>CM059602.1:111655000-114155000 GCA_030412105.1 Cyclura pinguis
TATGTAAGTTATATTCCATAGATTCGTCTATTTCTGCTTCATACTCCCTGTTCCTTCCAGCTGGCAGGCTGTTCTTGGTCCATATTGGGAGGAACATAGACAGCTCATACACACACACACACACACACACACACACACATAATATGTATGTTAGTTCTCGGGCTCCAACACATGTCAGTGTCATCAGGTCTGCACTGGGATATGGAAATTCTGAGCTAGTTCTAGATCCAGAATTGATATAGAGTTGGGAGAATTTCTGAACAATATAAAAATGAGCGCATTTGTTTACCTTCATCTGGATCAGTGTGGTTGCTGCTGAAAATGGCTTTTGGGTGGTAGGAATTATTGGGATCATAGACTTGTTTACCATCGCAGGGCCATTTCTCATTACATAATTGTAGTGTTATATTCCAGTTTAAACTACCAGGGAAACTTCCTATGGAATCCTGGAATCTGGCATTGAGGGTGGATTTAGAATTCTCAAACAGGGACTTCACTTCCTACCCAAACCATCACCCGCTGGATAATCTAGGATGTTGTCATGGCAGTTAAACTCCCTACATGAGCTTGTCTAAGTTTAAACATCTTCTGAGGAGAACTTTCCCTTGATCTCATCCTCCTTCACTAGTACATCTGGTGAGGCTGCTATCAGGTCGTGGAACTCTCTTCTGAGGGAGGCTCAATTGGCCCCTTGTCTGCTTTCTTTTTAGTAGCAGACAAATCCCTTCTTATTTAAGCAGGTCTTCAGCTTTTAACTGGTTGGGGTAATGCAACAGGTGTACTATTTCTTAGTATGTTTCTTAATATGTTTTAAAGTATTTTTCAATGTTTAATGATATTTATTTTAAAAAATTATATTACAGAATAATTTAGTGACTTTATTTTAATATGCCTTGTAAGCTGCTTTGGATCCTATATGGGAGAAAATTGACATATATATGACATAAATAAATAAATAAGAAAGAAAGACGCTATAATTATGTAGTGTGAAAGTCCCCTGCATCATGTTGGATATCCCACGTTAGTTATTATACATTTCTGCAGTTGCTATGGAAAACAAAACACATTTGCCACATCAATGACACTGCAAGAACTGGATAATTAGGTCTAACTCCTTGTATACTGCCATTGAAAATCACAGTCCATCTCATAATAAATCTTTCAAAGGACCATTTATTCTATAACAGCTTTGGCTTACTGGAGTGCTAGTTACTTCCACTTTAAAAACAAAAAACATCTTCTGGTCAACAGCAGGCACTTGTGAATTGAGAAAAAATATTTTTCAGACTAATTGGCCAATTATTTAAGATTTCTTAAAAATCAATATATTGTTCTAATGCTAAATTTATTCTCACTGACTAGCATAAATAAGCATCTTAAATTAAAAGATGCAACAGTCATAGCTTCATCCAACATCTTTTTGTTGCACAGAACTAATAAAATTGTCTGTTGACGTGATTCTGTATTACATCTTGTGAAAAAGCATTCTCTCTCTCTCTCTCTCACACACACACACACATGTATATGTATAGATAGATGCAGTTAGTCACTAATAATACATATTCCTTACAATGACTAACGAACAGAACTTTGTAAATGAATTAACAACAGTTCAACAGTTCAACTATGAATTAACAATTCAGCTTCTGCCATCTTCTGTTGAAAAGAGGAAAACATGTAGCCAAGCAACATCAGTGTGTGGTCACAATGGAAAAGGTTATTAATGAGGGAGAATAGATAAGCTAGGAGATGCTGCAGCAATTATCTTTTGCCCAAGCCTACTAGGAAAAGTAAGAGTCTACCTCTTTTCTATTCTCCCCTCTACTGAGATGAATGCAAACTACTTTTGCACTTTGAATTCTGTTTGCACCAATAAAAGTAAGCCACTGTCAAGTAGGGAAAGTGGGATAAGAGAGAAATTGGAACATTTTAAAAACAGCTTAAAAATGGGATTGGAACATTCCCTGCCAAATTGGGACAGTTGGGGGATATGAACAGGAGCTGGCTCCAAGGTGGCAGTTTAGAAAACTATCTTGAATGATTGTTAAGCATGATGATATACTTGATAGATGGTAGCTTGATTCATATAGGATGTGAGTTGCTTTAGTACATAAAAACAAACCAACAGTGTATGTGTGCACACACAGGCCCAGACATATTGTATGATCATTCTGTGTTAATAGTTCTCTCAATCACAATAAACTTCTGGAATCTTCATTTGGTACAGATGTGCATCAATACAAATGGAACCAAGCAGGAAGGTTAAGACATTGTACATGAATAAGACAACAGGTTCAGGGACTAGCGACCAAGTAATGACTCAGCAAACTAGTAGAGAGACTGAGCTGGAGGGACATACAGACAGTTAGGAGATGACTACAAACTTGTTTAAAGTCTCTTTTTTTAATGTAAGTCTTGCTTGATTCTTATTAGTAACCAAAACCACATGAAGCAAGACAAATGTAGCAACCCACTTCTTGGTCATAAGTCACTAACATACATATGATTCAACTCTGCATTGGTATTTTACTATATGCTGCGTTCAGTTTAAGGCATAGCTTCTCTTTTATTCCACCATGGAAACTGATCGAGACACTCCAAGTAGGTACTACAATTCTGGCATCCATATAGAACCCACCTTCAATGAGGCAGAACTGGTCTCACTAACTCCTCAAAAGGTTCTGCCTGGATCTAACACTGGTTCCCAACCATATCAGGTTATATGCTGAGTCTATTAAGAAGCCTTTAGTCCTTGTAACTTGAATCATCAGTGCATGCTACACTCTTTTCACAGTTATCCATGCATGTGTGAACTATGCAACGTGTTTGGATTTAACTCCATGGACATTCATAGTGATGTGCATTTCATCCAACATCACATAATATCCTAAGAACTGCAGTTACCAAGAGCTGTTGAAACCTGAATGTTGCTAAGTGATTATGGAGACACTGCAGGGACAGTTGTGACAGTCCAATCTGTGCCATGTTGTAGTTGTGGCAAAAGAGGCTTCATCTAGCCATAGTTTAATTGGGTAGTTGTAGACTTCTGTGCAGTCTACTCATCCATTCAATTAATTAATTAAAATATTTTAATTGAATAAATAGAAGCCCCTTTACTCAGACAGCAGATTGTTAAATATATATTAAACAAAGAGTCTTATAAAAATCACAGATGGCAAGAAACACTTCTTCCTGTGAGAAAGGAGAGGGAATTCTCTTCTAAGACAATACCCCTCTGCTGTGGCACAGGTGTTCTTCTAAAAGCATAGTATTTTGTTTCCTATTCTGTTGTCTCATATGCAAATTTAACAGCTGAGCAGTGAAACTCCTATGCATATTAATGCAGATGTCAGGTCCATTGTATGCAAGTAGGGCATACTTCTAGGTATATATGCATAGGATGAGGCCTTAATAAACCAATTCATCAACAAGTCATACTATTCATCAACTACAGTGTGTGTGGGGAAGTGGAAACTCTATGATGATAACTCTGTGTTCTTTTCTCTCTGTTTACCCACCAAAATGATTACTGGAAATAACATCATTTTACTTTCTGTCACCATTTGGGAGGGGAAACAGATGGAAAAAAATTACACTTGAGAGATGGGGGAATTCTGAAGGCAGTTTGGGGATGTAGGTAGTTTAGGGTTTGGGGGTTGCATTTTCACATGGATTTAGAGAAAATTTTTACTTGCAACCATGCTGTTTTTTAATAGTCAAGCAGCTTTGTGAGATTGGGGGCTTTCTGGCATTGATGGGTTTCAGGGGCCACAAAAGGGGCTGCATGCAGCCCATGGGTGCACTTTCCCCATCCCTGTACTAGAAAACCTCCAGTTTTAAGATACTGTTAACCTTACCCACGTCTTCAGTGAAAGCGATGGAAGATGAAATGAAGTTTCATAAATGGGAAAACTGAAGAGGAGGTTAATCAAAGAAATGAACTAATTAAAATGAATACCTACATTACTCTGAAGCAGTAAAGATCTATCTTTATTATATTCTAGTATCCACTCTTATACACAAACATATTTCTAGTCTGAATTAAAAAAAAAATACCCCTGACATTTGCACAATGTTTGTTTCTGTGTGGTTACCTTTCTAACCACAGAAGGCAAGGTAAGGTTCACAAACTAGGAGGGGCAGGAACATGAGATAAAAATGAAATATAAATTGCTCTTTGCATACCCTTTCACCTGGGGGGCCAGGCGGTCCATCATTGCCAGCAGTGCCCTGGAAAATATCAATTTATTCAAAGATTAAATGTATGTTTGTATCAGAAGGAAGAGTGCCAGTGAAACTGATTCCCAGATTCTACCAAGTTACCTTTGGCCCAGGTTTTCCAGTTGGGCCTCTTGGGCCTCTTGACCCACGTGGTCCCTGTTGAGTAAGGAAAGATACACAACTGATTTCTTGTTTATTGCACTTATTGTGCATTTCATGCACAATAAACAACACAAACAGACAGACAACTATTCAAATATTGCATCAATAGCAATTGATATGGAAATGCATATGATAACATCAAGGGGGGTGGGTTAGGGGAAAAATGCATAATACATACTGTTGGTCCACGTTGTCCCCTTGGGCCTGGTTTGCCATGCAAGCCCTGGAAAAGAAAGTTCATTCAAATTAATCATAGCATGTCATGCACGCATGCTTTTCCCCCCTTGAGAAGGTTCTCCTGCTTCAAAAGGGCAGCACAGAAGCCTGCTAGGATCAAAAGCTATATGCCATATCTGACTACCTGCTTTGCATTCAAGTTTTGATAAACAGCTTATTCAAATATTTATCACTTTCCTCAAAAATGCAGAACTACATGTTATATGGAAAACATTAAGAGTTCTCAGTCCGTAGTTGTTTCATAATGCTAATAAAGGAGCAAGGTGCAATTATATCCTTCCTTGCTAAAGAGCATCCAAGCATATTTTAGTCCACAATTTAAAGGAGTTATCTGCTATTTGCTAAATAGGTTGAGCACATTGAAGAGCCCCTTTCACATTCATACTGACACTCAATGCAGACTCACTACCACACTGACTACAGTATCAATAGCCATCACTGCTTCCATGTCCTATCCTTAGAAGAATCTCTTATACAAGCACCACTGCAATGAATGAGAGACATCATTGTATGGCATTGTATTGTCCTTTATTTCAATGAGGCTTCACAGAAAAACCTCCCCATTGATTGTGCCTGAAGTTTTTATCCTGAAGATTGACTGAGTGCTACTTAAAAGAACTATGCAGGGGTAGTTAGTCCCAGCCCTGGATTCAGTGAGACAGGCAGCAGTTTCAAAGCACTTCTTCAGGATAACCCTGTCACACGCTCTGCATTTTCCCTACCCCAGCCTCTTTTAATCAACATCGTAATTTTGAATCCATACAGCAAACAAGCCAGACTAAGACCAGATACTATCCTGGTTCAAGAAAGGGGGATTGAGAAGGAGCTCATTTTGAATCTCAAGGAATGGAAATGATGACTGACAATTGTGAGTTTAAAAAGCCTCTCTTAACCCCACTTAACAGTTGATGCAATGCAGCACTTTGTATTTTGTAAAATATCACAATATATGCAACAAACTAGAAGACAGAGGTAAAGACAATTCCCTCCCCCATGGTTTTTTACAAAAATACTCTGGGTTTTGCTCAGACACAGAAAGTCTAGAGCCTTTTTTAAAAAAAATAGAGAACAGTTTATTTGGTGTAAAAAAAATGGGGTTGGGTGGAAGTCCTAAGAAAGAAAGAAAGAAAGAAAGAAAGAAAGAAAGAAAGAAAGATGGACGGTCAGACAGACAGGAAGGCCCATAAAAAAAATGCACAGAAACTCTTGTAAGCTCCTGGAGCAGGGAAAAAACTTGAATTTAGTTTTTCTTGAACGTAAGAAAGAAGTAAAATTGTACATCCCTAATGATGTTAATGGTGTCAACACAATCGGAACTTTGCTTTTTTGTAAAGAGAAGAGGCAGGGAAAGGTTAACAACATAGGGACAGATATGTGGGGACATTTAGCTCTTTCTCAGCTAGCTGTCTTCTGGCTGCTGAATTTTACCTCTACTAGCACCAAAAACCTCTCTTTTTTGAAAGTACATTTTGTTGGAATAAAGAATGAATGAGAAATTCATTATGTAGGGTGTTTTGGGCATGTCTGGGGACATATTTACCCAACTTGCCCCTCCTTGAACAAGCTTGGAAATAGACACAACTTGAAGTCAGAAACCCAAACATACTGAGAAGTTCCACAAATGGAAGAAAAAAATGTACAGAAGACACTGAGTACATTTCTAAAATGCACACAGACATACTTTACGATGTCAACCATGTATCCATTAATGGTCCCATTTGTGGGGTGGGGGGGTGGCATTGCTTCTTGCTTTCCTGGCAATTGTCCCAAATACACATCAAAATATTTGTAATTGATTGGTTTTCCTATGTTCCCCATTATTTCAGCTTTCTTTCCCTCCTCTCCGAGAAAGTATATATAGTGCTTGATTGCAACCTGAAGGTTCACTCTTTATCTTTCCATCTGCCTCTGAACTACAAAAGGACAGAGCTGCACTTTCCCTGTGCTTGCTTCAACCCCTCTTTAGCTGCTCCCTCGGTCTAATCTGCTACTTGTTGTTACTAGAAAGACTGCAGATGTGCTATCGAGCAGGATTTTATGAGATACTTCTAAATTCTTTCCATGATCAAGGAATGCTCTGTCCAAACAATCATGAATTAATTACCTTTATTAGTCAAGAAGACCACTGGTGGAGGTTTACATGTGCCAATGAGTCACACCCAGCTACATGTGTACAAAATATATCACCAAGATGCATTATTATTTCAGTGGAACCCAATCACATCGTATGGGCTGGACTGCAGATTATCGGCACATGTTCCAGCTTCATGCTTCTTCTCTAAAGCCACTAGTTCAGTGACTGAGGAAAAAAAATGTCAATTACTTGTTTTCCTCTTCCCTCCTCAACTCTTTTTTCCTGTTGTGCGACATTTTGAAGACTGGAAGTCTGTAGTGAGGGACTGTCTTGTTTTTGTTGATCTTGTGTGAGATACTCTGGAGTCTTTCTGGTTCAAAAATGAGGTGTTCTTAATAAATAAAAGGATGACCTGAACATTACTTTGCACTCCCAGTTCTGAGAGTTGGTTGGTTTGTTTGTTTTTAAAAATCATGCAGCTAAAACCATTCTTGGAGAAAATGAATACAGTTAAGAACCTTGAAAGGATGCTGGAAATACAATTACCTCACAGTAGTTTCATATCTGAAGTAGTGAATCTACAGACCTTCCTCTGAGTTAAATAAAATGGAGTGGAGGGTAGAGTAATGATATACATTACTTCAGTTTTACTTAATGGCACACTAAGCTGCCATCAAGCACAATTTTCAAGTCATCTCTTTTCCCCTTTGATAACTTCATTCTATTTCTACCACAAGTGATCACCCACACACAGTTGAGCTTTACGGATAGTGATGCAGTGACCTTCTAGAACTTGCAGACTCTGCATTTTATATTCCACCCACCAGCTCCAAATAAACAAAGCAGCTCCATCTTCACTTTTTACAGCCATTTAAATATGTATTCTTTTTGCATTCTGCTGTATTTTTGCCTGTTAACTTGAACACTCTGTGTACGTGTATGTGTGTGTGTGTGTTAAATAAAACAGCTCTGGTAAATTAGAATGCATAAAAGATTAAAGAGGAATCCCCTTGAGGACAAACTGCAGGCTTGCTTGATAATTCACAGGATATGGGAAGAGCTGCCAGCTAACTACAACTGCTGCTGGTTCTCCCCACCTCCTCCTCTTCCTCCTCTCTTCTTCCTCTTTGTTCCTGTTTTCTTATCAAATGTGATATCACCTTTTCTTACCAAAGAGAAGGTGATATCACCCTGTCCAGTACAAAGGATCCCAAGCAGCCCTTATTTACCTCCTTACTTGTTTACTTGCTGAATCACTGGAAATAGTTCTGTCCTGCCACTCAAAAGCTGGTTTAAAACATGAAATTATAATGAATTCAGAGCCTCTGTACAGGTGGGCCTTTTCCATTCCCTTTACAACCAAGGCACAGATTGGTCCATAGATGCCTGCTCATCATTGTATCACTGGAGCATGGAGTTACCGCCACATCACCATCACCTTTGTCACTTCCAAAGATGTGTCACTGCACTAATCGTATGGGTTGTCCGAACTGCAAGAGGTGGGGTCACTGAAACAAGTGTGGGAGGAATGTGTAGTCCTTCCTTCCTCTGCTGCAGTGAAAGAGGAATGATCTCCCATTCCTACAGTAGCCCCTTCTGCAACACCAAAACCTGCTCCAGAACTCAATTTCAAGCAGCTCTAATGGCTGTATGAAGGATGGTAGCGCAAAGATGCCTCACAGACCCCTGTTGGAGTTAGGTCACTATGAAGTAGATTTCTGCCCAGTTTGTCCATTGTTTGAATTCAACTAGCAATGTATTCTCCGCATTCATTAACCACATTATGAAGAATATGTATCATACCCTTGCACCTTTCTCTCCATTGGCACCTGGGAATCCAGGGAATCCTATGGAGCCCTGTAGGGTTAAAAAATACAAATGTGTAAGATACTGAAAAATTAACACCTGGATAGCAACAGATAACTCAATATTTTATTTACTCACTGTAGATTATAACAAGGATGCTCATAGCTTTGATGGAATTATTAACAACCTGGTCAATTGCAAAACATTTTTACTGCACCAGTAGTTGCTCAAGAAAAGACAGGGTAATCTGGGAGATATTCATGACCATGTGACAATAATAGCACCATGTGACAATGTTTAAGACTGAAAGCCCTATAAGAAAGGTAGACCAGGAAAATATAGGGAGGAGCTTTCTACTGAGTCAGATGATCGGTCCATCTAGCTTTGTACAGTTTATGTTGACTGGCAGAAGCATTCTGGGTTTCCAGTGAAAGCTGCATAATTAAGACCAAGAAAGTTAGCTCTGCCTGAAAATGCCAGCAGCTGAACCCAGGACCTTGTGTAGCCAGCAGGGTACAGGTACATTATACAAAGTGCATTACAATATATCATACTATAATAAGCTGATGGGACAACATTATTACCAATATGAAAATCACTATTTGCAGCCAGTCCCTTGGTAGCTTACCATAATTCTTCGTCCGGAATGCATTAAAAATATTAACAGCATTATCATTTTAATAATATATACATCTATATCTCAGGTCATATCAATAGAGACAAGCCATGGAACAAAAACAAAACAAGACAAAACAACAACAACAATAACCACCACAACAAAACAGTCACACACCAAAGCCACATACAGCATGTATTTTTGATCATCCATCCACACAGTTCGGACCACAGAGACCAACCAGTGCCTGGAGAAAAGTGTTTTTGGAACAAATAGCACCACTGTGAAAAGCATGCCCAAACGATGAGGCAAGCAAGCAAGCAAGCAAACAAACAAATAAATAAATGTAAAATTATAAACACATGACACTGCCTTATTCTTTATTTTATTTTATTGATGTACTTGACCCAACACTGACTGCTTCACAGATGGAGAATATTTGGTCCTTCTGTTATTATTATTGAAATTGCAACTCCCATCACAATGGAAGTTTACTGGTTCTGCATAATTAAAACCAGGAAGCAAAGAGGAAGTGCACAACAATTAGGACATCTGAGCTTGAGGAGTACCATGCAAAGTTGCTCCAAGCCCCTCCTCTTTCTCTCGATCTTCTTTTGTGACCCATCCATCCTCTAAGTTAACAGCCAGCATGGTATAATGGTTTGAGCACTGGACTATGGCCCTGGAGACCAGGGTCTGATTCCCCACTTGGCCAGGGAAACCTCAGTCAGTGACCTTGGGCCCATCATGCAGACTCAGCTCCAGAAAAAAAAAACCCTGGTAGGTTTGCCTTAGGGTCACCATAAGTCAGAAACAACTTGAAGCCACACAACAACAAAAATATTCTAGGTCAGCTCAGGCTGCATCTGGTCACCTTTGGGGTTGTTGCCATGTGCCTTTGAGTCCTTTCTGACTTATGATGACCCTAAGGTGAATCTATCACAAGGGTTTCTTGGTCATATTCAGTGACCTCAGACCCTGAGGCTGAGCGAATGTGATTTGCCCAAGGTCACCTAGTGGGTTTCCACAGCTGAGCAGGGATTCAAACTCTGGTCCAGAGTCATAGCTCAATACTCAAACCACTACACTATGCTGACTTTCCACCTCTGGGGACCAAGTAAGAATTTTGTGCTCTCTTTACTGGAAAGATGGCCATCTCTCCTGCTACCTTACATTTAGCTTTACAGAGATCATGGAATGATTCGTTCAGATGGCTCCATACTAAATAATTGGTCACAAAGCAAGAGGTAGAAAGGAAGAGAAGCTGAACTGAGGGTAGCACTGTAGGTCCAAATTTCCTTCTTTGTGCTAACTTCCTCTTCAGTCATGGGCTTTCAAGAAGATGTCCTCTCTTAATTATTGAACATATAATCAGTTATTCATAGCTTGTGATCACGGCTGGGGTGACTTTTCCTTGGTTGATTGGAGAAGAGGCCAGGAGGAACCCTTTCACCAGTTGGAGCCCATGCAGGACAGCTCCTACCACAGATTTTATCATATACCTCAGTTAAGAGAAGATTGTTTATGTGTGTCAGTTGCTGTTATAGTTCCAAGGTCATGAAACCTAGATACCAGAAACATGGCTTGAATACTAAGGGGACCCTCAAGAATGGCCATCATTGGATTATTTATTTAAAAGCAGTCCACTGAGTTTTAATTAACTAAAAACTGTCTGCAATTTGCAGTACTATGTTGAATCTGCAACTAGTAGCAGACAAATTTCCTCTAGAGTGAGGATCTTTTTCAGAGCAGGCCACTTTGAGGTTCAGTCCTAAAGGACGTAGATAATTTCAGGTGGAATTAATACCAGACAACTTCTGGCCTTTCCATTTCTCTTCTCTGTTGCTACAATAATGGTCCTTTTGTTGTGTAACCCAGTTGCCTGTTCCTGACTCCAAGCGTGTGTGTGTGTGAGTGAGAGAGTGAGAGTATCATTCAAAACTTACGAAAGTTACATGTTGGATTATGCTACCCAAAATTCCTCACCCCATATCAGATTCTTGGAGACACAGTCAAACATGACACCCCTCCTATTATTATGTGTATCTGATTTATCCTCTCACATGCCTATCTGGGTTATAAACTCTTTAGGTAAGGCTCTTTCTTTATTCTGACATCTTCAGAAACACAATTGGCACATGAGAATGAGCCTTCTTGATGGTTCTTAATGTCAAATTCATGTGCAAGGGATACCAGGCTGGCTCAATTTTTGCACTCCTTAGACCAGGAAGCAAAGACCCTTTTTTTTGTCATGGGTCAGAACTTGGTTTCCCCAGGTGAACAGCAGCCTTGAAGGAAGACATGCAGAAGTAAGCACACCAGGAGCTAATCAGGCTGTGATGAGAGCCAGTTGGCTCCAGCCTTCTTAAGGAAGGCACAGGGCAGTAACTTGATATCAGAAACAACTCTTGTGTTGCCAATTCTTTGCTTGTGTTCTCTGGATTCCCTGCTTGTTGCCTGCCTGGATTTTCTGATCCCAGACTGACTGTGTTGCCCACCAGATTCCTGGAACTTTAGACTGTTTCTGGATGACATGTCTTTTTGCCCTGAACAGGAAAGCTGTACTGACTGTTAGTGTCTCTGTTTTCTTGTAAATGGCCTCTTGATAGCCCTGCACTCTGTTGCCTGGCAATAGACAGCTGGTGTCTGCAACATTTTCATTCAATTATGTTTTGATAATATAATTTCATTGTGTTTTAATAGTATATTTTAATGGTTAGTTGTATTTTTTAAAAGTTATTCTCGTTTATAGCTTGAGTTCCCATGTCCAGAGAAAGTTGGAATATAAATCAAATCAATATCTTTAGGGACTTGGAGCTGCTACATATGTTTCTCTTTCTCTGACCTTGGATGATCCAGACCATCCTAGCCACATCAGTGTTGTCATCATTTCTGAGATGGCTGCTGCTGGTATTAGGTACAGTCACAGAACTAGCTCCACCCATATATCATCTCATGTTACCTGTGCAAGGCAGGGAAGAAGTTCCATTCCTCTTTCTCACTTAATATGAGAAGACAATATAGAAATTTACAGAAGCAGAGAGTTATGTCACTGTGCTTTCCAGTGGAGTCAAAAGTGGAAAAAGATTGATTCACACTCACCAGAAGAGTCTTTTCCCTAGAGTTTCTATTATGTCACTTTGGCAATGCAAGCAGGAAGGAAGTCCATGCTGGTGCCTTCCTACCTGGACATCACTCAGGTTAGCCCCCTACCATGGCTCAGGCAAATTATATGCAGCCTAAGAAGTAGAAAAGAAGGTACCCCTCCTACCTCATGCAGAAAAGTCTTTTGGACCAGACACTGTTTAAACATCTTATTTGTGATGGGACTGTGTCTTCTACTGCAGTGAAGCCAGGAAGCCAGCTTAGGAGAGTGTAGGGCAGGCTGTGTGTCACACAAGCCTCTTCTTTAATCAGTGGCAGTTATTGGCTCCCATGTCAATGGGACAGAGAATCTGCTCTAGGTATTATTTTGAACTTGAAATAGCTGTCCAAGATGCTGAAGGTATTTATGGTCAAACAGCTCAGGACCATGGACAGCTCCTTTAAATTTCAAACTTTCACCACCTTACTGAAATGGAAGCCACAAACTGCCACTGCTTTCAGCACTTTCCTCCTACATCCCAACTAAAGCAACAGCCTTATTCTGCCAAATGATAATCTGGTCCTGCTCTTCATAGGATTGTAGGTGACACACAGTAAACTTCTAAATTTTCTTTTTTTAAAGTTTTATTATTATTATACATATATTATGTATATCATAATAACCTTCATAGACATACTTACATACATACTTGTATACACTTACTTTCTTTCTTACATACGTTCTAAAAATCTAACATCAAAATGACCAGTTGGATGACTGTCCAACATTACTGATCTTTCCATACAATAACCGATAAAGGACCTCATATATTCTCAAAGTAATTATTTGCACAGTCCCAATCTTTCTTAAGCCCTTTCATTGATTTATACTTCAACCACACAGATAATTTATAATTTATCTATTTGCATTAAGTCATAGATTTCCAAAAGCCAGTCATCAATTGCTGGTACTCCTTCTTTTTCCCATTCTTTGGCATATAATAGTCTTGCTTTGGTCATCAAATATTAAATAAATAAATAAAATGTTTTATTTTCCAATACAATCTTCTATCAGCAAACTTCTAAATTTTCCACCACAGGTCCAGGTATACATTTCCTGCAATGATTCCTAGAAATCGCATCTCTTTTTCTCCGTTTCTGGTTTTCACTATGAATTTCTGTAGCACAGACCTAGTTTGTCATTGCACAGATTTGATACAGGGAAAACTAGAGAATGGAAAGAGCCACATGCTGGATGCAATTTACTTTCCAGATACTGAAGATTAAAATCATAGGACATATTTACTTAGGTTTCACACCATATAAGTGGTAGATACATCATCCAAAGGCTCCCTAAGAGAAAGTACAATGAATACTCATTTCTGGAGCAACAAAGGTGTTTTATAACTGTTGTAATAACAGTTGTTTAAATATAAATGGAAGGCAAAGAACTCCTCCGGTTTTGCAAAACTATATTGAATACCCTGTGCGTTTCAAGTAGCCCTTAATGAAGAGTCAAATCTTAAAAGTAGGAGACAGATTATAAATATAAGTTCATTTTAGTAGGCAAACACAAACACACACACACGCATATATATCAGATGAAAGTCCTTGTCTCATGCATTGGCAGAGCATTAGCACTTGTAGTTGTAAATATATGTATAGGAAAGGAAAGTCCTTTTCTTGTGTATTGGTAAAGCAAAGACTTTCCTCCATTATACATATGTTTACTTTCTTATCTGAGATTATATGCAAAATCAGTCTCCCACCTTTTCCTTCTAATTACGCTTTACAACCATTGTTAAACCAATGCTTATCACTGCTCCAATGAGTTTTGCATTTCCATTACTTTTCCCACCCACCCCTACTCCAACTGTATATATGTCTGTCCACAGAGGCTCCATTCCATGCAACTGACTCAGTGTACTGAGTCTGCAAGAGCTTCCTAGAAATTTCTTCTTCCCACTTAGTCTACAGGATTGATTTATGTCTTTTCGTGCTAAAATGGACAAACATGGTTATCTCTTTGAAGACTGCTTTTACTTGCAAATAAATGAATGGAATGAGGTCTACAGGCTGTTAGATGTTTGATACCAGATACCATTTGAAAAGGGAAGCAGTTATGGTCAAAGGAAAGAACAGGATTAGATGAAACCCTTAGCTCTTTTTCATCTATCAGGAGTTGTGGAGTCATACTAGGGATGAATAATAATCACCAACATTTAAATTTTTCACTAGAATGGGGGTGCAGTGAGTGAATGAAGTGAAAACAGGCACCTGAATAGTGTTATCTTTTTAAAAACTGTGTTCTCAATGCATGCAACATGCAGGTCATATGCTTGTACTCCTGATTAAAGAGGAGGATAGGCAATGCAAGGGGTGCTGAAAGACAAAGTAGCCCATAGGAATAAGGAAAAAAGGGAGAAGTATGGCGTGTGCCGGTGGTTCTCAAACTTTGATCCTCCAGATGTTTTTGACTTCAGTTCCCGGAATCATTGGCCAGTGGTTGAACTGGCTCCAGCTTTGGGGTGACTGGAGTGACTGCTTTATTGTCTTGGCCCCAAAAGCTTCTTGTAGTGTGGTCAGCAGAGCAGCCAGAGTGGCTGCCAGCTTCTGCTTCTACTGGTGGCATTTTGCCTTTGACTGTTGAAGCACAGAACTTCACTAGGTAACACCAACATGGCCCTGGTACTGCCACTAACCCACACAGAAAGGCCACAAGATTGTGAGACCCATACATGAAATCATAGCATGAAACGTGCAGCTTGCTATATTCTTTAATGGCCATATACTTTTCAAGACTTTTCAACATTTTCAAACCTCTTGAAAACACTAAGCCATGAACAATACGTGCAAACTAATTTCAGTTTGAACATAATGAATATTTAGCTTAATAAAATTCACACTGACACTTTATTTCGGGGAGGGGGAGTGGCGAGGCCACAGATTTTCTTTGAAGTATGTCGTTTGTGTTCATACTTTGAATAATGGAAGATCTCTTTGATCTTAAGAAATTGCCGGAGAGTTGTGAAGCAATGACAGACAAAAAAAAAAGAAGAAGAAGAAGAAGACAGAAATCTCAGACGTTTAGGTTAAAAGGTAGGTTCCTCAAAGCCCTACTTTTGAAGGTGAATATTCTTGATGATTACTCTCCATAGCATATCAATACAGACTGGTTCCTTAAAAAGGGACAAAAAGTTCACTGAAAGAAAATGAAAGGAAGTCCATAATAAACGTGGGCTTCTAATGCTTAAAAAGGCATTACTTGTCATCTTTCCATTTAAAACTTTACAAAAATCACTAATAATTTAGTAAAAGTCTGACTATGGTACCTTTCATGCTATGAATTAGCACACTCATCAAACACACACAAGACCAGGTAGTTGTTCAAGACAGATATCCTAGTAGATGGTCTGATGGCTCCATCTGTCCCTATCCATTTATTTTCTGGGCTGTTACCAATATAACACTGGTTCCCTTTTAATGGCAGTCAACCAATCAAAAGTCTGAATTGGGAATGTATATTCCTACAACCTTTTTTTCTTCTTCTGAAGTCTATTTCTTTCCTTTTCCACAGGAGGAACTGTGGTTAAGGTTACCATTTACCAGGTGTAAAACCCAAATCACCCTAAACCCAAAAACCTTTCAAATCCTCCCACAAAATTAATCACCACAAAATTAATGCAGAATGTCCTGGAGAATTCGTTACAAAATCAAAGATAAAATTCTTATAGGTTAAATTGTTCAGGAACACATCCAAAAAAGGTGCTAGAGGATCTGAGCCTAATCTTCTCTTATTTCATATGTTTGGAAATCATCCCTGAAGCATTTAATTTGGTGAAAACATATGTGTAAACTGACCATTTTCTCCAGGGTTACAATGTATTTGATTAAACTCCAAGGATCCTGTTAGAATATGTTTATGGCAGGAATGGGCAAATGTTGAAGGCTAGGGGCCACATTATTTCCCCAGAGGACTATGGAGGGCCATGCTCCCTGCCACACCTCTCTCCTGTGTAAAATGTCCAAACATTTTTGTCACAACATGCCCCCTGGTGGGTGTGAGGGCATATTAACCATGCTTTTAGCACCCCCTCCCCCAATCTTGGATGCAGAAGAGAGACCTTTTACTAAATGAAATATGCTGGGGGCCATAAGGGCCATTTATGGCCCACAGATTACATTTTGCACACCCCTGGCTTACTGGGACAGCTTCAGAAAATGTAGACTGCCCATTCTGGTTTAGTGTTGTTGCATATGAGTGTTCCATCCTTTTGTTTCTCTTCAGATTATATAAACCTTTCAACCTTTTACATGGGGCTGACTTCCTACGGCAATGGTATGAACACAAATTATTGCCTCAGGACTGTAGTACAGTGTGTAAGATCCAGCATAAACACACATCTTTCTCAGGACTCAGGCCATTTCTGCACTACAATGTTATAGTGCTATTATTCCACTTTCAACATCCTGTGGAATTCTGGGGTTTGTAGTTTACTGAGGCCAAAGAGCTCTTTGGCTGAGAATTCTAGGCCCCTCCCTAAACTGCAAACTCCAGGATTCCACAGGATGATGAAAGTGGAATCATAGCACTATAATAGTGTAATGTGGAAATTATGGAGGGAAGGGGAATGATGGGACTTAGGCAGATGGCCCTAAATCCTCCCTCATAACGCTGTGCTCTGACCAACGTGGCTCAGAGGCAAGCAAAACAAAACATCCAGCAGAGTTGGAAACACAGCAACAAGAAGCGTGTGTAGCAGAGTATATCACGCAGCATTGCTCTGACCCCAAAAGCTGCCCACTAAGAAAACTAGCACACAGTGTTGTCATCCAAAAATATACTTGGAGGCTTTTTATTCTTCAGTTCCAATACAGGTTTGCAGATCCTTCAACACAGGTTCAGCATTCCATCACCATATCAGGTAGAGATATCTCTGGCAAACCCTCCGGCCAGAATCAGGGAGACCAAGAGAAAGACTTAGCAGAGCCTACCTCATTTATATACACAGAGACTAGCTGATGTAACCCCAGCCTGGATTACATGTCACCATGGCTGATGAAAGCCCTTGCCTAGGTTTCATAGCACTATGACTCTGCCTTCTGGTCACACTCATACTTGCACATTCATTCCCAGGTGCTTTCCACATGCACATCATAGTATTTTTAATTGGAACAAAGGTCACAGCAATCTTTTTCCAACAGAAATGCCCTAAGTCTTAAACGTTGTTTTCCCTCCTTTGTACACCGATAACACTTCAGCAGTCTTTCCATCCCCACTTTTAACCTATGTTTTCCTTTTCTAAGATTTATAAGGTATACAAACTTATGAACCAGAAACAAAAAAGAGCTCCAATGAAACAGCATACTATAAAACAGAACAAAAATATTATTACTTTATGAGTGTCAACCCAGATTCAGAGCTAATTATAATATCGTTTGGATACCTTTCAAGTGAATGATTTTTATGAGTAAACACAGCCAATGTTTAAACTGCTATCACTATCAAACTATTTGTTATCCATTTACATCAGGGTGGGCAAAATGAGACCTATCAACAGCATTTTTGCAGTCTTCAAGCCCCTACAAAAACTTGCATGATGTGCCCTTGAGACTGAATTTTTTAAACTATATTTTCTTACCACAAAAAGATCTCTAGGAGTTGCAGACTTTGTACACTGTGTGATTGCAGCCCCCTCCTTAATACTAACTCTTTACCAACACAAAAACTCCTCAGGTCAAAAATGGCAGGGGATGTCCAGTACATATGTATGTATGCATGTATGTATGTATATATGTATTATAGCTTTTCTCGACCTGAGTAGCTTCAGTGGATGCTGGGGTGGAACTGTGGCCCCAGTCTTGCATAGGATGCCCACCTCGAATTATTTGGTCAGTGTGATTTAGAATGGAATGATACTATATCTCAACACCATAACTGTGTAGATATTAACACATCAACATTGACATCAGTATGATTAGGGTGGATAAACAGAACCAAACCAGATTATTAGATCAGCTTCCCATTCCGGAAAATGTGTGCAATGTGTGGATGTCATCATAGACATAATATAGACTGAATATGGATGTTTAACACTTGCTTAAAACTGATGCTCCCAATAACAAAAAACAAACAAAAAACTATAACGCTTCATATAACATATTTGCTTTCCAATACGGTACATTTAGAGAACAAATTTACCTTTGGGCCTTGTCTTCCTGGATATCCTGGCAATCCTGGAACACCAAGTTTGCCCTGTAGTTAAAGAAAAAATAATAGTGTATTTTCACCTGGCTCACGGTAGCCAATCATAGTTTTCTCAATACCTCATTCATGCCCAAAGAATTAACAATTACATACAGTAATCTATCAAATTATACCTGGTTCCAAAAAGCTATCTCCTTCCGATAAGAGGTATACTTATCTTATTTCACTGCTGTTTAACAAGTGGATAGATCTTTTTAGCTCCAAAAACTTGTGAAATCCATTTGATCATACAGACCACAGGAGGACAAAAGAAACGCACATACATGGCATGCAAAGATGGTTCTGTTGTGATGAGGACAGTCTGTTCAAGATCATCTTAGGCCCTGAAGTCTCTAGGTCAAAACCTAAGCCTCTGGTGGTGCAATTAACTGTTGTGCATTAAATACCAAACACAGTTTCTCACAGCTTATCATTCAGACACAGAGAGAGAGAGAAGTGGGAGAAGTTCAGACAGACAGAATATTTTCTTGTTGGGAAATTAAAAAAGAAATCTTAGTTTAAGGGGGTGTTCTTTGATAAAGGTGAAATGAGGGGATTATTCTTGCCCATTTACTTTGAGGAGACAAGATAAGGTATATTCAATGTAGCCTAATTTAACATAGCCTACTTGCTTCTAGCGAGAAGGTGGATGCAGAATAGGATGGAGGGTAAACCCTGGATCTGCAAGGACTGCAAAGGAAGGAGGAAGCTAACTAAGTAAATGTATATACCCCTTGGAGAGTTTTTCGAAGTTGCAGCAACAAATCAAAGAATCCTCACAAATTGTAGCAATATGCTGCTCTCCTAGCTGCACTGGAGACTTTTATTGAACACTTTCCTCTTGCCTGAAGGTGAGCCCACCAAAATGAGAGAATCTTGCCTCTTTCCTTCCCCACAGAAAGCGGGGACTCAAGGCCACATTCTGAGACCTAGCAACCCTAAGTATGATCTTTTTCCTTCTAAATACGGTGTGTCCTCAGCCAAAATTACTGAGCATCTGAGAAACCAAAATAAACATGAAATAAAATTCTGCTGCTTCAAACATGGTGCTGGTAAGTGTGTGTCTCTGTGTGTGTGTTCTTTCACAACATTTTTGTCTTCTACAAAATGGAGGCCTCTTTTTGGCACGTGAGGTGAACAAAGGTGTTTGCAGCACTTCTTTAACTGTCAGAGGTAAGAAAGTATGTTATCGTCACTCTGAATTGACTATAGTGTCATATAGCCAAGTACGACTAATGATATGTTAACATAACATTATCATGCTAGCAAAGAAAGCACACTTTAGCTAAGATTGTATTGTCAGCCAGTTTCCAAAGTGCTGTCATAGTTGTTTAAGTGCTAGACTACCTGTCAACAAACAGGTACTTTTAAGAAAACACCATATGGTAACTGTAGGACTGAAGGAATAATTCACCTACCTACAATACCCTCTTCTGCACTGAAATGTTCATTTTGCAAACATTCTAGCTGCTGGGTCCACTATAGGCTTATTACAGAACAGACAGGGCTAGACATGGTTTGCTAAAACAAAAAGCAGTTAGGGAATTTCATTCTATTATCTAAAGCTGATTTATCAAACCTACAGAAAGAATGAACAAAAAACCCCAGAACTAATAAAATGTAGTCTATTGATCTAAAGACTATGCCTCCAGGGTGTAAAACTGGATTCCACAACATTACATGCAGTCATGACCATTTACTGGTCTGATCTAAAACAAGACAATATATAGCATCCCAACTCAATGAGAATATGAGCAGGCAAGGGGGATCACATGCCTATGCAAATTTCCATTTATATGATTACAATTTATAATAAATTTATGACATTTATCCAGCTTTACTAATGCTCTTAGCTCCAGCTTTTGGCCTTAGAAAGGTTTATAAATCTGCACTTTTAAAACTGTTACACTGGGTTACTGAGACAACATTTTTTAAAGATAAAAGAGGAAGGCCCAAATGTGGAATTCTACAGACAGACACAGACAAAGTTAAATAAATAGGCAGATATATCACTGCTGAAAATATTATTATAAATGTTATATCTCATGGCAGATGTTATGGGATGACCCTTTGGGTTATGCAAAGTTTGTGTCTCTTCTGCTATGCAAGATAAAAATCTTCCCAATGATACATTTTTCTGTTAAATATTTATGTCCTGGTTTAGTCAATCAATTCAAACAATTATGGGCTAAATCCAAAGATGCCCCTGTGGTTCTTGTGAACATTGGATGGGCTATTCTACAACAGATGACGCTATTACACATCAAAAGGAATACTAAAAACATGAATCTTCTTTCATCTGTGAAACAACATTTGGTCATGCAAGCCTTCCTAGCTGGTAATAATTATTATCTTCTTTGTATTTGTAAGACAGTTATTGATGTATCTTTAACTATTAACGATTACATACTTCCTTAATATAGTCAGCTGTTTGAAATTTGTTTTTTATTATCTTTTTATGTTAAATTACATATGTTTTATGCAAATCACATGGATTTTACCATTTTAAGTGGTAGACAGCGAGCACCAGTGCGGTGTAGTGGTTTGGGTATTGGACCAGGACTCTGGGAGACTTCAGTTAAAATCCTCTCTCAGCCATATAAACAGAGTGAGTGACCTTGGGCAAAACTCACAGCATAAGGCAATGACAAACTTCTCTGAGCAAATCTTGGCAGGAAAATCTTGTGATACATTTGCCTTAGGGTCACTGTAAGTCAGCTCTGACTTTAAGGAACACAACAACTAGAGCAATAACAACAGACATATATATCATAAATATATATATCATAAATAAATAGCATGCGTGCACGCGCACACACACACACATACACACACATACACACACACATATATGTCAGATATATGTCACAAATAAATAACATTACAGAAAATCTTGCAATCCCCCCCACATGCAATTGTATAAGAAAAAGCAGAACTCCCATAGAATCTATGTATTACAGTTCTGTGAAAACTCTTATTGAAACCCCTCTGCAAACATTCAGAAAATAAAATAGCAGCTTTTTCCTTTCATGCATATCTATTTGGATACAACACTTCTCCTGTCATAATTTGTCTGTACTATAGACCAAACAGAAAAAAATGAACAGGAGTTTGTCTAAAGGGTTTTTTTGGGGGAGTGGGCAGAGTTGATGTTCATTTTTCTTAGTTTCAATGGAATTGGATTTTAATTTGAATTCAGTGATGACATTCCAATTATGCCTCCATTCATCCATAATTATAATGTTGGCTTTCTTGATGCATGACCTTGTTAACAGCTGGCAAGATGTCTTACAACATTGTGGGGACCATTAATTCCAGCATAGCTCCCAAAAGTTAAGTGAATCTTAACTTTAACTTCCGGAACGAGTGATCTGACTTTTAAGGTATTTTTATGATAGCTTAGAAAGGTCACTAGCATCAAATAATAAACATAATACTTTCATTTTCTTTTTTAAATTCTAGTTTATCGGAGGAATGCTGAGAATCACAGAAAGGCAATCATCTGAGGAACAAATCCTTACAAACAAATATCAAGCTGACTTTCCAATCAAGCAGAAATGTACTTGAACAAAATCTTAATTCCCTAACCACTTTGCATCCAGGAATGGGAGGCCCTCTGGAAGTAACTTATGAATAGTGAAAGAGCACAACTATTTGCATAATTTTGCATAGACAAAATTCAGAAAGAGAGCCAGAATCTAGCAGAAATCAGTTAAGGGGTCAAGTGGATACTACACTGTTAACATTTTCAACAGATGTGTACATACACTAATATATGTCTGTGTATACTCAGCACCACCATTAGACACCCCTCCCTGCTCAGTAATGAGAACTCTGGGGCTTAAACTATAAACTGCTTTAAATGCTTCAGCAAAAGAGTAAATGAGACACTTTTCCTAAATGAAAATGAGGAAGGCTCATCTGAATTAGGATCAACAGCAAATGACAAACAAGAAAGAAAGAAAGCTAGAAAAACAAACAAACAAACAAAGGCTGCTCCTTGCTAGATTTCTGATGCAGACTGAATCCACTGTAATTATTTTTGAATTTGGGGTGGGGTAGGGAATCCTAATTACTAGGCAAATCTTGTGCATCTTCAAAAGAGACAGAGGAAGGTTCTCATTTTGAAGTCTTCTGTCTGATTAACTATACCAGGACAACATTATATGGTTGGTAAGGTTGTCCCTATTTTCTGTCCCTTCTTACTGAATTTTTTTCTTCTGTTTTCATGAAATAGCAGCAGCAATATCATAATCATTCATTACCATTCATATTCATTGTGTTAGTAATCTTCTTAACTACTGTACTGTAAATATAGGCCGGTATTGTTACCTCGTCCCTCTTTATTGTATGTAGTAGTCCTGCATGCTGAGATTGTAGATCAATGTTCACGGTTAAAATACAATTAGAAACTAGAGACTCCCCAGTGCACACTATATGTTGCAGTTGTCACATGGCAAAAGTGAAAGAGGAACTAAGGTACTTTATATACAGTACATACGTTCGTGTGAGGTGTTTAGTTCTGAGAGGCAAATCCATATCTGTGATCCACATATGCTGTCAGACAGGTTCTACACATAGTCCTATTTGGACAACATGGAATTTAAAAATCGAATAGGTGTCCATTTTGCACCCACCTGTTCAAATTTCTAATGTACTATAGAATGCTGCACTAGAAAATCCTCATGATTCTACAAATATGTACTGTTACTGCATTACTAACCTTTTCTCCAGCTGGACCAGGTCCACCTGGGTCTCCTGTTGGGCCTGCACGACCTTTTGGTCCTTCAGGGCCATCTTCTCCTCGAGGACCTAAAGGACCCACTTCACCCTATTTTTTTAAAAAATTGTTTTGTAAATATAGTGTGTAAAAAACAGCCACCTATTTCCATTAAAGGGCAATATAAGTAGTATTTGAATGGCATAAATGTGTGAAGAAGAAAGAGAAATAAAAGTCCTTAATGAAATCCACAGGGTCACCCTATCCCCCCAATTTTAGTTAAATCATACCTCTCCCCATAGACTTCCAAAAACAGTAGCTATTGCAGGCCAAAAGAAAGGAGACTGGTAGTGTTCTCTGCATTCTTTTACTTGAAATAAATAAATTGTCTAGTGGTTCTAGCTGAAATACCTCAAAATGTGGTATGGGTGTGGGGAGAAATATCAATTGCTAGGTAAATAGATCTGTAAAAGAGCTGTGGCAAGTTTCAACCTACGCACTACATTTAAAGTGCTGAGATGGCTTCACCTACCTTTTTACCACCAAATACACCCATATTCAGACTCAATTTTCAATTGTCCTAAGTTTAGTCCTGCTTTAACTTAAAATAATGATTGTACATACATTTAAGGGAGGTCTATTAATTTGAGACATATTTCTTGCTGTGATTTATATTTTAAAAAAACTCAGTGTATTCTTGGCAACCCACAGCAATGTTTTTTTCTCCCAATAGTGAAATGCCTATCATTACAACAGATAGTGCACATGTTTTTGTGGGACAATGGCTTTTATTTTGCAAAGGCTCCTTGGGATCTAGTTGCACGTTTGTACAGAAGCCATGTCAACATGAGCTGGGTCAGGAAAGGCCTAGCTCAGTGTTAGGTTTGCCCTCACTGCAATGGTGTCATCATGTTGAATGTTTTAACTTTGCCTGTAGCAGTGTATGGTAATAAATCCATTCATTCATCAGTGGGAAAGAAGGACATTGCAGCTGGGTTGTAAGCCTGCTCCATGACTCTCCTGAACCCATCCACTGATAGAAAAAGCCTCCTACCATGTACATAATCCTTTCCCTTCATCATCAAAGCTCTGCCCCTGATTCTGTTTCTCACTCCATTAGATTTTTGGGGACAGAGCTTGAGAGAGAGTGACAGAAGAGGGAGAGAAAAAGCAAGGGAGGGGAGACTTACTCTGTCACCTTTAAGGCCCATGTCACCTTTAAATCCAGGGAAACCATCTTCACCCTATCACAAGGGGAAAAAACATGTTACATTTCTATCTGAAAAACAGAATGGATATTATTAAAGCATCTGAACGAATCCACAAGAATAATGTATGTAGCAACCATAGCTATTTTGCTCTAAGTCACAATAACTTACACTACTGAAGTTGGATCATAATATGCCAAATAATTTTAGTATGACAGTTTTTCTATTAGCAAAAAAAAAATATTGCCACAGCTGAATTGAATTACTTTTGAGCTTTAAAAAGGAGAATGAATAATGAGAAAGGTGCTTAAGGCAACAGGCAAATTCATTTCTTAATTCATCAAGAACTCTTCATTACAACATTACTCTTCAGTGTTAAAATGTCCTCCTTATATTTTCGGATTTAAAATTTTGGGCAGTTTCTCCTTAAGACAATTCATGTTCAAAGGTTAACTAGGATATGACCCCAAAGATGCTGGCTAGTCATTAAAGGTTGATTAACACAATCATGTTTTTCTGTGACAGTCATCTCATCCTGATGGCAAAGACAGGAATTGAGAAGTTGGGAATAAAACTTTTTCAGTGTAGAACCTTCTGAAACAATTTCAAATGAAGCCTGAATTCCAGAATACTGAACCCAGTTCAAAATGGGATTGGTCATGAATTCAGAAGCCCATTCTTCTCTTTTTTTTCTCACCCCTACTCAGATAGTATTGGTGGCTACCTCAGCAGCCTATAAAGAGAACCTTACGATAGGTCTTCTGTTACTACTACACTGCTTCCTAACTATCAGGAAACTTGGGGAAAATAACCCACAGGGTTTCTGCCATCTCCAAGTACACTGTTTGCTTCATAGGACCTTTCAGCGCTACACTGATATAGTGCTATTATTCCACTTTCAACATCATATTGAATCCTGAGGTTTGCAGTTTAGGGAGGGGCATTTAGAATTCTCAGCCAGAGAGCTCTCTGGCCTCTGTAAACTACAAATCCCAGGATTCCACAGGATGTTAATGTTAATAATAGCACTATAACAGTGTAGTGCATAAATGCCCCCAGTTTCTGACATGTAGAATGCTCCCAAACATACTTACAATCATACTCTAGGAACTGGGGGTCACAAATTTACTAGCCAATACATCTGATATTAGTGAAAGCTGCCTTGCAGAATACATTCTATTTGCCCAAACAAGCTTGAAACAAACTAGTATACTGCAATATCCATATGCCTCTCACTGATTTATAAAGGATAGACTGCTCGCTGTCAATCAAGAATGACTGACAGCAAGTACTAGCTACTGTTAAGGAAGCAGGAAAAGAGTTGCACTTCTCCAGTTTGTAAGAGCTGTCTATCTTGTATTCCTCTCTAGTCAGAAATGTCTTCTTGGCCATCACTTACCAAAGACACTAGTAATTTTTGGCAAGCCTGAAAAAAAATTCCTATCCCCCTTTCCAGTAACCAAGGCAATTTCTTCTTGATTGACTTAAGTGGCAAAGGTGCTTCCAATGACAAATTACACAGGGCAGTCATTATAGGAAGACGTAAGTTTTAGCTCAAGAGAGCACCCAACACACAAGCCATTAAAAAAAAATTGAAAAGGTTCAGGCAAAAGACAGTACATCATCCTAAAGCCATGGTGGGAGGCATGAATAGTTTGGGCAACTGTTAAAAAAAGATGCATGTAGACTTTCCAAAGCTATAGATGAAAAGTCTAGGAATGGAAGGGAACACTAGCCTAGAATTCTCACAAGGATGTACTGATTAAACATAGAAAAATGGAGTACAGGAATAACCTTCCATGCATAGCACCAACTGATAGACTCTGACTGATGCAGTCTGTGAGTGGGCAACCATTCAACCCTGGATACCTGTGAGGTTAGAAGTGCTACCTCCCCAGTTGCTATCAATCACAATAATATGCCTTTGGAGGATGTGGAAGAGGGCCTACTCTGCTGAGGCACCCCAGATGGAGGCCTGACTGGCATCTATGTTGCTGTCATTTCAGCATCTGGGATAAATATGTTTGCTTACAAAAACCTTTGGAGCCTAGCAGGTTGTACAGAGATCTCCGCATACGCACGGTGCTAAACTGTTAGAAGTATTTTAACTGGTTTTAACATGTCTTATTTTAATTTCTTAAAGGGTTTAATATGGTTTTAGCATTCTGAAATCATTGTTATTGTTACATTGTTTTAAACTACTTTTATGCAATGGCGCTCTGGGATCTTTGGGCAGAGGAAAGGATATGAACCCTAAAATAAATAAACATTGCCCAGAAGAGCAGGGCTTGTTGAGGACATACTTGGTTAATAACTCTGTCTTTGACAAAGGTGCCAGTTCCAAGCCAACTTCTTCTTAACACTTTCAACACCCACAGAGAGATGCCCCAGAGGCCTTTCCACGAACACAACATTCCTTGTGATATATCTCTCCCGTGGATTTTGAAACAGTCATCAGCCAGTTCAGAAGTAGCCTTCTACTCTCCCATGCTGTGTATTCAGCTTAGGTTGTATTATTCCCAGGGATTGGCCAGGACCAAGTGTAGCCAGATGCCAATTGGTGTAAAGTGACTGCTTGTGAAGAATAAACTACTGTTGAGCTAGAGGGACTTCCCAAGGGTAACTGGGCTGATGGGTATAGCTTGGCCTATCCTTCCAAGAAGTGCTAGGATCGTTGAAGTGTTCTCAGATGGCTCAGAAGCAGCAGCTCCTCAGCCATTGTTTTTCCTAGACTTCTGGTTTCAGAGCTAGTTATTACTAAAACCAGTAATAATCAAATGCAGAGGCAAGTATTTCATATGATAAAAGAGTAGATACATTTATATAGTCTTACAGATACAACTGGCCCTTTGAGGGCAATCATAATGCTGATGTGGCCCAAGATGAAATTGAGTTTGACATCCCTGTGATAGTTGTACCTATCAGCTGAAAAGCAGAGGGTACCCCATTCTTCTAGGTCCTAGCATTCAGAATGCCCTGTTCTTTTGTTCTACAGTGTTCTCAGTAACAAGCAAACAAGAAAAATCTACGAAATATTGAGGCTAGCCTTGTCTGGGAGAAGACAACATGCCCTCTGTGATGACTCCTACAAGGTTATAAAAGACAGCACAAGAACAATATTCATTGGCTGTCTCTATACACCTTTCCACTACATATCTAACCTATGTCCCACCAAAATAAAATTTAAAACTCCTACTTATTTTGTTAGAACAGAATTTCACCCTCAATTGGAAAACTTTCCTGGGTCAAGTCATACACTTATTAAACCTAACAACTTCTCCTGCCACTTGCATGATGTGGAGATATATTATTAACATTGCATTGTTTTTATACAATACCATGATTCAGTACACACAACACTTTGGCCCTTCTTCACATGCAACTCTGAACGCGAAACGGCCATGGGATTGACACAGAATTGTGAGGACGGTTCCGCATGACATCCTCGTGATCGTGTGTCGCTCGTTTAGCGATTCCGTGGCAATCGCGCATTATATCATTTTTGGGTTTTTCCCAAAAAGGATGCATGATTGCACATTTCTCCCACATCCCTCCCACACTTACCTGGCATGCGGAACATCAGGAAATGTGATGGCCGTGGTTCCTCCCTCAGTGCAGCCTGGGAAAGCAGCCAGCTGTGCTGCGGAAGGAAGGGGCAGAGCTATCGCTCTTCCTTCTGTCCAGCACGGAACTGGTGCGGAAGGAAGTACAGGGGACGTGATTCCCTCCCAGAGGAGGCTTTTTGAGCGATGCCAGCGGCACCAGGTAAGGTGCGAAAAGGGCCTTTATCTTCTATTAAAGAAAAAGATAATTTTGCATGAGAGTATAAATGTATGGTTTTCATACAATAAAAGAATTACCTTTTCCCCTTTGCCACCCTTTAGACCACGGACACCATCTGCACCCTGTTAGAAAACAGAGACAACAATAACAAAGTTTTTGATGAATTAAAGTCAGAATTAACAGAAAGTTTATATCAGACATACATAAGAGCAAATATATCCATACCTTTACCCCACGAGGGCCGGGATAACCAATTGGACCCTGAGGACCTGGAGGCCCCTAAAACACATTGGATTATCATTAGATTGAGTTGTTAACAAAAGACCGACATATACCTGTTGATTATCAGACATTTATCACGCATGAGCAATCAGGGACATCAAAGAAATCTTGATTGTATCTGTCATAAGAGTTACATCCAATGCTACATAGTACTTAAAGATATCTTATCCTAGGTTCCTGTATTGAAAAACATTTCTCAAAAGCATCAAAAAGAGGATTTACTGGACACTTGATATTTACTGAATGAAACTATCATGCCACTGTCCATGCTTATTCAACAAACACACACATACACACACAGAACTGTAAACCTTGTTTCCTTCAGAGACATACATGCTAATATGACCTTAATATTAAGAATTCTGCATGTTAGTAAATTATCACATATAACAACTGTGACTACCAAATAAAAGGAGCATTTTTAATTGTTTTCATTGCTTAAATTCTAGTCTGTACTCCTGCACTGGTGTTTTTACATACTGT
The DNA here is from genome assembly GCA_030412105.1 of Cyclura pinguis. Classification (NCBI taxonomy): domain Eukaryota; kingdom Metazoa; phylum Chordata; class Lepidosauria; order Squamata; family Iguanidae; genus Cyclura; species Cyclura pinguis. Next base: position 111,683,924 of record CM059602.1, read on the forward strand.
ACTGTTGACAGTTTGTCTACTGTATTTACCCATAGTACTGAACTGACATGTGGATGTGACAGAGAAGGCTTAAGGCTTCTACCTGCCATGTTCACCTTCATGTGCCATGTGACAGTTCAAAATCCCGCAGCTAGATTTATGAGTGGTAAGTCTACCTGGCAGAGCTTCATGATGCTATGCCAATTACTTCTATTGGCATAATATACTCAGTCTTTGGAACTGATTTTAGCACAGAACCTGGAGTTTAAACTACAAAGTGCACACAGTATGGGACATATTATCTCCTCCCCTCTTCACTCTGAAAGCTAAAAAGATTCTGTGTATATATATACACACAGAGGGGCCTGTGGACAGCAATCGATACATGTCCACTGGTGCATTCTGGAGAAAATATGTGAAAGAAAAGTGTGGATTTGATTTGCAGCAGAATGGATTTTTGTACAATCTAGAAATTCTTGTTGACTGTAAGATGGATAGGCAGATGGAAAAAGTTACTTAAGAAAACAGGTAACTGCCTTTTCCCAAGGTTTTTCAAGGAGAGGCCTGGAAAAAAAAATTCTTAGGAAGCTGAGATAATGAGCAAAGATGCTGACTTTACTGAGGCCCTTTCCACAGTGTCCTCACCTCGCAGCATGGGGAAGGGAGAGGAGCGGGACCACAATGACACTTCTGCATGACGTTTTTGTGGTCCTGCTTCTTTCCTTGATGGGTTTTCTCCATCAATGGCACGCAATTGCATCACCATCCCACATTTACCTGTCCTGCAGAAGGGCAGGAAGAGCTGAGGAAGGAAGGGAGCACTTCCTTCTGCAGGGAGCCAGTCCAATGTGGAGGGGATCACTGCTATTGCTCTCCCTTCTTGGCAGAGCCATTGCCGGGATTACCACCAGAACACGACAGGACAAGGAAGGGTGTGGAAAGGGCCTGAGTCAGGCCTCCATCTACCTAGCTCATGATTATCTATATTGACTGGCTTCTCATCCCCAGGGTTTCAGACAGGAGAAGCCAGGAATTCACCCCAAGGCTTTCTGCATCAGACCTGTAGTCTATTGTTCAGCTATGGTTCCTCCTCTTCTGTTGCGCTCAACATACTCAGAAAATACTCAGAAACTATTTTCTAACTCTCTGACATAATTCTGGTACAATTTTCTTTCTCACCACCAAGGAAGATGGATAGTTGAATAAAAGAGCCAGAGAGAAATAACTGAACTGTGTACTTGTATTTAATACCCATACAGAAACTACAGAAAGGATTCACAAACATGAGGTGCTACTACTGATCAGTCCTGCAATATCAAAATGGCTTTTGCCCCCTGCTTGTTTCCCCCCCATCTGTGAGCATTAGCAAACACAGATGAATCACTTTGCCAGCTCAAACCTTTAACAGCCTTCAACTGTTTTTCACAACTGTTCACAACTTTTCATAACTGTGTTTCACAACTATTTAATCTTGCACCACAGAAAATTTCCCTACCATGGCAGTAACAAAACAGTACTGAAAGGGAAGGAGGTAGGAGCTTGAAAGAAGGAGTGAATTGATGTAAGAAGGTCAATGATATTGTATACAAGAATGAAAGCATGAAGGTAAGAAATGCCACAGGGAGGAGAAGCTCGTACTTTCAGTAAACATGTCCTGTTCCATCAACCTGAATCCAAAATAAGGTACATATCCATAATTACTCCTAGTAAGAAAAATTATTAATTGAACATCTGCCTTTGTGGCCTTGTTGGTGTATCTGTCATGATCTTAACTTAGGACATAAAAGGCCTATAAGCCTCATTCTGAATATAACAAAAAAAAATATACTTATAGGAAAAAAAGTATAAACATACCAAGGCTCCTTTCTCTCCAGACTGGCCTTCTTTGCCTGGGTGACCCTATTTACACAACATGGGCAGGGGGGAGGACAATTAGTATGTGAACATGTATACATCATTATGCATATTCCGTTGAATGCAGGCATTTCTACATACAATAAATTCAGTCAGATTCTCACACATAAGATATTTACTTTTCAGACAATGTACATGCATTTAATAACTCTTCCTTCTCCTAGGAAAGTACAGTCCTCTCTCCACATTTGTGGGTTTCACCTTCACAAATGTGATTATTTGCAAGACATGTGCTTGCTTCCCCTCCTCTCATTCCCTTGCATTCTTCACCCCAGACTTGTGAGGTTTGTACTTAAAATGGATGCTTTTTCCTTTGGGGTGAGTAAAGCCCGTCCTACTGCTGGAGGCGCGTCCTCTCTACCATGTGGCTGCAGATTCTGCTGTGTAAAGGCTGCTGATTGGTCAGGTGCTCTATTTGCTCCTATCCCTCCTTTCTTAAGATGGCTGCCAGAAGTAGCTAGAACTCTGCTCTTGTCTATCTGAGGGGAAAATACTGGTAAGCCCTTCACTTTGTCTTTTTTCTTCCCCCTGGAAATGCCAGGGCGAGAGGCAAAGGAATGGGTGGGGAGAGCACTGAAGGGGAATCACAGGGGGAGTTACTCACAATTTTTCCACTTTTGCGAGGGTTCTGCACCCTGAACCCTCACGGAGGGGCTACTGTAAGTTCTGTTTCATTAGGGAAAGGTAGAAGTTTATAATAGAATTTTCAGCAAATCTTCGAACTGTGGTTCCCTGGATTTTTGGAATACATCCTCACTATAGGATCAGTGTGCATCTGCAAATGACTGTAAGAGTCCAGTTTGATCATCAGAACAAAGATCAAGGTACTTTAGCATTATTATTCATCACAGTGGCCAAGTGAATATTTTTGGGAAGCTCTCAAGGAAGAAATCTGGGTGTTAGCTGTTTTGTTCAGTTGCTATACATTCAAAAGCAGACTGGTTCTAAACTGAAGATGTCATCTAGGTACAGTTTTCAGACATGCTCTCTTCCATGAATATGTCTAATCCTCCTTTTAAGAACTTCAGACAGAAGTCTTAACAGACAAAAATGGCAAGGGCTGAGTCAACCCTAGGCCAGCTGAAGCTGGGCTCAATCAAAACCCAAAATGGGACATTAATTAGGATTACATTTGCCCTGGTTTAATTTTGTGACCATGTTGTGGTCGCTTCCATGGCCTGAAGGAGGTTTTGATTTGGGTTAATTCCAGTTATGTAATTCATAAATCCTGTTAGTCCCCCGCCTGCTTCCCGTCCCCCCCCCCCAAACTTTGGCTCTTTGGCCTGCAGATTGTAGCCAACAAAGCAGTTCTTCTGGCAAACTGTTCTGTTAGCGGGCCTCTCACTTTTTTTTTTTTTTTTTTGGAGAATGAAAGAATCACAAGAAGAAACTGCAAGTGGAAGGGGTATTTTTGCTGAAAGAAGAACTGCCTAATCCTAACCTCTTGCAACCGACAGATCTTTGAGCAGAATTACATTGCCTATCAGTGGCCACCTTCATAGCTTGTAGTAATAAATCCCATCCGTTAATGACATTGGTCAGAATCCTTTTGAAGACATATACAGGAGTAACCTGAGCTGTGCATATTTAGCCTTTTTAGGTCATAGAGAAGAAGATATCTACTCCACTGTTCCACATATTTCACACACCCCTAGAGTGTGCTGCCATGCCTGTGCATCACTGGGAGGGGCGGGGAGATGGGAAAGGCAACCAGTTAGTACCTGGCCTGGATACAGTTCTACAACTAGAGAAAGAAAGCTGACTTTACCTGCCTAGATCTCCAGTAAGTTGCTCAGGATCCAAGAGGATAAACCCAGCTCTTTCCCCAGCAACTGATAGCCAATTGCTATCAGCTGGGACCAGCATCTCCCTTCTACAAATGGTCTGTAGTTTTTATAGTGCACACCAGGTGTTTTAAAGCTGCTTTATGGGGGGTGGGGATGGGAGGGACACGTAACCTGCTTCATGTGGAAGTGTAGCTATTTTATAGAGACGTCTTTTCTTTATTTTTTCTTTATTTCTTTATTTCAGATGTCATGGAGACATACTGAGAATTTTGTTCAAAATTAGTTAAAGAACAAGAGGTGTCTAGGATTCACTGAAACTGGCATAAACCTATTAAGAAACCAAACGTTGATTTCCCTTTTGAGCTCTATTTAAATAAAGTAAAATGCTAACATTGGAACAAGACCAAAAAAAAAAAAAAAAGGTGGATAGTTATGACATCATCGCCATGTATATTTTTAAAACCTTTACTCCATTTCAAAATCTGCCATTCAAGGGAGAGATGGGAAATCAAGCACGTGGTTGAAACCATAATCAACAGCACTGTCTCTCCTCGCTTTTCTTTTTCTTCCTGGTATAGGTGATATCCCATCATGCATCTTTCAATACTAGATGTTAGTGGAAGGAACTGAAAGAGGAGAAACAGTACTGCTGATCTCAGTGGCAGGCATGAATCACTCATAATGTCTAGTTCCAGAGTAAGGTATACATTGGATTTCTGCAGAAATAATAGCCCACAGTATCGTACTTCATATGGCAATTCTTAAATCATTTTGAAAAGGTGGTGGGAAATCTCAAGAGATTGATCTAATCACATTGACAGAATTACATCTCTTCAGTGACTTTCCATGCAATGATGAATTGCTATCTAAAATAAAAACACATTTCTGAAGCTGCTGTTTTGTTTTAGGACCAAGTCATTACAATAAAAATAATGCAAGGGCATGTAAAGCATTTGTGAGTTTTCCCATTTGGTGCATCTTTCTACAGATGACATGAATTGATTATTTTTATCTGTCATTGAACATTACATTAAGCACACCATTAAAGTTATGGCACAATAAGATGAAAGAAAACAGTAATGGAAATATTTCAAAGCATGTGCAAATCAATAATCAAAAGGTTCTTCCAATTGGGCTAAACCCACAAGCAGTTGAAGATAGTGATTTTTCTGTTTTGTGGTCTATATAGCCATTTTCAGAATATCAAAATAATTACTAGTTTAATAAAATGACTCAGGCTTCTATAGACACTAAGCCTAAAATATCACTCTACTGAATGGGACCTATTTCTTAGAAGAAGTGGATTATTTTTTTCAGTCCTTTCCTGCTTGAGAATATCTATTACCTCTCTTGTCCTTCACATTTATCTCTCATTGTTCTTCAACTACTCCAGGAGTGGGAAAAGTGCGGCCCACGGGCAACATGCAGCCCTTGAGACCCCTATATGAAGCCCATGGGACTCCCAGAAGCCCCTTAAAACCCATAAAATACTTTTTATAAAAATTTAGGCTGGTTTGGGGGTGATTTTAACCTCAAATCTCGCAAAAACACTTAGGAAGGAAACAATTTGCTCCCTTAATCTCCCCAACTCCCCAAACCTCCTCCAAACCGGGAAAAAAAATGGCCAAAATCATGGTTGGAAGTGATATCATGCCACTTTGAGCATGCCGAAATGCACTCCTGCAACCCGCCAGGGCGGTGCAGGAAGGAAAAATCATCCTTGCCCTCCTTGCAGTTGCATACCCCTGATTTATTTTATTTTATTTTCCTTCAATACATAAAAAACAACAAGAGCATAAGAACTCAGAAGACCTAGGCCTCCATCCATAGCACCCTCCCATTCTGCAATGGAGATGGGAGAAGGACAAGACTGCAACAATACTTCTGCATGAGGTCACCATGGTCCCATCCTTCTCCTATCCTCAGGTAGTATGTCTGCAAGTTAAATCACTGACAAGCTTTCCCTACCAATGACACATGATCACACCACCATACTGCACTTACCTGTCCTGCGGAAGCCCTGGAAATGCAATGGTTGTGCTTCCTGCCCCAGCACAGCTGGGGAAAATACCCAGCTGGGCTGCGGAAGGAAGAGGCATGGCCCTTGCACTCCTTTCCCCAGAGAGGCAGCCAGTGAGGTGCAGAGCTGCTGCTGGGATCCCTACCAGATGACTTTGCAAAAAGGTAGGGTGTGGAAAGGGCCTTAGTCCTAACTAGAGGGGACCACTGAATCAAATGAGAACTTGGGAAACCAATTTTTTTAAAGTTAAGTTGAACTGGTTTGCTCCAGTTGAGACTAATAATCAAATTAGTTTCTAGCCAATGTTCCCACAGTAGACCTATTCAAACGAATGGACTTGTTAGTCATAACTCAAGTCCCATTGATTTCATCTTCTCTAGATAGGACTGGTTTTGAATTTGACTCTCTGGTTCCAAACCTATGTAAGTTTATTTGCGTGTAAATTCCATTGAATTAATTGGGGGTTAGTTCTGAGTAACTAATAACAGAGTGCTAAAATTGCACTAAGATCGTTATTCCTTCTCTCCAGGGACTCCCAGGAACTTTAACTTATAGGAAGAAGTTAGAAATTATTAACAAAAAATCCTCAGCATGCCCATCAAATGGCAATCCACGGGAAGAGGCAAAGGCAGCTACACTGGTAGAGTACTGCATTACATTGTCATATAAACTAAATAATCCTAGAAAATTATTTGTTATAACACACAAGATGGTATTTTTTGCCTAATATGTCTGTTATGACAGATACATCATGTGCAAACAAAGAAAATCTACTTTTCAATTAATATATGCCAGATTATTCATATATAAATTTAATCAAATGATTAAAATTGACACATTTAGCTAACTATAATCTATTCAACCAAGTCAAACAGCCCTAACATGGAAGGTCACCTTACCTCTGTTGAAGATGCACTGGGAAATGAAAGCTTAGCACAATAAATGCTTAAGTTGCTAGAAACCACTTTGTTACGATTAATTGTTTTTATTCACTCAGAATTTAATTTTCATAGTTCGGAGTAGGAATGGAAAAGCATGTATCAGCATTAACAAGTTCAGTGTTCCATCTCCCTATTCCCAGCATCTAATGACAAACAAAACTACTGCCAACAGAATAAAGATTCACATTTCCCTGCAAAAACAGCTCTCTGCTAGCCTTTCTATCATGTTCGTTCCCCATAATTTAAAACTGCACCAGACCAAACATGTTAGATATCTAAATCTGTTTTCTTTCCTTTTCCTTCTTTTTAAAAAAAACTTCAGTGTCATTGCTATTTCTCATCTGCCCTCTCAGTAGCTTTTTTTTTTTTTTTTTGAAACTTAAAACCCTAGATGAGAAGCATGGATCAAGTTCAAATAATGAAACTGGATATGTTTTACAGGTTCTGCTCCTAGCTATCAGTGATGTGATCTCCTTGTTGAAATTCATGAGCACAGAACTGCATAGTGATTTTTTCCCCCTCTTCGTAAAATAAAATAAAAATTGACAAAATGTTATACTACTTACAGGAGGCCCATCAGCACCAGGAAGTCCAGCAAGGCCAGGCTTGCCCGGAGGTCCCTGAAGAGATAGGAAGAAACACTTTTGAGAAACCAATCAAAGATAAGGCATCACAAGGCTGCAAATGGCTGCAAGCAAAAGATTACGTATGAACAAAGTGAAAATGCAATCAGTAAAAAGGAAAGAAGATAATGCTCTAACATTCAGAACCTTGTAAAAAGTCATTTTGAACTTGGCACCTGGCTGATATTCAGAAATGTGTTATTTGGACATGGAAGGGCTAAGTTCACAACTGAAAGAGTTATACTAACTTATTAGTACAGCTCAGAAAAGATACTTTACTTACAACTCTTGCAATCCTTCACAGTAGCTATACTTTATTAGAACACAACTGTCACTGCCCATGCTGACTGGGGAATTCTGGGAGTTGAACAGGATGTAAAAATAGCTTTCAACATGGCTTAACACAAAACATGGCTTAACACACCTATATCTATTTACTATAGAATTTGTACTCCACTCTTCTTATCCAACTGGATAGATGAGTTAATAGCTCAAATTTGGTCTATGCCAAAATCACCTTATGAATGGTGACAATCACAAACAAAATTGAGTGAATGCCTGAAAACACACACATACACACACACATACTTCCCAAATTTTAAAGATATCAGTGAATGTAGGTACTGTCATTTGGGTGACTATTGGCATTGGTGGATGTTTCTCTGAGGTCTCCAACATTTGCCATTTCTCCCCTGGGATTGTCAAAAATCACTTATGAGTGTTGGCATTAACCAAATGTAAATAGGATACCTCAAAATCTTTAATATTTAATCATAAAAGCAGTACATATAAGACAAGATAATAATTTTCATTGCTGTGTGCAATATATACAGGAAGGAGATGCTAATAGGATATTTCACAAGTATATTTCTAGAAAAAGTGTTGTTCTGCATCACTGAAGATTTTTGATTTCCGATAAGGTGTCATGCAGTATAAGCCAAAATGTAGGTGCTTTTTGTGTAAATTGTAATCAAAATCAAAAGGTGCCTCTGCTTCTGGTGCTTTTGGGGGAATACTGTTGCAAAGAAAGTGATTGTTCAAGAAAATGCAATCAGTGATCTGATTGTCTTGTATCAACCATGTGATCAGTACAGCACTTTCATTACATGGGCTTAATTTCCTTTCAGTTATGTCAGGACATTGCCATACAGGATAAGTTATGTTGTACTGTGACGTGATTACAGCTACTACATGATCCCTGATTGGCTTAGAACATTCCAAGATAGTTAAAGCAAAGAAAATGGTATCAAAGCAGCAACCTGCAAGAAGAATATCAAAGTCTACCTGTGCAGGAAGCAGCATTTTATATGCAGAAAATTTTTCTGTGAAGAAAATGCCATGCCCTGAGTAGAAAAACCACATGCAAATTTTGAGCATAATAAGTCCCACACTACAAGTAGTCTTCAAGCAGGGAACATTTCTCAGGGACCTTCTTGTGGATGGAAGAAAATTGACAAAATTATTCATTTCTTTCTTCAAGAACAAAATTAGTGAAGATTTATACCCTTATTTGGCACTGTAGTGTGCAGTTGGCAATGTAGAAAATGCCTCAGGTAAAGAGGCATATGAGACGCCAGTGGGAAATTTTGCTGGCCAAAAGAAATCAGGCATGTTCTACTCAATTGCCTCATCTACCACAAGAGACTAATAAGAGTTCAGTGCCATTCCCAGCATCCCACATGTATATAACCTGACAGTAGCAACTTTTTTTTGGAAGTGCATCTAGTATCCACTCTAAAGCCCCTGTTAGGATGTCTTCTAACAGAGAAAGTAAGTAAGAGAGAACTGCTCTATCCAAACAGTCAGTCTAATTTCAACACAGTCAGGGAGTTCAAGTCTGGCTGTCTAGTGTCTACGAGCTTGATTTACCCTTCAACATATAAAAGAAATATTATTCTGAGGGCCATTTGTAATTATCACAAGACAGAATGTGACGTTTGGAAATCAAATATTCCCCCATACAGAGAGTCAAGCAAGCTAATAAAACTCTCCTCAGGAGACTGGAGACAGCAGTTCTTGAAATTAAAATGAATGAATATATGAATCAATATAAGTATATGAACAACTGAACTAAGTATATTCCAAGGAAGAAATATATTCTAGTCTCCACATTTTCAATGGCAACAAGAAAAGAAAAAAGAAAAAAAAACAGTATCTGTTTCAAGTCTCCTGCAAACAAACAAAAATCCATTCCGTGTAAAAATTTGTATTTACAACCAAAAAACACTAAAACATAAGAGACTCACAGATTTTTTAAATGCTTGTTATTTATTAATTTTCAACACTATCCATCTAATTCACAATTGCATTAATATACATTCAAAGAAAGAAATGGCATGGAAAAAAGAATAAAAGAAAAAACATACAAATAAAACTAAAACACAGTACAAAAAAATTAAACACTAACTAAAACACAATAGGGCTTTGACCCCTCAAGCATAACTATAATGAAAGGAAAAAAGAGAAAGTGTATTATTCTACCTTTACCATTCCAACTAAATAATCTACTAATTACTAATAACCATAGATACAGATTATTACACTGTTAGATTTCTTAGAAACTCACAGAAATTGAGGTCATCTAGCTCAAAGCTCCCCCCCACCCCCCACTCCCAACCTTGCAGAACTGGTTCCAAGGAGAAGAGATGGATAAAACTTGTTATGGCTGTGAAGCTTACATTAGGACTAAATGATGTCTTTATAAATTAGTGAACTTCAGGGTGAAATCATCTCTCAGTTTTGACCTAATTCTGACAAACTATCATGAGCCACAGTTACTTTTCACATCCCATGGCTGTAGTATGAGCCAAAGAGCTGTGTGTTAAGGCAAGGTGAGGGACTAGCAACAGCAGGTGTATTTCTATATTGCTTATCAGTGAAATGCTCTCTAAGCAGTTTACAATATGTTAGCTAATTGCCCCCAACAAGCTGGGTACTCATTCTACCGACCTGCAGAAGGATGGAAGGCTGAGTCAGCCCAGAGCCCAGCAGGTTGAACTCACAACCTTGTGGTTGCAGTACTGGCATTTAACCACTGCGCCACCAGGGCAGAATGTTACCCTTATGTCATATTTGGAAATTTCTTCAGAAAATCTCACACCTTCTCTAGTCATGCCATTTATCTGTGTCCTCTACAGGGCAGGCAGAGATGGGAAACAACTCTTCTACTTTGAATTGCAATCAGTGGTATTATGGGGGCCCTGGAAGATTCTCTGGGTTGCTTGTTGGCATACTTGTCCAGAGGGGTAGTGGTTTCAATAAGTGGGTCACGGTGGGGGCAATCTCTCTTCTGATTTTCTCCTGGGCACTATAAGAAGGCCCTATGTGTGGCATTAATACTGACTGACAAGGAAACACCCCATCTAACCTGTCCTATGTTGTATACAACATGAATGCATGTTGGCCACTGGTTGAAATGTCCAGGAAGGAAAGGGATGAACCTATTTACTTTCAGGTTTTCACTTCTTCATAGCAACTCATTTGTGTTAAACATGTCTGATGCTCTTGTTGTGGCATTCCAGTGGGGGCACTGGATGCACTGGGCTAGATACAAGTTTTGAAGATGTAAAGCTTTAAGTAATACACTATTCAATAAGGAGCCCTGAGCACAGAGCTGCAAGGTTCCAGCCTACCCCGGGGCTAGCATCTGTGCCCAACATCTAAGTTGGAGAGAACTTCTATGTGACTGATATATCATCCCAATATTCCCGGGACTTGGTAGTCCTGACATTCCTGAAACTTCCAGCATGGTCCATCAGCAGGCAGGCTGATAAAAGGATCTAGTCCTGCATTACATCAAGATGTATTTCCAAGCTATACTCAACAAATGCTTATGGCTAATTTCTTCCACAAAACTTGTCTATGTAGTACTTTCTGCTGCTTCTTACTCACTCCAGTTGCTAGTATAAGTAGAAATGGGTGGAAAAGAGGCTTTTTTTAAAAAAATGCTTTTAAATATAGTAAGACACTGGCATTTCAAATGTAGAAAAATTGCCTTTTTTTTGGAAACTGTGAATTGAAGATAAGGTAGGAAAAGAAATCATGTTGGGTTTCTGAATCTTTGACAGCTGAAAAGCACTGTCTGGCTCTCATGATGGATTGTGGGAAGCACTGAATAACATTGTTGCAAGAAAAAAACCCCAACATGCATTTTTCTCATAAATCTTCTGAATCCCCCATAGTTACTGAGTTTATTTAAAAAAAACAAAAACAAAACTTAAATGATATAAAATAGGGAAGGAAAAAGAAAGGACGAAGCAAAAGCATGGTTTAAAACTCAACAAGAACAAGTATACAAAGATCTACACGAATTTAATATTGCTATGTGGGCATTATTAAAAAGTAGAAAAGTAAAAGATGATTTGATATGAAATACTAGCTTTAAAGTAAGTGAGTTTTAAAAAGAGAAATGCTATTTTACTTACAAAACAACTAAACTAATATCTACAGTTGAGCTGCCTGACAGGGTATGGAAAGACATTTCATTGAATTTGGCAGTCTCAGTGGAAGTAGTATTTTCACCCTTCCCAAGAGACGTTTTAAGAAAATGCACACCTCACCTAAAGCATTTGTGAGATTTACAGGACATGCCTGAGAAACAAAATGTGCATGAAGGAACACATATGTTTTAAAATGCAAGGGGCTAAAATATGTCTTGCTGAAAGAAACACACATAACTGCTTTAGTCACTGAGGAAAACTTGCCTAATTTAAAGGAAATTATAAAAAATACATGAAAATTATGTGAATCACAGTGCAGGCCAGAAAGCCTTGCAACCCAAGAGGAAACAAAGTAAGGGGGAAAAAAAGCAGGTGGGATTAAAAAAAACTCAATGAAAGAAAAAGGATGAGAGATTTACATACCCTTATATTCATATCTCTATGCTTTATAAGCATAGTAGTTTGTATATTAGATCTATAAACATATTGGAATGGATCTAGTGAATTATTATTGGTAAAGGATACTCCTCACAACACCAGAGAATTCTCCCTTCATTCTGAGCATCCTTGCAAATTCTTTCCTACTTATTCTGATAGGAACAGTAGATTAGTCTACACATCTCTTTACCCACTGTGCCAGCCTGAGCAACATATCTTTGGAAGTTCACAAGCAAGAAAGAATAATGATGATCATCTCCTTCTCTCTATCCCACATCTGCCACCAAGAGATATATTTCCTTTGATCATGGAGGAACTATTGAACTCTCCCAGCTGAAAATCATTCACAAATCTATATCTCAGGATAGGGAAAGCAAGAGTATTTAAAAAGAATAATTAATGGTTGAAAGGGTGTTTCTCAAACAATAGAAAACCCTAATGAGAAGAATCCAAGACTGAAGATAACTTTTGAAGTTCAGGACTTATTCTGTGCAATATTCACACGATGGGATTGTTTTATCTTCATTTGTGTGTTCTGTGCATTCTTGCACAGAAAACATTTGTATTGCAAGCCATCCTGAGATCTTTCCGTATAGAGTGTGATACAAACATTTTAATGAAATAAAATAATATCTTTTTTTCTGTGCAGAAACAGTATTTTCTAAGCAGAAAGTGCAGTTTCCTGGACTCACAAAAATGTTCAAATTTTGCACAGACCAAGTCATAAATAGTTTTTGTGAATAGTCTTTGAAAATTGCACAGTTTTCAAAGATTTTCTTGCAACAGGAAGTAAACTGCTATAATTACTAGTTGCTGCCTTCAAAAATGAAACTAGTAAAGAATCACATACCTACTCTAGGAACTGCAGCCAAGTGAACAGGGGTTGTTGTTTGCTTCTTTGCCAGAAGGCCAGAGAACCTGAACTAAGTTTTAGGCTGAATTTTTTAAAAAAGCTATCCAAGAGGTGGTTCTCTAGCCCTAAATAGGTTCAGGACCTTGGATATCTCCTATAAAGTTCAGACTAAAGCCTAGAGTGCCCACTGACATAAAGCCACTAGCTGCTACTGTGACCACATGGCCCAGGGAAATCTAATGCTGCTGGGCTGTTGCTGTACTAAACCGATCCTGATCTTATCTTTTCCTGGACATGAGATAACAAAGAGACCTATCCAAGTTGGCCCAAGCTTTCCTAAAGGAAGAATGGTTTAAATCAATATCAATTATTGTTCATGAAGACAAGAACAAATGTGCAGATCACTGTTATGATGATTATTTCAATCGCATCAAGCCCTTCACTTCAATCAACGCAAGTTAATCCTTTTTAAAAAATGGGGGATTCTCGTAGAGTCGTAAGATATTTCCTTTAGAGAACATTAGACCATTGGTACATATAGCTCAGTACTGTCTACACAGCATTCCAGTGTTTCAGATACGAGTCTGTCCCAGCCTCACCTGGAAGGATGCCTGGGATTGAACCTGAGACCTTATGAATATAAAGCATGTGTTATTCTACTGGCTTACAACCATTTTCCTGACTGATTATGTAGAAATGAGCTCTGAAGTCTTAGGGAAACAATAGTTATAATCAAGACAACTTATACTTATTTTACATTTAAATTTTGGACACTTGTGGGTTTTATTGTACAATTGCTTGGCCTCAAGAAATTTTAGAGGAGGCCGTGCACTTCTTTCATTTTTTGTTTTGTTTTGTTTACACACACAGACACACACACGCGGAGTTGAGGAACAGAAGACAGAAAAGTTGCACAATTTTCTTTCACTGGGTGAGTTGTAAGTAATCTTGTTCTAGTGAAACACAACACCAACATACACAAACAAGAATTTTAAACTTGATCTGTTGGTTATGCAATAGTGGAGTGTGACTTACTTTTTCACCAGGAACTCCAATTGGGCCTTGTGGACCGGGTAGACCCTATCAAAAAGATCACAGATTGTTACAAATTAAAGACAATAATTGATATATTTTCCCATGTCGGGTGCCTCATTAAGATGTTTCAAAAAGTCATAAGAAAGAAAGAAAGAAAGAGAGCAAGCAAATGGTTGTAAGAGCTTTTATTCCAGCTCCTTTGCTGGCAGCAAACACGCAACATGATCCAATACAGAACCCTCCTCCAGGTGTGGCTGTTGGCATTCAGGGAGCTCTGAATGAGTAATTTCTTTTCTCTTTCAAGGAAGACAAAGTCAAGAGGGGGCAGTGTCTGGGCAAACATGATCCCCCGTCTGCACACACTGAAGCAGGGGTATTTGAGGATAGTTTAGGAAAGCCTAGAAGTAAGAATAAGCTTACTGAGGGTGGAAAGCATACCATCACCCTTCTTGCTCTTTCGCTCTTTAATGTTTCTTCCGTGGAAGAATCACTGATTACTTACTTGTGGGCCTGGAATTCCTTGTTGGCCAGGAGGTCCTGGTTCCCCTTGGGGGCCCTGTAGTGCAAGAAATGCATGAGGAAACATCACTCTGACAGTAAAAAGGTTTAGGCACATTTTTTTCCCCTTCAGGCAACCACCACTACTGTTACGAGTTCAGCATACATTATGAATGGAAGGGATATTCATTTTTTTTTTTAAGGTTTAAAATGTGTTTTTCAAGCATCAGGACACTCTGAAGAGGAGAATTCCTGAGCGATGGAAAGCTTCACATTTCAAGTCTTACTCTGCACATTTTTCCTCACAGAAAACAGCATCTGTTGTGCAGGAAACAGCACTTTTCTGTCTGGAAAATAATACCTTTTTGTAGGAAACAAACAAACAAATACGTGCAAGTTTTGAAGAGAATGAAGACCAAACTGTATATACCCATCCAAACCAAGTTTTTGAAGTTTTTCTCATAGCATAAATCAAATCACTAAAATTGCTCGCAGCTTCCATTACACAAGAATTACACCCCTAACATATATTACTTAATTTTCTCTTCAGTATCTCCCACCCCGATGTCATCTTGAAAGAGCATTCATGATGGGCTAATAATCCTATGCCTTCACTAATGCCATAGCTAGATGAACTGATTAACCAAATTCTATTCTCCTGTATCTGCAGTATACATAATCAGGATCTGGATAATAAAAGTGCTCACGTGGGAACCTATTTATTTAGTTATTTGTTTCCTTTTCAAAAACATTATCCCACACACCCCCAGAACTACTTACCAAATTTCCTTTTGGTCCCTGTGGGCCATCAACACCTGGGATTCCCTACATTGGAGAACAGAACATAAGGTACACTTGTCACAGACACATTTTGGGGGAAACTCAAAACACAAGGAAATACATTTATTTAGGAAATACATACAGGTTGTCCTGGTGGGCCAGGAGTTCCTCTTGGACCCAGTAATCCTCGCTGACCCTGTGAGGCAGAAAAAAAAAAACCTCCATAAGGTTGGTTGGTTCACAAGAAACATAAGAAGAAGCTGTGGTAGACAAGGGACTCCATGAAGGGTCATTAACATGTCAGAAATTAAGCAATTCTATAATTTCATCCTTGTATGTATGTGCTTTGAAGTCACCAGTGACTTAAAAGCTAGCCCATGAATTTCATGGGGTTTTCTTATGCAAAGAAAACTCAAAGGTAGTTTTTCCAGCTCCTTCCTCTGAAATATAGCCTACAGCACCTGGTATTCATGGCAGTCTCCCATCTAAATATTAGCCAGAGTTGACTCTTCCATCCAAGTACTAACCAGGGCTGACTCTGCTTAGATGCCAAGATCAGACAGTGTGTTGAGAGTATTTAGACCACATGATAGTGCTTTTTAACCTCAATGCTTTTTTCTGTCTTTCAGTGATCTCTTGTTTGGAAAGGAGGCACAACTAGGCTTAAAATGATCCCCCTTCCCCTCCCCCAACATAAAAAAAGAATGTGGAACCATGATCTATGATCCACTGCACTCATCTAGGGCTCTGAGGCACTGTGAGCAATTTTTGAGTAAGAATTTTTACGAGCCTGCCACAAGTTTTGGGAAGAGCTGCAGGATATGAGGACCCATTGGGGGTTATAAAAATGTCCTCAGGACTGCATTTTGCCCACCTCTGCTCTAATATCTTACTCTAAAAAGAAAGATTGGTTCTGTCCAATAGTTAAAAGGGTGTTAGAATCCAAAAATTCTTCTAGATGTTCTTACAGCCATCTCCTGACCGAGGACTTGGAATTTATATTTCTTTCAGAGAAGTATTTACAATTTCACATCAAACAGGCCAGCCCTTCTTCAGCAGCTCTCATTAGCTAGGATGGACATAGGTCTAAGTAAACAAGTGGTTGGCATCATTCCTCCAAGCAACTTTGCCCAAATCCTCAAGCTGAAGCAAACTGAACTCACTTATCAAATTCTTTATCAGTTGTATCTTTAGAGTTCGCACTCAATGTCAAGCCCAAGTCCAAGTCAGCAAAATCAATTTTATCAGCCCAATGTTGGGCAAATTCATCACAGCAGTCTTCTGAGAGCTCCATCTTATACTCTGAGGTTTAGAATGTCACAACCCTTTCACCACCCAAATAAAAATCAGTGTTGATGCAATGAAGGCAGAAAAGAACAAGGTATTTGCTGACTGCACATCCTTATGGTAGCCTTTAAAATGGTCTCTAACCTCACCTTTTCTCCATCATTGTGCTAATGGTTTACTCAAGCTCTAAGCTGGTGGAGGCATCTCAAAGAACTGAAGCAAATACTTACCTTAGACTAGCTCAGAAATGTTAAAGATTTAGATAGCTCTGCTAAGAAGCCTAAGAAACTGCATTATACCAAGTCAAACCACTGGCCCATCTAGTTCAATACTGTCTACACTCATTTGCATTCACTCTCTAAGCTTTCAGGTAGAGGTCTTTTCCAGATCTACCTACTGAAGCACTTGCCATATTCATGGACAGAAAGGGCTATTTACAGACATCTTTGGTTTGTAACCATCAGAAATGTATGTGTTCCTTTCCATTTTGTTGCCTGTAGAACATGTTGCAGAATCAGGTGCACATGAATAATCCCTATCCATGTTCTCTTAGACATGCACACAGAAATTCCAAAACAAACAATCACAACAAAACAAGACTATGTGAATACTTGTTAATGCATACAACTGTACAAATACAAGCATATAATTCTAGCCAATCATTTATTTTCTTAAAATGAAGGACTAGCACACCTTACTAAAAGATTATCTGTGACAGAGATTAAGGCCCTTTCAGCTCCACCCTCCCAACCCGCCATAGGGATGGAAGAAAGAAGGGATCATTATGATGTTTACGTACAACATTGTCACAGTCCCATCCTTCTGTCATCCCCAGGCAGTGCAATTGCATGCAAACCATTGACTAGTTTTCTCCATCAATGACCAGCAATCGTGCCACCATCCTGCTGTGCATCCACACTTACCTTCCCTGCGGACGCCCTGGAAGCGCAATGGCTGTGCTTCCTGCCCCAGTGCAGCCTGGGACAGTACCTGGCTGTGCTGTGGCAGGAAGAGTCATAGCTACCACACTTCTTGGATCCTGGAGGCAGCCGGCGCAGAGGGGAGTGCGCCTGTCGTGCTCCCCTCCTTGCAGGACCGATGCCAGGATCCACATCAGATGTGTCTAGGACAAGGTAAGGTGCAAAAAGGGCCTAAGAAACACTCATTACTTTACCACATATAAAAGTCAATAATTTGGGGGCCTATGTGAACCAAGTCCAAGGATTTAGTATATGTTATAGATACCAAAGATAAAACAGGATTATTATGTTATATATTTCAAGGGAAGTACCCTAAAAGATTAAGAGTTTTAAAAAAAACTAGGGTCATTTCTATCTTAACTCATGGGAATGCATCCATGACTCACTGCTGTGAAAAAAATTGTAACAAGTAAAGTAAAAAAAACAAGTAAACCTTGTGTTCAAGAATGACACAAATTTTGAGAAACTTCAAAGTGGGAAAAATACGAAATGTGTTAAAACTACTCCAGAAAGGAGGGAAGGAAGGGAAAGGGAAGGGGAAGGGGAAGGGGAAGGGAAAGGGAAAGGGAAAGGGAAAGGGAAAGGGAAAGGGAAAGGGAAAGGGAAAGGGAAAGGGAAAGGGAAAGGGAAAGGGAACTCAGCAGAACCTTTATGGATAAAATCATTTTAAGAGTATTTATTCAGAAATGATCCCCAAATAGAACTTAACTTTGCTGAGGCACTTGGATGTACAAAGAAGACCTTCCATTGCTAAAGCCCTAACATAACTGATCAATACACATTACGAGTAGTAAACAATAAGAAAGCTTTGCTTACAGCTTCACCTGGGAGGCCTCTTGGTCCAACCTCCCCATCTTCTCCCTGTTGTTACCAAAACAAAATCAAAGTATTAGTACATGAAATCAATACTGCCTTCAGATTTTGTTGTGCAGGCTAAGAAAGATAAGAAACTATAAACGACATACTCTCATTCCATCTTCACCAGGAGCACCAGGAGGTCCTTGTGGCCCACGATCCCCCTGGAGAAAAGATAAATCGTGTTAAAATCACATTGCTGGGAAGAGCTATGATTACGTGCCAATGCATATATAATAGAAAAATGGGATCTGAGCAAACATTTCAGCTTCAGACTGGCAAGTCATAACACATCTCAACCAAAGAGATAAAAATCTCTACATCCAGTACTAAAATAAATAGACTTCCATTAATGTTTAGGTTTGAAGTGCTGGCCATAATGCAACACAGAGTTGGGCAAGCTCAGGTACACTAAAATCAGCAGGTCTAAATTGTGCCTAGCTGAATGTGGTCATCCCAACACTCACTTAGATTTCTTATAAACAAAAGAGAATATAGAGAAACTGTATAATCACGTGTTTCCACATTTCCTGTCCTTTACTCACGGGCTGACAGAAATGCAAGCAATATTCTGGGTAAGCAGAACAGGTTAGCATTTCCCCTGATATTTTCAGGGTAGTTTACATCCACATGTTCATCACTTGATAACCACTAATAATTTCATTCTTAAATCTATTCTTTTCAGCATTGCTAATGCCATATATAATCCAGTTATTAACCATAAATTCCAAACCTAAATGTGAGCCCATTCCCAAAGCCAATTATATTTCAGCTTACTCTCCTTTCCAAAATTGTAATTCTTCTTGTGGAAGTGTAACACTTCCCTCTTTTATTAAAGCCTTTTCCACAAATATTTTCCATATTGCTTCAAAATCGTTCCTTTTCATTATCCCTTTTTTAACTTTAATTCGACATGTCAACTTATCATTGATCGTAATTTTCCACACTTCTTTATACCAATCCTTTATTTGAAAGTTTTCTTGAGTCTTCCATTTTCTTGATATAATTAGCCTTGCTGCAGTTAATAAATTTGTAATTAATTCCTTCATTGTCCGGGTACAGTTAAATTTTTCAAATATAGGTAATAACGCTATACTCGGACATACCTGTAAATCAATTCCTGTTATTTCTTTTATCTCTTTAAACACCATTTGCAAAATTTCTGTACACCTTCACAATTCCACCACATATGAATATACGTGCCAATCTCTTGGCAACTTCTCCAATATAACCTTGAATGATTCTTGTCTATGTGGTTTAACCTTACCAGTGTTAGGTACCATCTCCAAACCAATTTGTAATAATTCTCTTTTATCCTTACAGATAAATTTTTTAAATGACGCTGATTCCAAATTTTCCCCCAGTCTTTAATATCATTTTCTTTGTACTAATTCTTCCTCTCATATTTTTCTGAGATATTCATCTTCATCTTTATCTTTTGACAATATTTTATACATTTCTCTTGTGGTACCCTTCAATATTTCATTTTCTTCCATATCATCTCTTTGCTTAATCATTTGTTCAAATCTAGTGTATTCTCTAAAATCTTACTGTAAATTATTCTAATAAGAAGTTACTCTGATGATAGGGTGGGAAAGCTGAACAGTGTACACAGGCCCTACACGCTGCTTGTTTTTATTGTTGTTGTTTTTGTGTGACTTCAAGTCATTTCTGATTTATGATGAGGTCAAGTTGACCTTATCACAGAGTTTTCTTGGCAAGATTTTTTCAGAAGGGGATTGTCTTTGCCTTCCTCTGAAGCAAAGAGAATGTGGTTTGCTCAAGGTCACCCAGTAGGTTTCTATGGCCAAGTGGGGATTTGAACCCAGATCTCCAGAGTTGTAGTCCAATGCCCAAACCAAGCTAGCTCTATTAATTTGCAATTACTTGTTTGCCTCCTTGCAGTAGACCAGTAACTATTAATCCAGATTGATGTGGTTGTGAAATCAGAAAAGAAATTGTTTTCTTCTGAACTCCACGGTGGAAACCTCAGGACTAGCAGAAGTAAGATAACTTTTTATTGTCAGCTATGAAATGACAGGAGGTCTCTTTGCCATTAAATATTGTTTATTTTCCGGAACACATCAAAAGTACAACAATTAGAAAACTTGTTTGCAAAGCAATCTGCTCAACATGTGAATGAATGTTTTCTCCCTGCAGGGAGGTACTGGCTGTACATGATAACGATATAGCAGAAACAGACAATGGTGTGAGGGTAATTTTAACTGGATTACACTGTTGTGTGACAGTTTAAACCTCTGATTACTGAACTCTTTCTGTGTCTCTTAAATAATACTATCTTTCTGGTTATTAAGGAATACACCAGAAAGTGGGGCAGATTCAGAAGGAGATTCCACCCTTTGAAAATTGCTTTAAAGTCATTCATAAATACTTGGCTGTATTAATTTTCAAACTACTTGTCAGGGTACATTCTTCCTTTTCATGACACCTTATTCAAGGTGTTTTATTGAAAGAGGAGTTCAGATTAAAGCTCTAGATAGTGGTAGCAGTAAAAATGAAGAGTATAATCATTAGAAGGCCGGAATTTGACATACTACAATTTTGCTGTACTACAATTTGTATCAAAGTAAGAAGGGATCCAGTGACAAGTTAAAGGCTAACACATTTGTAATAGATTCAGACTTTTTACTAGAGCCTGTAGAACAGATATATTTTCCATAGTTAGCACAAATAGCTACACACAAACAGATGGAGACAGACAGACACATGTACACACATGATATATACATATGCAGGTAATATCTGTTTATTGTGAGGATCTATACAGAGATGTGCATGTATAGCAATTTCTCCTTCCTCATTTCCTGCCTCCCTCTGTCCACTTTCTCTCATAAATACATGCCTATGCATTCTCAGGTTTCTGTTGGTAAAGACCAAACCTAGTCAGCAATGTGGAGGGCAAATGTCGTTTTCATCTCCGCTGTGAATGCAATCACTAATTTCTATGGGGAAGAAGTTAAAGTGATTACTGAGTAGGACTAAACTTGCTCAATGGCTCTGGTGATCCAAGTGACCTCTGCCACTGAGAATTAACCATGGTCCTTTATACTAAACTTACAATATAGCAAGAACTGTATGTGATTCTTACAATGGTAGTGGTTAAGAGACAAGCAGGCAGGCTGGCTGGCTGGCAGACACTGTACATACACATACATGCATTGCAAAATATTCATATGGTAGAACCAGTTATGTTCAGAACCAAGGACTGCATCTACCATTCCCTGATAGATTGTTCTGCTGAAGTACAACTTATGTACAGCATGTATGTGTGTAGAAGTGGTGTGGAGTAAGAAGTGTCTGAAGGAAATGAAATCTGATTGCCATTACCTTCATCTATGGGTAATTAGCTGAAAGCAACAATCTGTTCTCCAGTGGGGAGATCAATGTATATGACTTCACCATGATCAGTGAAGATTCTGATTTCAGAGGTGTGTCTACATAGTTGTAAATATGTATGTTTTCCTATCAGATCCCTTGCTAAGAAATTGAAGACTACTGAATATGAGTACTCTGTTCTTGCTTCACAGACATGCAGTGTTTCACCGTGTAAGTCGAAACTCAAATCCTTGCAAAGCATAACATGCTTTGCTTTGTGTGTGTTTTAAATTTTGAGTTTGTAACAGGACTTCTGGTTTATTTCACCAGACTTAATATGTCTTTTTTTGTTTTTTGTTTTCGTTTTTTGTAAAAGTATGACTGTCTTTCTTTTTTGCAATTGCAAGGCTCTGGTTTAACAATAATTCTGTCATGAGGAACGAAAGCCTTTAGTACACTATTAGTGCATAACAGTGTATTATTAGAATTAAGGTAGCATATTTTTATAAGAAAAAGCTAAAAAAAAAAAAGGCTTAAAAAATTGCTAACCCAGCCACACCAGATTAGACAAAGGCACATATTCATTGGTTCTGGGACAACTTGAAAACATCTGCATAGCCATAAAGTAACATGTGAGTAAGCACAATTAGTGCTTAAATATACAGTGTCCTCTGCTGGTCACCCATATCTTTGGTTCACCTTTAAAGAAAACTTGCTTTTTTCTGTGTATGTGTCTTCAAGTCACCTGTCAACCTATGAAGATCCCATGAATTTCATAGGGTTTTCTCAGGCAAGCAATACTCAGGAGTGATTTTGCCAGTTCCTTCCTCTAACTTACAGCCTACAGCACCTGGTATTCTTCGACAGCCTGCCATCTAAGTACTAACCACGGCTGACCCTACTTAGCTTTCCAAGATCAGAAAAGGTCTGGTGCCTTTAGGGTATTTAAGCCCTTTTTTAAGAAGAGAAATTTTTAAGAAAATACTCTCTGTACTCCACAGGGCAGCACTGAACAAATTTTTGTATATTAAATGCTCACCACATCAATAGGGCCAATGACATGGACAATCTGTAGAACTGTACATGAAGTACTTATTATACAGTCTCAAAAACCATTTGAGATGGGTCTAAGGGATAACACTGCTTCTCTCCTCTATTAATCACAATAAGCAATAGTCACTAGGGTCCCATCATACAACACAATTATATCCCTACGATTCTACTTTAACTGCAACGGTTCCATCCTACGGAATCCTAGGATTTAAAGTTTGGAGAGATGCATTTAGAATTCTCAGCCAGAGAGCCCTGGTGGCTCATCAAACTACAGATCCCAGGATTACATAAAATGCAGCCATGGACATTAAAATACAATCACAATGCTGTAACTGTGTAATGTGAACGGTCCCTTGGTTTGATTTCCACACTGAAAACTCTATTTTGGGAAGGGAGAGCTGCTTGCTAAATGTAAATTCCCCCTCACTGAAGAACATATTCTAGCACTCGTAGATCATCAATGAGAGCATTGTCAGATACAGCACTAAAAATATAGGGCACTACTATATTTTTCTGTCTCCGAACTGTGAAAATGCTCCCTCTTTGAGAATGGTCTCTAGAAATTAACTACACTTCTCTTCTAATAGTGCTCATCAAAAATTTGTCATAGTATAGTGTTGCATCATATCACTATATCAGACACAGATCACATGGACCTGTAGACCAGTAAGATATCATACAGATCTATCATATTGTCTAATTAGAAATGCTGTGCACTGGAGCATTAATGGTATCAAGTTACCCACCGCTGGCATACAAATTACATGGTAGATTATGTGCTGTATATAGGAGAGCTGGACTGAATATGTCTCTACTTCTGTGGGACGACAAAATTCTAAGGCCATATCCGGACCTGGCAGCACCTTTGCCAGGAAAGGAATGCAATGCGAATGCTCCCTTCTGCACCCAGCCATCTCTCTGCAGAACAGAGTGTGAGCAACAAGTACCTGCCTTCTGCAATGCAGCTAGGCTCCTTCCCATGCTGCACTGGGGAAGGAAGTGCCTATATCACACTTTCACTCGTTCTTCATGGCTGGCGGTGATGGGAGCATCACATGGTTGCATGTACTTGATGGATTTTTTCTATTATGCAAATATCCTGTGACTGAGACAGGTGGGGATGTGCTGGCTGCGGGACTGCGATGACATTGTGTGAAAGCATGACTCGCAAACTGCTGCCAACACATCCTCATCAATAGGATAGCAACGCCATGCAGGAATAGCCTAAGATATATTGTGGATATGGCTTATGTTAATTTAAATGAAATTATTAGTTTTTCCTTTTCTCTTTTACCTGGAGGTGGCAGGGAATCACCATGACCATTTGTAGCAGCATCTGCTCTTCCTGTTTCAGCACATGGAAACAATGCTACATAGTGACTTAATGTAATAAAGCATAACATTTAAGGATGTGGAAAAATCTCAGGGTTTCTAAGATTTTTGTCAAATCTGCCTCTCTCAGCATGACAAGATTACACCACAAACACTCCTAAACTGCTTTGAAAGATCTTCATTCCAGTATAAAACTGAGATGCCAAACCTTTGTGTGTGTGTGTGTGTGTGTGTGGTCCATGTCCCCTGCAATTTGAACAAGTTATGAATGTGATTTTCACAAATTGCTGGAACACTTAAAGTAAGAACAGACTACTTTCTTAGAAGTAAATGTTGGGATGTCTCTATTAAACGTCCCAGGGTTCGGTGTACGCAAAATCTAGTTTGCTTAGTGAACAAGGCAACAGTTACCACATTTTCCAATACAGCACAACTTTTATGTGCAGAAAAAAAACAACCTTCACTATATGCAATTTTTTAAAGACAGTTAAATCTCACTGCCTAGAGCAAGAAATAATAATTACCACCACCACCGCCCCACATTTTCCCCTCACAAACATTGTGAGGACAAATATCTGGATTTATTTCTTTAATCACAATCATTCCCAAGGGGTTCAAGACCTGGAAATACCATCAGGAAGTTAAAGAGATTCTATGTTGTTACAACTTATGGTGAGACTTTAAAAAAAAAAAGTTAAAAGCATTTGTTTTGTTTTGCTTTTTAAATTATCGTTACTATTCTTAACCTCCAAGTAATGCTTGGAAAAAAAATCCAGCTTAGTGCATACAGCCAGATACCAGACTCACTACATGAGTGAATCGAAACAACACTTTTTGATAGCGTTATGAAAAATGAAAACAAACATCCCAAGATGTGTGGAACAAATCTCACAAGCAGAAAATCTTCAGTGGCAGTTACCAAAGGAGGAGGGACAGATGTGGCTAGACGCTTTTGGCTGTACTCAGACGTTAACCAATATTGTCTTCCTGTTTTGTCCTAACTTTGCTATGCCTTCCCATATTTGACCAGAGGTGGATCTAGGGTAGGGCAACTAGGGTACCTGCCTTGGGCGCCAATGTCAGCAGATGCAAAAAAGAGGAATCCCCCCACCTGCCCCCGCAGTTATTAACCTCACCTACCTCCACCTGCTGTTTGCCCTGCCCCTGCAGCTGTTTGCCCCACCCACCTCCACTCAGCCCTCCCTCCCCCACCCACTCACCTCCTCTTGTCCCTCCCTCCCCTGCCTGCCCCACTTACTTCCACCCACTGGTCACTCCACCCCACTGGGCACTGTTAACCCTCCATCCACCATCGTATCTGACACATGATGGTGGTGGTGTGCCTGCAGGTCATTTCCAACTCATGGTGACCCTAAGGCAAACCTATCATGAAGTTTTCTTGGTAAGATTTTTCACAAGGTGTTTGCCTTTTTCTGTGGCTAAAAGAATGTGACTTGCCATGGTCACCCAGTTGGTTTCCATTGGTTAAGCAGGGATTCAACCCCTGGTCTCCAGAGTTGCAGTCCAACACTCAAACCACTACACACTGTTTATTCCAAAGATTTAGGTATAACAGTAGTTGAATTGGGAAATTCATACTGGACCTGCAAGAACAGTATGAGCAATCGTACTTCCCCTGATTGGCTGGCAATATGAAGCTTCTAGACTGGCTTGGCCTTTACAGATGTTGGCTTTGTCTAGTCAAGGGAGCTATGCATTTTGTTTCTTGTACATTTATACTCCAGGTTCACTGGGTCTGGCCTTGAAACAAACATGCCAGCAGCTACCTAGAATGTAAAGCAATGGCATACAGCCTAAATGCACAACAGTGCTGAACAGCTTAAAAAGATTATGTTTCTATGAAGAATGCTTCATGTTGGTCCTGTCATGTAAGCCATTATTTTTAAACTGGCCTTATCTAATGCTCATCACTAACAGAATGGTTTTCTTACATTATACAAACAAAACGGAAACGAATGAAAGAGAGATGCACATCAGATATATAATGAATGTTGGAACACAACCTTTCGTTTGAGTGAGTCCTGGTTCAAAATACATCAGGGTTGTCACATACTTATGGCTCACTCCCCTTTCACCTCTTAGGAAACAATTCAGAAGATACATATGGGTAGAATAACACCCATACAGCCATGGCTCTTCCTGCAAAAAGCTGCATAAAATGTGAAGCAGCTTTAAGGGATGAGTGAGGGAGTGCCACTTGACATATTTGTAGAAGCCTGTTCAAGAGCACTGGGAATGGATACTAAGCTTAGATTGAGGTATTAGCCAGAAATAACTATAAATGGTCTTTGAGTGGTATGGGAGAAATTGTGGCCTGAAGCTCTAATGAGGGACCAGCACATAAACTGGTGGTAGACAGTGCAAAAACAACTAGACTATTCATCTGACTTGAGTGTGTGCCAATAAAAGAAGACTACATGATCTATAGAAAGAGACCAATATAAGGCAACAACAGAATCTTCAGATTTTCATCAAGGGAAAGTAAAAATATATTTTAAAAAATCCTACTATTATATTTCTTGTTTATAATAGGAATGGGCAAACCATAAAGTCATCCCCTCCTTAACGCCAAGTGTGTCCTGTGCCTATGCAGTTCACTTTGCTTTGTATCTTTTTTAAAAACCCCGAACATATTCCAGTATGCATTTTTTTTTCCAAATAGACACATTAATGGAAGCTGACTCCCACTAATTAAAGCACATTATAAACTGCCCCATGTTTTCCGTGCACGTATGAATTTCTGCCCATGGATTGCATACATTCCTATGTTTGGTCCAGAAGGTGCAGATCAAGTAAATAAATTTCTTTAAAAGTGAATTTCTCACACTTCCATGGTACATTCCATATAATGTTTATCCACAGAAGCTGAGCACTATGAATCTAAGCTACCACTTACTCACAATTATCCAGGATCACTGACTTCAATGAATAAGATATTTTAAGGTGGCTGGTAGGAAGAATGCTAACACAATCACCCAGAAAGTATCCAAGGCTGCAGTCCTTTAGACATCAGGGCATAAGATACATTATTCAATAGGACTTACTTCTGAGTAGACACGTGAAAACTAACAAAAATTTAGCTGGGCTTAGAAAATGCTGCAGTTGCTTTGCACAATGTACAATTTTACCATGTTTCAATTCAAGTTTTTTAAATATAGATTTTCAGATTAACATGCATCTTTTTTCTTACCCTGTGACCTTTTTCACCAGGTAGACCTGGAAGCCCATCAAAACCTCTGTCACCCTAGAGGGAGGAAAGAAAGAATAACTTTAGCATTCACTTGTGCACTATGTAACTGTCTTGATAAACCATATGGGGTCTACTGTAAATCTATTCTTTTGATGGATACTTTTGCCCTGATGTTAGATGTTGCTTGAATCTTGGTGCAATGGTATATACCTGAAATCTAAAGCTGATATTTCTATATGTGAAGCAAAAATGAATTTCACAGATGACTTCTCTCCCCACAAACTCTGCTTTATTATTAGTATTAGTATTATTTCCTGCCTATATCCTAATATTGGGCTTATATAAGCCACAGAAGGGCTGCTCAGACAGCCCGACAAAGTAATATTTGTCTTCATTTCCAAACAGTTGCTTAGTATGAATGGCAGTACATCATGGTACTAGATTGTTCTTGAAGCATTGTGGGAAAACTAGAGATCACAGTGAACATCTTTCCCCACTATCTGTACAGGTGACCCAATTTCCTCCATCTGATAAGACCAGTTAACAATGGCTCGTTCAATATGTACTTAAAAGTGTAGCAACAGCCAACACTGGGATATTAAGAAGAAAGTGACACCTGTGTTTTAACTAGGACCATTCATTCCACTTGCAGCCCTGCAAAGTTAGTCAGATTCGGTCACATATGTATATCTTGGATAATGATATCTGGTTTCTCATTCAAACACACACCTGGAGAAATCTCCAGCATGGATGTATTTGAAATGTGCATTTACTAACCTTGGAGCCAGGTTCCCCTGGCATTCCTCGGGCTCCATCTGCACCTGGGCGACCCTAGAAAAGTTTTTAAAAGGCAGTGGTCAAATACCAAATGTGAAACATTACAGTTTAATTTGCTCTTACACTAGAATTCAGTGTGCATCCTTTTACCAAGCACTTTGCTATCTTGAAGCATTCAATACTTACTCTTTTGCCAGGTTTTCCAGGGAGACCAGCTGGACCTTGTATGCCTCGAGGACCCTGGAGGAGAGATAGGTATAGTGATTGTAATTAAGGAGTTAATCTTCATTAAGTTTTGTCTCAAAGAGAGCAACTAGTAATTTCAGTAATTTTCTTTCTACTGCAAGGACTTCTTCAAAAACCACAGTTTCCAAAGCCTATCTGCAATGCATAGCAATATTATGTTCTCTTGTAGAAAGTGCTGTTTCCTGCACAGAAAATTCTCTTTCTACACAAAACAATTTCTCAAAGTCTTGCACAGAAGGAATCTCAAACTAGGAAGATTCTAATTAGTTCTGGATTCTTCTTAACAAGGCTTCTCAGCACTCAAAATGCATGGGTTTTTCAAAAAACAGTTTTCAGAGTATTCCTTCTGTCTCTAGTTATAATATGTAATCAATCAAGAGCATCCTAAAGAGGTTGTGACAGATTATTATGCACCTCAAACTAGGGCTTTGATATCCAGACCTCATGATGTAAATTATGATGCTCTCAAGGGCTTTTTAAGTGATATCCCTGCTATATATCATTTTTTTTAAAAAAAATGGATAAATAATTTGTAATATTCTTCCAGAAATATCAATTTATAAAAGAGAAAAATGAGAATTTACACTTTTTCCACAGGGAAAAGTTTGTACCATGGGATTCTTTAAACTGAACAGAATTTCAGCTTTGGGGTTCCTAATATACAGTTATTGTTGAATCCTATATGTTGCTACATTGAATATCAAACACTTATGGTACTTGAAGCTTTCCTCTAGGCACAGAGAACTGACCCAAGGACTATGTTCCCAGAAGGGGCCAATCATCAGCACAACATTGTGACACTCAAAACAATCATAAAGGGAAGAGTGGATGATAAAATCTTGGCAAGCTATAACCAGGACCAAAGTAAACTGCAGTTCGGAATAGAGTTATACATATCTTTTCTCTCTCCATGCCCAGTTGATACCAACTTCCCTCATGACTCTTTTCTTTCTCTTCTTTCTGAAGAAACCCCATCCCTCTTCCTGTATTTTTCAAATGTATACATTTTAAAAACTTCTAGACATTGCTTGACCACGTCCTTACTTTTCAACTAAAGTGTGATTATGCTGGGCTTTTTACACATCTGAAAGGGGAGCATTTATCTTTGTTCAACTTTGTTCAAATGTGCACATTTGAAAAGGAATGTGTATGCATTCTAAATGTGCAGATTCTAAAGCTCAAATTGTATCTGGCTCATGAATAGTCCAGGAAGTGCAGTGTGAACAAAAAACAAAAACAAACTACCAAAGTAGATTCCTCGCCTCTTCCAATACATAATTATTACAGGAATAAGTCCTCTTGAAGTCTGTGAGACTTGCTTTTCAGTCTCAAAATGAAAAATGATGGAAAACTCCATCAAATCTTGATTTGGAAAACTTGTCATCTTCAGATTCATTTCAAATGGGAATCTAGATCATCTGCATGTGCATGTCCAACCCTCCATCTCTCACTATTCCTTCTTTGATGGAAAATGCAGTTTAAATCAACATTCTTATTTAATTTGTGATATTTAATCTTCTCAGTCTGAAACGTCATACAGCCACAGTTTTACCGCACATGAAGTTATGTGAAAGCCAAAAAAATATATTACAGATATAGAAATTATTTATATTCTTCCACTCCCAAAAGAAACACTCCATATTTGCTACTGTAAATAAGCATCATGGACAAGCAATAAATTTACAAAAATATTGTCATATCTGCAAACATGGAAGTTGGTGATAGAAAGAGAAGTAGCAAGGCAATGCAAAGTAGCCATATCTGTATTTAGATGGGAAACAAATTAAAAATAAACCAAAACAGTTCTACTTTTGTTTTTTGTTTTGTTTTTTAAAAAAACATCTGGGTGCTCTTTTCAATAATCAACAACAGTAAGAACTGTGACAATAGCCCTGATGGCATTTCAGAAAGATAGGGAGGAAAATGGGGAAAAAATGGTCACACCTTTAAATCTCTGGGATCAAAGCTAAATGACCTGCCTTTCTAGGGAAATGGATGTTCTGAACATGTACAGGTCAAATATGGCTCACAGTTACCAGTTTTACGGGAAAAGTTCTCCAGTCACTGGGCTCAGACTGGTCACCCCAGACTGCTGCAGCTATCTCTAAGTGATTGTTCCTGCATGCCCCCACAAGTCTTTAACTGTGGCTCTTCATTGTTAGTGGCAGCAGG
This sequence comes from Cyclura pinguis, assembly GCA_030412105.1. Classification (NCBI taxonomy): domain Eukaryota; kingdom Metazoa; phylum Chordata; class Lepidosauria; order Squamata; family Iguanidae; genus Cyclura; species Cyclura pinguis. Next base: position 111,714,480 of record CM059602.1, read on the forward strand.
CTGTCCTGTTATGAAGAGTCTTACCTGAGGACCTGGGTCTCCAGCATCACCTTTGGCACCTGCAGCACCGGGTCCACCCTATATATGAAAGAAGCAAAGCAAAGTTTTAGCTCAACTGAAATTCCAATTTAGCTGCAAGGAAATAAATACCTTTGCATTGCTGATTCTAATCATTTGGGACACATTCACAGTAGACCGAGAATTTAATTGCTAGCAACAGTCAAAGAATTTAATTCTTAACAACTCAATGGACTTGTGATCCTATTCAGTGCACACCTGCTAACATTCGAAGTCTAAGATTTGCTGTGCCAGAAAAGAGGCACTATAAGGATACTGCTCCCCTGTTCACCATGCTTTGTGGTATCAAAAATGATTGGGATTTTTGAGTGTTTGTGTCATTCATTCAAAAATCATTAACAGAGATATATATATAACACTTAAAGACACCAATTCCCAAATCTCAATTTAGACCTCATCCACTGTTGCCTTGTACTTCTTTCGTCCTCTCAAAGGCAATCTTAGTTTGGGGAACATATTTGAGATAGCCATCTTGGCCATGCAACAAAGTACAACAGAATCCAAAATCTGCAAAAGAATGATACTTTATTGGCCAACCAAAATGGAGAAAACACATTGAAAACTTGGATGATACATTTTCTGCATTTTGGCTGGCCAATAAAGGTATTGCCCCTTTGTGGCATTTGGATTTTGTTGCATTTTGCCCTGGAGAAAGTTGAGTGGGTAGCAAGAGGCACTGGAAACCATACAAGGTTTCTTATTAACTGCAAATGCTGCAGAGTCATTTTCTGTCCTGGTTAAATAAATATGATTCCTAGAAGTAACATAAATTTGGGCCATCATTTGCTGCTAAGGAGAGGTCCTGATGGGACAAGAACTCTTCTGTGCATGCCATCCTGTTACCCCTAAGATGCGTCCTCCTCCCAACTCAGCCAAGGATGGTGGAGGAACTGACAAAAAAAAATGATATGAGACCTGAGCAACCTTTAGGTCAAGCTCTGGTCAAAGGTATCCAATTGAGCCTGGCTATTGCAACAGTAAAAATGAAAGAGTGGTACGGAGAGGGATCCCATACCATCTTTACCTTATGGCGCTTAAAATAACACACAATCAAGGTTTGGGCTCTGAGAAACAGCATCACAGCTCTTGCATGGGCCTACCATATTCATAACTTTACAAGAAAGTTTCTCGCTGAACAGTTTCTTACTGGAAACCCAATGATCTTTGCAGCATATTGCAATGAGGGAAAAACTATGCTTTTTACCAAATAAATAAATAAATAAATAAATAAATCTCTTTTTTGCTGCTGTTCTAAATCAGAATGGCTGGATTTCTACAGCCTCCTAGTGGCTTAATAGGAAAACGGCTAAGATAACATAACTGCTTCACTAGCATTCTTTTCCTCATAAAAAAATCCCCAATTCATATGAAAACCTGCCAAAGGTGTTTATTCCATTAATGCAAAAATAAATTCCACTGAAGTTAAAAGGAAGTGCACATACACATCTCATTAGACACATTTACAAGGGCGGAGGGATTAAACATGCAATCTGAGAGTAGGACTGTAACATACTGCTCTGACAGACCTGTACAATTTTTGCTAATATACTGGGGCTCATTAAAGGTTCTCTTTGTCTTTTTCTCTCCCTCTCTTAAACAACATCCTATTTTGTGGCTGGGCAGAACTGCAAAACCAGGGGCAGTGTCACATCCCTGGCAAGTTACTATGCATAACTGGTAGGCTGTGTTTAGCTTGGTGGTAACAAGAGACATGTAGATCTCTTCCAAAACCACTCCCTAAGTGGAACGCCTGCAGATGTCTTGCTCTAGGAAAGAAAATCCATTGCAAAGTTGCAACAAGTCATACCTGGTTAAAAGAATGCCAAGAATAAGGAAGGTACTGTTTGGAGCATACTGGGAACACTTTCAGTGACAGAAAAAAAGGGTGGCTGCCTAGAAAGTCAGAGCCAAGTTGAAGGCAGGTAACACCCACAGAAATTGAAGACAAGATGCAAATAAATGAATGAATGAATTTTAAAAATGGCCTTGCCTAGGCTTCATTTTACACTACCTCCTAGGAGTTTTGCATAGGGTTTTCTGACCTTTAGAGTGCCCTTTCTACTTTGCCTCACTCTCAAGAAACTGCCAGAAAAGTCTGTGTCAAAAATGTCTGCTCAGCACTATCAATTGCCATTCACTGAATTCTCACTGGAATTGCTACAGAGGCACAACACTGGCCAATCTGTTTTTGGAAAAAGAAACACTGCACACTGTATTCCAAACTAAATATATCCTCTTACTCTGGGTGCTATACAGTTGTTCTTGACCTTGGCATACTACGTATTTTTTTTTAATGTAATTATTGAGGTCTCTCAAGAGACTGCTGGGTTTATGCAAACCCGTAATCTTGGTTAAACTAACTATCATTTTATATTGTTGTAAATATACTTGGATAGCTTCTAAAGAGACGGTAACTGCTTAACTGCAGCATTAAAGTGATTCATTTGATTACCTCTGTCAGCAGAGTATCAGTTTCGTAAAAGAGGAAATCATCATGAGGAGAAAATTGCTCAGGTGATTTAGCAACTGCAGCACTACTACTTTTGTCATTTGAAATATTCAAAATACAGTGAAATGTCAAATCTCTATCCAGAAAGTGTTTAGTTCAAAGTCTGCAGTTTTGTTTCACCTATTATCCAAACCAGGTATTTGACTGAGCCACTCTGTTTCCATTTTAACTCTGTACTATTTTAATCCTCCATATTTCTGATTCAGTATAAAAAGCCATAAAAATTCCCCTGATTGGGACAGACAGGGAGCCACAGATTACCCAAAAGCTTTGAGCTCATTTTAAACAGTATAATGGAGCTTGGGATGCCAAAAGGGGGAAGAACAGCACACACACACACACAACTGGGAGGCTGGGAAACATTCTAGCAGTTTCTAATGAGAAAAGAAATGTACGTATCAAAAAATTCACTGGGTATACACTGAAAACTTTACTTTAATCTATGGATCAGTCCCAGAGGAAGCTGAAAACTTTTTATTTCCTGTGGTAAAGATAAGACATCTCCTTCATTACAGAAGCTGAACAGATTAGCAGTTCAATCTTAAGTCAATAATGAAGAAGAGACAATGTCTTCCACCACACCTAGGGATAGCATGTTAGGTTCATGGTATTCTGTAAGTTGGCTGACCCACACAGCTCTGTCTTCCAGTGCGTCTTCATAAACCTCGGCATCTGCATACCCTCCCACTCTCCCAATGTGGCAGGTACAGTCCTAATTAATCTTCAGTTGTCCCACTTTTTGAGCTGCTTTTCAAATGTCCTAGTTTCTGTCTCCTTCTCCCACTTTCCCAACTTTATCCTGAGCCTACTTCCATTGGTGCAAACTGAGTTCAAGGTGCAAAAGTAGGCTGCACTCAATAAGCTCAGCACTGGGGACAGGAGTGGAATCTTGCCCTTCCCAGTAGGCTCAGGAAAAAGCAAACTGCTGCAGTCACTTCCTAATCCTGATAACACTCTGATGCTGCTTGACCAAACGTGTCCTAATTTTCATCTGTGGCATATTAGATAGTATGCATCTCCTTCCTGAAGCGGTTGTGTCACTTTTCCTGATAGTGAGCCCCAAGAGATCCTAAATTATTATCTCTAAAATTACTGTCTAGGTAAATGATATTGCAACTAAAATAAGACACCAGAATGATGATGGTTTGCTTCTTAGTTTAACATACCACAGGACCTGGTCTTCCAGTGAGTCCCATAGGGCCAGGTGGTCCCCTCATAGCAATCTGAAAGTTAGAAAGGAAATGAAAATTGAATATGAGTTAAATATTTAATGGCTGGCAACATTTGTCAGAGAAGGCAACCCCCACCTATGAGCAGGTATATTGTGATTACAAAAACCATTTGTTACCTGTAGGAGAGCAGTGATAACTACTGCACCGTGTTTGTTGTATGCTCCAGGTTACATCTCTTTAATAGTACAGTCCTCTCTCAATATTCATGGATTTGTCCTTTACGAATTTGACTATTCGCAAGGCATGTGCTTGCTTCCTTCCCTCCCCCCCCCCACATTTTCCTACCTCAGTTCCCTTGCATTCCTCACCTCAGGTTTGCCAGTCAAAAAACAACTTTTTTTTCTTTTTGGGTGAGCAAACCTCCCTGCCACTGCTGGAGGCATGTCCTCTTTCCCATGTGTCCTGCTGCGTAAAGGCTGCCGATTAGTCAGGAGCTCTCTTTGCTCCTACCCTCCCTTTTCAAGATGGCCACGGGAAGTAACCAGAAGGGAAGAACTTTCCCCTTTGTGGGGAAAGTACTGGTAAGCCCTTTACTGTGTCTTTTTCCTCCCCTGCCCCCCAATGCTGGGGTCAGAGGCAAAGGAATAGGAGGGCGGAGCTCTGGAGGGGAATAACAGGGGTGGGACTTATTCATGATTTTTCCACTTTTGTGATGGTTCTGTGCCCCAGACCCTCGCAAATGTGAAGGGGCTACTGTACTACCAAATTGACAAAAGTCAATGATATCGTAAGTTCTGTTTATACTCTCCCTTTTCCCCAAGATTGGGACTCAGGATGAAAATGAATACAATATAGTTAAAAGTCAACATTAAGGCAGAATTAAACTACTAACAATAGTAAAACAGTTTAAAATACACTAAAAAGGGGAACCAGGTTAAAGAATATAAAACAATATAGCACCCTTGCACAAGCCCTTTTCTTAAAAGCTTTCAATTCTGAAAGTCTGCCTGAATTATTTTTTTAAAAGCCTTTGCCTGTCAATGGAAGGACAACAAGGAGGGGGCCATTCTACCCTCCCCAGGGAGGGAGTCAAACACCTAGGAGCAGCCACTGAGAAGGCCCTGTCTTGTATTTCCACCATCCATTACTTATGAACCTTTTAATTCTGAGTTTCAGAGTCTGTTTGCAAAGGAGATGACCCTTAAGGAAAATTCAGGAATTTGAGCACAGTCCATTAAAAAATATTCTATGATGTATATCAGTTTTAATTTTTTTAAAAAGTCCTAAACCTCTTACGATGAAGTCAGAGACAAAAAAAAAGCCTCTCTCCATTAAGCCTTAGATAAACCTTGTAAAGAAATAGCGGGGATATAAGAAAGTTTTAGAGAAAAAAGCTGCTATATTCTGATGAAAAGAACCCAGGCATCAGAAGTGTTCTGTGGGGATTCTCAATACATAAAGAGAACATAATTCAGTAATAAGCTACGATGGTTCTATTTTTATCTCTTGTCCTCAGAACTGGGAAGAGGAACCTGCAGCCCAAAGGTTGTGCATGTGGACCTCAATCTAGTTTCATGCAGACCTCAGACTAAATCTTGGTCTACTTCTGCCCATATTTGGTTCTCATTCTGCTTCCTGCTAGAACGAAGACACCCCCCCCCCCCGGCAACATGTTTTAATCTAGAAAATCCTGGCAATGAACAGAAATCTTCCCCGATTCTACCTTAAGAGTGTTTCATTCTTACCCTAGCTTGCTGAAGAATAGCTTGAGCTTGGGCCTCTTGAGCTGAAATTGCTGGACCCTTCTCACCACCTCCACCAAAGCGGAACTGTGTAAAAAGATAAGATATTTTAGAAAAATCAAACATCTTAGCAATAGCTTCTCACTCAAGGCAACTAAGAGATTGACTTCTTTGACTAAAAACATTTTTCTTTCTTTGTTGAAACTTGTATATGCTGATTTTTAATGTGCTTCTTAATTTTTACTCCTGAAAAGAATCACTAAACACACACATGCTTTCATCTCAGTGATGGCTGAGATCTCCTTGTTTCTATTCACTATGGCTCTTCTAAAATGAGCTAAGACTGTTTTTTAGGATCTCTCAGAGGATGCAAAAGTATGGTGGAAGAAATCTCATTTACTGCATACTGACATGGTGCACATATGAAATGAAAATCCTACTCAGACCTGATGTAATTTGGATCGCATGCTGAAATGGTATATGTGCGGGTTCTGTATCAATTCCAAAGCAGGCAAATCAGGGCTACAACCATATGGCTGCCTGCATGTCCTGTGTTTTTCTGCTCAAGGTCACAATGCCCCTAGACATATACCAATTTAAAGTTGTGGGAATGTGTGGGAGTCCATCTTCAATAAACATGTTTTGATGTTTAGTCATTTGAATGCTCCATTTAATAGTGATTGTAGGGGAAAGGTAAGGATTTATCATACTTCTATAGGAATCAACAGGAGTTTATTTTTGCCTGTTGCTCAACACAGGGTCCTTTCTGTCTATTCATTTTGACCTGGCTACTGAGACTGAGAATGAATCAGCACGTTGGTAGGCTATCATTAATAATATCAGTTCTGGTACTAAGATAGCTGGGAGCAGAGATGCTGTTTTCATTCTCACTGGATTTTCAACTTCCCACTGTTATTTTTGTTTCACCCCTCTTCCTTGTCAGGTTCCAAGATCATTTCAGACTGTTTTCCACACAGAGATTTAGTGCATATTCTATACATATTTCTCCTTCAATATGTTCAAATGTTGGTTTACATTTTTAATGCTTTTTAGTTGTGCACATTTTTTAAAATTATTATGTATACATCCTACCCCTGAAATGTATTGCAAGCCTTAGAAATGTACAGATTTGTGAGGCAAAAAGCACTTGGATCCATTGACAGTCTCTAGATGTGGCAAATGGATTTTTCCACAGGACAATACAAACCCAATTAATTTCTTTTCCATACCCAGCTACAAGACTGCTCTTCTCCTATGTTTCAGTCTAGCCTACCACATCAACAAAGACAATGGAGGCCATGGAAACAGGGGTTCCCAACACAAATTGAACATTTAATTGCTTAAAGCACTCTCAAGAAAGATAAATACTTTATCAAGTCTAGCCAAAGACATTATCACTTTCAAAGACATTGACTTTAATCCTTTGTTTTCAACTAGTTTTCAGTTAAAGCAACAGTATCGTGAACAATACATTAAAAGTTCTTTTTACTCGATATATTTAATACAGAGAGGATTGGGTCAGTATTATTAGCTAGCTTTGAAATATTTCATATTGGTTCTAATGGTTTAGATGAGGGATGGAAAAATTTAATTTCTTTATTGAATGTCAGAATGAAACATTTCAACTTTTCTCTCAGGAGATTACACCAGTTTTTCACATTTTTCTTGCTTTTTCGCATTTTAGGACTTTCTACTCAAAAATATGTTTTTCTTTTGTGAAAAGTTTTGTGTTTTGCTGCTGATGATAGGGAAAAGTACCAATCATAGGAGTGAAAAATTTCATGATGGTTTATAACATTTTCAGTGAAGGCTCTTGTCACATGAAATTCCCTTTCTCCTTGAAGATGACTATGGTTTATATTCCTAGTCTTGAACTAGATTATCTAACAGGAAAAAAATATCACTAACTAATCATTCTGCATTTGTTTTGAGAAAGCATGAATTCCACATAGCAAAGTTAAACCTACCGGTAACATTAACATGGTGCCTGGGGGGCCAGGCAAGCCGTCAGCACCTGGAAGTCCGGGACGTCCTGGTGGACCCTAGGAGACATGAAGGGGACGTACAAAGTTATATCATTCACATAAATTTATTGGAAAAACAATGTTCAGTTGCTGTTCATTGAAAATGGAATGTAAGGCTGTGTTCTCTGTATTGATTTCTTTATTTCGCTTTATTTACCTTGGAAAGATAATTAAAATATAGGAGCCACAGCAATCTGCTAAAGAAAACAGAATGATATGGACATTTCTTTTCCCGCAGGAATGTAACATTTATTCTGTGATTATCATCAGGCCAATGATCTATCTGTGAAAATACCATAATGTGTGTTTCAACAAAATGGGCTTTCTCCTTTAGATGTATGTATATATACAGTACAGTAGAGGTGGGAACAGATGAGCCCTTGAGCTGTGGGTGGCTGGTTTTGCACAGAGATGAAGCCTCAAAAAATTCTAGGAGAATTTCAGGGGGAAGAGGGAAGTGGGTTCTTGTTTTGCTTTGGTCTTTTGAAGCAGAAATTGAGACAAAAATGGGATTATGGAATATTTTCTTTTAGAATGAGGAATAAGATATTTAAGACAAGGTTTTCTTGTATTTACTCACTCTCAAAACTATATAGCAGATAAATTTTTATGTATGACTATGTACAGTCTCTCGCATAATTGCTATTCCTTATTTTTGCATACTTTTTCAGCTTGTCTACATGAGAATGAGTGTTTTGTGCCTCCTTGATACTATGGGAGACTAAAGAAAACAAAATAATTTCCTTTGTTTTATTAATGTCAATGGTTTCTCCTATTTTTATGGGTTTTTTATACCTTCTCCTCAGAAACTGGGAAGACAATAGGGAGGAAATTTTCTGAAAATTCCTTTTCATTTCGTTTCGTTTTTGTTTCAGAAACAACAGATATGGAGGTGCAGGGTGGCACAGCTTCAAAATTTCCAGAAAAGTTACAGCTTGAGTTTTAGAAACATCAGTCTCTTGAGTCCCTTTTGGTCTTGGAGGCTTCACAATTTTCATAATTTCCTTGAAAACAAAAGGACACCCCAGGGCACAGTCATATTTTGAAATAGGTCATAAAGCCCTCCTGAACTGCTACATCAAAAGCACCCATCTTTCAAATCTAGAATTCTGTTGCCTTGCCAGTATTTGGCATTTTTGGCGGTCTACACAGCGACCAGGTATTCCAGGAACAAAAAGAAAATTGTCCATCATCACAATATGGATTGTCAAAAAAGGGGCTCAGTATAGCAACCAATAAATCACCCAATACCCATCTCTCACCATGATTATTAAATCCTTTCATTTTAAATTTTCAGAGTGAAAATGTCATAGCTTATGTAGCTAAAGCAGTACCACTGCTACAGAAAAAACTGTTACCAGATTTAGATAGCTCTCCAATGTTTGAAACATTTGTTCATGTGAATAAAGAAATCTGCTGAACTCACGTGAACCATGAGTGAAAAGTGATGACAGTATCCACAGAGCATAGTATCCACAGTCAAGCCATGTTAATTTCTCTTTAAAGCTACTCTGTGTACAGGAATTTCAAAATCATGTCAAAAACGAATTTGGAAATGTGAATTGTCAGAAACAATTTATTTAGAAATATGCCTCTAGAAAGAAAATACATTTGGAAATGTGTACTCGCACAGAAAATTTGTGTCAAAATGTACATTTAAAATATGTTCTTCAATGTGAATTCAAATGCACATTGTTAAAAACTGAAGATTAATATAGAAATGTATTTATGTAATCTGGACTACAAATAGGCCAGGGGTCAGAAAGTATACAGGGATAGGCAATTAATTTTCTGCCCCAGGCTCCACAGACTTCTAAAAACAACAAAGAGCCACCATTAAAAGATAAAAGTGACAAAAAGTCAATTTATGGGTTTCAAAGAAATAGTAAGGTTTTTTTTATGTTACGTACAATGAATTTGGATCCTGCAACCTAATTAAAATGTGTTTTGCTGCACCTGGAGACTTTGAGCAGAGATAATTCATCCTTTTTGGGGCCAGAAAAGGGGAATTGTAGGGCATGCAGGGGTTGAACACCATTCAACTGCCCCTTGAATGAATCACATATGGTCTCAGGGCTCAAATAGACTGACTTGCCCATCAATTTCCTTGTCTAAATTCTCTACATGTGCAGTTGATTGGCTCAAGCAGAAGGCTCTGATGGCTAGCAATGACAGCTGGAACTACAGAGCACCCTCTGCTGATGTGACCTCAGCATACACAAATGCAAGGTCCTGCAAAGACTCATGTCTAGTTATCGGCAATGGATGTGTCAGGGACATACCTGTGCTAGCATAGGTGCACACACATTGTGCCTACTGACAATAATAGGACAGAGCACTTATGTTTTTTGTTTTATGCAAGGGTTCCTAGAGTGGAACCCTTGCATATACGGAGGATGCACCATATGCAGTTCATAGGCCACTATCTCCTGTGACATTTTGTCATGGGAACATCCTACACAGACCTATTTATAAAATGATTGAGATCAATAGCCAAACATATTGATTTGGATTCTGAGGCAAAGACACAAGCAATTAACTGAACGTAAGTTTTCCATACTCTTTCCCCCAAAAATTCCTTTGCCCTTCCTTTCTCCTGACAGTTGGAGTACCCTCCTTGAACATGGTGACATGGGTTGTGGAGTCTTGCTGGAGATGGAGGAGTTTCTCAGAATCAGGCAAAATGTTGGGTAGTTTTTTAGTCTCCCAGAAGCCCTCTGTACCTCACTCACATTGTTCAGGACCGTCACCTGACCTTTCAGAGGTTTTTGTCAGGGGCATACATGGTTATTAACAGAGAAAGGATGTAGAATTTTCCTTCCATGAACTTCTTGTTCACTTTCTTGTGTAATAACATCATTTTTATGTGCTATCCTTGTGTGCATACCAGTTGTGATGTTTTTCATGGTATGTACTTCCAGCAAGAACGCTCAATGAAGCAGCAGAAAGCATGAAATATTCTTTATGCCTCCAGATAGAAATATTTCAGACATTTGTAATGTCACGAGAAATTCATTTTTACATCAATCATAGTACAGTATCTTTTCAGTATGAATATATCTAGATCTCTTTAATGACATTAATTGAAAAAAGGGCTTGTGAAAAGACACGCAAGCTGTAATTCACAGCACTATTAGAGAAATGGATATGCAAATGATTTCTGAATTGTACATTTTTCCAGATATCTGCCTATTAGTTTTCAAATACTTAAGATCATTTAGTGATAAGACACTAAATGCTTAATGTTACATTCATCCCCTTCTCTTAGGACAAGTAGCTTCAGGAGCAGTTATCCTGGTAACCAGAGACATTGTTAAGCAGTCTGCTTCTCTTTCAACTGTCCTCTTCAAATCTCTTCACATTCAATCTCATCTTCTTGCCTTGTATTTTTGTTACATCAGCATATGTGTAACATGTGGTTGCACCACAACTTGCCTTTTGATCATCTTGTATCAGCATAATCTAATCCATGAAGATTTAGTGAAGAAGACAAAACTTGCAATTTAACATTTTTAGCAATTAAACATGTATACAATGTTAAGTATAGAAGATGGGACAAGTGGAACACTGGGACTATCTGATTATTCCTATGATATCCACAGGGGATCATGGCTCAGCTATGGTCATCAGCCAGTGAACAAGAAGCAAAGCCACCAGAATGCACTGAAAACAGATGAAGTGGTGCGGGGAACAAGACTGGAACAGGCCCATCAAATCATGCCTTTAAGCGACTAATGAAAAGTCAAAGAATCAGGAAGTGCATTTTGTTTGGCCTTTTTCTCCCCTCTATTATTTCATAACAGAAGGGAATTTGTCACATCTCACCAAGAAGATGTCTCTGCAGTACAACCTCACATATTTCTCTCCTAGCAGAGATATGAAAATGCCCCTTCAAAACTGCTCTTTCAATTTTTTTTTGGAGCCTGAGGCCTTCATGTCATAGATTGAGTGCTCTCTTTTGCTCCTATCTTCTCTGGTAAATCCATTAGGTCATCCAGAGAGAAAAGGAAAGGCAGCTTGGTTAGTAATCTGAAAGCTTCAATATGTTCTTCAGCCTTAATGCCTAGTTTTATTGGGGCACAGTTAACCTAATATTGTAGCCTGTTTAGAGGCCTTTGCTCAACTCCATTACTTTAGACCACCAGACTACAATTTCAAGAGCTCCAAGCTTTATCACAAATGGATTCAACCTGAACTCTTGAATCCAATGTCAGAATGAGCGGTTGATAATTAGTCTGTTTTATTTATACTTCAGTGTATCTCTAGTGCATTCAAATAGGTGTATAGGCTTCTCCTCTCCTCCCAGTAACTCTGTGAGGTAGGAGAGTCTGGCCCAAGGTCACCCAATGAGATTCATGGCTTAGTGGGAACTATAACCTAAATCTCCCAATTCATAATCAAACACTTTAACTACAGTCTGCACCTCATACAGTGAAGCCAGCTATTATGATGTGATTGCAGTTTCTCGGGCATCAAGAGGAATGGACTTACTTCACTTGTCAACACACAGGATGGGATGTTTGTTTCATAAACCAAACATGTTTCCAGCCACCCAACCTGGCACACTTCCCACACTCATTTATAAACCACACTGACTTACCCTGTCGCCAGGGTCACCAGGAGGACCAGTGGGACCTTGTGTACCTGGCGGACCCATAAGACCCTATAAACAGAAAGCACATAATGAATGAGTTATGCTGAATAACTTTCTAAAGCAGTGTTTTACACCACCCATTGCAGAGCAGAGACATGAGAAAAGTTTTCTACATGAGACAGTCCTTGTTTTCTGAAAAGAAACAAAAATATCCAACCATGTAAAAAGCCCATTTTCCTAGTTAGCTTTCATGGAAAAACTACAGTGTGCATACTACTTATAAGCAGATATGCCAGAATATCTGCATTGACTGTAACAGGTCATTATGCAAACAATTAATTTTACCATCCAATGCAGGACTAATAACAGAAAGGACATATAGATGATCATATACTTACCGGAGGTCCTGGAGGTCCTGGCGGTCCTTCAACAAGCATCCCCTATGGAGAAAAATGCACACACGCAGTATTAGTCTAAGGTATGTTTCAAAACAAGGAAGATACCACAATTAGCACAACATTCATCTTTATGCTTTCCTCTTCTCTACAAATACATCCATTTCTGACATGTGTTGCATATTTCTGCAGCTATGAAAGAGACTACACAGAACATCAGATATATGCTTCTTTATAAAGCACTTTCACCACAATCGTAGCTGGGAAGAAGTACTTAATGAAAGGACCCCATTCCAACATGGAGAATGCCCAACTTATTGTTCCCGATTGTTCTTTCAGTCTGCTATTGCTTTGGCACCATTCCCTCCTGCTTAGTTAGACCTTTATTTCTCCTCTTGGAGAAATCTGAGGCAGTCAATAGTATAATTACTTAGTAAATCTACTGGATGATGTCACCAAGAGAAAATAAAAGAGCAACAGCAGTGCCTCCTGAACTGATCATACACTGATTCTAGTCAATCCAGGATCACATGATTAATTCAAGGTGTCACTAAATCTTAGTGCAGTGCTCTCTGAACAGCCACTATAATTGCCTTTCAGTTAACTCATACAATTTTTGAAGCAAGGATACTTTACAATACACAGTGAGTACCTTACAATACACATTTCATGAAAATTGCCCTATTTTCATTTCATCTCCTGTGTCAAGACTACCAACAATTCCACATGCTTGGAAAAACAATCCAACCTAGCACGAGAATCATGCTACTCTCCTTAAATTGTCTTTCCCCTACCCTGGTGCCCTTCTGAGGTTTTGGCCTACAAACATCAAAGGTCCTGAATATTGGTTATTGGGCAAAAATCTAACAGGTTTGGCATTTTGAGCAAAGTATTCACATGTCTAATTCTATGCATAAGGCTATCTGAATTAAAAGTGAATTCATTATTAGACTAGAATACTATCTACATTTGCCAAGTTTTATAGGATGTTAGTATTCTTAACATTCATGCTATCTTAATAGCAAAGAACTGGATTGTAAGTCTGATTGAAATAATTAGGTTGCAGATTATACAGGCTTGAGAGGAACTAAATGATGCTACTTTAATATCACACCTCTGCTTCAGGTGAAAAACAATCAAAAATACATTCCTCCCACTTACAAGACACATATCCAAAAACTTTCACTGGGACCATCCTTTTTGATTGCAGAAACTAAACCAAAACTAGACATTCGTTGCTTCAGTAATACTTTGTGTGGCTTCCAAAGCTCCCTAATGCTTATACTCTTGTTGGTTTAGGATGGTAATGTTTGCATTACCTTCCTCACACTGCAAGAGAGGGACTTGGCCTAGGATACAATAAAGGGTATACAGTAGCTAGGAGAGCCAGACATTCTATAGGACACTTTCGTGCAAATGTCTTTCCTTATTATTGACAGTATGTTTCATCTTTGGCTTGTGACTCAACTGCTGTTTCAGTCCATCCATCATCTATGGCCAGATATCTGCTGGTATCTTAATTCTAAAGGACACAAGCTGGTAGAATGGGGGAGAGAAATCCTAACTGGTAATGGAAGTAAGCCAAGGTTCAAAATTGAAAGAAGTGTGAAGGTTCAGAAAAGCAGAGTTATTATGAGACAAAATTTGTCCAGCACTAGCATTTCCCATGGCCTGTTCTCACTCATCTCATCTTCCCAAAACTTATTGTTTCAAAGATGGAGAGGTAACTGATGGGGAAAGACTGTAATAGTATTTAAAGCCTCATCTTTAAGGCCTAGACACAGGATTGGAGTGCTTACTAATACCAAGCTTCATATGGAATGTAGCACACAGAGCCTCCTGCGAATCCACTGTGTTGAGAAGCCGACACAACTACATTGCCCATGTTGTCCACCAGCAGTGCAGATTCTTGAGCCTGCTTAGATGAGGCCACAAAAGGAGGGCTGCAATAGAGCATCCAGACCTTAAATATAAGGTCAATGACTCTCTACAGTTGCTGCTGCCAGCTACATTCTGTATAGGGGGCAGCACTAGCTGTGGGGCAGGCTGATGGGAAACTCATCTTAGCACTCATTACAAATTTGAATAGAACTCTCAGGAAGAGCCAAGTTCTCTGAGATTCTTCCAGAAACACTAAACAAATTCCAGCATAAGACTATAGAGGATGAGATTTACCTATGACTAAATTCCACTTCAGGCATTCACTACAGAGTTCTCTGAACATGTGAGCAAAGAGGAAAAGCTAGCCCCATCCCCTTGATTATTGTTCTCTTCATGCGGAGAGCAACAGTTCAAAAGGAGAATCTCCAGTGTATGGGCAGCTTCCCCATGAAATTAAAAGCACTTAAAAAAAAAAGCCCTGGGCAGAGCAGAGACTGTCTACTTTATACAATCCATTCTCCAACCAAAGAGGGAGACAAGGGAGGGCTGGAACTAGGTTACTCCTTGCTTATACATTCAACTTATCCCTACTGTGTATACCTCAACAGGATGTGGTTTTCAGCTTTCCTCCTCACTTTTTCTGTTACAGAGATATGCCCACCCCACTAAAGGGCAAATATGACTTTTTCTAAAAAAAATTATCATATAGATAGTCTTCCCACATACCTTCTCACATAGTATATCACTGTATATCTGTACTGTCCTGCACAAGTCATTTTTTTAAAAAAAAATCCCAATTTATTTTGATTTTTTTAATGTATTTTTTACCCTTAAAAGTCTTGTTCTACAGGTGAACACGAAGTCCCAGAGATGCTTAACGAAATTAAAAACTCCTATGGGAAACACTGTTAGAATTATGAAACGTTAGCAACGTGATTTATGCTTTTGCCTGCTCTTATATGATTGTATTACAGTACCATTTTATGACCTACCTTGGGAACTCCACAAGGAAAGGCAGAATAAAAACAAAACAAACAATTTAGCAACACAGTTGAAGAAAACAGCTGGGAATCTATGCACATTTGTCTTGGACTGCAGGTTTTCAGATTTTATCACAAGATGATATGCTCTGCAAATCTGCATGACTATGAACAGCTACTTAGGTGTAAGTCCCACTGAATTCAGTGCATTTTCCTTTTCAGATAGAATACAGAATGCTATACTATTTTACATCACATTAGTGCTCCATCTAGCTCAGTAGTGTCTGAACTGACTGGCAGCAGCTTTCCTCAGTTACTGACAGGAGTCAAAGATGCTGAGGAGTGAAACTGGGACCTTCAGAACTCAAAAGATGTACTCTACTACTGGGCTACAACTCCTCCTGCAAGGTACTGGGGTGTATTCTGACTCAAAATGAGCACATCTAACAGGCCAGTATAATTTAACAGGGCTCCATGCTTCCTGGAAATTCCACAGTCACACACAGAAGGCATCCTTTGGTCCCTTTTTTAATCAAGAGATGAATATGAAGGTGAGAACCACTGTCTGACTTCTTAAATACTCACAGGTTCAATCACAGCAGCTTCTCCCTTCTGTCCTTTTTCTCCATAAGCACCATGGCCATTCACCTGCCGAGTCAATATACAGATAGACAAACATATTACAATGGATGTGAAAGAATCAGAGAACTGCAGAGGTGGAAGTGATTTCAAAGATCAACCAGTCCAATCCCCTGCCAGTGCTAGAATCTATGTCACCCTTAAATACCTCACTGCTGAGAAGAATTGCGGCATGCCATACTATCCCAAGATTCTCAGAATTCATTTATCTTTAATTAGAGGTAGACAGGCATGAAAACTGTTGCAGCACTCTTTGTGGCGCTTTCAACATGAACCTGAATAGCTGGATCACTCTTACTATAAAACTGATAAAATATCTTCGAAGTGCTTAGCTGTAACCTCAGAAACATTCTCCGGTTACTCCCAGAATACTATCTTCATAAATAGGGATTGACAGTGATAGGTGAAAGGTTTTTTTTTTCCTCCAAACGACCAGGGTTCCAATACCCACTCGCCCATGGAAACCCATTGGGTGACATTGGGCAAATCAGATTTGCTCAGCCTCAGAGGAAGGCAATGGCAAAACACATGCTGAATAAATGTTGTCAAGAAAACCCCGTGATAGGTTTTCCTTACAGTTGCCATAAATAAGAAATAACTTGAAGGCACACAACAATGTTTGTGATAAAAGGTGTACCAAAATCTTCACACATCTTATCTGGGATGGAAAGACTGTCAAGTTTTTTAAAAATAATAAATATGGGAGAATTTGTAGCTGACATAGTTGTCTATCTGTGGCCAAGAACTGAAGTGTTTAACTCATAAAAATCTGATTTCGAATCCTGATTTATTTAGCCATGTCAGTGCTGCTCAATTAAGGTTGCCATCTCTTTTCCCTCATCTTTAACACACACGTGAATGACAGGAAGTTTTAAATGGCTCTCTCTATGCTGGGAATGCATACTGACTGAATGGGGCTGGTGCAGATGAGAAGAAATTCCATTTCAGTTCTTTGAAGCACTTTGCCTCTCCTCTACAGCAAATTTATTTGCATATGGATGGAAAAAAGGTGAGGTTTAAAAAATTTCAGTGTGGGAAAAATGAAACTGAGAAGTGTTCTCATCATTATTGGCAGTTCATAGCATGAGTCAAAACTGATTTTAACTTTACCAAGAGAAGTTTGGACTGTCGCCATATATTTCCAAGTGGAGACAGGCAATGACTTCTAAGAGCCAAAAGTGGCATGAGGAAAGTCTCACTTCCCATGGACATTTTTTTTTCTTGCCTCTATGGAAATAGGTTCTATGCATTTTGAAAAAAAGCAAAGCCCTGCAAAATTTATTCCCTAGAGTTCAGTGTGCTTGCCACAAGCAGCAATCCTCCTTTTGCACTGATTTCAGCTCTGACAATGGAGGAAAAGGAAAGAGAACAACTTTTAACAGTACTGATAGATTTTAAAACATTTTTTTTAAAAGAAGCTTTAATCACCATTTAACTTTGGATGTCAACTGGAGTGGAGTAACGAGACACATACTCCATTTGGACTAAAGACTAAAGAAAACTCCTATCTGGAGAATAGGAAGGTAATTTACTCATTAGCATTAAGAAGGCCAAAAAAGGGTAAGGGGATATTTACAAAGCCCCTGGTGAGGTTCTGTACATGTTTTTTCCCAGAGACTATTTCCCGCCGAGTGTAAAGCTCTGGCAAACTATGGACCTTTCCGCACTACACCGAAAAAAAGCTATTACTCCACTTTCAACATTCTGTGGAATTCTAGGGTTTGTAGTTTACTGAGGCCAAAGAGCTCTCTGGCTGAGAATTCTAAATGCCCCTTTCTAAACTGCAAACCCCAGGATTCCATAGGATGTTGAAAATGGAATAATAGCATTGTAACAGTGTAGTGCAGAAAAGGCCCTTTGAGTATGATTATCAATGCAGGTTGTGGCCCTTTCCACAGTGTCCTCTCATCCTGGCATGGGGACAGGAGAGGAGTAGGACCATGACGATGCTTCTGTATCACATTGTCACAGCCTTGCTCCTCTCCTGTCCCCAGGTGGCATGATCACAGATTAAATCATTGATGGGTGTTCCCCATCAATGACCTGTGATCGCGCCACTATCCCATGCTTGCCAGTCCTGTGGAAGGGCATAAAGTAGAATGGTGGTGCCTCCTGCCCCAGTGCAACATGAGAAAATGCCCAGCTGTGCTGTGGAAGGAAAAGGCATGTCCATTTTGCTCCCTTCTGCAAGAAGCCAGTCCAGTGCAGAGGAGAGTGGCCCCATCATGCTCCCTTCCCAGCAGAGTTGCTGCCAGGATCACCACTGGAGAACTATGCAAGAAGGTAGGGTGTGGAAAGGGCCAGTGTCTCTGTGGTCCAAGGACAAGCCCAAACTAGCTAAAGAGATACTCGTCACCAGAAAAATAGTCAGCAGGTTGACAAATTGCCTGCAGAAACTTTGCATGGAATAACAGCTATCTGCACTGCTTGAAGGGATTAGTTGCATCAGTGAGATGACAGATCTTCTAAGCATTGGTAGCTTCAGTTTTTCAACCACTTTTTTTTTCATTCAAACATTCCCTCCTCTATCTCCTTCTATATACAGTAGTGAAAAGGCTACAGTATTGAAAAAAGCTATTCAACAACTTTTGCATTCAGAAATCACAGAAGACTTTCTACAGCCTTTAGTGGTTTGAGCTCATAGATCATGACAGAAAATGTAGACAAGCATATAATGAGTTTGTAAGAATTCCACCCAATTTAAGAGTATCTCAGATGTCCCCAACTTACACTTGTTTCTGTGATATCAGTCTCTGCTGGAACGCCAGGCCCAAACTCCTCATGAGTGGGATTGGTTGGCTTCTCTTCATACTCTTTATATTCATAAAAATCATATTCGCCTAAATCTCCATCTACCACAACTTCAGTTTCACTGTGGTCTACTCCACCTCTGCTTCCATAATCTGTTTCCTCAGTTTTTTTATTCTCTGAGTTATACTCCTCTCCCGTTACGTATTCTTCAGTAAATACTTCTTCAACAGGAATTTGCTATTCACATAATCAGCAAAGATTTGGGGAACAGGATGAATATGTGGATTACTGTTAGTAAAGCAAAGCATTCAGAAGATTTGAAAATAATGGTTGGTGAAATAACACAACATTATTACAGCACAGTATCTTTTAATATGGGTTCTGAAAAACTGAGAAGTCAGTGTTTCAGAGGTATTAAAAGATCACACAATGCACGTACATATATGCAATGAAATCAACACTTCCATAAATGTACTTTTTCCTGCATTTCTAATAGCAATCAAACTGTTACAAATAACTTGGAAAACAATTAAGTGAGCCATCACAATGATCTGAGGATTAATAGAGGATTAAATCACTATCAGCTTTTAATGTCCTGAGATACATTTGCTGATATACGATAAATACAACTATCTCATGCATATTATAATAGAGAGCAAAACATGAAAAAATTAAATTCTCATTCATTAAATTCTCAGTCAAATTAAATTCTCCTTTTTGTAACACTGGATTTTTTTCCCAAGTCAGATTTGATCTCTTTCACAAGAAAAGGATAGTTTGCATTGGTTCTTCATGTAACGTTCAAGAAAGATAAAGATTCTAGAGCTTAAAAAGGTTAAGAACTACCTTTCTGAAAACATAATCAAGTGTGTCTGTCTCTGTATAGCTACATAAAATTAAACATCCAGGTTTTAAACCTCAACATTTTTAACAGTGCTTTCTTTAAGACACACATACACACATGCACACTAGACAATATCAGTTTTGGAAAGAACTGTTTTTTGTTGTGATAAAATACAGATAAGCTTTAGGAGGGTAATGGCCTACTGCAATTATCTTTTGGGTGGACTCATGTGAACAATAAATGGAAGCCATACAAAAGTGTTAGGTAAATGATGTGAGAAATAAGAAGTAATCCAAAAGCCAAATGCCATATGATTTCAGGAAAGAGCCAGTGGTAGGACTGGGTCAGCTTTTGTGCAAGATGGGCTCCATATTTAATCACACATAGAATGGAGCCACCATAGTCAATGGGTATCGATACTTTGATATGAATAGGAAATTATTATGACTAAATATGGAATCAAATCCCATTAATCTAAGCAGGGGTTCTATACAAAAAAGAAATGCACTATTAAAGTTGCTTCCTCCACTGGTATAAAGTGAAATATGTTTAGACTGCACCTTTACCAAGAGAACTGGATTTTGTACATCATGCACATGTTGTACATGTTCACTGTAAACTTTTTAAAGAAGTTTACTCTTTTCATTTAAGTGACATCTCTTAATTTAAATGCCTACAAATATATCTGAGAAAGAAGAAGAAGAAGAAGAAGAAGAAGAAGAGGAAGAGGAAGAGGAGGAGGAGGAGGAGGAGGAGGGAGGGAAAAAAATAGGCTTTCAGTTTTGTGAAAGCACTAATTCTAATGTGGTTTCCAGTAGTCTTTGTATTTTTTTTATTACATAGTTGAAATGTGTAATTACAAGAGAGGCTGTAAAATAAATACACCTTCAGCATAATGCAAATCCTTTGGAAATCATGGCTTAAAAACTCATTTCATCATGTCAATATTTATGAAGCAAAATACCCACATTCATAAATGTCAATTAGCTACACACATGAAAAATGAGCAGACTTAAGCAACAGGAAACTGAAGGTAGTTTTGAATAAACCGTTCATGATCAAGAGAAAGATACACTTGAGATCCCTACATGCATCTTTCAAATACAACTTGATTCTCTATAGTACAGGCTGAGGCCTAATAATCCCAATCCAGTACAAGATATGAGCACATGAAAGCAGCTTTGATCTACAGATTTCCACAGTGAATTGGGAACCATGTGCACAGATCAGGTGTGAATGGATACATACTTGGATATTCTTCTCTGTTATACTACACATCCAGATGTGACTGATGCATGCATTTCAGTAATCCACATTCACTTTATGGTATGAATGAGGTGCATGTTACCATTCACATTGCAATGTAGATACATTCTGCCAATTGACTGGGACAAAGTGCACATTGCTGTACAAGACTGTATCTACATTGGGCCTTTGGAATTTACAGAGTATATATATTTATCTACAAGCAATATCAGTAGGATAGGATACATAGGATCAAATTAAAGACTACTTCTTCAGAGTTAGTTGTGACTGTTCGCCATCCAGACACTACATATGTCCTGCTAATTAAGGGATACCATTGAGACTTTGCTCTTTTCCTCCTTCAGTTTTTACTGAAAGTAAACACTTTTTACATCCCCCATCACAGGGAAATCACAAACATGTGCATAATCTTATGACATACTTGAGCTGCATTTAGCTAATAATAATATATGACTGAATATCCTGGAACTCACAGTAAAAGATATTTTTTGCAGTTCCTTGAGGTTGTTTCTCAAATTATGCAACAGCAATATTGCAGAACTTAGAAACAGGACACAGAACAGTTTTAAACCTAAAGACTTTCAGAACATAAGATAAATTCAGCTCATTAAGTCTTCACAAGAACTTGTTATTGGCTAATGTCTTTGAAATATGCTTGTCTGTATATATTTCCGTCACTCATTACCTCATTTGGTCCTGTTGTTTGACTAGGAGACACAGTCTGGTACTGTTCAGAGGTTCCATAGTCAGTTTCAGCCACACTATACTCATGATATTCATCAACAATGTTGGCCTGACAGGAAAGAGAAAGCATGAGGTTATCCACAGAGAGCAAAGGCAAACTTCCAGAAGGAATCTCCATTCAAGCAGGGTTATTCATATATTCATCTACTAGAGGTTAGAGCTACTCATTTCTCATCATCAGAGATCTTCCAGGCTTGGTCTAGGAAAGATCTTGATCATTTTGTGACTACTTTTACCCCTATTTTGCCTTTTGCTGCAGCTTGATAGTTTTTCTTCTTCTTGGATGAATATGTTTCAGATTTTTTGAGTGTGAACTTTTGGGGGTTGCTCTTTGAGTTAGCGGCCACTGTCCTCTTCTTCTTTGGGGCTTTGTTCTTTTTCTGAAAAAGGTGGTGAAGACGGAATGGGAAACATAAATAAGTGAAAGGGAATAGCAGCAAGGCATGAAAGGAAGCAGAATAGAGAAGGTCAAAAATAAAAAAAAAAAGTTAAAATAAAGAAATGTATTGCTGTCCATCTTCCAGCCTGACACTGTGGGATTAAAAAGAGTTTCACAGACAAACAGGAAAGGAGGGAGGAGAAAAGAGCATGGAAAGCATGATTAACATAAGACACCACATGACACAACTGCGTGATAGATGAGCAGGACGTCAGACAACAAACAGACCGCATGCTGTTACCTCAGTCTGTGCTACTGTCTCTTCGTATAGTGGGGGTCCCTCTGTTACAGTGTCAAGGTCTTTATAATCTCTATAATCTGGATCCCCATAGTCATAGTCATATTCGATTAAATCTTCCGTTGCGTACTAGATTGCAAAGGGAAAAATACCAGGCATTGCTGTGTTAGTAGCAGCAAACTATATTAGCAGTCACGGAAAGCTTT
Organism: Cyclura pinguis; assembly: GCA_030412105.1. Taxonomy (NCBI): domain Eukaryota; kingdom Metazoa; phylum Chordata; class Lepidosauria; order Squamata; family Iguanidae; genus Cyclura; species Cyclura pinguis. The sequence continues at coordinate 111,736,982 of CM059602.1, forward strand.
TTCTTAACTTTTTACTCATTCAGAAGAAAAAGTTAAGAGAATGAAAGCACCCACTATATTAGTAACATTTCCTTGGTTTTTTTTTTCCTTTCAAATTTATATTAAATAAACACATATGTAACAAAAAGGAAAGACTGGACAATATGTGTTTTTAGCCAAAAAAAAAAAAAAAAAAAAGGAAAAAAAAGAAGGAAAACTGAGAAACTTTGAATGAGGTGTTTTTTTTTTGAGATGGTCTGTAATTAGCAGATGTTTGGTTACTAGATATTATATATAAAACATCTGTTATATGAAGCAGATATTGAAATGCCTCACTGATATTTCCTTAACATTACCAATTATCTGGCAAATTTTATTTAGTGAATCTGAAAACAACATATTGTGCAAAATTTCCTTCAGTTCTTCCTTCTTTCATTTTATTTTATTGATTCTACATTTAAATAGGATCAATAAAATAATGCTAATCATACAAAACAACAGAACAATCACTCATGTGTGAAGTTCTACATACTTATCAATACATTGCAAACAGAACATCAATCACTAAGTATGCAGTGCTAACAAACCAACAGGGAAGGTGGAAATGCTAATCTGATGAAACCAAGGCAAAACCGAAATGTGACTACATTTTTATTTTCCATCTCCAGATTTTAAATGAGGCCTAGTGGGTTACTAAAGTGAGTTGGGCGAGAAGGACTTCAGAATGCAAGCAGGAGGTTCAATTTTACATTCTTCCACAAATAACAAATTCCCTGCATGTAGACAGACCACTGGCACATCAAGGTATTACTTTCCCACAGACAAGGGCAGAAAGTGGCAGCCATTTTGTTCTCTTCCCTCCCTGTCACTTATGTGACAATCAGTACAATTTAGCCTGGATTGCGATACTACAGTGCTGTCACTCCCCATCATTGTCACCAACTAATCGTGGCATGGAATGGAAGAAAAGGATATGAACAGCATCTTAACAGCATGACACCAGGTGAGGCATGCTAAACATGAAAAAGAAAGGAGGGAAACATAACAGATGGCAGTTTTTTTCCCCACAGAAACTAAATATTTCATGTGGTTGAACTTCCCGCCAAACTTTAAATCCAAAGTGCTAATCTCAGCTAATCTCAGGGACTCAATAAGATTTATGTAAGTATTGATTTCTAATTCAATTAGTAGTCAATGATTTGATCTAGTTGGGACTAGTAATTATATCTATGCTCAGATTCACTTCTTGTAGTAAGCTTTTTACAAAGGCCAAAAATCAAAGGGAAGAAGTCCATCTATGTTTTGAAGCTAATAATACATGTTACAGTAACCAGTTCATTCCTGGAGCAATATCATGCCATGGTATGGGGAACAGCAATCAACAGATAAATTTCTTAGTTTTGCATTTTCCCCCATTCATATTTTTTAAATTGCAATTTTCTTTCTGCCAGATTTATGAACACATTTGTGAATTTTAGAAAGCTGTTATCAAAATAGAAATCAAATGAAATTCTCACCCATCCTTAAAAATCCCCGAAAACATTGGATGGAAAAAACTTTTGCATTGGCTTAGGGACAACCACCTCTTTCTATGTACAGTCATCCTTCCACTTTTGTGGGGTTAGGGGTCCAGGACCACTGTGAGAGTGGAAAAACCATGACTGTTGTAAGCCCCCCCAAACTGTATTTAACAAACACATACACACACACACTAGCTGTACTGGCAGGGTGTTTGGACCTAGCCATGCATGTGTTCCCTCACTCACCCACTTACTTGTGTGGAGAGGGGAAGGAGAAGGAATGGAGGAGGCCAAAAAGGGACACCTGTCCCATCCCCTTCCTCCTTCTTGCCCACGTAAGTGAATCAATGTGCACACTCTCCTTCCTCCCATCCCATCCCCTTCCCCCGAGCTTCACAAGTGCATGAGTGAACATGTATGCATGCCCTCCTGCTGTCCCATCTCCCTCCCTCTCCCACGTGCACAAGTGAGCAGGTAAGCTAGGCCCAGCCACCCTACTAGTTTGAATTCCTCCCAGCAATACTGGTATTATTGAAGTTCCTGTTAAAAATGACAGTAATTTGCAGACAATCAGATCCATGAATGCTTTCCCTACAAATGTGGAGGGCCAATCATATTGCATAAAATGAAGTAAAATTTTTGGTTGAGATGAATTACGTCCCAAGTTTCTGCACCTGGTGAAGTGACTCACACATAGTCGTTCATTACTATGTAAAGGTGTCAGTCAGTGATAACGAACTGTAAATTGTGCATAATTCAAGGACATGACACACATGTGTGTGAACCTTTGACCCAAAGGATCACAGCCTTATTTCCCATGAACTCCAGCCCATTTTGAAAATCCTACCAATTTTTGGCTCCAGCCATACAAATGTTTAGTTCTGCCACACCTACTTCTGGAATGTGGACTTCAATGGTTTCTTCAGTCCTACAAAATTCCCCATTAGTTCTCAAAGCCTGACATAAACTTGTGTATAACAGAATTTCCACATTATAGAATTCTCGGGATCAAATCCAGTGGTTACTTTTAACAAAAGTAAACCCTGCTGAATAATTCAGAACTTGGTAAGTCAACATTTATGTAAGTTCCGCTGTTTCAAAGGATTTAGTCTAGTTGTGACTAACCATTCAGTTAGGCTGCTTGTTGAACTGTGCCTGCATATAAAGAAACCACTGTTAAAGACTGTGAGGGCTAATGTACAAAGTGAATACCTTACAAATGTTATATTTTTGGACTACAGTTCCCATGTAGGATTCTAAGAGTTGTACGTCCAAAACATAATGTTTCCAAGCTCTGCTAAAATATATTGCTTTAGCATTTCTTGCTTTTTCACTTGATGCAATAACTGTATCCAAACATTTTCAATCAAAAAAAAATTAATTTCCAATAATTAGCAGTCTTGCTTTAATGAACATATTGTTATTAAGGGAAGATAATCCCTCCTTTCCCCATTTATTAAACTTCATATTTAATAATTAAATGCAACATAAGTAAAGATTTGTGGGTAGAAAATTACTATGAATATTGACAGTTTGCCACATTCAAACAAAAATTAATACGCAGAGTGATATTCAGTCTTATTGTGAATCTTATTTAGTATCAGCATGTTTTTATTAAAACCCATTTTGATATCCACTGGTGAACATCTTTTCATCCTTATGAAAAAAGAAGCAGATCATAATAAAAGCCTAATTATCCAGAAAATATTGGTATGCACAGTATTAAAAAAGAAAAAGAAAAGGAATATAAGCCTATGTGTTTATTCCTATAAAAACGCAACAAGGAAGGAAAAAGGGAGGTTAGGCCCACCACTAGTATTGCCCACCAGTATCCATACATTCACCTAATTCTGTGGAATCTTTTAGGGTTCAGATTCAGTTCATTCAAGATAAGATAGCCCCACACATTCTACCCCCTCCCTTCTAAACAGATAAAGCACTCTAAATAGAAAACATCCAGAACTCTCATGTACGAGTGATGGGTAAGTACCCTCTCTTCATCTCCCTGGGAATTAATGGTATTTGCTATATAATTAGGCCTAGAGACTGCATCACAGGAAGCCCACATCCTGGCAATACAATTCATTTCAGCCACTATTTCATTTTGCTTCCTATTTCCACAAAATGTCCTGGCTAATACAGTAGCTATTTCGGTTCATGGCAGAACCTGCCAAAGTCTGAAGTCTCAGAAACCATGGAAGCCACATATCTTAATCCTTTCCGAGTGCTTTGAAATGTTGTTTCAACAAGAGGAGATAAAAGCATGTTAGTCCCACCTCTCCATCTCCAACAGCACCGCCTTTATGCTCAGGTAGGCCAGATAGCCTCTGCTATCGATGAACATTCTGCATGTGAGTTGGAATTCTGAATTTTCTGGGCTTCCACTCAATGGAGAGCTTCCAAAGGCAGCAGAGGCTCTCCACTTCAGACTCATTCATATCTGTGCCTAGGAAAGTGACAGAACTGGAGGCAGAGGAGATAGGGATGCTTGCTCCTTCTCACATAGTGAATCAATGTGCTTTGAAAATACCTGAACAGAGCTTTGCCATTCTTATATCCTGAATGCTGCTACACATGTACATGAAAATGTCCTGGAAACCAACTATAAGTTGATGATTGTGTTGATGCCCTGATTGATCTGTGGAAGAGGGAGATTACCTGGGCAATTGATACAGTTGCTCCCAAAAATTCTTTACTTGGAGTTTTCTGAGGAGCTCAGGGCAACTAAACACTTGGGTAGACTAAAGTGATGGTGCAGAAAGACTCAGGGTGAGTCCAATCAAACACAGGTTAAGGCCCATTTTAGAATCTACTCTGCTGCCTCTATTACATCAGCTCCATTATCCACTGCAGTTCTCCAGAGAAGTTTAAGTGCTACTACATCCTAGACTTCAGACTGCTGAGGAAGAGTCTTCAGAAGAATGTTGTGATGACTTTGCTAAATACTCTGCAGGGAAAGTTGCTCAGATTCAGTCTGACTTGGACTGCACATTGAAGGCAGAGTCTGGGTAGCTAAATAAGGCACATATTGTCTGGTTTTGATGGATGAGTTTCATGTTGTTCAACATGATGATGCAGACATGCTGGACCATGACTGAGAAAAGTGGGCAAGTTAGCACTACCTGGCATATTGCTATTGAAAATAAAGGGTGAGCCTTTGTAGTTATAAAATAGTGAGTGTCAGTGTCAATGAAAATGGTGGCAGCTGTTCCAAATCCAACAGCCATCTTCAGAAGCTAGTTGATGAAAAGGCCTGAAAAAGATTCATGCAGATTTTTTTATGGTCTGAAGAATAGGACTTTCAAACTACGTGGGTCTCTGGGCATTAACAAAACTGGCCAAAACTTGTCAAAACCCATCCAGACAGCAACTGGAGCACCAGTGAGTTCAGGAGCCTCAAATCAAATCAGAAAATATCTCCCTCAGCTCTTCAGTGATGCTAAATTAAACAGAAATATGCAAAGAAGACAAGGCAGCATTTCCCTGAAGGTGATTTTTTAAATTATTATTATGAAAGTGCAACTTTTAAAAAACATTTCTCTTCTGTCCCTGCCTCTGTGAAAGCTCTATTGATAGAGAACAAATAGGTTGTGTCTGCAAAGGAATGTAACACCTCAGTGTCTGTCTACTCTTGCAAGTCAGCCAAGGAGGCTCAATTGCAGGCATTCATGTGCTTCTTTCGGCAAACAAACAAGAAATGAATGAAAATTTGTCACTGACAAAAACGTCATTGAATTTAGTACAATCATTTTATGGGAGAAGGTGAGGTAGGAAAGCATTTAAACAGAATATGACAGATAGAGACACTCCAATGGTTAGATTTGCATAATCTAAATTATCCACAACAATAACACAGCCTTTCTGCTGCTAGAATTTGACTACTATTGGCCCAGTTTTTGATAAATCTAGCTGACATGTATGAGAAAGAGAGAGAGAGAGAAATGTCTTGGACTCAAGGACTCATTCCTTAGAGCTTTTTTAAAAATACACACACACAGATGCAAAGAGAGAATCCTCAACACAAGGTTCATTTTTTAGAGTTAGTCATTTCCAGTTCTTCTGTAATGCAGAAGCTAAGGCCCTTACCACACTATGCCATGATCCTGTGTCATCCCGTCACAAACACGGCAATTCCAATGCCAATGCCAGGACTGGATCGGGACCTGAACGCTTCCACTACACCAGTTGGCTGCCAGCAGATGGGTAGCATTGTGGACATGCTCCTTCCTTCGCAGTACAGCTGGGCTCTTCCTCAGCTGTATGGCAGAAGGAAGCACTTGATATTGCATCTGCCCTTCCTGCACGCCAGTAGCTGATGAGATTGTTGCACAAAGGGAGGTCATTACTGGATCTTTTTCTAGTAATGGTATATGGTGCTATCACAATGGCTGGAGATGTGACAGCAGTGGTGCCAAAACAACATCATGCAATGGCACGTGTCGTGGACTGGCAGCAATGTGTCCCCATGGTGGGATGGTGCTGGGATGTGGTAAGGGCTTAAATGTGTAATTCAGGAATTTTATTAATTTTCCAAAATACATAAAAGCATATATAGACACAAACATATATATCATTATTATAATCCTTCCATTCCTGCTCCCCCCACTTCTATATATCAAAGGTCAAAGCGCCTAAGAGTGTAAATGGCAGACTAATCTACGCCCACAGGTAAGAATGCTGACCTACATCCTGATGCTTCACAAGAGGCATGAACTACCAATCCAAACACAACTGAGCAGGAAGCATGAAAGACTCATAGCTCAATAATAGATAACATCCTTTGCATGCAAAAGAACCCAAGTTCAACCACTGGCATGTTCAGACTGGACCAAGAAAGACGCTGACTGAAACCCCAGAAAGCTGTAGCCAATCAGTTTAGTTGACAATACTGAGCTAGATGATCCAATGGTTGGACATCCCATAAGAAAAGTTCTTAGGGAGCCTTAGAAAGTTTTAGGCCCTGTCTAGGATGAAAAAAAGGGCGGAGAAGCACATTGCAGGCCACACTACATGGAAGCAACTAGTTTTTGGGATGTGGGCCATTGACTGGATCACATATTGCACAAACTCTTTTTATCAGGCAGACCTTTGAACCTCCAGAAATTACATAGGAAACCATCTCGTATCAGGTCAAAGAGTCCACTGTGTCCAGCATGCTCAGAGCAATTTCCCAGGGACACAGTAGCGCCACATGGTCTCAGACACAAGTCTTCCTTATCACCTGTAGATCCCAGGGTTTACAATCCAGAATCTTTTGCATGCAAAGCATATGCTGTACCAGTGAATCATTGTTCTGTACTCAGACCGGCAGTTACTCAGCATTTAAAATACCACTGCATACAGCTTAATCATATTTCTATTAACAATGATAGGATCTGTCTGACAGCAGAATTAGTGACTGCTATAGACTCTGCCAATCTTGTGGCTAATAAAATTGCTAAGGGCAGGTTAGAAAAAGTTCTTTGGAGACCACAAAACAAACAGAAACATTGACTGAATCAAAAAACCAGTGCCAAGTGTGTTAGAAATAAAAAAAGGCACACAGTGAGTAAATTGATATTTATGCTAAGCATTGCCAGAGGCACAGTTTGAAAAGCCAGTCATTCATGAATGAGAACCAGAAAAGGCACACATAAAAAGTAAGGATATTCAGAAGGTTGCCTTACTTCATACACAATGAACTGGAAAATATTTTAGCTCTTCTAGGATGCTGCTTCTGATATTTCAACAAAATGTAAGGTCACTTAAAAAAAAAAAGCCCTCACTGCATTTGGGTTGTTCACTGTATTCACAGGACAGAAATACACAGCCCATGTGAAATGTAACTGCAGTCTTCCCTCTATCTCATGTTATCCTAAAATTCTGGAGAGCCCATTTTGTAATAGGGGAAGCTTTCAATGGATTTGTATAATATCAAGTCTATCATACCTGAAGGTATGTCCACTGTGTTCCAATGACTATTATATGAGGTTTAGACCTGGATTTCAAATCAGTAGGCTGTGATCCCAATGGGCATCATATGGCAAGTCATGATTTCGCAGTGGCTTGAATTTATGTGCACAATAGAGTAACAGAAGCAGAGACCAACCTCCATATCATTGCATAGCTTTATGTCACATAATCCTACAAAAATTGTCATTGTAATCCCTGGGATCATACACTTATAATCAAATGTGCTTCCCCAAACTACAAATCCCAGAATTCCGCAGGATGTAGTCATTGAAGGTAAAGTGGAAGTATAGTGCTATAATAATATAGTGTGAAAGAGACCCCACTTATCAACTGAGGCACTCCTTTTCCTGACAGAATCAAACTGGTGCCGCTGGGACAGCAGTGATTTAAGTCCTGCTTTCTCCTTAATCTTTGGATGCCTAGGACACAATCATTCAAAGGAACACAAGTGTAGCAAAAATTTAAATTTCAAAATCCAAGCTGTGATAAGATCTTTGCTAGACCAACCTGCACCTCACCCCCAAAAAGGCAGAAAAATCTCTGTACAAACTTTCAAAACCCCAGGTTTCTTCAGCAGACAAAGATGTTATGGAAGGGCGGATGGGAAAGGCAGGTAGGGAACCGATTATTTTAAGTCTCATTGTCTGTATGTTGTAGTGACATTCTGTGAGACAAAGGGCCTTTCCACATTACACTGTTACAATGCTATTATTACACTTTCAATATCTTGTGGATTTCTGGGGTTTGTAGTTCACTGAGGCCAAACTCTCTGGCTGAGAATTCTAAATGCCCTTCCCTAAGTTGCAAACTCCAGGATTCCATACGATGTTGAAAGTTGAGTAATAGCACTATGACAGTGTAGTACAGAAAGGCTCAAAGCATCTGCAGAATATGAAATTAGGCTACTTGGGTTACACCCTAACAGATTTTCTTAAGATGGAAGGGAATAAAATTAAGACAATAAAATGCAGTTCTTCACTTTGAGAATACCAAAGCTGAAAACTCAGATCTGTCTCTGGCCATGTACACCAGTGAAGACAAACAACCTGTTTGAAACTGTTCTGATAGAACAATTATGATATTTCTTAAATAAACAAACAAGAGATGGAGCAGCCTCCACCTCTGCCAGCCCTCTGTTCTCTTAGCAAGAGAAGTCAGAAGCAGCTTGTTTGAACTCGGCTTTCTAAACTTTAAGACCTGTAGTGATTGTTCTGTAGGGATTGTCTCAGAATCCATACTGGCTGCCTGTGGCGTTCTTAACCATTTTTCTCCATCTTGTATATCTGATGGTAAAACAGAACAGGATTTTTATTTTATTTTTTAATAAGGACAGCATGCACTCTAGTGTTCCTGACTCCAGACTGAAGGGAAATGATCCCATCAAAAGCGTCCCACTGTTTAGGGAAATGCAGAGAAACGAGAAGAACACATTGCAAAGATTAAGTTGTCCCACATCTGATCACAACGTATAGCAACCTTCAAAAATGTCACATAGCTATTTTCCAAGGCTCAGTAGTTACAGTGTGAAATGTCTTGCTGGGCTATACATCTGCAGATACAGATTCAATTTTATCCACATTCAAAAAACAAAAGTCATTATAATCCCACATAAAATGAATGAAGTATCAGTGGTAAGTGTGTGTTTATCTCTCCCTGACTTTTGGTACAGGCTTTCTAAAAAATTCATTTTGTACAGAGGCACATTCAGTTATATGACCCCAACTCTCTTCCTCCAGTCTGAAGCAGAGATGTAGTTAGGGGGCAGGAGAATAAGAATAATAACTCTCAAATAAGAATCGTGTCCCCTCATGAATTTTCATTCAGTCCTCAAATTTATAGCACTACAGTAACTTAAAACATCACTTGAGACTTTAAAAGTACAGTTAGGTATCTGAAGAAAAGGAGTAGGTAAAGGTGTCCAGGGAATGCAAACACAGCAGTGCAAGAATTCTAGGGGTTCAATATCTCATGCTCTGCAATGCTAGAAATCTGGGGACTAGAAGGAAATTGCATAGGGGGAAGAATTCTTATGAAGGGCAATACCCTCCCCCCTCTCATAGATACACTCAAAGTGATACAATCCCAAAGGAAACTTACCGTCTCTTCCAATGTTTGTCAGAATGGGGCCTGAACTGCTTTCCAAGTTCACAGAAATGTGTTAAATGAACTAGTTATTTATTTCTGATCCATCAGATGTGTTATGCCACTCACTCCAGTTGGATCAGATCCCAGCTGATTTTTCCTTAACAATTAACAAATGCAAGATGTGTGGCCCACTCAACATCTATAGTGAGGATAAACTTATATATCATGAACTCCACCATAAATTCTACTTGGAATCTATTTTCACTGGTGGAGATGGGAAAAGATAAGAGACTTATTTTCCTTTCACTGACTGACTCTCTTCACTAAAAGCAATCGCATGCCACTGTAGGCCCAATTAGACTAAAAAAATATTTGGAAAAGCCAATTTGATTGTAGATGCCTCAATCCACCTGTTTGATGGGGCTCTACAAGTGGGACTGGCCCAGGACAGTTTGCTGCCTGAAGGAAAAGACAAGATGGTCTTCTGCTCCTCAATTCCATATAGTGAAGTTAAGTGGACTCCACCGGAAAATGAATCATGCTCAGTGCTGGCAAAAAGACAATGCCTGCCATTCCTGAGTGTGGTTCAGGTAAAGCAGGAGAGACTAACTAGCACACACAATCCTACTTAGGTGAAGCCATTTTGTTTCCAACAGGTTGCTTCATCTTGCCTAATGGCAATGCCAATCTTTCCCTGATCACACTAGGATGTGTCAAAGGAGTATGAAATAAATTGCTGCTTTCGTGCAAAAAACTGCAGCTGTTTCACAATTTTTCGTGAGAGTACTGTGAACAGACTATATGACCATGCAGCCCTCTCTTATATATATGTATCAGTATATTTTCTGTTTGGGCCATTCAATTCTCTTGACCGCATCTTGCAAAAATATATGAGACTTTCCATGTAGTTCTCCATTGTACCTTGTGGACTATAAGATGAAACAGTTCCTGGATGCACCACAATCATGTGTGAGATCATCAATGCACATGCTCCAAGAATTCAAGTGAGAAGTGCCCATTTTATCGTCCAAGGAAGCTTGAGCTTATTCTCAACTGAGCCAAGGAACATTCACCTATTATTAATTGCCTATAAAGGAAGTCAATTGCACTGAACCTCAGAATCAATCAGAGTGTTTGTGACCATAGATAAAAACTGTACAGAGCCTGTAATCATGGAAAATTTGACCCACAGCCATAAAGATGACTTTAAAACATGGCTTTAGTACATTTTACAGTTCATTAATGTTTGTCCTAGGTAATCAGCACAACTTTTGCCCTCCCACAGATGGTTTCTTTGGATCAAGTATCTCTCCCTGCCCTAAAAATGAAAAAAAGGTGAATGTGGCATAGTCTACATGACAGCCTATGAGAAAAGTACCTAGACAGACATTCGTTTAAGAAAATCCTAATCTTTCAGTCATATATATGGAAAATATTTCTCTTGAGAATTAAATATACTTGTACCAATTATTTTACATTTGTGGTTAACAACAGGAATACACAGTAGGCTCTCTGCGTTCACAGGAGATAGGGAAACAGAACTCCTGTGACAGTGAAAAAAATGCGAATAACCGTGGGTCCCCACTCCCGTGATGGCGATCCTGTAGGTGGAGGGTGCGGGAGAGACCGGGCAGGGAAAGATCTTCCCTGCTTGGTTGTCTTGCTGCCCCCATCCACACAATCACATGGGTGGTGAGGTGAGAGAGAGAGCCAGCGGAGAAAGATCATCCTCATTTGGCTGTCTCACTGCCCCTACTCCTCAACGCGTGGGTGGGAGAGGATCACGTGGGTGGGAGAAGCACAGGAGAAAGCAAGTGGGAAAAGATCTTCCCTGCTTGGCTTTCTTGCTGCCCCCACACACACAATTGCAATTGTGCAAGTGGGCATGATGGAGGACAGAGCCTGGGGGGAAATGTGGAGGGAGAACTGTAGTTCTTTACTACTCTCATTTCTGAGGTAATCAATGAGTGACTAGTGAAATAATCAATGAGTGCAAACTTTTTTTGCACTTTGAGAAAGTCTTTCAAAACTGCATTTTTTTTTTAAAAAAAGAGTATTCATAGATTGGGACTTATTCTGTGCAAAATTTGTTTTTTGTTTTTTAGGGAGGTAGGAGGACTCCTCACAGAAAACAGCATTTTCTGCAGAGAAGACAGTTTTACTCTCAAGAGACATTCAAAGGGATTAAAGGGAGTTTAACCTGAAACAAAAGAGAGAGGGTTCAAGTCAGATAATACAATGGACATTCCAATAATACCTTACGAACTCCTGTCATCATGCTAGGTCCTGATATAATGACAACTGTCCTTTGTACAAACACAGCATATGAGGTCAAGACAGGGACTCAGATCATGAGTTAAGTCTTCATATCACAATCCAAGTTTTTGCACTGTACATTATGGAAGCAACATTTGATTATTTCTACCACTTAGAAAGAAACATAGCAAACCTTATCAGCTTATAAAGATGGGTGGTTGCCAGTTGCCTGGTGTCTTTGTAAAGGCACTGAAAATATGAGTATAAGATCACTTGCAATAGTGCAGTAGACTCAAATGCCTTTCCTTGTAGTACATATCTTGGCTCCTTTTGATGACTCTTCTGGAACTTTTTGTTCTACAGGTATCTAACTGTGTCTTCCTGATAGGAAGCTCCTTTTACCAGGACAGGTAATTTAACCATCTAAACTAATGCTGTCAACTGCACTGAGCAGTCACTCTCTGGAATCTCCAGCAGAAAGTCTTTCACATGACTTTCTATCTGATCCTCTTTTACCCTAAATGCTGCTAACTGAACACAGGAACTTCTGCATGCAAAGTTTTTGTTCTGCTACTGATGCTGGATCTCTCCAGTGCAGCACTACCAATGGAGTGAGCCAATCCAGGGAGATTTGTCATCACATCTTGAACCTGTCTTTGGGAAAGATTTTCATATTATCCTTTGATGTCTTATGATTTTATGAAGGAATAAAGGTTTACTAACAGTTTCACTTAACTGGTCCCAGGCTTCATAACTATCCTTCAGGAGCCTGAGGCTCAGGCACAGTGCAGATTAAGGCCTCAGCAAGGACTAGATAATAATGTATAGGTGGCACGCCTTGAAAACAACTTCTACTTTGATCAAACTTCACCAGGAACATTGTCCATTTCTGGGCACCACCGTTCAAGAAGGATATTGGCCAACTGGAATGTGTCTAGATAAGGGCAACAAAAATGATCAAAGGTCAAATCAAGCCTTATGAGAAATAACTTAGGGAGCTGGCTATATTTCACTTTTTCATTGGGAAGAAGAAATCAACTGTGAGAATTCTACAACAGTGGAACAGACTGCCATGGAAATCTCAATAACCATAGTTTCCGCTATTCTTGGATGATCAAATATAGTAATTTATATTCCCGCTTGGGGCTTCTTATGCTAGGAATGGGGTCTTTCTGCCATCCTCTCCAGTGAATTATGTGAAGAGCAATATTGAAGTAGTATCGAAGAGGATCCTATTCATAATAACAAAATCCAGGTCAGGGATTGAGGTCTCAGGGTCATACATTGAACAGAGTCACTGTTGCATGCCAATTTCCAGAGAAACTGAAGGCTCACTTTGGATTTAAACTAATCACCAAATGGAAGAACATTCCAAAATGGGTTGAAATCATGGAGACAAAAAACTAGAAAGTGATAGCACGGTCACAACGTAACTACCAAAAGGAAAATAGTGGGACAGAAGGCCATCCAACCTCCAGCTGCAGAAACGATTTGCAAAATCCTCTCATGCAAGTTTCCTTTCTAAAATCACATCAGACATATGGCAACATAGTTGCTCTCCTGCTCCTTTAGAATGTCTGAAGTTACAATAAGAGCATGTGAACATATTAAAGACCCATTTGTAATTATTATTGCACATGGCTGGGCGTTGTGATTGCAAAGTTCAGAGATGAACAAAACCTGGCACTCCTTTATGCAACACAACCTTTCCATTGTGATCTCATGCTTCCTACACCAGAGAGAGGAGCACATTTTTATTACACAACCTGATCATCATGCAGTTCCAGTGAAAGGGACTGTTTTCTTCATTAGATACATTTCAGAAGCATCAATTCACCAATGCAAAGGGAGGAAGCTAAGTTGTAGAGAAAAATTCATTAAAAAAAATAAAGGGATTGCTTTGGAAGTGGACTGTTTTCTGGGTACTGGAGGAATTAATTAATTAAACTGAATTAATTTTATTATGGAATCGAATTCTGGGAAATCAACTGATTAGAATCCTGCTTGAGACATGGCAATTTCATGGACATCAAAGAAGAGACATGTTTGGACAAAGTTAATAATTCAAAACACACAAGGTCTGAACAGCAGTTCTAGGGAAATAATTCTTTGCTAATTTTGTCTCAAAAGAAGCAAGGAAAAATGTTAGCAATTTCCTTCCCATGTGGGAGAAAACACTATTCACAGATTGGGACTATGGGGCAGGCAGATATGGAAATTGCCTCCACACTTATGTCTGAGGCCCTTTCCATACCCTATCTTCTTGCATGGTCCTCCAGTGGTGATCCCAGCAGTGGCTCTGCCAAGAAGGGAGCATGGCAGGATTGCTCCCCTCCACACTAGACTGGCTCCCTGTGGAAGGGAGCGCGATGGACACTGTTATGGAAAAAACACGATGGAAAAAAACACCGCTCGTCAGTGGCAAGTGCGACAGGTACACCCAAGCCTTGCACTCAAGGTCTGCCCAGCCTGACACCTCTTAGTTATCAGAACTGAACAGCCAGGGAGATCTCTGAATCAAGCCAGGGCAAATGGGTCTGCCTCAGTTCTCCCTCTCTGAAAACACAGTCCCTTCCTCACTCTTGTCCCCTCCTTGGCTTCTTCCTTTCAGGACTCTCCCCCTTTACTGGCTTCCCTAAATCTGCCCTTCTCCCAGATGTAAGGATCAGCAATGATTTACATTTTCCAAGACTGTGGTACTGTTGGCACTAAGGTCAAGATGATATTATTAGTAGCGTGTATATTCCAGAATTCAGAATGAGACTCTGGGAGACTGTTATCAGGAACACAGAACTTCAAACATTTATTGAAACACTGTTGCTTAAATTTGTTTTGTATCTCAATATTTACAAACAGCAAATCACTCTTCTCTCTCTCTCTCTCTCTCTCTCAATTCATTCACTATCTCTCGTACACCCAATTTCTCAGTTCTCTCTCCCACAGAGCTCCTCAAATCTCCAACCTCTCCCAAACACACCACAAATCACACTCCTCTTCAAACACACACTAGACAGTTAAAATCCATTATTTTCCTCTTTCTACCAGCCCCTCCCCTGGGCCATCCAAGGTTCCATTTCACCAGCCAATCAGCTTAAACACTCTCAGTTGCCAAGGAGGCTCTGTTGTCAAGACCCCCTCCCATCAGGTTCGTCACAGACACATCTCTTCCTTCAGCAGAACAGCCGGGCATTTTCCCAGGCCATGCTGGGGCAGGAAGTGCCATCATCATGCTTTCTGCCCTTCTACAGGACAGGTAAATGCGGTATAGTGGCATGATTAATGACTTAATCCACAATCATGCTGCCTGGAATGGAGACGAGTGGGACTGTGATGATGTCATGCAGAAGCATCATCACAGTCCTGATTCTCTCTCATCCCCAAGGTGGGACGAGAGGACACTGTGGAAAGGGCGTGAGATTCCACACTACTCATTTATCATGTGATTGGCATCATGGAGGAAAACTTGGTAGATGTCTGTAAGTGATCAATAAGGTTGCTGTAAGTGATCAAAATGCTCACTGCCTATATTTGCACAATGAAATGATAATGCATGTTGCCATCAGGCTTTTTAATTTGCTGCTATTTTCTTTTGTGCCCAAATCCATATACTTGGGATACTGGGAAAATCAGTCTTGCTGAATTCCAATACATTCTATGCTTTTTGGACCAACATGCAGATCAGAACACAGTTTTTCCTTCAGATTTTTAAAGTTAAGTATGGCTTTTTGCTGTTACCATCACCAAAATTCTGTGGCAAGGTGACATAGATGTGTGGGGGGCAACTTTCTTAGGCTGTACATTGCCCACTCTTTTAGTGATAAAAAAAAATTCCAATAGTTTGTGAAAGAGGGCTCTTTCCAACAGACTGTCCCAGTGCTGTTTGCCGTCAAATTAGTCAGAGGCAAAAATTAGCCAATATTCTAAACCAGTTACTCTTTTGTAAGTATACAAAAAAGTTATAGATGAATAAATCCAACTATTCTGTATTCATGATTGCTGCTTAAGTAAAGTACGACCTCTGTATTCACAGGGGATTGGTTCCGCCACCCCCCACCCCCGCGGATATGGAAATCCGCAGATAGTACCGAACGCTCCAGGCCTGATTGTGGTGGGCCCTGGGCCTGTGGCTGGAGGCAGAGAAACAGCGAGGAGCACGATCCCGTGCTGCCTGCTGTCTTCCCGCTGGGTGCTGGCAATCGGGCCCTGGGCCTGTGGTTGGAGGCAGGAAAACAGCGGGCAGCACGATCCCATGCTCCCCGCTGTTTTCAAGTACGGACAACTGAATCCGCGGATTATGGGGGGTCGTACTGTAATGATTATGACACTATTGCCATGATTGTAACCCCCACCAACCTACTTTACTGGGCATCAACTGCATGGGCACAACAAGATCCATTGTGCTGGTAATCAGAAAATGGGCAAATGATGTTTCAATCAGGTTTGGGGGCATGCAGGAAAGATTAATTAGTTAAGTATAGTTAAACTTACTAACTTTGTCAGGGTAAATAATTTAGGATAAAGCTCACTGACAAGATTAATTTCCAAAGATTGTACACAAATCAATGGCTACTGGAATATTTATGATTTTCATTACTCTAATTGCCCTCAGGAAACAGACTGAAACGCCTTCCTAACAAGAAAGTTTATCTGTATGGACTTCAGCCCTACCGGTTCAGCTAAAGCCTGCATGCCAAACCTGAAAATGATGCCTCATGCAGTCTGTTTTTTGAAGGAAGTACAGATCTTGTAAGTTAGCAAGTCTTTGGAGGAAAAAAGGGCTAAATTAACATTATAAAATATGGTGCATGAGGGTATTCAAAAGAACATGGCTAAGCTTCATTTGGAGCTTCCCTTCAAAAAAAAAATGCAGTTAATTCAGAGACATCTCTCTCTCTTTTTTTTCTTTTGTTCACATAATCCTTGCAATTGGGGCAGGGCCAAAATAAATGAAGCAGAGCTCCCATTTGGGAGCCATTTCTCCATCTCCAGTCAGGCTGTGAGATTTATGAGGCTATGGGATACTGTTCCAAGCAAAGAACTGAAGGGCCTTTACTATGAGGCCTTCCAAACCAGACTGGACTGCTCACTAGAAAAGAAATATATATATATATATATATGTACACACATTACAGGGAACAATTCAGCTTTGAGAAGGCCAGGGGGTACATGACTAAATAGGTCTTTTTTCATCTCTTGACTCCTGAGATGTGGCTAAGCTAATGAGATTTGTCTGGACACAGTTCAGTGCATTTGAGTTTACAGTGCAGAGGGAATATTTACAAAAACCCATGATCAGATTTTTCAAAATGTTCTATGAGAGGAACAGGCTTTCACACTTATTCAAAACCCCTATGATTATGGTAATGATAATGATTCTACAGCAGTCTTTAATGTGGGCTGCCATCCCATTACCTAAATATAGAGGGCTTGAACATGATCTATAGAAAACTAGCATTTATAGAGGAGCACACTATTAATCTGTTGAGCAGGCAGAAGCTGGCCAATATCTTGGCTTCATCATGGCCAGTAACTGCAAACAGTTGCACATCCCTGCATTTGCTGAGGCCTCAGCCCACAATTCTAAACAGCTCACAAGGCTCAGTTGCTGCTACCAACATGGAAGCTCACGAGCACTAAGGAAGAATTTTGTTAGATCAAACCAAACAGGCTAACTGTGAGGCATGGGAATGGGAATATTAAAAAATATTTGGAAAGTATTTGAAATAATGTGTTCTCAAGTGTTAGGAAACTCTGCCAAGAAGAATCCTAGACTGATGAGAATCTTCAAAGTTTGGGACTTAGGCCTTTTTCACATGGCAGTTTGCAAGCGGAAGGGCCACTTGAGTGTCGTGTAAATGTGAGGAGTGGTCTGCATGACGCACACCCATTTACGCGACGCTCAAGGCCCTCACGCGCAGCGAATACGCATTTTTTTATTTTCGGCTTTTAGCTGAAAATGGCCCGCGCTTGCGCAACGCTCATGGGCCTGGGCTGCACTCACCTGCCGTGCGGAGCCTCTGGAGCCGGGCCGGTCGCGCGTCCTCTCCTCAGTGCAGCCTCCAACTCCCAGGCTGCACTGCAGAAGGAAGGGGCAGGGCATGGGAGGGGCTCTCACACGAGCAGGAAGGAGCTGCAGAGCTGAAGCAGAAGGCTTGCGAGAGCCTTCCTGCCCAGCCTTCTCACGTGAGGACCCCAACCCAGCGGCGTTAAAAGGTAAGGTGCAAAAGGGGCCTAATTCTATGCAAAAATTCACACGTGTTTGTGTTGCTCAGATAACAGTACTTTCTTTGCAGGGAACAGTATGTTCTGTGCAGAAAATATTCTTTCTGTTAAGAAAATGCTGTTTTCTGTAGATAAAAATGGTGTTTTCTGAACAAAAATACCATATGTGAATTTTGTGTGGAATAACACCCTTTCTGCAGCTTCCCTTCTTGCGGCAGTGTCCGGTGGTGACCTCGTCAGCGGCTCTACCAGGAAAGGAGTGCAACGGCAGCACTCACCTCCATACAGGACTGTTTCTCTGTGGAAGGGAGCGCAATGGACACACCTCTTTCTTCTGCAGCATAGTCGGGTACTTTCCCAGGATGCACTGGGGCAAGACGCACTGCCGTCATACTTCCTGCCCTTTCACAGGATAGGTAAGTGTGAGACGGTGGTGCAATCACAGGTCATTGAAGGGGAAAACCCATCAATGGTTTCATCTGCGATCTTACTGCCTGGGGACAGGAAATGAGTGGGACTGCAATGATGTCATGCAGAAGTGTCTTCATGGTCCTGTCTTTCTCCCATTCCCATGGCAGGATGGGAAGGTGCTGCAGAAAAGGCCGAAGAGTCAAACTACGAATAGTCTTCAAAAACTGCGGTTTGATAATGGTAAATTTTAATTTATAATCTTCTTCTAATATCGACAGGATGTTGATAAGCTGGAAATGTCCAGAGGAGGGGGACCAAAATGGTGAAGGGTCTGGAAGCCATGCCCTATGAAGAACGCCTTAGGGAGCTGGGTATGTTTAGTCTGCAGAAGAGAAGGTTAAGAGGGGACACGATAGCCATGTTTAAATATTTGAAGGGATGTCATGTTGAGGAGGGAGCAGGCTTGTTCTCTGCTGCTCCAGAGACTAGGACAAGGAGCAATGGATTCAAGCTGCAGGAAGGAGATTCCACTTGAACCTCAGGAAGAAATTCCTGATGGTCAGAGCTGTCCGGCAGTGGAATGTGCTGCCTCGGAGTGTCGTGGAGTCTCCTAGGCCTAGGACAAGCAAATACTCTGTAAGCTGAAGAATTACTACAGCAGTAGGTAGCAACCCATCATTGAAGCAGTATGTGGAAGTAGTATGGAGAGAAGATGTGAGAAAACATAAAAAGAAAATACGTTTTGGGAAAGTCACTACATCTCTAACTAGCCAATCACTGTCTTCTCTGCAGAAGGTAACCAACATAATCAAGGTTGCACATCAAGTCCCTTGTAAGGAAAGGTTCCAGACTGACTTGGTAGATGTCAGCTATGTGAGCAAAGCCAGTGGATTAGTGGGAAGTGAGATCCTGTCCATACTCGTCTCTCTTGGATTGTCACCTATGTCATTTGAGCCAGAATTTTTAACTGAGAAGTTATAGTGCTCAGTTCTACTTAGAAATCACAGCATGGGAAAGTTGCCTCTAATGAGTGGCTTCTGGCCACACTTAAAAGGATGTGGGAAGAAGCAGATTCCCTTGTTTCATTTGGGCTGAGACCATAAGAGGGAGAGAAAACAGCAGTCTCCATTACACCTAATTATGATTCCAGCAGATAACTCACTCTACCTCTAGATACTAGCCAGAAGTACCTTAGGGTCATCCACACATAAAATTTCCCTTACATGTGTCAATGTCTTTTTTTGGATGCTGCAAGAGTTAGTATTCCCTTCCCCCTTCTACTATGCCCAAAGCCCCCCTCTCAACTTACTCCCTCCCAACTTACTACAAGGTCTCTGAAGCCACCTCACGTTGACATTATGTGCTTCACAGTGAGGTAGAATGCTCAGAGAAGCATCTGGCTACACTCTATAGCCAAACATGAAATGATGACATCAGTGCTGAGATCCATCAGCGTCCTCTGTGGTCATTTTGTGTCTGGCTATGGAGATAAAGCCAGACAGTTGCCCAAAAGGCTCATCCTATTCACAGGTGCTGCATAACAACAATAGCTAAGAACAATTTAGTACTGTTATAATACAGGAGATTTTGTTGGCCAAGGTGGGCAATTATGCCATGGACAAGGGCTATTTTTTTCTTTTTGTTTTACCCCTCACATACCACACACCCATCAAGACACACCATACTCCTATATCAAAATGAGAAGTGATGTAATATCACTTCCAGTTTCAGTTTTAGTCATGAAGGGATTGAAGAGGCTGGACGGAGCAAAACTGATGAATTTTTATGGTGGTTTTTGGCCCTTTTTAAGGTTTTGGAAGCCAAAAATACTCCCACAATTTTTTATTTGGAAGAGATTCTGGGTGCTTTGGGGGAGTATGCTAAGGGGCACCAAGAGCCACAAATATAGGTTTCAGGGGCTCCAAACAGTGTGAACACTATACTTTCCCCATCCATGATGTAAATTCTTTTGCAAACTGCAAACTGTTTTTAACACACTAGAGGAGAGCAGAGGTCAGACCTCATCTATATCTTCCTCAGTTCAAGGTCAGGTGTGCATGTACTTATCTACCCATTGTTCTCCACCTCTCAGCTTGTTCTTCACAGTACACGCTGGTACAGCTTTGATGTTCTTTTCCTCTCAGCTGTTGGCCAACAATCTTGGCAAATTGCTCCCCACTTCATTGCCTCACATGCCACCTCCAATTCCCTCTTAATATAGCATGTAAAAGTATAGACTGGGAAAATAGCAAGGATTGGTTTGACACTCATAAGATAAATAAAATCATGCTATCCATGGAAAAACAGATGCATTTACCTTCCAGGCAAGAATCGTTAATTAATATACAAAAAGCCACAGAAGCAGATTGGGAAGAGAAGGCTTGACACCATTAGAAAACTCTCACAAAGGTGAGTCTTGTATGGCCTCAGTAAAATTAATCATGAATGCATACAAGACTTAGCACAAGAGATAATATATATGCTTGGATTTAGTGCATGCACGCATATACATCACATTATTGCATATAATATACAGTGAAAGAGATACATAGACCTATATTATTATATGGAAACCATGTAACCTGTAAACATTACAACATTTTAAAGACTGATCCATAGAAAGAAATATTAAGTACAAT
The DNA here is from genome assembly GCA_030412105.1 of Cyclura pinguis. Classification (NCBI taxonomy): domain Eukaryota; kingdom Metazoa; phylum Chordata; class Lepidosauria; order Squamata; family Iguanidae; genus Cyclura; species Cyclura pinguis. Next base: position 111,758,046 of record CM059602.1, read on the forward strand.
ACCATTTAGAAAATTGAGTGAGATGATTAAGTACATATATTAGTAAGGAAGGCAATCCCTTTAGCTCTAAATAAATGCTTAAATAAATACTTGCAGAATAGCATGAATCCCGAATACCCATTAAAGTGAAATAAATCTAATAAAACATGGTTCATTACTCACCTCATCAACTTGAGGTTCTTGAGCTTGGGGAGCATTGGGCACAGGGGAATCACAGTCTGGACTATAATGTTCACAATAGTCGTAAGCTGCTCGAGGATCTCCAATGATCAACAGCTGCTGGATATCACCCTGCCGGGACACATAAGAAGATTATAAATCAGCCACCATTACGGTCATGGGGAGTAATGAAAAGGAATCCTTCTTCTGTAGAGAACAACCTTGGTTAAGTGAGATGCATCTAATAGAGGTTTAATTATTCTGTAGCACCCATTAATTTATCAGTGTAATTTATATTTGTCTATTATGGTTTCAGCAGGGCATGTTAATGGCTTTGTTGTGTACAAATAGGTGATTTATCGAGAGGTGAAATCATTTTGTGGCAAGAGCCAAATCTTTAAGCCCTTGTGTGCAAATTGGTTGCATGAATTCAGATGGGGGCTGCAACTATCCTGTGGTGATCTATGAGGTTGTAACAACGTCATCTCTATATTATCAGACAACAAGGCTGAGTAGAGAGGAATATTTGACGGCTGACTCTCAGGGTGCACAGAGTTCAGATTCCAAATGATCAGTACATCTTTATATCAGAGTTAAATGTGGTGGCATATATAATATTTAAGAACATACCCCACTGTGCACAAAATTTAGACTTAACTTCATTTATTCAATTTTTCATGTAACTTCATTCATATCATTCAATGGGGGAACAGAACAGCTACTTAAGCCCCAGAAAAATAGGAAATGGGTCACCCAAAAGGGGGGAGCTTAGATCTGCATGCAATTTTCATGAATTATTATACACACATTAAAAAATGCACATATAGACCCTTGGATATAGTTAGATATACAGCACATTGAGGTCTTGAAGTGGACAACTTCAATTTTTAGCAGTTGGGCAGCAGACTGAGCAGGCATGTAAGTGATCTGGCAACATTTATAATCCCATGGTGACTTGAACAGTTACCAGATCACCTACAGGACTTCTCAGTCTCCTGCTAACTGGCAAAGTTGTCCGCTTCAAGACCTCCTTCTTTTTCTTTATATGGCTTTTCTCCTTAAACTGGATTTAGACTGGACAGCCATCCACACAGAGACCATTACGAAACAGAAGATTCTCTTCTGCCAGCCCTTCAAAAACAGGACTGTCCTCCACAAAGAACAATATACAACCACATTAACAGAAACATTTCAGTTTATATCTACCACCTTTGTACTGAAATAAATGGTGTTTAAAGAGATTAACTTTAGCTGGATAACACAGTGACATCTAAATATACATATTGGCCATGATAAGCACATACTGAATCAAAAACATGAATTCCAATGCATTTTGAAGAATTCATTATATTTCCATCTTCCTCCTGTTAAAATCCACAGGTCTCAGAAGGAAGTACTTCAACTGGGTCATGAGCTTTTTTTTTGCCAGCAACACCTTCCAGATAACACCACCACCACCACCATGAACAACAACCACAACATCTCACAAAGATTGAAAATTGAAAAATTAAAAGAAAAAAAGTACAAATATGCAAATACCCCCAAATCAAATATTTTTCCAGGTGAGGAAATATGTCCATAATATATTGTACCACCAGAAATCCACATAGAAATTTTAAAAATTTAAGAGTATAAAACTCTATTTTAGACTGCATTCTATCTTTAATTAAGCTTGATGGTCTCATCAGTTTAGTATATACAGGTCTGACTCACCTGTCATGGTAACATAACATGACATAAAAGAGCAATCTACCTCTCTCTCTCTCTCTCTCTCTCTCTCTCTCTCTCTCTATATATATATATATATATAAATAAACACAAAGAAACAAGCACAGAACAGTGCCTTCTTCCTGCTAAAGCTTGCTTTGTTGGGCAGCAACAAACCAGAGTTTGCCCATCAGGTTGAAGAAAACACAAAGTGAAGACTCTGGCCCTTTCCACAGCACCTCTCATCCCACCATGGGGATGGGAAAAGGACAGGATGGTGATAAAGCTTCTTCGAAAATTTCTATTACAGAAGTAATGCCCAGGAACACACCAACTTCATTGACTGAGGCAGTTTAAGAGAGATTTCACTTCCCACACAAGGTTGGATTAAAACTGGTCAAAAGCAGAGTTCCCCTTATTACAGACCTCTGCTTGAGAAAGTGGGACTGGTATTTTTGACCAATTCCTGCTTCCTTTTGCAGCCCTCCACTCTTAAAGCCTGTTCCAGATGTTCAAGGGACCTTCTGGAAGAGTGTAAAAAGTTACTTCTTTGGAGCAGCAAAGGAAAAAGAAGTACTTATTAACTGAAAGATTTTACGAACATATGGTCTGCAAAACAATTTTTGAAAGTGTGCACCTCATGACTGAGAACACAAGATTAGACTCTTATTTCTTTTTTCCTTTTCTCTTTTGAATGATAACCAGAAACATGTACGTCAGAAAAATGCACACATACACACTTTGGTCAATGGTGGGGGCAAGAACGTTCAGCCGTGGACATTAAGAAAAATGCATAAAACATACACAGATGAGGAAATGTGTATACTGAAATATACATGAATTTTCATAAAGGAAGGGGAAAATGTATCCCACTAAAAAATGTAAACAAGCACATTTTACTCAATGGGGAGGAAATGGTTAAATGCGTACATTTACAAAATACATTAAAAGTGCATTAAATTCCATGCAGGAGAAACATCACAAACCAAATGGAATGAAAATAAACCAAGGATTCAGAGAAATGCAGCTGAAGCCTGACAGATTTTCACATCTCTTCCATGACCACATAGAGCATTTTCATTCAAAGAACCAATCACATGAAACCAACCCAACATATTCTGCGCTTAAACTATGCCAAAGCCAGAAAGACCTGTTCAAAACATGCAAAGGTAGATGTGTGTATACAACTGTGGGCAGCAGTCATGATTTCAACCCACCTTCAGCTTCTTTCAGACTGTGGCGGAGCTTGGAGTGTGTGGAGGAGGGGCAGGAGGGGGCGGGGCTACGGCACAAGGAGCACAGCCACTGTGTGCGGGGCCATGGCCAGGGCATGTAGGGGTATGGCTATGGGCCGGGACACCCCAAAAACATTGCCGCCCAGGGCAAATCGGCCCCTGCCCCCACATCCGTATGCGACTGCCTTGAGAGAAGCTAAGTTAACGACCCATGCTTTTCCTTTCTCCTAAAACATACTAACAAAATTTCTGTTTCTGTACTGAAAACAGACTTACACTCACTGTGACACCAGCACAGCAATGAAGAAGTCAGCTCGCATGTTATTATTATGATTTGTTCTGCATTTAATCCTCTTGCTAATCGAGCGCATAGAAGACTAATGCTTTAATCTTATTTTACTTACACTGGTGCAATTGACTCACAGTTATTCCCATTACCCTTTCCTTTCCCCCATTCAGATGCTTTATAATCTAATAATCATCCAGAAGCAACAGACAGTGCTTTAAAGTCACGCATAAGATTCCTTGACTTTAATTACATTTGCTTATGAATTTCTCTTTGACTGTTCAAAAAGGACGACTTTAACATAATCATTCTTCCACCCAACTCCCTCCACCCAGCCTCTCACCCACATTTATGTAAAGTTCCACAATGGCACATGAACTGAACTGGAAAAGCTACAAGCCTCTGCTTGAACATTTCATCTCTTTAGAGTAAAGAGGTGCATCTGTTTCTGGAGGGGGTTGGGGAGTGGTAATTCCTGCTCATTCTTTTTGTGCTGTTGATATTTTTAATCACTGGGAACTCACCTAAATTCCTAAGGCCTAATTCAAGATGATTAGCTCCCCTGGCATTTAAATCAGCATGTCAAGTGTGTTTATCCCTATGAGTAGGTTCACGCATGGTGATTCATCCCTTTATGACACAAGACAGTTCACTGAAACCCCTCCACAAACTGAAAGAATGCATAAGATACTTGAAGCATCGCAACACACTCAGTGTGACTCTAAGTCCAGGACTTCTGAAAGCTATTTTTAAATGTTATTTGTGTATGTGCCTATTTTATTACAATATTGTTATTCCTCCCTATATCACAGCCAAAATCAATTTAAATAACTTAGAAACATTTCAGATTTAAAACAATAAAAATAATTTCAACAAATTCAATATATATTAAACAAAGTTTTCTAAAAGCTTAGAACATATACATTCTGAAACAGATTTGTTACTGTTATATTATAGTTATACCTCTGAGGCCCTTTTTAGTTACTGACTAGTTACTTGCTGTTACAGTTGTGGTTGTTTTAAAAATAATTCTTTACTTTCCTGTTTCTCAACTAAGAGAAATATTTTTAGTTAATTTTTAAAAGAAAGGTCTGACTGCTGTAAGCCACTGGCCTATGGTACTAAATAGACTTTCTTCCCATTTGCACTTTGTCAATTCAATACCCACAACAGAGCAGGGGACACACTATAAACCCATGCTTGAACCATGTGATACTTCTCCACCCATTAGTGAGCCTACTCCCTTGTAACCATAAAAGTAACTACAAATGAACAGTTGGACCACAGAGGGAGAAAAGTTGTTCCTCATCCAGTTACAACTGTAGCCTACTTGACCCATCCTTTGCTCTCCAGAAAAGGTGTTCCTAATGTTTATAAACCATTTGTAACATATTACTTACAAATTCTGCCCTGAACACATAGATGACAGGCCTTGTTCTTCCAACACATGCTGGGACTTTTGTGAATGCCTCTTGTAATAGAAATTGATGGCTTCCTTGTTGGAGGATCTAATTATAACATATCAATAGACCTGCTGTAGTGTCAGGCTACAAACAAAATCCTGTATATCTATTGTTCTATGACATGGAAGTAGTAGGTGAAGGTGACAGCAAGGAGGAGGTGGAAGAGAAGCAGGAGGTGGGGGTAATGGCGGGGAGAGGAGCCAGCCACTTCTTCCTGTTGCTGTCACCACTTCTGCTGCTTTCTTGTGTGATTTTTGAAGGTCCTTCATACTACAGAATCATAGCACATTGATACAACTTTATTTTCCATGACTCCATCCTTTGAAATCCTGGGGATTGTAGTTTGGCAAGGTACTGGAGTGCTCTGACTGAGAATTTTAAATGGTCCTTCCTAAAATTCCATTCCCAGGATTCCACAGGACACAATTATGACAGTTTGAGTGGAATAGTAGTACTATAAGTATGTAGTATGAAAGACTCAGAGAATGCAAACATCATACCATACCATACCATGGTGCACGTGTATGTGTGGCAAATTGCATTTTTCCTCTGTGACCCAAAGTGCAATGTGGGTCTTTCACTTATTTTTCTAAAAAAAGATGAAAATTCACATTTCAAAGTGGTGTAATTCAACCACTACAGAGTGGACTCAAAACCAAACAGAATCTCTTACCAGCAGGTGTGGGGAGAGCAGAGAGCTGGAGTGCAACTCTCTTTAGCCCTAGCTAGCCTAGTCAATGGCAGGATGTGAGTGGAAGTACAGTATAAAGCAGCTGGAGGGACAAACATGCCTATTGTTGCCTTGCTAAAGATATCAGCAACTATCAGGACTGCAATTAGACTAACAGGTTCAGTATCATTTGGTCCTATAAAGGGATGTCTTGCTTATACTGAGCAGGTAGATAGGTAGGCAGACAGACAGACGGGCCTTTTCTGCACCCTACCTTGTCCCACTGTGCTCCGGTAGTGATCTCAGCAGCTGTGATAACTGAAGCCCCTGTCAGAGCTGATGATGACGAGCAGCAGCTGTTGGTCCCTGTGGCTCTGGCTGGAGATGAATCCCGCAGCTCAAGAGCTCCCCCTGCTCCCCCTGGACGTTCCTCTGCCTGCTCCTTTAGGGCAACAGGGATCCAGCTGTGATTCCGAGGATGCCCTGGAGCCTGCGTCAATCAGCCCACAAACAAGGTGGAGACTCAAGAGAGCTGAGCAAAGGGAGGCTTCCTTGATTAAGTTCAAGAAGCAGTGACCGGCCACACCTGTGTCTGGGCGATATAACTGCCTGCCTGGAAGCTTTCCTTTGCTTGTGGCAAACTTTCTACAAGTCCTCTCCTTGCCTGTCCCTTGCTTCTAGCACCTGGCTCCTGATACCTTGGATTGATCTCTTGGCTCCTGACCCCTGGATTTTGGACTCTGGACTCTTGACTATGGTTTTTGCTTGTCACTCAGGCTTAGGTAAATGGACTGCCTATGAGTAATTGCTTGCTTTGACTCCTCCTGGTGGGACTCTGCTATCTCTCCCTCTCCCTTCTCCAGGCTGGCTCGCTGCCCGGGTCTCTAACCTTGACAGCAGCAGCTCTGCTGGAAAGAGAGCACAATGGGAGTGCTCACCCCTACACCAGATTGACTCCTTGCCAAAGGAAGTGTGATGGATGTGCCTCTTCCTTCTGTAGCACAGCCAGGCACTTTCTCAAGCTACGCTGGGACAGGAAGTGCCTCTATCACACTTCCAGGGCTTCCACAAGCCAGTTAAGTGTGGCATTGTAGCGCAATTGTGGGTCATTAAGGAGGAAAACCCATTTAAGCCACAATTATGCCACCTGGTGATAGGAGAAGGACAGGACTGTGGTAATGTCATGTAGAAGCACTGTCACAGTCCTACTTCTCTCCCGTTCCCATGCTAGGACAACAGCATCCTGCAGAAAGGGCCATGGACAGACACACAGACAGAATACAAGATTTACCATGGTCACAGTGATCTCTTAAGAGACACAGTTAGACAATACTAAAGCAACAAGACTGTCACAAAGAAAGTACCTAAATTTTGAGCTTTTCAGAATTCACTGAGCTACAGCGTATCAGGAGAAGGAGAGTATAAAATGAATGTAAAAAATTGTTTAACATTTTAGATCCAGCCTCATAATGGAGATGGCAGATTGTATGAATTAGTCATAGCTAGATACTGCAGATAACAGATTACATCTAGGATTCTGGAACAAAGAAACAGTGCCTGACACTCATTTTTGACAGCACAAAGCCTGATTGTTACTTAGATCTTGGATGAAACACTCAGGTTCCTCTTTTTGAATTGTGAAGGAATGAGAAATGGCTTCTCTGTGGGTCAAAGTAGATGTTAAAGCGAATGCATATTTCTTGTGATAAACTTGTTTTCTCTCCTGCAGTGGGATGTCCTGAGAAATGCACATCTGAACAACTGGATTTGCAAATTAAGTCTGTGTTTATCTTCCAATGAGCAATTACTCAAAAAAAAGCATGCTCCATGTAAAATACATAGGTGAGGAAAATCACATATTAATGATGCACAAATGTCTTTCACCACTTGGGGAAGCACCTCTGGAAAGCAGTGTTAAAAGTATTACCTACTCCAAGTTTGGCAAAGTGAGCGTCGTTGCCCAGATGTTGCTCCCAACCTTGGTCCCAAAATTGCTCAAGACACTCTCAAAGTTTTCAGACTTTTTTCACCCAGAAATCACCCAAATTCACTGTTTCTCCCCAGACCTCTAAAATATAAACCAGAAGCAACATGAAATTACGTGCTGGTTGCCAGTTTTCCATCATACAGTCCTTTTGGAGAGGGTAAAGGGATGAAAACTGGTCCCAAACCTAAGTACTTGCCCATCCCTGTTCTAGTCTGTCTCTTTGATAATTCTTTTCGACCATACCCCAATGAATGTTTGCCAATATAAACTAGAGATTTTAGTATGCATTTGTTGACTTCTTCAAAGGCCTCGTGGGGCTCTTCAAGTGATTGAACTATGCTCAAAAATATCAATTTCTCTAATATTCTACCCTTCCTACTAGCACATGCTAACATTGCTTGTTACCTAGGGGAAGGTGAAGAGCAGTGGACTCTATCAACAACCTTTCACTGATACATAGAGATTTGCTTCCCACTGGGTACCCTACATCTCTCTTTAGCAAATAATATCCCCATCTCTACTTGTTACACAGATGCTCCATCCAGAAACAAAGTCCAGTAGCCCTCCATATCCACAGATTCTGTATCCATGGATTCAACCAACCACGACTTGATAACATTTAAAAAAAAAAATCAAAGGCAAACTTTGCTTTTGCCATTTTATATAGAGGATGCTGTTTTACTACATCATTGTACATAATGGGTCGTAGGAACACGTAAAGTAGCACTTTTAATATATGCTGATGACATCGTACTACTTTCAATCAATAAAATTGGGCTGAAGAGAAGCCTCAATAAACTCCATGAGTTCTGTCATACAGAACAGCTTAGGACTAACCATACCAAATCCAAGGTGCTCATCTTTGGTAAGCGACCACCTAAAATTAAATGGCGTTTGGGTGGCAATAATATAGAACAGGTCCCTTCTTTTAAATATTTGGGGGTATACTTTGACAAGAAACTTACCTGGAAGACACAATTATGCAATAGAAAAACAACAGTACAGAGGTCAGCCCATGCTACTTTGAAGTTCTTTTATTCAAAAGGGGGGAAACTGGTGCTCCCAGCTCTGAAAGTGTATTCAGGAACCTGGAAGTCTGCCAGAATAAATTTTTTAGATCTTTGCTAGCAGTACCACCAGGAACTCCAGCTGCATTCCTCAGAACAGAGTTAGGTGTACCATCTGTAAAAGCAAGGTCTGAGTTGGCAATTTTTACATATTATAAAAGGGTCCTAGACATGACAGATGATCGTCTGCCTAAGCTGTGCTTAGCCAAGCAATGGAAGATAGGTGGCTGGGCTAACCTAGTCCAGGACCTGTTAATAACCAAAAGTCTCTCAACAGATATTTTTGTCTTTGAGGGATTTAAAACTAAAGTGAGGGACTATATTTATAAATTGGATAATGAGCAGGACCTAAGTGTAATTAAAAGATCAAAGTTTTCACACTGGTATCATATGGTGAAACCTAACCATCTGAGAGCTCACTATCTACATACACTCACTTTTCCCTCTTTGAGAATAGCATTCACGGAACTGCGTTTTGAAACTATGCCAACATCTGTTTTAGATGGCAGATACAGAAACATTCCAAGACACCTAAGGATCTGCATTTGTGGCATGGGGGAGGTAGAGGACATCATACACTACCTATTTTTCTGTTCCCTTTATCAAAATCCTCGAAAGAGATTTTTGGGACATATTCTGGCTCCCTTGCAAGGTGAGACTCCCTACATAAAACTTTGCTGGTTGCTCTCAGATTGTGATCCACTGGTTACATATAAAACAGCTTTATTTGCCAAAGCTGCTAAAAGCATTCGTGCAAATTATTTGAAAGAGATTGCCATAGACTGTGCTGGGGACTCTCTGATTTAATATTTATATGGATGTATGTATATATATTTTATATTGGTTTTATGGTTTTAACTATATTCGTAATGGCTTTTAGTCAAATACAATAAAATTTACTGACTGACTGACTGTACATAATGGGACTTGAACATCCACAAATTTTAATATCCAGAGGGTGGTCCTGGAAGTAAACCCTAGAGGATACTGAGGACTCACTGCATGACATTTCTTTAGAATTGTTTCTCTATATGTAAATATATGCCAATTTAAATGAATCGATACTGTGACTCATTTTATACAGTCAATTAACTAATTTTTCCTTAATTAAATGACAGCCAAAGTAACTACAAATAAAGATGCAGGACAAAGCCATTTCCAAATGTAATAGCCTAATTCATTTTTAGTTACGAAGGTAATAAAACCCAAATTTCCTTGAATAATTAACTGAGCAAAGGAAGGTCCTTCATTCATGTTGCCTGTTTAGCATTCCAGCTGACTGTAGTCCATTGCTTCCCATGACTATTGAGACATCAAAATTAAATTTGGTACACAAATTCTGGCCCCAATTCCCCATTCAAATTTAAACACTAGCCTGACCCTTACACAAAACATTTGCTAACCTAAATCCATCTAAATGATTAACTCTGGAATCAAATCGGCTTCAACTGGCCATTTCACATCAAGCCCCTGTGTGACTCCTCCTGTGATGTTTTCATAAGCGATCATGCTGCCATATTGCAATGTTGAAATGAGCTTCTTAACCATGTTTATGACATAATTTTCTATTTAACATTTAAATAACAGCTTGGTCCTGAAAATAAAAAAAACAAACCTGGAAGAAAAACCAAAATCATATACTGTAACTGCCCAAGGTTTTGCATAATGCATAAACCATTTGTTGATGTATTCCCTGTTCACATCAAACCTGCCAACTTGCACATTATTTTGGTTGGTGAAATTGCAACATCCTCCTGTGAAATGCATTTGCCTCACAGTATACTACCCACCAGCTGTTATCATCATTCCATAGAATAGCCCAAATGAGTTTATGGACCTTCCAGACCTCCTATAGGCACACTGGGCTAGTAAACAGGCAGTTGGACATCCATTTTGCCCCTGGTAATAACACTAGAGCAGCACTTTGGAAAGTTATTTAATTTTCTGGATATTGTTATCTCTAGTAGTTTCCAATCAATGATTACTAACCTTTACTATGTGTTTTTAGAGCTAACTGATAAATCTTTACTGCAGGTATGTTAATACTGTACCTACAATTACTGCAAGTGAGCTCTGAATAAACAGTCTTCTATTGGCATTATACACAATGAGCCAAATTAAATGCAATGACAGCAGTTCCTTGGGATCTCTCACAAATTAAATGCATATATGATGCTAGGACTCTGATTCTGAAAACAGTGCACAATCAACCCCACCTACCACACTGGTATCCCTTCCCATATTATTATTTATTATTAATTTATTCATTTATATCTTACCTTTTTCCCAGTAATGAGAAAAGGGTCTTGCAAATTACTAAAACCAGTACAGATTATACTCTTGGAATATAGATAGCCACAAATATCTAGGTATACTTTTCCATTCTACTGGAAGCAGGAACACTCATGGGGATTATGTTACAAACATTGCCCAGAGGAGCTCACTAGCTATTAAAAAAAAAAAAAATTTAGAGCAAGAGGAGGCCATTACATTCTGGCAGTCCTCAAAGTCAATAGCACAACTCCTATAAAGGGTGTAGCCCAGCTACACCCTTTCTCTAATTTTGCACCAGTAGAACACAATCTAAATTTCAGATCCCAAAAAATGTTGCTATTGCCACTTGATGGTTGGAGGCAGGCCTTTTGAAGCTAGAGGCTAGAGTATGGATGTCCATACTCAAATATTGGCTCAGATGATCATTTTCACCTATGGGTTTTGCCCCGTTAGTTTTGAAGAATGAGGTTCAATCCAGATGGAACCAGTTACAACTAAAATTCTATCTTCAGGTTTCTCCCCTGACCCTTCTGCTTAGCAAGGGATATGATCAGGCCAAAATAGCTATTAAACAATGTATGACTGATACAGAGTGCTACATGGATTTAGCGAGGTCTCCTTCCTTTATTTCCAGGGAGAAAAGTAGGTACCTTACAGTTATGGCATATATAAGCAATCTAGAAGTGCCTAAATACCTTAACACCTTTACTTTGTCACATTGTCATATTCTTCCTTCAGCTATTCTTGAAAGATGCTATAGGAAGACCCCATATTTGAAGAGACATTGACCCTGTGATTCTGGTCAAATAGAAAGTGGAACATGTGCATTTTCAGTTTTTACACTATAGAGACCTATGTGTTGATCTTATTTTGCCACTACTCTACAAACACCCAGAACATTCAGAACAGTTATATGTTTCTTTGCTGCTTTCAGATGTTAATCCTATTATAACCTATAAAGTGGCTAAATTTTACGCAGCAGCAATTAAAATTCATTGAGTGATGACTTACACCACAGATTAGTGTAATGATTGTGTAGCTGGGATCTGTTAGGACTGGTTAGATTCTGTTATCTGACATATTAATACCTATCTGTATTTGCACCTGTGTTTGTATCCTTTTGTACGTTTATATATATTTTTATTTGGATTTTATTGCTCTTAACAGTGATCTATGTAATTATCTATCTAGCTTTTTTTTAACAATTTACATTATCCACACAGTTAATTTCCATGTATTGAGAATAAACAAGTTTCTGTATATAATAAATTGAATTATCAATCTTTACAAAATATATTCAATATATAAAACCCTTATTCTCTCCCTCCCATCCCTTAAGCTATCTTCCCTTGTATCAGTGTTTATGTTCTCTCTCTCCCTCCCTCCCCTCCATCCTCCCCTTCTACCCATTTTCCCTCTATCTACTATCTTTATCCGTGCTTTATTCTAGTCCAACCCACTTTCCAATGTTTCTACCGAATCTACATTTTGTGCACTATCTTTTTATTATCATGTGTCTAGATTATATTGCTTTATATTTAGATTTTTTTATATCTAAAAGAAAACTCTATTTGTCTAAACATACATTTATTAATATTAATTATCCAGTACACATTAGCTAACAGAATCCTATGATTTTTTCCCTTCTTAGAACAGAACTACTATAACAAATCTAGTCATATTACCTGTCTTACTTGCTACAGTTACCTTCTTTTTATCCTATCTATCATCTATCCTCTATCTATCAGTACAGATTAAAACCATACAATAATATCAGTAAAAATATACAAATATAGAAATTATTTAAAAAACAAGTAGTCATTTAAAATTCATCAAAAGACAACCTTTTCCAAAAAAGAAAACAAAATAGTACAGCATACCATTAAAAGCCCATCACAGTTAATTCCTATGACCTTCATGGAACAGGAGTATTTGCTTGATTACAGAAGAAGGAGCAAGGAAGGACCCATCCCAGTTTCCCTGGGGAGGGTGTTCTGAAATCTGAGAGCAGCCAGCGAGAAGGTTGTCTCCCTTGATCCCACCAAACAAGCCTGAGAAGGTAGTCGGACACAGAGAAGGGCCTCTCCCAAAGGTCTTAGAGCTCTAAAAGGCTCATATAAGGAGACATGGTCCTTCAAACAGCATGGATTCAGGCCATATCCATACATTTTCTGCCCTATTGAATCCATTTGTGTTATCACATGAAGAGAGAAACAGCTGCAGGCGGTGGGAGGCCAACCACCTTTCACTAGCATGCCGTTGTATTTTAAAATTTTGGTGGCCTATCTCAGACCATAGAAATTTACTGTTAAAAGGAAATTCATTCACATTGCTCATACTGAAAGCAAATGGTTGCTGTTAGTCAGTACAGTGCTAAAAATTAATTGTTACATTACTCATTACATGGCTCACAACTCTTCATTACTTTTTAAAAATATACTTAGGTATGATAACAGAAAAGCAATATATTTGGAAAATTCCTGTCAAAATTCCCGTAATATAGCCTTGAAGAGAACTTTTAAACAAACTAGAAATTGTCATCCCTGATATCAGGGGTAGGCACAGTAAAGACTTCAGGGATGTTTTTGTGGCCCTCGACATCTCCAGGAATGCTAGAGTGACATTATTCTGGTCAAAAAAGGGGACAAATTACTGCTATCTTGTGTTCTGGGGAAAAGTCAGGATATAAAGTGTTTAATTGACTCCTCCAAGAAGCCCCCAGGAACAACAGGCTACCACTCAAATAGGCTTCCCTATAGGGTTTAACATATAAAATTAGCCATTTTTTGATTATAACAGAAGTTGATACCCACTTTGGGTTTTTTGTTTTATTTTTGGTAGTTTTATGTTTTGGAGGACCTCAGCGGTCCATGGACCTGCTGCAGTTTGCCCACCCCTCCTCTGTACCACTAAAATAAATTTATCCTTAGTGATTTCATTCCTTTTAACACCAGAAGAGGTAGGGGGAAGAATGCATTGGTAGCAGTGCTAGTAACTTATTGCAGGTAATTATGTTGATTTCAGTTCATTTCATCCAAGCTCTGGTCTTCCTATTGTTGCCTATGTGGTTGGGGATCGTCCAAGTTTTAAACATGGGAAGCTGGTGACTTCAACATCAGTGCAGTGGTAAAACTTTTCTGGATTTCACTCTGAGTTCTAAAGGAGTTATTTGGGGCAGGAGGGAGGTGATTGAATTCAGCACCTTGGACAGCTCTTTTAAAAGTTTGGCTGAAAACCTGGAGTGTATGGGAGCCACCAGAAATAAATGGCACTAGGAGCTTCAGCACTATAGATAAAACAAAGAAGATACCCACAAGGCTTTCAATTTAAAGTGAGTGTGATATATCAGCAACCTTTACATTACTCTGAATGTGTGCACAGGCAGGGTGGAATTTTACCTGCTCAGAACTGATGACCCATCCAACAATGTAAACAAGAATAGAGGAAATTTGTGAACTGAATTTTAACAAGGACACATGTCTTACAGTAGTTTAAGATGCAAGTAAAGCTTATATAAGAGGACAATTCATGAAAAATAGCCCCAGACTGAAGCTAAATAAATAGATAAACAAGTATTTAATAAAAGGTAAATTGATAGACAAGATACAAAATCTGGAAGAAAAAACTAAAGGGAAAGAAATCAATAAAGAGACTAAACAAAAGATTAAGCTACTTCAAAAACAATTTTCACTGCTTACTTTCCAAGAAATGAATGTCAAACTACTATATTATAAACAAAAGATTTCTGAATTTGCAAATAAACTTGCCTTCCTACAAGCTGAGACAGGAAAGGAGAAAGAAATCTGTGACAAAGATCAAGAAGGGAGATCAGTATGTAATGGCCAAACTTAAAATATCAAAAGCCTTGCGGGAATATTATAAAGATTTATATGCAAGGTGTAATGAGAGAACTTCAGATACGTAAGATTGTTTGGATAGATTACAATTGGATAAACTACGCTCGGAACAAAAGCAAAATTTGAATGGTCCTGCAACAATTACAAAACTTACTGAAGTAATTTAAAAGATAAATCTGGACAAGTGCCTGGCCCAGATGGATTACCAGCCATATATTATAAGAAATATGAAGATGAGCTACTTCAACCATTAAAAACTATGTGTGATGAGCTGTTAGGAAAAGGACAGATGCTGGATGCTTGGAGAAATGCTTATATTACTGTCATGCACAAAGAAGATACAGATGAGACATTAACAAGATACTTACCACTATTTTGACAAACAGACTGCAAAAACATGTTGCTTAGAATATGAAGATTGCTTAGAATATGAGGATCAGAGTGGATTTTTGCCAAAAAAGACGATTAAGAAGTAATGTATGAACTGTTCTTAATATTAATGAATATTTGGAATATCATTATGATAAAAAGGCTTTCATCTTTTTAGATGCAGAGAAAGCATTTGATAATATTTCTTGGAATTATTTTAAGTATTGGAGAGAATGGACATTCATGAAAATTTTATTCAGGCAGTGAAGGTAATATATTTGGTTCAAAAAGCCCAGATTTTGATAGATGGAAATTCAATAACACCAACTGAGATACACAAGGGAAGGTAGACAAGGCTGTCTCCTCTTGTTGTTTATTTTGGTGCTGGAGACTTTACTGAGAGATATTAGCCAAGATGAGAGAATTTATGGAGTGAATGTTAAAAAAAAGAACAGTATGAGATGAGGGTTTATGCAGAGGATCTTGTGATAATGATAAAAAAATTCAACTGGACTCAATGAAGGCTCTTCTAGGTTAAAAGTGAGCTGTGATAAAAGAAAACTGCTGACCAAATACATGACTTCAGAACAGGAAAATGAATTAACTATTCTTTCCAAATTTAAAGTTGAAAAAAGGATTAAATATCTGGGAGTTAGAATTATGAAGAACAACATTCTATGGATTAAAACAATTATGAAAAAATCTGGAATGAAATTAAAAGAGATTTAGAGAAATGAGGAAGATTAAATTTACTCTCTTGGGGAGAATCGCAGTAATAAAAAAAATGTTTTGTCAAGACTTTTATTTTACTTTCAAACAATCCCCATCATAAGAAATGGAATATCTTTTATACAATGGCAGAATGAAATTTCCAGATTTGCTTGACAGGGAAGCAAGTCCAGAATAAAATTTAAAACATGGTATGATGCCAAAGAAAGCATGGCCTGGGAATTCCTAATATTAAATTGTATTATGAGGCCTGTTGTTTTATATGGCTGAAGGAATGGATACCTCTTAAAGGCTCTTGCGGCCTGAATGTTGTAATTTAAGATTTGGGTGGCACTGTTATCTCTAGTATGATAACTTCGAGTCACACACAGAATTTAAAAATCAAGTAGATTTTTTCCCCCTAAGATATTATCCACCTCACCTCAGGAAACCTTTTTTCTAGAAAGAATGAGTTATTTTATAAACACCTATTGTATTTTGAACAAGACAGCTGGGAGTTTAAATGAAGTGAGATGCTTCTTAAGTTAGGCAAAGATCTTGATTGGTTTGCTTAGGTGCAACTTAAGGATACGTTTACTCAAGATAAGATATATCTAACCATAGAGGTTGGAGAAAATCAGTTTTATTTAGAGTTGTGTAGAGATGACGACCATGTAATTAAAGTATACAAATGTATTTTTAAACTAGAAGATGAACCTATTTTTTAAACAGAAGATGAACCTATTAAAGAGTTTATGATAAAGTGGGTCCAAAATTTTGGGCACAGCATTCAACTGGATGTATGGTAAAAATGTAGTCTATAGTTTAAAAAATTACTTTGTATAGTAATTTAAAATAAAACAAGTATAAGATGATGTATAGATGGTATCTAATTCAAAACAAGCTGTCAGAAATATCTAACAATGTTTCAAATCAATGTTGGGGAGATCAAGATGAAGAAGGTTCCTTTTTTCATACATGGTCGACTTGTAAGAAGGTGAAAAATTATTGTTCTTAAGATTTACACGTTAATTCAAATAAATTAAGCACAGATTTTTTAACAACACCAGAAATGTTTTGTTGTGTATTATGGATAAAGATCTGGATAGTAAATATGGATTATTTCTTCATTACATGATTAGAGAACTCAGAATATTATTCACTCAAACTTGGACCCTTTCCGCACCTTACCGTCTTCTGGCGCTGGGGTGCAGGAATCGCGCAAGCAGCCTCCAGTGAGAGGTTCTCGCGTCCGGGGTCCTTCGGCTCCGTACGAGCTGCCTGCTCAAGCAAGAGCCCTGCCTCTTCCTTCCACAGTGCAGCCCGGGCGTTTCCGGCGCGGCGCGGCTCTGGAGGCTCCGCACGCCAGGTAAGTGCGCGCGGGGCCCAGGAGCAGTGCGCGATTGTGAGTGCGTCGGGCAGATCGCTCCTCACAATCGTGCGATACTCCAGGCCCTCTTTCACATGGAAAATGCCGTGTGAAAAGGTCCTTGGAAATGGTCTATACTGACAATGGAAGAATGGATTTGTAAGGCCACGGAGTTAGCTCAAATTACCAAACTAACATGGATTTTAAAGGATAAGCCAATTGAAACTTTGATAGGAAACCATTCATGGACTTTTCAAGCAATAAGAATCTAACAATGCAGTTTTTGTGGCTATGGACAATAGTAATTCATGTAGGATTACTTAGTTGGATCTATAATGGTAGAATAATATTTCTTTTTCTTTTTTCTTTTTCTTCTTTCATTACAGTTTGGCTTGGGGGTTTAGAGCCATTTTGTGTTTTAATAGGTTAGCATTTTGTAAATTTAGTGTTTTAGTTTAGTGTGTTCTAGTTTCAGTCTCTTTTTTTTCTTTTCATTCTTCTTTTCAACATGTATTTCGTTGATGCAGTTGTAATTTTAACTGTGAATTTTACAGTTTGTTTTAAAACTAATAAATAAATAATCTACAGAACTACCGACCCATCCATCCCCAGCAAAAGGTATGAAAACACTGAAGTACATGCTTCATCTGTGCGATCAGAGATATTGCATATGAGGATATTCCTGCTGGTGTAGATGCAATTGATGTACGCACAACGTGCAAGTAGACAGGTTCTTTCATTCCTTCAGCCAAATGCATCTATGGGGTGAAGTTCACTGCCATGATCCTGCTCCCCTATATGTGTGCTCAACACAGAGATGTGAAAAATGCTCATGAAAGAAAAAGAAAGGTAAGGAAGGAAAGAGAACATTCTAGGAGGATATAAAGGGAAGACAACTGCGTATATACAGAGAAGAGAATTTCCTACATAAATTCCCATGACAGAAAATTAATGCTTGCTAGAAAGAACAAAGAGAATAGGGGATACTTAGAATAAATCTAATATATAATACTCATATAGGATGATGAATCTATCTAAATTTTAACTACATTACAGATAAGCTTGAAAAGGAAAGAAAAGATAACAAAAGAAGAGATATCTGCCACTGTTATATCTTATCTTGAAGTTATAGGAAAACCTGAAAAAGGTGAAATCTTTCCCTTCTCTGCTTTCCCAATTTGAGCATACTTGTTCAGTGGATTTTAATAAAACTACAGCTGGCGAGCGGGGAGTATGCTGTCTGCAGTTAGGAACTAGAAATTAGAGACAAGAGTGCATTTCCTGGGAACCGGGATTGTGTGGGGATCTCTCTCGTACCATAGTGCTGTTTTTATGGCATTCCAACCTTTTGAAGGCAAGGGTGT
Organism: Cyclura pinguis; assembly: GCA_030412105.1. Classification (NCBI taxonomy): domain Eukaryota; kingdom Metazoa; phylum Chordata; class Lepidosauria; order Squamata; family Iguanidae; genus Cyclura; species Cyclura pinguis. The sequence continues at coordinate 111,776,561 of CM059602.1, forward strand.
GATATCTATGAATTCAGCAGTCAGTCTCCCAAAGATGAAAGCAAAAGATCATTGCCCCAAAAAATAAACACTAGGACCTGCTGTAGAATGCTGCCATTCCTCTTCCATCTGAGTGAAGCAGAGTGGGAAGAAAAACCCAGGAAGAAATTATTTATTTGCCTGGAAACAGAGTGAGCTTCTTAAAGCGCTCTCTCTCTCTCACTCTCTTTCTCCCCTGATGCTTTTGGATTCCAGCCAGTTACACTCCATGCTCTTTGTCTTGTGTGAAAAAAAGGAGAAAAGACCATGAAGGATTCCAGAGCTCTGACTGCCTGCTGGGGCCTCGTTCTCATGCCTGAGATGCTCATATCCATCAGCATCTGTACCAAGGCAGCTGTTGGGTATATCCCAGAGGGAACAGTCTTGCCTTCACTTTCTATTTAGTTAGGCAGTCCCATTTATGAAAGCCCATGGAGCCAGAGCTGCCTGGATGCTGCCTTGTGTTGTGGGCTGTACTTTAAAAAAGAAAGGAAAAAAAAGCTGTGGAATTCTGGCAAAGGATTGTTCTCGCTGGAGCATGTGTTTGCAAGAAGCGCACCAGGTCTTGTTACGGTTTGGCACTGCACATAGCAAATTACTTAAAGCTGCTGCTGTTTCACTGGCCGCAACTTTCAGGCCCTTCCTTCAGCCAGCACTGGAAGCAAAGAAATGGGAAACTGTTAATAAGAATCCACATTTGAACAGGACTGTAGGAGTTATATTCTGAAGCTTAAGAACCAGGTGGGACAACTATTTCAAGGTGCGAACAATGCTGGCTATTAGCCAACTTCTCCACGGTTATTCCTATTCCTGTTATTTTAATTTCCTGGTCACCCTCCAACCAATGTTCTTCCTTGAGAATGGCTCCACATTTTATGCAGCCATTGTGCTTGCCATGAGTGCAAATGGCATTTCCCGTTCCAAGGACATAAGATCTGAATGACAGGTGTCATGATTTAAAAATAAATAAATTTGGTTATCATTCAGACATTTGGCGCAGCCCATAATTCCTTTTTTTTTCTGTGCAAGCCACAACAGGGAGTAACAACCACATAGACGCAGGCATCATCAAAGGAATAACGTCTTCTGTCAGTCCATCATTTTTGCACACAAATGTGTCCATTTGGATTGTATGTTTGACTTTGCAGAACATACACAAAGAAGAGTCTAACTCTAAATCTAAAACTCTAAAAATATGCCAGTCTTGTGCTTGCTGCATTTCTATCACTCTCACCAGCATTCCCATTCCATCGTGGTGTGTACATGTGTGTGTAAAATATATCCTGGCTTTCTCCCAATATGGGAATCAAGGTGGCTCACAAAGTTCTAAATAAAATACCACTTTATAAAAGAGTATGTATAATTTGAAAAGTTTAAAAACATTTAAATAAGCTATTCTACCCTAAACAGCACTTATTTAAAACAGCTTAAAAGTGATTCCATATCAGGTTGTGACACTTCTTTTTCCTTTCCACACAGAAAGATTTCTCCTGCTTTTAAATATGCACATCATTGTATGCTCTCTTCCTATTAGCTAAACATGTTTGCAGGTGTGCATTTTAGACAAATGTATTTTTCAAAATATACATGATTCTGCATGCATTCTGCCCCCTCTCCTGCTGAGCTCTGTTGCAAGCCTCACAAATGTGTGGATTTCCAAGACAAGATGAACTCTCTTGTGCTGCAAATTTAAGGTTGTGAGCAATGGATATGTCCATATGGAAAGATGTATCCAACAATTTTGCTTTACTATCCCTACATAAGCAGTCACTTCTTCTGGTGGCAAGCAGGCGAGTCTACAAAGCTTAGTCCTGACAATGTAAAGGTACATTGCATCTGTAGCTCAGAATCAATGAATCAAATTGCACAACTACTTTCTTGAAAATCCTACATCTGAATAGGCTTTCTTGCAGGATTCTGCTTGCAAGCCCACATGAGGTGTCTCCTGAGGAACTGTTCTGCTGCTGAACTTCACACCTCTGGTGTTATATTAAAACTAAAGTGGCCACCTGGGCCAGAAAAAGGGATCTTTGCTGTGGCTGATGACTACTAGAAGTTACTTCATCGGCTTTGAGAGGAACCCAAACCAGGGACTACATTTTGCCTGTAAGCCATCTGAAAATGGATTGGTAGAGGAATGAAGATCCCACACCTCTTTTGGAGGAGATCCCATACCTCTTTTGGAAAGCAAAGGAGCTGCAATATAGAGCCAATCAATGTACCTCTCAGCATGCAAAGGCTAAATGAGATGCGGCAAAAAATTGCATGTATGCAAATAACATGCATGTTAAATAAATAAATAACAACTATATGAGAGCCCAACGAGCAGCTAGGTCACAAGGAAGGGAGAGCCCAAGGATAATACTTCAGCCAGGAATCCAGTGACATCAGGGGTGCAGGCACTCTTCCTGACATCGGAGGTCCATGGAAGACTGTGGGAACAGAAAGAATCTGGCCAATATCCCAAACTGGTTTCTGCTTTTACTGACAGTTTCTGCTTTGCCTGGTTCATAGAAAGATTTTCTACATGATGGCCTCCCAGCTCCAAGGGTTTCTGGATGAAACAGTTGATCTAGACCTATTTCAATCTGGATTCAGGCCTGGGCATGGGATGGAAACAGCTTTAGTCACCTTGGTGGATGACCTATGTAGAGAACCAGACGAGAGACTGTGTCCCCATTGTTTCTGCTAGATCTCTCAGTGGCTGTTGATATCATCAACCATGGCATCTTTCTGGGCTGCCTCACTGGGTTGCGGATTGGAGGCACTGGCTTACAATGGCTCCATTCCTTCCTGGAGGGGAAAACCCAGAATATGGTGCTGGCGGCCTTCTGATCAACATCCTGGCCATGGGACTGGGATCTGTTGTGTCCCCCATGCTAGTTAACATATATATGGAACCACTGGGAGAGGTTCTCCAGAGTTTTGGAGTACACTGCCATCAGTATGTGGATCACACCAAACTCTGCTACTCCCTTCCACCCTAACCCAAGGAGGCTGTCTTGGTTCCAAACCAGTGTACATCATCAATACAGAACTAGACAAGGGCAAATAAACTTAATTCATACAACACAGAGGTGCTCCTGGTCAGTTGAAAGGGAGGTCAGGCAATACACTCCCCCAAAGACACAAGTCTGCACTTTTGGACTCACCTTTGAACCTTGAGGTTCAGGTTTCTGCAGTGGCCAGGAATGATTTTGCACTTTTAAAGCTTGTGAGTCAACTGTGCCTGTTCCTTGAGATCTCGGCTCTGACCACGGTGATACAATCCTCAGTTACATCCCATTTGGACTAATGTAACACAGTCCACATGGGGCTGCCTCTGAAGAGTGTTTGGAAACTTCAGCTGGTCCAAAGAGCTGCTGCTAGACTGTTAACTGGGGCAGGTTACAGAGACCATACTACACTGCTATTGAAGCAGCTCCACTAACTGCCAGTTTGTTTCTGGGCACAATTCAAAGAGCTGGTTATGACCTATAAAGCTGTACCTGGCTCAGGTCCAGGCTATCTGGCAGACTGTGTGAGCCTGCCTGGGCCCTGAGATCATTGGGAGAGGCCCTTCCCTCAGTTCCACCAATGTTGCAAACACAGATAGTGGGGATGCTAGATACAGCCTTCTTAGTGGCTGCCCCTAGATTCTAGAACTTCCCTCCAAGGAAGGCCAAAATGGTCCCCTCCTTGTTATCCTCTCATCAACAGGCTAAAAGTTTTTTGTTCCAACAGGCTTTTAAAACAGAAAGTTTTTAAATAATGAGCTAGGAGGTGCTGTATTGTTTTAAACTGAACTTTTTCTGATAGCTTTTTATCTTTTTAAATTGCATTTTATTCTTTTAACTTGTTACTGTGCTTTAATATTGTATTTTAATAATATGAATAGTTTAATTTTAATATTCATTTTTGTATGTTTTTAAATTCATTGTTCTTTTAAAGCGTAAGGGACTTTTAGACACAATTTTAGAGAGAAAGTAGAATACAAACACTTATTTATTTATTTATTTATATCCTAAACTACTAACGGGACATCTCAATGCTGGTTAAAAGTCTCCACACCACAGTCACAGAACAATTAGGCAAGCAAAGTATATAAGATTTTCTTCTAACAGTTTGCAACAAAAGGATAAATGAAACCTCTTGAGGGGAGGGGGGAACACCTTTTTTTTCCTATTTAAAAATGTGTATTTCACATGACTCTTAGATCACAGAGTGACCTTCTTCACTATGAAGCTCTGTAAAGTATCTCAAGCTCTTTGACAATCCCAGATAAAGCCCACTAGCAATCAAAAGTAATGGTGAATAATATTTTTTCCTATGGCAGTTTCTCTGGATCTGACCTGAAGTTTTCAACATAGGCAAAATTTGGTGGCAGCTCCTTCCCTAAGCAAAACTTTCACTTCTTGCATTTATGCTTTGGCCAACTATCAAGAGTCCAAGGTGCTTATTGAAACAATTTACCTAGCAGCAAAAACTCTGCCGAATCAAATCAAAAGCCTAAAAGTTGCTGGGTAGGTGCCAGGCACTTTCTAATTAGTCGCTTGATAATAAAAACCATAGACTGAAAATAACAGCAGTCTAGACAGCCTGGATATCATTACCATAGAATTTGGAATGACCTGCTGCAGAATTCATTTAATCTTCCTTCAAAAACCCAGGGGGACTGATAATTTCCAGAAGCCTTGAATACAATATTCCACTACCCAAAATCTGCTTCAGACTTGAGCTGCAGAAAGACATTTTTTATACCGTGCACCTGCCAGGTTTCTCAAAGGCTGGGAAAGCAATATGTGATGACAACAAAACTTTTTTGCCAGCAAGAGCTTCCACAGAAATCATTGACACCGGGCACTTGATACTTACACCCTAGAGACTGGCTTCAAAAACTAGAAGCAGGCATCACGAAGACAGCCACAGAAATGAGTCGCCAGTTGAGGAAGTAAGAGGAAAGGGTTCTTTTGATCCCTTTGACCCCTTCATTTCCCCTACAATAACTTTTTTGTTGGAGATTTCTCTGAGCCTAATTCCTCCTGCCCCCGTCCTCAGCAACAGCATCACACTTCAGGGATGAAGGTAGAAATGAGCAACCGGCTGTGCTGCTGGGAAAGATGAGAGAAGCAGTCAAATGGATCTGAAAAGAATAGGATTAGATAAGTCTGCTACCAGCCATCGTGTCTTCCCTGAGAAAAACTACTGCAAGATAGGAGTGGGCACTGACATAACACTGAGGTGCACCTCGTCCACACCCAGTCAAAGTAATACCATGGTATTACTTTGAAGACAGAAGAAGAAGATAATTGGCCAGTTCATTGCCTGCCTTCCTTCCTTCCTTCCTTCCTTCCTTCCTTCCTTCCTTCCTTCCTTCCTTCCTTCCTTCCTTCCTTCCTTCCTTCCTTCCTTTTCTAGCTACACAAGAGCAGCTAAACCATGCCCAGACACACCCCCAATGCTGATCAGTACTTGAGGGGTTAGAGCTGTGCCAGGGAGCCCCCTGGTTGCTGTTGCACATCTGGGGAACAATTGAAGAAGCACCCTTGTGAAGAGGCAATGGTGCCAGTAAGTTGGTGGAGACATACACTCCTCCGGCCTGCTAATTGGATCTTGGCCGATATCCAGCATCATGATGCTTTTTACATACTGCTTTTTGTTTTACAGCACTGCACCTGAGATTAGGGCTACGATTTGAAAAAAGAAGCTTACACTGAGTGTCAGGAAGAGTTTACTTCATATGCTTTCATATGAAGATAGAAACAGCCATATTATAGGGGATCAGGGGAGAGGGGCAATGTCATAGCAAAAAAGAGTTACAAATATATCACCACTACCATCACCTGCATCAATCTACTTCATGCACGCTCTGCTGCTTAACTGTTTAAGCGAAAAGACCTACCAAGAATCATGGAACTGTATGAAACACTCATTGGCATTCTTATGCAATACAGTCCCCTCTGTCCAGGAAGGAACATTGCCACAGGGTCAAAAAGGAAACATGCATGCATGAAACTCACCTGGAGGCAACTTTAGGAGTTTTCTACAAAGGAGGGCTTTCTGTTTTGTATTATGTCACTCTGCTGGTGTCTACAAATTGCAGAAACCTCATGACCATCTTGTTTGACAATTCCCCTTGTGCTAGTCATTGTACATGACATTTCACAAACTGCTGCATAAGCTATTCCACAATTCATTGCTCAAAATCCTATTTTCATTAGTTGTGCTGACTGTTCCACTAGTGGTTGTCCTAGTGCTAGCCAAATACCATCACCACCCAGACTATTCCTTGTAGCACAATGTTGGTTACAACTCCCTAATGGAAAGGTGAGCAGTGTGTGGCCTTTGGATCATTTGTGGCCCCTGAAGCCCTTACATCCTTCAAAGTCCTTAGCCCCCCAATGTGTTTGAAAAAAGAACGCAATGTTCCGGTGATTTAAACCTGAAAACTGCATGGAACCCTCAACATTCAGTAATATACGGAATACCCCACCTCTAGAAACCCCTTCCCCTAAAATCTTCTGTTTTCATTGGAATCTTGCTCAAAATGGTGACAGGAAGTGATGCAACACAAACAGTGGGTGGGGGCCTGGGAGGGAAATTGGCTTCTGATCCCTCATCTCACAGTTTCGTGCCCTTGCTAAAACATCTGTAAAGACTCTATCCACCCTGTGCCCTTGTATGTGCCTCTGTGGTGCTTGTGTGTTGAGATCACAGTTTATTAAACAAAGGGACTAATGGAAGTTTCATAAAAATGGGCCAAGGAAGCTTTTTTATGAAATTCCTATGAGTTCTGTCCCAAACATTGGGTTGATACAACACTTCAGCCACACAGTACCATTTCTTCTTCTTCTGTGATATCTGGTTGCTGCAGGAAGGTGTGATTATACATGGCAATAGGATGGGCTTCCCCAGTATGCCACCTTTTCGATGGATTGCAGCAGAACTCAAATAATTCCGTACTGCATATCCAGCGCCCACATAAGCCATAACTAGACTTCTAGTATGGCTCTGAGAGACAAAGGTTCAAATCCCCATTCAGTAATGGAAATCCATGGGGTGACTATGCAAATCACTAATTCTCAGCCTAAAAGGAAGGCAGTTTCAAACCTTCTCTTAACAAATCTTGAAAAGAAAACCCTAAGACAATGTTGGCATTAGTTGATTTGAACACACATAACAACAATGAGGTTGGGGTAGGGAGAGAGAAACTCACAGAGATGTGTTTGCTTTCTTCTTTGTTGTTATTGCCATCTGTTGATTTCTATTTGTTTTGTTTCATTGATTTTGGTCAAAGGACTTTCCCTCATCCCTGACAGAGTCAGCTTTTGTTTATAGCTGGAATTCTTCCACACCATCACCACCACCTACCCTCATCATGAAAGAAAAAGATGATTACGGATATTTTACTAATGGAAAAGTTATGGCTACTTTCAGTTACAAATGAATGTTCCCAAATGAAACTGGAGCTAGCTAGCAGGAACAAGTGGCAGCAAACTAGAAGCCACAAATTCTCTAATCAGAAGGTTAACAGAAAAGAGATCTTTTGCACTGATATTGCAAATTGCACAAGGGACTGAACATTGTATTTAGATTACTCAGCAGAGACACTCAGCTCACAAGTGAAATATTGACATGATTAGACTAAATTGTAGGAATACTTAGATAAAAGTAGAATAATAGTATTGCATATTAACACTGGGGAGAGGGGGGGAAGCTCAGTGAAACAGATTAAATGTTTGGTGACCTGTTTCATCAATGAGCTGTTATTGATTTATTTCTTATTGTTTATTTAAACAGAGGAGGATGTAAATGAATGAGAACAAAAGTCCATCTACTCCAGGGGCAGGGAATGGGCGGCCCTCCAAATACTGTTGGACTGTAAGCTCCATTGCCTAGCCAGCATTCCTTGTGGTGAGGAATGCCGGGAGTTCAACCACACCTGTACGGCCACATGTTCTATCTCCTTCCTAATCTAGTACATCATCTAACATTATCCTCATGGAAAGTCCATGAGCAGAGGATCTAGGCAGCAGCTCTTCCTATTATTTCATCCCATCATCTGGTATTCAGAGATATATCACCTCTGAACAGTGAGTTGGTTGTTCAACTGTCATTTATTTATTTATTTATTACTAAATAACTCATGCATTGTAGTTGTTGATCATACCCTATGAAATTTATTTAATCTTTATTTTTTAAAAAATGCGGTGAAAAGACCCAATTAAATACAAGAGTAAATGAGGAAAATTCAGGATTTTAGTCATTATTTCCCTTCATGTCTCCTCATGGCTTTTGATTCCTTAGTTTGTTGCTGCTGCTACCACTTCAGAACATATCTATGTCTGTCTATCTGTCTGTTCTTTTGAAAGGGCTTCTTTACTGCATTATTCCAGCTGATTAGTTTTCCAGTTTTGAGGAAAAGTTAACAACAGCAGCAGCAGCAACAACAACAACAATCAGGAATTATGACAGATAATGAATTGGAGGGTGTGACTGTACCACATTGTTCAAGGAGAGAGGAACCGTGATCCCTACAACAGTCACGACATCACAACCCTTTAAAATGTATATAGAAAAAGCCACTTTTCATTTTCTAGGGGGTGTTTTTGCCAAGTTTTCCCCCACCTATTGAGTTGTTTTTGGCTAACTTTGGGAATCTACTCCCTTCAACACACATATACATACAAATCTAAAGTGATTTCTGGTTACTTCTTTTTTTTGGGGGGGGGGGGGACAAAGGCTTCTTATGGGCTAAAAACAGCTTCCAGGAGGAGGATCATAGTGAAATTCCCCCTACATCTCCTAGAAGGAACACCGGGCCTTTTCCAGTTTTTTTTTTTTTTAAATGGGGTGAGTAAGCTAACATAGCCTTCTCACTTTGAGCAGGGAGCCTGTGTGATCCTTGACCCCAGGAAGTTGCCCACCCTTTAAACTGCTGATGAAATGTTGGCTTTGAGATGATGTCACTGAATGTAAATGAAGCCCTCTCATCGTTCTTGCTGACACAACCTTTATCTTGTACATTGATCTGAAGGCCTTGATCATCTAGGAAGGGGTAGTGATCATTTCTAAGGTGACACACATTTAAAGCATGCTTCCATAAGGAATTGTTTTACTCTTGAAATGATCACTGGCAGGTTAGCCCAGCTTTGCAAAGAGGGAGGGAGGGAGAGTGTTACTTCATATATCTATGCCATAAATACATGAAATAAGATGCATGTGTTTACAGCCACAAATTTTTGACGCCTCATGTGCAACATTCCTTCAAAAATGGTAAATGATCTAGTACAACACTAGATCAAAAGCAAAGTATTTAATGAATCCCATGTATGGGATTTGCCAAGTTTCAGCAACAAGCTACAATTGAGATACATAATGTTAACATATAAATTTAATCACCAACACTTTGGCTACATGCAGAGTTTTGGAGCTCTAAGCAAATGCAAATTACTCCCAGATTTCTTTTTAAAAAGGCTAGACTAAATGCAACAAAATTCTGGAATTGTTCTTCATATCTCATCTTAGTGTTTTGCTTTGTTAAAGCCAGGTTAAAATAAAAGAATGGATGCTTCTCAATATTCTTCACGAAATCAACATCTGCCCACAGATGATATTTAAAAACACAGCAAATGCTTTTGCAGTAAAGTTACTAGTATGTTGTTAGATATGTGAATAGATGGATGGATAAACAGGCAAGCTAGAAGGATGGATAGGCGAGATCTTCCAATTTTTTTAAAAAAATAATGTCTGGGATTCTGTATTGTAATTAGATTCATAACCTGGAGTTGTGGATCTGTACCTGCTCTGTATTCAATAAAACAATGTAGTCTTACTGTAAGACTACATAAATGCCCTTCCACCAAGCCTACTTTAATAGCCAGGAACTGCATTGGGTGAAGGAGGTTGTTCAGCTATTGATCAGGATGCAAAAAGGATGGCATTTTTAGCATCCACCACCACCACCAGAAAGCAAGGCTGTGGCAATCAGAAGCAGGTCCCTACCCTATTTTCTCATCACAGCCTCACTGGCTGGTGGAAGGAGGTTGGACATATCATCCTCTCTGTGCCTCAGTCAGCAAACTGAACAGATGTCCTTCACCCAATACAGCTGCTGGCTGTTAAAGTGGCCTGGGAGGAGGGGTCAGGCCAGGAGATTTGACTTAGTTACGCACATGTAACTAAGTAGCTGGTGTAGAATACCAGCAAAAGTTAATAGCAACCATCAGGGTGGATTTGGATCAGGGCCACTGTGCTTGGAGAAAAGAAGTTTAATCTTCCTTTCTTTAAATAATCACCTAAAAGGGGCCATGATGGAACACGGATGAGGAAGCCATGGGGAAGTTCTCACGAGCTTCATTCTTAAAGGTCTTGGGCCAGAGATAACATGTACTAGAGTCAGTGGCATTTGGACACAGACATGCCCATAATACATACTTCTCATGAGCTCATCCTTTCCCCATACTCCGGGAACAGTCCAGAAGCAATTGAAAAGGAGATGCTCCCTCAAATCAAGATGTGAGGAAAGCATGGTCTGTCAGGAGCCACTGTCTCACTTCAAAATGCACCAAGCACTGTGAGACAGTGGCTCCTGACAGACCATGTTTTCCTCACACCTTGATTTGCCCACCAGGAAGGGAAAAAAGAAGGGAAACCATAGGAAACTGTTCATTCAAAGTACTCAAGCAGTTCTTGTGGAACCTTATTTCAGTGGCAGCTGGTGACTTCCATGTAAGGGGGTGGTGAATCCACTCCAGGTTTTCATTTGAATTCTAAAGGAGCTATCCAAGGTGCTGGACTCTATTCCCAAAATGAACTCACTTCTTTAAAGTTCAGATTGAAATCTGGAGAAGATTCAGTGGCCCACTGACATGGAATCATCAGTTGCTAATACCTCAACCTTTGCTTTTCCATTGGAAGGGGCACTTGGCAAGTCTGATGCATGGATGAGAAGCTCCTCTGTACGGCAGAGGCTTATATAAGCAAGTATAATGCAGAAAACGTGGATAGAGAATTTTGTTTATCTTTTGGCCCTCTTCAGGCCTTCTCCATGCAGAAGCTCATGTTTTGTAATGTTCACATAGTCAGCTATGATACAGGTTAAGATGGTCAATCTATTTTAAGAAATGGAACTGCACCCATTTTTTATGTGCAAGAACATGCATATGGTGATTTCTGACATCAATACTATTATGACAAATGAGTTTGTAAAAACAACTAATATATAACAATATATCCTTGCATCCTCCAAGAAAAATGGATACAACTAGAAGAGGTTTCCAGATGAGAAGGTAAGATTTGGATAAACTTTCCTGAGCCAAAACAGAAGCTCATAGCTAGAACTGAAGATCTGGATCATTTGCTAAATAAATAGATTTGGAGACTGAAAGAGATTTCCAAGGCTATAAGAAAACGAGGAGTACACTAAGCAGGAAGTGATAAAACAAATATGAAAGTTGTTATATTTCCACAAGCAATTTGTACATTGCTTTGGGGGGGGATATTTTTTTCTTGAATATAACTATAGTAAGATTCCTGTGGGGCTACTCTGCAGTCTCCAAAATGAATCTCATAGTGTTCACACTGTCTATAGTAAATAAAGAGTGACAAATCCATAAAGCTGGCAAAATTTGAAAGAAACTAACTTTGCCAACTTTTTAAGCTAGGGATACTTCAGTTCTTTTTGGAAAGTCTTGTGTTGAGGTCATGTACTAGTAAACCAACTAGATGCTCTGGCTTTTCTTTTACTTATTCTTTTGTAATGAAACCACTTGTTTTTCTAAGATGCTGGGCTCATACCTATAAAGTATTCAATATATCTCCTAAGCTTCCAATTTTAAATAAAACTTTGGAAACTCACTTTCTCTCTCTCTTTCTCTCGCCTCACATACATAAAACCACCTTGTTTGAAAGTGCTTCCATAGAGTGACTAATGCTGCCTTTTTATAAAATGAACTACACATTGCACTGCACCAAAAACAAAAAAATGATTTAGGCATCCTGCCAAAGGTGTGTAATCTTATAAAAAATAGGATATTGAGGAATGAAGGAACTAGGATAAATATGAAAAACAAACAGTTGAGATACACAAAATCAGAATAAACATGAATTTAAGAGTAAACTTAAACATGAATCCCAAAAGCTTCAGAAACAAAGGAACAAGGGGAAAAAAATCTTAACTTAGGCCCTTTCTGCATCTTACCTTTTTCCGGCACTGGGGTGCGGGGATGGCGCGAGCAGCCTCTGGTGAGAGGCTCTCGCGTCCCTGCTGCTTCAGCTCCACATGAGCTGCCTGCTCGGGCAAGAGCTCCGCCTCTTCCTTCCGCAGTGCAGCCTGGGAGTTTCTCAGGCTGCACTGGGGCAGGAAGTGTGACCGGCGCAGCTCCGGTGGCTCCGCACGCCAGGTAAGTGCGCGCAGGGCCCGAGAGTAATGTGCAATCACGCACCATTTTCATCTTCCAGACAAAAATGAAAAGGTGTGCGATCGGTTCCTGCCGGCCCCTGGAGCGTCGCGCTATTGTGAGTGCATCGTGCAGATCGCTCCCACAATCGCACAACGCTCCAGGTGCCCTTTCACATGGCAACAGCCATGAGGAAAGGGTCTTAGAGTTAAAAGCTGCCATTGAAGCAGCAGTCAGATATTCAGGGAAACAATTCCAAGAACATGGAACAGTAAGGGAGAAAGGACGAAGCTGAGCTAAGTCCTTTGTCTCTTGCTTTACTAACGAAGTCTAGGGACAAAGGCCAAGACCCTACGCACTTTCATCATAGCATTAATATATGTCAACATAGTAAGGCTGGATTCCACAGTAGGGCAGACAGATGCACAGCTTTGAGCTCAGCCACTACGCAACAGGTGAATTAATTACCCACCTACGAAGTCAAAAGTAAGAGCAAGAGGCATCCACTTGTTGAATAAGTTTCTGCACTAGGGACTGCAGCTATGCAACATCTAAGAACGTACAACTTGAGTGATGATTTCTATGATAGTGTAGTGTATCAACTGGATTGCAGCGGGAGCCATGGTGTATCTAGGTTGAACAGTGCCTAGGGCGACCATGGAAGTTGTGCCCCAGGTTCTGCTTCTCCCGCCACTACCAACCCAGACCAAGGAAGACCCTGGTGGGGGCAGGGGGTGGTGGCAGGCAGGACGTCTCCTGCTGCTGTAGCCACCGCCGCTGCCCCAGGCAAAGAACAAGCCCGGCAAGGGTTGTGGAGGCAGCAGCAACCCAGTCCCATGTGAATGGGGGGTTTGCTTTTTTGCACCCCCTTGGCATTGGTGCTCAGGACACGCAATCCAGTTGCCCCACCCTAGATACGCTTCGGAGCCAGAGATATACTATCTTTGCATGCACTTCCTTTTGCTATGGCAGACAACCGCAAAGAGGTGTGACCTCCACAAATTTCTTTAAGCATTTTTTAAAATATATATAAACAGCTTGGCCCTTTTCATACATTTGCAATACCTGACTGGAATTCAATCCAAGGGGCAGAAGAGCAGCTCTGTATTGGTGATACAGCCAGAAATAAACAGATTTGAGGATTTGGTTGGCAAGAATCATTGCTGAACACATCTCAACATATACTGTTGCTTTGGGTGGGTGGGTTACTGAGGTGCTGTAAAACTTAATAATAGTCCAACACAGCTTTTAGCTACCTGTGTCAGTTTTCAATTTTCAGGATGTATGTGTGTGTATGTGTGCATGCATGTGTGTGTGTGTAATATTCGTTGTTATGTGCCTTCAAGTTATTTTCAACTTACGGCAACCCTAAAGGGGGGGGGTGCCCTTGCCTTCCTCTGAGGTTGAGAGAATGTGACTTGCTCAAGATCACTGAGTGGGTTTCCATGGCCAAGCTGGGATTTGAACCCTGGTCTCCAGAGTTACAGTCCAATGCTCAAATCATTACACCATGCTGACAATAATATAATATAATAATATAATATAATATAATATAATAAATATAATATAATATAATATAATATAATATAATTTTTACTGTGTAAGTTAAAAATTTGATAACTTGTCCACATTCTGAAATGGTGTGATCTATTCCCCCATTGGGATATGTTTAAGTGCCTCACTGTCCAGAATGAATAGGTCTTAACCAGATGAAACATCTATGTTCAGATAGAATATACCTCTGAGTACTAGGTGTGGTGACAAACAACTGGAGAGGTCTACCACCTTTTTACAGGCACCTAACTGGAAATAGATTACTAGATAATATGGCCCAAATCAAATGGACCTCTTATGTTCACACTCTGTGGCATATCACTACTTATTTCTGGTTGCAACTATAGCTCAGCTGTTTCAATGTCATCAGGAATTCCTAGGTCATCAAGATCACAAGTCTACATCCACTTCACTGACAGTATCACTGAACTCAATAGGATTTTTAAGTACGCACATATCCAACTGAGGTATGATGAGTACTTTCATATTCTAAAATTTTCAGATACTGGAAATTGCTTTGCAGGTCTTCTTGCAGCCAAAAGTGTAAAGAATAAATAAAACTATATACAAAAAGTAAATAAAACTTTATGTCATAAGATCAAGAGAAGGAGATATGGGTTTAATTCCTATTGTTAGTCCCAATTAGAATAAACTCATTAAATCAAATGTTACTTGTTGAGTAAAAACTATATAAGTCCCATTCATTCAATGGGTCCACTCTATTTGAGAGTAACCATTGGATTCAGCTAATGGACATTAAAATCAGACAATTCTTCACTTTACTTTCTACTGAGAAACAGGATCAAAGCTTAGAAAATTTACTCTTTACTCCTACAACCTCTAGAATCCCCAAATCCTCAGAAAATTAGAGAAATTGTAGTACAAAAAGTAATTTCCCCAAGTTCTAAATAAGACCAATTGAGTTCAATGACAGCTACTGCCAGGTAAAACTGTATACAGTTTTTCAGCCTTAGTTCCAGATTTCTTTCAAGGAAAGAATTATGCAAGTTCTCAATTTTTTCCTCTTTGGAATTCAAATGAAAACAACAACAACAACAGCAGCAACAACAACAACTGCTTAACATTGCCTGGATCACAGTTTATACAACATGTGTCATGGGATGCTCAACACCATGATCCATCCAGGCCTAAATCCTGAAGTTTTAGAATACAGCAAATTACTCCAATCATGCATTTGCCTAGCTGTGCAGTGCTTGCAGAGGGTCAGAAAAGAGCATGTCCCTTCCTGAACTCTGTTATGTTCAGCTCAGTGAAGCCTAAGATTTGATTAGCCCTATAGCAGGGCTCATTACTGTCTAGCATTGATTAAAGTGTCATTAGTGGGATCTAAGGGCCTTCAGCACCTGACTGGATCAGGTCTATCACTTGCGTAAATATAATTGCAGTTATTGCCCGTATAATTGCCAGATCATACCAAAAGCCACCTATATCATTGACCCTCTTTGACCTACTGGGGTGGTCAATTACAGCAAGGTACTTAAACACAGTGTGTATTTTTTTTTCTTCTTCTTCAGTGTTGCATCTGTATGAATGCAACAATTTTATTTTTAAAATAACAGTGGCTTCGCTCACTGACATGTTCTGAGCAAAAGCTTGTCTGGGGATTTTTGTATACGAACAGCAGAATGAAAAGGCAGAATCAGACACAAGAGAACAGACTGTACCACTTCACAGCAGAGGTGGATAACATTTTTTAATTACTAATCCACATTTAAAAAAAGAAAACTCTGAAAGGAATAAAACAACAGCAGCTAACCTAGCATTTTCCCTGATGTTCCAGCTTTCTGCTTTCAATATGCTTACAAAAAAAAAAGGAAGGACAAATGAGATACCTCCACCTGGGATGGAACAGAATTCTAGCACTTCTGGTAATTCTGCTACTGATGTAGATCACCCTTGACACTTGTAACACAGCAACTTTTTGAAAAATACGGTTAAAGCATTTTCTTCTCTGTTTTGTTTTAATGATAAGATTTGTTCTTAAAGTCCCACAATCCATCTGAAAATGGGCAAGATTGACTTAAGAAGCACTGATTCCTTTCTCGTTTCTCCTCTATGCCCCCCAGAGTAGGGATGGATAGACTATTTATAATTACTAATTCCCAGGTTTCACAGTGATCTTATAGCACCTCTGAGACTGAGAGAAAAAAATTGATAGCCTAAGTTTTGGAGACTAAGCCTACTTCATCAGATGAATCAGAGCTACAAGCACTACTTCATCAGTGATACAAGACCATTTTGCATACCAATCCAGACTAACACAGCCATGTCTTTCAATTATTCTCAGGTTGAACAGTAAGAATTTTGTGCAATTTCCTTCCAGTATTTGACTGTGATATGCAGGAAATATTCCTCACAGAAGAAAACATGATGGTGGGTTCGTGTCAAAAATCTGTTTTCTTCACAGAAAAGTTGTGCAAACTGTGGTTGAGATCCTGCACTAGCAGACATACGTCTATCACATAATCCTAATATTAATGAAGAACAATATTGCTGACAATTCTAGTTTTCTCAAATGCAAAAGCAAATGAGCTTCACTAGGAGCTTAGAAAAGATAGTATTTTCTACTGACAACTTACAGGGCACAGTCTGTAAGAGAGCAGAATTAGGCACAAGTTTCTTCTATCAGCAAAATTGCTCTCCCAGCTGAGACTTGCCAGCAGAAGAACCAAAAAGACGGCAAAGAAGAGAAAGAGTGAGGGGTTTTGCCACATCCAAAACCCTTCACCAGCCCAGAGATAGCCAAAATGTTGGCACAAAGGCCAGAGAGATGGAGCCCTTTACTGTTTCCAACAGCTCTAGCCTAGGAAAGGTAGCCCTTGGCCATCTTGGTCAGTTTGGATTGTGCTCTTATGTACATTTAGAACTGTAGCCCAGCAATCCATTCTGTTTCCTTGGAAGCAGATTCCATTAGAATCAAGACAACTTGCATATAAGAATGGTTAAAATCCCATACCAACCAGCTGAGTCCTACTGGCTCCTACACTGCACTTAACATGCTTGTGCGCATTCATCTTAATAGATCCATTTCATACACTGCTTTGCCTAATAATGCACATTTGAGGAAATGGCTTTTCTAATGCAATCCATTTCTGAAAGCTTTTTCCACTATATGGACATTTTGTGTGCAATTTCCTCTAATATATGCACTTGCATGTATTTTTTTTTTTTGATAATGCCACTCCAAAAAGAAGTGCAAATTTCATTTTTTTTTTGTATGCCCCTTAGTTCAAAAATGGAAAAAAAATCTGTTTTTGCAACACAGCACAAATAAAACTGACAACTGACACAGCCTTTCCATTTCTCACTGGCCACATCAGCCAATTTTATAGATAAAACTTTATCTTGGTTCTAGATATGACAGTTTCAGACAATAACATTCATAGTTACTTTCAGCCATGGAGGTATTATATAACTAAGTCCAAAGAAACTGAGTCCAAATGAAGCCATACCAATGCTTTTAAACCACTCTTTTCAATCCCACTGTGAAACTCGTACTGGGCTATTGAGAAGGAACTCCATTGTGTTCAGTGGAGTTTATTGCCAAGTGAGTATATGTAGGAACATGTCTCTAAAAAGTTTAACTTTTGCTGGATTGCATCCTGATTTGTATGCACCAAAGTCCAAAAAAAGTGACCTGAAAAAAATTACTATACATCCTGTTTGGCTAAATTCCCAGCTTTTCTACATTTTGACACAAATGGCCAGAAAATGAAATATTTGTCTAATGCTCAAGATATAATTTCTCCTAAATAGACAACATTCACATCCATTCCTAAACAACCTTACTCAAATGTTACACCCTATTCCTTGCAATATGGATTTCTTCAAGTGATCATGGGCTTAGAGAAGCTAGGAACCTCATGGCCTCCTGACCACAAGACTGCGACACATCTGAAATGTGCATGAATTTAAGGTGTTTAATGACTACAAAGCACTTAGAAAATATGCTCATGAATTCATAGTGACATCCGTAGTCTGGAAAATTAAATTCATAGAGATACGGGCTAGAATCATGGCTGGAATCCTATTGGTTTCATACACATGTGTACACACATGACTGTACTCTTTTGGCTGTCATGCAATGGACATATTCAGTTCATGGCAGCATAAGCAGAGTTCCATAAGAGTAACCATGTCACAGGAGCCAAAATCCTACTGTTAGTCGTACCTACAAAGGAGTCATGGAATCAATTGGATTTACCTAAGTACTGACTCTCTTTTCAATGACAGATTCAATGGGTCTATTTGCCTTCAGATTAACCACAGGATTCCAACCATGCAGCTGTACCTTCTTGGATAGTGTGTAACCATTTCTCAGTGCCTCCAGCATACTATTTTGTTCACTAGGAAACAGCCATTATATCTTCCCCATTGCCCAATGGGACAATAAATAGGCACACTGGCAGATATACCATCAGTTTCCTAATGTCAGTATTCAGCAGGCGGGTGGTGTGGCACAAGAAGAGTATGACTACATGAGTTAAGATTTACACAAATATGATGTAGGATTTTGGTTCCTATTTCACTGATTTGTATCTTGAACAGATTTGAATTTGCCATTCATACTTATAAACAACGTACCTGAATAAAACACTAATGACCTCACACTCAGTTGAGTAGTAGCACCCCAGAAAAAAAAATGCCACATTTTTGAAAATGTGTAAAATCCTGATTTTTTTTTCTGTTGCTGCTTTCTCATCACATTATACAAACAATAATACTGCTGAAAGCTATTCTGCACTTTACAGGGAGTGACAAAAGTTTGCTTAGATTGTATTGTATTGTATTGTATTGTATTGTATTGTGTTGTGTTTTGTTTTGTTTTGTTTTATTTTATTTAAAAAACACTTCTACTGTCATACTTTCTCCTACAGGGGATTCATTAGCTGAAAATATTCAGTATCAACGTTACTGAAGTTATCATCATAGTCATCATCAGTGAGTAAGGGCCACTGCTCAGCAGCAGAACACATGCTCTGCATGGAGAAGGTCCAAAGTTCACTCTACAAGTAGACGTCTCTAGGTTGGGAAAGCTCCAGACAGCAGACTCGGAAGGCTAATGTAGACACTGCTGAGCTAGAGAGTCCAATAGCTTGACAGATATAAGACACTTTCCTATATTCCTCTTGCCCTAAATGGAAAAGCTGAACAAGTTCATGAGTTACTTTGGGGAGTAGCATATGGAAAGGATGATCAAACTAGTCAAGTTTCCTTTTTTTATTGTTCCCAGTAACGTGAGAAAGATGCTTAAGAAACATACTCTTAACTTGAGCTACTTTTCAGTTTATAGGGTTCAAAGTTGTCCATTCTCAACATGCACATCACAGTGATATGCAAAACAACAGCCATAGGGTGAAAAGAACAAATAAGAGTTGCATCAGAAATAAATATAATATTTGATGGAAAAGTCTCAAGAGTCTTTTTTTTTTCATCCCCAGTGGCAATACTGTCAGAAGAGTAGTTCCCGTGGTATTTTTGGCACTCTCTATTCCACTCCCAGCCAAACCCGAGATGTCACAGTGTGGAAAATCAAATAAAGCGTTTGAAATGCTGTAGACTAGTTTCCAGTGAAATCTGGTTTGGGGAATCTGTTAAGAAGGGGGTGGGTTCAGTGTCATTGCAAAATACTTTTCCTTCTGTTCCTAGTAAGGTTTGGATTTGTTAATCATATTTACTGTGACCTTGAACTTCCTAACAAATCTACTGCATAACTTTGACCTGGATAGTAGTAGGACTGTTTGGTGGCATCATGAGGCCTATGAAAAACACTACACAGGAAGCACATGGCAGAGGCTTATGGGACAGCTTGAGAGCCTCTATTTTCCTAAGAAAGACCCACAAAAGGGGTACATCAACCCCAGCCCACTTCCTAGATTTCCCAAGGGATTATTCAGTCCAACTGAAGCTATCAATTATACTGCAATTACATAGTTCTCTTTCTTGTGAGCAATTATTTAGCTCTCCTTCTTGCGATACTTTCCCCACGAAAGCCATGCTTCCTTAGCATCTTCCCCAGTTTGTTGCAGGCAACATCATGATCAAGAAAAACTGAGCCGCCAAGTTTAACTTTGTGGCCCTTTCATCTGCCCATTCAGGGCATGTACCTAGCTCTCTCTCTCTCTCTCTAGGACAGGGTGAGACAACAGCAGCAGGTCCGAGGGAGGGGCAATTTTCTGTCACTGGTATTCTCTGATAAAATACCAAAAAATGGAAAGAAACAAACAAACTAGAAGTGGAAAGAAGTCTACATATTGTTTGGGGAAACAGTGGGTTTTATTTTTTTTAAATAATGTTAAATAGTATAAGGGCCCCCTGCAACCTATTTAGAAGCTGAACAGCTGCTCCTGGTGACACTATTTTGGTTCAGGGTATCTGGAGAGGTGGAGAAACTACGAAAACAGCTTGGACCATTCTCTGCCCACCCAAATAGCACAGCTACATCACAGTTTAGATCCGTATCTATGTATGCATGAATATTTTGCTCTAATGTGCATGACTTTACACTGGCTTACACTAAACCACATTTGTCATTTTGATGAACTTGTAAGACTAGCTCATTACATTCACAACTTCCCTCCAAGCTCCCAGGACTTGTCTTAGGGACCTTTCACAGTACACAACTGTAGCACCACGGTTCCACTATGAATCCTAGGTTTGTAGTTTGGTGAAGCACTAGAGGAGCTCCCTGGTTGAGCACTGTAAATGCCCCTCCCTGAACTGCCAATCCCAGGATTCCACAGGATACAACTATGACGATTATAGTGGAATGATAGTGCTATAATTGTGTATTGCAAAAGGGCCCTAAGTCACGTTGATACCCAAAAGACAAAATAGGCAAATCAGCTAAAATATGTGGCAGAAACTATCATAATTTATCAAATGGCCAACAGTTTAGAGAGGAAAGAAGTAGGGGAAAGAACACTGAAAGCTTTAATCAGCCCCTTGAAACCGAAAGGGAGAATTCAACTCAGGCCCAATGGAGATGGTCAGGTCACTGCTCTCCACTTTGAATCTGAATGACAGATGAACACCCAGGGGAATAACTAGGGAACTGCCACATTTGGAATGACATACAGGTAGTAATAAAACCGCTGTTGACACCCACTTCATGTGCAAATGTGTGCTGTCTTTGAAACTTTCAGGAATCATTATGACACCCAAATGAATAGGATCCCTCAGGTCTTCTTTGCAACCAACCCTTTAGCACTGCTGTAAACATCAAATAACCATCTATCTCTGCTTCTTGCAAAAAAAAAAAAAATGATTTTGTTTCTAAATATGAATAACTACAGCTATGTTGAATTCCATGAAAATACTGCTGTTCTCAGTGCTGAATGTTTATATTCCAAATAAAGCATTTACAGGGAGTTATGCTGTTTCTCTAATGAGTCATGGTCAGGCTTACTTACCCTTAGCTGTTCAGCACTTGTACTAAACTAAAGTTCTAATATTCCCAAATTGGATTATATTTTCTGGAATGGTTCTAGAGTATTGCGTATATGATGGTCTTCTGCACTTTTTTTGCGATAAAAAATTCTAAAGTCTTTACGACATTTTCCCCTTAATGCTTATCTTCTCATATCCTGCTGATAATATTTTTTCAACAACAACAAAACCCAAAAAACTATTAAGACCTGTGACAGATAAAGCCCTCTAAGAATACATTCTCAGGGTCTATATAACAAAAATCTACATATTAAATAACATCAGGAAGATCAAGACCACACTCCTTCTATTTTCCACTTCATAAATATTTGGATGATGGAATTTCTTATTAATTTCCTATCATTACTATAGCTAAATTCATATCAGTAAGCTCATCATCCGATTGCTTCAACATACTTGCCTTAATGTCTGGAGGGTAAAAGCATGCAATCACTGGGAGGGGATCAAAGTTCCTGATCATGCTGAGATTTCTAAATGCACTGAGCTGAATACACTTAGAAATCTACATTCAGGCTTCCATGATTAATGACTGGGTGGGATTATGCGTCTGTTTCCTTACCGTTCCATACTTCTGGCCCTCTGGCTCCAAGCAAATGCCTGAATTTTTGGTTAAATGTCTGAATAGTGCTGAAATTATGAACTGCTTTTGTGAAACGGCCAACACAAATCAAACATTACAAATGCTACGGACCAAGCTTCCATATCACCTCATATTAACTGAAACACAAGCACTTTCGGTTCACTATGTGGGTCTCAAATTTGCCTGTGAATAATTATGGTATCCCAAATGATTCAGGTTTTCAGAAACACTGGTTCTACAGTCAAACACATAAAATCAAATTCATTATCTCATTCTTAACTGGATCTAAAATTTGTTTTAACCAAATCCTTTGTTCAAAACAGTCCCTTCCCAGATGAACAATCAATTTCTAAAGGAGAATGAACAATGAGCTGTAAATACCATATAGTGGATCTAGTCAATATCTTCTCAGCCCCTGACCATTATCCTCCATTGCTCCAATCTCCATCTCCAGAGAGAAATTAAGGCTCCCAGAAATTATTAAGTTTGTCTTCTTCATCATTCCTCAATTTATCCAATGTTGTTTTCCTCATACTTCCCTGATGTTTCACTTATGTAAAGTGTAGTAAAGTCTACAATTATGTAGAAACTCCAAATTTAACTCAAATCTCTTCTTAGGAAATAAAAATCTAGAAAGGGTGAAATATTCTTTTTCTAGTCTTAACTAGAATTTTAACAAAGAGCAGTGCCTCTGTCCTGAAGTTTACTTTAATGAAAAATTGCAATAGCAACTTTACCCAGAATGTGTGGAATTCACAAGGCTGAAGCAAGATTGATTTTAATTAAATAGTTACACTTCCGACAGTGTATTTTCCAGGAAATAATGAGTCTTTCAAATGAAAGGTGGCCCCTGAATTATTATTATTTTTCGTGCCTTGCTAATCAGCTCTGTGTGAAGTAGAAAGGCTAACAAACCGCCACTACATCTATTCTTACAGTCTGTCTTTTCAGTTTGGAATATTTTCATTGGCAGATGACAGACTTGTAAAATCAGATGCCTGAAAACGTAAATGTCCTCCAGCAGTCTGTTAAAATAATCTTTCTAGGCACTGCCTCCTATAAGGAGTTCAGTCTCCCATATACATTTCTCTAAACAGATGTATTTCACTCTTCTGTATAATCCTTCTTCCTGGCATTTAAACTGTGGAAAAATATACTTCCTTTTGCCAAAGCTTCTCTAGTTACCGGAAAGATTTATGAAATAAATAAACATCAGGAGGCAAAAGTCATAAACAGAGTTCTTTCTGGGCCACCTTCTCATTGACTACATGAAGGTGCAAGACTGCACTAATTTACAGGCACTGGAGCCCCGATCTTATACACAGGCTGTAGGAATAAGAGCCAGAACACATGTTATAAGTATGCGAAAACTACCAAAATAGCCTTCATGAGATGACATTCCCCTGCTGTGGCTGTAACAATTAACACTAGCCACCATGTCATATTGGCACAAAGAGTTTCCACACAGGTGCTAAATCTACCAGGAGATGGCTCACACTGATGTAGAAATTTTCCATGCCAAAAACCAAAATGGCATGATGGCCAGTGCTTGTATGCTATAGGAATGCTCAAAATCTTCTTGTGGTTGAGATCCATAATGAAAGCTTTTGCTCTCAATTCCAAGGATTAAAACTAGACTAACTTCTGTGGAATTCTGCTTTGTATGAATCACCATCTTATATGCCAATGTAAATTGACTTTGTTCCTCATTTTTGCAAAATGATAACAGGAATCTAAATTATTTGTGCAAAACAAAACAAAAACCCCTTGGGTTTTGGGAGAAAGTTCCTTGGATTTTGTGCAAAATCAATTTTTTGGAACAGGAAACAGTACCATAACATTGTTTTCTGCAAAAATGTCGGCCTTTCTTAGAGCAAAAAATGTCCTTTTTGCCAAACAAAAATTTCACCAAGAAGTTCCAAAATTAAATAATTTTTTACACATTTGACAATGTCCTCATTGTGATTTTTCAATGTGCCAAGACACCCCTTCTTGTCAAGGATGAAAAAAATTGCTTAATTTTACATATAAACACATAGAGATCCCTGTGCTATCCCCATATCCACAATGTGTACATCAGCCTGCAGGAGAAAACATGTGAGCTCAAGTTTATTTCTTTTCTTGATAACACAATGGAGAGCCAGAGACTCTAATGCCAGTCATTCCAACATACACCAGAAGGCCTTTTTCATACCACATTCCCCTTAGTGGCAGAAAGCCCTGCTCTCATACAACAAAATCTCACTTTTCCAGGCTTTTCTTAAGCATATTCTTTGTTATGGTTTATTCTGAAGAAACTATATTTCTGTGGGATTTCAGATATAAGAACAATCTACATACTGTATTGCTTTCTCTTGATGAGTTTCCATGTGTGCCTACAGAAATATCAGAGGCCAATTCCAACTTTGGACTATGGAGTTCATGCTAACAGGCGAGGTTTTATGTTTCAGGGATGGTTACTTTGATGTATTTCCAGTACTTTTATGAGAACTCTCCACATTAGCGGGAGTTTTAAGTTTTTACTGAGTATCTGGTGATGTGTTTACACAAGCGCAGGAGAACAGATGTCACACACAACATAGAGACTGACTCTCACAAAAATCACTAGCACACATGAAGAAATGGAATATTGAAATCAGAATTCATATATAACAGGAGTGGGCAACTGTGATTCTCTAGATGTTGCTGGATGGCAGCTCCCATCAGCCCTAGCCAGAATGGTAAAGGATGATTAGTCCACAGCATCTGAGGGAGTCAAAATTGCCCATCCTGTTGCCCACATAACTTTTAATAAAGTAACATAACATTGCACATATGCCCGTATGTAGATAGTTTTAAATCATTTTACACTATTTTAATCAGTTTTAATCTGTATTTTAATATTGTTGGATTGTTTAATACGTTTTTAGACTTTAAAATCCTTTCTATTATTTACACCATTTTATGTTTGGTCAGCTAGATTTTATTGAACACCACCCTGAGATCTTTAGATAGCAGGCAAGATAGAAATAACTGAATGAATGAATGAATGAATGAATGAATGAATGAATAACTTTTATTTTTGAAAAAAAGTCTAAAGTGAGGAAAGAATGTGACTTTAGATCTCTTTCCCTTGAATATCTATAACATTCTTATCCCCTTGAGATTCTCTTGGGCCTAAGCAAGGCAAGGATACCCTCCAACATTTTACAGATGAAAACTGAGACATGTGTGGCCAAGCAACATCAGAGTGCAGGCAAAATGACAAAAGGCATTAATGAGTATGAATATACAAGCTGAGAAAGGCTGCAACAGTTTGCTTTTGTCTGAGTCTACTGGGAAGGCCAGGATCCCACCCCTACTCCCCTCCCCTCCCCGCTGAGTAAATTGAGTGCAATCTACTTTTGCACCTTGAGCTCAGTTTGCAGCAACTGAAGTAAGCTGAGCACAAAGGGGTAAATTTAGAGAAGCAGAGAGAAACTATTGGGATCATCCCTGTCAAATCAGACCAGTTGCGGGGGGGGGGGGGGTGGAGGGCACTGTTTTCCAACCACAGCATTTTTCTACATGGGAAATGTGATTAGACTTACACAGGACACAGCACAACTCAGCTGAGATGGATGTCCTAATATTTCAGCTTTCATCAAGTATTCTGTTCACGCAGAAAATATTTAGGCCCTTGTCATTTGCTGGCTGACTATTTACCTCAAAGACTTCCTCATCGAGAATCCTTGTTCCAAAGACAGTGATGCCATTGGTGTCAATGATTGTTCTGTCGCTCCTCTCAAGCGGTTTTGTGGTTTTCTTCTTACAATCCACAATCATGGTAACAGATTTCTTCTCCACGCTAATGGCTACACGATGCCACCTAACACAAGAAGGAAGTTATGAGTTTTTATTTTTTTTTTGGTTTTTAAACCGCACTTAAAAATATCAAGTATTTTCAAGTTCACAAAAAATTAACAAGTATAGTTATTTAAAATATTACTAGCCCAACATTTTTTTCTTAAAGAAAAACCAGATTCCAACCACAACTTTATTTGCTGCTAAAGAAGTATATTTCTTAGGGTGATACTATGGGACGCTTTAGAACAGGGATGAGGAAAATGAAGTTCATGGGCCTCCTGTAGCCCCAATACATTTTAACGCCTTCAGAAATCCCTCCCAACTGAAAAAAGGGCTTTTCCAAAAATGGCCAAAAGCCCTCTCTACAACTCCCAGGGAGCATGGGAGTAATTGTGTCATGCTGGGGGTGCAGGAGAAGCCTTTTTTAAACACTGAAAGTCAACAAAAAGTCAATGTCTATTCACTGCCTTTTTTTAAAAAAACAAACAAACCCCTCTCTCGAACCTAGAACAACTTTGCAAAAGCATGGCAAGTATCCAAGGGTAGGATAGGGTTTATATATTGGATTTGGGAAAGGACTATTATTAACTTCATTGCTTTATTGCTTAACAGACTGTTGAGCAAGACAAAGTAACATAAAGATTCACCAAATCAGATGAAGGTACATGTTCTCCCTTATTTCCAAATGCCAGATTTCACCTCTGTTTTTTGTTGCTGGCACCTCTGTGCCTCCTTCCCCTGCTCTCTAGTAGTGAGGCAAAAGCCATGTTGAGAGAGGATGGCTGCAGCTGAAAGTTGAAGTTTGGAAGGTGATAGAGGAGAAATATCTTTGTCCTGCTTCACAGAGCTTTACAATATCTCATCCTGCCCAAAGATCTGTTAAGCACTAAAGTTGCAGTAGTCCTACCCTGGATCCAATCCAGCAAGTCTACTCAATGGAGCATGGACAAATTTTTAAAAAAGTTTTAAAAGTTACAGCTGTATGGCTCTTCCAGAGTCCACAGAGGCCAAATTATCCCTTCACAGTTGCTAAGATCCACCACATGGATCTTTGCAGGAAGGCAGAATGTTTGGGAAAGTCCCAAGTGCTCTACACCACAAGGGCTCTACAGCAGTTGTTACTCATATGGCTGTTGCAACTTTGTGCATATCAGGATATCAGTGACCCAGTCACTGGGGGCTGCAGATGAACTAGCAAGCTCATGAAGTAATAAAAGCAATGCAAGCCCACATAACATCTTCAAAACGAGGCTGGAAAGCTACTTGCTGGGAATGCTTCGGCTGGAGATCCTACACTGAGCAAGGGGTTGGACTAGATGGCCCATGAAGCCCCTCCCAACTATATGATGCTATGCCTCCATAACTCTGTGACATGATTAGGCTTCCACACAGACTTGCCACCTTGGTGGTATATACATTTGTTCTTAGAAAATAGGATAAACTCAGTTGAAAGCAGATAGGGATGGAGAATTCTTCCATCTTCCTTTCTCTCACACTCAGTTTCTTAACACATGAAGTTTTTTTTTAAATCTTGAATATAAAGAAATGTGGACGGGGTTTCTTTTGGTAAATTCTTAAAACATGTACTAACAATTCTTCCCTATCTCTATCTGCCAAGTTCAACATTAGGAAGAACTTCCTGATATATGAGCTAGTAAATACTGGAAAAGACTGCCTCAGAAGATGGTGGACCTTCCCTTCTTAGAGATTTTTAACAGCGACTGGATAACCATCTTTCAGACAGCTTTAGCTGTGTATTTCTGCATGGCAAGGGGTTGGATTAGATGGCCCTTGCAGTTCCTTCCAACCCTACAATTCCATGATTCTATGACTAAATATAGCTATTCTTTGGATGGAGAGGACCACATTGCACTTGCCTGGCATAAACGTGTCAAGGAGCAGCAGGAGTCTGTCTCTCAAAAAAGAGGTGACCCAAATTTCACACTACCTAGGTTGAACATAGAGGCATTCAAACCCAGACTTCTTAAGAGCAAAACACTCCAAGCTCTTTGCCTACACGGATGAATCTGGGGGCTTTCCCATATTCAAATGTCTTAATTCAAATCTTAAATTCTTCCTATCCCAAATAAGAAGAGGTTTCTGAATTTTCATAAATTCTATGGCAAGTGGAACTGAATGTTGACCCATCATGAAAAGCAGCTAAAAGTATCAGTGAACGATCTGCTTCCCGCATCATCATTTCATGCCTTGTAGCTCTCAAATCACAATAAATGTTGAGACTGTCTGGAGTTCAGAGGCAACACTGTTGGGCTCCTGTTTCACACAAGTAATCTCAATACAGACACGAGAACAGACCCCAGGACAAAAAAATATATCTCAAAGCCGCTGGAGAAGTTAGGGAGGAAACCAGGGAAACAGTAGAGAAGACCACAGCTCTCTTCTAAAGTGAACGCTCTGAACTGAGAAGATCCCAAGAACCATCATAACCTTCAAGGTTTCCCTGGAACACTGTTTAAAAAAAACTTCCGTTGGAACTATCCAACTCCTGCTATACTCACAGACACCATACTCAGCTAGGCTTTGGGTTGTTGTTGTTTTACTTACTTCCCATCAGCAATATTGACTGTTCTGAAAAGAGGATAATCTTCTGGTGCAGGCTTTCCATTCTGATCTTCAAACAGGAAGACAGGTGACCGGCCAACCTCAATGCCAACTTGCTGTATCCCTTGTTCATTGTACACAGATAAAAGAAAAGACTGGATTCCCTTTTTAGGCTTTACTGTAAATAATATTGAAAAGTCTTCAGGAAAGTTTCCGCCTGATGAAAGAAAAATGCAGAATCACAAATTTTGCACAGTCAAAGTATGATCTCTGAGAACCTTTAACATTTTAACGACTTATTTACTCTGTTAAAAATAACCACTACAAATTCAA
The DNA here is from genome assembly GCA_030412105.1 of Cyclura pinguis. NCBI lineage: Eukaryota > Metazoa > Chordata > Lepidosauria > Squamata > Iguanidae > Cyclura > Cyclura pinguis. The sequence goes on from CM059602.1 coordinate 111,805,283, forward strand.
ATGCAAAAACATTTCTTGGTTAAAAGGCACTGTGTAATTTTTTCCCCTTTTTATTACACTTGTTGTTGTGTGTCTTCATTTCTGACTCATGGTGACTCTAAGGCAAACACATCACATGGTTTTCTAGGCAAGATTTATTCAGAGGGGCGTCGTCAGGGAGGGGCTGTTAAGAATGTGACTTGCCCCTGGTCACACAATAGGTTTCTATGGGTGAGTGCAGATTCAAACCCTGGTCACCAAAGTCATAGACTCACCTGAGTGAATAGTCACAACACATTTGTCTGAGAGCCATGCAAGTGTCCATCTCCAAGTTACAGTGCATAGTAAACATGTTGAGATTTCCCAAATCCAATGTCAGCATTGGCCTAAAGTACAGGATCTGGAGAGCTGCCTGCTGCTGGCTGATACTGAGGCAAAAACATCTTGTTTAGAAAAGGACATTCAGGGGAATGGCAGCAGTAATGCCAAGGGCACTAAGGGATGGTAGAGGCCAGCCAACCAATAGGCAAGCAAAGATAATGCTAAAGGGGAATCCATATGTAGTTTAGCACAAGACTCTCAACTTTAATGTTGCTTTCTAAAAAACATTTTAGAAAGTTTTTCTTTTTAATGCTGTCTTCATGCTCAGCTCTTGTGATTACCAGTTCTGAACTAAACCATGCACACTATTTCAAACTTTATTCTGTCAGAAAGTATTTACTTTCTTCTAATCTCATTTCTGAATTCGAACACCATCATGATGCTGCAGCACAACAGGATTCAAATAGTTTGTTCCTCACTCTGCTTTGCCACCCATTTCTTTCCTGTAGATTTCCCTCTTGCCAGAGGAATAACAGCTACAGTGGTGAGGGGAAGTTTAGTTTAACACTCAGTATGAAGTATTCCTTGACCCCCCCTACCACGACAATTTGAAGATAATGGCAGCATTGCCAGATTTCAGAGGGAATCCCAGAGAGGCTGCGCTGGGGCAGGAAGTGCAGCCATTGTACTTCTGAGGCTTCTGCAGGACAAGTAAGTGCAAGATGGTGGCGTGATCACAAGTCATTGACAGAGAAAACCTGTCAATGATTTAACCCATGATTGCACTGCCTGGGGACAGGAAAAGGACATGACCACAATGACATAATGCAAAACTGTTGTCACAGTCCCATCCTTCTTCTGTCCCTATGGTGGGATGGGACAGTGCCGCAAAAAGGGCCTAAGCTCATTCTCATGAGCTTGGAAAACTTAAATCATTGAACTGCAGCTTCCAAAATCACCCAGCCAGCATGATCAACTGAATGCAGCCATATAGTTTGCAGCTCTTCTTTCCTGTTGAGATGTGCCTTGCACAAACACTTTCAGTGCTAGTATTTTGCTTGCAACCAATAATTACAATGTGGATTGTGTTAGGTCCATCTGTGAGAGACTCACACATTTGTGGGTGGCATTGCTCAGGAAGAGGGGCTTTGGAAGTACATGGAATAGCTGTATAAACTGAGATACCCTTTAATACCTTTATTCATCTTGAAGGAAAAAAGAATGGAAATTCCGGTTGAAATTAGAATAGCTTAGCATCCCAGTGGGATGAGTCTTTGCACAATTTGCATTGCAGTGATGTAGAATTGCCAGGGCTGTCATCAAACTGGCTTTGCAGGGCTTCAACAATATTGGATATGCTACAGGTTTTAAACTATGTAAGCTCAGAACCACTGAAAGTGAGAGCAGGCTTAAACTAATTCTGCAAGTTTTTTAAAATATTCTTATTTGACACTTTCTATACCCTAGGAGATGTTTGTGGAAGTTTGGTGCATTAAACTTTTGATAAGGATGCCACAATGGTTTCTTTCATTCTAAATGTGCCAAATTTTTTCTCCAATAAGTGATGTAAAATTTTGACCCAAAATGGAATGATGGCTCACCTTCTTATACCAGTGTTGGCAGTCAACCCTAGCTTCATCTTGCTACACTCAGAGAGCCTTTCAGCACTAAACTGTTACAGTACTATTATTCTACTTTCAACATCCTGTGGAACTCTGGGTTTTCTAGTTTACTGAGGCCAAAAAGTTCTCTCGCTGAGAATTCTAAATGCCCCTCTCTAAACTGTAAGCCTCAGAATTCCAAGGATGTTGAAAGTGGAATAAATGTACTATAACAGTGTAGGGTAGAAAGGGCCACATTTCTCTCATAGTTCCACACAGATTGAAATAAGACAGCATTTGAAAAGGGTCATGGCAGAGTCTGCGCCCTCCCAATCCAGTTTTGGCTTTCTTGTGCTTATCAAGTGAATTTTAAGAGAACAAGCTGTCATGGTCCCAGGACAGTGCAGCAGAAGTCAGAGGAAGCAGCAGACATCTCATCTTTCTTGGATTAAGTCCAACTACTGAAGGGTCACTCAAAAGAAATAGTCCCTCCCAGCTACCAGTTTTCCATGGTAGCTCCAGCCCTCTCAGATCAAGACTCCAGCATTAAAAAGCTTAAAGAAAAAGGTATGTTGGGGTTTGACAGAGATGGAAGGAATATTCAAAAATAGTTGTGAAAAAATATGTTTGTTGTATGTTGAGAAACTCTGACAAGAAAAATTCTGGACTGACAAGAATCTTCACAATTCAGGACTTATTGTGTGAAAAATTTGCACATGGTGGTTTTGCTCAGAGAACAATGTTGTTTTACCATCCTCAGCACTGTAAAGCAGTTTATTCTACCGCTTATAACCACAGCAACCAGCTCAAATACAGACAGGGCCAACTGAGCCTCTTTACTACTTGTCCAGAATAGGGAATTCCAATGGGTGTTGCTTGACACACAAGCAATGTTACATGATGGTTCCATGCATTATGTTCTTGTATGGTGCTTGCCACACATCTTCTTAAATTCCCTCTTCTGCCCAACCATTAATGTAAAATAATGCATCTTTCACAGCTTTTGTCATGACACATCACACCTTTTAAATTACATACACACTGCACCTTTTTAAAAATTTGTGTAAATGACCACAAAAGGAGCGGGAAAAAAGCAGAACTACAGGAAGGAGGGATGGGGGATGGAGAGCTTCAGACTTGAAAGGAGACAAATACCTGCCTTGTCTGAACTGCTAATCCAATCTAAAAGATATGCTGGGAATGCTTGAGACGGGTGGCACTCATTTGTCTAGTCTAGGCATGTGCTTTTAGTCAGAAGTGGCAAACTGTAGGAACCCTGTGGGAAGGTCATGGACAGGCATTTTGAAGCTTTCTTCCAAACTGTGTGGTGGCATTATTTTTCAGTAAAGCATTATCTTTACTATTTTGACTTAAATTAGGAGCGGGGCCTCTCGCACATTTACTGTGGAAAGAAGCAAAGATAATCAGTCTTTTAAGTAAGGAGAACTTTATACTGTAGAATAATATCTAACATTTTTGAAAAATGGTTCAAAATGTGAAAGATCTTAATATAATTTATGGACTTTTTTTTTCAGCAGTGCCTCAATGTGCTGAGATACCCTTTTTAATCAATGGGGGGAAATCTGCAGTACTCTTTTAACCCCTACTGTTGCCTGGGGTATTTGAAATCCTCACCTGTATGGGCAACCCTCACTTCTATGAATGGGAACAATGTAAGCAGTTCTTCAACTGGAAACAAGAAATAACCTATCTAGGCAATTAGATGGTCTTCAGTACACCTTTTCTATCTATGTGTCTCTTCCCTTATGGCCACCTTCCAGCCATTCAGTTCTATCCCCTTTGCACTCTTTATCTTTCTCCCCTTCCCCAATAACCACTCAACATTGTGTGTCCACTAAACCTGGCTCTGTACTCATTGGAGTTTTGAGGTGGGATTCCTCCAGCTCTCCCCCTGACTACAAACCTTCAGGTCCTTCTATTTTTTCTGCTACCTCCCTCTTGTTCTTGACTGTTGACATAAGTCTGGGAATTCTTCCAGCCAGATTAGAAATCAAACATATAGATATACATGGTTGCCACAGCTTGCTGGCAGTGCTGCTATGATACCCTGAGACAAGCTATTCTAGCAACAATAATCATTAGTCTCAATTTCTTTAACAAAAGCTGACTCCACTCTATGAGGCACATGCACATGGGAAAATGTACTGATATCTATTGTGGCACACAGCCATGGTTCACAGCATGTCACTTTCCCTTGTCCATTTTGGCCAAAATTGGTGGCAGAGATAACTGCTAAATACTAGTCCTGATCCATCTAACTGGCCTCATGCTACATCTGAATTCATTGCTGTGCATGGTAATGCAGCATTACTAGAAGGTGTGTTGCATTTGACTCACATGAGAATCACTGTACAGCATTAGCAGGGCCGTCCCTACTATTAAGTAGACTGAGCTTCCTTGGGCTGTAGAGTTTTATGGGATACATGGCTTGCCCTGTGACCCCTAAGCTACCCTACTGTCCTCAAGAAGACATGGTGCTATCTCTAGTGTCGAAATAAGAAATCTGAGTAGCTTCTGTACATTAAATGGGGTAGGAAAACTATTTTCCCTTGTGCAGGAAAATGTCTTTGGCTGGACTGGATCATTACCTCAAGCAGAGTTTTACTCATGTAGCACTGCAGAGAGTTCTTTATTCATTCAAAGCATCTGTATGTCATCTCTCCAAGCTCAAAGAAGCAATACTATAAACTCACAAACTGACATTAAAAGCAACCAGATCTTTCTTAGCCAAGTGCCCTTTAGAATAAATGAATTTTGCATCACATACAGGAAGATGAAACAAAACCAAACTTCTTTGGAGAAATTATGCCATAGCTTTGGGGATGTTGTTGTAAAAGGCTGGCCTTCTAGAGCTCATGTTCTCACACTATGTAGAAAAGAGAGGAGAAGGAGAGCATTTTAAAATTCCAAGAGAATAATTCTTCTCACTCTCTCTGGAAATGCCAGGGAAGGTACCTGAGATCTTCTGCATGGAAAGCACAGCCCATAACCATTAGGGTAGTGAGGAATATGACACATCTTTCATGCATGCCATGCCAAAAGGAACAAAGGAATGCAGTAAAGTGAGTGTATGTGACCTCAGAGCATTCCTAGTATGCTGACACTCAGTATGGAGATGGGCATGGCCAAAATGGCATGTGACTGCCATTAAAAATGAATTAAACCCTGATTTGTACCATGGCACCTGATGACTCAGATGTCCAAACCAGGTCAGAGAAAGAAGAGGGAAAGAGGAGTCCCCCTCAAGAGAGGGTTTGTGGTGCTGAGAAATTAGACTGTGAGCCATTCTTAGCTGGCCAGGCTAGTGGAGGAGGAGGACCAAAGGAAGGCTTTCAAAGGGCTTCACAGCTTGATTGGAGCTACTGAGAGGGAATGTTCCCCAGAAAAGAAGTACTTGAGGGCGGGGGGACAGGGCTTGTAGAAACCTGCAAATAATCAAATCCATGAAAGTTAAACCCACAAATGTGAAGTGCCAGCTATAGTTATTCATACCTCTTTCTCTAAATTTACATATTCCCTTCTTTCTATAGCCTATTCTTTCTAATCACTAAACTCAAAAGTTACCAGGCCATTTTTTTTCACAAAAAGTCTTAAAAGAGGTTCCAGTATTTAAGAAACATTACTAATGATCGTTCTCTAATCAAACCAGACATTCTGTCTATTTCTGCTGAATCTATCATTTTCAGCAACCATTCCTCCTTATTGGCCAGTGACTTTTTTCATCAGCATGTCCCAGGAAAATAAACTCATAAGGCCAAATGCAGAAATCAAAAGTTAGTTCCTTAGCTTACATCAAATGCAAAAAATCCTGCAGATATCACAAAGGAGGGGCAGGATGGTAACCTAGAATCAAACGCTATTTAAATTTAAACACATGCCAGCAAAAGGCATGATGGTTGCATTTATTTTGGCAATCAAAACAATGATCAAATAAAATCATCTACAATGTAGCTGCTGGATCTACAATATTATACACTACATTAGAGTGTCATTCCAAAATTGCAAAGACAGAAAAACAAAACAGAAACATGCACACATCCTAAGTTAACATAAGATTCGTCTTCCCCTGAAGTAACATATTCTCTGAGCTTTAAGCCTGGCTTTGGCTGAGGGTGCTCATTCCTTTCTAACAGCTTCTAAAAGGCAACGGTCCAATGACCATTGAAGAGTTGTCAATGGCAAGGTCACTGCGATTTAAGGCTGACTGACAGCTCCATTCCACCAGCAGTTCTTGTGTGTGTAAGTGAGCCTTTTTAAAACTCTGTAGCTGGCAGGAAAAGAGAGATAAAGCAACAGGACTCTTTAATACTGTCGAAGAGCAACCCTGGAGGGTAGCCAAGTTGGTTCGAAGCAACAGATGCCATTGTTCTTAACAACCTTAGCACACATTTTCATGACCAGTAATGGCATGGTTGCTGCTGCTCAGACTGCTGGCTCCTCAAGAGGAAATGCTCGTGTGATATCCACAGGCACAAAAGAAACTTTGAAACTTATTGAATTGATTGAATTGGATTGGGGATTTAAGTCCCCAGTCTACAAGACAGAAGCAGCTGTGAGCATTCCAGTTCTACGCTAAATCTCATTTTTCTCCTGAAGGTTGACACCTGTTCCTTATCTTAAATGTTGTAAGGGATAGTTATTATTTCACCAGGTCCCTATTTCAAGATACAGTTCTTTGCTTAAAAATCTAACCATGTGCACTTCAAATGCCTACATTTGTGTGTGTCATAAATCTGACCAAATGGATTCTGTGCTCTCCCACCTCAATAATAATAACCATAATGAAATTTGACAGTCTTAGATCTGACAATTCCACTTAAAGGTGCCAAGTTGTTTCTGCAGATTCATAAGTGGAAATACAACAAAGTGTCATTGGTCTTGAGTGTCTCTATGATAACAACATTTTCACATCTTCAAGATGTCTTGCAAGCAAATATGCACCTCATCTTAAGCATTCATACACTGGTGAGGCTTGTGTTTCCAAATAAATAAATAAAGCGTACAAAAGAAAGTCTGGCATTCAGTACTGCCGTTTTTATAACGTGGATTTATCGATCCATAACTGTCATGTATTCAGTAAAATTATGCAATGTTACTGTAAAACTAAGTAAATGCTACACTAGCCTACCTTAAGAGCCAGCAGCAGGATTGGGTGAAGCAGGCCTATTCAATTTCTGAACAGAATGCAAAGAGGATGACATTTCCTGCCCCCTCCTACCAATGAGTGAGGCTATGACAATCAGAAGCAGGACTCCAGTTGCATGTCTGTGTCACAGCAGTGGAAATAACATCTTCCTAGCTTGCCAATCAGCAACAGAACAAATCTTTGCCCAATCTAGTTGATGGCTCTTAAGATGGCCAGTGGGTGGCAGGTCAGATCCGGAGAAATTACCTAGTTATAGAGACATAACTAAGTTGCCAATGTAGAATATTGGAGAGAATGCCTATCTTAAAATGAAAACATAATTTCCAGATATTCAGCATATATCTGTCCCTTATTAATATTTTTTCCCCTTACGTTCTTCTGTGATTCATGTCTGGACTGGTCTTGATGGGAGTGTGTGTGTGTGAGGGAGACAGAGACAGAGACAGAAACAGATAGAAGATTGCCTCTCCTTTAAATACGTTGCAGGAGGCCCAGCACTATTTTACATTTAAACGTCCCAATTTTTCAACACAATAACTGGAGCTTCAGGTATTTCTGGATGTTTTATTTCGCATTTCTGGTAGTCAATGTAGTCTAAAGGGCCCACAGATTTGCCACAATTGCCCAACACTGGTTGAAACTACCTTTGTTAATATTTTTCAACAGCATTTCTAAAACGTATGCATTCTTTCTTGTATTAAAAAGTTCCACAACCCTCAAAAAAAAAAAGCATGGATTTCTGAGGTAAGGTGCAATTCATCTTGCAAGTCACAAGAAGTCCAAATTGGATGATTTCAGCCAAAATCTGAAAACATGAAAATTCATTTCCAGCTATAGTATAGTACAGTAAAAGTATAATAATAAGTACTATACTATAGTAAAAAGATACTGATATTATGATCAAATGCCATATCTGGGAGGCAGTGTGCTTAGTGGTTGGAGCGTTGAACTAGGGTTCCAATCCCTACTCAGCCATGGAAACCCACTGGGTCAACTTTGAGCAAGTCACATTCTCTCAACCTTAGGATGCAAAACCTCCTCTGAATAAATCCTGCCAAAAAAACCTCTACCATTGGTCTGCCATAAGTTGGAGTTGACTTGAAGGCACATGACTACAAGTGTGTGTGTAAGATATATATATATATACACACACACACACACACACATATACAGACACACACACACACATCTACATCTACATATATATACGTGTGTGTGTGTGTGTGTGTGTGATATATATACAGAGAGAGAGAAAGAGAGAACAAGTGATTTATTTTATTCATACATATCACAGCAAGTATGTGTGTGTTATTTTATAGTGTTATACATATATAAAACAATACACACATACTTCTTGTTATCATGTGCCTTCATATAGATGGACAGATAGATAGATACATAGATATGAAAAACAATGCAATTCCTGTCCTTTTTACAGCACAATCCTCTCCACACAGAGTGGTTTTAAAATTAATTTATAAAAAACAAGCAAGATGAATTTGAATGCAGTGGCAAATTATGGCTTCTATCTTATTGGGGTTTTTAGCATGAATTTTAAAGGAGCTATCCAAAGTGCTTGGAAGATGATTTTGTTAGCCTTGGCCCAGCTCTCCAATTTGACCAGGTCATTTTGAATTTTGATCCTGTCCTCTGGTGTCTAGATCGAGGGAGGTACTGGTACCACTCTACTCAGCTTTGGTTAGACCTCATCTTGAATACTGTGTCCAGTTCTGGGTACCCCAATTCAAGAAGGACATGGTTAAGCTGGAGCACACTAACACGCAGAGTATGGGAAACAAGCAAGATGAACTTGAACTCCGAGTACAACAAAATAAATACGATTTGATAGGCATCACTGAGACCTGGTGGGATGAGTCTCAGGATTGGAATGTAGGAATAGAGGGGTATAGCCTATTTTGTAGAAATAGACCAAACAAGAAAGGAGGAGGAGTAGCCTTGTATGTCAAGGATGTTTTGACCTGTGAAGAGATCCATGACTTCAACCCAGAAAGCCAGGTCGAGAGCATCTGGGTAAAAATTAAGGGAGCGAGAAACAATAGGGATATTCTGGTGGGGGTTTACTACAGACCTCCAACCCAGACTGAGGACCTTGATGACGCCTTCCTCAACCAAATGACCGCGCATTCAAAAAGGAGAGATACATTAATAATAGGAGATTTCAATTACCCGGATATATGCTGGCAGTCAAACTCTGCCAAGACAGCAAGGTCCAGCAAGTTTCTTGCTTGTCTTGCAGACAATTTGATGGTCCAGAAGGTGGGAGAGGCCACAAGGGGATCAAATATTCTAGATCTGATCCTGACCAATAGGGATGACCTTGTTAATGAGGTAGAAGTAGTTGGATCTTTAGGGGGGAGTGACCATGTCCTACTGGAATTTGGCATTCAGTGGGAAGGAGAAGATAAGTGTAGCCAGACACTTGTCTTAGATTTTAAAAAAGTGGACTTCTGTAAACTTAAGGAGCTGCTGGCTGAAATTCCGTGGTCAAGAATAGTGAAAGAGAAAAGAGTTCAGGAGGCATGGGAGTTCCTTAAAAGGGAGATACTGAAGGCACAGTCTAAAACTGTGCCAATAAGGAGGAAAAATGGAAGGCATCTGAAGAAACCAGAATGGTTGACTAAAGAACTCTCAGCTGAGCTAAGCGTTAAGAGAAACGTGTACAGGAAATGGAAGAGGGGGGAACCACCAAAGAAGAATTTAAGCAAGTAGCCAGGAGATGTAGGGAGAAGGTCAGAAAGGCTAAAGCACAGAACGAACTTAGGCTGGCCAGAGACATTAAAAACAATAAAAAGGGCTTTTTTAAATATGTCCGTAGCAAAAGGAATAAGAAAGAGGCGATAGGGTCGCTGCGCAGAGAAGATGGCGAATTACTGAGGGGGGAAGAGAAAAGGCAGAACTACTTAACACCTTCTTTGCCTCAGTTTTTTCCCAGAAGGATACAAGCACTCAACCTGGCGGTTGGGGAGCAGGTGAGGAAGCAGGGGAAATGCGGCACAAAATAGGTAGAGAGGTGTTACAGGAATACCTGGCCACACTGGATGAATTCAAGTCTCCAGGACCAGATGAATTGCATTCTAGGATATTAAAAGAACTGGCAGAGGTCATTTCAGAACCGCTTGCTATAATCTTTGAGAAATCTTGGAGGACAGGAGAAGTTCCAGCAGACTGGAAGAGGGCAAATGTTGTCCTCATCTTCAAGAAGGGAAAAAAAGAGGACCCAAATAATTATTGCCCAGTCAGCCTGACGTCAGTACCTGGAAAGATCCTGGAGCAGATCATTAGGCAGTCAGTTTCTAATCACTTAGAAAGCAATGCGGTAATCACGAGAAGTCAACATGGATTTCTCAGAAATAAGTCATGCCAGACTAATCTGATCTCTTTTTATGATAGAGTTACTAGCTTGATAGATGAAGGGAATGATGTGGATGTAGCATATCTCGATTTCAGTAAGGCCTTTGACAAAGTTCCCCATGACATTCTTGCAAAGAAGCTAGTAAAATGTGGGCTGGACAGGGCTACTGTCAGGTGGATCTGTAACTGGTTGACTGACCGTTCCCAAAGGGTGCTCACCAATGGCTGCTTTTCATCCTGGAAAGAAGTGACTAGCGGGGTGACACAGGGTTCTGTCCTGGGCCCAGTGCTGTTCAATATTTTCATCAATGACTTGGATGAAGGAATAGAGGGCATGCTCATCAAATTTGCAGATGACACCAAATTGGGAGGGGTTGCTAATACGCCAGAGGACAGGATCAAAATTCAAAATGACCTGGTCAAATTGGAGAGCTGGGCCAAGGCTAACAAAATGAAATTCAACAGAGAGAAGCGTAAGGTCCTACAATTAGGTGGAAAAAATGGAATGCAGAAATATAGGATGGGGGACACGTGGCTGGATGGCAGTACATGTGAAATGGATCTAGGAGTCTTAATAGACCACAAGCTGAACGTGAGTCAGCAGTGTGATGCGGCAGCCAAGAAAGCCAATGCAATTCTCGGCTGCATCAATAGGAGTATGGTGTCTAGATCGAGGGAGGTACTGGTACCACTCTATTCTGCTTTGGTTAGACCTCATCTTGAATACTGTGTCCAGTTCTGGGCACCCCAATTCAAGAAGGACATGGTCAAGCTGGAGCAGGTCCAGAGGAGGGCGACCAAAATGGTGAAGGGCCTGGAAGCCATGCCCTATGAGGACAGACTTAGAGAGCTGGGTATGTTCAGTCTGCAGAAGAGAAGGTTAAGAAGGGGCATGATAGCTATGTTTAAATATTTGAAGGGATGCCATGTAGTGGAGGGAGAGGGCTTGTTTTCTGCCGCTCCAGAGACCAGGACAGGGAGCAATGGATTCAAGCTGCAGGAAAGGAGATTCCACCTGAACCTCAGGAAGAACTTCCTGACAGTCAGGGCTGTCCGGCAGTGGAATAGGCTGCCTCGGAGTGTAGTGGAGTCTCCTTCCTTGGAGGTTTTTAAGCAGAGGCTGGATGGCCATCTGTCGGGAGTGCTTCGAGGGTATTCCTGCATGGTAGGAGGTTGGACTGGATGGCCCGTGAGGTCTCTTCCAACTCTACATTTCTATGATTCTATGATTCTATCTCACACCTACACACAGACACAGACATACACACACACACAAACTGCCTTCAGAAAAATAGTGTGCATTTCAAAAGTATACATGAAAACAGTATACATTCAAACAAAATGCACCCAAACTTCCTTCAGTCAATAAGAGACTACCCAAAATAATACATACATCTGAAAAATGCATATAAAAGCTGTATTACTTTTGAAAAAAAATACGCTGAGAAATATAAGCAACTTTCCATGTGAAGAAAATATAATAGCACAGTCATGCACAGGCCCAAGTAAGAAAAAGTTCTGAAGAAGTGATCACAGAGTTTGAGTATTGTAGATGTGTCCATCTCCAGACTCAGAGAGGCTCACGGAAACTACATGAAGAACTTTTGCCTCAAAGAAGTACAATAATATCCTCTGTCAGAGGAAGCTGTATCAGTACCTAGACTCTGTAATGAGGGCTTGATGAGAGCCAATAGACAGAAACTCAGTCTCCAAAACATGGGGACACTGTAGGTAAGTAGTTCTCAGATCTGATTCAACTACTCTGAAAAAGCAGATGCACAGTTTATGTGTATTCCCCAATTAAGCATTGTCACTTGTGGACCAGATGGAATTCTCCCTCTTGGTTTCAAGGGGCTGCTTAAAGTTTTTCGTGTACTTTCCCCTACTCCTTTCCTCATTAAACTGTGGACCATTCGATAAATTATGATAGTTTGCGCTTACATATTTTAGCTGATTTGCCTGTTTTGTCTTTTGGGTATTCATGTGACTTGGGGCCCTTTCGCAATACACAATTATAGCACTAACATTCCACTATAATTGCCATGGTTGTATCCTGTGGAATCCTGGAACAGGCAGTTCAGGGAGGGGCATTTACAGTGCTCAGCCAGGGAGCTCCTCTAGTGCTTCAGCAAACTACAAGTTCCAGGATTCTTAGTGGAACCATGGTGCTATAATTGTGTAGTGTGAAAGGTCTCTAAGGCCATTTCTGCACTATACTGCTATAGTGCTATTATTCCACTTGCAACATCATGTGGAATTCTGGGGTTTGTAGTTTAGGGAGGGGCCTTTAGAATTCTCAGCCAGAGAGCTCATTGACCTCAGTAAACTACAAACCCCAGAATTCCATGGGATGTTGATTGTGGAACAGTAGCACTATAACAGTGTAGTGTGGAAATGGCCTAAGACAAGTCCTGGGAACTTGGAGGGAAGTTGTGAGTGTAATGAGCTAGTATTACACATTTATCAAAATGGCAAATGTGGTTCAGTGTAAGCCAGTGTAAAGTCATGCACATTGAAGAGGGTTTAGAGAGGGGCCTGCAAACCCCAAGATTCCATAGGATGTTGAAAGTGGAATAATAGCACTATAACAGTCTAGTGTAGAAATGGCCTATGATGTAATTCCCAGAGATTTTTTTTCTTTGCAGTTGTGTTTGAGCTCTGGAATGCACTTTCAAAAGAAGGCTGATGGATACCAAAACTACAGTCTTTGTAGACCGAAGCTAAGCCCCTCCTCTTCTTTCAGACATTTTGGAAGTAGCTTTATTCTCTTTGTTTATATCTTTAAGTCTTTTTGTTTTATTTTGTTCTTTGCTTCATTGGTTGCTGTTTTATCATTCTTATTTGATAAACTTCTTATATTGCATTTCATCCACAAAATCCTACTCTGCCACAGCATCATGGCATGACCCTAGAAAAGCTATGTGCCAGTGGAGCACAAACTCCGGCAGGTTGTACCAAACTGGTGAGGCTTTGTGTATGGCCTCCATGGTAGACTGCATGGCTGACCTCAGAAGACTCATCACTGGAAGGTTAGCTTGCAGCAGATGAATTGCCCACAGCAAGTACGAACTTGATGATGGCATGGAATATCTCTGATCAGAAGCAATGGAAGCATTACCTGTACCAATGCAACCATGTGTTTTCGAGGCTGTATTATTGTGCTTATAATTTTGTAGTTTCATTCCATTTTGGGTACGTACCTCTCTGAAGAGAGCCGATGTGGCAGAGTGATTTGAGTGTTGGACTAGGACACTGGGAGACCAGGGTTCAAATCCCTGCTCAACAATGGCAACTGATTGGGTGACCTTTGGCAAGTCACACTCTTTCAGCCTCAGAGGAAGGCAAAGGCAAACCCCCTCTGCACAAATCTTGCCAAGAAAACTCTGTGATAACCTTAGGGTTCCCATAATTCAGAAATGACTTGAAGGCACACAACAACAACAGCAACAACAACAACAACCCTTCTGAAATTCTTTTTATGAAGGCTAATTAGGAAATATTTTAAAGAAACACACATACAAAGAAACAAAGATTAAAATTAATATCTGAAAGAATAAAAATGCAATTAGTAAAATCACAATTGAAAACAAAATCTATGGCCCTTTCCGCACCTTACTGTCTTCTGGCACTGGGGTGTGGGGATCGCGCGAGCAGCCTCCGGCGAGAGGCTCTCACATCTGGGGTCTTTCAGCTCCACACGAGCTGCCTGCTCGCATGAGAGCCCCACCTCTTCCTTCCACAGCGCAACCTGGGAGTTTCTCAGGCTGCGCTGGGGCAGGAAGCATGACCAGCGTGGCTCCAGAGGCTCCGCATGCCAGGTAAGTGCACGTGGGGCCAGGGTCAATGCGCGATTGTGCGCCATTTTCGGCTTCTAGCCAAAAATGAAAAGGTGCGTGATCGGCGCCTGCTGGCCCCTGGAGCATCGCACAATTGTGAGTGCGTTGTGCAGATCACTCCTCACAATCGCGCGACGCTCCAGGCCCTCTTTTGCATGGAAAATGCCATGTGAAAAGGGCATATGAAAAGCAACAGTTGAAAGTATTTGATATTAAATACTTATTTGAATAAAAACTCTTTCAATTTGCCAGAAAGACAACAGGAAGGGAGGCAGGTGATTATCCACAGGGCAGAGTCTCCAAAGCCCCACTGTCACTAGCACAAAGGTGCCACCTCTCATACTCACTACTTTGACCACACACAATCAGAGAGAGAGAGCAGAATCTCTGCGTTTCTCAGGTAACTGTACTCAAGACTGAATACAGTAAAGCTGAAGATCAACATTTTAAACTGAACCCATGAATAAAAGAACAGTAAGCAGTGAAACTGAAGGATGACCAGAATCTGGTGCCAGACTGAATATGGGCCACCACATTTCAGATCAACTGAAGTGGAAAACCATAACTGTATTACTTCCACTCTATGACGTGCGTTAAAGGAAGTGTTCTTTTCAATCAATACTCAGGGCTGGCAGCCTGGAGGTAAGCAGTTACTGACTTGGGCAGGAGCACACTCAGAAACTGGGCAGCTGCCAGAAATGAGTAAGCAGTCTGTATTCAAGTCAGGAGGTTCACAGAATAAGGAAAAATCTATGTGGCCCCCTGTTGAGCCATCTTCCTGTTCATCTGCAGTGGTAGCGGCTACATCACAGCAGAGAAGCAGCTAAGCAATTCCTACTCTAGCAAGTGATCAAGGCAGCCCTCAGCATTCTCATCTCAGGACCTCTTCTGACACAATAGTCAAATCGCCCAGTCTCAGATATGGACTACAAAACATGTAAAAAGAGCCCTGCTAGATCAGATCAGACAAAAGATCTATCTAAGTACAGAGCTTGGGAAAGTCACTTTTGGGATGACCTCTTCCAGAATCCTCCAGCCAGCATAGAGCTAGTGTCCAAAATGGAAGGGGGTGGATTCCAACTCACAAAACCCAGTTGTGATCTAGTTCAGCATTCTATTCCCACAGTGGCCAAACAGATGTCTAATGGAAGCCCACAGGCAGCACTAGCACCACAGAACTTTCGCACTTATATTCCTCAGGAACTCATACTTGGAGTCACAGTATCTCTGATACTGTGATATACCACTATCATGACTAATAGCTATCAGTAACTTTACTCTCCATGAAACTGAAAAATAACCTTTTAAAATAATCCAGATTGGTGGTTATGTCTATACCTTCTGATAAACTTCTAATAAGCTTTGTGATCTAGTTCACAGAAACACAAAGTTAAAAGAAGGGTAATTAGCAAAGACACAACAGTCTATCACACAGACACACACAAGCATATACACTCACCTGGGAACAATTGTTTGGTTGGGGCACTGAGTTGTGCATGTTTTGAAACTCTGTAGGCAACATCTGATCCTTTGGAATTCCTTCGGTTTGTGCAAAATCCTGCTGTTTTTGATACTCCTTCTGGTGAATTATGAAACTCTAATGCTTTGAGCACATCAACTGGTTCAGCTGAAAAACGAAAGAAAGAATGTGTATATATAATTTACCCTTCTTCCAAAATATTGCCCCCTTTAAAAAAATGGAACTGATATATTTCACAGCTTGTGCAGTGTACAGTTGACCCTGCACATCCATGGATTTTAAATGTATGGATTCAACCAACTGTGGCTTGAAAATATTCCCCTCCCCCAAAAAAAATCCAAAAGCAAACTTTGATTTTACCATTTTACATAAGGGATGCCATTTTACTACACCATCGTACATAATAGGACTTGAGCACTCATGAATTTTGGTGTCCACAGAGGTCCTGGAACCAAACCCTAACAAATCTAGGAGGCCACTATATATCATTTTGTTTACCACTGCAAAAAGTCTGGATGGTAAAAAGCCTATGAAAAGTGATTTGTACCCTCCAATATTTCATAGAGGAAAACTGGGACACATGTAGCCAAGCAACATCAAAGTGTGGTCAAGAAGGCAAAAGTTATTAATGAGAAAGAACACACAAACTAAAAGAAGCTGAAGCAGTTTGCTTTTGCCTGTGCCTACTGAGAAGTGCAAGTTCCCGCCCCTTCTCTCCTTGACCCACTGCTGAGTTAACTGAGTCTACACTTTTGTACTTTGAACTCAATCTGCAGCCACAGAAGGAAGGTAAGGATAAAGTGGGAGGAGGAGATAGAAACTGGGATATGACTATGCACCTCCTCAGATAATAAGAGGAGATTGGCTGGAAGAAGAAGGAAAACTATGGCAAAAACTTCAATGGAAGATCAGTGTACAATAAAAAAAGAAAACAGAAAGTATAACCAAATAATCTTCTGGTTTTAAGAAAACTCTCTTATTTTCGACTTCAAAGTGCAATTCATTTCTCCGTGGATCTTTAGAAGAGAGGCTACTAGCTTTAAAAGGATATTTTTTGCCTGTGAACTGCCAAATTTTGGCACCAGTCTCCATGATGGATTGGGGGGGGGGGCAACAGACCACCCTGGTCTCAGAAGTTACACCCACTCCTATTTTAAAAGGTTGACCCTTCATCCAAATCATTGTACTTATACAGTGCTGAATCAGATAGGCACCCCCATCCCCTTTTAAGCATTCCATTTGCTACAGACTTCAGATATCAAAGTTCTGCAACGACCTTTAGCTTTGGCAGGATGTCAGGAACCCAGAGCAGTGTGAAGTCTAGGCCTCAAAGAAGTTAAGTAATTTCCTACATTCACCTCTCCCTCACACTTTGCTACTTCTTTCAAAGCAGATGTTTTTACACCAAAAGCATTCAGCAGGAGCAACCCTGGGACAGAAAAGCACACTGCATGAAGAAAGGTTCTGTGAGGAGCCGTGCTGTTGTTGGGGCTCAGAAAAGGGAAACAACCAAAGCACCAATCAAGCCAGATCCCAAGCAAAATGGGGTGATTTCTGAAGCTGCACCCCTGGCAGCATGGTTACAATAGAATAAAAATTTGCATGACTTGGGGCCAGGAGTAAAGAATATCTATGCGTGCCTTGTATGAGCTACAAACCTGAGAAAGGTTGAAGAAAATTATCTGATGATTATCTCCCAATTTGGAGTGCAGAAGAAATTTGTATTGCCTTCCCTCTACCACCCCAAATGTACCCAATTTGTGATCTGAGAGGCTATTAGCAATAGTGTGTGTTTATCTTTCCATTTCCCATTATTGGGAAGAAACTGCTCCCTCCTCCTTAATTTTTTTTTTTCAAATTCTACTCAAATAAATGTACACAATTCAAATTGTATACCTCTGAAAATTCACATAAACCAGCTTTCCTAGAAAGTAAAAGGGAATACAAATGTGCATTTATTAAAAAGAATGTGTAACAAGTGCACACATTTTCAAAAAAAAGTATACTAATGTACACATGAATTTCCATTCAGAGAAAGACCCAAGAACCTTGCAACCCAATACAAAACAAGGACAGGAAGAAAAATGGTAAATGGGATTTGAAGAAACACAGTCAAATCAAGACTGAGTGATTTTTCACATCTGACCTTCTTACTTAAAAATGAATCCAGGGGGTAAAGCCTTGGGAGCTAGGCCATCATTGACCTCCCCTGCTCCTTTCAGCTTGTATAACATACAGAAAGAAAGATGTAGAGATTCATTTGCAAGAAAATATTCATCTGACAGACACCAAACTAAACTAAACTATAAAACTATACTAAACTAAACTATACACCAAGAAAAGATATCTGCCTTAGCACAGGGGAGCATAAGAAGAGCCATGCTGGGCCTATATAACACAGCACTCTATTTGCACAATGGCCAACCAGATACCTATGGGAACCCCACAGAGAGGATGTAATTGCAATACCTACCTCCTGGTTATTTCCCTTCAGTTCCCAATTTCTAATATTGGAAGTAATATATATCCATCATGAACCAGTAGCCATTGATAGCATGATCCTCTAAGAACACAGTCAGGTAAGAAGATAATGAATTAGTTTCGACCAGTTTTGGCATGGTTGCCTCTGGCAAGTCGAACGATATGAACACCTTCCATACAATCAATTGTTAATAGGAAGGCTGCCTACTCATATGGTTCAGGCCAAGTCCAACTAAAACATCAAAACTCCTGCAGTCTGAGAGATTTTCCTAGGAAAGCAAAAATCAGCCTAAGTCAGTCACAGAGATACTTATTTCACAGGGGCATCAATGTCACAGCAGAAAACAAGTGTGGGGAAAATGCAGCTCTCAACCCCTCCTAAAGCTCCACTACAAATAAATATCAATTTAAAATAATTCAGAAGAAAATGTTTTTAAAAGCTTAGTTTCCACCTTTCATAGTGGACTTTCTTAAAACACACCCCCACAATTGTCTCCAAACCCAAACGAAGCCTCAATAAGTTGCCACTGAAAGTGACTTCTCATGTTTTTGGCCAATTTTCAGCCAAGGCACTAGAGCCCAGTCTGGCGGGCTGAAAAGAAAATCTGCCCTTGTCCCTGCTGCAATTGCCCACTCCTATGGTAAGGCTATCCTAAGGATATGGCTGATACGCACACAACTCATAATGGCAGGTTATTGCAGAGTGATAGGGATGTCATTTTTCACTAAGTTTCTTCTAAAAGATAGTAATGAGTAATTTCAGCAATTTTCTTCCCACTGTGAGAAAGTCTTTGAAAACGAGACAATTCCCAAAGGCTATCTGCAATTCAGGACTTGTTCTGTGCAAAATACTCACATGGTTGTTTTGCACAGAACACAGAATTTCTTGTGCAAGAAACAGCATTTCCTGCATGGAGAATAATATTTCATATTTCAATGCAGAAATAGTAATTTCCATGCAGAAAATGCTGTTGTCTGTACAGAAAATGTTATTTTCTATGCAAGTCAAGCATGTGAAAACTTTACACAGAACAAAATTGTAAGTACTGCATTTCCTGCACAGGAATTAATATCTCTGCATGGAAATATTATTTTCCACACAGAAAATGGTGTTTCCTGTGCAGAAAATGCTATTTTCTACGCAAAACAACGGTGCACTAATTTTGCAGAGTAAGTCCTGAACTGCAAAGATTCTCACCAGACCAACTTTCCTTTAATCAGGGCTTCTCAAGACCAAAAAAAGAAACACGTTTTTCAACCATTTTTTGAATGTTTTCTGATATTCTCTCCACTCTACGCAGTGAATACCATATTGTTTCTAAAAGACCCAACAACAATAAATGCTTTCTATTATTTTTCCTTTGATGCTCCTACCACTGGTGCTGTCTTTAACTTTTCTTTTTCCCCCTTCTTACCATGTATCAAAAGAACAGCTAAATCTTGCAATCTGCCCTTTTCTTTCTACTGATGCAGCTAACATTATTGCTCACTGTCTCATCACTGAATTGCAGTTCTTCACTTTTTACACTGATTATTACAACACTCTCAGAGTTGCTGTGGATGTCATAGTTTATCAGGATGCTATTTAAAAACTGGCTGATTAAAAACTCTTTGTTTTTTCAGTCATCCATCAATCCTGTTCATCATCATGGTCATTTTTATGCTGTACAATGGACCTTCTCTCTTCTCAAACTGATTCAATATTTCTTAATTGTTATTCACTTTTTTCTCTAGGTATTGCTGTGTCTTCATGTCTTTTCTTGTTCTTTCCATGACTCTGGTAATCATTCTCATTAAAATGAAACTTCACAGTCTGTTCACATCTTACTGTTCTTTACTATTGCATGCTCCCTGATTTTGCTCCAGTCTCAAGAGCACAAGTCTATGCATGCCTATTCAGCAGCAAAATCCACTGGCTTCAAAGGAACTTGCTCATATCACTTTTTAGCTATTTCACTGAATGTATATACTGCTCTTTTCACAATACAGTGCCCGAAGGAGGCTCACAACTTGACAAAACAGATCCTGCATCAGAAGGCATATGTGTCTCACACAGCTATGTCTCCAAAGATACAATTGATGCTACCAGCCCTAAAACCCATAAGTCATGTAGCCCACCCACCCACCTGCAAAACATCAATTTCTGCATTGTTGGAGACCAAAGGAGTTAGTGGTGACAAGTTCATTTATCTTCCTTTAAATGGATGCTCTGTGACAGACACCTGCAGCTACTTCTGAGGGTCCATGGGATGTCTCTGCAGACAGCCTTGCAGCATACCCAGTTAAAAGAAAATAGCTGAACATGTCATCACTGACCCCACACTCTCCAACAACCTGGAAATGGCTATGTTGGTTGGGGACCTGACGAAAGTGTTTGGGATGCGACTTTTGGCTGTGGAATGGTCGGAATAGAATTCTAACCTACAAAACAGTCAAAAACGTAAGTTGCAATGGTGTAAGTTGACACATCCCTAACAGACCAACAGCCAATACAATCATAACAGATTACGATATTGAAATAAAAACTGTTCCCACCAAATGCAGCTGGGACTCTTGTGGGACAGAAAGAATTGCTTTCAACAAAATACCTATGAATTGCAATTAAGTACCTTAAATCCCATTTTGGGTGAAAAACAGGATATAAATTCAATAAATAAATAAATGTGCAACTTTTCAGTTTGAAGCTTTGTTTTGAGTTACTGTAACCACTTTAAAAATTATTACTCCAACAACAATAGGATGAATACTTAGGACCAAAAATTCTGAAAGCATGTTAGAGACATATCTTACGTCAAAGCAAAGCAAGGCAGAAAGACTGGAGCAATAATGGAGAGGTTTTAAGTGCAGGATCTTTTCTTCTTAAAGAAAACAGAACCCTATGATCTACCAATTGGAGCCAGTGGGGGGGGGGAAAGGCTCAGGTGGATAGATATACATGAAAAATTAGGGGAAACTGTGCTTCTAAACTTATGATTGGTTCAGTAATTATGTATTGATTAGTACAAGAATCAAGCCCACTAATCTTTTAACATAAAAATCCAGTTATTGTTCCCCCACCAAGTGGCAGCTGATGGGTTCCACCTAAGGGGATAGTGAACCCGCTCTTGGTTTTACACCAACTTATAGGAGCTATACAAGATGCTGAACCACATCCCCAAAACCAGTTCAGCACCTTGGACAGATTCTGAAACCTGAAATGGATTCATCACCCCACTAACATGAAATCCACCACCTGCCATGGTCACCACTCACAAAGTGTACTTAATTAGTGACTTAATGAGTTGTGGGGTTTTTTTTGATGCTGTTGTTTTTAGACAAAAAGAAATCAGAAACCCTTAAATGCTAATCACCTAGAGATCTTCCTTCTGCCATCCACCCCCCACACAGCATCAGGCAGTCACTCCGAGAATCTTTGTGTCATAGAGTGGAAGGGGTCTCACGGGCCATCAAAGCCATCCTGCTGTTTAGTGCAGGATCTCCAGCTAAATCATCCCCAGCCTCTTCTTGAAGACATCCAAAGGAAATCCCATCACCTCTCTAGGCAATTGATTCCATTGCTGAGTCATTCCTACTGTCAAGAAATTCCCTTTAATGTTCAATTGAAATTACCCACCTGTAACTTCAAACCATTAGACCTGACCCTACCCCTTGGACTAGCAGAGAATAAACCTGCCCCCTCCTCTCTGTGACAGCCCTTGAGGTATTTAAAGACTGCAATCATGCCACCTCTTGGCCTTTTCTTTACCAAGCTGAACATGCCCTGCTTTTTCAACCTTTCCTCATGTGTTTTGTTCTCCATACCTCTTATCATCCTTGTTGCCCTTTTTTGAACCCTGCTCCAACTTGTCAATATCCTTCTTAACATGAGGTGCCCAGAACTAAATGTGGTAATCCATATGAGGCCTGATCAGGGCAGAATATAGTGGGACTATTACTTCCCTCAACTTGGAAACTATGCTTCTATTAATGCAGGTTAAAATAGCATTCACTATTCTTTACTGCAGCATCACATTGCTGGCTCATGTCCACCTTATGATCAACAATAACCCCAAGGTCCTTTTTACAAGTATTATTGCATATTTTGTTTTTGTGGCTTAAAAACAGAGTTTTGCATTTGTCTCTACTGAATTTCATTTTATTAATTTCTTCCCCACTTTCTGATTTATCTAGGTCCCTTTAAATTATGTCCTATCTTCCAATGTGTTAGCCACCCTTTCAGTTTTGTGTTATCTGCAAACTTGATAAGGTTTCCCATAGCCCTATCATCTATATCATTGACACAAATGTTGAAGAGTAAAGACTCAAGGATAGGGGCACTCCGCTTGAGACTTCATTCCAGTTTGACGTACAGCTACTGAAACATATGGAACACATTTGGGAAAACAAATCTCAGTGGGGCCGGCTCTGTCACTGGACACATGAGTCAGCTGCCTCAAGTACAAAACACTGAGGGGGTGGCATCAGAGGCTTATCAACAGAACAAATCTGTTAACAAAGCAAAGAAAACACAGTTATTTCCTGACAGCTGGCTCTGTTTCATTGGCCTGCCTGCTAAAAGCAGTTGCAGAGAAAGAGACACTGTTTGAGGGAAGTGGATTGTTATTAAAGCTTCTCTGTGCTTGGTGTTACCATGGACACTTGAATTCATGGCTAGGGCAAAGGGTCAAATATTAGTTGGTTCAGAAGATGCTATCTTAGCAAAGCCTGGCTCTTTGGGAGACTATGTTGTAAGGCACAGAAATTCCTATTATTCAACTACTATGTCATACACAAGGGTTCCTTCTGAGTTATTCCCAATCAGTTAACGGAACCGAATGTGTAAGCAACACTTGCCCATTAACTTTCCCTGCATAATAGAGTTCTGAACTCTGGAATGTGTGCATGTTACTAATCTCTCATCTTCCACTTATTTCTAACCTCTGGAACAACACAGGAGTTTGATGGGAGAAAGGCCAGCCTCAGTGCTGGTAACAATGGGCTTCTCTCACAGTGGAAGGAGGTATCAGCTTGGGTTCATGGGAAGTTTGAGAGTTTTAAAGATTGGAAACAATGGCATAAAACATTTCAAAAAAAGTAGCCAAAAAAGGAATATCTTCACATTTGTCTCTCACGTGCTCAGAATGGGTACGTAATTTCCAGTCTCCTTTATCCACACAGGAACTCTTCGAAAGAGAATAACTTGTGCAAAGCTATCCAATGAACTCTGTGCCCATCTGAATGTGAACCCATATCTCTCTAGCTCATTTCCAACATAACAGTTTTCACGTTCACAAGGCCTCCAGAAAACTATCCAAAGTCACTTAGATTTAAATATATTTTAACTACAAACCACCATATAAAAAATAAGATTGAAAAATCCCTGTCTTAGGGAAGCAACAGAAATATAAACAGGAAGAAACATAAACATTTCTCCAGACTAATTTATGTTTATGAATTCTTAATCCAGAGACTAGATTAAATGACCCTTGGGAAACATTCCAATGTTAAGATTCTGCAACTGCATTTGTAAAATCCAGACTTTCTCATCCAGTATGATGAATTCAATTTCTATTTGAATTGTATTATTTCTCAAAATGCATCTAGAACATTGTGGGCAACATCTGAGGAGGGTGGGGTCTTTCCCCGTATGCCCCTTCCAGCATTAGGGGAAAGCTGGGGAACTCTGGGGTGAGAGAAGTAAACTACTGCTTTTGCAGACAGTTTTAGGTGCTCTTGGTCAGCTTCTGGGCAGAAAAAAAAAATCACCCCCAAATCTCTGTGAATTTCTTTAAAAAATGGATCTAAGGTCTCTGGGGTCTTCAGGAGCTCAGTTTGGGTTTAAAATGGCTGCTTGTGTGTCCTCTGATCTAGACACTTAGTACATGGAAATTTTTACAAATCAGTGTCCTCTCCAGTTCCCCCCCTTTTAGTGTTGCATTTCTTTTCTTCCTTGTTTCTGACAATGACCCCCAAGGTGCCATCCTAACTCTTAGTGATATGCAAGAGAGGAAATATTGTGACCCCTTGATATTGTCTCCCATATCAGTTTTAGTCTTCCTTTCAGGCACTGCTCCAAGTTTAAAGTCTGTGAAGAATGAGGGCTGTCATAGCAGGGAGCACAACTTTTATACAAATTACCCAAAAGCAACAGAAGAACTTCCTCTTTCAAAAGACCTTTAGAATGGAGAAAACAACTGCTAAGAATCATAATGCTTGGCTTAAAAGAATGAAGGCATAGGGAAAGCCAAAATATACTCTATTGTTTACGAGCATAAATATTTTTCCTCCATTACACTGGATCTGGTATCAAAATTACCATGGGCTGCTCTCCCCCACTCTCTTCAAGTTTAGCATTTCATCAATCTGTATATTCTTTGTCAGTAACACATGGCAGCAAACCTGGAACCATTCAATGAAGCTGAGCACACTGTAAGCCTGAAGGCTGATATCAAAAGCTGCCGAGTTTGTGGTTAAATCTAATATCACCTAGTGAGCGCTCTAAAGACACATGTTCTGCCAGGAAAGGTTGGACAGAACCTGAGTCCAAATAAAATATATATGATGTACATTAAGATTTGCACCTGGGAAGACAGTGGACGATGCAATCCCATGTAATACCTGCATGAGTCATTGGGTTGTGTAACCAGGGAAGAAGGTTGCATCATACAAGGGATCTAGCAAGGTTGGTTAGAGTTGCATCAGAAATGTATGTATATAAGGGGGTGTGTTCTAGCCCACTGTGCCCTCTCAATGTCTGACAGAGCAGCCGGAGGCTATGTTGGATGCATATCTTCGCATGCTGTGCTGAAACTCCATTGAAGGACTGTATATATGTATGTATCGTAACCGGAAAGTAAAAGCCTCCAGTTGGATGACAACATTGCGTGGGAGTATTTTTTCTTCCTGGCTTCAGGGCTTTGCTGCTACTCTGCTGGGACGCTTCTAAGCTGTGTGAATAAACTCTGCTACATCATGATTTTTCAAACACTTGACTCTGGTAAACTGTTTCTGCCAGAGCTCAGTGCTGGAGGGAGGTGCTACCAAGGTTTTTGTGTAGCTCCCATCATCCACCATCCCTCTGACATGTTCCAGGTTCTCCTTAATCACCACAGATTTCTGTACTGTTCTTTCCATGTGGAAATAACATTTAAGAAATAAAACAATAAACAAACTAAGCTTTCAAGGGCAGCAGTGTCTGAAACTCTTTTCCAGGAAACCCTAAGGCACTCTGGAAGTCTCTTTTGAGTTCCTTAATGGGAAGATTGGTGAGGGATGGACAAGCTCCTGTGAATGACAATTTGTTCAGCATAAGGAAGCTTTAGAGTAACAGTAGGGAATTTTCTCGGGCTTTCAAGGCTCTAGAACATCTTCCTTTAACTTGGCACCTTTTGGATGCGCTAAAGTAAAACTCCTACTATTCCTGGCCATTGTGGAAATGCTATTTGAGGATGGTGGAAGCTGCAGGTTGTTAAGTCGATGATCCACTTCAGAATCTAGAGTACATTCTTAATTGTGTGAGACAAGGATGAGATCCCACATGTTACAGGCCTCCCCCCAAGTTTGATATGGTTAAACTGGTGAAATATAATTTAATTGGCAAAATTCATTAATTGGCGTTGATACAAAATGGAACCTGAGCTGACTGGAAGGTCAAGCTGGGCAGAGGAAAATTACTGACCAAACGCATATGATTACAAAGTAGGTCAGAAGATCACCTCTAGGGGTAGCCAAGGTCATTGTCAGGCAGATTACCAAGCAACTCCAGAGACAACAGGATTAGGCTAGAGCTGTAATATCTCTGATAGCATACAATAGCAAAGTTCCCACAAAAACACTGATTGTTTCAGCCTTGTTTCCTTGCACCTGCATGTTTCCCCATATTGTTCCCTTGCCTGTGCATAATTACAGTGCTATTAGAACAGTCATTAACTTTTTGTCACCTAACACTAAGACCATTGTCCATGTGGCAACCTCCATTGTTTGCCCAACCAGAGAGCCATTCAACCTGAGGAAGATTCTGAGTATAAAAACCCTGTTTTGAGCAGTTTGATGCAGTATTTCACTTGCTGAATGCCATGTTGTCACTCTGATTCCCAAACTAGCACTGTCCTTGGGCACCAGTCTAAGCCACATTGTTACTTTCTTTCCTGCTCTCTGAATCAGTAATTATTGCCCATTCCCCATAAACTCCTCTGTCCACAACTTTCCTCCCATTACCCTTTGGTTAGCTCTTGTGCAAATGTGGGAGTACTTGGATCTTTTACGTGTGTGAGTGAACTTTCAATAAAACCTATTTTAGTTTGTTTTGGAGTCTATGGCTGGTTCTTTCCTGCAAGACCCTGTAAACATTAGTGGAAAGGTCTCATTAGATTAGCCCCCTCTCAGAGGCCTCCTAATTAAGCTAATTAATTCCCCACTGTCACATAGAAGTACTGGCATTGTGGGTAGACCTCTGAGTCACCCATGTTTTGGGGTAATGCACAACCTTGACCTGCACTCTATTGATACCCCACCTTCAAACTACACTTGGGTGACCTTTCCCTGAATCAGTGCTTCCTCTAAACATAATGAGGATAACTCCATGACTAAAAACACCAGGAAGTAAGAATTTAGAAAGATGTGGTGCAGGATAAAGATTGCTACTAGCATAATTCCAAAAGTATTGTGGGATGGAAATGGCAGCCACAGTTTTCCATTCACTACAATGACCATAAGCATTATCTAAGAAAGAAAGAAAGAAAGAAAGAAAGAAAAAAAAAAGACAGAAAGACAGAAAGAAAGAAAGACAGAAAAGATGGAGGAGGCCTGCTTTCTTAGATTCCTAACACCTTCAAAAGTTGTCAGAACATCCTCTCAAAGCTGTCACTTGTGAACAGAATGGCAAATGGAGGAGTGATAATTCCCTAAGATTTCCTTCAGACTTTCTCTAGAATCCTTTGCCTGATGTATGGAGATTTCTAGTTGCCTGAATAGTATCTGGATGTCAAAAATGTGAAAGCTGTTGTTATAATCTGTTATGGTTCAACCAGAAAGGGTCAGTGCCAAAATCATCTCTTTGAAGCTTTACTTCTTTTGCTCAAAAGAAGTAAAGCTTCAAAGAGATGGTACAGTATATTCAATTATTTAATGAGAAATATCAAACCCTAGGTATACAGAGGGTGATGTAAACATTAGACCTAGCTAAAGTAGACCCATGAATCTAAAAAGGACTTACCGTTTCCCACTTATGTATATACCAATAGTTTTCAATGTGTCTACACTTAGGAGTAACTCTGGATTTAGCATTTAATTACCAAACCTAACCCTGGGTAGGAATCATGTGGCCTTCTAGATGCATTTAGATTGCAAATCACAGGACTCCTCAACATTGCCTATGCTGTCTAGGGTGACAGATTCTATTGTCTGACAATGCCTGCAGGGTGACAGGCTTCCCACTCCTGGAAAAATCCAATCTTGAATATGAATGCATAATATGAATGCATTATAAACTATATTTAACTATTATTATATATGCTGCCAATGTATTTCCCTTAACACTTAGAAAATCACATTGGGAATCACATTGGGAAAAGTACTAAATCCTTTAACCTAAAGTTTCTGTTTTTAAAAATGTGTACATTCAACACACTGTTCTGCACAATTTTCCCTGGAATTAAACCTATTGATGCAGTTAATAAGGCTTATTCCCAGCTAACATGTATAGTACTGAAGCCACTCCAAGATCATATTAGAGACCTGATGCAGCATAAAATTATGCCTCCATAGTAGTGCTGGAGGGTGAAGGTTGCTCCTTTCACCAACTGCACAAAACAAACTGGACAGCCCCTGCGAGGACCTCTATGGCCAAGAAGTGGTTAGGGCCATGTTGTACAGCTGGAGAAATAATAATATTAATAATAATAATAATAATAATAATAATAATAATAATAATAATATCATCATCATCATCATCATCATCATCATCATCATCATCATTTAACAATAACAGCAATAACGCTAATAATCAAAAATAATTTCTTACCCACCTCTCCCCATGGATTGAGGTGGGGAACAATAACAGATTAACATCTAACACATGTTACATGTTAAAAACAGGACATCAGTAAAAAACAGTTACAATACATGATTTCCATTTAAAATAACAAATAATACAAATACCTATTAAAATAGTCAAGATATATCTGAAATTCATTGTTAAAATTCACAATTTAAAATCATCTGGATAGGCTTGCTGGAAGAGACTGGTCTTTAATGCTGTTTTAAATTTGGACAGTGTGTTCAGTTGTTGAATCTCTTCCAGCAGGTGATTCCACAGTCTAGAGGTGGCTGAAGAAAAAGTCCTCTGGGTGACCTTTGCCAATCTAGTCCTGACTGGTTGAAGTAAATATTCCCTGACTGGTTGGAGTGGTGATCCTGTTGGTAAGTTGAACTCAAACCATGTACGGCTTTAACGGTAATAACCAACACTTTGTACTTTGTCCGGAAATTAACTGGCAGCCAGTGGAGTGACTTTAATATCAGTGTGATATGTTCACTCCTAGATGTACCAGTAACCAACTTGGCTGTTGTGTTTTGAACCAAGTGAAGGTTCCAAACTTGGAATAGAGGTAGCCCAATGTAAAGTGCACTGCACAAGTCCAAGATTGAGGCTACCAGTGTGCACACTACCATCTTTAGGTCTGTCAGCTCTAAGAAGGGGTGCAGCTGGTATAACAGCCAAAGCTGATAGTAAGCACCCCTGGCCATCGTATCTGTAGACTTTGCCATCCCAGAAAGTAAAAGATACTTTTTTTTTCAGTTGTGCAATGCAAGCGATACAGGACCTGGACACAGCCTCACAGCCAATCAGTGGATAGAGCTGTGCCTGGGTACCTTCCAGTTACCATCATGCAGATGGGAGAATGTTCTACAGGAAGATACTAGATACCCTCTTGCACAACGTCTTTCAAGTACAAAGCAACTGAGAGGAATCCAAACCAGGGATCATCATTGGCAAATAAGCCATCACTCAAGTTCAGATGAAAGTGCATGCACTTATGCATGGAAATGAGGAGCCATGCTTGGCGTCTTTTATAGAGGGGTTGCTTCAATTCCCCTTTTGCCTTCAACCCCTCTTTTGCCCTTTTCCCCCTCTCTGCCCTTTGTCCATCTCAGTCCCTTCTCCTCCTGCTAAAGAAGGCAAAAAAGGGGGTGTCTGAGCATTTGTTGTAATATACTGAACTTTTCTCCACTGAAAAGGAGAGGAAGGGGGGAGAGAGAGAGAGAGAGAGAAGGCAGATACAGCCTGGCTTGCTGGCTGGCTGGCTATCAGTTCTGCTACCACTCAGCTGTTCAGCCCGCCTCCTGCCTGCAGTGGAGCATTCTCCCCGCCTGCCTCCTTTTGCTTTGGTTCCTGTCACATCACCACTCCATTGTGGGCAGGAGATGAACTGACCAGCCTTCAAGCCTTTTGCGGACCCCCTGCGAGCGCATCATGGGCTGCTGGGGGTCCATGGACCACAGGTTAAGAACTACTGTCCTAGTAGACCTAGTGGAACCTACGTGTGTGTCAACATGAGCAGGGTTGATTTGCAAGGATGGGCTGGTATGTTTATATGTGACACTGAGACCCATAGTGTGGTTTTACTGCATTATCCTCACCTTGCAGTGGGTAGTCATACAAAAACAACAGCATTAGACTTTCAAAAGCTAGGGGTAGCCCCTGATTTAATTTTTTCCAGTGAGGACTGAGCCAACTCAATGGCCACTGGACAGCATCTGACTGGCGTGTGTGTGTGTGTGTGTGTGTGTGTGTGGACAATCATATGGGAAGTGGGAATAGAATAGTGTGGCTGGAATTGTGAACAAGAACCACACCATGCTGCAACATTCTGTTTCAGGTCCCACTTGTCATTTATATCAACATTCATGGAGCTACAATCCAAAAAAAAAAATCATCTAATTGCTTTTCTGTGCTAAGCTTTCACTGGAAATGATACCTTTGCATGCGTATTTCAATCTGTGCCTGGTGGGGATAACACTTTTTTGGGGAGAAGGGGGACGGCAGGCACGTGCAAACCCACCCCTTTAAAAGCATTCCTGAATTATCTTCAATCAACACAGGCTTTTGTGGAGGCTTTGCTAGTGAGGCTGACACACAACACTTTTCCCAAAATGACGAGCAAGACAGCCAAACCCTTTGGCTAATACATGATAGCAGGTGTTTTTAAGTGTAGGCTGAACATCAGAGTGATTAAATACTTCAAAGTTGTTCAATTTCCAACTGGATGTTTGGTTTCACTCATTTCTCAAGTGTCCTTTGTCGACTGTTCAAATCTTTTCTATTACAATACACAACTGACTAAAGTCAAGGAGGGGGAACCTGTATAGAAGCAAGAGCCTTTATTAACTAGTTCTAGATAGCATCCCCACTATCTACCAGCCGAAAGCATATTTCAAAGTGAAGATATGTAGTCTTCTACAAAAGCTCTTAGGCACCAAGAGACACATTCACTGAGGAAGAAAACACCATGTTCATTCCTGAACATGGAATATTCTAGTAATGGGAGAAGAACTTTGCCAGGGTTAGTAACAATGACTCTGCAGCTCTAGTCTGAAGGGTATTTTATTTTATTTTACTTCATTTTATCTTATTTTACTTTATTGTATTTTTATTTTATTTGTGATTTATTTTATTTGCATAGTGGATCTGTTCCAGAACTTTGCTCTGGACCCAAAACAATTTCTTAAAAAGGCTGAAATGACTCAGATCTTCTCAGATATTTGATGGTTCTACCACACCCTTGACAGGACCCAGAGGTGGCTGATGGCTTCCCATGTTGGTGGAACAGTGAATTCACTCTGGGCTTCAGTAAGAGCTTTACACGAGCTATCCCAGGTGCTGATCTCTGTCCCCAAATTAGGTTCAGCACCTTTAAAATTCCAATTAAATCCTGGAGTGGGTTCTACCTCATTGACCTGGGATCCACCATCCACCACTGGTAGGACCTGCTCAACTCTTCTCTGCTTTATTTTACTTACTGAAGGTAGGAATGATGGAAGAAATGGCCCTTGATACACTGGGAACGGACAACCAGATCTTGAATGTTGCCAGACATATACATTGAAAAAAGTAGCAAGACATCATAGGAGTTACAATTCCAAAGCCAATGTTCTTAATTAATTATGTTTTTTCCCACTATTTCAGGGAATAGCTACATCAATGCCATGTGCTGGCAGGAAAAGACCTCTGTTCCTTCTGACTTCCCGCCACTTCTGGATTATCAGCATATTACGCAGGAAGGCAAGTGGGGAAGGAAGGTCGTTTAGAGACTCAAGGGGAAGAAGTGTTTGTTGGAATTCATGCGGGTAGAATCCAGTTCTTCTCCAGCTTGGATTAAAGCCATCTAAAAACTGAGGGGTGTTATAGAATCATAGAAATCATAGAAATGTAGAGTTGGAAGAGACCACACGGGCCATCCAGTCCAACCCCCTGCCGTGCAGGAACACTCTCAAATCACTCCCGACAGATGGCCATCCAGCCTCTGCTTAAAAACCTCCAAAGAAGGAGACTCCACCACACTCCGAGGCAGCATATTCCACTGCCGGACAGCCCTGACTGTCAGGAAGTTCTTCCTGAGGTTCAGGTGGAATCTCCTTTCCTGCAGCTTGAATCCATTGCTCCTTGTTCTGGTCTCTGGAGCGGCAGAAAACAAGCCCTCTCCCTCCTCTACATGGCATCCCTTCAAATATTTAAACAGAGCTATCATGTCCCCTCTTAACCTTCTCTTCTGCAGACTAAACATACCCAGCTCTCTAAGTCTATCCTCATAGGGCTTGGCTTCCAGGCCCTTCACCATTTTGGTCGCCCTCCTCTGGACCTGCTCCAGCTTGACCATGTCCTTTTTGAATTGGGGTGCCCAGAACTGGACACAGTATTCAAGATGAGGTCTAACCAAAGCAGAGTAGAGTGGTACCAGTACCTCCCTCGATCTAGACACCATACTCCTATTGATGCAGCCGAGAATTGCATTGGCTTTCTTGGCTGCCGCGTCACATTGCTGACTCATGTTCAGCTTGTGGTCTATTAAGACTCCTAGATCCCTTTCACACGTACTGCCATCCAGCCACGTGTCCCCCATCCTATATTTCAGCATTCCATTTTTTCTACCTACGTGTAGGACCTTACACTTCTCTCTGTTGAATTTCATTTTGTTAGCCTTGGCCCAGCTCTCCAATCTGTCCAGGTCATTTTGAATTTTGATCCTGTCCTCTGGCGTATTAGCAACCCCTCCCAATTTGGTGTCATCTGCAAATTTGATGAGCATGCCCTCTATTCCTTCATCCAAGTCATTGATGAAAATATTGAACAGCACTGGGCCCAGGACAGAACCCTGTGGCACCCCGCTAGTCACTTTTCTCCAGGATGAAAAGCAGCCATTGGTGAGCACCCTTTGGGAACGGTCAGTCAACCAGTTACAGATCCACCTGACAGTAGCTCTGTCCAGCCCACATTGTACTAGCTTCTTTGCAAGAATGTCATGTGGAACTTTGTCAAAGGCCTTACTGAAATCAAGATATGCTACATCCACAGCATTCCCTTCATCTATCAAGCTAGTAACTCTATCATAAAAAGAGATCAGATTAGTCTGGCATGACTTATTTTTGAGAAATCCATGTTGACTTCTCGTGATTACCGCGTTGCTTTCTAAGTGATTAGAAACTGACTGCTTAATGATCTGCTCCAGGATCTTTCCGGGTACAGACGTCAGGCTGACTGGGCGATAATTATTTGGGTCCTCTTTTTTTCCCTTCTTGAAGATGGGGACAACGTTTGCCCTCTTCCAGTCTGCTGGAACTTCTCCTGTCCTCCAAGATTTCTCAAAGATTATAGCAAGCGGTTCCGAAATGACCTCTGCCAGTTCTTTTAATATCCTAGGATGCAATTCATCTGGCCCTGGAGACTTGAATTCATCCAGTGTGGCCAGGTATTCTTGTACCACCTCTCTACCTATTATGTGCCGCATTTCCCCTGCTTCCTCACCTGCTCCCCAACCACCAGGTTGAGTGCTTGTATCCTTCTGGGAAAAAACTGAGGCAAAGAAGGTGTTAAGTAGTTCTGCCTTTTCTCTTCCCCCTGTTAGTAATTCGCCATCTTCTCTGCGCAGCGACCCTATCGCCTCTTTCTTTTTCCTTTTGCTGCGGACATATTTAAAAAAGCCCTTTTTATTGTGTTTAATGTCTCTGGCCAGCCTAAGTTCGTTCTGTGCTTTAGCCTTTCTGACCTCCTCCCTACATTTCCTGGCTACTTGCTTAAATTCTTCTTTGGTGGTTTCCCCCCTCTTCCATTTCCTGTACAGGTTTCTCTTAACGCTTAGCTCAGCTGAGAGTTCTTTAGTCAACCATTCTGGTTTCTTCAGATGCCTTCCATTTTTCCTCCTTATTGGCACAGTTTTAGACTGTGCCTTCAGTATCTCCCTTTTAAGGAACTCCCATGCCTCCTGAACTCCTTTCCCTTTCACTATTCCTGACCACGGAATTTCAGCCAGCAGCTCCTTAAGTTTACAGAAGTCCGCTTTTTTAAAATCTAAGATGAGTGTCTGGCTACACTTATCTTCTCCTTCCCACTGAATGCCAAATTCCAATAGGGCATGGTCACTCCCCCCTAAAGATCCAACCACTTCTACCTCATTAACAAGGTCATCCCTATTGGTCAGGATCAGATCTAGAATATTTGATCCCCTTGTGGCCTCTTCCACCTTCTGGACCATGAAATTGTCTGCAAGACAAGCAAGAAACTTGCTGGGCCTTGCTGTCTTGGCAGAGTTTGACTGCCAACATATATCCGGGTAATTGAAATCTCCTATTATTACTGTATCTCTCCTTTTTGAATGCGCGGTCATTTGGTTGAGGAAGGCATCATCAAGGTCCTCAGTCTGGGCTGGAGGTCTGTAGTAAACCCCCACCAGAATATCCCTATTGTTTCTTGCTCCCTTAATTTTTACCCAGATGCTCTCGACCTGGCTTTCTGGGTTCAAGTCATGGATCTCTTCACAGGTGAAAACATCCTTGACATACAAGGCTACTCCTCCTCCTTTCTTGTTTGGTCTATTTTTACAAAATAGGCTATACCCCTCTATTCCTACATTCCAATCATGAGACTCATCCCACCACGTCTCAGTGATGCCTATCAAATCGTATTTATTTTGTTGTACTAGGAGTTCAAGTTCATCTTGCTTGTTTCCCATACTCTGCGCGTTAGTGTAGAGACACTTAAATCCCCGGGCCCTTCCTGCAAGTCCTGTACTATAGTTTCTACTCCTCCCACCACTGGACGCTTGTACTACTTGGTCAGTATAATTTGGGCCTTTCTCCCCTGCACTCGCCGTGTCTTTGCCCTGAATAATATTGTCTCCCTCCCCAGCAGAACTTAGTTTAAAGACCTCTTAATCCTCCGTGCAAGACTGTTTGCAAAAACATTCTTGCCAAGTTTCGTGAGGTGCAGCCCATCCCTTGCCAGAAGCCCACGTTCATGGAAATTCAGACCGTGTTCCAAAAACCCAAACCGTTGCTGGCGGCACCATGTGCGGAGCCAGTTGTTGACCTCTGCTATTGCCCTTTCCCTTTGTGCACCATATCCTTGAACAGGGAGGAGAGATGAAATGACCACCTGCGCACCAAGGTCCTTAAGCTTTGTCCCCATAAGCTCGTAGTCCTTTGCGATGTGGTAAAAGCTGCGCCTCGCAGTGTCATTGGTTCCGACATGAACCACAATGAGGGGCTTATGGTCAGTGGGCTTGACCAGCCTGGTTAGCCTCTCTGTTATGTGGTTGATCTTGGCCCCAGGAAGACAGCAGACTTCTCGATTGAACTTGTCGGGTTTGCAAACTGCCGGTTCAGTTCCTCTGAGCAAGGAGTCCCCAACAACCAGAACTCGCCTCCTCTGAGGCTTGTCCGGGGCTCCTCGACGAGCAGGTTCTTCCAGGACTGGCTGGACACTCTGTTGAGGCTGAGACTGCTGATCTAGTTCCTGTTGCCAATGTTGGATTCCTTCTTGTTGACGTTCTGTTCCCTCCTCCTGGCGCTCCTCATCGTTCATAAGGCCAAGAACTTTGAAGCGATTGTGTAGGTTGAGAGTCTCTGTTTCCTTCCTGGTCCTCCTACTCCTCCGTGTGACATTCCTCCAAGCATCCGTTTCTTGGCCCAGTGTGCTGACTTCCTGATCGGGCAGCTCCCCCGCGCATTCGGTCTTCAGGAAGGACTTCTCTGCCCTATCCAAAAACTCCTCCCCTTCCCTAATAAGATGAAGATTAGAAACTCGTGCCTCCAGCTGGCGAACCTTCTCCTCCAAGAAGTTCACCAGCTTGCACTTGGTGCAGGTGTACCCGACAACATCTTGTGGCAAGAAAAGGAACATCCCACAAGTGCTACAGGTGACCGCGGCAGCTCCCTCACCTTCCATCCTTGATACTACAGACAGTAGTACAGGGAGTAGGTCTAGAAAGAATAACAGGGCTTTCTTCCTAAAATTCAACTGAATCAAGTATGTCTCCTCTGCTGATCGCCAAGGGATGAATTCGAAGAGTTGAAGAAGAGGGCTTCCACTGCGCGCGCCTTTGGCGCGCGCTGTTGGGAGCTCCTAATAAGACTCCTCCCCCCTAGCTGGCTCCTCCCCCTCGTTAGTCAGACCGTGTGCTCAGGGAGAGCACACGGCCAGCACAAGGAGACCTAACAAAAACAAGCAACAAACAGACAAACAAGCAAGCACAGCCCCACAAGCCTGTAAACAACACCTGGTCAAGGATGTCTTCACAGACCCAGCTCACCCTCTCCTCTCTCCTCTGGGAATGAGCTAGAGGGCCGTTGGGAGCTCCTAATAAGACTCCTCCCCCCTAGCTGGCTCCTCCCCCTCGTTAGTCAGACCGTGTGCTCAGGGAGAGCACACGGCCAGCACAAGGAGACCTAACAAAAACAAGCAACAAACAGACAAACAAGCAAGCACAGCCCCACAAGCCTGTAAACAACACCTGGTCAAGGATGTCTTCACAGACCCAGCTCACCCTCTGCTCTCTCCTCTGGGAATGAGCAATTATAAGAATCACTTCATATTTCAGCATTACAGCTCTGGAATATTCATGTTCTGAGCCAAGGAATTACCAATCTCTGAAAGATCTCTATTAGTTACATGCTGCAGAAAGTGTTCTTTCTACCTAATACCAATACAGTCCTGGCTTTTTAAGCAGATGTGGGAGGAAACTTAATTGTATCTACTTCTTTTAAGTAGAAGAAGAAAATACCAAACCCTCAAAGACACTGAATAGAAAGTCTAATCTCACTATTGATCTGGCTCTGCTTAATTAAAGAATAACTGTAAGTATCTCAAATATGTTCAGAAACATTTAGTTTCTAGATAAGCTGTTATGAGAAGCTAATGCATGCTAACACACCAGATAGCACATGCTAACTAATACATTTCAAAAAGACTTTTTAAAAAGCGTATGTACCCTAATAAATACAGAAGTTGGAGCATTTGATACATGTGATTTGCCCAGCTGACAGTAACCTCATTTCAGTGCTTGTCCTCAACCAGAGAATACAGGTTCCTTTGGCGTGTTAAAAACCCCAAGAAACCTGCCGTTTTTATTTTAGTGGGTAATTGTATCTCATCACATCATTACATCATATGTACAAACTTGCCCTTTGATCTTTAGCCTACCCAATCCAGAGAGAGCAGAGAAGTATTTTCTCAAAGTGAATAACATCATTAAAAAAACACCTAAGAAAAGGTATGCCACTGTAAGCCAACCATGCCTAAGTTTTATCACTTTGCTCAGTGATGAGGAATGTTTGGCCATCTGGATGTTTTAGACTACAAAATCCCATAATCTTTTATCCTGGCTCATGCTGACTGGTGCTTCTGGGACATAAAGTCCAAAACAATATGAGGGCCAACGGTTCCCTTCCATGACCATGCTGAATCAGTCCAAGCTCTAGCTACTCCAGTATTTCAAACATCTTCATGAACAAGGCTTCTTCATGATAGTCATCTCCCTTCATGTGTTCTCATCATCAGGTAATTTCATAAAATGCAAACTCAACCATATGGCTTCCACAAGAGAGAAGCCCTGAGGTAAGAGTCCCTTCTTAGTAACATACCACACAGCTTCATTTAAATACTCTGACCACATACCAGGTCACAACCACACAGTGTTGGTTATGTCAACTGCGCCTTCATTGGGCTAATGCACTGCTATATGCATAATCACACGCAGGCATGCTCCAGCATGCATGGTAGGAATATCTAAACCAGTTAGGAAAAGCATGAAATGACTATATATCTCGTTCTATAGCTTGTTGCATTATAAATAAGACCTCAATACCCAGAAAGAGAATTGCAGGATTCCATGAATACCCTGAGAACAGTTTTCTGATCTCTCATTCTCCCAGTACTCTAATTGAACAGTCCAGCATCTACTCTCAGCAGAATTTAGGGAACATAGTGAAACACAGGGGTGCATGAAAAATCATGTGCCTTCAGTTATCATTCATCATTGTTATCAGTTTACACATGTAAATCTGAGGTGTGAACAAGGAAGTAAGAAATGAACTACTTATGCAGATTCTAACCTCCTCAGCCACATGGCTCCATTTTCACTTCTATTAAAGCCTCCTTCAGGCACTTGAAATCTGCGAATTGTAGACAAAGATCAAGCGGGGACAATTCTAGTCTCTCACTTCCTTAGCAGCCATTCCATCACCCTTTTGTCTTTGGAGGCTCTCCATGCATGTTGTTATCCTGAAAAGTCATGGACTGAAGAGACTCTTCTCTTCAGGAAAGAAAGTAAAGAAAGAGAAAAGATGATGGACTAGTGATGGAGGAGGTATGGCTATTTTCTGTAATTATCTGTGGAACCAGTTCCCACATGAATACTTCTCTAGTAATCGTGATGATGCTTTAAAACATACAAAACATTTTGAAATATATTTGTTTTACCATCTCCAGTTTCATATATCCAGTTTAATTAAAAAATAACAGAAGCAGAAGCAACTCATCCTTTGGTCCCATAAGCTGAATCCAGGCCATGTTCTCTACCACTCTCCTCTAGCAACAACCAACACTTGCTACAGCCAATGCATCCTGATGCACCATTTAGACATCAGTTTGAGGTTTCACACAACTCGGTGCTTCTTAAATTATCTGATGTGGAGGACTGACATGCTTCCTCCCAATGTGCCAGGAACCAGCACCAAATTTATATCCATTGCCTACAACTGTTTCTTTCCTGGAAACTCTTCAGGGACCAACAGGGGACAGCTTGTGGACAACCACTGCTCCAGGTACTACCACTTTGCATAACATTGATCTAACCTACACTTCATGGTGCCAGCTGAAGAAGAGCTTGTTTCATCTTTCTACATGACAGGGACAGCTCTCAGCAGAAGATTATCTCATTGTAATTCACTGGTTGTGAACCTCTAGTGGGATCTGAGTACCAACAGAAGCAAAAAGTTGAACTATATTGACTTTGGTAGGCTGACCCATCATGGTAAGTTGTTCTGCTGTCTGTCTTGGTTCCCCACTACAAATACAAAATCCTAAGGAATACTCCTAGAGAGTCAGTTTGCTTCCAAATAGAGCATATTAGAGATTTACAATGTTTTGTCAGGATAAATCAGTAACATCTCCAGTTGTATGCTGTCTCATCAAACATTTATTCTTATTACAAATGTCTGCGAAGAAGGTAAGAAGGTGAATGCATGGGGAGGGGGGAATCACTGAAATGTCCAGGGAGTTCAAATGGGAAAATTGTCTGCCCATATATCCACCTCAGCTAACACCCTCCTGTGGCCCTTTTCACCACCCATTCCCTTTTTAGGCTTATGTCCTGTGACAGTGCCCAGCCGATGAAGAGAATTCAGATGATCTTGGGAGCATCTGCTTTCTCTTGTCTGATGGGGAAAGGGTTCCCTGTGGTTTCTTCATAATTTGTAGCTTCAGGCTAAGTTCAAATCCGGCAATGGGCAGATGATGGAAAATACCCTGTACTCAAGGAGGATTCTCTTATTTACATAGCTCAGCCATTGTTTCTTTTACAGAAACTTTATCTTTTTGAAACTGATACTTCCAACACTGAAATGCTGGTGCCAAGTTAAACTCCTGGAATGCATTTTCTTCATGATTGTATCTGAAAAGTTGGTAATCCAAGAACTGGTCAGCAGGGCAAGAAACACAATGTGCTCTCCACTAATAAGATGCAAACACAATTAAAAAAGAGAGGTAGACACAGAATATGATTGCAGATAGGCAAAGTAGAAAAGTAATGTAACAACTCTGTTGTTTCCCAAGCTATCCTTGAAATCTTGCAGATAGCGTGTTTGTACACTGAAGATCATAAGTGTATCCAAACCACAGCCTCTGAAAGAAGCAGCAATTCA
Organism: Cyclura pinguis; assembly: GCA_030412105.1. Classification (NCBI taxonomy): domain Eukaryota; kingdom Metazoa; phylum Chordata; class Lepidosauria; order Squamata; family Iguanidae; genus Cyclura; species Cyclura pinguis. Next base: position 111,844,913 of record CM059602.1, read on the forward strand.
GAGAGTGGAAGTGCAACTGATTTTTTTTTTTTTTTGGTAAGAGTTCCTTTCTTAGCACTTCCAAAACTAGAAGAAAATATTCATCTGTAAGTGAGCAAGTATCATTTTTCCTATGCCCTTCCAACCACTGGAAAGTGAAGCCTAGAGAGCAACTGACTAGCCCAAGGAAATGCAGCAGTGCTATCACAGTAAGCAAAGGGCTTTCAGACATGCAATTAAAGATGTTTCAATCAAATGAAGGAGCACAATCACAAGAAAGTAGATGGGTGTATATACGTGTGGCAGGAGTACACAGGCAACAGTCCCTATCAAAAGAGGGGTGTTAAGTTACCACAAGGCTTAAGGTAGAATTAGGAGCACCAAAGCTGAGATAAAATATTGGGGGAGCGAAGAAGTAGGGATCTAAATAATCATTTATTTCATTGGCTCTTTCCACATGGCATTTGCATTGCGAAAGGGTGCCTGGAACATCGCACGATTGTGAGGAGCGATCTGCACGACGCACTCACAATTGCACAATGCTCCAGGGGCCGGCAGGCACCGATTGCGCACCTTTTCATTTTCGGCTAGAAGCCGAAAATGGTGCATGATTGCGCATTGGTCCTGGGCCCCACACGCACTTACCTGTTGTGTGGAGCCTCCAGAGCTGCGCCAGTTGTGCTTCCTGCCCCAGCGCAGCCTGGGAAACTCCCAGGCTGCACTGCGGAAGGAAGAGGCAGGGCTCTCATGCAAGCAGGCAGCTCGTGCGGAGCTGAAGCAGCAGGGATGCAAGAGGTAAGGTGTGGAAAGGGCCATTGTCTCTGAGTGACCTTGGTTGCTTTACATACTCTCAGCCCAAGAAAACCCCATGATAGATTCGCCTTAGGGTCACCATAAGTTGGAAACATCTTGAAGGCACAGTACAACAACAACAACACATGTGAGAACTAACTGTTTCAAAAGTTCTCCCTCTGCTAGGCAAGGGTACAAGCACTTGGGAAGTTTTTTTAATAAAAAAATTAACAATTTTGATGTCTTTTTTGTGAAAATATTCAGAAGGTTATGAACTTTTTAAGAAAGTTGCTGGAAGGTTCACCTCTCTATCCCACTGGCAACATAAAGCATATGACTATAAGATGGCCTCAGAATCACTGCTATAAGTAAATATTTAGAAAAATTTGTTCTTATGGGGGATAGGAGAGGGGTCACTTTAAAAGAAAAAAAGGAAAATGTGAAATATTTTAACAAGTCACTCATTGCTCTGGGAAGAGGAGGTGGCCTACACTGAAAACAAAGGCTGAAAGTGAACACTGTTGAGTTTAGCTTTTAAGATTTCCACTGGGGAAATTACACAATAGCTCCCCTGTCACCATGGCCAGGACTCCCCATTTTGCTGCAATATTCCCAGCACCACAGCCATTCCATTGCTGGTGAAGATTTGAGGGGAGTGTCTGGCTATGTTTCTGATGTCATCGGTTGCATCTGGCTGAACAAACATGGCAAGATGCTTCCCTGATTCTCCTCACCCTGCACTGTAGCAAAATAGTAAGTGCAGAAGGGAGAGGTTTGAAGACAATACCAACCTCCACAACAACATCAGCGGCAACAACAAAAATACATAAAATAAGGTGGACTTATATGTGCACATGTCACTAACAGGATTCCAGCCATATAGTGTTCATTTGAGTGAGTCATAAGCGTGCAAGTCTTCCTGAAAACCATTTCTCTGGATCAATTTTCTTGACTCGCATGAGTCTAGCAGCGTGAGCAAAGTTAGACTGATTGATATGTGTCAAACACTCAGAATGAGACAAATGCCTCAGGCAGCATGCTATGCATGTCATGAAAGGGCAGTAAATTCTTACTGATTGAATTTGTGGTCACATTAGCTGTGTTAGTGATTTAATTTGTCAGAGGGAGTGATGCTTGTGAGATTTTCTGCCTCATATGCCAAAGTAATATGGCTCACCTTGGGTACCAAGCACCTTGGTTTGGATGGGTGAGGAGCACCATTTGCTGATCTACCCTAGGCTGCAAAGTGCAATGGACCAGTCCTGAAAAAAATGTGAAACTTCAAACACATGATGCTTCAATCCCAACATTTGTGCAGATTAACCAATAGAGCAAAATGGGACTGTTGTAGACAAACGGGATTGGCGTTTATAGTAAGTATCACAGTGACAGAGACTTGCAGCTGCTGCTTCAATAGCTAACTAATTTAGCTTTACTAAGATAAATAATATAATGCCAATTTCCACTTTGAAGAACTCAGTTTCACCTTCTTTGAAACCTTTGACACAATTTCTACTAGGAAAAAGAAAAGGCAAGCTGATCAAGTTTCCAGCTTTGCAATTCAGTATTTGGAATAACTTACAAAGAGAATAAAATACAAAGAGAAAGAAAGCACCATGGCATTCCAGTTCTTACATTTCTGCAAGCCTTACAAAATACTGAATAATGTACTGTTTTGTTTTACTGAGTGCACATGCCTTATTACTTGTGTTGTGTGCAGCAACTAATACCTTTCCCCTGTGTTCAGATATTTAAATATCCAAATACACATTTAAATTCTAAGTAATAGCCTCTGGCATCTATTGGAGCTTCTACTAGCATTGCACACCACAAAAATGTAGGCTATGAGTGCCACCATATTTATCACACCCTCCAACATTTTATAAGACACGTGTGGCTAAGCAACATCAAAGTGGGATCACAGAAAAAGTTATTAATGAGGAAGAACATATTTGCCTTAGACCCCTGGGAAGGGCAAGAAGGTCTGTTGAGTGCAAACTACTTTTGCATTTTGAACTCAGTTTTCACAGATACAACCACCAGAAAAACCTGAAGCATTCCCCCACCAGAACTAAGGAAACTACCACTCACAAGAAGGATAAAAAGAACATTGGCAATGATTATTACTATTTATACCAACCAAAATCTTAACAATACCCAATCATTGCATGTGCACTTTTTATCCCTTCTGTGGGTAATAGCTTCCTTAGAACTCGGTTTTTGCAATTGAAGGAAGTTGAGGACAATGTGCAAAAGTAGAAGGCAACAACAAGAGAAACTGGGACATTCTGAAAGCAGCCAAAAAATTGGGATGATAGAGAATTAATTGGGACTGCCCTTGCCAAATCAGGAGAGTTGGAGAATATGCTTAAGGTATAACTTTCATCTTTGACAGCTACACAAGCACAATCAGTCCCATAGGACGGCAGCAACACAAAGCAATGGAGACAATACGCATAATTTATTTATTGCAGTTGTGTCCCGCCTGATTTTGAAGGCGCGTATCCATACAACAGCCCTGTGAGACAGGTTAGGCTCACGGCTAAACAGTAATGTATGCTAAATACATGCTGAACCGCAATGTTCACTCTTTGCTTTTCACATACATCTGGACTCAAAATTAGCATCAAGATATTTTACAGCACCCCCCCCCCCCATCAATACTTTGCTCTAGTCAGTTTCCTAGGCTACTGGAAAAGACTTTTAGGGGACAAGGTGGAAGGGGCCTAGAGAATCCCCCCCACAAACGTGCATTTACAGGAGCTCCTTCCACAACACTGTCGCAGCTCTGGATACTGGCTGGAGTGTGCCCAGTGTTCAGTGTAGGATCTCTTTGGTTTTGACTCATGAAAAAATATGCACAAGCCCAATCTGAATTAGGGTGATTAGAATGATCACATTCAGGTAAAGATGTAATCTCTCCTTATCTTTGCCTAATCTTTTCCCTGTCCTCTTACATAGGAATGTGTGGAGTACCTCTTTACTCAGGAGCATAGAACTGGAAGGCTTTGATGGTGGACAGAACTTTAAACTTCCTCTATCAGCATATGGGGTGACTATTCAGACTGGCTCCAGATGTATGTGAAAACCAAACAGTTCCTAAACTGCATGCTACATGCTTAACACACTGCATACTTGAACTCTGAGAAATAAATGGCACTGACCCAAGTCACATCTGCTCAGTGAGATTCCTGGCTGAAGAGGAATTAGAACTCAAGTCAGCTAACTGGAAGCTAGTTCAAGAGAAAGATTTTTGGGCCAGAGCTGGAAAATAAAGAGTTGCTTCACACATACATAGTTGTAACTTCTTTTAAAGTTGTTGTGGTTATGGTTGTTGTTAAAGTACTGGGCCTCAGCCCAACTGTTAGGGCCTCAGCCCAACTGTTGATCTGTTGAATCACTGAAAACTACATAAGTATTAACCTATTGAGTTTCCATTGATTCAGCAGATCCAGTCTACTATTTGGGACTCAACAATTGAAGTAAGGCCAACTGTTGTGAGTTAACTAGGTTATTAACAAAGTTTTATCTGGAGCTGTATAAAACCCTGTTAATCAGCTAGTTACAATAGCTGTACTTTTGTTAAAAAAAGTAAGTACTGTAAGTTAATTTGTTGATGATCAGAGTTTAATACTTAATGGAGGCCTACAGTGGATTTTTTCCTAGGTCAAGAAAAAAGAACAAGGGGGGAATCTAGAGCAGGAGTTGGACCATATGATCCTCTACATGTCACTGGACTGCAAACAATGAGTTAGAAGTAAATGAGTTACTTTTGGAGTAACAAAGGTATAATGAAGTTACATCTCAAAGGTAACTCAGTAAGATTGAAGTTGCTTTCAGATGTAATGAGCAAAGGTTTCTCAATACCTTCACATTTAAAGGGCATTTTTAGTAGCATCTTGGTAGGAATATTTTAATACAGAATTTCATATCATTCCCTTATCAATCCTTAGATTTTTTTTTCTCTCTCGCTCCAAAAAGTAATGGAAAAGAATAGGGAAAAGGAGCAAACTGTGTAATAAAGAACATAACAATTTACTTTTATCACATTGTAACAAGCAACAGTAACAATGTACTGCAACGAGTAACTGGAACAAATTACTTTTAAAAGCAACTTTCCAAGCTTTATCAATAATGAGGAATGCCAGGAGTTCAGCAATCCAACAATCTCTGGAGACCTTCATGATTTCTATCCTGGGTTGCCTTTAAGGAGCAATTATTATTTTATTTATATATTACATTTCAATCCTGCCTTTCCCACAAGCAAGTGAATAAGCTTCACTCTCCCCATTTGTTACTCATAGGGACCCTATAAGTAGGTCAGCCTGCAAGAAAGAGAAAGGGACGGAGGGAGAGGTTAGCCCATGGTCAGACCAGGAATTTCATGGTCCAGCGGAGACCAGGGTCTTACCACACCATGGCACCATTCCGGCATGGGAACATGTTGCTGCCAGTCTGTGACACATGTCATCATATGGTCCCACAGCTGTTGCATCCCCAGCTGTCACAATAGCACTGTAAACCACTATTAGAAAAAAATCCAGTTAATGGCCTCCCTTTGCGCAACAATCCCATTGGCTGCGGACATGCAGGAAGAGTGGAAGTGCTATTAAGCGCTTCCTTCTGCAGTACAACTGAGGAAGAGGCCATCTGTATTGTGGAAGGAAGGACTGTGTCCAGAACACTACTCATCTGCCAGCAGCCAACCAATGTAGTGGGGAGCGTTCAGCTCCCAATCCAAGCCCAGCAATGGCACTGCCGGGATCATGACGGGACAATGTGGGATCGTGACATAGTGCAGCAAGGGCCTAGGACTTCCATCTCTGAATCCACAGTCTGGTGCAGATTCACTGGAAATGAATATAGTAAAAGGAGGGAGATTCAAAATTGCTCTGCAATTCAGGACAGGTAGCCCTCATGTGTTTCAAATCCAACAACCAGCAATGAACAAGTTACCTCATATTTCCTATGCTGATGACATTACAGTTTTAGATATACTGAAATCTCAATCCCAGCACATACGAGTGATTTCTTTTTTAAAATAAACTGTCTTTTTTGGACAGTTACATACAGAAAGAACTCCACAATTACCAACTCCAGCCAGAATGTGAATAAGGTTAACAATTTTTCTATTAACTTGTGCAGTTTGCAAACATTGCAAAACAACCTGATACTATAATTATGACCGGTAATATTTTTTTTTCAGTGTTAATGCAGAGATAGTAATGGCAGAGATTTTTTTTTATTCTTTTACCGCATCCTTTTCTCATTTTTTTTAAACCTCCATTCTCCCAACTTTGGATGAATATAATTTCTTTCTCAAAAGCATAAAAGAGGTCTCCTGCATTCCATTTAGTTTATTTGTATCCTATTATCCTCAAACAGCCAGCCCAACAGTAAATTACCAAACGATAAAAGGATTTCCTACTAAAGGAAGCTAAGAACTACACGGAGAAAAGAAAAACTTTTTAATCATGCTGGCAGATGGAAACCCTACTGTTTTGGACTGGAGAAAACAAAACAAAAGTCTGTCAGAAGCATAATTGCTTCAAGGTGTTTTAGGTATCATTTCCCTTCCGGCAATAATGTCATAGTTCTTTTGTTATACTGCATTCCCCACCATACCAACTCCACTGTCTTTTCCTACTGCTAGCAGGTAAGACCATATGTTGATCAGGCCAAACAACCACGAAGTAGGGAAATTACTATGTCAAATGTGGTTGCCCTGACTATGACTGGTAGCAAGGCTCACAAACTGAAGTGCCAAAGGTATAGTTAGTCTCCTGAAAGATGCCAAGTGCCCTCTCACTAACTGTTGACCTAGATATCACACCCTCCAACATTTCATAGGGGAAAACCAGGACACATGTGTTCAGAGTGTGGCTGAGATGGCAAAAGTTATTAATGAAGATAAATACACAAGATAGTAGTGGCTGCAGCAGTGTACTTTTTGCCTGAGCCTATTGCTAAAAGCAAGGATCATCCCTCATCTCCTCTTCCCCCTGCCTGCACTGCTGAGCTAACTGAGTACCAATTATGTCTGCACTTTGAAACTGGTTTGCTTCAACTGAAGTAAGCTGAAGACAAAAGGAGAAAGTGGGAGGAGATAAGCAAAATTGGGACATTTTAAAAGTGGGGCAGAAGAGGATTAATCAGTACTGCCCCTGTCAGACTGAAACAATCGGAGGGTATGAGATACAAAAAGATACAAGAAGAAAAATAGGTAGGAGGAACTGGCATGGGTGAAATCTGTCAGTTTCACTTTCCATATTTTTTTAAAATCCTCAAGTTCTTTAATCAAACATGTGAAGAAATTTTCAAATTCTAGAATGTTATTCTCATAAAATGAACCACACAAAATACTCATCAAGCTGCCCTAACCATTCAGTCAGTACTTAATCCAGCTATTCCCTGCAAGGAGGGCACCATATTATCCATGCCTATCACATAGTTGTTACAGATGAGGACATTGTTGTGGAGTGGAGGAAAAGGTAGAAATACCAGTTCAGCAACAACAGCATAGCTAAATACCTAGAAGTGCAAAAATTGAGGTTAATACTCAAGATTATAGGGCTGGATTGGCAGCCTTTTGCTTTCAGTTTCAGATTCCTTAAACCAAGCTTATGGAGAATTTTGTCAATTTTGGAAAAGCGCCATTACAAATTCACTTACTCTAAGAAGAAAGTGGCATATATACTGACTGAACTAGTTGGATAGATGGTTCTTGAGTCTGACAGTTCAAATACCTGCTGATCATCCTTCCAATTGGGAGTTGATTTATGGGATTTTTCCTATTCCTACAGAATAACCCTATTCAGGTAGCCTTCATGCAACTCAAATCATATTGAAGAGGAAGAGTGGTGCCATGAACATTAGCCTTCTTTCCACTGCTATGTCTCCCGCTGGCCCCAGCCCAGTTTTTCCAAACACTGTAGGCACATTCACACAGACCATATGCATTAAATTAAGCTTTCTTACTGCAGACATATCTGGACAGCACAGGGCAGGACTGAGAAATGTGTGGCCCTCCAGACTTTTTTGGACTGTAGCTTCCATCAGCCTTAGCCAATGCAGAAGGATGATATGACCCACAATGCAACATCTGAATTTCCCAGCTCTGGAAGAGGGGCAGGTTCAACAGAGGACATGATACAGCATGGGACAGAATAGTAGTCTTAGGACCAACTCTCTAAATAGGGCTAACATCTGTCTTGAATCAGGAACTGAGGTGTGAAATGTTTCAGACTTCCCTGAAGGAATAAACAACTTCTGTATGAGAGAAAGATAATGAGTAAGGCTGCTCTTGGATACAGAGCCAAAATTCAGAATGTGGAAAGGATATTTTGGAATTACAACTTGTAGAATCCCCATCAGCCTGCCTGCTGTCAAGATTAAACTGTAAAGAATATGAGAAACAGTCTCACATTAAGCTAGACTATTTATCCACTAATCTTACTATTGTCTACTTGGTCTATTTGTGGTTCTTCATAGTCTCAGGATGAAAAAGGTCTCTTGTTATACCATAACTCTTGTTATGTCTTTTTTAATTGCTATCAGAGATTGAACACAGGGCTTTTTGCATGTAAACCATGACATCTCCCCCTGGGCTATGGCACCTCCAAATAGGGATTTATCTTAAGAACACTGATTGTGATTTAGCAATAAATCTTAGAGGAACTTCAACAATACCATCAAGACATTCTGTGCGTGTGTGTGTGCATGTGTCTTCAAGACACCTGTCAACATGCGGTGATCCCATAATTTTTCACAGGGCTTTCTTAGGCGAGAAACCCTCAGAGGTGGCTTTGCCAGTTCCTTCTTCTGAAATACAGCCTACAGCACCTGCTATTCATTGGTGGTGTCCCATCCAAGTGCTAGCCAGGACTGACCCTGCTTCCAAGGTCAGACGGGATCTGGTGCCTAATGCCAATATAAAACCTTTGGTTTTGAAGTCAGCTGAGTTGGAATTTCTTTCTTTTTCTTTCCTCTTTTTTTTTAAAGCAGCCATAGCTAGCACACAGCCAGTGTGGTATAGTGGTTTCAGTATTATACTAAAACTCTGGGAGACCTGGGTTTAAATCTCCACCTAGCCACGGAAACCCACTGGATGGTCTCTGGCAAGTCACATTCTCTCATCCTAAGAGGAAGGCAATGGCAAACCTTCTCTGAGTAAATCTTGCCAAGAAAATCCTATGACAGGGTTACAACAGATTGCATTCACCTGGAAGACACATAAGAGCAACAAAAATAGCTAGCACACATTCACACTCATTCAACTAGCTAAAACAGGAGAAGTAAGATGTTATTAGATCCCTATTCTTATCACTCTTCACTACTGTCTGTAGTGCATAGTGCTGATGGGATTTGTGGTACAACAACATTCAGATGACTGCATATTTACCAGATCTCACCTAGAGAATGATCAATGTATGACAACATACAGCATTATTTAAATAGGTGATTCCTCAGCAAGTTAGACTTGTAGTTAGACTTCAACTCCCAGAAGCACTAGGCACTGAAATTTGACAATATCTGGGGATCCACATTTCAGAACAACTGATTTGCATAGTTAGATCAAAAATAAGTATGTCAAGCAGGCTAGCAGGGTTGAGTAATAACTGGACATGGTCTCAACCGCAAAGCCCTCCCTTAATAGTATATCTGAAGGACTTAGTTTTTAAACCAAAGTATCTAGCTTACTGGAAAACATCAAACAAGAAGGAGATATTTATGGATTAAGTGAAAACTTACAGTATTCTTCCCCTCTCCCACTCTTTAGTCTACATATCACAGACACAGAGTATCTCTGTAAATACTGCTTAAGATTTTGTAATAAAATTATGTAGCTCTTCTCTCTTATAGGAGAGGGAAGTTTATGTATCATTTAAAAAAATATAAAAATCAAGCCCAAAAGGATTTGTTTCTGGGAGAGGGCAGAAAAAGATACCTTCTTTTACTTCCAGGGGTCTTTCTCAAGCCTCCTTGTAAAGGACAAGTAAAGAACTGCACGACCTACACAACATACCAAGCATATTTCTGTGTCAGCTGCCAAGGCTGGGGGAAAAAACCCGTCAGTGTTTAGCCACAGGTCTACTGCAGAAATGCTGAATTTTAATAGCAAAGCTATGAAACAGGGTTCTTGCTGTTTTTCACTGCCAGAGTCAAAGCATACATGGAAGGAGATGTGACCATATCACCTGCTGATCCCTGGGACTCCAAGCAGCATTTACACATTGAGGCCATCCAAAGTTATTTCAGATCTTCTCACTTCATTGTAAAATGGGCCCATGTATTCTAAAACTTCAGAATTAAAATTCTGAATTAAAATACAGAGCTCTTGGGAGCTACAACAGCCTAGCAAGAGCAGGTTTGTAGGTTTGGTACTTGACACAAGGAAATAAAACATGTCATGTAATCAGGGTGTAGGTACAGGAGAGGGACAAAATGAGGGCACTGCCTCCCAAATAAGAATCTGCTATATGAAGATATCCTTTACTCCACAGATGTTTAGCACTGCAGTGCGTGAGAGGCACTAACAATCACTCATGCTAGAACTCTTATATTTGCTTTGTTGCTCTCACTTAGATCCTTTGCCTGTCCCTTTTCTTTGGCTGCTTCAGTTCTATTTCTGAAGCTTCAACTGAAGTTTTAAGTTATTGCAATGGCAGAAATTTGAGAACTGAAAGAAAATTTCATTTAGAGAGCAGCAAAAGTCTTATTTGGGGACAACACCCCCACTTGGCCCTTCCCCCATAGCTACATTCCTGCCATTAGCACACAACAAGCTAAATCAGGGCCACGTTAGTCACACTGATGACCCATTATAATCAATCTCAGTGGTCAGTTGTTACAACAGCTGAGTAGAGTGGGGACTTAGAGCCTTTCTACACTACCCTTTCATGGTGCTATTATTCCACTTTCAAGATCATATGGAATCCCGGGGTTTGCAGTTTAAGGAAGGGCATTTAGAATTCTCAGCCAGAGAGCTCTTTGGCCTCAGTAAACTACAAACCCCAGAATTCCATAGAATGTTGAACATGGAATAATAGCACTATAACACTGTAGTGTGGAAACACCCTGAGTGTGCAGACACTGCAAACCTACACACATATCTGGAAGGAGGCGTCATTTAAATTAGTGGGAGTTACTTTTGTGTTAAGATGCATAGGTTTGTGTTGTAAAACCACAATCATCAACCTCATCACCTGGATGGATACTCCATTGAATTGAATGGGACTTAGTCCTGTCTTGAATGGTCCTGTCCAGACCTGTGATGTTAATCTCAATCTAGCCCAACATTCCCATCTTTTTTTTCTGTTCATCCTGTTTTTTAAACAACTTGCTCCATAAAATTATAGCAGGTAATCATGCCCCTATCAGCCACATCCATGTGAATAAAAGCTTCACCAGCTTCACTTCTGAATGCATCTCTACAATTAAAGGCACAGAAGTCAATCTAGAAAAAAAACTAAAAATAAAGTGGAGGCAGAGATGGAGGCAATACACTGGCGTGTTGAACTATACTCAAGGGTGGTCAAATGCAAATGCTGGGTTTGTGCAGTTTTAGTAGATGTGCAGAAGATGGAATTTCAACAAGGGTAGATTGTTATGTCAGCACGGTATAGTGGTTTGAGCACTGGACTACAACTCTGGAGTCCAAGGTTCAAATCCTCAGTCACATTCTCTCAGCCTCAGAGTAAGGCAAAGGCAAACCCCCTTTGAACAAATCTTGTCAAGAATGTACAAACTACTGCTACTGAAATGTTCACTTCTGCACAACTATTTAACAGTGCAGGAAATGAGACTGCTTTTGCATCTAGCCACCTCAGTTTGTACTGGAGAGCAAGTAATACATTACACACAGTGCTCCAAGCACAAAACAGGGTGGCAAAATGAGGGCAAATCTTCCCAAATAAGAATTCTATCCACTCTGAAATTTTCCTTCAGTCCCCAAATTTCTAGCATATCAGTATCTTAAAACTTCAGTTGAGCACTTAGAAATGTATTTTAGGCATCTAAAGGAAGCAGACAAAGTCATCAAGGGAACACGAACACAGCAGATAGAAGAGGTCTAAGTGTGAGGGTTTTCCTAATTGCTATGCCAGAAGTTTGGGGATTGAAAGAAAATTCATTGCAAGGGCAGAATGCCCTCATCCCTTCCCTCCTTACTATACCTTGGCACAAACCATTCTGAAGCAGGAGCATGTCTTATTGAAACCAATGATATTAATTTATAGGAAACAAATGCTTAGCCTATCAGTTTAGTTCAAGGATACTCCAGAATATATACGAACTCTCACTTTTTAATCAGCAGCTCTTAAATAGTTCACATTGCTTTGATATGGCTTTCTGTAAAAAAAACAGAGTGGTTTTTGAATTGTTTCTAATTTCATTATAAAAATAGTGCAGAAATTCTATTCCCATTTTCATACAATTGGGGTCTTGTGTTTCCATTTTGTGGTTTCTGCAAATAGCTACGGAGCTTAAGCAAAAATGGGCATATTTAGAAATAGCCAGCCAAGAAAAGTAGGCCTCTTCTTTCACATGTAGAAGTCTCTCTGGCTTCAAAAGGAACTTGAGATGCACAACGAATCCCCTTGTTGACTTTTTAAAGGTGTTTTCTTTTCATTAGACTTGCAAATCAGTCCACAGAAATTGCTAGCCCATAATTTTTCTCTGACCTGCTTCCCCATCTATCCTTAGGATAACTGTTGACTAACCATGTCAGTGACAAAAAGGGTAGCGAGAAGTGGAGGGGAAAAAGGGCCAACTTTCTTCCAGTTTACAAAAACGCCTCTGATTGGTCACTTGGCGAAGACTTTGACTCATACTAGGTGATCAGGTGATTGGCTATTTATAACTTGCTTTTAAATTAGTTGGAATATATTTATATTGCTTATTCTTGTAACCACAAAGATGAAGCTAAACAGAATTGGTTAGTACCTGACTCCAAGCATGTGAAGCATTCTTCTTCCCTTCTTTTTAATGTGCATATAGTCAGAATAAATTAATCAGTGTGCATTTGCTCAACAACTCGATTTAAAAGTATTCACTGGACATCTTGTGCAATAGGGTTAGCTTTCTCATTCACTGCCTCAGTGTAAAGACATCAACACAGTGTACAGACATTAACACAATTAACAAATTAACACAATTTGGCAGCTGGTGGTGGTAAAGAGCAAGGAAGCATGGAAGCATGTGTTGGCTCTTGAAGCATTCTAAGAAATGGAATTGGAATGCTTTATCCAAGGTCCCATCACAAATATCAACCATCTTATTATTAAACCTCAAAATGAATGTTAGAATGCTGTAGTAGTCTTTCTAAACAGTAGTAAGGTTGCAACCATCTGTACACATTCTTATGATTAACCCCACTGAACATAGCAGGGCTTATGTTCTCTAACAGTACATAGCATTGGGCTGCATGTCTACACTAGAATCCTATGGATGTTTGCGCAGAAGTCATTTTCATCACATTCAATGATGTGTAAGATCACAGGTGCTTTCAAGAGGGAATTATATGTGTGTGTGTGCGCGTGTGTGTGCGCGCGCACACACACACACATATATATATCTTGGAGATATCACTGGTAAAAAAAGATATTCATTTTTTTTATCCTGCTTGCTTTGACAATCAAAATTTCTTATCTTATTTATATATTTGACGGCTTAACAACGACACCAAAGGAGCACACGTGCAACCATATAACTGCAAACCTATGCCTTTTGGAAGTTTAATACTTTAATACAAAACCTAGGCAACCCCTCCCCAATGTGGTGTTCTCCAGGTGTGTTAAATTACAATTCCCATCAGATAGAAGCTGGAGTCTAAAACATCCGAAAGGTAAAGGGTTGGGTAAAATTTAGTTAGATTGCCCACAATTCAGAAAATTTCTTTTCTAGGAAATTAAGACAACAGAATGTCCAGGCAGGTTTTTTTCTTTTTTTTCCATAAGAACAAAACTCTTTATTGGAGCAGGATTCAGAATTTGACAAAATCATCTTGTCAGATCTTTGTGTGACATCAGAATTCTCTGCTTGGATGTCAGTCCATGTTCCAGCAAGACTTTCTTCCAAGGAAGAATACCTAAGAGGATCATCAACCCTAGAGAGATTGGCACCATGTGGCAAAAAGAAAAACCCTGTGCCAACATATTTTCAGTCATCTGAGTTGCATTTGGAAAAAGCAACTTTCATTCCGTTGGAAACAACCCCCAACACATGCTTTTCCAGCACTCTCTCACTTCCTAAGAGCTAATATGGGACAAACAGGTAGGGAGGAAAGACAAGCCTCCAAAACACATACAGGATTTTTTAAAAAAAGAGAGAGGGAGAGAGGCAGGGAGGGAGGGAGGGAGGGAAGGAAATAGTAGCCATGCTGTTTATCTTCACAGAATCCGTTCTTAAATGGCTTTACTTAGTGTGAAGTCAAGTTGTGCCCACAGTGGTGCTGCACATGTCCTCTTGGCCTTCAGAGGGAGAAAGGAAAGAGATTCATTCACATCTCCATCAGAGGGTTATTTCTCCATCTCCATTTCAAATTAAACCAGCAGGGGGCAGAAAGATGGACTGGTGTGACTGACATGCAAGTCCAAGAGGTGATCAGGAACCCAGAGGGTGAAAGGGAATTCTCATTCAGAGCAAGAGTGAGAGCGTGCACACCTATTGGGTCTCTAATGTGACTATGGAAAATTCAGACTGGAAACCCAACTGGCCGATCCACACAAGCAAGAGCTGTTTCCATAAGAGAAAAGCAAATTGTAATGACCAAGAGATTTCCTTCTGAAATAGCTCAAGGTCTGTGCTTGAGGCCAGCACTTAGGGAGGCAAACATGGCAAGGTGGATCAATACACACACATCACTCAATTGCTTCAACAAGATGGAAGAAGTTCACAAAGAAGGAGGTCACTGTGTCAATCCCTCAAGAAAGGAAATATCACACACAGACAAGCCACAGTACAGACAATTTTTTCTTCAAAATCAGGCAGAAAGAGGAACTCAAAACAAGATGCAAAGCAGCCAGTCACTTTGAGGTGGCATGCTAAGGGGTGCACCTTTCACAGTGACCCCTGGACAGCCATTGGAAGGCAGCTCAGCAGCTTTTCTAGACTGATGGCCAATGGGGGAAAGGAGGACATCCCCTCCTGTAATCCCCTTCTTAGCTAAGCCTTCCTCTCTCTTCCCAGAACTTCTTTCCTTGCTTGAAAAGCCAAGCTTCTGTTTGGATAGTGACTCCACTGCATGCAAAGAGCCCAGC
The DNA here is from genome assembly GCA_030412105.1 of Cyclura pinguis. Classification (NCBI taxonomy): domain Eukaryota; kingdom Metazoa; phylum Chordata; class Lepidosauria; order Squamata; family Iguanidae; genus Cyclura; species Cyclura pinguis. The sequence continues at coordinate 111,859,942 of CM059602.1, forward strand.
TACTGGGGGTGGGGGGATGAGAGTATTGCTCCCCACAAGAATTCTGTCTCTTGATGAAACTTTCCTTTATTCCCTAAATTTCTAGCATTGCAGTAGAACTTCAGCTGAGCATTCAGAAGCACTGCACAAACATTTGCACTGCACAGACATCCGAAGAACAGGGGCATGCAAAGTGACCAAGGGAAAGCGAAGCCAGCAAAGGGAAGAGTTCTAGGGGCGAACAGTTTTCAACGTCTGGCTCTCTGGAATGCTAGATATTTGAGGGCTGAGGGAAAGTTTCACACGGATAGGCAGAATTCTTACGTTGAGAGGAAAGCCCTCCTTTCGTCCCTCTGCAGCTACACTCTTGGCAGGAACTGCACCCTGCTAACACGTATGCCCACAGACACCTAAGGGACCATTCACCCCGCCTGCCCAGGGATGCACCTAAGGGGGAGGAGAAAGGGAGGAGATTCCTCCTCCGGAGCGCACGGCACTCCTGTCACAGCCTTGCCACGTAAGCTGGACAGAGTCAGGGGGGCTCGTAAATCCCCTCTTTTTCTTAGAGGGAGTGTGGGCCCATCAGAGATGTAAACCAGGTAAAGGGGAGAGTGAGCTCACAGCTAGTGCTCTCGGGATGGGACAGCTGCCACTGACCCCACAGACGTCTGTTTCACGTACATTCACCGCACACCTCTGTGCCGCTCCAAAACGGACACAGTTCCGACCCGACCGATCAAACCCTTTCTCACACACGATTCGAGAAGATATCCCCGTTCCTAAACAAGGAGGACCGCTCACATCCATTTCGTCTCCATCTGACCCCAATGGAAGAAGTTCGCTACCGCGAAGACCTCTTTGCTCATTTGACCCTTTTTTTTCGCTCTTGTCTCCTCTTTGAAACAAAGGCGCTGATTTTGAAACCCGCAGCTCGAAGGCTAGAGACAGTGTTTCCCACCTCCTCCTTCGAGCCGTTCATAAAGTCCTATTGACATACCGACGCGCGCACACACACACACACACCGCCCGCCCGAGCGCTCCGCCACCCTCCTCCCCGCGCCTCTTGAATTTCCCTTTTGGCCACGATTTCGTGAATTTGATCAGCTTAATGACTCGGGCAAGTTCAAGAGGACGGAGGCGGCGGGGTGGCGTGGCGAGAATTCGCAGAACCCTTTTTCTCTCCCCAGGCTTAAAAAGCGGCCGGCCGCACAAAGAAAAGTAGCTTTGTTCCCAAAGTTCACCGTCTGCTTTCCCGAGCCCAGCCTCTCTGCCCACTCCCCGCTCCGCTCGACGGCGCGTTGGAAAGCATCGGAAAGCAGAGGAAGAAAGTAAGAGCCTTCGCAGCCCCCGGTCCTCCGTGGGAGGGGGGGGCGCTTACTCGAAAGTTAACCCAATTAAGTTTAGTAAGTAAGCTAGAACAATTGGGGGGAGCAGACTAGTCAAGACAGATTCTGCTTTCCAGGCAAGCTTCTCAAGTTCTGTCCTATAAATACATTCCGGAGGAGCTCTCGATTGGGAGTTGGAGAACAGCCCGCGAACCTGACTGTCCACGGCAGTGAAATGAAATCCTCGGGGTATGTGCAGAGTGCCCCTCACTTCGCGGCAGGGACGGGGAATGCGTGGGAGGCGGACTCGCAATTCCTCCCCCCGCCCCACCGCGATCTAGAAGTTTGACCTGCGGGTCCCCTTCCCACCCGCCGCAAGGCTCCCCTCAATAGGCTCGGGACGGGCGGGGGAGGCGCGGCGGCAGCAGCCCCAGCCGCCGCCGACGAGGACGACGACGACGCGGGGCTTCCTCCTTCCCTCGCCTCTTACCTCCTCTGACCTCGGCCGCCTGGAGGAGCAGGAGCGCGCTCCAAGTGATGAGGAGGAGCGCGGGCGACGCGGCGTCCCCGAACCACCGTTTCGTTTTCCACCTTGTGGACCATCGCCGCCTCGTCGTCTCCATGGCTCTGGGCGGCCGCACCGCACCGCAGCGAGCGGGGGAACTGCGAGCCACCCACCTCCCTGGCCCCTGCCGCCGCCGCCGCCGCCGCCGCCGGGGCGCCTTCGCCCCCCGCGCTCCGCTTGCCTCGGCTCGCCCGCCGTCGCCTCCCGTCCGCCTTAAGATCCCAAGAGGTGCCTCCGCCTTCTTCACTGGCCCATGGGGAGCGGGGGGACTCGAAAAGCGGGTCTGGTTTTCAAAAAGGAAAAGCGGAGAAGCCCCAGGGAAAAGGTGCTGCGGGGAGGGCGGAGGGCGAAGTCCTGGAGGGTCGGCCCGGCTCGGCTTTGGGCCCCTCGGCTGCGTCCTCCCCGGCGCCCGGACTTCAGACTGAGGGGCTTCAGTCCACCCGCGAAGAGCGCAGCATCCCCCCTCGAGGTTGCATCCCGTAAAGAGGGCTGGCCGAGAGGCGCACGGGGAGAGCAGGAGCGGCGGCGGCAGCCAGCGAGCGGCCGGACCCCTCCTTCTCCTCCCCCGCCCTCCTTTTCTTCCCCCCGCCTCCAACCCCGAGGAGCCTAAACGGACAAGGAGGCTGCCGGTCAGAAGCCAATGGCGAGGCGCCTTCGGCCCCCAAGGCTACGCCCACCGCCCTCCCCCCCACGCTCGGAAAGACCCGAAGCGGCGGGATCCTCCAAACCGACGCGCTCCAAAGTCCGCGGAACGAGGCTTGGGCGGCAGAGGTAGAAAGGAAGCCCTCGTTGGTAGCCCTACGTCGCCTCAAACCGCCAACCTCAAGGGGGAGAGAGGGGTGGCAAGATGTTGGAGGGCGCTGGAGGCGCAGAACTGCGGGCCCTCGGAGAAGCAGACGGCTGCCTTCAGGTGCGCCCGGGAGCGCCGTCCCAGCTCCGGTCAGACTGAACTGCCAGACCCAATAGAACGGGGAGAGGTGGTGCCATCTTGGCCATTGCCTCAGGCAGCAGAATGTATGAAGTCAGCCAAGACCGCAGTAAGGTCTGCTGCCACAGGCAAAGCAGCATAGGGTGTCCCTGTCCGCCTCACAAGAAAGACATGGTGAATAGCGGCCAAGGCTCCCCAAGTTGTTTTGGCACCTGAGGTGCAAACTCCCATAAGTGCTTCTGTCCCCTATTTCTGGCAGTAAAAGTACAATAACAATATTAATTAACAATGTTAACTTGGTGTCTTTCCAAATCCGCTGCTTGAGTTAGGAGGATCTTCACGCTAGAACCCATTATAGCATCCCTACCCTGTTCAGTAATTTACCACCAAACCAGAGTCCAAGATGATGCTTATTTACAATTTACCTTCATTTAGATTAATACAGCTGAGTCTTTTTTTTTTTTTTAACTTACGAGTGAGCATGTGGTTCCCCCACTCCAGGTATATCTTAAACTTTTCCTCACAGCTGCTGCTGTTGCAGCAGATCCATCCCTTTGCATTACATTTATTTGGCTTTCACAGTCATATCACCGTTATACCATCACGGCCATTTGATAGGCAAAGATTACTAGTTATGAAAAGAGCAAACATATATCGTACCCCAGCCATATCTAAAAGAGTAATTGAAGTCAAAACAAAAAGAGAGCAAAAGTGCAGGGTGGTGAATTCTTTGTAGGTCCTGGACGAGGAATGGTTCATCATGCCTTCTTCACTTGCTCCTTTTGTTCTTAGGCTCTAACAGGTAGAAGAGACCTTAAGAGCCACCTAGTCCAAGGCGGTTTCCACCATACACTGTTATAGTGCTGTTATTCCACTTTCAACATCCTGTGGAATTCTGGGGTTTGTAGTTTACTGAGGCCAAAGAGTTCTCTGCCTGAGAATTCTAAATGCCCCTCCCTAAATGCAAACCCCAGCATTCCACAGGATGGTGAAAATGGAATAACAGCGCTATAGCAGTGTAGTGCAGAAATGGCCCAACACTGTCATGCAAGAAAGCTAAAGCAGCTAAAGCACTCTAAGAAATGAGTTATCTAACTGCTGTTTAAAGGTCTCCAAAGAAGGGGAGTCTTGAAGCTGTCTATTTCACAGTTAAACAGCAATTCCTCTCAGGAGGTTCCTCCTAACTGAGGTCGAATTTTTCTTTCTTGTAATTTGAATCCACTGATTTGTGTCCTAGTCTCCTGAATACCAGAAAACAAGCTTGATTCATCTTCTAATGACATCTCTTCAGATATTTAATGATGGGGAGGCCTGGTTCTTGGCAAACCTTGCCTAAGAAAATCCCAAGAAATTGATGGGGTCACCATAAATCAACGAGTGACTGGAAGGCATGCATGCGCACACACAGGTGCATATACACACAGAGTTCTCATTTTAGAGTTGATAGAGGAAAATCTACATTTAAAGAGAGGCCTGTTATACCATGACTGTATGATGAAGTGGACTCTAGTCCAGAACAGCCAATGAAATAATAAATGTGTTAAACTGAAACTAGTTATTGTTTTGGACTACAGTTCTCAAATTCCTGCTAGCCACCACAGGGCATGACAGGTGATTCCTGGAACTGTAAATTAACAAGGTGAATCCATTTTCCAAAGCCTAAAAAAGGCATACAACTACCTCCCTCTAGTCTTGTCTTAATACAAAATGTATTAACAATTCAGATCAGGCAACTGATGGCTAGACTTTGTATTTGCAATGTGGAGAAAGAGAAATTGTGCCTTTGTAACATACATTTTGATATACAGTTCAAAATTAGGAAGGGAAATTTCTCTCTCTTTCAGACTTCCACATAGTGCTTGGTCTGTGATCTAACTGATTACACCATGAAGTGAGTGGAAAAAGACCTACGTGAATGGTCAAGAACAAAGTGACCCTGTCTGACCACATGAATCCACCCTAAGGAAGAGTTGATCACACCCATGCCTCTGAATGAATCAAATAGACATGCACATACAAGGGGATGCCTTCATGGGTGCTTGGAAGGAGGATGTAAGAAAATATTTCTTGGAGCTGACGATCATCTTCCTGACACATTCTAGTTTTTTATATCACTGCTGGCAGGGGTTCAGAAAACACCCATTAGGATCTAATTGGTAGTTAGATGAATTTAATTTTGGAGGTTAAAACTGAGCTGACTCTGCAAATAAATTCTTAAAGCTTTTTAGCCCACAAAAATGTTTACTGCTCACCCACACATTCCTTTTAAAATCATTTTTAGCCTCAAATAATACAAAGAGCCAGTTTTTCCGTTTGGCTACCTAGCCATGTGTCTCACCATAGGCCTATACTGCTATCCTAGGAATGTTTACTAAGAAATCAACCCTACTGTGTTCAGTGGGACTTACTTCCAGATATGTCTGCATAGGACTAAACCTACCACTGCAACCCAAAACATGTCTACTCAGAAGGAAGTCCCATGCGAGCTCAATGGAGTTTTTTCCCTGTATATATACATAAATCTTTCAATTCTATCATTAGAACTAAGTCCCATTAACAAAAAACTTAAGACTGCCGCCCAAAACTATACTCTCTGTGCGGTGATATGATTAACAGCGTGAACAATATTCATAGGCCAGAAAGTCCATTTGTTAAGGGCAAATGCAGAACATTAACTGATGTGCTACAAATCTCAATGTTCAAAAGACTTCTGGAGGTGATACTGTATTAAGAAAATTTCTCTCTCTCTTTATCTGTTTCTCTCTGCACAGACAGACAGGCATAAAGGCTAAAAATTTGGATTCAGGACCTGGCTGCCTATTTCCACCCAGCGATAGAGGGTTAAAAGTTTTCAGACAGGCACAAGGAATTTGAATAAATTCCCTGACTATGTCATATGTTTAAAGGAAGCAAGAAAAAGCCTAAAAACATAATCACTTCAGCAGCCGAATGCAAGAGGTGGGGGAGCTGTCTTCTAACTGGAAGTCCCTTTGTGACCTGCCTTCATTCAGCATGCAGGGTGTGTGTTTGTAATCCATATTATCCAACATGAGGCAAAAGCATTCAGAAAGGAAAAATCACACAGCCCACATCAGGAATCATTAGGCAAATCAGTGAAGTCATTACAACCTTCTACAATCACTGCCTACAGTCAGCTGGACTTAGCATGCAGCGCAACAGGCAAGATTACATTTACTGTGTATGAATCCTTGTCCATCTTTCACAGTGGATAGTGTTACCATTTACCAATTCACTGGTCCATCCCAAGGCATCCCCAGTGTTGTTCCAGATAGAAGATATATGTTATTCCCTACCTTAGACACGCAAATCCCATGCTCCAGTTACTAATACAAAGTTCTTGTTTTATTTGAAAGTGTGATCAGCCCAGCTAAAGTGTTTCATAGAAATGTTAAGGCTGCAAAGCTAGGCTGAGGAAGTTCCACTGAAGTCAAGAAGATTTAACATCTAAATGAATATGATTAGAGGATTTTGGCTGGGAAAAACTTGTAAACTGGTACCAATCCATGGACATCCACTTTGATTAGCACTGCTGCACAGTATAGCCTGCGTGGTATTGTCAGAGCAGGGCTTCCAAATCAAAAGCCTTGTGCCCATCCATTTGATGAGGAAAGTCAATTTTCATTCGACATCAACCAGGAAGGTCCATTCATTCGTTCATTCATTCATGAAGAGACTTCAACCAATAGCTTTTTCAGGGCTTCAATGTGGTTTACACAAAATACCTTAAAATCACGCATGCAATATAAAGCACAATATAAAATATAGAGCAAAACACAAAAAAACAATAACAACAACAGTTAACAATACTAAAAGGAATGCTTCACTAAAAGATCTGGGAAGAAACCAAACCTCCTCGAAAATTAACAGAGAAGTAAACTACATTCCTATAAGAAGTTTCCACAGTTCAGGGGTATGACTGAAGTAGCCCAGACTCTGGGAAATTTTTGTCGAGATTTATGCTAAGGGTAAGCAGAGACAACAACGGCACCTGATCTCAGTCAGCAAGTGGGATCATATGGGCAGAGACAGCTGTTAAGGTAAAGATGTTATTCCTATCCTGTCCTGCTAAGTCAAACTCCATTTTCCATTTACAAGTAAATGGATCTTTAAGCAAATCAAGCCTGAATTCTCACTAGAAGCTCAAATGACCAAACTAAGGCTGTCATACTTTGGCATGTGACACAAATCATTAGAAAACATTATAATCTTCAATATAAGTTGAAGGCGGTAGGAAAAGAGGAAGACTGTGTTACAGATAGATTGATTCCATTAAGAAAGCCACAACTCTGAGTTTTCAAGACCTGAACAGGGATCTTGGTGGCAGGGTCTTCTGGCAGCCTCTTGTTCATAAGGTCTTCATTAAATCGAAGCTGACTAGAAGGTAGTTAACAGCAACAAACTGTACTCTGAACTAGGCCTGTTTCTCTATCAGTTGGGACTCAAGACATATTTATCTAGATGCTCTTTAATCTGTAGCCTTTCATTTTCTTTTGCAACTGTTTTTTTTGTTATATTTGCATTTTTACTGATTATATTTTCTTAGGAATGCAGTGCGTGCCACTCTAGATATATTGGGATATTCTTGTTACTATTAGGCATGAGTAACAAGGTGAGGCTTTCCTATATTTCTTATTATATTCTACATTAAGAACTTAGTTACATATGTGTAACTGAGTAATATCTTCTTGCTCACCCCCCCTCACCTTACTATGCAGGAGGTCCATTCTGTCTCTGGGGTTCAAGAAGAATAATGTTTCCACCCCCATCCCAAAAGTGAGAGAGGCTGCAACAAGGACTTGAAACAGGGGTCCTACTGCTGGTTGCTTCAGCATCATTTGCTGGTGGGAGTAGGGTGGAAATGCCATCCTCCTTGTGTCCCAATAGGAACCTGAAAAGACCTCGTTCACCCAATCTGCCTGTTGGCTCTTAAGTTGGGCTGAAGTGGCGTTCATGTAGTTTTTTCAATAAAACATTGTCTATTGAACACAGAGCAGTTACAGATTTATAACTCTAGGTTACAAATATGTAACCACAATATGGAATGCTAGGCAGCATCATCATCATCATCATTATCATCCTCAGCAGCAATAGCAGCAGCAGCAACAGAATGAAACTCCTAAATGTTATTGTTGGGAGGGAAAACCTATAACAAGATCAGTATGATATTCTGCTTCTGAGTAGTTTAGCATTGCCACTCATGTAAGATGGCTCATTCTATGACATCTTTTACTAGATTTTTATTTTGTTTTATTATTTTATTTTGAACAAGCAGAAAAATGAGTTACCTTGTATATTTACAAGGTTAAATAGTTCGTAATATCAGCAAGAACACTGAGTATTTATTTATTTATTTATTTATTTATAGAATTAGACTTTACGCATTTTGCCTACCCTTTTTCTAAATGTTAATCTAAAGGTTAAGAGGGTTTTATGAATATTTACTCTTCAAATTTGTCGTTGTCTTGAGATCTAGATTTTCCAAAGAATAATGTTATATGTGCACATATGGAAATATTATATCTATGCTAATTATTATATGATTATTGCCTGGCAAGTCAGTGATTTACAATTATTCTTACACTTAACATTTGCACCTGTTAAAAAGTTAGCATAGATGGTTTATGCACAATACTTGAAGCCTTATGGTAATCAGCCTTCTAAGCTGTGTTTTGCTGCTTTGCCCTACTGAATCCATAGATTTCATCAGATATTACATCTGTGAGGTCTTCATTTTGGTGGAGAGACTCACAAAAGATTGTGTAATATTCATTATCCTGCCTTTGTGATATAAGCAGATAAGTCTCTGGGTTACATGTTAGCTGCTCTCATGTGTCTACACACATGGGTCATTGTTATACTTTCAGGCAAAGAAGGGAGAGTTAAAGAGTAGTGAGTAGAGAATGTATTTCTCTCTCTTCTTTTTGACTGAAGTAGCTCATTCTGACTTTTCCACATTATCAGGTTTGTAAACTGTGACAAAAGTCTGCAGTTCTGCCTTTGATAGACACTTACTGTTCAATCCAATGCATATTTATTCACGGCTTTGTGGTCCACTGAGTTCTGTGGGACTTGCTCTCAAGAAAGCCTGCTTAACATTACAACCTTAAATGAATATTCTTACAGACTGTTGAATAATCCCAGCAATTACCTACAGACTAATCTCACTCTCCTTCAAATGCAAATTATGGATCATAACAAATAAAAATGAAATGAAAGGAAAAAGCCTTTGGTTCTCATTAATCATTCACAGTATTCATTAGAGAGTGAATAGCACTGAGAAAGAGGAACAGATTCTTGGAAGGGCAGTAATTAATCTGATTTGGAACAAAGTTAAATCCCAGTACTAAAATAAGCAAGTAAACACTCATTTAAGGGCTACTGAAAGCAATTAAGAGATGAAAGTAGAGATCTAAAACTCACTTTCCTGAGATCAAGCCCACAGAAAGGAAGGGAAATTCCAATTAAGTATCCTTATATTAGGTACTTAAGCAGGGTCACTTTCCCTGAATTATTTTAATTACGTGGTATATTGTTTGTACCTCCTGATTTGTTAAATCTAGTAATCAGGTTGATTCTAACAGCTTCACAATATGTATACTTATAAGCATCCCTACATTTGAAAGTGATATCTCCATGTACTGTTTCTTCTCATAAGGCATGGCTACGGTTACTTGTTATCATGATAACATCATACGTCTTCCTCCATCCTAAATCTCCATAGCTTCAGCTGCTACTGAAAACATTCTGGCCAGTGGTGTTTGGTGGCCTCCATATCCTTGGAGTAGTGGATCTACTCTGGATTTTGTTCTAATAACTAAAGAAGCTATTGAAGTTGCTGCACTGTATCCCCAAAATAGTTCAAGCTCTCTGCTTAGCTCCTTTTAAGTTTGGACTAAAACCTAGGCCCTTTCCACATGGACATGGCATCCTGTCATGGGGACACGAGAGAAGCAGGATCGTGATGATGCTTCCACAAGATGATGTCTCGGTCCCCTCGTTCTTGCATCACCAGCCAGCACTGTGGAAGGCCTGGAAATATGATGGAGGCACGTCCTGCCCCAACACAGCATGGAAAAGAGCCCGGTTGCATTGCAGAAGGAAGAGGCATGTCCCTCACACTCCCTTTTGCAGGGAGCTGATCCAGTGTGAAGAGGAGTGTTCCCGTCAGTCTCCCTTCCTGATAAAGGCGCTGTCAGGATGCCGATCACAGGATGACGTGGTAAGGTAAAGTGCAGAAAGGGCCCTAGAATGCAATCATTGCCCCATTGACTTGGAAGCAACAAGCCACCACTGATTATGGCATCAGAACACTGGTAAATAATGCAAGATGTTACCAGCAAAAGATGGAATAAATATTATGGAGTAGGCTTTTTTTTTTATCAGCATCCCTGAGTTTCTCATTATTTTTAGTTTTGCAATATTTAAATAGTGAATATTTTAAAAATTAAAACAAGAACAAACAAACATGCTGCTTTTACCAGCAGGATCAGCTGTTTAAATTATCATGTATCCATTTTCTCTGATTTTTTTCCCTTTAAATATTTTGGTTTTGACCATATTTATTCCCTTTAAATCATTTGTTAGAAAATATTTTGTTTTCTAACAAAACATTTCATTGTCACTTAAGAGTCTCTTAGGTGATTTCATGGCTAAGCAAGGGAAGCATGGGCAGCTGTCTAGGAATCTTTGGAGTGCATGTCTTTCAATTCAGAAGACCCAAGGCAAATTGTTAGAGGCAAAAGACATTGTTTTTCTGGCTGTCACCATGGAGGGAAGCTGGGCTTCCAAGGCTGATAAGCAGCACAAGTTTATTTTGAGTTTGATGTTGCACTGTTGTATTCCCTTCTATGTTCTGGAGTCCCACCAAGTAGAGTTATCAGTTGATTTAGGTTGTCCTCTGCGAACTTAAGTATCCTCATTCAAGCCATGAAGCCAGTCTCAGGTTGTTTGTCCATGGATACTTACTTCCTCTAGGAATTCTTAATTACTTGCTCAGTTGACTGATTGACTGCTCACTTGCTTGCCCGATTGATTGTAATGCATATCTATATAGTTAACAACAGTGACCACTGAGACTGCTGCTGTAGGACTTGAACTCTTTGCATTGTTGTAGGGGAGGTAATTCTGGGGCCAACAGGCAGCTCGAATAAGTGCTACTTATTCTGATCTAGTGAATTTGCCTCTCTAGGATTGTGACTGAGACACAGTGTATGTGTTATGCCATGCCTGCAGAGTAACCCAGTTTGTTTTGGGGACTTAGAATCCCAAATTCTCTTGTTTGACTCAATGAGAGAGCAGATCCATTCAATCAATGGAATTTACTACCCACAAGTGTAACCATTTCATATAGACATAAATTCTACAGCAAAGCAACTGAGTCAATTGGATTTACTGGTGTGTGGAGTCATCTCTCAACAATTGTTCTGATGCATCTTCTTGAGCTGGGAATAATCATTTGGACTCAGTCAAGAGAATTTTACCGTGTTGACACTTATTTTCCTGGTGTATTGTCTTCTTGCAGGGAAATTTTCCTGATGTACTGTCCTCTTGTAAGGAAAACAAAAGCTGTGAATTTAATGGCAGCAGTAATACAATTTATTAAGGGACAAGAGGACCATTACATTGGATCTGAAGGGTATCAGGAAAAATCAAGGGTTATCACTTATAGGTGGAAAGAACTATTCCAGACATAGAGTCTACTCAATGAAAAATAATAGAGAAGTAAGCCTAGCATAGATTACTTGGAGACCAGGTCTACCTCTCTTGGCACACCTGGTGCTCAGAATAGCAGATCTACCAATAACAGCAGGCCTGTTCTTTTCAACTCCTGGGAGGTAGGGATTCACAGAGAAATGTGCAGATGTAAAAGAACACACTATTCAAAACTGAAGTAATGCAATTTTTTAAATAGTTATTACAAATAGTGGCTCCTAAAAATGTGAAAAGTAACATTTATAATGCAGGTTCCTTTAGACTTCCCCACCAACCCTGATAAAAAACAGCAATTTCTCCTAGACTCCCTGTAGACACCAATTTGGTTTGCTACTAGAGTGTTTCCAAGATGGAAGACATCACACAAGATCATGAGGACCCTTTTCCTTCTTTTTCCAAAGATGCCCATGATATAAAGAAGGATTGCTAAAAAATACTCAGTACATCCTTAAGTACTGTACATGTGGAGCTGCATGTCTTCTTCCTTCTGTCCATTCTTATGACCCTCACTCTGTTTAAGATTTTATCAGGAGTTCCTGCTGCAAACAGAATCCACAGGTATGTTGTAGGCTGCTCACATATCACTGGGGGATTTTGTGCCCTACTCCAAAGAAGAATTCTTGTGGACACCTTTGTGTTCATGGACCACCTTTTCAACTGCCTCTCCACATCCCTAATCTTCATCATCATCACCTCATCATCAGGTAAATATGGTCACTTTTGGTACAGGGCAAACACTCATCCCCCCCATCTCCACCCTTTGCAGTTAGCATTTGGTAAAACAGTTAATTTCATAAATGTTATTGCACTATGTCTTCCTCTTTTTTTCCCTGTACAGAAGCTCTCCAAACCTATTATCACATTCCACTCAGTTACCGCTGCATATATTTTTATGACATAGATAGTTAGGCAAACAGGCAGACAGATGATTTTTAATTGCTTTCAGTGGCCCTCAAGCACTTAAGACTAGTCTGTTGTCCATACTATCTGTCCTGGATTTATTTATTTTTTTTAATATAATTTTATTAAATTTCACAAATATAAAAAAAGGATTATTTGACTTGTACTTGTTACATGAATTTTCTTCTGTTCTTCCACGCTGCTCTGGTCAACATTTCCCGCAGCTTAGTCCACTTGTTACATTAGTGCATCACAATAAATTGATTATCTCATCTGTTCGAACACACATTTCCTTCTCCTTACAATCATAATATAGTCGTTCTGGCTAGACAGTTCCCAACCATCACTCTCTTCTGCTTAACTCAAATCGTCCTGTTCCAAAATATTTCCATCTCTCTCTCTTGAAGCTTCTGTTTTCTCCATATATCTATCTATCTATCTATCTATCTATCTATCTATCTATCTATCTATCTATCTATCTATCTCCATCCATCCATCCATCCATCCATCCATCCATCCATCCATCCATCCATTACCTACGGCCCAAAATCTTAAAATTTTTAATTATTTCTGTCATTGTATATCTGGCAGTCTAAGCAATTATTACTGCAACAATCCCCCATCTTCTTACCCTGAATTCCATTATGCTAAAATGTCTTGTTTCTCCTTAAGTACTTTTTAGACCCCTTCTCCCATTCAGCAATATCACAATGTTCATATTCATGAAATATATCGATATATCATCAATTGCAAGCTTAATTAACAATGTCAAAATAAAAATCCATCAATCATCATCTTCCCGTTCCCCTCTCTCATCTGGTGCCCTGCTGCCCGGATATTCATTTGCAAATTCTCTGTACTCTTAAAGTCGCTTATATTCCAAGCTGCACCACACCCAGGAGAGAGGGTATAAAATCCTGTGCCTTTATCCGCTCCTTTTCCCCCTTCCCTTTCTGGACTTTGCAGTCCGGAGTCTATTTCTGAATTTTTACTGTATTCTCCTAGTCGCTTAAGTTCCGAGCCGCTCCGTCCAGGAGAGTGAGGGTCTTTACTTGACTAACTTCCATCACGATCTCCCCGTTCCCCCCTCCCATCTTGGACTTCACCACCCAAAATTCATTTCTAAAGATTATCTGTAATTTCATTGTCGCTTAAATTCCAAGCAGCTCAGTTCATGGGAGGAAGGATCTTCCAATCAAGTCTCTTCCACCACAAGTTTCACAGTCTCAACCCTTGACATCACATTGTTTATATTACTGACAGTATATCACTTATAGTAAACTTGTTTGACATTGCTGAAATACTTTGCCCCTTCTCAAATCCAGAACCCTGTGCCTTTATCCACTTTATATTCCCTCATCCCCTCTTGAAGCTGCCCGGAGTTCATTTCAGAAGATTCATTACCTTTTCATTGTCGCTTAGGTTCCAGGCTGCTCCATCCGTGGGAGTGAGGATGTTTTGGGTTAGATGACCTTCAGCACAGTCTCATAGTCTCAACAATCCAAGAGAATCAAGAAACAAGAGTCACTCCACAGGAATAAAAAAAAAGGAGACGTGCAGCTCAATAGCTTTCAATCCCAGAATATTCCTCCAAAATCCAAAATCCAAACCCCTAATCCATAAATCAAATTCCAGATCTTCTCAGTCCAGCCAAAATATCGAAGTATTATACTGTAGAAAATTTAGTGTCCAAATGGAGATTATAACTCATTTGTAATCCATCAGTCATGATCAATTATATGCCATCTTATACTGTAAGTCCCAATTGTGATTCATAAGTCTTTCTTTATTCTTTAAAAAATATTAACTTCAGTCCTCGTGAGTAAGCAGCACTCCCAGCTAGCCTTTTCTTAAAATTCCAGCCACCCCTTTAAGAAAAACTCCCAGCCATAACGAACTCACTCAGGCTCAGGGTCCCCTCCATTCTTTCGCTTCTGCCCACCGTTGCATGCCAGAACTGCTGCGATATTGACAGGATCGCGACCAGAACAGGTTAAATGACTCTTATTAAATTCCTACATGTTATTTGATGTCTTCTTTTAAAAGTTGACGGCGGCGCTTGTGCCGCTCAGGCAGCGATCCCGCTGGCTCCGTCTTGGTCCTTCGACCCCCCTGGTGCTTTCCGCTCTCCCAGCCGGGCAGAGCAAACACCGGTTTTGGGGTCCCCGTCGGACCCATTCCGCACCCCTCGTACCGGAGGGGTGTTCTGCCGCCTCTGTGGTGGCAAAAGAGGCGGCTGGAGTCCAGCGGGTGGCTGCTCGGAGCCACGCCATTGCGCAGCTTCAATCTGAGCTGCCACTCGCGCCGGCCATGCAACCGGAAGGCATCTGTCCTGGATTTATTAATCACTCTTAGTATGCATGCACACACTCAAAAAAGCACACACACATTCTTTCATTCAAAAACCTATCCCTGCTATATGGAATATGTATCTAGTCTTTCTCTTTAAGCTGTTTTACCTTAGCCACCACACAAGCAGATCTTTGACACACTTAAGAATTATAGTCAGTGCTTTTCTTCTTTCTGTAATGATGTATGCTCTTTTTTTTTGTTATTTTAGTTTTTATTTCAAAATAAAATATCATGGGAAAAGCATTTCACCTCTATATTATTACACCACAAAAGAACTACTAGCTGGCTATTGGCAGGATGCCATCTTTCCTATTGAATGGTGCCCTCCGTTATCAGTCTTGTGTGATTGTGTTAACTTAAATAATGTACAGATATGAAAAGATCAGTTAGATCAGTCCATATGCCTATGTCATCCAGTGTACAGATTCCCACAGAGAAAAAATTAAAAACCCAAAGCAGGATTTGAAAGCAATAGTCTGTCTACCATTGTTGCTCTGTGGCTGTTACTCAGTTGCACAATCACTCTGAAAATATAGGTTACATATAGCTGTCATGATGTGTTCCTCTTGAAAAACCAATCCCTTCATTGATTTTTCTCATCCCCTTTAAAGGCACCCAAGGCAGTGGCCATCCCCATAGTTTGTTGTTGTTAAATTATGTTCCAATTATTCCCCCAGTCAGTTTCATTGTGTGGCCATATTCCTGAGATAAATTTCTTTTTCCCTCTTTCTCTTCTTTTGCTTTACCCATTCCATGCACAATTTTATTATTGATGTGAAGATTTTTTTCTATACAAGGGATGACAATCGTGCAGACCTCTGGATGTTTTTGGACTACATATATCAACAGCCCTAGCCAGGATAGGCAATGAAAAACATGTAGAATGTCACATAATTTCCACTCATAGTCTATAAGACTTCCATTTCTTCACATTCAACAATCTCAGTTTTGAATGTCTGTACCTAGGGGTCAACCATGCAACAGTCAAATGAATTTGGAGTATCTGAATCTTTTGTTGGTGATTTAAAATATTGTTAATGTACCATTCATCCCTCAGCCTAATAATCTCCTATCAGACACAGAGTTGATTATGGTAGCCTTTCAGATGCTAATTTAAAGTTCCCTGAAAACCCTAAGTGGCTTGTAGTTAGGCAAATTTATAGACTAACTGCAACTAGAGAATTCTGGCAGCCAAACCCATCCAAGAGAGTTCATAAAGACATCTCCCACTCTGAGCACCTTATGAAATTGCACACCATTTTTGGACACCCAGAAACATTGCATCAAAATCAGACAAGAGTTTTTTTTTTTCCCCCTTACAGCCGTAGTTTTAACCCAACATCTCCTTGCTGTGCTGTGCTCTGTGTGTGTGTGTGTGTGTGTGTGTGTGTGTTCATGTGTGGGAGCGTGTGTGTTTCACATAGAAACATTCAGAAGTGCCCCATTTCTTCATACATTTTCATTTCCTGAGTAAAACACTGCGTAAATATCTGACTCAAGATTTCTCATTCCTGTTCATTTTAGCTTGTTCATCCCAAGTATTGCTATGTTTACACATGCCCTGTCTTGTTTTCTGTGTCTAGCTCCCTGATGCATGATTCTCACATTCCATGTTCCTACAGTATGCACTGCACAGCTTTGGACTTTCCTTTCAAATCTGAGCATATCAACAGCTGAACATTCTTTTGGCTTGAGTCCAGTTGCCTCATTAGCCACAGTGTTACTTTTAGTTCTTATTGGCTGTACTCCAGCAGCTCACTGAGCATTTTCCAACATGGAAGTGTCATCTTCTGATGCTATCTCTTGTTTTATTTTGGATTGTCTCCAGTTGTGTAGGGACAGAGGGGGCGATGAGGATAATTCACCCTGGGTGGCAATGTTTTTGGGGTGTCCCAGCCTGTAGCCATGCCCCCGCACACCCTGGCTATGCCCCACACACCACAGCCATGACCCCTGCACTGTAGCCCCACCCCTGCTCCCACCCCCCCTCCACACACTCCAAGCTCCGCCACTGATTGTCTCTAGGTTTTCATGATAAAAGACTTTCAAAATAGCTTTACTGGGCCTCCTTCTGTGCCAGTGTTAGCCATGGTGTCACTGCTGTTGTCTCTGAGAGATCCTCTACCAGTGTCACCCCTCACTACTGCTGCTGCCCAGTAGCTGTTTGACACATTCAGTCCATAGCAAAAGCCTGCCTGACATGGGAGAGACCCACCCTACTGGCAGCATTGCTACCATTAGCACAATCTCTTGCCTCACAGGAGCATGCAATCCCGTCACTGCCGAAAGGTAGTGCCATGATGTGATAATAATGTATCTACTACATAACCTACCACAATAATGTAGATAATCTAGTATTTTGTGCTGATCGCTGTCTAAAGGTCACTTTTGGTAATCTGACCCTGGTAGAGATGAGGATCTGAATCTCTATTTAAATACATAAACAGACGGTGGGAAAATATCCAAAGCTCAGTTTGCCACT
This sequence comes from Cyclura pinguis, assembly GCA_030412105.1. Taxonomy (NCBI): domain Eukaryota; kingdom Metazoa; phylum Chordata; class Lepidosauria; order Squamata; family Iguanidae; genus Cyclura; species Cyclura pinguis. The sequence goes on from CM059602.1 coordinate 111,877,206, forward strand.
GCTTTTCTGTTCCATGCCAGTAGTGGATCTGAGAATACTACAAGATCCTTTTGAAGAAAGCTAAGCTATGTTGTTGTAGGATATATGAGCAGTGCAGTGGGATAGCCAAGACATGTCAGGAAATATCCAAGCAGATTGTGTTATGTATCAAGTTGGCCTTTGATACTGTCCTGCCAGAAACCAAAGCTGCCATGTGGAAACAGAAGGGAAAGTAACTCATCTGAACCAGCCAGATAAATGACTCACTTGAGTAACTACAGCAACTACATTTGTGTGCAGCAGAAAGTCACATCTTTTCTTTCCCATAGTTATCAAATATACATGTCAATATGAGGGGCCAAGAAATATCATAAGTTAGCATTTATGCTTGCTGTGTTAGGCGTAGTGCTTCCAGTAACAACAAGGCCATAGACCTGCTGAGGAAGAACTGAAGCTTCTAAATTGGGAAGAGGACTGCATGTGTCCATTAGACTCCACTTTTGTGGCCCCAGAAGCCACTTGTGAAAACATATATCTATGGCCATTTCCGCACTAGACTGTTACAGTGTTATTATTTCATTTTCAACATCCTATGGAATCCTGGGGTTTGCAGTTTATATATATATCCCTAAACTGCAAACCCCAGGATTCCATAGGATGTTCAAAGTGGAATAATAGCACTATAACAGTCTAGTGTGGAAATGGTCTGTATTTTCCCTTTCTATTTTGTTGTTTCATCTGTTACCATGCTATTTTAGTTATTTGTTCTTATTTGGCTATTGCAATGGCACAGGATCCAAACAATATCTTTTTCCTGGCCTCAAAAGTACATGATGAGTGAATTTTATACTTAACTGGGACTCTTCTTTTCTTTTTTCACTAGACCTGCAATTTCAGAAGTTGCCTCTGTTGCTTATAAAAGCTTCAGATGTTCAGATCAAGTGCCAGTCTGCTCGTACATCTGCTCTTCAGGTGTGTGACACCTGAACAATGAAGTCATCAAGGAGATATGTGGCTTTCCTCTCTTTGCATGTTGCGCTAGAACAAATTATGTGAAGGCAGATGCACAGGTAACCTCACATATTGACTGCTTTCTGACTGTCATCTTCAAAGCCACCCAGTGGTTCAACACACAACCTGGATGACACCAAATGCTGTGATGACAGTTTGCCACTCTCTGCCTTCCTCCTTTTACCTGCTCTGCTGACACTGTTATTGGTGCCACTGAAGAACACAAGGCTTTCATTGTTCCCAAAATCACAAAAGCAGAATTTTCTTTAGTGCCCTCATTGCTAGGCCAGCACTGCTTGTCCATCTGAAAAACAAAGACAATGAATTCCAACCCCTAGAGTGTGAAGTCAGACTAGTTGCTGCAGCAACTACAGAAATGAATTAACCTCAAGTTGCACTCATCTTTTCTTCTACTAGGTAGAAAACAACAACAGGTGCTTTAAAAATTCTCTGTAGCTCTCTTTTATCTATGTCTTCATCTACTTTAAATAAATCTTCTTCCTTCATATAAGTTTTCCAGGTAAATGGATCATACATTGTAGAGTAAAAGACCTTTTAGTAATATTTCAAAACAACAGAAAGGGGTTTGCACATTCAGTTGATTGTTAAAATGCTATAATATTTAATTTAATTACATTTGAAATGCATGGAGGGGCATTTTTAACGACTCACTTTAAATCTGCCTTTAAATTTCTGTTACACAGCTGTACTAAAAGACTTAAAATCTATGATTTTACTCCTTCCGTCGAGAACATTCTGTTTTGAGTTTTGAAGGAAATAGCTTTAGGGATTTGTGAAAACCACATTTTTCATCCATCTCACAAAAAATTGTTCTCTTGTTTTCCCTTGTTTCTACCTTATAATCTCATTTGCTTACCAACCCCATTTCTTTAGCTTACTAATTTGCACAGGGATATTAAAAACAAACACTGGGTTAATAGCTTAAAAATTCAGTTTCCTTGGGGTAGATGAGGTACCTTTATGCATTCTCCAAAGGAGGAAGCTAAAGGATTATCAATATAGCCCATTTAAAACTCTCAGGAAGGGAGAGAAGCCTCTCTCATAGAAAGGCATTCTATTAAAAAAGAAGCCACCGATTCAAAGGCCCTGTGCCTACCAAACTGTTGCACCTTAATGGTGGGCTTCTGAGCAAGGTCTCCATGGCTTATTTTAAGGCCCAGGTGGCCTAAATGCCATGAAGGCATCAGATCCCATCTGATCATGGAAGCTCAGCAGGGTCAGACCTAGTACATATTTGGCTGGGAGACTGTCTAGCAATACCAGATGCAATAGGCTATATTTCAAGGAAGGAGCTGATGGAACCACCACCGAGTATTCCTGGCTTATGAAAACCCTATGAAATTCATGCAGTCACCATAAATCAAAAGGCAACTTGAAGGTACAAATACACACACAGATTCTATTGTTATCCTTCAGAATGTCCCTGATATAATGCTATAAGGCACTGGGTTTTTTTGGGAAAGTGGGAATAATACTCTTGCCCACCTAATCATTCATAACCATTCTCCCCAAAACATAACAATTTGCCACTTCCCAAAAGCTCCTTTTGGGCTTCTCCTGATCCACTAGGTATTCTAATTTTTGACTCCTATCTGCACAAACAATAGTAGCCTTCAGTCTACAGCTTCAGCGTTGATTACCTCTTTCTACTGAATGTGTGGCCCTGGCATGATGGGGACCTTGCTTATTTGGTGAGATCAAGCAAATATGTTGATACTTCTTCTCCAACCCTCCCATGTGTACTTTGTTGGTTTAAACATCAGTTGTGAAATTCAGTCTCTAAGAATTGCTTCAAGCAGAGAATTTTGTCAGATATTTGTTTTCCTCTTTAAAAAAAGTTGGACACTATAAATTTGATAGTCTAAATCAGCATCCAACCTGAGTGAAGGGCAAAATTTCCTTTGATTTCCTCTCACAAACATCTGCATTACTTCTGCAATCAATTTGCAGTCAGATTTCACAGGCAGTGAGGATTGTCAATAAAATCAGTCTTCAAAAAGGTAAGAGGATCATGAACAGATGACTACAGCAAAAGGAAAAATAACATGCTTTACGTAACCTCCCTATCTCTAACTATATTTTGGATGTATGGCATGATTTTTGACCACAGTGGTCTTATCAGTGAGAATATTGAAACATTAATCACAAGCTACTACAATGTTTTTTAATACAAAAATTCTGAGGATGAGTGTTTTCGACTATATAGCACAAAATATATGAACCTTTACGAAGGAAAGGAAGTGTGTCTGTGTATGTTGATTTTTATACATTTGCTAATTTCTTCCCTCTTCTTTTCCTCATCATAGTTTCATATACACAGACACTAGTATACTACTATAAATATTTAATAATTGCTATTACTATTAATTATTATATATTTATATATTACTCTATATCCAAAGATCTCAGAACAGTCTGAAGTAAAATATGTTCAATCAGCTTTAAAAAAAATTTTAAAAGCAAACTAGTGTCCTGAATTTTGCTAATAGTTGTGCTGGCATGTCTGTATGCGTGCATGCGTGCGTGTGTGTGTGCGCGCACCTGTGTGTTTAATGGTGTATGTTTTAAACTGGTTTCAATTTTTTTATTGTTTAATTTTTGTGTTTTGAGGATTTTAGACTGTGTTTTTTAATTTGTTGCAAGCAGGATAGAAATAATAAGAATAATTATAATGGTAATATTAACAACAGCAACAACAAAAGTAACATACACACATATAAACATATACATATGTATATACAAATACGCACAGAGATACATGTAGGGAGCTTTGAGGAAATAAAATTGATGGAATCAGCAATTTTGTGTTATATATATATATATATGTGTGGGGGGTTTTTTTTGTATTATATATTTGAAAACAGTCATCGTAAGCATTTTTAAAATCAAATTGCAACGGATAACTTGTCATTAAAGTTTCAGTGTGTTTATTGATAATACCACAATGGTAAAAAAATCTTGCCACATTTCCAAAGCATAGTTAAGATATCAGAAGACTGCTGAAATGCTTAATTTCCCCTTATGGAGTAGCTTATTTGTTCATGGTCCTTAGAAGACTGATTCAGTAGTACTCTGAAAGCAACTGTCTTTTGTTGGAAGAAAATCTGAAGTTAGCACATGTCTGCAAGGTGGCGGCAGCTTTCCAAGTCTTCCAGTCTACCAGGCAGACTGCCTGAAATATAAAATAATTAGTTTCGTTTGTAACAGTTTGTACTGAAGCAAAGATTAGGAAGGTCTACATGATGGATAGCAATGCAGGAAATGTAGTAATATACAAATGCATTTTGAAAACTAAACTGGTAACAACCAAAAAAATTAAAGAGATATGTAGAACCACATTTGTCATTTTCTATTTGACTGACTCCATTAATGCACTGGGGTAATAATGATAATAAAATGATAGCTAACATATGTTTTTTGTGTATGATCATGTGTGCATGTATAGGCTTGGTTACACATACATATGCATACATGCATACAGAAACACACACAGGCTGAAGTCCAGAGATATGTCTGTGTAACCGTTATGGAGCCCCCATGCAAAACAGCGACACGTGTCAGTGAGTAGATGGCATTGCACAATACACAATACATGATGCACAATCACAGTACAAAGTAGTGTATACACAGCCACAGTGCACAGTATGGGATGTACAACCACAATGTACAATATGCAACAAGAGTGCATAATATAGGATACACAACCACAATGAACAGTGTATAACCACCATACAAAATATATGACACACAAGCACAACACAAAATGCGCAATGAACAAGTTGCAAAGACAAGGCACAGTAAAATGTACTATCTGCGCAACTTCATTCGTGTCGCTGTTAGCAGAATAAGTGTGTTCTGCAATGGTGACTCCTTGGCCCCATGTGTATAGCAGAATTTATGCATGTGCTTGTCCCTAAAGGAATTCTGGCCATAGTAATTGTTACCTGAAATTCTGAAAGGATATGTGTTATTAAAATGGCTCCAGTAAATCTTCCTGCGAGGTGAGGATTATTATGAAGGGGGGAGGCCCAGTACGCTGCATCTGACATAGAATATCATTGGAAGAGACCCCAGGGGCCATCGAGTCCAACCCCCTGCTATGGAGGAACACCCATCAAAGCATTCCCAACAGATGGCCATCCAGCCTTTGCTTAAAAACCTCCAAAGAAGGAGACTCTACCACACTCCAAGGCAGCATATTCCACTGCCCGACAGCTCTGACCGTCAGGAAGTTTTTCCTGAGGTTCAGGTGGAATCTCCTTTCCTGCAGCTTGAATCCTTTACTCCTTGTCCTAGTCTCTGGAGCAGCGGAAAACAAGCCCACTCCCTCCTCGACATGACACCCCTTCAAATATTTAAACATGGTTATCATGTCCCCTCTTAACCTTCTTTTCTGCAGACTAAACATACCCAGCTCCCTAAGCTGTTCCTCATAGGCATGGCTTCCAGACCCTTCATCATTTTGGTCGCCTTCCTCTGGACATGTTCCAGCTTATCAATATCCTTCTTGAATTGAGGTTCCCAGAACTGGACATAGTATTCCAAATGAGGCCTAACTAATGCAGAATGCAGTGGTACCACTACCTCTCTCGATCTAGACACCATACTCCTATTGATGTAACCAAGGCTTTCTTGGCTGCCGCATCACACTGCTGACTCATGTTCAGCTTGTGATCTACCAAAACTCCTAGATCCCTTTCACATGCACTGCTATGCAGCCACGTGTCCCCCATCCTATATTTGTGCATTCCATTTTTTCTACCTAAGTGTAGGACTTTACATTTCTCTCTGTTGAAATTCATTTGACCAACATGACCATCTTACTCTGCCTCTTGCTACTTTTCAGAGTTTCAGTGCAATCTTTAGACATGTCTATTTATAAATCCCAAGGAGTTCAGTGGGTCTTAATTCCTAGAAAGTGTTTCATTCTTCATGTTCCTAGAAAGCACTGCAAGACTCCAATTTTCATGTTGTATTTCTCAAAGTTTATCAAATTTTGTGAGCTATTTGTAGAGTGAATTGGTTTGTTGTTTGCTGGAGTTCTACCTGATTAGGAGACTCCACATTACAACTTTCATGTCAGAAACATAAAAATGACCCATTTTCAGAAACCCCCCCAACCTCAATATCAGGTTGTTCTAGTCTACAAAAGGTACAGATTTCAGTTTTATGGAAGATTTGTATTGTATTAGAAGGTGGACATCACCTGAAACTTCCGAAAATGTACCATTTCCATATCTAGTCAGAACAAGGACATAAGGCAGAGAAGATCTCAGTACTTGCCCAACAACTGTGGCCTTAATGTCCCCCAGATTCTACCGATTAAACTGTCAATATTTTTAGAACTATTAAAAAGAAAAAGAAAAAGCCTATTTTAATGGGTTTTTCCCAAATTGCAAAGCTCTTGATGACTTAACGTTGACTTAACTGGTTATGCCAAGGTTTGTACTTTCATGGATTTTGACCAACAAAGTATCTTGTACCTCCTTGTACAATGGCTTTTTCCCAGGCTGTACAATGACAGCCTTATTGCTCCAGGAGCACCTCCATCCCAACCTCCAATGCCCACTGTTTGGCTAGAGGAGTGTGCCTGGGGCCATCTAACTTTGGGAAACTACAGTTGGGAAAATGAAATAGTCTTCATTCTCCTGGATCTCAAAACAGGCTTCACTCTTCTGGATCTTCAGAGTAAATAAACTGGCTTTATATTCATATGGTATGAAATTGGCTTCTGGCCCATAAAAACTCCATTAAAACAAGCAGAAAATGCTTTTTAAAGGGGGTTTTAGCTTTTTTTTTTTTTAAAAAAAGCAGAAATTTGGTGTTATGGTTTAGGGGATTGGACCTACAATAATGTCCTGCATGGCAATACAGTACCCAAGTTGTGTGTTTCCCACTTGTACACTAGAGATATCGAACCTGTTACAAAACGTGGGTGACACAGGGGTCGACCCACAATGTCAGTACCTCCATTCAAAGGTGGAGAATTATTAGCTCAAATTTGGAGGCCTGAGAGAGGGGGTAACCTAGAAAGATCTTTCCGCCAGTGTTTACAGGGTCTTGCACAGAGAAGAACCAGCCAGAGATTCAAAAGTAAGCTAAAATGTGTTTATTTGGGGGAAATTAACAATCACACACACAAGAAGAAGCATTCACACAATCACACAAGGCTAGCTGAAGGAGAAAGGAAGGAAAATTGTTGATAGCAAGGTTTCAAGAGTGATGAGGGTGATATTAATCCAGAGAGCAGTGAAGAAACAGCAATATGGCTTAGACTTGCACCTAAGTACAGTACTTGTTCAGGAAGCGGATAGACAGTGTGGCTACCAGCAAATGAGATACTGCTCAAAACTGTGAGTTTTTATACCCAGTTTCCACCTGGAGAGCATGAGCTTGAATGGCTCTCTGGCCAAGTAAACAATGGAGTTTGCAGAGTGGACAATGAGGTCCGGACTGAGCTAACAATCTTAGTGTTAGGTAGGAGAGGGTTAATGGCTGTTGTGATAGTTCTGTAACTGGACAGGTATGGGACAATGCAACAATTTACAGGTTGGTTGGAAGAAGGGTTGAAACAATCAGTGGTTTGGTGGGAACTTCTCTGTCACTATTGTCTGAAAGCAGAATCGTTACAGCTTAGCTTAAGCCTATTATCTCTGGAGTTACCTGGTGACTTCCTGACTATGATCGAGAGGGTTTTTTTTCCTACTTTGCATCACACGTGTTTGACCAGTGTTTTTCCTCTTCTTCAACCTGGTCATTCAGCCATAGCGGAGTATAATTTACTTTTATGCCAATTAATATATTCCACCAATTAAACCATATCAAAGTGTGGGAGTGTATGGCCCCATAACAAACCTCTATTTATCTTCCAGAAAATTATTAATAGTATGTGTTTATATGTTTGTGCTAGCTTTAGGTTCCAGGGATAATTGTGATGTGTATTTTGTTTTCTCTAGTTATCAGTAATAGTGCACTGTGTTAATACTCTGGTCTTAATGGCCTGTATAGAACCATCTTCACTTTAAAAAGTGAAGTGTGTTGTCATACTTGTTCCAAAATATGGTATGCCAACCCTGATGTTTTGGTCCTCTTCTATCATTCTGCTGAATGCCATCCTGGACCTCTGTCCTAAAGTCCAGCTCTAATATAATTCCTGGTATTTGTTACTTTTTAAAATTGAATAATGTGTATGTGGCTTTTTTAAACTGATTTTGTAGAATTTAGAACCTTGTGAATTGGGCAGGATAAAAATGCAGAATGAGTACAAGAATAAATAAACAACTATTCTGTAATATACTCTGAAAAAGAGGGTTGTACATATGCTTCCATTTTGCAGTATGTTAAAATAGTCTTGAACTGTTTCTTCAAGTATCCTTCCAGATGATATATACAGAAATTTCATCATAAATACTCCTTTGTCCAATCCCCTAGCTATATAAAATCCAGCATTTCTTTCCTGAATATATTGCATCCAGCTTTCCCCAGCTGCTCTATATATTCTGGCAGACTTTGATTGCTCTGCGTCTTCCAGTTACTTAGCGGTCTACTTACCGCAAGCCTTATTTGAGTGTCCTTATTAAAAAATAAAGCTGTAGACTTAGTCAAGTACTAGCATCTACTCCAGAAATCCAGGATAATCTAACAGAATTTGTTAAATTTATGCCTGAAAACCATTTTGTATTACAACAGCAGTTCACTGTGAACTTACTGCACGTTGTTTGGCAAATCACCATTATCTGTCTGTAAAACTTCAAGTGCAGGTGAGAGTAACCTACAGCCTGTAAAGCCTCATTTTGCCCTTGACCTAATTGCAGAAACTCTGAAAGTTTCAGTTTCAGACCTGAACAAAGAGCAGGGTCCATTCACACAAAAGAATTATAGCCCTGTAATTTCACTTTAACTCCATGGTTCCATCCTAGGGAATCCTGGGAACTGAATTTTAAGGAAGGGAATTAGAATTCTCAACCAGAGGGTTCCTCCAGTGCTTCATTAGACTGCAAACTCCAGGATTCCATGGGATGGAACCATGGCAGTTAAAGTGGAATAACAGTGCTATACTTTTGTAGTGTGAATGGCCCCAGGTTTTTCCTCTCTTGGCCAGGGTATGAAAAAGGGAAGAAAGAAAAGAAAAGAGAGAGGAGTGGACTAACAAAATTAACCATTCAGAGATGTGTGTCTGTGTATTTACTGAGAAATTGACTACAACTGGGCACAAAATGAAATGGGTTATAGTTCAGGTCATCATTTTGTTGTTTCTAAAACCATAGAAGCCACATACATCTGCCAGAAAAGACTTGAAGACTTGTCGCAGGTTTCTGTTACTTTTACACAGTAAATGTAGGTTTATATCCTACTTTTAGTCCCATCTAGAGTGCAGCCACTGAATCAATGGCAAGACAATCCTTAAAAATTGCACCAATTTGGTGGATGTCATCTAGTTGGGATCAACAATAGGAATAAGGCCTAAAGTTGCTGCCAAATGTATACTAAAGAAAGAGCTGCAGGCAATTATGGCTCCCTGATTAGTATACCAGTATGATTGAGACATATGAACATCTGTTTTCCATATTCCTAATTTACTTATTAAGGTGTACACTTAAAATACTTTAGCCAAATGCATATTTCCATCTGTATTTGGCCCTGTGTAGAATGAGTATTGGGTTGAGTCCAGGGGAGAAAAGAAGGGAGGAAAGGAGACTGCTACGACTCTATTTTGTGTCATCATTTCAGTGTAGCAAGAGTCTGTATGTATTTTTCCTGATGCATTCACCTTCTCCCACCTTTCTGTTTCTTTCCATATCTTTTTGTCTATTATTAATAAACCTAGGATGAAAGCAAGGATCACCAGCTCAGGTCAGTTCACCTTGGAAATCTTTCCTTTGACCAAGGGCAGATTCAAAGATAATTTTTTTTTAAATGTGGAGACTGCTGAAAACTGTTTCCACATGGCAACACAATCCACATGGTGAGATGCAGTTTTTGTTCTGATATTGCTGTGTCTATTCAGTTGCTTGGAGTGTCTCCAGATTGAATCTAGTCCCTGCCAGGAAACAGTGAGAATTTAATGAAGATATTCCAAAGAGCAACACACTGTTCCATCTCATCTCAGTGAGGGACACGGGTGAGGTGGTGGCCTGCATGCCTTCTTTTGGCTATGCTGGTGCTACCTATTGATAGACAACTTCAAGGCTTTTGCCTATCCTTCTTATCAATCTTTAAAGTAGAAATGGAATGAACAGGCCTTCAAATAGAAGACTCTTTAGAGCAGGAGTGGGAAAGCTGTGGCAGTTCAAGGCTCATCTTTTCCCAGCCCCAGAACATGCAGTTGGCCACACCAGCCCCTCCATGTGAAACTGGAAGTGATGAGAAGGTTTTTTCCCTTCCTACAAACCAGAAGAAATCTTTTCTTCATTTCCAGATTGGATGACTGGTTGGATGGGTACAGTTACACAAAACACTCTTGACTGTAGCTATATAATTTAAATAACAAGTCTTTTGCTTTTAATTGTATCCTGTGTGTGTTTCTAGCCTTAGACATGCAGCTAAATAGAAAGGTAATATTACTTTAGCCTTTATAGTTCTTTTGGCATTTTCAGAGAGATGACACATAGGCCATTTCTGCACTACGCTGTTCTAGTGCCATTATTCCACTTTCAACCTCCTGTGGAATTCTTGAGTTTGTAGTTTACTGGGACCAAAGAGCTCTCTGGCTGAGAATTCTAAATGCCCCTCCCTAAACTGCAAGTCTCAGGATTCCATAGGATGTTGAAGATGGAATAATAGCATTATAACAGTGTAGTGCGGAAATGACCGTAAATGTTTTAGCTCTGTCAGTAACTTTATTTTTATAGCAATTGCATATTAGTAAAGATGCAAAACCAAGAAAACTTATTAAAAATAGATATTAACTTAACATACTTTGTCATATCAGTTCCTGTATGTCCCATGTGACATTTTATATATATAATTTTTTAAAATTAATTTTATCTAGATTTTCCATGTATGACTATACCTGTCTACATAGATGTATAGGCAGTCATATATAGAAAATCTAGATAAGTTTTCATATAAAATTTGCCCTTTCAATGTGAAAGGAATGCTACCCCTCTCTCAAAAATTAACGCCTGAGAACTAGATAGATAGATGATGCAGATTAAACCCAGCACCACACTGACAGGAATTTCTTCTCTTCCCCTAGGGATAGAAAGAATAGTGAAAAATATTTTTAAAAATGTTGAAAAATATGTTTCTTAAGTATCAGGAAGCCCTGATGAAGAGTGTCCTGGACTGATGAGAATCTTCACAGTTCATGACTTATTTTGTACAAAATTGTAAGTGACTTTTTTTCTGTGCAGAAAATATCCTGAACTTTCCTGTGCAGATAAATCAATAAATAAGTAACCCACATTCATGTTTGGCATAGAGCAAGTCCCAAATTGCAAGCAGTCTTTGAAAGATGTGTAGTTTTCAAGCACTGTCTTCAAGAGAGAGAGGGAGAAAGAACAAATGATAGAATCACCCATTGTTTCCTGTGAGAGTGAATTAACAAAGATAAGATACCTATTCTCTTCCTCCTGTAGATCTCTGTGTTACCAAGAAGCCTGCTCTAGAGGGTTTCTGAGGTCCACCCCACCTAGGCCATTTTCACACTACACAGTTACAGTGCTCTTATTCCACTTTCAACATCCCATGGAATCCTACGGTTTGCAGTTTAGGGAGGGGCATTTAGAATTCTCTGCCAGAGACCTCTTTAGCCTCAGTAAACTACAAACCCCAGAATTCCACAGGATGTTGAAAGTAGAATAATAACACTATAACAGTGTAGTACAGAAACGACCCTAGCGTCTCTGCTGGAAGTGTGTCTGTCTGCAGAACAACAGCATTAGATCTTGCCCATATTGCACAAGTACAAATCAAAAAACATGGAAGACAACTCCCAGACCTCCCCTCAAAGTGCAATTGGGACAAATTAAGGCTAGTGATTTATCAGGGATCTCTGCCAGGAAATTTGGGCGTCCCTTACAAATATGTACTATTTATGTTTATGTAAATAATATGTTGTAATATGTCGTTGTTGTTGTCTACCAAACAGGGAATCAAACCCCGTTCTTCAGGGTCGTAGCCCAATGCTCAAACCACTACAGCATGTTTGCTCTAATCTGGCCTTTAGGAAAATTGAATACTCTAACGCTGAAAACGCTTGAGCAGCTGCAGTTGCATCGACTGCATTCTACTATTCTCTTCCCTTGACTGATGCTGTGAACTCAGAATTTCAAAAATATTAGCAAAAAATACAATATAGGTGATGCTATTAAAGGAGGAGGGCCCTCTTTTTTTTTGTTTTTTTGCCAGGAATGTGAGCAATGAAATACCTGTGAAACAGATGTTAAATACCTTGGTGTGTTATGTTTCACAAGCTTGAGAGCCTCTGACTTTGGAGTTGCCTCTAGCCGTCAGTTTCCTCATTTCCATCAAGGCTGATTTTTTTTTCCACCCTCAATCTCTTTGGTTTTCCTTAGCCTATAAGGAATGTGTATGCCTTTGTTTGCTTTGAATGTGATACTTTACTCAGATTCCTTGGGAAGCTCAGCAGCTACCTTCTGATGATGATGATGATGATGATGGTAGTGATGATGACGACCATGCATTTTTGTGAAAAACGGAGGAGGTGGTTTATGTTTTTGCTAGAGCTAGGCATTGGAAAGCAGTTTCAGATTCTCAAATTTCCAGTTATATATACCTGGAGGTGCAGCGAACAATGCTAAAGGGAAGGTAGAAGTTTTTTTATTTTAAAGTATTTTTAATAAGGTTTAAAATGAAAAAAAGAAAAAAACAACCTTTTCCCCACTTTCAAGCTTTTTTCTTTTTTTCCAGTTGCTTGTTTACATTCCATTCATACATAGTTTCTGTTTAAAAGATAATCTTACATTATTGCAGCTTACATTGTTACATTGCTGCTTTGTTACATTGCCTTATTACATTGTTGCCTTGTATTACATACAATCTTGCTTTATTCTTTTTTTCTTTTCTTATAGTATATCTTTATCTAATTCAAGACTTGTCTCCATTCCCTTTCAAAGTTCTGGATAGGCTTATTGTTCAGAAGAACTTCCTGACGGTCAGGGCTGTCCGACAGTGGAATATGCTGCCTCGGAGTGTGGTGTGGTCTCCTTCTTTGGAGGTTTTTAAGCAGAGGCTGGATGGCCATCTGTCGGGAGTGCTTTGATGGGTGTTCCTCCATAGCAGGGGGTTGGACTCGATGGCCCCTGGGGTCTCTTCCAACTCTACATTTCTATGATTCAGTGAAAATGTTAGCTTTTCTATCTCTATCATATCCAGAGCTTTTAATTTCCATTCTTTTATATCAACATAGTTCCTTTCTTTCCAATATTGTGCATATGTCAATCTTGCAGCAGTTATCAAATATAGGGAAGGTTTGATGCCCTCCATGGGAGAGACCAGAGACCAGAGCATTTGGCGCTGGGCATGAGAACACTGCCTGTGATGGAGTGGAGCCAGAGGCTATTTGAGGCCTGTTTACCTCTTCACATTCACTCTTTGGATCTTCATAGCACAGCACAGCTCCTGACCTCTCCTTTATCAGGGGTTTCTTGTCTACCTCATATTGTATCTGCAAGACTTTGACAATTGGCTTGAGATAGTGATGATAAATAGGCTGTCATCTGGCAGGTAGCAGGGGGAGAATATAAAACTTTGCTATACAATTTTGGCACCCTTTTGGTGTAGGGTAGGGCTCTGAAACTTCCTCTTTAAGATCCCATGGCCCAAGGGGTGGGGAAGGAGGCCACCCTTGAACCTAACCTGGGATCTAGGCTCTCACTTGTAGAGTTCTGTGGCTTGGCTAGGAGTTGCCTAGGTTACTTTTCTATTCCAGCCAGCTGGGGAGCAGCCCAAATGTTTGGATAACCCTTGAGGCTGAGGTGTTTTGCCTAGGAGAAGGCCAAGGAGTAATGAGGTGACACCTGGTGTCAGCGAAATCTGTGTCAGGTTGGTCTCCCTTCCTGCTCCATTTCCAAGCCAGTACAACTAAAATCAGTTAGACCAAATAAAATAACCGTTATTTAACGCAATTTACTGTGTCTGGTCTTGTTATTCCTTGGTGAATCATCAAAAGAACTCTTTGGTAGGGAGACTGGGAAGACCTTCAGTGACTGTTCCCCGGAGTCAGAGCTTGGAAAACTACTTTTAAAAATCAATTAGGAATGGTCTTAAGGCCTCCCAAAGTGTTTAGCTACTATTATAGTCATGGTTTTTACAGGGGAAAGACCTCTTTTCTGTCACATATAAAGACATACACACTATAACAAAATTTGTGAGTGATCTTGTCTGTCTGTGTCAGGCGGGCAAAGATCCTATACGATTGGCTGTGTGAGGCAAAAAGTCCTCATATGATTGGCTGGCTGCGAAGGTTCAATGGAGTCCTGCAGTTGACAGTTTAGGGAGGGGCCTTTAGAATTCTCAGCCAGAGAGCTCTGCATAGGTCGGTTGCTCTGGAGATGAGGCCTAGCAGCAAGTCCTCTCAGGAACCCAACCTCTGTATGTTAACAATTCTGAATACAGATTGGATTGGGGAATATGGGGAAAAGTTATAGGTACTGAACAACATAGTTTAGGAAATCAGAGACACAGGATCTCAAATCTGTGTATTTCAACTTCATTTAGCTCCTAAGGTAAGGTAAGGTAAGGTAATTCCTTAGGAATTTCCAACAAGTGTTATCGATAAGAAAATAAAATCCTGGGCAACACTGGGTAAATACACTATGAATCATGAAATTGGATTTATAATGGTTGAGAAAATATATATACTATCATCTCACCCAGGGGGGCAGGGCAGGAAAAGAATTGCCATCCTTGTTGGTTTGCTTGCAACATGGAAAACATTAATAAATTAATTAACATTCAATGTTCATGGCTCCATCCAGTAGGGGGCGATATATGCAAGAAAACAATGCCCTAAAGGCACCAGATCCCATCTGATTTTGGAAGCTAAGCAGGCTCATCGCTGCTTAGTAGCTGGATGGGAGATCACAATGAATACCAACTGCTGTAGGCTATTATCTCAGAGGAGGGAACCGTCAGTACTCTTTGCCTAAGAAAACCCTATGAAATTCTTGGGGTTACCTTAAGTTGACAGGCGACTTGAAGGCACATGTACACACACTGCACAGTAGGCAGTGGAGGCTTGGTGCACATTTTCTCTCCCTCACTTGGTTGCCGCAGCTAATGGTCAAAATCTCTTTTCAGAAGGCCAAAAATACTTACACCAATCGGTAGTTCAGAATGAGTGAGGGACACAGTTGTGTCCCCATTCTTCTGATTCTGAACAGTTAACTGGTATGAAAAATGCTACTTGATAAAGGCTCTGAGTGTATAATCCTTGTCTTCCTGGGGTCTTCTGCCTGCGTTTCTTTCCTGTAGAGCAAAGCAACTCAGCCAGTGGAGCCAAAGACCTTTTACCTTTTCTCCCTCTCTGACATCAAGAAAGCTCAGCCAGTCACTGTCCTAAACCTTATTATCAGTTCAACCACAGCAGGATTAAGACTATGGTATGGTTAGATGATTGTGAACTTGAACAAATTTTCTAGGGGAGCATTTTAGCCACTCATTTCTTCATGGGAACCTG
Organism: Cyclura pinguis; assembly: GCA_030412105.1. Lineage (NCBI taxonomy): Eukaryota > Metazoa > Chordata > Lepidosauria > Squamata > Iguanidae > Cyclura > Cyclura pinguis. The sequence goes on from CM059602.1 coordinate 111,892,861, forward strand.
TTCTTGTGGATTTGTTGTTGTCATCCCACTGCTTCTCCTCCTCCTCCTCATCTTCTTCAAAAAGAAAAAAAATCACTCCTATATGTTCATAAAAATAGAACCACATTGTTTTCAAAACAGTAAATTATTTACTTTTGATACTCTAGCTGCCTCAGTGAAATAATCTGAACAGAATTAGACATTAAAAAGAAGGCTTCCAAAGGAAGAAAAACATGCAATCTTGATCTCAAAAATGTCGTTTGCTCTTCTCTATCCCATCATACTCATAAATTTTAATGAACTGCATTTACAGAGTCATCAAGTCATCAACCTTCTTTAAAAAAGAAAGAATTTTAAAAAATGACTTGAAACAAAGCAACACAGTAAAGTCTATTGAATTTTCAGTACTGACCATAAAAATGTTGTGCTCATTTTAATTTTTTCTGTTTAACTTCCAGCTGTGGGAACCACAGGAATGAGACACAGCTGAAGAATAGGGCAGTCCCTTCACCAGCATTTTATCCAACTTCTCCTCCTCCCTTGCTGTGGTCTGCAGCCCTGAGAAATACAGAAGCTGCTTTCTACTTTAGAGAGAGCAGCAGGAAGCAACTGCGCATTTTTTTAGTGCCCAGTTGCAAATGTTGCCTGAAAGAATGCCTTCTAAAGATGTGCGTTTCATAAAATGATCTGGTGCCTGTTTCATGCTCGTTCAATGATCCATTTTTGTAGCATAAGTATCAGCAAAGCCAAAGATGTGGAATGAGGAGGAAGACTGTATGACTAATTAGTGATAACCCCTAATGTTCTGTTGGGTGACAAGCAGAGGGATAAAATTGAGATTGATCACAACATTGGACTTGTATTTTCACAGACAAACCATCCAAAGAGATAACAGGGTTGCGAACCTATCGTGGAATTTTCTGGAGGCTGAGAGTATGTGATGCTCCCAAGGTCACCCAGTGGGTTTCCATAGCAGAGCAGGGAATCCATCTCTGCTGATCAGGGTCAAAATCTAGCACTCAAACCACTACTCCACACTGGATCTCCTCTGCCTTATTCATGGAATTCATTTGTGGGGGCATCTCTTCCCGAAAATGGAGACAAGGGCCTTAGGCCATTTCTGCACTACACGGTTATCATGCTATTATTCCACTTTCAACATCCTATGGAATCCTGGGGTTGGCAGTTTAGGGAGGGGCATTTAGAATTCTTAGCCAGAGAGCTCTTTGGCCTCAGTAAACTACAAACCCCAGAATTCCATAGGATGTTGAAAGTGGAGTAATAGCACTATAACAGTATTGTGTGGAAATGGCCTGAGTCCTGCCAATAGTCATACTTAAAGTACACAGGGGATGTGATTCTCAGCGAAATTAGTTCTCAGAGGAAGCAGTGAGTAATTTTAATATCAGAAAACTATATGGTTTTTGAATATATGGGGGTTTTGTGTTTGTGTGTAGAAAACAGTAATGTTTGTGCAGCGAATGGTATTTTCTGCACAAGAAATGCTGTTTCCTACATGCTATTTTCTGCATATAAAAATATGTGCAGTTTTTGCATGAAATAAGTCCCTAACTGCAGCATTTTCTGTGCAGAAAACACAGCTCTGTGCAGGGAAAGCTGTTTTCTGTGCAAAAACCCAACATGCATATTTTATGCAGAATAAGTCCCAAACTGAAGATTTTTGTCAGTCCAGGATTCTTCTTGTCAGGTACTCCTAACACTCAAGAAATTTGTTTTGCAAACACTTTCTGAATATTCTCTCCATCTCTAAAGACCCATTGAATCAACTTTTCGATGGTGAATCTATACTACTCTAAATCCCATGATTCAGTGGTTTGTTCTAGTTGTCACTAACAATAGGATTCAGGCCCATGTTTCCTGTGTGCAAGCATCCTGTTTCCTCATCTCATCTTGCCCCTTTTTTCTTACCAGAAATAAACCACTGAGGAGGAAAAGATGGAATAGTTGCACATCAACCATCTTGATCAGTAACACTAGAAACAAATGTGCACCTGGAAGCACCTTAGGCAGGGATAAGGCACATAGGTAGACTGCTTCATTTTCCCCAGTAGCAATCCCTTGTCCTTTTTAAAGAAAAATGCCCGCTTCTTCCTTCTTAACAAACTTTCTCTCTTCCATGGGAAACTACCCATAAAGGAGATAGATTGTCCAACCTCTTTTTGCTACCACTTTGCTAGATCATCCACACTCTTTTGCACAGAAGGCTACTTTGAAAATATATGTACATTTAATATTGCACTTTTGTGTTGTCTACTGATGACAAAAAAATTTAGAAAACCCCAATACCCAGGTTAATTGGGAAAGAAGCAGAAATGAACAAACAAACATACACTTGTGATTTACTGTCTTAGTGGTGGGCTGCACACCAGTTTAAGTTAAATGGTAAAACCGTTAGCACATTTTACTAATTGGCTTGTTTGTTCTTTGCTGCTGTCTAGTTCCTGTATTGACACCGTTCCAATGGTCCAGAGTCTTCATTTGATCCATTTTTCAAATCTAGGATTAATGAATATTTTGCCTTCCGCCACCTGATTTGTTTGAATAATTGCTTCATAACCAGAAGTGGACCTGATTTTTTTATTTTTTAAAAAAAGAAAAATGCTTTTTTTCAGGCCATAGCACTCAAAGATTGTTCCTCTGACCACTGGTTTTGCTTCTGATTTGTCATTATGTTTTTCTCCTCACTTTTATTACAAGGTCTAGCAGGGAATCACAAATCACAGCTGAAGGCAGAAAGTTGCACTCTGCAAGATCTATTTCACTCTGCAACATGCCTGACAGTTCAGTTGTGTACAGTCTGTGAGCTTCTTAATGAGAGGGCTTGAAAAGGGTTACTGTTCATTGACTGAAGTCCTAGATTCAAATCAGGTCAGTTTGTTATGTTAGCTCCCACTTGGAGTTTGCTCTGACTTCCAGGTAATATTTTATGAAAAGGGCCTTCTTGATTTGGATAAATAATTGAAAACTAGAGGACATTCAAGTGGTACCTGGACATCAGGGGACTGGATTTACTCACAACAGCAATAATTTTGCTGCTACAAAATCTTACGTGGCATACCCTGTTGCTAAATACCACTACCTCTGATATATGAAGGGATCTGCAATGGATCAACTAGTGCCAGATAATACAGTGATTAGGGCGTTTGACTCCTGATGCCAAATTTCCTGCTAAGCACTGATTGGGAGTTGGGGTCAGTGACCTATAAAAAGATTTGAGCACTGCAGCTGGGATTTCTGCAGAAAGTGGATTTCCATATTCCCATGTTACTTCCAGTGGAATATAGTGATTGACTTTCCTTATGACCCACCAAGAGAAAAAGAACCAGAAGAGGCCAAGGTATGGACTGCTTCCTCACATCACTGGCTTTACATGGCCATAGTGAATTCCATCCCTAACTTCCCAGGGGAGTAAGTAGAAAGCTTTGATTTGTGTGAGTATTAAATGTCCCCTACTATGACCATTGCTTGTTCCTGAATGGCAAAGTGGAGATCCCATTCACTGATTTGTCTGTGAATTTCACCTCAAATAAAGGATCTCAGGTATTTCAGGGATGGGAAGACCAACCAGCAACATTTCTAAGAATGTCTATATATATATATATATATATATATATATATATATATATATACACACACATATACATATATATATATATATAGTTACAAGAACACATTAATATGTTTCAAACCTTTAAAGATGAAAAAAGGAAGTATATACCAACTGAGAAAAAGGGAAAATAATACAAGAAAAAAAATACAGAAAATGAGAAATTTAAGGAATTATTCCCTGTAGCTAGCTGCACATCAGTTGTACAGACAAACCCATTCCAACAGAGACACTGGAGCAAAATCTTCTTTTTTATTCTAAGTAATATTTCCTATCAAAAACCAACTCTGTTATTCCCCACTTCTTGCATCCATCTCATTTCCATTCCATATTTTAAGGCAGTTATTTTGGAGCATCCTGCTTTCCACATTTCTATCATCCTCACTCCTACTTTACAGCACTGCTCCCAGTTTAATAGGCTAATCCCTCTGTAAAATCAGTTTGGATTTGCTCACCCATAGGTTAATTTTCCATGCCTGTCATCTCCAAATTTTTCCCCTGCTTGAATTATGCTTTCCATTTTACAGTCTAGAATATCCAGTTCACCTTCAAATTCTAAATTCTTAAGCCCAGCAGACCCTTGCTTCATCTTTTCTTTCAGCTATTTCAACTCCATCTTCAAGTTCATCTCCAGTTTTGGCAGCTCTTCCAGTCTGATCAGTCTAATCTCACCCAGCAGCTTCTGTAAGATTTCTGGAGAAAACTCCATCTTTCCTGAATCTAGCAATTATGGGGTTAAAAATCAAGAGCCATCCTCTACCATACCTGAAGCTAGATTACGGGGGCAGGATATGTGGTGTGGTATATACACCTTAATCTTTCACTAAACAGCTGAGGAATCCAGATAAACATCTAGATGGCCTTCATTCCTTGCTTCTAAACCCAGTGTCTGCTTCTTGTGGTGATCACCTCACTCTGCTAAATGATATGTCAGTCCATCTGACTCGTATATGAAATGGAGAATGAATCCAAAAGAATGTACGGAAAATGGGAATTAAAATATGTTGCAAAGAGCCAGAGTACAATTTCTTTGGAAAGAAATTTGTTTTCAGATGTTTGCAGAAACTGGGATTAATGAAGTACTAGGCTGAACAGAAATTACAATCAGCTTTACAAGCCAGCACTTATTCGTCTTGGTTAAGATTCTCATTTTATGGACAGCGAGCAAAGAAAGAGAACGAAATGTGAACCTTATATAACAATCTCTACTCTGGTTTCCATTTCTTTCATGCAAATGAGAAAATGAAGGTCAGAAATCATCTACAGAATTTCATCATTTCATTCTGGGAAAAAGTGTGTATAATTGAAAGGGAAGGAACTGAAATGATCATAGACAGCAAATATTTTTGCCGTATTTTGCTGCCCTCTTTTTTCCTGATTCAGGAAAAAATAATGCCCACAATGCTACCATTGAAAAAGGTATTATCACAGTGCATGATAAGGCTACCTGTTGCCCTTCAAATATTTTGGAGTACAGTTCCTGCCTTGCTGGCAGGAATTTATGAAAATTTCAGCCCAAAACATCTGGAAGACAAAAACATTTCCATGGCGATATCTAATTTGTCTTAGCTCTTGTTGCTACACAGGGAATGTGTAAGCTATTTCACAGATACCATGAGAGAGATCTGTATGACAAAATTGGTTTCTCCATGTAAAATAGGACGGAGGTACTGTACCACACTGGCTTTCTACTTGTTTGGATAGAATGAGAGAACTGAATCTATCCTCTCTGCTTTTGGATTGGATAAGAGGGAAAAGTTGGGACTGGTTTGGCCCTTCCCTTTCAAAAATGATTGATGTATGCCATGTTATGCAGTGTTATGCAATGATTGGTGTTTGCAGCATCTGGCCAAAACAGGCACATTTTTTATTCTTTAGAAACAGAAATAGATCAAAGGTTAACCTTTCCTCCTTTCTCCAAACCAAGAGCCTATAAGTATATCAAATTGTAATTCCACTGATAAATTGGTAACATCAAAAGTGGCTTTGAAAGAATGACAGGAAACCTAAGGAGCTGCAAGTGCTCTCTCACATGACACTTTCTTGAACAGTACAAAGATGATGCAATTTGACTTAATTTCCAGCAATATGTTCAGTTTCATCTTTGGCCCTGATCCAGCCTAAATCAAATGCACCCAGTTGTGTACAACAATATCTAGTCTGGGTGAAGATTTCTATCAAAAGATTCATCCAAGCAAGTTCAGAGGAGCCTGGATCATCCAAATAAAGCAAACATATATCCCCTCTGTTCAACTATGTAGAAGCCAATTTTCTCATGCACATCTCCTCTGCTGAATCCAAGATGGGACAAAATGTGCAAGGATGAAGTTTTCCACTCTGCAACTTCATATATGATGGGAAATCAGTGACAGGTCAAAGAAAACTACTATAACTAGAAGCAATTTAAAGGAGGGGGAAGAGGGGACAGCATTTTTTGAAGGGAGAATGAATTACTACACAGTACAATTTCTATAGTTCTGTTAAAAAGAAAATAAACACTGATGGACCATTGAAGAACCTGACTGAACTCGGGAAAGACTTTCATACATAACGTTACTCTTTTTATTCCTGATTTTCTTTTTACTTTGTTTTTTGAACTGCTTTTCATTTCTTTAAGGTATACTTTTGTGCAAAGTCGTCAGTATTGATGTAAACAGCATTTTAACGTATCAATTAAATCTGAGAAACTTTGCTCATTCTAAGGACAGCATTCACTATAGATGCACCACTTTTATTTGAAATAAGCTAATTGTATCTTAGCTTTCCCAACTGACTATGAAGAAACACTGCTGCTTACAAATCTCAAAATAAGAACAGAAAAGAAAAGCCATTGTCAATTTCATCTCAGTGGTGAGGAACATGTTGCTTTTCAGACTTTGTTTGAATTCAGCTGCTATCATTTCCAGCCAATGTAGTCCAGAATAATGAAAACTGTAGTCCAGCATCTGAGGGGCCACAGGTTTCACATCCTTAACGTTTAAATGATGTCAGTGAACCTGCGCCTGACTTCCCCTAATTTAAAGGAGCATAACTTTATCTGCAGGCCTCATTAAACACCTTACACTAAATGGACAAAGAGACTGACACATAATTAATTAATTTGCAGCGCTTTTGCCACTATAGCTAACACCAAGGTCTCTTGCTACTGAAACAAGAGCTTTGTTATGGAGCCAAAGAAACAGCTCCCTTAGCTCAGGCTGGCTAAGTTTTTATTATTGTCGGTCCAGACTGCTTTACAGCCAATAATTCTTTCAGGTTCTATTACAGTGGCCCCTTTTTTTCAGAAGGTTGATTGTATTTGACCATCCATTCAACCCTTGTTTCATGTATAAGTGGAACTGGGGGTGCCAAATATGGCAAGCTGATCATTACAGCACTTTGATAGTGCTCTTTTTACACAGCCAAACCAAACATTATCAAACTCCGCAATTGTGGATTACCAGCTTAACCATTCCAACACAATATCCTGTAGCATAACATAGTCATTTGGATGCACAAAGTTGACTTTAGTATATCACAATCATATCATTATGCATATTCCAGGCAACTGCATACCACCATTGTAAAAACACAAGGAAGGAGACTGGTAAATCACAAGGAAACTTTGAAAAATGGGATGAATGTTCATTTGTGACTTCATGAAATCAATATGCAAGATGAATTTTCTTTGGAATGTTGTTAGGCTATCTGTTTGAAGGTTCTTCAGGCTTTATTGACTCAGTGGAGGGTCAAAATGTTAAGGTTTTCCTGCATCATGGGCAATGCTGAAATGTGAAACAGAGATATTTCAAATCCAGAGCAGTGCAAAACATTTTGCTGCCTAAGGCAAAGAACCTCCCACTCCATTCCATGTACAGGGGCTGTCTGGATGGGAAGTTGAGTCAAACTTTAGTGTCGGCAATGGGACACTAGCACTTGTAAGGAAGCAGACTAGTTTAGGGAGCTCAAGGAAGGCTGGCACACAAAGCTTTGTCTCTTAAGAGATGTGACTGTCTCAGGAGAAATAGTGAGGTGGCCAGTGATGTCTCCATCATGGGCCACCTCACTAATGATAGGGCCAGTCCTAGTAAACACCATGCTTGCTAGAAAAGCCTGAAGTGAAGACTATGACGAATTCCTCATAAAAATAACCACCGTTTCAAATATTTATGCCAGGGATGAGCAACCTATACTCCGCAGCCTGACCTCAGGCAGCTCTTTGTTTAATTTCAAAAGCTCTCTACAAGTATTCAGTTTAGCCTTCTGGAAAAGCAATTTCTTTCTTCTTCGGCTGCCTGCTCACTTGGCAAGTAGAATGTGAAGTGAAGCAAATGAGGGGAGATGATAGCAAAGAAGGAAGGGGAGCGAGGGAGGGAGGGGGACACGAGGATGTACGTATTTTGGGTCCTGGCCTTTTTGGACACAGTCACCAGTCCTGCCTCTGGATGGCATGAGGTCCCAACCCCAGAGAAAGTGATTCCTAACAGAAAAGAAAATGCCCATCACAGATGTTTGCCCTGTGTTTTTGATTCTAAAAACAGATTCTTAAAAGTGGATTCCTAAGCAACAAAATGTATTAATCCCTCCTCATTGTCTTTACAAATGCAGGCAAAAGGCTTTTTATTGAGATGGGTTTTTGTTGCCTGGGTTTACTTGCTCTGTGTTACCATCTGTAAGTGTTACTTGCTGCCTTTCCATTTACTGCTGTGTTTTACTCATACATTTGTTTTATTTTTTCTAAAATCTTTTTAGTCACTTGTACTTGTTATTTTTGATGGTAAGCTGCTTGGTGTCCCATTTGTGACATCGAGCAGGATAATTAAGTAAGTAAGTAATTAAATCACTAATAATTTGAGCAGGAAAACCACTAAGAACAAAGAAAATCATTAATGGGAAAAGGTACGATTCAACAAGGCAGTTTTAGCTGGATGCCTGACTGTATGAAAACAGAAGGGGTGCTGGGCATCTTAAGACAGCAAGTTCCACACTTGCCCCAATTTGGTACCCACTAAATGGGTACCAAATTAGGATGCTGGGAAACCAGACCCATCACTGTCAGGCATTCTCTTTGTGGGAAGAGAAATCTGAGATTTTAATGTAGATGGGGCTTGACATTAGTGTGTCCTCTCTAGGGATGGAAAGAATATTTGCTGGCTTTCATTCCTAGGCTAACAAAACAAGGTTCCCAATGGTTCGGAAACTTCTTCAAGGATAAGAATAGATCAGCAAGAATTTTGCACAATTATCTCCTTGTATGGAACATCCCAAAACATTGCCGGCATATAAGATGCACCAGCATATAAGACACATCCCATTTATATGCTGGCAAATACTATTTACCGGTGTGTAAGATGCACTGGTATATAAGATGCACCCCATTTTCAAAGAGTATTTTTGAGGGAAGAAAGCGAGTCCTGTCTGCCAGCAAATAGGGTATTACCTCTAGGCAGGAAAAGTGAAATGCACAAATATAGGATGGGTGATTCCTGGCTTCAAAGTAGTACTTGTGAAAAGGATCTAGGAGGCTTAGTAAACGACAATCCATTGCCAAACATGAGTGAACAGTGTGATGTGGTGCCGCAAAAAGCCAATGCAATTCTAGGCTGTATCAACAGCAGCAGTGTCCATTTCAAGGGAAATAGTAGAGCTGCTCTATTCTGTTTTGATCAGATCTCACCTGGAATACTGTGTCCCATTCTGGGTACAACAGTTCAAGGACACTGACAAGGCGGATACTGGTTGTTATCGGAATAGAAGAAAAAAGGTTAGGAAAAGGGGAATTAGAAGTCAGAGGCTGGAATTCAGAAGCTCTCCACTCTGAAACAAGTTTGCTACCTAATTCCACATTTACACTGATTTTTTTTCCATAATGGGGCCTAGATAGGGAAATAGACAATGCCTTCCACCCTGTGACTTTGTTAGTCTAACAACTATTTCTGCTTCCTGTAAAATTCCTTCTCACAGCAGTCTGAAGAGGTAATCCATATCTTGAGGTAAATTTATCTCAGACTGTCCCAGTCATTAAAATGTTCTGACTACACTAAGCAGAAACAACATTGTAGGATGGATCCAGGATATCTGAAAGACCACCCTTTCTGCATGATCCTGCCCCAAATTTAAGATGCTCAGCTGAGGCTCTGTTGTACATCCTGCCACCCATGGGGCTTGGCTGTTGGGTACATGGGGCAGGGTTTTGTCTATGACAGTATGCTAACCGTGCAATTCCCTCCCAGAGAAACCCAGACTGCCCTGTCCATTCAGCGTTTCCGGTAGGCAGCTAAAACTGTGTTCTTTTTGTTGAACATGCTGCCTTGGAGTGTGGCAGACTCTCTTTCTTTGGAGGTCTTTAAACAAGAGGCTGGATGGCCATCTGTCAGGCATGCTTTGATGGTGTATTCCTGCGTGGCAGGGGGTTGGACTTGATGGTCCTTGTGGTCTTTTCCAACTCTATGCTTCTATGATCATTGGTCTTTAAAATTAGGAGTGGCTACTCTGGTTGTTTTTAACTTCTAAAAGTTGCCTGTGATTATACAGCTTTTTTTTTCAAAGGGAAGAGTTGCTAATTTGTCCTTAAATGTATTTTAGTCATGTATTTGAATGATTTTAGCCATTGTACATCACCTTGGGACCCCTGGTAGCCTGAGAGATGATTTAAAAATACATAAATAAACAAGCGGATTTGGAGAAGAGATCTGAATATCAAATTACAAAAAGAATAAAATATCTGGGAATGGTAATTACAAATAAAAATCAAGAGTTATTTGTTAATAATTATATGAAGACATGGAAGGAAATTCAAAGTAAAATGGAAAAATGGATGCATATGAACTTGTCTCTCCTAGGAAGGATAAATGCTTTTAAAATGTCTTTATTACCTAAGTTAATGTTTTTCTTTCAAAACTTACCAATAATAGGAGAGAAAAGATTTTTAAAGACTGGGAGAAAGAGTTGCGGAAGTTTATCTGGCAAGGAAAGAAACCAAGAATAAGATTTAAAACATTATAAGATGCAAATGAAAGAGGAGGCCTTGATGTGCCATCGCTGAAAATCCATTATCAACCATGTTGCTTGGAAATAATAAAAGACGATACAGTTGGAGCATACAAGAACAAAAGAAGTGGAAGGAATAAATAATAGATTTGGTTGGCACAGATACTTATGTTATGACAAAACAATTGTAAATAATAACTTTGATAATCATTGTATACGAAAGACTATATTGAAAATGTGGACACAAATAAAGCGTAGATTTTATAGAAGACTTCCAACGTGGACCTCACCGCAAGAAGCTTTTAAAATTGCTCCAACAAAACAAGGAAATCTTTTAACGTATCGTATCGAGAGTTGTTAAAACGGGATGGAGACAAACCTATAATGCGCACAGAAGAGGAATTAAAAGAGTTAGGACATGAATTAAATTGGTTCCCATGGAGACAATTAAGAGAGAGATTCAAGATGGATCAAAAATTGTACGGGTTTGAAAAAAATGATAATGAATTAGATGTGTTGATGAAAGGGGACCAGAAAAAGGGAATGTCTAGATTTTATAAAATATTGTTGCAAAGGGAAATGGAACCAGAGATGATAAAAGATAATATGGTTAGATGGGCTCAAAATATTGGACACCCAATTGAGTTGGATACATGGGTGAGGGCATGGAAAACAGATATAAAATTTATACCAAGTTTAAATTTAAGGGAAAACTTTTATGAAATGTTATATAGATGGTACATGACACCTGTAAAGTTGAAAAGAATAACAAAAAATGGGAATGGAAAATGTTGGAAATGTGATGAAAAGGAAGGATCCTTTTTTCACATGTGGTGGACTTGTAAGGTAGCAAGGAAATTCTGGAAAGAAATACCTGATGAAATTCAAAGAATGTATAGCTTAAACTTTGAAACGAAGCCAGAATTTTATTTGTTGAACATGTTAGGGCAACAAAGAGAAATAAGATCTTATCAGAAAACATTGTTATATGTAATAACTGCTGCAAGAATGACATATGCACAATATTGGAAAGAAGGAAATTATATTGATATAAAAGAATGAAAATTAAAAGTTCTGGATATGGTAGAGATAGAAAAGTTAACTTTTTCACTTAAAAATAAACCAATCCAGAACTTTGAAAGAGAATGGAAAGAAATTTTGAATTGGATAAAAGAATGAGGAAAAGAAGAAACAAAGGAAGAGTGTTGGAAATGTTGGTAATGAAAATTAAGGATGTTATAGAATAAGTATAAGTTGAATGTAACAATGTTAAAAGTAATAGTGTGATAGTGTGATTAACTCTTAAATTAACTTTTAAATAGAAATAATGTATAAATGGGATGTAAGCACAAACTCAACTGAAAAAAAGATGCTTGAAAGCGGGGGGGGGGTATTTTTCTGTGTAAAATTTCAATAAAAAATATATATGTATAAAAAAATAAAAATACATAAATACATAGCTTTGAACAAACAGCCAAAAAAGAAAAAGTGCACAGTACTAACTGATTTCCTAGAAACCAGACTCTAAAAGATGCCCATTACAATGTCATATATCAACTTTGCAATGTATTTTTTCCCTTGTGTAAAACATGAGTCCCACTGCTTACCAAGTATTTTCTGTTCACAGCCACCATTTAAAGTGACATTTGCTCTTAGGTGCTCCAAATTGCCATGTGCAGCACCTGTTACAAGTGTCATTGTTTTGTCCATTCTGAACTAGCTCTTGGTATTTAGATGGTTTGTTTAGCAGAGGGAGAGAAAAAATAGGGACAGCTGTTTTTAAACTCCTCACGAGTTTACTTAAGGTTATGTCTAAATAGCCAAAGACCAAAGGCCAAAAGGTCACACTATCTTTTATGATGGGAGGGTACCATCATTCCAAAAGCTGTTTTCTCCCACCCACTAAACACACATCCATTTCAATGAGAATATGATTTCAGCTGGGTGGCATTTAGACATATGGCAAACATCCCTGAAAGTGGAGAGGGAGGGCCAGGGGAATCCACACTGTGTTGGAAAAATGTGGATGAAAATCAAAAGAGCTTCTCTAAATCCTATTAAAGTCCATGGAAAGATTCCTCTACTTTCTTTGGCTTTGGACAGCACTAAAGAGGCATGAACATTTAAAGAGAAACTTTCCGTCCCACCTGGACTTCTGTCAGGTTTTCAAAATGAAAACAATTTATCATGGAGGGCTGAGCAAGACCCTTTTGGCAACAAGCCTAACCAAGGAATTATGGGAGACGCACAAAATAGCTGAACAAGGGGAAAGAGGCATTGCTGTGGGCTATAGTAAATTTTGACAGATCGACGTGAAGGGGTGAGATCATTCAGATAAAAAAAAAAGCATCTCCCCAAAAGCAGAGAAAAAGAAAGAAGACTTAGATTGAGAAATATGTGGACTGGCTAATTATGTGTACTGTATCTGAAATAAATGAAAGATTAAAAAGCTTTCATTACTCAGTTGCACGAGCTAGGAATGGGTTTAGCAATCCCTGTCCCACAGCTTGATTTCATTTTAGCACTGCAATGGCATGACAGTGATGTGTATATTTGCACCACTCTGTAGTACCAGGTTACCAGATTTCTAATAGCTATAGCATGCTTCTCTTACACAACATGCAATGCTATCTGTTGTAAAGACTTATTCCTTTTCTGTCATCGTGGAAATTTACTTATTCCTTCTGTTTACCATCAGCATTTTCTTGTGGCCAAACTCACCATGGTACTGTTCACACAGTTCACTGTACAAATAATAGGGATGTACAAGGAATCCACTCATGCAGATTATTTTTTATTATTCATTGCATATTTTCCTGTCCTTTCATCAACCAACTCAGAGGAATTTGCATGAAAGGAATAATATCATTGGAACTTCATAACAATCCTGTAAGGTTGGTTAGGTTGAAAGACAGAGAACTGCATAAGGTCATCCATTATACTTCATGGTGGAGGAAGGAATTGAAGCAGAAGTTTCTATGGCAGTGGGGAAGTAAAAATTGAGAGATTTAGTCTGAATTTTAAAACTGTATCCATAATCCTGAATGCTACCCACAAAATAGATTCAGCACTCTGGATAGCTCCATTCAAGTTCATACTAAAACCCAGAGCAGATTCACCACTTCACTGCTTTTGGAGCCGTTAGCTGTTATTTAATTTGATGTAAACTCAATAAATCAAGACCTTCCCAATCAAAGTATGACATTCTTCCTCATAGGATGAGGGCAGGTAGATTTTATTTGTACCTGCCAGGGGCAGAGAACAAAGTGTGTGGTGGCCATCCACTGACAAAACAGTAACAGCAAAAGCTTAAGCTCAAAATGCGATCATTTACACATGACTTTGTGGCAATTTTATTATACCATGGGCTTTTTGACCCAGTTCTTTCATCATTCTTTAGAATCCTGTTTTGTCTTTTTTCTTGTTGTTAAATGCCATTTCCTTTTTCTGTTACTAAATGTCTTTAATTTTGTCATTCTTTATAGAAAAATAATGAAGATCAGACTTATTTTTATGGTGTGGTGAAACTTCATTTTAACAGTATCTGAAAGTCAGAGCTGCATTCAACAAATGGGCAGCACAGAAGTAAAAGCCAACATGGTGTAATGATCTGGGAGTTGAATTAGGATTCTGGACAATGGGGTTCAAGTATCTGCTCAGCCATGGAAGATCACTAGGTGATCTTGTGCAAGTTGTTCTCTCTTAATCTCAGAGGAAGACATTGCGAAGCCCCATCTGAACAAATCCTGCCAAGAAAACCCCATGATAGGTTTGTTTCAGGGTTGCCCTAAGCTGAAAGCAACTTGAAGTCAAACAACAACAACAAATATAACAAAAAAGAAAACTAGGAGCCCCAGAGTTTGCAAGTTCAGGGGTTTATTTGGACAGTGATTTTTTAAAAAAATTTTAATGTAAAAAGGCTTAAGGGTTAAACTCAGGTGGAAAACTACTCTTTACCATGATTTATAGACAAATCATCATCATCACCACCACCATCACTATCATTAGTGTTGTTATTATAATCACATCCATCACTTTCCATCATATAAAATCCCCTGAACTTGCAAACTCTGGGGCTCGTTAAACAGAGAAGTGTTCTCACAAATTGAATTGGAATGAAATGCCTTATTTTCCTTTCTGGAAGACTGCCCACCTAATATGCTTCCGATGTTCAATGCTCATCATTACCCAGGCACACCATGACTTTCCTATTAACAAGACAAAGACACGTCTGTCTTCAATGACTGAGGAAGCCAACCCTCGCAAACGTCTACTGTGAATGGGGGGGGGGGGGACAGTGGTGAGATGCTGCAAAGCTTGAAAGAAGAGTCCTGCACATAACACACCAGTTCCATTTTTTTACCTCTTTGGCTGTAGGGTTTCTGGTTAGACAGGAGGCAACAGGCAGTTCAAACCAGGACACAGCTATCACACTTCACATCCTTTTCTTTGTAAAAATCACGTGATTCGACAATCAGTTTCAGGGAAGTGTCAAATTTGTTGTTTCTCTTTATTCCAGACACAGTGTTGTAGAAGAATGCAGAGGTGGAGCTTGACTTTTAAGAAGGAAAAACAAAGGAGGAAGACAAGGATTGACACACTGAAGCCATCTGTAACTGAGCAATGGTGAAATGTTGGTCTGGGGTCACAGAGCATCATTCTACCTCTGCTGGGGTATAGGTGGTTTCAGCAAATTATTACATACATTCTTTTTTTTTCCTTCATCCATCTTCCCAAGGTCTGCATAGAAGCTATTTATTCTTCATGGTCATTTCTACATGTTACCTGATCCGGTTGTCATCAGGTTGCAATCCCAGCAGCGCCTTTGCTAGGAAGGGAGCTTGACAGGAATGCTCCCCTGCACACCTGACTGGCTTACTGTGGAAGGGAGCATGAGCGACACGCGCCTCTCTTCTGCAGTGCACCCAGGTTCTTTCTCATTCTGTGCTGGGGCAGGAAGCACCTCCATCACTCTTCCTGACCTTCTGCATGGCTGGGAAGGATGAGAGTGTTGCACAGTCAGGGCTAACTGACAGAAAAACTCTGTCAATGATCTACCCCGCTATCAAGACAGCTGGTGATGGGAGAAGAGTGGGACCATGACGACATCATGCAAAAATATCATCAGGGGTCCCACTTCTCTCACATTCCCATGCCAGGATGCAGACATCATGAGCAAAGGGCTCTTATCATTTGTTTGTTCAGGTGGTAGCGTTGGTTGGATTCCTGGCTGGTACATGCACACACAGATACCTGCTTATGTTAATGTACTGTTTACCCCAGGAACTTACCAGCACTTGAATAGGGTAATATGATAGTTGGGATTCACAGGAAAGGAAAGTGAACAATATTGCACATCAGGGTGGCATGGGAGTTGGGGGCAAATTTGCAGTCCTTCCACCCACTCCAATGGCCACCTTGCAGGCACACCAGAAATGATGTAATATCACGTCCTGCCATCATTTTTTTTCCCCTTGATTCAGCCATTTTTAAAATTTTAGAGGTATTGGAGGCTTCTAGGGGGTAGGCAAGTGAAACTGCCATGTTTGAGTGTGACTTTGTGTGAATTGGAGTTGTTTTCATGTATAAAACTGCCCCAAATCTGGCCTAGAATTTTTAATATACACTAACTAGGAGCTTATGGGTAAGGTCTGGGTGGGACATTTAGGTGCTATACTTCTCTCAGCCCTGCTGAATATAATACAGCTTTTGTTTTTGGCCCATTTTCCTGGAAAGGAGCTGTAAGAAATGGCATCCTTCCATCAAAGATAAACAGACAGGGCAGAGAAAGTGGTAGCTGGTCCTGCCTTCATGTTAAGCAGTAGACTTAATAGGTTTTTCATCCCTGAAACTCTTTGATGCTGTGAAACAGCCAGTACTTTTGGTTTAATAAGTTGATGGGCCCATGTCTTGCTGAATCATCTGTCAGTTGATGCTGTTCTTTGGCCACTGAGAATATCATAGAGAATCCAGATATATCCTGGCAAATTTTGGCAGCAAGATAGAAGATAGCACTGAGGAATAACAGGCTGATGAACACAGTGCTTGGAGCAATTACTTTTATAGCAAAGAGTGAAACAAAGTAGAGATGATCTGTTACAATGTTCTTGGTAATGTACCAATGAGCAGTTCTGTCTTGACTCTCAATCCACTTGCACACCATAAATGAAAAGAAGATAATGGAAAAATACATTGTGAACCCTCCAAATTCCCAAAATGAGACACTCGGCCAAATTCTGCTCACATTATTCATTGAAGTAGTTGTATTTCAGTCTATTCACACAGGATTGGAGGGAAAGTAATATGTGACATGGTGTGACATGAACATAAAACCATAAACTTTTTTCAGCTGCAGCGGTTTTTACAGACTGCGTGGTCAAATGCATATGTAGTAAATATTATGAATGAAAAGAAATTGTGGCGTTATTCTTTTGATCTTATATCCTGTCTGATTCTAAAGGCTAAATGCTAATGTTAATATGTTAATCGTTACATTTTATTGTTTTTATATCCTGACCGTGAAAAAACAGTTTGACACAACACATTTTGAGCCATGTCTGACAAAAACACATACTCATATTTTTTTTTTTTTTGGTGATGACTCCCCCTGAAAGACTGTGTTTGCAGCTTGGGAGTGCTGCTGGATCCATCCCTCCAAATGTCAGCTCAGATAGATGAGATGGTCAGAACTGCTTATTGTTAGTTTCAGCTGATATGCCAACTGTACCACTTCCTAGAATTGGAAGAACTAAAGTTGGTAGTGCACATGTCGGTACTCTCAATGTTGGACTTTGGCAATGTGCTATACATTGGGCTACCTTCGTACCAATTTCAGAAACTGCAGCTGGTCCAAAATAAAGCAGCCAGATTGTTTACAGGTACAGTGAGGAATGAGTACATCACCCCAGTATTAAATTCACCCCACAGGGCTGCTAATCAAATTCTGGGCAAAGTACAAAGTGTTGATTATTACCTTTAAAGCTCTACATGGTTGGGTCCAAGTTACCTGCAGGATCGCCTTCTCCCATACAATCCACCCCATACGCTCTGGTTCTTTGGAGGTCATTTACTTAAACCAGTCAAAACTAGCCTGGCAACAGTCACCCAAAAGACCTTTTTGTCAGCTGCCCCTAGACAATGGAATCACCTGCCAGAAGAAGACTTGACAGCAAAATAGGCACTCTGAATTTTAAAAAGTACTTAAGATCTATCTCTTCTGGCAGGTCTAGCCAGTCAATTTTTAACTATGAACTTTAAATGGATGTATTTTAAATGGTTTTAAGTGTTTTAATCTATGTGTTTTTAGTTGTATTTTAATCTATGTTGTACTCCACCTTGAGCAGTGGGAAGAGGTAGATAAGATATAAACAACAATAATTGGTGAGATCAAATGAAAGAGGCTTTCAGAGTTGATGGGCAGCCTCCAAATCCACTTCTTGGCAGTTTCAAAATCCCTTTGCAGGAGTTGTGCACCAATTTTGAATCAAACTTATTCATTGTAAGAGTGCAGTCTTCAAGGTCCTGCATTGTTTCCCAAAGTGCAATCACCTTTTCAATTGCTTTTTGCAGCTTCAGTTTGAGAAACATGACAGTGAATATTCAGCAAACAACATGCTCCTCTTGCTGGTTATGTGATTCCAATCATTAAGTGTTTACATAATGGACACATTCATCGCACACTACCATGTAAGCAATCAGATTTACATAGATGGTGATGTCATGAAGCCAATTCAGACTTAGGACAGGAAGTATGAAAGAATGCTGGAAAGGTAGATGTTGTACCGTTCTGCTCAAAAATATCTCCACAAAATTTCTCCAAAAGGGGAAAGATTTTGTCTATAATATTTACATGAAACACTTAGCATTTCTGCTCTGCAGTTGATTTATCTGCTTTGAGGAACAGATATGCAAATGTCCTTCTAACATTGGTCTTCTGGATTTACCCTATCAATGAGGATACTCATATTAGTACTACTTTTTGAGTCAGACAATGAATTTGGGTGACTATATGCAAAGTGATCATTTACTATGCTGTGGTTTTGGTGAACAGGTAACATGTATTGTCTTGCCATGTGATAAGTTCTGATTTGACTGGATCAGGTCAAGCAGTATGTTTCTTCTTATCAGAAAAAAAAGTGTGTGTGCAAGAGAGAAAGAGACAGGCAGGCTTTCATACTACATAGTTAAAGCAGTAGGATTCCACTTTAACTGCCATGGCTGCATCTTGTAGAATGCTGGGGTTCATGATTTGGTGAGGTACTGAAGGTCTCTGGCTGAGAACTCTAAATGCTCCTCCCTTAACTGCAGATCCTAGGATTCCAAGGGATGGACACATGGCAGCAAAAATGGAATCATAATGTTATTATTGTGAAAGCCTGAAGAGAAAGAGAGAGAGAAAGAGGTTGAAATAAAAGTAAACAATGCTTGTATTCTACAAAGGAAATTAGTTAATTCTTAATCTGACTGTAGTGGTGAAGAGTCAAATAAATAGCTTTTAAATGTATCCAATTTCTGAGCTGTAGCTCATCAGGAAATACTGACCTTAAATACTTGTTTGAACAGAATTTAAACAGCAGTCAACGAGAAAGGTAGCATGTGTACAAAAAAATTACAATATATAGTGTGAAACTAGTGATAAATTGGAAATTCCAGCAAGTTGGCAGAAGAAATGGCTAAAAGGAAATGTCATAAAACATTGACTCAGGGCCTTCAGGTATTTATTTTCCCCAACAATAACCATTTGTACAAAATAACAGCAGTTATCAACTGTGCTATGTTGTACACGCCAAGCAAATTAAGTGACAGGGCTCCTATAACTTTAATGGTTATGTCAAAGAGAGAATTTCAATAGGCATTGATCCTCTTCTAGACAAGTACCAAAAATACAAGAATCCTGTCCTGTATTTCACCTGGCAAATCTAGTGTATGCAGCTGTAACAGAGTATAAAATGG
Source organism: Cyclura pinguis (assembly GCA_030412105.1). Lineage (NCBI taxonomy): Eukaryota > Metazoa > Chordata > Lepidosauria > Squamata > Iguanidae > Cyclura > Cyclura pinguis. The sequence goes on from CM059602.1 coordinate 111,912,389, forward strand.
ATATTGAGAAATCATGCTTAAGGTAAGATAAAAGCTTATAAATTAAGGCGTTCCTTGGGCTGTGTCAAATGGTTTGCTGTTACTTTCTTTCCAAAAGTGCAGGATGATGACTGAGTGTGAGAAGGCAGCTATGGAATATCCATTGTAAAACTGCCCAAGCGCTGTCATTACTTCCTCACCCAAGTATTAGATTACATTTGTTTTGGTACTAAGTATGGGCTCGCTATGAATAGGATGGAATACAGTAGGACGCCATAATATTTGAAAAGGAAATGTTTGGCATTCTTGTCCATATATTAAGATCAAATACAGAAGTGTTGTGGCATCTGCAGTTCAGCTCTCCCTCCCTTTCTTTCAGCTAATGGGTTGAATACAGACAACAAAGAAATCTACAGACTATGTGACTACGAAATAGTACTGGGGGCATGCAAATAACAATTTACTGATTTGTAAGTTATCTTGCTGTGCATGGGACCAGTAGGTGAGTTGGTCATCTATAGGTGGTGAAGGAGATGGTACCATTCTTCTTCTCCTTCCCTAGATTTCTGACCCAGGAATAGGCATGTGGTAAGTTTTGCCTTGCTGGGACCAGCTGAAGAAGCTTAACAAAAAGTATACAGAACAATTCACCATTTAATGAATGGTTGTCTGTATTCACCCAATTTTTTTTTAAGTTGTAGGAATGTTGAGGTCTGCCTAAATACTAAATTTAGGGCTCCCTCAAGTTTGCTTCATCTTTGCTTTATAGAATTGAAAGGTGCTAGAAGCAAAAGACGAACAAAAGAATTGACTGAAAAGCCACAGATTAGCTGACCTTATTTTATTCCTATTCACCACCAAGGTGGGTGCCATCTGGAAATAATGTCTGAATGTAGTGAGGGCTAGTATCTTCCCCATCTAGAGTACCTTACTGGAGGATGTTTGCCTTGGCTTTGGTTGTAGTGCCCCTCCTGCCAGGACTGGGTTGCAGCTTAACTCCTATAGCTGGTTTTCCTGGCTGTTTGTTATTCTTCTGTGCTTTCAGGTTGATTCTGACATATGGCAGTACTGTCATAGGTTTTCTAGACATGATGACCTAGTCTTGTCAATGATAATGGGGTTATAAGCCCAAAGGGTTTATTACCTCTAGATGTTAAGGGATAGAGAAGAGAAACTACAGCTTTCTCTTCTCTTCTCTTCTCTTTCCACATCAAAGTTAATAGAATTTCTGCCTTTCAACTTTCTAATGTTAGTTCACAAAGTCAATTGAAAATGCCTGAGTTGAGCCTGAGACCAGGAGGAATAATCCTGGCCACTATTTTGCCTATAAAAGGCAAGTACATTTTGCAATCTCATTCCCAACTTCCACCCAGCCTGCTGCCTTCAGTTCTCCTTCTATTCTACTTTGCCTTGAACATTGCTCACAGCTGTTGATATAATAAATTGGTAGCACTGGATAAACTGCGAGCAAAGGCCCAACAGTAAATTATGGAGCCTGTCTCTCTTGATAAGGTTGCTGATTCCTCTTAATGGCTGAAAAGGAACAATTACAAAGATTCCTTTGTTATACCTATATTTCACCTCTACTGACTCATCACTGGGTTAAGAATGAATGATGCTGTCACAGTCACACATTGCTTTGCATTCGTCATAGCCAATGATGCTTTACATTAAAGCAGGTGGAGCAATGTATGCCCCTCCACAAGTTGTTGGGTGGCAAATCCCATTAGCTTTAGCCAGCCTAGCCAAAGTTGAGGAATGGTGTTAATGGCATAACCACCATTTCTGGAGGGTCACATGTTTATCATGTCCTAAAGGAAAGTGATAGGTGTGGGATTAAGTAAGGTGGCATAAACCAGTTAAATTCATTGATTATACCACTATAATGAGAAACCTCTGTTATGTTCCCCCTGAACCTTATTCTTTCAAGGCTAAGATACCTGTATTTTCTACACCCTACAGTATAGGATGGATCTTGCAACCTCCTGGTCATGTCATCAAGAGTTTTCTGTCAATTTAGACAGAAGGAGTGAAGGAACAAGAGTTAGAGAAGTAATTGACTGAGGAGCACAACTTTGAAACTGTGCTTTGGGAACTCTTGGGTTCCTCAAAAGCTTAATGGGTGATGGTAACAGTTCCAAATCTGATTAGCTGTATGTCAATAGAAGGTATTGATTGATTATGCTCCTCTGACATTGTTTATGACCTTTTGAGGTTATTTAACTGTGGCTAAGTAGTATTTTCCCTTTTCTTAGGATGGTGAGGTCACTATTTTCTCTGTTCTTGAGATTTTGCTAAAGCAGTTACTGCTTTCCAGATGGAAGTTTCCGGGGTTTTTTGTAATTATTGCTGTTTAATTGTTTTTGTTGTGGTGGTTTTTCCCCTATCTACCTTTCCCCTTTCCCCTTCTTCCCTACACTGTTTTCCCCCTATATTGTTGCAATTTATGTGTTATAAGCTTTGTTTTAGTGTCCTATGTCAATTTGTATATATGCCTTTGCTAATATATATATACATGTGTGTATGTATGTATGTATGTATGTATGTATATATGAATGAGCTTAATGAGCTGAGTGCATTCTGTTGAAGGATCTGCTGTAGCCAGAGGAGAAAATCTTTGGCTTCCTATACACCTATCACATATAGTGAGCTTTCAGAAATTCAGAATAGAATAGAACATATTCCAGACAGTGAAGTATTCTCAGGTTTCACACAAGGTCTGCTGTCTCTGTTGGGCCCTCCTGAACAGGATGACCTATAAAAATCTTCCTGTTTTGAACTGAGATCTCCTTGAGCAAGAAGGACTTTGGGGCTTGGATGCCTTTATCTGTGTTTCTTCTTTATCTGTGTTGCTCCTAGCATAATGCTTTGATCCCTGGATCAATTTATCCAGCAACCATTTTATCAGGCTGAGGAATCTCATAACACTAAGAACTTTTGCCTATATTTTCTTGTTTTCTTCTCCCTGCTCATCTTCTTTTCCTTTTGTGTTGTCTTTCTTTAGGTGGTAAAACTAGATCAAGGAGTGTCTTTTTCTTTAAAAAATAGAAACCTACATCACCTTGCTAATCTTTACAGCTACAGGGTGGGATATAAATGTTGTTTTTGTTGTTGCTATTTCTGTTGTTGTTAGCTTTATTAAAAAGTACTTGTAATACTACAGTTTTCTATGGCTTATCTCCAACATACTCTTGGACTGAGAGTGTGGCCCAGCAGTGGCGACCGGCTGTAGTGTGTATAATGTGTAGTGTGGATGACATAAGAAAGGGTTACCCAGTGACAGAATATCTGAAAATAATAACTCTTTATCAAATTCACTCCTAAGTCTATTTCCTTATGATGGATAGCCCATGGAGTCATGCATAACCCCTTGGAAGGCAACAAGGCTACTTAAACATGTAATAGCATGCCGGATGGAGCTCCTTAGGAAATGATCTTACAGATGTTATAACTGTTTGCTGCACCACAGCTGAAGCCAAATGACAAAACTAATTACAGCACGGTGTAGAAATCTAGTCAACCGAAAAGGATTAAGACATTTTAGAAATAGTGAGTATGCAATAACATGGATCCATTCCAAACACATCAGTAGATACTAGCTAGTGTTTGTGAAAGGGTGATTAACAAAGGTCAAAGGAGAAAGTTCCGTAGCACCTTCCGAAGGAAACTTTAGTTTATTTATAGGCATGCAGCAGCCAAACCAGAGTCATTTCAACCAATAGTTGTATTAAATTATGACCCCTAGTCAAGCCCTCTGTCAAGATTCTCCCCCTAGTTTAGGCTGCTGTGGACAAAATTAGACATTCAGAGCACATTAAGTTCAGAGCCCTTCATAGTTTAAAACAAAGACAGCAGTAGTTCTGTTTGTCTTGAGAAATCCTGGCAGAAGATGGAAAGGTCTTCCCACAGGCAAACAAGGTAGCTAGATATCCCAAGACTTCAACTTAACTGTTTATCATAGAAATGAAACTATAGGCTGAAGCTGGGTATAGAATGTTTCAGTAGCATCAATGTTTATCTTTCCCAGGAGAATGTGTGTGTAAGTGTAAGTGTATATATGTGTATAAGAAGCCCACATATAGCTGTGAACAAATCCTATGAGTCTGTTTGCAAAAATCCTCAGGCTGTACGTTCTACACATGACAGAGACCACAGGATATAGAGACTTTAGCCCTTTCCGCACCTTACCTTTTCTTGGTGCTGGGGTGTGGGGATCGCGCGAGCAGCCTCCAGCAAAACAGTCTCGCATCCCCACTGCTTCAGCTCCGCAGGAGCTGCCTGCTCCAGAGCAGGCAGTCCAAGAGTCCCACCTCTTCCTTCCGTGGTGCAGCCTGGGAATTTCCCAGGTTGCGCTGGGGCAGGAAGCGCGACCGCTGTGGCTCCGGAAGCTCCGCACGCATGGCAAGTGCTTGCGGGGCCTTGGAGCAATGCGTGATCACGCACAATTTTGGCTGAAAGCAGAAAATGAAAAAATGCGTGAGCGGCGCCTGCCCTACCCTGGAGCGTCGCGCGATTGTGAGTGCGTCATGCAGATCACTCCTCACAATTGCGCAATGCTCCAGGTGGCCTTTCACATGGCAAATGGCATGCAAAAAGGGCCTTTATTCAGACATATACCATTTAATGTGAATTGAGACCTATGGGTGTTTCACATAGTACATCCATGACATTGGACTCCCCCAGGTTTGCGCAGCTGAGACCCTGTCCTAGCCTAACACTTTAATTACTATACTATAATTTCTATACTAGCATTAGGTAATTAATGCTATTCATATTCAATAAATGTATACTTCCATAAACCTTTTTAAAGGATTATTATTCCACCAGGTTTAAACAAATAGCTGAAAATGTACTTTGAGGGGAAGTGTTAAAAACAGATATATTTAATTGTTAGGTAAATCTATATGTTTAAGTATAATACCATTCAAGATTTTGTTGCTACTATTCATATTTTATTCTTAATTTAAAACAGATTTGCTGCTGCTTTCAACTAGAATGGAGATGTGGGCTAGGTATATGAGATAGAAATGACTGTGCAAAATGGGAAATTTTAATGCTAGACATTCCAGCTAACCCTTTGCAGACAGGAATGTGCATTTGTCTGGGCAAGCTTTAGAGAGCTGGGGTTGCTTAGTACTAAGATCTCTTTCTATTGCATTCAGGAAACACACTTTAGTTTAAGATGTACATTGGGAATTGGCTACTGAGGGGCCAGGGACCCATAACTCATCTTCCACGGGGTTTTCATCTGTGCCAGACAGAGCTCTTAGCCTCAACTATCATATACCGCCATATATTCCCAACAGGAAAAATATTCTTTTATTTCTTTCCTTCAGTGTGAACAGAGGGGGTAGGAACCCATTTTACAGAGTTCACCACCTTCTTCCAATTCCATCACCCGAGCTGCATGTGTAAAGACCTTAGATTTCCATCAGGCAAATCACACCCAAGTGCTTAGCTTTCTTCCCCCTTTTCATAGGGATACATAGAATGCAATCCAAAGAAGAGGCATATGAGTAGCATGTTTGCGTGCTTTCATGTACATGCAGTAAGAAGTGAAAACATTAACACCAGTGCCTGGTAGTTACACTATAGGGAGCATGCATTGCTGAGGAACTGTTGATCAATTTTAAAAGCAGCATTTCTCTAACCATGGGAAATCCAAGTGAGATTCTTCTACATATGCATGCTTATTCTTTCTTTAGATTGTGGTCTTGTTTTTTTAAGCCTGGAAAAATTTATCACGTGCTCACTGAATGCACACCAAGAAGTAAGAGCTATATCAAAGTTCTGAAAATTGCTCACAGTCAAAAGTTCAGTAATGGAAAGGTAAATATGACTGTCCAATTTTACATGTAGGAAACCCAGTGTGAAATTGTTTGTTCCTGCCCATTCTATTGAGGGAAAATTTATGTTGATAAACTATTTGAATGCTACCTTAAGTCCTTAAAGTGCTGTGAGAGTAATTATATTACTGAGTGCCTATGATGTATTTAAGCCTCCAAGACCCTTTTTGCACCTTACCTTTTCACACTGTTGGGTTGGGGTTTTAGCGCGAGAAGGCTTGGGAGGAACACTGCCGCGTCCCTGCTCCACAGCTCTTTCCTCCTTGCGCAAGCGCCCTACCCCTTCCTTCCGCAGTGCAGCCTGGGAGTTCAAGGCTGCGCTGGGGCAGGAAGTGTGACCATCACGGCTCAGGAGGCTTCGCACGGCAGGTAAGTGCGCACGAGGCCCCGGAGCGATGCGCGACGGTGCAGCATTTTCGGCTTTGAGCCAAAAATGAAAAGATGCGTGTGCGGTCCGTGTCAGGCCCTTGAGCGTCACGTAAATGTGAGTGTGTCATGCAGACCGCTCCTCACATTTACGCGATGCTCAAGGGGCCCTTTCACTTCAAAAATGCCACGCGAAAAGGGCCCAAGTCTCAAGTCAAGTCACAAGTCTCAGGTCTCAAGTTGAGTCTCAAGTTCTTACAAGACACTTTCAAGTCAGGTTTCAAGTCAAGTCTTATGTCTGGGAGCCAACTTTAACAGAAAAAAGGAGATGGTGGTGGGGTGTGGGGTGAAGTTATAATAACTAGAAAATCCAGAAGACGTGAATGAAATTCGATTAAAAAATTATCATAGGCAAGTTCAACAAGGCTTTATTTAAACAAAGCTGTGCTGTTAATCAAATTTCTTCTGAAGTGGTGAATAGGGTCCTTCTTATTCCCTCTTCCCAAAGCTGGAGGCTTTTGTGTCAGTGGGCATAAAAGAACATGTAACTTCTGAAGTGAGGAATAGGAACCTTCGTACTTCTCATTACTGAAGCTGGAGGCTTTTTTGGAAGTGGGAATAGGATCCTTCTTCTTCCTCATTACTGAAGCTTCAAAAGCTTTAGAAGGAAGGATCTTTCTTCCTCAAGCCCATTGTCTAACACATTTGCTGTTCCCCTCTGAGCAACATACTCTTTGTCCTGGGGATGGGACTTGCCTTCTGCTCTTAGGAGAAGGTTTAGAAAGGTCCTCTGATATGCAGTGAGGAAAGACTGCTGAGAAGACCTGAAGCTCATCTCAAGCCTATTGCTTAATGTTTATGCTGTTCCCTCTGAGAAGTGTGCCCATGCTTTGGGCTTAAAATAGATTGCCACATGGCCAGTAGGCAAAAAGAGATGGAAGTTGTAAGGTTTCTGGATGAATGTGTTATGTTACTGAACCAAAGACAGCAAGTCAGTCACTAAAAATATACAAATCATAAATTGAGCCAAGTCAGTGCATCTTTTATTGCTGAGCTGAGTCCAAGTTGATAGCTGAACTGACTTGAGCCTGACTTGAGTCTGAGTCAATTTACACAAGTCTACCTCAATGCTGAATGGAGAGTCTTAGGCCATTTCCGCACTACACTGTTCTAGTGCTATTACTCCACTTTCAACATCCTGTGGAATCCTGGGGTTTACAGTTTGTGGAGGGGCATTAAGAATTCTCAGCCAGAAAGCTCTTTGGTCTCAGTAAACTACAAACCCCAGAATTCTACAGGATATTGAAAGTGAAATAATAGCACTAGAACAATGTAGTGTGGAAATGGCCTTAGTGGACCAATCCAGTGTAAAAATTATTTCAGAATGTGATATGAATCATGCGTAAATTATATATAATCCTATCTCAACCAAAACGATCCATGCAACAATAGAGAGATACCCCCCCACACACAGTGGTTTATAGCCTAGTAGGTTATTATTTGGATGGGGGACATTCAGAGGAAGGCAATGGCAAACTGCCCAGAGTATTCCTTGCCTAAGAAAACTCTATAAAATTCATTGGATTTTCATAAGTAGAAAAATGGCTTGAAGGCATGTACACAAAACAATAAAGAATCAAGGGACAGTGGAGGGTAGTAGCAAAGTAGTTAAGCACCTCACTCTGAAACTGTTCAGCATGGTAGTCTTTTCTGGAAGGAAACAGTACCAACCTGGCTGGTGGAAAAAGCCTTGGTGTCTCCCTCCCTCTTTCTCCCTCCCCCTCCCTCCCCACCCACTCTTTTCTAAAAGCTGGTGGTGTGACTTTCTCCCCATCTAACAGACTTTGCTGCTGACAGGGAATGTAGCCAAGATAAAATGGCAGACATGCCAAATATCCTGTGACTGCAATAAGGCACAAGCTGAATCTTCCAATGCGGCTGCCCAACATAGTAATCTATATTATGGTGTATAACATTATATATCACAATTATATCCTTTATAAGAACACTCATTTTATTCAAACCCACACTGGAAGACTTACTCAAGTTATTTTTTGACCCACATTATTTTCTACTGTGCTAAGTAGACAGGAAGGGAAGGGAAGAAGTATTTACTATATTATTTGGGACGGGCCAACTGAATCCTCGAATCTTTGGCAGTGATTCAAGATTCGGAAATCCAAATCGCTGTGCCAAAATAGGCAAACGGAATATTTCGAATCTGCCACTCAGTTTGTTGGAGACTGGGATGCCTGAAAACCTGGGAGACCGGGACACCTGAAAACCTGGGAGACTGTGTTACCCTGATTTCTGGGGGCCTTGGAGGGACACCTAAATGTGCTCAAAATGATGGGGAGGAAATTAGCAAAGAGCACTAGTTAGCAATGTGAGAGGCAGGGTAATGTAGCGAGATCTTGAACGCTATATCTACGGGGTCAGGCCGAGTCAATGATAAAGCAGAAGTTAATAATAATAAATGTTTTATTGAGATACAATCAAACACGCGTATGCAACACATTCACAGGAAGAACTATAGAAATAAAGGTAGGAGTGGATAGAGGGATTTTGAGAGAAGATTTGGTATGGGAAATACTATACCTGTCCTGAAGCCCGGTAGTAGCAAAGAAGCTGGGAAGCGTAGGTTTTCAGCACGTGGGACTGAGGGGAGCCTCGTCAAACAGAGAAGCGGCAAGTCGGGAGGCAAGTCACGAGCGATCCAACAAGATGCTCAAAGTCAGGGGTTCTTATAGGGAAAATTGTGGCCGCAGGCTAGTCCGTACTTGGGGATAACAATGAGTTTCTGGCTGGAGACAAAGCCTCCCAGAGGTCAGTGTGTTAGATGATTGAATTATGACCAGATTGTCAGTAGAGTAGCCAGTATGCAAATGCGGAGTGCTTGAGAGTTGTATAGTCCGCTCATCAAGCTGCCTGCGCGGGGCAGGGGATCTTTTGTAAGTAGCGTGCATACATAATGTGGTACTTGCCTTGAGGTCTCCTGAAGCTGCATTCGGCAATGACTGGCCTGCCTGGATTGGGATCTGAATGGTTCGGCTATTGTTGGCCGTGCCTGTGTGCATGCTTGTCCAGGGGCCTCGCAAGCATGTGGAGAGGAATGCGTAGAGAAGGCCAAATTATTGATATCAAATGACATCTTAATATCCCACAAGCTCGGGCTAGAAACAGCGGTAACAACTGGGACGCCTGAAAACTCGGGACCAGGATGGGATCCCGCTCCTCACATGTTTCCCCACCCAAAGTGGGCACAGGTGATTGGCCGGCAGACTGGCATAAAGCCTTGCCTACACTGGAGGCTGCCATTTCTCCCTCCTGCTGCCTGTGCCCCTAGTGCTGCCTCCCTCTGCACTGTAATTTTGGGATAGGGATTGGGAGGTAAGGGACAGAGGAGCAAAACTGAGTTTATGTGGGGGTCTAGGAGCTTGTGGGAATGTCCCAGGGGGTTCCAAAGACTGCGAAAAGGGGTTCAGGGGTTCCATGAAAGCCATGCCAGCCATACTTTCCCCTTTACCAGCTTTCTTTGGTCAGTTCTGGGACTAAGATTGCCATGATGTCACTTCCTCTCTTAGTTTCTGTGTCTTGAATACATGAATACTTCAGTTAACCAGTTTTGAAGCTCCCTTTTAGAAAGTCTTTTTATGCTTCTCAACCCCTTGTCCTCTTTTTCCTCTGTCTAGCTGCAAGTTTATAAGTAGCATTGGCATTGGAAGGGTTGCAAAGGAGAGCTGGAGAAACACAGACTTTTGGTCTTGTGTTGCAGCAGCATGTCTGTGGTAAACAATGAATGCCAAAAAACCTGAGCTGGGAAAGAATGGGATTCTACTCTAGCTGATTCTGTAGGAGGAGTGTGTGTTGCCTACAACAAACAAGGTGAACAGTAGCTGCCTCCAGAATCATTTATTGAACATGCATTAATCTGTATTATTTTTTTATTTGAGATTGGAGGGTAGGGATTGGGAATTGTTGAGAGAGGCCTAGAGATTTGACTTGAGTGTCCCTTGAAGGACTTGAGGGTAGAAAATTGACTGGACTAGAGCCTTTTTTGTGTGTATGTGTGTGTATGTGTGTTTTTAAGTGCTTTCTTTGTTGCAGGACTTGAGACTTGGCTTTTGAGACTGCAGGGTGCAGAACTGAGATTGAACCAGAGGCTGTTTGTTTGTTTGTTTGTGTGTTTTAAGTGCCTTCCTTGTTGCAGGACTTGAGATTTGACTGGAAGGTACAGTCTTCTTGAGATTTCAAGGACACCTGAACATTTCTTTGCATTGCTTCCTTGCAAAGCTCTTTCAGACACAATTCTGGGGTTTGTACTTTTACAAGGTGTCACAGCCTTCTCTGCCAAAGTGTGCTGGTGCATCATCAAACTACAAGCCCCAGGATGCCAGAAGGAGCTATGCAAAGAAAAGCTAGTTTTGACCTGGATTGTCTCTGTACTGTAATATGTGGCCCTGTTAACACAGGCAGGAAAATGTGGGATTAATCCACATTTTCCTGCCTGTGTAGAAAGTGCCTTCATGTCATTTTCAATCTGGGGAGATCCTGAGGCAAAGCTATGACAATTGTTCTGGCCAGATTTCTTCAGATGAAGGTTTGCCTTTGCCTAGGCTTTTGCTAAGGTTAAGTGTGTCTTGCCCAAGATTATCCTTCTTTCCCTTGCTTTTTAAGCCCTTTTTTAAAAAATTATTTGAAAGATTCGAGATTCGTGAGATTCGTGGATTCCCAGAATCTTCCAGGGATTCGGATCCAGATTCAGAAAATTCTGGATTCGTCCCATCCCTATTGTTTATACTTATAAGGCATGTGTGTATATATATATACATATATAACTGAACTCAGCAAAATTGCCCCTTTGTTAATAGAATTCTGAGCATTCCATGGTCATTACATAGCACAGCAACATGTCTGCTTTCTCTTCTTATCAAAAATATACAACTTGATCTCAAGGCTATTTTTTCAAAAAGTGAATACTTCATGGATCTAGGATTAAAAATCTCTTGAGGAAAAAAATGCCCTTGAGAAGTTTCCCACAGTTTCCACCTATGGACCAAAATCAGGTTTATTGGAATAGGGAGAAGAGTGTTAGGGTAGAAGGACGTCTCAGGGGCAGATTTCTTTCTCTCTCTCAAACTGGATTTTCTGACCAACTATGGATCATAAAAGAATGAGAACAAGAGATGGGGACAGAAATAGAGGAGCTATAGGATACCTCAATTAACATTCTGTTAGCTACCTGTCCTCTTGAGATTCAGTGGGCAATGTGTCCAGAGTTTACATGGTGCTATTCGTTAATCATATGAGCCTAGATACACAGAATTTTTAATTCCATAGAAAGTAGGTAAATGATAAGTACCTCTAGCTATTTTAGACTTCACATCTCAGAAGCCCTATCAGCATGACCAAAAGTGACCAAAAAGTCTGGGGGACAAAGGATATCCTGTCCAAGTTATAAGTGCTTACAACTTTTATATTTGAAAATAGTAATATTTGTTCAGGAAACTGAAACCAAACGTTGTCTCTCTAGTGCCCCTAAGCACCGGCTCTATATATGGAAGCAGGGCCTTGGATTGTACATTTATTCCTTTAGCACATATACAGTATTATATACAACCTGAAGTTCATCAGCCTGTGTATGTCCTACCTGACCACCTTCTGGGGTGAATGGCTTCAGTGTATTTGACTTATGTAGGATGGATAGATTTATTCATGTATATCCCAAGTCAAACATTATATTCTACATTAAAACAAACACATTGGGAATGGAAGATAAACTCAAAGCATGAACCAGTCCTCCTCACTTTCTGTCACCACTCTATGTTTACAAATTCAAACATCTGAAAGTCCCATCACCTGTAATGCAAGGCAGTAGCATAAATTAATGAAAACCTTCCACTGGTTTTGTTAGTTATTTTATATTTTGTTATATTAGTTTTGGCTACTGAATTTATGAATGAAATGTTCAGGTAGAAATGGCATTGGTGGACTATGCCAGCAGCTGTACTTTTTTTCATCATTGTGCCATGGTGTGAGGAAGAACAGACAAAGGTGTAACTAGTTAGTTCCAACTTAGGCCCGTCAAATTAACTGTTGAATTATGAATTAACACATATGTAAATTCTATTGATTCAATAGCTCTACTCTTACTGGAATAAAAATAGGACATAGACCAAAATCTGCTGGCTCTGAGCACCAAATTTTTCATGTTCTTTCCTTTGTGGCTGCTGCCATCACCATCACCTACACTGTCCTGGTTAGCTGGTGTAATTTACCAACAGGATTCTAGGCTTAATGTGCAATACAGAATACCAGTATATATTTGTATTGTTTTACATAGTGTACAGAAGGCCTTGGTCAACCGATCAAAATGGAACATTATCTGGGAAATAGGATTGCCAGATTGAGGAGTGTAGACAGCTGTGTACCTTGGATGGTTGTATAAACGAGGGAATTCAGTAGTTGTTGCTTGTCATGCAATCGGATAGCAAGCAACATCTGCTGAAATTTCTATGTAACCATTCAAGGTATCAGAGCTATCTTTAGTTTTCACTTTGGCAACCCTATGGGAGAAGTCAATTTCTTTCCTCCATGGGAATTGTATCAGAGCATTTATCAGAACAAACTGCTTTAAACCACAAGTCTTTCATTCCCATTAGGTTTTCAGATACATATATGGTTTATATAAAACTAGAGAAATGGTTTGAGACTCCTAACTTCCCCATTTGGAAGACAGATTGCTTTTGAAGGTACAGACAGAGCACAACTCAGTTAGCTGTGATGTTTCCTCTTATCTTGGCCATGCTGAATAGGTATGATGGGAGTTCTATTCTAACATATCTGGTAGTCCTCATCAGCTGAACTCTGCCCTATGTTATCTTTGGGCTGTCATCTTCTGGCCTGCCCCTTCCATGTGACTGTCGTGGCTCTAACTCTACCACCTCTCTCACCTGATGAACCTTTGAATGGCTCTACAGTTTTCTTTTGCTGCTCCTAATACCTTTAATCTGTCCCTCAATGTGTATATGATGACTCTCTCTTTCCTCTCCTGCAGACTCTCTCTCTCTCTCTCTCTCTCTCTCTCTCTATATATGTATATATATATGTATCTGTCAAACTTGTGGCCATGTCCAGCACCATAATCCAAAAGATTCTAAGTGAAAATTCTTTTTTTGCACTGCTCCTAGCTTCCCAGATGGTGGCAGCGGTGCTGTGATTTATGCTGAATGGACTGGAGTTTTGATTTCTGTTTTGACTTAGATCCAAACTATAAGAAATGTTATATCTCCCAATATAAGCCTGCCTGAGTTTCAGGATCTTCAGGGTTTGATTTTTTCTCAGTTCCACCCACCATGTCGTGAGGACACAGGAAAGAGCCTTCCCAGTGGTTGCCCCCAGACTGTGGAATTCTGTCCTATGAAGCTAGGCTTTAACTTTTTAATTATCTATTCTTTTAACAGTATTTTGCTTTAACTCGATTCATGAGCAGCTTTGGGCCCCCTATTGGGAGAAAGACGGGATATAAACAGAAAGAAAGAAAGAAAGAAAGAAAGAAAGAAAGAAAGAAAGAAAGAAAGAAAACAAGCAAGCCTATTTTCACACTACACTGTTATAGTGCTATTATTCCACTTTCAACATCATGTGGAATTCTGGGGTTTGTAGTTTCCTGAGGCCACAGAGCTCTCTGGCTGAGAATTCTAAATTCCTCTTCCTAAACTGCAATCCCCAGGATTCCATAGAAGGTTGAAGGTGGAATAATAGCACTATAACAGTGTAGCACAGAAATGGACCAAGAAAGAAAGAAAGAATTTCCAAAATGGCTTGCTTCTGAACATTGTAAGAACAGTACATGGTAATACAGTATCAGGGGAATTATGGGATCCAGCTGAACTGCCATGGTTTGTGTTGTCAGAGCCTTGGGGGAGGTTGGGGACACACCCTAGCAGTGAGCGAGGCTAAAGGCAGAGGACAAAGCCAAAGTACAATGTTGTTCTTAAGCTGAAGGAAGCATACAGGATTACTTCCAGTCCAGTAGCTCTCCACGCTCCAAAGTGCAACTCATTTCCATGCAGACGACGTGTTAAGGTGAAGGAGTTTGAAGAGGACATTCAGAATTCAACAGATTTCCCCAAATTAAATTTATCAGACCCATGTATGCGTTCTTAAATTTTGCTGGTTGGGAGCTGTGAAATTAATTGGTGAAATGTCCACCCTGCAATCTACCTCTTCTTTTGGAGATAATAATTTTACCTTGTTGATTTAAATTATTAAATAAGACAAACAGATATTGAGTCCTATACTAAAAAAATGGATAATAGATGTATAAATAAAGTTCAATATATGTCCTTGATTCTTCAATTTTGGCCCAGCGTGGGGACTAAAACACACCTGGGCTTGAATCCTATACGTAGTCTCACCAAATTAGACTCACTGAATCAATTGCTGAATTGTGAGTCAGTACTATAATCAATAAATCCTATTGAGTCAATGGGTCTCCCTTGGATAAGAGTACCAATAGGATTCTGCCCTTAGAAATCTATACCAACAAGGGAATGTCCTATTCTAAGAACTATTCAGTGAGTGCTGGACTTCTCAGTAACTTGCAATATTTTCAGACATTTTGTCTTTCTCAGCTGGCTGGCTAGGATACAAAATCCGAAAAAACAAACAAACCTGCAGTTGCATTATATGACTTCTCTTCCATCATCACCACCATGATTGCTGCTAATAACATTGCCATCATCATAGTTACCAGTTATCTCTGTAATAGATATTAACAAAGATTTTTGGTTGATTAGAACTGGATTGTTGCATTAAGGCACGACGAGCAACTTCAGTAGTCCAGAGGCCAATTTTCTGCTCAAGGAGTTTGTTTTGGCAGGTCTTTGAAGATGAACTTCTCAAGGGGAAGGGGTGTAGCATAATGTATTTCATGGCAAGCAATCTAGAAATACTTTAAATAAATAAATAGTTTTAATTTTATGAAAATTATTTATTTTACATTTATTATGATTATTTATTTCTTTATTTATTTTGTTTTATTCTATTTTTAACTTTCCTCTGTGGCACACTGTTAGCCGTATTTGTTTTAATTCTTGTAATCTGCCTTAAGTCAAAGATGGGAATAAATATATAAATAATAGCCACTGGGATCAACTGGTACAGCCAGAAATGCTGGGGGTGGGCATGGGGGGGCCAGTAAGTTTATGGAAAATATAGGGGGGAAAATGTCTTTTTTGAATGTTAAACCGTGTGTTGAAAAGGTAAATTGCTGTAGCGGGCAGTTCTAGAAGAGGGAATTCAGGCTTTGTTTCCTAAAAAGTTGGGGGTGTCACTGAGATAGTTAGAGGTGTGGGGGTCACAATGGGGGCCCTTGAAGGCTGTATTTGGCCTGGAGGCTATGCTTTGCTCACCTCTGCTTTAAAGGAAATTGCTACAGTTTGACAAACTTTTTCTAGTCTTGGCCATTTCCTCACTATACTATTATAGTGTTATTATTCCACTTTCAACATCCTATGGAATGCTGAGGTTTGCAGTTTGGGAGGGGCCTCAAAGCCCTTGTCCCCAGCTGCAAACCCCAGGATTCCATAGGATGTTGAAAGTGGAATAATAGCACTATGACAGTCTAATGTGGAAATGGCCTTTATAGAGCTCCCTGGTTTCCATTGTTCTTGAGTTGATATAGTTTTAGTCTGTGTAGACAGCACTGTATGCTGATTTCTGGGATGGCAATATTAAAGTTTTCTTTAAAAAGTAAAATACTGCACACTTAATCAGCAGTCTATGTGTGTAACATTGCCACCTGCTGATATATGCCTAACAATCCTTTGGCAAAACAAAGCAAAAGAACAAGCAAGCGTCTTTTATTTGCAGTTTTTATTTAGGGTGGTTGGAAGATGATTTGGAAAAGTCTGGAAAACCTTTCTCTACATAATAACACTCAGGCCTTGGAAATGAGGCTTCTCTGAATAACGGGAAACACTCTTTGTCCAAATTGCAAGTTCCTGCCAAATGTTTGCATGGGGTGAGGTGGAAGGGGGGCGTAGAGGGTTTAATTTTTTTATATATATATACAGGAATTACCATTTGGAAACTATTGGGTGAGATTATGATAAAGTCAGACGGCAGAAAGTATTTGGTTTGTCAACCACAAGGGTTATAGTTGAGAATATTACTGTACATTTTTCTTTTTGTTTTCTGTTATTATTCTGTTAGTCACAGTAAGTGGAGGGATTTATTTTTCACTACAGACCTTGGCATACAGTAGCTGTTTGCCTAACTATTGGCATATGTTCTTCCATGGCTTGCCCAAAAGATGACCTATAGACTAAACAGAAGTTTAGGAATGTGGAACTGCTGTTATGCTTAGATGAATTCAAAAATCTGATTTTTTTTTAAAAAAAGCAGTGGCATGAATGTGAAACCATCTAGCTGTTTTTATTGATTTTTTTCCCATTCACTTATCTCTGTGATTTTATTTGCAAATGGACATTGTGATTTCCGCTAACTTGCATAGCAAAGTCCTGTAGGCAGTTTTGTTAGCTACAAGCAGGCTCTGTTGTATATCTCTCTCAGAGAACTTGGATACTTCAATCCTTTGTGGAAATGAAGAACCATAATATAAAAAGAACCTGTGTCATAGGAGAACTTTAATCTTCTCTAGGCTTTAAAGATTTTTAACGGGATTTTGAATTAGACATTTGTTTTTACAAAACAGTTTTAACTTCCAGATTTCCTAGAAAACAATATATGAATGCCCAGATGGGTTTTTCATATGTCAAATTGGAAAAAGTTTCTAAAAGCTGTTCGGTTGGAAACATCTCTCTTGTACTTTATTTTAAAAAAACTTTTGTATGTTCTTACAATGATTTTTGACTGTTTTTATATAGTTGATTTTAATTGTTGTTAATTTCTATTGTAAATGTTTTTTAACTCTTCTGGAAGCTGTCTTGGATCCCACTCGAGAAGAAAGGCGACATATAAATGCAATAAATAAAAAAATAAATTGTGCTACTGATAATGAATACATTCAAAGTGCATATAAGAATATTACAGAATATATATCTATGCTAGAAATAGAAAGCCAGGGTTTGAATTGTGCAAGAATTATATAAGGCTTATTTAGTCTAAAATTTTGAAATACAGTTCTAGCTTCAGATTTACAAAATGTGGCCTCTAAAACTAGAAAAAGCGATATTAGCATGGACCCTCAAACCCACAGATGCAAGCTTGAAGCTGATGCTCCATGAACTTCATCACTTGTCATCACTTAAGATTATGATAAATTTGCAGCCACATGGTATTATGTTTGCTAAAAAAAAAAAAAAAGATTCATCACTTTATAAACCTCATCATCATTCATTCTGGAAATCTGATTTGTAACTGAAAAAAGGAAAACGAAATAAGCTATAGATAGCCTCGCTCTCTTCCGTGATAGAACTTAGTTAAAAGAAAATACAACCCAAAATTATATATAATTGATTCTTTTATTGAGACTGATGCAACATCTCATTGTATAAGTGTGTATTTGTTCATTTTATTCTGTTTTAATTGTTGAGGTGTTTTTGTTGTTAAGAACCATCACATTTATACAATTTTGTATTTCTAAGGCTTTATTTTTATTTGTGAAACTTTTTTTTCCCTTCACAATAAAATAATATTGCAAAAAACAAAGAAAGCAAGACAAGCAGGGAGGGAGTAATCTTGGGCAGGGATTTTCTCTACTTCACATGTATGTGGTCTGGTGCAAATTATTAGATTATTCCACAGTCTACTAAAGATGGTCCCAAGAGAGATACTAGAATTGTTCATGAAAATATGTGATATTCCTTTGGAATTCACATTCTCTGAATTGTGTAATAGAATTAATTCTTCTTCAATTAAAACTAATGCAAACAAAATCTGCACATTTTGGGAAAGGTGTGCACAAATAATATTAGTGCAAATAATATTCATAATGTTCACAAATGCATTACATTGGGAATACTGCTTGCAAAATCTATGTATCACACTAAATGAGATTCAGAAATATCTGAGTCAAGAAAAATGTGCACAGAAATGAATGTTTTCTTTTGTTTTTTTGAAATAAACTCAAACTTCAGGATGAACCAAAGTTAGGACTGCAAAAATGAGAAAGAGAGAGCAATGAAAGTTGACAGATTTATGCATTCCTGCTTCTCACCACACAAAGACTGCAAAAAGTGAAGCCCCTGTCTGCATCATGTATCAAAGATGGTATGAAACAGAGAGTTCAAACATTTCCGTCCCTCCTTGAAAAGATAAATCCAGAGACAGGTTCACACAGGCTTGTTCGTAATATCTTAGGAGAAAAGGAACTGGCCCTAAGGCTTTACAAATAAAGTGTGAGCTGCACTTTGAATAGTATGGTAGTAAAAGAGCATTGTCTTGAAACATCCTTCTTCAGCACACTGTATAACATACCTTTTTTGTTGCACATTCTATTACTACACTGAAAGTGCAAACTGTTTAACATTGGGTACTAGGGAAGTAATTCTTCATTAATTTCATCCTTAAAAGAAACAATGAGTATTTTCAGCAATATTCTTCCTGGTGTAAGAAAGCCTTTGAATACAGTTTTCAAAGATTATTCGCAGTTTGAGAGTTATTATGTGCAAAATTCACATGTGTGTGTGTCTGAGCGTGCGCGTGTGTGTGCATAAGAAGCAGCATTTTTGCAAAGAAAATAACATTTTTTTCCCCAGTTCAGGAAATACTCTTTTCTACACGCACGCACACACACACACACACACACACACACACACATGCAAGAGTTGGTTGCAATTTTTTAGCAGAATAAATGTCGAACTGCAAGGTTCTTGTAGTCCAGGATTTCTTGCTACTCAAGAAACACATTTTTTTGACCTTTTTCAAATACTATCAAAAATTCTTTGATTGGTTGATGAATTCCTTTCAATGAGAGGTTCAGTTGCACCCTTCTTGCCTTTCCTTCTGCCTTCAGTCAAACACTTTTATTTGGGTAGGCCTTTGGATTATCATTTATGCGGCAGAATGGACTTTTAATGGGGTTGTGTTTTTATTTGTCACTACAATTTAATTTTGTTCTATTTTGTTTTAACTTTGTGCTTTAACTGAATTGTTATTTTTTTAAAAAAAATTCATACAAATATATCTATATATCTATATCTATATCTATCTATCTATCTATCTATCTATCTATCTATCTATCTATCTATTTATTTAATGGCTCCCTGTACTTATATGCTTGTAAGCCACCTTGGATCCTCTACAAGGAGAATGGTAGGCTGCAAATAAAATAAAATAAAATTTAAAAAACTCTTTCCATCCATATCATGTACTGTATGCATTTGCACATCTTGTAGGAATAGGCCTTCTTAAGAATACAACTGAAATTTTTGCAATTCATGACAATGTTGTAGCCAAGGGTTTTCCACCGCTCAAAGCTCTCATCTCCTTCTCTCCCTCTGGCTCTGCATTGCTTTGATTTTATTCACATCACTAAAATCTACCACTGTCCCTCTCCTGTTGGATAACTGTATTATTAAGATATTATTGACACGTGTGACGGATTATGACAGTACTAAAGGTAGCAGGTGGAAGATGTAAATGACTATGCTATAGAATAATGACAGTAATGCATTCTAATCTGTGGTCTTCATTTTTTTTAAAAAAAATATTATGACCCTTACTGCACTATGCCCCAGTAACACGTTGTCCTGGTGGAATCCCAGCATTGCCATTGCTGGGACGGGATCAGGGCTTCAGTGTTCCCACTGCACCTGGTTGGCTGTTGCCAATGAGTAGCATCAGGCACACTGTTCTTCCTTCCGCAGTACAGCGGCAATGGTGGGTCCCTTCCCCTGCCTGTTTCCCTGCCCCATGACTGGTCAGTTTCTGCACTGTACTTGGGAAGGAAGCACTATCAAGGGCTTCAGCCCTTACCACATGCAGGCAGCTGACAGGATCGTCATGGGAAAGGGGGCCATTACCAGATTTTTTCCAGCAATGATAAAAGGTGCACTTCCCATGGATGGGGATATGACAGAAACAGGTGAGCAAAGATATCATGCAGTGGCACACATCCTGGACCAGGAGCAATGCTTGCTCTGCTGGGATGACAATGTCATGCGGTAAGGCCCTATATTGATGTGAATGGTTCAAGATATATAAGCTGCCACAAGATTCATGTGGGTGTTCTATAGTATTTAGAGGGGGGAGGGGAGTGGAGAGGATCACCAGTTGGTCCGATCATATTATCCCTTTAAGGATGATTATATTTTAGGAGGAACAATACTGGGATAAAGGAAATGAGACAAGACCAGAAAGAAGGAAGCAGGAGCTGTGTGGGGGAGGGAGCTTGGACAGAAGATCTCAGATGCTGTTAATATTGAAAATTACTTGTAAATATCTGTCATTAGCTGCAGATAATTTAGCCTTCTCATAAGAGACCTTCGTGAAACAGAACATCACGTGCAGGGCTGGTCCAAGATGTTTTACTACCTGAGGTAAACGGCAAAAACATTGGATTGACAACTTAATCTTACTTCAGCACTGATGAAAGCAGAGCATCCTTCAGAGGCTCTGAGAGCAGCTGGTTAGTTTTGGATATGTAGAGAAAGTATCATGGAATGCTCTCCTCTTTCCTCCAAATGCTTGCTATGCTTCCTAGCACTTGTTCCACAAGTTGGCTGTCTCACTCTGCAAGCCACAACGCAATTAGAATGCCATATTCCACTGCTTCACCCTATGAGTGCAGAGGTTTGCAATTTAGGGAGGGATATTTAGAATTCTCAGTGACAGAGATCTAGTGCTTTCCCAAGTACAAACCTCAAAATTCCAAAGGATGCGGCCATGGCAGTTAAACTGGTATCATAACACTATAATGGTGCAGTGTGAAAAGGCCCCTAGTGTGGTAATACCTGCCATCTTTCAAGACAACCGTGGAGATTGTGCAGATGGTGTAACATACAGAGGCTTGAAAAGCTACCCTCTGTGTGTGCATTGTTTTCTGCATGTAGCCCATTGAATCCTACCTAAATGTGTCCATAGACAACATTATTTTAAGAAAAAAAAAACCAGTTGTAGCTTCTACTTTGTCACTGAAACTTCAATGGTTTAATCACTAATGGCCAATTATAAGAAGTCATATTCTAATTAGGTAGGGGTGAAAGTTATTTATTCCACCTCACAAGCCCATCCCAAGTTTGAGTATGCTATTGTAACAGGCAACGAAGCAAAAAAAAATATTGAGAAAAACCTTTCTTTCTAACAATGATTAGTTTTGTTTATAGAATTGCAAGTTTTGTCATCTTTCAGTATCTCAAAAAGGCATCCACGTGGATAGGGTATTTTGTAATCTGTAGAAATATTTCAGTTTACAAAATGAATTAATTGGTTAAAGGCAGACGATTAATGAAGTGAAAATTATTTAAAGTATAGGGGGAAGCAAGGAAGGATTACCTCATCAAACAGGAGAGGTTTTTATTTTTCTTTCCTGTGTGTGGAAGAGATCATATTGACAAAGGATTAACTGAAGCAAGTAAAACACTAAACATTTTCCTCCAAGTCCTGCAGCTCCTGATTTTTGCTGCAGTTATTTGGTTTTGCCCTTGGAAAAAAACTATGCCTGAACTTGACTTTTCATCTCCCCCTTCCCTTCTTGGCAATGTTGCTCTGTATCACTAATCAATCATCTTGTCAGAGTGAAACATCTGTGGTTTCACTAGATTGTGTTCAGGCTGTGTTGCTTTTCTCCTCAGACCCAAATCAAATAGTTGTGTCATAAAATAAAATGATTACACTTGTCCTTTGAACAAATGTGACTGTTCTGCTTTGTTGTTGTTGCTGTGTCTACTCCAACTTATATTAACTGTATCCTCTGGGTTTTTTGGGGGTGGGGGCAGGTAAGATTTATCGAGGGAAAGTTTGCTAGCACCTTCCACTGAAATTGAGAGAGGGCAACTTACACAGGGTTGCCTAGTGGGTATCCATGGCTGAATGGGGATTTGAACCCTGGTCTCCTGAAGTCCTCGTCTAACACTAAAAACACTACACCACACTAAGGCCCTTTCCACATGATGTCACTCTGCCACTTCTGCAACAGGATGGCAGCAGTCGGCAGGGTGTGCTTTCGCACAGCGTGCTCGCTGTTCTGCTGCCGTCCTGTTGTGAAGCGTTGCACTCACGTGGCATTTGCAAAACAGAAAAAAAAAAACTATTTTGCACCTCCAGTCACGCTGTGCTCCCATACTCACCATCATGCAGAAGCCACAGAAGTGCAATTGCAATGGCAAGTGCCCGGCTGAGCTGTGGAAGGAAGAGGTGGGACCATCTTGCTCCCTTCCGCAGGGAGCGAGCAGATGCAGAGGGGAGCATTGCTGATGGGCTCCCTTCTGGACCTGGAATTGCAGCATGATGACGCAGAAGAGCATCATCATGCAGAAATGGCCTAAGCGTCACATACTGGAATGCATGTGTTATCCATTCATTGAGATATTCCTCACATGCACTTTTCCATGTTCCACCACTCCCTACAGTCTTTTCCCAAAGGACTTTGGTAGTCTTTGTTTATGAGGCAATGCTCTGTTTTCTCTGGGCTTTTCTTTTCACTGTTTATGGATTGTGTTCTTTGTGAGGGGTTGCTTAGGGTGTTTTGTATTTTAAAACAAAAGATATCCAAGGTGAGTCACAATATGTGCTAGAAAATAGTACATTAAAACAACTACATTAAATAGATAACTCTTAAGACTGGTTTGTTATTGTTGTGTGCCTTCAAGTAATTTCTGATTTACGGCAACCCTAAAATGAATCTGTCATAGGGTTTTCTGGGGCTGAGAGTGTGTGACACACCCAATGTCACCCAGTGGGTTTCTCTGGCCAAGCAGGGAATTGAACCCTGACCTCCAAGATCATAGGCCAACACTCAAACCTCTCTATACCATGCTGGCTCTCATCTTAGGAATGTGGGGAAGCCTAAATATCAAGAAAATATATAAATGTGTACTTAGATTCAGAGAGGTTAAAGATGATGATTATTAATTGACGCTAAACTTGGGATATTAACTGTTCTGCTAAGGTAATGAAAACGTTTGACATTTAAATTTTGGGGCATTTAACAGAGTGGTGTAGTAGTCTGAGCACTGGACTATGACCCTGGAGGTCAAGGTTCAATTCCCCCCACAGCCATGGACACCCATTGGGTGACACTGAGTGTATCACACACACTCAGTCCCTAATAGGTTCTCCTTAGAGTCACCATAAGCCAGAAATGATTCAAGGCACATAACAACGACAACACATTTCCATCTAGAGCTGAGATTGAAAACTAGAAAGGGCCCTTGTATCCTGAATGACGGTGTAAAAGAATTTTACAAGCAATTGTTGCTTGTCATGTCATCAAGTAACAACACCTACTGAAAGTTCTACAGAACCATTAAAGGTCTTCATTTTTTCACTCTGGTAACCCTATTCCTTATATTGGCAGATTTGAGAGGTCCCTGAGCAAGTTGTCTTCTTCTTCCCATCTGGCTGCTCTTCTCTGGCTGCCCTGGCTGTTCTGTTGCTCTGTTTTTCACCCCTCACTTTGAAATTGGTCACACCAAAGTATTTCAGTAACTTTTTAAATACATAGCACTGTGTCTAAGGACACAATTATATACCTTGTTAGTGTTCTGTCCTCTCTCCCCTCCTCACATTCCTAAGAGTTATCCATTTAATGTTCTTGTTTTAATACTATTTTTTATTGAAAATTCAGGTTTTAAATTGTGAACCATGTTGAAGGTCTTTTTTTTTTAAAAAAAAAAATCAAAACATCCCAAGCAAGCCAACAAAAAATAATCTACTGACACAATCCATAAGCGGTGAAAGGAAAAAGCACAGCAAACAGAGCATTGCCTCATAAAGAAACACTAGAAAAATCCTTCTGGGAAAGGGTTGTAGTTCCCTGTGGTACATGGAACAGGGGCCTCCCTCAAGAATCATAAATTCTATTCAGATATATAATGTTTAACATGTAAGCAGTTTTAATGTGCTTTTAACTGCTATAAGTTAATGTTTTTAAGTGGGTTGTGATCAACGCTTTTTTTTTTAAATGTATTTCAGACTGTTTTAGCTGTATTTTAGGCCATTTCCACACTACGCTGTTAAAGTGCTATTATTCCACTTTCGACATCCTGTGGAATCCTGGAGTTTGTAGTTTATGGAGGCTAACGGCTGAAAATTCTAAATGCTCCTCCCTAAACTGCAAACCCCAGGATTCCACAGGGTGTTGAAAGCGGAATAATAGCACTAAAACAGTTTAGTGCAGAAATGACCTTAGTCTAAGCTACTTTGGATCTCATATGGGAGAAAAACATGATAATAAATAAATAAATAACTGATCTGTATGCGTGTAGTTCAAAAAAATCTCAGCCACAGCAACATAATAGAATCTTTATCATTCTTATGGATGGCCTGACACAGATACTCCTGTGACCGGTAGCAGGACAGAGATTGAGAGACAGAAGCCCATTTGGGCAAATCACAGATGTTCTGTAAGTGAACAAAAGAGACCAAGGTAGTGTGCAAGTACATATTCAGAAGCACTGGAAGCTCATTCCCCCCCGCCCCCCAGTTTCAGTGCTGTTCTGTATAATCTTTGGAAAAATAAGCATGGGATGCTCTAGTGAAATGCATAATCACACTTATTTTTCCAGATGTTGCTCAACATCCTCTATATGCGATCGGGCATAGATTCAAAAATCTGTGAAGCTTTGTTTCCCCATAATATTGGATTTCTTACACATCCGGGTGTGTTATTAACATATTCCAATGCTGGATTTCATTTGTTTATTTATTAGCCATTATTACTATTCAGTCTTTTTACTTGAAGGATCTTTCTGAGACATTGCATGTCTCTTAGGGGCTTTTCATGTTTATTCTGTGTGATTTGCATAAATATGTGCTGTGAAGAAAAAGCTATTTCTGGAACTCAGTTACTTGTTCAAATGTGTCAGTGAGGTTATCAAAACATGTTCTGTATCTCTTTCTGAATCCCTCACTCTCCTTACTTTCCTGCCATACACTGAGAAACAGGTCATGGTTTCTACTGATTAAGTATGGGTTCTGCATAAGATCAAAGAAAAATTAAAAATATAGTCCCCAACTAATTAAATAATTGTAATGGATTAACCATCTACCTTTCAACTCATCTATCAACTAAATTTACAAATTATCACTTCCTTTCTGAGATACTGAAAGAAGTTCAGATTAATTAGAAGTTCAATTCAATAACCAAATGCATGTATATGAAAGACTGTGTTTGCAGTTTGGGAGTGCTCCTGGATCCATCCCTCCAAATGTCAGCTCGGGTAGATGCGGCAGTCAGGAGTGCTTATTATCAGCTTCAGCTGATATGCCAACTGTGCCCCTTCCTAGAATTGGATGACCTAAAAATGGTAGTGCACGTGCTGGTAACCTCAAGGTTGGATTTCTGCAATGCAGCAATTTCTGACTTGTGGCGACCCTAAACCAAACCTACTATGGGGTTTTATGGGGTTGAGAGTATGCGACTTTTCACATGGCATTTGCCATGCGAAAGGGCCCCTGAAGACCCTTAAGAATGTGAGGAGCGATCCACACGACGCACTCACAATCACGTGATGCTTCAGGGTCTGGCAGGCGCCGCTCGCGCACTTTTTCATTTTCAGCTTTAAGCCAAAAATGGTGGGCAATCGCACATCACTCCAGGGCCCTGCGCACACTTGCCGTGCGTGCGGAGGTCCAGAACGCGGCACTCATGCTTCCTGCCCCAGTGCAGCCTGGGAAACTCCCAGGCTGCACCGCAGAAGGAAGAGGCAGGGCTTTTGCATGAGCAGCTGGCAGCTGTGGAGCTGAAGCAACAGGAAAGCGAGAGCCTCTCTCTGGAGGCTGCTCGTGCTATCCCCACACCCCAGCTCTGAGAAAAGGTGAGTTGAGGAAAGGGCCTATGTGATGTGCCAGGGTCAGCAAGTGGGTTTCCATAGCAATAGCAATAACATGTGTATTTCTATACCACTTATCAGCTAAGTGATCTCTAAGCAGTTTACAGTGTATTAGCTAATTGCTTCCAACAAGCTGGGTACTCATTTCACTGACCTATGGAAGCATGGAAGGCTGAGTCAACCTGGAGTCTTGCAGGACTGGACTCACAAACTTGTGGCTGCAGTACCGGCATTTAACTACTGCACCATCAGGACTAAGTAGGGAATCAAACGCTGGTCTCCAGGATCATAGTCAGTGCTCAGACCACTACTCCAATAGAGTCTCATTAAAAATGCTTATACTTACACTAATAGACTAGCATCCTTTAGTATGTTATTAATAGTGTTACCAGGTTTTCAAAATAGCAATAAGGGACAGTCAGAATCCATGACATGCAGGGCTGACAGTTAGGAAGTTACTGCTAACAAATTTGTCATGTCCCTAAATTCAGAATGAAAGTACTGATTTCCAACACCCTGTGCACACTCATAAATTATATGATTAACACATTTCTGTTTTGATAACAGAAATATGACGACTCCTCAGATATAGGACTTTTTGGTATCTTGTTTAGTCTATATAAAAGAGAAAGCTTGCCACCTCCTCAAATAGGGGATCTCCCTAAGGGATACCTGGCAACCCTATAGCTTATATATGCTAATGTCCAGGGGAGGGAGCAGCATTGAGCTGCATGGGACTGAATTAAGATAAGCTACTTATCTTTCAGACACTACACCTGTGTTCACATGAAGAGTTAGTAGCCTTGTGCCTGCTTGCCACTTACCTCCAGTGCTGATTATAGTTTTGCCCATGCTCTCTGATGGCTTTAAAGAGTAAGGCAGAAGGGAGCATATATATGTATAGACATATGAGAATATGGCTCCCACATGAAAACAGGAGCATCGATCAACCCAGCATTTGTGGCCAGCAAGCCTACTGATGTAAGAGTTATGCTTCTCAAGGGCATTTGTGAATGTGCAGAAGAATTACTATCTTGTTTAAATTTATCCAGAGCCTGGAAATAATTTGTTTAAATGAATTCAGTACCCTAATTTGTTATAAGTGTTATTTTGATCATTAAATGCCAGTGAGGTTAACATTTTGAGTAACAATTAATATTCCATGTTACATTAATTTGCTACTTTGGGATAAGGATGGGAATCATGAGAGGCCCTAGATGGCTGCAAGTCCCAGTAGGCTAGCATAGCTAGTGATGAGGAATGCTGGGAGTTTCAGTCCAACAACTTGGGGGGGCACATGATTCTTACATCTTTCTGGCCCTTATGAACTATTGTAATATTATTATTATTATTTTTAAGATGTAACAATTTAACAGTTACCAATTTATAGTAATAGTCAAATCAATAAATCAATTATATTATTAACTGTCAATTTTTAAATAGACACAAATTAGTTCTTTTTTTTGATTTAATATTAACATGTGTTTACTAATTTGCAGGCCCTGAATTTGGCATTAGTTTAGCATAGATAAAAACAGATCACCAACTGATTGAAAAACTTCAGTACTATAATCACACTTCAAATCTGGCACTTAGAATTGGACCACTGTCTATCCCACCCACCTTGATATCCCTAGTTTCTATCACAAACCTCCTGGTTATGACTTCATCTCAGTGTCAGTATGTCTGAAACCAGGAGGGCTTGAAATTTCATCATCTTAAAAAATCCACCCGATTCTAAATAGGATATTAGGTGTCATCGCCTCAAAACAAAGGGGAAAAAAATGTATGTTGTGGTTCTACAGATGATAATAAATTTAGGACTAGAATGAAAAAAAAAGAAACCAAATAGTAAAAATACAGAAAAATAGTGAACAAAAGGAAATAGCAGAGGAAAGGGATTGTGCTTCGGTTAGAGAGTAGACACAAAATGGAAGCTTTAGCCTATAGAACGGAACTTTCTCAAAATGGCTTCAGGGAAAATATTTAAGACAGAAGGGGAAAACACACCTAAAGAACATTTATTTTAAAAACCATAGCATATAATCGGCAGCCAATGCAAAGAAGAGGTTTTCCCTTGATATGCATTGAGCTATAAAATTCTGACTTCTGTCTGGAAATTCAATTTTATTATGTAATATATTTTGGAGCAAATCTCCAGCTACAGAGCCAAAACACAAGTGCTACAAGAAATGGAATTTTCATTACTGCAAAATCATTGCTTTTACTCTATTTCAACAACAGAAAAAAAATCATAAACTGCAACATAATTATCTTTAAAATGTATTGTGTCATTTTGAGTTGATCCCGTCATTCACTACACCCCCCAACCCTCACTTCCAATAGGCTGCTTTCTACCAGTCACTTTCCTGGTACTGACAAAATACCACAGCAGGCCTTCGAAAGTGTTGAGTTGCATTCACTGGAAGGCTGTATATCCCTAAAAATGAATGAAAAATTGTACACATCCCTAGCTTATGGCCAGTCATTTACACATGCCTCAAATACTTGTGAACCACTAAAGATGCTACATAATCATCTGCCTGTGAGCCTCAGCAAATATTCACAAGTTCTCAAAATTTGTCAGATTCTCTAATCTTAGTCATAATTTTCAGGTTCAAGCCTATTTTTTTGAGAAATTGCAATTTGATTTTCTATAACAAACAAAAAAATGGCCCCATTTTGAGCTAAGGTTCTATCAACTCTTGATGATGTAATCAGAAACAGAACCAAGAAAAGATCAAGAACTATCAAGAGAAATATAGCACTGAGGTGGCCTTTGTTCATAGTAGTGGCAAATTTAAAGTCTGTTTTCTAGGAACTCTAGGAAATAAAGTTCCCTCTAGACAAAACATGCACTGTATTCCCCATCTTTTACTCATAATGGCAGTGGTGGGAAATCCATACTGTTGGCTTGATATGGAGAGCCGTCCCACAACCAGAGGATGGAAACAATGAGTTAAAGTAATATGGTAACTTTTTGTAGTACTGAAGACAGTACTATACAGGTTTCCTTATACAAAGGGCCCTTGGTATCCACTAGGGTTTGATTCCCTTGGATACAAAATCTGTTGATGCTCAAGTCGCACTATGTTCAATGGTGTACTAAAATGGTGTACCTTATATAAAATGGGAAAATCAAAGTTTGCTTTTGGGATTTTTTAAAAACATCTTCAAACCGTGGTTGGTTGAATCCATGGATACAAAATCCGTTGATATGGAAGCCAACTGTAATACGTCAAGGTTGGGGAACCTATGGTCCTCCAGGTGAATTATTACTCCCCTCTCACCACTGGCCAATATAGCTAGTTCTGATGGTAGTTGGAGCTGCCAACATCTGGAGGGTCATAGATTTTCCTGTTGTGAAACAGAGGACTTCGCTCTAAACAGGACCAAACTCTTTCTGAAACAGATACAGTCTTCAGGGAGGCTGAACCAAATTGAGAAAGGGCTGGGGATTTTGGAACACAAACATCTGTTTCTGAACACCCTGCGTAATAATCTACTGCCATCATTACCTTGGCCTTATTAAGAATCAAATCAAAGAATGATTTGATATTGGCAGACTTGGTATATGAAATCTCAACTACTGCTGCATTTTATCTAACAAGTTCTGTACGAAAAGTGTTGCATGAGAACTACAAAATACTATCCAAGGGTTTCTCTTTCCTAAAAGAAAAGGTGTGAAAGCTACTCTTGTATATCAAGAAGTAATTGTTTCTTCTAATATTAAACATTACTTCACATCAATTGTCAAATTATCAAACGGTTGACCTTAAGAGTTAAAGAACTATGTGGTTTAGGACCCACATAGAATGTATGGGACCATATTCTCTCACATCAATCTGCTAGTCCACTGAGATTCTGATCTAAGGCCTCTGTCTGTGTGCTCTTACCATCTGAAGTACCACAACGGGTGATGAGAGCCACAACCTTTTAAATATGGCTCCTCACTTTCTAGAATGTCTTACAAACCCTCATCATTTTAGCATTTAGGCACTGGACAAAATGCATGGATTCACTCCCAGTCTTTTAACAGTCGCTAATGCCATCACGGCTATCTCTGAGTAATTTCAATTATACTGTCTGTTTTGATGTACTGCTACAATTTAATTTTGGATTGGTTTCCTTTCATTGTTATTTTCTATTTCTTTAAAATTTGGACATCTGCTATTTTTTTTAAAAAAGTACTTCGTTATCTGCCCAGAAAAATAAATTTATATCAAAGATGCAGGATATAAAGTGTGTAAGTACATACACAGAGAGAAAGATTAAAATAAAGGATCACTAGTAATCAAACGCAGATGTCAAATACCCAGAAAATATTTGTGCATTCTGTGAAAATCTGGAGAATATTTTGCATCACAAATTAACAAAGGGGAAATCTGAGAAGAATTTTGGGGTGTCAATTCATTTCAGCTGTATTCTATACTAACTCAATATCACTGGTGCCATTAACTCCTGCCTCTTCAGAGCATCTGCTGTCAGAATGAAAGAAAACAGAAAACAACTGTTCTACGAGTGTTCCAATGTTAACACTCTCCTGTCCTCAGTAATACAACTTTTCTGCTAGCAATATTATTGCATCTGAGAGAGTACAATATGTGTTACGAATCACATACTAGTATAATTGCTTCTTCTATGTCTACCCCACATTTCATATATAGATGTCTACCAAAAATAGAGACTCAGCAGTCAAGCACTTTCTAACATTTTCCTGACTTTAAAAATCTATTTGCTACATTTCACAAAGTTATATAATGATATTTACAGTACTGGTTCCCTTCCTGAGGACAAATTCACATCACCATTTTTAAATGTGGATTGAGGGGCTTCCCTGTTTTCTGATTCTTTATGATAGTAATTTTGTTATTGTTTTAACATGTACCTGAGTCCCAATTTACCACACAATGCCAAATCTTTGGAGAGTGTATTGAACAGCAGCCAGATGACGCAAAACCATTGGGGCCTGGGAACTTCCCATCTAAAACCTTGTCAATTCACTGTAAGCAGTGGCACACTTACATAATTTTAGACTCTAGAATTATTGGTCTTCTGAGGTCTTTATATGCATGGTCTTTAGATGACAATGTGTATTACCTCATTTACTTCAAATGTGGTAAGCCAGCCTTGAGACATTTGGGCGCCTTCCTCCTTATTCTGCTGAATGAGACCCTGGATGTCTGCCCCAAAGTCCTACTCTGGCTGTAAATGTACCTAAAATCATCAGGGAATTTAGCATTGGCTGGGTTTTTTGGGAGGTGGTGGTGAGTTGATATGCATTTGCTGTGCATCCAACATTTGTGAGCCACCATGTGCTTTAAATCAGCATACACAAATACTCAGTACTCAGCTGTGGTGCAGATTGCTGGAGTGCCGGTTTCCCCACACCACTTCCTCCTCCTTGTTTTGTGTGTAGAATGTTTTGTTTTTTGTTTTTTGTTTTTTTTTTGTCTGCAACATTTATAGTGGAATGACTTTATAGAAAGCACCAAGAAACTTTGCAGACAGTTCATCAACTGGCTCACTTGCAAGCTAAGCAGTGGCAGCAGGTGGCTTCCAGATCAGTTCCATTACAGATTTTACTCCAGTTTTTATGGGACTTTTCCAAAGTGAAGAACCTCTTCGGGAAACAGGGTTTGCTACCTTGGAGAATGCCTTTAAAATTTAGCCCAAGTGAATTTACACCCTCGACCAATGACATAAAAGACATCAGCCACCACTAAAACTAGGGTCATTTCTGCACTACATTGTTATAGTGCTATTATTCCACTTTCAACATCCTATGGAATTCTGACATTTGCAGTTTAAGGAGGGACCTTTAGAATTCTCAGCCAGAGAGCTCTTTGGCCTCAATGAACTACAAACCCCAGAATTCTGCAGGATGTTGAAAGTAGAATAATAGCACTATAACAGTGTAGTGTAGAAATGGCCTAATTCTATAAGATTGTGATGAAAAGGAACTCCGAAGAGGCTGTCATGTTGACTCATATTCCTATAGGCAAGGGAGTAATGGAGGAAACAGTCAAGAGTATCCATTGAGCACCCATCCAGGAAATGTTCTATCATTTATATAGCTCTAACACTATACTACAAAGCCAACCTGGCAGAGTGGATTGAGCATTGGACTATGACTCGGGAAACCAGGCTTCAAATCCCCACTCAGCCATGGAAACGCACTGGTTGACCTTGTGCATCACACTCTCTCGGCCTCAGAGGAGGGCAAAGGCAAACTCCCTTTGCAGAAATCTTGCCAAGAAACTTCCAGGCTTGGGGTCACCATGAGTTGGAAATACTACACAGTCTTTATGAAGTTTGACTGTGGCAGAATATGTGTACATGAGTCTAGGCAAACACTGCATCAAAACATTCTTAATGGCAGTATAGTGAAACAAGATGAAATCTGTCTGCTAGGTCAGTGAATTTAATAAAACAATTTCTCCGATGCAGTGATGTAGTGGCAAATGCTGTAATACAGGTGTTCATCATGAGAGGCCCTATAGCGATGTTCCTAAGAAAAATCCAAAAATATAGGCAGCTGTGTTGATACACAGGAACAAACTAGTTCTAGCAGCTTTTACCTTGCATCCAGTATCATGTTAATGGTCCTTCCAGTTGTGCAAGCAGCTGCACAGTTTTACATGGTCCCTAGGCAAACTAATGTTTGTGCAATTGGTTATACAACAGAAATGCGTTTTCCCCTTGCACGTGCTTCAGAAAAATGTTGACATTAATGCAGCATCTGTTGGGCTAGTGGAATGAAGCAGCTGAATACTAAGCTTGGTCACCATCACAAACAAGTCTTTTGTAAGATCAGTGGATTTTGATGGCCCATTCAAGACTGAGCTATTCTCAGATACTTTGCATTGCAGTGGGGATTGTTCACAACTTTATAGTGTTACTGGGAAAATTCTGCTTGCAGCTACTGTGCAAACTGCACCAAAGCTCAAGGGATGTGTAGGCCCTAAGGGTAGTGATAGAGGAGGTAAAGTCAAGAAATTCCAGTACTTTGGTCCTGTGATCCCTGGTTCCACTATATGTTTGCTCCAGTGGGGAAGTCACCCAGCTCTAAAAATATTCTGACAGAAGCTTGAGATATCAGACTTTGGATGGAGAAGCCTAACAGTTTCATTTCACACATTTGGTTGCTTGGCTACTATAAATCTTTATTATTCTCAGTCTCACTCATTTTATTGCCAGATGGAGAGACTGGAAGTTAAATAGACTGTTTCATGTTGTGCTAAAGAAATCTCTCATCCAGTTTTGAGTTAATCCTCTGGCTTCAAAGCAAACAGTAGTCTACAATGCCTGACAAATGTTGTTGGAAAGATTTGTAAAAGTTTTGTAAAACAAAAACAAAAAACAAAAGCCGAAATTGCATAATGTATGTTTAAAACATGTGAACAACAACTCTGTACTTGGGAAAACCAGGACCTGTGGATATAGTGAAAACTGGGTTGAAAATTGTTGTACCACATACAGTTCCCATCAATCTTATTCAGAATGGCTGATTTAAAGGATTGTGGGGATGATAGTCCAGAAATCTGGAGAGCAAAACTTTTCACACTTTTACCTTAACCATCTTTCCATTTATGAATTAACATATTCTTTGTCTTCCTCGCATGTTAAAGAAGCATTCCTTTCCTTTTTGATTTCAGGAAGTACTGGTTGTGTGGAGTGAGCTTAAGACACTCATTTGCCATTTTTCATGTTTGGAAGTTTATGTGACACAGGTGGCTATACAGGAGTGAAATTTAGTACATACATTTGGTACAGCAGTCTGAATTTCATATCTGCATTTTTTTAAGTAATTTTATTACAGTTCCAACATATAAAACAAACAATTATCATTGTATTCTTAATTGTCATATTACAACTGTCTTCCTTCCTCTCTGGATTACAATTTTTATCATTCCATTGAACTGTTATCAATGCATCACAATAAATTGTTAGTATTATCTACTTAATTCTTTAGTTCCTGTTTTTCTACTCAACTTTACTTGTTTCATGATATTTCTCTGAATTTTCTCTTGTAAGAACCTTTAATACCATGAATTATGTATTATTCCCTGTCAAGACCCCTCTCGCTTCCGAAATCACCTGCCATTCTTTATAGATATCATCATCTGATTTTCCTTTTAATCTCTGTGAAACAATATCTGCATTTCTATTTTCAATAAAAGTTGCCCACCATTTTTCTGTCGTTGGTATTATATCACTTTTCCAAAGCCTTGCAAATTCAATACGGGCAGTCAAGACCATATACAGTATTCTCCAATATTTCTTTACCACAGTTCCCTCTAACATATGTGTCATATTTAACAAGTACATTTCAGGGGACTTATCAATTTGAACCTGCAATACACCACATATTATCTTATGAATTTCATTCCAATACATTTTTGCTTTAGAACATGTCCACCACATATGAAATAGTGTGCCTGCAGTCTTTTGACACTTCCAACATTGACCTGTACCGGTCTTATAAATTATCTTTAATTTTTCGGGTGTCATGTACCATCTATGAAAAAGCTTATAGTAGTTTTGTTTAAGGTTCTGAGCTACCGTGAACATCTTTGTTCGTATCTGCATTTCGACATGTTCACTTACCTGGAAAATACAGTGGATTGGATGATGCTTAGAATAAACCCAGTGAACCCACCAGTACTTAGTTAATTATGACAAAGTTAAATTTTGATTGCACTGGGTCTGCCCCAGGTATAAAACAATTGGCTGGTTCCAACCTATTGTAATGTGGAATTTGCTTTGAAGAGTTAGATGTTGGAACAAATGTTGGTGTGTCCATCCTGGAAACCATCTTACATTTTGAACTTGAACTCCAGAAACATTTTCAGCTCAGTTCTGGAGGATGAGGATGGCAGTACAATTCACCACAGTGTTTCTTTAATAGTAAGAATGGGATATTGTCAACATTTTTCCCCATCCTTAAACTCTTCCTCCCCACCTATGCTTTAAACACTAAAAATTATTTGGGTAGGGACTATTTGCTTAGATTCAAATCTGAGCACTTTTTGTTCCTCTCTCCTTGTTTCCAGCACAAATTTCAGTTCTCTTCTCCTTTTTTGAAACAGCCATAGTTAGTAGTATGTGTACACTGTGGTTTGGTGGCAGCTAGTGACTCCCTTGGTAGTTTGAATTTTCAAGAAGTCATCCCAAATTTCTGAATTGATTATGTCTGGGATTCAGCACTTGAGGCAGCTCCTTTACACTTCAGATTAGAATGGATACATAGTCCCACTGACATGAAAGTCACCAGCCACCCCTGCCATGGCTGGACAAAACCAGGTTTGCAGCTTGGGCCCTTTCTTCTCCACCCTCCCAACCAGCCATAGGGACAGGCAAAAGATAGGACTGCAATGATGCTTATGTACAATGTCATCATGGTCCCCTCCTTCTCCCATCCCCAGGCAATGTAATCATATCACAAAACATTGATAAGTTTCCCTGTCAATGACCAGTAATCATACTGCCATCCCACTGCATTCATGCACTTACCTTAGCTGTGGAGGCCCTGGGCCCTTTCCACATGATGTCACTGTCTCGTTTCTGCCACAGGATGGCAGTGGTCAGCAGGTCGTACTTCCGCATGATGTCATTGCTGTCCTGCTGCCATTCTGTTGCAGAGCATCATGCTTGCACAGTTTTCGCAAAACGGAAAAAATCCGTTTTGCGTCTGCGATCGTGCAGCGTTCCCGTCACTTCTGGCCATGTGGAAGTGCATGCTGCAGAAGCGCATTGGCGATGCTTCCTTATGTAGCACAGCAATGGAAAAAGCCCAGCTGCACTGTGGAAGGAAGACGTGGCACCATTGCATTCTCTCCCACATGGACCGAGCGGGTGCAGAGGGGTGCTTTGCTGATGTGCTCCCTTCTGGACCCGGGACTGCAATGAGACAACGTGGAAGAGCATCATCATTCGGAAATGGCCCTGGAAGCACAATGGCTGTGCTTCCTGCCTCAGCACAGCCTGGGACAGTATCTAGCTGTGCTGTGGCAGAAAGAGACAGGGACATCACACTTCCTTCTTCAGCAAGTGAGCTGTTGCAGCAGGGAGCATTGGTGTACACACTCCTATCCTGGTGAAGCCTCGTCCAGGATGAAACTGGGATGACCCCAAACCCTGGGAAGCTGCAGAAGGGCTTCAATCTCTAACTGTAGCTGCAAGCTCCAAGTTACAGTTAACCAGGCTTAGAATTAAAGTTTGGACAGCTATAACATGAATGATATGTGTCTGGAATTTGGGGGAGGGGAGAGAGAAGAGGCATAGCATGGGTGCCAAAATAATTTCCCCCATTTTTCAGTCACAGTTATGTGAGAAATATTGCATCTGTAAACAGGCAATGCCTTGTGACAGTCCTTCATTAATCAGATTGTTTATATATAAGTGTCTGGCTGCTCTTACACTGTCTATTTTTTCCCCACGGCACTGAAAACCATGAAGATATTATTATTTTCTAAATCTGCTCTATTATCCCTCTTTTGAATTTGAAATTAAACCTTAGAAATATTCCTTTGCATATGGACAAGTTCATCTCATGAAATTACCTAGAGCTTGTTTAGGTAAAATAATAAAATAGTATAAATATTGAGATGACATCATCTTATAATTTATAGCCAAGAGTATGGAAGTGAGCTTGTGAGCTAAAGATTAATTTTATTTGACTGACTGTTACACATTTGTTAGGCTGCATTTACTGCCAACAGCAAAATAACTTCATTTTACTTGTAAGTTCCAAAGTTGTGAGAAAAAAATAATAATAATTAAAGCCAATGGGCCTAGAAATCATTGGCTGAGGTTCCATGCAATGGCTCACAGTATAAATCTATATGCACTACACCACCCTTCTCCTGAATGATGATATTGTACAACTGACTTGTGTATCTGCCAATGGTCCTGCTTATTGTCCGATGGTGCAATGGGGAATGTCTGGTGGCTATTTCTGAAATCCTAGTGAGCAAAGTGGTACATTGAAGGGACTGATGAGAAGTTATGCACCATCCATGAATGCTCAATAGCACGCTCAACAGGAATGCTCAACAGTTTGGCTAGTTCCAACTAGAGTAGAGTCATTCAATTCATTGTTAAATGGTGAATTAACACATAGGTAAATCCAGTTGATTCTATGGCTCTAATCCAATTGGGACTAACAATAGTTTTTAGGCATATGAGAAATTGTTATACCTGTAGAACTCCACTTATACAATGATAAACTGAATACATCCATTGTACAATGACCACAAAAGTACCTCTGCATACGTAAGGGAGCTTACACATAGGTATCACACCAACAGGATTCTGGTCGTTATTTCTGGAAGTAAATTCCGAAGTGGAAAAGTGGCAGGTATGTTGAATCTACCTTATCAGTGAACAAAGGGCTGATTTTAGCAGATTAGTCATGAGAGCTAAGTCTTGTTAGGATTCATTAGGAGTGGTCCAAATTGGACTAAACATGGGACCAACCAAATTAAACTGATTGAAGCTGAAAACCTATAGCCACAAAAAGTAGGCTATGTTACTACACTCAGTGGAAGGCCTGTTTAAGTCAGGGGTTTCACTTCTGAGTAGACATTCTGAAGATTTCACAGTACTAGTCCGTGTTAAATTTTAAATTTTAAAAATCATGGGTAATTTAATACCTTTTTGTTCATTCTTTGAGTACTATTTCTTTAAAATATTAAAATGGTAAAACGGCAGAGACTTTCTGTTTCAGGGAGAACTTAGTTTCAATGTATTCACTGGACCTTACAACTGAGTGCATAGAGGACTGCACTCAGATGCTAGATAACAGGCATCCTCTCTTTAGCTTCTTTGCCCAATCCTGATTTACTTTCCTTATGACTGTGTAATTATGTAATCCATGAGTTGGATCTGGACTTTGTCATGTTAATGTAGATTTGTCAAATCAATGGAACTTAAATTTGTTGCTGTTGTGGATCTTCAAGTCATTTCAGACTTATGATGACTTGAAGGCAAACTTGTCATGGAGTTTTCTTGTCAAGATTTGTTCAGAGTGGGTTTGTCATCGTCTTCCTCTGAGGATGAGAGAGTGTGAATTGCCCAAGGTCATCCAGTGGGTTTCCATGGTCAACTGGGGATTTGAATCCTGGTGACCAAGGGCAGATATTTACAGATCCCTTTCTTAAAGCGTACGTGCCATTGCGCACAAGCTCCCGATGATCTCTCTCATATTATATTGAGCTGTCCACTGTATTCAAATTCAAGGGAAAAGCTGTTAAGGAGACTATTGGAAATGAATATCTACCTAGATAGGCTACCTGTAGAATACTTATTGGATGACCGAAACCCGCAGGTTACTAGATTAATGGCTAATTTCCTGGTTGAGGCGGCAAATTTATGGTTTAAACTGTCAAGCAAGGATCCTTGATGTTTTATTGATGGGTACATGTTTATGTTATAATATGCCTAATAAAGGTCAATTGAACTGAACTGAATTGAATCCTGGTGTGCTAAGAGTCCCAGTCCAACACTCAAGCCCATTTCATCACATTGAAATTAAGTTGTTCTCCTCCTCCTCCTCCTCCTCCTCCTCCTCCTCCTCCTCCTTCTTGCAGTTGTTGTGTGCTTTCAAGTAATTTCCAACTTATATTGACCCTAAGGCAAATCTATAATGGGTTTTTATGGGGCTGAGACTATGTGATGTGCCCAAGGTCACCCAGTGGGTTTCCATGGCTGAGTGGGGAATCAAACCTTGATCTCCAGTGTCATGCCTTGGTCCCAGGACACAAGATCAGTTTCTGAAACTGTCAGTGAAGTAGAAGGACAGGGGGACATGCCAACTCTTGAGACATTTAGTGACCCCTCTCACCACAGCAGATAGACATGGACTCAACAATACCTATCACCACCAAGTGTAGATGACAAAGGAAGGCTGTGTGACACTCAGTGTGCTTAAGTATGAGATGCCCATTAATCAAACAACAGCTGAGAGAGGCTACTAGACCATAAATGTTCCAGCCCTCCCTTGAGTAGGTTGTTTCTAACAACCAATACTTCTGGAAGAAACAATCCCTTTGTTTCCTGATTCTTGCCTCATGTTTCTAAAGGACCTTGAAGCTTGCTTCATTGCTGACCATGCTACTTGCCACTCCCTAGAACTGATGCCTAGAATTCGTTGCCTTACTGGACTGCTTTGATCCTGAGAACTGAAATTGCCTGACTGGTAGGCTTCTGTTTATCTCTGTAGCTACTATTGTCTCTGCTGCCTAACACACTCTGCTTTGAACTGTGACCCCTGGCTGGCCTCTCAAAACAGGACATCCAATGCTTAAACCGTTACACTATGTTGGCTGAATTAAATTACATGTGACTAATTCTGGATCATTTCAGTGTCCCTTCTCTAAGTGTGATATTGCCCAGATTTAGGATCTAAATCTTTATTTTATGCTTACAAACAAGAGCAAAGAATGTCAAAAGTTTTCTTCTTGTTGGGCGAGATAATGAGATTATGGGACCCAATTTAGTTTAAATTTACAGAATTGTTGCTGTTGTTGGTGTGTGCCTTCAAGTCCTTTGTGAGTTTTGATGACCTTAAGACAAGCTTTTCATGGGGTTTCCTTGGCAAGATTTGTTCATACATGGTATTAAGTGCTGTAGCCTTTAAAGCTGTTTAAACTTCTTGTTATGTTTAATATATGTTTAAGTTGTTTATTGTTCTAATGTGGAATTGTTCTACATTTTTTTCTCTGTATGCCCACCCTGAAATCCCATGTTATAGGATGAAAAATAAACACTTTAATAAAATATTATTGTTATTGTTATTGTTACTGGTATTAAAATCAGGATCTTTTTTAGAAAAAAAATAGTTTGTGCAAGAAACATGTTAGGGATCATTGGTCATCTGCAAACCACACTAGAGGAATTCTGTTGCTCAGCTTCTCCTGATACTGAGCTGTAAGATCAGCAGAAAATCTGGCTGACAATGCCAATAGAAATTTCAAGTCCATCCATTCAATATTATCAACTATTCAATTTTAATTAAAGTCCTTGTGCACTTTTGATCATATCACATTGTTCTATGGCTTTCGCAGTGAGAAGTCTACAAAAATAATTCATTCTTATCATACATTTGTTTTTGCCCTTGCAAAACCTCTATAATTATACACACACACACACGTACTTTTCCTCTAAAGAACTCACCAAATTGTCTTCTCCAATATCTGTAACTTTTCTCCATATTTCTCAATGCAATCTGTATTCAGAATTATTTACATACATAGTTTGGGTTCCTGAAGGAATACACTGTCTTCCTTCTGGCTGCTAGGCCTCATCTCCATAGCAACTGGCCTATTCCAGTACCTGTAACTTTCCCCCATATTCCCCAATCCAATCCATATTCAGAGTTGTTAACATACAGAGGTTGGGTTCCTGAGAGAGTACACTATTGTCCTTCTTGCTGCTAGGCCTTATCTCCATAGCAACTGGCTTATTTCAGTACCTGTAACTTTTCCACATATTCCCTAATCCAATCTGAATACAGTTGTTAACATAACAGAGGTTTGGTTTCTGAGGGAATACACTGCCCTTCTTCTTGCTGGTAGGCCTCATCTCCATAGCAACTGGCCCAAGGCCTAAGAGCTCTCTGCTGAGAATTCTAAAGGCCCCTCCCTAAACTGCCAACCCCAGGATTCCATGGAATCTTCACAGCCAGCCAATCATATGAGGTCTTCACCTGCCTGATGCAGACAAACAGACAAACTCAAGAAAGAAACTTTGACTTTTATATAGTAAATAATGATACATATTATATATAGGGAGAAAATGCAAATAAAGACGGTTCTCCGTGCTAAGGGAAGAAAATAATCAAAGAAACGATGAGGGTTGGGTGATAAGTATTGAAATACCCTGAAATGTAGCTCTATATTGGTTGGCAACTGACCTCTTTGCTGAACAGAGATTCCATTGGCATGACAGTAGATCTTTTTCCTGTTTCAGCAAACCCAAAAAACAACTGTCAAAAACAGGAACTGAGAAGAAAGGCTAATCTAACATTTGCTCCAGTGCATGAACTCTTGTACCTTGCAAGAAAACAAATTATAATGTACCTTTCAGTAGAGACGGTCCAATTAAGAAATGATTTCTCCACTATTTGGGTTGCAAAATCTCCCTCAAGGGAATACCTCAAGGACTGGCTCCAAATACTCTGAAGACAGGATTCTTAGAAAACAGTGTTATTCAAATAATATTTAGTGAAATAATCTTTCTCTATATCTGCCAGTTTCCAAATATCTTGTCCCAGTCTCCCAATATTTTGTCATGTGTTAGTGTTTTATCAAGAAACAAAGCCCCAGATTATGCTAGGCAGATAGAAGTCAACTTGATTCCAAGTCAAGAGCAATGTCAGTCTCCGTTTGAATATGTCCACAAACTAAACAACTGAATTTTCACTTACTTGGCAAATCTGGGTCAAGGTTTAGTCTCAGTTCTGAAGAAGCTATTCCAGGTGCTGAACGCTATAGACAAAATAGGTTCAGTACCTTGGACAGCTCTTTTGAAGTTCAGATGAAATTTCAGAACAAATTCACCAGTTCCCTGACATGGAAACCAATAGTTGCCATTTGATGGAAGTGGCTTACTGGTGGGGAAAGCAAAAGAGGATGGCAAGATGCTACATATGGAGACCATTTGCTGTTAGGGGGATTCTGGGAACTATAGTTCAAAATTTTCTGTTCTCAACCAAGATAGTCTTTCCTCCTCTGATAGGAATCCCACAAAGAAGGATTATCAGAGAAACTGATTGGAAGATTATAAAAGAAGTCTAATGGTTGGTTTCATGATTACTTATTTTAGAACACTTCAGCTGAAAAGATAGATAGTTACATGTTTGGAGTGTGCAGTATTGAACTTAGCATATATGGCTAAGTAACTACCTTATATTTTGAATGAAGGCCACAACTTTACCTGCATTAGTATTATGTATTTTATCTAATCTAATCTGATCTAATTGAATCTTTCTAAAAATCACAAAGTGATTTTCTGTTTTCTACTCAGGAACATTTTTGGGTAAGTGTATTTGGACTCTTTAAGCTTGCAAGCCATACTGGGATCTTTGTAGCATTGACAGTGCTATCTATGACTTCTTTCTCTATTTAGATTCTCTGTGGGGAAAACGACCTACTGCCTCATCTCACTGGAGCAAGTGCTATAGTAAAGTGGTGATCATGTCACCCATTGTATCAAACAGAGTGTCCCAATTTTCTGGGGAAAAAAAGCCTCCATGAGCTTCCAGGAGACATAATTCTCCTTTAAAGCAAGACATGTACCCCACAGCTTAATTTCTTGCCCAACTGGAATTTTTTGGGTTTTTTTTTAAACCAAAAATGTCTTTCCAGTCTCTTCCACCTTCATCAAAAGGCTAGTATTAGAGTTACCAGGTTGAATACCAGATGTAAAAAGATGAAAAGAACATTCAAAAATAATTGAAAAATGCTCAAAAAACAAGTTGAGAACCCCTGTTGAGAAGAATCTTGGACTAATGAGAATCTCCACAGTTTGGGACTTCTTCTGCACATGGTTGTTTTGTGCAGAAAACTGTATTTTCTGCACTTGAAATAATATATCCACACAAAAATTATAATTCCTGTGCACAAAATGATGTTTTCTGAACAGAAAATGCTGCAATGGGAGATTTATTCTGTGTAAAATTTACACATGATAGATTTGCATGGAAAACAGAATTTTATGCACTGAAAACAGCACTTTCTGCACAGGAAATATTTCAGCTCTAAAATATTATATTCCACAAAGAAAATGCTATTTCCCGCAGAGAAAATGCTGCTTTATACATAAAATCAATAATGTGCGAATTTTGTGTCGAACTAGTTCAAAAGTGCAAATAGCCTTTGAAAACTGCATGGTTTTTGAAGACTTTCTCACAGAAGGCAGAAAATTGATGAAATTGTTTGTTACTACCTTCAAGAAGAGACTTAGCAAAGAATTACATTCCTACTGTATGGAACCTTGAATGGGAAGATGTAGAATAAAGTTTTTCCAGGAGGAAAAACATAACATCTCCTTGCTTGCCCTCCCAAACCACTTTTTAGCTGCTGTGTCCCCCCACAACATGATTATTTACTGCCTGGTTGAAGGCAAGAGGGGAGTGTATCCAGCTATAGTCATATACTTGGGTTAAGGGAGTAAAGGAGGAGACATTGCATAGTTCTTCTTGGACTATATGACTATAAAGTCTAAAAGCATCTGGTTTTGCTTGAGTTTTTTAGAACCTCAGATTCTTACATTTGGTACAGTTGGTACACAATATTTAGGAAACTGCATTGTTTCAGCTAACATGAGATAATTTTAGTGTATTTTTTGTTTAATTTTTTAAAAAAAAATTCA
Organism: Cyclura pinguis; assembly: GCA_030412105.1. Classification (NCBI taxonomy): domain Eukaryota; kingdom Metazoa; phylum Chordata; class Lepidosauria; order Squamata; family Iguanidae; genus Cyclura; species Cyclura pinguis. The sequence continues at coordinate 111,955,917 of CM059602.1, forward strand.
AAAGGCTTACAGTGAATATATTGTACATTCTTTACCTTTTAATTTGTTTGCTTTAAAAAAAAAACCTTCTGTTTGTCAGCTGACACCACCCTCTTTGGAAGGTTTGCTATGAAAAAAAAAGGGGGGGGATAGCCATTTTTCCACAGTAGATATTGCCTGTTTGTTTAAAAATGTTATTCTATTCAATTCCATTCAACCTGAGTCTTTTTTTTCAGCCAGGGGACAGATAGTGGCAGCTGATGGCCGCCATGTCAAGGGTGGGGCAGAATATGCTCTGGCTTCTATTCTAGACTTCAAAGCAGCTATCCAAGTATTGAAGCTTTGGGGATAGAACAACATTCAGCACCTTGGGCAGCTCCTTAAAATTTGGACTAAAACACAGATAGGATTCACCACTGCAATTAGATGGCAGCCACCAGCTGACACCGGTGGACCAAAGCCTCCCCTGATAATTTTAATCTTCTATGTCATATAGGTCCCCATGGGGTTTATAATCCTCATATCTTGCTTCTTCTGCTTCCAGTTCCATATTTCAGCCTACATCTAGTTTATTATTCTATTTCCAGCAAGAAGGAAGGAAAGAATTTGACGGATTAAATGTTCCATGGAAAAATATTTTCCTATGCCTCACATGGCTGAGTTTCTGTATGTTACTCTATCTATGTTGGCTTTTCAGTCTTTTATTGAACCCATAGAGAGTCCCACTGCCACAGCATCATTCCTGATGTATGAATATTTTATTCTTCTCCTCCCTCTGCCCCAACCTAAGGAATTTAAATTTTCTGTGGTTTTCTTCCAACGCATACTTGAACTTTTTTTTTTAAAAAAATATTATTGCTGTACTATATAGGCATTAACAGCCTGTCTCTGAAATATATGGGTCCTTAAGAAATACATTTGAAACCTGCCTCAGCTTCAATCTAGTTCATGTTTTGATAAGCTAGTTGTATAGTGAATGGCATGTTTTAGCAAGTAGCTGTTCTGTTCTTTGACACTTTGTTCTGAAAGGGATCACTTGCCTGTCTTTCTGGTTTCTAACCCACATGTCTTGTTGAGCTGTAACAATTTATTACTTCTTCTTTGCCTGAATAGTACATAATCCCCCCATTTGTAACAGCTGGAAGTCCTGTTTATCTGCAGCCATTAAAAACAACACCACATTGATATGCTAGCAGAAGAAGCTGTAATTAAACAACACCCAGTTCTGTCCTTATCAAGACCCATGGCCTTATTAATAGTTGCGGGATGGGATTTGAAAAGCTATGGAAAGAATATGGGTATGCTATGATTTTGGTCATGCCAAAATCCATCCAGACTGAAGATTTTTAGATGACATTTTTGTGATGCACTGCTCAAAGAAACAGTCAACCTTGTGATGGATTGAGTATTGTTCTTGGGTTGGTTTTCAGTTCAAGTCATGAATTCAGTGGGTGACTTTGACCTAGTTGCTGTCTCTGAACTTACTGCATAGGGTTGTTGTCAAAGTGAAATGAGAGCAAGGTGGACCATGTCTATAGCCCGGATCTCCTTGGAAGAAGGAGTAAATAAATGAGGGCAAGACACAGTCAACCACTGACATACAGTTATAGCCTGCACCCAATCTTTCATATATTATATACAAAAGTATCACAAAAAGAGAAACATAAACTATGAACAAGAACTGGTCTTCAGATTATTTTCATATTCTAAAATAGCCAAACTGATCCAGACTCAAGAATTCTGTATTCTGATCAATCCATTGCAAGTTCTTTCAGGAAGGAATGGAAAAATGTATCTATCACTAGTTACCATCACTTTCATATGCATTCATACACAGGCCCATTCAGTCCCATCTGCATCAATCTGCTATTTTAAACAGCACTTTTCATATGAAATTGTTCCTAGCATGAACATATTTTTACACAACTTTTCCTAACACCCTTGTGCATGTATCCAGTTCTGAGCTAAGAGCTGCATTCTAAATTCCAGAAGTTCACAATTGGAAAAAAGGATTATTTGTGTTCTAGACTACATAATACTCTGTGAGGTGTGAATTAGTTCAATTTTCTTAAAAATTGTGGACTAAATGAAAATATCCCAGACCCCTAGTCACAGGGTAAGGCAGCACAATACAAGTCAGAACCTTGTTCCAATGAATGCTGGAGGTGAACTGAGGCCCCATGCATCTTCCCATCCATATTACACCCATTGTCTGAATCCTTAAAGCAATACCTCTTGAACTTTGAACCTCCATATATTTGGAGGAAAAGTTAAGAACCACTGCCTTAAGGTGTCACACATTTCAGGCAGTGGGATGGAAATTGGGAGGTGATAAACTTGGTGGGGAGACAAAGAAGGCCTCAAGTTCACCTCCAGCATGTTATCTTCTACCCTGATTATCTGTCAGTAAATTTGAAGTGAGTTGATTTTGTGATTTATGTGAATTTATTGCTAGTTTTCTATTTAAAATAGCCTGTCAATAGTTTCAGACTTTATGAACTACCTTGGGATATTCTTCCTCATAGAAAACAGTAACCCAAAGTCTTTCAAGTAAGCAAATAAAGTTAATGCGTGTTTGTTTCTATATATGAAGGCTCAGTCATAGTTCTACCAGTGGGGGCACAAGTAGTTCCTCCTGTACTTTTTTAGTGTTACCACACCTTACACCCCCCTCCCATTCTGCTGGATAGCAAAATTGGTGACAAATATCATTTTCATACAAAATGGCACTTATGGCTGGAAAGCATGTGGTAGCAGGACACTGGTTGTAAGCATGTGCTAGGACAGGATGACCTCAGCATGGCTAGATCATAAGTTCAGGACAGAAACCCCTGGAATTAATGGGTTTGGGATAATTCTCTCAATGATCCAACCTCCAAATGCAATAGAAGATGAAACTGACCAGGTAAAGCAGTCAAGCACCCCTGCTGTGCACATTTCCTATGGAGACCTTCCCCATTCACTTTACCTGAGCAAGACATTAAGAGGCTGTCAGGATTCCCATTGATGTTTTCTTACCTTCAGTTAAGACAATCAGCCTGTTCTGGATCCCTTTGTTTGATCTGTAAGAAGACAATTAACACACACACACCCCTTGAGGGTAGGAAATAGAGTATAAAACCCCCAGCTCTAGCCCAGGTAATTTGATAGCACTTTGGGCATCATGCTGCACCACAAACTCCCATTTCTCCATGCTGCCCTCAAACTCATATTTGAGTCGCTCCTCTGCAATCTTCTTCAGGACTAGTAAATATCACCCTTCCACCCAAAATCTTTCTCTGTCCTTCTCACCTTTTCCTTTACTAGCCTTGTATGGTTCATAAGATTGCTTGATTTCTTGTGTGTGTCTACAAATTTCCAATAAAATACTCTTTTAACTTGTAAATTGGAGTTATCTCTGCAGTTAGTACTGATCTACACAGGTGAAAAGGTCCTGCCGTTACACTCCTCTTACCAGCCTCCTTTGAGCTAATAGTTTCCCAAATTTTACGGAGACACTGGCACTGCTGGAGGACTTCAAGATCCCCCACCTTTTAGGGTTACATCAGTACAGGATGGGGGTGTTGAGTAAATCTATGTTATGTAAAAATATATTTCTAATAGTACAGATAGAGCTAGCATGGTATAGTGGTTCAAGCATTGGACTACAACCCTGGAGACCAGGATTTGATTCCTTGCTCAGTCATGGAAACCTATCGGGTCACCTTGGGCACATCACACACTCTCAGCCCCAGAAAACCCTGTGATAGCTTTTCCTTAGCGTTGCCATTAGTCAGAGATGATTTGAAGGTGCAAAACAACAGCGATACAGACGGTAGCTGGGAATACAGTTGCACAATGAGGCTGATTTTAAAAGGTCTCATAGCATCTGTTTTCGCTGCATTTTAAAATGTGTCCTGTAACTAGGTACACCTGAGAGCAGTGAGGGAAAGCAAGCATTTCTGGCAACCTGATGAACACTGAGACATGCAGCACTCAAGAGACAAGCCTAGTCAGGCCAGAATGTAGACCTTAGCACTATCCAAGTTACTGTGGGTCCCAGGGAGCCCTGTAAAACTGTAATACCTATGGTTTTACAGCAATCACCAATTAGCAATCTTGCAATAGCTTTCAGAATCCTGCAGTTTTGTACCATTTTGTACCATTTGTTTTTAAAGGGCAGCTTCTGTTGATGCCCACAAAGTTCACTTCAGATATAATTTTCTTAAGATGATATGCTAAAATATGGTTCAGGGACACTTCTGAGAAACAGCTGGGCATAAGCAAACCACAACCTGTGTGGAGGATTAATGCAGCTGTTGCCTAGAACTAGCCAAAGTCCTATATAACTGAGTGTCTAAAAGTAACAATAGACCTGTATGTGGGAGCCAAAGAGGGTGTAGCCAATGCTGTAAATAATCCACTATATATACATACATACATACATATATAATTTACATGAAGCCAGAAGGTTGATGAAATCAGGCCTCTAGCCAGTGGAAAAATCTGCTTTACTGTCAAATTGTTGCCCATCTTTAGCTTCTGCTTTAAACACACACATGCTTGCGCGTGCGCGCACACACACACACATTCTCATTAGATGCTCTTTGGAACAATGTGGCAGCCAGAGTCCAAATCCCAGTAGATAGGTCAATTTCAGCTGGTATGATAGGCAGTATGTGTTCTACTTAGCAGGGATGCCAGCTTAGATTTCAGCAACAGAGGGACAAGGGGGAAAGGACTACATGTTCAGCAATGTTTAATGGCTTTCCTTTGGATATATTCATCTATAAATTGCAGAAGATGTGTGTAGGTTGAGTGCATCTGCTGTTAATTGTTTATTCATCATAATAGTGTCTAATTTAAAGTTAATGTGAGTTGAATGAATAATGTGTGGAACTTCTGGACACTGTATATATTCACCTCACCTGATAATTTTCAGGAATCTGTTGCTCTGACGTACACTGGTGTAACCGTCAGTTATGCTGGCAGACATTCTTTGAATGACACTGTACAAAGAGGTATTCTGTATCTCCCTATACAATGCCATTGCTTCCGGGATTCAAGAACAGCAAGCGAATGTCTAGATATGCTCTCAGCTGCATCTGATCAGATGTAGGCCCTTGAGAAGCCATCTCCTCTGGAAGTAGATGGTGCTTCTCTACTGGATGTGTAACAACAGGTGGAATGCTAAACCTGATGGCTGGGAGAACAGAGCCACACTGAAAGCCCTCTGGCTGTTTCAGTGCACTGGGGAGGAACTAAAGACAAGGGTGCTTCTTCTAATAGCAGCATAAATGCACTGGGGGGGGGGGGCTTACACTTTTCCAGCATTCTTGATGTATCCAAGCCAATGTTATTCATGAAGAAAAGCTCATGAACATTTCCTGTGTATGCTTGCCAGGAGGACTTGGAAAATGGGCATATATCAGTAGTACTTTGGGCATACTCTGGGCATTAGATGTGATTTGCCAGTCCTGGTTGGAGTTGCCAATAAACAAACTTGGGACCTGCAGGCACAGCATATGTTGTGCCAAGAAGCCATGGCCAACACTATGAGCTGGACTTCTGAAACCCACTATATAGCTTCTGCTTTGCAAAATTTAAATGAAGAGTTTCTTACTCATTTTGAAGGCATAAACACACATTGTCCAGCATCCTGTTAGTGACTTATGCCCTTTCCGCACCTTACCTTTTCACACAGATATGTGGTGGGGATCCCAGCGTTGGCTCTGCTGAAGTGTGACACGAGCATTCCCCTCCGCAGTGGCTGGCTCTGTGGTGAAGGAAGTACAATGACAATGCCTCTTCCTTCTGCAATTCAGCCGGGTACTTTCCAAGGCTGCACTGGGGTAGGAAGCACAGCCATTGCACTTCTGTGGCTTCTGTAAGCCAGGTAAATAAGGGATGGTGGCGCGATCATGGGTCACTGATGGGGAAAACCTGTTAATGATTTAATCCGTGATTGTGCTGCCTGGGGATGGGAGAAGGATGAGACTGCAACAATTTCATGCAGAACTATCTTCGCAGTCCCGTCCTTCTCCCATCTCCATGAGTTGAGAGGGTGGTGCAAAAAGGACCTTAACTGCATGTAAGTGCAGCTTATACGCACTTAAGTCACTTTTTGAATGGGTGCAGAGAGTAAATTCTTTTCTTCTGCTTGTACAAAACACCTGAGGAATTTCTGAGATGCAGCAGAGCAAGTCTGACAACTGTAAGTTGCCACACACACACACACACACACACACACACACACAGAACACACACATGTTTGTTTGGCTTGTGAATATCTGAATGTTCTGACTTGGATGTAACTTCTCAAGAAACTGAACAAATCTTGATAATGCTAATGAAATTTCTCAAGGCTGGTTCTCTGCACATCCCTATGTTGGTTTGTTGATACTTAAAGTGCATATTTAGAAATGGAAAACTATGAGCAGCCCTTTAATCAGGTGGGAAAAATATCAGTTCATGCATTCCAGCAGACTTGGGACTACAGTACAGGATGACATAAACTGAGTTTTGCCCAGGGAAAGAGCTGTCTATTCAAAATACAATCCAGAACAGTTTGTACTGTAAGCAAAGAGCAGGTGCACTGTGAACCAAGACAGTCTGAAGCATGCATTATCATAACAGTCCTTATTTCACTGCAGACCCTAACAGTCTTAAAATTTTTCAGCTGATTTTGCATGTTTCCCAGTCTCTACCAAGGATCGTGGTTCTTCTATGTTCCTCTCTGTATCCATCTGGATTCACACCAGTCTTATAAAAGTCCTTGCAAATTTAACAATCTTGGAAATTTACCAAAATTTGGCATGGGATGCACACCACCCCCGTTCATTTTTCCATTTACGAGCCCAGATGTTGACTGATGTACTTGCCTACTAATGATCACACTCTGTTTCCCTTCCTCATTCCCTTTGCACATAATGCAATATAGGCAGAAGTTCACTCGTGGAAAAAGGAACTGTGCCGAACATGATCACATCATAGGCCCTTTCCACACCTTACCATTTTTCGGCACTGGGATGTGGGGATCGCGCAAGTAGCCTCCAGCGAAAGGCTCTTGTGTTCCCACTGCTTCAGCTCCGCATGAGCTGCCTACTCCTGAGCAGGTAGCATGAGAGCCCCGCCTCTTCCTTCCGCAGCACAGTCTTGGAGTTTTCCAGGCTGCGCTGGGGCAAGAAGTGAGAGTGCTGCAGCTCCAGAGGCTCTGCACGCTCGGCAAGTGCACGTGGGGCCCTGGAGCAATGCACGATCGTGCACCATTTTCAGTTGAAAGCCAAAAATGAAAAAGTGCACAAGCAGTGCCTGCCAGACCTTGGAGCATCGCGCGATTGTGAGTGTGTCATGCAGATCACTCCTCACAATCATGCGATGCTCCAGGGGCCCTTCCACATGGCAAATTGCATATTGCTCCAGGGCCCCACGTGCACTTGCCATGCGTGCAGAGCTTCCAGAGCCATGGAACTCACGCTTCCTGCCCCAGTGCAGCCTGGGAAACTCCCAGGCTGCACTGTGGAAGGAAGAGGCAAGGCTCTCGCACTACCTCTTCAGGAGCAGGCAACTCGTGCAGACCTGAAGCAGCGGGGACGTGAGAGCTTCTCGCTGTCAGCTGCTCACGCGATCCCTGCATTCAAGCACCGAAAAAAGGTAAGCTGAGGGAAGGGCCATAGATAAGAAGAATCAGGAAGTGTTTGCTGTTCCTGCTTGAGGAGGCAGAGTTCAGTTTTACTAACATTTTATATTAATAGGCCTTGAAAGAGAATTTGCAAATTACTATGATTTCCTGAGAGCCAGTTGGGCAGTAGTTTGGTGGTTGGAATTTTTAGCTTGTAAAAGGAAAGGCAGCTAGGTCCCCAGATCCTCAGATCAGAAGTTAGGTGTTGGAGAAAACCCAGCAAAACCTCCAGTGAACTGTCTATTGCCTGCCTAGAATTCACATATAATGCAAATATGAGTTTAACCATGCTTTCATCCTGTGGAACTTGTGAACCTTTGTTCTGTCTCTTCCATCTGGATGGTTTTGATGCAAACCCTCTGAATATTTGCCCTATCTGTTCCAACTGACAGAAGGTAACTAGAATGTGAAAAGTAGAAACAGTAGAAAGTTACTAGAAGTAGGAAAGCTACATATTTTGCAAAAGGAGGAGAAGGAGGATGAGGATGCCCTATTCAGTGAACTGGAGGGAAAAAATCAACATAAACTGTGGAGTTCATATTTTCTTGTATTGTGCTGAGTTGATAGGAGTGACTATCTAAGGCCATTTCTGCATTAGACTGTTATAGCGCTATTATTCCATTTTCAACATCCTATGGGATGTTGGAAGTGGAATAATAGCGCCATAACAGGCTAGTGCAGATATGGCCTAACTCTCTGGACCACTCAAAACATAATAGGGGAAGGGCAAGGAATGACTTCACAGTTTCACAGTATGGTCCACACATCTTACAGAGGCAGTGGTGATTGATAGCTTCCATGTGAGTGGGGGGATGAAACTGCTTTGGATTTTAGCCTGAACTGTAAAAGAGTTGTTTAAGGTATTGATCCCATTTTGGGGATAGGATTAAGGACTTTGGATAGTTTAGTTTAGTGCCAACTAAAATTCAGCATGGACGCACCACTGTACCGATGTGGTAACCACCAGCTGCCCCTAGAGAGAAGTATGCCTTACATTTTGAGTAGTATGGTTCAATTTGGTAAAAATGGAAGCTGAGTGTCTCTCCATTCTACTTTGCTCTGCTCAGTCATAATATGTGAATAACAAGTCAGAGAGAAAAAAAAAACAGACAGACAGATAGAAAAATACACAGATAATTGTAGCACCATTCTTACTGGAGTAGGTTGTCTCTTCTTCTTGGCTTAGAAAAAGTTGTTTATTGATCACTTGGATATTAGGGCTAGGGAAGACAGATGTTTTCAACATCTCTCCAGTGAAAATGTATACTGTGATTCATTACAAACACACTGATTCCAAGCATTTCTTCCTCTGTCTAACAGATTTTTTATGCGCTTCCTTATGGGATTAACAATTAATAAATGCAGACCAGGGACAAATATATGTACTTGTGTTACCACATTCCCTGTTCAACTTGCAATTGCTCATTGTAGCATTCAAAAATAATGAGATAATGACATGTGCATATTCAAGGAACCAAGGAACTCAAAGTGAAATAGCTAACAGAAGAAACTTCTGTCCCACGAACATAATTTTAGTTAGTTCTGGTAAGCTGAAAATGCTTTCAAAACTATAAGTGGTCCAAATATTTCCTCTACAGCTAGAGATTCAGTGTAGAAACTCATATGATGATCTACCTCCCCCCACCATTAAAGGTTGATTTTGGCAATTGTCTGACACACACTGACACATTGAGGTGCCTGACAGCACAGAGGTGCCTCACACAGCACAGAGAACCAGCAGTGGTGAAAAAGGTCACTACTACTACTTATGTATGTTTAATTTTAAATTTTATATTTGAAAGTCAGAATTGAGGTCAACTTTTGAGAGCCTTAGACTGGTCATATCATCATTGCCTTGATTTGTCATACAGCAAATATGAAACGTACTGGTCATGAACTACCATTAGGTTTATCGTTACCTTCCTCTTGGGCTGAAAGAGTGTGACTTGCCCAAAGTAGGCTTACATGGAAGAGTAGGGATTTGAACCCAAAATCCTATCCCAACACTAAGATCCTTCATCATGCTGGCTTCATCATACCAGCTCTCTAAAATGTGCATTAAAAGTAAAACATGTGCCTTGAAGTTGCCTGTCAACTTATGTTGAAGTTGCCTGTTGACATGAATTCCATGAGGTTTTTTTAGGCAAAGAATATTTAGAGGTGGCTTGCCATTACCTTCCTTTGAATATAGCCTGATATTCCCCACTAGACTCTCTTCCAAGTAATAATCAGGCCTAACTCTGCTTAGCTTCCAAATTCAGATGGGACCTGGTACCTTTAACATATTTAATCAGCTTAAATGTACATTAATAATAGAGTAATGGTAAGAACAATCCCACAACAGTTCAAAAGTATGTATTTTAAGTCAGTGGTTTTTAACCTTTAAATATCTTTTGTTGCGTGGACTACCAAGATTTAACTCATGATTTAAAACCCTAAAGTACATCAGAGATTAATTAAAGTTGCTCTTCAAGGGTCTTTAAATTTGGAGAGAATGGAGAATAAGTAACTGAAGACACTCCTAGTACAATATTATTGGAATGATGCCAAACAAATTTAAAATTATTACTATATTAGTATTAATACTAACAACAACAACAACAACTGACTGCCTAACCATGGCTTAATATTATTTGTTAATCTCTGTTTATTACTTAATTGATGAGAAGGCTGGTATCGTATTTCACTTACAAGTCTTGTTATATCAGGCTTAATGGCTGAAACTTACATTCTGAGTTTTGATTTTATGTTTTTCAGACCATTTCTATACCTATTTTTAAGATAAACAAGAGTAGAGAACAATCTTTTACACAAATAGGTCATTACAAAAAGTATCAATACTTTCCTAGCCCTCACGATATTCCAGAAAATCAGCTTGTTAAGTGAGCCCAGAAATTTGGAAGGGACTGTTCCTTGAACTGCAGTTTCAGAGCACCATTGGTGGACATTTCTACAAGTGTGTCTTCCTTTAGGGCTGTGAGCCCCTATAGTTTATACCCATTGACTGAAAACAGATTTCTAATCTAGTTTTTGCTTGTATCAGAACAGGAAAATATTCACACAAACTTTGCTGCAAATCTTTCAGATGTTGTGCAAGAAGTGATGTCTCCTCCTCAGAAAACTCTTCGTCAAATGCAACCAAGAACATTTGTAAGGTCTGGAAATGTCTCACAGTTTTGGTTCAATAAATGACGGTGCCAGAATTCAAACTTTTTCATCATTGCTTTGGTCTTGTCTTCAGCTTGAAAAACTGTAACTTTTTTCCTCAAAGATTTAAGTTGAGCATCTTGAAGTGGGTGAAGATTTCTGACAGATATGCTAATTTTACTACCCAGGAAAAATCTGCCAAATGATTGTTGAAGTGAAATTGTTGTTCCTTGAAGAATAATCTTACCTCATTTCTCAATTCCCCAAAATTATTCTTTTTTTTTTAAATATAATTTTATTAAATTTCACAAATATAAAAAAAGGATTATTTGACTTGTACTTGTTACATGAATTTTCTTCTGTTCTTCCACGCTGTTCTGGTCAACTTTTCCCGCAGCTTAGTCCACTTGTTACATTAGTGCATCACAATAAATTGATTATCTCATCTGTTCGAACACACATTTCCTTCTCCTAACAATCATAATAAAGTCGTTCTGGCTAGACAGTTCCCAACCATCACTCTCTTCTGCTTAACTCAAATCGTCCTGTTCCAAAATATTTCCATATCACTCTCTTGAAGCTTCTGTTTTCTCCATATATACATATATACATACATACATATATATATATATATATATATATTCATTCATTCATTCATTCATTCATTCATTCATTCATTCATTTATTCATTCATTTAACTCTCCATTACCTATGGTCCAAAATCTTAAAATTTTTAATTATTTCTGTCATTGTCTATCTGGCAGTCTAAGCAATTATTACTGCAACAATCCCCCATCTTCTTACCCTGAATTCCATTATACTAAAATGTCTTGTTTCTCCTTAAGTACTTTTTAAACCCCTTCTCCCATTCAGCAATATCACAATGTTCATATTCATGAAATATATCGATATATCATCAATTGCAAGCTTAATTAACAATGTCAAAATAAAAATCCATCAATCATCATCTTCCCGTTCCCCTCTCTCATCTGGTGCCCTGCTGCCCGGATATTCATTTGCAAATTCTCTGTACTCTTAAAGTCGCTTATATTCCAAGCTGCACCACACCCAAGAGAGAGGGTATAGAGTCCTGTGACTTTATCCACTCCTATTCCCCCCTCCCTTCCTGGACTTTGCGGTCCGGAGTCTATTTGTGAATTTTTACTGTATTCTCCTAGTCGCTTAAGTTCCGAGCCACTCCGTCCAGGAGAGTGAGGGTCTTTACTTGACTAACTGCCATCACAATTTCCCCGTTCCCCCCTCCCATCTTGGACTTCACCACCCAAAATTCATTTCTAAAGATTATCTGTAATTTCATTGTCACTTAAATTCCAAGCAGCTCAGTCCATGGGAGGAAGGATCTTCCAATCAAGTCTCTTCCACCACAGGTTTCACAGTCTCAACCCTTGACATCACATTGTTTATATTACTGACAATATATCACTTATAGTAAACTTGTTGGACATTGCTGAAATACATTGCCCCTTCTCAAATCCAGAACCCTGTGCCTTTATCCGCTTTATATTCCCTCATCCCCTCTTGAAGCTGCCCAGAGTTCATTTCAGAAGATTCATTGCATTTTCATTGTCGCTTAAGTTCCAGGCTGCTCCATCCGTGGGAATGAGGATGTTTTGGGTTAGATGACCTTCAGCACAGTCTCATAGTCTCAACAATCCAAGAGAATCAAGAAACAAGAGTCACTCCACAGGAATAAAAAAAAAAAAGGAGACGTGCAGCTCAATAGCTTTCAATCCCAAAATATTCCTCCAAAATCCAAAATCCAAACCCCTAATCCATAAATCAAATTCCAGATCTTCTCAGTCCAGCCAAAATATCGAAGTATTATACTGTAGAAAATTTAGTGTCCAAATGGAGATTATAACTCATTTGTAATCCATCAGTCATGATCAATTATATGCCATCTTATACTGTAAGTCCCAATTGTGATTCATAAGTCTTTCTTTATTCTTTAAAAAATATTAACTTCAATCCTCGTGAGTAAGCAGCACTCCCAGCTAGCCTTTTCTTAAAATTGCAGCCGCCCCTTTAAGAAAAACTCCCAGCCATAACGAACTCACTCAGGCTCAGGGTCCCCTCCATTCTTTCACTTCTGCCCACCGTTGCATGCCAGAACTGCTGCGATATTGACAGGATCACGACCAGAACAGGTTAAATGACTCTTATTAAATTCTTACATGTTATTTGATGTCTTCTTTTAAAAGTTGACGGCGGCGCTTGTGCCGCTCAGGCGGCTATCCCGCTGGCTCCGTCTTGGTCCTTCGACCCCCCTGGCGCTTTCCGCTCTCCCAGCCGGGCAGAGCAAACGCCGGTTTTGGGGTCCCCGTCGGACCCGTTCCGCACCCCTCGTACCGGAGGGGTGTTCTGCCGCCTCTGTGGTGGCAAAAGAGGCAGCTGGAGTCCAGCGGGTGGCTGCTCGGAGCCGCGCCATTGCGCAGCTTCAATCCGAGCTGCCACTCGCGCCGGCCATGCAACCGGAAGGGCAATTCCCCAAAATTATTCTTGAAGCATGTGTAATGGTGCCCAATAAGATTGTCATGGATTGGGGTATGCAGTTCACACCAAATTTTGGAAAGTTTTTTTAAGACTGTTGGGAGTAGAGCAAGCAATGAGCATGGCTCGAAGCTTAGAGACTGATGGACAGACGGAAAGGGTGACCCAAGTGTTAGAACAGTACCTACAGTTTTATATTAATTACCAGCAAAATGACTGGGAAAATTTGACCCACTTTGCAGAAATGGCATAGAATAATGTGGTGTACAAAAGCATGGGAAACACTTAAAACTCTGTACGGACAAATGCTAAAACATTTCCCATCCCTTGAGGACATCCAAACTGACCCACAATCAGTGTCTGATTGGGCAGGCAAGGTTAAAGCAGTGTGGCCAGCCATTATATTGTCAGTGGACCATGCCAAAGCCACATACAAAAGACAGGTGGATTGCAAACAAGACAAGAACTGGTACATTAAACCCTGAGCTAAGGTGTACTTGTCCACCAAATTCATAAAATTCCCCCAGTCTCCAAAAAAGTTAGGGCCAAAATACATAGGACCCTTCAGAGTCAAGACATAAATACTTCTTCAACTGTAGTATGTACCAACTACGAGATGAATGGTAAGTCTGAAAATATTTCTGTCATGCTCATATCTCACATAGCACAATAATGTCACCTTGTTTGTTATGCCTGTGCTTTCATCCAATTGCAGAGCAAAATAGGGAGGGATATATGAATTCTTTCTAATAACTGTTCCTTGATATTGGTTTACAAACTGTCAATTTGCTTGTTAACTGTGGGCCTTTCCACACTACATTGTTATACTGCTATTATTCTACTTTCAACATCTTATGGAATCCTGGGGGTTGCAGTTTAGGGAGGGGCCTTTAGAATTCTCAGCCCTCTTTGGCCTCAGTAAACTACAAACCCCAGAATTCCACAGGATGTTGACAGTCGGATAATTGCACTATAACAATGTAGTACGGAAAGGCTCTGTATCATTTGACAAAGGTATTAAGGAAAAGTCCTTGGCAGCTTTTTCATTGATCACTGCAGAAACCACGATTTTTGCAGCGGCTAATATAAGTTTACAGCTGCTGTGTGTGGTTGTTTGGATTTTGCTTTTAGCTGAAAAACTTCAACCGAGGCCCTCACTTCAATATTATTATTATGACCAGCTGTGGTCTCTTTAAACATTTTATTCCTTTCCCAGAAGCTCCTGCTCCTTGCTGTTGAAAAAAATCAGTGCTCTTTGTGGCATGTTCTTTATGTTGATTATGAAGATGTCTTTGCAACTTTGACAGTTTCGTGGCCTCACTGGACAATACATCATAGCGCACACTGTCTTCTGTGCCTGTACATGTGAAGCCAATCAACAGATATTTCTTGTTATAATAGAAGTACCATTTAAAATGACTAGTAGAAGCTTCATTTTGCTTTAAGCAGACACACCTCAATATCATCACTATTTTCACATTTCAGATTCAGCCAGTGATTCATGCCTAAGCTTAGCCAAAAGAATTGTTACAAAATTCACTGCAATAACATCAAAAGTCACTTTCTCAGGCAATAACCAAACACTTTTATTCATAGAAACTGAAGAAGAAACACAATCATTTTCAATAATCCACGGTTATTGTTCCAGAGTCCAGCTGAACACTTGCACTGATGGACTCCAACTCTCTTCCTGCACACATGGTCTTCATTTTATACATGAATTTCTTTAAGAACAGTCATGACACAGCTACAGAATTCTGGGAAGCAACAGGCATTTTGAAAATATGGTGGAAATAACATGGACATATGAGTTTGGCATAGCTACGAAGGCAGCTTCTGGCTGTATGTTCAGTAGCAAGAAATGTCACATGCCTTCTCTCAGCCAATCAGAATTATTCATTTGCGTGTTCTCACCTCATGCAGAAGTAGCAAGTGCTGACTACATGTTTTGCTATCAAGCAATTTTCATAACTTTTGGATGGTTTGAGAAATTGTAATGGAACTTTATACAAATGTCTATAACCAGACTCCTGCTCTTGGAGGTCAATGTATGACAGTCTTTCTTTCTTTCTTTCTTTCTTTCTTTCTTTCTTTCTTTCTTTCTTTCTTTCTTTCTTTCTTTCTTTCTTTCTTTCTTTCTTTCCTTCCTTCCTTCCTTCCTTCCTTCCTTCCTTCCTTCCTTCCTTCCTTCCTTCCTTCTTTCTTAACTGCAAAAGGTCATAACATTTCTTCAAGCCTTTGCAGGCCCTCTGTGAGAACATTGTGGTCCCTCTGGGGGTATGTGGACCATAGGTTAAGACTGCTGTTTTAAGATATTGTAGATCTCAAACACTCTCTATAGAATAGTATGTGAGGCTGAAATAAATTATGAGCACACTCTTTGCAATGTACATATGGATATGGAAATTAAAGCCTTTAAAACTCATATTGCTGGTGGGGTAGCCATATATATATTTGGAATCAAAGGAGATATAATTGCGTAATTTCTATGGTACACGGCAATCGTATGGAAAGGAATCCCCTAATTCTAATACAACTACAGCAAATTAAACTACAACATATTCTCTGAATAGCCTTACTAGTTTCAGTGAGTTTCCTCTTCAGGAAGGGTGGCTTAGTGAATAGACACCTTTGTATATCTACTTGAGTATGAAATGTTTTTGGAATAGCAAATTTTAAGTCTAGTGGCAGCTGCCAACACTCCTCTTCCAGAGAACTGGGCACAGATGTTTCTCTTGGAGTGCCATCACTCAATAAACTTGATATCAATATGTTGGAATATTGGAAAATACTCCCAGTGAAATAAAACTAGGCTGTTTTAAATATAAACAAAAAAAAAATCTCTCTGATGTGCAAGTCCATTTATAAAACAAATATTTGCTTTAATCTCAGAGAATGGGGTGATGATGCAATTTTAACACTCTTTTATATGTGCTGTCTTTGTTTCTGACCTTAAACGTTTTCAACTGTTGGGGCCTTAATTATCTAAGGAAGTACATATTCCAGTTATACAGTCTTCTGAGGCTGAAAATAGACAAGCAGTGGGCCCCAGTTGGATCAGGCTACTGCACTGGAGAAGGAGAGGATAATGTGATCCCAGTTGCCTTTCAACAAGTGCTATTAGATTCATGGAATGAAAATACATGACGTTGGAAGATGGAGGAGATGAAGGAGTAGAACTTACAAATAGGCATGTATTGGGATATAATGATGGGGAGATGGAGGACGCAGGATGTTGTAAGGGTTAGAGAATAAGGAAGGGGATCTGGGAGCAGATGGGAAGCTGGTGTCGGGATCTAAAGAAGAGTTCATGCACTTACAAAAGAAGTTAAGATTTTGGGAGTAGACTGATGGATAGAATTTACACAGGAAGGAACCAAGGTGAAATATGAAAAATCAGTAGAAGAGAAAATTATTATTTTATAGGTAAAATTTAAGCAAAGCACAGCCTATAATATTTGCTGAGGGGATACAGAGAAGGATCTGAATCTCTGCAGTGTTGTACCAGTAGAAGACTTGGCTGTGGACTGAATATAGAGAACAAAAGAGAATAAGCATCCCACAGGAAAGCTCTTGCCCAATTGTGGGCTTCATATTTCAAAAAGGGATATGGAACATATACCCCTGTCCTCAATGTGAGACTTCAAGTCTCATCATCTCTCTCCTTTGGCTATACTGGAAAAGGCAGAAAGGGTTTGAGATCCAACAACATTTTGAAGGACATCTGCTTTTTAGCCCTGAACTTCTTTGCTCTGATGAAGATGAACAGTAGCCAGTCACAGCTCAACTGTGCTGGCCACCAGTGGCTGATGAGAGCCCCTCTCTCTGGGTACCAACTGCCATTGCTCAGAAGAAAATAAAGAATAGCCAGGATCTGATGAATTTAATCCCCAATCATTCCCCTTTTCCTTGTGTACCCTATCTTATTTAGATGGTAAAGCTGAAGGCAGGGAACTTTGAAATTAACATTATAATCTGTTCTGGAAAACTTTATAATTGAAGAGCAGCAAATGAATATCATGCCTTGGTCCCAGTGGCTAGTGAGAGGCCTTTTCTCTATTCCAATGACCACTGATATGGCCATTAAGGGGGAGAAGAGCAGGCAGGTACACCTCCATTATACCTGGGCCCCAACAGCTGATAAAAGGCCCTTCCTCCTCCATCCCAGCTGCAACTGATGTGACCTCTGAGGCCACTGCTGCACGGGGCGAGGGAATTGCCCCGTGCCGCTACTTATCGGATCTTCTGGCTCCCCGGTCTGGTCCAGGCTGCTCCGGAGCAGTACGTGGCCATCACTCCACACTGCTCCGGCATCCAAAATGGCAGCTTCTAGTTGGTCGTGGGTCTTGACCAACCATTGAAGCTGGCCAGCCTAAAGCCCACCCTCGGCAGATAGCAGGCTTGCATTGATGCGAGCCTGTGAATCTGCACAAGGGAGCAGGCTCGCAGTGGTGCACTCCGTGCTTTTGAAAGACCAGAAAAAACAGGTTTTTCAAAAGCACGCTGGACAACCACTTGGGGTCGTTCCGTAGCAGACTGAGGTGCGGATCTACAGTAAGTAGTCCAGACCCAGTCCACTCCGAGGTGCAGACGTCCTCCGTGGAGGATGCACTGCACCGTTTTAAATACCCCGTGTGGAAATGGCCTGAGAGAGAAAAAAACAGGTAAGCTCATGTGCCTTGGCCACAGCAACTGATGGGCTTTCCCTCCACTCCAATTGCTACTGCTGTGGCCTCTGAGAGTTAGACCAGCCAGCATCTACTGGAGTTAATCCCATGCCCCACTGCCATCACCTTTTCCTTGTATGTTGAGTCTTATTATATTGTAAGCCTGAGAGCAGGGAACAGTCAAAGTAACAACTTGTATGTTTCTCTGGGAGCTTTTTTGACTAAAGGGCAAGTTATAAATAAAGCCATCAAAGAGCTAAATCCAACATCTTGCAGACTTTACTCAAGTAGCAGGACTTCCCCTTCCTTTCCTCCTGTGCCTGCACCCAATATATCTCTGAATCTTGTTCAAGGGGACCTCCAACCACACAAAACAGATGCACAGCAGGACTGGGGTGCAAAATGGAGGCCATGTCTATTCTTCCAGTGACAGACACAACCAGTTACAAAAGGGATGAAAAAAACCCTTCATTTTCATTTCGTCACACATTCAAATGTTTGAAATCTCAGGTTCTTTAATTCCTAACTATGAAGAAATGTGTGAATTTTGGTAAGTCCTTACTTTAAAACAATACACACAGGTTGAATTACCTTCACAAGCACCTGCTCTAGACTGACTGAAAAAGCACAGCTATTTCCAGCACAGAGAGAATTGTGTTGTATCTGCCTATTGTACAACTGTTAAAGAAACCAGTCTGTCAGGGGAAAAAAGTAGGCAGCAACTCTGACATGTCTGAAAACATAAGGATCTCAGCCAGGGTTATAATAAGTATTCAAAGTTCACTTCCTGGGTGGACAAATATGTCACTTTTGCAGTCTTCCGTATCTGAACTTTGTGAATCTCAGGTTCTTTCCCTTTTTCTTATATCCAAAGATATTTGTGAAATATAAAAATTTATCAAAAACAAACCAGATGAATTTATCAACCTACGCCTTTTCTGCACTAGACTGTTATAGTGGTACTATTCCATTTTCAACATTCTATGGAATCCTGAGATTTGCAGTTTGGGGAGAGGCCTTAAAAGCCCCTCCCTAAATTGCAAACCCCAGGATTCCATAGGATGTTGAAAGTGAAATAATACCACTATAACAGTCTAATGTGGAAATGGCCCTAGATACAGTCACATTGAAAAAGACAATGTAACATCCTTGTTCAGGAGCGGGGGGGGGGGGAATGATTATATTGATGGGTAAAGTGAGCAAGGATTGAAGATATTGAAAAGTAATATAGAAATGATGGTGATGAGCCACTTTGAAAGTATATCCTGTCAAGTACTATAAAAATCAAAGTGGGGGAGTCATACCAAAATTGTGTCTCATATAGCATTAGGGCTCCCCTCTTTGGTAGATTTCACTGAGAGTAAGCTCAGTAAGCACAGTGGGAATTTAGGTCCAGTTAAAAAAGTATATCAGATTTATGGGTACAAATGATACTTCATATGAGGTTTAAGTGGAGTTTGTATGACTACCTCAGAAAAGAGGCTTACGCCAAGTATTCTGAAATCCCTCAATTCCAGCAGCTGGACAAAGCTTCTGGGGGATGGAACCCAGCAGAAGCCTGGAGGAGAAAACAAGCTGTTCTTGGAAGGTCTGGGAGATGAACCCAGAATAAAGGCTGTCTGTTCATGTAAAGGGTAAAGCTTTAAAAAAAAAATGTCAGTGGGGAGGCCCTTTGGTTTCCTGGCAACAAGCCCAAAAACAAAAACAAGAAGAACCACTAGCCAAGCATTTTTGCTTAGTCAACTGCCAAATCAAAAGGGCCTTATTTATAATGCTTCATTAAAGCAGAATGGGTACCTTCTAGAGAACTTAATACTGTAAATATTTAGTACAGTTTTTTTAAAAAGAGCAGATTTCTGTTTGTACCATGTTGGATAGTTTTCTTTTACATTTGCTCTAAAAGCAGCCTTCTTCCTGCTTGAATAAACATAGGGTGATGGCAACTATGCAGGGTTTCATTTGGCCAAAATGCCGTTTGCCGTAGTAGAAACATGCATAGCTTCTCTGACACATTACAGAAAATTACAGAATTACACTTTCCTGTTAGACTGAAGGCGACCTTTTAAAAATGGGGAGGATCTTTGAAAAATAACAGCAACACTGAAGTAAGAAGACCTATGCCCCCTCTTAAAGAGAGGCCACCAATACTCTGGTAGCAGGCTTACTCCAGAGCTGAACCACAGTCAAACCAGAACCTCTCTTCCTGATGCAATATGACAGGCTGTGGTGCTGCTGTAGTAAGTCTGAAACCAGGCCAGAGTAAACTACAGAGTGAAGGCAAACACTTCTCCTCCTGGACACATTATTAAAGAGCACTGAACTCTTTCTATGGGAAGATGGCCATTCTGCACTTGAATGATGTAGACCACATCTGCTTCAAACTGTCTGAGGTTATTGCAGTGTTAACAGGAAATCCCAGACAATAGTCTCAACACTCCTGAGGTAGTTTTAATCCAGCTTGAACCTGTCCAATACATGGAAAAGAGACTGTGGAGGGAAAATTTCTGGCACATTCTTCTGAGTTCTTTAGGGGGAGGGTGGGATACAGATGAACGAAATAAATAATGGGGACTGAGTAAATATATAAGGGAATTGGACACATTAAGAGTAAGACTTGCCATCCAAGAATTTCCAATTTATTTCATTTCCTTGACTTAAACAGCTTGGAAACATTACGGAAAATGGCTAACATGTTAGTAACTATTTTAAGATTTTTACAATATGTTAATATTAGTGGAAGTGATTGGTGTTCTGCTTTAGTCACTAGCATTATATCTATATATTTATACATAATCTTCAAAAATTGGGAAACGGTTGGAAATAGCAAAAATAGCACTACAAAATGAACCTTAAAAATAAAAATCAGAATCCTGTTGGAGACTTACGTCTTTGAAAGGGGTGCGAGAGCCACTGTGGTGTAGCGATTTGAGTGTTGGGCTATGACCCTGGAGAGCAGGGTTTGATTCCTCACATGGCCATGGAAACCCACTGGATGACCTTGGGTGCATCACATACTCTCAGCATCACATACTCCCAGAAAACCCCATGATAGTTTTGCCCGAGGGTCACCATAAGTCAGAAATGACATATGCATCAGCCGCAGCAACAACAAGGGGACTTACATTTGAAGGAATTAGAACTGAGAAGTTCCACAATATCTGTATCCAGTAAGGAACTACTGTTATGTTACTATGTAGAGGAGCCAGCAGAGTGATCCATGAATGTCTGGACCGATGCACAGTAGGACTGATGCACATCGGTCCTGTTGTGCATCGAGACACCAGCTAGGAAGGACTGATGAACACTGGTAGAGTCCAGTGCGCATTAGGACACTCTTGCTGATGTCCTGTTACACATCACTAACAGGGTTTCTTAGCAGCCCTACTATGTAGCAAAGTAAAGTTGCATAATGTAGACTGTAGACAGCCATCGTTTGTGGAGTAACAAATAAACAGTATTCACTGATGACCAACCATGAAATAGCGAAACCAGGCAGAGAAAATTGGGTTAAATAAGGGCCATTTTATTTGACCTGACTTCTTTAAGTTCTGTTGGCCTGGAAAGGGAGCAAGAGTGGAGAGTAACCTGATTCAGTTAAGGCCAGGTTTCATGCTCTGACAAACTCCTCACCCTTCCCTTTGGAGAGACACCTCAGCCCTGAGGGGAATCCAGCTGGCCATAATCGGAATGTAACCCAGGGAGCTCCCACCCAAGCCAGAGAACTCTACAAATTGACGGCCCAAATCCCAGGTTAGCCTCAAAGGTAGCCACTCTTCCCACCCACAAGGATGTGGGACCCTAAAGAGGGAGTTCCAGAATCTTACACCTACACCAAAAGGGCGCCAAAGGTCTTATATTCCTCCCCAACCTGCCAGATGACAACCTATTTATTAGCAGCCCCCCCAACCAATTGTCCAAGTTCCAGAGATAGAGTAGGGTAGGGAAAAAAACCAAATAGATAAAAGGGGAAAAATTCCTACCTGACCGTGAAGCTGCCAGACAAATCTCACACTGTACTAAGGTTTGGAAAGCAAGTCAAAGGAAATTAAAAGACAAAGAAGAACAAATTTGACAGGCATGGACATATTAGGAAGTGCTGCCCTCTTCTCTGTCCCCGCCAGCCTAAACCAAACTAATGCCCTATGAAAGTCAAGACTCTGTATAGCAATCTGTCAACTTTGCACTGTGGTGATCCAAAGACGGCAGGTGAAAGGAGGTGATCAGAATTAAATAACCTATAGCTCCACACCTGTCATGTATGGTGACCTGGCACCAAATGCCAATCACAGAAACCTTGGTCTTTCTTATGGAGGCCATCAAATTATTATGCTTCCCTGCAGTGCTATTTGCCATGTGGGTCCAGGTAAGCATCATCCTGTAATACCATAATGTGCTGGGATTAATACCAAACTGTGGAAAAGGAACATCATTACTCCCTTATTAACCCCAAAAGTAATACATTATGATAATATTGCTATTTCCAAGCTCTGAAACAGATCAGTCCTGGGAAATAAATTTAGCTGAACCAATGCTATCAATAGCGTGTAGAAGTCATATCTCCCAACCTTCCCTTGGGAAGAGGGCAAAGATATCTATCATGTGCCACCTCTTCTTGCACATTTATTAAGGTTTTGACACTAGCTGTTTATTCATTCATCATGATTGTAGCTCTGCGATTCCATTTTAACTGTCATGGCAAGATGTTGTGGAATCCTGGGATTTGTAGTTTGGTGATGTACAAATGCTCCCTTGTTACTGCGATGGATAAGCCTGAACCCAGGGTCTACAATTTAATGTAAATTGGATATTAAAAATACACCCCTCCACGTGCTTGAGAGGCCCCCGGATAAGCACGCACACGGGCGCGGCCGAATGGCTGACAAATACAAAAGAAAAATCCTGGTCAGGCCAGTAAGTTTCCGTCGCGCCACTTCAGGAGACCTCCAGGCAAGTACACATCAAAACACAATTAAGTATCCACCAAGCACACAAAAGATTCTCAGCCCCGAACCGTCAGCTTGACAGGATTAGCACTCCTGACTACACAACTGTCAAGTGCGGCCCATTTGCATACTGTCAGGGCTATTGACAACCCTGACTGAAACCCATCAAGTCAAGCACTGATCTTTCGGAGGCTTTGTTTCCACTTAAGCCCCTATTGTTCTCCCCGGGAACTGTCTACCCTCCAGGCACATTTCCCCCTATAACTACCCTGGTTTTCGAGCGCTTCCTCGAATCGCTCTCGGTTTCCTCCCAGCCTTGCTGGTGCTCCGTTTGCCAAGCCTTCTGCTCAGCCCCCACATGCCGAGATTCACCACTCCCAACTCTCTGGCTCCATTTCGGCTTCCCGGACATCTGGATCAGGTGTAGTATTCCCCCGATACTCCTTTTAAAATCCCCTATCCATTTTTCCTCTCTTTACTTTTCTTAGGTCTGCATGAGTGGGTGCGTAAATGCTCAGTGACTTAGGTTTTAAATAAGGAAAATAATTATAAATTAATTTTGTCTGGGTCTTGACTTGGCCTGACCCCGTAAAAGTTGGGTACAAGGTCTCACAAGGTTACCCTACCTCTCGTGTGTGCCGGGCGCATGCTTGGTGCAAGTTGGAAATCCCCTTAAAATCGAGGTCAGACTAGGTGTCCTCTGAGGCCCCCCAGAAAATTAGAGTAACACTCTAGCTGATAATTCCAAATATCCTTTCCTTGAACTCTAATTCCCAGGATTATGTAGGACTAAACCATGGTAGTTAAAGTGGAATCTCTGGGCCTTTCCACACTATACTGTTACAGTGCTATTATTCCATTTTCAACATCCTATGGAATCCTGGGGTTTGCAGTTTAGTGAGGGGCATTTAAAATTCTCAGTCAGAGAGCTCTTTGGCCTCAATAAACTACAAACCCCAGAATTCCCTAGGAGACTGAAAGTGGAATAATAGCACTATAACAGTGTAGTCCAGAAATGCCCTCAGTGTGAATGGGCCCCTAAAAGTGCTTTCCTTTTCTCATTTTTGTTGTAACTTCAAGTCATTTCCAATTTATGACAACCCTAAGGAGAAGCTATGACAGGGTTTTCTGGGGCTGAGAGTGTGTGATGTGCCTGTGCCCAAGGTTACCCAGTGGGTTTTCAGTGTCCAAGTGAGGAACTGAACCTTGGTCTCCAGGGTCATAGTTACTTTGTATGAAAAACTGGTATGATTTTGTTGCCAACCAACTTGAATTCCAGTTTTCTGTGTGGTCCTCGCAACCTTTTCTGGCTTTGACTTACAGTGATTTCTTCTACCACCAACTCATAAGTGCACACAAAATAATGTATGCATTTTACAATGGGAACCACCAAAAATGTATACCATTTGAAAAAATATATACATGTATGGTTTAATCAATGAACATTAATGACTCAATAAATCGGGAAAGCATATGTAAATACAGTAAAATATATAAATAAAAGCACATGGGGAAAATGCAGGTGGGATTCAGAGAGATGCAACAAAATCAAGACAGATTTTCACATCCTTACCATTACATTTCTTTGCTCATTCTGAATAGAGCAAGAAACCCACGAAAGAAAGTGTTTGCTTTCTCACCTTCAGTTAGCATTCTTGTGCACGCAAGAACATCTCCATTCTGAATCAATGAGTTGCAACATTCAGTCTTCCGGCTGAATAATCAAAAAAAGTCTTATAAACACACAGTAAAATATATGCACCCTATTCAGAACTGAAAGTTATGTCTCCAAATATTGGTTTTGGCTTCCTTTTTCTTTCTACTGCATTTTAAACAGTTTTCTGTTGGACCAAAACTCATAACCCTGCCCTTTTTTCCTTCCTCATAGTTTTGGCTATTGTCTTCCAATGGTGCTTCACATAAACCAGTAGATACAGTTTATGGCAATGATGTAGGCAGAAGAGCAAACTGACACCACACTGAGGGAATGGGATGGCTAGTATCGGTGAGTCCAACATGCTTTAGATGAAGGTTTAATGCAAACCTTTCCCTTTAAGCAAACAAAGGTTTCAGAAAATAACAGACTGTGATAAGCTTAAAAAGAGAACAAGTTGCTGCTGCTTTATCGTTTGGGGTTATTATAATAGAGGTGTACAATTAGTATAATCATAATTATACCACTAAGAAGGAGGAAGAGGAGCAACATGAGGAAACTGATATATGATTGGTGTAACTGTATTTATAGTTATTAAGGTGATATATATAAATACATTGGAAAAACATAACAGAATTATCATAATAGGAAAATACTGCTGAATCTGGAGTTGCACAGAATAGAAGTCCGCAAACTGGATGATCCCATAGGTGAAAGGAAGAATGGAATTTCAGTCTATTAGCCTTTCTGTCGACACTACTGCCCCACACCTGAAAAATCTGTTCTCAAGGGCTGATGGGCCATTCACCACAGTATATAAAGCAGTGCTCTGACATTGCCACCAACAGACAGGTCCTGCTGAATACTGGTTCCTTCTGCATTTGTGGAGACATTGATCACGGGACCTTCTGCATCATGTGCTGAGGTGACAAAGCTATGGTCTCTTCCTTGTGGTCTTCCCTGGTCCCTGTGTATGATGCATATCTTTTTGTCCTGAGACCAGAATGATGCATTACTATAGCAAAACTCAAATACCAAAACGTTTTTCTTCTCTTCTTAAAATAACATGAATATGAGGTGAGACATTCTTTAATGGAAGAATCAGTGAAGAAGAAGAGAGGGTACCAACCGCAAACATGATTCTCTTCTCGTGTCAGTGCTTGGCTGGGACACATTGAAAAAGAGAACTAGTGGATGGAGAAGAGTCAAGTGCACTTTTGCTAACCCACCATTTTGCTCCTGCAGTGGTTTGCACACATTAAAGTCAAAGGGAAATAGGGGGTTCAAGCTATCTCTCATGTCCGTCCACCTGCCCTGATCCTTGGAATGTGCTAAGTGTTGGGTGATGCCTGCTGACTTGTGCCAAATGATTGCAAAACCAGCTGAGCCTCTCATTGTCCCATGTGGGCTCTGGCCATAAAAAGGACACATAACCACATCAGTCTGCATTTTAGCTAGAACAAGATCAGTCTTCCAGTTCACAATTGTTCCAGTGATTGAAGGACTGATTGATGCTGTTTCACCTCCTACTTCTTCCTGTGACAAATTGCCAGGAGAGGCAAAGGTGCCTTTTACATTAAAGAAGGTCATCTCTAAAGTAAGGAAAATTGTACCTAATTAGGTTAGATGTGAACCACCTAGCAAATTGCAATATTAGCTGCCAAGCAATTTCTATAGTCACAGAGAGCTTTTATACTTCAGCTTCTGGATAAAAAGAAATAGAGCAATCCACATTCATTACAATCAGCATCAGCTACTGCATTTAGCCTCAGTTTCGAGACTGTTTTGGATTATGCCTCTTATCGTTGTCAGCACAGAAAAATGGAGGGCTGGTACCTTTCCTCAGGAAGAATGTTATTCCTCTACAGATCTTAAGAAAGTTACTTTTTGGACTACCACTCCCAGAATTACCCAGTAAGAATGGCCACTGGCAAGTTTGTCAAACCCCTCCTTATCCACTCAACATCTTTAGTTCATACTGGGGAACATCTGTTGTAAGTGAATGCACATACTGCTTTCTGTGGATGTTGTCATCAAATCGTGCAATATGCTATTTTATTTTGTATTGCAGTCTTTCTTTCCCAAATACACAGATGCTTCTTCCTCTCATTATAGCATGTGTTCTTTCAGGAACCCACAAATAACTAGCTGAAGAAACCCAACATATCCTCCTTGGCTAACCTAGTGATTTCCTAGAGTGACATTCCCTTTTACACAAGAATAGCCCACTGTGGTATCCAGTTGTGCTTAGATATGAATACACTGGGGAATGCACGCTTCACACATACACACATTAACATAACACACATGAAAACACACATCAATAATTGTGGCATTTAAACAGTTTTCAATTGTATTCTTATAGACAAATGTTTGAAAGATTTAGAAAAAAAGAAAATGTTTGATTTTAAAAAATCAGAATTTGAGCTTCGGTTATGCATGGATGATGGATATTTGATTGATGTATAAATTTTTGTAAAAAATTGAGCTGACAGAGGAACAAGTTAAAGATTGCATGATAAAATGGGCCCAGATTCGGGATATAAGATACAGATGGAACAATGGGGAAAATATGGCCAAAGGGAATGAAATTTACCTTACGTTATGATCTTAAGAAGAATTTTTATACATTGATGTGTCATTGGTATTTGACTCTAAAAAAAATTGCCAGAATGCATAAAGGAATGCATACTGGAAATCTGGGCAACAGGTAGAGTAATGTAGTAGACCTGTGAGAAAGCTAAAAATTTTTGGAAACAAATACATAGTTTGATTCAGAAGATTCTGAAGGTTAACATCCAGTTAAAACCTGCATTGTTTTTTCAGAGGCTGATAGATGACCACATGGAGAAGAGATATGGATGATTGTTATGATACGTGACCATGGCAGAAAGATTGAGATATGTACAGAAATGGAAAAACACTAAGATTGCAATGTAAGAAGGCTGCCTGCTGAAACTGACTAACCTAGCTGCTAGCTGAAACAGACAAATTATCAACATCAATTAGACAGAAATCATTGAGGCTGACTGTGAAAGATTAGTAACCTTTAATTCTTGTTTGGCAGAAAAGTGAGAATAGTATGTTAACAGGAGGTTTTCATAATTAAATGGTTTGGTTAAGTTGTACATGAACAGTGTACAACCTGAGAAGTCATCTTGTATAGTAAAATGTATAACCAACATTTAAAAAATCAGAAGTCAATGTTAACTTTTTTCTTTCTTTTTTTCCTGTTCTTTGTTATCTCTTTTTTTGCCTTGCTTTTCTTTGCATTCTTTTTTATTTTAATTGAAAAAAATGCTTGTGGCATTTTAGTCCATTTTGACTAATGGTTCATGACTGGGTTGCCCATCAAAAACCTCCGTTTATACATCAGATAACTGCAAGACTTAAAATCTAAACAGATGTGAAGTTACTTTGTCTCATTAGTAACTGCATGAACCTTTCGTCCCCATTAAACAATACTAAACCTGCCACTGATAAGAACCATGGCAGTGGTTATCTTTGTGCTTTAATGTTTTGTCCCAGCCATAGTAATAGTCCTGACTGAACCAAAAGTTCTGTGGTTCCTATTTGCATCAGCCAAGGGGAATCTCCTATAGTGATGACGGCAGCCTCCAACCGAAACAGCTATGGGAAGGTGAGTTTTCCATATAAGGACCACAGCATTGCCAAGATTAAGAATTATTTCCTGTTCCATGGTCTCAGTCTATTCTCTCTTCCACCCCAATACTTTTTTAAAAAAAATAGCTGTGTGAATACATCATGTTTAATTCAGTCCCTCAGAGTGTGACCCTATAGTAGTCTTCTCAGAAGTTAATCATACTGAATATAACAGGGGCCGGAATAGCCTAAAGACACAAGATCATCCTGTCTGGTCTTGGAAGCTAAGCAGGCTCAAATCTGGTCCGTATTTGGATGGGAGACTAACAATGAATACCAGATACTGTGGGTTATATTTCAGAGGAAGAAACTGGCAAGATTACCTTTGAGTATTCCTTGCCTAGGAAAATCGTATGAAATTCACGGGGTCACCGTAAGATGAGAGTGCTTTGATGTGTGTTCCTTCACGGCAGGGGGTTGGACTGGACGGCCCCTGTGGTCTCATCCAACTCTATGATTCTATGGCAAGCAACTTAAAGGCACATACAACCACCCACATCCCCTCATTAGTATAGGACTGCGGCCACACTATCCAAAACTGTTCACCATAGTGGCAAAACAATAATTTTATTTAGAATCTGAAACTTTTCATTTGTCTCAAGATCATATTATTTTTCTCCCCGTGTTATATTAGCTGAGATTGTTTAATTAGGGCTTTTCTTGCTGGATTTGATGTTCAAGGTATATTGTAGATTTCTTAAAAAATTTTGAAAATTGATTTTTGTCACATGTTCATCTACTTATTTATTTATAAGTAGGCATACTCACATTCATTTAATAACTTTAAATGAATAAATACCTTGGGGCTGTACAGTGAATGGTACATTTATGACTCTCTACCTGAATATTAACTCTAGTATCTAGTGCTGCCATGGCATTCAAGGAAGCGCAAGTGGGGAGAAGAGATCTACTTTCTGAAGCCCTTTCCCTCTTTCAAAAAATGTGCTCTGAAAGGCTAGGCTTTTCCATGTACCAGAGACTGTTGTTGCTGGGAGATATCAACAATTCCATTACTACCAAGAGCATCACACTAGTTTTATGCCAAAATGTTTTGTACACAAACACACACCCATCTTATTAAGCCATTCTCTTTGAGGCATAGTCAACACGTGGAGAGGAGAGTGTGCTAGCTCTGCCATTGCCATCATTATGAAAAAGATCAGGTCTGTAGAGGAGAACCTCCTGGATTCATGCTGAGGCTTTCCATGGGATTCTGAACTCCGAATTTTCATGAATGCTCTCTTCAGACATTCCATTTTAATATGAAAAAAGCAATGGGGGAAAGTGTAGGGCTAATGCCCTTCCTTCTTTGACTTCAAAAAAGAAATATTAACAGGACTAGAGTCTCATTCTGAAATGGGTCAATGTAAGTAGGTTCATTTTTCATATTTCTGGATTATATTTGGGAATGTAATCTAAAGGGGCTTCACATCAAGCATCTGGGGGAAGTAATATAGAAGGGTAGTAAAGAAATCTCCAATGTAAATAAATAAAAATTCAAGATCTGTATTTGAAGTGATACAGTGATAGATCTGTCAGTGGTATTGAATCTGTGATAACTCACTTCCACTAAGGTGTTCAAGATAACTAGCACAATAATACAATAATAATACAACTACAATAAATTATGATAAAATGCAATAATGCACTAAAGAAAAACCTATAAAATTAAGATGACTAAAATACAGTTTTTAAAACCCCTGTTAAAGTCAATTTATTTCACTGTATTTACAAGCCCATGTATGGACCGAAGTCCTGACTAACTTGCTTTACGAAGTCTTTACCTGCCAGTAGAATGTCATTAAACACACTGCTTATCAGGTATCCCTTAGGGAAAGAATTTCTGATGCAACCAGTCAGTCACTGATGCTTTAGATTGTGATTAAATGATCCATGTGCAAGTGCAAAGCAGCTCTTGACAATCTACAATTAAACATGTGGAAGTCAAAACCTCTCTTACATCATTGACAATTTGAATTTTACAACTGATCTTGGTCCTGCTTGTTTTCTCCAGTCTTGGGTGTGGATAGCTAGAACAAAGCTTGTCAAAATTGCATTTTTGGACTACAGTTCTCAGGATCTCCCAACCAGAATCTTGGGAGTTGGAGCCAAGAAAGTAAACTGCCAAGCTCAGAGCCAGAGACAAACAAAGGACCAAGGGAGATAGGATTACTGGAGTATATAGCAGGTTGGCTATACGGCTGACTGACTATAAAACCACCACGCAGATGCTTACTTAGACAACGCCATACATTTAACCAGAAATAACAGGAATAAAGAAACTTTCCAAGGTTATAATCTGCAATCCAGACTAACACTTGCTCCTCTGTCTCATCTGGAAACAGTTCAGAGAACTATCTTGCAGAGTCCAGCTCCAGTAATGACAAGCCCTAGTGTCTAAGACCATGGTAGATGCTTGTTTGTGGTTACTGTTGCTAACTAAAAAATAGGAATAAATAAAAATAGCTCTGTACCTTTGTCAATGCTGCAATTTGCAATATGTAATCCACAGTCTGCTTAAAATTATTGTTCCTTCTTTCAGGTCTAATATTTAGTAACTAACAATTTAATGCCTGTGGCAAGGCTAAACGGCAATCCATGGTCTGAAGAGACTGTTCCTTACATACATGATAGTTGTGCCCACCCCACCCCTCGTACTAGAAGTACAAGTTCCCTTAACATTCCTGTGAATTTCTGGGTTTGAGGCTCAGTAACAAGCTTCCCATGTGCTTGTTTCAGGAAATGGATTTTTCCAGGCAGAAAATACTGTTTCCTGTCCAAAACAACCGCATGCAAATTTTGCTCAGAATAAGTCCCAAATTGTAAAGATTGTCATCAGTCCAGGATTCTTTTCGTCAAGAGGTTCTTGAAGATAAAAAAACACGGTGGGTTTTTTTTGACATTTTTTTCAAATATTTACAAACATTCTTTCCATCCTTCCTTAGGACACCTGGATCTTCTCTAGCAGACTGATACTCCATCCTTACCACACTGCTTGATCTGATTCTTCTTGCAAAGTTAGAACTGTATGTAGTGGAAGAACTAGAAGCCTGGTCATGGGTGGTTTTGGCTGGAGTTCCCAGGAGATCATTCCACAGGTCAGGCCTGATCCTACCATTAAGTAGGGCAAAGCGGCTGCTTCAGGTGGTGCATGCCGGGTGGTCGAGATAGGAATTATTTATTTGAGAATTTTCTTATGGTTTTGTGCAGAAAAATTTGGGCAGGAAATAGCATTTTTGTGTAGAAAATAATATTTCAGCACTGAAATATTTCTGCTCTTTCCAGAAAATGCTGGTTTTGGGGAAATAGGACAAAATTTGCACATGGTATTTTTATACAGAAAACAGCCTCTTCTGCTTAGAAAACGATATTTGTTTTATGGAGAAATATCATTTCATGTGCAGAAAAGTCTGTTTCCGGAGCAGAAAATGTTGTATTCTGCAAAAAACAACCATGTGTGCAGAGTATGGCCCTTTCTGCACCCTACTTTTTCACAGTGGTGGATGAAAATCTGAATGGGAATCCTGGCATCAGCGCTGTCAGGAGTTGAGCACCACAGGAGCACACCCCTCCACACTGGCTGGATCTGCAATGAAGGAAGTGCAGTGGCCCTGCCTCTTCCTTCTGTAGGGCAGCCAGGTACTTTTCCAGGCTGCACTGGGGCAGGAAGGACAGCCATTATGCTTCTGGGCCTTCTGCAGACCAGGTAGGTCCAGGATGGCAGTGCGATTGATGGGAAAACCCGTCAAAGATTTAATCCATGATTGCACCACCTGGAGACAGGAGAAGGGTGGTACCATGACAATGTCATGCAGTACCACTGTCATGGTCCCATCCTTCTCCTGTCCCCATGGAAGATTGCGGGGGGGTTGCATGGAAAGGGTCTAAGCCTGGACCTGTGAATAATCTTCAAAAACTGTGGAGGTTTTTTCCAAAGGCTTTCTCACAGTGAGAAGAAAATTGCTAAAATTACTCATTGCTTCCTCCAAAGAGAAAGTTAGTGAAGAATTACATGCTTACTCTGAGGTGACAGCAAGATGACATAAGAGAGTGGTATGTCCAGTTGTTACCCTGTGTACTGGGGGTCCTGGGAGGGACACCAAAATGTGCTCAACTAAAGGTGGGGAAAATTAGCTCAGAGCACTGCTTAGCATTACGAGAGGCAGGGTAACGTAGCGAGATCTTGAACCCTATGTCTACGGGGTCAGGCCGAGTCAAGGAGCACACAGAAGTTGAAACAACAAATGATGTTTTAGTAAACACAACCAAAATAGTGTATGCGACACATTCACACAAGATAACTAAAGAAATACAGGTTGGAGTGGTATAGAGGGATTTTTAGAGGAGTTGCTGGTTTGGGTGATACTTCACCTGTCCTGAAGCCCAGAAAAATAGAGAGCGAAGCTGGGATGCGATGTAGCTCAGCACGTGGAGCTGAGGGGAGGCTCACCAAGCAAAGCGGCAGCAAGGCGGGATGAAACTCGGGAGCGATCCGAGGAAGGTCTCGGAATCAAGGGTTTTTATAAGAGAATTGTGACTGCAGGCTATGCCGTACTTGGGGGAAAACAATAGATTTGGAGTTGGAGACAAAGCCTCCAAAAGGTCAGAATCTGAATGATTCAGTTATCGTAGAGGTTCTCAGTAGAGTAGCCAGTATGCAAACGCAGAGTACTTGGGTATTGTATAGTTCACCCATTAAGCTGCCATTGCGGGGCAGAGGCTCTTGTGTAGGTTGCGTGCATACCTAATTAGAATACTTGCCTGGAGGCCTCCTAAAGCAGCGAGTCAGCTAGTTTCTGGCCTGCCTGTATTGTATAGGAATATTACGGCGATTAACGGCTGAGCTTGGTGGTGTGCTTGTCCCGTGGCCTCGCAAGCACGTGGAGGGGAATAGAGAAGTGAAGCCGAATTGTGATATCAAAAGGATATCTTTTAATATCCCGAAAGCTCGGACTAGCCAGGGCAGTAACACAGTACAGTCTGCACTGGGTCCACAAACGAGATTTCTGCCTTTGGGTGCTGTAGATCATGTTGAAGAAATACTAAGAGAAATATTAAGAGAACGCAGCCTCAAAACCCAGAAAACCCACAACAACCTATGAATGCCAGCCTTGAAAGCCTTCAACTTTACATGTTGAAGAAAGTTCACCTGCCACTGGGGTTTTCAGATTGTTACTCCACTGGAAAACCCTGTCCCGGGGTCTACAATTTTGATATTAAATATGATTCCGTGTGCCAGAGAGGTCATCCGGATGGGCACATAGGCAGCCACGGTCGAACAATCGAAAACCAGGTCAGGCCAGTAAAATCCCCAGTCATGTTACTCCAGGAGACCTCAAGCTGTGCAAACCCACAGTAGACAAAGGGTCCTCAGTCCCTGAGAAGCCGACTTGAGGGGATTAGTGTGTTTGCGCCAAGTTGAGCAAATATCCTATCAGGTGAGGGCCATTTACATGAAGCCACACCACAATCAAATGCAGCCGAAGATCCTGAGACTTTGGCAACACCTTGTAGTCTCATCTCGCAAAGGAAGTTACCATTGTGGAGCTTCTTTTTCGTGGCAACACCCGTTGTTCTCCCTGGGAAAGGATTAGCCCTTCAGGTACTTTTCCCCCTACAAATAGCCCCAGTTTTTGAGCATTCGGATTACTCCCGGTCATCCCAGCAGACCGTTACTCTGTCCGTTGAGTAATCCCCTCAGCCCTCTCCATGCTGAGTCCCACTTCTCTGCTGTTTTTCCCGGACCAAGGACTTCTGGAAAAGGTGCAGTATTACCCCAGCTACAACCCCTTCAATATTCCCCTATCCAATTTCCTCTCTTTTGCTTTTTAATAGGTCTTGAGTGAATGTGTGAGTGATTGCGTTGATGCGTGAGACTTTCATTCAATAAAATCATTTATTAGACATTTTCTTTTTTTATTTATTCTTTGTTTATAAAATAAAAATATAAAAAGAATAGTATAACATTCGAATTAGACATATTTGCCATTGCTTTCTGTATGCATTTCATTTCAAAAATTTATACTGATACTCCCCAGCATCTATTATATATATATATAAAAAGTTGCGTATACAGAGCAATATTAAAACAGCTATATACAGGTCCTGACTTTTTACTTCTTTGCCATATCTCTGATATATCTTTACGCAGTTTATGTTTACACCTTTTCCTTTTATGAAATTTCCTACTTTCTTGTATTTTCCATACTCTAGTTTGGTACACTTTTCCTTTTTTTTTTTTCCCTTTACTTATACATACCTTGTCCATATCTTTCTCTATTGTCTCTATTTGGAAATTTAATTGTCTATCAATTCGGTTTTTTTCACATATATCTAATTTCTCCATCTTCCTATACTCACAACAATAATATATTTACCGCTTTTCTGGCTTTCCTTTTTACTTAATACTCCATTGTATCTTTTAATAATGGTTATTTTTTGTCTTATTTTCAAATTTTACTTTCCATCTGTCTGAAATGTACTTAATCACAGGTTCCCAATCTTCCTCTGTTTCTTTGGTTGATTTGCCCTTGACAAAATGGGAGAACAGGTCAAATTCTTTAAGCTCAATAACTTTCAAGAACCAGTGATCTAAGTCTGGTATTTCAGGACTCTTCTACGTTTTAGCAAAAATTAATCTTGCCGCTGTAACCAAGTTCAATAGTATTCTACTATATTTCTTGACGAAGTTTTTTTCAAACATAAATGTCATATTTAACAGGAAGAATTCCGGTATCATTGGAAATGTTACACAAAACATTTCTTTTATAACTTCATATATTTTCTTCCAATATATTTTAGAAACTTCACAGGTCCACCAAAGGTGATAGTAGGTTCCTACTTTCTCCTTACACTTCCAGCATTTATTGTTGCCTGAATGGCAAATTTTATCTATTCGTTCCGGAGTTAGATGATATCTGTACATCATATTCATGAAATTTTCCTTCAAGTCTTGTGAACTTGTGAATTCATTCATCTCTTTCCAAGCGCTTCCCAATGTTCCAACGGAATCTCGTGCTGAAAATTTTTTGCCCACTTTATCATTGTCTCCTTTATGGTCTCATCCTCCAATTGCCACGCTAAGAAATATTTATAACATTGAGAAATCTTATGTTTAGTTTTAGTAAAAACTATGGTTTCAAATTCGCTGTATTTCTTTTGTGTGGCAAATCCTTCCAATTTCAAGTCCATTTTAAATCTTTCTTTTAGCTGCAAGTACAGAAACCAATTCAGTATGATTCCTTGTTGGGCAGGTTCTTCTCTCGTTTTGAACCTAACTTCATTGTTTTCCAGGGCTATTAAATTTTCATATCTGATCCAATCATCTTTGTAATCTGCCCATCTTCCAAAAAGGGCCTCCTGTGGTGAAATCCAGAGTGGTATTTAATTATATGTATTTTTCTTAATGAAGAGCCAAATTTTTAACAATGATTTTCTTAAACAGTGGTTGCTGAATTCTTTATCTATTTTTGCTTTTCCGTACCACAGGTAGGCATGAAAACCAAATCTCATATCAGCTGGCCTCTCCCGAAACTGCAAACCCCAGGATTCCAGAGGATGTTGAAAGTGGAATCATCGCACTATATCAGGCTAGTACGGAAATGGCCTGAGACCTACAAGAAATATCTTTTTCTTAGTCCCACTACCTTTACAAGTACAACTGGAACACAAGTGAGTATCTTCTCAGTGGCTGCGCCTAGACCTTTGAATTCCCTCTCTAGGGAGGCCAGCATGTTCCCCTCCATGCTGTCCTTCTGTCAGCAAATGAAGACTGTTTATTCAGGCAGGCTTTTAGAACTGAAGGAAAGGGCTATAATATCTGTATTATTATAAACTGTATTGTTTAATTATTTTTAGAAATGCTTTAAAAATATTTGTTTTAAACATGGTTCATAGTTTAATTCAGCCTAAATTTTGATTTTTTTTCCTCTTATGTTTTTAATTGTAATCTTTTTAATGTGCAAGTTGCCTTGAGTTGCAGTCCTGGGGGAAAAGTGGATGATAAATAATGTTAATCAGCATTAGCATCTACATCCCTAGTCTGGGGCTCAAGTGAAATTTCCCAATTCATTACTAAAGGTCTTTCTGCACTACGCTATTACAGAGCTGTTATTCCACTTTCAACAGCCTGTGGAATTCTGAGGTTTGTAGTTTACTGAGGCTGAAGAACTCTTTGGCTGAGAATTCTAAATGCCCCTCCCTAAACTGCAAACCCTAGGATTCCATGGGATGTTGAAAGTGGAATAATAGCACTGTAACAGTGTAGTGTGGAAAGGCCTTTATACTTGGTTGCTATGCCACTCTAATGATCATCAGGTCTATACTATTTATTGTATTAATAACCCCTGGAACATTCTTAGCAACATTACTTGAGATCCTGGAACATATATCTTGGATCAAGCAGTACCCTCTACACTTCAGGCAGCAAAATGTTTGGGGCATACTCTGGAGTTCCAGCTGCAATACTGCTTGCTGTGTCCCTGACCCAGTTACAAGCTTTCTGTGTCTGAAGTGGTGGAATCACATGTTTTCTAAATTATAGACACCCTTTCTCTGTAGCCTTCTCATCTGAGACCAGGGTTTTCAGCATCCTGGGTGTCTTTAGTAAATTTAAATAGTTTTCAGTCCTGTCCTTTAGACCATTTATACTGGTCAGAGTCCAGAAGAATTTTAAGCACTGACTCAGTCATACCCCAACTAATATTTTCACAGTTGGATAAACTGTGCTCCATGAACACATTGATAGTTCTTGTAACAAATACACCTTATTTTCCGTATTACCAGATCCTACTTATTCCTGAACTCCATCCTGGATGCCTGTGGGTTACATGCTATGCAGACATTTGGTGAGGACAGTGTCAATGAAGCCTTTCTGATAACTCTGACCAAAAAGCACCAGCCTACGTGGAATGCAAAGGTGCTGCTAAACAACCGCGCAAATGGAAGTGAATGGAAAGAGAAATTGCAGAAGTTGATTATATGTTTTACAGGTCAAAACTGGGGCAGTCTGAAAGACTGGAACAGTCTTTGAACATCCTATAAAAAGAGGATTCAACATCATCAAAGGTCAGAGATCCAGTTCTCTTTTTTCTTCTAACAAGAAAACTCTCACAATTATATCTTTTACTAGAGGGACAACATGAAGGTGGAGACTGATGGGAGAAATCATTTTTTGTCTGTCTGTATGTTTCTAACATTTTTTATACCACCTTTTGATTAAAAACAAAACAAAACATCCAGGATAGAACACAACAAAATGATTTCTAAATGAAAAGTGGTAAAGCAAGGAATTTGCCTTGACAAGAAGAATGCATTTTTATTCCCTTTGAGAAATAGAAACACAAAGTGAAAGCTTGTTCCTTTCACCGTCAGCATATCATCAGGGCCAGCCCTACTAGTAGGTAGAGGGAAGTGGCCCCTGTAACCCCTGCTAGCAGACCCCATCCTGGGGAGTATAATTTTAACATTGAAATGTATCCAAGCCAGAGGTGACTGGGCTGGTGCTTAGACAATCAGGCTAGTGATCATACAAAAGATCAAAGACCTGAAACTTCCCCTGTCAGATCACCATAGGAAACCTCGGAAAGGCACGTCCGCACAGGTAATGGGCCATCAGCGACAAGAATGCTTTGGGAAGATTGCCTGATTTCCCTGGAATACTTGAAACAAATGAGACATATCAAAGCAGTTACATGATGTGGCCATCATGCAGGTATCATGTAGCCATCAGGCAGCTATCACGCAACCATTATCCTTTCCAGGAAAGGGTCTGCCCCAAGGCATGTTTCGCCCTATAACTAGATCCTCTTTTTGAGAAAACCCCATTTCGGAGCTTTTCCATGCTATACTAGCAGACCATCATTCAGTTAGCTGAGACTCCCCTCAGGCCCCTCCCTTCACTGAGCTATTCTCTGATTGTCTTTTTCCCCTGCTGAAGACTTTTGAACACGTGCAGTATCACCCCTTCCATGTTCCCTCTGCTTTTTCCCAGTCAATTTTCACCTCTTTTTATCTTGATAGTCCTTGTGTGCTTGCGTGAGTGATTGCCTCTGTGTGTGTGTGTG
Source organism: Cyclura pinguis (assembly GCA_030412105.1). Classification (NCBI taxonomy): domain Eukaryota; kingdom Metazoa; phylum Chordata; class Lepidosauria; order Squamata; family Iguanidae; genus Cyclura; species Cyclura pinguis. Next base: position 111,994,205 of record CM059602.1, read on the forward strand.
TGTGTGTGTGTGTGTGTGTGTGAAAATATTTTCTAATAAAACATCCAGATTGAATGTTTGGCTGGTTTTTGTGTGATCTGACTCCATAGAAATTGGGTAAATAATAATAGAATAATTATTATAAAATAATATTATTATTTAATTATAAAATAAAAAAGGCATTTTATAATTATTATACAGATTTATATTAGGAGAATTGCTATTCACAGCAGAGAGAAAAATGTATTTTAGCATATTTGGAGAAACAAGATATATTACATATTACTGCAGAACAAAAAATATGTTGGAAGCTCCCATTACACCTTTTGAAGTATCAGATGCAATTAAGAACCTAAAAACATCTAAAACACCTGGCCCAGATGGATTTACGGCTTTATATTATAAAACTTTTCAAGAGGAGTTGATGACTCCTCTCCAAAAGTTGTTTAATCATATACAGAAAGAAGGAATTCCAGACTCGTGGGTCTCTGCTAATGTTACATTAATTCCCAAGGAAGGGAAAGATCTGTCTCTATTAAGTAACTATAGGCCGATTTCCTTATTAAACATGGACTACAAAATCTTTACCTCAATCTTGGCCGGTAGACTAAAAAAGTCCTACAAAAAATAATACATGATGGTCAAAATGGATTTATACCAAAAAGACAATTAAGAAATAACATTAGGACTGTTTTGAATGTGACTGAATATTTTGAGAGACATAATGAAAAAAAATTAGCTATGTTATTCCTTGATGCAGAAAAAGCATTTGATAAGGTGAATTGGCTTTTTATGATAAAACAATTGGAAAAATGAACTTTGGAGGTAATTTTTTAGGATGGATTAAGAGAATATATCATCAACAAGAAGCTCAAATAATTATTAATGGCAAAAAACCAAAAAGTTTATATATTAAGAAAGGCACCCGTCAAGGGTGCCCTCTCTCTCCATTACTTTTTATCATAGTTTTAGAGATATTAAATAGAAATATAAGATCAGATTCTGAAATACAGGGAGTGAAAATCAAAAATCAAATTTATAAACTTCATGCATTTGCAGATGATCTAGTTATATATTTAGAAGACCCAATAGAAAGTATAGATAAATTATTAAATACCTTGAAAGAATTTGGTGAAGTGGCAGGATTTAGGATAAACAAAGAGAAAACAATGATTTTAACAAAAAAATTGAAGCACAATAAGGAAAATGAACTTAAAATCAAATCGGGTTTCAAAATTGGAAAAAAATAAGATATACAGGAATTTGGATTACAAAACAGAACATGCACCTCTTTGAAAATAATTATATAAGAGTATGGAAAGAAATAAAACAGGACTTAGAGAGGTGTGATAACTGAAGCCCCTGTCAGAGCTGCTGATGACGAGCAGCAGCTGTTGGTCCCTGTGGCTCTGGCTGGAGATGAGTCCTGCAGCTCAAGAGCTCCCCCTGTTGCCATGGACCAAGCAGGCTTGGACGTTCCTCTGCCTGCTCCTTTAGGGCAATAGGGATCTGATTCTGAAGATGCTTTGGAGCCTGCGTCAATCAGCCCATAAACAAGGGGGAGACTCAAGAGAGCTGAGCAAAGGGAGGCTTCCTTGATTAAGTTCAAGAAGCAGTGACTAGCCACACCTGTGTCTTGGGCTATATAACTACCTGCCTAGAAGCTTTCCTTTGCTTGTGGCAAACTTCTTACAAGCCCTCCTTTTGCCTGTACCTTGTTCCCAGCACCTGGTTCCTGATACCTTGGATTGATCTCTTGGCTCCAGACCCCTGGCTTTTGGAACTCTGACTATGGCTTTTGCTTGTCACTCTGGCTTAGGTAAATGGACTTCCCTTGAGTCAGTGCTTCCTTGACTCCTCCCGGTAGGACTCTGCTAGCTCTCCCACTCCCTTCTCTGGGCTGTCTCACTGCCTGGGTCTCTGACCCTGACAAGAGGTATTCTAAACTACAACTTTCATTATTGGGAAGAATGACAATTTTGAAAATGAATATCTTGCCAAGAATGAATTTTTTATTTCAAAATTTACTGATTATTACTAATGACAAACCTTTTATACGGTGGCGAAAGGAATTGACAAAATTTTTGTGGGAAAAGAAAAAGAGAAGAATACGATGGAAATATTTGACTGATAATAAAAACTGTGTGTGTGTGTGTAACCTTCCAGATTTGAAGCTATACTTTTATGCAAGTGCTTTAACTTGGGCTACAGAATGGATCACCCTTAAAATCCAAGAATTCTGAAAATAGAGGGAGCTGATATAAGACATGGATGGCACGTATATTTGTGGTATAATACGGACAAAATTGATAAGGGATTCACAAATCATTTTATTCGAAAAGCAATTCTTAGAGTTTGGTAACATTACAAAAATAAAACTTTTATTAAAATTCAATTGTGGATTTCCCCACAAGAAGCATTTCAGATAAAAAGAGCCGATGAAGACAATGAATGGCTAAAATACAAACTATTACTTAATGAAGATAAACAAAATACATTACGATTAAAAACTAGAGAAGAACTCCTACAATTAGGTTTTAAGTGTAATTGTTTCCCATATATGCAACTGACAGAATGATTTAAAAGAGATTATAAAACTAAGGGTTTTGAATTAAGGCATCAGTATAATGAGTTTGAGAAATTAGTATTTGGGGATACCAGACATATGACTTCTAAGATGTATAAATTACTAATTCAATCAGAGTTACAACAGGAATTAATTGAAGAAACAATAATTAAATGGGCAAAAAGTATAGAATATGAAATAGAATTGGAAAAGTGGGAAGATTCATGGAAAAAAACAAATTCATTTATGGTCTCCCAAGACTTAAAAGAAAATCAACTCAAAATGTTCTATATGTGGTATTTAACTCCAGTTAAATTGAATAAAATTTATAACATTGGTAATGATAAATGTTGGAAATTACACCTAGAAAGGGGTACCTTTTTTCACAAATGGTGGTTATGTCCAAAAATTAAAAATTTTGGGGAAGATATACAAGCAACTATATCAGAAATGTTTCAAACTACACTACCCTTAAAACCAGAACTATTCCTATGAAATATCACTAAATGTTTAGAGAAAATTTCGATGAAGAAAAATTGGAGAATTGTATTATATTTAGTTACAGCCGCCAGAATGGTTCTAGCCAGGAGCTGGAAATGTCCAGAAACTCCAAACTTAGACACACGGCTTTTAAAAATCTTTGATATGATGGAAGTTGATGTACTGTTCTTATGAATTAAAGGGAAGACAGACAGAGTACTAGAAGAGCGGCTACCTGTCAAGAACTTTCTGAAACAGGTATGGTGTGATATTATATTAGAATGAAAGTATGTGATATTATATAGAAGTAGAATAGACTTAGAAAAATAAGATTAATCAGTGAAAAAATAAGAATAACAATAAGTAAGGTTTTACAGCAGGATCAAGTGGAAATTTTGGATAGTAAAGGGTTTGGGGGTTAATAAAACAGAGAATAACTCTATAATTAGAGATAGAGAGGAAGTCCTGAATTCAACTTTCTTTTGTAATCCATATTTCTTGTCTCCATTTCTTCTTCCTCTTTTAGCATTTTTTTCTCTCTTAGTAATTTTTTTTGTTTGTCTTTTTTTCTTTCCTCTCTCTCTCTCTCTATATATATAATTTCTTTTTTCCTTTTTCTTTATCTGAATTTGGAAGGCAAAATAAAATAAAATAAAATAGGTAAAAGATCTCGCTAAGAGTTGCCCTGCCCTCTGCTTTGCCAAGTGGTGCAAAGACTCTGTTCTGTTCTGCCAGCGGCAAAGCTGTGTGTGCAACCCAACCTGTGATGTTCCTTGTTTTCCCCTCACTCCCAAGTGGCCTGCTGTCCCAGATGTGGTAGTAGATACCATTCCACTGCAACTCTGGCCTGTGATTTAAGATCAAGAAACTGCTCAATAACTGTTCTTAATTTTAAACATTTTAAAACACATCTGCAGTTTTATAAAGAAAAACTCCTATGTTAGGGTGTTAGGGTGGGGTTCAAGTGCTTATCTTACCAGCTTTTGTATATGGTCTGGAGGGAGGACATCTCCTTGTTCTTTGCTTCAAGCAGCAAAATATTGTGGGCTCACTCTATATGTCATCTTGGCATAGTCTGAAGGTGTAAGAGGCAGGTACCTTGCTGAAACTAGTTAGATGTTGGGTTTCATCACAACTTGGGTGAGAGACTGCCTGGGGAATTGCTCATGTACAGCTATGAGTTCAGTAACAGGAAAAAATGTAAGATATAAATGTTCTAAATGAATAAATAAAATATATACGAGTCAGTCTGTATATACAGTTGGATCCTGTTTCTGCAGCTTCATGGTATACATCTTCAGCATCCATATGTGGGACTTCCTGTTTGAATGCTCCCTAATTGAAAGGACTTCTTGCAGATAGGCAGGTGAATGGCAGTAAGAACAGTTGAGGCAAAGATGGGGAACCTATGCATATGTCACTGGACTCCAACTCCCAACAGTCTCAGAGTGGCCAATAGTCAGGGATGATTGGTGATATAGTCTCTTCTGGAAGATATAAGGTTCCCAACATCAGTTTATAGATTTTCTTCTTCCATTTGCTGAAAAACCGTTTTCTCCTAAGGTTGAAACTTAAATCAAATGTAATGAAAATGTATAGAAACAAACTATAACGATACATACTGACTGACTTGCTAATCTGTGCAACATTTCCACTGAAGCTGATCAGGCTTAAACTGATTTTTAACTGTTTTTTAAGATGAGGGAGTTCAACAGGTTGTTATTCATTTTGCCTGCTTGAAATAACTCACAGGCAGAGGGCAAATTCCTTTCCCCATCTATTACAGCCCTGTGCACCCCCTCTCCAAGATTGATATGGCTTAATTGAGAAACATTTGATTGGCACTACATTAACTGACATTGACATAGAATAGAACCTGAGATGACTGGAATATCAAGCTGGAAAGAAGAAAATTACTAACTGTAAATGTGAGATTGCAAGGCAGGTCAACCCATACCCCCTCTAGGCAAAACTGAAGTCATTGTCAGGCAGATTATGAGGCAACCCTGGAGTCAACAGGCTTATGCTAAAGGCTGGACATCTCTGAGGAGAAAAGAGAAGTTCTCACACCTGGATGCTTCCATGCTTTGTCATCCCGACCTCTCTACTATACAGAGGTATTACAACAGTGACTACCCCTTTGTCACCTAAACACTAAGATCATTAACTCCATCCAGACTGCGCTGTTTCTGTTGTAACTCCCATTGTCCGCTTAGCTGGGAGAGTGATTGACACCCATATCTGCAGGTAGATTTGGGGCATAAAAACCCTTGATTTCAAGCAGTCTCTCACTGTCATGCCCTGCTTCCAGAACATGGACTCTGACTCAGAGTCTGAAACAGGGGGCATGCTAGAACCTGCTGTATAGGAAGATGTCACAGTGCTACAAACAGATCAGAGGGCAGTGCCAGCTCCAGCAGAGAGTCCTGACCCTTCAGATACAAAGGATAACTTAACAGTATGTACCTTTGCTGAGCACAGACAACAAAGAGGAAACTATGCCAATCCCAGAGAATATATAACTGGCAACAATTAATCAGGTAACAGCTGTGTCAGCTGGGTGACCTATATAGCTGTATCCCTTCCCCTCCAGGGGTTGTCACTGTTTATCTGACCTTTCTGTTTGCTGGGTGACTTGCTGGCTCTGTGCCTGACTTGAGATTACCCTGACTCTGGATTACCATGACTGATTTTGGATTGTTGGACTTTATTTTGACCTTGTGCTTACTGAATGAGAGTAAGTAACAAGCTGGAAGATATTCAGTTTGTTTTGTTTGAATTCTCAGCTGTGCTGCCAGGACTGAGATAGGACACTTGCAGTCTTTCAACTTACTGAACACCACATTGTCTGTTTGATTCCCAAATGAGAACTGTCCTTAGGTGCCCACCTAAGCTACATCTCCACTTTTCTTTGCTTCCCTCTGGACCAGTAATTATCATCCAAACCCTAAAATTCCTCCATCCACAACTTTCCTCTCTTTACCTTCTATAAAAATAGTTCCTTACCAATTTTGAAATCTGAATTCCCCCATAAAGTTCATTTGACATGAGCATATGGGTCGAATTTCAATGGAGAAGACAATATTTGCCACACAGTTCCAACCACTGAAATTGTTGGTAAAACATTACCTTTTTTAAAACAATGGGTTTGTACTAGTCCCTTCACTGCTTCAGGCTTTTGCCATTTTTGAATACAATGAACGACAAACTGCCCAGATTGATGAGCAATCAGAGACCATTCCTCGATCTTATCCTATGGAGATGTTCCCTATGTACCCTACCCGACCATACATTAAGAGATTGTCATGAGTCCCATCAATGTTTTGTTACTCCAGAGTTAAGCAATCAGCCCATTCCAGACCCCTTTGTCAGTCCCACAGGAAAGCCATTATGGCTTTACCAACACACCCCTTCAGGGTGTGAAATAGGGTATATAAAAACCCTAGCTTCAACCCCAGCCAACTGTAGCATGTAGAACATAGCACATAGTCCTCCATGCTACCCTCAGACACTGTCTGAATGCCCCCTCCATGACCCCTTCTTCAGGACTGGTAATTATCACCCTTTCCACTCAATCTCTCTCTCTCTAACCCTTCTTGCCTCATTTTCTGATAGTCTTGTATTGTTCTCAAGAGTGTTCAATTTCTCATATATTTGTCAATTCAAATAAAATACTTTGTTCAACTTTGACTGGAGTCCTCTCTACAGTTAGTACTGGTTCATGAACCATATGAACATATATACGTGAAAAGATCCTGCCATTACTGTCCTCTCACAGGTCTCCTTTGAGCTATAATTCTCCCAAATTCTAAGGAGATGCTAGTCTTCCAGGTGCACCCCAATGTCCCCCACCTCTTAGGATCACAAAAAGGGACAGCAGACATCCCTGCTTTGTACACTGTTTCAATGTAAAAAAGGATTTTAAAAAACCCACATTGGTCATAACTTGTGCTCTTGGTCCTTTTTTTGATAAATCCTGCCTGGTTGGAACTTACCAAAGAAGAAAAAAATTTTTGTAACCTATTGGCTAAATTAGCCATCAATATTTTAATATCAACATTAAATAAGAATATGGGTCCTCCACACTTTTTAAAAAATATATGCAGAATGATTAAATGCTTTACAAAAAGCAAAGAAAGTTTGACTGACATAATAAAATACGTACAGAAGATGAATGGGGAAAGGCAGAAAGGAAAGAAAGACAAGAAAGAGAGGAATGAGAAAAATCTTGTGCAAAAGAATCTGGATCATTTTAGAATGAGCAACACAGTCGATTTTCACGTGTATACATAAAAGGGAAAAAAAATCACACCACACCACCGTAGGAAGTATTCAATCCTTACCCTTTCTTTTTATGTTATGGACTACTGTCCATGGATTGCAAAGTTCGTGCAAGGGCAGATTTTAAAAAAAAGAACTGGATTGTAGAAATACAATCCTCACATTTGCCCAGCTTGTCATTCCAAAAGCCACAAACAGTACGAAGAAATAGACATCTCTATTCATCTCCTAACCACAAAGGAACGTGCAGAAGCTCGTATCACAACACCACTGATTAGGTTTTCTTCCCATGAACTAAATTATGCAAAACCAGCAAACACTGGTTTTGGCCAAAAACTGGGAAAAAAGACACGAGATTTAAAGTACAGAGATGGTTACCATTACATTTATTTATTTGATTTCTGTTCCCACCTTTGAAATAGATATAATGCTCAAGGAAGATAACAGGCAATGCAAATAAAATCCAGAGTTATAATTAACATCCACAAACAAAAGAGTTAAAAATGCATGAGATTCTCCTTTTGTTGTTGCTGCTGTCTTCAAATTGTTGCTTTTTACAAAACTGCAGCTGTTGTTTAATTATTAAATTTTAATATACTATGCATACCAGTTTAAGATCCGTTGGGCTGTAAAAATATAGAAAAGTAATTACTTACTTAGAAACAAATTCCAGCTCCTGTTGATTGCTGGAGGAGAGGGAGTGGGGAAGAGAGAGAGAGAGAGAGCTGACTCAAGCTTGTAATTGGCAATTATCCTAGAAATAACCTAAAAATTGTACTGAAACTTCTTTGTTTTGAGATTGTCCTGTATGTTAAGTTACTCTTTACATTCTGTTGCAATTCCTGTTACCACACCATGCACCACCGCTCAATTATTTTCATAATTGAACATATTTATGGCTGGAAAACATGTTGAAAGCATGCTGGATGGAAGAATGTTGCCAGGTCAGGATGATCTCAGACATGGTCAGGTCATATGTTCAGAGAGAATTAGGTAAGAAAACCTGATGCTAATGGGTTTGTGATAATCCTTTGAAGACCACAGGCTACATGCACACCCAAATACAATGGAAGGCAAAAATCCCCAGGTGAAGCAATCAGAGACCACCCTGTGATGTCACTCTACAGAAATTTTTCCAAGACCTTCTTCCTGACCAGACGTTACGAGGTTGTCATCATTCCCATCAGTTTCTTATCACTGAGAGTTAAGATAATCAGCCCATTCTGGACTCCCTCATCAACCTCATAAGAAAGCAATTACTGTTTTGTCCACTCTCCTTTAGGGTAGGAAAAAGGATACATATACCGCAGCTTCAGACTCAGCAAATTGTAGTACATTGGGCATTTTATGCTGCACGTGGTACCCCAGACTCCTATTCCTGCATGCTACCCTCAGGCGCTGTCTGAGCCACTCCACTTCAACCTTCTGCTTCTAGACAGGTAACTATCACCCTTTCCACCCAATCTTTCTCTAGCCAACCTTTCTTGCCTCACTTTCTGATAGCCTTGTATAGTTCTTGAGATTGTCTGATTTCTTGTGTGTTGGTTAATTCTAAATAAAATACTCTGTTTAACTCTTAACTGGAATCCTTTCTACAGTTAGTACTGGTATGCATAGGTGAAAAGATCCTGCCATTACCCTCCTCTCACAGGCTTCCTTTGAGCAATAAGTCTATAAATTCCAAGGAGATACTAGCCTTGCAGGTGGACCTCAAAGTCCCCCACCTTTTAGGGTAACAAACCACTGCTTTTGATCAATGAAGAAGGTAATCACATTTGATAATTTAGAGCATTCACCTAAAAGTGCAAAGCATGATGCATCGTGATGGCTTGTGTTAACCATGATTTGTCCCAAATGTATTGTCTATTTCTGGATTGCTTCTCTCCTACTCCTTCTGTCATGGCAGGTGGCTGAGGAAATTTCTCAGGGGTAGGTGATGGTGGCAAAGTCAGAGAAACCATGATTTGAACAAATTATAATTCTTAAGCAAACAACAAACCAGGAGTTCATATTGTAGTTTGGAGCTGGCTAACAAACCACAATTTATTAGCAGATATAAGCTCCCACATTTCAACAAACAAGATTCCACAAATTACATTATGGGTGGTTATGATATGCAAATATTGTTGTTGTGCGCCTCCATATTGAAGGTTCCTTTCCTACTGTTTCCCCACAGCATGCTCTATTCTTGTTCCTGCTTACTGTTTTCAGATTTATAACTTTAAGACAGGGGATTGGCAAGGTATAACATGTATTGGTTTATTTAACTCTGGGAGACCTCTTAGGCAATAGACTGTTATTAGGCAACATAGTGAAATTGTGGGAAGCTATCCTAAGCCTTCAGGAATATGTTAGTCAATCTGTTTGTCCATCTATCCATCCATCCAGGAAATGAAGCAGGATAATTTTAAGACCACCTCATATTTGTACAAGGGAACCAGTTCCCAAGTGTAAGTTATGAAAACTTTACCAGTCTGAGAAAGAAAAACTGACCTCCCCATTTCAATTTTCTTTTAAGGGGAAAGGACTATGATTTATAACTTGAACAGAATTTGGATTTGACAGGATTGACTAAAACAGTCTTTTAGCACCCCTTGAGACTCAGTTGAAAAAAGGATGGATATTGTCTCAGGAATCTGCACATTTGTGAGACTTATGGAATATCTAGGAAGAATAAAATGCACACAAAACAGTATGAACAGTTCAAAATGCAAAAGGTTAAATGAGAAAAATTAAAACACAAAAAAAAGTCAGTGGGGAAAATGTGTAAATTAGGGAAAATAAATGTGTGTATTAGGAATATAACTTAAAATGTGCACAAATCTCCATGTGAAACATGCATGCAATATCTTGCAATTTGATATGAAGCAAGGACAGGAAGAAAACGCAGGTGGAATTTGGAGAAACACAACTAATTTGAGACTGAGAAATGTTCACATCTCTGGTTCATACCTAGGGCTGCATCCCTTTGATAACTGACCACGTTTGTATCCTGGACTGGAGAGAATTTTTACAGTTCATAACTTTTTTGCTCAAAATTTGCACTTTTTTTTTCAGAGCAAACAGTGATCATTTTGTATTAAAGTCAAATTTTGCATGGAAACCAAATATTTTCTGCATAGAATTTCCATTTATCAGAAGAGTCAATATGGCTGTGCACAGGCACACAATTAAGATATCACAATGACAAATGCATAGCCATTAGGAAACACAGCCAGTAGATATAAAAACAATCCACCTCTCAAAGTAAGTGGATAAGGGCAATTATGTGACTACCTTCTTTTGCCTATCTTAGTCTGTTCTTGTGTATTTATCAGAGTCTCCCCATATCCTCCAAAATGTAAGAGGTGGAATCAAATCAAGCCCATTGCTAAAGCATATAATTAGGGCCTGATCTGGTCTTATTGAAAGCTTGGAATTTTGATCTGTGACTCCCAGAATTCCTCAGCTCCATACTGCCCAGAGATTCTGGTGATTGAGTTTTTAAAAATTAGGTCAAAATCCTTCATCAAAGGCCATGATGGATAAGTTTATTATGATGGAGCTATGTTGCTGACCATGACAAAATCGTAGTAGACAACTTCAACAGTTCGGAGCAAGGCACCATGAAAGATACCCTGTTGCACAACAGAGGCTCCCATTGCACAAAGGGACATCTTATGCATTCAGACATACTGTGCCTTGGAACATGTTGCGCTTGAGAATACATTGAGTATTGGGTCACATTGTGTATTGGGGCACGTGTATCACAACTATTGTACAACAGCCACACTTCTGGCTTTGCTTATGCAGTGGTCCCAATGATCTGTCTATGTCTCCCCTCCCTCCCATTATGGCAAAATGGCATGATTCAGCTTTACATGATTGCAAATCATTTTATAATGATGTAAGCTCCCAACAAGATGCCAGACATAATGTTTCCAAGCTATTCCTATTGCAGGCACAGCAACGTCAATGCACATATTTCAGAATGGTTCCTCTCTCTTACTTTCCATATGAACATAGTTCTGTGCATGTTGGCAGAGTAGTGAGCTACTGCAGGACATACAACCTCTGTGATTACCTCTCCCATACCCTCAAAACAGTCTTCTGGTACTACATTGACAGGACAGTGGTCTGAAGGTACATCAAGTCAACAGAATATTGCCCATACATCTGTGCCAAAGGAGGAAAAGGAAAATATTTTGTTCAGTTCTATGGGAGCTGTACAGGTACAGGTTCTGCACCTAGACTTAGATTAAATTCTTCCCTAGACTTTTGTAGACTCGTAGGTTTTTCATCTTATTTGTGATGTAAAATATAATCACACTATTACACCAAATTGTGTATTACATTTAATGCAATATATGTGGGTTGGGTGATGTGAACTCAGAGTGCATTGATGTACCCTAGCTTCTAGAAATAGTGGCAATGAAAGCATGTTACTGGGAGGGGTATAAGCCAGGTTGAAGGAATCCTATACTAATATGTTTAAAAGGGGTGTGGAGATAATATGTTAATCTTTTGATTTCATCCACCAATTGCCAAACATTGCAAGGTATCTGCAGTGGTTGAAATGCTACAGATGCAAAAGGGAAAGAGTAGGACTGGTGGTATAAACATGGTCAAAATTCTTTCCAGATGGACTGTTTGCTACCCAAAAATCATTTCATGTTGGAAAAATTTGCAGGAGGGCAGGAGGAAGAGTGTGACCAAGCAAATTTCATTCCAATCACATGAGAAATCCTGAGATAACAGGTTTCTTATTTCAACATAAAATTCTAACATCCAGATGCAGCCTTTTCTTTTTTGCAAGTTAAGAAGGAAAATAAAATTAGAAGGGATTCAGCCTTTCCCACTGGGCAGGAAATCCATTTTGATCTACCCTACCAATGGTTCTATTCAGAAAGATGAGCCAACTTCAAGTGATTTCTATGCCCAGAAAAAGCCCACAAATGGCTATAAGTAGGCTGAAAATGAATGGTATATTAAAAAGGAATTGCAGGAGTTTTTTGTTGTCTCAGCAAAATGTAGAAAACTTAAAATCACCACTGTGAACTGTAGTGTGTGGGTGTGGATGTATGTACAGAATGAAATGAGATCACTGTTAGTGAATTATGTTGACATAAATATTCAGTATATCAAAGGAAAAACGGTAATTTTAATTTGGAAAATAATGTCCCAGATCCTATAAACTTGGGTATTGGTAATCAAGGGCTTAGTGTTATACACACACACCCCAAGTGCTCTTGCACAATGTTATTAATATCGTGGTGTCATTTTGCTAGTGCAACAAGCAGATAAAGAGACAGAAATCTTAAATACTGAAGTAAACAACTAATTTTCCATCATCCTTTTTAAAGGGCTTTTTTTGATCTAACTGTGATTATCCATTAAGGATTTCTTTTTAAGAGTCATTGCAGATCTTTACAATTATTCCTATGAACAGTTTGGATAAACTTTTTTTTTTTGGCCTTGCTGAATATAAAGTTATTCAGCTTAAAAAAAATCTGAGAAAGGCTTAATGCTTAACATTTGTGCATTTTCCCCTTAACACATTTGCAGATGTTCTTTCATGGTGCAGCTTTTATTTGTCTCCTTCTCATAATACAACTTTCGGTATTGACTAATAAGCAGTGTGGTACAGGAAGAATTCAGAAATGGACCAAAATTGGCAAATAGTTTCCATCCAATTCTGGAAAACAATCAATGTCTCAATAGCCTTCTCGAAGTCAACATTTCCCTTGTGTTCCTCAGTAATGGCAATATTTGAAACAGATTCAAAACACATAATATTCCATTGCCATCCCACAAAATAGGTAAATTTCACAACTGCTGACCAGGGACGAAAAAGCAATGAATTCTATGTTGGAAGTACAACTCAGTTAGGATATTTAATGTGGTCATAAGAAGCCACATGACCCATGTCCTTCCATTTAGTTGCACCAGAAAGAAATCTGTGAACTGGGCATTCCACACAATTCTTCTGGCTATAAAAGTGGTAAAGGGTATTGCCCAAACTGACTCATCATTCCTAAGGGCTTCTTTGTAAAACAGGAATGAAGAACATGTGGCTTTCAGAAGATGTTGGACTGCAGCTCCCAGCATCACTCACCCTTATACTGGCTAGAGTTGACGGGAGTTGTAGCCCAACAACATCTAGAGGGCTTCACACATTCTCCACCTCATTGTAGAGTGTCTGCTCCACATGTGCAGAACAGAGGAGAGATGTGCAATGGAGTATGGGACTCAGTTCAGAAATTATGGTTCTCTGTCTACATACGTGGCATGTGCACATGAATTGTGTGAGAGAAAATGTCCGAGTTCATTGCTGTGTGATAGGCATTGGGTATACATAACATGAAAGGCAGTATTTTGATGCACTTATTTCATCTATATGCAATGCAATTACTTGAGCCTATGAAGGTATAACCCAAACTATACACTCTGGAGTGGCCCACTTTCTTGAATTCTCTTCTTTATGTAGGGAGGAATGGGTAAAATATGGCACATGGACTACAGGCAACTCCCCAAGGCTGTTTTGAGGCCTCCCAATATCTCCTGTCTTTTTTTTAATGTGTGCAGTTCCCCTCATTCCCCCAGGAGATGTGGAAGAGCTTATATCACAGGTTATATAATAGATGCAGTCTTTCAGATAGTCTGCACCCAAGCTGTATAGGGTCATCATACTTATGGGTCATCATATGTAGGACTTTGAATTGTGCCTGCAAATGAACTGGCAGCCAAAGAATCTGTTCCAACAGAGATGTTATATGTTTTCTATAACCAGCCTTGGTTGGCAGTCTGTCTGTAGAATTTTGGACCTGCTGCTATTTTCACGCCATTTCCAAAGGCAACTGTTCCTATGTTGTTCTAGTTGTTCTTGGTTTGGATGATATATCTCAGTGGCCAGGCACCTATGTGCACATGCATTAACTGTACACCTTCAGTGAACAGAGACCTATATGCACATACTCTGGCCAGTGACCTATTTGTGCATATATTAACTGTACATGTTAAATGAACAGAATGGTTTGGCAATATCCTTCTTCAAAAACAGCAGATTGATTTTCTGATGTATCAGACTGGTTTCAGATCCTAACTAAGTGTCAGAATTTTTTACACCAACAATGGCAACTTGAGGTAAGGTGACTGAATCAGACTCACTGTGTTACAAAAACCTCCTTGCTACATTTTCCTTCAACTTGTCTTTATTAATCTCAGTAACAAATTAATTGCTGAAGTAAGACATATGTTTAGAATTATATGCTAATATATCAGCTATGTTGCCATCCCTTTCTTCAAGCTCAGACTCAGCATTACTATCAAGTTTCTTCCTTATTAGAAATGTTCCAGGGAATACCGTCTCTCTGTTGTGTCACTCTTCCTGTCGTAAAAACCATAAATGAGGAACTGCTGGCAAAGTATTGAGTTCAAGGGCACTTTCTTCTTGGAACATAGTACTGCTGCCTCTTAATCGCAATACTTTGTAGTGATAACACACAGTTCCAATGCATAGCTCTTGAACAAAATCATAAAGTGGTCCTGTTCGCACCTCTGATCTCCAGAATGAGAGATGGATTCTAGAGGAAACAACTAGTTCAGTCATTACTCATTTTAGAGTAGTAACAGGGATGGAGCAGGAAAACTTTGCTCTCCCAGTATTTGGAACTAGAATTTCCATAGTCTCATATTGGCAAGGCTTCTGGGAAGTGAAGTCCAAAACAACAAGATGGTCAAAAGTTACCCACATTCCTCACCTAAAAAGACCTAAGGAACGCACTGGTACCAGGCAAACTCTTTTGTTATTTAGTTATAAAGTTATAACTCAAAATACTTTATCTCTAGTTCTATATAAAAGTTATAATTAGATATAACTAATGTTAGATCCAGTTATAAAGTAGCACAAGAAAAGGAAACAAAAAGCATTTTCCATGTACAGTTGTACAGTTTCATCATATATGGGGTGCATTATTACTGGTATAAAAAGCTACGTCAGTTGCTTTTGAATAATAAGAAAGTGTTCTTTCAAAACTGCATCTATAACAGTCTTGCTATAGGGTCTTGGAACTGTAACAATGACTAATGACTTCTTAGAAGTAAGTGGTTTTTAAGACAGGAAAAGCTCTGAGATGGCAGGGAAATTTTGGTGATACCCTCTAATTAAAATGGATCATTAATCATAAATTCACTGTAAGTTCTGGTTAAAAGACTTTTGTTCATTACTTGATAACTGTAGCAATTCATCATATGCAGCTAGAGAAGCCACAACCATAGATATTTCTCACATCTACAAAAATAAAAGACATTATCTCTGTATGTCTCTCCAGAGCAGTTACAATCCATTGGGACATAGTGCTAGATACCTCAAAATCATCCAAGTTTAAGCTACAAATTTGAAGTAAAAAAAGTTGAAATTCCAAAAGGGTACTTCCTAAAAGCAAAAAGAGGGCCCTAGAAATTCAAGAAATCATAGCAGTCACCTCAAATACTGACCAAGTGTTTTGGTTGCCACCCATGTCCCAAGGACCACTTTGAAGTCCGAAATCCAAAGGAGGGCTTCCAAAAAGAAAAAAAAATTCCTGATACAACTCATTGGAGCATCAGGATAGACCTTCTAGCATGTAATAGTGTTTTTGGTTGTTGCCCAGGTTTCCATGTCGAACTGCCTAGTTTGCAGTTTGCCAAGTTTCAAGTCAAACTGGCCATGGAAATTGGGAGGACTTCCTAGAAGCAAAAGCTGGGGCTACCATAACTCATCAGGCAATAATTTTAATGGACTAGGTTCTTGAGGTAGGAAAAGAAAGGAAAGCAAGTATGGATTAAGGTGCTGCAGATTAGATTCCTGAGGTTTAAAAAACAGTAATGGGAAAATTACAGAGTGTTCTCTGGGATACTGCAGTTCAGATTCAAATGCATGGGGGGAATTTATGGAGTATTAAGTACAGACCCAGACAGCACTGGGAACAATTCAGCAAGAAAACAAGACTGGGATCTGTGTCACTGTGGCTAAGATTCCTGAGGTAGGAAAAAAAAAAGTGTGAAACTAGGAGAAGGTTAAGATGCTGCTGCTGACATTCCTGAGGTTTAAAAAGAGAGAGAGACAGGAAAATAGGAGATGGCTCTCTGAGGTATGGCTGCAAAGATTTCTGAGAGCAGGCAAAAGAAGTAGGAAAACAAGAAAGAGCTATGGCATTACTGCTATAATTCCTGAGCTAAGAAAAGGGTAGCGAAATGGGAGTGGGATCTTAGAAAAACTACTGATGTGCTCCTGAAGTAAAAAGAGAGAAGCCTTGAGGGTCCTTTTTTGTGTCTGTTAGGTATGGACTTGGGTAGCTCTAGGTGCCTTTCAGCTGATGCTGAATTACCTAATGGTTTGTTTCAGTGCCTCTTGTAAACTTAGCAGAATTACCTAGCATGTTACTTGATGGTTTGTTACACTGTTCAAGCACCTCTTGTTCTGCTGAGAAAAAGAAAAGATAAGAAAAATGAAAAATCTGACTCCAATTGCTTAAAAAATATTAATTCTTTCAACTAAATTTTGATCAGATGGGATATGAACAGAGCTTGGAAAAATTATTGGTTCTGAATTACAACTTCCAGGATTACCTGGCCAACATGGCCACTGGATGGGGGATTCTGGGAAATGTAATTCAGAGCATATGTTTTTCTAAACTTTGGATAGGACTCTATTTATTTATGGCATCACTGATGGGTATGCAGCTTTACAGAGTACAAGAAGAGAAGACCCTGCTCCAAGAAACAGAGCAGATTCAACTGAGGAAGCGGAGAAGTGCACACTAGTAAACACAAGACTAATGTGTATTTGTCAAAAGTACATTGGCTTAGGCTTGGCAAGAAGCACAATGCCGTAGAACATAGTGAGTGGCTGGGTGAGCCAAAGGTTGGTTTTTGGTGGGAAGGCATTTGAAGAACATAAATGAACTGGCATCACACTGGTAAAAGCATATCATGAATCAAGGAAGAAAGGGTGGAAACATCTAAAGGAGAAGGATATGTTCTTGATGGCTGAGACTGATTTTACTGGAAGATGGAATGTTATGGGCATGATAAATCAGCACACACGAGCTGAAAGACATGGGGGGACAAGACCATAGATGGCTTTGAAACAAGGACAAGGAGCTTTTGTGGATAGCAATCCATTTCAACAGATGCTCTGATAAAATGAACATTGTTCATTCTAAAGATCACTTTATCATGGCATCAGAAGAAGCGGATTGCTACCAACAAAAGCTCCTGTTAAAAGCTCATGCTAAAACAGATCAATTAGGCTTAACAATCCTGCTAGATTTCTCCTCCCCCTACACACACACCCCATTTTTCCCTTTTTTTGTTGTGACACAGTTATTACTTTGATATTGGAACTTGCACTGGCTGCAGAAGTGACTACGGAACCTTTTGCACTACAAATTATAGCACTATGATTCTACTTTAAATGCCATGGCTGAATCCTATGGAATGCTGGGGTTTCTAGTTTGCTGAGGCACTTCAACTCTCTAGCTAAGAATTCTCAATACCTCTTGCTAAATTCCAAATCCCAAGATTCCATAGATTGTTGTCATGGCAGTTAAAGTAGAATCATAACTCTGTAGTTTGTGGTCTGAAAGAATCTCTATGCTGAGATACAAGATCTTGTGATCAGAGCAATGAGTCTAATGGGGTTTGGAAACATTCCCAATATTGTTTTGATGGGGGAGATTAGAGTTCAGATGAAGTAGTCTGAATGTTTCTGTTACCATTAGGTGGAATGGAGGAAAGAGAGAAGATTGTTACTGCGGTAGATAACCCTATCCCGGGGGCTACAATTTGATATTAAAAATATCTCCACGTGCTTGAGAGGTCCCCCAAACAAGCACATAGGCAGGCACAGTCGAACGGCCAAAAACAGGAAAACCCCTGTCAGGCCAGTAAATCCATAGTCACGTAGCCCCAGGAGACCTCCAGACATGTAAAACATAAAATACAAAAAGGGTCCTCAGCCCAAGAAGCCAGCTTGAAGGGATTAGCGCTCCTGACAAACAGCCCATCAAACGAGGATGCTTTGCAAACAGCCGCGGTTTTTGACAACCCCGGTAAAGCTAATCATGCAAAGAACCTTGACATATTGGAGCTTGATTCTCCAAATCATGCAAAGAATGTGGATAGTTTGGAGTTTTTTTCTAGCTCCTCCACTGATTGTTCTCTCCAGGATAGGATTAGCCTTCCAGGTACCTTTCCCCCCATAAACAGACCCGGTTTTTAAGCGTTTCTTCGGATCGCTCCAGATCGCTCTCGGCTTGCCATCCCTCCATCCAGATATCCCCTCAGCTCCTTCTGTGCTTAGTCCCACTTCTCCGCTACTGTCTCTGCTATCCGGACTTTGGGACCAGGTGCAGTATTCCCTGATATAATCCTCTAAAGTCCCCTATCCAATTTCCTCTCTTTTATTTCTAAATAGGTCTTGTGTGAGTGAGTGTGTAAGTGAGAACGTGCACAAGTCTTTATTTTTAATAAAATCATTTTTATTAGACCATTCTGCTTGGTTTATGGCTGGCTTGACCCCATAAAAATTGGGTTAAAAGATCTCGCTAGGTTGCCCTGCCTCTCGTATTGCTATTGCTTGTGCTGTGGCTAGTTTTCATTCCCCATTAATTGGAGCACACTGAGGTGTCCCCCAAGGGACCGCAGAAATCAGGGTAACAAGGTCAACATCAGTATGACATTTGAGAATTATACTCAGAAGATAGATTTTATAGCGTATGTGTCCATATCCAAAGCATTTTCTTCTGTCTTTTGGTATCCTTGCTTGGATTGTTTCCTGACCCACAGAAGTATTGGTTTGTGATTCATCAAATGTACTCACATTGTAATTATAGCATAAATTGAGAGAAGGAGAAGGATAATGGGTCCATGAAGTCCTGATCTCAGCTAGGAAGAATGCAAGCCTCACTGACAAACACTCCTGCATTGGCATGAATCGTTTGTCTCTTGTGTGGAGCGGGGGGACCATGGAATGTGCCAGAGACTATAGATGCTAGCTTTTGGCATGAGTAGGTGGGTGGATGGAGGATAACCTACACATTACATTAAATATGTAGCATGCGGGGAAATATCACTTTCTGATGCTCAAATGAATATGTGAAACCCCAATACAGGATCATACCATTGCTTCCTAACCAAAAGTCTGTGTGCAGGGACTTTAAGGATTTCCCTCTCTTTTTTCAGCTTCCACATTGTGAGAAGATGAATTTTTAAATAAAAAAATTGCCTTCCTCCCCACACATAATTCTCCCTCTTTGGAAGGATGGGGCATATTTTGTTGAGTGCAAAAATGAAAACGGCCCTAACAAACCAAGCAGGACTGATAGTCAAATACACAACATGTGCACATATTTGTTTGATTTGTACAGTCTATACAGGTTACAGAACTCAGAATTCGGTTTTGCTTCACACATCAACTGGATTACCTTGGTGCTTTCAAATTAATTAGCTCAAAGTACAGCCTTTTTTATGAGTATATTACATTTTCAAAATGAAATGACCCAAGGTTCTTCATGTTTCTGAAAAGGAGGAAGTTCTCAGTTCCTTCTTAATGGTGGAAACCTGTGGTGTATCTATGGCCCTTTCCACACGTGGAAGGAAATGCATAGAAATGCTATTCACTGGCTTTTTTGTGGATCTGATCGGGTCCTTCAGGATGAGGAGCAGTGCGAGCTTGTCGTTCCACACTGCTCCAGCATCCAAAATGGTGGCTTCCAGTTGGTGGAGGCTCTCCATCGACCGGAGAAGCTCGCCAGCTTAAAGCCCGCCCCCAGCAGATCTGCAGGCACGCACTAGTGTGCACCTGCAAATCTGCACCAGAGTGCGGTGACAGAGCGACACGGAGTCGCGCGCTCTGTGCTTTTGAAAAACCTCTTAAAAGAGGTTTTTAAAAAGCACGCTGCGTAACCACTTCCGGTCGCTTCGGAGCGGACTGAGGTGCGGAACTACGAAAAGTAGTCCGACCCAGTCCACTCCACAGTGCAGACGACCTCTGTTGGAGGTCGCTCTGTGCTGTTTTAATTGCCCCGTGTGGAAAGGGCCTATGGGTGGGAGTACAAAATGAGAACATTACCCCTCCAAATAATTACTTGCACTTTTTCTTTGGATTTTGACTATATTTCCAATTGCTCAACTAAAGTTTTAACTAACTGCAATGCTGAAGAAAAATTTAACGGAGGGCAGACTTCTTGGGGTGGGCAATGCCCTCATTTTACCCCCCCCCCCATAGCTACACCCTTGGGAAGGTAAGGGGAAGACAGAACACTGGGTGTATTGGCCACAAGATCTGTTTGAGAAGACCCCTTTTCCCAGGAGGCAGGCAAGTCTGAGCTTTATTAACAAGTAGTCCCTTGTTCTTTTTATTTTTGAACATAAAGATTCTATTGAGTTGGCTGCAGAGAGGTTTTTCTTCCTCATGCTGGACCACATCTGGCCTGACTTGCAACTTACAAACCTCAATGCTTTACTTGAGAAGGTTGTTTAGGGATAACCAAGGGTTCAGATCGATTGACTTTCATTAGAGGGCTGTGTGTGGAATGTCGTTTTCTGTGTCCTAAATAGGAAAGTTGCTATTTTCTTGTTTCAGCTGTGAGGGCTGGCCAAACTGCTGGATTGGCACTCCTCGTTCTTGCAGTATTTCAGGTGCTGCTTTGAGATTGTCTGAGAAAGTGAATAAAGATGAAGAAAAAATTAATGTGCCAGTTTAAATTAGTGGCAATACGTGGTCTGGTGGGGACAAGGGGGCTCACCAGGAAAAGTTACCTCTACACACCCCTCTACACTGCTACCTCTACATACCCCTTTCAGACTATAGTCCACAGGTAGACTGATATATTGAATGAAGCAGGCCTGGGCGACTGCTGTGTTCCAAAAGAAATGTACATTCAGAAACAAGGAGAAAAGGCAAAAACATGGTAAACAATTCTAATCAACGTCATTAACTAACTAGACATTATACGTGTACAAACTAAAACACTAAACACTAACTTACTAAAACACAAAAGGGATCTGATACCCACTCGATGCCAACTGTAATGAAAGAAAAAAGAAAGAAAAAAAGAAAAAAACCATATTACCCTGTCAGGTACAATTTTGAATTAGTCACTGGAATACTTGTGCAGGTGGGGGGGGGGGCACTGCAATTCATTCAAACATAGTCCTTAACTCTTGACCTAGCGTACGCCCTCCTTTCTTTGAGTAGCCCAGTTTGCACAGCTCAAGGCCATATGAAGTTGTTTAAAGCTTGAGCAGTTTTCAGTTCACGATTAAGCTAAAATTATTCCCATTTCCTGAATACCCTTTCACTGCTCAGATGGATGCTCTGACTTGTCTTGACAAAAGGGGGCTTGGAGCTAAGTAGCAATGCGGTGAAAGAATGAAGCCTCTGTTTGTGGTATGCATTTTTACGGCAAAGATAAGACAAATACAGTAATCCCTACAAATCGCACAGGAATAAGTAAGCTGCTCAAATGCCCAACTATGCAAACAGATAGTGGGGTTCTAAGCTCATTCCCCCCCGCCCCCCGTAGGTTAGAACAGGATATAACAGTAGATATGGGGCTGCTGTCCCCAACAGTAACCCCATGATTATCGTTTCTCCTAAGCTTCTACCTTATACTAAGGGTCAAACTAGATAATACTTCATTTGCAATGGTGCTCTTGCAAGCAATGAAAGACATCTGTTCCTCATAGTATATGGTTTTCCTCCTGTACACATCCTGCATTTAGATTGGGTGGATAGTAAACATAATTGGTAAGTCTGATTGTTATGGCATCTATCTTGGAGGAAACCCCTTTAGGGGTGGAAAAATGGGTTAATCGTATAGAAATATACATTCCTCTTAATGTCCAGTTTGTCCAGTGTGTGACATGAAGCCATTCGGCCTCAAGTTTCCTTCTCCCACCCAGTAGCCACAAGCCGGGGCCAATAAAGTAGAAGACAAGACCCCTAGATATTGTAGCAGTAAGAAGAGCAGACATAAGGGTGTGGCTTTCAGCCCAACATTGTACGTAGCTTTTGAAGACTCTGAGAGGCTGGCAAGATGAAACACTCATACAGGGCACCCTTTCCTTCTCACTACATTCTCTGCCAATAACACCATCAGTTTTAGTTGGAATGTACTATTTGTCAATATCAATATGGGCTCTTCTTTGTGCAAAGAATAAGAAAAACCATTCCATGTGTTCTTCTCTCTCTCTGCCACATACAAGACAATCCATCTCAAATCAGAACAGTAACTGTGAAAAAGGCCAAACAGATACTAAACAGGGGTGAGATGGGGACCTGCTTGATAGAGCATACTTGAAATTTCAAGTTTGAGAATCTGTCTATAGCAATTCTGTTCATGATTTAAGATTCCTCCTGATCCATAAAGGGAGAGCAACATTTATCTACCACGCAGTTCTAATACAGAAACAAAAATGATAAATATTGCCAAAAAACAATATTAAATTGCTTAATAAATCTGCTCTTGCTATTTCTATATTTTCTCCCCCCCCCCCCATATGTATACATGTATGGCTAACACTGTTTTGTTTTGTTTGATATGATTCAGACAACCTTAATCTTGTCTTTTTCTTCTTCATGCAACTGCATTTTCCGGTGCCCAGTTCAGGTTGTCTAACTAGGGTAGAGGATTAAATAAATACTCAAATAAAACAGGATATTCCCCATGTTTTCTACCTGGAATCCTGCCTTCCAGCTCGGGAGCACACAAACGCTCCATTGAAATGAATAGGTCTATTCATGCACTGTGGAGTTTCAAAAAGAGCTTTCAGTCCATTTACATACCTCCTACAATAGACACCAGTTTTATAGAGCAAGATTGTTGGTCTTGCTCTTTTCATTGTTAGAGTGTTTTGGTCCCTTGTCAATGGTCTCTTTTCTGGGATGTTTTTAGTACTGTACCCTCACTAAAATATCTTCCACAGGGAGGTGCCTTTTTTTTCTTCCAGAGCAAACAACCAAGACAATATCTTTGCTCTACAGGAGACACATTGCCCTGATCAAATGATGGCTCTGTACTCATGATAAACCAGCCGTCACATGCACAACACAACCATTCTTAACAGCCAAATCTGTAATGGATCCTGCTGTGTGAAGTAGAAGAAGAGACAGAACCAGATAGTAGTCTTTCAGTGGCAGACTGGAGGACAACCTGAACAATCCCTTGGGAAACATGCAAGAGATTCAATGGAAGGTGAGAAGCCATGAATGCAGAAAGGAGGTTTGCACCAGAAAACAGCCCTCACCATAGCTGCCCAGTCCCACTGAGCTTTGCTTGGCTTAGGGATAGATTCAGAACTCTCTTGATGGCTGCAGGACTTCCCCTGTGCACCAAATCTCACTCTGGCATGAAATCTCAAGACAGAAGAGTAGGTTCCATATAGTCCTACTGCCTCATGGCTGGCCATTTTCAGGTAGACACCAATGAGACCCACCCTTTCTCTGTACAATATGCTATACAACTTTTTCTTCTCCACGCTTTTGATGGTTGCTGGGAAGAAGTATTTCCATGTCACTGTAGCACAGTTTTGAAATTTGAGAGTAATTTGAAATAAACTTCATTGTGGGAATGCCAAACCTGCTAATGCTGATCTGACACCTTCCTCTTCTTCTCATTCTCATCCTCATTCTTAAGGAGATCATGGTCATGAATTTCTCTTGTCATGTCTAGTTGTGTCCTATGATCGCTATAACTTATCGTTAAGCAAACGAAATTATTTATTGCCACCAGTAATAAGCATTCAGGATAGGGTTAATGGAACACATGCTGGAAACTGTCTTGATCTTTTCAGACTTTGGGTTTCCATGTGAACAGAGCAATGGCCAGACCTAGTCTGCTTCATCTGCTCACACACTTAGGGCATTTTCACACTACTCTGTTATAGTGCTATTATTCCACTTTCAACATCCTGTGGAATTCTGGGGCTTGTAGTTTACTGAGGCCAAAGAGCTCTCTGGCTGAGGATTCTAAATGCCCCTCCCTAAACTGCAAACCCCAGGATTCCATAGGATGTTGAAAGTGGAATAATAGCACTATAACAGTGTAGTGCAGAAATGGCCTTAGTTTAACCCCTTTATGAACACCTTTATATGGCTAAACCTAGATGGCTTTAAAAGGAATTGAATAGGATTCAGTTGAGACTTAGGAAAGCCTTTGAAATGAATGGGACTTAAATCATTTATGATTAGCATTTGCCCCATTGATTCCAATGGTTCTGTCCTAAGTATGACTAACCTTCGGTTTAACCCATATAGTTGTGGTAAATAGGTGTACCAGCAGCTATTAACCACACCAGCTAAATGGAATCATTATGTTCTGTGGCAGTACACAGTTACAGTCTCTTGTCTGAGCAAGTGAAATTTCCCAGTTTCCATCTGAAATGGAACTCTGGTTCACTAACTGGAATCCTAAACCACTGTTCCCGGTTTAACATTTTGATTAGTAGATGGGTATTAAATCATACTTCATCGTTTTTGGTCTCCAGTTTAACCACACTGTAGCACCAAAGCAAAATGGCTCTTAGACCTTGCAGAAAGTGATGAGGCAGGGCAGGTACACATGAGTCTGTCTTTGCTGTGCTAAACCCTTGATTAGCAAGATGTGTTTATTATGTCTGAAAAGGGTCATAGCTGGTAAGGTATTCTTAATTTCTATGAAGTGCCTCATCTGAACATTTCTATACTTGCTGCAGAAGAGATTAATTCAATGTTATTTCCCTATTATTTCTGCATCGTGCACTCTTTATGTTAAAGAGATAGATCTCAGAATGATGTAGAAATGAAGTTAAATCTTAAAATATCAAGCTCAAGACAACCTTGAACACCTTCTTTTCTTTTCTATTTTAAAAATGCCTGTCTGTACTTAAGACAGTATTTCCGTATGTGTAATTAACCATTGAAAGAAGGAAACTAATTATTGAATGATTGAGAAACTATTTAATATTTTTTATCTTTTAAACTTTTGAAAATATTTACTGCTCTAAGTTGATTTTACTGTAACCTGTTCTGAGATCTTTGGATAAAGGACAGGACATAAATACTTTAATAAAGAAATCAAATGACAAACAATAAATGACACCATCCTGTCCTTGACATTGGTAAGCTAAGGGCAATGGAGTAACTTTTTTTCCTTGTTAAGTTATCTTAAATTATCTTAAATTACCTGAATGATAATATCTTAAAGCTCTTACTGTATCCCCACTCTGTGGCATACTGTTCAGCTTTTTCTAACCTAAATAGTAGTTTGCTCTACTGCATTCCAGTCCGCAGCAGTAACTTTTTCCTCCCCCACCCTTTAAGTAGCTGAGATGGGGTGGAAGAACAGCTACCAGAATATGAGCACATTTGTAAAATATATTTCACGTCAAAGCACAGTCCTCCTAGCTGCTGAGAACAGTGTGCTGATTTTAAAAGTCTGTTTCCACTCAAGGATTCCAACCTTTCATTTTTGCAAAGCCTTCTGGGAATAGCTTTTCCCGGTCTGCATTCCAGTAGCTTTTTTATTTCCTGTAGCTGTGTCAAAAACAGTAATAGCAAGTCTCAGGAATGGAACAGGTTACTTCTTTTAAAAAAATATATATAATAATATCGGTACCATATGGGGCCGTGCAGGCTTTCTGACTTTGTTTGGAAAAAAGCATTGCAAGGGCTTAGAAAGATGCCATTCATTAATTGTTCTCCCAGGCGTGGGGTCTATGAAGGCAAATGGGGAACATCTTTCAAAATCTTCTCTTCAATCCTGTCATGATCAAAGCAGCTCAGCTGCAAATACTGATAGACCTTTCACTTCGACAGCACTGTCTTTTGGATCAGTGTCAACCCTGAGCAGGACAAATCCATTGTTTGTTTTCTCAACTCCAGGAGAAAATGCCCAATTTTCTTTTCATCAGTTTTGCTGCTGGGCATAGAACTTGATTATCCAAAATGTGCTAAGAAGTGAATGGAGTGGAGAAAGGCATTATTTGTACAAGGAGGAGCAAATTGCTCCTGTCAAAGTACAGCTGCTGGAGCTGCAGTTGGCCAGGATGGAATCGCCTTTCAGTTTTCTTTTAAAGTGAGAAGACATATAATTAGCTGAATTTTAATTTGTATTATAAAAGGAAGAAATCCAAAGGCCCACGTGGATCAAATCATGATTGTTTTAAAATGAGGAGCGGGATTATGTGATCCTCTAGCTGTTGTTAAATTGCAACATCCATCATTCGTTACCACTGGCTATGCGGGCTAGGGCTGCTGGAAGCAGTAGTTTAACAACACAACAGTCATACAACTCCATCCCCTGTTTAGAAATGTAATTTTTCAACAGTTTTCTGTTCAAAAGAAGCAAACAGCGATTTTTAGTAGTTTTGTTCCAAGCTGCAAGAAACTTTTCAAAAACCACACTGGTTTTCAAGCCTATTCACAATTCAGGACTTATTGTGTGCAAAATTCACATGCAGTTGTTTTGTCTAGAAAACTTCAATTTCTGCACAGGAAACAGCATTTTCTGCAGAAAAACAGCTGTTTCTTGTGTAAAACAACTACATGAAAAATTTTCATAGAATGAGTCCCAAACTATGACGATTGTGGTCAGTCAAAGATTTTTCTTGCCTGAGATTCTCTACACATGGAAAACATGTTTTCCAGCCATTTTTTTTCAAATATTCTTCCTATACCTATCCCTGTTTTAAAAAAAGAAATCTTTTCAAAAGATTATTGTTGTTATACAACAGTACCCTTATTATTGTTGTTGTTGTTGTTATTGTTGTGTGCCTTCAAGTTATTTCCAACTTATGGGGTTTTCTTTGCAAGATTTGTTCAGGAAGGGTTTGCCTTTGCCTTCCTCTGAGGCTGAGATAATGTGACTTATCCAAGGGCACCCAGTGGGATTCCATGGCTGTCCCAGTTCGTAATATCCCTCTTGTGGTGCCCAGAACCGGGCACAATGCTCCAGGCGAGGTCTGACTAAAGCAGAATAGAATGGTTCTGCACTTCCCTCAGTCAGGACACTATACTCCTGTTGATGCAGCCCAGAATTGCACTGATTATTGACTCAGGTTTATCTTGCTGTCTACTAAGGCCATTTCCATACTACATTGTTATAATGCTGTTATTCCACTTTCAGGATCTTGTGGAATTCTGGTGTTTGTAGTTTACTGAGGCCAAAAAGCTCTCTGGCTGAAAATTCTTAAGGCCCCTCCCTAAACTGCAAACCCCAGGATTCCACAGGCTGTTGAAATTGGAATAACAGCACTGTAACAGTGTAGGGCAGAAATAGCCTAAGACCCCTAGATCCTTTTTTCATATACGGCTTTCAAGACAGGTGTTATCTACCTTATATTTGTGCATTTCATTTTGTAAATCAAATGTTACAAAAATGCCGTGCTTATCGGCTGATCTCCTTTTCAATAAAATAAAATAAAACCCCAATTAAATAATGCCCCTGGGACAACTCACCACTCAACAGAGACTATTCTGTATATCAATATTACTAGAGACCTGTATAGCACAGGGATAAGAGTAACTTCCTAACCAGCATTTGATTCACTGTTTAGTACATTTGTTGTTTTAGCTGCAAAACCAGAAAGAATTCTGTGAGATATCTTCATATATTACATCTATCTTCACTCTAAAGTGCTCAATGACCACCTCAAGAACAACTCCTTTTATAATAAATAAAAGAGATAAGACAGGCAACAGTGCCAAACAAACATGTAAATAATGTCAGGTTGGAAAGTAACAAGATGCTACCTAAACTATTCTCTGCAAACATCTGTAAAACACATTGTTCTAGAATGACAATGGAGGTGATCTATAACTTTAAATAAGCACTGACTCACTCAGATGGGCCTCATTATGCTGATACAGAGACACAAATGCTGTTATTCAGTAAGTGCAATCCATGCAGTAACCGTCTGCCAGACATTGATTTTTCCATTGCCAGCAAACATCAGCTTGATTTATGCACACAAACAGTGGTTCACTGCCAGTGAGAAACTACAATAGCAAGTGGGAGAAAATTATGAGGAAGGTTTCCCATTGCAGCTCAGGACATGAATAAAAAAGGTATTTCTTTCTTTCACTAATTCCCAAGATGTCATTTTAAAAATAAATTTGTTCCATAGGTTATCATGGATTAGGCAGCCTCACAAATCACAGAAGTCTGATTCAGACATATGAGTGGTCTAGATCAGACCAAAATAAAGGCATTGGATCCATAAGAATCCTACAACCTCCCCATACAGTTTTCTTCAATTCTCAAATTTCTGGCACTGTAGAGACTATTATCCTAAGAGGTGGGGGATGTTGGAGTTTACCACAATGCCAGTGTCTTCTTAGAATTTGAGGAAATTATAGCTCAAAGATGGGCTGCGAGAGGAGGGAAACGGCAGGATCTTCTCACCAGAGTATATCAGTATTAACAGTAGAGAGGCTTCCAGTTTAAAGTTAAGCAAAGTATTTTATTTGGATTGACAAACATACAAGAAATCAAACACTCTCAAGAACCATACAAGGCTATTGGAAAGTGAGGTGTGAAAGGTTGGCTACAGAGAGATTGGGTGGAAAGGGTGATAGTTACCAGTCCTGAAGAAGGAGTCACAGCAGAATGGTTTAGAGACAGTGTCTGGGGATAGCACAGAGGAATAGCAGTCTGGGGTACCACGTACAGTGTACTGTGTCCTACGTACTACAAAAAGACTGGAATTGAAGCCAAGGTTTATATATCCTATTTCAGACTCTGAAGGGGTGTGTGTATAGACAAAGCTGTAATGGCTTTCCCACAGAACTGACAAAGGAGTCTGGAATGGGCTGATTGCCTTACTCTAGAGTAACAAAACATTGATGGGAGTCATGGTAGGGGATAGGGGATATAGGGAAGATCTCCACTGAGCAAGATCAAGGGATGGGCCCTGATTGCTTCACCTTTCCTGCACACATCCTGAGGTGTTGAAAGGGTTAGCATAAGCCCATTAGCATCGGGTTTTCCCAACGAATCTGCTCTGAACTTAAGGCCTGGCCATGTCTTAGGTCAGCTTTACTTGGCAACATGCTTTCCAGTCAGTGTCCCCTCAATCATATTTTTCAGCCATAAATATGTCCAGTTATGAAAATAGCACATCTTGCAGAATGTGGGGTGTGTGTGTGTAGGGTATGGTGACAAGGCATTGAAAATTGTACATACCTACATGCTTATGGTTTCTCCCCTGCTAGAGAAGAATGCTTGTTTTTGCTATCTTCATATTCCCTTGATAACTATGCCTGCCCCATTGCCTCAGGTGTATTCCTGAATGCACAGCTGAAATTTCAAGTTACGCCAATGCTAGAAATTTTGTGAATCCTTATTTGGCAAAGCAATAGTTTTAATCTCGCTTTCATTGCTGTGCTCTGACCATTGCGTTATGTTGCTATCTCTAGCTCCCTTCAAACAATACACAGAGGGGAGAAGCAGGCTTATGCTAGGAAGCATGACCCCATGCTTTGTGGACAACTGCCTGTAACATAAAGATGGGGAAATCAGTCAGTTTCACTTTTTTCATGCTTTTGAATTTCTGAAACCTCATGTTTCGTCTAATTCAAGAATGCAATTGGTGAATTCTGGTTAATTCTTCAAATATAAACTGGAATGAAATTCTCCCCATTTGCACCATCCAATTTCAATATAAGGTATAGCTATTCCCATCACAGAAGGAAGTATGGTATTCTGTCCTCCTGTATAGTGACTAAAGCTGAGTAGCCTCTGAGAAAAATGAGTTGGCAACCCTAATTAAGTGCTTGAGCTGGATACACAGAAATTTAAATCCAACCCTTAAAGAGTTAAGCACTGGAGGCCCTGAGCCAATATGGACAAATCTATTTATGCTTACCCCTTATTCACTTCTTAAAAAGTCTCAAGCTTTTCTCTCTTCTTAAAATAAAGGATTTTGTTTAAAGGTGAAATCTTGAAGAAAAAAACATAATGGAATAAAAAGAAATACCCATCTCTACTGTATGCTGTACATATTCCTGCGTAGAGCATTCTTCTTTCAGGGCCTTTTTCGGGAGCTGTTAAGCCTTGAACTATGGAGTTCCCATTCTGTGGTAAGTGTGACATTATACAACTGTGAAAACTTCATTTTGCTACCTTTGTTGATGTTTTTGAAGAAATGGTCTTTTTATGATATTCATCTTCTAAGGAATAATATGTGATTACACTAATATATTCATATGGTAAGCACTTTTAAGTCCCATTAATTTCAATAGGCTAATGAAACATCTATTTATATTTCTTCTTTTAAAGCTAATGCAGAATAACAGTGTTTAATTCTGGCTGGATGATATCTAATATCTGAGTACCCTCCACTTGTTTTCTCTGGCTGTTCAACATACACAAACACAATTTTATATCATTATAGATACGGTGTACATCCTTAAAAATAATTCATTTAAAAATTGAATGCAGAATAATTACTTCCAGATAGTGTGTGTTTAAATTTTCTTAACATCCTGACCATTAACACTGCACTTTCCTTTAGAGCAGAGGACAGAAATACTTCCAAATTAAGTATTACCAGAAAC
Organism: Cyclura pinguis; assembly: GCA_030412105.1. Classification (NCBI taxonomy): domain Eukaryota; kingdom Metazoa; phylum Chordata; class Lepidosauria; order Squamata; family Iguanidae; genus Cyclura; species Cyclura pinguis. Next base: position 112,025,071 of record CM059602.1, read on the forward strand.
AGACTCAATGGACTCCTTTGGATGTTAGACTAAGTTGTAGTTTATTTCCCCATCTTCCTTCAGTGCAGCCATGAGGAAGAAATTAGATGCTTTTGCATCCATGTTTAACTAACCTGAACCTACATTGACATAAAAAGAAAAATAATAATCTGAAGTACGTCAGATTCACTAAAAGTAATAGGTCTTTTTAGTCACCCTTTGTGTATTAATTTCAGTGAGTCCTTTCTATCCAGTGAGAATTAGATTGAATCCATTATGGTGAATCCCAGACAAACTGTGGTTAGTCTTAATTATGGTTAAGGGAAATAACTTCATTCTTTATCTTTGTTTAAGAAGTTGGCTTATTCCCAGGTTTGCCTTGCCACCATGCTAGAGTACAGGAGATGGGGGTGGGGAGGCAGACATGAGTCAAAAACTCATACACAAATCCTTACAATTAAGCATTATATCCAAATCAGATCAATGTTTCCTCTGAGTTAATAAAGTATTTAAGACACATAAATGCAACACATCAATGAACCTGAGCTATCTGTTATGGCTGAATGACTTCTGCAAACTTTAAGTTAAAATATCCACTGAAGAGATGTGCAAATTTCTCTGTGTGGAATTTCTCTTTCATACTGAATGTGAATGTCTATCATTTTAGCATCAGTATTGCTCTTTTGGCTGATGTGAAAATAAATAATTAAATGATTAAAAAGTTAGTACCCTCTGGTTGTGGGCAGTTATTCCCATGGAACAAAAGGTAATGTGGAATTAAGATGCACAGCCCTATTCAAAAGATAGATCCACGTAGTTGAGTGGAACCCAAATGAGCAGCAGGATTTATATGTAGATATGTATTCAGGCACTCATCAGTATGCATCCTCATTACCTGAAATGTGGAAGGAACTTTCTGCGGCTTAATCTGTTTTGATAGATTAGGGTGACTGAGTAGAATCTGATGCAAAGAACATTGCTCAGACACTGCTGGAATGGCATCCTCCTCCTCATATTCATTGCTAACTGAGTAACTTGTTATATTACTCATTACTAATGAACATATTTTAGTTACTTTTAAAGGAATGGTTCAAATTGACCTAAAATCCTTCAAAAGCAATGTTTTGGGTCTAATGAGTGTTGAATAAATGTTGTTTTTAGTACAAAAAAAGTAACAGCAATCTTGTGTCCCACGATGCTGTTTTAAAGTTGTGATATTGGCAACATGATCATAGAAAAAAGTGGTATTGCTTGTAACACATCATTTCCAAGTCCTTCTGGTAGTGCTGCCACATTAGTTGTCTTCAGATTTCATCCTTATCATCTGGGAGTCAGCTTTCCTGCATCAATTGGGTTGACAACAAATTCTATTGTAGCTGATCAGAGGCCCTTTCACAGTGAACAGTTATACTGCTATCGTTCCACTTCAATTGCCCTTGATTTTGTCCTATGGAATCCTGGGATATGCAGTTTATGGAATCTTGAGGTTTTGTAGGTTCCATCCAATGGATGGAATCCTGGGATTTGCAGTATTTAGAATTCTCACTTAAAGAGCTCCTCTGGTTGAGCTGCTTCACAAAACTACAGATGGCAGCAGTACGTCAGATGCAGCCAAGGTAACTGGAGTGGAATCACAGTGCTATAATTGTGTAGTGTTAAAAAAAAAAACCCTGGCCTTCTTGTTAGGCAGAGTGTGGGACCACTCAAGGCTGCAAATTTGGGAGGTAATTAAAGGCCAAAAAGCTGTTAGTTATTTAACTTCATTGTTAATGCGTTTTTACTGCGAGAGATAGAAAGATGTGCTTATAGGACTTTCTTCCTTGTGTGCCCAAATATTTGGCAGATTTGAGGGGTACTACTATCATCACTGACATGAGTGAGTCAAACAGGAATTTCATTTTTTTCTTCGGCCACAGCCAGTAAAATATCTTGGGCCGTTGCACTTTTGACATTACAGGACCTTACATCGAAGTATACTAATGGGATAAAAGCATTTGATCTTTTTGCCTTCCAACTTACTACTCTTCTCCTATCACACAGCAATCCAGACTGACATCTTTTAATGGAAACCACTGCAAACAACAGCAGAAGCAATTCTTCCATGGTAGATATAAAAACACGAATCTAGATTTTAGCAGATGTACTATCTTTCATTTGAAAGACAGAAGACGGACTGAAAGTATGCATGCTGTCCAATAAGTTAAAAAATGGTATCAGAGCTTTTTTTTTTCCATTTTGGAAGTCTTTAAAAGTGTGGATCTGTTTTAGCTTTAAAAAACAAAAACAAAACAAAACCCAAATAGTTATTTTATTAAAAGATAATGCATATTAGACCCATGAAACTCTGTTTATTGTTCTGGAATTTAAAAATGTATAATCCCAAGGACTTCACCTAAACTTTACTAAGAGACTTACAAACACAAATAAACAGAAGCTCTTGCATGTCTTAGACATAAAAGAGATCAAAGAGGACAAAGTCTTCTAGAATCTTCTCCAGTTGAAAAAAGAAAAGAAAGAAAGAAACTGGAATTGGCTGCAGAAATAATAGAGAAAGAAATATGAGGGGATGAAAAGGAATACACATCTGTGTTTCAGAAGCAAAGTAAGAGAACTGTCCTCCTTTCTTTCATTTATAGTAGCCAATTCTCAAAAAGATTTTTTTCCCACTCTAAATTGCAACACACAGGGCTGCTTCTTCATGCACCACAGTATAGCAAGGTAAACTTGATCCAGAGCAACAGGAGACTATAGGTTCCTGACCTGTGTTGCAAATGACTTTTCCAAAACCAATTGGTTACATTAATACCTCACCATTTATAGGTGAATAATGAAAAGTCCACTCCTGGGGCAGAGGTGATGGTGGGATAAACTGTGAAGCAGAGCTTATAGTGTACCCTGAGAACAGTAGGCAGACTTCCAGTTTGGGGAAATGGAACAAACTGTCCGAAACCAGCAAAATACAAAAGAGTGATACCTTTATTGGCAAATCAAAATGCATAAAGTACATCATGCAAGCTTTCAAGGCTCCGCTGGTTTCTTCATCAGGCAGATATGACTCTTAACATTGTCACTTTTCTTCTTCTGTATGATTTTTTAAAGATATTTTAAAGATATTTAAAGATATTTAAAAAAATCATACAGAAGAAGAAAAGCGACCATGTTAACAGTCATAGACATACATTTTTTATCTTGTGTTCCTGTTGTAGTTCAGTTGTTCTGGAGGGATCTTAAGCACAAGCAGAGGCCATTCCCCTTCTTGACTATATGGAGACTCAAAGGACAGTAAAATTTAAACTCCATTAGCAGCAATAAAGTAACTTGTCCTAAGCCATGACTTGACTGAGGTATGATGTGATGCATTGCAGTTCCATATCTCTGGCTCTCCCATCCATCATAAAGGCTATTTATTCATGGAAAAGTAAGGAGTCAGGAAGACCTAGAACTCTAGACTGGGTCCTAGGCTATTTTTACCAGCAGACCAAACTAGTTTACAAGAGAGAGGGGGCAAATTCAGGGTAGTAGGAGAGGAGAAATAGGAGTAAACATATTGGGAAATGGAGCAGTAGTACTTAAGGAATAAAACTGGGAGATGTGAGGAGGTGCTGAACCCCATTTCTAAAACAACACATTAAATTACATTTCACAGGACATAAATACCATGGGCTGTGTATACTAAAAACTGTGACGTCTTCTAGCAACCTTCTTAAAAAAAATTATCTGCAAATAAATTAAACAGAAGCATTAGCTGTATCCACACAGGAAAAGCAAAGGTTTTACCATATGACAATCTCTAATTTTGTTAATTCATTTATCATTGTCATCGTCATTTTGTAGCCATAGTCTGATGGCTACAAAAATTGGCTTCAAAGTATAATTAGCAATATTTGGTAAAATTTCATAAACAAGATGGGGATGGGGAGCAGAATTTCTAGGAGCCGATAAATTGGACTTTGAGGATAATATATATCTCTTTGCTACTGTTCATAACTACAAGAACAGTGTATTGGTCCAACATGTACATTGGTCCAACATCTGTGCACCACATGCACCCACATTATATATTTATACTTTTGTACAGAAGTGTATGGCTTTCTTATACATCCAAAGAACAGCTCAAACAATTTATAAGATATACATGCACGTATAGTAATAATAGCAATCCATCATCAAAACACAGGTACTCAACCAAAAGCAGTATCAAAAAGCAAAGTTGATGATGATGGTGTCAGTAGATGGTGATGCCAATAGATGAACAGAGAGAGAGAGGTGGCAATGTGAACACAGCATTGCTCATAAGGGTACTCATTTATTTATTTTTTTATGCAAACTAATAAATTGTGTTAAGAATCTATGATAGAGTTCCCATACTTCCTATAATATTGAGATGTCTGTATATGAATTTAACCATCTGTCAAACTTTCTCCTGCTGACCTTCTTCAGCAGAAATCTGGGGGAGACAACAAGGTAACGATTGTGCTTGATAAAGCTGTGAGCTTTTCCTTTGGTGTAAGCAACCTTCTTCTTGTCACCAATTCTCCCAAGGAATACCAGTGTCTCAACGCAGTATAATGGGCAGCTGTGATGTCCTCATCAGTCTAGTAAACCAGTCATCTCCTTTGCCTATTGCTTTTATTTATGTCCAAAAAATTCTGAGATCCAAATGCCCAGCTACCTTCTGATGCAGAATTAAAAACAGCTAAAACAACATTCCATCCTGTCAGGTACATATAAAAGGATTAGGATACCTGCCAGAAAAAGGATCAGAAACCAAGATAACTGATTCAAGTGTTTCTGAAATAGTTTTATGCTGAAGCTGGAAGTATAAAGAACACATAAAGTTAATGTTTTTTTAAAAGCTTCTTTGGCAGAAGCCAAAGCATGCTTTTTATATTATTATCTTGATTTCACAGTCTACCAGGTATTACTGATTGGATTCCAAGAATCTAGGAATCAGTGAGGTATCATCAAATAATATACTAAGTTCCAATAACGCCACTTTTTGTGATTATGTTATTGTGATCGTATCTATGGCAATTTCATTCAGATGTTCCATCAATCAATTTGGAATTGCTCCCAGAAACCCCTATCACCACTGGAGCCACAGTTGTTTTGTTTTCGCAAGGGCAATAAATCTCAATTTATAGGTCTCAATATCATAGAATCATAGAATCGTAGAAATGTGGAGTTGGAAGAGACCACAGGGGCCATCCAGTCCAACCCCTTACCATGCAGGAACACCCTCAAAGCACTCCCGACAGATGGCTATACAGCCTCTGCTTAAAAACCTCCAAGGAAGGAGACTCCACTACACTCTGAAGCAGCATATTCCACTGCTGGACAGCCTTGACTGTCAGGAAGTTCTTCCTGAGGTTCAGGTGGAATCCCCTTTCCTGCAGATTGAATCCATTGCTCCTTGTCCTGGTCTCTGGAGCAGCAGAAAACAAGCCTACTCCCTCCTCTACATGGCATCCCTTCAAATATTTAAACATGGCTATCATGTCCCCTCTTAACCTTCTCTTCTGCAGACTAAACATACACAGCTCTCTAAGTCTATCCTCATAGGGCATGGCTTCCAGGCCCCTCACCATTTTGGTCACCCTCCTCTGGACTTGCTCCAGCTTGACCAGGTCCTTCTTGAATTGGGGTGCCCAGAACTGGACACAATATTCAAGATGAGGTCTAACCAAAGCAGAGTAGAGTGGTACCAGTACTTCCCTCGATCTAGACACCATACTCCTATTGATGCAACCGAGAATTGCATTGGCTTTCTTGGCTGCCGCATCACACTGCTGACTCATGTTCGGCTTGTGGTCTATTAAGACTCCTAGATCCCTTTCACAAGTACTGCTATCCAGCCACATGTCCCCCATCCTATATTTCTGTATTCCATTTTTTCTACCTAAGTGTAGGACCTTACATTTCTCTCTGTTGAATTTCATTTTGTTAGCCTTGGCCCAGCTCTCTAATCTGTCAAGGTCATTTTGAATTTTGATCCTGTCCTCTGGCGTATTAGCAACCCCTCCCAATTTGGTGTCATCTGCAAATTTGATGATCATGCCCCCTATTCCCTCATCCAAGTCGTTGATGAAGATATTGAACAGCACTGGGCCCAGGACAGAACCCTGTGGCACCCACATTCTCTCCAGGATGAAAAACAGCCATTGGTGAGCACCCTTCAGGAATGGTCAGTCAACCAGTTACAGATCCACCTGACAGTAGCCCTGTCCGGCCCACATTTTACTAGCTTCTTTGCAAGAATGTCATGGGGAACTTTGTTAAAGGCCTTACTGAAATCGAGATATGCTACATCCACAGCATTCCCTTCATCTATCAAGCTAGTAACTCTATCATAAAAAGAAATAAGATTAGACTGGCATGACTTATTTTTGAGAAATCCATGTTGACTTCTCGTGATTACCTCATTGCTTTCTAAGTGATTAAAAACTGACTGCTTAATGATCTGCTCCAGGATCTTTCTGGGTACTGATGTCAGGCTGACTGGGTGATAATTATTTGGGTCCTCTTTTTTTCCCTTCTTCGAGACGGGGACAACATTTGCCCTCCTCCAGTCTGCTGGAACTTCTCCTGTCCTCCAAGATTTCTCCAAGATTATAGCAAGTGGTTCCGAAATGACCTCTGCCAGTTCTTTTAACATCCTAGGATGCAATTCATCTGGCCCTGGAGACTTGAATTCATCCAGTGTGGCCAGGTATTCCTGTACCACCTCTCTACCTATTATGTGCTGCATTTCCCCTGCTTCCTCACCTGCTCTCCAATTGCCAGGCTGAGTGCTTGTATCCTTCTGGGAAAAAACTGAGGCAAAGAAGGTGTTAAGTAGTTCTGCCTTTTCTCTTCCCCCTGTTAGTAATTCGCCATCTTTTCTGCTCAGCGACCCTATCGTCTCCTTCTTTTTCAAAATGTTTTCCCTCTCATTATTGTTGTTCTTGTGGTGATGGTTATTCTTATGAGTTCATGGGTGAGTCCCACTATGCATGAATAACATACCAACCCACCAAAATAAGTTGGAAGGAATAGGAACAATTTTTATTGGTTACAGCAGTAGCTAAGGCTGGTCTATGCGTGAGTCTGCATCCAGGCATCAATCAATCCACCTATTGATCAACAAGCCCAACCTTCTGGCCCATTGCTGGAACCCTTGGGATGACAGGCAAGGATCTACCCAGGTAGATGCCCCATGTGGTCCCACCTCCCACCAAGGAGTGCAGGAAAGGTATGCACCCCTGAGCTTTGCAAGACCACACCTGCTCACAAACTCCTAGTCTCCCCAACACTAGCTGTGCCAGGGAGACACTGGCAACCTCTGTCCTGTATCCAGGACCCATGCCAAGTACCCCAAAAGTTGTGACAACTGACATATTTACAATTAGACAGAAATTTGCAATCAGTGCCAACATACCACATGATGCACAACAAATCATCCTGATAGAGGGTGGTTGGTTGGAACAATGCTCTGCAAAAAACTGCTGAGTGTATGTTAGAGCAAGCAATAAATACTTCCCACCTGAAGACTGCAAGCAGCTCATTCCAATCAACTCTTCCAGCTAATTAATTCAAACTGTGGTTTACATCCATTTGCTGGTGGTTCCTGCTTCCCCCACCCCAGGCCTGTGCCATACCATGTGGCACCTTGGGAAAAAGGAGCAAGACAGTGACCATGGGATGGAGGCTGATAGCTCTCCATTCCTGCCCTGGCCCACAAATTCTGCTATGCAGGTAAGTGCATGGTACAATTTCCCCAATAAGAGCTGCTGGGTTCATAACTTAAATCAAAGGGAAGGGTTGTCACATGGGGAAGGGGTTAAGAGCCTTCTTATTCAGGGCAGGTCTTCCAATCACAACTCACAAAAGATTTAATTATGGGAGTGTCGGTGATTGAAGGATCCAGTCTTGGGTTTCAGCCCTCAGAGAGGTGCAATCTAGTCCATGACTCCACTCACAGTGATGAAGGCTCTAGCTACAGCAGTGGCATATTAAAGGATATGACTGGAAATGAGTGTCTACATGTGGGGATGTCCTCAAAAGCAGTAGGGTTGCTTCCACGTATCTTTAACAAATGAAGAAACAAACATTACCAACTATAGGACTCCTGTCCCCACTAAGGTCATTACGTACGGACACCCTTTTTCCTGCCACATTAAAGATTAACACGTTTTATTCAGAATTATTTATCAGGGACTTCAACTAACCCATTTCACATGAAGCAGGCTGCAGTATATGGAAGCACACAGAAAATAGAAGGCAAAATAAAATGCTTCCATGTCAATAGGACAGTGGATGTGCTATGGGTTTTAGTCTTAACTTTAAAGGAGCTCTTCAACACATTGAACCTATTTTGGGGATAGGTTTCAGCATGTTGCATAGCTTCTTTAAATTTAGAGTTAAAATCAGCCTCAACTCTCTGTCCATTCCTGCTCTAGACTGTTCTAGTGCTATTATTCCACTTTCAACATCCTATAGAATCCTGGGATTTGCAGTTTAGGAAGGGGCCTTTGAGGCCCCTCCCCAAACTGCAAACCCCAGGTTTCCATAGGATGTTGAAAGTGGAATAATAGCACTAGAACAGTCTAGTGTGGTCCCTCCCAATGACTTGGAAGCCATCAGTTATCACTTGACATAAGACTTTTTGTTAAAGTTAGGTATATATACCACTGGATTAAATTTAAAACATGAACTTGTGCCTAAGGAGACAATACTGTTATTCTGCTCTACATGGAAACAACAAATTTTTGTATAAGCAAGGAAACAGGTATAAGAGACACGGACAGCTGAAGACAATTTGCTCCACAGATGTGGAGAAGATGCCTGTGTTCACACCGCTAGTCAGTCAAATTGTGCAGTACATAATCCTGCCAGTACTTCTGAAATATTTTCTCCCATTTGATGACAGCCCAAATCAGTTGTATGCATCCCTGTCTAATGATAGAGCCAGCCTTAAATGGGAGCGCGGGAATGGATTCTATTAGACACTCTACAAGGAGATGAAAATGGCATCAAAACAAGACAAATCACAATTCGTTAGTTAATCACTGTGGACAAAAAGGCATGCTTTTGTCAGAGATGTAATCCAGAAATTGATTTTTCCCCCTCTCGCATAAGTAGAAGAACATCATCAACAGGAGGTATTGACAAAAATATTATCTTTCAGTATTTGCATTTTGAATGGTTTAGATAATAGTTGCGTGTCAGCTTTTAATTATGCTGCTGGTTTTAAGGTGAGAAATCAATGGGGAAATAGAATAATGTGATTTGGTATCTGTACTACAATTTATGACAAAAATAGCCCCAGACTTGCCTGGGAGCCTGTGCTTACAAATCATGTTGGAGATGAGCAAAGTAGATGTGAGATATCATCTTGGAGTCATCAGTGGCTTCATCTCAGGAGCGTGTGTGGTTTCTGTGAGCTCATAAAATGGGTGTGAAGCCTTGTTGGCTGTGGGCAGCCTCTCCCTGGGATACTTTAAGTTTTCATTCAGGTCCACTGTGTATAAAAATGTTCCTTACCACATAACCCAGATTCAAGCTTTAAACTCTCTCCCTCCATCCTGAGATGAGATGGCATTGGTTAAGCTTGCTAAATGTCATTATTTGTCTCCGTTTTGCACAGGGCTAAATAGAGTATGGATAGAAATGGGGCCTGCATGCCCATCATATCTACTTTGGAGTGTCCCCCTTGCCACTTTGAGGATATGGGAAATAGGTGTCATGCCCACTTTAGAGACAGGTGACCCTGACATATCCTCTGGTAACTGGAGAGCCACATGGTGTCTTTGAGCCATGAGGAATCCCACTTCAGTGGTTTCAGGTGGTTCTGAAAGGTGGACTGGGAGAGCAGTGTCATTGACCAACAGGTACATTGCCATGTATTTGGATCTAGATTCATGCACGGCCAAGCCTTTATAGCTGTAACTAGCAAAATTGTAGCCTTTATTTATTTCAACATAATGTGTTAATGCCAACGTGGCAGCCCTTCTGTTATTGCCACAGGGCCTGAAAATATCAGTTTCTATTTGGCTGCAACAGCACTGATCAGAGGCAATATGAAATAAGTAATAAAAATGCATGAATTTCAGAGGCCCTACGATGCAATGCAGTGGTTCTTAACCTTTTCTTTCCCAGGGACCCTCTGTAAATATAATCGGTTGACAGGGATCCCCAAGACTTAACTCAAAATTTAAATATTTAACTTTAGATTTAAATATTCAAATATTCATTTAACTATTTATTTATTTATTTATTTATTTATTTATTTATTTATTTATTTATTTGAGGCGTATGGAGACTACAAATCCCCTCTCAGACACTGGGTGATCTTGGGCAAGCCACGTTCTCTCAGTCTCAGAGGAAGGCAATAGCAAACACCCTCTAAACGAATCTTGCAAAAAAAAAAAACCAAAAAACAAACCTGTGATAGGTTCATCTTAGGGTGGTCAGAAGTGACATGAAGGCAAACAACAACAAAGTCCACTGACAGAGGGAGGTTCTTTCTAGCCGTCATGTCTCTCTCCTTTGAAAACAGACTTATGGCATCCCTAAGGCAAACCTATCGTGAGGGTTTTCTTGGCAAGATTTGTTGCCTTTGCCTTTCTCTGAGGCTGAGAGAATGTGTATTGCCTGAGGTCACCCACTGGGTTTTCATGGCCAAGTGGGGATACAGACCCTGGTCTCCAGAGTCATAGGCCATTTCCACACGGGCTTAAAGAAACGGTGCAGAGCGTCCTCCAGGGAGGACGTCTGCACCTGGGAGCGGACTGGGTCAGACCTACTTACTGTAGTTCCACACCTCAGCCCGCTCCCTAACGACCCGAAGTGGTCATCCAGCGTGCTTTTGAAAGACCGCTTAAAACAGGTCTTTCAAAAGCACAGAGTGTGCCACTCCATTCCCACACTCCGGTGCAGATTTGCAGGCTCGCACTAGTGCAAGCCTGCAATCTGCTGGGGGCGGGCTTTAGGCTGGCGAGCTTCAGCAGTTGGTCAAGAACTGGAAGCCGCCATTTTCGTCCCCAGAGCAGCGTGGAGCAACGAGCACGCACTGCTCCAGAGCACTGCGGACCGGACTGGGGAGCCAAGAAGTCCAGTGAGTACTGGCACAGGGCAATTCCCTCACCCTGTGCGGAAATAGCCCTTGTTTGGATGTGTGTATATGCCTGCCACTGTGTCGCTTTCAGCAGGGACATGAGCAGCAGGGCAGGGAGTGCACATGCCGAAACTGTTTGGGAACAGCACGTGTCTGCTGCTATGTCCCTCGGGACCCACACCTCCTGCTGCTGCATCCCTCATTAAAGAGACATGGGAGCAGGCATGCGTATATGCCCAACCTGCTCTCCTGTTTGCAAATGAGGGGGCAGTTTCGGCACCTGCACCGTCACCCCACTGCTGTGTCCCTGTGGCTGTCACTGCTGGTGGTGTCAAACAGCAGGCTTTCAGACCCCCTGTGAGGGCTCCGCAGACCTCCAGGGGTCCACAGACCCCAGGTTAAGAACCACTGATATACGCCACTATGACAAAGTTCTGGGGGGATTGCTATCTGGAGTGCCAGTGTAACCTGAAAGCAAGTTGCTAGGCAACTAGAATAGCACCTCAAGAGAGAAAAAAAGCCCAGTAGTGTGAGGAAGGGGCATATGGCTGAGTGAAAAAGTTATGTAAAACCAAGTACCTGTGTTTACTTTTGTTCTTTCAGTGAGAACCTAGCAAGGAGCTGGGGAGTGGAGTCCTTCGGTTATCTGGAGCTTGTGGCTGTTTTGCGAGGTTTACATCTCAGTAGAAGCCTAGTGAGAGGCAGAAGGGTAATTAGGCCTTAGTAGGATCTGGTCAGAGAGTATGACCTAGATTGGGGGTTACGGCTTTGGTGGAAGTTTAGCTAAAAGTATCACCATTGATCTGCATTTGAACTCTAACATGCTACTTTATCCATATTGTTATCTTAGTAAATGTTAGTTTAGCTTCGTAAATACCTACTCAACTTGAGTTCTCTACAGTAGTAAGTAACACAGAAAGCACACAGCCATAGAATTGATAAGTGGTTCTAATTAAACATTGAATCCCTCGCCTTTTTACACAGAGACAGTGTTTACAGGGAGTGGAGGCAGAGCCGTGTGGTAAAGACAGGGTACCTTATTGAACTGGGAACCGCCACAACGATCTGCACAAATATGCATTGGTGAAGAATAATACCAATATGTTTTGTTATTTGGTGGAACATGAAGAAGACATGTGTTCTCATGGAAAAAGCTGAAGATACAATTACATGACAAAATCCTGAACTGGCAACAAACTCCATGGTATACTTTTGATAAGTCACTGATTTTTCTCTATCAGTGAAAGGAGAGTAATTTGGTACCAAGACACAGTTTTCAGTAGGGTGTGACACTTTTGGATGTTTACATGTGTCAAGTATTTGGAACACTATCAAATTCTTGTTAATGCCTTTGCAATAGTCGTGGCCTAAATCCAGTTGCTTGTCTCAATGGGACTAGCCCCACTGATTCAATGAAACTGATGTAAATGTTGACTTCCCAAGCTCCCACTAATTAAATGAGTTTGCTTTAGTTGGGACTGACAATTGGACTTAGGCCATTAAATATAGGATGAACATTCTACAATTCTAACCACATAAGACTCATACAAAATGTTAATCAAAATTAGGTCTAGATTTCCATAAATTGAGCAATACGTTCTGGGCTCAGGATGCTATATGTGCTATTCATGCCTTAAACAATTGAAGGGAAATGGTACTGATAAATACCAGATGGAATATTTCATGGTAAAATGCTTTCATCTAGCAATGCATGCCCCATCATAGGAGAACACAGTGCAAACAACAGAATACACATTGTGTCTTTTGCTTGACCGAAAATGAGATCAATTATTTCCATTTAAATTGGCAGTCCTGATCTAAAATATGAATTCTAGTGTAACTCTCGTATAATGATGTGTATATACAAAATGTTGAACTATCTGAATAGTGCTATAAACTAGTGATAGGCAAACTGACCCTGGAACCCGCTGGGTGATCCTGGGCAGGTCACATACTCTCAGCCCCAGAAAACCCCATGATAGATTTGCCTTAGGGTCACTATAAGACAGAAATGACTTGCAGGCACACAACAACAAATAACTCATGATTTGCTTGCTGAGCTATAAATCCAAACAATACATTTACACATAAGTTTTCTGTTATTATCAAGTTTTGAAATGTCTTCAGATATTTCCAAATTTCCAAAGTACACAACAGAACAGCTATGGGCTCACGGTGTTTTTTTTCACTGTTCAGTTCACAAAAATGTGCCTTCGTTTGGATGACTATCAGATGTGCTTTGGTTATAGAGTTAGATGGGGAGGTGGAGCCAACCCTCAGTGAAAATGGCTCTATGACATCACAGGAGCAGTTAACATTTTACTAATGTTGTGATACTGTCAAGGAGAAGGAGACTGCTCTGGGCATAGAGTAACTATTTTATTTATAAGATATTTGTATCTCAGTCTATATTACAAAGATTGCAAGAAGATGTACAATAAAATCAAACTTGTACAAGTGTCCCTTCAAATAAGGATTTTGCGTCCAATATACATGTGTGTGTATGGGTATGTGGACAAAACGAAGACAATAACTCCCCCTCCCATAAGAAATCTGCCTCCCCAGTAAAATTTTCCTTCAGTCTCCAAATGTCTGGCATTGCAGAGAATGATGGAACAGAAAATCATTCACACCTAGAACTCCTTGCTCTGTTTGCATTCCTTTAGTAACCATGTCTGTCCCTTTTCTTTGGATGCCTAAACTGTATTTCTAAACTCTTAAGTGAAGTTCTAAGTTATTACAATGCTAAAAAAAGTTGGACTGAAAGAAAAATTCATTTGACACACACTTTTTATGTGGAGGGAATGCTTCTATTCTGTTTCTCCCTCTGTAGGTACAACCCTGAATTTTAAACAATTTAAAGCAGTGAAAAGTTATTTTAAAAGGATTAAAACATATTAAATAATTTAACAAGTCTAGGGAGGCCCATTTAAAATCAGCTAAAACAATCAAAACAATTTAAAACCAGGCAATTGTTCAGATTTATAGATTTTGGTGAAAATCCATGTTTTTACTTGCCACCAGAATGATTGCAATGTTGGATCCAATTGGGCCAAAACTACAGGATTAATGTAAAATAATCCTATACATTGTAGGAATGTGAAGCTAAATTTCTTTCCCCACCCTGAACAATATGAAGACACACCTTGCCAAAAAAAATTGCCAGCCTCCACAAAACTTCTCTTCCCCAGCATGAGAACAAGACAAAGAGTACTTTTTCGTTAGAAGTATCTATAATTTGTGCAAAGATGTCTATGCACAAAGCAACTTTACTTTCACTTTACTCTTTTTTTTTTTTTTAAAAAAAGACTATTCGTGTTTTAAGTATGCTTTGGAAATAATCTCGGAAAAGTGAAATAAAGTCTGGCTTTAAAACTTCCTGAAATGTTCAAACTTCAGCAAAAAATTGGATCCCCAAGTTCCCATTTTCAAGTGAGAGGAACTTCCTTTAAGAGAGGAAGGTTACCTTTGACAGAAGAAGATACCTTTTGCCAGAGGATGCTCTTTCCATGGAAAGAAGGAAGGCTTAGGATTCAAATCCTATTCATTTATAAATGTACAGTCCTCACTCCACATTCGTGAGTTTGACCTTTGAAAATTTGATTATTTACAAGGCATGTGCATGTCTTCGCTCTGTGTGTGCCTTCCTTCTCCATGCTTGGGCAAAAGGGAAGAGGGGAGTATGGGGTAATATATGTGGTTTCCTTCTTTCCCCATGCCTGGGCCAATGACAAGGGAAAAAAAGTGTGGAGCCTGGGGGGGAGGATGGGAAGGTGAGTATGTGCATGCATTGCCTGGATTGCTGAGTCAAGGCACCAGGGAAGAAGATACCCACAGTTTCACAACTCTCTAAGAGTCCTGTGCCCTGAACCCTTTTGTAAGTGGATGAGACACTGTACATCAAGCACACTGAAACCTTCTATTGAAAAGAATTAACAATGGCAAACATCCCTGACTTTCCAGAGTAACCGTTTATTGTTTTTAATAGTTGGCATAATATACCATTTGGGATGGGTTGCTCCTATATCAGAACTTTTGAGGGCTCCAAAACCCTTCTTGGGTTGTGCCAAGAGGACCACGGAGAAGAAGGCAACATTTCTTTTCTTGGAGTGGCAGTGCACTTTTATGACACCTCCAATATTTTTCGCCAAGGTCTGGGGTTGTTTCGGGCTCATGGGTGGGTTGTGGATCTTGTAGATCCATTGCTTCTCACAACATGCCCTCCAGCCCAGCTCCTTCTTCCTTGTACCAAAACTAGAGTTCCACTGTTAAACAGGCAAAGGCTATGGAGGTTCTTGTCAGAGCCAGGACAGGGCACCTGAAGTCAAATTTCCTTCTCTAGGGGTATACTCGCCCTTGGAGGGCAGATCACAAGAATTCTATGGTATTCTTCTGGAGATCATAGGACTGCAGCAGTTGTCTCTAATCAGCTATACAGCATGAACATGTGATTTCTATCTCATAAAAAAGCAGCATTCTGCCTAATGGCTGGACAATTTCTAAGCATCTTTATGTAATGACATTGGGAGATTCAAGGGTAAACATTAGAAATGAGAGTGAGCTACATAAGGAACTTGCTATAGAAAATAAAATAATATAATAAAATAAAATAAAAGGAATTGATATCACCAGCTCTAAGAATCAATATTACGGTTTTGAAGCTGGAAGTAGATAGGATTATTTTTAAGTTTCAGAAAGTGCATAGAAATAGCTGACATGATTAACTACTTCCATATATTTTAGAAAATTGGCAGTTACTCTATGCATTGTGGGTGGCTTTGGATATAATATGAAACATAATACAAACACAAAAGTAAAAACAAACACCCCCGCCCATCCCTTGCCATACTTTCACTGATGATAGGTCAGAAGGCAAGTCTTATAAAACAAATATTTTAGAAAAAAAAAGGCATGCTCATTTCCAAAACTGAAAAATAAAACTGAGATTAAACAGAACTCCATTTTGCTTCAGAAACAGCACAGAGGGAGGGGACAGGAATATGTTAATTTTATTAACATCAGTTGCATGTATTGCTACACCTACAAAATTGAAGCAGCTTACAAATAATTTTAAGAGGAGTTTGCAGAGTATGGAGAGAGAACCATCATGGATGCCACCCCTCGCACCTCAGAGAAGAGAAAGGCTTCCTCCTGTCTGTCTGCCACTGGTCTGCCTGTTTCCACCTCTCTCTCTCTCTGTGCACTGGTGCCTGACGTCTGCTCTGAACAGGACCGGGCCTCTACAGCAAGGAGATAAAAGCTGCCTACTTGAGGTGGCAGGTCCCCCACTGGTGGGGTCATCTCCAAACAGAGGAGCCTCTTTAGGGCTAGAGTGGGGGCAAGTGTCATAACTCACCCCCTGCTGGACTAAAATGAGCAGGAGAAAGAGGCAGAATTCCAAGAAGCTGCAGCTCTCTCTGAATCCCATGAGATGGGGGGCTGGGGCAGTAGTGGATCCTGCTCCCTAGGAGGAC
Source organism: Cyclura pinguis (assembly GCA_030412105.1). Taxonomy (NCBI): domain Eukaryota; kingdom Metazoa; phylum Chordata; class Lepidosauria; order Squamata; family Iguanidae; genus Cyclura; species Cyclura pinguis. The sequence goes on from CM059602.1 coordinate 112,041,619, forward strand.
TTGGCGATACTGCAGATGCTGACGCACCCCTGTCTTTTGTTGAGAGATGGAGAGAGAAATGCCATACCCAGCACTGGCTAAATAACAAACACTGACCCAATTAGGCACCAATAAGGCAGCTGTGGCCTTGGAAGAGCTGCTAATAAATATTCTGACAGTTCTGCCTCAGTCTTATTGCCGACAACTGTACACTCAACACAATACTTTCCTCTGTTCCTGTTTTGTCTTGACCTTCTATTGGCTACATTTGGACTATCCTGTTTACTTTTAGTTGGTTCATCTACCTGGACTTCAGAACTGCTGATATGACTACTGGGCGACCCTTGTGCTTCTCCTATCATCTTCCTCAGATAAGCTGTGACTGACCCAGACTGGACTGATGACTGCTCCTTGCATCAACAACCTGCTGGCTCAGGTACTTGGTAATTTGTGTTCAGGACAGCAAGGGCCAGTCCCCCTGGTTGAAGGTAGAGGACTATTTTTAATGTTTTTTTTTTTTTAAAAAATAATAATAATTGTGGTCTTTTTTAAAAAAATCATATTTGCTGGTAGTCTAAATATACTAAAAGCACCAGATCCCATGTGGTTTTGGAAGCTAAGCAGGATAAGCCCTGATTAGTACTTGGATGGGAAACCAATGAGAGGGAGAGGGGAAAACAAGTGGGTTCTTGTGTGTGTTTTTAAATCTTTTTTATCATGACCAGTGTTTGTACATTGTTTTCATCTTATTTTTAATGATTATTTAATTCTTTTTGACCTTTATACAAATGCCATTTTAAGTGTATCTTGTTTTCTGAATGCTGTGGGCCTTCTCGGGTCCAGTGTAAGGAGAAATAAATTAATAAATGAAGCTTTAAATAATTAAGATTCTGAAACATTATTATTATTGTTAGCATATGTAAAACAGCAACCACAAATGAACAGGATTTACCTGATACATAAGTAAAGAGAAGGTAAACTCATCCAAAACACTAAACAGCAAACAATAGCAAGTAATAGTTTGAAAGTGGCAACCATTAGGTTCCTTCCCAAAGGCTTGTTTAAAAAGATGACCTTTAGAAAACTCCCAGAATGTCAGTACAGGATCCTAATGAAGTGTTCCTTCAGGAAGTTATTGGGGCTATATCAGAAAAGGCCTTGCTTCTTCCTTTGGCCAACAGCATATCCTAAAACATCCATATTTTGAGAATCATACATTTTTTAATTAGGCATGCAGTTCATAGTATTACTACTAAAATTTTCATTTCACTGTCAAAGCAGTGCTAAAGAAGCAAATAAATAATACCATTCACATACAATTAAAATTAAAGGATGTGTTTAAAAGCCTATCTGAATGAACAGGTCTTTAAAATCCACCCAAAAGCAGTAAGAGCTTTTCCCATTTGTGTTGCCACTGTTGAAAAGGTCAAGTCTTTGCACTCACCTGTTCTGCTTCCAGCTATCCCAGTTTGGCAGGGACTGTCCTGATTTCCATTGTTGTCCCATTTTTTCACGTGCTTTTAGAATGTTTCATTTTTCTCTCTTTCTTTCACCTGCTCCTTTGTCCCCACCTTACTTCCATTAAGGCAAACTAAGGTCATTTCCACACGACAGGCCTGTGCCTCTTCTGGGACAGGATGGCAGCAGTCTGCAGGTCATGCGTCCACACAATGTCATCACCAGCCTGCTGCCATCCCCTTCTGAAGAGTTGTGCTCATACAGTTTTTACAAAACGGAAAAATCCGTTTTGGTCCTGCAATTGTGTGGTGCTCCTGTCCCTTCCAGCTGTGCGGAAGCTATGGAAGCACAATGGGAATGCTTCGTTCCGTAGTGCAGCAATGGAAAGTGCCTGGCTTTGCTGCAGAAGGAAGAGGCGGCACCATCGCACCCCCTTCCAGATGGAGAAGCAGGTGTGGAGGGGAGTGTTGCTGATGCACTCCCTTCCAGACCAGACATTGCAGCGCAACAATGCAGAAGAGCGTCATTGTGCAGAAATGGCCTAAGTTCAGAATGCAAAAGCAGTTTGTACTCAACTAACTCAGGAGAAGGGAGAAGAGAGGAGAGGAGGGGGTGGAATGTTGCCCTTCCCACTAGACTCAGGTAAAACCAAATTGCTGCAAGCTCTTCTGGCTTGTATGTTCTTCGTCATTCAAAATCCTTGTCATCTTGATTGCATTCTGATGTTGCTTGGCCACACATCCCAGTTTTTATTTGTGAAATGTTGGAGGGTATATACTTCCTGCAGTGTCACAGAAACAGTGAGGTTTCTGAAGCTGGTGTTCACAGTTTATATGGGAGAAGATTGCTAATGTATTTTCAAAACGCATGAAATCTGTTGCTTTCTGCATCAGTGGTAAACTGCTCAGTGTCAAGAAATAGGAAAGAGGCTGTTGGGCATTTAACAATGTGGCCAAGCTTAACCTAGCAGATGTTGTTTGATTCAGATCCTCATAAGATTCTCTGATATTCATAGTGGGAAGAACACCCAACAACAAAGCTGCCTTGTAAATACATAACAGCCATACAAAGTGCCTCACACGTGCGAAATGATAAGCTTTTTTTTTTCTTGACGCTTGTCTTGTTAGGCATTAGATGACTCCCAGGGAAGTTTTGAGAGAGATTCTGTGTAGCCTGCTGGTTCTAGGGGACTGCTTCCTTAGCTCTTCTTGAATCAAGGAGCAGATTCCTAAGAAAGTTATTCTTTCCTACCTTGCAGTGGAGATAACAAGAAACATCAGACAGTCTTGTACTGAGAGTGTCATTTCTTTGATGAAAGTCTTCCTCACTTTCACATTCACAGTTCATCAGTAAGATGGGGTTTTGGTTACCATTGAAAGGAACATGCAAACAAGATACTGTATTTCAAAAGCAAAGTTAGGACTATCTACGATTGTTTGTTTCCACCACCCAAAACCAATTTTCACATCCATTTCTGAGACAGTCAAGCTCACATAGTGTTTAAAATGCCATTTGCATGGAACAGCCTCTCTCCATGACATTCATGGAAAATGAACATCAGAGGGGAAGAGAAAATGTCGTTTTAAAGCAGACAAAGGGGTCCCTATAGTCTTTCAGATGTTGTTGGACTCCAGATGTTCTCAGGCTCCAGATGTTGTCCAGAATAAGGGCAGGCAAAATGGCCATCCCCAGCTTATAGCCAATACAGGAATTGTTACCCTAAAGGTAGGGAACCCCTGAGGTCCTCCAGCAGTACCTGCCCTTCCCTGCATAAATGGGGAATTAATTAGTTCTAATTAGGAGGGTTGAAAGAGGTGGGATAACCTACCAAAATCTTTCCATCAATGTTTACGGGTCCTTGCAGGAAAACCAGCCAGAGATTCAAAAGTAAACTAAAATGTATTTATTGAGGGGAATTGAGGGGAATCATGCACACGCACAAGATTCAAACAGTCACACACTCACACAAGAGCTAGCTGAAGGAAATGGAGGAAAGGTTAATAGCAAGACTTAAAGGAATGGGCAATAATTACCAATCCAGAAGAGTAGCGAAGAAACAGCAATGTGACTTAGACTTGTCTCTAAGGGCACTACAATCAGGATTCAAAATGACAGAGCAGCATTCAGCAAGCAAAATGCTGTGTCTGACTGCTCAAAACTGACAGTTTTTATACCCAATTTTTACCTAGTGGGCATGGGTGTAAATGACTCTCTGGCCAAGTAAACAAAGGAGTTTGCAACAGATACCATGGGGTCTAGAATGAGTTTATGGTTTTAGCATGTAGATGACAAAGAGTTAATAGCTGATTTGATAATTTATGCCATTTGGGCAGGCAGTGAGATAAAGGAATAGGTGTTGAAAGGAAGAGATGACAGGAACATACCAATTAACATTTCTGTGTGAACTCAGTGATGGCTAGCTGGAAGTTTGTTAGCACTTGAATGCTTCTGGTAACTGTCCTGCTATGACTGGACAGTGCCAGGGAACAGTTTTGTGACTCGCTTATTCAGCCAACTTGCCTCTTATCCAGCATGGCTTTCAGCCACAGCAGTGTATGATTTATACCAAATGTAGGGGTGTACGACTGCTAACAGAATTCCTTTGGTACTGACAGCAAGGCAGAAGCATTAGAAAAGAGGGGAAATGAGGAACACCATGTCACTAATGATAACGAGGTCAAAAAATGTCACCCACACTTATTTGATAAGAGGGCATTTCTGCTCATCCCCAAGCATCTTGCATCTGATACAACACTTGCCATGTTACCCTTGCCTGCACAGGAAACAGTTATCTGCCAGTGGCTCCTACAGTGCCAGAGTATTGAACTAAATGTTTCACACGATGCTGCCATTCCAGACATTGCAGCATGAAATCAGATCCTGGAAAAGTTACTTTTGGACTACAGTTCCATGGCCACTGACTGGGCATATATTCTGGAAACCGTTGTCCAAAATGAAAATGCATGTGTGCACATGCACACACAAATGCACACACACCTGAGCTTTCAAGTTGCCTGTCAATTCATGGTGACTACATGAATTTCATAGGGTTTTTGGGGAGTAAACCCTGTTAAACACAGTGGCACTTACTTTTGAGTAAATATGAAAATTCTGTAGAAATTTTCCTGAAAAAGAATTCAAATTGTATTGGGCTCAATCAAGCATACTCCCTTGCATCTGGAGGTCTTTGTGGTGATGATGATGATAGTGGTGATGACAATGGCAGATATAGCTAAAAAAATTAGAAATATAATTAACCTATCCATAAAATGAAAAGCATCACCATTAAAAAGAATAACAAATATAACTACATAGTACATTGAATGCCATTTCCCTCTGAGCAGTCTTTAACTTCCTTTGAAAGGATGGCATCGAGTGGGTTCCAGGGTCTTGGAGAAGCCACCAAAAAGGTCCTCTCGTACGCTCCCACCAGATGTGCCTGGAAGATTAATGGGACAGAGAAAAAAAATGGCCTCCACAGACCTCTCTTCTTTCACAACTATCTTAACAGTATTTATGCATTCATCATAAAAATATTTTAATATATTAGTCCTTTCATTGCCTGGTTTTCTAAACTATTTTGGGGAAACTATAAATAAAGATGATGATCATATGTTCAAAGATGTTGAAATTTAAACTATCTAGCCACTGAATATACCAAACTGCTGCCCATGCACAAATTACAGCGTGAGGAAAAGGTAGCTTAATCCATGGTAAATATAATGTTGGTCAGTAACATTTCTGGCAAAGCATGCTTAAACACACCCATGCACATAAATATATATAAATATAAATATAAATATATAAAATATCAGTGAGTTTCTGCAGCTAGCAGATTTTGAACAATTGTGGGGTTTAGTTACATAAAACTTATCAACTCAGTTTCAATTATGTAAACATAATTATATCGATAAGTATTGATAATTATAATTATAAACTGCCACCTACTGTATAGTTCAGTTTCATCTTTGGGAACTGAAGAAGATGGAAGCAAAAATGTTTTGCTCTTGGTATATATTTTTAAGTTCTGTTTGTTAATTGCTTCATTAAATATATATAGTTAAATTTATAAATATAAGCATATATTATAAAATTTGGTGGAAAGCTAAATGAAGTTCTACTCCATCCAATTTGTTCCACCCTGTGACTGGACATTACAGATGACAACCTGCTTTTCATTCGATGGCCTATGTTCTATTGCCTGATATTTTTCAGGCAGGCCCTGCACGATCAATGATTCATCTACAGTCATCTGGATGTGTGCAATTTTTTAATGCCTAGCACTTAATCAGAGTCTTCAAAAATAAATTAAAATAAGATATAAAATAAGAAAAGGAAAAGAAATAAAGCAAGATTGTATATAATGCAAGGCAACAATGTAACAAGGTAATGTAACAAAGCAGCAATGTAACAATGTAAGATTATCTTTTAAACAGAAACTATATATGAATGGAATGTAAACAAGCAGACTCAACTGGAAAAAAGAAAAAAGCTTGAAAGTGGGGAAGGGTTTTTTTTTAATTTCCAATTTAAAAATTTAATAAACATGTTTAAAAAAAATTAAAAATTGGATATTCAAATAGGATAGTTCACAACTTTTTCTCTTTTTAAATAAACAGATAACTCTCAATATTTCAGGAAGAAAAGTAATTGCTGATCTTACCTTTTTGCCTTTTCATAGATCACATGGGCACATTCAATATCCACTTGAATACAAAATTGGAATGTTGCTAAGGTCTGTACTTTTTTCCCATTCTTTCAGAATGACCCTTTGAAGCTGTCATCATTCTGCTGATTAAAAGAAAACAAAAAAACAAGGGGAGGTGGTTCTTAAATAGACCTCTTATGTTCTGAAGTCTGATTCAAAGGTCATTGCTGAAAAAGAAAAGCTCTGGGTAGTATACAAATGGTTTAGAGCCAGTATGGTATAATGCAATCATGGCTAATATTTGCAGTTTGAAAGCCAGTTAATTCTACACAAAATGAATGGTCAGTTCCTTAATATACTTGGTGCCATTAAACAGTAAATACTTTACAGTTGAGAGCCAGCATGTTATAGTGGTTCGAGTGTTGGACTACAACCCCGGAGACCAGGGTTTGATTCCTTACACAGGCCCTTTCTGCATGGCATTTTCCATGCAAAAGGGCACCCGAAGTTTTGCGTGATTGTGAGGAGTGATCTGCATGATGCACTCACAATCGCATGATGCTCCAGGGGCTGGCAGGCGCCGATCACGCACCTTTTCATTTTTGGCTAGAAGCCAAAAATGGTGTGCAATGGCACATTCTCTTGGGCCCCACACGCACTTACCTGGTGTACGGAGCCTCCAGAGCCATGCCAGTCACACTTCCTGCCCCAGTGCAGCCTGGGAAGGTCCCAGGCTGCACTGTGGAAGGAAGAGGTGGGGCTCTCATGTGAACAGGCAGCTCGTGCAGAGCCGAAGGATCCCGGACGCGAGAGCCTCTTGCCAGAGGCTGCTCGCACGATCCCCGCACCCCAGCACCAGAAGAAGGTAAGGTGCGGAAAGGGCCACAGTCATGGAAATGCACTGGGTGACCTTGGATGCATCACACATGCTCAGCCGCAGAAAACATTGTCATAAGGTTTTCCTTAGGGTCACAATAAGTCAGAAATGACTTAAAGGCACACAACAACATGTTATGATTAATTAGGCATGTATGTTCAAGCAGAACATTCCATAAAAATATGTACATTTTTGGTTGGTTGGTCGGTTGGTTGTTGCATTTCTAGCACATGACTCCTCTTGAGAGTTCATGACTTTCCTCCTCCCCTTGTAAGATATATCAGACTGAGACAGAATGACTGGCCCAAGATCTTCCAGTGAGTTTCACAGCTGAGTAGGAATTTGAACCTGAATCTTTCAAGTCCAGCTCCCAACATTCTAACTACTATACTACACTTGCTATCATTCAGGGATTGGAATGATATCAAAAAAATGTTCCAAAAAAGGGGGTCAAAAAAGTGTTTTGCAAATGTTGAGAAACACTTATGGGAAGAATTCTGGATTGATAAAAATCTTCACAGTTTGAGATTTACTCTACCTAAAATTCACACAAAGTTGTTTTGTTTAGAGAACAGAATTTTCTGTGCAGGAAGCAAAATTTTTGCACAGAAAATAATTTATGCACAGAAAATATTGTTTCTGTGCAGAAAATGCTATTTCCTGCACAGAAATTCTATACAAAAAAATCCTGCATGAACTGTGCACAGAATAGTCCCAAACTGTGAATTTCACAGGGGTTTTTTTTGGAAAATTTGCTCGCAGTATAAAGAAAGTTCCCAAAATTCCTTCTTGTTTCCTCTGAGAAGAAAATTAGTGGATAATTCCATCCGTACTATCACTATATATTGCATATAAGCTTTTAAAAAGAACATCAACTGAGATAGCTGTAATCTCTACTTCTTACTTGAAAATATTTTGACAGGGTGCCAGAGGGCAGAAAAAATTGGGGCTGGGGGATGACATATCTTGTTAAGTCACCATGAATAATCTCTGAGTCTTAGAATAACACTCAGGCACAGAACTTACTTGAGGAAGAATGCGTGTGGGAGCACTCTGTTCATATAAGATGCACGAGAAGTCATAAAAAATGTCCTCATTAACTCATCATATTAGGTTGGCACAAGTCACTGCAAAATACAGATTAGAACTTTACCAAGGCTGTAAAGCCTGAACAACCTAGTGTTCCCCTCTGCTGTTTACTATATGACCAGTTTATCTAGCTGGATAGAGAGACTACTAGGGAACTAAGTTGGCAAGAGGCTCTCTGGATAGCAGCTTTTGGCTGGTAGGGATGGTTCTTCCTTACTTCCTTCGATTTCAGATCTTGTATAGTCTAGAAAACAGACAGTGCACTAAGTGCTAGAATAACTATATTAAAGGAACTGGGATGATGTAGTGACTTGAGTGCCGAAGTAGGTCCGGTTCGGATCTGCACTTAACCATGAAACTGACCAAACAACCACGGACTAGTCAGTTCCTCTTGTCCTGATGTTCCTCACAAGGTTGTCCTGAAGGTCAAACTGGGGAGACAGAGAACTGTGTACATTGATTAGATGCTTGGCAGAGAGAAAAGATATGAATATAAATAAATAGACACACACATGTGTAGAGGTATACAAAAGGAATGTGAAAGACATGCTAAAGGGAAACAAAACTGGAAAAGAAAAAAAACAGGTTTTTATCTCTACTACTAAGGAAGTGTTTGATGTCCCCAAACTGGTCAAGAAAATGTTTTGTCTTCAGTTTGCAAACCTACATCTGCCTCTTTTCTAATAAACTAAAAATGTGGTTACACTATATAGTTAAAGCAATTTGATACCACTGTAACTGTCATGGCTCCATGCTATGAATCTCAGGTGGTGGTGTAACATGAGGAGGGATTTAGAATTGTAGTTGCCTGATTGGATTTGGGATGGGAGCTACTGTAACTTTTAACCTTAACAGATCTCAGAGCAGGATAACATAGCGTAAAGCTCTGTCAAGCATGGTTAAGGTGCCTACCCTCCCTGTTTCCAAACCCTGACTTTCAGCTGCAAGTGCCTCCTCCCAACATGGCCATTGTGTCACTCAGCCCTGTTCTTGTTGCTCAGTTCTTTTCTTTTCCTCAGCTTCTTAAAGCCCCCTCCTCACATCTCCACTTGTGTTGGGAGGGGATGGCTGCAGTGAGACTCAAATTTGGAAGTGAGGAAGGTCAGATGCATTTGTCAGCTCTGACAGAGTTTTATGGCATTTCATCCTTCTCTAAGATCAATTTAAAGCTACAGGAGCCTCTTCCCAGACTCAATCTGGCAACCTTACTAAGAATTCTCTGCCCAAGAACCCAACTCCACTTCCTGATCTACAGCATTACTAGAGATTTTAAGTAGAGAATTCTGAGTATCTCCTCAAAGTACATACCCCAGCATTTTATATTATGCAACCATAGCAGTTAAAGTGGAAACATAATGCTATAACGTTTTACTGCAGGTATGCTGGGTGTCAGACATGGTCCAAGGACATCTGATTTCAAATCATCATTCAGAAGTGAAGTTTATAGGTGCCTAAGCTGTAAGGGTGTCTCTCAGCCTGCTTCAGTCGCATAGGGACGGGGACGGTGGTGGGAGTGGTTCGCCCCGGGCAGCAATGTTTTTGGGGCATCCTGGCCTGTAGCTATGCCCCTGCGTGCCCTGGCCATGCCCCATGCCCCCTGGCCATGCCCCCATGCAGTGCGGCCACATCCTCATGCCCCATGGCCACGCCCCTGTGCCATAGCCCTGCCCCACTCCCACCCCACCTCCACACACTCCAACCTCTGCCACCGGCCAGCCTTGTGGGATTGATGCAGTTACAAAACAGGGTAGTCCTTAAGTACTTCTTTCTGAACTACTTGGAAGGAGTGGCTGGATCCAGATATAATAAATAAATAAAGGAGATGTTTTATGAACAATTGTGCCAAATCAACAGTAGCAAAATTAGCTGAATTCTTGTTAATGGAAGCACTTCTTTAGAACCCCAAAATCCCACTGATGCTCTTGTTAATAAAGAGTGACAGCAAATGTAATTGACATCAGAAATGTTTGATAATTGCTATTGTTGCCTCAATCATTTTGATGGCTGCGCAAAATGTGCCTAATAAAACATATCCAGATGGCACTATTATTACAGCATTAGAGCAGCTCAGTTATTATTACCAATGTTAATGTAATAGCCGCATAATGGATTATTATAATTAAACTGTAATTATAACGGCATAGCCTCCTGTCACAGATTCTTCACCTTGCCCTAATTCTTTTTATCTTAACAAGGGACAAGAGGACATGAAGAATGAATTTATTACTTGGCAGAGGTGTACTTGAGCGGTAATTGCGTTGAAACTGAATTGTTTATATAAAGCTGCACTATATAAGCGCAGCAGTTTGGGTCTCCCACAGTAACTGTTATATAGGAATGAAATCTCAAAGCCTCATTCCAAAAGGTTTATCCCAAGCATGTGTGAGAATTCTCAATATTTTTCTTCTGAAAAACAGTGGCAGAGTTCATGTTGTAGGTGTTCAAAACAGCAGTAAGAGACAGTTGAAATTCATGACATCCAGGACAGAAAATCAGAAAGCAGCTATTAATAAGTTTGTGTTCTGCCTACGTACAAAATGAAAGTATTGATTTCAGTTAACTTAGCCATGTGTCTTTGTAAAATTAAACCCAATGGCTGGAATCCCACATGGGATTTATGTCTGCATAGGCACCATAGTTATGGTTTTATGCAGTGAATCATGGCTCGAACCCACCAATCTCCATTTACCAAGAAGTAGCCACTGTAATTAATGGTAGCTTGTTCTTCTGTTGACCAGGAAGCCACTGGCTGCCATTTCCACCCCTTCTTGTGAGTGATCTCCAGTGCAATAGGCAGAAGCAGGACCCCCACACACATAAGCAAAGGTGGAAATGTCAGACAGCTGCTTCCCAATAAAGAGGGAAACAGATTTTCATCGATTGCAATAGCTGCTTCCTAGTAAGTGGGAGATTTTCTGGGGGACCTTCACAGTCTCTATGTAGCACATAAACTAGGGGCTACATAGGATCTGTGAATGCTCAACAGTCATGAGATTATGCATTAGTAACTGCTGTACAGGATTCTGACCGTTGCCCACATTCACAAATGTAGTCTATATAAAAGGAAAAGCTTCCCAATCCCCAAACGGAGCCATCCTTCATAATAAGAGACACATGTCAGCCCTATATGGGACAAGTTTTCTGACCCTCACACAATGGACATTCCTTACAATAAGGGACACTTTACAGTCCTAAGCAGAGTTCCCACAGCCCTGGTTATAGCATTAATTCCAAAGAAGAGTTTGTTGTTTCTTTACATATATAGACATTGATATTGATATGGAAGTACTAGCATTGTTAGTCAGTTGCCGGTGGGATACTGGGTGAGAAATTGATTGAAGAAAAATGACAAAAGGTATCATTTTTGTTCAAGGTCTGCTCTGTTCTGTTTTGTCTTTGAGCCAAATTATACTGCCCCCATCAACAAGAAAACTCCTTAGGGTTTGGAAGATAGTAACTTGCCTTTCAAACAAAAGGTTTTTTTTAATTGAGACCTGGTTTACCTAAATGTGACAGTCAGCAAAAGGCAACAAAAATCTCACCATAGCATCCCACAACAGAATGAAGAGTGATAGAAAGGAAAGTTACATACTTAGGCATTGCTATGATGAATCTGAATTGCATGTTGTTTCAGAATACAGTCAGCTCTCCGCATTTGCGGGTTTGACATTCATGGATTTCATTATTTGTGAGTTTCTCCAACTCCTGCTTCCGCTACCTCAGGCATTTTTTTTTGTTTGGGGGAATATTCCGTTTTGGTGGTTCCAAGCAGACCATGATGCTCTTTAAAAACCTGCCTCTGGTCCTCCTCCTCCTCCTCCTCTTCCACCAGCCATTGCCTGGCCAGCTCAGGACAGCTCGTAGCCCAATTTCTCAGCACCACAAATCCTCTCCCAATGCCCCACATACAATCAAGGAAGGAGATGGGCAACAGAGAGGAAATATAGGGCCACCGTGCCATCTGGCTTCCTTCCCTGACCTGGCCTGTTCTCCCCACCCATGGCTCAGGCCCCTTCCCCCACATAAACACACATTTTGATACTTGCGATATTTCACTTTTGTCAGGGTCCTGTGCCCCTAACCATAGCGAATGTGGAGGACAAACTGTAATTATTTCAAAATGTGGAATGGAATCAAGAAGGCTATAGTAAGATGAGATAAACCAAATTTGTCACTGTTGGGGAGAATTTCTGTGGTAAAAATATATGTTTTGCCCAGAATGATACTCCTATTTCATACAATACCTGTTTTGACAACTGATATATAATTTAAACAATGGCAAAAGACATATCAAACTTTGTTTAGCAAAGCAAAAATGCCACAAAGTATTATAAGATGCAAAGGAAAGAGGAGGCTTGAGTTGACTCAATTTGTAATTGAATGTTGCAGCCTGCTGTTTGGTTTGGATTAAAGAATAGATGACAGTGAGAAATAAAAGATTACTAGAGTTGGAAGGGCACAACCTAAGGTTTGGATGTCATGGATATTTAAGGTACAATAAAATCAAAATTCACGTAGGTTTTAAAAGTTATTTTGTGAGAAATGCCTTATTGAGAATATGGAAGAGATACAAACCTATTTTGTACCTAAAAACAACTTTATGGGTCTCAGCAACTTTTTATAGAAGAGAATGAAGAGAAAGATGACTAAACTACCGCAATCTCCTAGAGATCTGTCAAAAGGAATATAAAATTAAGCCAAAGGAGTAGTCATTAGGAGAAGGACACAGTTTTCAATGGTTTTCTTACTTATAGTTATTGGACAGATTTAAAATGGATAAAAAGACTTATTATTGTGAACTAAGTCAGAATTTGAAATACTGCTGTGTAAGATGTTGAGCTTGTAATTGTTAAAATGTATAAACTTTTTGTAGAAATTTGACATGGAAGAAAAACAAGTTGGAGAGTTAAAGTGTTTTTTACATTAATACGGATGCATTAATGTAAAAAACATATGGATAAAGGAGTTGAAATGTACATTATGTTGTGATCTTAAAGAGACTTTTTATAAAATGATGTTTCAATGGTATATGATATCAGAGAAATTGGCCAGAATGCATAAAGGTGTACCTAATGTCTGTTGGAAATGTCCACATGAAGGGACATTTTATCATGTATGATTGACATGTGAAAAAGCTAAAGAAAAAATGGAGTCAAGTATATACACTGATGCAGAGGATTTTAAAGATTAATATTCAATTAAAATCAGAACTTTTTCTTTTGAGGCTGGTGGATGTACAGTTGGACAAGAGCCACAGAAGATTGCTTCAGTATATGTTTATGGCAGTAAGATTGTTGAATATTCAAAGATGGAAGAGTTCAGCACTACTCACTATAGATGAATGGTTGTTGAAATTGAGAGACTTAGCAGAAATGGACAAATGATCAGGTCTGATTAGAGAAAGGTCATTTGTGACCTTTCTTAAAGACAGGAAAGACAGATTTTTTGTGCGGGGAAACAAAAGAAGAAAATGACCTGGTGACTTTTGGGTTTGATGATCAGAAAGACTAGGCTTTTGAAAAAGGGGATTTGTTGTAATTTTGGAAAGAGAGTTATGAGTAACTGTAAGCACATATAACTGTTGAAAGGAAGATAGAACACACTTTTCATTTTTTTCTTTCTTTTCTCTTTTTTCTCTTCTATTTCTCTGTAATTCTGTAACTTTTTGTAACTTCTAATATGTTTATTTAAAAAATTATTCTTAATAAAATTACATTTTAAAAAAGAAGAGTGATAGAAAGACAGTCCATGAAAAGGGAAAAGGGAGTGCAGATGTAACCAAGGATGATGTTCTGGTCACATCTTGGAATGAAAAAGGCAGCAGGGAGGATTCTGTGGTCAGAAAATGATGGACAAAACTGGTACCTCATAAATTAGTCTTGATAGATAATGAAGAAAAGGCTTATTTCAGTTATGAACATCTCAAAACAAAGTCAAAACAAAGTATTGAACTCTGACAGTTATCATCTTGGACTTCTTGATGAAAAGTACTATCCAGCGTTCCTCAGAAGATAAAAGATTCCTCCTCTTGGAGTCAGAGGTCCACTGCAGTGCTGAGAAACACTGATGAATACAATCTTCTAGAGGTGAAATGAATGGAAATTACACATTAAATGGGGTAGTTTACAAGTTACATTCCTTGAACCACCATAGACATCTGAGCTGGACACTTAGGAAGAAGGCGCACCAACAAATCATTGAATTGGAAAAGGATTCAGACTGTGTGTTGTCTGAATCAGTGTTTCTTCAGATTTTCTGTGGTTCTCTTTCCATCTATCCATCTTCTCTCTACAAAAGATGAGACTTTTACATTACCAAAAAGAGTATGTGCACAAGAGGAGGACTTGGGTAATATTTGTAAGATTTCTTCATATAGATGCAAATGTAGAAATTTTGGCTATACTTTAAGAACAAATACAATACAGCTCCCTAGAATAGGAAGACTGTAGCCAGATGACTGCTGTGCCCAGGGGTGTAGCTATGGGAAAGGGCAAAATGAAGGCATTGCCCATCCCCAAGAATCTGAATTCTGCCACCCTAAATGTAATTTTCCTTCAGTCCCAAAACATCTATCATTGTAGTAAACATAAAACTCCAGGTCAGCATTTAGAGATATAGTTTATGCATCCAAAGAAAAGAAGCAGAGAAAAGTACCAAGGAAATATGAACCCTGCCAATGTAAGTGTTGTATGAGTGTGAAGGATTTTCAATGTCTCACTTTCACATGCTAGAAAGGAAAAAAAAACAAAAAACATTGAGGGTGCCCCCAGTATAGCTACACCTCTAGCTATACCTGTTGAAACCTGAATCCTGCTGGTAGTCTCAGCTAGAGTAAATCAATAAGAGTGAATCAACAGTATTTTCACATTTTGATTCAAGATTTATCAGTTGATCTGGTAGGCCTATTCTCACTGAAATTACAAATAGCATCCAGACCTCAGTCTGAAGTCCAGGTGCTAACTGCTGAGCATCAGTTTCAAGGACCCTGCTCTTTCATCTTACCATTCTGCAAGTTTGCATGTGGACTAGACAGCCCTCCAAATGGGCAACTTTAGATGGAGTGTTACCCTAAAACACAGGTGCCATGGGGGTCACCCTGTGATGCCAATACCTCCGTGCAAAAGTGAGGAATTAATTAGCTCAAAGTCAGGAGGCTAACAAGAGGGGGGAAACTTAGTGAGACCTTTCTACCAGCATTTATGGGCTCACACAGGAAAAGAACCAGCAAAAGAGTAAAATGTGGACTAAAATATGTTTTATTGAAGTAAATTCACTCACACATGCAACGATTCAAGCATGCACACAATCACACAAAGACTAGCTGAAGAGAAGGGAGGAAAGTGGGACAGGCATTGTAATGGATTCGGGCAATAATTACTTTGTCCAGAGAGACGTGGAGAAAAGCAGCAGCATGGCTTAGGTAAAGAACCTAAGGACAGTTCTCAGTCAGGAATCAAATGGATAGAGTGGCATTTGGATCAACGAGCGGCTGAGAACATTTGCTTGAGATGGGGACTTAATATACACGAAAAATAACCTGCTGGCTGGACTGATGCTTGCAATCCCAGGAGCTGAACAATGGGAGTTGCGATACACACAATGATCCTCCAACTTGCTAATGTTCACAGTGCTTGAGTGACAAAGATATAATGGGTGTTGTAATAGCTGTCTATTGTGGGTGCTATGGGAAAAGAGGAAGAAGTCCAGGTACAGGGGGAACAGGTTTGAATCACTCAGCATCCTGGTTGGCTTCTAGCCTTTGTATTCTCTGGGAAAACTTCAGCTTCTACTGAAGCTTATTATACACAGGAACAGTGTTTATTTGCATGACAAATGACCTAGTCTTACCTGGAAGGTATCTTAGGTTGACCAGCCTTTCTTCCTCACATTCACAGTCAGACTTCTTTGTCTGTCGGTTTCACCTCCCGGTCACCTTGCTATAAGTTCCAATTAATGCATTTGCCAATTAAGCACTTGGATATGGTGCCCATACAACCTATATCAATACTGGTGGCCAGAGGCAGGCCCTAACAGGAGGGTGTAGCGCAAATAATGAGAAGATATTCAGAGTGTGGTAAAAAGCAAGAGGTATACACAAAAAAGGAGTTAGACCGAAGGGTAACTGACCTTGCCTTTTGTAGAATCCTGAAGAGAAATTCTATGCCCTTAACAATTCTAACTATTCTCTGTTCTCATATTTAATTGAATGCGTGGTACCAAGATTTTACCAAGATATTTCACCACCTGGTCTGGGCAAGACTGTGGGCCTACTCTCATTCCACATAAAGAAACTGACTGGACTGCCAGAAAAACACTGACTATGGAATAATATCCTTCACCACAGCATAATATGCAGCTGGAGGCTACTTTTAAAAGAGGAGCAGACTAAGCTTCAAGCTGCAGTAGTATGCTCCTTATTTTTTAAAAAAACAAACACAAGAATTCCATGTCTATGCATGTTAATGATATAGTTTCTCTCCAGTCCTTATTTTTTAATAAAGATGGATCAAATATTTATCAGAGATATAGGCCTAAATCCATCACTAGTCTCAACTAGGGCAGGGACAACAAATCTACTGCTGAATACTAAAGCAAAGCTAACATAAATCTCACTGGTTCAATAGGTATACCCTAGCTGGAACTAGCAATTGGGTTTAGGTCTTACTTATCCAGTCTTTTCAAAAGAAGTATTTTCAGTGAGTTGCGTCTTTTTTAAAAAGAGCATGGTAGACCGAAGATGTTGCAAGATTGGTCATTTTTTTAAGCGTCTATTTTGGGTTTTTATGAAATTATAATGAAGTTATATTTAGGAACTCCAAATACTTTCATCCTTCTTTTTGATCTGAATTAATGAATAAATTTACTTGAGTAGAAATTTTTTCTTTTGGCAGCAGAAAACTGACCTGGGTTTTTAGAGATATTGACTGTGCAACGCTCTGCACATTTACTCATAATTAAGGCCCTTTTCACATGTGGGGGGGAAAACGGTGTAGAGCGACCTCTCACGGAGGTCGTCTACACCATAGAGTGGACTGGAGTGGACTACTTTTCGTAGTTCCACACCAGAATCCACTCAGGAGCGGCCTGAACTAGCCGGGCTGCATGTTTTTTAAAAACCTCTTTTTAGAGGTTTTTAAAAAGCACGGAGCGCGCAGCCCCGTGCCGCTCCATCGCCCGGCTCTAAAGTGGATCTGCAGGCGCGTGCAAGTGCATGCCTGCAGATCTGCTGGGGGGGGGGCTTCCGGCTGGCGAGCTTCTCCAGTTGGTGGAGAGCCTCCACCAACCGGAAGCTGCCATCTGCAACGCCGGAGGAGTGTGGAGCAGCGAGCTTGCGCTGCTCCACGTGGCGATGGACTTACCCGGCTGGAGGTAAGCTCCGTTTTTGGGCGTTTTCACCCGTCCCCCCCCCCCACATGTGAAAAGGGCCTAAGTCTTGTGTTCTCCTGAACTCCTGGACGCATTGCTTTCATTCACATTAATACTTGGCTTTCTTCTGAGTAAAGTCTAGGACTGCATTGACTGTGTATCAAAAGAAAATGTTAGGATGACTGTCAACCTTGAAAAAGACCTGTCACAGATTATTATCTCTGAATTATTTTTTTTTAAAAAAATATGCTTCACTTGTGGAGAGAAAAATGAATCAGTATAATGTCAGACTCAGGCCATTTCCGCATGCGGCGAGGGAATTGTTCCCTGCCGCTACTCACTGGATCTTCTGGCAGTCCGGTCCGGTCCAGGGTGAGGCGGAGCAGTGCGTGGTCGTAGATGCGCACTGCTCCGGCGTCCAAAATGGCAGCTTCTGGTTGGTCGTGGGTCTCGACCAACTGCTGAAGCTCACCAGCCTAAAGCCCGCCCTCCACAGTTCACAGGCTCGCATTGGTACGAGCCTGCGAATCTGCATCGGAAAGCAGGCACACAATGGCGCGCGCCGGCATTTTGAAAGACTGGAAAAATCAGGTCTTTCAAAAACACCCTGCAGGACCACTTGGGGTCGTTCCGGAGCGGACTGAGGTGCGGATCTATGGTAAGTAGTCCGGACCCAGTCCGCTCCAAGGTGCAGACGTCCTCCGTGGAGGACACACTGCACCGTTTTACTTACCTCATGCAGAAATGGCCATAAATGCATAGGCCACTATTTTACATTAGCTACTTCAGAGTTTTCCAAACTGTTCATGTTGGTGACACACTTTTTAGACATTCACCATCTTGCAACATAATCATTCAGTAAGTTATTCGGTAAATGGAGGCAGCTCCTCCACCCGAGCCTGGCCTGCTACTGCCCTCACCGGGGTCTTCCTTGGCCCAGGCTGGCAGTATGGGGAGAGGCAGCCCCGCTATCCAGACCTGGCCTCCTGTTGCTGCCACTGTCCTTGCCAGGGTCTTCTTTGGTCTGGGGCAGCTGCGGCAGCAGCAGGAGAGGCTGCCTTTCCACCTAAGCTTGACCCATCACCCTTGCTGGGGTATTCCTCAGCCCAGGGCAGCTGCAGCAGTGGTGGGAGAGGCATCCTTTCCACCTGATACTGGCCCATTGCTGCCGCCCTCCCTGGAGTCTTCCTTGGGCCAAGGTGACAGCAGGGGCAGCCCCTTCACCTAGAATATCTTTTCTTTTATGCAAATGGAATAATTGATCGGGCTACACAGAAGCAGTAGACAGTCACCATCTCCGCTGCAGAAGCTGAATATGTCTCAGCCTCAGAAGCATGCAAACAACTAAAGTGGCTACACATGTTACTAGACTTTGGAACAGAAGAGCCAACCTCAGCAGAAATATCTGAAGATAACCAAGGATGTATAAAGTCTCCCACACAGAGATGATCAATCCTCATCTTAAACATGTGGAAACAAAGTATAATTTCTTAAAGGATGCACATGAACAAAGGGTTTATTAAATTGGAATACTGCCCAACAGAAGACATAATTGCAGATGTCCTTACCAAGCCATTGCTCAGGGACCATCACGAAGATCTATGAAAAGAAGATGAATCTAATAGATTCATGCATGTATTGTTGAAAAGGGGTGTTAGAAGTGCAATACTGAAGAGTCAAGAATGCCTCAGAATGGGCAGTGGTAATAGGGTTAGTTAGTTTGAGTGATCCAAAGTGTCGTTTCTTCTTGTTTACCTTCTCGGACTCCTCTATGATGTAAACTGATGCTCTTATGGGTGTTTTTCCCCCTCCTCTCTTGCTGCCAGTCCTCTCTCAGGGAACGAAGCTAGATTAGATTAGCACCCAGAGTAACTTTCCTATCTTAAAATGGAATTTCTATAATAAAGCCTTTAGTTTGTTTCTCTACGTCATTGGTGGCTTTGCTCCTTAATCAGGATTTCTAACTACTACATGCACTCTCTTTCCTTTTAGACATTGTGCATGGGGGCAGAAGCAACAACTGTGAATGGATACTCCCCCCCTCCCCTCCCAAGGAAAAACCTCGCCTTTTGATGCTCCATTATCTGATGCCTTGCTCTTTTGAACTCCCAAATTAAAGACAAATGCCATTAATTTGGTGGTGCTTCTGCCCTTTCATCAGTCCTTGCCTCCAAGGTCTTGCTTGGAACTGCTTGCACATGTGTGCTGCTTGCAAAGTGATCTGAAAGTGGGAGTAGATGCAATAAGCCAACGGAGAGACTTTGCAAGTAGTACATAAACAGTTGGTAACAAGTAAACTTCCATATATCCTTCATGCTCCCTACATTACAGTACATGGGTTCTGCTTTCCAACTAATTCCATTTTCTGACAATGCTCTGGTCCCTAATCTGTCAGATAAGTGAGGGAAGCCTTTGTGTAGAATAATGTCTGAGCAACCCTAAGGAGAAAAATAGAGGACTTGACCTGCAAGATGAGGAGAAAGGGAGGAGTCAGGCCAACAGAAGTATGGGCAGGCAAAATAAGAGCATTGGGCCCCCAATAAGAATTCCCAACACATTTTTTTCCTTCAGTTTTCAATTTTCTAGCATTGCAGAGACACTGAGAATCACCCCTAGAACTCTTATATTTATTGAGTTTGCATTACCCTTTTCTTTGAATTCCTAAACTGTGTTTCTAAATGCTCAACTGAAACATTACGTTAGTGCAATGCTAGAAGTCTGGGGACTAGAGAAAAAACATTCATTCAGGGCAGAATTCATATTTGGGAGTCAGTGGCCTCATTCTGTCCCCTCTCTAACTACCTATCTGCAGGTCAAAGACAGGAGTGGAATATCAGAATAAGGATTTGTCTGTGTAACTTCACTACTCACTGCTCTCATTTTCAAGCACTTTCAGATGGTAAGCCATGTATGCACAGGATCAGGCATGGCCAACATGCCAGGACTAGCCCAAGACATCCTGATGTCAAAGAGAGCAGAAAATGCTGCCTCCTCTTCACCATACTCAAGGTACATAGAACCCAAAGCAAGACCAGTTTTGTCTGCCACATGAGGCACTTCTTCCTATGGCTAGTAGCAACATGACAAATAAGTAACTAGCATTTTTCTGTTCCTTTGTGTTTGTCATGCTGCCTCAAAACTACCAAGATACTTGCCTCATTCTGCCTAATGGTAGGGCTGGCCCTGCCTCAGCTCTGAACTGACACATTTCTAATTCAGTACATTCAGTAATGTACTGAAGTGAGCAGCCTAAAGGAGGGGAATGAAAGGGAAACGTTTGGGAGGATGGGAAGGAAGCAGAGGTGGCAGCAGAATGGACTAGTAATGGTGAAGAGGTAATGAGAAAAGGGAAAGTGATGACAATTAATTTGAGGAGCCAGTGAGTTGGCCTTCTTTTTCCCATCCGCCTCTACAGAGAGCCCTGCTCGCCAAACTGGCTGCCAACCAAGTTCCTCACTTCCATTAATAATAATAATAATAATAATAATAATAATAATAATAATAATTATTATTATTATTATTATTATTATTATTTAAGTGAAATTTAACAGATTGAACACCCATCCCAAACCCTTTGCAATATTAGAAATTAAATGAGGCATGTGCACCATTCTCCTCCAAAAGCCATTTATCTTTGGTGAGAGTGTGGGCATTTTACCCTGAAGAATGGTAAAGCGTCCTATAAAGAAAGAATGGCTTGTACCAAGTGGAATTTGAGGCATTCTCCACCCTCCACCCCAAGTTTTTCCCATCTGTTTTTGTGCCTGACTGAACTATGTGGAATTAAAAGAAATAAATTACTTGAAAAGTTTTGCCAGTATCATGCTACACACATTTAGTGGTGCAGATGGGAAGACTGTAAATGCAGGAACCAAAATAAAATGAATCTTCGGTCCTGAGAATGGGGGAAATCTTGATACAATCACTATACTATACTATACTATACTATACTATACTATACTATACTATACTATACTATACTGTTTTATTTCATTTTTCTTCACCTTAGAAATCAAGTTTTAGCAACCCCTGTGAACGTGTGTGTGATTTTAAAAGTCCCCTTTGATACTTATTTTCCATGGAAAGTGTGTGGCTATAGTGAGCATTCTATTTATGTTCCTTCACTTTCTTCAGAACCTGAAGTTTCTTCTGAATTTGTCCTAATAAAAAGAGGGCCACAGCCAAGCAAAACAGCAGTGTAGTGAATGCCAACAAGTGCATGGGAACAACTTCCACACGTACAAATAGAAACGCTGGCTGGCTAGCTAACTTCACCTTTGCAAACAAGATCCTCTTACAGTACAAGGAGTCTTGCCCCTTTACAGATGATTAACAGTTTGACATAGTTTGGATTAAGCTTCTTTACTGAATAGCAATGTAGCAGAAACAAAATCTACAATCTTATCCATACTCACTAGGGAATCAGTCCCATTGAGCTGGTAGTTGGAACAGATCAGGGATTCCCTTGGTATACCATCCACTTCACTGCTCAACAAAGTCCCTTCCTGAGCTAGCTGGACTGGTCTTAGGACAGATGGTGGAAGACCCTTGGCCTGTGGTGCTGGGGGACTTCAACATCCATGCTGAGACTCTCCTATTGGTAGTGTCTCAGGAGCTCATGGATGTGATGGTAACCATGAGTCTATTCCGACTAGTATTTGGACCCACTCACAATGCTGAGAAACTGTTTTCTGTGCTGGATAAGGTGATTATTATATTGGTATGGAGGAAATTTCTGAAGTTCTGTTGTCATGGACAGAGCACTACCAGGTCAGATTTGGACTCACTTGAACTCTGTGGGGACGGTGGACTGATTAGGCTGGCCCATTTAAGGGAACAGATAGGTCCAGGTGGTTTCCTAATAGCTCTTGAAGATCTTCTTCTTGTTACCTCAAGAGATGATTCTGTTCAAGCTCTGATTGATCTCTGCATTGGGGAAATGCCCAGGAAACAATTGCACTTAAGCATCCCTTCTTTCAGTGTGAAGCCAAACCAGGACCCCTAGTTCTCTAGGGAGCTGATGGTGATGAAAGGAGTGAGACTGAGGCCACTTCCATATGACATCACTGTCCCAGGCTGGGGATGTTTTGCTGCCAATCCACGAGTCATCCTTTCGCACGACATCATCACGGTCCCACTGCCTATCCACAGCTATCACAATCATGGGATATTCCATTACCGGAAAAAATCTGGTTATGGCCCCTGATCACCTGACACTACTGTTGCTGGCAGCTGTGTGGAAAGGGGGGAAGCACAAACTAGGTGCTTCCTTCTCCAGTGCAGCACAGGAAGTGGCCGGCTGCACTGCAGAAGGAAGGTGTGTGTCGCTCACGCTTCCCTTCTGCAGGCAGCTGGCTAGGTGCAGAAGGGAGCATTTGGGTCACGCTCCCATCCTGGCAGTGGCATTGCTGGGATCATGACAGGACAATGATGGGAAACGGTAAGGTGTGGAAAGGGCCTGAGACCAGAGATATGTTGGTGGAAGACTCAGGGTCTCACTCAGCACAGCCTATTTAAAGGCCCAATCTGAAGCAATGCAGGCAGCAAAGAAATTAGACTTTTCTGCCACTATTGTGCCTGTAAGAAGCCATCCAGTGGTTCTGAGTGGTCCAGTTTTGAGTGGACTATTACATTCTGGCCCCCATGAAGATGACACAGACGACTTAGTTACCTGCTGTGAATAAGTTGCAAGTACTTTGCAGCTAAAATCTTTCAGATCCATTCTGACTTGGATGCTATAGCTGATAACAATCCCAGTGGATATACCTTTGACCTCCAGTAATAAATAACAATTTTTTCCCCAATTTTTACAGCCTGGGGATATGGACAAAATTTGTGGTGAGATGAGAGCTAGCATGTCCACTAATGAACTCTTCTTGGCTTATCAAAAAGGGTCAGAGGCAAACTGGCTGAATGGGTGAAGGGGGCAGTCAACACTTCCCCCACAACAAGTCAGTGTACCAAGCATGCTTAAAGAAGGCAATTGTAAGTCTTCCGTTGGGGGGGGGGACTTTCCTGGATCCCACACAGTCTAGGATTCCATTTTTGTGCAAGGGATTAGAAGTTGTGGTAGCCTCCAAGCTTTGAGATTCCTGGATGAGCCTAGTCAGGCTTCAGGCCTAGCTTTGGGACAGAGTTAGCTTGGATCACCTTGGTGGATGACCTGTACCACGAATTGGACAGGGGGAGTTTGTCCAGTTTGTACATTCCACTTGGCAGTTTTCACTATCATCAACCATGGTATTCTTCTGCCCCCCCCCCTTGCTGGGGTGGGACTTGGAGGTACTGCTGTATAGTGGCTCCATTCCTTCTTGGAGAGTATTACGGGCTGTACTGATTTGGTTGCCAACTTTGAGCCCTGGAAACAAGAATATAACTTACAGAAGACAAGATTATACATACAAAGTATAAGATATAATTCAGAAAACTTGTATGTGTGTATGTGTTATTGAGAGCCTAATGACAGTCTAGTTAAAGGCAGAATGCCTACTCACTAGGAAAAGAAAAGCACAGGCAGATTTGGCTGATAATAAACTCACAGCAGGTACCACCTAGAGAGAAATGGCTGATGTAATCTGATGGAAGGCAGCCTAAAGCCAAGATCTAACTCTATTTGGTTTGTTTATATTATCTCCAACTGTCTGATTGGAGAAGAGAATTGTTGACGTATATGGCATTCACTTATCTCATTGGCCTATATAGGACAGCTGATAGGCTGCGTATAAACTAGGGAAAGAATAAAAGAAGCCAGAAAGAGACTGAAAAGCAGCCTGCTTTTGTAGTCTGCAACATATGAAGAGAAGCCTGTAACCACATAGTCTCCAAGACATGCTGTCCTGATCAACGATCAACAGTACAGACATACTGATGGGAACAGGTACTACTGGTAAAACAAATATCTAAGCTAGGCTAAAATTGACATATTTCCCATTATGATTGTGATGGATTCCCATTAAGGATGTTTATTGATACGTACCAGATGCTGCTAGATTTAACAATGGTCAAGATATTCACTGTTTGGATGCCTGTTTAGAGATGTACAGTTTCTCAGCAGATGAGATGGCATTTCTAAATGAATAAATAGCTGAATTCTATTGATTAAGACAGTAATGCCCATATAAATATCTTGAGATTCTAATATTTAAGAATGTTTAAGTGGAGTGTGGATGTTAATTCTGCCTGATGTTTACCATGATCACAACTTGGATGCCTAGGCAGCCAGAAGGAAATAAAGGAATCCCAGGCAGACTACAGATTAGCTGGCAAATGGCAAAGGACCCTCAAGCCCTCATATAAAGAGACAGGGACAGGTAACCATGCCTTTTTAAATGCTTTTAATAACATATTTTTTTTAAAAAAAATACAAAGCTTTCTGCTTCCTCTTGTAGACCTTATATTATTTATGTATTCAGAGCTTAAATTTAGCATATTTTAACCTGAGTCAGCACTTAGCCCAAAAGGTGATACTGAGCTATTCCTTTCTATTTCATGGCTAATGACCTGTGGAGTCAGTCATGTTTTGTCCCCCATGCTGCTCAATATTATCATGAAACTGATGGGAGAGGCAGTATGGAAGTTTGGGGTTCACTGCCAATAGTATGCTGACGACACCCAACTCTATTCCACATAATTCCAAGGAAGATGTCTTGATTCTAAACCTGTGACTAGCAATAATAATGGACTGACTATGTACTAACAAATTAAGGCTTAGTCCAGGCAAGACAGAGTTGCTCCTGGACAGTCACAAAGCAGATCTAGGAATATCAACCTGTTATACTATGGCTATGCTCCCCTGAAGATGTAAATTTGGAGCTTGTGTGCAGTCATGAATTCTGCCTTGGTTTATGCAGTGCCAGGAATGCTTTGCATATTTAAACCTAGTGCAACAGCTGTACTTCCTCTGACCACAGTGGCACACAATTTAATTATATCCTGTTTGGATTACTGCAATGTGCTCTGTCTGGGTCTACCTTTGAAGAGTGTTGGGAAACTTCAGTTGATATAAAGAACTGAAGTCACAGATTGTTAACTGGGGATGCTTACAGGGACCATTCTACTCTCCAGTTAAAACAGCTCCTCTGGCTGCCAGTCTCTTTCTGAACACAATTCAAAGTGATGATTATGACCTATAAAGTCTTATATGCCTTAGGTTCAGGCTTCTGAAAAACCATATTTTCATGTGAATCTGCCTCAGATCTTCAGAAGAGACTCTTTTCTCAGTCCCATCACCTTCACAGGTACAGCTGGTGTGGACACTAGACAGGGCTTTCTTGATGGCTGCCTCTAGGCTCTGGAACTCTCTTCCCATCCTTGCTGGCCTTCCATCAGCAGGTGATGACTTTTTAAAAATTCCAACAGGCTCTTAGAGCTGAGGGTTTTAAGGGAGGGCTTTTAGGTGATGTTTTAATTGTACTGCTTTTTAATTGCCTTTATCATTCGAAGTGTGCACGTGAAACTGACATATCCTGGGTTGAACTATCTTGTGTACATGCTGGCACATGTGGATTAGCATGCCAGCAATAGGCCGCATGAAAAGGAAAGGCCACCCCTGATGTGGTGATGCTACACAAAAATGGACAAACATAGATATTAACTGTGTTTAAACACAACATGAATGAAATGTTTACATGCAGATACCTTTCACTGTAGGTCTTTTTCCAAGTCTTAAAGTCAGAACATTTTCCATGTTAATGAAAGCCAGTTCCATTCAGTGCAAAAGGACTTAATGTATGCTTTGCATGATCTCTATTCCTGGTGCTGTATTTTGTATGACCATGACAAATGAATGGGGCAGTAGCTTTGCAACACATCTATACGGAAAGTAAGTCCCATTGAGTTCAGTGGGAATGACTGGTAGGTAAATGACTGTAAGGTGTAGCCTCTGGGCTTGTTCACACATGAGATAGCTAATCAAATCCCTGTGGATTTTCTATCATGAACTAATGAAAAGCATTGGGTGTAATAATGTATTCCAGATCCAGAGCCTGCATTTGCAATGAATGTATCTTAAGATATGCTCAGTGTTTTGGAGCCCTCTGTTGTCAGTTCCTCTGCACTACTTTGTCCTGCTGCTGTTATCATTTTTGTGTAAGCTGTTATTTGTTAAAGTACATGCCATGCTAAAGTGGCAGTGAAAAAGAAACAGGGCAATAGCCCATGGATGCCATTGCAAATGACTATGCACAGAATATCTGTATCTATCTATCTATGAAGAATGTGACTACAGTGACAGCGGAGGATGAGGAATATGAAGACCAGAGTTGGATTGTTGTATTTTGCAATTGTGTTGGGATATTAAATTATTCAGAGGAATGTTTTATTTCAAGAAGCTCAAAATGACTGAAGAGAAATTTAGTTGTTCAAATGCAAGGTCAGTGGTTGCTACCATGTACAAGTTCACTCGGCTGGTTGGTTGGTTTCTTCACTGAGGTGAAAATACTGAAATTTTGAACCAAATTTTAGAATTCAAAACTGGAAAAAATACTTGAGCAATCTGACCATGGTTCTTGGTTTTTGAAAGATACCTGTAATCTGTCTTTATTTTTTTATTGCTATGAATTTTTAAAATGAATTATTTCCTTGTAGTTCGGGTACAAGTCTTCTTTTCTTTCACTTTGAATGTATTTGGAAGAAAGAAAGGTGTAGGTTTCTGTTCCAGAGCATGCAATCCATCTCTACATCCCATTTGATTTTTCTATTTTTTTCATTCATTCTGTTATTGAGAAAAAGAAAAAACATAAAGAAAGGGGGAAGCCAGACTCGAACTAAACAAAAGGGAAGGGGGACAAGCTCAGCAATAACAAAGTTTATGCCCAGGCTTCAATAAAAAGGTGACCAGGCTTCTATAAATATTCGTATCAAGTTAACATCCATATCCCATTTCAGAACTTCTTCATGCTGATAAGCTCAGAGGGGTGAACGGAAAAAGGATCACAGCTGAAAACATTAACTAACTTGTTTGTTTGTTTGTCTGTTTGTTCGTTTACCCCAGGATCTTCCAAGCAGCAGCCCTCAAATATATTTTTCTCCTATTAGCTCCCCACCTTTTTTTGCCCGATATGCTCTACCTTTACTTTTAACATATTAACCGACTCCTTATGCATGGAATCAAGTGACTGCCCTGTTCTCTTCACCTGTGAAATTTCAAAACCCACTTGAAAAGAGCCATTGTTTCCGAGGCATGCCAGGCCTATCACAGAAAAAGAAAGTCTTCATTTTTAGCAGGAATTTGGAGCCTGCCTGAGAAGCTCCTTCTAGGCGAAAGTTACAGCATTCAAGGGCTAAACACTTCTCCAACTGGGCCTCACCCTATTTGGTTTTTTTCTCTCCTCCTTCTTCTTTTGCTTCTCCTGCTGAGTGGGTGGGAAGAAGGCAGCCTTCACCACGAAAGCCACTGGGCTCAACTACTATTCAGAGCCTGAGACACAAGTTCCTCTGTTCTTGCTTCTGTCTTGCGCGTTTATGGCACTTATGGGCATTCATGTGAATAAGCTCGTATGTTTAACGACGGTTTTGAAACGGGCTTAGACTGTCGTAGGTGGAATACAAGGCAAAGCTACAATACCAGTATTGAAACTCTGACAGAAGATGCCTTTTTCAAGCCAAATTAAAAATAATTTCTGAGGTAAAAAATAGGGAATGGCAGAGCCCACTTGACTACGTTTGTTAAACTCACATTGACATATAATATACAGTCATACCTTTCATATAGGAATCCACCAAGGCTTGCCAACGGTGGTTATTTTGAACTGCAATTTATATCAGTGCTTAGCTCTTGTTGATATTTGGGCAAAATGATTTGGAGTTTTGCCAGCTTTTCTAAAAAAAGCATTTTAAACTGCTACAATCGCGTGTCTATTAGAGAATACAAATAGAACAGATTACTCTGTGAAAACAAAAATAGCTGTGGATGGTGCTAATGAATTTGCTAAAACCTAGTTTATTCTCTGGGTGGTGGATTGTTACTGCGATAGGGGATCAATGGCCCTTTCCACACGAGGCTGGTGAATCGGTTCATGATATTTCTTACCGGATTTTCTGGGCTCAAAACAAGGCGGACTTTCCCTCATTTCTTTCCGCATAGCTACTGCATATGTTCCATTCTGATTCAGAGGAGTGTGAGTTCATGAATCCATGCTGCCTCTGCTGCGGCCACTCCCGCTACTCCCCTCACCCCGCCCCGTCAGCTGTGATTGGCCCCCTTTTTTTTTGCATGGTTTAGTATGTCATTGCGTATGTGCGTATGTGCGTATGTGCGTACGTGCGTATGTGCATAAGTCCATACTATCCCTTGGCCCCTCCCAGGAGCCCTCCCCTGACCACCAATTTGCATTGGCAGGAACGTATGTGTCTGCACCACTGTGAAAGTATGAATCAGATCGATCTGGAAAACTGGAAAACCGATTTCTTCTGGTTTTCAAATAGCATGCTTTACCACCACATGGGGGTGCATTTAGTCGGAATTACGTGCAGAACGAAGGTAAATCTAGAGAACCTAGTCCTCTCTAACGTGCAGAAGACCTCCGTGGCAAGACGCATAGGCCCGCCTTAATAACCGCGTGCGGAAAGGGCCAATGTTTATAAAAGGACATCCTTTTTTTGGCAAAGGAAAAAAAAAACTGACCTGAATCTGCGTTGGTAATGGTTAGTACTGTACTTACTTAACTGATGCTTTGGAACTGTTAACTTTTGGCACACATGGATTTTACCTCTGCTTTTGGTTAAGAACTTTACTTAATCTCAAACTGAAACAAATGTGTGGGCATTAAATATTCAGACTGTGACAAATTGCAGGTAATTATTTTCAAAATGAGTTTACCAGAAAGTAATAAAACTTTATAAATAATAGATTGAGAACAACGTATCCATATAAAGTATGTCATTCTTCACCTTGTCCTTTAAGATAACTGTCCTGTAGTATTGGGAAAAGAAACTAACATTTAACCATGCAACAAGTATAAATGTTTACAAAAGGAAGCTTGTCTTTTGGGGATTCTGGCTTTGAATCAGTTGTGACTCCTGATAGTTAGGAATAAATTTGAGCACTCTTAGCTCATCTACAGAGCAAGCATGGTGTAGTGGTTTGAGCACTGGATTATGATCTGGAAACCAGGGTTTGATTCTCTGCTTGGCCACCGAAACCCAGTGAGTGACCTTGGGTGTGTCACATGCTCTCAGCCCCAGAAAACCGCATGACAATTTCACCTAAGAAATAATTTGAAGGCACACAACAACTAACCCATCCACAACATGATAGTTATGCTGTGGTCATCAAATTAGCAGATACAGCTTGCAACAGCTAGAAGGGAATTGGTAAGGAATGGATAAAGTATCCTCATGGTACATCTGCCAAGAGACTGGCCTGTGCAGGTCTCCTGTGTGTCCCAAATACTCTCAAGTCTGAACAAATCCCACTAAGAGCTGCATTGACCAATGCACAAGCACAGGAAGAGTGGCAGGGGCATGCCTCTATGGAATCCTAACAGAATCCTTCCAATGACAGAATGGCATTTCTGTTGTTCTTTTCAGTAAACCATACAACCTATGTTTTTCTTGGGCAAAAATAGGCATGGCAGCCTGAGGTTCATGACTGGATCCCTCGTGGATAGACAGTTAATAATTACAGAAATTTATTCTTTCAAGATTGCTATACCAGGGGAGCAGGAGCTATCCTTCCCCCGTGCCTTCTCCTAAGAAAAATCTCCTATCTCTCCCACCCCAATTTAAAGATGAGATTTTAAATAGAACATGGGGAAATGGAAAGCATATAGAAAGACCCGTGTACCATACCTGGCCATCATAATCAACTCATACCTCCATCACTGGTTGCTATTTTTTTTTTTTTTTGCTTGTTTGTAAGAGATAATGCCCATGTGTCGAGCACTTACTTACCAGAAATAATACAATCTCCAAAATAAAGATGTGTATACTGAACTCAAGGACGCAGCAATTAAAGTTGTTTAATGGATAAATTATCACACTGAGTAATTTGTGATGTAGATTGAATCTTGGAGCTGCACTGGGTACATGCATCTCTTGAAACCTTCTGTTGAGCCTGAGTGCTGTGTTATCAAAAACCACAATTCAACTACATTGAAGGATGTGTCCACACTGCACTATTATAGCAGTTAACAACCCTTTAATTGCCATCATTCTATCCTATGGAATCCTAGGACTTGTAGTTTCAAGAGGGACTTAGAATTCTGTAGTCCATTCACCTAAACTAGAGCATTAAAACTCTCTGGCCCTCTCTGACCCAATAAGTGAATATGTAAGTGTTCACTTGCATCAGTGAACACTTACAGAAGTTCCACTCATTCACTTGGTTTACTCTAGTTGGGACTGAGAGTTGAATTTAAGACTTTACGAGCCATTCTTCTGTACTTAGAATTTCCAATAAACTGACAGTATGTCCAGTTTTGTGTTTCAGATCCAAGTCTACTTTGATTCCCTACCCTTAATGACTGTTAGGAAGAAGCTATTGTAAATATTTAAGGCATCCTAAGAACAAATACAGTGTATAAAAATTAAAAACAAAAGGAAGCAGTATACCTATGATATAAAACTACATCCCTCCCACTCCTCAATAAACTTATTTACGCATGCAAAATGTGGCAAGGTTTCTTTTTCAACACAAAGACTTACACTGAGGATTCATTTTGTATGAGTGAAGAATTAATTTTCCAGTGTGATTAATACTATATATACTTTCAAATATCGAAAATGCTAAAAGAATAGAGTCTATTCAACACATTTGCAACACAATGATTGATTCATTTTCATGCATAAACTGGTAGGAGTTAAACCAGTCTGAGGAGAAATAACACTGCCTACCTTAAGCAAGACACGCTAAAAATACTATCAATCAGAGCCAACCTCAACCCGCTTTACACCCTGGATACTATTTGAAGGGAGCATGGAGGAAGAGAAAAGGAGACATGGACAGGCTCAATAACAGAATCCACACTGAAAAATTTGCCACTTTGAACTTTCCCATCACCTTACCAGCATATCCTCACAGGCAGCTAAAAGCAATGTCTGAATGGAAAAGCACACAATAGCTCCTTCACAAGTAGACTGTTAATTGATTACGGCTGTGTTTACAGAAGCAGAAGAGAATTTACACAAAATGACAGATTGCCTTCAGATTTGAAATAAGCTCCTAAAGTTAATGCTAAGGAAGTCCCTTGGAATGTCCTGTTCAAAACTAAAAGAAAAAGTTGAACTCCTTATGTCATCTCGCTTCTGCTGTCCATCTTTCCTGTCCGTCACAGCCTTCTGTTCTACACTGCCTGTGAATCTTCACAAAGGAAAGAAGCTTTACATTGTTGAAAAGTACAGAAAGACTTGTTTTTAAAGGTCCAGAATGAGGAGCTTGAAATACAGAGAAAAGCCTACTGAAAGTCTCTCATACAGCAACCATACTTGTGCCACTCAAAGTGCTATTATTACTGTTATAGTGCTATTATTCCACTTTCAATGCCATCCTGTAGAATTCTGGGGTTCGTAGTTCACTGAGGCCAAAAAAACTCTCTGGCTGAGAATTCTAAATGCCTCTCCCTAAACTGCAAACCCCAGGATTCCATAGGATGTTGAAAGTGGAATAATAGCACTGTAAAAGTGTAGTACAGAAATGGCCTAAGTTTAATTTGAAGTGGCAACATGTTTCCACTTGTACTCACCAACCACATCCTAAACATGTTAAATATAGTCCTCTTGTTTTTGTCTAGGGAGAAAAATGTTTACGCATGGAATTGAGAATGACTTTATGCATGCAGAAATTTTCTTGTTATCCAAAGTGTACTATCTACACTTTGAGATAATATAGATACCTAGGCAACTGGGCAGTGTGAGTTCATCTCAGACATCAGAGACTGGAAGGTGGCTGTATGGTGTTATGGTGTTGGAGATCCAGGTGACCAGCACTAAACACATCCAGGCTAGTAGCAGTGGATGACAGGGTCTTAGTGTCACTGTTGAAGATGCCAGGCCAGTGAACTTAAATTTTACTTAGAGTGAGAGGGTGCACTTTCTTCTCTTTTGCATCAAGCAAATGTTGGAAACCGACCACCAGCATGATGTAGCGGTCTGAGGATTGGACTACAAATCCGGAGACCAGGGTTTGAATCCCCACTCAGCCAGGGAAATTTACTGGGTGATCTTGGGCAAGTCATACTCTCTCAGCCTCAGAGGAAGGCAAAGGCAAACCTTCTCTGAACAAATCTTGCCAAGGAAACCCTGTGATAAGTTCACCTCAGGGTCAATTACTTGAAGGCAATCACCACCACAACAAAGATTGAAAAAGGTAATGTTACTGCCCTGGCTAGCCCGAGCTTTGGGGATATAAAAAGATATCTTTTGATATCACTGATTCGGCTTCATATATCCCTTTCACATGCTTGCGAGGCCCCCCGGAGAAGCACGCATACAGGCTTGGCCAACAATCGCCGTAATATTCCTAGACAGTATAGGCAGGCCAGAAAATAGCCGACTCACCGCTTTAGGAGACCTCAAGGTAAGTACTCCATTAGGCATGCGAACAACTCTCAAAAGATCCTCTGCCCCACGCTGGCAGCTTGATGATCGAGCTATACAACGCTCAAGTATTCCGCGTTTGCATATCGGCTACTTTATTGATAAATTGGGCTCTAATTCAATCATTCAAATTCTGACCTTTCGGAGGCTTTGTCTCCAACTCCAAATCTATTGTTTTCCCCTAAGTCCGACCTAGCCTGCAGTCACAATTCTCCTTATAAAAACCCTTGATTCCGAGACCTTCCTTGGATCGCTCCCGAGTTCCAGACCGCCTTGCTGCCGCTTTGCTTGGCGAGCTTCCCCTCAGCTCCACATGCTGAGATACATCGAACCCCAGCTTCGCTCTCCATTTTCCTCCGGACTTTAGGACAGGTTTCGTATCACCCGAACCAACTATCCCTCTAAAATTCCCACTATCTTACTCACACCTTTATTTTCCTTAGTTATCTGTGTGTTTGTGTTGCATACATTGTGTGCCTGTATTTAATAAAGACTATTCATTATTTTCCAACCGGTTTGCTTCTTGACTTGGCCTGACCCCGTAGACACTGGGTCACAAGATCCTGCTAAGTTACCCTGCCTCTCGTATTGCCAACTTGTGCTCTGAATTAATTTCCCCAACTTATAGCAATTTGGTGTCCCTCCCGGGACCCACAGAAAACAGGGTAACAGTAACTTTTTTTGGAATGCAGCTCCTAGCACTGTAACTTTTCAGAGCTCTGGCCTCAGGCAGCAGCTGACTTGGACTGGCCCTCCGTCAGTCTGAAATAGCACTGCAGGTGGGTAAACTCAAATAAATATCATACCACATGTTCCTAATAAATCCTACTATTTACGGCTGCCCCTACCATTAAGCATTGGACTAAATGGTCCCTGTGGCCTCTTGCAACTGTATAATTCTAAGACACTAAGCAAAGCAAGGCAGATGGCTTTGATTTTGAATGTCATGAAATGACAGCACATTTTGGTTATTTAACTTGCTATTGCCAAAAAAGGGGGAGAAGTGCTTATGAGATTTCCCACTTCATCTGTCATTAACATGGCTGATTCTGGGTACCTTGACACTGGCCAGGATGGGGTGGGGGGAGTGGTGGCTGTTGCACCTTAAGGAGAAAAAATATCTTGATCTCACTCTGGTACAAATGCAAAATATCCTTTAGTGCAGGTAGGAGAAAAAGATGGACTGTGAGCTGCATGGGATCCCCTGACATCACTTTTGTGGACCGATAGTTCCCGTTTTTTGATGTCATTTTGGGGGCTGAAAATTATACCAAGCTGCCCATAAGCGGAAGGTATTTCATGAGTGGAATATATTTTCATTTGCCTGTTTAGAGTGACCTCTGCTGGGAAAATGAGAGAAATGCTGAACATATTTCTTGACTGTACAATGAGAAGGCACGTTTTGTAATATAGAAACACTTTTTGTGTGCACATGCAACTTGAAACCTTAAAAATAAGATAAACATCTCTTTTCTAGCTCTGAATTTAATCCAAAGGAAAGTAACAATTACAATTCTGGGCAAGATGTGAAGCTGCTACTTCTAACTACATGAGATTCTAGAACTATAAGTCCAGAATTTAATCGAGAGAGTGTAGTATAGTGGTTTAAGAGTTGGAGCACAACCCCAAAAACCAGAGTTTGATTTAACGCTTGGCCATTAAAACCCACTGCGTGACTTCAGGTGCATCACATACTCTCAGATCCAGAAAACCTCAAGACAGTTTTCCTTAGGGTCACCATAAGCTGGAGATGACTTGAAGACACCCAACCATAACAAAACCTTTCTACTGAGCTATGGGATTTTCCAATACTGTCATACGTTGAAGTTAAACCAGATATTTAAACTGATACTACCTGTGCTGTGCATACAGACAACAGACTGAGTTTATCAAAAGCTGAGAGGCTGCAAACCTATATACTTTCCTGACAGTAAACTCTAGTAAAAACGGACCTCTGAATAAATATGCATTGGATTATTCTGTCAACCTGGTATCTTTTAGATTAGATGTGGAGAAAGTGTAGCCTGTGGACCATATGTGACCCCCCCAGACCTTATTTTTGCAGTTCCTACCAGTTTCCCAGAGCCCCCTGAACCACTATTTATTCAATGTTGGGGTACAGTTTTTGAGAGGTTTTTGCCTCAGACCCTCACCAAAATCATCCTAGGTGTGTGAAGATGCATGGCAACAGTCTCTCAACCTTCCAAAACCTCCTCCTTCAGTCATATCTCACTTCAAACTGCAACTGAAAGTGATGCAACCACAGTTCTGGTTAGGAAGCAATTATTTCCTTTTCTTCTCAAAGGACGCACCATGAAATTCTCATATACTATTGTTGCACAGAAAATAATATTTCTGCACAGACCTGTGTATTACCTGTGTAGCAAGTGCTTTTTCTCAGCAAAATGTCATGTGCAACTTTTGCCCAGAATCAGTCCTGAATTGCAAAGATTCTTGCAACTCTAGCACTCTTTTCATGCTCAAGAAACATATTATTTCAAATATTTTCTGGATACTTTTTCCATATTCGTTCCTTTCCAACTTCTGGCTACTGTTTAGGCAAACATATAGCCAAAGATGGGGTATTTGGGGGCACTTTTGTGCAGTTCCCTAAGAGGGGATTGGGGAAACTTGGCTCATGATCCCTATGAAGCTGCCAACTTCCCTTTTAGATAAATATGTAACAGTAAAGGTTACAAAAGTCGCTATCCATGTTGGTGTACATTTGGTTTATTTAAAGTATTATTCTATATTGAATATAATTGCCTTTAAACTACTTATGGGCCATTTCTGTGCAATGGGGCTGTGCTGCTCCTGAGACAAGATAGCAGTGGTCAGCAGATCATGCTTCCACATGACATCATCGCTGGCCCACTGCCATCCTGTCCCAAAGCATTGCACTAGTGCAATTGTCACAAAATGGAAAAAAAAAACATTTTGTGCCTGCAATCGCACGATGCTCCCACTGCTCCCAGCTGTGTAGAAGCCGTGGAAGCACAATGGTGTTGCTTCCCTCTACAGAGCAGCAATGGAAAATGCCTGGCTGCGCTGCAGATGGAAGAGGTGGCACCATTGCACTTCTTTCCACATGGAGCAAGCAGGTGCAGAGGGGAGCCTTGCTGACACGCTCCCTTCTGGAGGTGGGATTGCAGTGCAATGATGTGGAAGAGCATTGTTGTGCAGAAACAACTATGATGACCCCATGAATTTCATAAGGTTTTCTTAGACAAGAAATCCACCGAAGTGGTTTTGCCAGTTCCTTCCTCTTAAACATAGCCTGTGGCACTTGCCAGTTGTTGGTAGCCTCCCATCCAAGTACTAATTAGGGCTGATGCTACTTAGCTTCCAAGGTCAGATGGGATCTAGTGCCTTTAGAATATTTAGGTGTAAGATGACTTACTCCACTTAAAACAATATGGGTGATATTTGCCAGAACTATGTGCTTTGGAGATTGCTTAAAGAGTAAATTATATAATCCACTTTTTTTTTTGTTGCAAAAATGCAGAGGTTATTATAGGTGGCTTTTGTCTCTCATGCCACAGTTTATTTGTTAATTTCCATAGGACTCTGCGAGACACTGATAATATTTTTATAGAATGTCTTTAATTTTTAATTTTTGTTCTATTCTATTTTATTTTTGGAAGAGTAGATTTCATAGGATACGATGTGATGATCAAGCTACCTGTGAATGCAGAAGCCCAGGCTAGATTCTAGGGAGTAAGACCCACTGAACACAGTGGGGCTTACTTCTGAATAAGCTTGCTGCAGAAGCCAACGGCTGTTCCCTCACCCCCCAAAATAAGAACTTACCTGTCCATATATGATTATATTCACAATTTGTTGGTAAATATTTATTGCTTAAAGAGAAAGAAATAATTTTCTTATAAGCTTTTTAAAATGGTCATCTTGAGATTTGTACTCACCATAGGCAACTAAGCAATTTTATAGACCTGTTTAAGCTCATTTTTAGAGCTCTTTCTAACTGGAAATGTTTTTCCCTTAGTGTAAATTGAACTTCAGAGACTGTTCTGTAATCTTTCCTAGCTAATAGCATCGAAAAGAACACGGAGGCGGGAGAGGAGGCACTGAGAGTGGGGGGACTGAAAGATATTGTTCAATGAGACCAGAATGAGCTGTTTGGCACAAAGACAGATTCAGCTGTGTCTTGTCTGAAGCTTTTATTACAGTCTCCAGAGTTATGTGGTTTCTTTCCTGGGACTTCCTGGGTTTTATACTACAGGTTGAAATCGTTCTGCACAGTATAAATGCCACAAAGCAGCACTGTACAACCATATGGCTCTCATCCATTTTGCAGCTTGTTAAATGTAATTTGTTAGCTTGCTTATTCAATTAAGTCTC
Organism: Cyclura pinguis; assembly: GCA_030412105.1. Lineage (NCBI taxonomy): Eukaryota > Metazoa > Chordata > Lepidosauria > Squamata > Iguanidae > Cyclura > Cyclura pinguis. Next base: position 112,078,929 of record CM059602.1, read on the forward strand.
ACATAGGACTTTTAACCCACGTTCAAGAAAATAATTTAAATAATAAAGATACGTTCGTTTTCCCATTACCATGATATGACTAATGTAGTGCACACATTTAATGCTTTCAACCAACCTGCTAAATTAGCTAACACTCAAATCGGAGTAGGCAACTCTGTCATCAGTAATAGCCATACAAGGTAGCGAATTATAACACAGTTCCATACATAAGGGACATTTAGGCCCTTTCTGCATGTGGGGGGGGGACGGGTGAAAACACCCTAAAACGGAGCTTACCTACAGCCGGGTAAGTCCGTCACCACACAGAGCAGCGCGAGCTCGCTGCTCCACAGTCCTCCAGCGTCCCAAATGGTGGCTTCTGGTTGGTGGAGGCTCTCCACCAACCGGAGAAGCTCGCCAGCTGGAAGCCCGCCGCCGGCAGATCTGCAGGTACACACTTGCGCTCGCCTGCAAATCCGCGTCGGAGCTGGGTGATGGAGCGGCACGCGGCTGCGTGCTCCATGCTTTTTAAAAACCTCAAAAAAGAGGTTTTTAAAAAACACGCAGTGCGGCTAGTTCTGGCCGCTCCTGAGTGGATTCTGGTGTGGAACTACAAAAAGTAGTCCACACCAGTCCACTCTACGGTGCAGAAGACCTCCGTGAGAGGTCACTGTTACTGCCCTGGCTAGTCCGAGCTTTGGGGATATTAAAAGATATCCCTTGATATCATAATTCGGCTTCACTTCTCTATTCCTCTCCATGTGCTTGCGAGGCCACCGGACAAGCATGTAAACAAGCTCGGCCGTTAATAGCCGTAATATTCAAACTACAATACAGGCAGGCCAGAAATAGCTGACTCACTGCTTTAGGAGACCTCCAGGCAAGTACTCTAATTAAGTATGCATGCCATTTACAAAAGAGCCTCTGCCCCGCGATGGCAGCTTGATGGGTAAACCATACAATACCCAAGTACTCTGCGTTTGCATACTGGCTACTCTATTGAAAACTGCTACGATAACTCAATCATTCAGATTCTGACCTTTCGGAGGCTTTGTCTCCAACTCCAAATCTATTGTTTTCCCCCAAGTACGGCATAGCCTGCAGTCACAATTCTCCTTATAAAAACCCTTTATTCCGAGACCTTCCTCGGAACGCTCCCGAGTTTCATCCCGCCTTGCTGCCGCTTTGCTTGGCGAGCCTCCCCTCAGCTCCACGTGCTGAGCTAGATCACACCCCAGCCTCGCCCTCTATTTTCCTGGGCTCCAGGACAGGTGAAGTATCACCCAAACCAGCAATCCCTCTAAAAAATCCCTCTATATCACTCCAACCTTTATTTCCTATAGTTATCTGGTATGAGTGTGTCACATACACTGTTTTGCTTGTATTTAATAAACATCATTTATTATTTCAACTTCTGTGTTTTCCTTGACTTGACCCGAGCCCGTAGACATAGGGTTGAAGATCTGCCTCTTGTAATGTTAAGCAGTGCTCTGAGCTAATTTTCCCCACCTTTAGTTGAGCACATTTTGGGGTCCCTCCCGGGACCCCCAGTACACAGGGTAACATCGCTCTGCACCATTACAGAAGCCCGGTGCGGAAATGGCCTTATTTAGCCACCTTCTTGTGACATGCATCCAACCCCTAATATTAACATTAACCTAATATTAATATTTCCAGTTCCAATCCAACATGACATTCACCTACATCACCTTAAGGTTGTGATGGGGGTGGTTCCAAGTTCACAACCATACAAAGTTCACGTGGATGTGCTGTCTGTGAGATTTTACATCTCCATAAGTAAAGTGTACACATAGTTCATGCAACCACTGAAAATCCTGGTGAACACATGTGATAGCCTTCCTGTGAAAACGCTAAGTTTCACAAGCAGCACTTTGATGTGAATGCTGCTGGTAGAACTGCTATTTTCCCGAGGGAACCTCCATAAATCTGGCCCACTGTTAGAAGACCAGTTCTTCAAGATAGTTCATCAGGATCTACCAGAGTAGTGTGACAGAGGTCTGGGAGTGTAGCTATCCTCAGTGCCAGAGAAGACTAGCAACAGGTTGCCAGACAACTGGAATAGCTATTCAAGAGAGAAACCCAGCCCATTAGTGTGAGGGAGGGGCTGGAGGCTCGAGAGGAGAATATATAAAACATCAAGCACTGAGTGTCATTTTGAGTCCTTCAGTGAGAAAGAGCCAGAATAAAGTCCCTCAGTCACCCAGGGAGGTGGTCTGAGTAGAAAGGAATTAATTCTCAGGGAAAGCCTAGAGAGACGCAGAACAGCAATTAAACCATCAGAAAATCTGGTCAGAATGTGTGACCCCTGCCATTATTCCATTTTCCACATCCTATGGAATCCTGGGAAATCCTTTGCAAACCATAGGATTCCATAGGATGTTGAAAGTGGAGTAATAGCACTATAACAGTCTAGCGCAGACATGGCCCTACATTTGGGGGTTGAGCCTTTGGTGGAAGTGTAGCCAAAGGGCTGTTTGTAATATCTGCACTTATATGAGGGTTTTGAGATACAAGGAATTATCTACAAGAACTCTGAAGAACTGTATTAGCTTTGATCTGCATATCATCTCCAATACTTCGTTTTGTATATTGATTCAATAAATATTAGTTTATTGTTATAAACATTGACTCAGCTGAGTGGTAAACAGTTTTTAAAAAACAAACAGAAAACATGCTACCATAAAACTATAAAGAGGTTCTAAATGACCACTGAAATGTCTCATTCTTTACTCAGAAGTGGTGTTTAAAGGGAAAGGCAGAGCTGTGTGTGAAGTGACAGAGTGCCTTATCAGGTTGGGTTGCTGCCACACGAGTCTGAGGCAGAAAAAAGTAGGTCCTATCACAAATAGGTATGTGGGAACCTCGGTGAACTACTGCTTCCACTATGTGCTGCCACTGGTCAGGGTGCCTATGCCTGAGAGGAACTGGGAATTGAATTATATCTGGAGAGCTATGTTTCCCAGTTCTGTTCCTTCCAAAGTTATATATATGTTTGTATTCACTTCTAAGTTGTCTGACAACTTATGACATCCCCATTAATTTTATAAAATTTACTTGAGCAAGAAATAGTCAGAGGTGGTTTGCAATTGCTTTCTTCTGAAATACAGGCTGCAGAAACTGGTATTCCTTGGTGGTCCTGACTCCAAATGCTAACAAGACCTGACCTACTGGTACAAGATATGGCACAATAAGTCCACCCTGCCAGGAACATAGCTCAGTGTCCAGGGGCAAGAAATACAAATGAGCCCTTGAGCAGAAGCAGTGGGATGATGAGGGAAAGTCAAATGGGGATCATGGCAGTGTTTGTGCTTGGCAAGCAAGCATAAATGGCCCTGATGTTGCTTATACTTGGGATGTAAGGTAGTTCTTTTCTTTCACTCCAGCAGATGGGGGGGGTACGTCAGCGGCTGGGGACAGGGCAGACAGCAGCAGGTACCACCATTAAGTGCCAGCCCAGACACAATGCTCCTCCCAATCCAATGGTAGATACACTCGTGTTCCCTGAGATGTCATGTGTTACGTACTAGATCACAAGGTCATCATCAGCCCTCCAAAAAATCCAGGCAATAGTGACATAGACAATATGGGCTTCTCCCATTACTGTCATCATAGAAGAAAGACCCTTAATGAACCACAAATATAGCATTACAAGGATGTTATGTCCCCTGTAATGTAACATCCTTGAAAAAAGACTTCTTAAATGTGTCTGTCATGGGATTTTCTTGGCCAGATTTATTCAGAAGGAGTTTGCTATTGCCCTCCTCTGAGGCTCAGAGAATGTGCCTTGTCCAAGATCTGGCAATGATTTGATGGCCAATTGATTATTCAAACCCTGCTCTCCTGGAGTGCTAGTACAAAACTCAAATCACTCCATGGAGGCTCTTTCTTACTGTGCACCATGCTAAATTTAGCAAAGAATTGCTTGGTGGATGAGGCAGATATATGAAGACAAGGCGGATCTGGATCAACAGATCATTCTCTAGATGGGTTCCTGTAGATCAACAAGGATTTCTGACACTTAGTTGTTTAATAATAGAAGCAACAAATTGACTCCTTCTGAATTTCATAGTCAAAATTATATTACTGAAATGAAGAGAACTTGGAGTAGCCAGGAGTAGGTTTTGGTGTGCAGGGATTATGAGCTACTAGCGTATATACCCAGTATTGCCTGGGATTTTATTTTCTCATAGGTAATACTTGTTAGAAAGATTTGAGATCCTGTGTCTCTAATTCCCCCAACTTGTCTTGTCCAGTGCCTGTAACTTTTCCTCATATTCCCCAATCCAATCTGTATTTAGAGTTATTAACATGTATAGGTTGGATTCCTGAGGGAATACACTGCCCCCCTCCTTGCTGTTAGGCCTCATTTCCATAACAACTGGCCTATTCAAGACAGACACAGTTGACTGAGGCCCAAGAGCTCTCTGGCTGAGAATTCTAAAGACCCCTCCCTAAACTGCAAACCTTAGGATTCTACAGAATCTTCTTAGGCAGCCAACCATATGAGGTCCTTGGCTGACACAGCCAATCATATGAGGTCTTCACCTGACACAGACAAATGAACGTTGACTTTTATATATTAGATATTCCAAATCAAGGCAAATTCCTGGGCTCAGAGCTCTTCAGTTCTAAGTTTGTGCCCTTCACACCAGGCTCTGGTTAGTAGGTATTAGGATTCTCAGTTTTTTTACAAAACGTTATCTTGGACTGCAACTCTCAGAACCTCAGGGATGTAATAGTGGGGGCAAATAAAGGCATTGCACCCCCAGAAAGAATTGTTATCCCCAATGAAATTTTCTTCCAGTCTCAAAATTTTTAGGATTACAGTTGAGCATTCCGAAGTGTAGTTTAGACATTAAAAAAAGAAAAAAAAAGGATATGGTAGAATTCTAAGGTCTTTCCACACTACACTTTTATAGTGCTATTATTCCACTTCCAACATCCTATGAAATCCTGGGGTTGTAGTTTAGGAAGAGGCATTTAGGATTCTCAGCCAGAGAGCAGTTTGGCCTCAGTAAACTACAAACCTCAGAATTCCAAAGGATGTTGGAAGAAGAATAATGGCACTATAACAGTGTATGGTGGAAAGGCCCTGAAATCTGCCAACATTAAGACTACATGAACTCATTAAATCATTGTACCTGCACGAGGAAGCCTATCCATACATGTAGACTTTATATACAGCAGAACTCCCCTTTGATGCTTCTACAGTTGAAAATGTAATTCTCAACTTTGACACACGTACTGACACCAGACTGGTATTCAGTACCTCATCAGAGAAAAGTAAATTCAGTAATCTTGGCTTTTGAATATGACACACTTGAAGGAATATAAAGTGAACAATTTCTTTGCAGATTTGCAGAGAAATCATGACACATTAGATTTTATTAACAGTTCAGATCATTTCAGTAGGATTTGCACAATATACATTCAGTTTCTGATCACAGTTATTTACTTTACACCACTGTTTTGCATGTGGAAAAATATTTTATTTTAAATGGACTTACTCTTAGGAAGCTTTAACATACTTTCTAATTAAAATACATCAATCGTTTTTTGTCATTTTATCAATTTTTGTCATTACCTGTGAACACCTTTTCCCACAGAAACCTCTTCTATAGTGGCCAGTATCAAACACTTCTGCTTCCCTCCCCAATTTTTCTGCTCCCCCATTGTCTTGCTACAGCCCCTGTGCAAACCTTCAGCCGGATTGGATGGAGGATCCAGAGAGTTTAGCCCAAAAAAGTAACTGTTCTGGGCTCTGTAAATAACAAAGTACACAGCTATGAAGCTTGCCCATTGTGCTCTAAGGATGTGTCCTGCACTATGCAGAATTATTTAAGGCATGATTGTTATGTGCACATCCTCAGTAGGTATTGCCAGATGTGATGAATAGTACAAATACACATAGTTAATTGGTACTGAGAAGCAATGCAAATATGTTGCAGCAAGAATGATATATTTAACACCACCCACCCAAGTTAGAAGAGCCCTGTCATTTGCTACCCAATATCACTGTCAACAATTGTATGTTGAACATAAAAATTGCCCAGTCTAACTCTAGGTGTGCTCAGCAATTTCCAAAATAAAACTACATCTCTCTTGCTTGAAAGAATATACAGTCTGACCACTGTATTCCAAAATTATCCACAGATGTCACGTCAGCATCTTGGGAAAGAAAACTTCCATACAGGAAAGACTTATAAATGATTCCACTTGCTACAATAGCTTCTTTATGAATGCTTAAAGGACGCGAGTAGAAATGAAAGAACTGAGTATATTTCGAGTTGAAACTTTGCGGTTGAAGTGTCAGAGACAAGATTTTGACCTGAAAAGCAATCCAAACTAAAATTACGAATGTGTTAGCAGACACCAGAACACTTGTTAAAACAAAGTTTGGCAGAATACACATGTTCATGGAGTTGAAGGAAGGAAAGATATCAACATATAAGAATCTTTCAGTGATGTAAATTATTTCGGTAAGAAGGGTAGGGCAGAAGGCAGATTGGGATCTGCAGATGCGTCTCTGGATAGTTTAGATTACATCCGCAAAGGGTTCTGACTCTGTTGTCTAACAAGTGGAAAGCCAAACATTTTCCCCAGTTTCTTTCTCTTTGCTGAAAAAGGATGTTTGGGTTTGTATGAAATGGCCAGTGATTCTGAAACAGGTCATAGATTATTCACCTATGTATGTATTCACAGGCAACTTTTCCATTAATCTGTAGTACGTGTTGGCTTGCCTTCTGTTACTACTATTATTTTGCAAATAGCTGTGGTTGGTGGGCCACAGACTGTTCTAGTGTAAAATCAAACGGGCATAGTGGACTAGTCTGCTGCATAGACTAGTGTACAGTTTTGTTGGAGTGGTATGAGTGCTACTGAATAATAATTACGAGTTTGTTACAAGTTATGTCAATATAATTCCCATTTTACAAGAGAACTGAAGCTGATTGGTCTCTTGCCTTGTGGCTCTTAATCTGGAGCCACAATCTGAGTGCAACAGAGCTTTGCCTACTGATCCTAGATGTAGGGGACAGCAAAGCAAAGCAAGCTACTATACATTGGCCTTGGGGAGCTTTTATTTGCTCTCTAAATAAGAAAACAGAGCACCTTTTGAATAGAATTCCACAAGACCAGCTTTGGGAGTGCTTCAGGCTTCAGGCTAAACTGACCTATGTGTTTGTTTATGACAAATTGTTTGTTCTGTATTTCTGGTCAGCCAAATATGTGTTCAGAATATACAAGGGATGCTGCAATTTCCATCATAATGGGAAGGGGGAGGTATCGTGGTGGAGGTAGAACAAGCCAATGGAAGAGAAGTGGGCAGAGACATCTCATAGCTATTCCTCCTTCTGGTTCACCATTCAACCAACAGATTTCTGGCCACTCTAGTAGAATCTCATCAGACCATGAAGTGCTGCTGTTTAAAGCCATCTCAGTGGCTGGGAAGAGCTGCGTGACCCAGGACCCGATCCTGGACAAGCAAGCTGACCTTGCATGTATAATGGAAACCTGGTTAACTGAAGTAGGAAGTCTCTGCTTGACCCAGTTATACCCACCAGGTTTCTGAGTGCAGCAGCAGGTGAGATCTAAGTTCATATCTTAGATGTGCTCTTGGACCCAGCCACTGCTCCTAGAAAGCCAGGTTGCTCTAGTAGCCAGGAGTGCCTTTGCCCAGCTTTGGTTGATGTGCCAGCTGTGTCCTTTCTTGGGTAAGGCAGATCTGGCTCAGTGGTTCATGCATTAATTACCTCCCAGTTAGACCATTTTAATGCATTCTACATGTGGCTAACATTGAAAAGTGTTTTGAAAATGCATAGTGCAAAATGCAGCAGCCAGACTGGTATCAGGTGTACATTTAAGAGACCATATGACACTCATCTTGCAAGAACTGCATTGGCTTCCAGTTTGCTTTCGAGCTCAATTCAAGGTGCTCGTATTGACCTGTAAAGCCTTGGGGCCAGGTTGTCTGAAAGTCCACCTCCTCCCATATAAGCATGTCAGAAATTTGAGCTATTCAGAGGAGGTCCTGTTATGTATCCCAACACCTCCTGAAGTTAGGTTGGTGGGTGCACATAGCAGGGCTTTCTCTGTAGCAGTGCCTCAACTGTGGAACTCCCTACCCAAGAAAGTAATGCTGGCCTGATCTCTTTTAAGATTCCTGCAGGCAGTCAAAACAGTGCTATTCCACATGGCATTCAGTGTTTGAAACTGCTGTTCTAACTGTTCTGTTATTGTTTTTAGACCACTTTTAGGAGTTTTAAAAGAGTATTTTAACATGCCTTAAAAATGTTTTTATCTCTGTATTGCTTTAAATAGTTTTTATCTGTTTATCACCTCAGGAGTCCTTGTGGGCTAAGAAGTGACACAGAAATACTTTAAATCCACTAAAATAAATAAAATAAGAAAACTCTGCAATAGGGTCACCATAATTTGGAGTTGACTTGAAGTCACATAACAGCAGCAGCAGCAATTCCAGTTGGCAATGCAGTACGTATGTTATTAAAGAATCATATGGAAAGAATTTCAGAAAAACTTAGTTGCTTTTAAAATATAATGCACAACAACAAATCTTTCCTATGCCTATAACTAGCAAGTGCCCAGAAAGACAGGTTATCATAGGGAAAGAAGATACAATAACCTGGCATGCCTAGGCACGTTCTTGTTCAGGAGTAATTCCAAATAGGAGGAGGTGAGGAAGGTCTGGTTTTCACCAGTTGGTGAAGGTCAAACAGTGACTGAACTGAGCTAACAAGATGTCCAAGATGGAACAAGATGGAACATGTCCAGAGGAGGGCGACCATAATGATGAAGGGTTTAGAAGCCATGCCCTACGAAGAACAGCTTAGGGAGCTGGGTATGTTTAGTCTACAGAAGAGAAGGTTAAGAGGGGACATGATAGCCATGTTTAAATATTTGAAGGAATGTCATGTTGAGAACGGAGCAGGCTTGTTTTCCGCTGCTCCAGAGACTAGGACAAGGAGCAATAGATTCAGACTACAGGAAAAGAGATTCCACCTGAACCTCAGGAAGAACTTCCTGACGGTCAGAGCTATCCGGCAGTGGAATATGCTGCCTCGGAGTGTGGTGGATTTTCCTTCTTTGGAGGTTTTTAAGCAGAGGCTGAGTGGCCATCTTTTGGGAATGCTTTGATGTGTGTTCCTGCATAGCTGGGGGTTGGACTGGAGGGCCCTTGTGGTCTCTTCAAACTCTATGATTCTATGAGATCTTTTTTACATCTTTTTACTAATAAAGGCCACTTCTGGCCTTGATTAGGAAGGCCACATTAACAGCAGCCTGATGTATCACTGGCAGATTTTGGAAAAATTACTTTAGGACTACTGCTCATGCTAGCTGGAGCTGTCAAAAAAGTCAGGTTATTAGTCATGGCTCTTCCTCTTGTACTGTATATGCCACAAAATCTGTTGTGCTAAAACAGCCTGAATAGAAGAGAAAAACTGGAATAGCTTGGAATTATTTTCATATGTAATTCACATGTTTACAAACAGATTGTGCTTTCTAACGCATATAATTTAAAACAACACTAAGATCCAGATGATTTTGGTGTAAGAAGTGTATGAAGAAAGAAAGGAGAGCATGTCAATCTTCTAATGCACTCCTTTTTATCTCCATACTCTATTGGGTCAGACACAATATGGCTTCTCAGAAACCATTCCATCCAGCTGCAGAGAAAGCAGCAAGAAGTCTGGCCAGATGTACAGGAAGGAGTGGGCAGCTTGTACAAAGGGATGATGTGACATGCACACTTCCCTCAGAAAATGTGGAGCTGGGGAATAATTGCACTTCCTAAATTAATACTTTAATAACGTCATCAGGACTAGAGGGATTGAGGGGGATTGGAAAGGTCATCTTACCATGGCTACATTGAAAAACTTTCTTGGCAGTGAGGGTGTTTCATTTATAGAATAATGTAAGAAAGAACATCAAATTATTTAGGATAGTTACAGGGAAAGAGGGACAGCAGAGAATTTCAAAAGGATTTTGTTCTGGACTCCACAAATATTGCCTAGTGTGTATCTAGCGAAGCCTTTAACTCACATCCCTTCCAAAAACAGAAAACATTACAGTTTTGGACTGTGACTCCCACAATCCAATCCCTAGCCAATGGCTATGATACCTGGGCACTTTGAGGAAGAAACAATTTCTCCCCAAGTTCTGATTCCTTCATACTTAGTTTTGAGGAAAGCTTATGATGTACTGACCTCCAACAGACTGCAATTAATAAAAGAAGGCCAATCAGAAAATAAGTTGAAGTTAAACTGGGATAAAATGATGGTAGGATAATCTGGAGAGCCACTGTGGCATAGTGGTTTGAGTGCTGAATTAGAATTCCAGGAGACCTGGGTTCAGATCCCCACTTGACCACGGAAACCAACTGAGTGATCTTGGCCAAGTCATACACTTTCAGCCTCAGAGAAAGGCAATGCCAAATCTTGACAAGGAAACTTCCTGATAGGTTCACTTTAGGATCACCATAAGATGGAAACAATTTGAAGGCACACAATAACAACAAGAAGGTAACCTAAAATATATCAGTAGGGCAGGACCTCTATGTTGGGAAGCACACAGGTCTCATCAATTGCTAACAAAAGAGTAGAAGAAAGGCAAGAGAGTTAAACAAATCTCAGGGCAATACAACAATGTAATACAACAATTCCCATTTGGGTAGAAGAGATCTCTCCAAAGCAGGAAGGTAGACATTAAAATGGCAAATGTGGTTCAATGAAAATAAGTATGGCTATTTTGTCATGCCTGTGCACATTTTTGGGCCCTCTCTCCTACCCTCCAACATTTCATAGATGAAAACCAGGACAAGTGTGTCCAAACAACATCAGAATGAGGGCAAGATGGCAAAAATTATTTACAAAGAACTGCACATAAGCTAGGAAAGGCTGTAGCACTTTGCTTTTGCCTGAGCTTACTAGGAAGAGCAAGATTCTGCTCCCTCCTCCCTCTCCCCCTGCTGATTTAATTGAGTGCAAACTTTTATTGCACTTTGAGCTCAGTTTGGAGGAATTCAATTAAGCTGAGGACAAAGGGAGAAAGTGGGATAAGGAGCCAGAAACTGGGACACTTTAAAACTAGCTGAAAAAGTGAGACAACAGAGGGTTAACTGGGACTGTCCCTGCCAAATCGGGATACCTCTCTTACCTTTCTAAGGCCTCTACTAACCTAAAGGGGATGAAATTGCAATAGAGGATAAAAGACAATGTTTTTGATGAGTTGGGTGAGGAATCAGATTTTTAAAGACTCATGCAGCTCTCTCCTTCTCTGCAAAACTAAGGGAAAGAGGAATAAAATGGATGAGATTTTTCACCTTCATTCTGTTCAGGCTTTTAGTGGAGTAATGTAATGCCAATTTAAGAACACTTTAAAATTAATTTAATTGTTAAATATGCCTCCTTGTCAATGTTAATGCAATTGAATTAGATGTAAAATATATTAACCTAACATGTTAATTGCTTCCCAGTAAAATTTTCTGTCTCACAGTGCATAATTATAGAAGTCTGATTCCACTTTTACTCAGCCTGGCTGCATCTCATGGTATTCTGGGATTTATGGTTTGGTGAAATATTAGAGCTCTGCAGCAGAGAACTGTCAATGCTTCATAGAACTACAGATCTTTGAATTCCATAGGATGCTACTATGCAACACTGGACTCAAACCTCTAGAACCTGAGGTCATTTGAAATGCTAGAGAATGCAGCTTTTGCCTTTAGGCTCTACAGGAGTTTTATCCAAGCCAATGTCCTTCCCAAGGCTGGCTGGGAATGATGGGAATTATAATGCAACAAATCTGTATGGCACAGTGTTGAGGAAGGGCTGTTCCAGATTATATTTGTTTGCACTAAACCAAACTATATAAGCAAAGAGATTCACTCACAGATAAATCTTGATCAATATTTTCCCTCACAACATATTAAACCAGCTTCTTTGCCTTTCGGAAATATTTAACAACAAAGAGCACACTTTGAATTATGCAATGAAATGCATCCACATCTGATTAACGTAAAGCACATACACTTTATCACATGAAGAGAAGATCTGTATAGATTTGTTGCCATTTCTACAATAAGGGATAAAAGTCCAATTAAAGAATTTAGCAAAAAGATAGTTTACAACAGCTTACAAGAATACAGAATGACAAGAGCCATTCCTTATGGGGAATTACAAAAAAAAAAAAAAAAAAAAAGGAGGAGCTTATTCTGATAATTGCTGTCTGTCTGTATTTGCCCAAGTAATTATCATTTTCAAAAAACAATAAATGCCACTTACTGGATATTGAGCTTGGCTTCATATCAGTTCTTCGTCATGTTCTAAATGGGGGGAGATTTGAAGAAGTCATCCTCACTTCTCAGTATTTTAGCTGAAATAGCAACTTCAGGTAGGACAATATTGTGAGGATGAAATAAATACAAATTTATTTCATTAACCAAAATTTTGTAATATCACAAACTGAGTCAATTCAAACCAAACTCAAATTCAGATTGAACTGAAGGACTGAATGCACTCCCCCAAATATCAAAAGAATAGAACAGAAATTATGTAAATAATTTCTATTAATTCATAACAATTATATTCTAGATATTTTTACCACATTCATTTTCCCTCTAGTTGTCTCAAATGTTGAGTGTAGTGAACGGATACCAAAGCTTTGTGAGGAATCCATACGAAAATTTATTAAAATTTTATTTATTTCTTTACTAGATTGATAGCCATTTTTTCTGCCAAAAATAAAGAGCTCACAATACTAAATGTTGAAATACAGAATTTTTGAAAAAGCCAAAATCTTGATTGAAACATAACATAAAATCCATTCATTTAGAACACAAACCCATGAAAGACAGAGGCAGGAACCAGATTTATTCCTCAGTATTGACCCATCTCTCAACTATTCAGAAGTTACCCCCCTCCTTTCTTCCAGTGGCTGTTGGTGACTCCCATATCAGTGGGACAGTAAATCTGCTCCACACTTTAATCTAGATGTTCCTATCCAAGCTATTGAATCTCTTTGGGGTGACAAGGTTGAGGGCCTTGGGTAGCTTCTATAAAATTCAGATTGAAAACCAGAAGTAAACTCACTGCCCCGCAGATGTAGAAATCACTAGCCAACACTGTTTACTTTCAGCTCACAGATTATACCTGGACATAGTAACACTTTGCAGTGGCGTAGCAAGGGGGGAGCAGAAGGTGCGTTCTGCCCCAGGCAGCACTTTTTTGGGGGTGCTGTCCAGCCCTCTGGGTGCCTGCCCCACTCATCTGCCACCACCTCTCTCCACAGAGCCTCCCTATGGAGCTGCTGGCCTTCCTAGACAAACTGGAGCAGCTGCCCGTACAGGACTGACCTCCACCTGCTCACTCACTCTCCCACCCTGTGACGGCTGGCCCAGCATCTGGACAGAGGGGGCGGTGGGAGAGTGAGCAAGCCCCCACCCTGCAGCCCCCTCCTCATGGTGGGGAGGGAAGAAAAAAGGCCCCACCCATCCTTCTGGTGCTCAGCAACCTGAACAGATGGGTGCAGGGAAGGGCAAGAGCAACTGGTAGCAGATGTCCCTGCTCCTCCCCGCACCAGCCTCTGATGAGGGTCTCCCAGGAGGAAGAGGGTGGAGAAGCCCCAAACCCATCCAGAACAGAACTGGAATGCCCGTGGGAGTGGCAGAGGGAGGAAGGAGGAGGAAGAAGAGGCCACCTCTGCTCTTTGGGGGGGGTCCCTCCCTGGCAATACCCTTGGAGGCACTCAGAAGCCTCTGGAGGCACAGAACACCATGGGCCAGCTGCTGAAGGTGACACCCTCTACTACCGCTGCCCAGTCACCCTCACCATCCTGAGAGCAATCGCTGACTTAGCAGAGGGCAGGCGGGCAGAGGAAGGGGGAACAGTGGCCTTGAGTGCCCCACTTCCATGGTGCATGAGCATGCCCCCCATGTGCACCCCCACTTCTGGGGCCTTGCCCTGTAGGGACTGGGGGAAGGGGCAGGGCTGGCCCTGGGGGTTCCTTCCTGCCTTCCCCAGTCTCCTTTGAAAGAGGTGGGTGGGCGGTGGGGAGAGATTTTAAGGGTGATGTCATTCTGGCTGGTGTTTCTCCTCCACCCCCTTTAAAAATCTTGTTTATTAAGAGGATCGGCAAACGCAGGAGTGGCAAAAGCTCTAGCTACACCACTGACACTTTGAAAAGTCATATTGAAATCAGTGCGACCTAAGTTAAGATGCACTTATTTCAACGGAGCTTCTCAAAAGTGTAGTTAAGCTTGCATCAAGCCCAGTACCTTAAGGTTGTTTCTTCTACTTTCTTTCCTAAACTATTCCATGACTATAGCCAGGAGTATCGCTATGGGAGGGGGGCAAAATGAGGGCATTGCTCCCCAGGAAGAATTCTACCACCCTATATGGAATTTTCCTCAACTCCCAAATTTTTAGCACTCCAGAGAGTGAAACATTGAACATTGCCCACACATGGAATTCATATTTGCTGTGTTCACAATGCCTTCATAACACTGTCTATCCTTTTTCTCTTGATGCCTTAAGTTTCTCTTTATTTATAAATGCTCAACTTAAGTTTTATGTTACCTCAATGCTAGAAATTGGCGGACTGAAGAAAAAAATTACTGGAGGGGGACAGAATTCTTATCATCATTTTTCCCCTCCCACCAAACTACAACCAACTAATTTTACCCTATGTTTTTATACAACGTCTGGAAATAGTCCTAAGGCTATTTCAGGAATAAAGCTAGCACATTACCTCAGAAAGTAGGGGAAGCAAAATTTCAGTGGACTTCAGTATTAGAACTAAAAAGCACTCCTATTTGTGCCTCCCTAACAAAAGGTATGCAATCAGTTCCTGACTTTAGGGTGCAAAGAAATTATTGATTAAGGACGGAATTATTTTGAGGGAAACCATTCATGACAACTAGGCATTATCTTTCACGCAAACTACTGTATCTGTCTAACTTAGTTGTGAGAAATCATCTCCAAGACTCCACTTACAGGTTGAGAATACGCTAAACAGTTTTCCTCCTTAGATATCACTGTCACTTCCATTAGATCAGACAATACCTGTGACTGCCTAACGTTGAAAAAGGGAGGACATTTTAGGTAAGCTCTAAAATAGCTATAAAATGAAAAATTTTATATCCCAAGGGTGGATGTTAACATTTTGAAGATTTTACAAATGTCAAGTTTACTTCAGCATTTTATTTATCAGTCAGTTAATACAGAGTAACATGTTTTCCCAAGGATTTCAAAGTGAACAGAATGTTGTCTTTATCATTCATTCATCTTCTAAAGGAAGTTTATTTTATCGCGGAGAAGGCACAATAGAAGATGTTGGTTAAACTGTGCCAGATTAAAGTATTTCCATTGAAGCAAAGGAATAGTTTGAAGACAATTAAATACTAGATGTAGGTTTAATTCCCTTTCTCTCCCTAACTTTGGAAATAAATTAATAGAATGTCTACTATAATTTACTATTTTCCCCTCAAAATCCATACAAGCCAAATTTTTGTACGGCATTTCAGTATGCATTTGCTGAACAACTTGCTGGAAGAATCCCCTTCTTTATTTCATATTTTCAGAATGGCAGAACTCTGAGCTAGGATCATGCCTCTTTGCTTGCCAATTTTCTTTGTGTCATTCAGATCTTAACGGGATAAAAATAAGTACAGTAAAAAGAAAAACAGTTGGGTGCGGGAGGTGGCAGAGAAGCAATTTTCATTAAAGACATTTTATGTTTATTTGCAATTTTTGATTACTTCCTAAATATAGTCCTGATTATGACAAGATGTCATCCATCTGATGAAGTGGACTGCAGTCCATGGAAGCTCACACCATATTTAATAGGCTCGTATTTATTTGACTTAAGGTAGCTCTTACTTATTTGACAAGATGTACAGAAAAAATAGTATAAAAGTTATAATGCCAAAGCACAATTTGTTGTTTTTATATGCCTTCAAAGACGCTTTCATACTACAAAATTACAGCACTATGATTCTAGTTTAACTGCCATGGCTGCAACTTATGGGATTGTGGTGTTTGTAGTTTGGTGAGGCACTAGAACTCTCTCTATTGAGAATGCTAAATACCTGTCCGTAATTGCTAATCATAGAGTCACTGTGGTGTAGTGGTTTTAGCATCAGACTATGACCCTGGAGACCAGGAGGGCTTGATTCCTCGCTTGGCCATGGAAATCCATTGAGTGACCCACATCAAACACTCTCAGTCCCAGAAAAGCCCACGATACGTTCCTTTCAGTGTCACTATAAGTTGGAATCAACTTGAAGGCACACAACAGCAACAACAACAAAACTACAAATCCCAGGATTCCAAAGGATGTTGCCATGGGAGTTAAACTGGAATCATATTGCTATAATTGTATAGTGTGAAACACCCTGTGTTGACTTTCACTTATGTTGATCCATAAGTGTAAAATTTGCTCAGGTGAGGTTGCCTTTGCCTTCCTCTGAGAGTGAGAGAGTGTGACTTGCTTAAACTCACCTAGTGGGTTTCCACAGCTGAATGGGGATTTGAACCCTGGTCTCTTGGAGTCCTGGTCCAACACTCAAACCTCTACACCATACCACAAATAGCAGAAACAATTCACAAACTTTTTTTAAAAATCTGTTTTTTAAAAAAAACCTTTCACAACACTAAGTCAACAGCTTCCTAAATGAATGACTAAATAAATAAATATCTTTGCTCATTCGAGGAAGAGCACTAGGGAAGTGGCCAGCTTAGCTTCCCTTGTCAGGAAGTTCCACAACCTGGGAAACATCACAGAAAAAAACTGCTTCCTCTACCCAACAAGCATGCATATGAGGAGATGAAACACTCCCCTTCCCCATAATCTCAGAGACTTGTCTGGCTCGTATGCAAGACTAAAGCCCTTCAGAGAGCCTAGATTCAGGTCATACAGGACTTTAAAGGTCATAACCAGAGCTTTGAATTGTGTCCAGAAACGAATCAGTGTTTTTTAAAGGAAAATAATACTTCGTTGCTTTTTTGCTCCCATCAGCCTAACAGAAGTACCCTTCTTAAACAAAATATAAATTAATTTAAACATAGATAGTTTAAACATAGATAGATACATAAGCAAAAGATGGCATTCCCTCTGTTATGGGAAAACTTTAAGAGCTAACTGCTCAGGAGCAAAAGGCCTTTCATGTCCTGTGTTGTTTATATGCAGGTTTTGTTCTCTTTTAATGGTTTGTTTATAAATGTTTTAAATTTTATTCATGGTTTAATTTTACATACATATATATATGACTTTTGTACAATGTAACATTTTTAGCTGGATCTTTTTTTAACTTTTGTAAGCTGCCATGAGTCCAAGGTGGAGAAGAAGGTGGGATATAAATAAGTATAACGACCACCGTCATGAAAAAGGAAGAGGCAAAATGGAGAAGTTAGAAGAAATATATGACAGTATCTAAGAGACTGGGTGGTAGGGCTCTGGTTCTGTTTAAGATACCAAGGGTCTGGAAAAAATGAACCTTCCTGGCCTTACAGGACAAAAGGAGAGAAAAGGGTGAGGGTGCAGACAGCCAGCATGGTGTAGTCATTTCAGTGTTGGTCTAGGATTCTGGGAAACCAGAGTTCAAATCCCCACATAGTTCTGGAAATTCACTG
The DNA here is from genome assembly GCA_030412105.1 of Cyclura pinguis. Lineage (NCBI taxonomy): Eukaryota > Metazoa > Chordata > Lepidosauria > Squamata > Iguanidae > Cyclura > Cyclura pinguis. The sequence continues at coordinate 112,096,571 of CM059602.1, forward strand.
GATGAGCTTGGGGAGATGTACCCTCTTGGCCTAAGAGGAAGCTAACAACAAATCTTGGAAAGAAAATCCTGCAATAGATTCATCTTAGGATTTCCCTAAGTCAGAAGCAACTTGAAGAGCATGTAAGCACCAGAGTGCCAGTACTGGAAGTACTGAAGAAGCCAAGGTGACAGGCATGCATGCACCCGCCTGGTGTGGGATGTTTCTTTCAAAATACTGGAGGACTGCTGCTAATGCACCTTCCTGGCATTAAGTATAAAATAAAATATAAAACATATAGAATAAGATAATATAAAATAAAATATAACATAAGGCCTCAGGCCAATGAAATTGGGGCATGATCAAGAAACTGGACATCCAGCATTTTCTGTGTTTAAAATACCAAGGGCCTTTCTGCACTACATTGTTATACTGGTGTTATTCGGCTTTTCAGTGGCATATCTTTATACTTATTTTGTTCTCATTTTGTTCCTTTGTAGCTGATCTTTGAAGTCCGAGATTTCTTAACTTCAGGCTCCGTTCTGAATATTGATTGAGCTCTACTCTCCCAATATCAAAAGGAAAGTGTACTGTACATAGTACTGTAATCCCAGCAGCATAAAGATAATAGACACTGAACTCCACAGGTCAGATTTCTGAGCAGACATGTGCAGGGCTGAAAGTCTATAGTCTTCTGACACATTTTGCCAGTTCTTCATGAAAAAAAACTGCACCTTCCGTTCAACTAATGTTTGTTAACTGATCTATTGACTATTCACCGAGGGTCATCAATGTATTATAAATTCTCTGCCCCAAGAAGCATAGTCTAAAATTGGACAGGAGGAGGAAACAAAAGAAGATGAGAAAGGCAAAGGTAAGATGTCAACAGAATACAGAAGTTGTTGCTACTCACTCAAAATACCCACCTTCGCAATTAGTTTTTTAAAAATACCACACAGGAAAGGCATCGTCTGCTATAATAGCGTATGCCTGATCTAATGTCCTAGGCCATTTCTGCACTAGCCTGTTATAGTGCTATTATTCCGCTTTCAACCTCTGGCCCCTCCCTAAACTGCACACCCCAGGATTCCATAGGATGTTGAAAGCGGAATAGCAGCCCTATAACGGGCTAGTGCGGAAATGGCCCTAGACGCAGAAAAATCGAATTTTATGCCACTGTAGCTCTACAGGATAGAATTTACATACACAGGCAGTACATATAGAGAGAAGGAGGAAGGCTTTCCTTCGCCTTTGGACTGGAATTAGTAGCATGGCAAGAAAGACGCAGGGCTGCTGCAACCCTTTAAAGGTCTGTGTAGATTAGGGTAATTCAGCCGCTTCAAGCTGACGTTCCCCCTTCCACACAAATATTAGAGGCAGCAGCCCCAACGCCTTTCGCATCTGAGCACACAGCAGCAAGCAGACAACAATTGCGCTGCGCCCCTTTTAGCATCAAGGTGTCTATTCCCGCGAGATTTCTTCTCTCTCTCTCCCTACGAGGTTTTCTTTTAAGCTCGGAAAGCTCCCGAGGTTTTCTCTAGGGCGCCGGTGGCCGCGGACGCATGCGCAATGTGATTGCCTCCACCACCACCTCCGCGGCCCTAACAACATGGCTGCGCCCAGTTCTGAGGAGGCCGGCGGGCGGCTGCGGCCCGGGAGAAGCAACCGCACGCTCTTGGTGCGACACCTGCCCGCTGAGTTGACGGCGTCGGAGAAGGAGGACCTGCTGAGGCACTTCGGGGCCTCGTCGGTCCGAGTCCTCTCTGACCACGGCAGGCTGGTAGGAAAGAAGCAGCTTGATCCGGGTTGGGCGAGGGGGCTCTTTGGGAAGGGAAGAGGGGCGCTGTCAGAATTGGTTCGTTTTTTTCCTGCCGTTGCGAGGATAAGGGCGGAAGGGTTTTAGCCACGTTGCGTTTGGAGTTGCCACTTTCATTTCATGGCAGGGCGCCGTGCCTGTTCCTTTAGTTTCTCATGGCAGGCAGCTGCTCGAATGGTGAAGCCTTTCCTTGCCTTTCCAGGAGGAGAGGCTGCACCTGTTTTGTTCCTTCTTACCGTGTAGCTTTTGAAAGAGACGGGCGAGACTGCCTAAAAAACGCTGCTGTGGTGTTTGAGACTAAAAACCCCAGCGCGGTTTCCCTTTCCCTGATTTGCTTCCTCCCCCCCTTACTCTGATGTCCATAGTTTTGCCTGTAATAGATGGTTTGGTTTTACTTGTGAAGTAAAGGTATCCTGTTGTGCAGGAAATATGGAAAACTGGAATTAGTGATCTGGAGTCTCTGTTGTGTCTCATTTTATTCCCAGAATGTCTGCTTCTTACTGTGTTTTCTTTTTCTGGACATTCAGAGCAGATTGTAGGAAGGCTGTGGACTTAATATTACTTCACATTCCCAACAAACCAGTTAAGCACAGGCTGGATAATAGTACTGCCAGGTAGACTCACAACTACTACTACTACTACTAATATTTTATTTGTTACCTGCCTCTACTTGAGACAGGGTACAACAGAGGTTAAAATACAATTAAAAACACATTATGATTAAAATGCAGCAAAATACACTAAAACCCTAAAACCATTCAAAATACAAATATATCATAGTTGAAATATCATAATTAAAATACATCGTATTTAAAAATAGACTAGGTAGGCCTGCCTTGCCAGAAAATACTGCGCATGAGTAATTAACATGATGTCAGGTTCTAGAACACAGTTATATTCTGGGTTCATCATTCTGCTTTCCCGCTTATTTAGATGAAAAGGTGGCATATAAATTGGATTATCCCGTATAAGAAGAGGTAGCTAATACCTCAGAAAATCTACCAATGGTTTGAGATTATGAATGGATTTGAAATGGAGTGGAAAACTGAACTGAACAATGAAATGAAATGAAAAGAAAAGAAATTCAGCAGAGACAAATTCAAAGTAAAGAATTTAGGCAATGACAAACAAAGCTTTGCAATTTGGCTTGGCAGTGGTAGATCCTGAAAAGCAGTGTGGGAATATAGTAGCTCACAAGGTGGACATGCTAAAGCAGTGTATACCCTTACCATTAAAATCATCTGGAGCTGTGGTTGAACAGGTTGAAATGTGTTGGTATCAAAGCTATGAGTAGGTTTTGCTTTGCTTTGTTTTTGCCTGGGGAGTTGGTAATGTTGTTAAGGCAGACCTAGAGGATAAGTTGTCCAGTTCATGCACCAGAATGAAAGAATTCTGATTTGACCTGCCATCTTCTTCCTTTTGTCTTTTCTAACATATGTTAGTGTATGCTTGGGTAGGATCACATCCCTTGCTTCATTGCTTGAAGTGTTAAAAAATGCTCCAGTACAATGGATGTTTTATATATTAATGATATCTCTGCTAATGAAATCTATGTTTGACTTTTTTTTCCAGAAACATACTGCTTTTGCTACTTTTCCCAATGAAAATGCAGCAGCCCAAGTATGTATCAGTGTTATTTAATTTTTCATTTGATTTTTTATGACTGTAGGTCAATATATTTTTCAGTAAAACAACAGGTATTAAAAGTTTATGCTCAACCAGCTCTTTGAAGGAAAATGACAGTGGTTGGAATTGTCCTTTTATATATCCTGTTTGACTCTGATCCTACCCTCAACTATGTACCTGCATTTATACCTGAAGATGCAAATTATCAGTGCGTTCTGGTGGAATTAGATTATAATCCATGAAAGCTCATGCTAAAATAAAAATAGTTAGCCTCAAATGTGCCCCAGGATTCTTTTCCTCTTTCCCTTGCTTTTATACTGAAACAGATTAACACAACTGTCTCTTTGAAAAAATATTAAAGAAAAGTCTTAAGATTATAGTCATTGTATAACCCACTGAGAGGAGTAGAAATTTAGAGTACACAAATGTATGATTCTTCTATAAAGCATTAAATATTTTAGCTTTGCCAGGAAAGAGTAGAGATACTTCAGCAGAAGGTAGAAAATTTTGACCAGTAAACAAGATACCATACACAACAATTATTCTCATTTTTTAGGGCAATTCCAGTGTTTTGTTTTGTTTTGTTTTTTGAGTAACCTATTGTGAAGGGGGTTATTTGGAGAGAGTAGCAACCATTTCTGTACTGTGAAGGCATATCTTTTGTTGTCATCTTACCTTTGCCTCTCTCATCTTCTTTTGTTTCCTGCTTCTATCCAATATTAGACCATTCTTCTTGGGGCAAGAGGATTTATAATACATTGGTGACTCTCAATGAGCAGTGAATATATCAGTTAACTAGCATTAGCTGAACAGAAGATTCAGTTCTTTGTGAGGGAGTGGCAAAATGTGTCAGATTATATACTTTCAGCCCTGCACATTTCTGCTCAGAAATCTGACCTATTGACTTCAGTGGGCCTTATGTCCAGCATATTGGCTAAGGGCTGCAAGATGAAATGCTAGTGTTGGCATATCTGTCATTAAGGCAGATTAAACTGAAAGTGGTTTGCTTTCCAGAAGAAGCTCTTTTTCACTCTCACCAGTTCTATGTAAAATAAAGGAAAAGAGGGAAGAAGCAAGGAATTTAAAAACTAGTGATGGATTAAATTGCATTTAAATGGTTATTTATCTGAGTGTTGTGCTTTGTTGAAGGCTTTATCGAGATTGCACCAGTTGTACCTTCTGGGCCATACTCTGGTAGTTGAATATGCAAAGGACCAAGACAGTGTTCATGCTCTTAGTCAGTCATCTTTATCTGAAAAGGACAAAAGGTATATAGATATTGTTGTTTTTTCGTATTACTGTAGATTTATAAAATATTGAAAAGATGTCTAAATATTCAGGGATCCCCAGTTTTTTTAGCAACAAATGTAGAAGTATTCAACTAAAATATGTTCACAGCCAGTTCATATAGATTTATCAATGTCTCTGTAGTTTCTCAGCAACACTGTTCTTTTTCACTCCATTATCATGTTTTTTATCTTGTAACTGAATGTGTCTATACGCATTCAGGTGTTGTGAATATGTGAATTCACTTATAGTTTCTCCAGATGTATTAACTAAACGTGAGTAGTTCCAAGTTGGAAACAATTCTCTTTCATTTTCATTGCTCAGAAAACATAGTGGGATTGTAAAGGAACATATCTGTGAATCTTTAGATCTACAGATTGTATCCTTGGCACCTCATAGGACTGGAGAGCATTATACATAAACTTAAGTATTTAATGTGTGACAAATGGATTTGAATATGGATTCATATTTCAGAGCGCTCCTCATTCTGTGTGTGATAAAAGCAATCCTTGTAAAACTCTGAGCATCGATTTGGTTGCATGGGAGCTCAGTGCACTTGTGCAATGCCTTGAGCCTAGGCCCAGGAGCAAATAAAAGGCCCTCCGCTCCATTCCAACTGCTGCAGTCTTGGAGGCAGTTGGCAGAGAAGGAGAGACAATATCTACAGGATTTAAACACATCCCACAGTGCTGTCCCCTTTTCCTTTTGTGTCATGTCTATTTTGTTGTTATTGTACTTGTAAAGCACTGTGTAGAGTGATGTCGCTACTGTATATAAATAAATAACGATAATTAATAGTCTGGTGGTTACTACACTCTCTAGTGTCTGCTTTCTAGGAGATTGGAGTGTACATTGAAGGTTTCCAGTCTATGGATCATTGTTTTCTTTTCCATATTTCTTGGCATATTTTTGTTAGCATCTCAATGTATTCTGTCTCTGTAGCTTCAAACAGCTCTACTGGTATGCTGTCTGTCCCTATGATTTAATTTTCCCAAATGCTTTGAGAGCCTTTTCTGCTTTTTAAAATTGTTAGTTCATCTTCAGATGGTTTTTCTTTGAACGAATCTCTCATTGTTTCATTTCTTTTACATAGTTCCTTGGTGTACTACTTCATCAGTTTTTTATTTTGTCTTAAACACATTACATGGCCATATAACCTCCCTATTCTTGGTTTGAATTTCCTTTAATTTTTTGTTTCCTGTGAATGAGGTCTCTTGTTCTGTCTTTTCATTGACTTCATCTATTTCTTTCTGTTTATTCTCCTGTCCTATATGTGGAATTTCTCCAACAAGGTTTTAAATCATATAGAGTCAGGTAAAGAGTGATCAGCTCCAACATTTACCTAAAAGAACTAGAAAAATAGTTACAGTGTAATGTCAGTTAGGTTCATCCAAGCGTGCTATGATATTTTTCATTATTTGTGTTTTAGCCTTGAAGAACCAGTGAAAGAAGAGAAGGAACAGAAAGATACAAGCTGCCTCAAAATTGAAACTGGAATTGCTCCTAGCCATGGGTTAGTACTTGGGTTTTGATTGTGCAAGCTAAAATTGTCTGCGTTTTCTGAGGCCCCACAAACACCTGTTTGCAGAGGTACATTGGTATATGAATATGTATTTTATATACCCCAGTTTCCCTGCTTGTGATTGTCATTGCTTTTTGGCTGGGATCTAAAAACCTATTGTGGTTTGCATAGCCCATGAAAGTAGTTGACTTTGAATCAGTATGACCTAGTTTTGAATTTTTCCTTTATTTCAAAAGTGGCTTGCCATATGATATGAGGGGCTACCATTCAGGAAAGAAAAATATACAGGAATACTTGCACTGTTCTTATAATAATGACAGTGGTGTTCCAAGTTTAAGTTCAAAAATCTTAAGCCCATCATAGAATTATTAATTTATGAACTAAAATCTTATCTACTCATTTTAAAATCTAAATGTGATATCCTGCTTAGTTACTTGTTAATATGCTCACGTTGCTTCTGCTTCTTTAATTGTAAACTTATTCATTTTTCTTCACAGGTTAACATTTCCTATAAATTCTTGCCTCAAGTATCTATATCCACCACCTTCGACTGCAATCTTAGCTAACATAGCAAATGCCTTGGCAAGTGTGCCCAAGTTTTATGTACAGGTATGTGTAGATACAGTCATTTGAATTCCAGATATAAACCTTGTCTGTGCTGGCTTTGCATTACTGTGAAATCCTTCTGCTATGTAGTTTCCAAAGTTATTTTTCCAAAGTTTATGTTGTTAGGTTTTTGCTTTTGCTGAAATGTCTCTACATGCATATCGTGGAAGGCAATACATATAGTTTCACTGACCCAGTGACTGCCCTTTGCGCTCCAGTCTAAATCCTCTGCACGCCCCTGCCTGTTGCTGCCAGTGCTTCCACACCACTGACGGCAAAGGGTGTGTAGAGAACAGGCGACTGCCCACTCTGCACATCCCTTCAGGCTGCCTCTGGAGCGCCCTCACAGGTGGCGGGGGGCACGCAGAGAAAGGGCGATCACCCCCTTTGCATTCCGCTGCTGGCTGCTACCAGAATGCTCCTGCCCTCTGCTGCCAGTGTGCCCTAACAGGCAACAGGCCAGGGGAAGCAGTGATCTTTCCCCCTCCCTGCCCCTGGGCAAAAGCCCAGGGAATGGGAGGGGGAGATGGGGGAGGCAAGCCCACCCCACAAATAATCAAATCCGTGAAAGTGAAACTGGCAAATGCGGAGGGAGAACTGTAAATACATTTCAGACAGCCACTATTATTTCTCATATGTTATTTCAGGAGCCTCTTGGAACTTGTTCAGGCGTATCTCAATACCACAGAGATATTTACTGAATTAAAACCTTGTTAAGACTTCTGTGGTTATTTTTCCTCAGTTGAGGGAGTCTTAGTCCGTATGTGGGCTTTGAGTTGATCTAACAGCTGACAACACAGTTTTGTGCCTTTCTGTGCAAAAGTAAACAATGAAGTTTTTTCCTAGATAAGTGAATATAAGGATTGGAGACTCAATTCACATTAATATCCATGGGCGAAAACAAACATGGTAGTTCTGAGAGAAGCATATTTTCTGAGAGCGGTGTAGGTAATATGATTTGCATGTAACAAATTGGTTGCCAATATTTTGGTGCTGTGGTGTCAGATGCAAGCAGTTTTCCTTTTAAAACAAGCTGTGATGAGCCAAAAGAAACTTGTTTCACATCCATTTCTCTCCTTTTTACCAAATTATTTTATCTCCATCTTTTTTTTAAGCGAGAAAAGGATTCCATAAATATATTTGGAAGATATATAAATCCAGTTTTGTCACACGGCATGCTTTATATCACTTCTTGAATCCTGCTTTTGTCCTCCTTCTTCTAGTCCCTGAACTTGTTCTTTATATGCAATTTTCTAATCCATTACCTATTAGCAGTATGGAACAGTTCCAGAAATCTCTTTTTGCTTTTATTGTTAGATATGGAATACTTTAAATATAGTGGCAAGGAGCTATTGTAAGAATTACTAGCCTAAATACTGAAATGGTATGAATACTGAAAAAGAAATGTTTTATGAAAACTAAGCTGCTGATTTTTTCAGGTTTTGCATCTGATGAATAAAATGAATCTTCCTCCTCCTTTTGGACCAATTACTGCTCGACCTCCCATGGTATGTAACCTTATCATTCAGAGTGTGGGTAAAAGCAACTTTGTGTATATGGCTAAACTGACTGAAGCTTGTGGGAAGCAGCAAAAGAGCTGGATTTCTTAAAGTAATTGAATGATCTGAGTGCAATTTTTGAGGCTGTTTTTTGTCTTAAAGGATCTATTCTTGAAACTCCTTGGTCAAAAGTATAAAGTTATTTTTGACTTGTATATTTTTGTATCCTGTCCTTTTCCCTCCAAGTGTACCTATACTAGAATCCAGATAATGTTTATTTGAGGAAAAACATTGACATTTCATGACTGTATTAAAAAAAAAACCACCTTTGCGTATTGAATTTTCTATTGGTAACTTCTCCAAATAAATCAAAACGTGAGGGAGTCCTGACAGATGTGGTCAAATTCTGAAATCAAGATCTGCCAGTATTGAATATCCCTGTTCCCTTTTTTCATCGTGGTTATATTTGTAGTGGTGGTCATACATTCTGCTAGTACAGTGATGGGGAAAATGTTTCATGGTTACTTAGAAGTAGATGTTGGAGAAGAATGAGTGATGTACATATTCCACCAAAAAGTGGCTTTGTTCTTAGAATGGCATAATTGCCATTGGATCATACTTTTACATATTGCTATGCACAGGAGGGCATGCAGTATACCTGTCTTGGGATGGAGGTCTGAAGGAAGGGCCCTCTTCTGTGTCCCACCAGTGGGAGCTGTGTACTGAGTGAAGATATGGGAGACGGCCTTCTCTGTCTTACAGCCCTGGTTGTGAAATGTCTCCCCAGGCAGGCCTGCTTGGCAGTATTGGTTGCATTCTTGTACAAGTTGAAAACTGGCTTTTTGTTCAGGCTTTTAGAGCCTAATTGTCTTCTTTGACTATTTCAACCATTCCTATCAGAGAAGGGAAAAACATCCTTTGGATGGATTTCTCCTCCCTCTCACACCAATAGGCAAGAAAGGTAGACCTTTTAGGTGTTTCCACCTGGGGAAACAATCATCAGGAAGGTCAGTGTTACTCTGACTTCTCACTCTGATACATATTTCTTCTCTCACTGCTGGACTTCCTGCTCTGTCTTGCTCTTTCTTCCAATCTCCTTCCTTTTTTCCAATTTCTTCCCAAATTGTCCTGAGATCCTGTGAGACAAGACAGGATGCAACAAAACACTTGGTTATTCAGTATGGTATATTCATATAGAAAATGTATATCTAAGCGGAAGAATGTTAAATATATTTTTCTGACACACAGGTTCAGTATCAGAAGCTTTGCATGTGTTTTTATTCCTTGTTTAGTATGAAGAATATATCCCTTTGCCTCCACCTATTCCACCTTTGCCTCCTGAAGAACCCCCTTTACCTGAAGAAGATGAGAGTCAAGGCTCAAGCAAAGATGAATCAGAGTATGAAAGTACTGATGAAGAAGACAAAGAAAGGTTGGTAATAACAGCTACCTTAAGACTTTGTGTCCCTTTGGCATACAGATAGTAAAGCATAGCTGTTACCTTCTTCAGCTGAAATTTCTGTTTGCGTCTTAGCTGTGTTAAACAACCTCAGAATTGACTCTCAGTGGAATCAGAGCAGTATGTTTCAAATAGACATAGAAGACCTAGCCCACTATATCTATATCTGTATCTAGATATGTTATTGAAAATTTGTAGAGAAGCTTCTCTTTAGTTTGCCAGGGCTGTGGAAGAACTAATTACTCACTTTTTCCTTCCTTTGATATGGGGGTGACAGAGGGGGGCAGAGAAGGAAAGTAAAGACAAAAAGCAAGGGGAGCCAGCATCATTTTAGATTGTATGGATCAGGCGTCTATGAGATCTCTTCCTGCAGCAATTTTCTTGAAAGACTGAATAACCCCAAGAGAGGTGGCAAGAGAGGTTGATTCAATTAATAATTAGCATAGCAAATCTTAATGAGTGTATACAATGTGTTAATATACAGATTTACAAAACTGATGGAATTAGCAACTCTTCAACCAAAACGGCAGATACCAACAAAACAACACCGTGCAAGAAAAAAGAGAAAGATAAAAGACTTATTAAACGTCTCCTTAGTACCTCCTGCCAGGTATGAACATGATTATGATAATACAGAGTATTGCTAAGGGATGCTTTCCTTAATATGTTTTCTTTTAGTGTCTCAGTTGAAACAAATTCACTATCCAAAATGTGTAGAAATGAAAATACAGATAACCAAACACTGACAATAAATGGCAGCATATTCCTATAGCATGGAACAACAATCTTCTCTATCTTTGCTATAGGGAGCTCAGAAGTATTTTGAAGAAAAGTTTTATTCTTCCTATTGAAAGAGGCAAATTTTGGCTCACCTAATGCCTCTGTGTGAAATCGAAGACCCAAATCCCATAGGTATAGTCATTTACTCAGTTGCAACATAAGCCAACACTTATATAAATCTACTTGATTCAGTGTGTTTACTTTACTTGGGACTAGTAGTTCAGTTTAGGGTACTGTCTCTGTGGCAATGTAGTAATAATTCTCTGCCAGCCCTTGTAAGCATAAGAAGATGAAGTCTCATTATAATGCTGTAGAGATTTTTCTCTGAATTTTTTCATAAATTTGTTTATTACTAAGTGTTGCCATGTAATATCTTGTTTTCTGTACTGCTTTTGGGTTTTTGAGTAGAGTCATGCAAGATAGATTGCACATAGAAGATTATTGCTATTTAAAGGCTGGTCCACAACTGGGCAGGCTAATTGCCTAATCAAGCAAGGACAATACAAGCATGAAAGCTGTCTTTTGCAGTCAATTCTCTCTTTGCTGGAGGTCATCCATTACAAAGGTGCTGTGTGTTTGTAATGCTTTTGGGGTCGGGTTCTCATGCACAAGTTGTATCAAATAACTGACTTCATCAATGTAAAATCACCTATTCCTTTATAGCAATTGAAGACTGGGTAATTCATTGGCTCACACAGCCTGTGAAAATCTGCAAATCAAGGCCAATAATTCTTGTTAGATTTACTTGAGCAAAGAAACAGGTCATAGCTAGAAATAGAGGTGGCCTGAATCTTTGAACATGTAAATGTGCACATGTGCCTTTAAGTTGCCTGTTGACCATAAGTCATGAATGTCATAGAGTTCTCTTAAGCAAGGAATACTCAGAGGTGGTTTTGCCAGTTCCTTCATCCTTTTAACTTTTTCTAGGCTAGAGGTACTTAAAAATAGCATATTTTAGAATTTCATCACAGATCATTTATTTTACCTGTTTTACAGTTCTGCTCCTTGTCAGTTTAAAATTGTAAGATTTTTCCCAATTTCTGCAAACATTTCCTTTACATAAAAATGAGCAATGTTTCAGTATTTGACCATGCATAATGATGGAAACTTGAATTTTTGAAATAAAATTAATTTCTGCATTAGTATAGAGGAACCAAAGACTTAAATTTTTCGGATTTATATTGCTCAAAATGTTTTATAGTGCACAGTTTTTTAAAAAAAACTATTAAAAGTTATTTAATATTTTTAGAAGATTATTTTTAGATTGCTTGCTATTCAGTTTGTTTAAAAAAATTAAATATGCCAACAAATAAATGTAAAATCATCTAAGAATAAGTATTCGATTGAAAAAAAATAATATAGGAAATAAACTTTAATGGTTTTAATGTTGTATTTACACAGTAATTTGCACCCAGCACTGTCACCTTCAGATGTATTTGAGCAGCCACAGCCTGTAGGTCTTAAAAAAATTGAATTTCACATTTCTACTGGCACACCTGCTGTTCCTCAACAAAGCTTGGAGAAGGAGCACAACAATGGTATGGAATGAGTATCTTCCTTTGCTGCACTTAGAAATTACAAATGTTATAGTTGGAAATGGTTGCAGCCAAATGCATGTCAAACTAAGTCTCTTACAAGTCTATAAACTATAGTTTGAGTGTTCTGTCTTGGGTGAACCCACAGATTGGCCTTAGGCAGGCCACTCTTTTGTCTCTGCCCATCTCTAATATTGGTGAAAGTTTGTCTGGCTGTTGTAAGATAGTTCTCTGGGCGGTGGCACAAGAAGGGAAGTGTGGGAACCCTGTCTTGTTGTATACTGGTTAATGCTACCTGATTACTCCTGTTTGCTGCTGGAGCAGCAAAACAAACTTCAGAGCTTTTTTTCCTCATTTGTTTAACATATTTCCTGAATGCCAGTGCTTTCTCTTTTCTGGTTTGTTTCTCTTTCCACAATCTAGAGAAATTGGGGGCATGGGGGCAGACTGTTTAGATTCTTTCTATGGTTTGTTCACAAAGAAGATTATGATAGGGGAGACAGTTTCTGTGTTCAGACAACAAAATCCAGTGCAAAGCTTCATGATTTCTTTAGTCACTCCTGCCACATTTGAGAGTCATTGGGCAATGTGCATCAATAAACTTCTTGTACACAGCAAGACAGTTCCTGTGGCTTCCTGGCTTATTGTATTATCCTAACTGGCCAAAGGTATAATTGAACATTTTAAATTGTGATACAGATGTTGAAGTGTTATGATTTAGAATTGTACCATGTTGTCCTTTGTGATATTTCTCTCTTAGGTCAGTGACGTTTTCAGTCTGCAGGATTGTCAGACTGTAAATGTTACAGGTTCTTAATTCTTTATGTTCTGAAATTTTTCATATGTTTTACCATTACCTATGGCTTAAATTTGTATTCAGTGGATTGTAATATTCAAGTTAAATATGAAATCTCTTGTGTCTCCTGATCACATCACAATTTCATATTCTTGACCTTTTATTCTTATTTATGCAAGCAGTTGATGAAGTAACTAATGCAGGATTTGGAAAAATCTTTCCTGCTCCCAGTTCCAATCATAAAGAAGAGATGGAAAATGATGATGATGAAATACCTTCAGAATTCATTTCTAAAAGAGAGCTAGAAAAAGGCAGAGTATCTAAAAAAGGTGATTTTATTATTTTTGCTCCTTTTATAAAATGCTGTATGAATATTTGTATCTTTTTATTTTAAAATGATTCCCTTGTTTGGATAAATTCCTCATTTTATGCTGTATAATTTTAAAAGCTGTATATTCACCTCTCTACGTTTTTTCCCTTTCATTTCAAAGATTTAAGTAAGGAAATTGTCCTAAAAATTCATATTTAGTAATAACTTTCCTCTTTCTTTGTTCAAGAAATGGAAACACTTTCTGTCTTCAAAAACTATGAGCCTGGTGATCCAAATTGTAGAATATATGTAAAGAATCTGTCTAAACAAGTTCAGGAAAAGGTATGTTGGGATTGTGCAAAATATTCTCTTGCTTTATCTGTGTAGGATTGCTGGCTTTGCTTTAATGGTTTGTATTTTCATTCCAGGACCTGAAGTTTATTTTTGGAAGATACGTTGATTTTTCATCTGAAGTTGAACGAATAATGTAAGTAACGGCTGTATGGCTTTTTTGCAGAGGCTGAACTACTGTTGATTACTAGTTGGGCAATGACAGAGCCATTATATGTTTGTGAACTGTAGGTGTTTCACCTACTTTCCAGTAAAAGTTCTTTTCTTTATCTGTTTAAAACTTACCTCAATGTTTTAAAAACAAAACATTGCACTGAGTGATATTTGGAGTATTTTCCGAGGGCATGGGATGCTCCAGTATGTTTCGGGGAAGATAACTGAGAATAAGAGCATGGAAGGTAGATAACCACTGAAAAATGCTATGAAGCCATAGTACTAACCTTTCATTCTATCACTGATGGAAACTTAGGTGAACAGTATTGATTCATGGTTTCCAAGATTCTTGGAAGATATCTACATTTCCTGTTTGAATAGGATTTAACGTTTAAACTGTTTGTTACAGCAGTTGCTTGTGGCAGGCGCAAATAAAAGATCTATCTATCACAGCCTTGCAGAACAATTGAAGAAAGTTCTCTGGGCTCTGCTTATGTTGTGAGAGAATGATTTAACACATCATCACTATGCTTTGTTTACATTAATGTTCTGTAGTGGTAATTATGACCCAATGAAGAACCCTGTGTCTGTTGACTTACCCTAGGTTTGATATACGCTTGATGAAAGAAGGCCGCATGAAAGGGCAAGCATTCATTGGGCTTCCTGATGAGAAAGCAGCTGCAAAAGCCTTGAAAGAAGTAAATGGATATATTTTGTTTGACAAGCCCATGGTGGTTGTATCCTTTCCTGAAGCTTTGTTTTTGTTTTCAGTTAAATGTTGCTATCTGAAGTCTAAGGCTGATTTCAAATATTCCCTTTATGAAAACAGTGTAACCCTTCAAGGGACTGGATCAGCTCATTGTGTGTGTGTATTGGGAAATCTCTTCTTTGAAAGCACATCCTTCCAAATGTTAATACCTTTCATCAATTTAGTACTTTAGAGCAAACCAAAGTTTCTCTCTGTAGTGGTGAAGTCTGATGTATTACTCAGTTTCCCAGCTTTCAGTAGTGTTCATAGTTGTCAAAGGTCTTGCAGGTTGGAGAGCTGATACAGGCTGCCTGCAAATAGTTAACACTTATATATAAATAGGGAACGGGAGTTAAACTGGCTATGCAGTGTGGCTTTCCCCACTAACATTCAAATAGTCAGACCTGATATAAATTGGAGACCTCCAAGAGAGGTCCATCAACTCCATGTGCAGCCTTCTAATGACACAACTTCTTGTTGGGGCTATTAGGACTGTTTTGAGAAATTAGCAGTGTTTCACAGTCTTTAGTTACTCTTTACTTGCTTCTAATAAAGTACGCATTAACATTTCATGTGTAGTTTCTATATTAAACACTTTACAATATAGTCTCACTCCTTTTGCTACTGATTGTATGCATTAGGGAATATAAATGAATGTTTAATCAGGAGCACAGTTTGTATTTGCATATTAACAAACAAGATATGGCACCAAGAAAATAAGTGATAACCACAAAAATCAAAGCCCTCTTTTAGACAGTATTAATTAAAGTATTAATTAATTATTTAAAGAGACAGTATTAATTAAAAGATAACTTAAAATAACCAGAACTTTATGAATTAAAATATTCAGATAATAAATCAGAAGTGCTATTCTGAACTAATTTTGGTTGTATTAGCATACTAGCTCTTTGTAAAACAAAATTTCTTTGGAAGTCTAACAAACTAAAGTTGTGGCAGATTCTGTTAATCTATGAAACAATTTTTTCAACAAATGATGAGTTTTTATTTATAATAAATGGTTAAGATTGTGGTCATACACTGCGAAGTGTCATCTTCCATAATCTTTCACTTGCACATTTTCTGTTGCTGATGAATACCTTTTGCAATCATTTTTTCCTTAATAAAAATGTCAGCAATTTGCTCGATCAGCAAGGCCAAAGCCAGATTCCAAAGAAGAAAAAAGGAAAGACAAGTTGAAAAAAACCTGAAGGTAAGTAATACTGTTTTTCCTTGCATATATTTTTTACCACTAAAGTGATAAACTTTTGTTTGGACTGTCCGTACTGTAACTTCAGAGTCAAAAACTCAGAAAGTTCTTCTAAGTTTCGCATGAAAAGCTAGAAGTTGGGGAGAAGACTTCCAACCTAGCTTCTTGGTAATAACACTAATTTTCTGTAGCTCAAGTTTGACATTTTTTCCTATGCGCTTAGAAAAGCTGGGACATGTATACTCCATCCCCACTTCTTCCATGCTTGACTTCCCCTCATCTTCCTCATACACTCCACTATTATGTATTTTTTGCAGAATTTGTCCAGGAACACAGGGAGTGTGGGAGTAGAGTGGATGGGACAGGAACACATACCTCTGACCTACTCTTTGCACTTAGAAAACAATAATTATTATTAAGCCATACATGAAGAATGAATCTTCTTTTTTTTGGGTATCAACTTAGCATATGATCCTACACTTGCAGTGTAATGTGATATAAGCCATACATAGCATTACTGGTTATCTTGGTTATAACTAGGCTAACTGTAACTTGGTTATAACTTTACCTCAGCTGTAGATAATAACATGCTTTTTTTTCATATTGGACTGAAAATATTTTTGTAGTCCTTTGCATGTCTTATGTGAGATCACAAATAAATCAGTTCTTTGGATTTTAAGGAAAGTTCTGGATTTACCTCTCAAAAAGGTTTATCTTCTACGTACATTAGCTTTTTATTAGAAGGCAGAGGCCTTCTGAATGTTTTAAATGTTTCAATATTTCTTGAAGCAGGGGTACTGGATTCAATGGTTTGTATATTAACCATTCTGACAGTCTGATTGTTGAGAATGCAGTACATAAATATTATAAGTAAATGACAGGCTATGGCCCAGCTGGTCGCTTCTTTAAAAAAAATGAACAGAAGTATGCAACCTGCTGCCCTCTGTATGTTTGGAACCACTGCTCCCATAATCCCTTACTAGTCACCCTGTAGGTTGGGGCTGAGGGGAGATGGTGTTCAAAAGATTTGTTGGGTAGCAGGTTACTTGTCCCACAGAATTCAGATATATAGAGTAACTTAGATGGCACCCTAGATGCATATCAACAATATGTAGGAAGTTGTTCATCTGCCCAAATCTGTTTTTTGATTGTTGCATTTGTCATATGTGATCCTCATAATCTACGATTACTCAACTAATTAGGCTGTGTATTTTTTTTAAAAAAACTTAACAGTAGCCGAACATTTTTAGCAGTTTATTTTTTGTCGTGTTTGGCATTCTTTTAAGTAGCTGGTAATGCATGTTACAGCATATTCCAACTAATAGTAAATAGGTTTTTAATTTTTTTTGTACATATTCCAAAGCCTCAGTTTGGATTCCTTTTTCAAGAAACTAAAGTTTTGATTGGAAGAGAGCTTTCTCTGGGTGCACACCCTCCCTCCTTCATTTGCACACAGTTCTGTCTTAAGTGCTACACAGATGGTCTCTGAGGGAAAAAAAATTACACAGGAAAGACCTTACAAACCCATATCCCCATGCTCAGCAAACAGCTGGACATCACTTGAAAAGAGTGCTGCTTCACCAACCCAATTATTTTCATAGGGCTGTGAAATAGAGCACTGTCCTGCCTTGCTTCGCCACTATGGAAACTGACTGAGGTCTTGGGCCAGACTGCTTTACCTTTTAATCCCATTTCTGTAATTAGTTGTGATTATTCATAACCAAAATTTATTTCTATAGAGGCTACCTAGGGCAATATAGAATTATGCATTTGAATCCTGCTATACTTTTTTTTTTAATTCTGGGGGGCCCAGGTCTGAGCATATTTTCATTTATTTATTTTATCATCAAAAATGTTTTTCTTTATATGCCAGTCTGTGAGGCAAAATTGACCATTGCCATAGGTGGAGAGTGGATTTGCACAGACTGAAGACCCTCTTCCTGCACTGACATTTTTAAATCAAATTGCTTTCTGCTGTTAATAACCTGTGTATCTTTATCTTATGTTTAACTGATGTTATCACATGTTAAATGCTTTATTTGTCAGCAAACATAGCTGGAATGTATGCCTGTCCCTAGTCACTCTTACTCAGCACAAGGTCAGGGAATCATCCCCTATCTTTGCTATCTTCCCCAGCACACACACACACACAAGAACGAGTTTGGCGGGGAAGATGGTCAGTATATTTTCCAGACCCTTTTATCTGTGGCTTAGTGCCTGCCCTAGTATGTGCAACACTCAGAGTGGATGAATTTACCAGAATGCCAAACAAGATGAGTGTTAGGAAAATTGTTCTTCTTTGATTATGTTGAAGAGTACAAAGTAGCTGATGAATACTATCTTGAGATGAATTTTTTCCTGATGTGTTATTTCACTGAAAATGTTTTGAATAGATTTATTGATGCTGTCATATTCTGGCAAAATTATGAAAGTATTAAGTAACTTCTGCCCAAGTCTGCAATCTTGGGCAGAACAACACTGGAACAAGAGAGAGATACTTGGCTTTAGTAAATGACATAAAAACACAATTCTTTTATGAGCTCTGGCATTGTAATGACATGGTAGTTAAAATATATATTTGTTGTGGATTCAGAGCTGTTGTGTACATTTTTTCCTCTTTTGTTTTGTCAGAATATTTAAAAAGTGAAAACTCTTTTACAATAGGCAGTCTAAAGAATGAAACCTGTAACAGAGAATAAAAGGATTAAACCATATTCTGCTGTTCTTCTTTAGAAACATTCCTGCGTAAATACTGCAATAATACTGTCATGCAAAGTGTATCCTTTCTTGTTGTATCCTTTTTTGTGTATTTTTTCCTGCAAAAATTCTACTGACACAATTTCACTAAGCCATGTCCTTGTTATTTAACAGGGTTCCTAGAACAGGGTTGAGCCACTCACAGGGTCAAGGGGGCTGTATTAACCCCAAGGGGATCGAGAAGGACCAAAGCCCTTCATCCCCCCCCCCGTACATTTTGAAAAACTTTTTAAAATGGGAGGCTGAGTGTCCACACAAATGGCCACACTTTCCTTACTCCGCCATAGAAGACCCTAGAGTAAAATACAACTTTTTTTGTCCCCTTATATTAGCTAATGCTATTTTATCTGCCAGTCCTTTAGCAAGTATAAACTGCTCTGCTTACGTTGCTAGAGCTAGAATGCTGTATATTGACTGAAGGCCTGGCTTCAACAATTTATACTGGAATTACATTGCACTATACAGTCTTCCAATATGACAGTATCCTCAGGAGACAAAGCTCTATGATAAAATATTTTGTCTTATGAATACCAACCTTTGGCTTTTTTCTTTTATATTATTTTTCTATTAGTTTGAAGCAGGAGCTGAAGCAGTAAACTGAATTGCTAACTCCTGGTTAGCCAGTCTTGACTGTTCCTAATTTGGACCAAGACCGATATTCTGTTCTGTATAAAATACTGCAAAATCTATCAGTTAGAAACATATTCATAGAGTTGGATCCAGGGTTGCCTTTCTGCATATGAAAGGGCTCCTTTTCTCTTCATAAGGGACCAGTCCAGTGGACATTCCTAAAAGAGAAAAAGTTATTTTCATTGATTTCCCCTCTCCTACACTGTTTGGGAAGGTTCCACAACTCCAGAACAGATTTACAAAAGAATTCCAAGGGAAAAGAAGAGTCAGCAAAACTCACTTCTCTCTCCCCCACCCCCACCCGCTCTCTCTCTCTCTCCCCACCTTTCTTCAGTGGAATCATCCTGTGAACAAAGTTCTCTTCAATAATTCTGGATCCAAACTATAGTTTTTCTCATTATCCAGACATCTAAGCTTTGTAGGGGAGAACTATGTGTATATGTTTAATGTGCCTTTAAATCATTCCAGGTTCGTTCTCAATCCCATGTCTTTCAAGTTTGTTCAAGCTCTGGACAGAAGATAAAAGATCAGCTGGCTTGCTAGACAGTGTGCAAAAGTACTTAAACACAACACATGTACGTATGTGCTTTTAAACAAGAAGGTCCTTCCAGTGGGTGAAATAGCTGTGCGATATGTTATAACTAAAGAATTAATAAACTATTTTTTAAATAATTTCTACTTTCCTTGATAATGCATTTGTTTCCAGTGTTAGCCTAGAAAATGCAAGCACTACACAACCGCATTTCCACAATTACTATGAATTTTCTCCCATTTCAGTATGTACGTATAAACAGTTTCCTGTAGATGCTTGAATGGCCATGTATGTTAAAAGCTGAAGCCTTTGATGATGACTGTAGGAAATTAATGCAGTCTTAATTCCTTTTTGCAGCTTGTCTTTAATAGACAAACAACAATTATAAAGTATGCAAGCTTAACCAACAGATCGTTTGAAAAGCTATTAATAAATTTATAATACAGGTAGATGTTGCCTGCCTGCCTGCCTGTCTACCTTAGATTTACCTTTTGTATCTCCATGTAATCTGCTTTTGCATCCTTACGTGGTAGTCTCACTTTCTACAAAGAAATTCCCATGCTATTGTTCGCTGTGCTCATGAAATGGAATGGAAGTACAAAAATGAATAGTGATACAGTTGCAAACAAATACTGGATCTCAAACTTTTTATGGGCCACAGTCCTGCAAGGCTCAGTGTCACATAGTAGATTCACATATAGAACTATTGCTATGCTGAAACGCTTGCTACCCTCCAGACCTTCTGTAAACCCACTTAAGTCCCTCTCTGGCCATTTCATGCCTGATGGGGAACTGGGAGCAGGATCATTGGAGTTTCTCGTTGTGTCCCCATAGCTGGACACAAGCAGTTACATCATCTGCTGGGGTCCACTGAGAGGGGTTCCAGGGCTCACAGCAGATTTAATCATTTTTCTCTGCATATGAGGACATAGGCAGATGCTTCTCTAATTCCTCCCTCTCCCCTCGAGCATGAAATGGTTGGTGGGGGTGCTTCAGTGGTTTTATAAGTAGGAAGGAGCATCCATCACTGGATAAGGAGGAAAGGCATGCTAACCTCCACAGTAATTAAAAAGAAAGAAATATACAGGTAAAGGTTAACTTATGCATGTGTATTTCACTAACAGGATGCCACCCTTGGTTTGACAGCAGTGAAGTGAAGGAAAGAGCCTCATCTTCCACAGTTGAAATGCATTTTACAATATAAGCAGATACATCCACTGCGTCTTCTTTTGTTTCTTGAAATACAAGAAGGTTCCTTTCTTGTCTCTTTGCAGACTTTCCTCAATACCATGATTTTGTCTTGGGTATCTCTTGTAAAATAGGCCTCAGTCTTAACCACAGATCAGTCTGGAGCTTGAAGAGAAGTAGCAAAGAACCCAGTTAATGGTGGCAGATTTCGTAGATTTTGGAAAAGAGAACTGGGGCTGAAGCTGTCATCTGGACCATCAAAAAAGCCCCATTTCCTCAGGTCCTGTTCATTAGAAATACTTGATTCTCTTTGTACACAAGCAAAAGAAGCAGCAATGCTATCTGCAATGTAAACATTCCCCAGAATTTCAGATTCTCGGGCAGGCTGAAGGAGCTATCCACAAGTGGTTAATACCACGTGCTAGCCGATTGAGTTGGGAGGTCCCAAAGTTCTACATTCATTTAAACCATTTATTCTTCTCTCTCCTGACCTGAGTTTTATTTTTTCTGCCTTGCCAACGAGTCAGGTTTTCTGTGTCTCTTTTCCTCAATCTTCTTTAGACTTTTTGTTAGAGATTTCTTGTTAGTTAGGTAATTTAGTTAAATAGGTTAAGAATGGCTGCAGAATTGAGAAGAAACAGACATAAGCAAATTGATTTAGATGAGGACAGAGTGAAGTCCCACCTGCCTACTGAGAAGAAGAAGTGCCAAGCAGAGTATGAAGTGGCTCCAAAGGACTTCTGAAGACCACAAGCTTGCAGATTGTAGAGGATGAGAAAAATAACCAGAATAATAAAGAGTCAGTTGGTCAATGAGCAGTGTGCTTCTGAACTCAATTCTGAGGCAATATTAGAGAAAATATTTTGGTCCTCAAGTGAGAGTGAAACAGGGCCAATCACTGCAGCAGCATGTGGAGGAGATCTGGATGGTCAAATACCCATGTGAACCACTGAAAGACACTTCGTTAAGGTTACTATGTTTCAAAGTGTTTTTTTTTTCTGGTAGTAACATTGGCTAAAAGAATTTTAGAACTGGTGTCACTTTCAACCAATCCAAATTTCTGCAGGTTCAATAAAGGAAAGCTATCTTTAACAGTTGATCTGTTGTTCATCCCAAAGACTTTATTCATCGTGGGCTGAGAGCCAGTCTATTGAGCTGCCCAGATTTTATCCATATGCCAGACAGAATATGGCATTTTCTTGATGTATGGTGGGCTGTTAAGGCTTACATTCACAGAATGAAAGGATTTAGAGGTACAGAAGCCTGTTTTGTCTCCTTTAGTTCTCGAACATTGGGTCATAAAGCATTTAAGTCAGTTTTAAGGTCAGAATAAACGGTTGTATTTTGTGTTACAAATATGCAAAGACGCCAAGGCCACAGCATGTTTGGGTGCATTCAGCAAGATAAATGGCAACAATTACTGCTTTTAGAGTAGCAGCTTCATAGAAGACCACTCTAAAGAAGCTGGATGGAAGCAGCCATGCATGTTTGTAACACACTATAAAGAGGGCAAATACCAATCAGGCCTTGCAGAATTTGGAAGAACTGTTGTGCAGGCATTATTGCAAGAAAACAGCAGCCAGTCTTCCCCCTCAGGTGGAAGCTTGGGTGTTTCCCACTTGTGGATTGCTCCTTCAGCCTGCTTGAGAATGAGAAGTTGATATTTATCCCAAACAATCATTCTAAGTAGGCTGAAGGAGCAGTACATCCCCACTCTGGTATTGTTAGGTGAAGCTGAAGGAGAGTAAGTCAGAACATTTATCTGCTCAGTGATTAAAAAAGAAAAAAAAACCCTCAGTTTTTATTCTTTCATGCAATTAAGTCTTTTAACAATCAGCAAGGCTATATAATTAAACTGAGAGAGGAGAAAGAGGAGTCAACAGTTAAAATGAATTTAGAACTTTGGGAGCTCTTGCCTTGGTTGTGAGGGTCTAGAAGCCTACCTAGAATGATCATTCATGGTAAATATCAGCCTCTGAGTCTAACCTGTGCACACATCTCCATGAGGGAAAACAACAGTACTCTAAAGGCGAGCTGATCACAGTTAAGAATAAATCTGTCACTGTTTCATAACCTCACTATCCCCAAAGGTAAATGTGTTAGACTGCAGTAGAATTCACTAAACAAGCTTTTAGTACAGAGATTCCTAAACTGCACTGATGCACACAATTGTGCTGTAAGGTGATCTTGGTAAATCTGTGGAAGTGCTATCTACCATATATATTTACGTATAAGTCAACCTCATCTATAAGTTGAGGGCAAGTTTTGAGGACAGAATTGTGGATTTGGATGTGATCCGTGTGTACGTTGAGGGTCATTCCATGGAGAGGAGAAAGCATCTGTGCCACCTCAGGGGTCCGGCCGCCTCTAACTGCCACTGCTGCCGTTTTCGCACCCAGGCACTCAGAAAAGCCTTTTGCCACTCAGAAAAGAGAATGGAGCTTTTTAAAATAAGGTACAGTGTTAACTCTTTATCAAAAAAAAAAAAAAAAAAAAGGCACCATCCCCTTCTCTGAGCAGAGTGGTGAAAGATGAGAGCTTAGTCCTCCCAGGAGAAACTAAAAGAACCACCAACTCCCCTCTACTTTCTCAGCACTCTTTTGAGGGGAAGCACAAAAGAGCTTCTGTCACCACTGCCTTTTTCCCTCGCTCAGGCATTCAAAAAGGCCAGAAGCAGTGCTGCGGTGGAGGCAGTAGAGGGGGGTCAATGCTTTTAGGTTCTCTTGGGACAGACTAAGCCCTCACCTTTTGCCGCTCTACTCAGAAGAGGAGGAGTTCCTTTTTTTGTTTTTTAATAAGCGTTGAGGTACAGTACACACATTGATTTGTGGATAAGTCAACCCATGCTTTTTGAGTCCATTTTCCACTAAAATTTCTAGACTTACACATGTGTATATACTGTATTTTCCTCTTAAATGTGGGGGCCAAAATATTGTTTAGGAAATGGGTGTAAGCAGGCAGACTGTGCACATCCCTAGTCATTAATGGAGCATGTGTGATAGGTTCTGTGTTAGCATGACAGGGTATTGTAAAAACGATAAGACTTTTAAAGTAAGTGCTTGGGACTGAAATGCTTTCTGCTTAAAGAACTTCATGTGCCCTTCAAATTATTACATCTCTGAACAGCCCTACAGCTTAAGAGCTAGAGCAGTTAACATAAATGAGGAGGATGAGACTGTCCTGAAGCCAAAAAAGCTATTAAAATTTTTTAAAAACAAGCAGTGGTAAAAGCACAGTAGGAGCAAAAAAATATCAAATATAATAAGAATTTAGTTACTAGACTAAAAAAAAAAGGATGTAGGTAGAGATGAAAGCTCTATGTCAGACTAAGAAGAATAGTGTTTAGCATTTAGCACACTGGTGCTCTCAGAAAAGGATGTGCTGCCTGCACAAACACTATGTAGACTGGACTGGATAAATAATTCCTTGTGTGCATCACATTCTCTAAGATTTTTTTTTGCACACAGGAGGGAGCCACGCAAGCATTGCTGCAGCTTTAAAACAAAGCACATTCTACAAAAGTGTTAGCAAGAGGTTAGAGCAGAATAGTCAAGCACTACTATTGAACTCCTGATGTCAAGGGAAAGAGATTCTGGAAGCCATATTACGTTAGAAAATAGCCAACATCTGTTCCGTGTTGGAGCTGTAAAAAAAAGTTCTGAAACCAAAAGTTATCTACCAGTGTGGCCTGGATAAGTTTTTCAAGCCAGAGGGCTATTTCACACATCCAATATTTATGAAATATAAACTTGCCTGTGAGCACAGGTTACCACCCTGCTTCATATATACACTTAACCTTTCTGGAGAGGTTGTGATGTGGCAAGACCATGCATATACTTCTTTGTGTGACCGCCACACAGATAAAGCAAGTAGTAATTTAGTTAATTATATATCTGGGTGAATTGGTCCACCATGAGGAGAGTTTATTCACTAAGGCAGGAGAAAAAAAGGGGGGGGGGTAATTTTTTTCTTGAGCTATATTGATATTTTAAAAAACCTCAGGCTCTTTGGACTAGATCTATCAAAATTTAGTTATCTTGAAAAGTGGAGACATTGGTTAGCCTCTCTTTTTTCTTGATGAGGCAAACTGTATACTTTTAAGTTGGAGCAGGAAAACCTCTCCCCACCCCACTCTGCTGTCTTAGGACCAATTCCCTGAAGATGTGGGCAGTTTAATCTAAAAGATTTATAGGCCAAAGGTTTCTGCCATTCTTGTTTTGTACAATGAGTAGTGGAGGAAATAGACTCACTGTTAGAAAGGAGGGACCAACAAAATCCAGAATCCTTTCGGCGGCAATATCTTTACAGAACCATCCAGAAGGTGCAAAATACATCACTCTAGCTTTTGAAGTTTCATCAAAAATGGTGCAACAGCATATGGGGGGGGGGAGTGGCAGTCTTGTGGTCACAGCATTTACAAGTAGGTCACAAAGAACCACCTTTTTACAAAACTTTTTATGCCCCCTTTTCCTTATCTTCCATCTAGCTAATTATTATTTTGTTGTTGTGTTGTAGCATCAGCACTGGGGAATGATGAAGGAGCACTGGAGAAATTCAGACTTTTGGTGTTGAGTTGCAGTAGTATGTCTGCAATGCAATGCAATGAAGCTAGAGCTGGGAAAGAATGGGATTCTGCTCTAGTCAGTTCTAAAGTATTGCGTGTATCTGCTTGCAACAGGCAAAGTAAATAACAGCTACCTCCATAAGTCCTGACTGAGCATGTGTGAACCGCAAAATAGACAGAAAAGGGAAGAGCAGATAAGCCTGCCTTACCAGCTATCCCCAGAATCTTTTAAAAAAGTAGAAACACCAGAGCTCTAAAAGCCGCGCCCTATCGAGTTGCCGCCATCTTCCGATCCTCCTCCAGCACGTTTTAACATAAACATATTTCTAACAGTGGCCACCAAAATGGAAATCATAAGAAAAATCACCCCAGATGCATTTTGGAAGAAGCTTTCAATTGTCTATAGAAAGTTCAAAATGTTTTTTGTTTATTTTGGTAAGGCTCACCTGAGCTGGTTGTTTCATTTCAAATGTGCATATTGTTAGTTTTGAACAAAAGGTTTGCCCAAACATGTTGCGGGGGGGGGGGTTAGGAACTTATCTCTAACCTTTCCATGTTACTTCTCTCTCTCTGGCAACCAAATTTCTGTTACAGTAGTAATGCCTAGAAACACATTGACTTTGGGTCTTTCTGCACTACCTTGTTATAGTGCTGCTATTCCATTTTCAACATCCTGTGGGATTCTGGGGTTTCTAGTTTACTGAGGCCAAAAAAGTTATCTGGCTGAAAATTCTAAATGTCCCTCCCTAAACTGCAAACTCCACCATTCCGTACAATGTTGAAAGTGGAATAATAGCACTATAACAGTGTAGTGTGGAAATGTCCGTTGTTAATGGAGATATACCTGTACGTGAAAAATGGAGTTCAGCTTCTCTTCAAAGTTACAAAGCACTCTCCTCCCCAAGAACTGTGTTTGTACCAATTCAGAATGGAGCAAAACTTTTTGCCTGTTTTATTGCCTTTGTTTCCTTTCAGCTATGGGAGTCCTCAGTTTTCATCTGCGTACGCTTCCTGGAACATCCCAAACCTTGATGCTCCGACCACAACACTCATTTTCCCTCTGGGTAACATGGGCATGTCACCCATACTCATCCCTCAGAAACCTCTAATAGGTTAATCTTAAGGTTGAAGGCATGCAACAACAAATGCTGTTTTACCATTTTTGCTTGGCAAAAAAGCCTGTAAAACTGGGCCGTTCCGCACTATGCTGTTATAGTGCTATTATTCCACTTTCAACATCCTATGGAATTCTGGGGTTTGTAGTTTCCTGAGGCCAATGAGCTCTCTGGCTGAGAATTCTAGATGCCCCTCCCTAAACTGCAAACCCTAGGAATCCATAGGACTTTGAAAGTGGAATAATAGCACTATAACAGAGTAGTGTGGAAATGGTCTTAGAAAGCTAGCACAGATTATCCTCTTAAAGGTATTACCACAGGAGAGATTTGGGGGCTGCGGATATTATGGCTAGATTTACCAGGCCAGGCTACCTCTAGTCCTGATATTTCAAGGCCAAAACCTGACCTGAAAGGTTGCCCCCTTGTGATATCAGAGCAGTCTTGGTGACAGCACATGGGGCAACCACCAGTGATTCCATTATACGTGACACATTAAGTATCAACTGTGGTAACACAAATCCTGTGAGTCAAATGAAAATCCCAAATCTAATGAAGGAATAAAATATGAACATTTTCCAATACAGGATTCTTACCCTCTGATTTTTCCCCCGTCCAGGAGAACAGGGCCCAGACCCTACAAGTCAGGGGCCATTTCCACACTGCTCTGTTATAGCGCTTCTATTCCACTTTCAACATCCTATGGAATCCTGGGGTTTCCACTTTAGAGAGGGGCATTTAGAATTCTCAGTCAGAGAGCTCTTGGGTCTCAGTAAACTACAAACCCCAGAATTCTACAGGATGTTGAAAGTGGAACAATAGCACTATAAAAGTGTGGTGCAGAAATGGCCAGGGTCACACTCGAAACACTATTTATAGCCAACAAGGCTGCCCCTGAAAGCCCTAGCAGGGGGCGAACGTGCCTTAAAACCGGAAGAGGGCTGAGAATCGCAGGAGCGGACACTAGAGGGCAGCATCCAAATATTTCTATCCGAGAGGCTTGAAAATGACCCGGGAGCGCGTTGCAGCCATAGAGCTGGGCGGCTGGCGAGGAGCGCGTTTCTGTGTCTGTTCAGTGATTGGTTGGTGTTTCGGCCGTGTGTGGACAAAAACGACGTTCGCCAGGAGCTCCGGGAGGAGGCCATGCAGCGTATGAAAAAGCCGGGGAAGTACTGTATGTATGCACTTCATAATGCATTTAGTAAGGAGCTGTGCATTGTTTAGACGGGTTGCATTTAGTAAAATACCAATTGCAATGAAATCGCCTCCCTTTCGAGACCGCTGGGAAGACTGCAAGTGGTGGGGTGTCTGAAGCGACACTTTGTAAACATTAGAATAACGTTTTCCCGGGAATGGTGCTCCTTTAGGGTTGCGCTTCTGCGAATCCCATTAAAAGCCTGATCCCTTTTACAGTGGAGCCTACTTTTTTTGGGAGGGGGGAGGGGGCTTTTCAACATTTATTGGTGCAGCTGCATCCAATTTAGAATCTGAGCTTCTGGAAAAACCACTTGTTCTTGCCTGATCTCGTACCTTTTCTCAAATTTCACTCTGGCCTCTCGCCATGCCTTACGTTTCGGCGCAGGGTCCCTAAATGCGTCTTTGTTGACAATGGTCTTGTCCAGGGAAATGTCAACAGAGTATCTGGTTGGCATCAAGTGGTTACAATTGTAGACTTTCACAAAGGACTTCGATCTTGGACCGTTTGGCAATCTTCTTGCCCATGCTGGCTGTCGCTTTGCGTGAGTAGCGATCAGTGCCATCCACCAGGGCATGGCTGTATGGGTGGTCTGATGTACCATCATCAGTGTGCTTAACCATAACAGCTTTGGCTCTGAATAACGTCCAGCGAGCACAAGAACCATGTTCCCTGGTTTCATAAACTTGCCCATCTCCTCCAACCGTCAACCTGGTTTCCCCGTCACCTTGGCAGGATGGAGACAGATAGTACTAGTACCCCGGCCCCACAATTTACCTAGGCTGTAAGTGGAGCCTACTTCTAAGCATGTTCTGGGATTGTGATAGGTTGTAGGGTCTGACATGAGCCCCCAGTTTTTGAATCATGCACGAGAAGCAGCAGTGCTTGATGGTAGTGCCTCAAGCACCTCTTCCCACCCTGCTTCACTTCTCTGTGAGGGTAAAAGAACTATCCCAAATCACCCCAGCTCTTTACTTCCCGGTGGACTTAAAAGTAAGGTTCAAGCTAGATCCAACATCTGGGAGATGGACGTTCAGTGCCTGTTTGAGAAATTACAATCCATAAGGCAGGGTAGAGAATTTGTGGCCTGTCAGATGTTGGTGGACTACAACTCCCATCGTCTATATTTGGTTTGCAGTGACTGATGGATGCTGCAGTCGATATTTGGAAGCACACAGGTTCTCTTGCCTTGCTATATGCTGCATACTTTGCTTACCATAGTAAGGATTTTGCATTGGAGAATCACTGAAGATGAATGCACCTCCATCAAAATATTTTTCTGTCCCCCTAGTCCTGATATGGCTGTTTTTAACAATATAGATCAATGCTTCCCAAGTTATCAGATGTGAGGGACTGGCCTCCAAAGTGCTATGGATCAATACTATGCTTGTTCCCATTGGCTGTATTTTTTTTTCTTTCTTTACTGAAAACCAACAACCAGTGGCTCATGGACCAGCACTCGTCCATCGTCCACCTCTTTGAGTAGGGTTGATGTAGGTCAAGGCTAGGGAACCTGTGGCTTTCCATATGTTGTTGAACTTCTGTTTCCATTAGCTCTTGTCAACCTGGATGTTGGTGAGGGATGATGGGGATAGCAATTCATGAACACTTAGAGGGCTGAAGGTTGTTACAGAGAGATGTATCATGCACTTGTGCTGCCCTGTTTTCTTCAGCATAGAAGGCATTAGTAATATGGACATATATTGGAAATTCTCAGCAAGTGCTTCATTGTCTGGGAACTAAATTATGTGTGTGTGTAATTCCTATATGTTGGGATCCAAAGACACTTTAAATTTACATAAGCTGATTGTAGAGACCATTGCAGTGACGGGGGCTTAGTGACCAGTCTGTCTTTTCCAGTGGTATTTGTAAAGCCTTTGGGAATGCTGGCAGTGGCTTTGGAGATGCATGTCACCTAAGAAAGTTTTAATCACAGTTGACAGCTGTAGTAACAGCTGTGTTCGTACTCAGCTCCCCCTTCATCTCAGAGACACACTTCACTGTCTATTCATTATGGTCTTTTATGTAAGAGGAGCAGAATAATTGACAAAACTTTTATTAGGGCATAAAAATGGCAAACTGGAAGTTAGAAATTGATGCCTATAAAAGATTGCTAGTGTAGAGACTAGAAAACTCATGTTAATTGCAACAGTGTTCCCCCTATTATTTGATATGTTACAATGTTTGTTACTCATCGTATGAATTACGAGCGTGGCATGCAAATGAATACTGTAACTGATTGAATTTTTATGTTGCTTCCTGTTCAGGGAGTACTAATTTTCCCTCAAGAAAACACAGAAATGGAAGCAAGATAGGGGATGGGGCTCATAATGCGTTATTACTAATATTTGGTACAGATTATCTGGAAAATAGCTGGTGTAGATACATTCTAAGGTAGGCTTCCCAGTATCCATTTCCCTGTTTACCTCTGGTAGGTCAAAATTATCTCCAGGTGAGCAACTAGAAATGCAAATTTGATGTG
Source organism: Cyclura pinguis (assembly GCA_030412105.1). Classification (NCBI taxonomy): domain Eukaryota; kingdom Metazoa; phylum Chordata; class Lepidosauria; order Squamata; family Iguanidae; genus Cyclura; species Cyclura pinguis. The sequence continues at coordinate 112,126,705 of CM059602.1, forward strand.
ACATGGTTCTGATGAATTTATTTAAACCTTTTTTATGTACCACAAATGGTTGATCTGGCAAGGTGTGTTTGAAAAAGTTAGTAATTTGTTTTGTTGGCCAATAACATTTGTGGGTGTGTTTCCAAGCCTGCTCTAAGTTCACATGTGATACAAATAGCTTTAAATGTGTTCTTTTTTTTTTTTTTTGTAATGTCTCACTGGTTAATGTAATGTCTCACTGGTTTAAAAAAAAAAACAGCTTTCACTTTCCCATGGGAAAGCATTCAAAAAGGCATCCGTATCTTACAGGAGAAAAAAAAATCTTTAATTATGTTGGCTCAACTTTCCAGAGGGCAGAGCTCATTAAACAGATCCTAGGCTGCTGTATTATTGCCATACGGCCAAATCTGCTGCCAGTCCAAAACTTGATTTCCTCCCTGAAATGGGGCTTTGTTCAGATGTGTTCATTCTGAAGTTTTTCTGCTTCCAGTTATGATTGTGAAATAGTGGGACAGCTGGTAACGACTCTATCTGGCAATCCGCATACTATAACTTGGCACACTGAAACAGGCAAAAGAGCATATCAACTCACAACCAGCATTCTTCTCTTCCTCTGGGTTTTTGGATTTGGGAGGCAGTGGGAGGACAATTGCTTTGAAGTATGAAAGCATGGTGTGGAATTGATTGTGACTCCCATCCAGCTAGGGGAAATACGTATGCAGAAGAAGGAGCAAGTAGCTCTGGTTCAGTGAGAAACTACATGCAAAAAGAAATTCTGCACATGGGCTTCCCATTCCCAGTCTGGCAACCAAGAAGACTAAGCATATGAAATTCTTGAGCTGCTGCTGCTGTCATTTCACCAATCAGATAGGCCCCTCCCTGAACTGCAAGCCCCAGGATTCCATAGGATGTTGAAAGTGGAACAATAGCACTATAACAGTCTAGTGCAGAAATGGCCCGTGCTGGATCAAAGCAAAGGCCTGTCTAGTTCCTAGTTCCACATTCACTTCAGAATGAGCAACTCGTTGCCTATGAGAAATGAGCAAGCAAGAGGTGACTACAACAGAACCTTCTTTCTTTCTTTGATTTATATTCTGCCTTTCTTCCAATATGGGACTCAAAGGGGAATATAAGTTAAAACAAAATAGCTAAAACAGTATATGGTTAAAACAGCACTGGACAATCAGCCCAATTAAAACATTAATTTTAAAAGATGAATTTAAAACAATGAAAAACACATTAAAATATTACTTTTTTTTTTTAAAAAAAGGCACATCTGTCTAACTCAACCATACCTTCAGTCTTTAATCCTTCAGTTAAAGGCAAAAGATCTGTTTAAGTAAGTAAGAAGGTCTTTGCCTACTATGAAAAAAAGAGAGCAGAGAGGGCGCCAACTGAGCTTCATTTGGGTGGGAGTTTCTTAGCCTACAAGCCGTCACCAAGAAGGCTCTTTTTTGTGTCATCACCAGATTTGCCCGTGCAGGTGATGGGACAGAGAAAAAAAAAGTCTCTTCCGCAAGCTCATATGAGCAGATACAGGCATTCAAATAATTGGGACCTAAGTTGGTTGCCCTGTGTTCCCGGCAAACTATATATAGCACTGGGGGCCATGGCATCTAGTACTGGAGATAATATCTATCCATCATAATTACTAGTTGTTGATAGTGCCATTCTCCATGCATTTGTCCAGCCCCCCATTCAGTGCGGTCTAATTTAGTGACCAACATGACATCTTGTACTAGCAAATTTCAGAGTTTAGCTACACATTGTGGAAAGAAGTATACTGAATCTCCTGCCAATTAGGTTCAGCAGATGACTGCAGGTTCTAGTATTGCAAGTACTTGTTGCTGCCAGTGTGCTTTCAGATTGACTGTGGTTAGGGCAACCCGGTTGTAGGATTGTCTTAACATGCTTGATTTCATGGAAGTTTGCCATTGCTTTCCCTTTGGGCTGAGAGTGTGGTACTTGCCCAAGTGGAGTCTCCATGGCTGAGCAGGAATATAGTTCCTGGTCTCCTGGAGTCCTTATGCAGCATTCAGACCACTATACCATGGTGGCTCCCAATGTTACAAGACGGGGAAAAATTCAATCCACTTTCTCCACGCCATGTATAAATTCTTTATATCCCTAATCTATTTTGCCCATAGTCCTCTTGCTCTGTGCTAAACAAGCCCACACAATATCACCTTTTGTCATACGGGAATGACTACAGCCTCTTTACCACTGTTCTTGGCCGTTTCTATAACTTTTCCAGCTCTCGTATATTCTTTCTTCAGGTGCAGTGACTAGAATAAAGAATTCTTCTGTCTTTCTCGATAAACAGCAGACTGATAGAAGTTTGGGCCTGGCTCTTTAAAGGGTTCCTTATGCATTCATTTGAATTAGATCCTTGGTGTCTGTGTGTGTGTGTGTGTGTGTGTGTGTGTGTGTGTAGATATATATAGATAGATAGATATAGATATAGATACACACACACACACACACACAATTGGCAAATGCATGGGGTTCAGACTCACCAAAGGTCTACCTTCTAATCCCAAGGTATCCTTTGAAGAATGAAGCTTTCTGCCTCCTATAGGAATTAAATGTAGATTAGGCAGGACTTCCTGGATTCCCTCACTGTTTCTTGAAGTAGGCACGGTTGTTTTGTGGTTGTCACATTTGGGGGGGTCTTTATGTATGGCCTGTGAGATTCCGCTCTAATCTCACTGTTGGCAAAATTAGGTTCCTAGCAGTCTACATTGAACACTGGAGTCCAGGGAGTCTTGGGGGCATCACGAGGAATGACTCAGCTGCATTTGATGAAAAGAACACAAGCCCTTTTCTCTAAGGTATTTCATACTGTTTGCATATTTTTTTAAATCAGTCTTTGGAGATGATCTGCAGAAAGGAAACAACAATTGAAGCAGCCTTCCCTCACCTGGTTTCCCAGCTGGTGGAGGGAATTCTAGAAAGGATAGTCCAACATATCTGAGGACTACCGGTTTAAAGAAGGTTGCTTAAAGCAATAAAATATGTGACTGTCCAGATCTTGAACTGTAATTCCCATCAACCTTTAACTAGTAGGAAGTGTTGTTGGGATTTGTAGCTTATTCTTGCTTTAGAGGTCTAATTGGGCAATGTGAAGCATTGACATGAAATGGAATATAACTTCTTCCTACTACCCAGATGTTGTCTTTCCATATTAAGTGTAAGCATATAGTGCTCTAAAAAAAGACACAAGGAAGAACAGGATTATGAGCTGACTAAGAAATCCAGCTGTCCCAATTTGATACACACACAGTTGTTTTGGACGGTATATCCCATCACTCTCAGCTAGCTTGGCCAGAGATGTTGGGATAGTTGGTCCAAGACAGCGGGAGGGTTGGTATACAAGGATGATGCCATAACATAATTGCAGTATTGTAGCATAATTGCAGTATTGTAGTATTCCTTTAATTTCATTTTAACTGTCTTAATTCTTGTACTGTTATTTAGCATTTATTGACTGTCCTTGTTTTGTATTTGTAAACCACTCTCAGAGAAATGCCAGTGGGTGGTATATACAAACATTTTAATTAAACAGAATTCCTGCTTTGAGGGAGAGATGTCACAAGTTCAAATCCTAGAAAGGCCTTCTTCAGGGGAATAGTACAGTTATGCCTTTATGGATGGATGACTGTCTAAAATGGTGAGATATAATCAGGCTGCTGTGGCAGGCAGAGTGCTGGCTAGGTGGACTTCAGCCTGATCCATTGTGGCTTTGTGTGGGTTCTTGTCGGATTGCCAAAAAGCCTTCATATGGAATGGCTAGGACTGTCCATCTAGAGATTTGTGCAACAACAACAAATTGTGTGTGTGTGTCACTATCAAGACAGAGCTCTGAATTGTTCCTACATGTTGAATTCCTAGCTTCGTTTCTCTTTACCCTTTACAACAGAGGTAAGGAATATACCACCCTTCAGATGTTGGATTACAACACCCATCAGTCCCATCTAGAATAATCAGTGAAAACGAGGAGATGGGAATTATGGTCCAGCAACCTACAGAAGGGCACACATTTCCCATCTCTGCTTTAGGGAACATAGTTAAAAGCACACACCAAGGGTAGGAAGATCATTGTGACCCCTGGATGATTAATAAGTTGTAATTATTTGTCATAATAATATAAGTAAAAATGAAAAGAGCAGAAATATTGATTTGTTTATCACTATATAAATATGATTTTAAAAAAGATCCTTAGACAACTATACTTGCTAGAAAGTTACATATTTCATTGTGTAGATGCTTACATATGTACTCCAAAAAGAGCACAGTTCTTCTGGGTTCCCGGGTTAAAGTAATGCCTTGAAAGTATGATGATTTATATCTGTATGTGTGTGTCTAAGTTGTTGTTCTCACTGTTGATAATGAGGACTGAATGCAAACTGAGTCTTGATGTGGGCCTCTGAACTTATCTGGAGTATTGACCCCAGTAGACAAACAGAGACAGAATCCTCTAGCTTGTCAGTATTCCTGTTATTCTGGGAAGCCTGCGGTACCTCTTTCCTGCAATGTGCTCCTTTAAAAACAACATGCTGCCACCACAGAGGTGGGTGTTGAGGTGTGCAATTGGTCACTCATGCTTTCTTCTTCACCAGGAATGCAGAAGACTATTGAGAAGAATGTCACCAATTGTCAGAGGCAACATGAAGAGCCTGTTGCTGCTGCTTCTAGCAGCCTTTGGACTTTGCTGGACTCAGTGCAAATCAGATCCCAAACCTGTCAGGACGTCTATTGTCCACCTCTTTGAATGGCGCTGGACTGATGTGGCTCTTGAATGTGAGCGTTATTTAGCACCACATGGATTTGCAGGTGTTCAGGTTAGTACCTTTTCCTCTTTGATGATGGCGAAACAAACGAACAAAATCTCTGTTCTCATTGACCATCTAGAAGTTGTTGAGCTGCAACTTTCCATCAGCCCTAGCCATCACGTCCAATGGGAAAGGATTATGGGAGTTGCACTCCAAAAAGAACTACACACTCCCCATCTGTGTCAGTGGAACAAGATTGGGGAAAATCTGTAGATATTATTGAACTCCATCTCCTTTCAGCCCTAGCCAATGATGTCATGGTTCAGACATGATGGGAGTTGTAGTTCATTTTCCGGAAGGCCACAGATTCCTGACCTCTTCAAGAGATGATGGACTCATGGCAATGCAAAGGAAGACATCTGGCACATACCTTGCAGTGGGCAAACTGAGGGTGATATTTTTCTTAGAACAGTAGCTACAGTAGGATATTCTTAAAGGGATGAGAAAGGATGACAGAATGGCATCTCAGGAAGAAAGTGAAAGAGAATATTGCCTCTCAAGCCAAGCTCTTTATAGATGGGTTGAGCAGGAAAACTTGCCAGAGTTTTACCTGTCCTTTGCTGAATGAGCATAGAGAGACCTTCCTAATGCACCTCTCAGCAAGATTGGGAAAGAGCAACAGAACAAAAGGGCGTAGGGAAAATGTGCTCACTGTATTAGTATAACAAAAGGAATAACAGGCTAGTCAGCTAGGCTACTCAGCCTGTCCAGAATGATTTCCCTCTCAATAGGGCATTATTGCAAGTTACAATCTGTTCTGGAGGTAAAGGCCTTGCTTAAGAATACACACGTAGTCAGAGTCTCCATATCTTTGGGAAGGACCTTGACAATTCCAACAGCTAATGGAATTATATTCCTGATTCGTTTTCCAAAATAGGTCTGTTTGGTCATTTGACTCTGGAGGTTTTTCTAAGTCACGGACACAAGGCCATGGACTTAACTGTCTGCCTGTCCTGAAAGACTGGTGTCCTAGCTGTCCTTCAGTTTTATCAAGCAGAGTCTGACCAGCTCTTTTTTTCTATGTCCCATTCTCTATTGTGGGGATTTTGTTCAAACAGAAGCAGCAACTGTTACTTTACTGGACTCAAACAAATCATTTGATATTTTGACTACCATTGCTCCTTCTTAATGAATACTGGGATTCATAATTTGGTGCTATGCTTAGAATTTTCTGTTAAAGAAGAAGTGATCTAGAGCTCTGTAGCAGAGAATTTTAAATCCCTTGCCAACTACAACTCCCAAGATTCTGTAGGATCATGCCACAGTAGTTAAAGCAGAGCTTTTCAAACTGTGTGTTGGGACATGTTAGTGTGTTGCCTGCAGTGTATAGGTGTGTCATATGAATGTAGTGGGTGGAGGGGCTGCCTCTCCCACCACCATTGCCCTGGGCCAAGGATGATCCCAGTGAGGGCGTGAGGGTGGCAGCGGTGGGCCAGGCCGTGGTGGAGGGGCTGCCTCTCCCCCTGCCACCACCTTAGGCCGAGGAAGACTCTGGTGAGACCAGCAGTGGTGGTGGCCCAGGCTTGGGTAGAGGGGCTGCCTCCATTTACTGAATTACTTACTGAATTACTGTTTCACAAAATGATGCACGTCTAAAAATTGTGTCACTAATATGAAAAGTTTGGAAAGCTCTGAGTTAAGGTGTGACCAAACTTCCATAAGTGTGTAGTGCAGAAAATGTTGGTTCAGTGATGTTTTATCCCCTGCTTGCCTGCTTTTTGTATCAGTAGGTTTCTCCTCCAAATGAAAACCTGGTTATTATTAATCCCTGGAGACCATGGTGGGAAAGATATCAGCCTATCAGTTACAAATTGTGTTCACGTTCTGGGAATGAAAATGAATTTAGAGACATGGTGACAAGATGCAACAATGTTGGAGTAAGTGGCTTTCAGTAACTCTTCTGACAATAGCCTGATCAAGGGATTTCAGGTTAAAGCTAGACCCTTATTGTATAAGTGGAAATGTGTGTTTTTATTGAACTTTGTCTGATGAGATGCATAGTTCATCCAGTCCGCTGCAGGAAATTACCCCCCGACACAAATTTTATCTATATGTCTGAATCTTTCTGTAATAGAACAGACTCTAGCTATTCAAATGGCCTTCTGTAAGCTAAATAAATTGAATATATTAACTGTAAAAGGAATTTTGCAATCATGTATGACAAATTCAGGTAGCTGGGCTAAGGTAAAGGCTGTTGGAGGAGCTATATTCCACAGAGTGTGACCCACCACCTAGAAGTTATTCTTTGTTCAGTTGCCTACCAAAAAATTGCTAAACATCTGCCGCACTGTGAATTAAAGTTTGTTATGAACTTTTTAGCTTTCTATTCAGAACTCATTTTATTAGGGTGTCATAATGTAGATTGTATTCAGATGTTTAGTGTGGTTGTATTTTTGAAATGTACTGAAATATACCATCATCATCACATTTATTTGTATGTCACTTTTGCATTCAGGATGACAAAAGCAGGTCACATTTTTTTAAAAAAAATCATAATACATTCATCTCTATTCATCTTTGTGAGCATAATTTTGTGTTTTAGTTACATTTCTCCAGTGAGTTTAAAGCCACATACTTTATTGAGCTTCTAAAAGCATCCATCTTCCTCCTCATTTTATTTACAAAACAATCCTGTGAGCTGAATCAGGCTGAGAGAGTGTGGCTTCCCCAAGGTCATTCTGTGGCTCAGTGGAAACTTCATGGCTTGGTGGAAACTTGAAACTTGGAACACGGAGCTCCCAAATCCTAGTTTAGCATCCTAATTACTTAAACCGTAACACCCCCAAAATTCATTTCATTCAAACTAACTTTTGAACTTTTTAAATTCATTATGGAATAAGCAATATCAGCCATTATAACATGATGTCAGGTGATGTTATTTATCAGTAATCTGTAAGCTAGGTATGCCCAACCTTTCCAAAACAGTCAGGAGTTAACAAATATAGCCCACAATGAGTTCCCTAGAAATATGAAGTAGGAGAAATGGCAACTGGATTTTGCACAGCCTTTAGGGGATTTATTGGAGATACTTTGACTATAAGCCAGGTCCTCAGATTAAAAAAAGAGGGGGACTGGGGCTGGGGCTTGGATAAAGGGAACAGGAGTGCTTTGCATCGCTTCTTCATGTAACTCATATAATCATGTTTGTCTCCAACAGGTAAATATTTATGTGGATACTGTAATCAACCATATGTGTAGCTCTGGGGCTGGCTCCGGCTACCATGGTACCTGCGGGAGCTACTTCAATGCGGGTGTGCGATATTTCCCTGCAGTCCCCTACTTTAGCTTTGATTTCAATGACCGAATATGTAAAACACCCAGCGGGGATATTGAAAATTATAGCGATCCTGTCCAGGTAAACTTGACAATCCTGCTACTTTGACCTTTGGTTCTGGCTGGGTAAGTAGTGTTGCACAGTGTGATGATGTTCAGGGAATGCTTTTAACCCTTTTCCTACTTCAGAAGAAAAACTGGCATCTTTGCAGCTGCTGAGAAGATATCCAAACAGATGACAGGTTGGTGGATGTTCTTACTGTTTTTGTGAGCAACTTAGTTCGTATAGGATGCACACATCAATTACTCAGGTCACCATTATTGTAAACTTTAAATGTCATGCATGCTCAAAGCATGTGTACTTGCAACTCGCAACACTTTGCTCTTTTTCACACTGCACAATTATAACACCTCAATACCACTCTTAACTGTCATGGCAACATTTTATGGAATTCTGGGATTTGCAGTATAGGGATGGGTATTTAAAAGTCTTAGCCAGAGAGCTCTAGTGCTCATTAAACCACAAATTCCAGGGCTCCACCAGATACAGCTACAGTAGTTAAAGTAGTCTCCAAATATAATGCTGATTTCAAAGAGGAGAGCTGATCTTTTTTATGGTCCCTGGAACGCTGTCCCAGAGGCTGTGATACAATACTCCTTTTTTTAAAAAAAACAAACAAGATCCAACTGAACCCATGTGAATCTATTTCATTTTTGAGGGTGGACAGCAGCCGTTTCAAATCTTGGGCAATTGGCTGTCCAAGTTTTGGCAACTGAATAAGTGACAATTCTTCTTGTACGTACAGGTACGCAACTGCCGCCTATGTGGTCTCATTGATCTTGCACAAAGCAGAGAAGATGTGCGTTCAAAAATAGCTGGATACATGAACCACCTGATTGATCTGGGGGTTGCCGGGTTCCGAATTGATGCTTCTAAGCATATATGGCCTGAGGACATTAATGCTATCTTAAGCAAATTAAACAATCTAAACACACGGTGGTTTGCCAAAGGTTCACGACCCTTCATCTACCAGGAGGTAAATAATAATAATAGTAACGACCACAACAACACAACAACAGTAATATAATTCTTAACATCTATGCAGTATTCAAAGTGTATTAGATTGTAATCCTTGCAATGTCTCCATAAGTCCTCTTCCTCCTCAGTACTGTATTTTTATTATTGATACATGGGAGGAATCAGTCTGAGAGGAGAGTGGCTTGCCTGAAATTACCTATAAACAATCCTATACATATATTCTCAGGAAGAAATAAGCCCAACTGGATTCAGTGGAATTACTACCTGATGAATTGATATGTAATTGCAGGATAGATTGTATAGATCCCTTGGTCTAATCTAGTGGGACAGTTCTTATTTTATTTTCTCAGATCAACTTTAAGGTGTTGTCTAAATGACAGAAAGAGCAGATGTACGTAATTGGTATTTGTGTATATGCTGGAATTAGAAAGTTCAGGCTCATCCAGGTTGAGGTTTTCTGAGGTTCTTTACTTTTGGTGGTAAACTTAAATTCTTTGAGATTGTAAGACTTAGAAGTCTTTCTACTTATCTGACTCATTCTCTGACTGAATCATAGAATCATAGAGTTGGAAGAGACCACAAGGACCATAGAGTCCAACCTCCTGCCGTGCTGGAACACACACTTAAAACACCCCCAGCAAATGGCCATCCAGCACTGTTTAAAAACGTCCAAAGAAGGTGATTCTACCACATTCTGAGACAGTATATTCTACTGTCGAACAGCTCTTATTGTCAAGAAGTTCTTCCTGATGTTTAGGCAAAATCTCTTTTCCTGTAGTTTGAATCTATTGCTCTGTGTCCTGGTCTCTGGAGCAGCAGAAAACAAGCTTGCTCCATCTTCAACATGACATCCCTTCAAATATTGAAACCTGGCTATCCACCTCTTAACCTTCTTTTCATGAGGTTTAACATATCTAGCCCCTTAAGCTGCTCCTCACAGGACATGGTTTCCATTTTGTTCATCTTCTGGACACGTTCCAGGTTGTCAATATCCTTCTTGAATTGTGATGCCCAGAACTGGACACAGTGTTCCAGATGGGGTCTAACCAAAGCAGAATAGAGTGATATTATTACTTGCCTTGATCGTGATACTATACTCCTATTGATGCAGCCTAGAATCGCATACCCTTGTTGACACCAGTAATCCTTTTGGTTTTTATCCTAATGTATTTAAATAATTTCACATTTTTGTAAATTAGTAGTTCTTTTAATATAGTAATTTATTTAATTGTTTTCTGAAATTTTATGTTCAACAGGTTTTAACTATATTTATTTGCAGGCTACTTGGGGCCTGTGTCAGGAGAAAGGCAGGATATAAATTAAATAAATAAATAGTGTAGAACATCAAATGCTAGAGATAATAAAGCCTCGATAGCACTAGATGTGATCCAGGTTAAAGTATAGCAGAATAATCATTTCATAATTCAGTGTGCCACCTACCTACAAAATAACCCTACTCTTGCTAGTTTTGAAGTTCGTTAAAATCACAACTGTATTCCTTCCTCAGGCTTTTTCTATCTCTTTTTTCCTCCAGGTAATTGACTTAGGTGGTGAAGCAGTCCGGAGTTCTGAATACTTCAAAAATGGTCGAGTGACTGAATTTAAATATGGCGCTCAACTTGGGACTGTCCTCCGGAAGTGGAATGGAGAAAAGATGGCAGATTTGAAGTAATTGGCTTTGGACATCCTCCAGTCCCAAGGGCCCATGGGCAGAAGGCAGCTGCCTCTGTGCATGGAATCCAGACCTTCAGGTTTTTCTTTCCCGGTGTGAGAACAATCCCTCCTTCACCCCACCAAGCCCCCTGCCCCACCACCCCCTGGCTTGGAACAGTTACAGGGTGCGGACAAAGAACTCCACGGCTTAGTTTCTCGGCCCGTACTTAAAGGAGGTAGAACTTTTAAAACTTGCTAAGAGAGTGTACATTGAAATGTGTCGTCCAGGAAGTTCTAATTATTTCTTCACAATTTAGGAGCTTGGGAGAAAATTGGAGTTGGATGCCCTCTGACAAAGCCATTGTCTTTGTAGATAACCATGACAACCAGAGGGGACATGGTGCTGGTGGGGCCTCCATTCTCACTTTCTGGAACCCCAGGTAAAGACCTGTTTAAAATAGAACAGATCAAGCTGTTATGTTTTCTTAAGTCTGAATTCCCAAATGTGTTGAAATGGATTTCCTAAGTCAAGTGAAAAAAAAAACAACAACAACGTCCTGTATTGTGAACAATTCCCTAGGGGTAGAAATAACAAGTAGAGTTATGTAGACGCATTCATTTGTGTCATTGACACAAATCATTCATTTGTTTATGTAGACGCATTCATTTGTGCCATTGACAAAAATTTCAGAAAGGTGGAACCATATTGGCTTACTACTTGCTTTTTAGATCCCGGTGGCAGGAACCACAGGGGTAAATCGAGAAATATTGGGGGTTTCCTTGTTTTTCCCAAGAACTGTCAAGGAACATAGCTCAGGAGAATACAGGGTATTCTACATTCAAGAAACACAAAAAGGGGCTAGATGGCATGGAGACAGAGTCACATTTCTGTTGCTCCTGCTTTTTTGTCCTTTACAGTGGTGCAAGATGTCCCTCAGTCTGAGGTGAGATTGCCTCCAACAGAGATTGCCAAGATTGTCTTCTGTTGTCCAGTGCCTAGTTCCAAGGAAGTTCATAGTACCCCGGAGAGCTGCTATCCACTGTTTTCTACACTAGATGTGGTTCTCCATAGTGCCTGCCTACCCAAATGCCTGACTTTAAAGCATTCTCAGGGCACAGTGCTGAAAGGGCAGCTGCTCTGGAGAATAGCTGGCAGAGCTCTCTGGAGTACTTGCTGTAGTGCTTTGCTCTGATGATGTGATGGCAGGCAGCAGAGACAGGGATACCTGGTTTTTTGCCTAGTCTTCCTAATCTACTGCCTGGATTAGGGAATTCATTCTGCCTTAAGGGTGGTTTGGCCCTGGAGTCCTCACATGTTGAGAACAATGGACACAGTTGGCTGTTTTCCTATGCATAAATGGAATTAATGCATAATTACATCTGAGACTAGATGTGGATGACAGTGTCCCATAGGCAGCCAGCATGATTCCTGTCCAAATTGCACAGCTTTGATGGTTTCCCAGCTCTCTTGCATCTCATCTGCTGTTCTGGGCCACTGGTTGCAGACATCAACCTGTTGCGCATCACTGTGTTGGAAACCACAATGTATTTCATCTCCACTTTGTAATGATATTCTACTGAAGGTCAATTTCTTCTTTCCGTAATAATAAAAGCTTACGGTACCTACATTTTTCTCAGTTTTCATTCAGATAAACAAGATAAACAGCATGCAGAAATATTCACAATTAGGAAAAGGGCCAGATGTTTGCATTATGGCTTTGTGCTCATACAGTAGTTTGTAATTATCTGTACTGAATTATCATCATAGATTCTATCACTGCTGAATTCCTTTTTCAAACTGCATATATAGTGTGAATTCTAGCTTCTTTAAAAGGTGCCAGTCCTGGGAAGTGGATTATTCAGTGGTGCTGAGGAGCTGCTTTTAAAATATTTTTGCATTACTCTTCAAAATATAGTTCACAAGATTGATCCTTCACAACTGGCTGTGCTGTTTAGAACTGATAGGAATTGAAGTCTGGCAGCTTCTTGAGGACCACATGTTCCCTGTCTTTGTTCTGGGGAAAGGCACGTCTTTTGCAGCACAAGCCTTTACGTGCCTACTTAGAAGTCAGTCCCATTTATTCCAGTTAGGCTTAGCCCCAGATAATTGGGCATAAGATTGTAGTCTGAAATATGTATAAAACTGGCTTGGTTTGTCATACAAATACGCTGCTTGCCACCATACTAGCCCAGAACATGTCCTGAAATAATATCATTTTTCATGGATGCTTATTCTCTGTACCCTAATATCTCTCTTGCCCATTTTTCAGACTGTATAAAATGGCAGTTGGCTTTATGCTTGCTCATCCTTATGGATTTACAAGAATAATATCAAGCTACAGGTGGCCAAGAGATGTCCAGCATGGAAAGGTAACTTTCTACTGACTCACGAGAAAGCTATAGCTGTTTGCTCATTTCGTTTACCAGCCTTCCTGCTGTAAGGAATTGTGTCAATGCTTGTACAAGGTATTGAAATATTAAATATACTGGATCCAATCCAGAGAAAGATAGCTGTGCTTAATTTGCCTTGAAATGTGTGGCACATTACATCCCATTATTTCAGTGTGACTTTATCATGACTAACTTTCCCTGGACTGAGGTGACTGATGGCAAAGAATCATTTCAGAAGTAGAATACAGTTGTTTAGACAAAGAAGTCTCACTTAGAACTTTACAGGAAGATAAGACTTTGGCTGATTGCAGTGAGGGAATTCCACCCGTGTGATTTCATCATGCTTCCCCAAGAGTATTGAGTGATACGAATCAGTTCTTCAGTCTGCAAGGGCTTGTTCTCTTGTGACCATAGTTTTGGTGCATTTAGAAGCCAGAACTGCCTCGTGGCTATGAGACAAGGTGAATTCTTTTGTGAGAATTCTTTTGAACTAGGAAGTGAGTCATTTATTTATAGTCTCTAAATCTGGAAAGGCTCTCAAAATGGCTTGCATATCTATGGTAAAAAGGCAAGACAATCATTTCCCTCAGGCTTAGAATTTTTTTTAAAAAGACAGAGGATGGGGAAAGGGAAGAAGACAAGAAAATCAGACACAAGTTTTTAACTTTATAAGATAGCCTGGTGAATTGCCGTTGGGGCGAGGCAAAAGCTAGTGGAATTGCTTTTTGAGGAGATTTTATAGTGGCTCTAGTTTTCTTCCTTTGTTCCATTTTCAGTTTCATTCTTCTAAACATGGGCTTTAGTACTAGGTCTAGGGAGGAGGCAAATTTTAGTGTGGTTGCTGTGTTACCATACTAAAACCATTTTTATACACTTATCTAAGAGTCCAACTACACATGATATACAATACAGAGCATGTAACTTTGTTCTTTAAATGTGGTGGTTGATACATATTGGGAGTTTAGTAGGCTGGGTGGGGTGGATTGATCCTTCCCTTTCTTTTTGTGGTCCTGAGAAAAGTCATCCCTTCTCTGCCCATTAGGATTTTTAAAACCTCCCTTTGACCTAAATCATTGATACGTTTGAGTGTGGAGATATGCTAAACTGGATTCTTCTCCAGTCTTTAGCTCTCATGTTGAAAGTATTCAGTATAATCTTAATCCTGAAGACCTCAACAATTTTGCTGTCAAAATCCAGCATGGAAATTGGGCATTTTCCAAGGTTTGGGATTGAAATGTTTCAAGTGGTAATTGATGAAGATACTAATTTTTATTGCATACAAAGATGGTGTGTTAGACAGTATGTCCTAGCCAAGAGAAGTTAGGCAGTGCCTCCTAACAGGGCCTTCTGGTTGCTAGCATCCTAGCTGTGGAATAGAAGTTTGCCTGGTACCTTCTGATGGTGTGTATGTGTTTTGAATAGACTTAAGCCTTCTTGTTCACCCAGGTCTTTTGACCCCCTCCCTGTACTCTTTAGTCTGAACTTTGAATTGTTTTATATGCTCTCCCTATTAGAAGAGGAATATATTATGCTACATTTAAAATTGTTATTTTTTTTATCAACATTTTATTTTGTTGGCTTTGATTATACATTTCCTAGGAAATGTTTGAGAGACACTACAGTGTTTGTGTAGCGGTTTGGGTGTTGGACTATGAGCCTGGAGATCAAGGTTCGCTTCCCTGCTCAGCCATGGAAACCCACTAAGTGACCTTGGTCGTGTCACACATTCTCAGCCGCCAGAAAAACCCTTGTAAGGACTCTTAGGGTTGCCATAAGTCAGAAATTACTCAAAGGCACACAACAACAACAACAGCAACAAGAGAATGTGTGTTGATGGGAAGCCATCTAAATTAAATAAATCAAAAGCCAAATAATTTATTCTCTCTGATAACCCATTCAACACCTACTTTGCTGATGTATGTATGTATGTATGACAGAGAAATGACAGGAACTGAATTCTGACCTTCATGTTTTGATTATGAAGTTCAAAAATTCAGGATTTCTTAAAGCAAAATTTCAGTGAATGTTAAAGTCCTACAGATGTTCTCCATAATGATAGTAAGTAACGTGTGTGTGTGTGTTTCCCTCCAGTAGCTGGGACAGCCTTTTCTAGCAGTTTCCATGTTGTAGTCTTCATGTTACAATTTCATTTCTTATCTAATCACTTCAATGTCATCTTGCATTAAAAGGACTTGAATGACTGGGTTGGACCACCAAGCAATAGTGATGGAACAATTAAACTTGTTACGATTAACCCAGATGGCAGTTGTGGCAATGGCTGGGTCTGTGAACATCGCTGGGCTCAAATAAGGTGAGCATCAGTGGTTTATCAAGACACAAGCATTATATGTGTTCTGGCACCACTTGAGAACAAGTTTGTTTCTCTATTAGGATTCAAATGACTATTGCCATTATTGCAAGAAACTGAATAGGCTACAGTTCATTGTGGTGATCCGTTTATTTCTGTTTCTAGAAACATGATTATCTTCCGAAATGTTGTACATCTCCAGCCTATTACAAACTGGTGGGACAACAATAACAACCAGGTGGCATTTGGACGTGATGGCAAAGGATTTATTGTGTTTAATAATGATGAAAGGTACATTTACTTAGGGATAAAAGAAATTATAAATGTCTATGGCAGACCAGAATAATTTATTCTGCATCCTTGGATAGCCTGTAGTATCCTAGAATGCACTCAAAGCTGATTCACTCTTTATAAGTATATTAATTTTGCTTCTTCTCTATCATATGTCTACTGAAAATACTTGACTATGCCAGGGCTGGATAACTTGCAGCCTTCCAGGTGACATTGCACTACAACTCCCATCAGCCAGCATCACCAGTGGTAAAGACTGATGAGATTTGCAGTCCAATAGACCAGACACTTGTAAGGCTACATGTAATCTGTCTTGATGTATACTAATAAAAAGAGTATTTCTGTATGAGTGTATCTGTTTCTGCCCTAGGTTCAGGATGCTGAAACCTAGACATCTGAAACTTGACATACATGCTAGGAATTCTCTGTGGCTGTGTGCCTCATGGCTGGTTTTTTAAATGGATTGACTTATTTAAATGCATAGTCTTTACTGTCCAGTACCATCTTCATTTACTAGATGGCACATTTCACTTACTGGCAAAGAAGAAAATGCTCCAGGATGAGGAGCGAAAAAGATCACGTGGGTGGGTGGGAGACAGAATGAGCAGCCGGCTTGGTAAGAGGAGAGAGTACTTAGTTCTGCGGGAGGGACAGTGAGCACTGGGGTGGGCAGGGGAGAGAGAGACAGCATTTATGTAAATGAGAGGAAATAATATGGATGGGATTAACCCTGGAGTAGCCATGGTGTACTCCTAGTCTCTAAGCTGTGGTGCAGTTCATCCTGCTGAAGTGGAGAGATTTGTCTATAAACACATTGTGGATGCTGTAGTCATTCCGGCTTTTCAGTGCATGTCCACTACATGTCTCTGTGCTTATAGATATGTAGACCTTATGGTGATCATCAAGAGATGTGTGGTGTCTAATAGGGAGATTCACGTGCCATAGTATGTTTGACTTGGCTGGCTAGAGTTAACATTTGAAAAAAAAGTTTCAAATGTTGGCCATGGCCACATTATGTTGCTGTGAAGCCTAGGGTGTAGGGATAGGTGCATGCCCCCCTAAGAACTTGACCAATCAACACAGATCTAACTGGTGTGATAATATAATAAAGCATTTGACATATGGCAGATGCCTTAATTTAATTATACCCAGGCAAGCAAACGATCTAGATCAGGCAGGCTTCCTGCCACCTTTCACTTATTTGAGGCTGCAGTGCCCATAATCCTTGATCAATGGTCATATGGGCTAGGGGTTATAGGAGTGGTTGTCCAAAACATCAGACATCTTATCCCTGAGTTAGATATTTGCTGGGGTGCAAGATGGTAACCATACATTGCCATATAAATCTTGTTTATCTGAAAGCATAAATACAGAGAAAATCTTTGGTTTTGTACAGGAACTTGTCAATAAGCCTCCCAACGGGCCTTCCTGCTGGCGTTTACTGTGATGTTATTTCTGGACAAAAGGAAGGCAACCTCTGCACTGGAATTCAAATCCACATTGCTGCCAATGGCATTGGTGATTTTCAGATTGATAGCCAAGCTGAAGATCCATTCATTGCAATTCATGTGGAAGCCAAATTGTAATCAACACTTTTTTCTCTGTGCTATTTTTTTCTTTGTGCTATTTAATGTTCTCTGTGCTATTTAATGTTAATATGTATATACTTAAGAATAAATCTAGTCTGTAAATTAATCTGCATGTTTCTCTTATTAATCATCTTAACACCTGACTTTGTCCTTACAACAAGTAAAAAGAGGCCTTCCGTGCTGGCTCAGTTTAGTGGGCTAGTATTATGAGTCAAATACAGTGCAAATTTGCAGCTGATAGAACTGCTTCTGTTAGCACAAGATGAGGAATCAAGAAACCATTCAGCTACCATTGCACTACCATTAGTACCTGCTTCTAGCCAATAGATAGGAATGATGAAATCCCAGAACATTTGAAGGTCTGCATGTTTTCCACCTATGTTGGAGGAACCAGCAAGAATGCAGTTCCCCTCCCTGCTAAAATCTCCTGTAGAGGACTAGGGTGTTACAAGTAACACTCAACCTGCTCTGCATTTGTTTCTCTGAGTGTGCTGTGCGTGGCTGTAGGAAATTATTCTGGATTCAAGGAAATGGAATTGAAGAAGCTGGATGGTTTCTGGAGAAAGATTCACCAGAATTCCATCATATGAAAATACCCAGTGAAGGAGGGCCTACAAAGGCATGGGCATGAAGCTGGAGACCTATGAAAGCAAAGGAAATTTGGATTTTTTTCAACTCCTCCATCTCACCTGTTTCCACTACTCCAGAGTCACTTCTGAGGGTAAAGGGAACCTCCAGAATGAGACGAGGAGCTGTAGGGGGATGGGAAAAACACCTAAAAGCTAGAGGCACCAAGTGTAAAAGAAATCTACAACCCTCCCTCCTCATTTGCAGGTTTGATTATTCATAAGGTGCATGTGTGCCTTCTCCTCCCCGCATTCTCCTCTTCCCATTCCCTTGTGTTTTGCCAGGCACGGAGAAGGAAGGCAAGGGCACCCAGGAAGAAGGCAAGGGAATGGCGTGGGGGAAATACTTGCATGTGCCTTCCTTCACCCCTCTGGATCTCCCTCTCCCATTCCCTTGCCTTCGGCCCAGGCACAGAGAAGGAAGACTTGAGTACCAGGGCAAAAGGCAAAGGAATGGGAAAGGGGAGCCCCAGAAGGAAGTGGGAGGGGGTTCATGGGGGGAAGTTATTTGTGTTTTTTCCATTTTTTTGAGGGTTCTGCACCCTGAACCCTGGCAGAGGTGGAGGGGCCGTTGTAGTGCCAAATTACACACCTGAGTAAGTGTTGTTTAGAATGATGTTTATAATGTCACAACCTTCCAAATTATCCATAGTAAGTATGGAAGGTGGAAATCACTGAACTCCTAAGTCTCAATAATTGGATGTTGTTTCAGCACTTGGGTGGTCTTTGATGAAGACAAGAAATCGGGAAAGCAGTTTTCACGTGAGCTTTCCTTTTGATTTTCCACCCAAATAGTTGCACCTGTGTAAATATGAAAACTTCATTTTATTTTATTTTATTTACTTTACTTTTCTTAAATTTTCCAAGACCAAATTTCCTTGTAGTGATGGCATTTCCGAAATGGGTGTTCCATGAGCATCTGTATTTTTGGACACTGATTTATTTTGGATGAATGCAAAACTGATTCTCAAAAGAATAGAATAAAAATAGAAATCTGGGTGTAGAGGGAGCAAGTCTTCTCTAACATGGTGCCCTACAATCTGTTTTTGCTACAACTCGTACCATCTCTGCCAGTATGGGGATGGTGGAAGGTTGAGTTAAAGTAACAACAGCTCAGACAGCATGGATAACCTTTCATGGTTTTATATTCTTGCCTTAATGACAGCTGCTGGTGGAGCAACTGTGGTTCTTTCCTGAAGACAACCATCTATATTGAAATGTTTAGCCATACCAGAGAAATTTTCCTGCATGTTGTCCTGATCTGTGATTCTCACAAAGGCTTTTCTTGTGTTAGTGCTCCATCCCTGTCATAACTGAGCCATGCTATGAGCAATGACTTGAACACTAACATAAAGGAACAGAGTAGTCGGTATTTGGAGACCCATAGTGCTACCTATAGAGATACTGAGTGTAGTCAGCCCTTCATGTCCATAGATTCTTTTATCTAAGGGACACCATTTTAGTACACCATTGTTCATAATGGGACTTCAGCAACCACAAATTTTGGTATCCATGAGGGGTCCTAGAACCAAACCCTGGTGGATACTGAGGGCCCACTGTATAGGTCTTTACACAACTTGAACTCAACTGTCAAGGACCTCTTCAGTCAGAGACTACTTGAGCTACCTAGAGACAGCATCCCCTGAGATGAATTCCCTCATTTTAGAGGTGATAGTAAAAATATCTGTAATCTGGGAAGTCTGGTTTATAACAGCATTGTCACTTTTCATGCTTGTTGAGCAAGTTGGTGTATGGGAAGAGATATGAGTGTGGAGCAGTGGCCATATTAGCTGGGAGAATCTAGCCCAAAATATTTTCATTTTAAAAGACATGGGAAAGACATTTTTGATGACTGTTCTGCTTAGATTTTGGCTGGAGTTTTTTTTCCCCCTTGATTGAGGGATACTGTGAAGCTATGGTTGAATCTGCAGCAGCCATAATTTAAAGGCTGGTATGGGCATCTGGGGCCTTCTAGATGTTATTGGACTAAAACTTCCATGATTCTTCACTGTTGGCTTTGCTGGCAAGGGCAGAGAGATTTCTAACATAGACATAGTTGTATAATCCTGCTGTAGTCAGTCAGTAAAGGTACTTTGATTTATTTAAAGTCATGTGCGTGTGTGTATGTGTGTGTGTGTGTGTGTTTGTGTCTGTTTGAATTAGCAGCAAGAAAGAAACATCAGCAGTGTGTAGCTTCACATTCCCTGACGAAAGGTAAGACAAAAGGCCAGAGTTTATACCACCTGGATCTTTCATCCATCCTTCAGTGGCTACTTGACAAATTTGGAGTCCCGTCCACTCTACATGGATGCAGGTTGGATCCTAGCGATATAAATAGTTTCTGTCTCTGTGTTAACCACATTGCACACAGGTAGTTTGGATGAAATGCCACCAAATTTAGAAGGTATGTTTGTGCTGGTCTGATTTAAAACCTAGACTAGGTAGCATAACCAAAAATCTTCTGGGGCAGGGTAGCTATCCAATTGTTTCTTCAGAAATATCTGGATGGGTTTGAACTAAACTTGCTGGACATGTTTGGGACAGTCTGACATTCAATACGGTGTATGCAATCTTATGAAATCTAAATAAATGGGTGGGAGGAAGTGCTTCCTAATTTCCTCAAAGCTGAAAAGATTATCCTCATATCTGGGGATATGTTTGGAATGGCCTGCTTTAAAATATAAGCTGTGTGTCATGTTCAATCCACATCGGGATCAATATTTGTCCCTGATGAGGTAACCCAGAAGTTATCCCAAAGAAAGCTGGGAGGACATATATTAAAGCACTCTGGCAGCACATACACATATGCATAGTGTTACCTCATCATGCTCTTTGTGTAATGGCAATCTGATTGAGCATGCAAATTGTCTCCTTTCATGTTAGTGTGATGCCACAAGGAGGCTGTGATACATCAACTGAATTTTCAGAATAAGAATAACCATGAAGGATTAAATCAGACCTCTGCATTGTAAACTTAACTTGATTCTGACCTGAGGGAGAATTTACCAGTGGTTAGTGGAGAGTGAGAAAACTGACCATGGAGTTCCTCTTGGTTAACATTTACGTGATAGCTACTCTAAGGTTCAAATCTAGAATTGGGTGTGCTGGCCCATAATATTTGTGGGGCTAGATGAATCTACCAAAACGTTAGGGAGTGTTGTCGTTATGGAACCTTCTGTAGGATCTTTTAAAAAGATTATGTAGATATCCAGTACTTTTCTTCTGCTGATCTAAGCCATTTAATAGCCATATGGTGCTGTTGGGAGGGTAATTCAGAGCTTTGGCGTGACATGCTATGGATATTGTGATGGCATTTACCCCTTATCACCCTAACTCCAAGAAAGCAGTTGAAATTCTTGAATGGTGCCTTAGTGCACTAATGGAAGAGATGATAGGAAGCAAAATAATATTAAATCCCAACGAGACAGAGGTGCTGTTTCTCAATATGCAGTTTGGCTCAAGACTGATTTCAACATGTTCTTCCAGAACAATAGGTCCACATCTTGGGAGTATTCCCTGAAGCTATCCTTCTCCTGCATTCCAGGTGGCAGTAATGGTAAGGAGTGTGGTTGCACCATTATGATTGGTGCACCAACAATAAGCTTTCCTGAATCAAACTGATATGGCAACAGTTAACCCATCTTGGAGTAGTATACCATCACTTGACTACTGCAGGATACTTTCTGTAGCACTATCCTTGAAGCGAGTCTGTAAGTTCAATTAGAGCAAAATGTAGCACCAAGGTTGCTGAGCAGTACATAGTGTCAAGATTATATACTACCAATATTGTAAGATATTGTCATTTGTGTTTTAGGTTCAAATCACATTTAAGTTTTAACCTTTTAAAACTCTAAATTGTTTGGACCTCACTGTCTGAAGGAGCAGCTGTTTTGCTATAAATGTGCCTAGTCAGTAAGACCTGGAAGAAATGGATGATTATCTTCAGAGATCTGCTTGACAGGCATAAAAGAGAGTGTTTTCTCCTGAATCACTCCTCAATGGGGAAATGGATTCCATTTGGAATTTTAATCAGTCTCCACTTTGACTGTTTTTAGAAAAGGCACATCCTTTTCAACCTTTTTTAAAAATGTTACCTTTTTAATATAGCTGTTTTAATGATTTTTGGTTTTGATGTTTTATGATTTTTTTTGTTTTAATATTTTATGATTTTGTTTCTTGTACATTGCCTTCCATGAGTCAGTGTAGTGTAGCAGTTTGAGTGCTGGACTAGGACTCTGGGGATTGAGGGTTAGAATCCTTGTTCGACCATGGAAACGTACTGGGTGACCTTGGGCAAGTCCCAGGCCATTTCTGCACTAGTCTGTTATAGTGCTATTATTCCACTTTCAACATCCTATGGAATCCTGGGGTTTGCAGTTTGCAATCTCTCAGTTGGACAGGAAAACAATGGCAAACTCCCTCTAAACAGATTTTTCCATGAAAATCCCATGATAGGTTCACTTTAGTATCACTGTAAGTCAGAAACCACTTGAAGGCACACAACAACAACAACGCCAATTGGGTTGTTTTATAGAAAAGCAGTGTATACATGAAAATAAATGCTGCTATCTCTACATGCACACAGGTTCACACAGGATTTCCACAGTGCATATTGGTTCATGGAATTAGGCATTAAGTGTCTACATTCATAGACCTCTGGAACTCCAGAAAGATCTCTAGACTACAGAAGGGTTATGTAAAAGCAAAGCCTCCAATTGCTCTGTGGTACAGTCTCATGTCCTCAGGGCCCAGCTAAAGTTCTCTGTCTTGTTTTGATGTTATATCTTGGAAGCTTCCATGAAGAAGAGGCCAGTAAAGAAGGCCTATGTTGTTGGTTTAATATGGAAAAACTCTAATATCAAGTCTGTGCTTTTAAGGAATACTATCTAATCTATTCAGATGAGAGCCTGAACGTGAGAAATCACCTTGAATGTTATCCTTGTCTGTGCCTTTGAAGTTGCTGGCCAGAGAATTTGGTTTGTTATCTTCACCTGTTACATTGTTTAAACCATCAAATGGAATGACCTTTGATTACGGGAAAATTACTAAATATACCCAATTGTGGGTTGAACATCTCTTGAGTGATGTGTACTTTGAGCTGTAGCAGGAATATATAAATAGTCACTGAAATCAACAAAGTAGACCACACAGAACAGATTGTCACGAACAGCATGAAGATTCTCCTCCTCTTAGTGGCTTTTGAACTTTGCTGGGCTCAATATAATCCAAATGTAAAATCTGGAACGACATCTATTGTCCACCTCTTTGAATGGCGTTGGGCTGACATTGCTCTAGAGTGTGAGCGCTACCTAGCACCTAATGGATATGGTGGAGTTCAGGTAGGCCACACTGAAGGGAATATCTTGAAAATGTACTTGGAAAGTGGATTGGACTTAGCTTGCTATGGTAAAGGACTGGGGAATACTGATTATGTCTCAGCTTAATTAACATGTCCTGAACAAAATAAGGCTACTGAAATTTGAAGTCAGGGTGACAACAGAAATGTTTAATTGACTTGTTAATTAATTTATTTGACTTGTTTTGGATGCAGGCCATTTCACCTAAGCAAGTTGAGACTGTATGTTGAGTTGTTCTGCGTGAAGCCTGCCAGACTATTGTAGGCTGTATTGTGTGCTGGTTGAGCACACCAGACTTCCTATTCAAAGTACATTTATCAGGCATCCAAAGGGTTGCTGAAACTCAGTGGATGTTGCTTCGCAAATGTGTACTGGGTGATCCACAGATGATAATAAAGTTTTTTTAAAATATGTATACTGGTTGCATAGATTTGCTCAATAGACGTTTGCATCATAGGAATACAAGCACTTGAACTGGCCCTTTTAAAAAAAATGTTCCAAATAATAATAGACTCCTGGAATATCAAGAAATAAAAGTACATTGTTTCCAGAAGCTGTTGAACTACAACTCCCAGCATCATTCACCATTGGCTATGTTGGCTGGTGGGATTTGCAGTTCCTCATCTACAAAATCCATGATTCTACTCTCTGTATTAAAATAAGGCCTGGAAGGCTGCACCTAGCTACAGTGAGCCCATCCCACTGCTAATTTCCACACTCCTTGGAATGAAAATAGTTTGACAGAGAAGGCTGCAGGCAATATGTTTTGTATTTTAGTTTTTGAAAACTTTCTTTTTGTTTGAGAGTTAATTGAGAAAGTTTGGGAAAATCAAATACTTCTGGGGGCTGAGCTACAGAAAGTTTACCAGTTGCTGTTTTTATATTGTCCATACAGTGTCGGACGAAGGCCATGGTATATGTAAAAATATACCACAGGCTTTTTCCTAAACTGTTGAATTGTTTCTCCAGTGGCATTTTATAATATCATTTATTTTACAGATCTCGCCTCCAAATGAAAACATTGTCATTACAAGTCCATGGAGGCCCTGGTGGGAAAGATACCAGCCCATCAGCTACAAGCTGTGTACACGATCTGGGAGTGAGAATGAATTGATAGACATGGTGACCAGATGCAACAATGTTGGGGTAAGTTACTCAGAAATCCTGACCGGGCCTATATTGGGTTGTTTTCAGAACAAACAAGCTCTGGCTCCATGGCAATAATATTAGAGAACCAGTTCGTCCAGAAAGAGATCCAGTAAAATTTAATTTGTAGTCAGCCAGACATGTTACTATGTTCCTCAAGGGAAGTTGCCATTATTTAATCAATTTGAATGGGATCCTTTCTGCTAGATTAATTTGGTGAATGGCTCAGGGCACATTAAATTAACTGTCTTTAATGTCTGTGTTACTTCAAAGCAGTTTTGTCATATTTCTGACATGGGTCATTACCAAAGCAACAGGTTTTAGACCCCACACCCATTTGTTAAAAGCCCTACTATTCCTTCCCTTCTTTCCACAAACTTTCCAAAATAAAGGTAATGGAGTTGGGGAGAAATTCATAAATTATTGGTGCATTTAGCAGAAGTATCCCGGTCTATCAAAAGTTACAGAGAATTAATTCAGCTGATTTCTAGTGTCTAAGGGTGTCAGAAACCAGCCATCCTGGACACTATCGCATATGTTCACTCTGAAGGCTCTTCTCTTTCTTCAAAGGGCTTTCTATTGTCAACAATATTTTAATATTATATAGAAAGATTTTTTATCCGCAAATGGGACTTCCTCCTCCTCCTCTTCCTCCCCCCCCCCTCCTCCCTTTCTTCATCCATGTATTGCTGGGCACAATCTTGCAGAAACATCCAAGGTCCAAACCTATCACAGGGGTTTCTTGGCAAAATTTATTCAGAGATGGTTTGCTTCCTCTGAGGCTGAGGGAGAGTGATGTGCCCAAGACCACCCAGTGGGGTTCCTAGCGAAGGTAGATAAGATCTGCAATCCCACAACTTTGCCCACACTCAATGTACAGTACAATACTATTAGTAATTTGTGAAAAACTAATCAACCACCTTTCACTTCAGTAAGCAGGGAAAAGAGAAGGAAGTAGCAGCAAATGCTCAAAGGCATGGCAAATCAAAACAGATTTCATTTTAAATGGTCTCTTTTTGTATCACTTTTTGTAAGTTTTCATAAACTGCAATATGTCCACTATGTGGGCAGGGCAGGATAGTAATAAATTTATTTTAAGACTGATTTTTTAAAATGACCCCTGGAATCCCTCATTAACACAAAGTGCTTTATTGTATTTTATACAGATTTCTAGATGTGCCAGTTCTCAAGATCTGGGGCACCCAGCAATCAAAACATCAACAAAATGGAAAACTAGTTAATTTTTCTATCCTATCCCAATTTAATTCTGAAACCTAGAGACAATCCCAAACATGTTGGTCTGATGATCTACCCAGAAGGGGGTCAAGCTGCTACTTTAGCAGATCAAGAGTGGGAAAGTGATCCAAAACTTGTGGTGAGGGGGTGAGCAACCACCAAGAATATCTCTATTAATGACCATGATGACTTAATTTGAAGCATGGGTAGCATGACTGAGAGTGCACCCTTAATGGATTTCAAAGATTACAGTGGAAGCCAAGGGAGGAAACAGTTTCTAAGATATTGTGAGCAAAGTCCTTTAAGGTTTTATTGAATATAACCAGCTCTCGAATTGTATCTGGAACAGAATAAGGAAGCTGCAATGGCAATCACTATTATACCAGAGATGGGCAACCTCATATCCTGGAGTGGAATCCAGCCTTTTTTTAAGTCCCAAACTGGTTTCTAGGGATTACCAAGGTGACCATATTCCCTCCCTCGTGATATAATCATTAGTGATTCCGCATCTTTTGTCTGTTCTAAGCAGACATTTGTCTGCTCTAAGCAGACATTTCCTAATCCTAAATACTTGAAGTATGGTCTGTAAGCTAAAATATGCTAGAATTTGGAACTTCTTGTGGCCCATGAGAATCCTGTGAAATGCAGTCTAGCCCTCTGTCTTAAAGAGGTCCTCCACCATTGCATTATACAGTACTTGCTCAAACAATTTCATACATACTATCTCAATCCTCTTATCAGACCAAACTGTATTATTATTCTAATATTGCAGATGGGAGGCAAAGATTGAGAAAATAGGGGCTTGCTTAAGGCCATCTTATTAATCAGTGAAGTCCTTCATCACATTACAGCTGAGCATCTCCTGGTTTACAGCATAAACTCTCAGCCACTACACAAAAGCACACCTGTGATTTCTAATAGAAAAAGCATTTTGATAGATCAGACACAATGTCTGTAATGCCATTTTTCCAGCAGAAGGAGAATAAATGACTGAAAGGTTGGAAGTCAGGATCCCCCTTCATGTTGCTTCATGAATGTAACCTGAACAAATTTTTTTTTTCAATCAGGTCCATATTTATGTTGATGCTGTAGTCAATCACATGTGTGGAGCTGGAGGTGGAGCTGGCACCCATTCTACTTGTGGAAGCTATTTTAATGCAGATACTCGCGACTTTCCTGCTGTCCCGTACTCAGGCTGGGACTTCAATGATGGGAAATGCCAAACCTATAGTGGAGAGATTGAAAATTACAATGATGCTTACCAGGTAAACTCAGTGGACTTTTTTTTTCTTTGTTGCTCTTTCTCTCCCCCCCGCCTCATTTTTTGTTTATTCTTTCAGATAGTAGAAATACAAAATCAAGCAGACTTAAAAAAATGCATTGGCCTGAAGTTATATGTGCTCAACATCTTGTTTCACTCTCAGCCTAGTAGACAGGACATTTTAATACCCCAAAGTCTGAGCTAGATCTGGAATCCTTTTTATGTACTCTGTCACTGAGTTACAGCTCTCTTTGCAGGATGGTTTTACCCTAAAGGCACCAGAACCTTCTGATCTTGAAGCTAAGTAGAGTCAGCCCTGCTTAATACTTGGATAGGAGATTGCCAATGAATACCCAGGTGCTGCAGGCTAGATTTCAGGAAGGATTTGACAAAACCACCTCTGAGTATTCCTGGTCCAAAAAATCCAAAGAAATTCATGGGGTTGCCATAAGTCAAGAGGCAACTCAAAGGCACATACACACAAACAACATAGAAGTAACATCCGAAAATAATCTTTCCAAACAGGTCCGTGACTGTCGCCTTGTTGGTCTTCTTGATCTTGCACTAGAGAAGGACTATGTGCGCTCCACAGTTGCTAACTATATGAACCGCCTGATTGACATTGGAGTAGCAGGATTTCGGATTGATGCTTCCAAGCATATGTGGCCTGGTGACATGAAAGCATTTTTAGACAAGCTAAATAATCTGAACACTAAATGGTTTGCTGAAGGAACAAGGCCATTCATCTATCAAGAGGTAATCTGCCCATTTGTCATATCAAAGATAAACACTAAACACGTATGGTGTTAACTTGAGAAAATGGCAAAATGGGCCATTTCCTGTGTCTCCAAGCTTGGAAATGTTACTTTTTTACTTCAGTGGATATACTGGCAAGGGATTTTGGGACCTGCACTTTTAAAAGGTAACTTTGAAAGCCCCACCCACTACCATCTAAAGATCGCTCATCACATTCCATTTGCACTGAATAAGAAGCTCAGAAACAACATACGATACAGATGTACTTCTGTTGAAAAAGGTGTGTTTCTGTGCGTTACTTGCTTAACAGAAAAATTGGTACCAGAGGCAGAAATAACATGAAAAGAATAGGGATACATTCCTGCAACACAAAAAGGAAGAACAGTTCAACATTTTTCAGCAAATCTTGTATTCAAAACTAACAATATACATAGGTAGAATGAAACAACAAGGTCAGTTAAGCCTTGCATAAATAAACAAAAACATTTTGAACCTTCCAGAGAAACCTTCTGCCTGAAAGCATCCAGGCATAATTTTTTTTCTTTCATCAGTTTCCGATTCTCTTACAATGTCCATGTTGGTGAGCAGATCTGCGCTGTTGTTTTTAACACGCTAGGGGGAGCTGGTAAGCCAGGCTTTTCCCTGTTTTCCCTTGCTTTTGTTCACACATCCTCAGCAGGGGATCTGTATCTGACACTGCCCTGCCTGCCCTAGGAATGCACACAGAATTAAGATGGGATCAGCTATAAGAGAATCCCATTCTTTCCAAGCTCAAGTTTTATGGAATTGTTTACTGCAGATACACTGCCGCAACCCAGTGTCAACAGTTTGTTTCTCCAGTCCTCCGGTGTCCATAATACTAAAAAAAAAGTTGTAAAATAAAAAACTTCCAGCTACAGGGAGACTAAAGATGTAGGGATGGGTGGGTCTTGGCAGACATAAAAGATTTTGTAACAAGGACTTCTTTGGTAGAGACTTTGCTAACTGAGGCATGCCTGTACTTGCCTATTTGCGTATTCCACTTCTTCTAGGTTAAGAGGGTGCCTAACCAAATTCTACTGCACACATAGGGGTTCAATACATACTTAGATTTTCATGTGAACAACTGCAGCCTTATTCTTTTCCACTGAAAGGGAAAGCACTGAATGTGTAATTTTGATCTTGAGAGGCTTGGGCCATTTCCACACTACACTCTTATAGTGCGATTATTCCACTTTCAACATCCTATGGAATCCTGGGGTTTGCAGTTTAGGGAAGGGCCAGGATGTTGAAAGTGGAATAATTGCACTATAAGAGTGTAGTGTGGAAATGGCCTTGATCTGATTGTATAGTAAAGGGAGTAGAGGAAGTCCCTGCCTTTTGACACCACATTATTAGATGACTCACTCTGTCAATGCTTCCAAATTAAGGATAAGTTCCATTAATTTGATGGGGGTTCAGTTCTCCCTCAGTTCTTCTTGCCTATAGAGGCTTGCTTGGAACTGCTTGCATATGTCCACTGCTTGCAAAGTGAGCTGAGAAGGGAAAAAAGGATGCTAAGCTGGTTGAGAGACTTTGGCCCTTTTCACATGTGGGGGGCGGAAACGGGCGAAAACGCCCAAAAACGGAGCTTACCTGAAACTGGGTAAGTCCGTCGCCAAGTGGAGCAGCGCGAGCTTGCTGCTCCGCAGTCCTCCGGCGTCCCAAATGGCAGCTTCCGGTTGGTGGAGGCTCTCCACCAACCGGAGAAGCTCGCCAGCTGGAAGCCCGCCCCTGGCAGATCTGCAGGCACGCACTTGCGCGCACCTGCAAATCCACTTCGGAGCTGGGCGACGGAGTGGCGTGGGGCTGCACGCTCCGTGCTTTTTAAAAACCTCAAAAAAGAGGTTTTTAAAAAACACGCAATGCGGCTAGTTCCGGCTGCTCCTGAGTGGATTCTGGTGTGGAACTACGAAAATAGTCCACACCAGTCCACTCTATGGTGTAGAAGACCTCCGTGAGAGGTCGCTCTGCACCATTTCAGAAGCCCGGTATGGAAATGGCCTTTGTAAGCAGCACATGTTGGTCCCAACTGAGCTCCATAAGTCCTTCATGCACCCTACAGTAGAGTACATGGATTCTGTTTTTCAACCAATTCTATTTTTTGACATTGCTCCGGTCCCCAACCTGTCAGATAAGTTGAGAAAGCCCATAGTGAGTGAGTGTCAGGAAACTGTGATTGTCTGCAAACCCTTCTACCATAAGATATCCATGTTGTTTGTTTCTGTTACATGCCTGTAGCACATAGGTGTGCCTATAACCACATTAGTCAGCACTAAATGGCTCACAGCTGAAGGTATGACTTGACATAAATGAAAAGTGGGGACCAGCCAACCTGTGTATCTGTGTGTATGTGAGATAGAGAGAGAATGAAGTGAAGATCTTATTTCACACCTTGAACTTTGGCTCTTTCACGTTTCAGGTGATTGATTTGGGTGGAGAGGCCATCTCAGCCAGCGAATACTTTGGAAATGGCCGGGTAACGGAATTCAAGTATGGTGCAAAACTAGGGACTGTCATCCGCAGGTGGAATGGAGAAAAGATGACTTACCTAAAGTAATCTTTATTTCATGTATTTCAAACAAGGATACAACTCAGACCTTAAGATTATTTGACTTCTTAAAGTGCTGTTTCTAGTTAATTTGACCTCTTCCTTTAGGAACTGGGGTGAAGGCTGGGGCTTCATGCCTTCTGACAGAGCTCTGGTCTTCGTGGATAACCATGACAACCAGAGAGGACATGGTGCTGGAGGAGCTTCCATTTTGACTTTCTGGGATGCCAGGTGAGGAATACTTTTGAAGACCTAATTGGTTTTTCCCTGGGTCCCCAAGATAAATATGTTTCTTGATTTCTGGTTCTTCTTTTCTTTCTCCCACTTTTTTCCCCCATCTCTGTTTTCAGGCTGTACAAAATGGCAGTCGGCTTCATGCTCGCTCATCCCTATGGTTTTACACGTGTCATGTCAAGTTACCGTTGGTCAAGGCAGTTTGAGAACGGACAGGTCAGTTCTTATTGTGTCATAAGAAACAATTTGTAAATTAGTTGTATATATTTCGCATCCATTTAGTGTAAAAAATTTCTTCCCCACTGTTCTACAAGTTCCAGAAAGCCTGCAAATCTTATATAAGGGGTCATTTCAGTTTCCAGTAGAGGTGTTTGTGAGGGGAGTTGGCGAGAGTTTTTTGCTTGGTGGGATAACAGTCAGAGTGACATTGAAAGGCCTGGTCTTGACTGTATTATATTAAAAAACTAGCATATATATACCCAATGTTGCTCAGGATTTCATTTTCTCATAGGTAATACTTGTTAGAAAGATTTGAGATCCTGTGTCTCTAATTCCCCAAACTGTCTTGTCCAGTATCTGTAACTTTTCCCAATATTCCCCAGTCCAATCTGTATTCAGAGTTATTAACATGCAGAGGTTGGGTTCCTGTGGGAATACACTGCCCTCCTCCTTGCTGCTAGGCCTCATCTCCATAGCAACCAGTCTATTCAAGGCAGGCACATTTGACTGAGGCCCAAGAGCTCTCTCACTGAGAATTCTAAAGGCCCCTCCCTAAATTGCAAACTCCAGGATTCCACATAATCTTCTTAGGCAGCTAATCATATGAGGTCATCACCTGACACAGCCAATCATATGAGGTCTTTGCCTGATACAGACAAACAGACAAACTTTGACTTTTATAGAGGAACCACTTTTGTTATGGCTCTTTCACCATTGCTAGACTTACGTAATGAATAATCACATATGATTGAAAGCACAGTCGAGGAGGGGTGGTGTCATGAAGAAATTCCACACCTTTCTTAAACTGACTTGACTTTTAAGCCCAGGTCAAGTGTTTTTTTTTTTTTACACAGTTAGATATTAACAGAGAATGTAAGAGTTAACTGTGTTCCTAAATCTGATAGCCGTCAATATCTTGTTGGTGTCTCTAGATGGTGAAGCCTCTTCACCCTAGACGTTAGCACAGTCACACAGGAGGACTACCACTTCCATAATCCCCAGCAGGCATAGACACTGACTGATACATTGTGCATAATGACAAGGCAGGTAACAGAGTGGAATGTAACATTTCAGTCTGCACGTTGGGCCTGTCATTTTTAAATGTTTCTCTATGTAAAAAGCTCCCTTAAATAAAACCCCTAGCATATCAGAGAGAGATGTTTCAAACAGCTCCTTGCTGTGCTTTCTGCTTGCAGGAGCCCAGGACAGCAATTATAACGTGATCCTCAGGGATCTACTGTCTATTATTTTATTTTACCTCATTTGTTGTGTTTACAACCTTATTCTTGGTATCTTTGCAAAATGTAATATTCTTAATTAGATGTCTTTGTACATATGTTCCAATAAATGTATTTTGTCTGCAGATCTGTTATTTGTCACCAGTAATCTAATATTTTTGTCCTAATGATATATGTTCTATAACTAGGATGTTAATGACTGGATTGGACCCCCAAGTAACTCTGATGGGTCAATTAAAGAAGTTACCATTAATCCAGACACTACCTGTGGGAATGACTGGGTCTGTGAACATCGATGGCGTCAAATAAGGTTAGAAAAATGCAGATTTTATCCAACATACAAATAAGCATGCTTTCAGTCATCTTAATAATGTTTCACTTTGTACTGGTTTTTAGCCAGTGGTTTATGTTTTACACCGTTGAGCAGAGATGAGGGAAAAATCCAGTCTACTGAGAAATTCTCATCTTCTTTTAGCCAAGCTGTTAAATCAGTAGATTTTTTTCAATGAATTTTTTTTTAAAAAAATTAAATTTGAAACATTTGAAATTTTTAAACTGCAGATGTAAAATTTTCTTAAACCACGGGAAAAGAATCAAAGATATATAGAAGTTATATAACTTCTAATTATATTCTATGAGTATAATAACAGCAGTTTAATGGAGATGAGAAACAAGATACTTTTAGTCCTGTTTTGGGAGAAAAGTAGGGCACAGATCAAACAAAGAAATAACAAATAACCCTATTTTAGAGATCATGTTCATGAAATAGAGACTCTCTTCATCTCTCTCTTCTTTATGTCCCTCTGACTGGTCTTCCCTCTATGCATGAAGATAGAGAAGGCCAATGAACACAGAATTTGGGGAAATGGTGCAGATCTGAACAAGGAGAAGGAGACTAGATATAAATTCAAGGAATCCTATATTTTGCTGAATTGAAAATTAATCTGAAAACAATTAAGAAAAAAATTGCTTAATCTGTATCTACCTTCTAATGAAAACTACATATCTGTGTAATAAGATGATTAAACAAAATTTAATCTGTGATTTACACTGTGACTTAAAACTTTACAACTGTTTCATTCAGAGAAACAATTTAAATCACTGTGCTGCTCCTAGGAATGCAGGGAGACCAGCATTAGAAAGGAGCTTAGTATTTATGGTTCATGTGGTTTTGGCCAGTTATTTTACTCAGCACTTGTTTCATTGTCATACTGAAAATATGTTACATTGATTTACAGAAGTGTTGTTATGGTGGCTGGGTGGCTTCTAGGTCAGTGGGCTGAAGAAACCATTCTTAAGGTTTAGTTCAGATTTTCAGCAAGCCTTCAAGATGCTGAAACTAGTAATTGGGATTGCTGTTTTAAATTCAGACTAAGGCCTGAAGCAGATTTACTAGCCCACTGGTGTGGAAGCCACCAGCCAGATCTGACAATGGCTGAGATTCTATATCATGGTTTATGCTTTGTAACTTCATGAAACCGTAGCTCTGTTATAGAAATGCAATGAAAGCCTGTTAGTGAATTGCAGAGATGCACATCTAGGAACTGGCAAGAATATTCCAATGTGCATTGGGAGGTTCTGGTGCATATTGGCTACTTCTGATGCTCACTGGACAGTTCTGTTGCACATTGGGTACTCCTTTGTGCTCTGAGACTTCCAACCCCGTGTCCAGATGTGAATTGGGAGGGCCTCAATGCCTCTCTGTGCCCCTTGCATATCAACACCATGGCACATCAGCCATTCCATTGGCCAGGACTATGCAGTGGATGCTGCTGTGGTGACTAAGGACATTGTGAAACTAGTCAGTTCTGTTTCCCACACGTGGAGGTCCACACATAATGATGCACATCCTATACTGAATTCCAGATGTTGTCTTTTTATTTGAATGCTTTAATTACTATGTTTTGTGCCAATTTGACCTAAATATTGTTTGCTTTCTTTTGACTAGTTAATGTTAATGGTCAGCTGTGCTGGCCACCTTGTATTGTTAGCAAAATGGCATCTGGTTACACTACAATATAAAATTTTAAGGCTATTTTCTCTTCTGCCCCTAAAGGAACATGGTTATTTTCCGCAATGTTGTTGATGGAGAGGCATTTACCAACTGGTGGGACAATAACAGCAACCAAGTGGCCTTTGGGCGTGGCAACAAAGGATTCATTGTCTTTAATAACGATGACTGGTAAGCAGGCAGAGATTTTTCAGGCATGGAAACCATGGCCATCTTGCTGGGGAGTGTGAGGGCAAGGGCAGCTCTTTCAAACCGAAGGCCAAATTGAATGTCAGAGAAAGGGCTGTATGTATGTGCGTTCCAGTGAGATCAAGGATGGGACTAAAGGTCAAGGATGGGACTAAAAATTCATGCATATTTGAGATTAGAGTGCTTTCTATTAGTAACTCCTGCTGGCCCTGGGAAAGTGGGAAGCAGAGAGGTCTGTAAAGAAAGAATGGGGAAAGACCTTATATAGAAGCTAGGAAACCATCAAATGATAGTGTCATGAGGAAAGAGGTACAGTCATATGGGAAATTCCAGAAGGCTAGATTTGGCTGAAAAGCCTGAGCTTTCTCACCCCTATGTGAGCTATGTCATATTGCACAAAATGATTGTTCTGTGCAGCACAGTCAATCACAGAACCTTCCATGAAAAGGTAGCAGTGGGAGCCTGAACAACTTCAGTTATGTATCTGAGGGTGTGGGATGGATGCTACAGGATGAAGCAGTTTCATGAAGTGAAATAGTACCTTGACTTTCGCTATTGCATAAGAGAGTGATAGTCCTGGACAAACCATATTCGCTTACCATGTAAAGCTTTATGAGGAAAGGTAGTTATTTAAATGTCTCTTATTTTTAATCCCCATTTTAACAGGAACTTGTCTGAAACATTGCAAACCGGCCTTCCTGCAGGCAGATATTGCGATATCATTTCTGGTGAGAAGGAGGGGGATCGCTGCACTGCAATTAGCGTTGAAGTCCAAAGTGATGGCAAAGCTTATTTTCAAATCAGCAACAGTGCTGAAGACCCATTTGTTGCAATTCATGTTAATGCTAAATTATAAGTTGATCCAGAGAGATGTTCTTCCTTGATCTTGCTTTCATAAATAATTGGAGTGATGTAGTATAGCGCAGAATCCTTATAAAAATAAACGGCTGTGATGTCCAGTATATTTGCTGTTTCTTTTATTGATAAAAGAGTCCTTGTCCACCAGTATTTTTCTTTTAACCTCACTTATCTAGAACAGTCTCTACATGGCCACTGTTCCAAGAGGGAGTCACCAGGCAGTGAATGACCGCTATGTTAATTGCACCAATCTCATAGATTTCCATTTTGTGGCATCATTTTCTTGGGTCAAACTGAAAATTTCTTAGGGAAGAAACAGTCTTTCCCATCCCCAAATCTGTCAATTATATCTCACACATACCATATCTCACACATACCAGGGTCAAAATCTAAACACTCCAACCATCCTATCATCAGGCTGACAGAAAATATCTAATTTTGTGTGATGAAATTAGCAGCTGGTATATGTCAGTTAAAAAACTTCGCTGGTCAGAATTTAAGAAACAGATTTTTCACACACACACACACACACACACACACACATATATATATATATATAAAAAAATAAAAATAAAAAATAGAAGAGATTGTACACCAAGCGGAGTAGCAATTCCACCAATGAGGTAGCCAAAACTCAGGAGGTAGAGGAGAGAATCTCCTGGGCAAATGGAGAGGCTAGGACAAGCACCACAATGCAGCATCTTGACATGACAGCACACACTCCCCCGGCATATGTTTTTCATTATGGGAGATTTCCCTGGCCATGGCTACAGGCACCAAAGAGTACAGCAAGGTCAATATGGCTACTGCCTTCCCCTCCACAGAGCTGCACTGGTGCCACGTTGCATTCACATCCTGTGGCCCATCAATACATTTTTACCCTGGTGATCCTGAGAGGAGCCAAGACAGTTTGAGCCTGCATCTCAGTCACCACCCTGCCAAGGAAAAGGACACTTCATGAGGCAACTGAGATATTTGCATATTGCATTGTGTCTTGATATGCATGCTGTTAGATTTTCTCTCCTTTATTTTCCATTCTTTCTCCCTTTTTTGAAACTGAATTGGACATGTTTTTGCTAAGCTGACCGCCCAACCAAGTGATTAGCTGACAAGAAAAATGGCGGTAAAATACTTCTCATCCTAACCCTCCTTTTTACATGCATTTCTTTTTTTAAAAAAATATTTTTTTATTAAATATTTCAATTACATTATTAAAAGAGACAGGAGAGCTTAATTATATAACATTTCCCTCTCGGGTATAGCCTTTTTACAATGATCCTCTAAAAAATAAACAAACCATGTCATCATAAATATTATCCTAAGCATTTTTCATAATTAAATTACAATATTTTTCTTAATGTCATAAATTCACCATTAGTTTTTAATTTAACATTTCTTAACACTCTTAATACTCTTAATAGCATCTCCTTTACCCCCCCATTTTCCCTCCCCCCCTTCTTCAAGAAGTGAGTGCTAATATATATATATTTCATTCCCTAAATTTCTATTCTTATTAAACTAGCAAGACTATTATTTTCCCTAATTTCTTCTATACCTGTTCAGGTCTATTTCTCTATATACATAACATCCTCTTATAAATATAATTTTCTCTTCAACATTTACATTCTAAAGTTTCTTTCCATCATACACTCTCTATATATGTTACATATATCACCATTAAGTTAAACTTTTATTGCAACCATATCAAAACTCTATCTTACTGATAATTTCCTACTTATTCTATTTCTTTTATCACAATTTCCTTCCATGTTTAAGAATCATTATTGTTTAATATCAAGAAAATAACCTTCAGCATTAGACATTTCAGTATTAAATAATCCAAAATTCTTGTTTGTCTTAATTTTATAATTCAATCCCCCGAATAACATTTTCCCCCCATAACCGTTCCCATAGAGGTATTACCAGATTCCATCTGTCTTCACACTGGGTCATAGGTCTCTCTGATGTCCCTTTTTACATGCGTTTCTAACCACTCCATGGCCCATCATCTGAAATTCATCCAAATTGAAGATGTGAGCACCTTCCTAGAAAAATGAAACATTGTTGCACCCCCATGAAGATTCCATTTTGGGGGAGGAATTTGTTCTTGACCGACACCCCCCCCGCTCAGATTTGATATGGCTTAATTGGCAAAACATATTAATTGGCATTGATATAAAATGAAACCTGATGTGACTGTAAGACCAGGCTGGACTGAGGAAAATTACACGCCTTAGCCTTAAGCAGTACAGCTAACAGTAAAGAATTCTGGAAATTGCAGTTGAAAACATACAGAGAACCACAATTTTCCATCCCTGAATTGTCCATCCCCATGATCTCTCACCGTTGGGTGTGTTTGTGGGAACTCAGTGGTGCCACATTCTAAAATAGCCGGAAGGCTACTGGTTGAAGAAGACTAATGAAGGTTCTTGACTATTAAAGTCCAATCCAAAAGCTTATATACATGTGAAATAGTTTTATACTAGATCTCTGGTCCGGAGACTAGGACATAGAGCAATGGCTTCAAAATTCAGGAAAAGAGATCCCGTTTAATATTAGGAAGAACTTCCTGATGGGAAGAGCAATTTGACAGTAGAATGGACTACCTTGGAGTGTGATGGAGCCTCCTTCATTGAAGATCTTTAAACAGAGGCTTGATGGCCATCTGTCAGAATGCTTTGATGGTATATTCATGCATGACAGGGGGTTGGACTCAATGGCCCTTGTGGTTTCTTCCAACTCTAGGATTCTATGATCTTTCTGTCATGTTACATGCCATCATTTCAATTGGGAATGTTAGTGTGATGTTAGGTAAAGTGTAAAAATAGTTCCATGATATAATACTAGATGGTAAGCATGACTGCGCTGAATATGGAGACGGAGTGACAGGTGTATAATACTGGGTGAGCTGAACTTCCATATGGAAAGATACTGCTGGAAAAAGTGAGAATGGAAGATGCTGTTGGAATGAGAGGGAGAGAGAGTTTCTGAGGGAAATTATGTTCTTTAGTTCAGACAACATTTGCAATACTATATTGAATATACAGTTGGCCTTCCACATTTGTGGGTTCAGCTTTCGCAAATTTGATTTTTGCAAGTTTCTCCAATCCTGTCTCCCCCACCAGCACTTTTTTTCCCAGGAGGACATTCCATTTCGGCAGCTCTGTCTCCCCCACACAGCCCTTTAAAAACCTGCCTCTAGTCCTCCTCCCCTACCAGCTGCTGCCTGGGCAGCTAAGGATGCTTGCAGCCCAGATTCTTAGCACCACAAGCCGTCTCCTGATGTCCTCCATGCACCTAAGGAAGGGGATGGGCAAGAAAGAGGAGATATAGGGCCACCATACCAACATATACCACTTCCTTCTCCTTTCCCTGACCTGGTTTGGACCTTGGTTGACTGTTCTCCCCATCATGCCTTGGCCCCTTTCTACACACACACACACATTTTGATAGTTGTGATCTCACCTTTAAAGGAGATAGCGGAGGGCTGCTTTTCTCATTAACATGTAGAAATTTATAAAAGATAGTGCATTCTTTTTGTTTGCCTGACTGAGTTGTGGAGACCTCATTCCCCAGGCAAATAAAGTTACTTTTTGGATTCTCCTCCAGTATGTGATATTTGGCTGGTCACATGCCAGGGCTGAAAGAGAACCAGCTTTTTTTGGTATCACTTTCTCTCTTGTCCTTTTTCCCCCTTGCTGAGAGTTTGGAAAATTACTTTTAAAAGTAATTAGTTACAAGCAAAATTTCAGCCTTTCCAAAATATCTAGCATTATAGGCCCTTTTCACATGTCGGGGGTGGAAACGGGTGAAAACGCCCCAAAATGGAGCTTACCTCCAGTCAGGTAAGTCCGTCACCGCGTGGAGCAGCGCGAGCTCGCTGCTCCACACTCCTCTGGCGTCGCAGATAGCAGCTTCCGGTTGGTGGAGGCTCTCCACCAACTGGAGAAGCTCGCCAGCCAGAAGCCCGCCCCCGGCAGATCTGCAGGCACGCACTTGAGCGCGCCTGCAGATCCACTTTAGAGCCGGGCGACGGAGCTGCACGGGGCTGCGCGCTCCGTGCTTTTTAAAAACCTCGAAAAAGAGGTTTTTAAAAAACACGCAGCCCGGCTAGTTCCGGCCGCTCCTGAGTGGATTCTGGTGTGAAACTACGAAAAGTAGTCCACGCCACTCCACTCTACGGTGTAGAGCGACCTCCGTGAGAGGTCGCTCTACACCGTTCCCCCCCCACACATGTGAAAAGGGCCATAGTTGTGATCTTTAAAGGAGCTCTTTCCTTTTCCTTTTCTCAAAGGGAATTAATTCTTCTTGTATCTTACACCAACAAACAAGCTTGAATGCTGAAATGCTGCTGCCCACTCTTCTTCCACCCACATTACTGTTGCCTTAACACTTGCAAAACAGGTGAGGCACCAGCAGCAAAGAGTCCACAATGAGCCAGCACTTGAACAACGTGATATTCCTCCACTGTCATTCAATGAGGCCAGAGTCCTGTAACTATAAAAGTAACTACAGTTGCAGTTTTATCATAAAAGGAATGAAATAAAAAATTGTAGTAGACGTTTTACTTTAATTATTGGAGGAAAGATTTAACTACAAGTAACTACTTATTTGTAATTAGTTGACTCTGTTTCTGCCCAGCCCCTGTACTTCCTGTTCTGTCAGGAGTTTTGTTCTCCCTAGCCCTTACACTCCTTCACCATGGCCACTGCAGAGGAGGACAAGAATTCTAGCTCACGGATATCTGCATTGTTTCAATAATGGTGACACCTGCTGGGCAGTGAGACACATTGTTCACCACATTTCAGAATAAAAGGACAAGACATTTTGTTCAAAGTTTGCTTCTTTTCTAGTACTGTTTTCCCCTCCCCTTTTGACAGTGTGAAAAAAGTTTTAAAAAGGTAAAAAAAAAAAAGCACACGGGGTGTGGATCAGACCAGCTAAATGGAAAAATGGCAAGGGAAATGGAAAACAAGTCCAGTTTTAAAAAATATAAAATGAAAGTGCCCGGAATCCTGTTGGATGGTTACAAATGCATAACCTGGAGTTACACACTCATGACTGTAACATATTCATGGTCCTTAGCCCACATTGCTCACTGCCTATTAATTTCTGGTTGCTTTTATAACTTTTAATTAACACTTTTATTTTTCATATTGTGCATGAATTTGACTTGTATGGTAATAATAAATGGAACACTGTAATTTTTCATTTTTTAAGGATTAATATAAATATCCTTACCTGTTTTTATTCCCATGCTGTTTTTTAATAATTAGTACATAATTAATAATTAATATATTTGTAAATGTCAAAATGTTATTTTTAACATGTCTATATATTTAAAATGTTGCCTAATGGCTGATATAACTGACTGATATAAAGGCGTGTGTGTGTATGTGTGTGTGTTTGTACATAGACCACACTTTTGGGGCTATGTAGAGACTGTAAAAGTCTCCCAGTCTTCACTTACAGGGAGGCAGCTGCTGTGATCGACAGGGATCTGTTCTTCTGTTGATCAGGAAGCAGCTGACTGCTGTTCTTACCTCCCTCAGGTGAGTGATCTCCAAACCTGAGGGGGAATTGTGATGGGATCCTGCTTCTGCCTGTTGCATCAGAGATCACTCATGGGAGCAAGGACAGTGGGGAGATTGGCAGCCAGCTGCTTCCTGATTGACACAGGAATGGATCTCTGTCAATTGCCTTGACTGCTGCCCTGTAAGTGGGGACGAGGGGAGATAAGGCCAGGATTCACTGAAGAGCATTCTAACTATCATGCTCACACATATATAAATCTCATCCAAGATCCTGGGAAATTTCAATAAAATTGGGTATGTTTTGCCTGAGATGTGTGACATGAATGCACTTTGGGGCACGAAAAGAAGACAGAAAACACTCTGGCATTGTTTCAGAGAACAGGACAACATACAGTGGGATAGTGGAACATCCTCCTATAGGAAGAGAGATTCCACCCAAATATTAGGAGAAATCCTCAACAGTGGAATGGTTTATGGGGGGTCTGGTGGCTCTTCAAGCAGAGTCTGGACAGTCATCTGTGGGAATATGTTAGGTCTGGATTTCCTGCACTGTCTTGAAGGTTGGAGTTTGTTATGTGCCTTCAAATTGTTTCTGGTATGGCAACCCTAAGGTGGACCTATTGTTTTTTTGTTTTGTTTTTTTGGCAATTTGTTCAGAGGGAGTTTGCCTTTGATTTCCTCTGAGGCTGAGAGAGTACGACTTGCCCAAGGTACCCAATGGGTTTCCATGGCCAAGTAGGAATTGGAACCCTCCAACATTCACAGTCCAACACTCAAGCAACTATATCCTGCTGGCTGTTGGAATACATGATGCAAAAGAGTTTTTCTGACTCTGTGATTCTGCCCGGAGTTTAGGAAGTTGGTTTCTAAAAGTAATTCATTACAACTCCAATTCTCTGTGTAGAACTGCAATTCTAACTCCAATTTAAAGTCATTCTTTTCAAAATTAACTAAATAGTTATTTTCAGTTACTAAAGAAAACACCTGCCTTCCACACCCTGTGGTATAAAGCACATTTTCATTCTATCCACATTGTAATTGTTTCAGTACCTGCAATAGGGCGCAAAATAGCAGCACAAGTCAGTTCCTGAACCATGCAATATTTCTCTCTTCATTTAGTGAGACCACACGCTCATAACTATAAAAGTGACGAAAAGTAAAAAAATTGTACCACAGAAAGAGAGACATTATCCCTCAATAGTTACAACCATAACTAATTTATATCATGGCACCAGGAAAGGAATTTTAACTATTTATTTGTTCTTTCTGACTAGTTAGTTTAAATATCTAGATTCTAGCTACCTGCTACAAAAATTTTACTTGCTGAAGTAATGTTGCAATTTATTCCCGTACTTTATAGTTGAAACGCTTTCCCCTATGGTTCACAAAAGATAAAAGACAGATAGAAAATTCATGCCCAAACACTCTTTGGCTCATTGTATTTCCCCCAGTCAAATAGCTGGGAAAGGGGCACTCTTGTTTTGCTAGGGTTTAAAGAAAATAGGAAGCCCAGTGGGATTTCACTCATGCACAGAGCTGTATAGACTCTTTCAAAGGGAAAAATAAAACAAAAAAGCCCTTCAAAGATCTTTGATTAGGAAATGGACAGATGGGGAAACCACCATACTTTCTGTTTGTTCATTCTGTCCTTGAATATGAATTCTGGGGGAAAGAGTAAATGTGTAGAGAGACGCAGAGAGAATTGGCCTGTTTTGGAATGAGGGACACTGTAACTCAAGTATGAACAGGCCCAAAGTACCTAAGGTATATCCTAGAATTACAACAGTTTGGTGTATTTGATCTTTCTGCTTTTAATGATGATGCCGCCACAACGTGTCATTATTTTTTCTGACTCTCTTCAGAAATCATAAGTCACTCAGCACATTTGAAGGTCAATAATTAAAATGATGACTTTGGTTTTTCTCCTGCTTTTTTATAAAAAGTTTTGCTTTCACATATTTATCACAGAACATCATCATCGTAATCGTCGTCATCTTTTATCATATCAAGCGCACATGGCTGATTC
Organism: Cyclura pinguis; assembly: GCA_030412105.1. Taxonomy (NCBI): domain Eukaryota; kingdom Metazoa; phylum Chordata; class Lepidosauria; order Squamata; family Iguanidae; genus Cyclura; species Cyclura pinguis. The sequence continues at coordinate 112,169,320 of CM059602.1, forward strand.
ATCTCCACAGATGTTTGTTATATCTTTTTACTTTTACTATTTTTGTAGACTTACTAGTCAATGCCCCACATCGGGTTGAATCTTGACAGTATTTCTGTGCTACAATCAATACTTCCATGCCCTAGGAATGCAGGACCATTTCCCAAGTGTCTCAGCTTCACACAACATAGATTTTACTGTGTAGAACTTAAATAAATATTTGCAAATATTTGAAATTCAATAAAGTCTTGTTTTTGGTTAGGACTAATGGGGCATGTACTTTTTCAGGATTTTTTTTTTGGAGAAATCTTATGGAGATCTTGTTTTTGAGAGCTATTTTAATTGATTAGGGCTTCTCTTAAAAACATTTCTATGGAAATAATATCTATATAGCAACAGCAATAGCAGTTACATTTCTATACTGCTTATCAGTTCAAAGCGCACTGCCTGACTTACTGGGTGGCACCATATGTGGGGTGGAGTGGGGCATGGAGGAATGGCAGCTCTTCAGGCCCTCTTCCTGGCCAGGAGGAAGGCCATTTCTGGCGCTGGGCCTCCTGCATTCCGATTGGCTTCTGTGTCTTGTAGACAGCCATGGGAAATTCATTTTGCCAATGTCTGCCTAAGCAGCCTCCTCGAGTCTTGGCTGCTCCCCGCCCGCCCTCTCTTTATCTCTTCTCATTCAGGTTGTTTGTTGCTTGCTGTTTTTCACTGTGTACGCTGTTGTGTTTTTGGCCTTGTAGGCTTGAATTTTCCTTGCTTATTTTGTCACAACTTCAGGGCGGTCACATGGATCCAGGTTGGTCGTGGCCAATGGCCTTTGGCATTGGGTCATTGGCCCTTTGCGGTGTGGAAGGGGATGTAAGGTGGTGGCAAGTATGTCCAGCTTGGGGGGGACATGCCTTGCTTGCACCTCTGGGTGGCAGGGAGTACACGGCCAGTGGGCTCCCCTTGCTATTCCTTGGGATTCCAGCACTGGGTTGGAGGCTTGTGCTCATCAGTCAACAACGGGTTGATCGATGCCAGGATCCAGACCCATGTGTGGGCCAACCCATCTATATGCTGCAGCCAATAAAGTTGTCGCCTTTTGTTTCCCAGTCTGGTGTACTGTGTTCATTCTGCAGGTCCCTTGCTCCTGCCCAGGCAAGCACTCTCTAAGTGGTTTACAATGCGTTTTAACTAATTGCCCCCAAGAAGTTGGGTACTCATTTTACCGAGCTATGGAAGGATGGAAGACTGAGTCAACCTGGAGCCCTGCAGGATAGAACTCACCATGTTGTGGCTGCAGTACAGGCGTTTAACCACTGTGCCACCAGGGCTCTATATATCTGTGTATAAGTTGTATGTGCATTTGTACTCATATGCACTTATACATAGAATTTGTCCTTAGCCCAGTTTCTGAGTCTTCTTAGGCCACCTTCCTTTTTAAAATTTTTCTCTCTCCAGCTTTCTGCTCCAGTATTACCCAATACTTTTCTAGTATTTTCCACCCCTCATCTTTATTTGTATGTGAATTGTGATCTTATTTTTAGAATGTGATTCTTTTCATAGCCAAATCTACCAATAATCACTTTAAAGAGGAAGGGATTAACAAATCTGGGAGAATCCCAATGTTTTAAAGAAAATAGCCTTGATTTTTCAGCATCCTTGCTCACATGGAGAGCTTCTATGTAAGAAAAGTGATGATGGAAAGCACAAGGCTATGTGCCCCCCTATTCACATGATGTTTGACTTGCAGTGTGGAAATATTTTAGAAGAAGACATAAATGACTGGCTGGCTGGCTAGAGTTCTAAACAGGAATGCTTCACAGTGCAAAATGGTGTTGCAGATCCCACTTTGATACACATTTCATCCTGAGAAAGATCATACAAAGAAAACATGCTTGTGTGTGTATGTGCCTTCAAGTTGCCTGTCAACTTCTGGTGACTGTATGAATTTCATAGAGTTTTCTTAGTCAAGGAATATTCAGATGTGGTTTTGCCAGTTCCTTCCTCTGACATATAGCTTACAGCAGCCGCTATTCATTGGCAGTATCCCATCCAGGTACTAACTAGAGCTGACCTTGCATAGCTTCAAGATGAGATGGGATCAGGTGCCTACTAATTTAACAACTTTCTGAATATTATGTAGGTAAGTGTATATAGCGAAACAAAATGTATGATGTAATGTTATTGCACAGATGGGGTATCCACATTGCACAATTAAAGCTCTTTGATACCAGTTTAACAGTCATGGCTTTATCTCATGGAATCCTGGCATCTGAAGTTTCATGAGGTACATAGAATTTCTGACAGAGAGCTCTAGGCTACTCCTTCTCTATAGGTAAGTAGAACTGAGAATTCTAAATCCTGCACTAAACTACAGAAAAATAGCTCACATAACTTCAGGATAAGTATGGAACTGCATTATCTATGGCCAAGATGGCAATGATGGCCATCCCAGTAATTCAGTTAGATAAGGTAAGACATAGATGAGAATAGAAAGGAATGTAGTTTGGAAGGAGGAAGATGTGAACTATTAGAAAATTACTAATCTAGGCGACTTCCTGTGAAGTACTCGTATGATGGCAGATGTTGGGGGAAGGGGAAAGAGCAAAACATCTGGAAATATCAAGATGTTGTTTACACTTGGCTTGTTTTGTACCATATAGCATATGGAGGCATTTGGGAGAAGTGGACTGGAACAGAAGGAAGATCAGCAAAATAGTAATTAATTTAGAATTGTAGGTGCAAGACAATCCCTGGATTTCTATCACCCAGATGGTGTATATATGGCCACTATTGGCAACAATGGCTATAAGCTGGCTTTCCATGCTTTAAGTTCTTAGATCTTTCTTGAAAATTCTATATCTATCTGTGTGTGTGTGTGTGTGTGTGTGTGTATCTATATAAATGAAATAGTGACATGATAGAAGACTCCCGGATTTACTCCTTTCAAGTTAGCTGTTTGGATCCAAAGACTTGCCAGTGAATTGTACCTAAAATGGAAATCAAGGTACATGCAGGAGATTTCATAGATGAAGCATTTCTAAGAAGTTTTGGGGAAATGTAATGCCATTAGCGTTAGCAATAATTGTTACTTTATTTATAGCCTCTGTTTCTTCCAAAGAGCTCAGGTTGGTATATATCCCTCCATTTAGCCTCACAACAACCTTGTACAATAGATTAGTCTAAGAGAAGTTCCTCTTCATACAAGGAAAATATTAGTCTCAGAGACCATGATTGGCTCAGGGCCACTCAATGAGTTCTGTGGATGGGTGGATATTTGAACGTAAATCTCCCCAGGCTTGGTCCAACATTTTAACCACTGCACTATACAGGCTATGGGAGTGGTATCGGATTGCACTTCTAGAAAATAGATCATATCTATGAGTTAAAACTGAATTGTCTGAAGGTATCACTGGTTGAGAGGCATTGAATGTGAAATGATTAAACTTTTGAAAGTGTTATTGAAATAAAACTATGGTTCTAGTCATTAGATGTTTATAAAATTCTGTCTTGGAAAAACATTCATAGGAATGTTACAGAGAGTTGAAATAATGTAGAATTACAATATTTCAGTTTGTATTTTGTGGTTCTGTATACCTCTGTGGCTGACCAGCCAGACAGTCACGAAAACACACATCACCTTAACTCTTTCACCTTCCACAAAGCTACAAAACTACTGCTAGCAGCTGCAACTCTATTGCTTTCCCCTGCCTTTTCTCCAAGACCTCATGTGATTGTTTCCTATGTGTTAACAGTACATTTGGGGTACGTCCGAGCAGAGTGTTGGTGTGCCCAGTTCACCCAGAACCCCAAACTGGTGACTATAGGAGTCCATCTCTCAGTTTGACCTACTTCACAAGGTCATTCTGAGGAAAAATGCAACAGCCCTATATTTGCTGCCTTGGCCTACTTTGGATGAAGAGGAAGATAACACTTGATTATTAATAACTGTTAAATTAATAAATAGAACATGTTTTCTGCATTGCGGCAGAAGTGTGTTTGACTATTCCTCCTGGAGACTTGGGAGATAAGAAATCACATAGGTCTCCAGCAAAAACTGGATCAGAGGGCTGGAAAGTGGGCCTAGCTATTGTGATAAAGTCCTCATCACCTTTGTGGATTCTCTAGTCTGCAAAGAGCCATTAGAAACAGGTATGGGATAGCTGCAAACATACCACTTAAATAACATAACTTCCAGACCACTTTTACTACTACCACTCGGTGTTACGATTGCTATTATCCTTTATCTTTAGTGAGAAAGGTCTCAGAGCAGCTTGTCAGCTCAGTCAAATAAACAAACAAAAAACAGAAACAATCCAAACCGGGACTTCAGTTTAAAAAGACATGGTATAAAAAAAAATGGGAGGAAGCAAGGGAGGGGAAGCTATTAGTCTGTCAGTTAAGTTTTCAGTAGGTTTGGTGAAGTCCTGCTGGGAGTGGCCACTGGTGACAACAACTGAGAAGGATGCCTTAGGAAGGGTGATCTCTTGCCTGACTTGGCAAAATGGTTCTGCTTCCTCTCCCATCTCTTTGCTGGAGCCTGCTGGTGGAATAGCTTCCACGCTGACAGCTGAGGAAGGAGCCTGACAGAGAATAGAAGACCAAGGCATGACTAAGAGAACCTAAACTGAAGTGAGGAAAGACTAGCAGGGCATTTGGGTTGTGTGGAATGCTTTGAGTCCAGGGTTGCATCATGGAAACCTCTGCATGTTGAATTAGGTACTGATTGTGCTACACAACCCTTGTGTTAGATGACAACATTGCACAACTGGAAGACTTGATCCAAGATAGTGAGGGGATTTCTCTCAGTCCCACCACCGTCACAGACCCATCTCGTGAGGACACTGACTGGGGAGAAGTCACTCATTCAAATTAAGACATTTGAGTTAAAGTTTTTCTCTCTCCTTCCCCCCTTAACTGTTGTTCTTGTATAAAAGGGGTATGTGACCCAGGCAGTAAAGATTGAGAACATCTGCATATCGTGGCAATTGGAATGAAATGCTACACCCACTTAACAACAATTTAGTGACTAACAAGGTCTATTAGGAATAATTTAGTATCAGTGATAAGGTTTCTTCCCTCAGTTTGGTAATTGTACCAGTGTTTAATTGTGCTGTAAATAAAATTGCATGCTTTACTTTCCAAATGAATGCTGCAATCAGGTGCTTTAATTGAGCCAAGGTAGAAAAACAGAGTAGCCCTTTTAGCAAATGAATTAGAATCTAGGTCTAAACATTCAGTTTTGCCACAGAGACAGATGGACAGGCAGAGAGGCAAGGGAGGCACTCACATCTTCAGCAGTGTGTCCTTGATGACTGAGGCTCTCTGCTAGGGGACTGGGAAGGGGTAATTTCCCCTTACATCTTGAAAGACCAGTTTTCAGACTCTAATCACCTGCCACTTGAGCCAGATATTTAGGAAGGAGTCAGCTCTATATAGTAGAACCAAGAATCAGTGGTGTGGCATGGGAGCGTCTGCTCCCATCACCTTCACCTCCTTTTCCTTCTTCAGGAAATGGAAGAGTTCTTGCATCTAGAGCACATGTGTCAAACACAAAGCCTGTGGACTGAATCCAGCCCATGAGTCCATTTCATGTGGCCCTTGCACCTCTCCTGCAGCTGCAGAACTTCCCCCATCTGGGGAGCCTGATCCCTACATTGCGGGCCCCAGGCTGCCAGTATTCTGAAGAGGGGCCCAGCAGCCAGCACTCGCAATCTACTTCTACTTCTGAGTGCTCCTCTGTCCAAGTTTCACTGTTAGGGCATTGCTGTGGGTTACCATGGTAATGCTCTGCACGGCTCACAAAAATTGGACAAAAGAGCAGTCAGAAGTAGAAGTAGATTGTGAGTGCTGGCTGCTGGGCCCCTTTTCAGAATACCGGCAGCTGGGGGCCTGCAATGTGGAGATTGGGCTCAGAAGGTACAGAGAGGGGCAGGGGGGCAGAAAAAGCCACAGAGGAGCTGGGAGCAGACAGAGGCACAGAGAGGGTCTGGGGAGGGGCAGAAAGAGGCACAGAGAGGGTCTGGGGAGCAGAAAATGGCACACTTTGAATATACAGACCAATTCTGTGTCACTTTACAGAGGTATAGGGACCATAAACTATGATCAGATAGCCCCAAAATGTCCAAGAAAAGAAAAGTTGATGCAGAGGGAAGACAATTTAAAAACCAGTATTAATTGAATACAGAGGCAATTATTTAATATGACAAAAGAGTAAATACACTTATATAGTCTTATAGATACAACCGGCTCTTTGGAGGCAACTATAATGCTGATGTGGGCCAAGATGAAATTGAGTTTGACACCCCTGCTCTAGAAAGTGGCACAGAACAGCAGCAGTTCAGCTGTATAGACCACCAAAGAGCCTGCCAATGTAGAAGGTAGCATATTTGCCACAGATAGTTCCCCATTGTCTCATGTGTCTCCTTCACCCAGCTTCAACGTAAGGTCAGTCTTGTGTATGCTATGTTAAATATATAGGTGCAGTCTCATATTGATGATAATTTAAACAGAAATGCAATACATGTCTTGGGGAAACTATCACTAGGTAACTACTCCCTCTTTGATGTACATTTCTGTGTGTGTGTGTGGCTTAGAGAAAGGTCTTTTTTATTCCAATTTTCTGCTATTCTCCTTTCTTCTCTTAACAACTCTGAAAGTTCACATTGCATAACACCAAACTGTCTCAGCTTTGTGATCTGGTTGTTGGAGTTAATACTTCTCCAACCCATGCCCTGTTAGCTTGTTATTTCCATTATGCACTTGCTGTTGGCCATTTATGAAGCTCTCCTATAATACTTATTACTCCTCATTTACTGTGTTTTTTTTTACTCTTAGTGTATTCAATACAGTTCCCATTTATATAGCTCTATGCGGGTTGGGTTTATTGAATCCAATTTGGTAAAGATATGCTACTGCCAAGGCCAAAATTTCCCTTATATCTTCTGTATACTCAGAACATGTCATGCATGTGCTCTGACACCATACCTGGTAACAGGGGGTTAAAGTCAAAGTGAGACAGACATGGTTCCTTTATCTCTTTTGACAGAGGGATTGAGGTTCTTTTTCTCTCTGGGATTCCTTTATCACCTTCTGGCCATCTGTGATCATGTTGAAAGCCAGACAGAGTTGGTATTAGCACTCCACTTAAGCAGACTCTTTCTTAATCCTTTAGTCTATTTATTATAGTAAGTCATAGATATACATTCATACATACATACATATATACATACATACATACATATTCCTTTTAGAGAAAAACACAGCCATTTGTCTGGGCACATTGCTTTCATTATATTACACTGCATGTAAGGCATAATACATTCATTACATTCCAGTATATGCCATACTGTAAGGACTAACCTTTATATTATCTCATCCCTTTAGCCCATGGTTAGTTAACACACAGAGGAACATCACCATCTTAAGCAATATAATTTAGCCATTTATTCACTGAGGAACACATTTTCTTCTGTTGAGAAACTGAACATCTCTAAACAGATATCCAAAAGGTTAATATTCTTGGGTATTGCTATATCCTCCAGTATCTGTCATAAACATCCATAACCAGAACCCATCAAAATCAGAATGGGAACTGTATATTTAGCATAGCCTGTTTGAGAGCAAAATGGGCTGTTTCCTTCAGTATGTCAACTTGGAACAGCACGACTGTTTGGCCATTTCTGCACAAGGTTGATACATTGTAGTGGCACTGAACTCTTACCCTCTGGTCTGCATGTTGTAGCATTTTAGCATCATACTTTTCCTTGTGGTTCTGCACATTTTCAGCTCCTACAACAGTTCACTACAATGAGAAACCGCTGTATCTGAAAACCAGAAAAACTCTGATGTAAATTTCTCTGGTTCTGCTTTGTTTTTTGCCTACGTGCAGAAGTGTAGTTCAATTCACGGCACAGAAGTGGCTGGCTATGGGTGTTCCCAGGCTGTCCCTTCCATCATTTCTTTCCCTATCTCTCTCCACCCATCAAAGGACAGGCTGCCATCATTATTGCCTTCATGCGTTAAACAGACAGTGGGAAGAGAGTGGATCAGGTAGTGGACTGTTAAGACATGATTTTTCCATGTATCAATGAACATACATACCTACACACAAATGTAGCAATGCAGAAATGTGTTTAAAATGTGTGTGTGTGTGTTTTAAAAAACAGATCAATCAGCAATGGCAGGGCAGGGAATGGGAGCGGCCAAGGACTTGCTGTTGCAGATGCAGCAACCACTGTTCTCTGTGGTAGTACCATATAAATGGGTGTGTGTGTGCAGACAGCACAGTTTCTGAATTGGAGTATAAAAACACCACTCTTGACACGTGGTGAACCACTTCTCCCCTCTCATGTGGAAATGGCCATTATCAACAGCAGTCTTCATATGGTGGGGACAACAAAGCAGTCTGGCTTCAATTCTCCTCTTTGCTTGTCTTTTGTATATCCAAGACTATCAGCTGGCATATCTGGTCCAATCAAAACAGAGACAGTTAGTATCCCCTCATCTATATAAATATCTCTCTCCTCCAATCAGATGCTTAGAAATAACATAAACACTTCAGGTCCACTCCCATCAGATTACATCAGTCATCTTATTGCATCAGCTGTTCCTCTTTATGCAGCCCCTGCTATGAATTTAATACTGGTTGATTTAAAAGACTGTCATGTTCACATCTTTATTTATATTTGTACTGGTGTTCTGCCTGGAACTAAGCTGTCTCTAGGCATTTGGTAGCACACACACATTCTATATTACACAGAGCTTTCTGCTTCATATTTTACATACCTCATATGTGTTTTTAACCCATTATTTACATTTTCCAGGGCTTAAATTTTGCAAATGTTAACCCAAATTGGCCCACAGTCTATATCAAAATATCAATTTTGCTTCCTAAAATGATCTGCTGCCAAATTCTATTGCTGCAGTTTTAGTTCATCCATACCATCTTTTCTTTTGGGGTTGGCCACATTAGACCCAAGGTCTCCCAACTGTATATCTCAAAAGGATTCTGTTTTAATTAACTTTAAAAATTAGCTGCTTACATCTTTGGAAAAATAAAATTATATTGCAGTCATTACCCTTAGAATATTCACCACTCTAGGTTTTCAGAATTTATAGCGTGGTTGGAAAATGACTCCCATCAGAAGTCTTTTTGGTTTAGCGGAAAGGAACTCCAATGGTGAACTATCGCAAATATTTTAACACTATCAAAGTAAACCCAAGAATAACATATTCTTGATATTCATATAATGATTTCTTGGCTTACAGAACAATGTGTCATATTGCTTGCTGTGTACAGTAAATCCATTTATAGGATTTCATATGTTTAGAACATATTCTGATTTAAACATTGAAGTACAAGAGTGCATATAATGCATTACAGCTAGTGCAAGACAGAAGAATCATTAAACTGACAAGATTAATAACCCTGTATGGCATAACAAAGCAAGATAATGGTTTGGTTTCTTTCCACATAAAGCTGATATTGAAGCCAAAATTTCCAAAAATTATTTACTTTCCTCCTTTATTATAAACAGTGAAATAATCAAACCCACCAATTTATGAAGGGTTCAAGTTTCACAGACTAGTCTATTGATGTAATAGTTGGGCAAACACATCACTGTTCTGTATCTAGGCATACACAGAAATATTACTTTGTCTTCCCACTTCCCTAAACCATAAAGAAGTTCTAAGTACCTTTTATTACTTCTGAAAGATAAAACCCTCCTGAGAGATTTCACTTGTCTTATTTAAATTCATGGATCTCTCCTTGGGAAAAAAAAATAATTTGCTTTGCCCAATCACCTTCCAAATTCACCTTGAATTTCACTTTAGGTGAAATGTAGACATCTTAAAGACAATTCAAAACCCTTGGGAAATTTGCTGGATTATCAAAACTATTTTGTCTTCCCCTGAAAGTCTATGGATAGTCTGGCAATGAATTTTCAGTTGAGATGGAATTTAGGAACATTTCTACACTGTATTCATCCAACAGAAGAGATCGATTTATATGTTACTGATGCAGATGTACTCTTGAAGGAACAGCCCTATCTTCATGGATGTGATCACTTAGGCCCTTTGCACTGGTTAAATGTATCTTTTATGGCAACACAGACTTTTATCAATATCCAAGTTATTATGTGACAAGCTGTCTACAACTACAGTAGGACTGCAGTTGGTTGCTAAATCCATCTGTAAGTCCTAACCAGAATTTGTTGTTGTTGTTGTTATGTCCCATCAAGTTAGCTTTAATTTATGGCAGCCCTATGGATAAAAGATTTTCAAGAGACGTTCATATTAACAGCCCTACCCCATACACAGCAATTAGAGAACTATTTCATGGATGATCTTGACTTTGGGTATTCCCTGATATATGTTTGCATGTCAGGAGTCTTTCTTTCCAACTTCTCTTCCAGGTCTTCCAATCCACAATAGACCCTCAGAATCAACTGGAACTTGGTAAGTTAATAACTAGGCATTTTCCACTGCTTCAAAACTTCTATTCTTGTTGCAATTAACAATTGCATGTCTGCTTGCTATCAACAATTGTATTTAGGCCAAAGTCTTTCTTTCTCAGCTAATATTGCATCACAAATGCACATAAGGAAGATAAATCAAACTTGATTAACTAGGAAGTCAGAAAATAGGCCAAAGCTTAAAAAATGAAATGCAAAAAGGGGCAATTTTAAAGGTTTGTGTTTAGAGAAACATGCACACACGCACAGAGTGAGAAGATCTGGATTAGCAGAAGTACATGTGAAAAGGATCATGGAACTGAAATGGATCGAAAGCTGAATATGAGTCACAAGTAAAATGCAGCTACATAAAGAGGTGAATGTAATTTTAAGTTGTCTTAATGTAACCATCACTTCCAAGTATGGGAAGTAAGAAACTCCTTTTCATTCCACACAATTCAGATTTTGACTGGAATACTGAACACCATTCTGCATCCAATACTATATACAGTTCAGATTTTCTAAAGAAGTTGAGATGATGAAAGCAGAACTGCGAAGGCTTATCTTGGAAAGAGGAAGACTGATGGATGAACTACAATAGCACTCTTTAAATACCTGAGGAGAGTTCACATAGAAGAGGGCATGGGGCTTGTTTTCTTCTGCCCTGGAGAATAAGATGAAGTCTAATGGGCTTAAATTAAAGGATATTAGATTTCTGCTGAAGTTTAAGATGAAGCTGTGTGACAAGGGAACCATTTGCCTAGAAGGGTGCTTGTCTCTCTCACTGGAGGTTTTCAAGCATAGGCTAAATGGCTATCTGTTGTGGATTTCAGAGATCTGGATTTTCTACACTGATCAGGTCAGGGAATCTACCAAACTGCTTCTGACTCTATGACTGTTCTTAGATTCCACTCTTTCTTTAAAGTGCTCAGAGCAATTGATATGCTTTTCAGATGGAGTACTGAGATAAATAACTGCTGCAATAAGACTGAATCAGGTGTCGTATCCAGTGCCAAAACATTCTCATGACAAAGCTGAAGTTCCTGGAAATCAGCACTCAGGCAGTAACAATGATTTTTTCAAAAAAATATGTAACTGTGTGACAACCCAGCACATTTATCCACCTGTTTGACTGACCACTTGAGCCACAAGTAGCACTGTTTCCTACCTTCAGCCTATTTTGAGCTTGACCGTGCAGCATTCGTTTCCAGAGCACTGTAATGACAAAACAAGGCATCCTGGTGAGAGAGAGAACACAGTGACAGACAGACAGCATGGCACAGCAATTAGGTAGTTGATGAAAGAGAATAAATAAATACCATTGTTGACAAATGGCTGACATGAGAAGGTCAATAAATGATACATGATAAGATGGAACCCAAATAACAGAACAGAAGCAATTCTCTTCTGGATGACTTGAAAAGTTGTAGATCTCTAGGTGATAACTGCAAATGGCTGAAAAAGCAAAGGGATCTGAGACTTGCTTGTATGCTGCCAAAGTTTATCTCTCCTGAGAACTAATAAAGTGTTTTGGAGGTCAAAGATAATAATGGAGAAATAATCATAGTGTAGTGAACTGCACAAATTGTGTCAGGATTCAAAGCACGGAAAGTCACAGAACCCTTAAATGGCTGATCAATATAGAACTGGAAAGAGTTACTTCCAGAAACTACAACTCCCAAAATCCCCCAACCACCATGGCCAAACTCTGGTTCAGAGTGATTATTTAGCATCATTTAGTTCAGGCTTTCAGAACCCATCAAACTGTATATGGCTTTCCCAGATATGTAAGTGTATTCAATGTGCATTCAGTTTTATGACCCCACCACCACCACCAGCAGCAGCAGCAGCAGCAGCAGCAGCATGCAACCTTGAGATAGATTTGTATTTTGTGTCCACGGGAAATAAAAACAACAACAACAGACTTCTCATCAAGAACAAGGTCTGTAATGAGTTAAAACAATACATTATTTTCATAAAAATTACATGCAGATATTAAATGTGAAAGAGACTTGTTTTATCACATTCGTTAGAGGAAAATTCCACAAGACAGTGTTCCTGAGGTGACAGTTTAAAAAGTCGCAGACCACTCTGGTTCAGAATGATGCCTCCCAATGTTTCACAGATGAAAATCAGGACATGTGTGACCATCAGAATGTGGTCAAGAAGGGAAGGATCGTTAACGAGGAAAGACACACAAGCTTTGGGAGGTTGCTGTACTTTGCTTTTGCCTGAGCTAACTGGAAAGGACAAGACTCCACCTCTTCCTCTGCCTGATCCCTGCTAAGTGAATTGAGTGTAAACTACTTTTGCACTTTGAACTTTCTCCTTTTCCTGCTTTCCCCTTTGACCTCAGCTTACTTCAGTTGCTACAAACTGAATTCAAATCCCAAGAGTAGCTTTCATTCAATTAATTCAGTGGAAGAGGAGAGGATGAGGGTGTGGTATCTTGCCCTTCCCCGTAGACTCAGGAAGAAGCAAAGTGTTTGCAGCCTCTTTTAACTTCTGTATTCTGGAGGTGATCAACAGTCAGCGATCCACAAAATTGGATGGGGAGAACCTGGAGGAAGTGGAGTAGTGGTTTGGGCAACTGGAAATACCACCAGTTTTGGCCTAACTGATCATTCCTCCACAGACTGTCTTTTCTCCAGCTCACACATGAGCCATTGTTTACCCAGGCCTTGTCTTGGCCTATTTGGCCAGGACACTGGAGAAACGGACTAGTGGAAGATTTCTCCCCACTTTCCTTATTGTTCTTTTATTGTTTGACTGCAGTATGAGCTGCATACCCTCCAACTGTTCTGATTAATTCCTTTGTTATCCCACTTTTTAGCTACTTTTAAAATGTCCCAGTTTCTTGCCCCTCCTCTCAATTTCCTCCTTTGCTCTCAGCTTACTTTAGTTGGTGCAAATTGAGTTCAAAGTACAAAAGCACTCTGTACTCAGTTGACTGAGGAGTGGGGAGAGGAGAAGAAGGGGACATTTCCCTTCTCTCTAGACTCAAAAATAAATTGTTGCAGCCTTTCCTAGCTTTTGTGTTCTTCAGCATTAGTAACTTTTACAATCTTCACCACACTCTGATGATGCTTGGCTATATGTGTCCCAATTTTCTTCTGTAAAATGTTGGAGTAGATGGTGTGGGATGGAGTAAAAATGGTTAGGCTACTCTTTGCTGTGCTATGGTCCCTGATCTAGGAGTTTGTTTGTTTTTTCCAAAAGATGTCAGACATTCCAAATATGGATCTCCTTCTGCCCTGAATACAGATTGGTTTATTAGACTGCACAATAGAACTAATGCAAAGCTCTGGAAATACCTGTTTGTTGCAGGCACTGATGAATTTACTGATTCCTGGTAAAGGTATAATTCATAGATAAGAAATACTGGGAAAAAGAAAGCCTTCATGACTTTTCCTCCTCCTCCTTCTCCTTTTATTATTATTTTTTTTAATAAAAAAGGGACAATTTTCCCACTCTGAGAATTTATCAAATTCCTTGCAATTGCTTCACTTCAGCTGGAGAGGAATTGTATTTCTATGCTCCAGCAATAATATTATTTGCAGGAGGATTATACAGGCCATAAGTCTTTGTCAAAACCAATTATGAGAATTTTTCAGAAGCTCTCTAACTAGAGAAACTCTTCAAGTAAATGGAGGTACTAGGTCTATACATTCTGAAATTACCCTGTTGGGCATTAGCCCAAATGCAGAAAGCATGGGGACAATGGCACCACACAGGGATGAATGTTCTGTTCTGCTTCCCTGGCTGGTTTTTCAACAGCCTGAAGAAATAGAGTCATTAATCTTCTTATTTAATTTTACAGGTGTCACCTATTTCTAACTTTCTGAGACTGATTTCCATTTTGTATTCCTTCAAGGGAACAGGACCAAGAGACTGGGATGTAGAATACGAAGCTGACAAAGCTCCCTTCCCAGTTTTTTTAAAAAGTTGGTTGAGATATTGTATTTCAGACCACTTTCCCAAAAACAGAAGAATTTTTTTTCACAAATGCGAATCATATGATTTGATGTGATTTGTATATAAAAGATGTCTGCAAAATGAAATTGCAAAGACTCCCTCCTTTAAAAAAAAAAATCCTCTGTGGGAATTGCATATGGAAATTCATCCTCAATATCCTGCTCATCCCCCTCATCTTATATTGTCTGATACTCTTACTTGTTCAAATGGTTCACATTAAAAGCAGGTGTAAAAAAGCATGAAAACAATTTAAAACACTTTAAAAGTGATAAACAGTTAAGAACAATAAAATTATTAAACAGGGAGCGAATGCCTGGCAATGCTTGATTTTGTTATTGCATTGAGAGGGGAAGGGGAAGGAAGTCCTGATTCTACTGGTCTTCAGTATCAAAGTTCATGTCACCTCCAACATTTCACAGATGAAAACTGGGATGCATGTGGCCAAGCAACATTAAAGTCTAGTCAAAATGACAAACACTATTAATGAGGAACACCACACAAGCTAGAAGAGGCTACAGCAGTTTGCTTTTGGCTGTGCCTAGTTGGAAAGGCAAGTTTCAGCCCCCATCTGCTCCAGTCCTCCTCCCCCTCTCCTACACTGAGGTCCTTTCTGCATGAGGCGAGTGAATCGCTCTGTGCCATTACTTACCGGCTCTTCTTGGGTCCGAAGTAACTCACACTGTCCCTTGAGCCCTTCTGCAGGGCTCCTCCATTGGTGCAGGGCAAACCGGAGCAGTGCGAGGTCTGTAGATCCGCACTGCTCTGGCTCAAAATGGTGGCTTCCAGTGTCTTTGTGGGAGTAGACCAACCACTGACGCTGGCCATGCCCACAGCCCGCCCTCCGCTGATCGCAGGCTCACATTGGTGCGAGCCTGCGCATCTGCACAGGTAAGTAGGAACGCAATGGCGCCTTCCAGAAAATGTAAAGACCTGATTTTTCTGGTCTTCACTTAGCACGAGGGAGGACCACTTGGGGGCAGATTGGATCGGACTGAGGTGCGGAACTAAGTTAAATAGTCCGCACCTAGTCTGATCCAAGGTGCGGACGACCTCTGTGCCAGGATGCCTTGCCCGTTTTAGCTGCCTCGTGCAGAAAGGGCCTGAGTTAACTGAGTGCAAATCCTTTTTTCAGTATGAATACAGTTTGCAGCAACTGAAATAAAGCTTGAGGACAAATGGGGAAAGTGGGAGGAGGAGAGAGAAACCAGGATATTTTAAAAGTAGTTGAAAAAGAGGATTATTCAAGGCTATCTTTGCCAAATCAGGACAGATGGAAGGTATAAGTTAAGGGCTTGTTCTTGGGCTGCATGCCAGACTTCAGTGCCTTTTCACAGAGAAAGATGCTGGAAACTTCTCATCTTATATGCTGATTTTCCTATATGGATTTTTTTTTAAATCACTTACATGAAACATATCTTGCCTTTCCTCAATAGAATTCAAGATAACTATCTCTATCGCAATCTCTCTATAAAATAACAATAAAACTCTAACTAAACAATCCTTCCTAGTCTGTTGAGGAGACTGGAAAGATGTAAAGACCAAAAGGGAAATGCGACTCTTCCTTTTCTTCTTCCATTGGTCACTGATTTTTTTTGAATGGTTTTCTTCCTGTTGCAAACAATGGGGAAAATATGTTCCTTGGTTCCAAGACTGGCTTCCATTCCCTTTTAACTGGAGGGATGCATCATGATCAACTGCCATTGTTATAGTGACTCTACAGCAAGATTTGTTCACAGGGAGGTTGCCATTGCTTTCCTGTGAGGCTGAGGGAAGGTGATTTGCCCAAGGTTACCAAGTGGGTTTCTGTGGCTGAATAGGGATTCAAACCCTGGTCTCCTAGCATGCTAATTCAACATTCAAACCACTATACCATCCTGGCCCTCTCTCATGATTCAGAGAATTCCAAATGAGGACAATAGGTTTCCACTGAACCTGTCCAAAGGCCTTGCTGTGCTCAAAGCTTTCATTTGTATTTTCTGTAAAGTTCTGATTTGCAATGTAGCTGTTACAGCTTGTTAAACATGGTAAAACTAGAAGAACTGTGAATTCTCTAAAATACAGTAGTTGGAAATCTACATCGATAGACTTTAATCTGCCCATGAAATCTAAATTTCATGGGCAGCCACCTAGTTCAGCACTGGAGATGACAATGAAAGAAGAGCTTCACCTGACTGTGCAAGATGGCAAGTCAAGGAAGGTCAAGCATTTTGTTTCACTTTAGGGGAAAAGGGTAGAGTGGGTGTGTGCCACTCTAAAGTTGAGCAGAGATTCTATTTTCACTGCAGTTCTGTTATCCCTGGAGACCTATCCTTTCCCTATACAAAATGAAACTGATGAGAGGCACATAGACCAAACAGAAGGGGCAAACACTGATTGTTGTGTCCCAGCCTACATATTTCAGTTCTGGAGATTTAACAGATTCTTTGAATAGGCACAGAATAATCTCTTGACACCTGCAACCATTCACTGAGGGAGTGGCTCTTCACAGGAAGGGATCTTCAGTCTAGATGTGAAGACATGGGGTGGGCAGCTGAAACCTCATAAGAAAGCTTCAGAACCCTGGGAGGTGCTGCATCTTTTGAAATACATGCAATCAGACAATGGCACCGAGAAAGCAATAACCTAGTCCTCATACTTACAATGAGATATATTTATTCTGGGAGGTAGCATGAGAGAAGAAAGGCAAAGCATCCAGCACTAGGAACATGCTGCAGAGGCTATGGCAAACTTAATCTCATGTGCAAAAACAAATGGAAGGCCACCAGAGAGACTGTTATGCTTGTTCAGAAAGAGGATGGCCAATCTGAGAATAATGATAATGTCATGGTTGCATTCTTGAGGTCACAGAAATGGCAGATGTAGGCTGTTGGATCACAATAGAGAAAAAGCCCTTGCCAAGTCACAGATAATGAAGGATTGAAAGGAGACAAAGCTCCACATGCTGTATGATGGACAGTAAATCTTATTTCATAAAAAGCCCAACACTTTTCAGCCTTAACATCAGCTGGCCTTCTTAAGGGGCTATTCTAAAATGAAACAGAAACAGACTCACTATATAATATTGAAGACAACAAATAACAGCTTTTTAAAAAATTACTTTCTTAAAAGTGCTATAATTTCTATTATACATGTAATTGTGTACATACCAATTCACAGACATTTCTGGAGTTGCAGTATGTACTCTCTATATAAGCAGATCATGGAATATCGAGAGAAAATAGGTCAACCATTGGGTTCTTATTCATAGATTTTCTTACACGGCTCCATCAAACAGAGCCAGTGAAAAAGCATATGATATAATCTGTCCTGAAAGTTATTCGGTGCTTTGCTTCACCTGTCTGATGCAAAGGACTGAAAAAATGGCTCAATCTATGGCTCTCCATTCTAGAATTTCTTACATTAAGCTTTGTATCTCCAAATCCTCATTCAAACCCTTTGGTGCTAAGATTTTAAATTTCAAAATCCATTCTCTCTCCTTTTTCTTTAAGCAGTTCTCATTTTTATTGCTTATTTTTCCAAAACTCCAAAACATATACCACTTATTATATGTTTCATTGTCCAAAATGGCCAACCGGGGGGGACCTATTCTTTTATTTTTCAAATTGGACAAATATTCCTTTGGTAGCTTTTGTTGTTCTTCCAACATACAGTTTCTTACATTTACGTTGGATTACATAAATTCCAAAAGTATTGTTACAAGCACTGAAGTGGGACAAAAATATAACATTTTTGGTCTGCAAAGTTGTTAAATTCTCTCATTTTGGTTGTATATTTACAGTATACACAATGCCCAAATGGATGATGTCAAATGAGTATATTTGCCTTCATCTTTTTTTTTTTCATTGGGACCCTAAAATCTGCCCTCATCAACACGTCTTTTATGTTTCTCAATATTTTATATATAGCTGCTTTTTGAAATCCATCAGTTATTATTTGTTGTGGGTACCCCTATGTCTTAATTGATTGGATAACAAACAAGACTCCACTTTAAATTATTACTCACTGGAACAGTTCCATTTCACCCTAAGGAACTATCCATATGGGAGATGTTGTTTAATGGATCTGGGATGGCAACTATCAAATTTCAGATAAGTATTTACATCTGTTTTCTTTTATATAATGTTGTAATAAAGTGGTCTCCTACTTTTTTTTTACTCTTAAACTTAAGAAATGGACATCTGAATTACTGTAGTCTAAATCAAACTGTATATTGGCATTGATAGAGTTTTCCAGCTTATAGAATTCCTTTTTTCTCCTGTGTTACCTTTCCATACAAAAAAATAAGTCATCTGAATGCCTGGCCCAAATTATAAGCTTATCCTTTTAATCTGCATTAGAACTAGTGATATTTTTCTCGAAATCTTCCTTATATAGATTTGTCAGTTCAGGAGCCACTGGACACCTCATTGCTACTCCCTTGATTTACCAGCATAGCTTATTCTCTAATTGAACATCACTTTTTGTTAAAACTATTTCTGCCAATGAAAAGTTTTTTAAAAAATGGAAAAGAGGATGCTTGATTTCCCTCCTCTTGCAGCAGAGAAAAGGCACTTGCTAAGTCACAGGCTATGCAATAAGACTGGTGCAATGCATTTTCAGCTAGATGGGGGCCTCCTGCAATGTCATTCCACCCTGTGATAATGGATCCAATACACCTATCAGACAGAAAAAGGGCATGTTATTTATATGCAGTGACAAGACATGCAAACATTATGAAAAATGCAACATTATAATAACACACACAACCAATCAGAGGAGGTACCAGCTGACTTTTGTGTGTGTAGAAGGAGGCTGCCATTGATTCCTATTAGATAACACTGGTATAAAAGCCATTGCTCTAGCATCAGAATGTTATGGCCTCATTTCAGGAAGCAAGAAGTATTTGGAAAAAAGTGAGAATTTTAAAACCATAAGGGGAAGAATGATGGGAAGGTGAGCTGTGCTTCTCCCTGCCTCACTTTAATATCCAGGGTGAGAGCAACTTGGAAAACTAAGAAGCAGAGTCCATATCACAACCAGTAGGAAGCAGTACTTCCTGGTTAAGGACCATGCTAGTTACAAAAATGCTGTCTCACAGACTTCACATGTACCTTAAAGCAATCACTGAAGAGATGATTCTGTCTGTTATCTGTAACTGATGACATTTTGCCAGAACATTCAAAAGTGAGAATTTTTACCATGTGCGATATGAAAAATGGATTTTTGCATGTAAGATTAGATGAGGATTCCCATGTGCTTACTCCATTTGCAACATCTTTTAGTCAATATAGATTACTATTGCCATAGCAAGTGACCTGTGTGATGTTGCAGAAGCTGGGGTGGACCATGGCAAGAATCTACAGAGCTTTCTACAGCAGCATAGAGATAAACATGTCAAGCTGAATGTGCTCTTTCCAAAAGTCCAAATAGAAAGAGGTGTCATATACTGGACATCTGCTAACAGCTAGTTGATTAAAAGCTAAGAGTCCCCTGCAACACTAAACCCTTTTCTGAAATGCCTTCACATTATTGGAATGATTAATTTCCTAGGCATGTTCTGTCCTCATCTGGCTAAGCTTGTAGAACCTACAACAACTTACCAAGCAAAACGCTGAGTGGGAACAAGAACAATAAGTTTTCAGGATGATTACTGGTGTAGGAACAGACTCTTAACAAAGCCTATGCACCACAAAACTCCAAATCTGGCGAAAGGGAACAAGATACTGAATCTTCAATATTTAACACTACCTCTCAATTTCAATGACCAGTCTCTAGGAAAACAAGGAGGCCACTAAATGAGACTCCCAGGCCCTTTTTGCATGGCATTTGCCATGTGAAAGGGCCCCTGGAGCATTGTGCAATTGTGAGGAGTGGTCCACACAATGCACTCGCAATCGTGTGACGCTCCAGGGTGTGGCAGGTGCCAATCGCGCACTATTTCATTTTTGGCTTTGAGCTGAAAATGGTGCACAATCGTGCATCACTCTGATGCCCCGCGTGCATTTACCGTGCATGCAGAGCTCCGGAGCTGTGGCTCTCGCGCTTCCTGCCCCAGCGCAGCCTGGGAAAATCCCAGGGTGTGCTGCAGAAGGAAGAGGAGGGACTCTCACGCGACCTACTCGCAAGCAGGCAGCAGCTGCGGAGCTTAAGCAATGGCTTAAGAGGCTGCTCGTGCGATCCCTGCACCCCAGTTCCACAAAAAGGTGAGCTGCAGAAAAGGTCCCAGATACAGGCTTTCAAAGACACAATTCTGAAAGGAAGGCCTGAGCACAAAACTGTCATATCAGACTCACATTTCTTGATCAAAGATTAACTCATTGTGCAGGACAACATGTCATCTGGAAAGCAGATGAAGTCATACACAAAATCCGTGTATATGTATGTCACAGCTAAGAACTATGGAGGTTTTGAAGAGTATGGGAAAGAGCTTCCAGAGTCAGATTTCCTTCTCCAGTGCTGAAACTGTCACTGCCCTCAGTGGGGGAAGTATGAAATGTCCCATTACACTTGTGACTCCCAACCACCCAACAGCCAGACCCTAAGCTTCAGGACTACAGTACAGCTGAAAAAAGTGCAAAATAAAGAGAGAGAAAAGTGAAGTAAATGTAATATGTGTGGAAAAATGAAAACACATTGCCTCCCTATGCAGTCGGAAATGGAACTTTCCTAGGAAAAGTCTCCATGTATTTTTGAAAATATAGATTGTCTCAAAGATATGTGTTGGCTTTATTATATAATTGTTGGCTTTTCTTTTCTATGCCAGCCAATGGAATTAGAAAGTAGTTTTATGACTCTGGATGGGCCTGGCTCAATACAATTTACTGCCTGAGAAGGAAGAAGAAATGGCATACCGTATCTATCCCAGTCAAGGTAAATAGGCAGTTACAAGTTACTTTAACACATGAGGCGGAAAGTCCCACAAGCGCCTTCCCCCCTTTCAGTAGAAATACAAGAGTAACCAAATTAATTGCCAACAATTAACTGCCCTTCCATGACAATCCAAAATGGCTGCAGAGACAACCATCTTACTCTGCCTATTGATCTGGCATAAAATGTTTTGACTCTGTGTCTTCACTAACTTCCTGTTATTATGTTTCCTTCTTTCAACTTTCTTGCAGATTTTTCTGCTTCAGCAAAGCTCCCCCAACTTGAGCATATTGTAAAATGAGTCTTGATATTTAATAAATACTTGTTGCAATTTTCCCTGTAGATGTAAAATGGTTTTACTTGAATATATCAAATGCTGGGGTGTATTATATTAGCATACTGTATCTGGAATAAGCCACTTTTCTCTGCACCTAAAATTGTCCAGAGTAATGGTAAAAAGAAAGTAATTCTGAAGGTTATATTAAGTATAATGGAATCGAATCAGAGCGCAACTACAATTCTTTTGAAGTTGTTATAAACCATGATGCAAGCCACTTCCTTACCAACAGTTTGTTGAGCATTTCAATGAGACTGAAAGAACTCAGGCTATCAATTTCTTTCTTTCATTTCCATTATGTACGTGGCAAATCTTCTCATGCCGCAGTGCGCGCTGCCAAAATATATATTCAGTGCTAAAAATTCAGGCATATCCTCCTCCAGTACCTGCAGAACATAAGCAGGAACCATCTATTCAGCTCTTCTTTTCCGATGCTTCTTCTTATAGAGAAAATCAGCCACAGTCACTTTTGGGAGACCCATAGCTTTGGGTTGGCATCATCTTCACATATTTTTTAACATGTCTTTTGTTTTGAAGAGGGAAACAGAACTGTAGTTTCCTTGAAGTGTGAGAAGTATATTTTAGTCAGCAGCTGTTTTAACTGAGCTTGGTACCTGGCCTTCTATCTTTTTCACTAATATGTCCAAAAAATGAACATTCTGGGAATATCTGGTGATCTCAGGTTTTACATTCTCTTTATGTTTTATATTTTATGTAACACTATCTCCCCACTAAAGAGTCATACACATATCTTGCTAGAGATACTTTTTAGGTGAAAACCATGTGTGTTTCCTGGAAACCTAGCCCATTTCCTCATGAGAGGGGAGGAGCGGTTCACCACATATCAAGAGTGGTGTTTTTATACTCCAATTTGGAAATTGAATTCAGAAATTCAGAAACTGTGCTGTTTGCACCCTCCTGCATTTACATCCTACTATGCAGTTACTGTATCCACAACAGCAAGTCCCTGGCCACTTCCATTCCCCTCCCTCACCCCACTCCACCATCACTGATAGGTCTGTTTTTTAAAACACACACACAATTTTAACACATTTCTGTGTCGCTGCATTTGTGCACAGGAATGTATGTTCATTGATATGTGGAAAAAAACACCTTTTAACAGTTCATTATCAGATCCACTCTCTTCCCACTGTCCGTTTAACACATGAAGACAATGATGATGGCAGCCTGTCCTTTGATGGGCGGAGAGAGATAGGGACAGAAATGATGGAAGGGACAACCTGGGAACACCCCTGGCCAGCCACTTCTGTGATGTGAATCGAAGCTACACTTCTGTATGTAGGTGAAAACCAAAGCAGAACCGGTTTGGGAGATTTACAACGGAGACTTTCTGTTTTTCACATACAGCGGTTTCACATTGCTGTGACCCACAATGAACTGTTCCAGGAGCTGAAAATGTGCAGAACCACAAGGAAAACTACAATGCTAAAATGGTACAATGTGCAGACCGGAGGGTAAGAATTTGATGCTGCTACGATGTATCAACCTTGTGCGGCAATGGAACCAGTCTCAAGAACTGGCTTGGAGATAAGAGTTACCTTCAGAATCTGGAACAAGATTTTAAAGAAAGCAAGAGAACATTGTTATGGACAACACTTGTACACACAGCTGCATACCTACCATATATACCTTTTGTTACACACTTTTTTTTTTTAAAAAAATAAAAGATTAAAAAAACCATACTGTATCTTTATATTCTCCATTCTATCATTTACCCATTTAGGAATCTTAATTAATTCTTCCCCATTTTCCTGTCAGATAAGGAATATATAAAAATGTTGTATATTTATATTTTATATTTTACGATTTACCCATTTAGAAATGTTAATTGATTCTTCCATATTTTCCTATAAGGTAAAATATCACCTATATCAATCCCAGAATGAAGTAACAGGGTGAAAGGATTTTCAGAAAAAATGTATGAGTTTCTCTTTCTCTCTCTCTCTCTTTCTCTATGTGTTTTCTTCAGTTATCCCATTCTAGAATTCTAGTGCCATGGGACTTCCTATAGAAGACACTTCTTTTATTTCCTAGTAATATTTGTATGGAACACAGAATAACTCTTAGACTTAACCTATTCTGTGAAGGCTTCTACAGCATGTAGGTGATTCCCACCCCCTTCTCTTGAGTCCAAAACTTTCCGTATAGAATGTAATATTTACTCTTATGATATATGAGAAGTAACAATTGAGGTAACCAATTTATCATTTGAGTCAATATTGTCCAACTTCATAAGTTTATAACACTCACTGTATCTCTTATAAAGGATTACAAGTAAACCACAAAATGTGTCAAAAATAACGTAGCATATTTTGAAAGTGGTTCCAGAACAGAATCACTTCCTGAGTTATCTTTGAGGGAAAAAAAAAAAGAAGCTCCATATTCCACAAAAAGGCATTTTCTTCTTTATTTAAATATGCTGGAGCTAGCTCTTCTCCATTTTTTTAAAATCTTCAGTATTTTAAGGACAGAGACTGGGGCCATTTCCACACGGGGGAATTAAAACAGCACAGTGCTTCCTCCATGGAGGATGTCTGCACCTTGGAGCAGACTAGGTTCAGACTGCTTACCGGAGATCCACACCTCAGTCTGCTCTGAAACGCCCCCAACTGGTCCTCCAGTGTGCTTTTTAAAGACCAGAAAAAAGAGGTTTCTCGTTTTTCCTGAGCGCGCCATTGCGTACCTGCTCCCTTGTGCAGATTCACAGGCTCGCACCAATGTGAGCCTGCGATCTGCGGAGGGCGGGCTTTAGGCGTGGCGAGCTTCAGCAGTTGGTCAGGACCCATGACCAACTGGAAGCTGCCATTTTGGAAGCTGGAGCAGTGCAGATCTAAGACCTCGCACTGCTCCGATTCAGCCTGGACCAGACCAAGGAGCCAGAAGATCTGGTGAGTAACGGCACGGAGCGATTCCCTCGCCTTGTGCGGAAATAGCCTGGAATTCAATATAAGAATTATGTAAGTCTATGTAAGTGGACTTATATCTACAGGAAATAGAACTGAGCAATTTTAAAACGTCCATATTAATTCAGCAAGGGGCTGTCATGACGTTACTATGTAGGGGAACCAGTGAAGTGATTGTTCCATATTAAAACTATTGCATCTGGGGACTGATGCACATCCAGATAACAGCTAGGGACTCCTGAGGCACATCAGTAGAGTCCAATTTGCATCAGGATAATGGCTAGGGAGTGCCAACAGGTATTAGTAGAGCCTGATGCACATCAGGATTCTCTTGGTGGTGACTTGATGCGCAACCAACCAATTCACCATTTGAGTTCCATAGTGCTTCTGCTATGTAGCTAAGTATGTGTAAAGTTATTCAACGTGGACCACGATATAGAATCACAGCCGGTGTCTGTTGCTCGTGAATTATGATAATCTATATATCATGATGTTTTGATAATAACTATCAATGAGAAATCACACTTACATACACAATTTGTCTGACAACAGTCTTCTTCATTATAGTGAGGTGCATTCTATTTCTTTTTAAATCCTATTAATTCTACATTTGTATTTATATGTACAAATCAGCATATGTGAACCTGTGTAGTAATAGGTAGTAACAGGAAGGAAGAAGAAGGGAAGGATCACAGTCAGAAGACTCCAGAAATGAGAGTCACACCGCTACTCTAGTTTAGGCCTTGGAAAATGCCCGATGGTACTGACACCTGACATTGGATCTGTGTAAACACTTCAGTCTGTTGCACTCAGGCACAGTGAATCTGAATAGAGTGGTGATGTTTTTCTCTCTCACATTAATGTTAGACCCACTATGGGTTCTAGCTTTGTTAGTCAACAGTCCTCTAAAGGGAATACAGTTATTGGCTGAGGTGGTATGTGCCCACAACAGAGAACCTAGATGAAAATGTCTACTGTGTCTCCTTGAAGTTTTCTTTCTTTGATCTAAAGGTCACTAAAGACCAAAATGGTGAAGGGTCTGGAAGCCGTGCCCTATGAAGAACAGTTTAGGGAGCTGGGGATGTTTAGTCTGCAGAAGAGAAGGTTAAGAGGGGACATCATAGCCATGTTTAAATATTTGAAGGGATGTCATGTCGAGGAAGGAGTGGGCTTGTTTTCTGCTGCTCCAGAGACTAGGACAAGGAGCAGTGGATTCAAGCTGCAGGAAAAGAGATTCCACCTGAACCTTAGGAAGAACTTCCTGATGGTCAGAGCTGTCCGGCAGCAGAATATGCTGCCTTGGAATGTGGTAGAGTCTCCTTCTTTGGAGGTTTTTAAGCAGAGGCTGGATGGCTATCTGTTGGGAATACTTTGATGTGTGTTCCTGCATGGCAGGGGGTTGGACTGGATGGCCCCTGTGGTCTCTTCCAACTCTATGATTCTATGATTCTAAGAGGCAATCCTATTGATGCATGCTTGAAGGTAAGAACCATTGGATGAAGTGAGAGTGGATGAAGTGGGAGTTATTTTTGAATCAACATGGCAACAGGGTAGTACAGGACCATGTGGCTTACACAGTTCCAGCATAGGGGGATGGATCTGCAAGGTAACTCAGGAAGAGTGGTTATGGTTATGTTACGCTCCATTAATTTTCAATGACATTACCACTTCCTTATTAGTCTTAATATTTGAGTAAACGTGCATATTATACAAAAACATTTATCAGAGTCTGCAGTTCTCAGATATTTCCAGCAGCAATGATGATTGACAAACGCAAGAGAAGATGGTGCTATAAACTGGTCTTTCCCCAGGCCCTTTCCGCACCTTACTGTCTTCTGGTGCTGGGGTGCGGGGATTGTGCAAGCAGCCTCTGGCGAGAGGCGTTTGCATCTGGGGTCCTTCGGCTCTACACGAGCTGCCTGCTCTCTCGAGAGCCCCAACTCTTCTTTCCACAGTGCAGCCTGGGACCTTCCCAGGCTGCGCTGGGATAGGAAGCGTGACTGGTGCAGAGTTGGAGGCTCCAGACATCAGGTAAGTGTGCACGGGGCCCTGGAGCAATGCATGATTGCACACCATTTTCAGCTTCTAGCTGAAAATGAAAAGATGCACGATCGGCACCTGCCCTACCCTGGAGTGTCGCGTGATTGTGAGCGTGTCGTGCGGATCACTCCTCACAATCAGGTGACGGTTCAGGGCCCTTTTGAATGGAAAATGCCGTGCGAAAAGGGCCCCAGTTTTTTCCACAAAAGGCAACTGGCCGTGTTCTTTGGGTCTATAAATGGTTAGCAGCCATCCCATTTGGAGAATTCTGGGATTTATCATTCAAAAAGGTTATGTTTCCATGCTCTGGTCTTTTGATATAACTGCTGCTGTTGCCAGGTCAGATATTCTTTAATGATTCCATAACACTCACACAGAAAATATTTTCCCTTGGGAAGTATGCCACCTTATAAACAATGCCAGAAAGCTGTTGATGTATTTTGTCTCTAGAATAACCTCCTTCAGCTTGTTGTATCCAGTTATCATAAGTGACAATGCCTATCATCTTCAGCCTACAGACTATTGACCCTGGTGGTTGAAGAATGGTAGTGAATGACTCCTGGGGACTACCAGATTGGGGAAGGTGGCTGTAGAATGGTCCCTCCCCCCCACCAAATGAAACATATTTGGAATATAATGACACTGGAACTATCACCTCTTTCTAACACAAGATTTGCTTTTCATTGGAGCAAGCTCCAAAGAAAGACAGTACAACCAAAATCCTATTCCATTATTCCTGAAAAAGAATATTTGGTTCAATTCATCCTTACAATCACTCTCCAACATCTTGGAAGACTCTGATAAATGTTTTTGTATAATATGCACGTTTACTCAAATATTAAGACTAACAAGGAAGTGGTAATGTCATTGAAAATTAATGGAGTGTAACATAACCATTGCATATTTGACTTGGGTGCCACAGAGAGGGATAAATCCTATATATTACCCACTAGAGTTGTTTGTCAAAGAAGGAAGGTTACAGCGGAGTTAACTGCAGTGTTCCCAGGATGACAAAATAAGACACTTAAGAGATTAGAAGAAATGATAAGCTTGCAATAACAGTTCAGTTTGGATTGCCCAGGTGGTCTTTTCCAAACATTAGTTCTCTAACTGTGTGTCATAAACTAAATCTGGGCACATGGAGACACGCACTTAGGAAGACAGAAGTGTGCATGGATGCAATCCAGATTCATTCAGATCAATGTAAATTAATTGTTATCCTATACCAGAGATGGATTATAGTTAGAGTCCCAGCTTTGCACATGACCAGAAGAAAAGAAATGCATCATCAGAAAAGAGGATGGAGTTTGGATGAAATTTGCATATGCTAATTTATATATGTATATACAAAAGGTGGGGGGAAGTTAGCAGCTGTACACCTCCATCCTTTGATATAGTTTAATTGGCAGAAAAATATTCATTGACAGATATATTTAACTGGCACAAAATACAAATTATATATACTTATGGGTGGGAAGGCCATGTGAAAGAAAGGGACACTGGCTGGGAGTAGGTCAGAGATGACCTCAACAGACCATAAAAATTAGCTAAGAAAACTTGACTTAGTAACTCTGAGCTAACCCTATCAGCTGCCCAACCTCAGAAAACAATAAGTTGCCCAGGTGCATAGGCAAGGACCCCTGCCGTGTACATTTCCTACCAAAGCCTGGCTCAGAAACCCCACTCAACCAAGACATTGAAACAATCAGTCCATTCCAGACCCCTTTTGTTTACTGTGCCAGAAAGCAATTAACTCACACCCCTTAAGAGAAGTGGGAACAGAATATAAGAGTCTCCAGTTCTGAGCAACTAGCTTTGCAGTTCACCAGTTGCTGAAGGTCTCTCTGCTCCCTGGTTGTATACTGCCCTTAGACACACAAGTCTAAGCCACATTCCTACTTCTTCACTACTCTTCTGGACTGGTAATTATAAACCCAAACCATCAGCCTCTCTATTCATAATCCATCTCTAGCTGGTTCTTTTCCTGTGTGAGCCTGTAAACATTGGTAGGAAGGTCTCTTTAAGTTGCCCCCCTCTCATTAGCCTTCTGATTTTCAGCTAATTCCTCACTTTTGCATAGAGATACTGGCATCATGGGGTGGCCTTTGTGGCACTTACATTTTGGGGTAACAGGGAGAATTGTAATTTAAGTAGAAATGCAGTGATTCTCATCATACAGGAAAAGACTGCCTAGGTGACTTATTAGATTAACTATGGATAACTATACTTTTCCTTTCTTGTGGGTCCTTATTTTTAAACTGGACTTGGACTGCTCTTTGTAGAGTAGGACATACTGCTGCCCTGATTATATTCATTAGGCACTATCAGACCCAGCACAGAGACAGGCTCAGAATCTTTCAGGATAGCAAAGTAGCATTCAGAGGAGTTATATCACACCCTTTTATATTCCAGGCACAAAAGAGCAAAATGCAATACAACTACTGGGTAGTTCACTCAGGGGACGAGATCAAATCTGCTGCAAACCTTTTGGATATTTACAGAATGTGCCAACATCACTACTGAGATTCTGTAAAGTGAGATCCCAAATATCAAATATCTGGGAATGCGTAATTGGACAAACTGAATAGCAGAGTTCTGCTGTTACACAACCTAAGATAGAGTTCAATTTCCTGCTTAGCCACAGAAGCTCATTGGGTGACCATGAGTGCATCACACACTCTCAGTCCCAGAAAACTCTGTGATAGGTTTACCTTAGGGTCACCATAAGTTAGAAATGACTTGAAGGTACACAACAACAAGGGGGTGTTGAAGGCTTTGTTTTCTCTTCTGTTTCACATGAATCCATCTCTAAGAACTAGTAAGGTATGAGATGTATCCTGAATATGCCTCTACATTGTGTGTTTATGTTATCATGACTTAGCAGCTAGCAAGTCCCAGGTGCTAGCCACAATCTTTCCCTAGTCCACTGATTATGCTAGAGTGGTGTAGTTCCCAGACTTGAGTCCTCAAATGTTGTTCAGCTTTCATCTCTCAGATGCCCCACTCAACATAGGCAATGGATTTGGAGTGCTCTATTCCAGCAACATCATGTTATCCAAGATTGGGGAACCACTGAACTAGAACAATGATTTAGACTCATCCATTGCACTAGAGCAGGATGGATTTCAGACTTCCTTCCCCTGGGTTGGCCCTATCATGTTTGAGCCATAGTGAATCAAAACAAGAGAGCCAAGATTCAACAAGAGCTGGAAATGTAAAACTGCATTTTGTTCATAAATATTAGGGATGGGCCAACCGAATCCTCAAATCCTGGGTAAGGATTCGAGATTCCTGAATCCGAATCCCTGTGCCAAAATAGGCTAACCGAATCTTTCAAATCTGCCGATCAAATAGATTGTTGGAGACTGGGACGCCTGAAAACCTGGGAGACCGGGATTCCTGAAAACCTGGAAGACTGGGACTCCTGAAAACCTGGGAGACCAGACATACAAGGGAAGATAGTAAATAGGTGAGTTTTTCCCTTGGAGTAATAATGGCCTTGCTAACAATTTGACAAATTACATCTGGGCTTGTATTCTAAGATATTGAAATTGAAAATTTCATATTGAAGTTCAGTACTTGACTGGAAGCTACAGGCTTAGAGATTTCAAGGACAGCTGAAACATTCCTTTGCATAGCTCCCTTGCAAAGCTCTTTCAGACACAATTCTGGGGTTTGGAGTTTTACAAGGTCTCATAGCCTTCTCTGCCAAAGTCTGCTGGTGCATCATCAAACTACAAACCCCAGGATACCAGAAGGAGCTATGCAAAAAAAAGCTAGTTTTGACCTGGATTATCTCTCTACTGTGATATGTGGCCCTATTTACACAAGCAGGAAAATGTGGGATTAATCCACATTTTCCTGCCTATGTAGAAAGGGCCTTCATGTCATTTTCAATCTAGGGAGATCCTGAGGCAAAACTATGACAATTGTCTTGGCCAGATTTCTTCAGAGGGAGGTTTGCCTTTGCCTAGGCTTTTGCTAAGTCTTGCCCAAGATTATCCTTCTTTCCCTTGCTTTTTAAACCCTTTTTTAAAAAAGGATTCCAAAGATTTGAGATTCGTGAGATTCGTGGATTCCCAGAACCTTCCAGGGATTTGGATCCAGATCCTGATTCAGAAAATTCTGGATTTGTCCCATTCCTAATAAATATTCTTATAAATCAGAGCATTCAGGCAGACAATATAACAGTACTCAAAACATGAAAGAAGTATGTATCAGTGGCTATGACAACATAACGAAAAATATAAGACTTAATTTTGCTTTTGCAGCAGTAGTTTGCCAACAGTGTCCACTAACACCCATTCCACTTGGCTGCAGTGGAGGGAAAGGTGGGACAACATAACCCACTTGATTGACCCAGTTGAGACTATTGTCATCACTATCTTCTTTTAGGTACCTTTTCACTTGGTTATGAAATATTAATGGCTAACATTTTTGCTCTTTTCCCTTTTCATTCCACACCCTATTAGATTGGAAGTCTCTGACAGTGACATTGATATTCTACATTGCAGTTATGAATTTGAAACCTGGAGTTATAGACCTGAAACTGCTCTGTATTTGGCTATGATCCATGTTCACAATCAGAAGCAAGACCCCTGACACAACTCCTTGTTGAATGGGAGATTGCTGGCTCAAGGCAACTGAAAACTTCATTCTGCTGAGCCCTGATTATCAGCAGAGCAGGCCTCCATAGCTTGATGTGGCAACAGGGGTCCAGCTTCTGATTGTCCCAACCTTGCTGGCTGGTGTGTTTGGAAACATTATTTCCCCATGCCGTGATTGCCAGAAGAACAGACCTCCTCCTCTCTGTGCAGGTGATGCTCAGAAAAGTAGATGGTGGGGGCATTTATGATCATGGCAATAGTGCCACAATTGTGACTAAGTAGGGACTATTGATACAGATCTTCTACAAATGCATAATTACAGGTTACACTTCCTTAAGTATGATTCTGAATTCCAGCCATAATCATTATTGAATCTTGAATCATTTGATCAGTCACAAGAAGGACCTGCCATCATGTGTGGGAACTTTCTTCTTAAAAATATGCAGGTCTAAATCTTACTTGTACTCCCAGCCAGTGTAGAGCCATTTAAGCAGCTGGATTTACCTATGTGTTGAATCAGCATTCATCAATGGATTCAGTGGGACTAATCTACTTGTCATTAAACAATACAATTCTAGTCATAGTGTGTACAAGTCAACACTGTAAGCAAAAATAGTTTATTCTTTGCAATTGGCTTGTGATAGCAAATTCTCATGTTATGAATCATCATGTGATGTTATATTCACTATCTGATGAACATGAATGTGTGCATCCACTCTGCACAAAACCGTAACATCAATCTCACCAAGATAATACTCTTCTCAATTGATTTAAAGGAAGGTGAGTTCTTGGAATATAGCTCCTTGGGTTTTAGTGGTTGTTGTCAGCTGTGTGTTTACTCCTTCCTTTCTCTGGGAGCCTGTTTGTAGTGATTTCTTTAATCTGTACTAAAGGGTTCTTTTTTTTAAGATGCAGATGTGGTTTGCTGTGGTGATGCTATGATCTGAAGTACTGCACTGATCAACTATACCACTATAACTCTTAAGAATTTTTTTTTAAAAAAAAAAGAAGAAGAGAAGAGAAAAAATCTCTTCTTGTTGTTCTGATATGTCATGGAATTAAAAAGAAACCCAATTCAGAGTGGGAATAGAATGTTGCAGCTGGTCCTTGGAATTGCACCCCCCAATAGTCCAGGACCACAGAAACTGTGTGTGTGCAATGAGAACTGCTGCAAGAAATAACCACAACCACACATTTGACTCACTCACCTGAAAGAGTGCATAGCTGACTCACTCACCTGAAGGAGTCCATGGTTTTAAGATTTTGGCCTTTCTGCAGCCCACTCCCATCCCACCATAGGGATGGGAGAAGGATGGGACCACAATGATGCTTCTGCATGACATCATTGCAGTCCCACTCCTCTCCTGTCCCCATCAATGACCCACAATTGCACCACGATCCCACACTTACCTGTCCTGCAGAAGGACACTTCCTGCCACAGCACAGCCTGGGAAAGTACCTAGCTGCACTGCGGAAGGAAGTGGTGCATCCATCACACTCACTTCTGCAGGAAGCTGATCCTGTGCAGAGAGGAGTGCTGCCATCATGCTCCTTCCTGGCAGACCCA
Organism: Cyclura pinguis; assembly: GCA_030412105.1. NCBI lineage: Eukaryota > Metazoa > Chordata > Lepidosauria > Squamata > Iguanidae > Cyclura > Cyclura pinguis. The sequence goes on from CM059602.1 coordinate 112,202,040, forward strand.
CTGGTGGGATCACCACTGGATGACACTATGAGAAAGTAAGCTGCAGAAAGAGTCTTTGCTTCCTGAGACTGATCCTTGCAAACAGCAGAATATAGAGCACAACTGTTCCAGAACTGAAGTACTTCATACTACACAGTAAGGTGGGGAAATGGTGTAAAGAAAAAGATTTAGCTAGAGACTTCTTTAGCTGATATAGGTAGGCAGTTTAAATACAGAAGAGCACTGTATCATGGAATCTCCCTTCTCTGTAACTGGTACTGTACATTTCTATACTGCTTATCAGTGCAAAGCACTCCCTAAGCAGTTTACAATGTACTTAGCTAATTGCCCTCCGACAAGCTGGGTACTCATTTTACCGACTTATGGAAGGATGGAAGGCTGAGTCAACCTGGAGCCCTGCAGGACTGAACTCACAACAATGTGGCTGTAGTATGGGCATTTAACCACTGTTCCACCAAGGAACAAAGTGCCCACATGTAGTTGGCCCTCCAGATTTGCAGGTTTTACTTTTGTGGATACACTTATTTGCGAGTTTCTCCAGCCTCTGCCTGCCACTACCTCAGGTGCTTCTTTTCTGGGGGAACACAGAAAAGTTGGCAGCTCCAATCAGGCTGCACAGCCCTTTAAAAATCTCTTCTGGTCCTCCTCTTCCTGTATCTGCTGCTGTCTGACAAACTAAGGGCAGTTTGTATCCCATTTTCTGAGCACCACAAACCCACTCCTGATGTCCCCACACACCCAATGAAAGAGATGACTGAGAGAGGAATGCCGACCCATTCCCTTTCCCCTTTCACTGACCTGGTTTGGACTCTGGATGCCTGTTCCCCCCTACACACACACCTCAGTCCTCTTCCCACAGACACACTTTGTGATTTTTCCACTTTTGGTAGGGGTCCTGCACCCTTAATCCTAGTGAATGTGGAGGGCTGACTGTAGTGTGATATTTATGTAGATTGGAACATGACATCAGAATCTGAAACTGACCTATTTTACATTACTTTTGCTGAAATATTTTTACTTAATTTTAGAAGGATGTATTATCCTGTGGAAGTTTGGGAAAGTATATTTTTCCACCTTCTGGTTTAGAATACAGGTAAAACATCTTAATTGCCATTTGCTTCCAGCTGCATCTCTGATTGCTATGACCCTCTAAGCATTTTCGTCTTTCAGGTCAGTGCTCATAGCTACAGATGGATGCCATTAAAGTTTTGCTTGTACTTAAGCGAGAACAATGCCTGTTAGGCAGGTGATCTTTTGATTTCACTTTGAGAGCAAGATCAGTGCTGATGATAGACCAGATGGTCATCTTTGTTGGGAGGAAGCGAGAGAATTAAAATAAGCAGAGAGTATCTGGCAGATGTTCACTTATACCCCTGCATAAATAAGAGTAATCCTTATTGGTTAGTTCTACAATCTGGATTCTTGGTGCAAGGGGAAGGCAATATAATATAAAAGAATAAAAAATACATCCAGCAAGAGAAGGTTTTCAGCATGGAACTATCAAACTGGTTTTACTGTGTAGAAAGCACAAGGGATTATAGGTGTAGTTCAAACCTATATGATTAATGTTAAATGTTTCTAGAATTAAGAGATGCTGATCTGCTTTATTATAGCCTCTGTATTTTCCTTCTGCATTCATCACATCTGTTTGCTGTACTTTGCCATGTATTGAAAATGGTGTCTGATATGTTCATGTTTCTTCTGCTTCCTATGTCATATTTCCTTGTCTGCTACGTAGGTGGACTATTTTTGTTTCAGGCATCTCAGAATTCTGTATTACCTTTACACTTAAGGGTTGCAGCAATCTGTCACAATGATGATGGCCTTCCGTCTGTCAAGGCATACATATCATACATATTTCCAAAGATGAGTGGGGACACCAGAAAACTATGGGCTGGGTATAGGAAATACAAAGTATATGTCTAAGTTGGTGAGTTCTGTCCCACATCATCAGCAAACTGCAGAAGCATTAAAAAGGGATGGGGGTGGGGAGAATGGCTGGAAAAGGGACTTGAAGAGTGCATGCCCATTAACTTCACTTTCCCTATCTCTGACCTAGGACCTTTTCACACTGCAGTTATACAGCTATGATTCCACTTAACTACCATAACTGTATCCTATGAAAACAGTTTATAGTTTCATAAGACAGTATAGTTCCCTGGTAGAGAAATCTTACATACCCCACCCTAAACTGAAAATCCTAGTTAAGGTGGAATCATAGTACAATAATGGTGCAGTGTGAAAGGACCCATACCCAGATGATAATATGCATTTTTATACATGAAAAGTGTCTTTTCTTCAAGTAATGACAGGATTCCAGAAATTGGAGGAGGGCAAATGAGGCTGAGCTCCTCGTTCATGGTAATACCATCATTTCTGTCCGCATCTCCCCTACTATAGGCCATTTCCGCCTGAGGGAATTAAAATGATGCAGTGCGTCCTCTCACGGAAATGGTCTGCACCTTGGAGCGGACTAGGTCCAGACTACTTACCTCAGTCTGCTCCAAAATGCCCCCAACTGGTCCTCCAGCGCACTTGTAAAAGAACAGTAGAAAACCGTTCTTTCATTTTTCAGAGCGCGCCATTGCGTACCTGCTCCCTTGTGCAGATTCGCAGGCTCGCACCAATGTGAGCCTGCAATCTACAGAGGGCGGGCTTTAGGTGTGGCAAGCTTCGCGGTTCGTCAGGACCCACGAACAACCGGAAGCCGCCATTTTGGAAGCTGGAGCAGTGTGGATCTAAGACCTCGCACTGCTCCAATTCACCCTGGACGAGGAGCCCTGTGGAAGTGCTTAAGTGACAATCCGTGTTGGTCCGTGCCCAGAAGACTCGGTAAGTACCAGCACAGAACGATTCCCTCGCCTCGTGCGGAAATGGCCATAGTCTAGTATTTAATACAGTTGTCCCACTGATGGAGGTAGTTCTGTCATCTAAATCACAAAGCAGGTGTCCCCATTATATGTTCTGAAAATCAGATCTAGAAGGCTGTCTCTGAGGTTAAGATTTTCAAGTAATACAGAAGGAGAACAGATGAACTCAGTCTTGTCGTGGAAGTATTCTATTGCAGCACTATGTCCTGGTCCAAGGCTTAGGTCAGAAACCTGAAGAGAATTTAACATGGTTAAACTCACTGAAATCTATCCCCTTGATGCTGTGGCCTAGGTTTATAGCTGATCTCTTTCTCTCTGCCAAACCTCCAAAGTTGGGTTCAGAACACCTTCTAATTACTTCTACTTTCTCTTCTTCTACTACTACTTTTCCTTTTCCTTCTAAGGTATTCCAAAAGTTGATTTCTCCTTTACAGTCCTCCCTCTACATTTGTGGGTTTGACTTTCACAAAACTGATTATTTATGAGGCACCCGCTTACTGCTGCCACCCATTTTCCTCACCTTGCATTCTTCACCCCGGGCTCTTCAGGCTTGTGTTTAAAATGGATGTTTTTTTTTTTTTTTTTTGGGCGAGCAAATCCCCGTCCCACTGCTGGAGGCATGTCCTATCTCCCATGTGGCTGCACTTTCTGCTATGTAATGGCTGATGAGTGGTCAAGTGCTCGCTTTCTCCTACCCCTCCCTTTTCAAGATGGCCACTGGAAGTAACCAGAAGGGAGGAAGTGTGCTCTTGTCCCTTTGAAAGGAAAGTACAGGTAAGCCCTTTACTGTCTCTCTTTTTTTCTCCCCCACCAACCAATGCTGTGGCCAGAGGCAAAGGAATGAGAGGGGGGAGATCTGGAGGGGAATCATGGCGGGAGTTATTTGTGATTTTTCCACTTTCACAAGGGTTCTGTGCCCCTAAGCCTTGTGAATGTGGAGGGGCTACTGTATTTAAGAAATTCTGACACATGGAACCAGGCCACATTTGGCCTGACTTCACTGCTAAGGCCTTTGTGGAAGAACATGTAGGAAGAAGGACCTGATTTCACTTAGAACAGTAGTTTTTATGACAGTTTCAGGGAATTCTGAAATTTCTTGGAAGCCTCTCATGGACTCCGCAAGGGTAGACTAGTAATACAAGCAAGTTGCTCTTAAAACAAAACAAAAAGTGAGTCTGCCTACTCTCAATTACTAATGTTCCCATGCAACCTTGAGTACTGATCACTGGATTTGTGTGCAGGCTATGAATTTGTCCTATTCGCATCAGGGAACCAACTGAGATTTAACTCCCAACCTGAGACACAGATGATTGTGCTGTTGATTGTCAGGTGGTGACGGTGGGAGTGAAAAGACCCAACCTGCCTGGCCAATGAACTGGCTGTGATTCAGACTTCAGCAGACAAGTAAATGTGAATAGAATTCCCTAAAGTAGACAATTTGAAAACTGCTAGCCCAGAATAATGTTGCTAATCCATCATTTCAAAAAGAGCTGCCAACAATCTAACAATGTCCTTGCAATTATATAGAATGCTGTCACCTGAGTATGTGCCCCAAAGCAAGTGAATTATTTTCAACCCTTTTTATCATCTTTTTTGACCCTTGTTATCATATTGGCCAGTGAAACATTGCGGTGATGAGTTACCATATATGGTGGCTTTGGCACAAATCTATACAATATGCTGTTCATAACAAGCCTACATACAGTAGAAAGGTCCCAACCAATCTCTTAGAAAATCATTCAATTTTTTTTTTAAAAAAATTCCTTAGGTTTCATATGCAATAATTACTCAGTACCAGCATGGTTACCACACTTGTGGTTGATAAGAATATGCAGTCAATGCACTAAATTACTAGGGAGGTAGAATTTAATTTTGCCACAAGGTGGCAATAATGCTTAAAAAATAACAGCATTGACTGAAATAAGATTTTTTTTTTTGCTTGCATGCTTAAATGTGACCCAAAGACTGTGACCAGCAATAAAAAGTGGTACCAATGCTTTCATCTTTCCTTCCCCACTCTGCTTTTTTTTCCCCCCTGTAGCTCAAGGACTTGGGGTAATAATATCTAAGTTAGCGTCTACTGTAAGCACTGGCATTATCCTTTTTATGACAAATAGAGTGAAGAACAGACTTATATTGCTGATCTTGCTTTCTCGAAAAGATGCTAATGAATTCCAAACCAAAACCCCAAGAGAAGGCGGGGGGGGGGGGGAGAAAGAAAACGAAACATATTTTGGCTGAGAAACAGATTGTCGACTCATGCTCTCTTACACCATAGGTCCATGTTCTCTTTTTATATCTTTCCATTAATAACTGAGAGCGATTGTCAGTCATTAAATAATGTTTGACAGCCATGTTTGTTGATTAGCTATCGTGTTAATAATTACTGTCACTGTCAAGAAAGAGACAGGGAGCAGATGTGTGGTGCAGCGGCTTAATCTTGAAATGTTGACGGTGGCGGAAGACAACCACTGATAAAAAAGAATAAAATAAAACAGAACTGGTGCAATGCATACACAGTGCCACCCCAAGCAGTTGGATGAAATCATATCCCATTCTCCTGTGTAAACATCAGGTTTCTGTCATACTCCGTTTTGGAGCACTACTTGTTCATCTGCATTGTGCAGCATTATTGTCTGCTAAATTAAAAATGAAATTCTGCAGTAGGAAGTGTTTCTGCAGTAGGAACCTTTTCATTTGATGTTTGAGTGCTGGATGATCTCTTCCTAGGGAGAAAAGAGATTTCTTGTTCAAGTACATAAACTAACTTTCAAAATATATGGGCACATCCAAGCTCCGGTACATATCATTATAAAAGAGAATATGAAATATTATCCATGGGATTAACATAAGCCTTTTTCAATCTTCATGCTTTGTAATTAGAAAACAACCAGTTAACATGGAATAGAATATATCATACGCATATGAAAATTTCATTCTCCAAGGAGATTAAACTCCACTACCAAAAGTGAGGGGGAAGGAACTCATGCTCTGCTCCTGGAAGATGCCCAGAGTGAATTCACACATGCACATTCATCATTTTAGGAATACATCAAGTGATGGCATGTGTATGCAATAAACAGCAACTGAAGATCAAGTGTCGCAAAGTTTTTAATAGCACATCAAAAGTGTCAATAGAACTCCCAGATGGATGCCAAAAATGTCTCTGTTTTTGAACCATGATTTAGATAGGACAACAATTTTGCAGAAAATGATCTCTGAATTTCTAACTTTAATAAGCAAGTTCAACAAGGAAAATAACCTCTCCTGCTGTTTATTTGTTGCCTCCCTTACCACAAGACATTTAATTTGATAATACATAAATTATGCTCTATTTAATTTGATTATAAGTGAGACCTGGAGAGTGCATGAAATCTGTCAGAATAATGTACATTTCCAGCAAAATATTTTAGCCACTCATTTCCTTTGGATCTAAGGAAAATATTATCTTACATCCTAAAAACAATAACACAAACAAAACAAAACTTCAGTTTTGTTCTGAACAAAACTTCAAAGCTTCAGTTTGTTCATATAAGAAACAAAGCTCTTATCCTTTGCATTCACTGTCTGATTAGTTAGTTTTGCAGGCAACCTCTTCAGAACTCTCTGTGTAGTCTTTATCAGACAAGGACTGACTCAAGTCTCAGCATTTTAACCAAACCCGTAGAGCTAATTAAATATTTAAATAAACCGAAGTCTCAAAATATTACACACAGGTGTTCCTTGCTTATTTGATTGGTTAGGGACCAGAACACTGTCAAAAAGAGAAAATAATTGAAATGTGGATTGTGCTATCTTGTGTACACACTGAACAAAAAGATGGCACCTAGTTGACTGAGAGAAAAAGGAGCCCGTGGTCACAAATACTGTATAAGAGATGCACTGCACACAATTTTTAAGAGATCCACAATGTATCTCTTAGAAATTGTGCACAATGTGTTTCTTATACAATGTTTTCACCCACACACTGCTTTTTCTCTCAATTGGCTCAGCACCAAGTCCATTAAAAATAAAAACAGCATGTGGTTGCTTTTCGATGACCTACTCTTTCAACTCTCTTCAATTAGTATGTGTGGTCAAAAGAGTGGACTATGCGCCAAATATAGGGGTTCTTGTTGTAATTGAAAATGGTTGAAGAAGCAGATTGTTGATAAATGGACCATCAAAAAGCAAGGGATGCCTATACATTAGTTGTTCTTAAGAAGATATTCTCCCTCAAGGAAAACAAACAAATAAATACTTTGGGAGAATTGATCCTCTTCCAATGATTATTTCTGAAACTCATCTATTACATATTAGCCTCCTATCACCCAGTATCAAATATTTAGTCTTCTCTGGTGCTTCAGGAGAGGGCAAACAAATTGTGTTGAATGATATTTCAAAAGAAAGGTGATTGTTGGCAGTTCTTGGGACATTCGAAAAATATACCTTTCAACAGGTACATTACTATCTTTGGTCTAAAAATGGTTTAGCAGTAACAAGGGAATTTTATTCCATACTCTTGCATTCAAATTGTTCTTTTTTTTATAGGTTGTTGTGGGTTTTCTGGGCTGTGAGGGAGTGTTCTATTAGCATTTTCTCCTGACTTTTTGCCTGCATCTGTTGCATCCTCTGAAGATGCCAGCCACAGATGCAGGTGAATCATCAGGAGAACATACTAATAGAACACAACCTCAGAGTCCAGAAAACCCACAACAACCTATGGATTCCGGCCATGAAAGCCTTCGACTTTATATGTTCTTTTTTTTGTAGACAAGCCCCTGGTCCTTGACCTTATTTCTTTTATACTTTCCTCTTGCACCTGTCCCCTCAACTCAAATTAGATACTAGGACTTCTTGTTATTCTGTTATTGCTATTTCTTATTGTTCTATGCCATTTGTTGTTGTTATGTATCATCAAATTGTCTTTAAGCTATGACAACCCTATGAAAGAGTGACACCCCCCTCAAGACCTTGAGCCCAGTTAGACTACACAGTTAGAGTGCTGTGATTCCTTCAATTTCTTTTTCACTGCAAAGGTTCCATCCTATGGAATTCTGGGAGTTGGGAGGGGCATTTAGAATTTAGAATTATCAACCAGAGAGTTCTAGTGCCTCACTGAATTACAACCTCAGGATTCCATACAGTAGAAGTACAGCAATTAAAATGGAATAACAGTGGTATATTTGTGTGGTCTGAATGGGCCCCCTGCCATTAACAACCTTGCTTAGGTCTTGTAGACTCAGGGCTCTGGCTCCCCCAATGGAGTCGATGCAGCTGTATTTGGCTACTATATAACCGGAAGCCAGTCTGACTTTTAGTAAAAATTATTTAAAACAATACTTACAATGTACTTGAAAATAAAACTTCAAACAAAACCAATCGTAATAAAATAAGGCCAGTCTGACTTCTGGTGATAACTATATGCAAACCAATTAAATAATAGGCTTAAAAATATAACGTAATTTTAAAACTAAAATAATCAGTCATAGAACCACTGTCATCATATAAGATTAGTTAAGCCACCTGGTATTAACATTGTTCTTAAAAAAAAAAATTAAGGATCTTTCAATCACAATTAGGGATTAGTTATTGTATTACAAAAACCAGGCTGAAAACCTAGGCTACTCCTGTGTAAAGATAAGAGCTCTTTGGTTCTCACACTTTGACTTGTCTCTAAACCTCATACCTCTAAAATCTACATTGGTGGGCCTCCTCTCAGCAGGACTTAGGCCCTTTCCGTATGGCGTTCGCCATTTTGCCATGTGAAAGGGCCTCTGGAGCATTGTGCAATTGTGAGGAGCCGTCCACACGTCATCCTTGCAATTGAGTGATGCTGCTGGGGCCAGCAGGTGCCAATCGTGACTATTTCATTTTTGGCTTTTAGCTGAAAATGGTGCATGATTGTGCATCGCTCCAGGCCCCCCCGTGCACTTACTGTGCATGCAGAGCCTCCGGAGCTGTGGCGCTCAGGCTTCCTGCCCCAGCGCAGCCTGGGGAAATCCCAGGCTGCGCTGCAGAAGGAAGAGGAGAAGCCCTCACTCTGCCTGCTCACTAGCTGGCAGCGGCTGCAGAGCTGAAGGAGAGGGGACGTCAGAGCCTCTCGCAAGAGGCTGCTCGCGCAATCCCCGCACCCAAGCACTGCGAAAAGGTAAGGTGCGAAAAGGACCTTAGAAAGAGGCTGCCAAATACAAGTGAAACAAACTTTACAGTCCTCCTTCATATTTGCATCAATATGCTCTTAGCTTATGAGCATACCTGTACCAGTGATGTAGGTATGGGAGTGCAACAAAATGGAGATGTTGCCCCCCCCCAAATAAGAATTTACCCCCACAGCAATTTTTCTCCCCTTTATTTCCCAAATTTCTGTCATTGCAAGAAAACTGTCCATACTTAAAATTCTCACATTTGCTGTGCTTGTACATCCTTGTTAACTTTGCTCTGTCTCTTTTCTTGGGCCCTCAGTATTGCAGTTACGGGTCTGTAATCTAGAGTTATAGATCTGTAACTGCTCATACTATCAGTTTTACTATTAAAATCCATAAATACTTCCCCAACCCACCATAAGAGCCAATCACCAGAGTGGGTGAAGGATGTCTATTCATCTTCTGGTTGGAGCACAAAGATGAAACTGTGTTCACCCTTCTTATGCCACTGAGGGAAGCTGCAATGAGCAGAAGCAGGACCCCTGCCTCAAGGCACTGTCACAGCCTTGCTCACTGGCTTGGGGGTGGAAATAGCATCCTCCTTATCTCCCATTAGAATCTGAGCAGACTTCCTTGGCCTGATCCAGCTGCTGGCTCTTAAGGTGGCCTAGGTGGGAGGGGAGTTTTTGAGCCAGAAAGTATTACTTAACTATGTAGATGCAACCAAGGCCCTTGCTGCACAACATTGCCATCCCAGCATGGCAATGCATTGCTGCCAGTCCGGGATGCGTGTCATCTCATGGCATTGTTGTGGTCCTGCTGCTGTTGAACTGTATACTATTACTGGAAAGAATCCAGCAAAGGCCTCCTTTCTTGTGACAATTCTGTTGGCTGCAGGTGTGCAGTAAGGGGGAAGCACTATTAAGAGGCAGGCTGTACTGTGGAAGGGAGAAGAGTGTCCCTAATGCTACTTATCTGCTGGCAGCCGACTGGGTTTGGTGGGAGCATTCAGGTCCTGATCCCATCCTAGCAATGGCACTGCTGCAATGGGATCAGGATGAAGCACTATTGGGCCATAGAGCAATAGGGGCCTAAGTTGCCAACGTAGAATGTCAGCATGAGTGTCTAAATGCTCAATTGATGTTTTAAGTTACTGCAATGCTAGAAATTTGGGAATTGAAGGAAAATTTCATCTGAAAGGGTCAGAAGTCTTATTTTTTGGGGGGGGCAAAGCCCTTGTTTTTCCCCTCTCTTTAGATACACTCCTGATCTATGTAATGTATTCCACTCTAATTGCTGAAGCTTCCTCCCACAGAATACTGCTATTTGTGATGAGGTGCTTAGAATATTTTTGCCGGGGAGCTCTAATAGTGCAGGAAAAGAGTACATAAGAGCAGTGTTATTCAAAAGGATGGTCTATGGATCAGTGCTGGTTCACAAGCCATCAACTGCTTTCCCTGGTGAGCATCCGCAAAAGAAAGAAATAATTGTAATCAGCGGCTACAAATATGGTACCAGTACCTGGCACACTGCAGAGGTGGGGGAGGGGAATGCTAATCTTTCATATCACATACCTGGAGGTACACTACACAACAGTTCTCTAGCAGGGAATTATAACTCTCTCATTAAACTGCAAACCCTAGCCTTCCATAGGATGAGGCCATGAAAGTTATTTCTGTCAAACTTCTTTAAATATGTAGTATACACACACTATGAAAAATATATAGTATATGGCTACTCAGCCCCTTCCCTTTGTATTCCTTTGTTCATCAGAAAATGCTGCATGCCCTTGGTGGATGAGACCAAAGCCACCGCACACAGTTTCATTCGTCATTCTGCATTGCTTGTTCCTCACAGTCCTCCTATACCTTCTCCACACAAATGAACTCTATTGATATTTGGAGAAAATATGGTTATGAGAAATGGAAAATATGGTTATGAGAAATATTCCTATTGCAAAAAAAGCCAGAACTATTTGTTTACAAAGGCTTAAAAGGTTTGTTGAAAAAAATCTGCCTGAGAACCTAAGAGCAAAGATGCCTAAGATGCCTAAGAGCAAAAGAGGAATCAAATAGAGCACACTGAGAACCAGCAGGGAAACAATGGTTCAAAAGCAGGCCCAGCCACCAGTACATGTGGGAGAGAGGGAAACTGGGAGCACAACCCACGTGGCAGAGAAGGAAACTGTAGAGAAAGAAGAGTAAGAATGAGACACCATAGAACAGCAGCGATCACAGTGTGTCTGTGAATTGTATGCAAACTCAAAATATCTCTTTTCCTAACTCCATTTTTTTAACAGCAGCAGCAGCAGCAGCAACAACAATAATACTTGATACCTGTAAAAGCATTATCCTTGTACTGAGATGAACACAAGGACCCCCATGGCGGGCATCTAGCCTCTGAAGTCTACTTGCTGCCAGTTTGGTTTTTGATGTTTTTGATTGCCATTTTTGGCCACCACTTGGCCACTTTTTGGCCTGATGCTGCTCAAAATGGGTCCTGGAAATACAAATCTGGCTACATGTTAGCCAAAATTACTCTCCTCTATAATGGACCAAATAAGAATGCTCACAGGGCTGGATCCAGGCCAGCGGCTAGAAGCTCTGCAATGGCAAGATAGTTGGTAGTTATGTAAGAGACAACAATGATGTGTTTATGTGCACCTTTATACAAATAGAAAGCTTAAGATGATAAAAGGGTCACATACAACATTTAAATTAGATTGGTTCACTTAGATGAAAAATCACAAGCTCATATATACTTCTGGGCAGGATCAAATCAATACTTTCTGCAAATGTTGCCTTCTTCTAGTTGCCTGAATAATGGGAACCGTCTTGCTTGGCTATTTGTGGCAAGATGGTGTGTGTGTGTGTGTATGTGTGAAGGAAGTGATAACTAAATAATAAATAAAGTGACCTGCAGAGTGATGTTCTCCCAAGTTCAAATGTAATAAGTCATTTTCCTGCATATATTTTAGGCTGACATGCCATTAAAATAAAAAATTTAATACATGGAAGCAACAAAAAGCAGGCCATTTCATTTCACATTAAATACATCTAGGCAGCTTGTCATTCCACCATTTCTGACTCTAGGGGATGGGTGGCAGAAAAACATATAAAGGGTGAACTATGTTAAAATCCTTGGTGTCTGAGCACAGGAACTGCCTGAGCTGTTTAACAGTCCCTGTTTCAGAATATCACTTTTGAATAAAGCAACTTCCTATATTAAAGAATTTCTTCCTTTAATTCTTAGAAAATGGGAGATAATGTATGCAGTGAACCTTATTTTCAAAAAAGTTATTAGATTATAGGAGGAAAAAAAAGTACTGATCCCAATCTGGTAATTAAAATAAAAATATGGAGTAAATTATAATATTACACTTTTTCTCCATGGAAGCATAGCCTTCTATGTGAAAAGTTGTACGTCCAAATGTTCAGTATTATGTTTTTTGGTATCTAATGTCCCTCTACCTACTTTCTTTAGAAATATAAACCTTCTTCCAGATAGGTGGATTCCTCTTTTGAAGGTTTATGAGAGAGCTTTCCAAACTTTTCATGTTGGTGACACATGTTTTAGACATGCATCATTTCGCAACACAGTAATTCAGTTTTACTAGCAAGCCAGAGGTTGAACTAACCCCTTGGACGAGATATGGACACATACTTAAATAGGAATAACAAAATGTATGGGGACACAACATATCTCATGAAAACCTTTCACTTATATTTTAAAAAATATATGATTAATTTATAACATATAACATACATTTCCAAGGCTCAGGTGGGGGGCTTATTCTTGGCCCAGGGAGGTGACACACCTACACCCTTCAGGCAACACACTAACATCATATGACACACCATTCTGATCTATGACCCATGTGGCACAGGTCCAAGCTACCTGAAGGACTGAATCTTCCTATATGAGCCTGTCTATTATTTGGTGGACTGTGCTGCCACACTCTCAGGCATATTTTGTGGGAATGCAGGAAAGAGCCGTTCTAGGTGGTTGCTCTCAGACTGTGAGATTCCTTTTTGAAGTAAGTAAGACTAGCTTTCTCTTTTCATTGGCTAGTGAAGACCTTTTTTATTCCAACAAGCTTTTGAGAACTGTCTGTTTTACAGGAAAAGGAGTTTTCTCAATGCACCGTACTATTTTTACCTTTCTCTTTTTAAACATAACTTTTCTATGCTTTTATCTCTATGCATTTTTATTTGTATTTCTTTTTATCTTGAAAGCCACCTTGTGTCCTAGCTTCATGAAAAGAAAAAAGAGGTGTGTAAATACACTGTTACAAACCAATGCAGTACTTCTACCTGCTGCTTGCAACAGATTTTTCTTTTTAAAGAGTAGAATTTCCATGCTCTTACATTAGCAGTGGAAGGCAAAAACGCCTAATGCTCCAACTTCTATGTGCCTTGCTTTTTACCCCTTGCCATGGTCTTGTATGACTTCATTTCTCAATTTTTCATATGTGACAGAAGCTGAATAATTTGTCACTTTCTGAATGTTGGTGAATGTTGTTCCTGATCATCTCTCACCATTACCTATATTAGATAGGGTTAATAGGAGTTGCTTTCCAGCAACAGGTTTCTCACTCCATTTATAGAAGGGTAATAAAAGTGCGATCGTGGTGTAGTGATTTGAGCATTGGACTGTGACCCAGGAGATCAGGGTTCCATTCCCTGCTTGAACATGGAAATCTACTGGGTGACTACGGGCATGTTGCAAACTCTCAGCCCCAGAAAATTGTGTGGTAGGTTCACCTTTGGGTTGCCATAAGTCAGAAATAACTTAAAGGCACATAACAACAAACAACAACAGTGACAGTGCAATCCATAAACTGCCTGTGGCCCCAAACCTCACTTTGATGGCTGCCAGCAGTCTGTTGAAACCCACTTGAGCCCCTAATTTTTGTTTTTAAATATGTCCCCAAACCACATCAATCCATCCAAAACCACACACAAATTCAGATGTGATCTGTTCCCCACATCACAATACACACTCCCCGGTCATTACACTAATCATATACCACTCATAAATGGTGATTGGAAGTGATATGAGGTAACTTTTCATGTCCCTGGATGCACTGGTGTGTCCCAGCTGTGTGGGGAGCAGGGCAAAAATTGATCCTCATCCACTGTGTAATTGAGAAGCCCTGTTGCTATTAAAATAGTTTAATAGTTCTCCCCAGTCCAGCATCTAATTTGGAGAGAGATCCCGGATTAGAGGTTTAAAACTTGTTTTGCCTTTGCACACTAAAGATCGATCAAAATAAGCAAATATAAAAGTTACTTTCCTTGCAGTGAGGTGGCAAGCATTTTTATTTTTGTCTCTTTCAGGGAGTATGTGTGCATTTCCAAAAATGTTTTTTGCGTGTGTCTGTGTGTAAAATGAGATTCCTTGTTTGCACTTTTGTGCACAATCAGCCTCCGTGTGTGAGAGTGTGCTTATTTTCACAAACTAGCTAGAGATATTTAGGGGCAAATTGTGAAAATCACAATAAATTCTCTGGTACCTCATGCTTGCAATAGAGATACAAACTTAAATAGGAGATGGGAAATCCATGATAGCTATCATGTGTTGAGAGAACCTGTCTTGACCATAACCAAAATGTTGGTGGATGTTTTTCATATCCCCAATCCTTGTATAATGTGTTTTCAAAGATTGTTAAACCAGAATCATAGAATCATAGAACTATAGAGTTGGAAGAGACCACAGGGGCCATCCAGTCCAACCCCCTGCCATGCAGGAACACCCTCAAAGCACTCCTGACAGATGACTATCCAGCCTCTGCTTAAAAATCTCCAAAGAAGGAGATTCCACCACACTCCGAGGCAGCATATTCCACTGCTGGACAGCCCTGACTGTCAGGAAGTTCTTCCTGAGGTTCAGGTGGAATCTCCTTTCCTGTAGCTTGAATCCACGGCTCCTTTTCCTGGTCTCTGGAGCAGCAGAAAAACAAGCCCACTCCCTCCTCTACATGGCATCCCTTCATATATTTAAACATGGCTATCATATCCCCTCTTAACCTTCTCTTCTGCAGACTAAACATACACAGCTCTCTAAGTCTATCCTCATAGGGCATGGCTTCCAGGCCTCTCACCATTTTGGTCGCCCTCCTCTGGACCTGCTCCAGCTTGACCATGTCCTTCTTGAATTGGGGTGCCCAGAACTGGACACAGTATTCAAGATGAGGTCTAACCAAAGCAGAGTAAAGTGGTACCAGTACCTCCCTCGATCTAGACACCATACTCCTATTGATGCAGCCGAGAATTGCATTGGCTTTCTTGGCTGCCGCATCACACTGCTGACTCATGTTCAGCTTGTGGTCTATTAAGACTCCTAGATCCCTTTCACACGTACTGCCACCCAGCCACGTGTCCTCCATCCTATATTTCTGTATTCCATTTTTTCTACCTAAGTGTAGGACCATACACTTCTCTCTGCTGAATTTCATTTTGTTAACTTTGGCCCAGCTCTTCAATCTATCCAGGTCATTTTGAATTTTGATCCTGTCCTCTGGCGTATTAGCAACCCCTCCCAATTTGGTGTCATCTGCAAATTTGATGAGCATGCCCTCTATTCCTTCATCCAAGTCATTGATGAAGATATTGAACAGCACTGGGCCCAGGACAGAACCCTGTGGCACCCCGCTAGTCATTTCTCTCCAGGATGAAAAGCAGCCATTGGTGAGCACCCTTTGGGAACGGTCGGTCAACCAGTTACAGATTCACCTGACAGTAGCCCTGTCCAGCCCACATTTTACTAGCTTCTTTGCAAGAATGTCATGGGGAACTTTCTCAGAGGCCTTACTGAAATCGAGATATGCTACATCCACAGCATTCCCTTCATCTATCAAGCTAGTAACTCTATCATAAAAAGAGATAAGATTAGTCTGGCATGACTTATTTTTGAGAAATCCATGTTGACTTCTCATGATTACTGAATTGCTTTCTAAGTGATTAGAAACTGACTGCTTAATGATCCGCTCCAAGATCTTTCCGGGTACTGATGTCAGGCTGACTGGGTGATAATTATTTGGGTCCTCTTTTTTTCCCTTCTTCAAGATGGTGACAACATTTGCCCTCCTCTAGTCTTCTGGAACTTCTCCTGTCCTCCAAGATTTCTCAAAGATTATAGCAAACAGTTCCGAAATGACCTCTGCCAGTTCTTTTAATATCCTAGGATGCAATTCATCTGGCTCTGGAGACTTGAATTCATCAAGTGTGGCCAGATATTCCTGTACCACCTCTCTATCTATTATGTGCCGCATTTCCCCTGCTTCCTCACCTGCTCCCCAATGGTCAGGTTGAGTGCTTGTATCCTTCTGGGAAAAAACTGAGGCAAAGAAGGTGTTAAGTAATTCTGCTTTTTCTCTTCCCCCATTAGTAATTCTCCATCTTCTCTGCGCAGCAACCCTAACGTCTCCTTCTTTTTCCTTTTGCTGTGGACATATTTAAAAAAGCCCTTTTTATTGTTTTTAATGTCTCTGGCCAGCCTAAGTTCGTTCTGTGCTTTAGCCTTTCTGACCTTCTCCCTACATCTCCTGGCTACTTGAAGGAAAGAAACTCTGGGGTGCTATGCTATTCAACAGCTTCTATAATCCATAGTAAATGAACATAGGTGAACAAAAAACATAGGACATCATTATCAACAATAACAACATGAGGTTAATAGGGAAGATCCTAAGCACGCTAACTCAGAACTCAGTGCTACTGGGTTCAATGGCTTTACCAAGCTAAACGATTGAATTACAGTGCTTTTCATCTGCACTTCTATTTTCAGTTGGAAGACTGAAAAGGTAAGGTGAACAGACTGATTTCTATATATTATACACATACACACAACAGGTTGATTTTCAGCATTTCCTATCTCTGTTCCATAAATCTCCTGTTGCATTCCCCCTGATTATGTTTAGAGATAATGCCAAACTATATCTTACTGCTGTGAAGTGGAACTGATTTCAAGTAAGCTTTGGACTGTTAATTTATCCTACTGTCAGAAGATTTCACAACCATTCGAATAAACAATAGTTTAGCATTGTAATGACCTCTAAACAGTGTTTGAGTATGGATTACTGAAACAAACCAGTACAAATCAATGTTTGGCTTGTTTTAGTAAATCCTAGTTAAGATTGTAATTAAAGGATGGTATAACAACGTGTATGATGGAGTGAATTAATACAGCTCCCTTGATTACTTGAAATGGTGCCTTTTTATCGAAAATCTAAATCCTTAATAAAAGTGCTAGTAAATCCTAGGTGAAATGCTTGAGAGTATTTATTGTTACTTCTATGTAAAAAAAAAAGAAGAAGAATGCCAAATGAATATTGCATTCCTCAACAGAAGCATTCTAGTACTTGATCAAGCTGGAATGTGAGCATTCAGACTCAGTAACTGGTACAAAGGAGGCATACACTATGTTCCCATTGTCATTTGTTTTCTTCCCAATGCATTTACGCTACAAGGCAACTTGCATCTTTATAAAGACTGCATGAGAAATTGACATATACTCCCATCTATAGCAACCTTATGTGTACTTTTAAAATCAGCATTGGAATTTTAGTTGTAGGGAAAAGATATTGCCATTTCAGGATTTGCTGATTGCCTGAACTTGTGCTGTCAATCCAGAAAAGATTGCTTGTCAAGAGCTGTCCTTCAGAGAATTATGTAAAATGAGACTGCCTGGAGTCATGCTGGTCAGCATAGTGGATGGCTGAAGATGGACTGAAAAAATGAGCCATTTAAATAACATCCAGAATACAGACAAAGGAACAGGATTTCTCTATACCACAGACAAAAACACACAGACTCTGGGAATTATAGCTTCCTGAGTGGGGCAAAAGATTTCTAACAAAGAACATGTGACATTGCCACCAAATTGTAATCCCAAGGATTCTTTGGGAGATGGCAAGATGAGTTAGGCCCTTTCCACACGAGGCGAGTGAATCACTCCGTGCCATTACTTACCAGCTCTTCTTGGGTCTGAAGCAACACAGACTTTCCCTTGAGCCCTTCCGCAGGGCTTCTCCATTAGTGCAGGGCGAACCAGAGCAATGCAAGGTCTGTAGATCCACACTGCTCCGGCTCAAAATGGCGGCTTCCTGTGGCTTCCGGCTCAAAATGGTGGCTTCCGGTGTCTTCGTGGGAGTGGACCAACCGCTGATGCTGGCCACACCCACAGCCTGCCCTCCACTGATCTCACACTTGCATTGGTGCAAGCCTGCGCATCTGCATGGGTAAGTAGGAACGCAATGGAGTGTTCCAGAAAATGTAAAGACCTGATTTTTCCGGTCTTTACTTAGCGCGGAGGAGGACCACTTGGGGGTGGGTTGGATCTGACTGAGGTGCAGAACTAAGTTAAATAGTCTGCACCTTTAGCCTGATCCAAGGTGTGGACGACCTCCGTGCCAGGACACCTTGGCCCATTTTAACTGCCTGGTGCGGAAAGGGTCTTAGATATAAGCTTATAGTGCAGGTATTTCTTAGGAGGTCTCAGGAGTGGGTGGACTGTTTTTGTTTACATTTTAGGGGTCTTTTCTAGATTTTTCAAATACCCTTTGGGAGCAGTAGAACAAGCATTCAGTTAACCTTTGGGATGACTCCTTATATAGCTTTTCTATTAAGATGTGTGGCATGGAGATTTTACACCATTACATGCAGGTCTGGTGGTCAGCAGCATTGTAGACACAAAACCAGTGGGCATGTTCTGTTCTCTATCCATAAATTCCCTTTAAATAATTTTCTTACTCTCATTTTTTTAAATGTGTTTGATTATAGGCCTTTGTGGTTTCAGAAAACATGAGAAATGTTGTGAGTGATTATAAGAATAAAGCAAGTTTGTTGCCTGGCACCAATATCATTAAAGTCAAGACACCTATGTTTGTCCATGTTAGAAGGCTGCTTGTTTTCTTCTATTTTGCTTACCGTTTAAGTGGTTACATTGTAAGAGGTTTGCACCCATGTATTTTATTTTTTAGATTTGGGATGGGGGGGTGGGGAATAAGAGCACAAGCCTTTCTTAAGGGCGAAGTGCTTTTTTTTACTTTCTTAGCTAGCCATACACCTGGTGTAGACATGGTGGGATATAGACTGTTATTGAGATACCCATTGTGTGCTTGCATATTTTGGTCTCTTTGAAAAATTCAAAATTCAAAAATATTTCTACCTGATGTGCTTTGCAAAATTTTGCCTGTTTAGATAACCTTTTTGGAAGCCTCCTTAGATCTTACTTTCAGAGAAAAGGCAGCATATAAACACAATCAATTAATCAATCAGTCAGTCAGTCAATCTTTTCGCCTGCTCTTCTTCCTTCCCCCTTCCCTCCCTCTGTATTTCTGTCTCTCCATGATGGTTTTCTGATGTTGAAACAGGCACTTATAGACATTTAGACACTTAGGACCTTATCATAACTAAAAATATCACATGTAATGACTTTTAATAAAGCAGTCTGTGCATTAAGTGCTGGGCACAGCCACCTTAAGAAATTTTGCTTCCTGTGATTGAAGAGCAAATGGCTCTCCCACTGTTCCCAATGTCTGTCAAATTCTATCAAACCCAAGGTCAGTGAAGTCATCTCAACAGCAGAGGCTGAAACTTCCTGAAAGATCTTTCCTTAGACATAAAAATGAAACAATAATGTACAAAGTAACAATTTGCTGGTCTTTTATTACACCTGCCTGTGGCTGACTATCTAATTCTGCCTTAATGATAGAGTTGTCATAATATTTCACTTATAAATATGAAAATAAGCATGCAAAACACTAATGCAGTCATGGACAGATCAGTAGCTAAGCCAGAGGTGGGCACATTCTGCTAGTCTGGGGACTAATTTTCACATATCTTAGGATCACACTCCCACCGACACATGAAACAACCAAATGAAAAGAATCAAACCAAACAACGAAAGCAAAATCCAGAAGTCCACTTGTGGTTTTGGAAAAAAAAAAGGGGGGGCACATTTCTGAGAAGCTGTTGGGAGCATTTTTTTTCCCTTGCTGATTTATTTTTCAGTGAGTGGGCCACATAATTCCATCCCTGGAGCTAAGTACACCAATGTCTATTATGGTAGAAATGTATATAGATCTGGAAGGAGATCCAGCCTGGCATAGTGGCTTCAATGTTGGACTAAAACTCCAAGAGTCCAGGGCTCAAATCTCTGCTTAGTCAGGGGAACCCACTGGGTGAGCTTAGGCAAACCACACTCTCTCTTGGGCAAACCACAACTCCCTCTGAACAAATAATTGCCAAGAAAAACCCCACAAAAAGTTTACCTTAGGCTTGCCATAAACTGACAATGACTAGAAGGCACACAACATGTTACCATGCCGTACACCCCTACTCCAGGATATGATGTAATTGGTAATGAACATTATTTAACTGGCATAGAAAATATAAATCATACCCTGTTATGGCTGAAAAGCCATGCTGGCAAAGAGGACTGGCTGCACATGTGCAAAAGTAAGTCACATGGGACCTGAGTTCATGGCCAAGTCTTAAGTTCAAGGAATCAGTCGGGAGGCACTGGTGCTGATAAGCTGGCGTAATCGCCTCAATGACTCAACCTTCAAACACAATAATAGATGAAATTGTTTTAACAGAGCAACTGATGGTCATCAACCTGTTCCCTCTTCCTATGAAAGTTCTCCTTTGTTCTCCCACCTGCCCAGACATTAAGAAGATATCACGATTCCCATCAATGCTTTCTCACCTAATGCTAAGGCCATTAGTTTGTTCAAGATTCCATTGCTTGTTCTGCCAGAGAGCCATTAAAACCTTCCCCTTCAGGTCAGAAAAAGAATATTCAAACCCTGGCTCTGAGCTTGACAACTGGTAGTACATTGGACATAGGCCATCACTCTGGTGTTTAGATTCCTGTTCTTGTGCTACCCTCAGACCCCTAGTCTGAGCCACTTTGCTTCATCTCTTCTCTTCAGTATAGGTAAATTTCATCCACTTCATTCTAACTCCTCACTATCCAATTCCTTTCATTCTATCAGCCTTGTATGGTTGTGAGTCTGCTTGAATCTTGCATGTGTTTGTGATTCTTCCCCCAATAAAACATTATTTTAATCTCCAACTGATGTCCCTGCATTCGTGCCAGTATACACAGGTGAAAAGATCCTGGAAGTTGCCCTCCCCTCTCAGGCCTCCTTTTGAGCTAATAATTTTTTCCAAGGAGGCATTGGCATTGTGGGTAAAACTCTGAGTCACTCGCCTTTTGGGGTAACAAACAGCAACAATAGATCTGAAAAGAGTAGCATCTAAGTATGGTGTGTGTCTATGTGTTGGGAAAATGCAGAATGCATTGTGGCTGGAAAGTGGCTTTGCTGCATTATGAAGCACAGAAGCTTTATTCAGATATTCAAAACATTTTGTTGTTGTTGTTGTTGTTGTTGTTGTTGTTGTTGTGTGCCTTCAAGTCATTTCTGACTTACGGAGACCCTAAGGTGAAACTATCACACGGTTTTCTTGGACAGATTTGTTCAGAGGGGTTTATCTTTGCTTTCCTCTGAGACTGAGAGAGTGTGACTTGCTCTAGGTCACCCAGTGGGTTTCCGTGGCTGAGTGGAGATTTGAAGCCTGGTCTTGAGACCCATAGTCCAATGCTCAAAAAGCTGTATTATGCTGACTCCCATTCAGAAGGTAGGAGTTGTAATACGTACATCAGGAATGGGCACCTCTGTTGTCCTTAAACACAGTCAGTGAAAATGCAGAAGAGCCATCAGTATCAAAAGCTAATTTGAAATTGACCAAACTGTGGTTACTAGTCTACCTCTATTTTCTTTTGTTGCTTGGGGTGGAGAATCTAAAAAAAATAATCCTAATCCAACAAAAATTTTCTTCAGTTTATGAATGCTGTTATGGAGGTAGGGAAAATGATATATTCTGCTCCCTTTCAAGTTTGAGTAGATTGGTTATATCAATAAAAAAAGAAAAATGGATACTTTTGTGAGGCAGAAGATCTCTGGGTTGAGTTTGAGGATACAATAGGCTAAATCCACCTACTAGTCCTAGCTGGAGTACACTTATTGATAGACATACACATTTTTATTAATTCCATCCTTGCAGGCAAGAATGAATAATCTGATCAATTTTCTATCTGCTGCAAGAGTGTCCTTTAAAAAAACCTGCATAATTTTCCAGGACTATTTAGATTTGGGGCTTGTTGTGCAAAATCCAACAACAAACTCACATAGTTTTGTTTTTTTAAATTAGAAGACATGATTTTTGCCATTTCTGCATTAGCCTGTTACAGTGCTATTGTTCTGCTTTCAACATTCTATGGAATCCTGGGGTTTTCAGTTTAGGGAGGGGTCTTTGAGGCCCCTCCCTAAACTGCAAGCCCCAGGATTCCACAGGATGTTGAAGGTGGAATAATAGTACTGTAACAGGCTAGTGCGGAAATGGTCTCACTGTACTGGAATGACGTTTAATGTACATTTTTTGTGTAGAAATTGTTTCTTGAGCAATACAAAAGAATCACAGGCCCTTTCCGCATGAGGCGAGTGAATCGCTCCATGCTGTTACTTACTGGCTCTTCTTGGGTCCGAAGTAACGCAGACTTTCCCTTGAGCCCTTCCTCAGGGCTCCTCCATTAGTGCAGGGCGAACCGGAGCAGTGTGAGGTCTGTGGATCCGCACTGCTCCAGCTCAAAATGGCGGCTTCCGGTGTCTTCGTGGGAGTGGACCAACTGCTGATGCTGGCCATGCCCACAGCCCGCCCTCCACTGATCACAGGCTTGCATTGGTGCGAGCCTGTGCATCTGCACAGGTAAGTAGGAACGCAGTGGCGAGTTCCAGAAAATGTAAAGACCTGATTTTTCCAGTCTTTACTTAGTGCGGAGGAGGATCACTTGGGGGCATGTTGGATTGGACTGAGGTGCGGAACTAAGTTAAATAGTCCGCACCTAGTCTGATCCAAGGTGTGGACGACCTCCGTGCCAGGACACCTTGGCCCGTTTTAACTGCCTTGTGCGGAAAGGGCCATAGTTTGTTTTCAAAAACCATTCCAGGACATTTCAGCACAGTAGAATTTTGTGCAGAAGAAATTCCGAACATGGAAGGATTTTTCAGCATATAGATTTCCTTGGCAGGAAATCCCCTCTTCATTTAGTATTAGAAAATTGTTGTATATTCTTGACATACCTATCCACCTAAGCCACACTTATGTAGTCTCAGCTACTGTGGGTTGATCTAACAATCGGATAAAGACTGACGGTCAGAATCCTGTTAGTTAATCTGAACTAGAATAGATACAGTATATTAACTGCCAAATGGTGAGTCTGTTTGGGAATATGAGAGGTAGTGCTGTGTCTTTCACAAGCAGGGTAATTATTATTCACAAGCAGAAGGTGAGGAACAACCAGCCCCATAATACCAACTCCATCACACAGAGTCTAGCAGAGAAATAAAGCAGGTTTAGTCTTCTAACATCAGTTTACTTACAAATACTAAAGATTATATAACATCATGTGTTGAGATGCACTACAAAGAGGATAACAAACAAATTCAGGCCAGCTGCAGCTTGGCTGATGCAAGAAGAAAGAGGACATGGCTAAGAGCAACAAACAGGAAATGATATGGTATGTCTAAACTCTTAGAGAGACACACAGTCTAACATCTACTGAGTATAGGAAAGCTATATTTGCTACTTCCAAGAGTGTTAATGCATAGCTAAATCAAGTTGATTAATGGGTGTAGTTTTGTAAGTATTAACAATAGGATTTAAGCCACTGAATCCTGGTGGTGGTGCCTCTTTGCTGGTCTACAGCCCTTTTCTGGTTCCTGTAGACCAATTCCCCGATAACATCTTTCTATTTAGTTAAGATGTAAAACTTAGAAGTGGGGAGGACCAAGCTATATTCATTGCTTGTTTTGGCCACTAGCCTGAAAGCTAATCACCAGATGGATTTGTCCCTAGTTAGGTGTCAACCTTAAGTGTGACATACACTTTCATTATATCACAGGCACACTGATTTCAGAGGTTTTGCTAGGATTGGTTTCTCAAACAGTGCAATAAAGAGGGATTATTTTGCAGGTGGTCTTTATGTGCACTTTCTAATGAACACAGGTAGATAAGTCTACATTCTACCTTAAATCGGATGGAGTGAAAAGACTGACCAGTTTTTGTAGGAGAGTTTCAAGGTTTTTTTAGCATCTACAGTGGAAAAAGGAGAAGAAACTTTCAGTTGTATAATACTAACACTGAAGGACAAAAATACAGAGCTCAGATATTTTAGTGAGGGTTGAGGAAACTAGAGCCCTAAATAAAAAATAAAATAAAAATAGTCAGGCTGTTTTAACCTTTTATGTTTCTTTTTACACTTCTGTGGAAACCTATTCAAGTTTGCAAACTATTTCCTCTTCAATTTGAATCCATTTTTTCCCCAGAGGTGACCTTTTTTTTTTTTTAAGGAAAATGTTTTTTCTAGCTAGCAGAAAGCCAGCGTTGTGTATTAGTGATAGAAAAATCCCCCAAAGGTAACAATGACACAAATGGATGCCCTATCCTATGGAATTTATACACTATTCTATTTTGTTTCTTTTTCCTCTTCCGAATTTCTTCCAGTTCCTCCATTGGTTGTGTTAAATAGGTATGGCAACTGCAAAGAATAGGGGACATGATACTATATGCAGGAACTTTCTATCATAGAACTTCCCATTTGTCTGTACTGCTCAAAATATCATGAGGCCAACCGTGATAAAGCTCTGAAAGTAATCTTTGTTGAAATGAGATAAAAAAAAAAATTCACCTGTGTCTGCCAGAAGCTGGTATTATTTAATTTGGTTCCTCATGGAAGACATACATTGTGGGAACTCAAAACCAGAATGTGAGAGGGGGTTGGTTTGGACTACAGCTCCCAGAAACCTATCAGCCAGTATGGTCCAGGGATTCTGGTAGTTGTAGTTAATAAAAGTAACTTTTCCAAGCTCTGCTTAAAAAGGAAAGTGTCTACGCTTGAAGAATTCATGATATGAAAGTCTGGATGTTTGTGTTTGATTTGTGATGCATCATTCCTGTCCACAAATCCTCACTTGCTATTGAAAGGGTGTAGCTCCACTTTTGAAAAGAGAACCTTCAGTATTAAGTGAGATATCATTGTGGCAACTTGTTGCAAAAAAGTATTATTAAGTAGTATAAGGTGCTCTGGAATACTATTGTTCCCCTCTGCCAATGGCACCAGCTGGCATTTTAAGGAAAGAAGAAGGAAATCTTTCCCAGAGAAACATCACTGTGGGTCACATATCATTGATGAGACTCTTCATTAGCCAGCCCCTTGATTAAAAATATTCGCAGAGTAGATGTGTATCTACATATCTTGTCTGCATTAACTTTCAGTTTGCTCACCTTCATGCATGCCAAGATCTTCAGATATTGGTTGAAGGTTTTCACCACTTTTTTCACATCAGAAGATGGAAAAAGTCCATGTTATCGGCTTCCTGATGACTCTTTAGCTCAAAGCTCTGGGTGTCCTCTTCGGTTGGTTTCATCTAGATCAGGGATGCGAACCTTCTGCTCATGGGCTGGAAGTGGTCTGCAGGGTTTCCCTAAGTGGATCACAGCTTGTTTTTCCAGTTATCTGCTGTTGCTATTTAAAGATAAGAGCTTATTTTAATTCTGGGAATTCATCTATGATTTGTAGCCTGGGAAGCTGTTGGACTGGGCTTACTCCTGAGCATACACACAAATGATTGAGCAATGCTTTGTATTTTTGGTGGAGAAGTATCCAAACAGCTAAGAACTGCATATCATATTGCTATACTTAGTCCATTTCCACACTAGCCTGTTATAGCGCTATGATTCCATTTTCAACATCCTATGGAATCCTGGGGTTTGCAGTTTCGGGAGGGGCCACCTGGTCCCTCCCGAAACTGCAAACCCCAGGATTCCATAGGATGTTGAAAGTGGAATCATAGTGCTATAACAGGCTAGGTAGGAAATGGCCTCAGTCTAAGCTTTGTCTCCTGCCCATTGGCCCATCCAAATATGGAATTCAGCTCCTGAGACTAGTCTTGAATTGGAATGTGCATCTGTCGGGGGAAAAAAACCTCCCCGACATTGCTATAGATGCCTAAGAGCATTGAATACAAATTGGAAGCTTCTGTTCCCCACAGGCCAGTAGCCCAATATTTCAGCACCTTCCTAGAGACAAGGGCTGAGTTTACTAAGACAATTACCAATGTGTAACGTAGAATTATGCATTTGTGACGAGTTCACATTCATGATCCCTGTGTGTTCACTGCTTTAGTGAACACATAGGGATTATGAAAGTCCCTCAGTTCCCACTTACAGGGCAGCAGCCATTGTGATTGACAGGGATCAGTTACCCTGTTGCTTGAGAAACATCTGGTTTATGTTCCCACCAGCCCTTACGTAAGTGATCTCTGGTACAAGAGAGAACTGCAATTGTCTTCTGCTAGTCACAATGGAGATCATTCACCTGAAGTCCTGGGAATGTCAGTTAACTGCTTCCTGTTCAACAAGGGAATAGACCCCTGTTGATTGCAGTGGTTGCTACCCAATAAATGCGAATTGGGTGGTCAAGCTACATAATTATGGTGGTTATGTAGCTGATAGAGAATTCCAGCTACTCTCTAGAAAGGGCTGATACCTCTGAAAAAATATGTTCCAGCCATATTCCAGTAAATTGATTCGTAAGGATCTGTGTATCCTGACAAAGAGATGGCTCTTGGAATGTGTCAGGCTCATCTCTCTCTCTCTCTCTCTCTCTCTCTCACACACACACACATACACAATTAAAACCTCTATACTGTACTTCACACCTAGTTCTCAAGTGGATACAATTGTGTTTACAAGTATTCAGATAAAATATTTAAACTGGGAAGGAAGAAGCTTACATGTAACAGTTATGACATTTGAAAAGTGCTTTTTTTAAAAAAAGCTGGTCTTAATCATAACTGCTTGGGATTTTATGGAACTTGAGAAATCTGCCTTGACAGTTTTACCACCCAGATTTAATAAAACCAAAATTTCAGCACTTCAGGTTTACACTAGGGGGAAAGAACTCTCTAAGTCTTTTTTTTTTTTTGCATATTTAATACACCAAATGGCATGGCATTAGACATTCTCCCCATCTCCTTTCTTTGCAAATGAAACCTATTATTTAAAGACAAAGTCATATCCTTCTGGAAACATACATTCATTGCATGTTTTCAATTTGTTGCTGTGCCATAGCATGTGAATCAAATGCATGTTGTTGTGGGAGGGAAGGGGAACCACATGATTAGAGTCTTTTCCTCCTACCCACAGCTTGTGAAGTTAATTAAAGACAATTAGAATAATAGTTTTAGAGCATCCGAAATAGTTACCATTATGGTTGCAATTTAAAAAGTAACCATTCACTTTCTTTTTCTCAAAAATATCTAAATTAGTTAATACTTAGTTTTGATGCAGTTGCTATTTGCTATCAGTTGGCTTTGACTAATGACAATCCTATGAATGAAACACCTCGATGAGCCCCAGTCATCAACATTCGTGCTTAAGTCTTGTGTACTTAGGGCTGTGGCTTTCTTGATTGGGTAAATCCACCTCTAACATCATCTTCCTCTGTTTCTGTTGTTTTCCAATTGACACCTTTGTTTTAAAAAAAATATCCAGATTCTTGTATGTCCAGAATCCTGAATGGCAGTTGCAAATGCATAACCCAGAGTTACACATTTGTGACTGCTACAAACACACAAACCTTACATATCCTCTAGTTTAGGTGCTAATAAGGACTATGAATGTTCCCCAATCCCCACTTATCAGGTAGGAGCTGCTGCAATTGATGAGGGTTTGTTCCCCTGTGGATTGGGAAGTTGCTGGCTGATGGTCCCACCTTGCCTTTCTTGACTCATCTACAGTGGCAGATGGGATTGCCACAGAGTCCTGTTTTTGCCTCTCACACCAAAAAGAGTTCATGGGAGGCAATGGAAATGGCAGACAGCTGCTTTCCAATTGACAGGAGAAAAGACCCCCATTGATCACAAAAGCTGCTACTTCGTAAGAGGAGTTTGGTTGGATCAGGGAGATAGTCACAGCATAGCAATGTAACTACAGTGCTTATGCACTTGTAACTCCCAAGCAGGATTTCAGCTCTGAGTGTTGCAAGCCACTGGGCTGTGGCATCAAACTCAAACTCTTCCAGTCCAGTTTGTCACTGCTTCACCACAAGAGAGAATGAGGCAGCAGCAAATGCTAGCACTTGAACAATGTGATATTCTTCAACTAGCATGTAGTGAGGCCACATCACAAACTCAGCCACACTGCAAAAGGACTGAAATTATCCCTTTTTAAATTTCAGAAACAATGTAACTTTTTGTGAAGAAGGAATACATTACATATAACTAGTTATTTGTAACCCATTATTTCCAAGTTCTGATTTTATTGATACTACATAACACACGTAGCATGGATGACAGCATAATTCACAGGGAACTTTATGGCATGAGACACAGCGGGCACAACCTATAACAGAGGTCGTTAAGCTACTTGCTTTGGCTTACCTTTCTCCTTATTTCCCACTGGAAATTGCCAAAATGTTCACATTTTTTCAAAGAAGAAAGGGAAAGAACTTTAAAGTTTAAGAAACTGGAACTGTAGGAGGTAGCAAAAGAAATTTTTCTATCTTGGCAGAGGGCTTGAAACTTCAAAGTCTGTATTTGAACCCCCATACAATTAACAATTTTTGTGGCACTGAGATACTATGGTTGCTTCTTTCCTTTTCCTGACAGGGTCTTCATTTTTAATAGCTATATGGCAGATAGGGTTTTCTCCATTCTGGGAAAAGCCAGAACTTTGAAAACATACTTTCTGGACTACATTTGCCAGTGTTCCCAGCCAGCCTATGTATGTCCAAGTTAGCTGGGGATTCTGAGAACAGTCATCCAAATATAACTCTTCAGAGCTTTGGGAAATAATACACGGACTAAGTATGACAAGTGAAGGTGGGCCAAGATCCTACATTATCAGATTAACTATGATGATGGAGCTCCATCATTGTAGTTATGGCTCATGCTGCAATACCTCAAAGACTTATCTTTGCTGCCTGGTAGCATGCTAGCCAAAGCATTTCCAAGGCACTGGAGATTGTGGTGATGGGAAATGGCACCTGTAGCACTCTCCTGGCCACAGGGAACATCAAAAAGAGGGAGAAGGAAAGACTTCTTGGGGTCCTGCCACAACTGCTTGTTTCAAAGTGCCCTCCAACTGTGAGAGTACTGCAGAAATCATTACCAAGTTCCCCCATCTCCAGTGCCTTGGGAATGCTTTTTTTTTGCGGAGAGGCACTGCCAGGCTGGAAAGGTAGGTTTGGGGATCACATTTTGTTGTTGTGTGCCCTAAAGTCATTTCTGACTTGTGGTGACCCTAGGGTGAACCTCTTATGAGGTTTTCTTGGCAAGATTTGTTCAAAGTGGATTTGACTTTGCTTCCCTCTGAGGCTAGAAGACTGTGACCTGCCCAAGGTTACCCAGTGGATTTCCATGCCCTAGTGGAGATTTGAATCCTGGTCTCTAGATCGCAGTCCAATGCTCAAACTGCCACACCATGCTGGTTGTCATGCTTGATCATATTCGGTCACTTACAAATGCAGTGGTCTCAGACTGCTATAAATGGGTAGTGATTGCTGAGGACAGCCTTAAAAACCCAGGTAAATTTTGAGACAAACACTAGTGTCCTTGTCAGTTTTTTCCACTAATCTTGCTGCTCAGACCAATGGCAGCTGTTATTTTATTCTATTCCTTATACTCTGGCTGCTTCCCAAAGCTGGGATTCAAGGCAGTCAGTGTGTGGCTGGTGGAGCTCTCCAAAGTGCTGAACCTATTCTGCAGCTATGGTTAGACACTATGGCTAGGTCTATGAAAGTCTAGATTAAAGCCTGAAACAGGTTCAGCATCTCACTATTGTAGAAGCCACTTGCTTCTACTGGCTTAGGAGCTAAACTTTTTTCTGTACCAGCGATTTCTATGTGATGTGTTAAAGTAATAACATCACCTGAGTGGTAACACCATTAATTTTTAAAAGCAATATACTATAATGACTGATAGCATTAGTATATTGGGTGGGTGGGGGATGAGTAATATTTCCTTGTGGCTCTTATTCATTACTTTCTTGGGATCATTTTGGAAGATTTCTTTGGGCATTTGTGTATTTTTCAGTGCTTTAAAAAAGCATTTTAAAAATAGCACACTAATAAAATTTCACCAGTGAGTAATGTAATGAGTTACTTTTCAATAACTAGTGATGAATAATGCAAAGTTTTACCTTGTCCCCATTATAATGAGTAATGGGAATAAATGTTCCAAACACTGTGCTTGTCACCCAGGAAACCTAAACTGCTAATCTGGAGCTCACAATGGCTGGTTGTCCAAATCATGTGTTTTAAACGAAAGCTTCAAAAGCATAGAACTTTAACCCCACAAAAGCAGTCAATCTGTGTACAAATGTACAGATATGGTAGGTTAGGAATAAAGCGACTGGTCCTGCCCCCTAAACTCCAGTCCCATGAGGTTCCTCCTGTCTACAGACCTGCAGACCAATGCATCAAGCTGTATATTTGAAATCTGCACACTCCGTTTGTGAACAGCAGAGGGTGTATAATCAAATTCTATGCATAGAGGTCAAGGTTAGACCCTAATCCCTTCCTTCCACATCAGAGGTGTGAATGCTGCAGCCTTTATATGTTGTTGGACTGCAGATCCCAGCAGACCTAGCAAGCACAGCCAATGGTGAAGAATAACAGGAATAGCAGTCTAATAATATCTGAAGAGCCACACAATTTCTGTCCTTGTTCCACATGTATGCCTGCACACACGTTGACCTGTATAATAGTCTTTTGCTGAAATAACAGATTTTTTTATTCTCGTCAACTCCAAAATGGTGCTTCATGGAACTTCTGGCCATACTCTCTTTTTTTAAAAAACTCAACCCAATGGCCTCTGATTTTCTGTTTAAAAAATAAGAATGCACAATCTGAGAAGGAGAACTTAGAGGGAGTTCCAGTTTACTGCATCTTCTAAACTGTTAGATAAATTTTAGAACTATTACTATTACTCTAGCTTACTGCCATGGAGAGAGAGAGAGAATGAGGGAGAAAGGGGCGGGGGCTGGAAGCTTTAATCAGCAGACTAATCAGATAAAGCTTAACTTCATTAAGCTTTCACAGCAATGACCAAAGTATTCCCTGCTTCCGCCATCATCTTTTGTTGGTTTTCGTTAAGTAAAGCAATTCTCCTTCCCCACTCCTAATCTCTTACAATGACAGCCAGCAACTCCAGTTGGCAATCTGGTTCACTGGTCTCTACTGCTACCCACAAAACCTGATCTAGCTTAATTAAACAAGAGATACCTCTGCATTTAGTTGTCTGTGAAGCTCTTTGATTTTGGAATTCTACAGTCACGGATGAAAGGTGAGAGAGAAAAAATCATTCAGTGAATGGAAACCACTTCCTTCCTTCCTTCCTTCCTTCCTTCCTTCCTTCCTTCCTTCCTTCCTTCCTTCCTTCCTTCCTTCCTTCCTTCCTTCCTTCCCAGGCTTCCATATATTGGATAATATCTGTATAGATGGAACAGCATAGCTATATTTAGTAAGTAGGTCATGGAGACTATTTCATTTGTTGAGCTGCAGAGTTCTACCCTTGTTCTTGTCTGTGTTCTCATGTGTGAGTATGTTACACTAAAAAAAAAATTCTGCTTGCATCATCAAAACAAAGGTCTGAGAGGACGACTCATAGAAATTTCATGAAGCATCAAAGCACAGATGGTAGAAGGCATATGCTCTTTCTTCAGTTGTAAGTTTTTCTTCTCTGTTGTGAAGACTTTTCCTCAGCAGTCTCTTAGAAGAACTTCTTGTGGACCCATATGAAGATGATTAAGAAGAAACAAAACAAACCAACATTGCAATCTGGATTGGAACCTTCCCAGTAAAGGACGATAACAGTTCTCGCCCTAATGAATTAAAGACAGAAGTAGTTGTTACCCACAAAGGAGATCTGCTGCCAGAAAGGTATCCCTCCATCCGGTCCTTTTTCTATTCCCTCATAGCATATAACAATAGAAATGCATGACCTGAAGTCACAGCAATTTCTGTTTCTCCATTTTGTTCACTGTATAATATCCAGATGACTGAGGAACACTGGGAAATGGATTACATATGTTTCAAGATTACACATTACAGAACAAAAAGAGAGAGAAAACTTCTAATGGGAAAGGTACTTATTGATAGTGGTAATGTATGCCATTGTATAAAAGTATACAATATCCCCCCTAACACAGTTAGAGTCTTTACCCTAAAGTCACAGTGGTCTGTGGTAAAAATCCAGATGCCCAGTTAACAAGCAAACAAACCCCAAAACTAAGCTAAGACAAGGAGTTAGAATCAAGAACAGTTGTCACTGCAGTACAAGGTCAGTGGGTTCCTATGGCCAAATGAGGAATCAAACCCAGCTCTTCAGGGTCATGGTCCAACACTCAAACCGTTACACCACACTGGCTCCCTATACTGGGTCTTAGCAGTGTTTATAATTTGTTTTTTTTTATAATATTTTTATTGAAAATTTACTTTTGAAAATAAAAGCCCCCCCTTCCCACTTCCATTTACTTCCATTTACAATTCCATTTCCCAGTTGAATCTGCTTATTTTCATTACATACATTCATACATGTATAATTTCTGCTTAACAAAGAGAAAAACGATTACATTGTTTCTTTTTCATTTCTCTACCTTTCTATCTTTATCCAATCCAAAACTACTCTCCATTCCCTTTCAAAATTCTGGATAGGTTTATTTTTCAAAGAAAATGTTATTTTTTTCTGTCTCTACCATATCCAGAATTTTCCATTCTTGAATATCAATATATTTCCTTTCTTTCCAATATTGCACATATGTCAACCTTGCAGCAGTTATTAAATATAATAATATCTTCTGATGACATCTTATTTCTCTTTGTTGCCCTAACGTATTTAACAAATAAAACTCTGGTTTCATTTCAAAATTCAAATTACAAATTCTTTGAATTTCATCCTGTATCTCCTTTCAAATTTTTTTTGCTATCCTACAGGTCCACCACATGTGAAAAAAAGACCCCCATCTTTTCACCACATTTCCAACATCTTCATTTCCATTTTTAGTTATTTTTTGTAATCTTTCTAGGGTCATGTACCATCTGTGCAACATTTTATAAAAATTCTCTCTTAAGTTTAGATTTGGTGTGAATTTTATATCAATTTTCCATGCTCTCTCCCAAGCTTCTAAGTTAATTGAATGTCCAATGTTCTGTGTCCACCTAACCATTGTATCTTTAACAACTTCTGATTCCATTTCGGCAGTGTTTATAATTTGGATTACAGTCAGTTGTAGTTTGCCCCAGATCATAGTAGGGCAGGGTATCTAGAGTACCAATGAGATATATTTATCCTGCCTGGGGCGCTTCCATAGAAGCAACCATGCTCTTTGCTGGTTGCCCCCTTGTCACTGATGGTGGTTGCCCCCTTGACATTGATGCTGGTTGCCCCAGTGGCTGTGATGTAAGGGGCTTTGTTGCCTTTCTCTGTTTTTTTCCCCCTTGTTACAGATATAGAGGTTTGTGGTCACACCCTGTTTAGTTTTCTGTTGATAAACACATGCACATATATAGGAGGTGCAGCAAGTGGTCTCTCAGTGTACTTGTCGGGATCCTAACCATGATGGCTGCTAATGGATGTTAATATGTTTACTAATCAATGTTCCTTAAGCATGGAGCATTCCCTCTGTGGGGCCCTATGATGACTCGTTCAAAAGAAATATGCCTTGGATATCTTGACTGTATGACGGTCTAGTCAAGAAAGTAGTTTTCAAAGAAATAACTATGTTAGTCTCTTGCAGCATAAAAGAAAGAAAGAAGGAGGAAGAAAAAAAGTGGCAGCCCCTTTAAAGCTAACTGGTTTTTATTCTTACATGAATTTTCATGAAAAAAAACCCCACTTTTTTGGATGCAGTACCAAGTGATATTAAGGTTTCTAGTATAGAGTGTATTTATATAATTGTGGGAATGTAGTAGAATGTATACAGGATCCAGAAAGATGCAAATCATGTGCCTTGCTCAGCCCTTTGAAAATTTCAGGCAAGGGACATGATTTGCATCTTTCTATTACATTCTATTGGAGCAATCCACCCATACTTCTCTCTGGATTGTTTACCCCATGCTTTTTGCTGGTTGCCCCTTCAGCATTGATGTTGGTTGCCCATATGGCTGTGATGTAGGCTTTTGTTGTTGTTGTTTTACTGATATATGGTGGTTTGTGTTCACAGGTTGTTTTAATAGTCTTCTGTTGATAAACATATTGTATGCTATTTGACCATACTTGTTTTCATTCTGCTTTGTCAAAACTGGTGTGTATGGAGGTGTTCAGCAGTCAGTGATCCACAAAATTGGACAGGGAGAACTTGGAGGAAGTGGAACAGTGGTTTGGCCTAATGGCTTACTCTCTCAACAGATTGTCTTCTTTCCAGCTCACACATGAGCTATTGCTTATCCAGGCCTTGCCTTGGCCACCTGGCCTTTCTGGCCAGGACACTGAAGAGATAGCCTAACAGATGATTTCTTCCCACTTCCCTTATTGTTGTTTTGGTGTCTGGCTGTTCACTGCAAAAAAAAGCTGCATACCCTCCAACTGTCCTGATTAATCTTTTGTCATTTCACTTTTCAGGTGCTTGAAAAATGTCCCAGTTTCTTTCTCCTTAGCCCAATTTCCCCCCTTGTCCTAGCTTACCTCAGTTGCTGAAAACCAAGTTCAAAGTACAAAAGCAGTCTGTACTCGGTTAATACAGGAGTGGGGAGAAGAGAAGAGGGAGATATTTCCCTTCCCTGCAGACTCAAAAGCAAATTGTTGCAGCCTCTCCTAGCTTGTGTGATCTTCCATATTAATAACTTTTGACACCTCCACCACATTCTAATATTGCTTGGCCACATGTTTGCTGATTTTGACCTATGAAATATTGAAGGTATGAATTTGTGGTCTTAGATTATGCTTACCACATCCAGACTCTTTTACATAATACAGTAAAGGGGGAGGCTAAGATGGCAGCAACCCGGTAGGATGCTATATTCAGAGCTCCAGTGTTTTCACTTTTTAACAAGGTTTTTATTAGCTCTATTACTCCCTCAAACCGTCTCGTTGCTAAACTTTGTTTGAGGTTTTTTAAAAAAACAACTTTGTTTAACTTATCTATTTGTTAACCTTCCTTTGCCATGAGCCTTTTAATTTAGCCTGCTAAATGTAAACGTTATCAGGCCTTCTGCAAATTAACTGATTAGCCGACCTAGCTGGCTGGAATCCCAGGAACTATAGAAGAATCCAAAACATCCTATTGGGAAGCTATTAAAGCGAAAGAGAACTGTTTTTAGGACAACATTTGGTGTTGTGATCTACCTTATTAGTAGAGCTGTTGGAATAAGCTCGACGGAAAGAGAATTGCATTCAGAGCTCCCCAGAGAAGGCAAGAGATCATGGTTGTAACCAGAGCTCAGAGAAGGCAGGGAAGAGTTACAGAATGCACTTCTTCATCCACACAAAAGACTATTCTGGACTTCTGCCAGCAAATGGGAACTAGAGAAACATTTATGGAGAAGACCAAATGCAAGGATAGTTCCATCTCTGCTTTTTCTGCAACAGAAGCTCTGAACTCTATTCTTTCGGGGGATAACAACATCAATAAAGACTTTCTGGAATTCTCAGCAGTGCTATGTGACCAGGAACAGGAACAGGTGGGTAATTGGTCCCTGTATTCAGAACTCTCATGTGAAAATTCTTACTCTGCTCCCTCTGCTTATAACACTCCATGGCCTACTTCAAACTCAGTACAAGCCCAGCCTTTGGCTAAGGATACAGATAAAGTAGGTCAGGAATTTCTTGCAGAAGTGTATATATATGTTTACGGGACCAATGCCTCCTCACAGCACAATCTAATGAGGAAATCTTCCAATCCATGGATGACCTAAGAAAGGAAATCTCTCATCTTAAAGCCAACATTCAGGTCCTAATGGGTCTAATTGAAGCAGGGATTTTAATAACAGCTCCTGCTACAACACAATTTAACCATGAATCTGATAAAAACTTTACTTCCACTGACCTGCAGGCGGAAATTTCTCTTAGTAATAAGAGTGACCTTGGGGGCTCTTCAGGTGACCTTCTGCAGGATTGGGAAAACCAGAATATGGCTCCTTTAAATAAATCATCAACTGGAGTACAGAAGGACGCATATCTGAAATATCTCATCTCACTCTTTCTGATCCCAACCTGATCATAAAAGATTAATGGCAAGAGGATCTAGCTACTGAACCTGAAGAGGGAAATATTGTTAAGGAGTCAGATGGCTTGGAAGTTGAACTTGAGGACTCAAGGGTGGAAAAAAACCAAACAGAAGAAGATCTGGACCAAATTAGGACTACCATTAGCGAGATCTTTCAGTCCAATTCTGATTTCTGTGTGTCTATTTTTAATTGGCCGCTAAAACGAGCAGATGGTTCATGGAAAGAAAATACAGATGTGTTACATGAAATCTTAGCAATAGCTGGAACTTCTGAGGAGGAATTAGGAGGATTATCCGGTTTGTGCTTATATCCTAGGGGGCAAAAGGGAATCAGAGATGTTATTGAATTATCCTTTTCATGTTTGGGTCACTGTAAAACCTTTTGGGCTTCACTTCCAAAATTTAGAAATAATAACATCTCTTTTAAGTGGGGTAGGTATAACTCAGGCCAACACCTTATTCATACCTACTCACACAAACAAGCTACTTTGTATAGAAAAGATACTAGGCATTCTGTTTCTGGAAAGCCTAAACGGATTTTATACTTAATACAGTAAAGGATATCTCTGTGTTGTGCTATATGTTGTATTGATATTGTGTGCCACCCTGAAACTTTTACCAAAGGAGGGCTAATATTACTTCAAATACATATCACCATCATGGAGTGATGATCGTGGGCATGGAATATAAAGACATCCCTAAAAATAAGCTGTTACAATTGCACTGTAACTAGGACCTCAGTAGGCAAGCATATATTAAGATAAGTTTTATAAGCCATTGCAAACTCATATATTACCTATAGGGCTATGCCAGATAGGTAGGTAGGTAGGTAGGTAGGTAGGTAGATAGATAGACAGATGCTTTAAGAATTTTTTTTTAAAAAATGCATCTTTTGGGGATCGTACATTGAAACAACACAGGTTGTCATTTGATTTTTTTTTTTAAAAAAACACATTTCATACATCAGATTCCTCTGTGCATGTTATGAGCATAATCTAAGCAACATTTTTTCACCTGCTGCTACCACAATGAGAGAAAGGGTGGGAAACTGCAGTATGGTCATTAACTTATGTGATTGCAATGCTTAGATAACACTGCAAGGATACTCAGGGGATAGCACTATGAAAAGCTGATTAGCATTTTCTGTGCCAGGATGGTTTATTTTTACCTGGTTTGTCTGTAACACACGCTGATATGAGCTAGTACACAACCAGTGGAGCCTCATTTAATGAAATTTTCTATGAGAACAAACTACAGCATTAACACAATGTAGCATTTGTTAGAATTGTACAGACCAAAGGAAGGCAGAGTGTGGCTTGAATTGTTTATTTTTGCTGTGACAGCATAGTTCACAGTGCTAGAAGCCATGCAGAAAGCTAGATTTCTTCACATTGTGAAGAAAGCAATATAGAAAAGCTACCTATGAGTAACTGGAACCCTCAGTTATTATTAATACAATGTGATCAGGTATGGCTATTCCCCAACTTTGGCCTAGCTTTGAAAGGCAACAGAAAGGGTTCTTTGGTGAAGAATGGGCATATGAAAGAATCCTATGCTGTAAAATTCACAAAAGAAAATTATTGCCTATATTTACCATGAAGGACTGGGGCTTTTTTAAAGAGTATTTGTTAAGTACCCTAAAAGCACAAGATCCTGTCTGATTTTGAAAACCAAGCAGGGTCATCTCCGGTTAGTTCTAGGATGAGAAACCACCAATGAATACTAGATGGCTGTGCTTCAGAGGAAGGAACCAGCAAAACCAGCTCTGAGTACTGCTTACCTAAGAAAGCCCTATGAAATTCATGGGGTCACCAGAAGTTGACAGGCAACTTACATACATACATACATACATACACAGCAGAAGACCTCCCAGTGATTATCAGGAGTAAATGTACTTTTCAAAAGTAATGGTTTGAAGAACAAAGAGCATGGTGGAGCAGATGAACACAGCCAGAGCTGAGGAATGAGGAAGTGGTTAATCAGGTTTGCTCCTTCTGACTGATTTTAGGTCTACCCTCAAGGTTTGCCAGCTGAAACTTTCCTGAGTGTAGCTGAAGTTTTCCTGAGTCTAGCTGAAGTTCTACATTCCCAGGTAACCTCTAGATTAGAT
The DNA here is from genome assembly GCA_030412105.1 of Cyclura pinguis. NCBI lineage: Eukaryota > Metazoa > Chordata > Lepidosauria > Squamata > Iguanidae > Cyclura > Cyclura pinguis. The sequence continues at coordinate 112,240,435 of CM059602.1, forward strand.
TATTGCACTATGATCTAGGTGAGGCTACCATTGAACACTGTTCAGAAATTATGGCTGGTGCAAGATACAGCACCCAGGCTTCTAATTGATCTAGATTAGAGGAAACATATCTCAGCAGCTTTGAAAGAACTTCACAGGCTGACAATTTGTTTCTAAGTTCAATTTAAAATGCTGGTTTTAACCTTCAGAATTCAAAATGACTTGAAATACCTGGAAGACTGTGTTATCTAGTCCTCCAAGTACATGGATCAGCCTGCACACCTTTTTAAATAACCAGCACCCTTGAATTAAGGTGAAACAGCATACCCTACAACATTTCACAGATTAAAACGGGGACACATGTAGTGAAAATGGGAAAAATGGGGAAAGAGAGTGGGGAAAATGGCAAATGTTATTAATGAGGAAGCACGCACAAGCTAGGGGAGGCTGCAGCAAGTTCCTTTCGCTTGAGCCTGCTGGGAAGGGCAAGATTCCACCCCTTTTTCCCCCCACTGAGGGTAATTGAGTTAACTGAGGGTAAGCCACTTTTGGAATTTGAACTCAGTTTGCAGTAATTGAAAGAACATAGGGGAAAGTGGGAGGAAGGGGAGGGAGTAACTGGGGCATTTTAAGAGTATCTGAAAAAGTGGAATGACAGAGGGCTAATCAAGATAAGGAGTTAATAAAAACCACAAATTTAGTCATATTTGGGATGGATAGAAATTGAGATTTCAAAAGTCTTGATGTAGGAGAATCTGAAACAAACAGATTTGTCCATTCAGGCTTGGGTTTTGAGTGTGTAACTCTCAAAAATTTGGCTTTGAACCCTACATATACACATATTAGAGCTGACATATCCATGGGTCTCCTTATCTGTAAAGACCTACCATGTGGGTAACCCAACTGAATCACAAGAACTTGCCACTCTTACCATGCATCCTTCCATGTTTCTTTCTTTCAGAGATTTTCTGCATCAGCTCAATTGAAAAAAAAAAGCAAATCCACAGGTGGGCTTTTGTTCATTTCTGTGGTTATTTCTGTATTATTTATTAATATGTGTGGCAGGCAGCGTCTGGGAGGCACAGCACTGTGGCAATGAGACACAGCATTGTATTCAGGTACATGTGGCAGGTGGTCACAACATGGTTCTCTCTCTGTGCTGCAGAGTTTTCAGAGAGTTCCTGGTAGTGGAATAGAAATTAGTACTTGCTTCCTTCAAAAACAAAAGTAGTGAAGAATTACATTCATAATGTATGTGGATATTTTCCTTGTTTGTTAATCTTGAGGAGTTGTTTGAATGATACACTATGCACAACCAGAAATCATGCTTAATTTATCATGTCTACTGCCCCTTGTAACATCACTCTTCACTCTTCACCATAACAAAAGAGATGCTTCCTACATCACAGGTTTTGGCCTCAAAATATCAAGGTCTGTGGTAGTCTTGTCCTGGAAACCCTATACTAGAGAAGACAGTCCTTCAGATATGGTTCCAAATTGTAATGGACTTTAAATACCATGACCAGCAATTTGGAACGAAAAAATTACTTTTGAGCTGCTTAGTCACAGAAAGCCTACATTTAAAGATTCTGCTTGGGTATGAATATCCCTAAAATGGAGCTCCCTGCAACATCACAAAGTCCTAGTGATCCTGAAATCATAAGGAAATTTGTAAAATACAATAAAAAATATAAACAGACAATGGCCATTTCCGCATGGGGCAAGGGAATCGCCCTGTGCCGCTACTTACCGGATCTTCTGGCTCCTCAGTCTGGTCCAGGCTGCTCCGGAGCAGTGCGTACCTGTCGCTCTGCACTCCTCCAGCGTCCAAAATGGCAGCTTCTGGTTGGTCGTGGGTCCCGACCAACCACTGAAGCTTGCCAGCCTAAAGCCCGCCCTCCGCAGATCGCAGGCTCACATTGGTGCGAGCCTGCGAATCTGCATGGGAGAGCAAGCACGCAATGGCACGTGCCGGCTTTTTGAAAAACCTGAAAAATCAGGTTTTTCAAAAACACACTGGAGGACCACTTGGGGTTGCTCTGGAGCAGACTGAGGTGCAGATCTACACTAAGTAGTCCGGACCCAGTCTGCTCCAAGGTGCAGACGTCCTCCATGGAGGACGCACTGCACCGTTTTATTTAACCCGTGCGGAAATGGCCAATATTTGCTTGATAGAACTCATTCTTACCTCTGCATATTGAACATTATTAAAAAATTAAATTAGATTGTAAAAACTCAGCTTGATTACTAAAGGATGGAGGAAATTTTTGTCCACTAAGTATTTGGATGTAAATTTATTCATTCTTTGATTTCTATTCCAACTTTACTCCCAAAACTGGAAATCAAGGCAGTTTACAACCAGCTTAAAAAAAAAATTACAAACACTAAACTTTATTCAAACACAACTAAGCTTGCTATTTCCCCATTTCTGAACAAAGATGGTATAACAGACAGATTAGAAAAAAGTGTGCCTAAAAATGAATTTATTAATGAGGAAAAAACTTGTACAAAGGCTATGTTAGGTGCAAATCTGTCACATATTTGGAATTGAAATCCATATGAAAATGTGCTTGAATTTCCACATTGCTTTTTTAAAAAATAAAGTAGAAACTAATGTTGATGTGAGACTGAATATCCTGAAGGTCAGGACACAAGAAACTGAGAAAAACTGAAGCTGTCAGATTTATTTATCCATTTGTAAGGCACCCTCTTATTCAACAAACCCTATTAATCATGGTTCCTGTCTTCCTCCCTCCTTTGCCATCCAGGTACCAGCACATAACTTCCATCCTTCTTTACCTGAATGAAATATATTCTGACAAAATATTACTAAACACAAACATGAATTGAGAAATCAATACCATCGGTGTTAGGAACTTGTATCAGATTGCATCTTTCATAGTTATGCTTGTTCCATGAGGCCTATTGTTCAGCAAACGAGAATGTCCTAGGGAAAAGAGATAGCTATCAGTCCTTTCCATCTTTACAGAGCAACCACTTAAGATTAAAGCTCAAGGAACAAAAGAGTTTAAAAAAGCACATGTCCAAGAACACAGATTTAGGATGTGGTGGATGGTGCAATCTACAATGCTTACATTCCCACAGCAGTTGTACAGCTTTGTGCTTCTCAGTTGCCTCGGCCTCCTGTAAATGGGTTGTTCCACCCATGTTCAGAGCACTGAGCATGTTAGTACAGATGTTGGCTTTGCCTTCTCAGTTTAAAGAAGTAAGGCTGAAAACTCTACTTGGAGAATAAAAATGAACACATGGTTCAATTAACAATTCCTTTTTTGCCTTTCAAGTAGGAATATGAAATTTCAGATTAAAATTTCATATACAGATTCACTACTCAGCATACTACAAGGCAGAGTGAGACACTCTCCTCAGGCACCACATGCTGGGAGGTAGCAGCAAACTTTAGGGAAAGAGAGACAGCCTGGTGCCCCTTGAGCTAATCTGCCACCTTCGGGTGCTGTGGAGGAGAGTATACTGTGTTGAAGCAGGGATGTAGCTACAGGAAGAGGAGGCAAAATGCCCCCAATTATTTTTTTCCTTCTGCCCCTGCATATCTAGCATTTCAGTAGTGCAAAATTTCAGTTGAACATCTAGGACAAGAGTGGACAAAGTGGAACCTGTTTTCCCCAGGACTATTTTTGTGGTCCCCAGGGATCCCAGGAGGTTTCCTCATTTTTTTTTGCTTCCAAATGCCCCACAGGGGACATGGAAGCAATTTTCACCATATTTTGTACCTCTCCAGGCCAATTTAGGTCCAGGAGAGGCCTTTTTAAAAACAGGAAATAAACAAGAAGTGACTTCTCCTCAGTCCCAGTTGTTAATAAGGGCCTCTCCTAGGCTTAAAATGTTCCTCCATCCTGAAAACATGGTAGAAGTATCTCGCCTCATCAAATGAAGTTTGTTAGTCTGACTGCCTTGAATGCATACTATATTTCTCTGTAGTACAGGTGCAATATTTGATGTATCTTAGACCAATGTTTAAAATCTACAAGCAGTGATACCTTTTTGTGGCCAACTCCAAAGCATAAAATACATTTTATTGCATTTTGCTGCATGGTCAGCACAGCTGCCCCAAGTATTTTCTTCCTGGATTACAAGATATCAAATTTAGTCACTACAGGGGAATCCTAAACAAGAAGGAACCCAAGGTTCTAGGGTTTAACTCTTTGAAGTTTTCTGCCCCAACAAAGGTAAAATGCTTTCATTGAACTACAATTTGGCAAATTCTACTTATATAGTACCTAAAAGTTTTTTCCAGATGAGTCTCAGAGGCTTTTAGGTGCTATATAGGTAGACTTTGCCAAATTGTAGTTCAATGAAAGCATTTTACCTTTGTAAAGGTAGGAAAAGAACATTTTTATGAAAAAACATTAAGACTCCTTGAGACTCTGAGACTCCTTGAGAAATTCAATGTTCCTTTCCATGTTCCTTGGAGCAGTTAGCTTTGCACAGGACAGAGACATATGGATCTCAAGAAAAGTTAGTTTTCTGTTGCTAATAGAGTTGAAATTTTATTGCCTCTCTTTTACTGCTCTTTGTCTCCAGTCCTCATATGGCCAGTAAGGGGAGTGGCCTCTGTCTGCACTGAAATCCCTCAGTGCTACTGGAGAGAGATTTGGTGGATCTCTCTATAGAGCAGAGCAATTATGATGCAAACAGAAGTTTGAACAGTTTACCAGCTCACCTTATTGGTGCTCAAACACTTTAGCTGAGAAGTAAACACAAAATCAGTTTTATGTAAAGTTGAAGGCTTTCATGGCCAGAATCCATAGGTTGTTGTGGGTTTTCCAGGCTTTGAGGCTGTGTTCTAGTAGTATTTGCTCCTGATGTTTCACCTGCATTTGTGGCTGGCATCTTCAGGGGATCTGGTGGCATGGAAGTGAGACAGAGTATATATACTTGTGTAGTCCGCGGGTGGGAGGACGCAATTTGCATATGTTGAAGTTGCGGTTGGCCTGTGTGATGGCCTGTTATTAAATGAAATATCCCCCAGGGTTTTATTGTTAGGGGATGTGTATAACAGTGCGTTAATTACATTAGCAATCTATTGTACTGTTTCCTGTAGAGGGACCTCCAGAGTCTGGGTGGCGTTCACTGGCATATTTTGAGTCCTGATTTTAGTGTTCTTCAGTACTGGTAGCCAAATTGTGTTTATTTTCCAAGTTTCTTCTTTCCTGTTGAAACTGTCCACGAGTTTGTGGATTTCAATGTCCTCTCTGTGTAGTCTGACATAGCAGTTTTCAGAATGGTCCAGAATTTCTGTGTTCTGTGGGAGGAGGAAATGAGGTACGGGGATACTTCAATGATTCCAGTATTCCAAATAGTCTTCTCTAAAAATCCAAAATCCTGCTTATGAAGGATGCTGTTGGACTTAGCCTCCCATTCATATTCTTATCTGCATGTACAGTCATCCAATTTCCACATTCACTAGGGTTAGGGGCACAGGACTCCTGTGAAAGTGGAAAAAGCGTGAATAACTCTAGAACCTCCCCAACCATATTTAACACACCAAAAAGTATGATCACCATATTCAACCCACCATGGATTCCTTTGAGGCATCAGGGTTCCTTCACAAGGCAGAAGTGGCTGGCTGGTGGGGCTTACTGCCACCTCCATTGCTGCCCCACACCATTTTTAATAGGGACTTATAAGCCTCATTTGCAGTTTCTCGGTCTCATGAGGCTGCAGTCCCTGTTAAAAATGGCACAGGGCAGCAGCAGGGCTGACAACAAATAATCTGTGAATAATCAAATCTGCAAAAGTGAAACCCGCAAATGTGGAGGGCTGACTGTATATATGTATTTACATGTTTAATATTCTGCCTTTTTCCCAGCATAGGGCCCATTTCATTCAACAACCAAGGAACATGGAGTTAGCTCTAGAATGGTGTTATATGTATGAACTCTGAGCTCTTGTCAAGGCAATAGAACTTTTTGGGGGAACTAAAACTTTTAAGTATTCATGCTGGTGGGAGGGAAGGTGTTGTGGGAGCTTTAGCCCCAGTACACACACAACTAACTCTACATCTGCATCAAATACAAAATTTTTGTCAAGTGTTTTAAGCAAAAGTTATTAAGTACGTGGTTTTCTTCTTCCAAAAAAGGCTGCATGCTAGTTAATGACCATTATTTGAAACAGCAGATCCCATCAATGTTGTGATGATCATCTCTGTTTAGTAAATAGGTCACAATTTCATTTGCAGTTCTAGTAAAGAATCTGCATGACAGACACTGCTGTTGATGCAGGAATTCTCTAGAGTGGGAAGTCCTGGGAAGTAGTTGCTGATATCAAATATTTGTGTTAGGGCTCCTGAGTGGTGTTAACCACCTAGGAAAGCAACTTGCAGTTCTGATTTGGAGTTATTAAAAAATGCTTGCTCCATAATAAAATCACTAATTTTCCCTGAGAACTGATCCATAATTGCATGTGTTTGCAAGAGAGATGGAGAGGAGAAAGGAGGAAATGAAAGAGAGAGAGAGAGAGAGAGAGAGAGAGAGAGATTGTATAGTGGATTCAGAGTCGCTTGTTTCTTCATTACATAATCCTATAGGCTCAATATGTATGCTTTAATTATAGTCCACAACGAGAAATGGTTATATACAGATAATCTTCTTTGGGATTGCTGATGTTACCTTGTTCGCCTTATAGTAAATGGTTATCAGTAAAGTGGTTGTATTCTTCCGGTTGTATATCATGTAATTAATATATTAGATACAAATAGAGAAAGGACAGAAGATAAGCATTTGACACAAAGAAAATGTGAACGTGTGGCCTTACTATATGGAATACCATTTTCTCTGCAGGGCTACAGTCCATCCATCTGTCCTTCCTTCCTTCCTTCCTTCCTTCCTTCCTTCCTTCCTTCCTTCCTTCCTTCCTTCCTTCCTTCTTTCTTTCTTTCTTTCTTTCTTTCTTTCTTTCTTTCTTTTTTGAGAGTAGAAACTAAAAAAAATCCAAACAAGCAATACATTCTGCTAATTGGTGCAAGTTTCTGTTTAGACGCAGTGCTGATTGTCTAGTGATTGTGAAATCACTACATTCATTTTCCTTGAATGTTGGGATTAATGCTGAAATATATTTAATGAGAATATTTATTTTCTTCTTTAAAACTCATAATGAAGAAACATAGAAATTAACCTAAAGTTCTGTAGGGATATTTATACCTATATCTACCTAGAATCTTGAGGAAAAGATGATATAACCAGTGGCTGAGCCAATGACCAGATTGTTAATGGATTCGCACCATGGTTGTAGAACTTTAAATGATTCTATCTGCCTATCTATCTATCCATCCATCCACTCTCAAAGAGGGGGGGGGGGTTTAACATATTTCCTTGAGGGAACTGTGGACATTACCTATAGTGTGTTTCAATTTCATATTTATGACACATCTGTATTTATATTTCTGTCTATATATCACATTTCTTGTGGCTAACAAAAAAAGTCAACAAAAACATTAAAAATAAATAAGAAAACAAAGAAAAAGAGATAAAATAATATGAAGCAGTTTATGCTGTATGATGATGCCTTACTACTGCCACAGAGTTTCGAGGTCAAGCAAAGAGATATGAATTCAGCTGATCTTGGGTCCAAATCCTAGAGTGATTCCAATCAGTGCACAATCTTGTCCCTCACTCATCCTTCTGATAAAGAATATTGTTTAATCAGATGGTGTTAAATCTCCCTAGACCCTTGACAGAGGATTTCAGTGTTTTAAGCAGATGATATGGCCCACAGCAACAGTGCCATTCCACAAAGTCAAAGAAAATGGAAAAAAGGAATACAGGATCATCATCCACCCTCCTGAGAAGCTACTTCCAGTGATTCTTGCATCTCCCCAACCATCATCCAGCAGCCATTCTATTAGGCTAAGAAGCCTCATAACAGTAAGACCTTAAATGTAAAATGTTCTCAGGAAATCTAGGAAGATGACATTTTCTTCATATGCCTGGATGTAGAAACATGGCTGGATGCTGCCTGGCCATTCTCACCTGCCCTGGCTATTAGTGGCCATATGTGAGGCAGGTGATAAATCACAGCAGAATGGTAGGTTTTGAGAATTAAAGGCCCTCAGAGAGGAATGGAGGCAGAAGTACATTTTGTGGAACTTTATGCTACATCAATACAGTCCAAGATTTCTGCCATCTTTTAAGCATATTAACACAGAAAGAAGAACAAGCTGTGCTCTCTCTGTCTCTCACTCCATCATTCTCCTCTTGTGGAGAGAGAGGAGTCTGGAGAGACTTAGCTGACTGTGAATGCTCTCCTTGTGTTTGTTGACCCTGATAGGTTTGTGTGTGGTGGGGTTCCCCATTTGTTCAGAGAGTATCCACACATAGGAAGAAGATACTGATGGAAGTAGAGATGGAGGGAGGTATGGCTAGCATGTTCCCCTCTTCACCTGTTCATAGAACATGCTTAGATAATAACTATATAAAGCTCTTGTATCCAAGTTTTCTCGGTTTCCTTCCCTTTCCCCCTTCCCTCTCTTTTTTCCATTTGTATCATGCTATTATAGATTGTACGTCTTGAGGCTGGGACTTCTTTGTCTTTTTAAAGTAATAGGTAAGCCTCTCTGAGAGACATTTTATCTGTAGAGCACAGCATAATATTAAATAATGAACCAACAAACTTAGCACTGTTGAAGCAGAAACAACTGAGCTGGCTATAATGAATGCTGTAGTTCGAAGTACCACATCTGAGGGAATATATACAACAATGAGAAAGGGCCTGTGGGCAGGTTAAAGAAAATATGAAGAAACAGGTGATTTTTTTTTTAAAGTAGCCATTGTCTTGAATTTGCTACTTGAAATAGTGATGGCATTATTCTGGTCACAAATTCTTTTGTAATTTTCATTTTTTGTATGTCTAATACTCAAAAAGGTGGGCTAAGGAAATGACAATTCTATTTTAAAATTGGTGCATAAAGATGAACCAGAACCTTTTCTTCCAGAGTTGGGAACTACTTTGCTCAGTGAAAGTTTCCAGCCATTATATCCTCTAATGACTGCAAGTTCTTATGGGTATATTGCCCAAACAAATGTGCATTTCTTCTTGAACTAAAGGACTATTGTGTCTGATTCCACGCACTATGAAAGCAACCTTTCCTCCCACCCCTGGAAAGGCAGAATTAAAGGACTGAGACTAGACAACACTTCCACCATAACATGGGTGTCCCTTCAAGGCATTTACTTATTTTCTCCCCTGAAGACCCTTTTATAGTGAATCAAGTTTTATTCCCATGTAGGCAAGGAAAGTCTAGATTTATGAAAATGACATTCTCCCTATAAAATCTCTCAAATGACTACAAGGAATGTTGCTAGGATGGAAAAGACATTTCAGACAAGTGCCTTGCAACTGAGAGATATACACGGCAACAAAAGATGGAACATGTCCTTCTCCATGCCTTTCATTTCATAATGCATTTCTCTTCTATCTTATTTGAAAAGGAAATCTTAAAGGAAAGTGTGGGTGGAATATACAATTTGTAAAAAGGCATCTTTTTTTGTACCAATGGAAAAATAGAGAGAAAGAGAGAAAAAAACCAGTAATCCTATACCATCATTGTCAGTTTTTCATTACAGACATTCATATGAATCTTGTGTAAGTGTGTGGATATATGTATGGGGGTGTCTGACAGCAGGAGTGATAATGAAAAAGAGTGGAATAAAATATTTCTATTGCTGTATTTTCATGTTGTGAGCATAGTTTCACCACTGTAATTACTGTAACTTGGGACTGACCCCACAGATGAGAGGCAAAAAACGAAAACAAAAAAACAAAACAAAAACAAAACTCTACTTGTAGACTTTCTTGCTGAGCTTCTCTTGGGTTACCTGACAGTGGCACTGGACAGCTGGACAAATATATTTAAAAGGTGAAATGATATTTCTGATGGCATCTCAGAAACTGTCATTTAAATTTCCCTACAGGGGAATTTCCCTGCAAATATCTGCTTAGGGGGACAGTTTGGATCAGGAAAATGACAGGGAGGGCTCTGACATTTCTAAATCTAATAGATGAATGCAGCCTTTTGAAATACTACGAGAGATCTCCCACAGCCATCTAGTGGAATCCAAATTGTTTATCATTACTTCAGTACTGCTGCTGATGCTTTCCTGTGAACAATCTCTTCCCACTCTCATCCCCCCCTGCACTTTCCCTCATGCAAGTTGGAATGTTCATAAACATTCTGTAAAGGAGGAGTTTGGACAATTTTGGCCAAGCCAGGAGCTAATTTTTGCCCCTAGAATCATAGAATCATAGAGTTGCAAGAGACTGCAAGGGTCATCTAGTCCAATGTCCTGCTAGGCCGGAATACACATTCGAAGCACTCTTGATGGATGGTCACCCAGACTCTGTTTCAAAACCTCCAAAGAAGGAGATTCCACCAAACTCCAAGGCAGCATACTCCACTATTGAACAGTTCTTACCATCAGGAGGTTCTCCTAATGTTTATATGGAATCTCTTTCCATAGCTTGAGGTCATTGTTCCATATCCTAGCCTCTGGACCAGTGGAAAACAAGCTTGTTCCATTTTCCATACAACATCCTTTCAAATATTTAAACATCCTTTCAAATATTTAAACATGGGCATTGTGTCACGTCTTAACCATCTCATCCCCAGGCTAAATATACCCAGTTCGCTGAGCTGCTCCTCATAGGGCATGACTTCTAGGCTTTTTACCATTTTGGTTGCCCTCCTCTAGGCCCGTTCCAGCTTGTCAATATTTTTCTTGAATTGTGGTGTCCACAACTGGACACAATATCCTAGGTGAGATCTTACCAAAGCAGAATAGAGTAGTTCTATTATTTTCTTTGACCTAGACACTATATTCCTATTGATGCAGCCTAGAATCACATTGGCTTTTTTTTAGCTGCTACATCACACTGTTGATTCATGTTCAGCTCATGGTCCAGAAAGATTCCTAGATCCGTTTCACATGCACTGTAGTCAAGCCAGGAGCACTCATCCTATATCTGTGCATTTCATTTTTTTTCTACCTAAGTGTACTACCGTACACTTCTCCCTTGTCTGGATTTGAAAAAATTGTCATTTTTTCCCCTGTTAAACACTGCAGGGACTCCTGTAATCTATGTAAAATGCTTCCCGGAGGGCAGGTCATCCTTCTTTTTCTTTTGACAATGGGTGTTAGGTGGGGTCGAGGACCACAAAACAGCTGTGGGGGCCACACACAAGCACGGGGCACATTTGCTCAACCCTGCTATGAGAGCTCAGTAACTGAGCTAATGACTAGGGATGGTTGATTTCAGTCAAAGGAGGCCAGAGCTCACACTGTCCATAGCCATTCAGCTCTCACAACTTGTATCTTGGCTTTATGAATGGCTTCACATGTGTTTTCACCTGCCATCTTAAAATCCCATTTTTTTTCTTCCAGAAGATTGTTTCTCAAATAGCAAAAACAAAAATGCAATTTCTGTCAGGAGGTGTCTGAGCTTTGATGAATACCAGCCCCAAACTTGTGCATCAAAACTTTTGGTTGTTGTCTTTTCCTGTGTCAGTTTTCACACTATTTGGTATATATAACATTTGGCACATATAGGGATGCTGAAACACTAATATGATTCTAATGTTCATTGGCAGAAAAGAACATTCACAAATGTCTTCCCTTCACTCTCATTTACTTTATATTCCATTTCTGCCAGAGGTATGACAACTCATGGGTGATTGATTCTGAATGCTTTTTGGAGATCTGGAGTGTGACAATCTACCTGGATGACTTGGATCTCAAATGCTCATTGAAACTGTAAACACACGCACCAGAACCATGTTGTTATCTTGTGGATTTATTACAACTTCTGCTACACGGTGAAATGCAGCCAAGCTTACCAGCCCTCATTTGTTCCAACGTAGTCTTCCAAGTGAGAGAAAGCACGGTGTAGTGGTTTGAGCATTGGACTGCAACTCTGGAGAACAGAGTTCAAATGCCCATTCAGCCATGGAAACCCACTGGGTAACCTTGAACAAGTCACACTCTCTCAGCCTCAGAGGAAAGCAAAGGCAACCCCTCTTTGAACAAATCTTGTCAAGAAAGACCAATGATAGGTTCAACTCAGGTTGGAAACAACTTCAAGGCACATAACACCTCTTCTAAGTATGAGTAACTTTTCACCCACCCCCATCCCAGCATGGCCAATGGTAACAGCCTGTGGGAGCTGTAGTGCAAAAAATCCAGAGGGCCAAAAGGCCCACAACCTTGATTTGAATGTAAACCTTATGACTTGATTCTTTGAGCTGGTTTGCTGATGTAAATATAATCAGTATATAAAAATGACCATTTTGTCACATGACAATAATAATAATAATAATAATAATAATAATAATAATAATAATAATAAAATTTATTTCTATCCCACCTCTCCACATGGATCGAGGCGGCGAACAACATGAATACATTAAATACATTAAAACATTAAAACATACCCCAATCCTCCCCACCCACCAACCCACCTAAAACAACCCCTTAAAACACACAACAATTAACAGTCATCAATTAACTATTAACAAAACAGCAAGACAATTGATGGGAGGCGATGGAAATGCTAGCCTTGGAAGGCCTGTCGGAAGAGATCAGTCCTGACCGCTTTTTTAAAGCAGTCAAGACTGGTAATATGCCGGGTCTCCTCCGGCAGGCCATTCCGTAACTTGGGAGAGATAGAAGAAAAGGTCCTCTGGGTAACTGCAGCCAGCCTAGTTCTGACTGGCTGCAGTAAATTCCTCCCAGAGGACCTTAATGTGTGGGGCGGATTATATGGGAGAAGGTGATCCCGCAGGTAGGCTGGCTCCAAGCCATGAAGGTAATAACCAACACCTTGTACTGTGCCCGGAAACTAATAGGCAGGAGAATTGGCCTGTGCAGGAGAAATGATGCAGCTATACAGATGGGGCCAGCACCATTCTCACTGGCTTTCATTACATTGTATGACACAAACTAAATGTTGGATGCTAGTAACCTTGAACTAGGTCCCAGGAACCCTACTTTGAACCACTTGGTAACCTGCCAGATTACAAAAATGTGTGTCTGTTCCCTTCTATCATGTCTATGGTGAGCCAGCAGATGTATTGCACCAGCTTCTGGGTTAGGCTTGGGCTGCCTACAAACTTTTTAGCTTGTTGCTGTGTTACAGACTGAGCTGCTCCCAAAGTATCCTTCTTCTCACCCCATTGCAATGACCTATTTGGTGGCCCACCTGCCTAGTTAGTTGGGATCTGCTTGTCCAGGCAATCAGTCCTGACAAAGGCCAGCATCTAAGAGATGGTTCATAGGAGGAAACCTGGCTTTCCACCTGATTCTAGCCAGTGTCCTCTCTCAGTAGAGGCTGGTGATTCTGATGTAAATGGGACATTGATCCAGGTTTTAGTCCAGACTTTAAAGGAGTCATCCATGTATCATATTTATTTGGGTAATCATGTTCAGCACCTTAGGTAGCTCCTTAGAGAGCTCCAAATTGTAATCTGGTGTGGATTCACCATTTCACTGGTGCCTCACTGAGAGCCTCTAATGTCCCCTTTGTTTTCCATTCACCCAACTCCTCATATTAAACACTGAGAAGAAGTACAGGGGAAAATCTTGCTCCCCACTGCTGAGAAGCGGTCACCATTCCTTGACCAAGACCTGTCTTCCTCCATCCCATAAGAACTTGTCTCTTTAAAGAAACATTGATACAGGAAGCTCACTATATAGGATAGCAATAGCAATAGCGGTTACATTTCTATACCGCTTATCAGTGCTAAGCATTCCCTAAGCGGTTTACAATGTGTTTAGCTAATTGCCCCCAACAAGCTGGGCACTCATTTACTAACCAACGGAAGGGTGGAAAGCTGAGTCAACCTGGAGCCCTGCAGGACTGAACTCACAGCGTTGTGGCTGCAGTACCGACATTTAACCACTGCACCACCAGGGCTCATTGGATATAGAGGCCTAAGTCCTATTGTTAGTCCCATCTAGAGTAGACTCCCTGATGCAATGAGATGTACCTATGTGTTGGGTCACCATTCAACAACTGGTTCAATAGGTCTAGTTTTGTGGATATTTGCCTATAAGATGACACATCATTCAATCCAGAGATTAGAAAGTTATTATATATACTCACGCATAAGTTAACCTAAGCTGAGGGCCAAAATTATGTATTTTGATATGACCTTTGGAGAAGTGGAGGGTCATTCCACGGAGAACAGAAAGTGCCAGCACCGCCTCAGGGGGCCAGCCACTCCTGGCTGCTGCCATTTTCCTGCCGAGGCATTCCAAAAGGCCTTTTACTACTCTACTCAGAAAAGGGGATGGTTCCTTTCTTTGATAACAGTCAATACTGTACCTTAACTCATACATATATATAAAAGGAAACAACTTTTTCTTTGAGTAGAGTTGCAAAAGGTGAGAGTTTAGTACTATGGAACCCTGGGGCCAGCCGGCCCCTCCCGAAACTGCTTACCCCGGGATTCCATAGGATGTTGCAAGTGGAATAATAGTGCTTTAACCGTCTAGTGCAGAAATGGGAAGAACCTAAAAGAAGCACTGACCCTCCCTGCTTTCTCATGTACTTACACTGGCCTGTGAATAAGGTGACCCAGAGTTTTGTGTAAATTTTTAAACTAAAAGTTTTAGACTTATACATGAGTATATACAGTGTTTAAAAGAAATTACTTAGAGTTTCAGTTCTAGCACCTCTAAATTGGTTAATTACCTTTAGTCACTTTTAAAGCATGACTCTTTACTTTCTTGTTAGGAAAAATTAATGAAAAGAGTAATTTCTGGGTATCTTTTAAAAAATCATCCTGCTACAAGCTTGGCGTATTGTTATTGTTGTTCTGTGCCTTCAAGTCATTACTGACATGTGGATATCCAAAGGAGAACCTATCATGGGGTTTTCTGGGGCTGAGAGTGTGTGATGCACCAAGATTTTCCCAGCTAAGTAGGCAATCAAACCCTTACTTCCAGGGTTCTCATCTAACCCTCAAACTACTAGACCAATAAAACACACCTGAGGAGCCTGGCTGTATGATCCATGTAACTAGAAACATAACTAACAACAGCTTTGAAAAAGATAGCTGTTGGTGCTGCTGCTATAGTTGTGGTTTACCTGCAAGTTGTTTCCAATTTATGGCAACTCTAAGGCAAACCTATTGGCAAGATTTGTTAACAGAATGTGTTTGTGGTTGCCTTCCTCTGAGGAAGTGTGACTTGCCCAAGGTCACCCCACCCATGGTCGAGTGGGGATTCAAACCCCAGTCTCCCAAAGTCCTAGTGCGACACACCATTACACCACACTGTCTGCTTGTGTTAGCCTATTCCAGCATACAAAGGAAAGGTGGGCAGAGGGGAAGAAAGAAGAAATGTAGCAGGACCATTAAAAGATTTATTTAAGTCTGAACTGTTGTGCTCTTGTTTAAATAAACCATGTGTTTTAAAGGTGCTGTTACACTCTTTCCTTCCTCTTTCCTTCCCTCCTTTTTAAATTCCTCATTATATAACAGCTTCAACATAACTTAGCTATGCCTTTGACACTAAACAAACACACTGGTTGAAAATAACTTGTTTTTAAGGAGTTGCATCTGGGCTCCCTTTGCACCCCTAGATCCTGCAATGCACACAATTTTCCATTGATGACAGAATCAGTACAGACTCAAGCAACAATAATTCTCCCTCAGAACTCAAATGTACTTGTTTTGGGAGAGAAGACAGACAGCTTTAAGGTTATAATTCACAGCCGTCTTTTCTTGATCAGATTCCCATCCAAATAAGTCATGAAAATTTGAAAAGCTGAAAAAGCTCTTTGTAAGTTTCTGAGCATTATAAATCCCATTCCTGTCCAGTGTTATTAAGCTGTGCAGGAACTAGGTATTTTGCTCCAGTCAACTGATTTCTGTGAAAACATAGGCAGGAACTAGCTATCTTCAGCTAGCTTCCCTTAATTGTCTATTCTCCACACGCTAAAGAAATGTCATAACACTCTTGGAGAATACAAAAGGGAATTTATGTTTACATTTCCCCTGGCATGTATTATCTAATTGCGCTATGCTGAGGAACACACTTGTTGTTACCACATTGTTATTCCACAGACCATAATACAATAATAAATATATAGCTGGAATTCTGTTGGTGAAATATGCAGTCATTATGCCTGTGCATTCCCATTTATGGTAAGACGTATCCAGTACCTTCTTCATGCAAGACCCCCTTCATGTACAGCCTGCTTGGCAATTGCTAGTGCACTCTCCATGGCCATTTAGGGGCCAGCGGGATGGTGGAGGTGCCCAGGCAGGGTCCACCTGGGTTTCTGTATCCAGAGACGCTAGGAAGGTGGCATCCTAACCAGACTTCTGGAGAACCTCCAAGAGATCCACAAAAAACAGTCAGATGCTACCTGGTCACCTGTCATCTCCAGGCCACAAAATGACCACATTAGGCACATGTGTCAAACACAAGGCCCATGGGTCAAATCTGGCCCACCAGGCCTTTTCATGTGACCCTTGCACCTCTTCTGCAGCCGCACTACTCACCCTGCTTGGTGAGGCTGATCCCCATATTGTAGGCTCCTGGATGCCAGTATTCTGAAGAGGGTCCCAGCAGCCAGCACTTGCAATCTACTTCTACTGCACCTCTGTCCAAGTCTCACCATCAGACCATTGTTGTGGGTTACCATGGAACTGCTCCACACAGCTTAGCAAAAGTTGGTCAGAGGAGCAGTCAGAAGTAGAACTAGATTGTGAGTGCTGGCTGCTGGGACCCTCTTCAGAATACTGCCAGCCAGGTGGCCTGCAATGTGGGGATCAGGGTCACCAAGTTTAATGAGGGGCAGGGAGGCCGAAAGAAACACACAGGGGGTGGGGGGAGCAGAAAGAGGCACAGAGAGGGTCTGGGGGGCAGAAAGAGGCACAGAGAATTGAAAGCATTGAATCGAATGCAGAGACAATTGTTTAATATGATAAAAGAGTAGATAGATACATTTATATAGTCTTACAGATACAACCGGCCCTTTGAGGGCACCCATAATACTGATGCGGCCCAAGATGAAATTGAGTTTGACACCCCTGACATAGGGGGTAGCCCAATAATCCAATACATCTTTAAAGCCTTTTAAACCAAGCACTGTTACCATTCCATGTGGCGGTGAACTGAGCCTTTTGTGACATGCTCCTTCCATTGAGTTTTGAACTAATTGTCAAACCAATTTCACAATATCAAAAAGAGAGAAAAAAATACCCCCCCTCTCATTCTCTTCTTTTTCCTCACCAATCATTATTTTGTAAACAGCCCTCCCATCTTTTCTTTAGAACTGTCAAGAACTGAATCCACACACAGAAATAGTACAGTGCATAAATACTGTTTATTTGGAGTGAGGTACATTGTACAAGACGTTAGTGAGGAGACTGCCTTTCAAAAGGAAATACAAGAGCTTTAGAATCCCTGCGCTCCGTCCGCCTTTGCCAAGAGATCTTGAAGCCACGAGAGCGAAGCAGCGCTTATCAGTACGTTCCTACCAAGTGTTTATCTAACAGTCCCTGGTGCGTAGGCCTCTCTGGTTACAAGCAGGCTGCTACTTATGCTGGACTATATATCCCATTACTTTAATATGGAGGGCATCCTGACAGAAGTGCTTTAACCTCTCATTCATTTTGGCAGTCTTTTTAATAAAGATCAGCAAGGAGGACATGTCTGAGTTGTCTCCGTAGCACAGAAGTAAAATGGGGAAAGGATTTATGAAATGTCTTGCTAGGATACACTTTAGGGACCAGTGCTGAAGTTACCCCAAAATGTGACCTCTGCATTTTGTAGCCCTAAAGCAGAGCTTCTCTTCTTAGTGCCTCTATTATGGTGTATATCTTAGATGGATAAGAATCTTTGCAGTTTAGAGATTATTCTGTGCGGAAAACATATTTTTTGGCACAGAAAAAAAAATCCTATGTGGAATTTCCCTGTGTAAAATGCTGTTTTATGCACACACGCACAAAACAGAATTGTAGATTTTTTTTGCAGAATAAATCCTGAACTGTAAATAGTCATTGAAAAGTGTTGTGTGTGTGTGTGTGTGTGTGTGGGGGAATTATTAAGTTATTCAGTCTTGCCCATGAGAATGAAATTTACAAAGATTACATATAATGTAAATGTAACGTAATGTAAGTAATGATGCCATTGGTTTTGGAATTATTTCTTGTTTTCCAGTGTGTTGTGTGGCCAGTACACGATGGCAAACTATAGAGATTATACAGCAGCATTATCAGAAACTGGAAATGTGAACCAAATGATAGATCTTCATACTGGAAGTAGCTGAAAAGTAGAGCTTGGCAACATTATGGGTGGGTGGGTTAGAATTCCCAGAATCCCACAGATACCACAGCAAGTGGCATGGCCAATGGCCACCATACTGACTGAGGAATACTGACAGTTATAGTTTACAAAAAAGTACTGTTTAAAAGCGGTAGTGAAGATTCCCTTTGCTAATCACAGAAGTGGGAACTGACATGGCTCAAAGACTATGTCCTCTAGTGATCCACTTCCTATGTGAATAGGTCCTGGTGGGCTGACCTAGAGTGGGATCAATGGGCAGTACCCATAATCTGAAAATGTCCTTGCCAAAAGTAATTCATTCCAGTACTCATTACGTTCAAAAAGGAATCCTTTCATGTTGTTCCTCACAATGATAAAAGAGGTTACATTACTTCTTTATTGTATGTTTTTATTGCTGTTATTTGTGTGTGTGTATGTGTGGGGGGGTTAAGACAGTGACATAAAGATAAAAAAAATTCTTATCAAAATGCCTTTTAAAAGTAGCGTTTGACAATCATCATTGCCACCAGCACCATCTTTGTTTTTTTTAATTTCTCAGTTTAATTAAACTGGGACTTAAGGCAGCTGTTATGCTTTATACAAGTGCTGAATCTTCTCCTGCCTCTTACATTCACTTTGATTCACCTATGTTGTCCAAGAAGTAACTAGATACAGGTATAATGTTATGTATAACCTCTTACTTGCAAAGCTGTGGAAGCAGTGCCCTAGCAGCCACAATAACTCTGACATACTATAAACCTGAGGCATTGTAGAAAAATAAAATAGTGTTTCCCAGACATAGCTTCCTATTAATCTAAATGTGTGTGTGGAAAGGAAATGTTACATTTCTTTCCAAGGATAAGCATCGGTGGTTCATCTTGTCAAGATAAAAAAAAAAACCATTAGCAGTTGTCTTAAGGTTCCGTGTATTGATGCCAGATTGGCAAAAATGACATGCAATGAGATGTGAAGAACCCTACTTTGTTACTACTAATGTTTATCATTTCCTTTCATGATAATTGCAAACCACAGAAAATATTCATAACTTTGATTCAGTCATAAATCAAAATGTGGCCCTTTCCGCACGAGGCGAGGGAATCGCTCCGTGCAGTTACCTACTGCTTCTTCTGGGGTCTGAAGCAAAGCGAACTGTCCCTGAAGCCCTTCCGCAGGGCTCCTCCTTGGTCCAGGGCACATCAGAGCAGTGTGAGGTCTGTAGATCTGCACTGCTCCGGCTTCCAAAATGGCGGCTTCCAACTTCCAAAATGGTGGCTTCTGGCTTCCAAAATGGCGGTTTCCAGTTGGTTGTGGGTCCTGACCAACCACTGAAGCTCGCCACACCTAAAGCCCGCCCTCCGCAGATTGCAGGCTCGCATTGGTGCGAGCCTGCAAATCTGCACAAGGGAGCAGGAACGCAATGGCGTGTTCCAGGAAAATAAAGACCTGTTTTTTGCGGTCTTTAGAAAACATGCTGGAGGACTACTTGGGGTCGTTTTGGAGCGGACTGTGGTGCGGATCTCCAGTAAGTAGTCCGCTCCTAGTCCACTCCAAGGTGCAGATGACCTCCGTGAGGGGATGCACTGCCTCGTTCTAATTGCCTGGTGCGGAAAGGGCCTTTGTTTGTAGTCCAGAAATCAGAAGACAATTATGATGTGGAAGGTCAACTAAGAAGGAACTAGACAAAATCCTTGTATATATCAATTAATAGTTTACTGAAATCAGGATTGTGCATGCTGGAAATATTTCTGATTTCTGTGTATGGTTGTGAAAGCTGGACAGTGAAGAAAGGTGACAGGAAGATAATCAACTCATTTGAAACATGGTGTTGGAGGAGAATTCTACAAATACCATGGAGTGCCAAGAAAAGAAAAATAAATGGGTCCAAGAGCAAAATCAAGCCTAAATTCTTTCCATAACCCAAAATGAGTAAACTGAGGCTGTCATACTTTGGAAATATCTTGAGATGTCATTACTTATGGAAAAGATGATAATTGCTTGGTAAGGTGGAAGGAAGTAGTAAAAGCAGAAGACTACATTGCAGGTGGATTGACTCAATCAAGAACACCACAGTCCTGAGTTTGGAAGACCTGAGCAGGGCTCTTGATGATATTATGTCTTAGAGGTCTTTCATTTATAGAGTCATCAAAGACAAAGCCAACTTGACAGCAATTAACAACAAAGTAAAGAGAAGTGGAAGCAAGAAAAAAAAATCCACAATCTGCAGATTATCAAAGTAGTTGGAAGTTAAGTTGACTGGAGTTTGTAATGTTCTGGCAACCTCTGCTGAAGAGTGAAATCGGCTTTAAAAACAGCAGGAGAAATGTATAATTGAATCATCCAGGTTAAGCTTAAACAGGTAAAGGGCAACTGAGGAACATATGACTAAGTCGTTAAAAAATGCTACAAATGAGAAGCAGATGGCTGTAGAAAAATATAAACCATCTGGGAGGCAGGAATACAGCAGGGCTGCCAGTTTCAGGCATCTGAAAATCTAGGAACTGATGTGTTCCCTTTTTTTAACAATCAAAGATTACTTTTTAATTTCTTTCTGGTTTTAGGAATTGTTTTACACATGGATTTTTGATGGACTAAAAACTTAAAATGGATTACTCTGTTTAGTTTTACTCTATATCTCATAACGTACATGTAGAAAGCATGTATGTATTTTTTGTTAAAACACCTCTTTGGATAAAATTAGTCCAAGATTTTGTTTCATCCATTCCCATAGGTTTTATCCATTTCTGTTATGTATTAATGAGGAGTTTCCATAGTACATCATTCTGGGTGTGCAGCCATATGCAGTGATGAATTTCACCTTTTGCTTCTAGTTTCATTTTTGAGGAGTAATACATTTATTTTCCAGTGGACTGAACCTAGACTTAATCACCCTGAAGAGTGGATTCATTTAAATCAATGAGATTGAAGTTGATCATGACTCACTCACTGATTGCAGTAGGTCTCTGCAATGATGTGTAGGGGCCTTTCTGCACTACACTGTTATAGTCCTATTATTCCACTTGCAACATCTATGGAATCCTGTGGTTTGCAGTTTAAAGGAGGGGCATTTGGAATTCTCAGTCAGAGAGCTCTTTGGCCTCAGTAAACTATGAAACCCAGAATCCCACAGGATGTTGAAAGTGAAATAATAGCACTATAACAATGGAGTGCGGAAAAGCCCTAAGTCTGAATCTAACCCAGCCTTAAAAATAAATACGTTTTGCATGAGCTTTAATATGGTTGGGAGGTTTTCATACTGCATTTTTTTATTAGCAAGGTATTTATAAGCCTTCTACTGTGGTCTTGGGAACTAGAAAGAGAGATTCATAATTACACACACTCGTGCGCATGCGAGCACACACACACACATTGAAACAAAGCTAATGCAGTCAAAATCTCTTTGTAAATGGGACCATCAAGACAAACAAAGCTTTCCATTTCATCAAACTCCTAGCAAACATTCCCTTTCCATTGTCCACCTGGGCACTTCTTTCTCTGGAAAGATATCGTTGAGTTTAAACACAGAAGAAAATAGCTCTCGAATCCAATAATATGTGGAAGGCAGAGCTTTGAGCAATACCAAGGGATTTTCACCCAATATATTTGCCAACAAATCAATAACAAGAGTAAATCCATCTGCGTCATGTGCAATCAAATCCTCGCTATCAGGTACTGCTGCTTAAATTAATATAATCCCCGAAGTGCTCCGTATGTGTCAAAGTTAATGCCGAGGGAAGCTTATGCTTCACATGTGATAAGCTGAAGGATATCTCTTAATAATGGTTTAAATAAAAGGAAATTATGTGGAGATTTTGAATTAAATGATCCTGAACTCACTTGGCTAGATGCTGAAGTCTCTCTTCTCCCAAGATGGTGTGTTTTCTCAACTCTGTCAGCCTGCTGCCCCCAAATCCTTTGAAATGAAGAGACTCTGCTGCTGGGGGAGAGAGGCAGTGCTTATCCCACAAAAAGCAAGCTTTATTGTCAATTGCAAGAATTTTTTTCACAAAGTAGATGACATTAATTTGAACTTGTCTTTCATACCCAGCAGGGGAAGGCAAGCATGTATCTCCTGGTGCTACAGGGCCACACCATGAGGATGTGTTAGTCATTGGTACAAAATCCTTGCTGTGTGTTTAGTGAACTCAGATGAACTTTTGTATTGATAAAATAGTTTCTAGTTTGCTTGATGTCTTCTTTATGGGATCAATTGTCCACTGTGATAGAATTTTGCTTTAATACCAGTGTCCCTTTGACACTGTTGGAATACTGTAGAAGCCACTTTTCCATGAATTCATGCAATAATGTTGCAATGCATGGACAAGGTCTATCATGTGGTTCATGTTGCTTGTGACTGGTTATGCTCATATGGTAACACACTGGCCCAAGGTGAATTTTCATAGATTATTTCCAGCCCATATTCCTTTCACATTTGTTAATGCATAAGTTACTCACTTGTAATTCACTCAGCCACCCCAAGGACTTCAGATATAGGGTGGGATATAAATATTTTAACAAAATAAACATAAATAAAAATAAGAGGCAGTATAAGAGAAAGCAAAATGTGGATGTTCCATGTTATAGTCTTCGCTGAAGGTTAAAGTAGATGAAATGTTCAGAGGGTTTTCTTGAAGAAATGCTCCTTCATTTGGAAAAAGATGTCTATTATAGGACATGATTTTCCATATCTATGTTTCTTGCATTTAGCATGATTTAATTTGTGATTCATCACCCATCTTGGTTGTGATTAGTCATCTAGTTTTGTAGAGACACGTTGTTGACTTCTAGCTTCAATGTGTGCCATAAATCCCATCAGTTGACCTTGGGCCAATTGCTCTCTTTCAGCCTAATGTACTTCACAGGGTTCTTGTGTGAAGAAAGAGGGCTATGTACATTGCCATGAGTTTTTTGGAGGCAAGGTGAAATATAAGTAATAAATAAGTCAGCTCTGAGCTATTTCCAGACCATTTTTATTTAAACATTTGTTATTGTTGTTTGCCTTCAAGTCAGTTCTGACTTATGGTAAGCCTAAGGTGAATCTATCACTGGGTGTTCCTAGCAAGATTTGTTCAGAGGGGGTTTGCTTTTGCTTTCCTGTGAGGCTGAGAGCATGTGACTGGCCCAGGGTCACCCAGTATGTTAATTTTTGTAAATATATCACCACAAAATAATATTTTTTTAACATTTTGCATTTTAACTACATTTTTGTTACATTTTATTATTTTTTATAAACTTGAAAACTGTAACACAAACAAAGAAATCCAAAGAAAAAATATGTTCCAATCCAAATGTTTTACTCAGGGAGTATAGGCCAGGTCAATTTGTATTGAAATTGACAAAAGACAAAATTCCTTAGGTATCCCAAGCTGCATCTGGCTGCTAAACACAACAGGGTGTCATTACAAAAAATGGGTCCCTGAATACCACTGTCACATTCATTTACTTATATATTTTGGGATCACAATTTTCAAAGAACAGAGTCATAAAAAGAGAAAAATAAATTTTAAAAGAGGAACAAAAAGAAAAACATCATGGCTAAGTTGGATTATTGACAAATAATCAGTCACCTTCTTTTATTTGCAGATGGTCATGTAAATTGTTATCTGTTGATAGTTTGGACATGATGATGAGGATGACAGTGACCATGACTAAAGATCAAAAGACTCCAGTCAATAACAACTACTAGACTGTGAAATAAAAATAAAAATAACTCACATTTATTCTTGTTTTTACTATCTGGCCACAAGAGGGAACTATCAGTAGGCTTGCAGAAGTACAATATGTATTCAGAAAGAAAGGATTGTAAGCGGGTAGAGGACACAAAGCAGGCCAATGAGAAGAGATGTATTTAGTGGAATGGAATGCTGAGTGACTATCATGGGAAGGAGAAGGAGTGGAATGAAGAATCATCAACAAAATCGATTTGTCCTACAGTATTTTCTCGCAGGTCCCTCTTGTTTGACTTTACTAAGAAAACAGTGCACTTTGGCAAACCTTTTTCAGAACCTTCTTTAAGTTTATATGGTGGTTAAAGAAAGTGAACACAACTAAATAAACTATCTGTTAGTTGTGAGCTCTAGAGAGACCCTCGATTTAGTCAGGGATTGATGAAAGGATTGCCAGATGAAATAGGCAACTGGGATCCTGTCTGTCTGTTTAATACTCAGGTAGAAGACATTCAGAGTTGCTGCCTGCACCTGCTGAATCTCCTTCTTTTATACAAGTATTAAAGGAACAGGAGCCTTGTCCCTTATTTCACCTAGCAACCCCAATTGATGACCAAGAAAAAAAAAAAACATATTAGGTAGGTGCAGTGACATACCTAATATATTTGACACTTGGTGCCAGATAATTTTAAACACTCCCTCCTCTCTACAACAAAATTATTCTCATTAATTATCATGAAATGAAATGGATAATAAAAGTATCCAGAAAGGAAACACAGACAGTGAAAAATCTATTTTATTGATTCCACAGTAAAGAGTATGAATTCCACAGTCTTTTAAGACCCGCAAGAAACTTTTGCTTTTGCTCAATGAGGTTTTATCTCTCTGTGCAACTGTCTTTTCTTCCATCTGGGAGCATCCAGTTCAGCTCTCAAGAAGCTCGGGAAAAAACAAAATAGAACTGAGATGCTTCCGAAAACCCTTGAATGATTGCCATGTCTTTGGACTGTGTTGTGGTTTGCTTCTAAGCTCAGTTCAAAACAAAACAAAACAAAACACCTCTGCTCTTTCCAGAGACCAAGAGTCTCCACCCTAGCAATGTCCAAATGACAGCTTTTGGCAACTTTTACCTGGGACTCTGAGATAGCAAAAGCAAGCTCTCTCTCCTTCCCTCTCCAAGACTAGAGGGTCATTTTCCAGTCTATCCCTGCCCCCCCTTTTTTAAAAATGAAATTTTAACATCTAGACCAGCTAATATCCCTAATAGGTACCAGGTAGAATGCCTACAGTCTCGATTTAATCCAGCTGGTCCAGTCACATGAGAACCCTAAAATATAATCCCAATTCTATCATCCTGCTAGGGAGAAAACATACTGAGGAAAGAAAACTATAACTCACATTTGAGGATGAAGGAAAAGGAAAAAGCAAGGTGGGGAAGGGAGAATCTACAGTCCCATTTAAGATTAACTTTTTTCTATGTTAGCATGAGCTTTTGTGGATATCAGTCCATGTTTTCAGTCATTGCATTTGAGGAAGTGGATTGATACCTATAAATGCTCATGCTAAAATAGAAATCAGTCTTAAAGGGCTGGGAAATTCCATTTTTTCTTTCTCCCGCTCCCTTTTCCCATAAACTATACAGACCAACAGACCAGCTACTCCTATGAGTGGAAAAGGTCTCATTTTCAAAAGGAAGCTACTGCTATCTCCCTGCTCTCCCAATTTCCTCCCTTTTTTTCTGCGTTACCCAAGCAAATTCCAAGTTAGGGAGGAAGAGAGCGAGGAGAAGAAATCAGCTTTGGCTGATGCAGGTATGTTGGTCAATTCATGCTTCTCACAACCCACCCCTTCCTCTTTTTCCTGGTGCGTCACTGGGGTGGGGTGAGGAATCATCATTGCATCCCTTTAACTTGTGTACTTGGGGGCAGAGTGCACTCCATCCTCCTTTTGGTCCACCACCAGGTAGGTGTTTATGATAAGTAGTTAGCCAGCTAGTTATTTGAGAGTGGTATATATATCACTATCCTTATCACGCTACAGCACACTGTTAACAGTTCTATATTCTACTTTAACTGCCAGAGCAAGATCCTGTAGAATTGAGGGCTTGTTCTTTAGTGAAATCTATATGCCCTTCCCTAAACTGCAAATCCCAGCATCTCACAGGATGTTGCCATGGCAGTTAAAGTGGAATACAGCACTATGCCAGTGTAGTGTGATATGAAGGAATACCTTGGTTATACCTACTAAGAAGAAAACTTCCAGGGAACAGCATTTATAGAGGTACAACCTTAATATGGTACTTACATATATCCATTATATCTGGAAATACCAGATAGCTCACACTAGCAAGACAAGCTCTCTCTCTCTCTCTGTTTTTAAACGTCATCTTCAAACTTAAATATATTTAGCTCAATTTTCTGTGCTGTCTTATTGTTAGACAGAAAAGTTCACATAGATATTAATGCCCTGGCTAGCCTGAGCTTTGGGGATATATAAAAAGATATCTATTGATATCACTAATTCAGCTTCACATATCCCTTCCATGTGCTTGCGAGGCCCCCAGACAAGCACGCATACAGGCTCGGCCGATTATCGCCGTAATATTCCTAGACAATACAGGCAGGCCAGAAAACAGCCGACTCGCCGCTTTAGGAGACCTCAAGGCAAGTACCTCCATTAGGTATGCAAGCAACTCTCAAAAGATCCTCTGCCTCGCACTGGCAGCTTGATGATCGAGCTATGCAACGCTCAAGAACTCCGTGTTTGCATACCGGCTACTCTATTGATAAATTCGGCTCTAATTCAATCATTCAAATTCTGACCTTTCGGAGGCTTTGTCTCCAACTCCAAATCTATTGTTTTTCCCAAAGTCTGACCTAGCCTGCAGTCACAATTCTCCTTATAAAAACCCTTGACTCCAAGACCTTCCTCGGATCGCTCCCGAGTTCCAGACCGCCTTGCTGCTGCTTTGCTTGGCGAGCTTCCCCTCAGTTCCACGTGCTGAGATACATCGAACCCCAGCTTCGCTCTCCATTTTCTCCCGGACTTCAGGACAGGTTTCGTATCACTCGAACCAACTATCCCTCTAAAAATCCCACCATCTTACTCACACCTTTATTTTCCTTAGTTATCTGTGTGTTTGTGTTGCATACATTGTGTGCCTATATTTAATAAAGATAATTCATTATTTTCCAACCAGTCTGCTTCTTGGCTTGGCCTGACCCCATAAACACTGGGTTGCAAGATCCTGCTAAGTTACCCTGCCTCTCGTTTTGCCAACTTGTGCTCTGAACTAATTTCCCCAACTTGTGTAATTTTGATAGCAATTTGGTGTCCCTCCCGGGACCCCCAGAAAACAGGGTAACATAGAGCTTTTGTGTGACTTCCACAGAAGTTATAATTAGCAAGCCCCAGAACCCCTGCATCTGACCTTTCTTGAAAACTTGAAAATATTACTTTGTTGAACTACAATTGTCTGAATATTGCAAGGAGTGGCTGTGCTGTATAGGGGATTCTGGGAGTTGTAATCCCAACAATGGAGCATTTCTAAGCTCTGCATATTTTCTCTTCCTGTGGAGCCAACAACTTGTGTGTGTGTGTGTGTCTTCAAGTTGTTTCCGATTTATGGTGACCCTAAGGTGACCCTATCATGGGGTATTCCAAGGCTGAGAGTGGGTGACGTGCCCAAGGTAACCCAGTGGATTTCCATGGCTGAGTCGGGAATTGAATTCTGGTCTCCAGGGTCATAGTCCAACACTCAGACCACTACACCATGAATAGTGCTTTTATCATATGACAAACCAGCATCTATAAATTCACCCTAAACAGTGAAAATGGAACTATTTTTTCCAGATGGTTGCAACATTAAAGGGGAAAGGGACTGTTACCCGAAAAGGTGGGGGACCTTGAGGTCCACTAGCCATGCCAGCTTTTCCTTAGAAATTGGGGGGAATTGCAGCTCGAAGGAGGTATGTAAGAGGGGGGTAATGGCAGGATCCTTTCACCTATGTACACAGTACTAACTATAGGTTTCCAGTTAAAGGTTTAAACAGGGTGTTTTTATTAGAAATTAACAGACACGCACACACAAGAAATCAAGCAGTCTCATGAACCACACAAGGCTAGTGAAGGAAGAAGCAAGAAAGGTTGGATACTGAGAGAGATTTTGGGTATAGAGGGTGATACTTGCAGAAGATCAAAATGGAGTGGCTCAGACAGGAGTTTGAGGGTAGCATGGAGAACAGGAATCTGAGGGCCAATATGCAGACTAACACAACAACGTATATCCAAAGTACTATAAATGGCTGGGGTCAGAGCTAGGGTTTTTAAACTGTACATCCTACCTTGAACGGGTATGTGTTAATGGCTTTCTTGTAGAGCAAACAAAAGGGGTCTGGCATGATTGTCTTAATGGTAGTAACAAAAGACCAATGGGAATTCTGGCATCTCTTAATGTCTTGGTTAGCTGAAAAAATGGGAATGTGGGAAATGCACATAGGAGAGGTATTTGCCTGCTTCACCTGGGCAGTTTTATCTACTATTGTATTTGGCGGTTGGGTCATTGAAAGGATTATCCCAAACTCATTAATGTCATGGGTTTCCATCTAATCTTCTTGAAATTACGACCTGGCCATGCTGAGGTCATCCTGACCTCGCATACACTTACAGTCAGTGTCCTGCCACTGCATGTTTCCCAGCAATAAGTGTCCAATTTTATATGAAAATGGTATTTCTTGCCAATTTTGCTATACAGCAGAATGGGCACATAAGGTGTGGCAACAGAACCTAGAGTGAAACTGAACTGTTTTTTAACATATTGAAAGTAGTATGTGTATTTGTCCCCCCTGCCCCCACAACATCTGTGGGCTATTTTGTAGTACTAACTACAAAAATGATCTTCTGTTATTTATCTCTCAAATACATTTCTTTTGTTGGGAGTGAAGAAAAGTACAACTACACTTGCAGAAATTACTATATGCCTACCTGTGGCAATGGTGGTAGATACAGAAAGGTAAGATCACCTAGGTGTTCCCCTTTATCTTGTCTGTCTCTTCTGTATGTAAACTGCTCAAGGATAGTATGAATTCCTTCTTCCCTCCACAGTCACACACACTATCTGTTTCTCCCAAGTATGTAGCTATCTGGGAGGATTCCAAGCTTATTTTATTTCTAGATGGAGTCAGTGGTGGCTTAATGATATCAGTAAGATGATACCATTTATCTGGGTTTTCTTTGTCAGAGGTGGTTTTGCCAGTTCCTTCCTCTGAAATATAGCCTACAGCACCTGGCATTCATTGGTGGTCTCCTGTCCAAGTACTAACCAGGGCTGACCCTGCTTAGCTATCAAGATCAGACAGGATGATGTGGTACTTTTAGGCATTTGGGGTATTTAGGATATTCATTTATAGCCAACGTGTTTTACAACTTCCGGTTTAATATCATTCAACTGCAGCCGGCCCAAAGAGCTACAGACAGATTGTTAATAGGGTTGGATACAGGAAATGTACAACTCCAGTGCGTGACTGTGGATCTGTTTCCGGGTACAACTCAAAATACTTATGCTGAGCTATAGATATCCATATAGCTGGGATCCAGAGTATTTGAAGGACTGTATCTCACTATAGGAGCCTGATAGAACTCTAAGAGGCCCTTCCCTCTGTCCCATTACTTTCTCAGGCTTATTTAGTGGGAACAAGGGAGAGGGTCTTCTTAGAGGCTGCTCCTAGACTTTAGAATTCCTTCTACAGGGAGGCCAGGATGGCTACCTCCTTTGTTCTCCTTTTGCCATCAAGTCAAAACATCCCTGTCCCATTAGAAGTTTACTGTGATTAGACTATTGCTTTTTTAAAATGTGGTCTTTTAATGAGTTTTAAATGGTTTCAACTCTACAGATTATTTAATTGTTTTTAAGGGAACTTTTATGTTTATATTTTCAAACTGATGCAGACTTTAAATCTGTCTATCTTGTTTTTTGATAAGTTATGAGCCACTTTGAGTCCTATTATTTGGAAAAAGGTGGGATATGAATGAATAGAATAATACTAATAATTAATTCTAGATGAGGAACAGGAAAATCCAGCTTTGCTTTGAGTTGACAGTCTCCTCTTTGTTCTGGAGAGAAGAGACTAGTCAGTTTCCACAGGGTTCTCTCCTGGGTCCAATGCTATTCAACATCTTTATCAATGATTTGGATGAGGGAATAGAGGTCATTCTTATCAAAATGGCAGCTGACACCAAATTAGGAGCGGCAGCTAACACCCAGCAGGGAAGGATCAGAATTCAAAATAGTCAGATTAGAAAGCTGGGCCAAAACTAACAAAATGAGTTTCAACGGAAGTGTAAGATAGTACACTTGGGCAGAAAAAAGGCAATGCACAGATATAAGATGGCTGACACCTGGCTTAACCACATGGGAAAAGGATCTAGGAGTCTTGGTAGACCACAAGCTAAACATGAGTCAGCAGTGTGATGTGGCAGCTAAGAAAGCCAATGTAATTCTGGGCTGCATCACAGGAGCATATTGTCTAGGTCAAGAGAAGTGATAGTACCACTCTATACTGCATTGGTCAGACTCATCTGGAATACTGTGCCTAGTTCTGGGCACCACAGTTCAGGAAGCTGGAATGTGTCCAGAGGAGGGCAGCCAAAATGATAGAAGGCCTGGAAACCATATCCTATGAGGAGAGACTTAGGGTGACAGGTATATTTACCCTGGAGAAGAGAAGGTTAAGAGGTGACATGATAGATATGTGTAAATATTTGAAGGGATGTCACATGAAGGGTGGAGCACATTTGTTTTCTGCTGCTTCAGAGACTAGGACATTGAGCAACAGCTTCAAACTTCAGCAGAAGAGATTCCATCTAAACGTTAGAAAGAGCTTCATGATGGTAAGAGCAGTTCGACAGTGGTATGCACTGCCTTAGGAGGTTTTTAAACAGAGACTGGATGGCCATCTGTTGAGAATGCTTTGATGATGTATTCCTGCATGGCGGGAGTTGGACTTGATGGCCCTTATGGTCTCTTCCAGCTCTATGATTCTATGATACAAAGCACCGTGAAGACAAATAATAAAAGCAATAGAAACAATTTTTTAAAAGAAAGCCATGCATTGATTGAGAGTGGACCACTGCTTCTTGATACACCTTGTGAAGTTACCTGTGAGTTGTCCTTGTGCCATCACTCCTAGCCATTACTTAGTAGCATCAAGACTTTTCTACTTAGCAGAAAGTTGTGATTCAAGCCTCCCGGTGCTGTCAATGTGATGTTCCTTGGTCAAATTGAGAATCACAGCTACTTTTACCATTTTAACATCTAAGGGTAAAAACCAATCAATAAAATGACTGAAGCTATTACGAGAAAGAAGGAGGGGGCAGAGGTGAAGATTTTGGAAGGCAAATCAGTGACATCTGCAAGACAGCCCTGAGAATGCTTTTAATTCATTTACTGTTCTGAAATTGTGTAAAATTGTAGGGCACTAATTTATTGATTTTTCCATGACAGATTTCTTTTTTAAAAAGTTAAAATAAATTTAACTTCTTAAAATGCCATTATGCTTTACTTCTAACCAACAGCAGAAAGTTGCATTTATTGCCATATTGTTTAAAGATTCAGCAATTCCATCACTGTATTTATTTATTTATATGCAATATTTCTAACCCACAGTATATCAGGAGATGTCAGGTCAGAGAATAATCAGTGGAACCACTTTGAAAACAATGGAAAACAATGGAAATAATGGTAACGTTTTAAAAGAACTGAATTCAAACAAGATAAAGCTTGCAGCCCAATAGATCAAAACCTAGACCACTAAGCACCCAGTGTTTGGGTGAAAAGCCAGGTTTTAACATGGCATCGAAAATAAGGACAATGCGAGTGCCAATTGGACTTTCAAGGACATTCTGTGCCACAGGAAGGACACTGCACAACAAAGGTACCACCATTCCCATGAACCCATGGTAATGTTATCACACCCTTGGAGTTTCCAACCAGTCACACAATCTTTGACTAGAGATGGACGAACATGCCAGCCTTATCAGTATTGCTTTCTTTCATATTCAAATTCTTTTAATAAGTTCATGCCGTTAGATTTATGTTAAAATGAATGAATTTTGGTACAAATTGAAAGACTGAACAAAATTGTTAACCATCTTCAGTAGCTAGACTCCACAGTTACAGTCATTTCTATCAAGGAGAAGATAATGTTGTATTTGTCTAACATGTAGCAGTTAAAAATGAAGTGCTTGCCAGGGAAAAAAAGAGAGAAAGAGAAGGGGAGAGAGAAAGAGAGAGAGAGATGGCAACCCTAATCAGTTGTGTAGGGACGGGGGGAGGGGCAATGTGGTGGTTTGCCCCAGTGGCAATTTTTGGGGGGTGTCCCAGCTCTGCTTGCCCTCCCCAGCACCGTAGCCCCGCCCCATCTGTTGTAGCCCCGCCTCATCTATCATAGCCATGCGCTATGCACTGTAACCCCACCCCACACTGTAGCCCCACCCCCATGCACCGTAGCCATGCCCCCACTGTAGCCCTGCCTTTATTCACCGTAGCTACCCCTCCTCCCTCACCCCTCTATGCACTCCAAGCTCCACCACTGACTCTCATTCAGCTTTACAAACTTGGTTGAGTACGCAAGGATTTGAACCCAGCTGCCTGGGCTAAGCAAGAGAGAGGGCAACATGTTGATTTACACATATTGTTGGACTGCACCTTTCACCATCCTCACACATTCAAGCTGAGGTTCTGCATTGACCAGGGTAGTGTAAGAGATCTGAAGGTGGGACTTTGCAATTGCCTCTCTGAGGCTCCGTTCTAATGTATTCAAAGCTTGAAAACAATTAACTGCAAATAAAGGGTTCCATGCCATTATTTCTGTTTTGCAATAACAGAGACTTCACTGAAAATTGGAAAAAATGCTGGATAACTTCATTCCTTTTGCCTGTGCCTATTTCAGTGTGTATGTCTTTGCTGTTTAGCTGCATCTTCTACAGCAAGTATATTTTATAAACCAGGACTGGTTTTCTTTTAAAAAGTAACTGAAATTTTAAAAAAATCACATTAATTTTCATAACATGAAACAAAAGTTACTTTTACAATTGTAACCATAATGGTAGCTAGCTGCTTTGGGGACATTCTAGCTATAATTGTAACTAAAGGTCTTTCTGCACTAGACTGTTATAGTGCTATTATTCCACTTTCAACATCCTATGGAATCCTGGCGTTTGTAGTTTAGAGAGGGGCATTTAGAATTCTCAGCCAGAGAGCTCTTTGGCCTCAGTAAACTACAAATTCCGGAATTCCACAGGATGTTGAAAGTGGAATAATAACATTATAACAGTGTAGGGCAGAAAGGCCCTCAGTGTTTTTGAAAGTAACTTTCTGTTCTGGCTGTGTTAATAACATATTTAAAATAGATCTATTAAACTGAAACCCATAATTTAAAATGTTTAGCTAATACATTAACAATTAAAGAAGGTAATTTAAAAAAATTACAATGCTGTGATTTTTAAAAATTATTTCATGGGTGTTACATGCTTGCAAGGCTTAGTGAAATAAATTGTCGTTATCGACGAGAATTCCTTACATACCTCCACTAGTCTGAATTTGGAACAGTTTTAAATCAAGCTTACTTGTGAATTCATAGAGAATTTATTCTGTAATTCAAGGGTGAGTGTGGAAAATTTTGAGGTTGATATACTGCATTATTCACACAGCTGAAAGGGAATTAAACACCCTGTTTGAAAGTGTGAATTTCAGATCTTTAATCATTATGTTTCTTCTACAGTACCCTATTAGAACTGCTTTTTTTTTTCTCTCTGTTAACTTTATACCAAATCAGTATGATCTGTTGTGTTGGTTTTCTGAGAACAGAGATCTTTCTTGAGAATAATTGTGTCAGTTCAGTAAACGAGGACATAACCACAGTTATTCTGAGCACAATGTGTAGTCATATCCACCCACAGCTAATCCGTGTAAGCGTGGAGAGGATGAAAGAGAATTCTCTGGTGCTTAACATAGATATATTCTCACAAAAGAGACGAAGGAGAATATTAGTCAGCTGTGTGGGAGGAATCTGCTTGGCTGAAGTCCCGTTTTTACCTCATTTTCACTCTACATCATGTCCACTTGTCATATTTCTATTACAGTTCATTGACTGTGGCTATTGTGAACTGGTGTTAAACAAATTTAAGGTTGTATTTGCCCCTAGTGTTTCAATGATTGATTATGTAGTCCTTAACCTACTAATCTAGGAAAAAAGTCTCCTCTTTTGTATTCACACATAAAAGGGATTAAAATGGCCCAGTGCTTCTTCGTTTCTCCCTGTGTTTTGGCATCTGGGAAACACATATCTGTAAGATACAAATTGTTTTGAATAATCACATACATACACATATGACTTAGTAAGTGTCCTGAATCATGCCTAGAGGAGAAAACAAAACAAAACATAGACAGAAAAGCCCTCAACCCAAGGAACAGCCCTATGGCATATTAAAGACTCTCATATTTCTTGTGGAATGAGCTTTCATTAATAGCCTGTTTTTGCAGTGTAATAAGAAAGTGACCAAGATTTAGGCCAACCTAAAACAGAGAATCATAGCGTTGTTGTTGTTGTTGTTGTTCCTGTTGTATTATTGTTGTTGTTGTTGTTGTTGTTATTGGTGCCCTGTGAATGCAAAATGATGGGAGAATGACATCAGACATGTTTTGTTAGAAACACCAGAAAGATATACCGAATGGATTGTCAAAATTTATTATAGGTGCTCTTCAAATTTTTGACAGATTTGAGACTGAATGGACATGACTGGGAGATACTTGGGAGATGTCCAAATCGAAATGTGGCTCATCTAAAGCACACTGCACAGGAATATGAATATAGCATAAACCCACTTGTACCTATTTGTAAGCTGGTGGTCTTCATTCCATTATAAACACCAACTAAGTCAATTTAATCCACTTCTGGCAAATAGATTTTTTAAACAGACATTTCTTGATTTCCTCAGATAGTCAATTACTACAATAGTCCCTCCATGTTCACAAGGGTTTGGGGCACAGAACCCTCATGAAAGTGGTAAAACTGTGAATAACTCCTTCCAGTGATTCCCCTCCCATTCCCCTCTGGAGCTTCCCATTCCTTTGCCTCTGGCCCAGCCATTGGCAGCGGGGGGGGGGGGGGGACAACCTAAAAGGCTTACTGGTACTTTCCCCTCAGACAGAGAAGAGGGGAGTTTTGGAGTTCTAATTACTTCAGGCAACCATCTTGAGGAAAAAAAGAGCAGGATCAAAGAGAGCACCTGACCAATCAGCAGCCAATACACAGCAGAATTTGCAACCACAATGGAGAGAGGCCATGCCTTCAGCAGTGGGAGGGGCTTTGCTCATCCAAAAGGAAAAAAAAAACCCATCCATTTTAAACACAAGCCTGGCAAGCCTGGGGTGAGGAATGCAAGGGATGGAAGAAGGAAAATGGGGGGGGGGGGAGGCAAGCCTGTGCCTTGTGAATAATCAGATTCATGAAGGTCAAACCCAGAAATGTGGAGGGAGGATTGTACTACATTTATTTAGCAGCCTTTAGAGAGGAACTCACTTCAAAAACTTTTCAAAGTCCAAGCTCAGAGTGTCAACTGTTATCATCCTTATTCACATATTTGTTTACCTTCTCATAGAACTCTAAAAATCTAGTGAGACAAGGTTAAATCTCTATAGAAGCCTGCTTGATTCTTCAATAAGGCTTGCTCTTCTCAGTGCCTGATAATTTTATCCTTAATAAAGTTTCCCATTACTTTCCCCATATTGGTTGCGTTAAATCAACCAACAGGAATATGTACACAGTGGCCCTCCTCTTGTGCAACCTCTGCAAGCATGAATGCAAAGTCATGTGAAGTGTCACATCCCATTATAGTCAGTGGACACAATGGGCATGCGCCTGCACTGCTGAAGGCATGTGCACATTGTGTCCATTGACTATAATGAGATGTGACACTTTGCATTTTTTGTTGTACATGGTGATTCCTGAAATGGAACCCTCACGTATACAGTGGGTGCATTGTATGTGTTACTGAAGCAAAAGCAGGTTTTGGTACTCTTGAGGTCTGTGATAAACTCAAGTTTGTTTGGGTCATCTGACCTAGTACAGAAGATGTTCAGTGACTGCTTTTTCATGTGCCTTCTAGATACTGAACATATTGTGGACCACTTTGCAACAATTCACTCTTTAAAAAAAGAAGGCCTCATATCCACATACTACCTGTGAGCAGAATGGCATTACCTTGTGCAAGAAACAAGTTAATGAGGCAATTTCTCCTCATATCATCACCAACACTAGAATAACTTTACTGAACCATCTTCAGACCCAGCAGAAGTCTTCCTTTGCATTTACATATGAAGGGAAAGCATAGCCTAAATAAAATTAAGAAAAACTAGAGTGGTAAGCTATATCCTGGCAAAGAAATCTAACTGTATGCTTTCAAAATTGAGCTTACTTTTTCATGATAGCACAAAACCTAGAGGGTAATCAATCATTTCAAAGGTTTTGAGCTCTCTTGGACCTTTAGGATTCCAAAGGCAGAGTCTTCTGCTTATATTTACAACAGAAAGGACACTGAGACAGAGGTAGGCAGAGCTGTGACTCACATGCCAGGTACCGAATCCCAGCATGATATGCAATAATGACCTGTCAGGAAAGTATGCTGTGTGCCATCACACTGTGAAATATCCTGGGAGACTTTCTTTATGAATTCTAAAAAGATACAGCAGCCCTTCAGGCAAAAATGAAGTCACACTACATTTAAATATTTGTTTCATGTTTTCCTCTAAATATATTATTTGTTTGTTTTTGAATACACATTATATTTATTACATTCTGTCTTAGAGTACCGAATAAAAAAGATACAGTGGCACTGCCAAACCATCATCTTGGAAATGTATTTGTAGAATGGTGCACAAAACATAGACTAAGATGTCTTACCCTTGGTAAGGGGAACAAAAACTTGACCCATGAATCAGTCAGTTTAATTCAGGTGAGGGAAATCCATCTTAAACCCAGACCATAAAAGTGTTGGAGAACATGGACTCCTGTGTCTGCAGTCTACCAAAGGGTCTCGATGGCATCCAGAATTACTGCATTTCAGAATGGATATTTTCAGCTTTGAAATGAAGTCCAGAATTGTTGGCACTAGCGTTACAGACATATGCACATCAATTTTTAACAATTTCATACTGTCCTTTCAACATAGTCTTCTAGGAAGTTGGCAATTAAAAACCCCTCACTAAAAACAAAATATGAAAACAGTGGTGAGAAACTCTGGGCCTCCAGACGACACTGGGATGTGATTCATAGTACCCTTTTGTATCAACTCTGCTGGCTAGGGCTGATGAAAGTTGTAGTCCATCAACATCTGGAAGCCACTGTCATCTATCTCTGCAATGAAACTTAGACATCAAAGACAGTAACCTTCAGTCAGGCAGATAGGATGCTCTTTTTCTTGAAAATTCACACAAAACAAGACTAACAAGTTAGGTTTTATGATATTGTCAGCTGAAAAGTTGTAAATAATGTCTCTGAGTTTCCATTTTCCCTAGTTAAAAACAGTCATATTTTAAGATGCAGGAATTGTGTTTATTTATTTGTGTTTATTTATTTATTTTCATTTAATTTATATCCTACCTTTCTCCTTATCCAGGACCCAAGCTGGCTTTCAAAAATATTTTTTAAAAAAGGCTATTTTTTTTAAAAAAATATTTATACAGAGGTTAAAAAGCAATTAATTCAGTTAAAAACACAAGGTCAAAACAGTATATTACACAATGAAAAGCTAGTAAAGAAGAAAACAGATTAAAAAAAAGAGATAAAAACAGATAAAACATCATATTGTTAAAGGCTCTTTTTGTCACATAAATTACAAACCAAAGGCCTGCCTGAAAATGGTCTTTGCCTGCCGATGAAAAGTAAGGAGAGAGAGGGTTAACCAGACTTCCTGTGGAAGGGAATTCTATAACCTGGCAGCAGCCACTGAGAAGGCTATCTCCCGTATCTGCAACAAATGTGTTGGTGACAGTGGTGGAACTGTGAGAAAGATTTTTCGCAAAGATCTTGAAACATAAGTGGGATATCACAGCAAGGTAGCCACAGTAGCATTTTTTGAAAGGAAAAAAAAAAAAAAAAAGAGGACTGACAGCTACTTATAACAATTGTTCCATCTCATGTTAACATGTGTTTTCTGCCTCTTTGTGTTTTAGGTATTGTGGAATTTCAACCACCAACATTCCAGCGGACAAGGAATATTTTTATGCCCTGGAATATATTGGAATGCCCATGGGGTCAGAAAATAGAGCAAGTCCCTCAGTCCCTTACAGAATCTTTTACACCTGTATATACCAGTATCAGAGATACCTGTTAGAAATTGAAAGTATGTTTTGTTTTATTGGGGGAATATCAGAATCATACACAAGATCCAAGCAGTCTTACAGTCACACAAGGCTAACCTAAGGAAAGGAAGCAAAAATTTAATAGAAGTTAGGGTGAAGTGGGTAATATTTACCAATCCTACAGAGAAGAGACAAAGTGATATGGCTCAGAGTAAGGGTCCTAAGGTCTTACAGAAATGAGCATCAGAGCAGCAAAGTGGTGGCCTGTATCCAGAGTAGTATGAGTTCTCTGGCTCAGATCCAGAGTTTAAATTCCCTGTTTCTGCCCAGATAGGGAAGATGTTAATGGCTTTCTGACAGAGTCTACAATGAGCTAAGAGCTTTAGTATTGGATGATAAAATTCTCCTTTCTTTCCTCACCTGCATAGCCATTAAGGAGTTATCATGATTCCCGTCAGCTGATGGGAATCATGATAACTCCTTAATGGCTATGCAGGTGAGGAAACAAAGAAGAATTTTGGCAGGAAGGAGAAACAGGCTGAAGACAATCTGTAGGTAGTCTGGATGCTTTTGTTTCTGAAGGTTGAGTTGTTGAGGGTATATTTGCAAGCTCATTGACACTGGAGCTTCCTTGACTATAACTTGGCCATGTCCTGAGGTCCCATCTGACCTACGTTTGCATGTGTTCAGCCAGTCCTCTTTAGCCAGCAGGGCTTTTCAGCCATAGCAGTATATAATCTATATTTCATGCCAATTAAATGATATTTGCCAATTATATCATGGAGGTGTACAGCATGGTAACAGAGAAATTAAGTACTTGTGAACTTAAAAGCCCTGTGCAAACTGAGAAAGATGTGGATTGTGGATCATGACTAAAATTGTTTTGCCATATTAATTACCAGAAAAGCATCACTAGAATGACTTGCCTTTTTGCTGGTTTTTCAGGGTCTGGCAGGTCTCACTTTATCACATGCTATTCTTCCATTTCAGAGACTTTATTATTTCACTGCTTCAGCAGTCATCGATGTAGGAAGAGTCAACTTTGTCTATGTGGAAGTTGCTTTTCTTTTCTTTCCTTTTCCATTCTGTTTGTATGTTCCCAACACACAGAAGTATCAGAAGTAAGGCATTTGCCCTGGGAGTCTGGTGTTTGGGCTCATTAAGATGTCAGAGTTGAAAGACATCTGATTCTTTCTACACATTGTGTTTATACCTTTGTGACTTCTCCATATTTCTGGTGGTGATGGGTGAGAATTTAAACCTGCTTTGTGTAACATTTGTAAATGTCTTCATATCTGGGATAGAACAAAGCTGATTGCACATACATACACACACACGGTGGTAAAAATTGAAACTTGAATACAGGCTTGTTCAGGACCAAGGCTTTCAGTGTATCCTTGTTAAAATTCTGGCGTTCTGTCTCTGTGTATTCCATCATGTCAGTACCACTTTCTTTTCTCTTCTTCTGAAAATCTTTTTATATGTCTATATGACAGGCACATACAACATGGTCTTTTCTAAGCTGGGGAAGAGGGATGCCTTCATAATCGGGCTTGTGTGAATGGTAAAGAAATTTCAGTTCATTTTGGATGAACTTACTGAAATCCGCAAATGTCTTGGGATGAACAGAAGCAGAAGCCTGAAAAAATTGGATGCAGGACAAAAGCAAACCACCACCAACTTCATTGCCACCCCCAGTTTCTAGGCCTTCAAACCTCTAGCTTTTACTTCATACTTTATTTGTTATGGATGTGTGCCTTCAAGTCATTGCTGACTGATGGCAACACTAAGGTGAACGTACCATGGGGTTTTCTGGGGCTGAGAGTATGCAACGTGCTCAAGGTCATCCAGTAGGTTTCCATGGCTGAACGGGGAATCAACCCCTGATCTCCATGGTTGTAGTCCAGTGTTCAGACCACTATAGCACACTGGTTCCCTTGGACTACATACTTTGCAATGTTTCACAGATGAAAACTGGGGCACATGTGGCCAAGCAACATTCGAATGTGGTCAAGATGGCAAAAGTTTTTAATGAGGAAGAACACACAACCTAGGAAAGGCTGAAGCAGTTTGCTTTCACCTGAGTCTACCAGGAAGGACAAGACTCTGCCCCCTTCAGAGTTAATAGAATGCAAACTACTTCCATTGCTACTCAGTTAGTAGCAATGGAAATAAGGTGAAGACAAAGGGGGAAAGTGGGAGGATGAATGAGAAGCTGGGACATTTTAGAAGCAGCTGAAAAAAGTGGGGTGGCAGAGGAGTAATTGATTCTGACCCTGTCAATTTGGAACAGTTGGAGGACATGGAGTTGTGAGGTCTGACTTAATTCACATAGCAGATTGTCCATTTTGAATAACTGGCAACCTTGTAGAATTGCCATGCTCCCCTTCATGGACAAAGAAACCCAGTCTGGTAACACTCAGGCTTTTCTTGATATTCTGCGCATAACTTGGAAAAATTATTTTTTCGCTACAGTTTCCAGAATCTCCCAGCTGGCATTGCAAATGTCATCCTGGTTCAGGGGTTCTGGCAGGGGTTGTCAGGTAACGTTTCCACAGCTTGCTCTGGCAGTTCTTGAAATGCTTCCAAAGTTTCTCATAAAAGAATAATCAATGTGACACTCCCATTAATTAAATAAAGAGACAGACAGGCACAAATCTTGTACAAATCCTAAAATCCTGTTATTTAACTTGTCAGAAAAAGAGGAGAATATGTCATCAGATCAAGAAGTAAAAATATCGCATCTAGGTAGAGCTGAGCAATACAGCACAAAAATCCACATTACCTGTTGAAATTGTACAGTGAGTCATCCTTGCTCCAGGGCTGCATTGGTATAGCTGTTCCTCTTAAATACACAGGAGAACAGCTTTTAAGAGTATCACCTCCTTGTTCTTTACTATTCTGCATATATTCTAGACATTAGATCTACCAGAATACTTTCTGAGGTGTGCACATCCTTTCATGTCTTTCTTTTCAGCATATCAGTGGGGAAAGACTCATCACTTCTTTTGCTACAGAAGATGAGCAGAAATTACAGTAAAAGCATTCTGTCCGTGGATAAAAAAGGTGGCCCTTTACCATTCTAAATAAAGTTTTGAGCCTCTGCATTTAAATTGCCTGATTTCAGATAGGATGAGGAGGAGTGGGAGAGAGGGGGAAAGTTCTGAGGGAGGAAGAGGAGTGAGTCAAGCTTTTATTTAAAATAAATAAATAAGGGGCTCCATTCCCAGAAAAAACACTTCCTAATTTAACTCCTAGCAAGTGCACCTTGTGTTCTGCTTGTCTTTCTACATGAGCAAGTGAAGAAGCAATCACAAAGAGGGTGATGACAGCTCTGAATCCATAATAAATTCAACCCAAGGTGCCCTTTTGCATGTATTAAACTTGTGTTTCTTTTAAAATATATGTGGCTTAGAATGATTTCAAGCCTCCCTCATTATCACACATCCCAAAATAAATCCCAGAAATAAGGACTATTGACATTATTTTTCTGCTTTTACTCATTCTCTCTCTATTTCTCTTTGTATATGTATATGTGTGTGTGTGTGAGAGAGAGAGAGAGAGAGAGAGAGAGAGAGAGATTGTACAAAAACTAACAACATACAACACATTTGGGTTGCACAAACATTTATATTTTGTTTTTACAAACTTGCAAGTTGGAAGGTCAGATTTAAATATAACATAGGGAAAAAAAATCCATATGTTTCACACATTGGACTTAAGTGGCCATTAAGGAGGAGGCTGCTAAATCTATTACAAAGTACTTAAAAGTATGTCATATGTGCGTTTACATGAGAATAACCCTGATTGACCTCCATGAGACTTCATTTTGAGTGCATGTGTATAATAACCCTTTAAGCTGTATTTCTAACAAAGTGAAAAGCTGGGGAAAGTTGTTCTTTGACAGTTTGCTGACCATTTTGAAAGAGGAAAACCTGTCACAGGTTTGTGAACAGTATAATTGGCTCCATGTGATGTGTAGTTTGGATTTCTAAGCTATGTGGTACAAATAGTGGAAACACAGGCTTTGTTCTCTTTTATTTTTCACGTGTTTAAAGTTTAAGATGGTCAAATTTTGGCAATGGCCATCTCCACTATTAGGCAGAGTGAGGTCATCACCTCATGGCAGCAGTTGTTGGGAGAGCTGCAATACCAACCTCCATGACTATTTCTGCCCAAGACATTGGATCCTCCTTTCTATTAGAGGACAGAGCTGTGTATGCTGAGAATCTGCCCTGGTCATGCTTCCTAAACAATCTAATGGCCTCAACTGTGATGGACAGGCCATTATACCATTTCAAAGAACTGAAGCATATTTCAATTGGCAATCCAGACAGCTTGTATGTATCAAATGGGAAAGGGTTCATTTCTTCCTCTGTCCTTCACCTCAGACTAGTGGGACAGACAAATTGCTCTGTTTTTTAGCCAAAACTTTCAAAACTTTATTTGGTTGGTAGGGTTCAGCTTTTTGGGCAGCTCTATCTATGTCACTACCCCACTGACAACAGAGTCACCATTTGCCACTTTCCTAGATATGAAAACAGCTTGGGCACATTATGGCTCATATATAAATTACCAACCAATTAGATTATACTTCTTTCCCACTTTTGATGTGGTAGGCCAATGCAGACATTGAGTAGGTTGACACTGCGCTAAGGATCAGCTTATATTCCCAACAACCTGGTTATTGACAGAGCATGAACTAAATTCAACTTATTCACCCCCTTCTCCCATTAATCCACATCTCTTTAAGCAGAAGTAGCTAAGAATCACTTTTGTCTTTCCAGATACAGCACCAGCTGCCACTTGTCTGAGAAGAAAAGTCATTGAGCTCCACAGAACAAGTCTTTCTTTTTTCAAATCTGGGAAAATTTCTGTTAGGATCTTGAAGTTGCTTCCTCTTCTGTCTTTGAGTTATGCCATTTCTCTAGGAAGGAGCAGATGCTGGTAGGAATGTTTTGTTGACACATATTAAGAAAGGGACTGATAACGACTTATCAAGTAAAGGTGCCTAGCCCATTTCAAACAAGACATATAAAAGTCCAAGGCATATATAAAACATCCCACTTCCAGATGTAAGCTCACCAAATATTCAAAATCCACTCAATTTTTAAAAGTCCCCTTTTTTAAAAAATCAGCCGCAGGAACAGTATCAAATTTACAAAATTCTATTGTAAGCCAGATGCTTGAAAGATAGTAAGTTATGTCTGCATGCAAAAAACACTATTACAAATGCGGACTTTCTCTTTTGGATAAATATTTCATCTGAGGGCTGACTTGCATTATTTATCATCAGCATTCTCTCCCCCACTTCCTACCACTGATTAGAGAATGCATTTTCTTAATAAGATATATAGAGAACATTGTTTAATAAATCTGAACCATTTTTTCCCCTTGGACAACAGATGTTTGTGCTTGTTTATTGATTACACACAGTAGTCAAGTGACCACTAATGATTAGAATCCCTCACAAGCATATTTTAGCATGAAGATAAACTTCACTACATTACTGAAAAAAGAGGCATTTTTCAATAACATCACTTTCTTTTATGTATGCAGAGAAAAGGAAATTTAAGAAGGCCAACAAAGAAGGGATGTCTAAATCTTTCAATATGGGACTAAAAAGGGAAGCAACCACAACAAATGCTGAGAATGAAGCAGCCAGTGTTGGCCGGGAATACTATAGTCCAAGAGGGTAACTTTTCTGAGAGGTGTGTCTGCTCTTATGAATGTATGATGCTGTTGTTTACCCACTGGCAGGCGGTGGTTTCCATGACAGTGAGGTGATGAGTCTCCTCCAAGGTTTAGTTCTTACTTTAAAAGAGCTGTCCAACATGCTGAAATATACTGTAAGCTAAGTTCAGCACTTTGGACAGTTCTTTTAAAGCTCAGGTAAAAGTCTGGCATGGATTCACTACCCCATGGACATCAATCAGCACCCATCATTTTGTGACTCAGATGCCTGGCTCACCCAGTTTAGTACTGTGTACCATTCCATTTGGCACCTGTTTTTCATAGTTGCAAATAGCAAATTTTACTTCTTTTTTACTTGGGGATGCTAGAAAGTCAGCACATGCCAAGCATGTGCTCTAGCACTCCCACTAATCTATGACCCTTCTCCTTTCTTAGGACACACTATTTTTTTTCCTGATTTGACTTGAAATAATGCTGGGGTGGACATCTATCACTGTAGCTCTATAGGCTGTTGCTGTTGTGCCTTCAAGTTGACCTGGACTTATGGTGACTTTTTCGTGACATGATTTATTCAGAGGAGGTTTGTCATTGCCCTCCTCAAAGTATGAGAGAGTTGCACTTGCCTGAGGTCACTCAGTGGGTTTCCACGATTGAGAGAGGATTTGAAACCTGGTCTCCAAGAGTACTAGTCCAACACCCTAACCACTACTCCATTCTGATTGTCATAAATGACAAACGTGTATATATCAATTCTATATATACATATCAATACATAAGTATGTCCTATTGAGTTTAGTGAGGTTTACTTCCACAAATGAG
The DNA here is from genome assembly GCA_030412105.1 of Cyclura pinguis. Lineage (NCBI taxonomy): Eukaryota > Metazoa > Chordata > Lepidosauria > Squamata > Iguanidae > Cyclura > Cyclura pinguis. Next base: position 112,285,254 of record CM059602.1, read on the forward strand.
GTAGAGGATTATCACATTGTAATTCTTATGTGGACACTATCAGTTAAATCTCCTGATACTAAAATAGAGAAAGCAGTTGTGGATCTTTCTACCCTCTTTGGTCCTTTCTGAAACTGTTACCTCTTCCATCTGTTTTGACAAGGCATGTAGTGTATAGATCTTGTTGACTACAGCCATCAGTCCTATCTGAAGATGAAGGATCAGGAGAAGTATGGTCCAGCAATATCTGCAGGACCCTAAGTTACCCATCTTTATGTTCTGGCAAACAATCCTCCAGGTGTGCTGTTCAGCAGGTGAGTTGTGATTCCAACAATAGCACTACAGATGATGGGGAAAAGGATCCATGGCTACCTTTTTCTTATGAAGAATTGGGAAATATAAATGAAAGTGTGTGTTCTAGAAGGTGGCCTTATCAAAAGGTGAGGTGGCACACCTATCAAGAAGTCTTTAAACAACTCCAACAGAGCTAGGTGTTTGTGGCTTGACAAAAAGAGGAGAGACAGGAGCCAGGAGAAAGAAATATCTTTCAGAGTTAACTAAAAAATGTCCTATCAACCTAGTGCAAAGCAAGGAAGCCATTTACAGCAGGAAGCAAGAACAACTGAGGACATTGGTACAATCACCAGTAGACAGACAAATAGATCACAGTTCAGTAAAACAGAAAGTCATACAGTCAAACAACAGAATGCCTCACCTTAATCAGAAAAAGTGGGAAAGGCAACAGTGGGACTCAGGTGGCAAATGTTATGGTGATAAAAAAAGACATTCATGTTTTTCTTTGATAAATATTGTGTCTTTAAAGAACAACAACAACAACAGAACTCCAGATGCCAATAGCATAAAGTAACAAAGCTATAAACACTAAATGAATTAAAAAACAGCAAAGAAATACAGCCCAAGTTTTAAAATTAAAATAGCTTACTTACAACAAATTTCCAGGCATGTTGTTCAAAAGCACAATAAAGACAACAGATCTGTGCCACTAGTAATATGTCATTTTATCTATGCTGCAAAGGTGGCAAGAACAAATGAAATTCTGCCATAATATCTGGGAGGTTCCCTTCAAGTTATGAACCAATGGCGCAGTTTTGGAAGTGTTGTGTACATAATCTGATGCAGGTCTCTGATTTCTTGAAAATACTGTACACTTGAAGCTGCATCTGAATGTCTTCCAATAGGTCAAGGCAATATTGTCTAGTGGTTACACAGCTTGCTGAAGCTTGGGAGGTTGCCATGGGCCGTGAAACACACTGGGTGAACTTGAGTCAGTCTTTTTCCTCAGTTGCTTAATCTCACAGGGTTGTTGTGCCATGCAAGACGGTTGTAAGTAACACCTGCTGAAATTACTTCTTCAATACAACCTTTAAAGGGACTGAGTTTTCGAGTTTTCACTCTGTTAATGCTAGTGACTGGCCACACAGTTTCAAGCTTTGGGCTTCTATCATTTACGTTGCCCTTTCACCTTTAAGAGCCCTCCCTGGATGTGGTACTTAGGCCACAAAGTGATCACTATATTGGACAAGTGGCTGTGTGGGTCAGTGGACTCCTTGCAGTAAAATGTACTCAGTTTTCCTTGTTAATTGTAAATTAAAACATTGAGGCAGTGATGTAGAAAATAAAAACACTAGATTTATTATGTAACAAATAAACTAAACTTCTAGCCTTAGGTCTGTTCCATGCACGGTAACATCTCAGTTTCAGACAAAGTAACAACAAGTCTCCTGAAATTATCTCCCCATTCTCAGTTCTCATCACAACCTATTCAGATCTCCTCCATTCCCCTGTTCATAGCTGGCCCTACCTTTATTTCCAACTGGCCCTATCAAACAGTTTAATAGATAAGCTTCTAGGTTATATCCTTACCCCTACAACTGTTCCATCCCATATCGAGGAACTGTGATTGTCTGGCTCTGTGCAGGCTTGGCAAGCTTCTCCCTTGGGAGCACATTTGCCCTTTTACATTTTGTAGGCAAAAAGTGACAATGCTATATTTGTAATGCCTCATTCTCACAACAGAGATTGCTGCTTAAGGATCTGAAGTCTCATTACCCCAGGAGTGGGAATCATGGAATCATCTAGATATTGTTGAACTGCCACTCCTATCCATTCCAGTCAGCATGCCTAATGGTGAGAAATGTCGGGATTTACAGTCCCACAACATCTGAAGGGCCACATAATCCCCATCTATATCTTTCATGTTTCTAATGAGTCTTGTTTATCTGCTATATTACTTTACTCCACAATAACTAATCCTAAAAGATATCATAATGCTTGATCATTAACAATATACCTTGGCTGACTTCCGGTTTCAATGGCGCCATGATCGCCAGAACAGTGAGGTAGCTCCCACTGTTTCTGACACCCCACACAGAATTGCTGAAAATATATGCTCGGCAAAGAATCCCTCCGGTAAAGGGGTCCAGAGGGGCTCAACGGGGATCCGTTTCCACTCTTTAGGCAAGAAGAGCAATCGATAGATGGGCTCAAAAGCCAAGTAAGAGTGAGGGGATCGAAGAGCACCACATCTGCCTGGGAAGTCGCTGCAGAGCAGCAAAGCATCGCCCGAAACTTTAAGTAAAAATAGACTGTAAAAATAATACAAGAATCAGAACGGAACCTAGTCCAAAGCCAAATCTTCTCAAAGGTTAAAAGATCAAGCCAAACAGAAAAACAGAAGGGGAAAGGAAAAGGAGAACCGAAACATCAAAGTAAAGAGGACAGCGGAGAGGAGGAGGTAAGAAACTTCAAGGAAAGTAAATAAGTTAAAGAGACTAAAATTAAATAAAACAAAAGATTGCCATATAGACACTAAGAAAGATAGAAAAATAATAAGGAAAGACAAGGACTAAATTAAAACAAACTTTGAGGTGTTGAGAAAAAGAGGAAAGACAAATATCAGAGAAAAAAGGAAGGACGGAGAAAGAGTTTAGCTAGAGTTCGCGGGATACCACTGGAGCGCGCTAAACAAATAAAATATAAAAAGAGACTGGAGAGGTGGGACAAAGAAATACAACGATACTGAGACCAAGAAGAGAGAGCAAAAAATTGAAGAATCCAGACAGAAAGAGACAGTAAACCTGAATTCTGAAAAAGAGAAATGAACAGAAAATGGAGGGACAGTCAGCAAAGCTTGAGCTCGCATGAAGAAACTGGGCATTAGAGACAGTAAGCTGGAGGAAGGGAGCCCGGTAAGAAAGCTGCTTGAGCTCGCTTGAAAAGAGACAAAGCACAGAGATTGTTTGGAAAGAAAGAAAAATAAAGAAGACAGTGTCACTACAAAAATCAGAGGCAAAAAGAGACAGAAAGCTTGAGCTCTCCTGAAGAGGACAGAATTGAGTAAATACGGAAAGACAATAGCTGGAGCTTGTGGAGAATCTGCTAGAGCTTGCTGAGAAGAAAAGACAAAAGGCTCAAGATTGTGGAAACTGAAATAAAGTATAACATAAATAATACAGGTGGTGGAATAAGGGGCGCTGTTTGAAGGAATATAAAGGAATTATTTACTGTTTGATTCAACATATTTTTGATTGTTATTGAAATAACTGAATGAACTGAGTGCTAGTCATAATTTATAATTCATAAATATATAAATGCATCAATATTTAAATATAGAATCAAATAGATAATTTATTGGGAAATAGCTAAAGGAAGAATAGATTGATTTATTATAACTGATTAGTTGGATTATAATTGATTGCTTAGATATACAGAAAATTTAAAGAACTGTGTATATATTCAATTCTTTGTTATACTGAATGTAAAATGTATATATTACAATTTCATTGAAAGAATTTAAAATTAGCAGTCAAAGCCATTTATATGAGTGTGGATGAGATAACACTGGGCAACAAATTGATTTACTTCTACAGACAGAAGTGACCTTGGAACCAGAACACAGAGAGATAATAAAATTCAGAAGACACAGCTGATATCATTAAGAAAAGGAAACAGTTCAGTTAACTCTTGAAGAGACTAACTCAAGAATTAAACAAAGTTCAGATGCGCCACCTGCTGGTAAAATTCAGGAATTACATGTAAAATGGCTACAGGTTTGAGGAAATGAAGTAGAACACAAACTCAAACTCAAATACAACTCACTGACCCAACAAGAAGATCCTCTACGGAAATGGGCCAACAGGTGGCGGAAATATTACAGGAAATCAGAAGTCTTAAACATGAGATGAGGCAGGAGATAAAAGATACTAGAACAGAAATTAAAGCAGATATTTTAAAAGAAATAGAAACAATTGGGAAAAGAATGGACACTATGAACAAAGATATCAAAATGATGAAGGTTGATATTCAAGAACTGCAAGAAAAAAAACTAACAGAAAAGGAGAAGAAAACCCTGAAAGTAAATCAAAAGCAAGAAGAACTGATAATTAATCAATATGAATTGTGATATCGTGAGAAATGTGTGAAATTGAGAGGGATTGAAGAAGCACCTGGGGAGAACTTATGTGAGAAAATAATCCCATTATTGGTGACTTTTATAGGACTACAAGCAGAAAACATGGAAAGGGAGATGGATCAAATTTTTAGAACAAATTCAAGAGTGGCGAGAGAGAAAGGATGGCCCAGGGATGTAGTGGTCTGTTTTACCAGGACCAGGATAAAAGAGAAAATAATACAAGCCAACTATGAAAAACAGTTAAAAATTGAAGACAAGGTCATAAAATTTTTTAAAGATATCCCATTTGAAATTCTGAAAAGAAGACAGGACTACAAATTTTTAACCCAATTGCTTCAAAGACATAAAATAACATACAAGTGGGAAAGACTGGAAGGGATATCTTACCCATATAAACAATGGAGATACAAAGTAACAAACATCACAAGAGCAAAGGAAGTTTTTGAAAAACTAAAAAGAGAGTTAGAAAATGTAACCAGATCAAATGGTAGTAATAGAAGCAAAAAAACTGGAGAAGGAAATCAAGCAGGGAAACAAGAAGAAGGAAATCCTGAAAGTAACTCAAATAAAGAAGAAGAAAGACAGGAAAAAGAAAGTATTGATAATGAATCAGATATAGAACAAGAAGAAGAAAATCTGCAAAAGCCTGAATTGGAAACTGAAGACCTTTACGTAGACGAAGAGGATATATAAGAAAAGAGAGAAGTAATCAAAACAGAGAAAAATGACAATTAAAATAATATCATGGAACGTAAAAGGACTTAACTCAAACTACAAGAGAAGACAAGTCTTCCATTACATGGAAAAAATGAAGGCAGAGGTAACATGCTTACAAGAAACAAAAATCAGAGACAAAGGCAACAAATACTTAAAAATCCAAAACTAGGAAAGAGTTACTTTTCAGCATCCCCCCCCCCCCCAAAAAAAGGTGTGGAATTGTATATCAATAAAAAAATTCCATCTGAACTGAAATTTCAAGACAAGCAAGGCCATTATGTGGGAGTAGAGGTCCAATTCCAAGAACTTAAAATATTGTTAATAGGAATATATTCCCCAATAGAAGAGAAAAGTAAATTTTATCAGAAAGTGCAACAAGAATTGTTGAATTACTCCAAAGAAACAAATCAAGATAATTTCTTGCTGCTAGGAGACATGAATGGGGTGATGGATCCTAAGAAAGACAGATCATTAAATAAACCTCATAAGAAATTGCACGGGAAACTCCCACAATCCTTTTTTAAGCTAATTGATCTGATGGCACTACAAGATGTTTGGAGAATGAAATACGGAGAATCAAAAGGATATATTTTTTACTCGGACACCGACAAGTCAATGTCCAGGATCGATATGTTTTTCATATCAAAATGTTTACAAAATAAGGTTAAAAATATGGAGATTCTCCCAAAGATGCTATCAGACCACAATCCAATTCAATTAGAGATTAAAACTTTAAAGAGACTTAATGACTACTTATTCCAAAATGAGCATTATTTTGAGAAGATAAGAGAGGCCATGAGAAATTATTTTAAAGAAAACATAACAAACGAACTAAAAATGAAGACAATTTGGGATGCTAGTAAAGCAGTGTTTTGAGGTCAATTCATTAAATGGGTTCAGAATTCAAGAAGAAAAGACAAGAAAAGTATCAAGAAATTATGGAAAAAATAAAACAATGGGAAGAAATATTAAGGTTAAACCCATTGGATAAAAAAATAAGAACACAGTTGAAAATACTTCAAGAACAGATTGAAGCAGAACATCAACTGGAATTAAGTAAGAAACTGAAGAGAATCAAACAAAGATTCTTTGAACAGGCCAACAAACCAGGGAAATGGTTGGCTTTTAAATTAAGGAAAGAAAGAGAAAAGAGACTAATTTTGGAAGTAAACACAGAGAAAAAGACATCCACAGACCAAGAGGAAATAAAACAAATGTTTTATAAGTATTATAAAGAACTTTTCAGTATTAAAGAAAAAGGAAAGACACAAAAGAAGATAATGGAATATCTGGGGAAACAAGACATTCCCAAAATAACAGAAGAACAAAAAAAAAAAAGTTAAATGCTAAAATAACAATGATGGAAATAACGGAAGCAATAAAAAAATTGAATGTTACAAAAGCGCCGGGCCCAGATGGGTTCTCTGCAACGCATTACAAGAAACTGCAAGATGAGTTGATACCACTCATGTTAAAAATGTACAACGAAATCATAAAAGACGGGAAGCCAAATTCATGAAATGAAGCAAATATAGCACTAATCCCGAAAGAAGGAAAAGATGTGAAAGAACCAGGGAATTACCAGCCGATCTCCTTACTTAATATTGACTACAAGATATTCACAAACATACTAGCAGAAAGAGTAAAAAGAATATTACAGGAGTTAATACAGGATGATCAAAATGGGTTTTTACCAAAAAGACAAATCCAGAATAATATTAGAACGATATTGAATGTAATAGAGCATTATGAAAAAAAATAACGAGAAGAAATCAGCATTGATCTTTATTGACACCGAGAAAGCATTTGACAATATAAGATGGGACTTTATGCTACAAGTGTTGACTAAAATGGATTTTGGTAACATATTAATGAGTTGGATTAGAGAAATATACAAAGATCAAATGGCCTCCTTAATAATCAACGGAGAAAAAACTAAACAATTCGAAATAAAGAAATGCACAAGACAAGGATGCCCTTTGTCCCCACTCTTATTTATAACAGCATTAGAAGTATTGATCAGGACAATAAAGAAAGACTCAGAAATTAAAGGATGTAAAGTAAAGAAACATGAATATAAGTTGAAAGCATATGCTGCTGATTTGGTGATTATTTTGGAAGAACCAAATTCAAGCATAGATAAATTACTAGAAAAATTGAATCAATTTGGAGAAGTGGCTGGATTTAAGATAAATAGAGAAAAAACAGAAATTTTGACAAAGACTATAAGATCGGAGGAAGAAAAAGAACTGATTCAGAAAACAGGATTTAAATCAGAGAAGAAAATTAAGTATCTGGGAATTTGGATATCAAAGTGAAATAATGAGCTATTTGAAAACAATTATAAAACAACATGGAAGGAGATAATGAAATCCTTAAACAATTGGAGTACTCTACAACTATCGTTGTTGGGAAGAATTACAGATATAAAAATGAACATTTTACCTAAATTAAACTTTCTTTTTCAAAACTTACCTATTATTACAAATGAAAAGTCTTTTAAAGAATGGCAGAAGGAACTGTATAAATTTATTTGGGAGAAGAAAAGACCAAGAATTAAATGGAAAATTCTTACGGAGAAAAAAGAGAAAGGAGGCTTTGGTTTACCAGATCTGAAAATATACTATCAGGCCAACAGCTTGACATGGGTCAAAGAATGGCTGACTCTCCAAGATGAAAAACTACTAAATTTGGAAGATTCTGGCATACGCATGGGATGGCATGCGTACGTATGGTATAACAAAGCAAAGATAGACAAAGAATTCTTAAATCATTATCTAAGGAAAACACTGTTATCAACTTAGCAAAAATTCAAGAAGAAATTTTATAGGAAAACTCCACAGTGGATTTCCCCCCATGAAATGTTATTTGGCAGATGGAGAGACCCATAGGAAAATTGGATACGGTACAAAGACATAATAATAGAAGAACAGAAACAGGAATATAAAATGAAAACAAGAGAAAACCTGGAAAATGAAGGATTTAAATGCCACTGGTTTTTGTACAGACAACTAAAAGAAAGATTTAATATGGACAAAAAATTGGAAGGGTTTGAACCTGTGATAAAAGAAAATTTATTTGAAAAAATCATATTCGAGTCCCAGAAACAGACAACATCAAAACTGTATAAATTGCTCATGGAAAAAGAACTAGAAACAGAACAAATTAAAACAACAATGATTAGATGGGCACAAAACATAGGACATGAGATACATTTAGAACACTGGGAAAAAAGTTGGCTAGATACACAAAAGTGCACAGCTGCACAAAATTTGAAGGAGAATTATTTGAAGATGCTATATAGATGGCACCTGGACCCAGCAAAACTAAATAAAATGTATAAAACAAAAGAAAACAACCGCTGGAAATGCGGTAAAGATAATGGAACTTACTTTCATGTTTGGTGGACATGTGACAAAGCAAAAAAAATTTGGAAAAAAATTCAAGAGATAATGTCAAAGACGTTACAAACAAGTATCCCACTAATACCAGAAATATTTCTTCTGAATATAATACAGGAAATAGAAAGAGAAAAAAAAAGAAAATTTTGGAGGATAATTTTTTATATGATTATGGCTGCAAGAATAATATCCGCAAAAATTTGGAAAAACAAACAAATTCCCCAAATAGAGGAATGGATTGTTAAATTGATGGAATACAGAGAAATGGACAGATTAACTATGATGATACAAGGAAGAAACCAAAGTCAAAATGAGAATGAATGGAATCAAATAGAAAAGGATTTACTTAAACATGAAATAAAGTAAAAAAAAAAAAAAGAATAGAGACGGCCGACAAAATAAAGAAAGTTGAATAGGGAAATTAAACAAAACAATAAAATAAACACAGGGAGAACCCCATAGGGGGTGGTGAAGTAAGGAAGTAGGAAAACGAGAATAATAAGATATAAATAAGACAGAGATAGTAAGATAGAAAAGAAGTAATAATAGAGAAGAGAAGAGAAGGATACAAATAACAGAAATAATAGATGGTGTGTATAATATATTGTATTATTGGTTTAGAAGAACAAAATGTAAAAAATGTACATATAGATTGTGTTCTGCAAGAAAACAACACAAGTGGATTTGTATTAGATGTTATTTTATTTATTGATGGTTGATAAAATAATAATAATAATAATAATAATAATAATAATAATAATAATAATAATATATCTTGGCTGCTGCAATATGGAAAATAATAGTCTGGGTACTAGATAGTGTCTCACTGTTAATGCACATACATGTACAATGGGATAAAAAAGAGTCAAAATGTTTCTAGGCTTAACCAGGTGTGATAATGGGGCTTCCCATTATCTAGACTTGGCTGAAGGGGGATGCTTCCCTCTTCAGGTAAACCAAGGGTTAATGAGGTGTTGGGATCAGGTTACATTTTTACTGTGGGTCAGCCTCACAGGTCACAGGGGGAGAATGGCCCAATCAAGGGAAGAGAGGTGAGCATCTTCGAGATGCTTCGAAGGACAAGTTATAAAAATCCTTGAGAGGCCATGTGGCAGAGAGACAACAAAGGAACCTCCTGGAGATGGGATCTGTGCCAGTCGTAGGCTGCAGGCCTGGGCCTCGCCTCCTGGTCTCATTCCTCTCCTAGACCATCTAAGCCTGTGAACCCAAATGTGAGTAACTAGAATAAGGCAGTTAGTCGCGTTAGGGCTTTTTATTATTTTGGAGGTTGGCTGATCTTAAGAATGTATCTGTTGTTATAACTACTTGTAACTTAAGCGTACCTGGGAGGGGAGAGCCTCTCATGTGTATTATTGTCTTGTTTACTTGCACGCCTTACAATAAATGCTTTTCTGTAAAACCTCTGTTTCCTCTCCATTCCCACGCCATTCTTCGGCACACGCTTAGATAGAACTTCTCTCACTCAGAAGGAGGAGGGAAAGGAAAGGTCCTTAAGCACAGAGACTGGCAATTCACTGACGGGGTCCCACTGTCCTGTTCAGTTACAAGTATATTCAGCATTCAGTGGGTGATGGTAGCATGCGAAATTAGTGAACGCTGGGAAATTTCCTGCTCCTTTTCAAGGATAGAAGTCAGGCTTGGGGGGGGGGGGGGCTGGAAGTAAACTCAGTATGACACCAGATCCCAACAAGTGTAGCCTTAAATTATTTGCTCCTGCCTTCAAGTCAATTCTGACTTATGGTAACCATCTGATAGGGTTTTCTTGGCAAGATTTGTTCACAGAAGGTTTGTCATTTCTATAATGCCTATAGTTTAAACAGCAATACACAAGAGAGTATGACTTGCCCAAGGTCACCCAGTAGATTTCCATGGCTGAACAGAGATTTGAACCCTCGTCCATCACACAGACCACTACACCACAATGGCTCAGTAGTCTGCCATCATTTGTGGTAGTGGTGATGCATAGAAAGCACACAAGAGAGAGTATCACCTTTCATTTGTATGTGATATGGAGGAACAGTGGAAGGTGAAATGCACAGAAACTATAAATAAGGTTTGGTGGAGAGCCAGTGTGGTGTAGTGGTTTGAGTGTTAGATTATGACTCTGTAGACCAGGGTCTGATTCAGCCCATGGAAACCCACTGTGTGACCTTGGGTGCATCACACACTCAGCCCCAGAAAACCCTGGGATGGGTTTTCCTTAGAGTCACCATAAGTCAGAAATGACCTGAAGACATACAACAACCACAAGTATGTGATACTAGGTGATGGTACTAGCTCTCCACCAGATTTGTAGATCTTTGGATATGACTTTGGAAAGGAAGAGAATGTGCATTTGCACAAAAGCTGCCTTCCTTCTGCCTCTCAAAAGAACACTTTTATGACATGCAGTGAGACAGCATAGGTAGAAAAAGTGCCTGTTGTATGTATGGATTTCAAAACAAAAGATGGAGAAAAGACCAAGAGGCTCCAGATCTCACTTTGTTTGTCCTCTCTTAATAGTGTGTTGTTACCTTTCCAAGAACTGGTCGCAGTCTTCCCTGGAAGCCTAAGGAGGTCCTTCATAACACTCCCTTCAAAGATTTAAGGTGGGAAAGAAGTTGAACCCTGAAGGATAAGAACTATAGCAATGCACAGTGACAACTTTTTAACAAGCCATTTTGAAAAGGCAAAAAGAAACCAGAGAATCGAGATGGTTCCTAGTAAATCTGGTTAGCTGCTGTGTGTGTGTGTATGTATGTGTGTAAAAGAAAGACAGAGTGAAGAGAGAGAGGATGTGTGATTAGCGTACTGGCATAGGCCATTTATCAAACAATAGCTGCTAAAATATCTCATTTGTAGCCAGCAAAAATGGTGAAGGTTTATGGCATAAAGTCCATGGCATGTTAAATTTAGGCCATACAGTACAACCGATCAGGTTACCATCCCCTAATGCTAACCCTGTTTTTTAAATTGATTTTTCTCTCAGCACACCATTTTTCTTCCTGTATAATATTTCGGCTTATAGGAACAGGTGTTTGCTCTGCATTCTTGTGCTGCCTTCTCTATCCAAGATTCTCAAAAAACTTCATTAAGAAGATATCTTGATGCTTCCTTTGTGTAATTCTACACAGTACTCTGGGCCTATCATTACCCTTTTCTTTAAATCTGGAAACCTGTATTTCAATCCATTAAAACACTTTACTAATGTGTACTGAGTTTTCAGCTGCCAAAGGTCTCCACAGCCTGAAACAGAACACTGAAATGTTAAGCATGGATTTAAAATGCTTTGCTAGGCTGAAGCCTAAGGCTATAAAGATGTGGTCTGTTTCAAAGTGAAGTCTTGATGTCTAGGGGAGCCAAATCAAACTTCAATTTGTTCAGAAACCCTACCGGCATTTGAAAATCCAGAATATATAGATTTTGACTTCTCTCCCTTGGCTAGGGTCAGTGACTTCATTGCTCATGTGACAGTAAGCAACTATGGTCATAATGTGGCACAGGTTACCATTATACAAACTTTCCTCACAATTTGGAGCAAGGCCACAGTTTCTTGTGCAGAGTCATCACTTTCCTTCATGGGAAAAGAAAACTTAAGACAAACAAAACTCAATGTTCTGAAATGTACTAAAAGACTTTCAATAAATTCCTTGAGGAGGCTTCATACATTTGTGCTCCCCTGTTGAAGGAAGAGCTGCTATGTTTTAAGCTGTGAGGAATTTTGATCATTATCACTGCATGCAATCAGGGAAAAAAGGATGCTCTAGAGCTAGTGATGCTATTTTTCCTTCTGGGAACTGACTGGGAAAGCAAGAAGCTTGCAATGCTAGAATAGAGACTATTGCTTTCACTCTTGCTTGTCACACTAGAAAAGTGTGGCAACCAGTAAGGAGCTTTGTCACTTGTTTCTATGTCTTTATAGGACTACAATATTAAAATAGTGTATAAGCATGCAAGGAGGAAAGTCCAGTAGATCAGCCCTCCTCTCACACCAGTTTTGTCCTATGTGAAGTCTGTAGAGAAGAGCCTCCATTGTCTATAGAGGCTTGCCACAATTCTGGAAACATCCATTGCTGTTTAAACTATAAACATTATAAATGTACCACCGCAAATCCCTTTTGTGTCCACTTTTTTTTTTTGATCCTCCCCCCATGATTTTATATGATTTCTAACTGTTGAGCAAGATGTGGCAAGTACCCTTCCAGAAAGGGAAGAATATTATACAGGAAGAGGAGGAGGAGGAAACAGCCTCTTCTTTTTTTTTTTTTAAAAAAAAAACAATACAAACAAACAAACCAAAATATAAAAACTAAAAAAAAAACAAAACCAGAAATGTAAGTTTGGCTCTATGGCAGGTGGTGGTTGAATGTCAATTAGGAAGTAAATTCCCTTTGAGTTTTGTGCCTTTTCCACAGCTTGCGGTGGTGTCCGGAGGAGATCCTGGCAGCAGCTCTGCCTGGAACAGACAGCAATGGCAGTGCTCCCCTCTGCATGGGACTGGCTCACTGTGAAAGAGAGTGTGATGGCCATGCCTCTTCCTTTTGCAGCACAGCCAGATACTTTCCCAGGCTACGCTGGGGCAGGAAGTGCAGTCATCGTGCATCTGAGGCTTCTGCAGGTAAGTGCGGGATGGTGACACGGACATAGGTCACTGACAGGAAAAACCCATCAATGATTTAACCCATGTTTGTACCACCTGGGGATGGGAGAAAAATAGGACCACAACAATATCATGCAGACGCGTCATCACAGTCTCGTCCTTCTCCCATCCCTCTACCAGAATGGGAAAGTACTGCGGAAAGGGCCTCAGTCCAGTCTCCAAATCAGCTGTCTAAGTTTCTGAACCCTATCTCCAAAATACATTCACCACCTTGGATATCTCCTTTGGAGTTTGGACTAAAATCTGGAAGGGATACATCCTCCTCCTGACATTAGAGCAACCAGCTCCTATCAGCCTGGCTGTGTTACAGTGCAACAAATAGAGGGGCATGTAGGGCATGCTGAAATAAATCAGGAGCATTCGTCTTCCTCCAGTAGGAAAGGGGTTCCCCGCATCAGCAGAAGCTGTTCCTGCTTCTGCTGATGTAGCTCACGAAGAGCTTTTATCAGTAGATTTCTCTAAGCTGATATCTCTGCTTGACCTAAGATATAGCAGCAGCAGCAGTGATTTATGTTGTGAGCATAGGTCATAACAACACAGGCAGAGAGAACAAATGCAGTCCTTTGGAGCCTAATCGGACAATTATTTACAATGACTGTGTAAACCTTTTGCAATATCTGAAGCACACAGAAAAATTTGACTGGTGTGTGAGAGTGAACTTCAGATCCAAAAAGAATTCAAGCAGCACAAGATCTTTCAGTGTAATTTCACAGGTGCCTTTGGAACATGTTATTTCTCTCCTTTTGAATCCCTGTGCATTTAAGGGAGATTTGTATATGCACTAAAAATATGTGTTTGGATTATCTGAAAAGCACATAGTACATGGCTGGGCGACGCTTCACAGGGTTGCCAAAGATGACTGGACATAAACTAGGCTGAGGCTAGCTTGTGCAAAGCCATGACATCCCCTGTCATGTACTCTCACTGGTGAAGAACCTCTACTATGGCAGCCCAGGGCTAATTGCCAGAGACCTGCCTAACAATGGAAGAAAAATGCAAGAAGCAGCTAGGCCTAACCTTGCTTGAGCATATCTATGGAGTTTCAAAGCCTGGAAGAAGCCACCCAGAAGATCCTCTTCAAGAAGTTTCCCTGAGATGGATGGCTCCTCAAGATTATGAGTTACTGTTTGATGCTTTTGCTATCAAATACAGGTATACCTCAATTCATGAAGCAGATGTATTTCTGGGCTTGCTTCTTTAACAGAAAATGTGATACCACAGGCAGAAACAACATGGAGAGAATAGGGATAACTTCCTATACCACAAAAATGTTGAGCAAACTTTTTAACCAAAACTAAAATGAAACAACCAGCTCAGGTAAGCCTTCTATAAGTTATTTTTTTTTAACCCTCCACAAATCAATTGAAAGCTTCTTCCAAAATGCAAACAGGATTTTTTTTTCTTTCACTAGCATCCACTTTTCTTATGATTTCCATTTTGGTGGCCAGATCTATGCTTTTTAAAAATATGCTAGGAGTAGTTGTTAAGGAAGTCTTATCAGATTTCCCCATTTCTCTTGACTTTACTCTTCATACATACTCCAGTGATTCTGGAGGCATCAACTGTTTACCTTGTCTGTTTTAGGTAGGCATGTACAGCTACAGTAGGGCCAGCAAGAGTGGAATCCTATTCCTTTCCAGCTTAAACTTTATTGTGCTGTTCACTGCAAAGACACTGCTACAACCTGATAGTAAAAGTCTGTGTTTCTCCAGCTCATCTACACTATCCTCTCAATGCCAATGTGGCTAAAAATCTTTCAGAAAGATAGAGGACAACGACAAAAAGAGGTCTTGGCTTGTCATTTTTTTAAAAAAAGTTTCTTAAAATAAGCTTTGTCAGAGGCTTGGTTAACTGAGGTATGTCTGTGATTAGTATGAATGTGTTAGCCAGATCTAAGGAAAAATATGCTCCTTCAGTGATATGTTGCTCTGATATGTTGAACCATTCTTTTAATTTGGTCTCCATTTGTTTCACACTCTGGTTATGGACTATGGAGGCTTATTTATAGAACACTGACATGAAGATCGCATCTTCTAGTATCAGAAGGCCAGATACAACACTGTTCTGAATTCCATCATAATAAGTTCATAAATGCGTGAAAGTGATCTTCAGCTCTGTTTATCCAGCTTCACAAGATCCAGATGAGCATCAGTTTAGGTTCAATCTCAAACATTACCTTAGATTCAAGTAAGAGAACCTCTGCAGTTATATTTCCATGTCCTTGCTTTGAATGTTCAGTGTGCCTAATCCTTTTCTTGTAATAACTTCATTATTCATTTAGCCCAAAGTTGTGCAGGGAGCATCTAGAGCAAGTCTGACAATTTACTTAATCGAAATGCCCCTGTTTGTACTAAGAGGGAGCCTTTCATGAAAAGCTTTGTCCATCTTCAAAGTGAGTTCATAAAACAACTGAGACATGTGATGGCGGTCATTAAAGGGAGGAAGAATGAATGCCAGTTTGTGAAGTGCTGCTTCTTGAGTCTCCAGAGAGCAACTGCCAAGCACACTCAAGGAAGAGATCTGAAATCAGCCATCTGTATGTGCACTGCATCCGCCATATTTGCTCTGAGGAGACAGAACCATATGAGGGAAGACAGCAAAGGTGAAATCCACTAAGGCATCCTACTTTATTGCCATGGCAACCTCACCCTGATGAAAAGCAGAAAAACAAAACATCTTTAGGAAAGGGAAGGGACAAAATCAGTGCTGTGTACCAAGGGAATCCAGAGGAAGAAGCATTTTAAGGAAGAACTTGACATTTACACCATTTGGTGGTTTCTCTGAACAAAAGTCAGAGTTACAACTTCTGCAAGCTGCTGGGTTAGAACATATTGTACTTGTTAAATTATTCAGAATGTTTTGAAGCTGAGGTCTAGATGATAAGTGAAAGCTGTAGTAAAAGATTAGAATCATTAGAGCCACACTACAAGGTTAGAGCATTACTGTTGCCATTTTCTTTGATGCCACCTGACATACTTGTGACCATTTTGCACTTGGAACGTTTGCTAGACTAAACTCCCTTGGCACTGGGCTTCCTGCACAAATGGAGCCAAGAGATGCTCGAGGACCACAGCCACAACTGGACAGCAGAAATGTCCCTCCCAGAGAGTGTTGACCTCAAATCATAATTTCACCTCAGACTAATTGCTGTAAATTGTTTCCTTAAGTTGACCAAATGATTGATTTATTAGGTTATTACAATGTTCATTGTTTCTAGATTTTACTCTTCATGTTTTTGATGCTGCAACTGAACTCCTGGGATTTGTGACACTGAAAAGGAGTGATACATACACATATTTGCCTCTTTGTGACCTGGGGACTTGAGCAGCAGTGCTTCTCTACTACACTAAAAGTAGTACCTTTCCATCCCAGCTTAATGCATCAAATTATCCATCAGAATTTTAGGGCTCAGCCTCAGATACTATAATGGGACAATTTAGTCTTCCAGATAACTGTTGATGTTATTTAGCAAGACTGGAAATTACGTAATACATGGGCAAAAAGTGGCCTGCCACACACACCGACACCCACAATTCCCTGCAAACTCTTTGATTCCCCCCATGCTTATTTTTTCCCAGTCTGAACAGAAGTTGGTGTGACCAGCAAATCAAAAACTGTTCCCCACCTGGCTCTGTTTCAGACTCCAAATACTTGGAGTAACCACATAGTAATTTTATTTTATTTTATTTTGGAACAAATGTGGCCTATTGAGATCAGTGGGGGGAATGAGAGAAGCTGTCATTGTATGGTAATGTCACCCACACAGCAATAGTCATTTCCCTCATATTTCTACCTTGTGCCACATATAATATCGTTACGACTGGTGCAGAGGTTTGAGAGTTAGATTATGATCCTAGACACTAGGGTTCATTTCCCTGCTCAGCCATAGAAAACTAGTGGGTGACCTTGGGTGCATCACACACTTTCAGCCCCAGGAAACCCCATGATGAGTTTGCCTTAGAGTCTCTGTAACACAGAAATGAGTGGAAGGCACACAACAAGAAGAGTCTAATAAATCTGTTGTGTCCCCCCTCCTCAATCTCTCTTGTATCAGCCAGTTCAACATATTGGAATGCAAAAAATGTCCCACATAGTTTTAAGCAAAGCATGATGCAGCTTGCCGTCTGTAGATTGGCCTCATTCAGGGAGAACTGAAATCTTTTCCATGGAAAGCCAGGACAGCTCCTTGTGCTTTTTAGTTCTGGGTGTCTGAGTGATGCAGGTGTGGTGCATTTTTGCACCTTACAATACCCTGAAATTCTCACTGGAGTCAGAACTCACCCCACAGTTCACAAATGCAGCATTGTTTATCTTAATCCAGGGCTTCTTATACTATCTGATCTGGGCGACCAGCATTTTCCACATGCTCTAGGAACAGACACTATATTCGTGCCCATTGACTACAATTGTTTATTTCTTGAATGCTCTCCAGGGACTGGCAGGAGATGGCTCAGGGACTAGCATTGGTCCATGGACTCATGTTATGAGTAGCTCTCTCCTAGTGCATGAGTGGAGTCGCCATGTTATGGTGATGCTGGTTGGAGTCCCAAAGCCCCTAGAAAATAATCACCCTCAGGACCTCTCAGAGACCAGGATACAGGAACATGGGGGAGGGTGTTGTCAAACAGTCACTACTTCCAGAGAAGGGTATTCTGCAGAAGAATCAGAATCAGAGCTGCCCCAAAAACAGTGATGCTTAAAGAGATGAGACAGAATGTTCTTGACCAGGATAAGTGAAAGTCTGCAGCCAAAAATTTACAGGGAGTGAGCAGTCCCAAGCGTGGAAGCCTGGGTAACCTCTAACTGGCTACAGTTGAGTAGGTGAATAGCACCTGGATAAGAGTATTGCTGATCGCGGGGGCTGCTGGAAAGAAGTGCTACACTTGGCACTTCTCAGGTACTGGCCTATCTTTGGCTCTGGTAGCATCAGAACCTGGCTTGTTATTGGATTTCATCTGTGGTTTCCCCTCACCTGACTTGACAAACAGCTCAGCAAGGCGCTATCTGCTGTGACCCCAGCTCAGCTTCCTAGACCTTGCTTTCAATTGTTCCTTATCTGCTTTCTTTGTTGACTTGCTGTGTGACTGATCTTGTCTCTATTTTCTGGAACCTACTTTTGAACAGGCCTTACCTGCATGTTGTTTGCAGTGTGACTTTTTCAACCTCTTATGGAGCAAGTGATGCTCCTATGGGCACGTGCCACCAGGAACCAAGGCAGGGGAGGGAAATAAGTCAGTTGTGTGAGCCACCCCCCCCCCCGAATCCTCTTAATCCCCTGACCTAGCTTCCCTTGCCTTAGATAGTCTTTTACTTTCAGTTGTGGTGTAGGATGTTGTTTTGTCACACGTATTGAGACAATCTTCAGCTTCAAATCCAGTTGGACTTTGTATGTCAAAATGTCTCCATCTTTTATTTTGCTTCAGGGAGAAGACTGGTTTGGGTCAAACTTGATGCCCTTCCACAAGGGCAGAGGAATGGTCTTAGGGTATTATACAGGGGCTGTCATGTTGTATTTACATAAAAATTGCGTGAGGTAGGTTCAATAGACAGTGATTTTTAATGAACAACCCATATCTGAGTAGACAGTGAAAACCAGATCTCTCCACTTCAGTTCGACTGCTTTCTCTGAACAATAACTCCTAGACTGTGTACTGGCGTACACAAGTGACTCATGATGAAAGAGCAGCTAAGAATATCTTGATTTAATAAAAGAAAAAGAACAGAAGAACCACCGTGCCCCAGTCTTACTGGGTTCAACCACAGAGGAGTCTGCCTGCTGTGTATCTTCATGATTTACTGCTCTGGCAATTGCCTCTGGGCATGGGCAATTCAACTACATTTCTGCCTTGGTTGATTGGTTGCTTCCACTTCAGAGGATCAGCAAAGCTACTCCCCATCAGCAGAAACTCTTGCCTGAGACCTTATACTCTTTCTTAGCCTCCTTCAAAATGATGCTCCTGTGTTTTGTTTTAATTCAGAGGAAAATATACCATTGCCAGAAAAAAAAATCTGTCAAATCTGCTTAGTTCCACATTTTTTCAATCTCAAGTTCCTTCTGTCCCAAATATTTATTTATTTTTATTTATTTATTATATTTATAGGTCGCCTTTCTCCCAAGATTGGGACCCAAGGCAGCTTCCATCAATAAATATCTGTTAAAAACACAATTAATAAAATCAAACAGATTAAAAACACTTAAAACAGCTAAAATATTTAAAACAGCTAAAAAAGGATATATAACTTGAGAACAATGCTAATTAATAAGCTATCCAGCCAAAGAAGAAGCTTGTTTGAAGAGAAACATTTTTGCCTGTCAGTGAAAGGAGAGCAGGGAAGGGGCATACCTAGCCTCCTGTGGAAGAGAGTTCCACAGGGTGGGAGTAGCCACTGAGAAAGCTCTTTCCCATGTCCTTACCAAGCAAGCCTGGGATGGTGGTGGGACAGAGAGAAAGCCCTCCCCAGCAGATCTTAAAGTTCTAGCTGGCTTGTACAAGGAGATATGGTCTTTCAAATAGCCGTTTAGGGCTTTATAGATTTTAACCAGTACCTTGAATTGTGCCCAGAAACAAACAGGTAGCCAGTGGAGCTATTTTAACAAGAGAGGTATGTGCTCCCTGTAACTGGCCCCAGTCAGCATTCTCGCTGCCGCATTTTGAACCCGATGAAGTTTCTGAATAGTTTCCAAAGGCAGCCCCACATAGAGCGTGTTACAGCAGTCCAACCGAGATGTAATCAAGGCATGTGTCACTGAAGCCAGATCTGACATCTCAAGGAACAGGCGCAGCTGGTGCACAGGTTTTAACTGTGCAAATACACTCCTGGCCACTGCTGACACTTGGGTATCCAGGCTCAGAGTCAAATCCAGGAGAACACCCAAGCTGTGAGCCTGAGATTTCAGGGGGAGTGTAACCCCATCCAGCACAGGCAAAATCCTTATTCCCTGATTTACTTTTCGACTGACCAGCAGCACCTCTGTCTTATCTGGATTAAGCTTCAATTTGTTTGCCCTCATCCAGTCCATTACAGATAGCAGAGATTGGTTCAGGATCGAAACAGCTTCCTTGGAATCAGATGGAAAGGAGAGAGAGAGTTGGGTGACCTCTCCCAGTGGTTTCGTGTAGATGTTAAACAGCACGGGGGACAAACAAAACAAAACAAAATGCAAAATTTTGATAAATTCTTCAAAAATAACTCTTTCCACTGCATTACAATGTATGCTAGCCAAATGCAATCAGCAAATGCAGCTACTCCAATGTAAAATTATGGGAATACTGACCTTGCTATATGTGCATTAAAGATGAGGAGCCTCTCAGAAAAAAAGAGGGGGCAATCCTATGGCTGCATGCACAAAGAAGCAACCTTTTAACACTGAAGTATTCAAAGCCCTGGAAGATTGAATCACGTCAGTTTGGAAGGACGAATCAAGCAGTTTTGCCTGCAATTTTTAAAAATCTCAGTTTCTTTCAATACGACACAGGCATAAATCTGTGAACTTCCTAAATTGTTACTGAAAATGAACTGAACCAAAATCCTCTCCTCTACTCTCAGCTGTCAATAATTTGGAAACACTGCCATATTTAAACCAGACTGTTTGACATATTGTTGTTACTCATATGCTATTCAGCTGACTCTAACTTATGGCAACCCTATCATAGGGGTTTCTTTGCATGATCTGTTAGAAGGAGTTTTTCCTTTTCTTTCCTATTAGACTGAGGCCCTTTTCATATGTGGTGGTGGTGGGGGAACGGGCGAAAATGCCCGAAAACGGAGCTTACCTGAAACCGGGTAAGTCCGTCGCCACGTGGAGCAGCGTGAGCTCGCTGCTCCACAGTCCTCCGGCATCCCAAATGGCGGCTTCCGGTTGGTGGAGGCTCTCCACCAACCAGAGAAGCTCGCCAGCTGGAAGCCCACCCCCGGCAGATCTGCAGGCATGCACTTGCGTGTGCCTGCAAATCCACTTTGGAGCCGGGCGACGGAGTGACGCGGGGCTGCACGCTCCGTGCTTTTTAAAAACCTCGAAAAAGAGGTTTTTAAAAAACACGAAGCGCGGCTAGTTCTGGCCCCTCCTGAGTGGATTCTGGTGTGGAACTACAAAAAGTAGTCCACGCCAGTCCACTCTAGGGTGTAGAAGACCTCTGTGAGAGGTCGCTCTGCACCATTTCAGAAGCCCGGTATGGAAATGGCCTGAGTGTAACTTGCTCAGGATCACCCAGTGAGTTTCCATGACTGAGCAGAGATCTGAACCCTGGTGTCTAGGAGTCTTTTAGTCCAACCCTTAAACCACTAAACCACTCTGGGTGTCTATGTAATCCATACTGCCTCCATATACAGACAGCTGTTGTTTGTTGTTGTTTTTGTTGTGTGCCTTCAAGTCATTCCTGACCTATGGTGGCCCTAAGGTGAACCTATCACAGGGTTATCTGGAGGTTGAAAGCATGTGATGCTCCCAAAGTCAACCAAGATCACTTAGGCTATTTCTGCACTACACTGTTCTAGTGCTAATATTCCACTTTCAACATCCTGTGGAATCCTGGGGTTTGTGGTTTCCTGAGGCCAAAAGTTCTCTGGCTGAGAATTCCAAATGCCCCTTCCTAAACTGCAAACCCCAGGATTTCATAGGATGTTGAAAGTGGAGCAATAGCACTAGAGCAGTGTAGTGTGGAAATGACCTTAGTGGGTTTTGATGGTTGGGAGGGGAATCGAATCCTGGTCTCCAGGTTGTAATCCAACATTCCAACCACTATACCATGCTGTCTTTCAGTTGGAATGGTTGTTTACCATAGAGAAATTGGTATGAAACTAGCGCTAGTCTCATACTGGAGTACCAACAACATTGGATCTTGACAACTATCTTCAGTCAGAGCTCATTTCATATGATTGCAATGGTAGCGAGGAATTTAGAGTAAAGGACTTCTCTAGCTAAATTAGTTTGTAGCCTTGTAAGGAAGCAGCTGTTTTATTCTTAAATTGAGTCGCATACAGTAAATCTTGGGAGGAGAAAAACTCCTCACTAACATGTTTATTGCAGCAATCAGCCAGAAGAACTACATTCCAAAATATATTGCAAGTGTTTAGGACCAGGCTTTCCTCCTCATTGCACTGATGGCAAAAGAAGAGTAACTTTGTTAATTGCAGAGGTGCTTTATTGCTCTTTGAAATTTAAGAGCACCATTATGGACACATGGAAAGAATCACAATGACACACACACAGAAAAGGAGAAGGGGTAGGAAGATCCTAGCACTGTCTTTTTCGCTGTGATATAAATGGCAGTTTTAAGAGATGGGAATGATTTAGATTGGGGCGGGGGGGAACCAGCATACGGGAAGGATCAAGAACCCAGTGCCACTTCCTGCTTACATTCAAGTCCCCTTCTGTGCTGTGTACATTTTCATCAGCAGTTGGTAGTTTGGCTCCCATCCTTCAATCTTCCTTCCAGGAATTCCAAAAAACTTGTATGTTATTCTCAGGCAAGTTCAGATTCAGTCAGTTTACAGAGCCAGGTTTATTTAGAATTAACAACTGACTTATTCTCTGTACAGCCATGGAACAGGTGCTAGAGAGACAGAGAGACTCCAGAACAGGGATTGAAACGTATGGGGGAGGCAGTGAGCAAAGTTTTGGGTTCTTTGATAATCTCGGGGCAGGGTGGTGGTGGTGGTTAGTCATTTGGCAATGGATTCTTTCTCTATAGAGGTGGGCTGACATTTCCCCACAATTATCACACCCACTGCATACCCCCTGTCTGCCCAAAATTGGCATAAATGTGCAACCAAACTTTTGCACAGGAAATCATAGTGCAAGAAAAATAGGAAAGGAGGCAATTAGTGGATTTTTTGTATCAATAAAAAGAAACACTTTCCAAACTGTCTCCCACTGGAGAACAACAGAACAACAATGGTGTAATGTGATAAGTCCCAGCCAAAGATGCTGTTATCCAGCTGTAAGTGGATACCTGCCTGTGTGATAAAGCCCTAGAAGGCCTTAAGCAGACATTTTAGGAAGTGTATCTTGAGGGCAAGGCAGTGTACACACACACACACACACACACACACAG
This sequence comes from Cyclura pinguis, assembly GCA_030412105.1. Lineage (NCBI taxonomy): Eukaryota > Metazoa > Chordata > Lepidosauria > Squamata > Iguanidae > Cyclura > Cyclura pinguis. Next base: position 112,308,498 of record CM059602.1, read on the forward strand.
ACAAACACAAGATATAACAAGGGTTTGGAGTTGGGCAGTTCCAAATAGGATTGGAAAAGTCACACATGGAAACCTAGAGAGCCCCATCCATCAGCCAGTATAGATAATGTGGAGCCAGATGAGATACCTGCTAGCACTAGGAGCTGCTGTAGTGTTAGAACACTGAATCATTTGGCCTGGCTTGATTTATGTTAGGTTTCTATATCGTGTTCTTGGCCTGCATCCTCATCCTTCATATGAGAATGTTGTTGCTGTTACTGTTATTACTATTGTATTGTTATATCTTCCTTCTCTTCCCTTTCCTCCTCTCTTCCATGCACACAATGGCTTGGACAGAGCTACACCAAGCATGGGAAACTGCCATGGGAGCTAGGATCTTTCCTTTTAATGGTGGGCAATTGCTTAAGGGCCCCACTTTTTTTTAATTTTTGGAGTGTTTTTTTTTTTACTTATTTAAAAGTACAGAAAAGCTAGGTAACTGTATGTAAAATAGATCAACAACTAGCTAAAATCAAAGGAAAATTATTTAATATTAACTTCATCACAATTTTCCCTACTCATTGTTAATAAATAAAATTCTCCATCATAGTTGATTAATTACTATTAAATTTACATTGATATATAAATGAATTTTAGATGAACATAAAATGATTTTAATATGGTATTGCCTAGAAATATGATACTGACTATGATATTGACTCCCCTGTATTCCAGTGCTACCCAAAGGGTGACCCATGAACCAGGGCCTGTCAACAAGCTATTGGCTGCCACTTCCTGCTGAGATTCCAGGATGGGGGGGAAAAATACAAAAGAGTTATTGTGAGTGGGCAGAAATATGGCACTAGTCTCTTTAAAAAAAAAAAAGTAACTTCTGGGCAGCACTGGAGCACAAAAGGGCTGCAACAAAGGGGTTTGTGGCATATTTGTGCACCTCTTGCCTACCCGAAGGGGCTAACAATCTAAAACTTTCTTATTGTTGTTGTGTGCCTTCAAGTCATTTCTGACTTGTAGCAACTATTAGGTGAACCTATCACAGAGTTTTCTTGGTAGAATTTCTTCAGAGTGGGTTTGTGCGTCCCTTCATTGGAGGCTGAGAGATTACAACTTATCCAAGGTCATCCAGTGGGTTTCCATGGCAGAGTGGGGATTCAAATGCTGGTCTCCCAATATCCTAGTCCAACACTCAAAGCACTATACCATTCTGACTCGGTCTAGAAATACTGATAAACAACAGAGGAAAAACTGGGGAAGGCAAAAAGGGAAAATGAGAAAAACAGTATTATGAGTATTGCATGTGAAGTGATTTGGAAACTGTAGATTGCTACAGAAATGTTAAATATGACCAGAATTACATGTGTATGCTATCCCTCAAGATGCACTGCAAAAACCTAAACGGTCCTTAGAGAACCACTGTTAAGTTAGCGGGCGGGGGGTGGGAGTGAGGTAACGCCTGTAAGAATTATTCAAGCACATGTTTAACATGATAAACTGAAAGAATGGTGCTGGTATATTGAATAAATAGCACAACAGGCCTCAGAGCTGCTACAGTCCACCGAGTAAATAATAATGCTTTTAAATTGCTCCAAGTATATTGTTACAGAAGAACAAAATGGCCTCAAAGAAAACTGCTGAGTATGTTTCACATGGTTGATTTTCTTCTCTTCATAATTCTGCAGGTGACCTGCAATTTTCACATCCTCTGAGTAAGCACTCAGATGGACATCAAGACTTGTATATTTACATTTCTGATACTTTATGCCTTAGAAGGTAACAACATTTTTTTTAAAAGACTGTCCTGTATGTCATTCTAAAAGCACCTAAAACACACTTCTTAGACTCTGAGCACTCAGGCGATGCTTCCAGACACATAGTCCCTAGTGCTACTCAACAACGGCAACAAAACTTGCAAACATCCTGTCTTTTCCTCTGTAATGGATTATTTGTGGAAAAAAAAAAGTAGTAGGAAAACATAGGAAGGTAAAAGTAGAAGACAATATTTTTGTGGATGTAAAATTCTATCAATGGCTGCCCAAAAACCTCAATTTGGAAGCAGCTGGGGTTGCAGTGATTTTTCTTTTATTATTTTTTCTTTTATTACTTGATTATTTTTATTTTTCCCTCCCTCATGCATAAACTGTCCTCAAAAATTCTGCTATGCAGGTAATTTTCCAGCTCCCCAATTATCTGGATGTTTTTTCCCTGTTGGATCAGGGGTAGTTTTATGGCTGTTAGACCCTTTTCTGCAAAAGATGAAGAATGTTTCAATTAAGAATCAGTCTCCTTCAGCAGACCGTGCAAGTGAAAGCACTGGATCTCTTGGGTCTCTCTGAGGCTAGCCTCAGCAAGGTGCAGCAAATGGGCAATACGCGAATTACTCAACTAAAAATCTTTCCCAGTTACATTGAAATATACATTAAAAACTTGCATAAGCCCTGGCTAACTACAGGAAAGTTTTGAGTAAAAGAACAGAGCTAGAACTCATCATCTTGAGGGAGGAAAAAGAAAGAGAAAGAGAAGGAGGTTTTTGTTTTTTTGTTTTTTTAGGTGTGGCCTCAGACACATTTGTGTGATTCTATGGTTACATGATCAAGTTGCATAGATGAATGGACTCACTGATGATCTTTCATTCAAACTAGTGAATGAAAGAGAGACAGTTTGAATGGGGTAGAGGCACGCGGAAAACCCTTGCGGTCTAAAGTCCCATTCCCCTAATACCAAATGGAAGAAGGGAGTGTAGACAGAGTGCTTCCTTGAGAAGTATTTTCCAGCATTCCCAAGGATGAATTTCAACTCAAGCTTGACAATTTACTTTCATGTGAAATTCAATGACAACAAAGCTCTGATTTCATTTCTTCTGACTCCATGGTGAGTTTTGGTATGGGGCTGAGTTCCCAAAAAGGACTTCTTGGAAGAAGAAGAACAGGTCTCCTTTAACATCTTCTGCAGGTCCCAATTATGAAAGCTCCCTTGAGACACTCCATCATTGTCATTGTCATTACCACTACTTACATTTTTTCCCTCAAAAGAAGACTCAAGAACTACATTAAAATATACAAAAACAATATACAACACAATACAAGATCTCCCTTCGTTGCTCTTCCTCTCTTCCAGAACAATTACTCCAATATTTTTAACCAGCAGGAACCTCTAAATGTCATTTTTAAATTTCAAGGTGAAACTCAATGGCAGCTTAATGTCCACAACTCCTCAGGCCCAAGGCACAACTGCCATTATTTTTAAGTGTGCCATGGATGCAAGCACAAAATGTCTGCCACTAGGCTATGGCCTATTATAATGTGACAGGAGTGTCCCCTCCCCCTTAGTATTATAATCATGAACCCTACACATATCTGCCCAGGAGAAAGTCATATTGTGTTCAATGGGATTTTCACCTAAGTGGGTGGGTACAGTGTACTCTCTCTCTATATGCAATGGTTCACCTAATGCTCTGTCCCATTATCCTCCATGGATGTAAATGTGTGAACTCGCACTGGTGTGAGTATGTGCCTGTGACATCCATTGATAATAACTGGACTTGGGGCTTCACATGACCTCAGATTCATGTGTGTAGAGGTTGTGCCAGCAGAGGGCACATGGTATATTACTGCATCCTAAGCTAGGTATATTATTGCATTATATTCACTGAATATAATGGTGTTTCTCAGCAAGCATGTATCTAGTTTCTCTGCTTGTCTAGGTGCAGTGCTATGTATTTGCCTGTCTGGAAAAAGAAGAACACAACTTTCTGTCTCTCTGTCTCCCTCTCTCCCTCTCAATCTTTCTTTCTCTCTTTCAACTGTGTTTTACCTCTTCACTATGACAATAGGTTATTTCTGTTTTATTGTCCTCCAATTATTCATTTCCTTCTCTTTAATGGTAAAAAAATCTCCTCTACCATTTAGCATTTAATGAATAAGTTGGGATGGGGATGGAAAACAAGAATAGTGTTCCCATATTCACAGACAATTTAAACTTTCTTTGTATCCTATCTTTTAGCTTCAAAAACAATCAGGGAAAAAACGTAATCACAAGCTAGCTGCATCTAGCACATGAAATGCAATAAATTAACAAACCGACAAAAACTGATTGCTAACCACCACTAACAAGCAGTCTGTTGTCTAATGGCCCAGAACCAAGTTGTTTGTTGCTCATGTTCTAAGAAGCTGAGAAGAACTAAATTCACTGAGTTAAATTCTCCTTTTTGATGTAAATCAGAGTAAGTCTCTTTGAAAGAATTTAATTTAAGCTGGAGACTGGGTAAAACTCTTTACGATATAGCACAGCAAAGTTATTTGAATGCAAAAGCAGAATGAATGCTTTTCATTATGTGGAATAACAGAGAGAAGTGTATGGTTATCATCAAAGTTACCCAGGGTAAAATTGTAGGCAGAACCAGCATGGTATAAGTGGTTTGAGTGTTGGACTATGGCCATTTCCGCACTAGCCTGTTATAGCGCTATGATTCCACTTTCAACATCCTATGGAATCCTTGGGTTGGCAGTTTAGGGAAGGGCCAGCCGGCCCCTCCCTAAACTGCAAACTCCAGGATTCCATAGGATGTTGAAAGCGGAATCATAGCGCTATAACAGGCTAGTGCAGAAATGTCCCATGATTCTGGAAACCAGGGTTCAAATATGTGCTCAGCCATGGAAATCCACTGGGTGACCTTGGGCAAGTCATACTCTGTTAGGCCATTTCTGTACAATGTTGCTGTCTTGGGATGGGGCCAGGTGGGCTATGGGTCTGCGAGTTGTGCTTTCACACAACATTGTCACAGTCCCATTGCCTACACATCTCCAGCTGTCACAATCATGGGATACTCCATTACTGAAAAGAAAATCTGGTAATGGCCCGAGATTGCACAATGCTCCCGTTGCCAGTGACCATGCGGAAATGGAAGAAGTGTGATCTGGGCACTTCCTTCCTCAGTGCAGCACAGGAAGTGGCCTGCTGCACTGTGGAAGGAAAGTGTGGGTCTCTTGCACTACCCTTCCTCAGGCCACTGGCTGGGTGTGGTGGAGAACATTTGGGTTGTGCTCCCCCTGGGATTGTGATGGACAATGATGGGAAATGGTAAGATGTGGAAAGGGCCTTAGTCTCAGAGGAAGAAAAGGGCACAGCTCCTCTGTACAAATCTAGTCAAGGCAACCCGATGATATGTTCATCTGAGCTTTGCTATAAGTTGAAAATGACTTGAAAGCACACAACAACAACTTTGTAAAAGTTACCCAGGGTGAAATTGTATGCACAACTACGTGAATAAACAAACGTAGATAGGAGTGCCAGATATCATGGCCTGGCATAGACCTTAGAGAGGAGGAATCTTAAAGCAGAATGTTGTCTTGAAAGTAAGTGGTTTTGTTGTTGTTGCTGTTGTTTTGTTTTTTTAAAAAATGTACTGCTGGCCACTGTATCTGCAGACTGTTTAGAGTGATTACCTCAGAACTAGTGCACTAGTTATAGTTTGGACTGTAAACAGGGAAATCTGGCTTAAAGCCCCCTAGTCAGTCCCAAAGTGCATTGCTTACCTTTTCTCTCAACCTCATCTTTCTCATTGAATTGTTTAGGGTATTGGCTATCTCTTTCTTCATTTTAATCCATTCATCACCTTCATCCATAGACTTATATGAAGACATTGTCATCAAGTGATGTAAATGTGGCATCAGTAATAGTTATAGTCATCAGTCAAAGAGATGGTGCAAAGACTATCAGTAGTCCAGAGTTGCCTATCAGCCTGCGTGTGTCAACCACTGTGGCAGCTAATAGGCCTAAGCCTGAATCCTGTTAGATTTAGTAGACCCACTGAATCAGTTTTTGAGTTAATACATTGGTAGAACCCATTGCTTCAGTGGTTTTACTCCAACAATGAGATCCAGATCATAATGTTATAGAATTTGAGCTTTTGTATTTCAGGAAACCAGTAATCATATTACCCTGGAATGTTATTATGCCTTTTGAGATCTACCCATGAGAACTACAGCCTTAGAAGCATACAGAAGTTACAGAGGAAAAAAAAGATAACATACTTTCATGATGGAGGAAACTGTGATAATGCTGAGACCATTTTAAAAATTAATTTGCCACTTTGTAGAGAGAGAGATACAGAGAGAAATACATCAAGAACCTCCCATTGGACAAATGAAAGCTCATGGATGAAAGAAGGGGAGCAACTGACACTGTTTGAGGGAGGTGTAAAGAAACTATCTTTTCTTAGTAAGAGGAACCAGAAGTATTCATGGGAGAGAAATAAGCAGAATAGTATATATGACCCTCTGTTTACCTACTTTGCAGCTCCTGTAACTTAAACTGGCTCTTTATCTTGCCATTTGCTCTCTAGAAGGTCAAACTTTTAGCCAGTCTAGTTATAGATGTGATTTCAAAGAGCCTGGATAAGTGTTATGCTCATCAGGGCAAATGTAACCTTGTTGCTATGCTCTGTTGGTTGAGTATGAGTTATGTTGTTGGCTTTCTCAGGGATGCGGAAGGGACATAGAAAGTTGGACAGGGAGAACTTGGAGAGTTACTTTTTAAAAAAACTACATAGTCACACCTCTGTTTCTAAAGCTCCACAATCATTAGTCACTTACATAGTTGCAATTTGTATTACAAAGTAATGTTACCAAATCATTTCTCGAAAGCTACTAGAACAGTTCCTATTAGTTACATTTTTTTTTAAAAAAATCTGAACTACACAAGACTTTGGCCTCTGGTACAAAACACACCTTCCTCATTTCGACCTCACTGTTGTCTGAGCATCCACAACAGTACATGTCCAAGACACAGCACAAGCCACCACTCGAACTCCTCCACCATTTAATAAGACCATACCCTCACAATTACATAAGCAATGAACAGTTAGAGTTACACTTTAAAAGAACAAAGTTCTTCCTCATCAAGCTACAGCCACATCATAATCTAGTTGGAAACGAATTCATTAAGGAAATGAACTCACTATGAACAACTAATTACTTGCAAAAAATTACTTTTAAGCTGTAATATGAACACCAGACTTTTGATATCTAATTTGAAATATATTGTTGTTGTGGTGATTGTGGTAGTGGTGGTATTTATTTGTATGCCACCTTTCCCCAGCCCAGAACGCAAGATGGCTTAAAAAGGTTAAGACAAATTAAAGGAACGCATGTGGTTGGCAAGTTTTCCCCAAAACTACACTGCCTGAAATGGGAATCAAATCCCAAAAAGCTCTTCAGATGAGCAGGATACATCTTCTCCTTTCTTAAATGACTTTTTGTGCGTGCATGCTCTGCCTCTGAAGTGCTGAGCTCCCATTTGCTGTTGAATTTCAGTGAGAATCAGTGGTAGCTGATGATGTCTGGTAATTTCCATGTCAGTGAGCTTAGTCTGTGGCTTAGTCTGAACATTAGAGGAGTTTTCCAACTTGCTGATGCTATTTGGGAGATAGGTTCAGTGCCTTGTATATACCATGAACATAGAGACCAAGCTCTGGAGGAGGTTCACTATCTCCCTTGATACAGGAGCTACCTACCACCACTGGTGGAGTAGTATACAGCCTCAGGTGGTGTTAGTATTGCAAGTAGGACTCTCTGTACCTGCTCACCCCATTGTACCTTGCATGCATACCCCAGGGATGGTTTCAGACATCAAGAGAAGTGGTATTCAAACTATGCTGCTTCAAGGAAAGCTCTGAGAATTTTGGAGACTCAGTACAAGTTACTCAATGAGAAAACCAACAATTGCTGGGAACTTCCTCCACTCAAAAAACAACCTAGTTTTTACACATTTTCCCTTCAGCAACCTGACTGTTGCAGAAGCCTATGAGGTTTTCTCTCTTTGCTAGTACATACCTGACTTGCAAAATCAAATTACATACACATTTTGTTTGAAGCAGAAAGAGATCTTCAAACGCCAGAATTTAGTCAGTTTATTTACAAGTACCTTTTCCACAGCAGGCTATAAACAAAGTAGCTCGGAAGAAACAGCAACTTTTCAGAGTGCATACTTGGAGAATGGGGAGAGAAGACAGCAAGCATTTTACAAACATTAAGAAATTCTAACAAAACTAAAATAATGCAACAAAAATGTACTCTTAGAAGGTAATAGCCAAAGCTTACTGCATAAATAGAAAGACAAATCAACATTAACCAACCAAAGAACACCCCAGCTATTAGCACTACAGCACTGCTGCACCCAAGGACCAGAGATTAAATCAGGTGGTACTGATGATTTTTGTGTTGATGGAGAAATGAATCCACTGTGGGTTTTAGTCTGATTTTTAAAAGAAACAGCTAAGGCGCTAAACTCTGTGTTTGAAAAAAAAAAGGTTGAGCATCTTGAGTTGCCTCTTAAAGTTTGGATTAAACCTTGTGTAGATTCTCCATCCCACTGCCATGGAAGTCTCCCCTGGATTGAATACAGTTCTCTGGTGTTAGGATTTTTCCACCAGTCAGATATTAATAAACTAGTTTTTTCCTCTCTTCTACTGAGGAACAATCAGAAAAACAAGAAACATGCTATGAAATGACATTGGTAGTAAGCCCTCTCCCTACAGCCTTCTAGACAGTCATACCATTAGTGCTGGCCTTAGACCACTGAAATATTTTACAGTCAACCCTCCATATTTGTGGGTTTCACTTTTGGGATTTGATCATTCATGGATTATTTCCTATCACCTCTGCTGCCTCCCTATGCCATTTTTAATAGGGACTGCAAGCCTTGTGAGACTGAGAAATGAAGGGCTTGTGGATCCCCATTAAAAATGATGTGGGGCTTCAGTGGAGGTGGCAGTAAACCCCACCAGCCACCCACTTCTGCCTTGTTTAGGAACCCTGGTGCCTGAAAAGTATCCATGGTGGGTTGAATGTGGTGATCGTACTTTTTTTGTGTTAAATATGGTTTGGGAGGGCCTAGAGTTATTCACTTTTTTTTTCACTTTCACAGGGGTCCTGTGCCCCTAATCCTAGCGAATGTGGAGGGATGACTGTACTATAGTTCAGTCCCAAACAGATTGGCACATCTCCCAAATTCACAGGTGCCAACCCTTTCTTTAATAATATTTGCATTTGCTTCAGCCCCCTGTGCACCATTTCTGGAGTTTTCGCAACAGTCATCCATTTTCTACACCCTTCCATCTTGCTTAAAATCAATATTATATCTGAAAGGAGGCATAGGATTCCATACTCCAGTAGACAGATGATAATTATGTGAAGTAGAGCAACAGTGCCAAAGATTCTAGAATTTCTAATTCTCTGTAGAAGCACAGCCTGTGCTTCTTGATTAAGCACTCCCCAGTTTGCAATTTACTGCTATTTTCTGTGGGCAAATTCCCATGTGATGCTGCACTGGAAAGCAGGTGCCTCCTTCAATTGTTGTCAAAGCCGTTGGAGTGAGTTACATACAAAGAAAATTCTCAGAGGATGAGAATTTAAATTAGGACCTCTTTGTCCATCATGACCATCATGAATGTGACATCCCAGTTGTTTAGTGCAATGCTGCACAAGTATTTATGCCTCAAGCAAAGTGTAAGGCCAGAGTCCAGGTGGAAAATTTGCCATTGGTGCTGTTGACACAGACAGTTTTTTGTTTGTTTGTTTGTTTCTTTTGCTGGAAGGCAGCATTAGTCCGAGGCATCTCACAACATTTATTTTTAGCATGGAATAGACAGACATCACTCCAGGAAGGCTCATACGCTTGTTCCTCAGTAATCTAAACCAGAGTAACCATTTACTTTATGCAGCGGTTAAACCACAGACCCACTTTAAAAAATGATACATATTCAGGACCCAAGTTCTCAGATCTTACAATGGTGAATCTTCCTTAGCCAAGAAAATTAGTATATTAGCCTTTTTTTCTCTGAAAAGCCAACTAGATATGTGCTGTGTGTTTAAGTATGGAACTGATCCAGTTAAAGAGGAAGCAGGTGTGAATTTTAACAACAAATGTTATGTAGGTGAGAAATGTAGTAGTTTCTTTTCACCTGTGATTTACTCCTTACAGGTTTTCTGCTATCTCCAAAGCCAGAGGTGAGAAAGAAATATTCGGAGACAAAAATCTGAAAAGTGATTGTAGGAAAGCAAGTAGCAAATAAGCAGGACAGGAGGGAGATTCAGTGATCTTTATTACAGCTTTTGCTGTTTAAATTGAGCCCCATTCCTATTTTCTTTTAGGCCTGTTCCCAACTGAACCAGGCCCAAACTGAAATCACTGCTATTGATCATTTACACTTAACTGGGCTCTAACTTAGGATACAGTCTTGTTTTTGCCCTGTGGATAGGGGATTAAAGTGAAGGGGGGCGGTTAAAGCAAGATGGTTTGCAGAGATGAGAGAGATAGTAGCATATCTTATAAGCAAAGCGATTAGTATTCATAAGCAGGAGGTGATCAACAACCAGTCCTACCCAATCCCCATTTAAAGTCTAGCAGAAAGACACAGCAGATCTAGTCTTCTGGAACCAGTGAAAGGTTTCAAATGCTTGCACGAAGGCAACTTATATGCGCACACTGTGGAGGGACCATTTTCAGTTTTAGTTTTTAGCAGGGCATTGTTGGGTAGGGTGGAATTTTCACTGCCCTTAAATACACACAATAGTATAAATGTTCACTGTTTTGTTTTTAATCCTGATTGGTGCCATTGCTTCTCCCATCTTGTCTACTATTGGTACAACCTCAGTGCCTTCTTTTTAAGTATGTATTCCTGCTACCACCACTTCCATCATTGTGTATATTCCATAAACAAACTACATGGTACATCGATTAATGCACATCTCTTCTGCACAACATACAGAACACATAATAGGGAAGAGGTTTTCAATGACACAAATACTGGGATAGTACTCTAAAACTTTCAAACTGAAAGCTTTAAATCTCTCCAAATAAGCCCTATTTCCTATTTTGAGAATCAACACTCTCATTTATTTTTGTTGCACAGTCACTTTTTTTTCCTATCATTTCATCTATCATGATTTTTATAAGGCAATAGTCAGTGCCCTGGCTCAAACTAGAAATTACTCTTAACACAGTGTAATTTCTGAGAGATGTGGTATTTCTCTCATACAGTTAGGACTGTGGCTACTTTTTCATTAGAAGCTTCTTCTTTCACTCCCCCAAGCTTCAGTAAAACTAATTCTATTCATTTGAAGTTGTACTGGCTTCTATCTACCTCAGGCTATTGAATGTGATGAAACCCTGTCATGGTTTGACGCCTGTTCAGTAGAGTGTAATGAGCTAACAGAAGATGTAAATGCATAGTGCCAGTCTCACAATGGGAGGGGCCCAAGGGTGAGGCATCTTCTGTGGACCTATTGCTAGTTAGAGCTTGGAATTTTTTTTTTTCAAAACAGTGGGCCAGTAGCCATGCTGACTGGGGGCTTCTGGACCCTGTAGTCCCCCGAAACAGCTTTTTCAAGCTGTTCTTCTAACTTAGAGACACAGAGCATAACAAACATTGCATCTTCTCAGAAGGTCTCCTATGTAAAGGAAGAATGGTGGTAGCTCTTTTGCTAGGTTCAGGACCTTAGTAAATACTTGACCTCATAACCCGCTGGAGCCAGTTGTGTAGAAATCGCAAATCACGTTATTGAAGCAGCATACTTCCAACCAAAGGGAAAAGGAGTTACTTCAAAAACAGATACCATCATCAAAACTGCATCTTTTTTTTTCTTCTTCTTTCTTTACACCATTTTACAAGACAACATTGTCTGTCTGGGGAGTATAGGAGGGTACTGTTCCCCATAAAAATAGTTTAAACCTGAATATTTATGAAAATAGAATAAAATAAAATAAAAGCTGTTTCCTTGTCTCAAAATATATGCTAGTACAGACCAAAACCCATAGGTGGCAACATTGAATAATCTTTTGCAGAAACACTTTCCTTCTACTGTTACCCTTAATTAAAGTTTTATATATTTATATGAATTATCCTTCCCCTTTGTTTTCAACAACCTTGAATACATATGTATGAAAATGTTTACACACTTAAAAAAAGAGAGGGAGCACAATAAAAAGTATACAGATGTAAGCATCCACCTTTTCCATGGAAAGGCAGGTTTGAGTTTTACTTACTGTAGGTTTCTGGTTTAGACTGTACATTGATGGACCAATTTAATTCTAACTCCAAATCTGTTTATTCTTCAAGTGGAAACTTGGCTGTATACTCAGTCATTTCACCTGTATTTAGGGAAGGCTTTTGTTTTAGAATGTGATGCATTCATCAAGTAATAAGACATGACATTATGTGTATTGTGTTCAATATCTTCACAGGTTGTGTGCAATAGAGAATTTCAGGTTACAGCCTTGGTGGTATAGCCTTGAAGGATAGTTTAGAATCTATATAACAGTGATACCGCAGGAATGTTATGGTGAACACAAGAATTATGTCATTCTATTTAAAAATAGGCTGTTAATTCTAGAATGTCATTATTTAGAACTGCAGCACTTGTGAGTGACTATCTCAACACAACACAACTACTCAAGAGGAGAGAGAAATTTGTCATAGTTCGTTTTTTGACAACAATTTATCCAATTCACATTTGAGTTGACTGCAAAGCAGAATGAAATGTATGAGCTTGTGATTTACGCATTGATAAATATGTACATTGGGAAAATGAGCATAAAAAAATAGGTGGGTTTGCACATGTAAACAAATCCACTTTAATCAATTGCGGAAAAAAATCCTATTTTTTAAAAAATGTATGTAACAATTGCTTTCCTTTAGGAAAAAAATGTGCATGGAATTACACACTAATACTAATTGCATTCTAGTTGGCACAAATCAGTCTGATGGGGTCTTTGAGCTGGAATGAATTTTGGAGGTGGAAATTAGAAATCCCCAATGAGATCAAATTTTGCTTGTTGTTCCATGAGTGAAGAGACTGGCTTCCCAGGCTGAGTCAAACAGTTAGGCCATATGGTTTTCAGAACACAGTAGGCAAATATAAAATATAATGAGAGGGAAAAAACACATGTGCTGCAGTCCTTGGCCATGCAGGTCATATAGGCTAATGTCCAAGCCAAAACAGCCTGCCAATCCATGGGTATCCAGTTTGGCAAGCCGGGGTTCACCACCTCTACAATGGCACAAATTTCTTGGCAGCCAGCCTAACCCTTCCAGTATCTCATCCCAATCCCCTCCAACAATTTTTTTTTTTTTTGGAAGGGGGAGTCTGTTCTCTCTTGTTCACTTTCATGACTAACAGTTGTAAGAAAAAGCAGAGGAAGCTGGAAACAGCATCATAGGCCAAGAGGGGCAGCACTGGAACAGGAGGAGAGGTCTGGCTGAAGTATTATAGAAAGGGGAAGCAAAAAATGCTCTAAAGTGGCACAACAAATTGCTTCCTGACCCTCAAATGGATGTGCAGTAAACACTTGGGGGAGTCCAACAGCACAGGAAGGGTGGGTTTGTTGCCCTGCTTGGTGGCTGAAGAATGGCACTGGGCCCAAGTTTTGGCAATTCTGTCTACAGGGCTGTTGCTATCTTATGAGAAAATCCAGTCTGGTGAAACTTCAGTACAAGATCACATAAGACCCCAAAGCCCCACAAAACCCTGGCATAAGATTTCACTCCAAAGTCAAAGACGGTGAGAATCCTAGACATTTTGAAATGTCCTGGGGTAGTAGTTGATGTACTGGCTGCAAAGGCAGCATGTCTGCCCTTCCTCCACAAGTGATGGTCAGGGGGGAGAACACTGACACATTCCTACCACCAACCATGTTTTCTGATTTGCCAGATACTTGTTAGCTTCCTTCCTCCATTTTTGTTTACCATCTCAGTTTCATCAATGAAACCAGATTTATCAAATGACTGGGGATCTGGCTTTCTTCAGTTTCATTAGGTTACAAATTATGCAGTTCTGAAATTTCCCTTTCTTGAAAACTATGTAAGAGCCATGGACCTGAAAACAGACAGAAGAGAAGCCCCATTTGGGTCATTCAACAGCCTAAGCCAAGTCTTTCCCCCCTATTTTTTTCACATAAAAAGTTAAATTATATACTGTACTAGAAATATCAGTGAACTGATTGATTTAGTTCTGGTGGTGTAGATTTGTCACTTAGGGAAGAGCTTCGAGTGAGGGAAGTCATGTCATTCTGCTGGGAAACTGAATGTATAATAATTAATAATAAAAATGATAATGACAATAATTAGCTCTTCTCACTTGTATAATGTTTCAGTCAATCGCAATTGCAATTGCTATTTGCTATGCTTGTTATGTCATAGAAGGCGACAAAGGCCTGAGTCCTGTTGGTTACTCCTAACCTAAAGTAGAGTCACAAAATAAATTGTTCAATGGTGAATCAATGCATAAACTTATCCCACTGATTCAATGGATCTACTCTAGTTAGGACTAGCAATAAGATTCAGGCTAACCTGTTCATCACATTATTGAAAAAGAGAGGTGTTTCCATGGGCTGACTACAAATTCTGCAAGCAAGAATGATCTGATTATCTCTCGCTGGACTCAAAGAGTTCCATTATTCTTGTTCAAACAGATTATTAATGCATTTAGCTCCACGCAGGCAATTGCTGTAATGTTCTGTATGACTGCTTTTCCAAAGAAAGGAATTTTGTTTCCTTCTGCAGATTTTTATTCCAGCCAAGCCCCTGAGGGCCTACACAGGCTGGGGTTACATGTGCTTAGCAGAAACATGGTCAGTGCCAGATTTACACAGAAACTAAAGAAGGTATAGTTTAGGGCCTTAAATTATGAAGGTTCTTTAAATAACATTATTTTGATTTTGTCTTGTTAAAATGCATTTCAAACTTTAAATAACTGTTCAAGTAATACACAGTTTGGGAGTAATGTTGTGGGACTTCTTAAACTCAACATAGCTGAGGGTCTCTGCATGTTTTTCTATAGCTCTGAAGGTGGTACACAGATAGAAAACCCACTTTAATAATATTATTTCCTTGCTTTATTACCTCCAAAACATTAAGAGTTTCCTCCAGATATACTGGCAAAAGTAATACTAAGTCTAAACAGCTCAAGGCTTTTCCACTTTTCTGTAGTGCTGGAACATGAATGTCACAGGTAGATTCCAAACTGAAAGTGGACATCATTCGGCTGGCTGCTGTGAATAATTTTTTAGGCTTGTATCCATTCTGTGGAAATAAAGGTATTTGCTTACTAGTAGTACTTTTGTGCCGGTTAAATTCACTGCTGAGGGGATTGTGGAAGAGAACATCAAAGTCAACCATGCTCAAGGAACCATCAACAACAACGGTGCAGCATTATGAGAAATCATTGTTGCCACTTGAAGCCCTTGCCTGGGTGAGCCTGTCATTAGAAGAGTTAGGTAGCAAGAGTGTGATGTCCTGATTGTGGAATTCTTTTTTGAGAAAGAGAAGAACCTAGTCTTCTGGCCACCAGGAGAAAACAAAGATATGAGTACAGATGTAGATGTGAATGAGTCAAAATTTCATACCCACTGTATCCGAACGGGGTTGGACACGGAGCTGGGATGAGCTCTGAAACCAGTTAGAAAGTGAGGCAGCAACACAAAATGCAAAATATACAATACAATAAAACACAGAAAAGAGTTTCTTTGGCCAAAGGATCCTGCTGATAATCAGAACTGCATTCAGTCCAAACTACTAGCAGTAGTGATCCAGAAGGATAACTGTATTCCTCAGGCTTCACATCTTTATACTATTTTCTTGATTAGGAAAGCAGAATAAAACATACACCAGCAAGATTAGTATTTCACTTAAGACTGACTACTTGTTATTTCTTATGTAACTCTTACATCAGCTGTCTGTATGATCACAACAGTATGTAACTACCAAAATGTACATAAACAAGGCTATTACTGATATAACAAATCATGTTATCGATGTAACGTGTACTCCAGATTTCAGCAATAATACTTTCATACAGTGCAGAACAAAGTTTAGTTAAACAGAATGTAAAGAACAGCAGATCATCATTCTTTTTGTTAATTACATTAATAAGAAGATAACTGGGAATCTTCTAACATCCCTCATGTGTATTTTTTTTAAGCCAACATAGTTACAGCTCTTGATGACATAGAAATAGATATATTCTCCAGGTATTAAATAGTTAACATGACCAGATATTTTACAGCATCTGATTTCATCACTGTTTTAACTTTTTTCCCCCTGCATTTTGGATTTTTAATTACAGTATTTCTTTTGCTTTGAGTTTATTTTTGTTTTGAGTCATCCTGAACATGTTTGCACTGAAGTTAGCATAAGAAGGCGATTAGCATTAACAGAGAAACAAATGCAGTATTGTAGTCTGAGATATAAGCTGTTTTCATAAAGCAAGACAAGAGCAAGAATTAACAGGCCATAGGTTGGATAAGAAAAAAAAAACTTTGTGTAGAGACTTTGTAGTGCCAGATTAAGTTAATTTACAGAAATAAAGTATGGAATTATAGAAACTTGAGAGCATTCAGATGGAATTAAAAATAATTATCGATTGAAAAGATATATCATCATTGCATTTTGGTGGTATGGAGAATTTATACTCCTGTATCAAATATGACTTTAAAATTATGAGAGAGGAAAGGCTTACAAACTAATATAGATTGAGCACAATAAGCAGAGAGGAAGTAAAGTTATTGTAAAGTCTCCAGTCGTGCATTATGGATTCTGTATCAACAGAAATTACAGAAACAGCATGACTAGGAAAACAACAATAGAACAATACTTGCAATGACTAGGGGAAGTGGTAATGACCAACATAAGATGAAGTTATACTGGTATTGTTATCAGACATATTTTGAAGCAAGAGTCTTTCAGAGTCCGAAATGATCCAGATAAGACTATTCAAGATTAAAGGCAAACTAGACATTCTTCCTTGCACACGGGGCATATAAGGGTATAAAAATGGATGGGGATTATGCCATACTCATTATTCTCTTGTAAAGAAAAGGTATGGCGACTCCTTTCTCTCTTTCTTTGTATATATGTGTCTAAGGGAGGAACAGCCTCTTGCAGAAGATAGCCCATGGATGTGGGAGGGGTTCTTTAACCTTTCTTCTATCCCCAGATTCTCCTCTACAAATAACTCCCACCAAATGACAGTTAGTGCCTGTAATACTGATGAGGCAATCAATCTTTCTTGGCTTTAATGGAAATATCCAATTAGTATCATGATAGCTCCTTTAAGCACAACTTAAAATGCAGGACTAATTCGCCATCTCAGTGGCAAGGTAGTCACCAGCTACCACCGCCCCTATGTAAGGAAATTTCAAATATTTGGGGAATATTTGGGGAATCTGGATTCCAAAGGGTAGGGATGACCCATTCTGTCTTGCCACCTAAGCCAAAACACAACATTCCGTGTCCTTGAGTAAACTGGATTGGCAGCTGACTTCTTCTTCAATACTGGATCCTCCATCCCATCTAAGGGCAGCAGGCTATTTTGGAGACACACAGAAGAAATTGTCAATGGGATGTCTCTGCTGATTCCCAGCACTGAAGTCGGATGCCACATGGATGAATGGTAGGTTTAGCCTGTCAAAGTCTGGAGCAATCCTACCACTGAGTAAAGTCGCCTAGAGCAATGGCTTAAACTGTGGGATGGGATCCTAAGCAGGGGGTGCAATAGTTGCTTAAGGGAGGGCACAAGAAAATTCAGCCTGCAAGTATAGCAAATATGAAAAGGAAGGCTAAGCCTCTCTCTATGAGTGTTTGTGTTTGCGCGTGTAGAACTGACTGGTTTCTGAAAAAGAATGACACAAAACATCTTCCTCCAACCTCAGACATAGCAAAAATAATCTCCCCTTTTTTTATGCTTTTCCAATGCAGATTCTCTGAACATGCTGGCACATGTGCTAAGGCACATACCCTTTAGCAACCATGAGGCAGTTTCTTGGGTGGGGCGGGGGTAGGTGGGATGAGGAGGCAGAGAGCATAAGAACTGAGCTTTAAGACAGAGGGTATGTGTGGCAAGAGGGGCCTGTGTGTGAGAGAGATGGACA
Organism: Cyclura pinguis; assembly: GCA_030412105.1. Classification (NCBI taxonomy): domain Eukaryota; kingdom Metazoa; phylum Chordata; class Lepidosauria; order Squamata; family Iguanidae; genus Cyclura; species Cyclura pinguis. The sequence continues at coordinate 112,326,417 of CM059602.1, forward strand.
GGGAGGCATAGGACAGGACATTGGGAGGCCATGACATGGGAATCACTGGGGTAAAAAGTTTGAGAATCACTGAGGGACAAATTTCCAAGGAAGAGTGGTATTTCTTCCTAGTTGTTCTCTCCTATCAGTGTCCACTAAACCTTCTCTCAGCAAACTCAGCGCTGAGAACAGAGGTTTGACAAGTTAGCATGGAGGACTTGCATCCCTCAGCAGTCCCAGACGGAAATTAATCTGACTAGTTCTTAAATTTGTAATGATCCTTCAGCTCCTTAGATGATTCAGTTCAGAAGCAGACTGTCAAGGGGATTTTAGCATATCATTTAATGCAGAGAGAGGGGGAGATACATCCATGAAGGCATACCTGAATAATTTCTCATTGTCACAAAGGGCTTTGGGACTTCTTAAGTCTTTGAACACACCAAAGTGGCAAACTGATAACTATTCCTAACTCAAGACTGGGAATTATGCAGCCCCCCCCCCCAAATTTGTTGGACTTACACATACCAGCAGCCCCAGCTAGCATAACGCACGGTGACAAACACTAGGAGTTGAAGTCCAACAACATCTGGAGGGCTGCATGGATTTCTACCACATTCCAAGTGAACTGAATGTACCTCTGGACAGTTAGGCAAAGGACAGCACTTTTGATTTTGGACACAGTATTTTAGTGTGGTGCTTATAAACACTTATTAAGTGAATTTAAAACTTTCCAGGAGTTGTGAATTTTTGTGGCCGAATAGCTTTGGATTAATAGATATTAATATAATCATGCAACCATAAAGAAGAGGAGAAAACACAACGGTAGAAAGCAATGGTAGATGGCTCTGATGGTTTCACTTTTGCCTATAGTCATTTTAAAAAAAATCTTTCAAGCCCACGATCCAGCAGTGGTACAGCATCCAGCACCAGCAGCCTTAGAGCTTTCTTTCCTCTTCTCATTGAAGTCTTTTGTGGTGCCATAAACCTGCCTCAAAAAGGCTTCCAGTCGTTTAGAACAGGTTTTTTTGCAACTGTGTGTGTGTGCGTGTGTGCGCGCGCACGTGTATATGCATGCAAAAGGGACGAGAGACAGAGGCTGGAGAAAGCAACGGGGTCCAGCAGAAATGCACCACTGAATCCTGCCCCTCGCTTTAAAAATCAAATCAAATCAAATACAGAAAAAAAGTGAACCTTTTTATCGAGTTCTTTTTTTTTTTAAATGAACCAATTAAAATTTTCAGACATCTAAACTGGACAAACTCAATAAGTACAACTGTTTCTGGAAGGGAGAGGATCATGTAGTGCTCAAGATGAGGAGTCTATTATTAAAATGAAGAGATGAGTGAGTGAATAAGTGAATGATTCCCACTTCCCCAATCTGTATGTGAAGAAATTTGCACATCTCAGAAGTTCTTACAGTGAAAACTCCAAATCAGCACCCACCTATACATAGCACTTGCTTAGCATGAAGAAGGTCCCAAGTTCAGTTCTAGAGAACAGATGTTAAAAGGATCAAGAACATCTGTCTAAGATCCTGGAAATGCTGTTGCCAGTCAGAGTTGATTACACTAGGCTAGAGAAACACCTAATCTTTCTTGGTAGAAAACAGCTTTCACCGCAAGCAACAAATATACCCTCATAGTGAATATCTGTCCATGAGCAGATGAGAAAGAAAGATGAGACACTGCCATTACAGGGCCTGACTTAATTTTGGAGCATGCACACCTCATTCCTCTCTCTTCCATGTATATTTCATGAGAGCTGTACTTAAAACGTTACAGTTCTGGACCCCAGAATTTCCGACAAGCTCATTTTAACTCAGCTATTGCCAACGATCTCACATTGGTAGGATATCAAAGACAAGCCTTAAAGAAGATTAGAGAGATAATCCTTCCATGCTGGGAGTTGTATTTCTCCAATTAAGCATCCATTGCAAGCAAGGAAGAGCTTGGCAAAGCTGACAGAGAAGGAAGATATCAGTGAAGGCCTGACTCTTGAGTGCTTTTCTGGAGTCAGTTTAAATTATCAGTTAATAGATAGCTATTACACACACTTCTCTCCTTCAGTGAAAATGTATGATGTACATTATATCAGCATCAGTCGTTAATGAAGTTTCATTAACACAGACAGTGCCATATTAATTGCAGCTGCACATTTAGTTTTTTTCCCCTCCATCTGGAAATTACTGATCAGAAACATTGCTTTAGCCTCAACCTCCCAATAAAGACCTGTCATTTTCTTCCTCGTTTAAAAACAACAAAACAAAAACAAACGATGTCCTCCCCTACTACATTTTTTGGAGAGGAGGAACAAAATTCCAAAGACTATGCTCTACCCTTTGTGAGAGATATTAAAAGCTTTTGCCATGGTGTTCAGTAAAAACTGAGGTTTTTCATCAGGCTTCTCTGCTATGACAGATGAAGGAGTTTCTCATCCTTAAAAATGACTGCTACCAGTGGTGCCTCCCTTTTTTTCGGTCACAGAAGGCAGCAAAATGGGCAGCATTGGAACACAGTTGAAAAGAGGAAGTGCATATGTGTATGTGTGTTTGTGGGGTGGTGAGGAAGGAACTGGAGATATGGTTATCTCATTAAAAGAGAATGTGTCCTTTTCTGTAAAAAAAAAAATGCTCGATTAGTATATGGCTGTAATCAGTCTGGAAGGTTTGTGAAGCATGCAGGATAAAAATATAGATGTGCCTGAGGTAGAGACATTCACACAAAAATATGCCTGCTCCAAGTTGCTATGTGTCATCAGCACTGCCAGAAGAGTGCCATCAGTAATAGCCCCCCCCCATCCAGTGTTGACCGCCTCAGAGCTTGAATGGCCAGTAGCTTGAAGGGGCATAAACAAAGGGATTCAGCTGTACAGCCAGATGCTCCTGGTGGCAGCACACATTGTTAACCTCAATAATATTGGCTCTCACGTTCAAAACCTAACAGGCTGGTGAAGAGCTCTGGCAGACACGGGGTCTGAAGTAACTGGTAGCATTAAAGCTTTAGAGAAGTTGCTAAACTTTTTTCTAAGTCATCTGTCTGTAAATGAAACAGAAATTGCTGAGATTAACATTATGAGCAATCTGTAATCAGAGATGTGGTATGCAGACATTAGAGAGAGGGATTTTTAGGAACACAGAAAATGGGACATTTTTCCTATGAATCTTTTACTGCCAAGTTTACAAGTTTTTTTGTGGGGGGGGCAACAAAACACTTTCTCAGGCATTTGGCTTATTTTTATTGATTTTACAAAAGAGGGGCTCTTTGGTTATTTTGTCAGCTATGTTGTCACACATAATGTGTTATTTTCAAACTCTGCATTCTCATGAAGCCACTGACTGCTACACATACCTATATGCCTCCAATTTCCATCTTGAACACACTATCACATCCACAGTTTACAGCCAAACCCTCTGATTACAAATACATTCCTGAGACCCCCAAGGAAGAGATACCAAACTCATGGAATTACAAAAAGTGTTACTCAAGCTACAGTACCCATCATATGAAGTAAAAAAAAAAATTAAATAAAATTAAAAAGTCAAGACTTGTACCTGGGACTAATTTATTACAGAAGAGAATGAAGACAGGAAGTGGCAGAATTCACTTGTGGTCACATACAGTTCCCAACTGAGACCACTCAGATCTGTCATCAGTGAACTAAACCTATTCTGGACAATAATGCTGTTTTCTTAGGGACTTTTGTAGGTAGTCATTTACTTGCCTACAGAAAGCCTTGCAATTTCAAACAGTTACTTAACTAGATCAGGACACACAAAATGGATGGGGGGGGCACAATATGGATGAGGAGATATGCACAAGACTTTGCCACCAACCCAGATGCCAACTCGGCCCACACATCTATTCAGGGAATGTCACCACAAGGCCTAATCACATTCCCCATAATATTAGAAGTACTTTCACTTGCTCATCCTCTAATGTGATATATTTTATCTTCTGTCAACAATGTGCTTCAGCACTCTACGTTGAGCAAACAGGCCGGTCTCTGTGGCAGAAGGTAAATGGACATAAATCAGACTTTAGGAATGACAGTACTAAGAGACCAGCCAAAGAACACTTCAATCTTACTGTGCATTCCATCTTGGATCTCAGAACAGCAGTCCTTGAACAAAAAACTAGAAAGGGAGATTGGGAACAGAAACAGCAAAATTAGAATATATCCACAAACTTCACTCCATTGACAGTGGGTTGAACAGAGACAATGGTTTCCTGGCACAGTAAGCATATTATAACACTAATTAACACCCCATCGACATGAGGGCTCTCTTGGACAGTTTATCACATCTCCTTTCTGCTTCCCAGTTAGCATATTATACTACGTTCCAATAACTCCCTCCACCATTCATATGGTTATCTACTCACCTTGGCTTTAGATGACATCTTTCCTCCTGGCATTGTCCCCCAATGACAAAGTTAAAACTGAATTTGTCACTTCATCATTATACTCACAAGCTTTGCATTTCTATTGGTATTCATACATACAGCCTCTCACAAAAGTCTATTCCTAGGCACCTCACTCCATGCATCTGATGAAGTAGACTTAAGTCTATGGCCATTTCTGCCCTGCATTGTTAGAGTGCTATTATTCCACTTTAAACATCCTGTGGAATTCTGAGGTTTGCAGTTTAGAGTGGGGAATTAGAATTCTTAGCCAGAGAGCTTTTGCACCTCAGTAAACTATAAAACCCAGAATTCCACAGCACATTGAAACTGGAATAATAGCACTATAACAGTGTACTGTGGAAATGGCCTACGAAAGCTTATGCTACCATCTTCTTTCTTTCAGTTCGTCTCAAAGGTGCAACAAAATTCCTTTGCATGCCACTATAGTATGTCAGTGTGTCTCCCAAAGACATGAATACAAAATCCAGGGAGACATCACAGAGTAACTTTATTTGCCATCAAGTAAGGCTGGGCAAATCTGTCATTTTTGCTTTCTCCCACACTTGAAGTTGTGTAATCTCACATTCTGTCAGGCATATTGATGAAGGAATTCACAAACTCTGGTCAGTGGTAATAAAAAAATGAATCCAATAACTTTAGCTGCTGACACTGACCAAATTCAACAGTTAAAGCTGCTCCCAGAATAGGGAGGATTCTATTTAACTTTCCACCCATTTGTCTGTTAATCTTAAGAAGTCTGCCAGAAAAAAAAAGACAGATGTTAACCCTAATTTAACACCATAAACACAGAGGAATTCAGACACTGACTTTTAAGATGTAGGCACTCAAAATGCACTGCTTGATTGGGCTAGGGCCAGTTTTTCTCTCTCATGCATCATCATCATCATCATTATCATAATCTTCTGATTCATAATGGAATGTATAAATTTGGAAGTTCTCATTGAAACCCACATACAAGTGAAATTGACATCCATCCTTATTGACAGACCCACCATTTGGCATATTGAAGGAATGAAACTGCTCTTTCTTAGAAAGAAGTACAGGGGCGCTAGGCTCTCATATGAATCCACCTTACATTGTGCAGTGAATGACACAAAATGATTTATTTATTCTCTGGACATTTGGAAACCCTAGTAAGATGATTAAAATGAAATTGTACACAGTTGTACCTGAGTAACTCATTTGCGCATGTACTTGCTAGGAATCCAAATCTGTGTTAATTTTCTTCTTGAAAGATGCAACAAATAATTTTAGCAATTTTCTTCCCACTGTGAGAACATGTTTGAAAAGTGTACAGTCTTCAAAGACTGTTTGCAGTCTGAGGCCTACACAGTGCAAAATTCACTCATGGTATTTGTGTGTGTGTGTATGTGCACAGAAAAGCATTTTCTGCATAGGAAAGAGCACTTTCTTCACAGATAATATTTCTGCATAGAAACATTATTTTCTGCACACAGAATCTATAAATAAATAAGTCTCAAACTTTTGTCAGTCAGGATTCTTCTCATCAGAGTTTGTCAATACTTGAGAAGCATTCTTTTTCTTAAAAATGTTGTTGAATATTCTTTCAATCACTAGTGTTTCTTTAGAATGTGGTGGACAAATGCAGTAGTGCAAATGTGTTTGGTCTACAGTTACTATAATCTATCACCAGTAGCTGAGGTGACTAAGTCTAATGGAAGGTGTACATGAAAAAAAAAGAAAAAATCCAGAAGGTCAGAGTGGCCTACATGGAGTATAGAAATCCAACAAACATTCCTAAGCAATCTCAAGACAAGGAAGGTTATTGCCCTTGACTCTTTATTCCCAGTTCCTCATTACTATCCTAAGATCTGAATCACGTTCTACTACTGTAGCGTTCCCTTGATGAAATGTACCAATACTTGCCTGAATCTGCACAATACAGTCGCTTCAGGGGAGGGTAAAAATTTGATGGTCTCCACGTTAGAAAACAGGGTGTGGCTGTGACTGGTGCTTAGTGCTGGATCACAACATGTGCTGGGGTGGGGCCTGGGCTATTTTATGCTAGTCCACCCTGACATGTGTCATTCTAGATTTTTCCTCAACCCATCCTCCCATCCTCAGTGTAGTGTGAATTTATCTGGTTGCTTCAGGGCTGGGTAGAACTCCCCCCGCTTTTTACCAGGTTTTTTCCCACCACCTATCCCATATTGTAGCTGATGGCATAGGGCAATTGGCTTGGGTGGTGTCTTAGGCCCATTTTGCACCTTACCTGGTGCCACTAGTATTGCACTGGGATCACGCGAAAAGCCTCATCTGAGAGGGAATCGTGTCCCCTGAGCTTCCCTCTGCACCAGCTCTGTGCTGGATGGAAGGAAGCGCGATTCCTCCACCCCTTCCTTCCGCAGTGCAATCGGGTACTTTCCCAGGCTGCGCTGGGGGAGGAAGCATGATGGTCGCACTTCCTGACATCCCACATGAAAAGTAAGTGCAGAAGGGACGTGGGAGGAATGCAATTACCATGGGATCGCTATAGGAGTGACACGCGATTGCGAGGACATCATGCAGAACTGTCCTCACGATTCTGCATTGCTCCCGTGGCTATTTCACATTCAAAGTCATGTGTGAAAAGGGCCTGTTCATTTGGCAGGTAGAGGGGGGAAGAATATTAATTCGGTGTTCATTTATTGGCAGCTTTTTGGTGCAGGGTAGGGCTTTGGAACTCCCTCTTTAGGACCTCACATCCCAGGGGGTCAGGGAAGGAGGCTACCTTTGAGGTTCACCTGGGGCTCAGGCTCTCATTTGTAGGGCCCTGAGACTTCAGTGGGAGTCTCCTGGATGGCCTTCCAGTTATGCCAGGCTGGGGAGAAACAAAGAAATTTGGATTACCCTCAGGGCTGAGGTGTTTTGCTCGTGGGAAGGCTGAGGAGATGGTCACATGGTGACATCTGCCTCAGCTGGACCTGAATCAGGTTGCTCCCCCTTATTGCTCCCTTCCAGGCCAACATAACTTTAAATAGGTCAGTTTAAATAAAGTGGCCCTTATTATCCAAGTTTGTGTCTGGTCTTGTTATTTCATGGTTGACCATCAATCAACATGATTTTTCAAGCCAGTTTCCAGGGGAGAATCAAAGCAATGCTGCTAACATTGTACTCAGAGAAGATGTGTATTGCACAGACAGATGGCTAGACAGACAGATAGACAGAGGGATATAGATACAAAACACACATACAGACTCATATGCAGGGTCTCAAAAGTTGCAGGACACTAGTGAATGCTTTCACTGGATGCCTTCATACTCTGGTTGCTTTTTCACATCCTTTGATACTTTCAACTTAAAGATGAAAGACATGCATTCAGGCAACATTATTTCCATTTCATCATCCTGGCTCCTCTCCTGTACCATTCTGTGTTTTCCCTTTCTGATCTGTCTTGTCACTCAAGCAAAATGAGGTTCTGAATCTTTTACTTTCCATTAGCTAGGAACACTTGTACACCCTGGGAACTCTACCATTTACACATACATGTCTAACTACCAAAGCCTTTGCTGTCAATAAAATTGAAGGGATGTCATTCTCTACCCCATAATAAACATAGAGTCAATTTAGCAAGGAGATCTGAGGAGAAAGTATAGCATAGCATTCAGACACAGGAGCACTGAGACTTCACATAGAAGATTAAAGGATTACTTCCACCTCAGAAACCTTTCAGAACTGAGGACCTAGCAAGCCTCTGCTATCACTAGCTCCATTTATTTTTCTACCAGACGTTTCTTTTTTATTGTTTTGTGTGAGGTACAGCATTTTTCCAAGTGGATGCCAATAGCAAACAGAAGGATGCCAATAGCAAACTCACTGACAGTAAGGTAAAAATTCATTCCAGAAACCACCGTGACATCTTCTATTGCATCTTATTAAAGCTGTCTGAGCTGTAATCATTTTTCTTGTTCTGCAAAGCAGTTTAAATATGTTATTATTTTTTTTCCTTTGTCCCTAAAATTCAACCTTCCTTCCAACCGTTTTATTTATATCTCATCTTTCTCCCAAAACTGGGATTCAAAATGGCTTGCAACAAGATTAACAATGGGAACGACACAAAAGATAACGGTGAATGAACACACACAAATGTATATTAAAAACTAGTGGTTTAAAAGCAGCAAGGAAGTGGTGCACCTGGTCATTAAAAGATCCTTTGTAGAATTATAGAGTTTGAAAGGACTGTAAGGTCCTTCTGGTCCAACCCCCTTGCAATTCAGAAATTCACAGGTAAAGCACTCCAGAGGTCATCCAACCTCTGTTTATATAGGTGGACACTCAAACACACTCTGAAGAAGTCTATTCTATTATTGAGCCTTCTTAGAAAAAAAAGGAGAACAGTGATGAGGCAGCCTTATCTCCTTTAGAAGAGAATCTTGCAGCCTGGGAGCAGCCACAGAGAAAGCCCTTATATTATTTATAAAATACAATAAATATGCTCTATATTAACAACTTGACTGCTTGGTATCCTGAAAGGCAATTAATTTTAATAGAGGGAAATTTTGTCCCGGTACTGATAAATGGTAGGCCAAAGTTTTACATCCGCTGACAGATGTTTCCCTGCCCCTCACACATGAGATGTCCTGTACGAGGGAGGATTGTGTCAGGGACCCGTCTTTTCTTTTTTTGGACCAGAGATTGCTCATAGGTGGGTGCTGCCTGGAAGGTGCAGACTGAGGGGGGATTGGGCTGGGATGCACTGCATAGCCATGCAACTATGGTGGTTATACATTTGTAACTGCTCTCTCTCTCTCTCTCTCTCTTGCTAAAGTGATCAGAAGAAACAATATAAAATATGTCACACCATCCTTCAAAAACAGTGTATAATCTTTATCAAGGATATCCATATTTCTTGATATTGGTATATGCTTTCTAATCCCAAAATCCAATTCTAAATCAAATTTAAAATTAAAATTAGGTAAAATAATAAAGAGTGAACAGACTGTGAGAAGGATTTGCAAGGTTATGATGACACAGAAATGGTGGCAGATAAGATGAATGCCCAGATAAGGGAAGCAATCAAGAATTGAACAGGGAGAGAGTTCCAGAGTTGTGATGCCACAGTTGAAAGAGCTCTGCTGCTGTAGCTGAAAGGCCTTCCTTTCAAGACTGGACTTTTTTTTGTTACACTGCTCCCACTGCTGGAAGCCTGTCAGCTAAAATGTCAGCTAACTGCTGAGACCCACCTTTTATCACAATCACCTCCCTGGATTTACAGCAGGAATCAATGATTGATAGAGGATAAATGACTTATGCAGACTGCTTATGGAAAAGCTGCTCCCTGAACATACTTCAAGAGACACTTATGGTAAATTTAAAAGGATCTCAGGAAAAGGAAATGTGAAAAACATGTGTGTGGGTAATTCCCATAATTTCCAGGCAATAAAGTAACTCTCATATCACCATACAGACTATTTTTCCTTTTTTAAATCAAACAAACAAACAGCACAATCCACACATACAAAACAAAAAACAACAAAAAGAAAATACATCCATACAAACATTGCCGCACTAGACTGTTGTTGTGCAATTATTCCACTTTCAACATCCTATGGAATCATGGGGTTTGCAGTTTACAGAGGGCCTTTGAGCCTTCCCACCTAAATTGTAAAGCTTAGGATTCCATAGGATGTTGAAAATGGGATAATCGCACTATAACAGTCTAGTGCAGAAATGGCAATAGACATCTACACATACGCCATTTCCACACGGGGTAATAAAAACGGTGCAGTGCGTCCTCCATGGAGGATGTCTGCACCATGGCGCGGACTGGGTCCGGACTACTTACTGTAAATCCGCACCTCAGTCCACTCCAGAATGACCCCAAGTGGTCCTCCATTGTGTTTTTGAAAGACCTGATTTTTCCGGTCTTTCAAAATGCTGGCACGCACCACTGTGTGCCTGCTCTCTGATGCAGATTCACAGGCTCGCACCAATGCGAGCCTGCGACGTGCAGAGGGCGGGCTTTAGGCTGGCGAGCTTCAGTGGTTGGTTGAGACCCATGACCAACCGGAAGCCTCCATTTTGGATGCCAGAGCAGTGCGGATCTACGACCACGCACTGCTCCTCCTCACCCCGGACCCAACCGGACCGACAGAAGATCCGGTGAGCAGCGGCAGGGAGTAATTCTCTCGCCGCATGCAGAAATGGCCATTATTAAAACAAATACTAACATTGGATTCCACCCTTGTTGCAAACAGTTCATATTAATAAACGCATTTCCACCTAACTACTAAGTAACACATTTTATCCCATAACTATTAATTATTGCTTATCACTTATCATTTTAATTATTTACTTACTCAGGTTCATAATTACTTATAAACTTATTCAAGATTACTTTATAGTAATGACTAATCATCTAAAAATAATAATTATCTATATAAAAACAACATTTTGAAACAACAAACAGAATACATCTTATAATTCTACTTTTCAACTCTTCTCTATTAATAATATTGATTTTAGTTATAAAACCTATGTCATTAGGTCACCATACGGACTGTTGTTGAAGTTTTTAGACAGAGTTACAAAGAAACAACTTGAGGCAACATATACTGCATTTCTGTGTTGCTTTCAGCAGGTATGGTGGGTCTGTTCAGAAACCTCTTCCCATAGCCCTGTTTGCCCACTATTCTTGGGAAAAGGGGAAGTAGACTCAAAGGGGTAGCAAGTCTATACATTTTACACCACTGGAAAGTTGCAGTCTTTTCACATATGATTACAGTGTTTTACATACCTTTCATACTCAATCAAGCTTCTAAATCACATAAGGAACTTCCATGAGCACTGGATTTTATCCACTTCAGGCCATTTCTGCCCTACACTGTTACAGTGCTATCATTCCACTTTCAACATCCTATGGAATCCTGGGCTTTGCAGTTTAGGGAGAGGCATTTAGAATTCTCAGCCACAGAACTCTTTGGACTCAGTAAACTACAAGCCCCATAGGATACTGAAAGTGGAATGGTAGCATTATAAAGTGTAGTGCAGAAATGGCCTCAGAAACTATACCAAACACAGTGACAACAAGTAAGAGCAGAGGCTGGAGATAATCAATTGCATTTAATGGTTCCTGTAGTTTGCTCCTTTTCCAAATATGGAAGTATACTTACATTACACTTAATGATGTAGGTTATCACTACTTTTATAGTGTTACTCTACTATATTAATTATTGTTGAGGTTTTATTGTTATGGGATGTGGCCTAATGGTAGAGGAAGAATATCAGATAATTCAAAAGCAGTTATAGCTGTTGTTGATGACATTTGAAAGGAACTAAGGGCCTTTCCACACTACACTGTTATAGTGCTATTATTCTACTTTCAACATCCTGTGGAATTCTGGGGTCTGTAGTTTACTGGGACCGAAGAGCTCTCTTGCTGAGAATTCTAAATGCCCCTCCCTAAATTGCAAACCCCAGGATTCCATCGGATGTTGAAAGTGGAATAATAGCACTATAACAGTGTAGTGCAGAAAGTCTCTAAATGTAATCGTGTTAGTAGCATTTGAGAAATTAGAGATTAATTTTTTTTAAGAAATTGCAATGACAATAGTATACAAATATCACTCATCTCAGAACAATAACTAATTACTACAATGGTAAGTAACTACTTCCCTCTCAAAACTGTAATAGTAACTAATTAGCTTTTAAAATTATCCTTGGGCTGTAGGTAAGAAAGAGTGGGACTTATGTCTTTGCCAAGTGCGTGCAGGGAAATTGGGACTGTACCCAGTGGCCACACCGCTAAACTCTAGCAGACACATGCACTGGCCTTGGACCACAGTGGATCCATTAAGAAGCAAGCTTACTTACATTTCTATAATTCTGATGATCTCATGGGCTTTTGATTGTGAGGAAAATTTGTAAATTTATAAGGCTCTTTCTCATTAATGCTGAATGTGCTCTGCCCTGTCAGGAACTGGGGTAGGGGTAGGAAGTATGGCCTGGTCTTTCTTTAAGTGTTCAGTCCAAACATTTAGGTGGGTTTCTTCTTGAACAGCCTGTTACCTTGTGTACAGGGGGTCCCAGGAGGGACACCAAAATGTGCTCAACTAAAGGTGGGGAAAATTAGCTCAGAGCACTGCTTAGCATTACGAAAGGCAGGGTAACGTAGTGAGATTTTGAACCCTATGTCTACGGGGTCGGGTCGAGTCAAGGAGAACACGGAATTTGAAATAATAAATGATGTTTTATTAAACACAAGCAAAACAGTGTATGCAACACATTCGTACAAGATAACTAAAGAAAATAAAGGTTGGAGTGGTATAGAGGGATTTTTAGAGGGATTGCTGGTTTGGGTGATACTTCACCTGTCCTGAAGCCCAGAAAAATAGAGAGCGAAGCTGGGGTGCGATGTAGCTCAGTACGTGGAGCTGAGGGGAGGCTCGCCAAGCAAAGCTGCAGCAACGCGGGATGAAACTCGGGAGCGATCCAAGGAAGGTCTAGGAATCAAGGGTTTTTATAAGGAGAATTGTGACTGCAGGCTATGCCGTACCTGGGGGAAAACAATAGATTTGGAGTTGGAGACAAAAGCCTCCGAAAGGTCAGAATCTGAATGATTGAGTTATCGTAGCGATTCTCAATAGAGTAGCCAGTATGCAAACTCAGAGTACTTGGGTATCGTATAGGTTACCCATCAAGCTGCCAGCGCGGGGCAGATGTTCTTTTGTAAGTGGCGTACATACTTAATTAGAGTATTTGCCTGGAGGTCTCCTAAAGCAGTGAGTCAGCTATTTCTGGCCTGCCTGTATTGCAGTTCGAATCTTACGGCTATTAACGGCCGAGCTTGTTTATGTGCTTGTCCGGTGGCCTCGCAAGCATGTGGAAAGGAATAGAAAAGTGCAGCTGAATTGTGATATCAAGGGATATCTTTTAATATCCCCAAAGCTCGGACTAGCCAGGGTAGTAACTGCTCGGGTGTGATAGGAAATTCACTAGATTCACCTTAGCTGTAAACTCACTAAATAGCCATTGTCTTTCTTTAACACGCCACCCTCCCTTTTTCAATGTGGGGGTAATAATATACTGCCCACCTTCCAGAGTTGCTTGGAATTCTTGATGTACATGAAGCCATATGAACAGCTTCTGAAGCACGACCACCCTGCCAGGTATCATTGCATCTTTGCCAACTTGTCTGTTCTGTAATGAACATAACCATTGACAGGGGGCCTGGCTTGCAAGCGATGGCCTTAAAGCATTTTGTGAAAGTTCTTTTTTCTTCAGTTGCTCTCCCCAGCCCAAATTTTGCAAGATTTAATGTGTGAGATACTCGTTTGTTAGTTATGACATTTTCTTAAATTAGGTCTTTAGCAGAAACTTCCCTCCTTAAGGTTTTTAAACCCTGCTGTGTTTTCCAGGGCCTAAGCCTATTAAGCACCTTTCATTTGATACTAAATTGCAATCTAGTCTGAAATAAGGAGCTCAAGTGTTCTTTTGAAATTTGGTAGGGAGTAGAGGGGGATCAGTATAATAATTACTTTTATGAATACAGATACTTCAACACAAGTTTTGGAAAAAAAAATCCTTTCATTTCCTAGGTATCAGTCACCAGCTGTTGGTCACTATATCAGCCATGTCTGACTACATCCACAGCAGGATTCAAAGTCTATTACTAACCACATTTACAGCAAAGTTACACCTTCTGATTTAATTGATATTCACCTTCCAATAATTATGAAATTGTAGTAAAGACTGCAGCCTTGGTTTAATTAATGTTCAGCATCTTGAGTATAAATGGTCCAAAAATGCTAGTTATACTTCTAAGATAGATCAGTCAAAATGTAATCTTCTAAGTTCCCAAACAACTTCACTGGTTTCTTTTTTATTTCTAGACATGAGTTTAAGTGCTACTTTTTAACCTTTGAAGCCAGAAATGACTATAGGTTGGGACTCTAGTGCCACCTATCTTTATATGCGCCAGTTTGTTTCTTAGAATTGTTGCTGCTTGCCCTCTTTCAGATGGTCAAGCCATTGGATCAGACATTCTATGAAGGGCAGGGAGCGGGTCTTTTTCTGTGATGGTATGATATGGTTCCCAAGGAGGTCTTGCTTTGCATCTCACTTCACAAGGTTAGTTCTTTAGTTCTAGACTAAGATCTGTTTGTTTGTCCAAGATATCTGAGCCAGGGGAGAATACATGGCATCTCCCCACTACCTCTTTGATCCTCAAAACACTGTCCTCTTCAACCCTCCAGTTCTTAACCCTTCCTTAAAAATCTATTTGCCCGCCATGGTGTCAGACTCACAGAAGGGAGAAATGAGCAATGTCTGTCACTTTCCTGTTTCCTCTCTGGTGTCCTGGCATTGTTCATATTTGCACTTCGGGATGAAAGGCCTCTGTGTTTCATCAGATGTGGAAAGAGCTATGCAATTTCAAAATATTGGATTGGCTCAGGAAAACAGCCAAATCAGTTTCCATAATCCATTTTGTGAGTGGGGGAAAGTAACTTACCTGACAATAGTAAGACACTAATATATGCCTTTTTTTGCAGTAACTAAAGTTGGATCAGAGTCACCTTACTACTTCTCTGACTTTTCACAGAAATTTATTTTATACATTTCAAAATGTAGTGTCACCTCCAATATGTTAATATTTCTTGTTGATTTACATTTAGAAGAAATTTGAGAATTACAAGCCAAAATTTATTTTGGAAAGGCTTATTTATGAAGTGCTTTGGAGGTTGATGACAGCTAGAATCCACATGTGTCTTAGGTAACAGAACATCATATTGTTACCCCAAAATGTGGGTGACTCAGAGGTCTACCCACAATGCCAGTGCCTCCACGAAACAGTGGGAATATTAACTCAAAAAGGAGACCTGCAGGAGGGGGAGTACTCTATGAGATCTTTTACACTTATGTCTACTAGTGCAGGGAGGAGCCAGCCAGAGATCCAAAAGTTAGCTTATTTGTTTTGTTGAGGGAATTAGCAATCACTCACACACAAAAGCCATGCAGTCTTACAATCACACAAGACTAACTGAAGAAAAAGGAGGAAAAGTTGGGAGAGTTCAGAGTGATGTGGATGATATTTACCAATCCAGTTGAGAAGCAAAGAGCAATGTGGCTTAGATTAGAAGTCCAACGACAGTAGACAAATGGAAATTGGAGTGACAAAGTGACAACCAGCAACCAATTTACTGGAAGTTGGCTAGCCTAATTCTCTTTTTCTTCCTGGAGAGTGAAGGTGATAACAGCTCTCCAACAGCACAAACGATGGGGTCCAGAATGGACTAGTGCTCTTAGCATTACGTGACAAACAGCTACTGGGAATTGTGATAGCTCCTTGATTGCTGGGCAGGTGTAAGGACAAAAGGGTAGTTTGATGGTCAAAGGAAAAGAGAATAAGACAATCAGCCATCCTGGAGGAAACATTGAAAGCACTATTGTCCCTAAAGGTTGAGTCATTGAAGGCTAACTGTAAGTTCATTATTGTTGGAGTTTCCTGGTAATTTCCTGACTATAACTTGGCTATGCCTTGACATCTTACCTGACCTAGTTTTGCAGTGCATGTGCTTGGCCAGGTTTCCTCTAAGCCAGCATGGCCATGCAGCCATAGCAGAGTATAATTCATATTTATGCCAATTCATATTTCAATTAAACCATTTCAAAATGTAAGGGTGTACACCTGGCAACAATATTTCCTCCAGACTGTTAAAATATGGGAATATACCATGAATAAATTAGATAGCCTGTTTTCCTGCTAGCTGTCAAAAGACATAAATCAGGGTAAACTGATTTGCCTCAAATGGACTACCTTATAATATCTGCAACCAGGTGCATAGTACGTATACACACACACACACAAGTCCACAACTATCATTAGTAAGCTGGAATTTTTTTTAGTTGTCTAAGTGGCAGATGTGGAACTTAGCCCTCATGTAAACTCTTTCATGTAAAGGTCAACATCAAGGGGAGGGAAAGTTCTCTAAAGATGTCTTAAAGGCTTGGGGACCCACATACTACTTCTATTACTTACTGCTACTCCACCTTCCCCCAAGATCTGCAATGGGATCAACCTATGAGTCACACTACTGGGAGAAATACACTAAGTGGAAGTACAGGAGATGGATTTCTCTGCTGTGGTATTGCAGTTGTGGAATGCCTTCCTCATGGAGGCCTGTTTGGTAGAATACCACATAGATTTTGGGGGGTAGAGGGAGGGGAAATGACTTAATTTAGGCACTAAGCTAAAATGAGCTTTTTTAACCAAAGACTTGGGGATCTAGGGATCTTGACTTGACTAGACTGTAGAGCTCTGTTATGGTTTTATATAGTTTTCTATTATTTAAATTGTTCTATGCATTTCAAACTACTTTGAATATTTAAAATTGTTCTGGTCCATTTCAGTCTATTTTGTTTTTTAAAATTTGACCTTGATGTCATTTACGTAGGTGATAAATAAATCAGTCAATAAATCTGACTTATGCTTGTTAGTATATTAAACTCTCTACCACACAGAGCATAGTTTTTAAAGCATGTTTCATATTTTTAAATGAAGACCTATTTGGATCTCTGCAATAGAAAAAATACGTTTTAATAGAACTCTAATGAATTCATATATTAAAAAACCTTTAGCAAGTTTCCATTTAGGCTATAGTATAACATCCTGAAAACACAACTTAAATAGAGAATCAAAAGCATATGGAACATTCTTTTTGCCTCATTTTATCCTGCTGGATGAGCTCCAGAGTATAAAATATCTCATGCCATAGCTTGCCCTATATGCCCTTCAGAGACTTCGTCTCAACTTTCCTTTAGGAATTTAACATCTTTGCTCTAGATAAACTCTCTTCCTGAGCAGCATACAGTTTAAAAAATCTAACAAATCTTGATATTTCCTTTTGATTATAACCTTAAATCAGAATTATGGTTCATCTTCCCTTTTTTTTTTTTAAAAAAGAAGAAAATCTACCTACTGTGAAATATAGCATTTAATGAAGCTGGCTGTTATAGTGATTCTCAATAGATTATAAAATATTATCTTCAGACATTCTGGTAAAACATGACCTTATCTTAGTTTGCATACTAAGTAACCAAAATCAGTGGGCAAATATATACATATGAAATAGGTGAAAGAATCACAGGAGCTTCGACTTCAAACCACGTATGATGGTTGGAGAACTGTTTAACATTTGTTGTCATCATGTACCACCAAGTCATTTCTGATTTACAGCAAACCTCAGGCAACCTTATCACAGGGTTTTCTTGGGAAGAAATGTTCAGAGGGGGTTGCCTTTGCTTTCCTTTAATGTTGAGAGAAGATGACTTGACCTGGTCAACAAGTAGCTTTCCATGATAGAGTAGGGGCACAAACCCTGGTCTCCAGAACCATAGTCCAATGGTCAAACCACTACAGCATGCTGGCTCTCTCATTTTATCATAGGCCTGCCAATGAGCTGAGGGGCAGTTCCCTGGAAAAAAATTATATGTATGAATGGAGAAAGCTGTATTTCTACTGTTCCCACTTCCTATAGTGGTCTTCTTTTTATCTACCTCCTCTGTGGTTTTTCTTGTACTACTGGAACTCCAGTTCTAGAAAGAGGATGTGGAGAAGTGAGAGACAGGTGGTAGAAAGTTTAGAACTCCCACCCTGTTTGTAGATGGTTGCCATATCAATGGAGTGGTGAACCCACCTCCCCTAAGCTGCTGAATCTGTTTTCGGAACAATGTTAAGCACCTTGAAAAGATCCTTTAATGTTTAGCCCAAAATCCAGATTGGTTTCACCACCCCACTGACACAGAAACATACAGCTGCACTGCTGATCTCTTTCTTCTCCTTCTCCGAGCTTGGGGTAGGCCAGAATTTAAACCAACTGTGCCATCAGCTCATTTTACTCTTAAAACAAATCCTCATGGTTAAATCCCCACTGATTTTTAGTGAAGTAGTTTCAGGAATTTCTCATGGGAAATTAAAATTCATAGGGCTTTGGTACAATTTTGCAGTTATAAAAATGCTTCCATGCAGGCACTGTAGTTCTGTGGGAACTGCTTCTGTGATCTCAGCACAACCAGAACACTTTCTCTGATAACCTTTTGCCAACTTGAGATAAGGGATAAAAATTAACAAGCAAACAAACATAGCTCCTACTGCATTTAGAGTTAAAGATACATCATACACTAGAATGCAAATACATGTCAGTTCTTGTTTTGAAGTCCAGTTTATATCTACAAAACCTGTGCTCAGGGATTTAGGAAGTGTCTATTCACCTTTTAGAATCTTGAACATGGGGTTTCAATAATTCTTTCTTCCTCTCTGTCTCTGTTATGTTCTTGCTGAATGGAAAGCACTTTATAGATCTTATGTGGTTAAGATAGGGGAAGTGACCACATTCTGATGCCTTCTCACATCATTCTTCTTCAAAAACATTATCATGGCAACAAGGTAGAACCAGACTATATGGCCCACGTGCTGTGAAGGCAATGTTTGAACTGGGCCTAATGCTTCTTTGTAAACTCCTACCTTATTAGACATCTGGCCCATGTGAAAGCAGCTTCCGTTCACTTCTCAGAAGATGTGCTTTCATGTATCTTGGGAGATTTGGACTTCAAAGTCTTGTAATGGGTGAGATTATTAGTTGTTGTGAGGCTACCACCATTCTCTTTTTTACTCTAGATCACTGTGCTACCTGATTGAGTGTTATATGCCCCACTCCTTCCAAATCATGATTTGATGGTCTTATTCAAAATTGATATTGAATCTCTCTTCATTTCTTTCTTCTATTTGCTCCAAACTTCTCCATCCTTGCCTCTGCTCTTTCATCAAACAGAGGGATTGAAATCATGAGGTCTTCCAGATATTTTTGGACTACATGTTCCAGATGCCTTGGTTAGACTAACTAATGGTGATGAATGCAGGGAGTTACAGTCCAATTATATTTGGAGGACCATGATTCACAGCTTTTCATAAAGCTTCCCACCTTCAACATTAATAATAGTGGCCCATGTCTATAATTTAACAAACACCTGAGTAGATACAGAAGACAAGACACACATGCTGTTGTGCATCTGTCTTTGCTAAAGCAACATTGTAAATGTAATTAAAGATACTGCAGTGAAACTTTAAAAACAGAAACATGACCATTGGTACCATGTTGGCTATTTGCCATGGCAAAAAAATTGCTTGCTTTGCAAAAACAAATTTGAGCCCTAAGGATCTATAATTTCTATGAGAAATGATATATTGATATCCAAAGAGACAGAGACAGAGACAGTGGGAGATGCTTTGACTTATGTGACCTTCTTGGATATCATTCATACCTTAGTCCATCTGTTTATATTTTAGGTCAGATTTATGAAATTCTGCTGTTAAATTTCACAGTTTAACTATAGCATGTGAACATCTTTCTGGACCTTTCCACCACACAACTTCAGGAGGTGACCTCAGGTTCTAGTGAGTATAGGATAGGGCTGAATTTGTCAGTCCTCAAAAATCCAACAGCAGGCCTTTAAAAACCTTTTTAATAGACAAATAGACAAGGGACAATAATTTTTTTTCATAGCTCTCATCATCAGAAAGCTATCAAGAACTGTTATCTTTGACCATCAAGAAGGCTGGGAGAGTAATGTGGGCTTTTTAAAAAAAGCTTCATGCATCTGATAATCTTATGTCATACATGAATCTCAAATCACCTTTGAACCTCTCTCTTATTATTTATATGAACAACCAGGGTTGATTGGAAATGAGATATTTGATCTCCCCTCTTGAAATAGCACCACTGACTATCAGTCCATTTCCAGGCATAATTCAAAGTTCTGATTATGATCTATAACGCCCAATATATCCAGACAATCTGAAAGATGATGTCTCCCCATATGAGTTTGCCCCAGTCTTACAATCTATAGAGGAGGGTTTTCTCTTTGTCCTACCACCCTCACATCCTTCTCAGTTGCTGATCCTAGGCTTCCTGTCAAGTAAGGCTCAATTGGCTCCCTCTCTGTTTTCTATTCATCAGCAAGTAAAGACCTTTTTATTTAAGCAAGCCTTCAGCTTTTAATTGGTTGTGGCAGAAAGATTTTTAACAGAGCATGCTGTAATTTTTTTTACCATGGTTTCAACATGTTTTCGATTGTTTTCAGTTCATTAATTGAAGTCAATTGAAGTGAATTAATTAATTCGAGTGTGTCATTTGATTCATACTTCTTAAACATTCATACTATTTATTGTTTTAGCTACTTTTGTTTTAAGCCATATTGTAAGCTGTCTTGGGTTCCTCAGTACAAAAAAGGTGGGATATTAAATGAATTAATGGATGAGTGAATGAATAAATATTTGTAATAAGTAATAGGGATCTGCATTTATGGTAAACATGAGCCGAAATACAGGAGTATTGAAAGCAACTGCGTGAAAATGCCTTAGAAGCCTTAAACAAATGGATGGAGGCATCCATTAAACTGGTGATACAAAAATTGAGTTCAAAACCCTATTTGAATGGCGATTGTAAAGGCATGTACTGTTTACTATCAGACAATGAAATTTAAAGTAGAGCTGCTTCACATGTTATAAATTTAGAAATGTGAGAGTCACTTCCATGTCAACATGCAAATCTAAATTGAACTGGTTATAATGGTTCTATGTTCTGATAAATCTATGCAAGTAAGACCATTTACCAGATCCTGTTAATTATTCACAAAAAAAAAATTCACAAAATATGTTTTCTCTTTGTACACAGGTGTAGGATGATGACTGCCTCCATAACAGCATAGTATGTAAGGCAACCCCCCCACACACTTTTTTTGAGTTGTGTGACCCAACCAAAAGAAACAATAGCCCTATGTTAATTTGACTCAAAATATTTTTGACTTTTGCATATGTGCTTAGAAGGCCAGGGCTCGTATTTTATAAGCTTCTGGATGAATCATCTGCATAGCATAAATCCTGCATTGTGTACATTCTTTTGCACATAAAACAAATTGAGATAGTTTAACATTTCAGAGAGACAAAGGACATATGCAGTGAGAAATGCTATTGAGGAAAACGTCAATGTATTCATAAACTGAGATAATGTGTGTTTGAAGTTTAAAGCTTCCCTTTGAAATTTCCTTGTTCATAGATATCACCAGATGAATATAGTTACAAAATGTAGGCACTTTTATTATCATGAAAAAAAAAATTCTGTGCCTCTATCTCTCTGTCTCTCTCGCCTTTTCTCATTTTGTTTGCATCTTGCTTTTGAGAAAATGTTCATCAAGCAATTTATATTAAATCACTCAGACATAATGCTTTATAAACAGCCTATGAAAATTATAATGAGTGTTGCTAATTAGTCAATCATCAAGCTATAATCACTTCAGGATAAATTAGGCTGTGGGAATTAGAGAAATACACTGGTACACTGAGGTCGGCATTTCTATCCTTTTAAAAAAAACCCGCAACGGTATGTATAAGGATATATTTCATATTTTAATTAATACATTAATATTCCTGTTTTGTTAGTCACTTGAATACATACACTGTGACTTCAGCTCTTGCATCCATTTGATAAGCTAATATGAGTGACTCGGTCCCCTAGCAGAGAGCTGTACTTCCAGCCGGAGACTGGTGGTTACAGAAGGTATATATAGGACTTTCCTGGGATTAATATCATTCGTCTTCATCTTTTTGAACAAACTCTCGGTGTGTTTTCATCAGCATCATACACGATCAACTCACGTCCATAAATCAAAGGCTTATACAGGTTCAGCCAATTTGATTCTTAAAGCTTGACAAAGTTGTATTGACCTGTTATGTGTGTGCTGAATCATTCATAGAGCCAGAAGTGCCTTGGACTGACACTATGGAGCAGCTGTGAAAGTCAACTTGAGGTGGTGGTGGTGGTAGTGGGGGGGGGTGGATTTGTAGTTTGAAGCCACATAGCATTGTTAAGCTTGGGTTAGGCTGACCTTCTAATTTATTACTTCAGAGATGATCCTCCAAAAGCTGGATTGCTACTCCCATGATCTTTTACCTGCAGATCAGGGCCAACGTACTGTAGCTGACAACATCTGAACAACAAAGAACTGTACCCAGCAACATCTGGAAGTTGCCCACCCCAGATTTATGCATTGATTTATTTAGCCGTGTGTGTGTGTGTGTGTGTGTGTGTGTGTAGCCTACAGCACTTAATATTTATCAATGGTCTCCTGTCTAAGTGCTAAGCAGGACTGGTCCTGCTTAGCTTCCAAGATCAGACAAAACGTTCTGGTGTCTTTAGGGTACTCAGGCTATATGAGTGTGTGTGTGTATGCATGCATGTGTGTCAGATACATAGATAGATAGCTGCTTTACAAAAGTCTGATCCTTCTTCCAGGACTGATCTCTTCTATATTTTTATTTTCTCAACAGTGCTATACATTATGTTGACAAAGATATAATAACTTCTCTAAGGTTATCAGTAAAACTCATTAGTAAATGGGGATCTGAGTCCTGGGGACCTTTCACATTACACAATTATAGCACTATGATTCCATTTTAACAGCCACAGCTCCATCGAGTGGAATCATGGAGCTTGAAGTTTGGTGAATAACTATAGTTGAGAATTCCAAATATCCCTCTCCAGACCTCAAATCTCAGCATTCCATAAGCCAAAACCATGGCAATTAAAGTGAAATCTTGGTACTATACTTATATAGTGTGAAAGGTCCCCAGGTCTTTCTAGTCAAAGATCAACACACTGTCCATTGCTGTCCAGTGATGGGTGCCAGAGAGCACATTTGTAAGCATTGCTCACACAGATTGGATAATTTTGGATAGTGTTAATCAGCTTCTGGGATGAACGACTGATTCATATGTGGCATGAAATAGTGGCGTGAGAGTTGTTTCCCTGTGGCTTGTTTCTACAGTATTCCAGAAAAATTTGAATGAAGAATCTATAGGCAGAACAGAATTTATTGGAACATCCATTTTATACCTCCTAAGACACATTGTAAGACAAAGCTCATCCTGCCTCAGAAATTTGCACATTTTTTAATCTTGTAGTGTGTTTTGAGAAATGGAATGTGCACAAATTCATACATACATTTTCAAAATGTGAGCAGCTGAAAATGCTTACATATGCAAGTGCACTTTTGTTTATTGGGAGGGAGGTATATACAGAATGTGTATACTATAAAAAATGCAAATCAAAATATGTCTATAAGGTAAAATATATACAAATTTCCATAGAGAACAAAACAAAAAAAGATCTTGTAACATTTCTATTTTAGCACATACAAGTATGCACTTTTAAAAACTGTTTTGAATAGTTTTAAATTGTCCAAAATTGTTGTTTTACATTGTTTACATTGTTTTAAATTGCCCAGTGTTGTTTTATTGCATACTACCCTGAGGTCTTTGGATACGAGACAGAATATAAATTTTTTTATGAAAATAAACAAACCTGATACAAATAAAGGATGAGACAAGAAAGTTTTCCATATCCTCATCAAAATCCATGAGAATGGAGATAAATGGCAGAAATCCTTACGGTCTTTTTTTTATATCAAAGTCAAGTTGTAAGGAACCATAATTTTTGGCCTAGCCAAGAAAATTCTGGGATCTAAACCTTATTAGATCAGTTTTGAGGCACCAAATTCAAGCCATACCCTTTATGAGGCCCAATGTGTTATCTTGGAGCAACTCCACAGCAATATAGCATTATCTCAGTCCATTCTCTATGAAGCAGGTGCCATAGTTGAGTATATACATGGGCATGTATCACTGTAGGCATTTCTTATATTTCCTTAGCTGAATAGCAAATATTTAAGTTGTTTACAAATGTAACAAAGCTATCTCTTAACCCTATCCCAGTTACCCTACTAGCAGACAATGTCACAT
This sequence comes from Cyclura pinguis, assembly GCA_030412105.1. Classification (NCBI taxonomy): domain Eukaryota; kingdom Metazoa; phylum Chordata; class Lepidosauria; order Squamata; family Iguanidae; genus Cyclura; species Cyclura pinguis. The sequence goes on from CM059602.1 coordinate 112,350,609, forward strand.
TTCACATCTTTACTTGTATATCTAAGGGCTAGAACCCTGTTGGGGAACTATGCTAGTGGCACAAGAGGCTGGATTTTTCAGAACTTGGGTACACATATTCCTCAGGGCAACCAATAATCTTGCAAGCATACACACAATCTTCATACTTTTGACTTGCTGAATGATGATGGAATGATTCAACACTACTGACTAGATAGGTTCCAGTTGCAGAAATGTGGCATCCCATGTAACTATCTTGGCACATATATACAGAACGCTGAAAGCCTGGCCAAGACAGATGGAGCATAACACCTAAAATATAAAAAGCACCTAATATAGGAAGGAAGTCTTATTGGCAGTATTTTTCTATTAAAGTATAATTGTGTTTGCTTCTGTCTAATGTATAAAATTACTCATAGAAGGTATGCAATTGTAATTTATTTGTAATACTTGTACATTATTGTATGCCTGTCATATGTAGTTTTGTTTGGGCCCACGCCACTAAGAAAGTATCATCTCCTCCAACTTGGAGTGCAACATATCTTTCCTTTTTTCTGTTTCACCAAAGGAATGCAATACTATTAATTAACTTATTTTTTTAAAAAAACTAGTAAGTGGATATTTATCTAATCAGAGTGACTGTTATAGGAAAATGAATTAATATAGTGATACCCCAAACTTTCAATAGTCTATACAAAATGCTGCGTGTTTACCTATAAATAATGAGACTCAGCTCTGCAATAACACTCCGTTCTGATATCTGCCAGATAATATAAAAGACGTTAAAAATGCATAGTTTAAAACACAAGGAAACATTCACATACCCTCCAGTTGTCCCAAACTGACTTTTTCAACTGCTTTTGAAATGTTTGATGTTACTTGCACCTCCCACACCCTAGTTGTCATCTGTGAAATGTTGGAGAGTTATGTCTTCATAACACTGAGGACATTTTTTAAAAAGTTAGTAGTGTGCAACTGTGTTATGTAGTGAGAAAAAAGCTTCTCCCCCAAAACCTACTTGGGTGGTTTGTTTTGGGGATGCAGGCTGGTGTACAGAACAGGGACCCAACATCTTCTTTCCTTGACATGCTGTTTTCCTTCTTTAAGGCTTGGCCATTGTTTCTGCAGGCTCTGGAAAACTAGCTAATTGGGAGGTTGGCTAGCTGGTTGAAAAGTGATAGAGGAGGGAGGAGGGTGGAGGCTTTCCCTGGAAGATGTTGAAGGTGGACACTTCACTCAGGTACATTCAGGGAGTACAGAAAGAGCTTTCTGGCATTCCATTGATATGTGGTGTGAATTTGCCTTCCAACCCTGGCTCCCTTGTTGTGTTCTGTTTGGGGTGGTTTGGCATTTAAGTGTTACATTATAAGATAGCCTTCTAGAACTGTTGCAATTTTTCACAACTTCGGCAACATTTCATGGGGCCAAAATCAGTTTGAGGAGGGGTTAGGGCTAACATTGATGTCCACCATCTCGCCATTTTTGGAGGACCCCCTTAAGGAACCTTGTGGGCTGTGTGTCACCATGGCCAGATTCTGCTCAAAAAATATTCTTCTTGCCTCACTGATATGGGGCAAGGAAACCACACAGTGGTTTAGGTCTATGTTGATCTCAAAACTGTGTTTCCATAGTTGCTTCTTAGATTGGCTGAGAAGCCATTGTTCATTGGACAGCAGGTAGGCTGTTGAATACCTAGATCCATTTTGTTCCATGGCTGGACCAAGGCTATACAACTGTACTAAGATCTTAGTGTTCTCCAGTTATGTTGTTGCTGTGTTCGTGAGTTTGCTCCACTGCAATTTTACCCATCACATACTGCTAGGCCTGACAAATAATTAAATAAATAAATGAAGGTTAGTTTAATTCATGTCGGTTGTGCCTTTAAACATGAAACATGACAAGTTTCACTTTGTATCTCAGAGGCATAGCTTTCTTTAAGCCTTAAGATTTTCTTTTTTTGCAGTGCAGTAATTATGCTTTATAATGCTTATGGTTCCTTAAGTTTGAATGAGGTTGGCACTGCAGATTAGTCTCTACTGACTTTGTGTCATGCAAATGCATTGGACATCTTCCATTCCGCCATAAAGGGGGAAAAAATTCAAGTGATAATGAAGTTGGAATTTTAATAGAATGCCATTAATCTTTTGTAATCCCCCACTCACAACTGTGGGTCTGGCATATCTACATTTTGGCCTAATTATAATCCTCACTATAGCAGAGTAATTTGTCATGCAAAACAACTGTTTCTAGATACTCCACTAGACTGATATTGAGGAAGTGAAATTGGGATAGATTTGACGCTTGTGGCTACTGACACATCATAAATTATTACGGAAAGGGCATTTCCATTTTTTGTAGGCTTGCATGAAATGGAATGAGAGTAGACACATTTTATAAAGAGGGCATCTTTCCCAGAGCTTGGGAAACTTACTTCTTTAGAAGTACAGCTCACGTAATCTCCATAGGCATATTGGCTAGGTGGTTCTGGGTGTTGTAATACTCAAGCAACTTTTCAAAAGTTTGATGGTTACATCTTTTTTCCTGTCTCCTCTACCCATTACACATTGCTTCAGCTTGTCTAAAGCTACTTTGACCTTGATATTCCTAAGCCGTCTGCCTTAGTTCATACATCAGAAATTTGCTACCAGGAAACATGCACAGTTATGGACATCATCCTATATAAATGTGAGGCACATGTACATTTTTCCATATGTTTTTTGGAGATATATCTACACTGAAGTCATGTGTCAAGCGGCTGAAAATCTGAAGAATGGTGAAGTGAAAATAGATACATATCAGTTGTAGTTCCAACATTTCAACTCTTCATATGAATTGAACAGTGGACGATGTTCATATAATGGTCACTCATTCTTTGATGAATGATTCATCCTTCCCCTTGTTGTCAACCTGCAAATTGGCCATGTTTCCTACTAGATGTGTGTTTGGTCAATGTTGTGGATCCTTGCATGCATCCATTAGGTTATGCACATATAAATTCCTTCAAATGTGTGAATGGTATGGGGGAGAGTAAGCCTGTACAGTCCTTCAGTCCCCTCCACCTCATTTTTAAATAGTTGCAGGCGTATCATTGATAGCTAACTTATAACATGGTTGTATCTTGATTATTATGAGCTTCTTGAAAAAAACTGAAAGTACATAACCCTTTAAAATGCTGTTGTGTTGGCTGCACTGATAGATTACTTATACTGGAATACTGGAATATAATTTAAATGAGAATCTTTATCCTGAACCACTATAGTTGAGCTTTATGATGTGCAACAGAATATTCAGTGTGGAGTACTCCTGTTCAGGGTTCCACCTTTCTGGCCACAGAGAAATTATATCTGATTCGCCATTCCCAAGTTTTCAGAACTCCCATGCATATTATATTCAATGGCAATTGAGAACTTTTTCTTGTCATTGTTTCATTTTGGAAAGTCTTTCCAAAACAGTGATTTTTCAACTAAAATTATTTCTCTTTCTGCAAAAACTTGAGATTCCCTCTTGAGCATGTTCATGTCTTCTATTTGGCATGTTTTATTTATTTGTGTGTGTGTGTGTGTGTGTGTGTGTAAAGAGACTCAATACCTGACTTTACTATTATTTGGTATCAAATTTGCACAGCTGTAACAGCATGTTGGTGAGAAGGCATAACTGAATATTCTTTCTCTTAAAACCAATGCAGAGCATCCACACTCAAAGGCAACTTCCAGTGGTCTTTCAGAGTTGTGCCTGGATAAAGCATATGATACCTGTACAGAAATCCACATAGATACACACACTCCTGCTTACATGCTTTAGCTAGACTGGGATGCACTGGTATGCATATAGATATTCTTCTTACAAATTTCAGTAGAAAGCAACATCCCACTGATTTCAGCAGAAACAACATCCAAGTCTCCACCTTTCTTTTTTTTTTAACTGAGCATTTACTGAGCATTTATTGGTCTTGATATTACTGCTTATCACAGTTGGGGTGTTGTGTGGGTTGTGTGGGGAGATGGTACAAAAGTAAAGGAAGGCTTGCTTGGGCTAGCCTAGGGGACAGACAAATTAGGCCTGCTTTCTTTTTCTCTCTCACTAGAGTAGCTGCACCCCTTTTAATCTTTATTAAACACACTCTGACTCCCTCCCCACACTTAATTACAACCCTGCTTTCCCTAAAACCCACAACCTTTGTGGATAAAGGCAAAGCTTATAAAGGGTTACTTCAAAATGGAATGGATAACCTGTGGCAGCATGTTACTAAAAACTGAAGTCACAGTTTCTTCAAGATATTTGACTATCTATCTTCAAGATATTTGACTAATATTTCCTTCAAACTTCCACAGTGTTCCCCAACAGAGCTTTCACGTACACCCCTTTGGCCCTCTCAGCACAAAGGTTTGTTTCTCCACCCAGGGTTCCACTCTCTGACCCTTTCAGGGCTGATTTGGTTACTTTTCTGCCCCATGCTAGGCCTCTGAGAAGCTAACTCTCTCTCAGAAAACCCTATTTTGGTTTACTGGACACTCCGACTTAGGAGTTATCTCTATGAAACTCACTGAAGGACCCCAGAGTCTAACTCATGCTCCTAGTATATATGCTTTCTGCTGTCTCACCCACAGCCCCTCCCTCTGGCTAGAGCTGGGTTCTCCTCACTCAGAGAGCCAATCTGATTACATCAGTCTCTGTTACTAGGACTGCTCGGCTAGCTGTACCCCCAGGGCTTTGTCACACTGCTCTAATGCCAAATTTTGTCCCTTGTATAGTTTCACTGAGCCAGCATGGTGTAACCATTTGAGCATTGGGCTACATACCCTGGAGACCAGAATTCAGTTTCCTGCTTACCTATGGAAACCCACTGGGTGACCTTGGGTGCATCACACAATTTCAGTCCAGGAAAACAGCCCCTGTGATAGATTTGCCTTAAGGTTGCCTTAAATAAGAAATGACTTCAAGGCACACAACAACAACAACAATTTCACCACTTGGCAGCATTGATTGGTACCCTTGGAAGTGGTCAATGTAACATGCCAGAAAGGATGGTTCTGTTTAATGCCGGCAAAGCATATGTCTGTTGGCATACCTATATGGATGGGCAGTTATGGGAGGGGTCTGGCAGGTTCTCAGCCATAGTAGAGCTGAGTATGGGGATGTTTTGGTGGCCATTACAATCTAGGGGAAGCAGGGCAATTACATCCCATTACACTGTGAGGAAAAGACTCACATGAGAGTGTACTGAGTATCTCTTACAGAAGTGTCTACACAGTATAACTGTTGTAACTGGGATTTTAACTGAAGGATTTCAATGATGGGAGTAACTGAGGAGGACAGCACTTAATAAGGACACATGCAAAGAAGTTCTAAGTGTGCTTAAGAACTGGTGGTGAACATGCATGCTATGATGCTTGAGCCATTGAGTTTAGCGACATGCCCTTAAAAGACCCAAGTACTTCTGCTTCTTCTAGGTTGATGGCTGGATTGCAGCTTTCTTTTCCACTGCTTCCTTCCAAACAGGATAAGATAGTTATTTATCTTACCAAATGTAACCAAGTTTCCTCCTAGGGTATTTCTTTACTACTATAGGGGATACGATTCATCCAATTTTTCTCCGGTCTACATGAATGCCAATCTGTTAAAGAAAAAAACCCAAAACCTTGCATTCATAGCTTTGTGAGAATTACATCTTTGTGATGAAGGGAGGGGAAAACAAATGTAAAATTTGGGTTTATTTCTGCATTTTTCATTTTTATACCCAAGCAACAGGGTGATATATAGCATAATGTAACCCAACCCCACACACAAACATTGCTGGAACAAAGCTTTAAAAAATAAGGAAGAATCATGGAACTAGGGGCAAGGGATATTTCATTTATTACAGCAAAAATTCTGCTAGCTATACCATGCTCATTTTTTTTTAAAAAATAATGCAGTACATTGGTAGCTTGTATTTCTGTGTGGGTGGGGGTGGCAGGTTGAATGGCATATCTGACTTCTTCATAACACAATATGTTGACTTGTGTTTTCACCATCAAGAGCAAATAATCTCAAAACCTATTCAAGCCACTGAAATGTTTCAAAGGGAAATGACTTCTGAAGAAGGCAAAATGGGGACTGAGATGCTACTAAGCATAGAACACCATGCTGAGGTCCATGATTGACTGCCACTGCTGTCTCCAATCACCACTAAAAAAAAACAAGAAAAGAAATCAAACACTGAATCATGTTCCATGGACTATCTCTGCCAGCATGAGCTTCCAAATCAGCAGGTCTCTAAGGCTTGGATCCTCTCCCCAAGCCCATTAGGGCTCTGGAATTTTCCATAGGTGGGGAAGGTGGAACTTCATGTGGCAGGAACAGGGACAATGTTTGTGGACTAAATGTTTCTTATGTCATTCCTTCCAGCCAATATAACTGAGGTAATACTGTATATTAGAGAGGAAGGAAGGGAGAACCTGGTCAAGACAGATCTGATTACAACCATAAAAATAATCTGTGTGACCCCTGTTCCCATGAGACATAGTCAATGGTAAAAAAAAAAGGCTGGGGATTGCTATCCAACAACATCTAGAACCCCATTATGTGCCCACCGCTCTATTAGGTAAGCATGTTGTGCATCTTCCTTGCCAGACTTAGGAAAGAGAAGGGAAAGGAAGAGAACTTCCATATATCAGAATGGTGCCTCATCCCATCTCTCTGCTGCTTCCAGGGTTGTCTATTTGGCAGATCCCAATCCCTGTACAAACCAAACTGTATACCGGTGTGTGTGTGTGTGTGTGAGAGAGAGAGAGAGAGAGAGAGAGAGAGAGAGAGAGAGAGATTCTGACTAAGTGGTCTGGATAAGATAATCAACTGAATTGACTTGCAGGGTGCCCCATTGCTGGTAAAACAGAGTAGTAGAATCCAGCTAACTGTGTAGATTGTAGCAAAAACAAATAATCTTCAGTGCAATAAAGAGTATCAAATGTAGCATGGCATAAGGTTTTTGGGAATAATGTCAATTAGACATTATAGGATATTTAACTTACTGTGTGAGCAGGAGAGGAAAACCTTTAAAAGTGACGTCTCAGGAAAACGAAATGAATACGGTAGTTGTGTCTGCGAATAATGTAATTACCAGTCTCTGTACTTTTTGGCATATCATTTCTTTGTGTGCTCACTGTTTATATTTCTTCCTCACTGTGTGGATAGATATCTGTAATTCAAGATAAGACTTTAGGAGTGGCAATCATAGTGCTATTTCTTCACAAAGATGCACTCAGGTTGATTTTTACTGTTGTATGATGCTGCTGTATGATCTTTCCATACATGTATTTGTAAGATGACTTGAGGGTGACTTGGTAGGAGATCATAATCTGCATATAAATGCCTGCACTTATTATTTATTCATTTCTGGGAGCAACTGCCATAGACTCATGGCAACCTATATGACTCACTTAATGGTCTCTTTACAGTCCTGTGATGTGGGTCAAGATGAGACAGACTCATGGGCTGACTGAGTTTCATGGCTCTGAAGGGATGAGAACCTTGATATCCTAAGTCCCAGCCCCACATTCTAACCATTTAACTGCCTTACACTGGCTGTATTTGCTCAAGAGACATGACACGGTTTCCAATCTGCACAAGTAGGCATATACCTTACACAAAGCAAATCTGAATGATGGTGGCATGTCACATGCATATGATTAGACACAGTTGTGCCTCCCCAAATTCAAAGACATGATAAGCAGTATTATTCTTGTATGAGGAAGATCTGCCTTCAGATCACTGCTTGGCCATGATGCTCATATAGTAATTTTGGCTGGACATTCTCTCTCAGCCTAAATTGGTGAGGATTAATTAGAAGGGAGCTGTGTACCCCATTCTGAATGTTGCATACCCTCCTCATTTAACAAGATGAAAATCAGCACACAGGTGGCCAAGTAACATCAGAGTGTAGTCAACATGGAGGAAAAGCACAAAAGTCCAGAGAAGCTGTAGCAGTTTGTGTTTGGCTGAGACCGCTGGAAAGAGACCCACACCCCCCCCCCAGTTAATTGAACAAAAAAACTACTTTTTCACTTTGAGCTCAGTGTGAAAAGACTGAAGTAAGCTGAGAACAAGGGGGAAAGAGAGAGAAACTGGGACATTTTAAAAACAACTGAAAAAGTGTTCCAACCAAATTGGACAGTTGGAAGGTATGCACCTAACTTAAGCTGAGTAAAGGCCTAGGTATCCTATAATGATTGTGAACTAGATTTTACATTCACCATGCTAATATGTCTCCTTTCGGCCCTTCTGAGCAGAGAATACCTCTCCCCCAAACTCCCTGACATAGTCGTTTCTCCTCTTGAAAGATGATCCTATTTCCACAGCTCCTGACTGGAATGGGAAAAATGGGATAAAATTAAGATTACCATTTAAGGCCTTTTAAGAGTCCTGCTGCTGAAATTCCAATTTCTCACAGCTCAGAGAGATTGCTATTGTTCAGAAGCAAAAACCCTATTGGCTTCAGCTGTTCAGTGTCACATGTATCTCTAAGAGGGAGCAGCTTTATAAATATGTCAATTGGATTTGCAAAAGCTGTGGCTAAATAGTGCTTGGGTAATTGAGCCATTAAGCCAATTTTATTAGCAGTGGGCAACAATGATTCAGATCTCCTTCAATCTATACTGCTCTATATATACCTGAGAGGGAAATACAATCCTTAATCTAATTGTATCAAGGATCCACTGAATCCCTGAGAACTTGCTAAGTTATTACGTATGTAGATTTCATTGATTCACTGGGTCTGTTCCAGGGGAACTAACCATTCAGCCATGATGTGGAATTGAATTAAACGTGTATGTGATGCCCAGCAAACTGAAGACAGCACTATTTCATTTATTTCATTGCTACCTGATTTCATACCTTTCAACTGCCCCAGTTTAGCAGGGACACTCCTGATTAATCCTCTGCCAACAGCAGTTTGTATGTTGCTCCTCATTAATAATTTTTGCCATCTTGATCACACTCTGATGTTGCCTGGTCACATGAGTCCCAGTTTTCATCTGTGAAATGTTGGAGGGTATGTAGTTATAACACAATGGGAAATTAAATGTGGCATATACATATACTGTGCTTTCATAGCCCTAACTAGAGGCTCCAAAAGCACTGAGGAACTGGGGGAGTTTCCAGGAGGTGAGTGTATTTTGAAGTCAAGTGGTAAACCTCCTGAGCACTTGTCCTAGGACTTTCAGGCTGCTGGCCACCATTTCTTTTTTCTCAGGACATCTTTGTGTTTTATTATGTCATGATTTGGTAATGGCCAGCACCACCAGCAAGCACAGTGAAGCAGCTGCATGTTGTGGGGTAAAGGAAGCAAAAACTGGGGAGCGCACACAATCCACAGATGAAACTGGAGACAGGTCTCAAGGTACTATATGATATGATGTTATGTTTTCTTTTATTGTGTCTTTAAGTGTTGTTTCTTTCTAAGGTTTTAAATAGCTGCTGAAGAAGATGTTTGAGAACATATATAGGTCAAAATGCTTTGGGCTTTTTGACTAATAGAAACATCCATCAATATACCACCTTGAGAGATATCTTCCATTTCTTTTGCAAATGTGGTAGGGCAGCAGGTATAAATGGAAAAATATCATTTTATTTTTTTTTAAATTTTTTTTTGTTAGCACACTTTAAAGCAGGGCTTTCCAAACAGTGTGCCATGACATATTAGTGTGTTGCCTGAAGTGTGTAGGTGTGTCACCTACAAACTTAGAAAATATGTTATTAGTTATAAATCATATATTTTTTAAAAATATATGAAAGTTTTTCATGAGATATGTTGTCTCCACATACGTTTTGTTATTACAATTTATGTAAGTGTCTGTATCTCTTAGGTAGTAAAACTGAAATTACTGTGTCATGAAATGATGCATGTCTAAAAAGTGTGTCACCAACATGAAAAGTTTGGAAAGCTTTGCTTTAAAGTAATATAAAACTACATATAAGGGAATTTACAAATACACATATAAGCATCTATAAAACAAAAAAGAACACTAACCAAGTTAAACTAATTTACAAACAATGAACTAGACTAATAAACAACTACTAAACTAAAAAAACAAAACAAAACTAGAGTTAAAGGGGAATGCAAAAATTACACATTTGACTTCCAACTCCTCAGAGAATGGTTATTAATAAACGTTAGTTATATTTCCTCAACTTTCCCTATCTATATTATAATAATTGCTTAAGTTTGTTAATAATTATGATAGTAAGGATAACACACTTGAATCTCTACTTATATAAAATACCTTAATGTAATAAGAAATAAAAATATTGCATTCTACCATAATAACTCTAACTTTAATAATTAATTAACACTCTCTTACTGCTTGTCTCCTCCCAACTGTTACTAAAAACTGATATAAACCTTCTTACATTGTTTTTTGTATCTTGTAAGAGAACAATCTCTTAACAGTGTCATCAGTTTACCCATTTCCACCATATCCAATGTCTTCATCATCCAGTTTTCTAGGGATGGAATTGTGGGATCTTTCCACTTTTGTGCATACACTATTCTTGTTGCCTTTATCATATCTTGTATCACGTATTAGTAATGAGCGTTCTAATTATGCACATTCAACACATTAATTGTTGCATTGCCTCTACCTATGTAGAAACTATGTTGTAGCCTTAGTTCAATTTTGTTTCTTTTAAAAATAAGAATTACTTTTCTGAGAGAACAAGTATTGAATAAAGTTTAAAATTCTCTAGAGTTGAAACAAAGACGCTTAAGTTTGAATACCTGTTTGATGATACAATTCACTATGTGACCTTTGGCCATCATTACCTCTCAGGAAATCTACTTTGTAGGGTTCTTCTGAGGATCAGTCACAAGGTGCGAAGTGTATAAAGTACCTATCTATATTGTGGACATGGTGGCAATATTCAGAACAACAACAACAAAAACAGCAACAATAACATTTTGTCATATACAGGAATTCTAATACTCCTGTATTCTGTATTTTTTCCCTTTTTTTTTCCTCATGGCAAAAAAATAAAGATCTGTGATAATTGTTAAAAAGTGCAACAATTCTAAGCACTGAAAAGTCAGGAATGCTCAGAGATGGCACTAGCAATAGGCTTGGATAGTCTGAGTGACCCAAAGTGTCTTTTCTTTTCATCTTCCTATCCTGTTCCCTTCTGTGATGTAAACTGATACATTTAGGGATAGTTTTTTTTCCTGTGTCTTCTCTTCTTTCCAGTCCTCTCAAGCTCTTCCCTAGAAGGAAGCTAGACTAGATTAGCACTCTGAGTAACTTTCCTAACTTTCCTATCTGAGAATGGAGTTTCTATAATCCAGCTTTTACTTTGCTCCCTAATCAGGATCATTAACCACTGCACACACTCTGTCAGGTTCTTCTCAACATGGAGTTCCAGAATGGAGCTGACCTTTATTGATGATTACAGCAAATATGCAATCACCTACAGTAGACTCATGTATAACATGAGTTTGTTTCACACGGCTTCAAGTATATGCTGGCTACCAGTGCAGCTCTCTCTGCTCTCAGTATCTGGTGCTGCTGGCTGGTGCTACCTTAGATTCCATGTTATGCCAAAATTGTATAATGTACAAGTATTCTCTAAACGTCTCTTCCCTCTGTATCATCTCACTCTATGCCTTCTCAATGCTCCTTCCCATAGTCTACAGCAGCCTCTCTCTTCCCCCACTTTTTTTTGTCTCATTTGCCATTTTGTCACACTCTCTTCTGCTCCTTCTTGTACTTTCCCACTTGCATCTTCCACACTGCATTCCCTCTTACTTCACTTTGTGCCACCACTCCTCTCATTCTTCCATCATCTGTCGCCTTATGTTCCTTGCATTCTGCCACTGTGCCTCTCTCTCCTTTCTCTTATTTCTTTTTCCTTGCTTCATCTAATTTCATGTTCATGACTCTCTATCTTGTTTCTTGCACTCTGCCATTAGCATGTCTCATTCTCATTTAATCCATTTCCCATCCTTTCGCCTTTCCTCATGATCCTCCCCTCTCTTCTCTCGTTTCCCATCTCATACCCTCCTGATGTACCTCCCATCTTACTTTCCTCTCAGCTTGCTTTACATCAACCATGCTTCATCTTCTTGCAGCTGTAACCTCCAACCTGCTCTATCTTAAAATAAAGGCAAAGATATACAGTAGCCCCTCCACATTTGTGAGGGTTTGGGGGACAGAAGCTTCATGAAAAAACCATGAACAACTCCCCCTGAGATTCCCCTCCCATTCACCTCTGGAGCTTCCCCTCTCCCATCCTTTGTCTCTGGCCCTGGCATTGATGGGGGGGGGAGACAGCTTAAAAGGCTTACTGGTACTTTCCCCTTAGACAGAGAAGAGGGGAGTTCTGGAGTTCTAATTACTTCCGGTAACTATCTTGAGAAAGGAGCACCTGACCAATCAGCAGCCTATACACAGCAGAATGCGCAATCACATGGTAGAAAGGCCACACCTTCAGCAGTGAGAGGCGGATTTGCTTACCCAAAAGGGAAAAAAAAAGTCCATTTTAAACACAAGTCTCACGTGCCTGGGATGAGGAATGCAAGTGATGGGAGGAGGAAAATGGGGGCGCAAGCAAATTTGTGAAGATCAAACCTGTGAGTGTGGAGGGAGGACTGTACTTCTTTCTATAATCTGCCAATTTTGTTAATACCCATAAAAATTTATAATTCTAAATAGTTATCCTGCAGAAAGTTAATAAAAGATTAGCTTTCCAAGATCTATCCATTGATAATAATTGATAATAATAATTATATTCTATCTGAACAAAAACAATTCTTTATTCTTCAGGGCTCAAGCCATCCTAAAATTTTATATTTAAGCATTAAAATTAACAATTTAACATATCCATTATTCATCATTCTGATGCTACCTTTGTAAGCCCAACATAAAATTTCATATTTGTTAAATCAAAAATTCTTTTCTCCTTAAAATCTAATGGTAAAGTATATTTATGAATTATCTTCAAAACTAAAGTGAAAAAAAAAAGACAATTGCATATCAGGACTATTTAATTAGGCTATGTAAACCCATTTTAATTTAAGTTATACCTTATACATGAGGGGTTTTTCCCCCCAAAATGACAAAACATAAATTAAGGCAAAGGCCTCACATTTAACAATAAAAACTTTAGATATGGTTTTCTATGACGTTCTCCACTCTTGATCTCAAGATCTTCCTAGATGAATTGCCTATATTTTCTCCCACTTTCATCCCTGACCTCTTTTATCACCATTCATAACTTTCATACTTCCAGTGCTCTCAGTCACAATAACCTGACCTTCACCCACTTGCTTACTAAACTTTTCCTCTTTCTAATGTTGTGGTTATGCAGTTTCCACCATCTTCCTATTCATCCTTGTGTAGTATGGTTTTAGGTTTCTCATTGGGTCTTGTTATTACATTGGGTCTTGCTGTTTTCATTTTCCTTCGCTTCCTCTGACAATATATCTTGCCATTCCACCATGTCCAGATCCTGAGACAGTTGATTCTTCTCTTCCTCTTTATATTCCTCAGATTGTTTAGAACATTCATTGTCCTTTAATAATCCAATCTTATATCTAAGGGATTTTGTCATGGAATTTAACATTCCTCTTATTTTTTTCTCAGTTCACAATGCACTACTCGATAAAAAGCAGACTCTGTTGTGCACAGAGAAGTACTTCCTTCCTTTCTTAAAACACAGGCATTTCTGCACATCTGCTACTATAAAGCCTGGCATGCAGTAACCCACCTTATCAATATTTTAGCCTTGTCCAGTTCAATTCCTCTTTTTAACAAAACAAATACAGTTTCTCGTGATGTCTCCATTTTGTAATCCAAAATTAATAAGTCCAGATTAATTAAAGTAAATATAAAATTTCAATGTACCTTTGAAATATCACTATTGCTGACCCTTTGTTACAAACTTTTTCCAATTCTAATCAAAGGTTCTGTCTTTATTTCAAGAACAAAGCAGCTTACTGAGGCAAAGTATCACAGATCAGTCCAAGATTCCTTTAATTCCAGATGTTAATAAATGGAACCTAGAAACTAGAAGTTGAATAAATAAAGAAAAGTTTTTGGTCTCAGTGTCCATAACAAGCTTCTTTCCAGCCCTTTAGGCACACAGACTATGGTGAAATCACAGCCCTTCTAGACAGGTTTGCTAACTACTTCTTCTGGTGTCTCCATGAGAACTGCTGGCAAGGGGCCCTCCTGAGAAGTCCCCTTTGATTCTCTTGATCCAGGAAGATAATTGCTGATTGGAGCTTACCTGTGGTTGGGAAAAAGCCACCCTCAATTCTTTCCCTGTGGAGCCATGCTGAAGGGAAAGCTTCAACCCTCCATCTTTTCCTGGGAGTGATTCCCAGAAGGAAAATAAAAGATATGACTATTTTTCTATGTGTCCCCTGACCTCTTGGGCTGCCCAGTGAGATAATTGTAAGGGATTTCTAATTTTAAATGTTTAAACTAATTAGTATTTCAACTTGTGAATTCTAATATTTATTTGGGTTTTTTTTTTTAAGGGCCAAATCCTGCATTTCCAGATGTAACCATGCATATCAGCTCTGTTGTTGTAGTTATGTCTGACAATGTCCCCCCACACCCCAATCTAACCTTTCAGAATTCCATTTCCCCAACTTAATGGTTTTTGAGGCACTGCAGATTGGGATGCTGGAGCTGCAATGTTTTCCCAATTGTGGTGAGTGACAAGCTGGAGAGATCCCTTGAGGTCCTGCCATAACTCAGTGTGCCTTGTAACTGGAGAGTGCTGCAGAGTTTATTTCCCGGTGCCTTGATATGCAGCGCCTCAGAAGCCCTTTCAGCTGGGGTACTTCTGGGCTGAAAAGATGGGCTTTCAGGGTCATGTTTGATCATTAACAACCATAAACATGAATAACCAACAATTACATGATTTTAAGTCCATCCTACAATTTTGTAATGAGAAACTGAATGGGATCCCAACCATTGCTTTAAGATCTTTCTGTACATATTTTGAGGTATCATTGTGATTACAGTGATATACAAAATGATTAAATTAATGAAAATAATTAATTTAAACAAACAAACAAACAAACAAATAATTAAATTAAATATTTCAATGGGACATAGACCATTTCCTCACCACACTGTTATAGTGCTATTATTCCACTTTCAATATCCTGTGGTATTCTGGGGTTTGCGGTTTACTGAGGCCAAAGAGTTCTCTGGCTGAGGATTCTAGATGCTCCTCCCTAAACCGCAAACCCCAGGATTCCATAGGATATTGAAAGTGGAACAATAGCACCATAACAGTGTAGTGCAGAAATGGCCTCAATGTGACTGCTTTGGTACGATTGGATTTCTTTATTTCTGCTCGTACTGAGTTGTTATTCCTTTCCTTCTCATTTTTCCTGCTGTGAAATATGAAAAGTAATAATCACAACAGCATCATTAAAAAAAAAACACCCTTCCATGCCATCTATCATGGATTATCATTTTGGTGTTCCTGCTTCAGCCTTATGCTAGCCAGAAAAATCAATAGGTCCAAGCTAACCTCCCTTGTCACAGTAGAAAGGATTCCATCTTTCCATTTGAACTTTCCTTTACTAAGTTTTTATCCCTACAGTCTTGTAGTGCTCAAGCCTTTCACATGTTTTTACCAGACCCAGATGTGCTTGTGCAATATAAAATAGAATCAATATTACTGATCCAGCCAATGATATTGAGCACAAAAGTGTGGCATTTTCATCAAAAGCTGTCACCTGATATCTCTTTATTCATACTGATAGATCTATATCTTGAGATAAATATAGCTATAGATATCTTCATTTCATATTTATAACACTGTATTTCCCCCTCTCTCAGTCTGTACTAGTGGTCTATAAGTGCCAAGAGTTTCTGAGAATAATTGAGTACTTCTAGAAAAAGAATATTAAAATATTTTTTAGAAAAAAACAATCAATTTAGGTTGGAATCCTGTTGGGGCTTTGCGCCTGTGTATGTGTCTAGGTGCAGATGTGGTTGGACATTTTGCATAAGGATGTTTCCAAGACTTTGTCACATCTGGAATGATGTGTGGCATAGCTTCCCGCTCCCTTCCGTCTGCCCTCCTTGGTTCCCACTGGGAATCCCACAGGACTACACTGGTGGAAAATTGTACTGCATCACTCTAACCAGGAAATTGTCCTTAATATTGCTGGCTGAAGAAAGCAAGGCCTTGCTTAGGCCACCAGGTCAAACTTTGTTGTTTATGTATGTGTCATTCATTAACTCCCTTGAACATTCAAATATCAAAATGAAATGTAGTATGTATAGCATGACAATTTTCTGTTTGAAATTCAAACACTGATCTCCCATCTTTTTACAAGACAGGCAGAAAATCTGTGAGACATCTGAACTTTGGCATCTCGTATATAATTCTTTTAAAATTCATGTGTCAATGTATGGAAAAAAAATAAAAAAATAAAAACCAGTATGTCTTCTGTTCCAGCCCTGCAAGGTGGGCTAGACACCCTTTCTCTGTTCCTCAGAGGTAACACCACCATCTCTAGTGTGCATTACAATCTCTTACCTTACAGAAGGTAAGAATGCAGATTTATGAATATGGAGAAAGATAGACTTTTTGCCCAGAGCTTGTTTCCCACATATTTTCTTAGTTTTTTTCTGCTACGGTATGTACCACATGGGCAAGTTAAATTGCAACTGAAGTACAGGCAACCAAAGTAACACCAGCTGCCATTTCTGTATATTTATTAAATATCCAAGCAAAGAAGAATACAGAAATAACAATTTTCTGTTATAATAAAATGAGATCATTAACTAACTAACCTAATCTAGTCCTTACCTCCTCATCCCTTGTAGCGGTGGCTGTGAGGGTCCTTTACCTTCCTGAAAGGAAGGACAGAAGACCAGGAGCATCCTGATGCTGTGTGTGCTGACTTTATACATCACAGTGCAGGAGAAAAAAGACAGAGTGGGTATATAATCCAGCTCTGCCCCTTCTTCCTCCTCTTTCATCATTGCTTGGCCAACCCTCACTCCCTGGAGGTAAGTACAGGCTTCAGCTGGTCACCTTCAGGGGCCAGGTACAAATTTTGCCTTTTTCTTTGGCCCTTACAGAAGGGAGGGTAGTTAGCTCAGCCTGTACTCACTCTCCGTGGTACCTTTGGGATGATTGGCTTTGGGGTGGTGTTTTGAAGAAATTGATTTAATTAGGTTTCTTAAGCTCATTGGCAAATAATTGGGTTATTTGATGATCTAATGGTTCAACATGTATTCGACCAGTTATAATAGGTACGTGTCAGTCACCTTTTGGTAGGCTAGTGTGGGAAAGGACAGTTTAGGCACTTGTTGATGAGCACCCACTGTTACCCCAAAAGATAGGGGACCTTGAGGTCCCCCAGCAGTACCCATGCCTCCATGAAAAGATGGGGAAATATTAGCTCAAAAGGGAAGCCTACAAGAGGTGGGGTAACCTTATGGGATCTTTCAACACCTGTGTATACCATTAATAGTGTAGGAATACCAACTAGGGATTCAAAGAATATATTTAAAATGTTTTATTGGGGAATTAATCAATCATGCACAGAAGATCCAAGCAGTCTCACAATCACACAAGGCTAACTGAAGGAAAAAGGGAAGAAAGTTTGGGTAGTGAGATTTTTAGAGAGAAGTGGATATTGCTTACCAGTCCTGAAGAAGGGGATCAGTGCTGGAAGGCTCAAACCTGAAGGGCTTGAGGGTAGTCTAGCATCATAAAATGAACTGACAGAGTGGCATCCTGCTTCCAAGGATGACAAGGGACTGCAAAACAGGGCTTAAATACCCTTTCCACTATGAAGTGTTGTTCTGGCAGGAGATTGCTTTGACACCAGATTGACAGAATTATAAGAATCTAGGTTATTATACCTCTTGAAATTTGGATTGGCAGGGGAAACATTTGGGTGAGAAACCAAAGGGACAGTCCCTGATCAAAAGAATGGTCTCTGGTTGTCTCTGGGTCTGTAAAGATTTGTGATAGGAAAGAAAAAATTAGCTTGGACTTTCATCTCAGGCTCCTTCAAATTTTATGGCCTTAGTCATGTCTTAGCAGCTTGACCTGACAGCAGCCCCTTTTCTGGCCAGCATGCATCCAGTCATGCATTTTCAGCCATAAATATGTTTAATTTATATAAAGATGATATCCCTCCCGAGCCTTGCTGTCTTGCAGGCTGGGGACACAGGGGTGGTAATGTGACAGGAATCTTTTGGTGAAAGGGGGTTCTTTTTGCTTGACTTTTGGTTCTCAAGGGTTGGGAAGGGAATTGCTTTTCTCCTTTAGGGCTCAGCGATTGAGAGGAGGTGAACATCTACAGATTTCCATAAAGAAGGTTTGCTGAGAGCTGGCTAAATTTATTGGCTTGGCTGTAGGATCTGAGTATCTTGCCCTTGACATGCTGACGAGGAAGCAGATACACAACTGCTTCAGCATATGCCACACTATGCAGCCCTGTTGCAGATCAGTTAATAAAGCACCCCTTGATTTACCCATACATATGTGTGACTGCCTTTTCCTTTCAAGTGGATGGGTAATTGGTATCCTATGAATAATGAACTGAAGGCTTCTTCAGATGAAGCATAAAACTCAGGAAATGCCAGGACTTTTTGCTGCATAAACTGATTTTATTCTTGACATTCAGATGTCTTTCCTTGCAGCAATATTTGTCCATGAACTTCCAATATTACTGAAGCCTTTTATTTCCACGCTCCATATAAGTATTTTAAACCCAGTTTATTCTGAAAAGAAATGTGTCAGCTGCCTATGTGTTTCTACTGTTGCAGAGCCAGAGCCAGCGGAGATGGACACAAGTAAACAGACCTATTATTTTCAGGATGTGAATTCAGCAGAGATCAAGTGAGGTAAAAAGGATTGTTAGCACTAAAACAAAAATGCTTAACTAGGGTTAAATGACTCCTGAAAATAATGTAAAAAATCTTAGTGGAAACTGATGAAAATTGGAAATTATTAGTGAGGCTGAATGTGACATGTGGTCAGGGAAGAGGGAAGGGGAAGGACACAAAGAAGGGAGGGAAAGCCAAGATAATTAAAAAATAATTGGACACAAATGCAGGAAGGTCTCTGAATATGCAAATATAACTGAAACAAAAAGAATTAGAAACTCTTGATATTTTCAGGCAAACCAGTTGAACCTTGAAGCACCTTTCAGGGAGAGGAGATGTTTGAATATCTCTGTAGAGCTTTAGGACAGTGTGCCTTGTGAAGATAAATGAAGTTGCAAAGACACAACTCCCAGGAAAGAAAATTCAAATAGACCAATCATTAGCCTAGGAGGATCTGGGGCTAACTTCCTCAGACTTTTTCATAAAAGTGAGTTAGAAAGCCAGCTTGGTTTGGTGGTTTGAATGATGGGCTACATCTGAAGAAGTGGGTTTATATCCATAAAAGCTCATGCAAAACTAAAAACCAGTTTGTTTTAATGGTGTTGTTACATTCCTTTTCTTTTTCTTTTCCTCTACCTTCCATCCTCCTTTTTTTAGAGAAGGGAACATTGATTTTGATCACCTCTACAATTCTCCTTTAACAGCTGGCAACTGAAGTTGAAATGATACCCCAGGGCCATTCAGTGAATTTGTGACTGAGGCATGAATTCACATCTACCATGGCTAGAGCAACCTTCTGTCCTTGGAGACGTAGGTAAAAGGTCTGGTAGAACCTTAAATTGTATTATGCCATCCAGTAATCACTTGCTTCTCCTTCTGGCTGCCCCCATGTGAAATGGAGGCAGTTGGAAATGTCTTGGATTATTTCACAGTCACTTATCCTGGCCTTTGAACATTAAAATGTTAACATGATGATAATCAGACTTAAATCAATTACTGTGTAATTGCTGAGTCAATGGGACCAGTGTTAAATATTGATAAGAGTCTTAAAGCTCCATCAGCATGTATTGACAACCTGAGAAATGAACGCTGCCTTGTGTGAGAGAAAACCAGGATTTGAATTGCTTTGATAGAGAGCAGCAAAGGATTTGAGTTTTAATTCTTATTACTGCTTGTGTGAGGGGACAATCCATATGGTCTCCTTGTGCCCCGTAAACATGGAGCAGGGGATGCTCAGGGGGTCTTTCCATTAATTTTTTTCTCAGGAATCATGGTGGAAGGGGAGACATCACATTTCAGGCAGCAAAAGATTGGAAGTGAAAAAAATCTGATAACCAAACTAAACTAAAACACCAAAAATACCCGGTGAATATAAGCAATGAAGCAGAATGTTGTTCTTTGTGATCACGAAGGTGCAGGTTTGCTCCTGCTTAGCTTTCACCTGCCATTGCTAGTCACAATAGCCTCAGGCCTCTCTCGCTTCAGTGGCAGTGCTTATAAATTATACGTCATTTTATTTCGACAAAAACAATTAGGTAAAGCTGGGTCATGTTTTTAATTATAGATTTTTGGTCCCACTATAAGGCACACCTAGGAAGAACGCAAACAAATAAATATACATGTGTTGGTTATCGACCATGTCCTAGGAGGAATAAAAATTGTAATTATTAAACCATTTTACATAAAATAAACCCACCCAAGTGATGCTATTATACAAACTGAGCTAAACTCAGTTTAAAATTTTGGAATGAATTTAGACAATATGAAAGCATCATAGGTGAAAAACTTAACAAAATAACTGAGAGATCTCTTTAGGTTTCCAATGGTTCTTAATCTGATTACAATAGCAGCTAGAGCAAATTTACATTTTTTTTGATTAAGCACTATCTGTTGTTGTTATTGTTGTTGTTGTTGTGTATCCTAGACATCACAAAATCAGACAAAATGGAATGACCACTACTATTTTTTTCAGTCATATATGTAAAAAACTCCTTCTTTTCCCCATTGTGGAATATATTATATGTCTTGGCAATGTAATAACCAAAGTAGTGGACTAGAAAGAGCTAGCATAAGGATAGCAAAGAGTGGGGAAAACTGAATTACATGTTTTGGAGGATGGCAGCTGTTCTGAATGCAACCATTGTTTTCAGCATCAGTCACATTTTTCTTTTTGTTTTTTAC
Source organism: Cyclura pinguis (assembly GCA_030412105.1). Lineage (NCBI taxonomy): Eukaryota > Metazoa > Chordata > Lepidosauria > Squamata > Iguanidae > Cyclura > Cyclura pinguis. Next base: position 112,371,611 of record CM059602.1, read on the forward strand.
AGTTCAGTTCGCTGCAAATTTTTGTTTGTTTATTTATTTATTTATTCATTCAATTTATATCCTGCCTTTCTCCACCCAAGGAGAATATTTAAAACAAAAGTTTAGCTTAAAGAAAAATTGGACTATGTAGAAGTTAAAAAATGAATTAGTCATTAGGTCTAGTAAAAAACATGTAGTTAAAAACAGTTTTAAAATACATTTGCAATGTAATTTAAAACATACAAAACAAAAGAGTATGCCATGAAAAATGATATTCTCTCATATGATTAAAATCAATCAAATAACTGCCTAAATAAAAAGACTTTAACCTGAATGTGAAAAGGAAGCAGGGAGGGAGCTAACCAGACCTCCCATGGGAAGGAGTTCAGTAGTCTGGGAGCAACCACTGAGAAGGCTTTCTCTCATGTCCTCACCAACTGCACCCTCTCCTGAAGATCTTAGAACTCGGGATGGTTTGTATAGGAAGATAGGATCTTTTAGACCAAACAATTTCCCCTCACGATAAGAGAAATCTTATTTACCAATACTACAACATCTATCCTGTCCTTCCATAGGAGGACTTTATCATGCTGTTCTCCATTTATATTACATTTTATGTGGAGTCCAGATGACATCAGCTCTATTTGTAACACTTCCATACTTTCCCAAAACTTCTTCCCTTAATTTATTTTATAAACATGTGCACACATCTCTGCCCAATGCCCCCTCCCCCCCCCAAAAAAAACACAGATAAGGGGGGAAAAAGACAGCACAGCAGTTCAGTTCAGTTTTGGATTTGAGAATATTAGGAATCATCTGATTAGAAGCACTTCAGTCTACATTTTCATAACTAATGGGTCAGATATTCTCGTGAACCAGTTCTGCAGATGCATAATAAGTAGTTTTGTTCAAGGATCAAAACTGAACATTTACTTCAGTGCCTTTTTCTTTTGTACTACACCACTACTACTATGTATGAAAACTTCCTTCATCTTCCAAGTACTAAACCGCATACATTTCCATTCACTTAATGAACTCATTACACCAAAGCAAACATCTTTTACTTTTTCTTTTACAGCTGTGACTAGTTGAGTAATTGGTATCTATGCGTTAATGATTTTTGGAAGAAAACCATGTTCATTTTTATATCTAGAGAGCAGCAGCAGAATATCTCTCCCTCTAATAGTGAACTCAGCTTGTGAGTGCCAACAACATTGGTGCTAAATTGGTATGACTAAGAAACAAGAAGGCATGAGCATGCTTGGGGGAATGCCAGAGTTCTCCAAAAAAACACACAAAAACCTCCAATTCCAAAGAAATTTTGGATAAAATTTTAAGGGGCTGTGATTCTTTTTTTTTTTTTTAAAAAAGGACTGGCTTAATTAACTGGTATGGGAAGTTGTATTTTTCCCCCTTTAGGTTGCAATCCTAGCCAATCTAGAAACACACCCCAGGTGCCTTGGAAAAAAGTGGCTTGCTTTCAGGTTGGCTTTGTTCTCCTGCCATGCATTTTCATGCCATGTAGTGCTTTGATGTTTGATGTCATGTAACACCATGCTAAATAATGCCGTGTAATGCCATTTAGTACCTGAAACAAATGGCTGGAAGGGGGTGATTGAACTGAATGAGAAAGTAGTGTATTGGCACCAAGGACTGTTGTTTTAACAAACTTTGATAAGAGAGATAACAAGCACAGATGCAAGGTCATGCTGCTGGCGGGCAGGATGTAAGTCTGGGAAAAGAGTCATTTTAGTTAGCTGTCAGATAGGAGGCCTGCACATGCAAAGTCAATGGTAGTTCTTTTGTCTTGGCAATTGCCAGAATGTGCTCCTGTTACTCTGTTGTTCCAGAATAAAGCTTTTGTAAATGTGTAAGCCTAATTTTTTGGGACTGGAGTTAGCCTGTACATGACAATTGCTCTCTCCAAGGTCTTCTACAAAACTTTGACATCAGAAGAGGCTATATGATGTCAGATTCATCCTTCCCACTCCCTCTCAGCCACCAAAAAGTCTTCTGTGATGAAACTTGCCCTCAGGTCAGAATGCTAGCCTCGCAGAGGGACAAAATGGTCATGCTGATGGGCCAGCAGGGATAGAAAGTACCAGTATACACTGGTTCTACTACCCACTCAGATCACAATTATATATCCTGGGGAAGGGAAATGTAGATATAACTCAGAGAACATCCACATACTTTCCTTCTCATTAGGTGGGTCTGTTTTTTCTCCGGACAGCAATCCAAGCTGCATAGAGAGCTGGAAATCATTTTGAATGATCCTATTGGGAAGGGCCTGTATTAGCTCAGACTGAAAGTGAGATTTCAGGCTTGAAGAGCTCCTTCTACAACACTCTTTGAACTTAGAATTACAGCTTGAAGTTCTATAGTAATATAACCGCATTTTTCTTGATATAGTTATATTTATGAATATATTGATATATTTTGTTGCTTGGACATATTCCAGAAAAGTGGCTTATAAATATTTGAATAATTAAGCAATGGGGACTGAGCATGTCTAAAGGATATGAAATGCTGAACAGAAGGAGAGAGATGGACTATTTTGAAAAATGGGAGGAGTGGAATGGGCATCCTGGAAGACAGTGTGGCTTGCTGGAATCTGAAAGAAGAGCATTCCATTGGACATCATTGTATTACAGACCCCATCCATTCAAAACTAGAAAAATACACTTTGCATTCTTGGTTGTACATTAGTCTTGATTATTCTTGTTGTTCTAGTTACTGAAGAGAAGACATAGGCCCTTTCCACATGTGGGAGGGGCGGAACGGGCGAAAACGCCCAAAAACGGAGCTTACTGGCAGCTGGGTAAGTCTGTCGCCATGCGGAGCAGCGTGAGTTCGCTGCTCCGCAGTCCTCCGGCATCCCAAATGGCGGCTTCCGGTTGATGGAGGCTCTCCACCAACCGGAGAAGCTCGCCAGCTGGAAGCCTGCCCCCGACAGATCTGCAGGCATGCACTTGCGCGCGCCTGCAAATCTGCTTTGGAGCCGGGCGACGGAGCGGTGCGGAGCTGTGCACTCCGTGCTTTTTAAAAACCTCGAAAAAGAGGTTTTTAAAAAGCATGCAGCGCGGCTAGTTCCAGCCACTCCTGAGTGGATTCTGGTGTGGAACTACAAAAAGTAGTCCATGCCAGTCCACTCTAGGGTGTAGAAGACCTCTGTGAGAGGTCGCTCTGCACCATTTCAGAAGCCCAGTATGGAAATGGCCATAGTTTCTGCCTGTGTCTCAAACTCTTGTATCCTTTTGAACCCCTCGATATGTCATGCTAGCCAAGAGAATAGCATTTTCATATGTTTGCAACAAATAAAAACAGTGGTTCAAATTGAATTGTTTGCCTCAAGTAGAGCAGGCCTTTCAAATTAATGGAACTTATGTAAGAGTCAGATTTTCAAGGTTCCATTAATTCAATGAGTCTTTTGTGTTTGGGACTAACAGTCAGATTCCTTTTAACCAAATCCTGAAGTACATTCCATTTTTTAGAAAAATGAGTGTGCTGATCCTTCAAAAGTGTTTGCCTGTCTTTCTGTTGTCTGTCTGTCTATTTCTCTATATATTATTCTAATAATTGAAGTTGCTGCTGCTGCTATTGTCTCTCACCCTTCCTTCCTTCCTTCCTTCCTTCCTTCCTTCCTTCCTTCCTTCCTTCCTTCCTTCCTTCCTTCCTTCCTTCCAATTTACAGGATCCTTTATAACTCCAGACCATCTTGTTATAATCCTTGCTACATTTTAATAAGAAAATCAGTACGTCCTTATTGGATGGGGGCATGATAAGGAAATAATACCATAAGAGTTTGTATATAGTCACATTTTCTCTGAGAACTTTCTGATCCATAGTGCAATTTAAAATTATCCACATTTTCTGTACACAAAGAATGGGAATGAAGCTGGGCTGCTGGTGCAGAGTTTGGGGCCACTTTCCATAATCCCAAAGAACAACCTTTTCAATGTCCATTTCAGATCTCTTGGACTACAGTTCACACAATCTCCACACATAGTGGTCAGCAAACATGGAGGCTGATGATGATGATCAGTGAAGTTCAACACATCTTGAAGGCCTCAGGTACAGCTCCATCATGTCTAGGCCTAGAAACAGATCAAAGGCCCTCCCTTAAGCCCAACTGCCACTACCCTTGGCTTGGAGAGAGAGAAGAAGAGGCAGACATAGTTCTGGCATGCCAAGGCCCAGAAGCAGATGAAAGGTTCTCCCTTCCATCCCAACTGCCACTGCTGTGATCTTGAAGGAAGAAAATAAGAGGCAGTATCTGCTGGACTTTTGCCACACTAACATCCCCCTTCCTTTGGTTTTAATTAGATAATAATTACCATGTTTTAATTAGATAATAAATCTCCTGGCTCCAGAGGTTTCTGAATGAGAGGGATTATCTATATCCATTTTAATCTGGCTTCAGGCCTGGTTATGGGGCAGAAAGAGCTTTGGTTGCCTTGGTGGATGACCTAGGGAACTAGACAGGTGTGTGGGTGTCCCTGTTGGTTCTGCTGGACCTCTCAGTGGTTTCCAGTACCATCACCCATGGTATACTTCTGGACTGACACTCTGGGATGGGACTTGGGGGTACTGTTATGCAGTGGTTCTGCTCATTCCTGGAAGGACAAAATCAGAAGTGGTGCGGGAGGAACTGTTCAATGTCCTTGTGCTGGATGGCTTATAGCTTGGGTGTTCTAATGGACTGAGCTCTTAGCCTGGATGCCCAGGTTTCAACAGTGGTCAGGAGTACATTTGCAAAGCTAAAACTTGTGCTCCAGCCACACTCGTTCCTTGAGGTGTTAGATCTCACTAATGTGATACATGCCTTGCACTATTGTAACATATGCTATGTCAGGTTGCCTTTGGAAACTGTTCAGAAACCTCAGTGGGTTCAACGTGCTGTAGCCAAAATGGAAAAAACTCCTTTGTTAAAATAGTTTCACTGGCTACCAGTTCATTTCTAGGCATAATTCAAAGTGCAGCCCATGACCTATAAAACCCTATACAGCTTAGGTCCAGTCTATCTGCAAGACCATATCCCTATAGGAACCTGCCAGAGTTTTAATATCTGCAGAGGGAGGCTTTCTCTCGGTTGTCCTACCACCTCAGGCTTGTTTGGTGTGGATACAGGACAGTGCCTTCTCAGTAGCTGCTCCTGCCCTCTGGAACTTTTCCTCAGGAGGCTATATCTGGAATACAGTGTTGTCCTTGGACAATATTTTAAAAAGTAGTGAAAGTATGATTCTGTATGGTGGTTACAAGCAGTTGCAAGCAACCAGCCACATATTTAGACCATAGCCTTTAAAATCTAAATGATCTGGCTCCTTGTTCATCAATTGCCACCATGGCTACAGTAAAGTCTGGAAAAACTAATTAATTCCCACATTTCTAAGACAAGTAACAATAACCACCTTTCCTATTTTTTAATTTTTTTTATTAATTATAAAGAAAAAACAAACAAAACATTACACCACATGATTACCATAAAAGTGAAAAAGAAAACATTACAATGAAATAGCTTACATTGTTATTTCTTTCCAGATCCTTTATCATCATATACTTATTCCACATGTTATGTATCATATTGCTTATATATTTGTTACATTCTTAACTCTATCCTTTTCAATTACATTTAACCTATTGCTGTTGCTGAATATGATCTTATCACTCAACATATTAATTCTAACCGTAACTTTAAATGAAACCTTAAATGAAACCTTAAATGAAAGCCCTAACACTAAGTATAAACCCATCCCCCAAGCCAATTATCTTTCAGCTTACTCTGCTTTAGAAAATTGTCATTGTTTTTGTGGAGGTGTGACACTTCCCTCTTTTATTAGGACTTTTTCCGCAAATATCTTCCATTTTTCTTCAAAATCATTCCCTTTCATTACTCCTTTTTTGACTTTAATTCGACATGTTAGCTTATCATTAATCGCTATTTTCCACATTTCTTTATACCAATCCTTTACTGGAAAATCTTCTTGCATTTTCCATTTTCTTGATATAATTGACCTTGCTGCAGTTAATAAATTTGCAATTAAATCCTTCATTGCCTGGGTACAATTAACCTTATCAAATATAGATAATAATGGTATACTTGGACATATTTGTAAGTCAATTCCTGTTATCTCTTCTGTCTCTTTAAACAGATTTTGCCAAAATTTCTGTACACCTTCACAATTCCACCACACAAGAATATATATGTGCCAATCTCTTTGCAACCCCTCCAACATAACCTTGAGTGTTTCTTATCTATGTGGTTTAACCTTACTGGTGTTAGGTACCATCTCCAGACCAATTTATAATAATTCTCTTTTATCCTTACAGATAAATTTTAAAAATGACTTCGATTCCAAATCTTTCCCCATTCTTGAATATCTATTTTTGTGCTAGTTCTTCCTCCCATATTTTTCTAAGATATTCATCTTCATCTTCATATATTGACAATATTTTATATATTTCATCTGTGGTACCCTTCAATATTTCATTTTCCTCCATTCCATCTCTTTGCTTAATCATTTGTCCAAATTTAGTGTATTCTCTAATATCTTTATTATTACTTTTCCAATTCCTTTTCCACTGCCCTAACTGAATAGAATTAAACCATGACATCTTAGTACCCTGCAATCTCTCTTTAATTTTATCTCTGTTCATCATTATATTCATCCAATCTTTTCTTATATATTCTCTGCTTCTTTAATTCCTTCTCTAATTCTTTGGAAATTTTTCCATCATCACTACTGGGGTTAATGGTGAAATAGCTGGCATTAATTTTTTCTTATTTTTCTTCCAGATTTCTAATATATTTTTCAAAAAGGGGTTTTCTATTTTTTCTATTTCTCTGTTACCAAAGTTCCAAAAAAAGATATTCTCTAATCTCCTCTCAATTGCTTCCATTTCTAATCATTCTAAATCCCCTTTTCCCAAGACTCTATCTATAATATATCTCAATTGATTTGCATTATAATACCATTTTAAATTTGGGAGGCCCAATCCAGCTTCCTTTTGGGGTTTGTACCAACATTTCTTATTGATCCTCACTTTCTTATTCCCATTACAAAAATTTGACTTGTAATTGCCAATTTTTCAATTCTATTTCTGATATTTGTATTGGTAGCATCCTAAATAAAAAATTAATCTTAAGTAACATTTTCATTTTTACTAATGCAATTCTTCCAAACCATGATAACTTAATATTTTTATATTCCTCTAATTTCTGTTTCAATTCTTGTCTTAATTTGTTATAATTTCTTTCCTCTAATCTTTTTAGACTTTGTGATATTTATTCCTAAATATTTAATTGTTTCCTTTAATTTAATATTTATTTTTCTTTCCTTTAAAAAATCTTGCTCTTCCATCTTAGTGTAATTAAACAACATTAACTCCAATTTAGCCCAATTTATTTGTAACCCTGTCATTTCCCCAAATTCTTTTAAATGTTCATTTACTCTGTCCATTTTCTTTATTGGATCTTTAATTGTCAACAAGGTATCATCAACAAACTTACTTTATTCTTTTCCTTAATCCCAATTCCTTCCAAATTTTCATCATTTCTGATAACATTTGCCAAAATTTCAATTACAATAGCTAACAAAATCGGCGATAGAGGACAACATTGTCCAGTACCTCTAGATATTTGAATTTCTTTTGTTAATCCATCATTCATCATTACAACTGCTTTATTATATGAATATAACTGGGAAGAGGGGCTGTCCGGCAGTGGAATATGCTGCTTTGGAATGTGGTGGAGTCTCCTTCTTTGGAGGTTTTTAAGCAGAGGCTGGATGGCTATCTGTCGGGAGTGCTTTGAGGGTGTTCCTGCATGGCAGGGGGTTGGACTGGATGGCCCGTGTGGTCTCTTCCAACTCTACATTTCTATGATTCTATGATTCTATGAAATGGTGCACTACAGAAAAGAGCCAATTGAGAAGATCAGGGGAAGGATTTAGGAAATATATAATATGGCTAATAAATTGAAGACAACAACATTAAATGTTAAAGGTTTGGGGTCTGTGATAAAAAGGAAGAGAATAGAGTCACTTTTGAAAAAAGATAAAGCAGATATAATTTTTTTTTTACAAGAAACACATCAAATATGAGAACGGACAAATGAACTCAAATTGAATTGGGCTGTTACTTATGAAAAAGCATTTGGTACCTCTAAGGCAAGAGAAGTAGCAACTATAATATCTAGAAGACGTAATTTCAATGTATTAAGAGTTAAAAAAAAAAGATGAAGAAGGTAGATTTCTAGTTATACAAGGGAAAATGGAGGGAGAAATGTATGTATTGGTTAATGTATATGTTCCAAATGAGAAACAAAAAGACTTTTATGAAAATATATTTAAGGAGTTGGAGGATGTACAGGGAGAATTGATAATTATGGCAGGTGATTTTAATATGATTATGGACAAATGGAAAGATTAATCTGACCTGACAATAAGGGATAGATTGAATAACATCACAGCCTTGAATAAAGTGATGAACAGAAATGGGTTAAAAGATGTTTGGAGGTTGATAAAGGGGGATGAAAAGAAGTATACTTATTACTCATTGCTATGTAAAAATTATTCTAGAATAGATTTTATTTTTGTTTCAAAGAATATAGTGCCAAAGTTATTAAATACAGAAATAGGAGTGATAAAAGTCATGGATCATGTCTTGGTAAATGTGGAAACTGTACTTAAGAAGGAATATAGAGAAGCAAAAAAGATGAAGGTTGGACATCAGAGTACTTAATTACAAGGATATAGTGAATAAGATTGAGAAGAAATGGCAAGAGATTTGGGATATTAATAATAGAGAGGTTTCTCAAATGGTGTTATGGGATACTATGAAAGCAGTGGCAAGAGGGATTTGTATCAAGGAATCATATAATTTAAAAAAATGACAGGGACAGAAAAAATTAAAATTAGAAATGGAGATAAAAAAATCAGAGAATGTATATATAATAGATAGAAGTAAACAAATTTATATAAAACTACAAGCAAAGAGAAATGAATCGGAGAAAATAGAAATTGATGAGGTTCAAAGGAATTTGATATATTTGAGGAGGGATTTTTTTGAATATAGTAATAAGAATTCTAAAATGCTGACCAGATCTGCACAGGCTAAAAAGGTAAGAAATATGATTGGGGTAGTTAAAGAAAAAACAGGTAAGTTATGTAGGATAATGAAAGATAAAATAAAAAACATTTGAAGAATATTATCAAGAATTATATTCAGCAGGGGAAGCATCAGTGGAAAATATTGAGGAATATATTTGTCAAGATCAGAGACCTGGGCGGCAAGCCAGCCCGGAGAAGAGAGTAGGAGAGCCAGCAAAGTCCAGCTGGGAGGAGACAAGCAAGCACTTTCTCAAGGAAGTTCATTTAACAGAGCGCCAAGTGAAGCCGTAGTCAGAGTTCCAAAGCCAAGGGTCAAGAGTCCAGAGATCAATTCAAGGTATCAGGAACCAGCCGCTGGGAGCAAGGTACAGGCAAGAGGAGGGCTTGTAAGAAGTTTGCCACAAGCAAAGGGAAGCTTCCAGGCAGGCAGTTATAAAGCCCCAGGCACAGATGTGTCCGGTCACTGCTTCTTAAACTTAACCAAGGAAGCCTCCCTTTGCACAGCCTTCTTGAGTCTCTGCCTTGATTGGGAGCTTATTGACCCAGGCTCCAGAGCCTCTTCAGAATCGGATCCCCGTTGCTCCAAAGGAGCAGGCACAGAATTGGATCCCTGTTGCTCTAAAGGAGCAGGCAGAGGGACGTCCGCACCTGCTTGGTCCATGGCAGCAGGAGGAGCTCTTGAGCTGCAGGACTCATCTCCAGCCGGAGCCACAGGGACCAACAGCGGCTGCTCATCATCTCCACCCTGAGCAACAGGGGCCAACAGCTGCTGCTCATCATCAGCAGCTCTGACAGGGGCTTCAGTTATCACAATATTGAAAAAAATTGGAAAATAAAATTAACGGAGGAGGATAAGAGTCTGATGGAACACCTGGTTTCAGAAAAAGAAATAGAAGAAGTTATAGATAATTTAAAAGGAGGGAAATCACCAGGAATGGGTGGGTTGGGACCAGAATATTATAAAACATTTAAGAAGAACTTAATACCTAAATTGAAAGCATTACATAATAAAATAATAAATGGAGATGGGATCCCACCATCATGGGAACAGTCTTTAATAATGATTCCAAGGCCAGATAAAGATTTGACAGATCCAGGATCATATAGAGCACTATCATTAATAAATCAAGATTCTAAGATACTGACAGCAATAGTGCCAAAAAGGATGCATAAATTTATTTATAAATATTTGCAGAAAGATCAATGTGGTTATGTGCAAGGAAGGCAGATGTCAAATTTAATTGGTAGTGTATTGAATAAAATGAATATAATTGAGAGGAACAAACAAAAAGCAGGAATAATGGCATTGGATATATACAAGGCCTTTGACTGTGTGGAATGGCCAGCATTAAAAATAACATTAAAACATTGGGATTGGGTGAAAAATTTAGAGGGTTGAAGAATAACTGTCTGTCCTACATTAAAAAATAGTTTCCAAGTTAAAAAATAGTTTGGCATCCTGTCAGAATCTTATCCAAGGGGGGAAAAAACACTGCAAAGCTACACCCTACAAACACAGGTTCTCTTATACTCAGTTAATTGCCATGATGTTCTTCAAAGGAACCAAAGAACTGTAGTTTGATGATATGCTGGAAAGGTAAGTCACAGATCCTGATAATTCACTGGAGAGGAATATTGGCTATAAATAGGGACGGGACAAATTCAGAGTTTTATGAATCTGGATCCAAATCTCTGGAAGTTTCTGGGAATCCATGAATCTCGAATTTTTCAAATCCTTTTTTTAAAAAGGGATTAAAAAGCAAGGGAAAGAAGGATAATCTTGGGCAACATATACCCTCTCAGTCTTAGCAAAAGCGTAGGCAAAGGCAAACCTCCCTCTGAAGAAATCTGGCCAGGACAATTGCTATAGTTTTGCCTCCGGATCTCCCCAGATTGAAAATGACATAAAGGCCCTTTCTACACAGACAGGAAAATGTGGATTAATCCCACATTTTCCTGCCTGTGTAAACAGGGCCACATACTACAGTACGGAGATAATCCAGGTCAAAACTCGATTATCTTTGCATAGATCTTTATGGCATCCTGGGGTTTGTAGTTTGATGACACACCAGCACACTTTGGCAGAGAAGGCTGTGACACCTGGTAAAATTACAAACTCCAGAATTGTGTATGAAAGACCTTCGCAAGGTTGCTATGCAAAGGAATCTTTCAGATGTCCTTGAAATCTCAAGAAGACTGTACCTTCCAGCCATTTAGGCCTTTGGTGGGACCCAGAGGCACCAATTTTTAAAAACAACTTTCCTTTCTGCTACGTGTGGTTTGCCATGTGGTTCATGAGAAACCATGACAGACATTTCACTTCTCATCCTATTCTAGCTATAGGTTTACAACCAGGCACTGGTCTTGTGGAAGGAGGCACACTGGCTTACATGTGGCAATGACTGGATGAGATTTTGTTACCTTGCCCTCTGCCCCACTACTTCTGATAGGCGTCAGACCCACAGACCCATTTATACATGCCATTGATTTTCAGCAGAGAAAATAGTGCTGAACTTAAATGTTCAATTTAAATATCTGAGAATACAACCCCAGAGGTAATTTCTGAAATTGGTAGCAAAGGCCATTATTACTCTAAGGGAAAAACTCATCTACTTGCTATCTCCCCTTGTGTGTCTGATCTCCCAGGTTTTCAGGTATCTCAGTCTCCCAGGTTTTCAGGTGTCCCAGTCTCCAACAAACGATTTGGTTGGTGGATTTGAAAGATTTGGTTTGCCTATTTAGGTGCAGGGATTCGGATTCGCGAATCTTGAATCCTTGCCAAGGATTCGAGGATTCAGTTGGCCTATTCCTAACTATAAGCTATGCCCTAATGTTTACTAATACAGCAGTATAACAAGGCAGCTAATGATGCCTATATTCATGTATACTCCCCAACTGAAGTCATAATTGTATTGGAGAAAAGTACTTAGTAATGAAATGGATATGCTATTCTACCCTTTACGGGTCCATTTCACTAACTGTGGTATCCAACCATTTGGGTAGATTTATCTGATACTGCTGTTGAGCATTACAAGAATTTGTCTGCAGACAATTCAGATTGTATGTTCCCAGTTTTACAGTTCTGTGATTCAAGGTTTTGCTTTATTAGATTTTTTTCTTCACATAGTTCATTATGGTAATTATGATGATATGTTGTGCATTAATAACAATAATAAAATTATTATTCTGAGTTTCATAGTATTCCACATGTCAGTGTCTGGTATTTTGGATTATCAAAATTGATTGAGATTTCATCCAAGAATTTAAGTTTCAATGAGGTATCATTGTGTGACATGTTCCAGACAGGTTACATTTGTAATTTTCCTACTGTGAGTCTTTCCAGAAATTTCTTTCAGATGTTTTGTAAGGGTGTTTGCAATACCTCCCAGAGCAGCCATCCCTACACAACCCTGAAAAGAAGCCTTTCTTTTCCCTGAAGAGCTAAATCACCATTTGTAGGTCTACGTTCACAATCTTTTTCCCTCTTTTTTTTTTATTAACATTGTTCCTGCTGTTGTTACACCCTTGCTGACAAGGATGACTAGTGGTATGCAACCCAGTAGAAAATTCATAACTGAAACATAATTGAAAACAAAGATAAAATTGAAGTAAAAGTTTAGCAACAATACGTACAGTGCCATTGTGTTGCTGCTATAATTGCTGCCTGTGTTGAATTTAGTCATTTCCATCCGCTCATGGAAGTTAAGTTGCTCTAGTAGAGAAAGAAAAAGTTCTATTTATTTATTTATTTATTGCAAATTCCCTCTTTGTCCTGAACCTTCCCTGCTTTACCTCCCAAGGGGTCTCCCAACCTACTGGCACAGACTGGAGAAATGCCCAAAGGGCTTTTTCATCAGCTGCCCCCTTCCGGAAGAGATTCAGCAGCTGGGTGACTGGGACACACTGTTTAAAACAGCACCAAAGGCTGATCTCTTTCAGCAGGCCTATCCAGATGCTTTTACAATGATGAGTTTTTAAAGGGTGATTTCATTCTCTTAATATCCATGCACTTTTTAACTAATGTTACTTAATGTTATGCTATTTTAGCCAATTAGAAATATGCATTTAATTGGTGTTTTGTGTTTTTAGCAGTTATCTGTGTGCTTTTGTATTTTAATCTGGTGTTCCCTGCCTCAATCCATAGGCAAAGGCAGGTAAGAAATAGAAACAAAACAACTTAATTTGGAAGAAATAGAGCTACAGATAAGGAGAATAAGATATAACTTTTTTGAACAAGCTAATAAACCTTCTAAGCTTTTGGCAAGTATGCTGAGGAAAAGAAGGCCCAGAAACATAATAACAGAGATAAAAACAGGAGAAAAAAGAATTACAAAACAGGAAGGAATAAAACAAGCTTTTTATAATTACTATGTGGACTTGATGGGTAAGATTCCGAAAGGGAAAAGAATTAAAGAAGTGGAGGAATATCTGGATAGAATGAATACAATGAGATTCAATGAAGATCAAAGATTAATCCTGAATCAATCTATAACTATGATGGAAATGATGGAAGCCATAAGAAATTTGAAGAATGATAAAGCTCCTGGACCTGATGGATTTACTGCAAGATACTACAAAAATATGGATCATGAGATCTCAATACCTTTGCAAAGTACTTTAAATGAAATAATAAAGGATGGAATCCCAGATACATGGAAGGAGGCTAATATAGTGCTGATCCTGAAAGAAGGGAGAGATCTGAAAGAGGTGAAGAACTACAGGCCAATTTCACTTTTGAATATAGACTATAAGATTTTTGCTTCAATTTTAGCAGCAAGATTAAAAAAAGTGCTGACTGAGGTGATAGATGAGGACCAGAACAGCTTTTTACCTAAAAGGTCTTGGAGAAATAACATCAGAACGGTCTTAAATGTAATAGAATATTATGAAAAGCATAATGAGAGGAAAATGGCCATGATATTTGTGGATGCGGAGAAAGCTTTTGATATGATCAGTTGGCTATTTTTGAAGACTGTTGTTAAGCAGATGCAAGCAGGGGATAAATTTGCTGCATGGATTGAAGCTATATACAGCCAACAACAAGCAAGACTGGTCATTAATGGGGAAAGAACACAAAAGATAAAACTACATAGAGGAACGAGACAAGGATGCCCACTTTCCCCATTGCTGTTTATTATGACATTGGAAATACTTAACAATGCTATAAGAAAAGATAAAGAAATAAGAGGAGTACAGACAAAGAAATATCAATATAAGCTGAAAGCTTTCGCTGACGATTTGGTTTTCTTATTGGAAGATCCAGGGAAATGCATTGAGAAACTGATGGCTATAGTGCAAGAATATGGTGATTTCTCAGGCTTCAAAGTTAACAAGGAACAAACAGGTTTCTTAACTAAAAACATGAATGAAAGAGAAGAAAGGGAACTGGTGCAAAAAACAGGATTTAATAAAGGAAAAAAGATTAAATATTTGGGTATTTGGATAGCAAATAGAAATAATGAATTATTTGCAAATAATTATGAAAAAAAATGGTTAGAAATAAAAAAAGATTTGGAAATGTGGACTTCGATGCGACTTTCAATGATGGGGAGGATAGCTATAATAAAGATGAATGTTTTGCCAAAAATGATGTTTCTGTTCCAAAATCTTCCCATAATATTGAATATGAAGCCTTTCATACAATGGAAGAGAGAATTAGCTAAGTTTATATGGCAAGGGAAGAAACCCAGGATAAAATGGAATAACATAACTGATTTAAAAACTAGTGGAGGAATGAGACTACCAGACCTTCAAAAGGCCGCGGTATTTACGTGGATAAAAGACTGGGTAGACCTACAAGATAAGAGAACGCTGGCACTGGAGGGTGTGGACCTGAGAATGTTTTGACATGCCTATATGTTCTATGATAAAGCAAAAATAGATAAAGACTTCACACATCACTATATCAGGAAAGCGCTTTTAAAAATTTGGGAAGATTATAAAACTAAAAACATACGGCAGCTTCCCACTTGGGTTTCACCTCAAGAGGCTTTTTTTGGACGATGGACAGATTCAGATAATTGGCTGCGATACGAAGACATAACGGAGAGATCAGCGTCCAATAATTTAAAGGTAAAAACAAGAGAAAAATTAGAACAAGACGGAATAGCATTGAGTTGGTTCCCTTATAGACAATTAGTGGAAAGGTTTCAGATGGACACTGAAACATATGGAATAGAACATAAAGAGAAAACTGGAGTAATTAAACGGCTGTTTGAAAATCCTCCTCACTTACTAGCTCAAGCGTATCAAGAAATATTACAATAGGAGAGGCAGGAAGAAACAGTGAAGACAACGATGATTTTATGGGCTCAGAATATTGGACATACAATTCAATTAGAGTCTTGGGAAAAGAGCTGGCAAAAAACACAGAAATTTACAACAACTCAAAATTTGAAAGAGAACTATTATAAGCTTTTTTATAGATGGTATATGACACCAGACAAATTGAAAAAGATTTACAAAACAGGTAATGGGCACTGTTGGAAGTGTCAGAAAGAAGTTGGTACGATTTATCATATGTGGTGGACGTGCCCAAAAGCTAAGAAATATTGGAATGTAATACATAATAAAATTTGTGCATTATTGAAAATTCAATTTGTTAAGACACCAGAACTGTATCTGTTAAATATGATTGATATAATAGAAGATGTTGATGTAAAGAAACAATGGAGAATACTGCTTTATATGATAACAACTGCTCGGATTGAATATGCTAAGTTGTGGAAAACTCAGCAAATACCTACAGTGGAACAATGGTGGGGTACACTTATTGAAAATAAAAATGCTGATATGGTCTCTCAGAGACTAAAAGGGAAATCTGACGAAGAGATACAAAGAGAATGGCAAATGGTAAATGGAAGTGGGTAATTGCTGGGTATACAGATGGAGATTTGTAATTCATGATGTAAGATAAGAAATGAGTGGGCGGTAGGATATATATTATGATGCGGGAATATGGGAGGGAAAGGCAAGAATCAATGAGTAAAAATAGCTGTAAAATGTAGTACAATATTATATATCTGAAAAATAGTATGGAAAACTAGATCTCTGTGGAAGATCAGAAATACGTCAAGCAAACTGTCAGTTACTATGTATGTTTTTTATAATGTGAAATTGAATAAAATGATTTAAAAAAAAGAAAAGAAATAGAAACAAAACAACAACTACAGGATGATGGACAGATGATGGAATCAGCAATGATTCTTTTCCCTTTCTACTCATGGAAAGACATGACCACACAGAAGAACAATCTTCTACTTCTTTTCCCCTTCCTCTTAATTCAAAATAAGGTCAAAGGTCAGAGTGATTGGCAGGCTGCCTGACTCTTTTCCCAAGGACACAGTAAAAGGAGGAGATCACTTTTAACTCAGAGAATTATCATTACAGAGAGAGCACTAGGCAGCCTAAGGGCCACTTCTCAAACCAATGTCTAGAGCTATGGTTTGGTCATTATTATACTGTTGAAGAAGATAATTGGGAAATATCATTATACAAAAACCTTGGACTGTGTTGTTCAAAAAGATAATCAGAAAACATCACTATACAAAAACCTTGGACTTTTTTTTTTTTTTAATAAGAATATATTCTTGGGTTCTCCTTTATAGTTTTCTCCCTCTCATCCCTCCTCTCTTTTTAATACCAACTGATATTCATGAAGGCAAAGTGAAATCTTCTTCAAAAAATGAACCTTCTTCAGGTTTTTCATTTTAAATTGATTCTGGGCACCATACATATGATTTCCCTTTGGATGCCTAGTATTCTCTCAGCTGTCAATATCTATGTTTACCTTCTCTCTGAAATTCAATTCAGAATCTACTGCAAAAATCTCTGTTCAATCAAAATGTATTAGCATTCCTCAGGTTAAGTCAGAATACACCTGTACACTGACCTCTATTTTGAATCAATTTTGCAGCCTTAAATGATTAAGGCTCGAAATAAATGATTGAGTATGCCTTGAGAGAAAATGTATCATGAATAAAAAGTTGACAGATGCTTCATTTCTGGGTGAGATCTGAGCCGGATTCAGCCTGCTCAGAAATATTATGAGGGCCATAGTGAGGTAATAAACTGTGTTTTCATTTTCAATTAGCATAACTCTTTGCTAATAATAATGGGGTTTTATAGGTCAAGCCACTCCATTTTGTTATTCATCCTTTTTCTTTTCCTCACCAATTTATATCTCTATGTAAATTCCTGAAAGAGTGGGAAGGGTTGAAGATGAGAGCCAAGGCAGCATGATGACAGAGTCCAGTCTTCCCCAAACTGGTGCCCTCTAGATGTGTTGTTATTGTTGTGGTGGTGGTGATGATTTATTTATTCTTATTTATTTAATTTTAAGGTTTATGAATGAAGTACGATGGGAGACTGAACAACGTGGTGCCAGAACGTTGGCTTGGTAGCCCGAGGTTCCACACCAAACAAGCAATTAAACCAACTTGATAGAGAACTTATTTACAAAAACATGCAGTGGCAGCAACTGAGCAACCAAATATTATGACACCCATACAAGCTCACCAAAAAGAAGCAAGCACTGCTTCCAAACTATTTACCTCAAACTTTTTATTTGTTTCTTATTTCAGTGTTCTGGGTGCTATCATATCACAGAAGATGTCAAGATGTTTTGGAACAAGGCTCAGAATGTTTTGTATGTGTTTAACTTAACTTGAAATCATCAGCAACTGACAACGGTCTTTGTGTCTAAGTAAACTCACTTCTTCAACATGGTTCTTCTTAATTTAAGATTTGTGGTCAATGTAGGTTAATATAATGTAACCACTTTACAATATAAGTTAAAATAGCTAAAATAATGTTTAAAAGTTTTTTTAAGTGTTAGACAGCCAATCCAATTGAAACATTAATTTAAAACACTAATTTAAAAATCTGGATTTGAAATTTCATGCTTACTGTCCAAGAATTGTATTTGAGATCTGTCAAGAACAATACCAACATTATATCAGCATTTCCTAAACTGATACTCTCCATATATTTTGTCCTCAGCCCTTATTGTAGCAGTTCAACAACTGCAAGCACACCAGTTATAGTACAGTGATTGCAGTACTGGACTGGGACTAGGGAGATGAGTTGGCTTGAAGGGACATAGCAAACCTCTATATGGATGGGAGACAAATATGCTAATAAAATAAAATATAAATTTTCCTATGGCAAAAAACAGTGACAGTGAAATTAACTGGTATGATGAACAAAATAGGTGGCTTGATTGTATATCAGAGGTTGTCTCCACACTGCAGAATTATAGCAGTTTGATACCCCCTTAACTGCTATTGTTGCATCCCATGGGACCTTAGGATTAGGATTTGGAAATATTTGCCAGAGAATATTAGTCTACCACTTTGGACAATGATTCCCAAGGTACTCTGAGTGTCTGTCTCCACTAGAGAATGAAACTGATTTAAACTCTAGCTCCTCTCTTTCCAGGGTACCTTGGTGCGTCCTAAAGAACTCACTGAACTATAAACCCTAGGATTCCATCAAATGGACCTCTGGTAGTTAAAGTGGTATCAAACTGATATAATTTGTTCAGTGTGGATACACCCACAAACTACTATTATGTACCTTCAAGTTGTTTCTGACTTATGGTAACCCTAAGTTAAACCTTAGGGGATTTCTTAGCAAGGTTTATTAGAGAAAGTTTGTCTTTGCCTTCCTTTGAGGCTCAGAGAGGATGATTTGCTCAGAGTCACCACATGGGTTTTGACAACCAAACGGGGATTCAAATCCTGACTTCCCAAAGTTGTTGTCCAGCACTCAAACCACTATACCACACTTGCTCTCAAACATGTGTTCTTTGTCATGATCATCTTTTATTAACAGCAGCATAGTGATGTAGTGAAGACAGGACTTTTTGGGGTCAGGAAACTGGACTTTTTGATTGGTAGGGACCATTGTCAGCATAGGCTCCTTCTAGGCTTCCCTCTTTTCCTTTAACATGGCAGCAGTCTTCACGCAAGCTATTGTTTTTGTGGCATTCTTTTTTTATGCAAAGTATAATATTTTTGAAGAAGAAATTGAGATTCATTACTTTTACAAAAGGCCTGCTCCTGGCGGGGATGAAAACTGCTGCTGATAATACTCCCCTGGCCTGCAGCTATGTGACTGTTAGAGTAGCTCTCTGTGCTTGGTAAGTTTCCACTTCTCCACTATGAAAGCATAAATGAACCCTAATATTCTGGACATCACTTCCCCGGCACCTCATCCTTCGGGTTTTTCATTAGAATCAGTTCACACAGTTAGCTGCCAGTCCTCAAGTCCTGTAGAGATCAGATGATGTATAGGCATGTACAAATCCAGCCCTTAGCCAGCACAATTCATCACCTAATTAGAAAAGCTGCCTTTGATTGATCAGCAAAAGTAAGTGTCAAAACGCCCATACTTATGAGCTGGATCTTTGAGAAAAACAGACGAGTCCGACACTATGGCAACATTCTACTCAGAAGCTGGCAGCAAAGTCAGGATGTTCTAGCCCTGCCCAGAGCTGTCCTTCCTGAATGTCTTTCACCTCAGACTTTCCCAGCACACAGTGTAATTAATGCATACAGTAATTTATCTTCCATCTCTGTGGGAGTTGCTAGCCTCTTGCCGAAAATGGAAAGATCACCTTCTTAATAGACCTGCTGAGCACAACCCGAGGAAACCAAAGTCCCCATGCACACTTGAATCTACATATGGCAATACTGAGGAGCAGCTGTTTCTCTCCGTTCTACTTTGCTCCTCTCTTGAATTCAGTGTAAGCCCTCCTCCTCACGTCAAGAATGACAGGAGCTCAGCGTTCTTCCCTTACATGCACCTCGGTTGAATCATTAGTTTTATTAAATGTTTCACAGAATTATCTTTAATTTTTAATCACTTGGTTTTACTGGGATAGTTTTCCGCTGCTTGGGTTCCTATCCCTTTTTTCTCAGCATTCCTCTGAATGGCTTTTAATGTTCTTCTCTCATACATAGGATATTCAGTTGCAGCTGGTAAATGAAAGGGAGCCTCCTTGAAAACCACAATGATATTTCAGATGAATTGCAAGTTCATAGGATGTTCCCAAGGTGAGAGCAGTGCGCAAGCTGATCTCACAGTTTGCAAAAACACAGGAGGAGCACATCTCCCAGGCGAATTTCTTTTATCTGCATGCTCTGTTCCTAATTAAAGCATTACCCATACCTGTGAACTTCAGTGAAAAACTCGGGTTAAAGAAAGGAAATGGAATATAAAAGGGGGGGGGAGGAGTATGGGGGGAATGGCTTCCAAAGAGCTGGTGAACACATGAAATGGGGGGGGGGACAGGGAGATGTATTGATGGGTGTTTTTCCCTTAAAGGCACAAGTGGGCTTTAGGCATTTGCAGTGATATTTACAATGCAATCCTATGCATCTCTGTTCAGAAGAAAGCCTCCCAAGTTCAGTGGGGCTTATTCTTGTGTAAGTGTATATGCAACTGCAGTCTTAACTGCTGTTTGGTTTGGGTCATTTGCCATTTACAAGCACATTATGATTTTTTTTTTAAATTATCATACTGGCAGTGTTGTGTGCATGAGAGAGATCATGAAAGAATTTAATGCACTCTTTTTACCTCTCTCTCCTTCTCTTGTTGGTTGTCTGTATTGTACATGGGTTATTAAGGTCAAATAATATTTAACAGGCCTTAACCTAGCACTGCATTCAGGTGTTCTCTCATCTGAATCTTTAAACTTATTGAAACCAAATTGTCTATTCCCTGTTTATTGTGGCCTGTCCCACATTTCCTTCCTTCTATGTTTTTTCCCCACTTTTCCTCTTCCCAGAAATTACTACACTTTGGTAATGGGAAGGGGCTGGGTGGGATATCAACAAAAGCTGGCTTGTATTTTGTATTTTTTTTAAAAAAAACCCTATCTTTTGCACTGAAAACCATGTGTTTCCAGGCTCATGCATATCTCCTATATTTTCTTCAAGTGGTCTGTTTCTTCCATATGGTCCCAGTCTTCAGGGCAGTCCTTTCTGGGTCATGAGCAATTTGCTGGCAGGGCAAAAGAGAATTGAAAGATGCCCAAAGACAAATGCATAGGTCTTTTGTTAAGACAAATGGCTTGTTTGTTATGGTGCAAGTGAGTCTGAAGGTAGCCAGCCAAGCAAGGAAGAAGGAGGTACTGAGCTATCCATTCATTCCTACTTATGTCCACATAGGGAATAACTTCTGTCTGGCGGGGAAGATCACACAAAACAACAAAATAAAATTAATCTGCTGGAGCCAACACCATCTGATTAAACCATGCAATGAGAAGATCAATAAACTAAGAGATCAATAAACTAAACTACATATATCTAGCAACAGTTTGGGCAATGAACCTACCCATTCAATTCTGTATTTGTTTATTTAGAAGCTAACCCAACTCAGTTCAATGAGACTTTCTCCCGGGTTATTGCTCACAGAACTGCAGCCTCATTCTCTTAAATCTAATATTGGATTTTTCTTCTGGCCTCCCAGTTTTTTCAACCATTTACCTACTTAAGTCTTTTCCCTTCCATATTAGCAGTGTATACGGTCTTGCACGCCTATACTCAGTATGGAGTTTCCTCATTAACCTCCTTTTAAAAAAGTGAATAGCTGAAAATATAATGGGTGAATGAGACAGAAGCCACATTTAGGAATTTGCCTCCATAGTGTTATGGTTAACAACTTTTGTATGCCCATGCTCACCAACTGTTAGTTTGTTGTTATGTGCCTTTAAGTCATTTCTGACTTATGGTGACCCTAAGACAAACCCATCATAGGGTTTTCTGGGGGCTGAGAGTATGTGATGCACCCAAGGTCACCCAGTGGGTTTTCATGGTCAAGCAGGGAATTGGACCCTCAGATCACTGGTTTATACTCAGATCACTACACCATGCTGGCTCTAGTTTACATTATGATAATTTCTTATTGTCTTATTTTCCCCACTTTTTTCCTGCGTCATTCTAAGTTGCAGTTGTTTTCCTCTTCTTCTCCTTCTCTCCTTCATAAGACATTGTGTTTGACTGTGTCCAAGTATTTGTAAATAATTTACTTTTGCATTTATTGCAAAGAAGTCTATTTCTTGTTCTGCTAAACTTTGTTTGGGATGGTTGGCTATGGGACTGGTTGTTATTCAGCTTCTGTTTTGCCAGTCAATTACTGTGCTAAAGACTTGTACTACTATTTCTCACATTTCCCAGAAGATGGAGAAGCAGGGTGGACTTATCAATATTTTCAGCCCCATTGGCTGCAGCCTCCAACTACTGTGTTGAGTGGAAGGCCTAAAGAGAAAGTCTTCATGTGCTTGCTCCAGATTGTCTAGTCCAGACAATACAGCTTGGGTATAGACTACCTGAAGCATTATGTATATTGACATAAGCCTGTCTAGGTTTTGTGTTTTTTAGTGGAACGCTTTCTTTTACACCCATCAATTTCACAAGCACATTTTGTGAGAACACAAGAACATCTGCTTGGTAACTGTTCTTGGGCTGTGGAACTTCCTTCCACAAAAGTCTGGGCTGCTCTTTCTCCAGCTATCCTTTTGCCAACATGAAAAGACCATTTTATTCAGGCATAATCACTACCTTGTACTATGTCAGGGTCTTTTAATGGGAATGTTATAGAATATTTCTTTTCTCTTTGTTTATCTCTTTAAACAGTTTTAATCTATTTTAATTCAGTGCTTGGTTTTTAATATGATAGTGTATTTGGGTTTTTTTTAAGTTATTCTTTAAATGTTATAACTGATCAGCTTCAGCTGTATTTTATTTTAATATATCTTGTAAGCTGCCTGGGGACAGCTTGCTACAGTAGTAGAAAGGGAGATTGTAAGTTAAATACATTTGGCTGAATACTCCTAGAATCTTTCATTTGTTCAATTTCTGGGATAAGCTGCAAAATATCCAGAGGAAGGTATCCAAGTTGGTAAACGATATGGAAACTTAGCCCTTTGAGTTACGGCTGAAGAAGCCAAATTAAGCTTGGAGAAGAGAATATTGAGAAGTAGCGTGATGGTTGTCTTCAGGTTTCTGAATGGCTGTTATATGGAATACTTGTTTTCTGCTGCTTCAGAGGTAGGGCCTAAATGAATGCGAAAGAAAATTTTGGCTAAATGGTGGGAACCTCCTGTTCATAAGAGATGTTTGACAGTGAAACAGACTACTTTGGAAAGTGATAGGCTTTCCTCATTGGAGGTTTCTTAACAGATTGGATGGTCATCTGTCTAGGAGGCTTTAGCTGTAGACTTCCTGTGTCAGCAAAACATTGGACTAGATGATCTCTGGTATCTCTTTCAGTTCTTGAAATTGGGAGGGGTTGCAAATACGCCAGAGGACAGGATCAAAATTCAAAATGACCTGGATAGATTGGAGAGCTGGGCGAAAACTAACAAAATGAAATTCAACAGAGAGAAGTGTAAGGTCCTACACTTAGGTAGAAAAAATGGAATGCAGAAATATAGGATGGGGGACACGTGGCTGGATAGCAGTACGTGTGAAAGGGATCTAGGAGTTTTAATAGACCACAAGCTGAACATGAGTCAGCAGTGTGATGCGGCAGCCAAGAAAGCCAATGCAATTCTCGGCTGCATCAATAGGACTATGGTGTCTAGATCGAGGGAGGTACTGGTACCACTCTACTCTGCTTTGGTTAGACCTCATCTTGAATACTGTGTCCAGTTCTGGGCACCCCAATTCAAGAAGGACATGGTCAGGCTGGAGCAGGTCCAGAGGAGGGCGACCAAAATGGTGAGAGGCCTGGAAGCCATGCCCTGTGAGGATAGACTTAGAGAGCTGTGTATGTTTAGTCTGCAGAGGAGAAGGTTAAGAGGGGACATGATCGCCATGTTTAAATATTTGAAGGGATGCCATGGAGAGGAAGGAGAGGGCTTGTTTTCTGCCGCTCCAGAGACCAGAACAAGGAGCAATGGATTCAAGCTGCAGGAAAAGAGATTCCACCTGAACCTCAGGAAGAACTTCCTGACAGTCAGGGCTGTCCGGCAGTGGAATATGCTGCCTCGGAGTGTGGTGGAGTCTCCTTCCTTGGAGGTTTTTAAGCAGAGGCTGGATGGCCATCTGTTGGGAGTGCTTTGAGGGTGTTCCTGCATGGCAGGGGGTTGGACTGGATGGCCTGTGTGGTCTCTTCCAACTCTACATTTCTATGATTCTATGATTCTACAGTTCTATGATCCTGTGCAGATGGATGCTCAAGGCAGTATTGCTGCAAACCTGCGATCTATTCCTTCCTTCATGTATTTTCACTGAATGACTGAACACAGCTCCACAGGTACACCAATCTGAGAGTCAGGATTGGTGGGAGCTTCCTAGAAAGTATATAAAACATAATATGCCTTTAAACATTAACATCAACTATATACAGCTATATAATGAAAAGAGGCTATTTTATTGATGGAAGCTAGCTATTTGCTGTAAGCCTGTTACGACAGGCGATGGTGAAATATGCCATTTGAGAGGATTTGGCCCTAGGTTGCTTTGGTGTTGCTTGGGCAGGCAGAGAGATAACAAGTAAGTGCACTTATCCAATTTTAGCAGCTTCCTAAAGGGATGGAAGGCAGAAGAGGTTAGAGTAATATGCCTGGCGGAGCTTCCTTTTATGTGAAACCAAGTGGTTTGCTCTCTGGATTTAGGTAGAAAAGAAGCACTTCCTTTTGCCTTAGAGTCCTTTTTGATCTGACTGGCCTGCTTAGGCAGCAGGCCTTCTCTAATACAGAAGACTGACATCGTCTGGTGTGTGTGTATGCAGAGCACTCTTGTCTGTGTTTATGATTACAGGAGTCAAGCTGCTTTCAAATCACTTTTTTTTTTAAAAAAAAATACACATTGAAAATGTGTATCTTTTGATGGGCTGCCAGCAGTGTATAGATATATAACCATGACGGCTATAGTGCATCATAAAATTTTATTTCCTGTAGATTTGCCCTGCCACAGAACATTTACTTGCTGTCAAAGAAAGTAAAAAACATGCTAACAGCCTGAGGTTCCCTTTACAAGCATTGAAATTTCTGAAACCACCCCACAGCTAGTACTTTTTTAAAAATATAATCCTCCTTGCAATACTTGATGTGTGCAATTTGGGAGGTGGGGGAAAGAGAAAGAAATGAGGGTGGTGGGAAATTTATCTTTAAAATACAGTATTTTGGAATGGATTTCTAGATTACGCAGTCATTGGGAGATTGATTTAATTTGGGCTGTCTTTGTGACAGTTCTGCACAAAACTGTCAGAACTGCGTGCCTCACTTTTTAGAAAATAGTAATAAACGGGAAGAAATCTTTCCTGGAAAGGAACACTTGTACAGTTTATTAGATCCAAGGATTGTTGAATTCTTGGCTTTCCCTCAGTTGTCATGAATACACAGCAACTTTACTGTCAACATTAAATTTCATTTCGTATCTCCTTTTTCCTTCTTAGTTAAAGAAGAAAAAGAAACTACCTTTGCCACAAGAAATAAAGGGCAAATACCGATATGTAAAAGCTGACATTCCAATCAAATACCATCAGGCACATCAGAGAGAAAGAAGAGGGTTGGAAATTTCATACCTTCATCCACATATCAACTTACTGATACTGTGCCAAGTTAAATATTGTCTATAAACCAAGGCATTATGATATACAGAAAAGAGGACTATAACCAGATTTTGTATGCATCAGAAACCAGAATCCTAAATAGTGGTTCAGCAGATACCTGCTTCCGTTGAAGGCTCAGGAGAGGGTGATCTTACCAGTCTGCACCCGGGGGCTAGACATCACCAGCTAGTTTTTGAATTGCAGGATAAATGGGTGAAAAAAGTTCACTGAGGACCAATTGGTTTATGGATGTAGGCCAGAATCCTATACATTTCTACATAACTACAGTAGTTAGGTATCTCTGTCGTGAATCTTATCCTGTCTCTCCAATCACTGCTCGTCAGTCAGCAGCTGTTGTGATTGATGGAGGTCTGATCTTTTGTTGCTCAGAAAGTGTCTAATTTTTCCACTCCCTCCCGTGAGCAATCTCCAGTGCAACAGGAAGAAATAGGACCCCTCTCTCAGTTCCCCCTCATGCTGGAGATCACTCTTGCGAGAGGGGCAGATGGGACCGTCAGCCAGGGTTTTTTTTGCTCAACAGAGGAACAGACCACTGTCAATCACAGAGTCTACTTTCCAGTTAGTGGGGATTGGGGAAATTTCATAGCCCCCAACTGTCCTATAAACTAGAGGCTACCTAGAGATTGTAAATACCAAGCAATCACAAGAACATAACTGTTCTGGCTGTAATTCTTCGCTAATTTTCTTCTCAAAGGGACAAGCCATTTTTGCAATTTCCCTCCTTTTTGAGAAAGCTTTTACAAAAACTATGCTATTTTCAAAAACTATTCACAGCTCAGGAGTTATTCTGCAGAAAATTCATATGTGGTATTTTTGCTCAGAAAACAGCCTAAACAACCACGTGTGCATTTTGAATAGAATAAGTCTAGAACTGTGAAAATGTTCATCAGTTCAGGATTTTTCTCATCAGGGTTTCTCAACTCTTCAGAAAGATATTTTTTGAACATTATCAAATATTCTTTCCATCTCTATGTGCGTTTACATAGAACTGTTCATTTACCTCTGAATATTGTGAAACTTTTCAGTCTACCCTAGTCATCAAAACCTCAAATCAACAGCTACAGGAACCAAGATTTACATCTATATTTTGTTGTATGGGTGCATCTTCGGAGGAGGCAGAAAATGCCCCCCATGTATTTCAAGAGTTTGTAGAACCTTAAAGGGTTGCCCTGGCTAACCCTGCCCTTCCCTGCTAATGTGCTGAGTGAGCATGCCTATGTTTGATATACATGATGGTTTGTTTACTGCCCTGTACTGTCAGGTCTTTTCTAGCAAAGGAAGAAGTAATGTTTTTGAAATCCCCCAGCCTTTTCAATAACTCAGAAGCCCTTCATGTACATGAAAGGTGGTGTTTGTTACTGAAATTCTGAGAATCCCTTTGTAATTTGACTCTTTTGAAACTTCACTGAAATGACTACTAGAAAAGAAGAATTATCTGGCTGCTTTTTCTAACAAAAAGAAAAGCCACATCATTCCTTATGCACAGACACCCAGCATGGAGTTTCCATCCAGTATTATTAAAAATGTGGGACTGAGAAAAATATAAGGTACCATACAGTTGCACTTCTCAGGCATGCCAGAGTCGGCCATACTTTCCTAGCAAGAGGACAGCCTGTCAGCAGCCTAGGTTCTTTGTGCTACACAAAGCCAACACTGGTGCAGTGTTTCCATTCCTCTAGAGCAGTGGTGGAAAACTTCTTCAGGTTTACAGCCCACTTTTCAGGTTGGGCAAGTGCTCGAACACCACACAGTCAAAGGTGAATGCTCTAAGGTGAAGAAGTACAACTAAGTGGAATTTGTAATGAAAACATACACACACACATATGCAGACACATGAATCAAATGAAATCTTATTTGCTTTAAGCCAATGGTCACTGCAGTTTTAACAAATATAGTTTGGAACCCTGCCAATTAGTCCAAACTAGAGTAAGCCCATTGAATCAGTTGTTCAATAATAATTCTACGTGTAATTAAATGCAACTGATTTAGTGGCTCTGCTCTAGTTGGGACTCACAATTGGATTTAGACCAGGATCTTGTTAGTAGGCTGTATGTCCCCATGCTTTGATATGGTTTAACTGGCAAATATTTAATTGGCACAAATATAAATTATACATTGCTGTGATTTCATGGCCATGCTTGCTAAGAGGAAAAGCTGGCCAAACATGTGCATTACAACACCAGATCAGGAAAGACCTCAAGGCATAGCCAGGTCATAGTCAGGAAATCACCAGGAAACTCCAGTGATAATGGACTTACAGTTAGCCTTCAGTTACTCAACTTTTAAGAGACAATAGCATCCAAGATGTTCCTGCAAGATCACTGATGGTTTTAGCTCCTCTCCCTCTGACTACCAAGCTTTCCTTTTGTCCTCACACCTGTCCGACAATTAAAGAGCTATCCAGGCTATCATTACTGCTTTGTCACCTAATGCTAAGACCATTAGGCCATTTTAGACCCCATTGTCCATTCTCCGGACTTCATTATTTATTCTGACAGATAGCCACTGGCATCTTCACCTTCAAGGCAGAAAAAGAATATTTAAAAGCCAGTTTTGAGCTAGCCAACTCACAGTACATTGGTTGCTGGTCGTCACTCTCCCACTCCAAATTTTGTTTGTATACTGTCTTTGAACTCTTAGTCTAGCCACATCACTCTTTGCCTCTGTACTGGATTTGTAAATAACACCCACTTTGCCCTAAAAATCTCACTATCCAAACTTTCCTCCCTTTTCCTTCAGTTAGCTTTGTGTGATTTGAGACTGTTTGGAACTTGTATGTATGTGATCATCAATTCCACCTAATAAAACAGCCAAATTTACTTTTGGGTCTCTGGCTGGTTCTCCCCTGCACTAGTACCAGTAGACACAGATGTAAAAGATCTCGTAAGGTTACCCCCCTCTCCTAGGCTTCCTCTTTGAGCTAATAGTCCCCACCCTTTTACAGAGGCACTGGCATCATGGATGGGCCCCTGAGTCACACACATTTTGGGGTAATAGTCACATCACAAACAGGATCAAAAAAATAACATACTATTCAAATTGAAACAATCATATACCGAAACTATGCCTGCAGTGCTAAAATGAATGTAAATGACACAACTGGAGGGCCGCACCAAGCCAATAAAAGTAACTGACTTCTTTTAAGAATAAATTGTATCATCAAATCCTAAGGATTTGATTGTAGTTTTCTTAGATTGTGGGAAAAAAAACTTGCAGGTTTTTTATGACCACAGAATCACAGTCCTGAAGTGAAAACTTCACATGATAATTGATTGGATGAGACAGCAATATAGGGCAGAAGAATATTCAAATAACATAAAAATAGACTATTTTTGTTCAATTTTAATATTTAAATGTTGTTATTAAAATAAAAGCCCCCACTCAGTATTAACTAGTAACACCTCCACGTAACTTGATTAATTATTACTTGGAAATATATGTCATATACAGTTTTCATATATAATTAATAAAATGTGCACTATGTGCATTAGTTATTATTCGGAAAGATTAATTTAATTGTTACATAGATTTCCCATACATAGATTTTCCCCCAATAAACTCCCTCCTTATTATTTTAAAATTTGCATTTATGTATAAATTAACTTTAAATGTATTTTGATTAATATTATATATGTTTCAGTACGGATGGAATAGTTGTATAGCAGTTGGCCCGTGGGTTTTGTCAACAAAGTGCACAGTTCACTTTCACCTGGGAGTTCACTTTGCTGAATCTGGGTGTCATTGTTTTTCATTTAATTTTTCTTAGAGTTATTCTGGATGGGTGTAAAAAGGTTTAGGAGGCTGCATGCAACCTGCAGGATGCTCTTTGCCCACCTCTGTTCTATGACTCTCTTTTAAACTTCTTCCATAATTACATACTTGGTGGTAGAGGGATAGCTGCTATGATTGTATATGTATTGGTTCCTGCCATTCCCTTTCCCTTGTTTTTTGTATTTTTTTAAATTGTAAGTCAAAGGGCGAGGAATTGTGAAATTAATATGTTTCTAAGCTGATATTTTTCTAAGCTGAAGGGCAGGATATTAATGATTTAACTAAATAAAGGGTCCCCCCGATCACTCTAAATTACCTTTTTATTACAAGTTTAACCAACAAACCTTGATCTACTAGCTATTTTAATGTTTCAAGGAGAAAACAAATTCTTACTTGTTATGGTCGATAATCAAGCATTTTTCAGTATTAAAGATGAAAAGAATATTAGAAAACAGTAAGAAAAAAAAAGTAAAACAAAAACAAAAGAAAGTATTTCTTGGAAAACTCTAATGAGATTCTGAACTGACAAGAATCTTCAGTGTTTGCAACTTACTCTGTGCAAAGTTTGTACATGGTTCTTTTGCACAGAAAACAGCATTTTCTACTAAAAGCGTTATTTCTTTCATGGAAAATACAGTTTGCTGTACATAAAAAGGAGTCTTCTGTGTAAGACTGCTACATGCAACTTTTGCACAGAGTAAGTCCTCAAATGTGTTTAGTCTTCAAAAGCTGCACAGATTTTGAAGCTTTTATCAGAAAGAGAAGAAAACTGCTAAAAATACTTGTTGCTTCTTCCAAAAACAAAATTGGCCAGGTATTGTTGTTGTGTTGTTGTGTGCCTTTAAGCCATTTTCAGCTTATGGCATCCCTAAGGTGAACCTATCATGTGGTTTCTAGGGTGTGAGAGTGTGTGACTTGCCCAAAGTCACCCAGTGGGTTTCCATAGTGTTAGGCTTGAGGTTTGCTTTAGCTAAAATGTTGGTTCAGGCTACATTATATGCTGCAGGCCTGTTTACTTGTCAGAATGCTCAAGGAAGGTTCTCTCCCTGCAGCCACCACCTGGCTGAGGGAGGGAAGGTGGGATAAGGTGTTTTCAGCTCATTTGGCCAGCACCAGACAGGGAGTGGGCTGCCACCTCATCTCAGCACCTGGTACATGCCTTTGCTTGGGACAGAAACGCTCTCTCCCCCTCCCTGGCTGTTGGGTTGAATGACGTGATGTTTTTCTATGAAATGCAATGATCTTTATACGATGATTGAGAACAAAGGGTTTTGCTTCGCCGCTGGCTGCCTTTGCAAAGCCCATGTGTATGTCTGAATGCCTGTTCTTCTTTTTCCTTTTTGTTTTCTTTTGCTTGCTTACAATAAAACAGCATTCTTATAGATCAGAACTAAGCGGTCCTTTTCACCTGCCTCATACTTCGACCACAACACAGCACACTCAAGCCAGGGCTCAGGCTGTGTGCACTACACGTGGCTGAGCAGGAAATTCAGCTGTGGCCTCCAGGCTCATAGTCCAGTGCTCAAACCACTACACCATGCCTTTCTCTCTTGCCAAGAATCGCATCCCTATTTTATGAATGTATTTCATCTGTTTATAAAATACTTGAAAGTAATTCCCTTAGACAAACTTAAGGGTTTATATCACTGTGTGTGTGTGTGTGTGTGTGTGTACAATACGCACATACATATATACATACACTTATGTACATACATATGTGAAATTCTTGCAGATGAAGAATGGTTAGCGGTATGGAAACTTCCAGCATTGAGATCCATGTTGGCAAATGTTGGTGAAAACACCACCAGACCTCTACATAGGTAAGTACTTTATGTCCCCCCCCCAGCCCAAATTAACTCCTCTTATAAAAATACGAGCTGATATCCTCTATTCCATTTGTGGATTTGTAGCCTAGACTCATACCATTATTACCACAATCATAAATGCCTCCTCCAAAACTACTTCAACAGGCAGCAGCTCTGGTGAACAATGGAAGTATGTTCTGCCACCAATCAGGGAGCAGTGGGATGATGTTTCCAGCCCCCTCCCACCAGCAAGAAAGACTGTCAGGAGAAATTGTGAAAGGATTCCTGTTTCTGATTGTTTCACCCTCACTTACTGGTAGGATGGGGCTGGAAACATAATCCTGCTGTGCCCTAATCAGAAACAGAGAAGACCTCCTTTGCTTACTGTGGTTGCTGGCTTTTAATGTAGGTTTGAGAGGTCGGAATGGGAGACTT
Source organism: Cyclura pinguis (assembly GCA_030412105.1). Taxonomy (NCBI): domain Eukaryota; kingdom Metazoa; phylum Chordata; class Lepidosauria; order Squamata; family Iguanidae; genus Cyclura; species Cyclura pinguis. The sequence goes on from CM059602.1 coordinate 112,403,295, forward strand.
TACTTAGTTATGCATTCATAACTAAGGAGGTTATATAGGATCTTGCCCACCTATTGTGGACTATTGGAAGGGATGTGCAAGAAGGTGTGTGTGTGTGTGTGTGTGTGTGTGGTGTCCTTGTCCACAAGATGGGAAATGTGCAGATAATGGCATATAATTGAGTTCTGAATTCAGAACAAAACCATCTTTACAGGCAGGAATAATAGAGAACCTCATAAGTACTTGATTCTGTTTTTGTGAATAGCAGTTACAATAGAAATATCCAAAAGATGGAAAGCCGGCATATTCAGTTTCAACCTACTGATTACCAGAGGAGATTTTTTCCCCCTAGATATTTAAATGTGTGCTGGGTGATTCGGTTTCTTACTTAGTAATGTAATGTTAATTTCCAACAATTGCATAAAGACAGACCAAGTGTTAATAAAACTGTCTGTTGATCCTTGATTTCTATTTTCTCTTACTTGATGTGTTCATTTTTGAACAAACGCCAGTTGCCACAATTTCCCCAGGTTGTATCTGTTTCAAAATTCACCACTCCTTCTTTAGGAAGAAAATAATGATTCCACCCATTGGTTTAACCCCCACCCCCCTTACTCTTTGAGCCAGAATGGTGTAGTGGTTTGAGCATTGGATAGTGACTCTTGAGATCAGGGTTCAATTCCTTAATTGGCCATGAAAACCCACTAGGTGACTGTGGGTGCATCACACACTCTCAGCCCCAGAAAACCCTGTCATACGTTTTTCTTAAGGTTGCCATAAGTCAGAAATGACTTGAAGGTATACAACAACACTCTTTGAACTGTGGTCCTGACAAAGATCAAGGAAACACATGTTTACTTGAGAGTGAAATAAAATGAGGGTCTTATTTTTATTGACCCAGAATATACTTCAACCCTGAAAAACAACAAAGTGAAGTCCAAGTGATAGAGTTTAACACTACACATAAGAGAAAGTTCTAATACTTAGCTTTTCAAGGTTCATGGTAGTACACAGGCTTATTTTTTCATGATCACTTTTTAATACAGATTAGTAATCACATGTAATCATGACAAAATCCACCCAGAGATAAGGTAATCTTGAGAGAGCTATCTTTGGACTTCTCTTAACTTTATTTTTGGAGAAAGAGCCAGCACCACTTGCCATTTATTTTTACTACAATTGTTTCTGTTCTTAAAACAACACCATACCATTCTTTCAGTGGATGCTGCCATCGTTCCATCATAAAGTTAAAACCCTGTTTCCAAAAACAATCCTAGGTGAGGCTCAGGGCTGCTGTTAGAGGGCAGCGGACCTATCCATTCCACCCTGGCTAAGAGTAATAGAAGAAACAGAAATAGTAATGTAGGAACTTCTGTGTCAGCAAAGGGGAACCCTTGATCCACTAGATGTTTTTGATTTCTACTCTCAGAAGCCCCAGCCAATATGGCCAATGACAAGAGATTATGGGGGTGATACTTGAAATATGTACTGGGTGAAAACTTAACTAACCTATTTGTGTATATATGGTATTTTACAGAAAGGAAAGCACAGATCTCCATTCTGAAGGATTTTTTTTTTAAGACACAAGGAGAGCAATGAACAGTGAAGGGAATGGAGGCAAGGTAAGCCCAACAAAAGATGGTTATGTCAATTAACATGTAAGCTTACGATCAAACAGATGTACCTGCTTGTATATGAAAAAAAGCCAAGTTTTTCTTGTTTTGTTTTGTTTGTTTGTCTGAAACCATTTATAACTGCATCCTCTGAAAGAATGACTGGACACACTTCAATCTTCAATTCAGTCTCCCTCTGTAAAGTTTACACTGTGGGTCTGTGGTGAACTATGCAACAGGGTTCCATGTCAAGTCTGCCATAGCAGAAACGCAACCCTTAGAATTTTAGTGCTATATACTACAATGTGGAGTTCATACCTTATGCAAACACTAGGTGTTGTTTAACTTTGCTTCAGTCAGCCCACTGCTATAGGAGAAGCGATGTTTTTCTGTTAGCTGGAACAAAAACTATGCTTGATTTAACCCTGATTTCAGTTTCAGGAGAGTTTGCACATCATAATATTGCTCCTTCTATTGTCATTATGTCTCTTTTGGAAATCTGAACTATATACAACATAACCATCTCCTGTTTCCTTTGAAAGTTTTCAGCAGAATAGACACTTATGACAAGTAAATTGGCAAGAAAACATTTAGAATGCTTATAATTTTCATGTTAAATCATACTTCTAAAATAGACACCCCTCCCAATTTTGCAGTTTTTATAGGAAAACATTTGGGGAGTACGTTTCCCTTTTGAGAAATAAAGGAACAGGATAATTGCTGAGCTGCACTGAAGCATTTGGCAGAAAGCTGTGCACAGCCTCAGAGATCCTCCCTGTGGTAAATTTTACTTTTTATTACAAACCTTGAAGCTACTATTAGTTGGTAATAAAATATTAGCCTGCCAAAGAAAGGGCCCTTATCTTGTCACTAGGCCAATCAGAAACTTAGATTTCATATACTGCAGGAGCTGGTGCTAGAGATGGTGAGATGGAAGGTTAAATTCAAAATGGTACCTTTGTACTTTGGGAGATAAGAATATAAATCAATGTGGAAGCCAGATGGGGAAGGAGCAGCCTTGAATCCCATCTTGGGACAAAGGTGGCATACGCATTCAATTTTTTTTTAAAAAAAGGATATTCTGAATGGGCTGAGATAGAGAGAATGGAAGTCTCAAGGTCAGAACTTGGAAAAATTAGGTTTTTTGGACTCCAACTGACAGTATGCCACAACCAACCTGGTCAGTTCAGTTGCTGACTTAGAACCAGACCAGGAATATATACAAAATAAGGTGTGGCAAACAACAGGAGCCCTGACCCACAGGCAGCCTGCTGCTACTAACACCTGAGGTGTGTACACATTGCACAAATATAGCAATTAGTTACCACCTGCCATTGTTTCATCCAACGGACTCCTTCGATTTGTAATTTTGATGAGGCACTTGAAATATTCTAAGGTATTTAGAATGAATCTAATGATTTTTTGAATTGCTTGTTTGATGTTCTCTGGCAGAGGATTCTAAGCCCTTCATCAAAGTGCAAATCCAGTGATTTCATATGGAGATAAAGTTAAGACAACCAGTATGGTGGAGTGATTTGAGCATTGGATTATGACCCTGGAAACCAGGGTTCAATTCTCCACTTGGCCATGGAAACCTACTGGGTGATCTTGGGCATGTCACACACTCTCAGCCCCCAGAAAACCCTGTGATAGGTTCATCTTAGGATCACCATAAGTCAGAAATGACTGGAAAGCACAGCAACAGCAACAGTCAAAGTTAAATGTTTTAATTGTACAATGTGGATGTTCTCCTACTTCTGTGCTTTTGAAAAATTCTACTTTTCCTTTTCAAACTGTATGGGAGAGGCTGTCCCTGTTTAAAAAATGTAGTTGTCTTCATTCCTTCAAATGCTTCTGAGCTCCAGCATAGGCCCCAGAGGCATTATGTGGACACTGAGAAAGAAGGTGATGCAGCAGCTGCTTCTCTTGGTTCTTGGCTTGGTGCTGGCAGCTAATGCCCTTCCTACACTCCCTAGTAAGATTTTGAAGGCCCCAACTAGAGGAGAAGGGCAGCAAAATGATATTTTTCCAGCGCCTAGCACCACTATTATACTTCCTACTAAGTTTGCTTTGATCCCTCCTAGGATGCTGTTGGAGAGGCACACCTGGGTGACTCCTGTCCAGACCCCATCCTATGATTATGCTTCTTAGTATACTTGTTAGGGCTCAGGCTAATGGAGAAGTCCACCAAGAAAATGCTTTCCCAGGGACCATCACACTATAACATGCCCAGTAAGCTTGCTAGTGCCCTCACTAAATCCATATTGGATAAACAACACTTGTCCTGACCTGGTGCAGTCCCATCAGAAGTAAAAAAACCCAATATATTAAGCTTCAACAGTGGATCACAGCCGAAACCACAATAATTGGCTACATGTTTCAACATGCCCCTAAATGATGATGATGACGATGACGATGACGATGACGATGACGATGACGATGACGATGACGATGATGATGATGATGATGATGATAATAATAATAATAATAATAATAATAATAATAATAATAGAATGAGTGTGTGTACGGAGTCTTCAGGTTCTGTCTTAGATGGTACTGCAGTCATAGAAATTGCAGACATTTCTGAATCCTTGCTAATCAGATCACCTCTGAGAGCCTTAGCCACATTGCTCATGTGACATTCCTTAATAGCTTCTTGACAAGAGGCTAGTGTTGTAACCCTCTTTACTGTGAAACTTTAATCATGAAAATCAACAGCAGAAGGTAATGATGACACTAGAATGTAATGATAGACAAGGTACCAGTGAAACAATATAAGTCTAGGTAAGTGGCCACTTGTTTTTGCCCTTTTTAATGGTAGATTGGACCTTTAAAGAGAGAGAAAGAGATGAGTAAGATCTAATGTGGTTATAGTGCACATGAAAGCTGCTTCTCCAAATGAAAATGTGAAGGGAAAGTCCTTCTGCAGACCCTACATGCTCTTAAAATCTTAAAACTTGCTCTGGAGGGCTGGGAACCTCTTCCCTTTGGAGAAGAGTTTTGCTGCTGACAGAGTTACAGGAGGAAGAAATGGTCAGATCCTCCTGATACTGCTGCAAGTGTCATGTTAGATTTATGCCAAACTACCCTTCATGAGACCATCAACTAATCCATGTGCTGTAGGCTATCGTTCAGAGGGAGGAATTGGCATACCACTTCTCAGTATTCCTTGCCCAAGAAAACCATAGGAAATTCATAGGGTTACCGTAAGTAACAGGCAACTTGAAATGCACATGCACACATACACAAACATGAACATGCACATCCTAATGTTGCAGGGCAAGTTTCTAAGGACCTCTTCCTGGAACATCAGGGCATATGCCACAGAGCCATATGGCACTGATAGAGCTGGGGTGAAACTTGCCACTTGATCATGAAATTCCAGTAATTAAACTGTACTAGATGAGAGTCGCAATGTGGGTCTTAAGCAATAGTGAGATTATTTTCTTGACTGTAATGCATACACAGGTTGATACAGTGATAGGTAATCCTGTATCCCTTTCTGAAATTAATACAAAATGACAGGAGAAGGCTAAGAATCTGAGCAAGGCAAAGCCTCACAATCAACACTATTATTGCTCAAGCACATCTTGACATAGAAATAAACAGTAAGGTGATTCATATATGTTGGGATGGGAGTGCAGCTTGGAAGTATCTAGTTACAAATAACTTGTTACTTATAATTAATTCATTTTTCCAAGACACAAGATATAACTATGTTACACGTAACTTAGCTGCTTCTGCAGTATAACTCTAATCTGATAAATGGGATTGTAATTACTTGTTTCAGCCTTTCATCTGTGACTATTACTGAAGACAGAGACTCTATAGGTGGGCAGTTCCCTAGCACAGTAGTTGGGAGTCGACCTGTGCTAGATGGAGTTGCAGACCTCCAGAAGCAACAATACATAGTTTGGGGGGTGTTCCTGGATTCATCACAATCAGAATGGGCCCTTAGAGAACATGTGTTACCAGCTGCAACAGGGATAGCTTGGTCACTGTAGAGTATGTGCTGGTAATCTTACATCTTGATTACTGTAATGGACTGTGTCTTCACCTTCCTTTTGTTTAGTCCAGAAGTGAAAGCTGGTGCAGAATTCTTAAAAGTCATCTCTTTGTCTGGGCTTATCAAAATTGACTGTGCTGCCTACTTCCGAAGGCTGATTTGAAGGGGTTGCACTGATAATTGCTTTCATCAGTTGTTTAGTCTATGTGTTTTAATGTTTAGATTTCAATAGATTTTTTTTCAATTTTTTTTACTTCTCATATATAGATTCAAGATGTTATTAGACGCAGGAAATGATATGGACATACATTAAGTAATCAAACAACAACTATTTTCAAAGAGGAACTTCCCAAGCTTTCGGGAAGGAGAGGTATATTTTGTGATTGTATTCAGTCTCACAGTCACTTAACTATCCAGAAGAACCAAAAGAATCTGCACTGTATGATACTTTCCTTCCTTCAGTGGTAGGTGGTTGCTTCCATTTGAATGGCACAGTAAGTCACCTCTGGTTTTAGTTTAAACTTTTTAGCTACAGGATGATAAACCTCTTTAGGGGGTCAGTTCAGCACCTTGAGCAGTTCCTTTCAGGTTTCTCCTAACACCAAGAATGAGTTCATTACTTCATTGACGTGGAAGCCACTAACCACCACTATATGTCTCACAAGATGTCTACAACTTTACATGGAAATCAAGGAGGTTGAATTGCCTATAACATCTTAAAACTCATTGCATATCAAGAGGTAATGGCACCATTACCTGTCTCTTTCCCTGGTATTAGGAAAAACTGAGCTGCTACATGCAAGGTAAGAAAATCCTCACAGAAAGTAAGTGTGAGAAAAGAATGACCACTTTTCCTTGTTGTTGTGGATTACTGAAAGGTTCCTTATGAGCACACTGATTTCTTTTCACTGTTTGCCAAGTTTAATAGCAAAACTAGAGTCAATCACATTTCCAACAAGCCAAAGTAAGCCAGTATTTGGTTGCTTTCTGTCCATTATGTATAGAAGGCAAAGTGTGTGTGTGCGCGCGCGCGCGTGTGTGTGTAACTTTGCAGACATTCTTGGCAACACCTTTCTGTCATAGTATTTCACATCCCAATTATGACCCCATAGCTCTTTTCACCTTTCCCCCAGCTTCATGAAACTGGGAAATTATGTGAATCACTTTCAGGCTTCCAAGCAGCTTAAGGCTGTTCAGAACATGAAATCAGATGGCAGTGGGGTATATATATATATAAATGAAAAGATGGATTTACATGGTTTCAGTCATTTATCATGGATAGTGAAAAGGAAGCATGGCCTACTAAAAGCCATATTTATGTTCTAAAGAGCTCACTAAAATGATTTTTGTCTGAAGGTAAACGGCTTGCAGTCACTTGTCTGAAAGAGATATAGAAAAATTTAATGGAAAGGGATTCCAACAAGTCTCTTTCTTATTTATAGCTGGCAAAATACTGTCTCGCTTAAAGTTATTTAAAAGTAATTAGGTACATTTATAGTTCCAATCCCACAAACTGTTATTATTCATTTCTTTACTTTCCCACTTCTTCAAAGGGATTAATATGGTTACTTCATGTGTGTGTGTGTGTGTGTGTGTGTGTCTGTATATATATAAAATATTGCAAAGTGCTGTTCTTGACAAAAGACTCTCCTCCCATCTCCTCTTTCATTACCTCAACCCATATAATAGAGCAAAATGCCATGCACACGCCAGCACATGAATCATATGAGGTTCTTCTTCTATCACCATTTCCAGAACTGCAAGAGGAATGAACTTATCTCTAAGTTAGATACATAATATAATGCAGTTTATACTCAGTTATTTGGGAAAATTAATTTCAAGTAAGTAGACATTTCATAGAATCTTAAAGTTGGAAGATACCACAAGGGTCATCTAGTCCAACCCCTGCCATGCAGGAATACATAATTGAAGTACTCCTGAATTTTACCGCTCAAGGAGCAGCGTCTCTAGTTACTATTCTCTGTAATGGTCAGTAGCATTTATTACTTTATACTGGACAAAAAACGAAAAGAAAAGAAAAAGACCCAATTCAATTCACTTCTAAGGTTGGAGAGGGGCCACTTCTTGGCCTTACAAACTTCTATCCTTTTCAGTTTTTCATTGACATAGTCCCCAGTTGCATCCTGCTTCTTTGTCACATGAAAGTGTGACCAGAAGGTCATAAGAATTCAACTGGATCTAACCCCAAAACTCTTCTAGCCCAACATTCTGTTTCTACACTGATTAAACAGATGTGTCTTGGAAGCTCACAAATATGACCAGAGCCTGGAAGTAACCAGTTACAATTAACTAATTACTTGTAAGTCATTTGCTTTTTTCAAGACTGAAGGAATTACCTGCCTGGATTTGTGTGGTGAATGATGCTGTAGGGGAGGGTAGGAATTTGATATCATCCATGTGAGAAATCAGAGTGTCCTGCATCTGGTACAAGGTACCAGAATGCTGCATGTGATGGAGGCAGAGTCAGAGGCTATTTAAGACCTGCTTGCACCTTCACATGCCTCTTTGGATCTCCACAGTGCAGGAGTCTAAGATATTGTGACCTAGAGTGAGTTGTTCAGCCTGTTTGTGTTGATCAACAGAGACTGGGAGGACTTTGTCCCACACTGTTTCTCTCACTTTTATATTTACATTTGGTGGTGATGGGGTGGGGTTACTTCTTGGATTTTCTCTTGTCTTTACGATTTATTTTGGGATTGTCTTGCTGGGGCCAATGCTTTTAGGTGGCAGTGGGTGGCATGGCTGCTGCCCCTTAAGGCTTTACCTTTGGATTAGCCCTATTGGACTGGAATTTATTTTTAGTTTGTGTGTCCTTCTTCCCCCATGAGCATCTTCCTTCTCCCCATTCCCTTAGTTGAGTTGGGGTGTATAGGCATGTGTATGTTTCTTCTTGGTTGTTTGTTTGTTGTTGTTGTTGTTGTTGTTGTGAGTGGGGTGTGCACACATGTTGACTATGTATTTCACCTGGTTGGGGAATTTGGGTAAGTCGGGTTCTATTTTTGCTTGTTTGTGTTGGCTGGACATTTGCTTGGTAGGACACGTATGTGGGATTTGACTTTAATCTGGGCTAGCTGAGTGAACACTAGGCCAGCTAAACTGTGTTGAAACCAACTCCCATCCACTTTAAAGATTGGGATTATTTAGGATTACTCTCATACTGATCTAACTTTGTGCTCACATTTGACTGTATCCTTTTTCTGAAGGAGGTTTGAGTCTGGCATAACTTAACTTCTCCCTTACCCCAACCTTTCTCTGACTTCTTTGTTTTTTATTCTTCTGCCAACAGATCTTAGCTAGCAGAGCTGCTCTGCCATAATTTTGATCTGTCAGCAGATCTCTGACATTAGCTGGCTGAAGAGGGTTCTGTTGGCAGAAAAGCATTTTGACCACTAGAAAAGGTTTATGACAAATCCTATTCCCATATATCTGGGACATTTTCGAGTTCAAAATATGCTGCTAGTTGTTTGTTATAGTCAGTGGACTGCAACCTCACTCAGTAGTGGAGAAGGTGTATCACATAGTTCAAGTACTGGCTTGATTATAAGGTAGCTGGGAGGAGAATGTGTTTTTTCCAGGAGGCTTGAACAATTCAGATCTGTTTTTTTTAAGCAATTGGAAGGGAAATGATTAAAATTATATCTGTGGCTGTAGCTACCTTATTTTATAAAATAACTTTTTAGGTTCTGAATAAGACCGAAGGGCAACTGCCCACTTCCAAGGTAGTTCTGTAGCAGTTGAGGTACACAGAAGAGAAGAGGGGGAGTGGGAGGGGACATGGACTAATAGCCCAATTCATTTTTGCATGTGGTCATTTAAACATCTCCTCTAGCTCTGGGGTTCTTTTCAATAACTGCTTTCTTGTATAACAGCTAAAGTATTGGAAAGGACCAAGGAACCAGTTTTAATTCCCCACTCAGACTGTAATTTTCATGTAACTCACCGCATCTGAGGTGACAAGAAAAGGGCGATGTAAGCCAGCTCCTTGAAGGAAAGGAAGGGTATAAATGTAATAAATAGCAAGTATTATTGTCATTGGGAAATGGGATGAATATTGTTATCCCTCCTGGAAACCATAGCTTCACTCTGTCTTGGCTGGGGGAACATGTTGCTTGGATATGCAGTCTATTGTATTTCCTTTACTTGTTCTTGGTCTGTTTAGTCCTTCTGATAACTTAAAGAGACAGCAGAATGTGCACTAGGTCAGAGAAAGCTGTCTTCGCTGAGTTCAAAGCCCTCTCAGCTGATAGGTGTTGGAAATGACTTAAGATTCCTCTTGCCTTGAGCTCTGACTATGACCACAGCTGTGGTTGGAGGAGGTTTGGATCTGGTGTAACTCAGGCCATTTCCAGACTAGACTGTTATAGTGCTATTATTCCACTTTCAACATCCTATGGAATCCAGGGGTTTGCAGTTGAGGGAGGGGCCAGCTGGAAATGGCCTCAGCTTCTCCTTTAGCACATCTCTTCTCCACCTCTTTTCTCATTCTTCTGATATCAGATCTTAGCCAGAAGAGGGTGTCTGCTGGCAGATCTGCCTGTCAGAAAAATCTCAGACCAGCTGGAAAATGCTGTTTCTCCTCCTATTTCTTCCACTTCGAGGAGACTTCTGCAGAAAGAAGTAGTTTGTGTTTAATAACATTACCTTAAACTTAGGCTGCAATCTTATACATATACTTTTGGATGTATCTATGGAGTTGTTTTGTAAATTGTGAATTCCATAGGTAAATTCCTAAGGCTGCCAATCAAGCCATAAAATGTGTGCTGGTTCCAACTTAAGCTTCACTTGATCTGTAGAGGTAAATAGCTCAGAATGTGCTTTCCTGTGCTATTTGTCCTTTATCCAAAAATTTCTGATGTCCCTTGCAGATAATTTCCCTCTGCAAAAGCTGGAGGAAAGAATCAGCAACCTAGACCTGATCTTACTCAACAGGGAGGAATTGGTCACTGGAATCAAAGTAGCTAGTACTTCAGGGGGAAAAGTAAAACTAGAATTGGTGATTGTAGGACAGACCAAAGAAAAGCATAGTCAAACATGAAGCTTGGATTTCAGGAAAGGTGATTTTATTAAGCTCAGAGAAATACTGGGCAGAATCCCATGGATGGAGATGCTAAGTGAAAAAGATGCTCAGCATGGGTGGGATTTCATGAAGAAGTAGTTGCTAAAAGTATAATTATAAACAATTTCATGGAAGAAATAAAATGGGAAAAAGCCAATGTGGCTGCACAAACATGTGAAGAAGAAAAAAGTATGTATATAGAAGGGAAGAAAGGACAAATTACCAAGGAAAAATACAGAAGTGTGACCCAAGCTTGCAGGAATAATGTAAGGAAAACTAAAGCTCAAAATGGGCTGACAAAGCTAGGAAAGTAGGAAGCAATAAGAAGGAATTTTTCAAATATGCTTAAAGAAAGAGCATGACCAGTTAAATGTGGGATCACTGTTCAGCAAGGATGGTAAAATGCTAACAGATCACAATGAAATGGCAGAATTGCTAAATAACTATTTTGCTTGATTGTTCTCCCCAAAAAAGAAGTGTGTGCTTCTGTGCCTCAGCAGAGACTTTGGAGAATAATCTGGATTGTAAAGAAGTTAGGAGTCGCCTAGTTAAGCTAAACGAGTTCAAATCTTCTGGACCATATGACATACATCTCAGAGTATTGAAGGAGCTTGCTGACATACTTGCAGAACCACTCACCATCATTTCTTGTGAAATCTTGGAGAACAGGTGAGGTACCAGAGGGTTGGAGATGAGGAAACATTGTTCCTCTCCTCAAAAAAGGCAAAAAAAAAAAAAAAAAGATCCAGGAAACTACAGGCCATTTAGCCTGACCTCAATACCAGGAAAAATATTAGAATGGATATACAGGAGTTTGTCTGGAAGTATCTTGATGACAATGCAGTGATCAGTAGGAGTCAGTGTGGGTTTCTCTAGAACAAATACTGCAAAATTAATCTTATATTTTTTAAAATTTGGTCACTAGATGGTGGGAATACTGTAGATGCCATTTATCTATATTTCCTCAAAGCATTTCATAAGATCCCCCATAATAGTCTGGTTAGCAAACTTTATAAACATGGAATAAATGGAACCACCATCTGGGCCATCGAGTCTAATCCCTCATTCAGGGGCTCATAAATGCAGAATAGATGGATTTGTAATTGGTTAGAAAACCATATTCAGAGGGTTATCTTCAATGACTGCACTTCAGACTGGAAGGAGGTTCAAAATAAAACACCTCAGGTTTCTTTCTGTCCTAGGGCTAAAATTCTTCAACATTTTTATTAATGACTTAGAAGACAGGGTAGATAGAATCCTCATCAAGTTTGCAGATGTTTCAAAACTGGGAGAGGTAGATAACACATTGGAAAATAGGTACAGAATATGAACCTAGATAAACTAGAAAACTGAATAGAAGTTAATAAAATGAAATGCAACAGAGACAACAAGTTTGTCAGAGGGATAATGGATGATGGTGACTACACAAAAACCTCGGTAGGACCTCCCTCTAGCACTGAGCTCTGGCAGAAACAGTTTACCAGAGTCAAGTGTTTAGAAAATCACCATGTAGCAGAGTTTACTCACACAGCTTAGAAGCGTCCCAGCAGAGTAGCAGCAAAGCCCTGAAGCCAGGAAGAAAAATAACTCCCACGCAATGTTATCTTCCAACAGGAGGCATTTACTTTCCAGTTACGATACATACAAATATATACAGTCCTCCAACGGAATTTCAGCACAGCATGTGAAGATATGGATCCAACATAGCCTCCGGCTGCTCTATCAGACATCAAGAGGGCTCAGTTGGCTAGAATACACCCCCTCATATACATACATTTCTGATGCAATTCCAGCCAATGTTGCTAGATCCCATGTATGATGCAACCTTCTCCCCTGGTTACACAACCCAGTGACTCATGCAGATATTACATGGGATTGCATCATCCACTGTCTTCCCCAGGTGCAAATCTTAATGTACATCATATATATTTTATTTGGACTTAGGTTTTGTCCAACCTTTCCTGACAAAGTTAATAAAATGAAACTCAGTAGAAACAAATGCAAAAGTCTACATTTAGACCTCCAAAACCTAAATGGATTGGTATAGCATGGGAGTTAAATGGCTCAGCAGTACTACATGTGAAAAGAACAATGGGATGATTGTTGATCATAAGTTGAGTGTGACCCAGCAGTGTGATGCTGCAGCAAAGAGATGAATGCTATTTTAGCCTTCATTATTCATTACTCGTTATCTTTATTATTTGAAGCATAGTTTCCAATCTGAGGGAAGTAATAGTTCTACTATACCCTTCACTCTTCAGGCCTCAAAGGGCCATATTTTAATCTAGGTGCCTTATTTTTGGAAGGATATAGACAACTTGAAGAAGGTTTAAAAAAGGGCAACAAGGATCATAAGAGGTATGGAGAACAATACATATGAGGAAAGGTTAAAGGAGCAAGGCATGTTCAGAGAAGACTGAAGATGGGTGACTAAGTTGCACTCTCTAAATATCTCAAGGGTTGCCACAGATAGGAGCGAGCAGGTTTGGTCTCTGTTGCCCCAGCTGGTAGGATCAGATCTAGTAGTATTAAGTTTCAGGAGGGTAGATTTCAACTGAACATTAGAAGGGACCTCTCAACATTAAGAACTTTCTATGATTCTGCAATTCTTATGTGAAACCATGAAACAATGGACTAAAGAAAAGAATCTGTACCACCAGTATCCCTAGAGGATCAAGATGCTAAAAAACAAAACAAAAACAAATTATGCAGGCCCCTTTGTATGTTTCATTCCAAGCAAGTAAGGTAAATCATTTTGAATGTTGAGAATGTTTATTTTAAACTGTGCAAGAGTTTGCCCCAAACAAATCACATAATAAATATGTCGGCGCTGATAAATTACAGTGCTGTGTATATTGTACATAGTATGTAAGGCTTGTTTCCTGTCTCCCTGGATCATCATAAAAATAGGATACTGCTTTTCTTAAAGAGGGTGGTAGAGAACCTTTTAAAATAATTCCCACAAGCTACGGTAAGTAACTATCAGCTTAATCCTAAATTAATGTGCCATGTCTGTGCCTGATGTCTGAAAGAGCAGAAACAAAATTTCATTTTGAAGAGAGGAAAACCGTATCATTGTGCCTAGGTAATTATTATCATGTCTCTAGTTTTTATTTATTTATTTTGTATTATCAATAATTGTATTTTTCTCTCTATGGTTGCATTATACAAGTTTGAGATCAAAGAGTATTTAAAACAATGGCAGCATTTTATGGCCTCTTCTTTAGTTTTAGCATTCCTTTTTGTGGCAAGTAGCACGATTCAGTGCTGTGATCTCAAGCCAGACTTCTCAACACCTTCATTTTAATAAGCAGTTTACGAGGTAAGCTGAGGATCCAGTGGCATGCCAAACCACTGGAAGAGCTAGTGTGGTAGTTAGATTGTTGAGATCAGGACTTGGAATATCCAGGTTCCAGCTCCCACTCAGCCATGAAACTCATTTGAGTGGCCTTGGGCCAGCCCCTGTCTCTTAGACTGATTTACTTCACACCATTACTATTAGGTCAAAGTGGGGGAGACAGAACAAAATGGACTTCTTTGAGCTCGCTAGAGGAATGGTGAAGTAGAAATGTAAGAAACAAGCAAACAATTATGCAGTGATGTAGACTTGAGTCAACTGACTTGGGCTCAAGTCAGACTCAAGTCACTTTAATGACTCAACTTGAACTCAGTTTGGCAATAAATGACACACTGACTTGCTGCTCTTGGATCAGTAACATAACACATTCATCCATAAGCCTTAAAACTTTGAACAACTCTTCCATCTCTTCTTGCCTACTGGTCACATGATGATCTGTCTCAAGCCCAAAGCTTGGACCATTTCTCAGAGGGGAACAGCAAACATGTTAGCCAACAGGCTTGGGGCAAGGTTGGGGTCTGCTCAGCAGCCAGTCTCCTCTGCATCTCAGAGGAGCCTTCTAAAACTTTTCCTAAAAGAAGAAGGCATGACTCATGCCCAGAGCACAGGGAAGGATCCTTCTTTCTAAAGCTTTTGAAGCTTCAATAATGGGGAGTAAGAAGAATGCTATTCCCCACATCAGAAACTGGCTTCCAGATTTGAGACTTGTCTTGAATGTATCTTGCAAGGACTTGAGACTTGAGAGTTAAATACATCTCAGCAATTATATGTGTGTGTAGGGGTTGCCATTATGGTGCCCGGCTTTTCCCCTGAACTATATATCACTGTGATGCATGTGAAGCTTGCCCAAGCATATAGTCATACATTCCAGGAATCACTAGCTGTCTAAGCCCCCAAACAAGGTGGCTGTTGATTCCTCAGTGGTGGGACAAAGTGCCTCCCCTACTTGGGCTGTGGTCCACCAGTGTAAAAAAAAAATATGTAGGATGGAGTAAGACCTTGCCACTGTAACACTGCTCCCCAACCCTTATTCATTCAGTCTGTAAAGGAGTGTGTTCTTCTTGTAGCACATCATTCCACCTAGACTTGTAGGCATGTAAACAGCTCTTCCAAAAGGGAGTGTGAAAAGGGAGCATCACATGCTGTAGACTGTTAAAGGAAAACTGGTTTGCTTGACATCAGCAGCGAGCTGCTCATCATATCTTTAATTTTAGTGGGGAGGAGAAAGGAGACTCTCTTTCCTGGACATTGCTAATGGGAGGAATGCATAGCTTAATCACAGCACTTAAAGAAGGAAGCAGGCTTATGATATGCTCTGTTCCTGCTGGCTCACTCCCTGGCCCTCTGTTATCCTTTCGTATATAGCTCTTTGTATTCCACCCCAGTGTCCAGTTGTGAGACATGTACAGCTGATAATATTTTTAAAGTCTTTCAAATGAAGACTTTAGGCTTCTGAAATGATGGATTTGAATCTGAATGAGATACATTCCAGAAGGGCTTTCATTAACAATAATCCTCTCATAGCAAAGTGAAGAGGAATAGGAATGAGAGAGCTAAAATGTAAGAGAAATAGGAAGAATTAATACCCTATTAGCAGCCAAAGAAGAGATGATACTCCAAGAGAGTCATTCTGGAAGTGAGGGGAGTATTGAACCAACCACACAGTGCTTCAGTCATATGGGAGAAACATGAATATGGGGCATGGGAAGGATGAGGACAGCTAGTCTGTCCTATCTGACCTTCCTTGGAGCTTGACCTTCATACTGTCCGCTACAATGTCCTTATGGAGCTCTCCATTCTGGGGAGGAGGTTCCTACAACTTCTGCTTCTGCCAGATGGTCCTGGCCCAATGCCTCCAGCACCCCATGACAGGCTTTGTGATAGAACAGAGTAAATGAAATGAATGCATGAATATGCCCAATTCTGAAAAGAAAGGTTACTGTGAGGAAGACAAAATTCTGCTATAAAAATAGATTAGGGATGCAGATCCTTGCTGGCTTCATTCTAACATGTGTGAGTGGGAAACCATCTAAATTGCTTCCTTATCTGAAGATTGCAAGATATTTTCACCTGTTTTGAGTGTGAATTCTCACTGTTGCCAGAGTGATTTTTATACAAACTATACAAGTGCTCCAGACTGTGAAAGCTATGGAAAACTACAGTGCTTGTTGCATGAACTGTTAAAATGTCAGAGTATGTAGATGACTTGTTTTTTTATCTTTTTTCCCTCAATCGTCCTGCTTTCTGTGCTTGCTGCAGGCATGCATTTTGCTTCACAATGGGGGAAAAAGGTAGTTCTGTGCATAGATTTTTTTTCTTACCTGAATAATGAAACTTCAGTGAATAAAAGTGCTCCTTGTTTTGTTCTCCTTCTTCAGGTAGGAACCCTCAGGGAGGCTGGCTATTTGTCCAAAGTTTCGAAACAGACTGTTTTATCAATATTAAAAATTTTGCAAATATTCTTCAGATCTACTATACGCAATAGTGGATAAAATTTTCTCCCAGTCCCATCAGCTGGTGGTGGACTAATGGTCCACAGAAACTCCAAGGGAAACAGCAAGCAAGGAGGGGAAAGTCTTTGCTTACAATGACCAGTGCTATGTTATGGGGCATTTTTGTGTCAGGGAGATTTCTCATGTCTAGCTCCAGAAGCCCCAATCCAATCGGCAGCACTAATAACCTAGAGTTAAGCCCATCATGCTATATGAGGGGTGGCCCTATGGGATCTCTTGGCTATGCTACAAGGAGAATAGACTCACTGGCCCCATCCTCTCCACCACAGGCAGGATAGTCTGCCCAGCAAGCAGGGACCTGGGTTTGTGAGTTGCATAAAAACAAGTAGAATGATAAGACTGATGAACTTCTGCTACAGCTGCTGGCAATTTATACTTTTTACAGGTTTGCTTCTTGATAGTTAGGATAGTTGGTCTTTTATCAGTGAGGATCAGTAGTTAAGACTGGATCTCTCACCAGCTGGAAATCTCTCTGTGTGTTTGAATGAGATACCTAATAGAGCTTGGAGAGGAAAATAAAAACTGTCACCAATTGAGGGAATGTCTAGGGAAAATGATAGAAAAAGTGATTGGCAGATTGGGAGAAGACCGAATGTTTCTAACTGAATTTAGATAAACCTCCAGAGGGCAGATTTGAGGGCACTCTAGAGCTTTCTGTTTGTCTCTCCATTTGTTCTATTTCTGTACTTGTAAATAAAGCAAATGTGATAGTTTGTGTTTTCAGGATTCTTTCAAAGAGCTTGGGAAAGTTCCTTTCTTGGACTACAGCTCCCAGAAATCCTATGGCCATGCTGATGGATGGTTCTGGAAGCTGTAACCCTAAAAAGGAACATTTCTCAAGCTCTCTTACGTTCACACAAAAGGAGATAAACGCTGTAGTGCTTCCAGCGGAACTGTGTACTATTTGGAGGAACACATCACTCTTCCATTGTGAAAGACTCTGTTGTTGTTCTTCAGCTTGAATGTTAAGTTGGAGAGGAAGAAGGGATATTATAGTAGGATATCGCTTATGAATGCTACATCTTTGAAACCGTCTAGGAATAACCACCTTTTCAGCCAAAGGCATTTTCTTATGTTGACAATCAGCGTGTGAGACTCCTCATGTTGTGTCAGGTGTCATTGCTTTTGAGCCTCATCTTGGCACGATGGAATGGAAGGGAAAACGTAACATCTGCATAAAAAATAAACGGATGCCACAGCTCTGGTACAGATAGAAAATGCTGCAGTGGAAAGATATGCAAAGTGCAACATCCCCAATGAGAGAAGCCCAGTGTATCCTTCCTGAGCCAGCCTGAAGGAAGCATGGTAGTGGCATCTTTGAGTGTGCTATTGCTTTAGGCTCTGGTTTATGTTTAATTGTCAGCACAAACGTTGGGCGACATTTCATAATAAACTATTCAGAACTGCAAAGGAGCAATTAGTGCTCTTATGGGGAAAATGTTGCTCTGTGTTCATCCAAAAAGGCCCCATAGGAGTCCTTTGAATGGCTCCTGCTTGACATAAGTCGTTGTCACAAAGAAAACAGCCTGTCCTTATCATTCCGAAGCTTTGGAGTAACAATACAAGTATCTTCCTCATTTGCAAATGAATGCCAGCTAACAGGGGAAAATGAGAACAAATAGAGCTCTCCATCTACTGCCGCCTTTGGCTATTGAGTATTTGTCTAATTCTAGATGTGTTCTTCAATGCATAACACACATCCTTGGGCATTATTAACAGAAATACACTGTTAGCAGAGACTGGGCATTGTTTTCTGCAAGAAGTTGCTTTAAATAATTTTCATAGGGTGCCTTCAAGTCATTTCTGACTTATGGTGGCCCTAAGGCAAACCTATTGTGGGTTTTCTTGGCCTCCTTTTTCAGAGGGGGTTTGCCATTGCCCGCCTCTGAGGCTCAGGGATTTTGGCTTGCCCAAATAGGTTTCCATGGCTGAGCAGGGATTTAAAGCCTGCTCTCCCAGAATCCTTGTCCAACACTCAAACCACTATGCCATGTTGGCTCTCTTTAAATAATATCATGCAGTAATTTTTCATTGCCTGGCTTGCTATTCATTTTCAGTCTCCAATACAATAATAGTTCAATTGTGTAGGGTCACCACTTGATTATTTTTTCCCCCTATACATTTTGGAAAGAAAATCCAAATTATAGAACAGGAACATATAATCTAGTGGAGACTAAGTAGTTCTAGGTTGGGGCAGATTCGGGATGAGTAATTGTCTTGATAGTTATATTTCACTCAGGGATATAAAAAATACACTAAGGACCTTTCTGCACTAGACCATTATAGTGCTATCATTCCACTTGCAACCTCCTATGGAATCCTGGGGTTTGCAGTTTAGGGTGGGGCATTTAGAATTCTCAGCCAGAGAGTTCTTTGGTGAAAGTAGAATAAAAGCACTGTTACAGTGTAGTGCAGAAAGGCCCTTAAATTTTTTCATCCTCTTGGAAAAGAGTATCTTCACAGATTGAGTCATCCTGTCAAAGAAATAGTCAAGTGCCACAAGACATGTCTTGTTTGGGGACTTTATTTATTTTGGTAAAAAAATTCATTTGTTCAAGCTTGATTTTTATGTGAGAATTCCTTTGCACAAAAAATAATGTATTTTGAACAAGGTCTAGTGTTGTCTGACCCAAAATGTGACAGTTCCATAAAAATAAAGGGGAATTCTTACACAAAACAAGTTCTTTTGTGCAATTTTTTTCACAAAGCCCCAAAATTAGTGAAATCAACCAAAAATGAACAAAAGCCCTCTAAATATCAACCAATGGTGATAATGCTTTGAAATAATTTGAAAATTTTTTTTTCATATGATACTAAATTGAGTAAAGATTGACATTCCTATCTTCCTTCAGTTTCATGGAAGTGCATGTCATGGACAATGGGATAAAAACCAAATGAATGAATCATTCAGTCACTCAAGTACATGGGTGAATGAATGTGCTTGGGTGCCCTATTTAAGAGATCCATGACAGAAAAACAATCAGAAAATCCAGAACACTACAGAAAATTTCTTTTTGCTGGGTGAGCACAAAGGTCTTCCAGCAGAGAGATCAGCTGGCAGAAGAGCTCTCCGTATCCCCCCAAAAAGGTGGAGAAGGGGGTGTGTGAGGGAGGAACTGAATTATGATAAGTGGCACAAAGTTACACTAGAAACGTGACAATCCTCAGTAATTTCCAAGAGCTTGAGAGGGATATTGGATTCAATATAGTTTGAGTCTGAGAGGAATTTGGCCTCAGCATAGTTTCAGCTGGCCCAGAGTCAGCTCAACCGTCCAATGACTATTTTGGCCTGTTAAGATTGCACTCTAAGGCCATTTCTGCACGGGGCAAGGGAATCGCCCCGTGACGCTACTTACCAGACTTTTCGGCTCCCAGGTCCGGTCCACGCCGCTCTGGAGCAGTGCGTGCTCGTCGCTCCGCACTGCTCCGGAGTCGAAAATGGTGGCTTCCAGTTGGTCGAGGGTCTCCACCAACCGCTGAAGCTCACCAGCCTAAAGCCCACTCCGGCAGATCGCAGGCTCACATTGGTGCGAGCCTGCAAATCTGCACAAGGGAGCAGGCTCGCACTGGCGCGCTCCGTGCTTTTGAAAGACCTGCTTTAGTGGTCTTTCAAAAGCACGCTGGCCGACCACTTGGGATCATTCTGGAGAGGGCTGAGGTGCGGAACTACACTAAGTAGTCTGGATCCAGTCCGCTCCCAGGTGCAGACGTCCTCCCTGGAGGACGCTCTGCCCTGTTTTAAAAACCCCGTGTGGAAATGGCCTAAGTTATGCTTAGTGTAGAACCACTGCAATCAATAACGCCTAAGCGCATTGTAAATAACTTTAAGTTTCATGGAGTTCAATGAGTTTTCAAGAAATCTGGATCTAAGCCTCAGCTTCAAGCATACTGTGGGCTGAACCGTTCTGAGGTCAAGATACCATAGAATGTGTTAGGAGAGGAGGGAGTACCCTAATTCTAAGGTCTCATTTTTAATGAAACAAACTTAAGGTTTCATTCAGAATCAGTAGCTGTCAGAACTATGTTAGAACTGCTGTTGCTCAAAGCAGTAGAATAAAATCTTTCTTCCGATGAGCTCAAGGTGATCATTGTTTTCCTCTTCTCTTTCCAACAACTTTGTGAGTTACTGTACATTTTTACAACAATCTTGTCTGAAAGAACAAGTGGTCAAGGTCATGCACTGAGTTTCCTGGCTCCGTAGGGACTTGAACCAAGATCTTCTAAGTAGAAATGGGAAGAATATTCAAAAATACTGAAAGAAAAAAACCCATGTTTTGCAAGTATTGAGAAATCCTAACAAGAAGAATTCTGATCTGATGAGAATCACCACAGTTCAGGTCTTACACAGAATTTTCACATGGAAAATAATATTCCAGTGCAGAAATATTAATTCCTGCATAGAAAATGTTTTTTTATAAAGAAAGGGATATAATTGAGGATTTCTTCTGTGTAAAATCCAGACATGGTTGATTTGCATAGAAAAAAAATGTGTCTAGAAACCAGAATGTTGTTGTTGTTATTTATTTGTGTTTTCTTTTTTCCCCCAATATTGGAACTCAAAGCAACTTATAACTTAAAAGAACAATACAATTTAAAAACATACAACAATTGAACATTAAAATAGAATTAAATCTCTGTATCATCTGTGCAGGAATTAATATTTCTGCATTGACATATTATTTTCCACACAGAAAAGTGTTTCCTGCACTGAAAATGCTGTTTTAATGAATTTTGTGCAGAAGAAATCACCAATTACAGCTTTTTTTCTGCACAGAAAACATTTTATGCACAGGAATTAATAGTTCAGTGGAGAAATATTATTTTCCATGCTGAAAATGATGTTTCCAGCACAGAAGATGCTATTTTCTGTGCAAACGATCCTTGTGTAAATTTTGTGCAAAGTACCTCCTGAATTGCAAATAGCCTTCAAATACTGTGTGGTTTTCAAAGATTTTCTTGCAGTGGGAAGAAAATTGCTGAAATTGCGCATTGCTGCTTTACAGCAGAAACTTCATAAAGAATTACATCCCTGTTGCTAAGTCCCAATATAATACAGATGCCACTACATTGCATTATTGACTGAACTCAAATCATCACAGGGAAGTTCTTTAAACAATTGCATCAAGTCAAGTTATGGGTCTACATTGTTCTTCCAAAACATAAATATACACTTCCATAGTTAGAGTAGTCCTACCACACCAGCCTTCAGCTGAAAGTGCACCCATTTGTCCATCTGCCAGTGTGCCTGCTTATTGTCCCATTGTGTAGAGACTAATCTTTAAAGTGAAACTCTAAGGATACCAACAAATAGTTATGGGGCAGGTTACAGGGACCACACTGCTCTCTTGTTAAGGAAACTCTAATGACTCCCAGACTGTTTCTGGGCACAATTTAAAGTGCTGGTTATGACCTATTGAGCCCTATATGGTTCAGGTCCAGGCTGTCTGGCAGATTGTGTCTCCCTGTATGGGCCTGGTCACACCCTGAGATCATCAGAAGAAGCCCTTTTCTCAATTCCACCAAGCACACAAGAGGGCCTTCTCGGTGGCTGCCCCGACTCTGGAACTCCTTGCCCAGGAAGGCCAGAATGGCTTCCTTTCTGCTATCCTTCTTTCAGCAGGCAAAACCCTTTTTATTCTAACAGGCTTTTAATACAGAAATTTTTTAAAGACTGGCAATGGGGTGCTGTATTGTTTTAAATTGTACTGTTTTTAATAGCTTTCTTATCTTTTTAATTGCATTTTATTCTTTTCAGTAGAGATTTTAAATGTTTTAATATTGTGAGTAGCTTAATTCTATTTTAATGTTCAATTTTTGTATGTTTTTAACTGTATTGCTCTTAAACTGTAAGCTACCTTGAGTCCCAATTCTAGAAGGAAAGTGAGATACAAAATAACAATAATAATGCACAATGAAAGTGCATAACTATATGGATGAAATCCTATAGGTTAATCCCAACTAGAGCAGATCCGTTGATTTAATTGTTCAGTCAACACATAAATAAATCTACTGGATCCAGAGAAGGATTGGCTGAGTGGATGAAGAGGGTAGTCACTGCCTCCTTACAACATGATAGACTCCCAATATGCCTAAAGGAGACAGCTGTGATTCTCTCTATAATGGATAATTATTGGCTGTTGTTCAAAATACCATTTTTGAGCAAGATATTAGAGCTTGTGGTAGCCTCCCAGCTCCAGTAGTATCTAGATGAAATGGATTATTTAGATCCATTTCAACCTGGTTTCAGGTCTGCTTGTGGGACTAAGACTACTTTGGGTGCTTTGGTGCATGACTTATGCAGGGAACTGGACAGGAAGAATGTGTCCCTATTAGTTCTGTTGGACCTCTCAATGATTTTTTGATACCATTAACCATGGTATTCTTCTGGGCCACCTTACTAGGATAGGACTTGGAGGCACTGTTTTGCAATGGCTCCCTTCCTTCCTGGAGGGGTGAACCCAGAAGGTAGTCCTAAAGGACTTCTGTTCTACTTGGCCATTGTCCTATGGAGTCCTTTAGGGTTTTGTTTTGTCCCTCATGCTTTTTAACATACACATTAAACCACTGGGAGAGGTCATCCAGAGTTTTGGGGTGTGATGCCATCAAAATGTAGATGTTGAACTCTGTCTCCTTTCCAACTAATTCTAATGAAGCTATTTCAGTGACCAGTGTCTGTCATCGGTACAGGTCTGGGTGATGGCAAAAAACTGAAGCTTAACTCAGACAAGACAGAGGTGCTCCTAATCAATCAAAAGACAGATCAGTGAACAGAGACTCAGTCTGTGTTAGGTAAGGTTACATTCCTCCTGAAGACACAGGTTTGCAGTTTGGGTGCACTCTCGGACTCAGATTTGAACCTGGAGACCCAGGTTTCTGCAGTGGCCAGGAGTGCTTTTGGACATCTAAAGCCTGTGAGTCTTAATAGACCACAAGCTGAACATGAGTCAGCAGTGTGATGCGGCAGCCAAGAAAGCCAATGCAATTCTCGGCTGCATCAATAGGACTATGGTGTCTAGATCGAGGGAGGTACTGGTACCACTCTGCTCTGCTTTGGTTAGACCTCATCTTGAATACTGTGTCCAGTTCTGGGCACCCCAATTCAAGAAGGACATGGTCAAGCTGGAGCAGGTCCAGAGGTGGGCGACCAAAATGGTGAGAGGCCTGGAAGCCAAGCCCTATGAGGATAGACTTAGAGAGCTGGGTATGTTCAGTCTGCAGAAGAGAAGGTTAAGAGGGGACATGATAGCCATGTTTAAATATTTGAAGGGATGCCATGTAGAGGAGGGAGAGGGCTTGTTTTCTGCTGCTCCAGAGACCAGGACAAGGAGCAATGGATTCAAGCTGCAGGAAAGGAGATTCCACCTGAACCTCAGGAAGAACTTCCTGACAGTCAGGGCTGTCCGGCAGTGGAATCTGCTGCCTCGGAGTGTGGTGGAGTCTCCTTCTTTGGAGGTTTTTAAGCAGAGGCTGGATGGCCATCTGTCGGGAGTGCTTTGAGGGTATTCCTGCATGGTAGGGGGTTGGACTGGAGGGCCCGTGTGGTCTCTTCCAACTCTACATTTCTATGATTCTATGATTCTACCAACCGCATCTGTTCCTTGAGATGTTGGACCACAATAGTCTATTTGGGGATGCCTTTGAAGAGTGTTTGGAAGCTTCAGCCAGTCCAAAGAGCTGCAGCCAGAATGTTAACTGGGGCAAGTTACAGAGACCATACTATGCCTCTGTTAAAATAGCTCCACTGGCTAGTGGTTTGTTTCTGTTCACAATTCAAAGATCCTTTTTGCACGGCGTTTCTTAAGCAAAAGGGCACCTTGAGTGTCGCGTAAATGTGAGGAGCGGTCTGCATGACGCACTCACATTTACGCAACGCTCAAGAGCATGACGCGAGCCGCTAATGGATTTTCTTATTTTCAGCTTCAAGCCGAAAATGCCGCGTGGTCATGCAACACTCAGGGGCGTGGAGCGCACTTACCTGCTGTGCGTAGCCTCCTGAGCCGCGCCAGTCGCTAGCCTTCAACTCCCAGGCTGCGCTGTGGTAGGAAGGGGCGGGGCGTGGGCTCGTGAGACCAACAAGCAGCTGTGGTGCCGAAGCAGCAGGGATGCCACAGCCTCTGCTCGCGCGATCCCTGTGCTCCAGCACCAAGAACAGGTAAGTTGCGGAAAGGGCCAAAGAGCTATTTGTGTATAGAGGCCTATATAGATCAAGTAAAAGCTATCTGGCAGATCTTATCTCCTCGTATGAGCCTGCCTGGGTCCTGAGATCATCAGGAGAGGCCCTTTTCTCATAAGCATGGTTGATGGGGACATGAGAGCGGTCCTTCTTGGTGGCTGCCCCTAGACTATGGAATTCCATTTCCAGGAAAATTAAAATGGCCCCACTAGTTGGTGTCTTTCCAAAAGCAGGCTAAGACCATTTTATTCTGAAAGGCTTTTAGAACAGAAAGTTTTAAAAGAACAGGCTAGGGCTTGTGGTATTGTTTTAACTAATCTGTTTTAATATGGTCTTTATCCAAGTCTGAGTTTGATTTCTGCATCAGTCTAATGAAAGTTGTATGTCATCTGGCTTTTGGTTCTTTTTCAATCCCTTTCATGTCCTTCCACATCTAGTAAGTATTGCTTGGTAAAGCCTAGCCAAGGAAAACCTGCTTTTCCTATTCCTTTTTTGGAATAACCTGTTCCAAAGAGCCCTCAATTTCATTCCCTTTGTTTCAGAGAAGCCATAAGGAAGGAAGGATAGAAATCTGTCTTCTGTTTTCTCTTTCTGTCCTGCCATATTTTCAGCTTCCACCATCACAATCTTATACCATTCCCATGGACCCCAAAGCACTGCTGGGCAATCTGAGCTGCTTTGCTGCCACATCACATCATTTTCCCCTTACACCGAGTGGCCTTTATGTCAGGAATTCCAGGCAGGGAACCCTGGGAAAATGATCAGCCCACTGCAAAGATGTTGCATCATGCCCCAGCTGTGGGTAACTGCAAGGTTGCATAAGAAACTGGGGTCGTGTGCAGATGGTAGAGGGAGGTGTGCAAACCTCTACCTGATTGGTTGTAGATATGTATATAACAAAGCAACGCCAGTATGTATTTGTCTGTTGACCAAACCTGGTGCCTGGCGCAAGCTTTTGTCCATCTGTCCTATGTTTTGTATATAACGGAACTTTGCTGCAAGATAAAGTGCCTCCTGTTTTGGAAGAAACTCCTCTGTGTATGAGTATCCTTACTGGGGAACAAGGCTGCTGCTCTTGGCTAGCCGAACTCTGGTTTTTCCGCTGTGTTTCCGTGGGGCTGGAACTCCCATCATCCCCAACACTTTAATACTGAGCCTATACATTGCCTTTCTTTTTACTTTCAAAGAAACAAACCAACCTCCTCAATTTCTGGAAAAGCTCTGAACTTTTCTCTGTTGCTGAGTATCTTACAAAAGCACTGCAGTATCTAGATTGTGTTCCTAAAGTTATGGACACTGTATATTCAATAGATGTGTTACATGGGTATTATTAAAGTTGCTTGTAAAACAATCTCATGAACACTAACAGACAAATACCATCTTGGGCATAATTAGAAACTTAGAAAGGGAATAGAAAATAAAACTGCCAATATCCCACTGTCATTATAACAAATCCACAATATGGCTACATCTGGAATACTTTATATAATTTTGGTCACCCCCACCTAGAGAGAGAGAAAGACAGGGAAAAGAAGAGAAAAAGATTGGGCGAGACAGAAGGTAAAAAAGCTTTAGAAAAAAAAATCAAAATAAACAAAGCAAGGCTAAAACATTTGATGCTATCTGGCTTAGAAAGAAGCTAAGCAAATTTATGTGTAGAAAATTATACATGGTCTGGACGCACTAGGATGAGGCTTTTCCATTTCTCATAATTCTAGAACCTGGGGTTATCTACTGAAAACAAATGGTAGGAGATTCAGAAGAGATAAAAGAAAATAGTTCTTCAGAAGCTCACTGCTAAACTGGGAGTTTTAGAGCCATAAGATATGCCAACTTGGATAGCATTAAAAGAGGACTGGATAAATTCATGGAGGATGAAGCACTCAATGACTTCTAGTCAGGAGGGCTACATTTGAGGCAGCATGCCTCTGTGTATCAGTTGCAGAGGAAGTGAGATAAGGTAAGATAAGCTACACTACATCCTACTGGTAGATTTCCCGTAGGAAACTGCTTGACCACTGTTGAACTACACAGTCTTTGGCTTGATTTAAGATGGCTCTTCTTAGGATCTAAGAAACATCAGGAGTGTCAGACAAGTTGGGCAGGCAACCAATAAGGCAGATAAATGTCAGAAGGAAGAAGACAACAAAGGGAAGAGAAAAAGTAGAAGCAAAAAATAACCCAGCCACTGAAATCACCACCCACGGGATCAGTTGTAGCAGCACTATCAGTAATACAATAAGGTATGCACATTATGAGAATATGTCTACGCTGCCTGTATGTGATATGACTCAACATGACTTTGGCTAGGCAAACCAATCTTATTTTAGTATATTCATTTTGGGTTCGATAATGCTTATTTTCTGCTAGTTTAGTTAGTTTAGAAGCCATCTAGTTTTACATTGTAATTATTATTTTTCTATCAGTAAGGATCTGCAGCCAATTTACTACACTTTGTGGCCTGCATTAAAAACCATATATAACAGCACAATTATCCTGTCCTATACAGGAAGGAGCTGGTGGGTGTTCTCCATATAAGGGAGGGGTCAACTGAAAAGAGGCAAAACTTTTTGGGTGTAAATTCAAACCCCACTATCAAACCCTGAAGATTCCACGGGTTGCAAATTGATTTGTTCTCCCCTATTCCACTTTTCTGTAAATGGTATATTAAGAAGAAATGTTATTTGTGCTATTTTCCAATAGTCGATTGTCTTTTCATTACAGTCATTTTATTAAATATGCTACGGTTTGAACATGTGTGTACAGAGGAATATATATGAGAAAATAGAAGGAGAAGGATGTGAACTTTGAAGCTGTCTTGGTGGACCATTGAGGCCTTCAAACTTGGTGTAAATAAATTTCCCCTTAAACAAATATGCACTAAATAGTTTTCTCCTATTATTTACACTTCTGTTTCTTATCCATCTTTTATCTCTTAGTGCAAATTTTCACTAACAATATTTTTAAAATGGATTTATCTGATTTGTGGTCTGCAGAATATTAATATAAGCATGCTCATTTCTTCCAGTTTCTTATTAGGAATAAGCAGCAGGTGTCAGAGTCTTTTATTTTTTCCATTTCAAATTATACAGAAATAAATCTGCAGAATTAAAAATAGGTATCTTAGGAAAGTCTGAACAAATATGCTCCACTCAGTGGAAAAATAGATGAAAACGCATACTTTAAAATGTTTGTTTAAAAAATACACGCTTCCTTGCAAAAAGCGGGGGGGGGGGAGTCCCAGAATTCTTCCCAAGAATGGGAAGAAAATGCAGGTGCTACTGGGAGAAATGAAATAATGTTGAGACTGCAATATCTTTTACCCATCTGTTTCCAAAAAGGTGCCTTTCAGATGCATTCTGGATATACACAAGCAGGACACGAAGGCACTTTCTTTCTGGCATTTGTGTTGGCAACACCTCATATTATCAAATACCCTCCCTCTGTATATGTCGGTTATATCTACTTAGATTTCCCATCTAAACTTTTTTCTTTTTTTCTCTTTTAATGATTGTTAGAAGTGAGACAAGAGACTCAGTGCATTTCCACACTACACTGTTATAGTTTTATTATTCCACTTTCAACCTCCTGTGGAATTCTGGGGTTTGTAGTTTCCTGAGGCCAAAGAGCTCTCTGGCTGAGAATTCTGAAAGGCCCCCCCTAAACTCCAAGTCCCAGGATTCCATAGGAGGTTGAAAGTGGAATAATAGCAATATAACAGTGGTGTGTGGAAATACCCTGTGTGGTGTAGTAGTTTGAGTGTTGAAGTGCTGGAAACTAAGGTCCAGATCCCTGGTCAGCCATGGAAACTCACTGGGTGACTTTCAGACTCAGATGAAGACAATGATAAGTCCCCTCTGAACAAATATTGCCAGGAAAACTCTGGGATAGGTTCCCCTTCAGATCTTCATAATCTGCAAACAGTTTGAAGGCACACAACAACAAGAAGGGGAACAAAATGTTAAGTACAGTAGACATAAATGTATAAGAGCGGGAAGTAGATATTTAGACATAGGCCAAGATCCTGCATCAGGAGATGTATCTCTAGGACACAGCTATCTCCTGATGGGTGGGGAGTATTTTTTTTTTGACAGGGGGTAGTTGCACAGCCAAAACAGAATTCTGACCTCCACAATGACACAAAAAAGTGGGTTAAAATTGTTAAATTTATGCCATTGTAACTCACTAACAGGATGCACACCATAGTTTCAACTACAGAAATATATTGACTGGAATACTATCAGTGATATCTGTGAGTATAATATGCAATTATATATACTCTCATTCATTGTGCAACAAATACACATTCTTCCTCTCCTTCACACACGCCTGGCAGGAAAAATTGTGGTAGCACTTGTGACACTTGGCAGTTGTAGGGGGAGCAGCACAAAGCTGCACATGTGGAACAATAATTTAGTACTCTGCACCTTCCATTTAATACTTGTATTTGTAACAGACTCTGTTTCCGTTTCCAAAGAAACTGCTAGATTTTTCAAACAGAGTTCGGCCAGTGTCAACATGCTATCAACAATCTGGTGTCAAGAGGAAAATGTGAGGATGCTACAATAAAATTTCATTGAATCAGTCTTGAAACGCTCCTAGCATGATGGTGATTGTGCTGTGTTGCAAAAAAGTTCTTTGCATTAGTTTTTCCTATCAGTCCCACTTTTTTCAGCCTTTGTGCTGACTGACCAGTTGTCCCAGTAGTCTTTGCTGGCCAACCATTCCTAACTTCATGGATGTCTGGGGGATTCTGGGGGTTGAAGTCCAACATATGTGGAAGGTATCAAGTTGGGAATGGCTGCTCTAGAGCACAGAAGGGAGACCTACAGTCTCCTTGAAGTTCATATCATTCCAGAACATTGGCGATAATGGCAAGAAATAAGCCACTCCCTGCTTTTGAGTACATTTAGCCAATGAGTGCACATCTTATAACCTGGATTCAAACTACAGGAAAAGAGATTCCACTTACACCTCAAGAAGAACTTCCTGAGGGTCAGAGTTGTTTGGCAGTGGAATATGCTGCCTTTGGAGTGTGGTAGAGTTTCCTTCTTTGGAGGTTTTTAAACAGAGGCTGGATGGCCATCTGTTGGGAGTGCTTTGATGTGTGTTCCTGCATGGTAGGGGGTTGGACTGTTGGACTGGATGGCCCCTGTAGTCTTTTCCAACTCAATGATTTTATAGTACTGCAATTCTATGACCTGCATAGTGATCCATTATCTCTCAGTTCTAATTTCCAGTTTCTTAGGTCAGTGTTATGACTCTTCAGGAAAGTCTAGATTTTGGAGCACAGTCTATTTCACAGAGCTCCTTGCTAAAATTGCAAAGAAGGCAAAGAAGTCACCGGGGAGGGGTGCAACAAAGCAGGGGAAAAGCTGCAATATGGTGATTAATACTTAATGTTCCATGGCTTCCATTGCTTTTCATGATTTGCTTCATGTAGCAATATTATGCATTTTTATTAAAGATCAGGAAAAAAAATCAAGTCTCATTTTATGAGGAGTAGTTAGGATTCTACCCATTGCTGGATATGAGTGGAACAGATTTGTGCTCATTATTGCCATGTTCCCTCACTCCACCTTTCCTTCCTTCCTATCCATCCCTACCATTTGCTTTATCTCCATCTTCTATCTTTATGTTCTATTTCCATCACTGCCTTTACATTCAGGAGAAGAAGAAAAGGCTAACAGGGCGGCTACAACTGCAAGGAAGTGAACTATGGCAGTACGCTGAGGGAAGGGATGGAGAGAGGGCAGGGGCTGCAGCAGCTGAGTGAAAAGAGGAAGAGAAGGAAGGTGCAGCAGCATGAGGTGAGGAGAAAGGAAGGAAGTGATGCTGATGGAAGTGGCCCATCCACATCACTTGTAGCTTGATTAGCCACATTGCATTCTCAGCTCTAGTAATTAATTCTTGTTTAGTCTATCTGGTCTCCAGAAATGATAGTGTGTGGATGAGTTTAGTTTTTTTGTACCAAAGGTCTAGAAAAAATAGTCTCTTGTTAACATAGCCTTTGAAGTAAAGGTTCCACAAATTACAATGAATGCTGGCATTTTGTTGTAATTCCATCTGCTTTGAAGTGAGAGCCATAGGACTTTTGCAATTTCTCCTGTTCTTGGCATCCAATTCATACTGACATATGGTTAGGTAATATCTTCTATAATAATTCATTTCACAGTTTACATTCTAACCATGCTCTGTATCCAAAAGGGATTTATTTTAACAAACAGTGTTTCCTACAATCAGACAGTCTCTTTAAAACTCTTCAGATTGTTCACTTTAATTATTCAGGGCTAGATTAACATGCATGACAAAAAGAAAACTAAAATATTGGTGCTTGTTTAAGGAATACAGGTATAAATATTACTTTAAACAACTTGTTCTCTTCTACTCTGCCTGCAGAGAGATATATATATATTGAGAGAGAGAGAGAGAGAGAAGGATAAAAACTGCATAAACACTGTTGATTCCCTTAGGCTGAAATTAGAGAATGCAAAGAAAGCAGTCTCTTAAGATCCAGGTCCTGACTCGGTTTCATTGTTCTGCTTCTATTCTTCCAGACTGCCTCCTAAGATACCACACTGCAACAATTTCACAGGTGACACTAGGATTGTCTGTGAACCCCTCATCTTTGAAAATCAAATGAAAAACAACATCAGAACGCACATTCAAAATTAACCAGTCCTCCTTCCTTTAGCTTGTTCTCTGTTGTGTTAAAAAGAGTCTAAAATCAGGTATATGCTTGTGGGACATTTTTAGTACTGTTTGTATTGCAGAGTAGCATTACAAAAGTAGTAGTTTCCAAAATTAAACAGTGAAGCAAAACCACAGAAATATAATAGGATACTAGTCAAGGAAGCAACTGTGACCTCTTTCCAACTTTTCCTGTCTCACTTCAGTGACATCACAAGAGTGAAAAACAAGGTCCTTCCCTTAGGGTCTCAGATTTTGCCATTGAAAGCTCAAGTAATGGGATATTGCTGAGCTGGCAACCTTATGCAAAGCTACTCAGTAGCGCTTAAAAAAATCTGTTCATAAATCAGCATTGCTGAACAATATTCAGCATCCTGAGAGTTCCTGTGAAGTGCTGAAAAGAATGGAAGCTTGCCATAATAAGCATGATTGGCAGACAGCATGAAGCTTCTGGGTAGGTAAAAACCAGTAACTTGGACTATTTTATTTGCTTGCTCAAGGCAATACTATTTTCTGTATGTTGGACTTCAGCCCTTTGCTCCAAGAACCTGGCACCAACAAAAAGTAAACGATGTAATAAATAAAGGATCCATCTCTTTAGCTTTTTCTGTACTACTGATGACTCTTGCACATGTATAACTGCTATAATTTCATTCAGACATACAGATACTTGATGAGTTTTAGTAGCTGATAAACTCTCACAACTAAGATGGCCACAGTACTTTATTTCAAACCTACATAACACAAGGACCAACTGCAGTTCACACACTTGTCTCCCTGGGGAATTCTGAACACTTATTATCTGCATAGAAATATAAATCATTGCTTCTTTCATTCTCCAAGTCAAAAATGACAGATTTCAAATGTCTTCTCCCTGCTAAGCAACATTACCAGAGCCCCTTCTAGTAACTGTGTCCAGCAAGGAGAAGACATTTGAAATCTGTAATTTTTTTTAATTTTTTTTGCTATTTTTTTCTCCCCCCCCCCCCCTTTTGCATTTCAGGACTTGTTTTGCAAAAAAAAAAAAAAGAGTTTGTGTACAAACCCTTGTTTTTGTAAGTTTTTTTTTAAAAAAAAAGGATAAAGGAATTTTTCATTTAAAAAGACCCAAAGTGCAAATAATCTTGTGGAGGCCAACAATTTTTTTCAACAGGGTGTCTCAATGCATCAGATTACCCTTTTTCACCAAATATTCTTCACCTCCCTAGTTTCTTTCTACAGAAATGTCTGACAGCACCACCTATATGCAGGGACCTGCACATGGTATATAACGCTAAGCCAGGATTTAGTATTATGTTCACAAACAGTAATATGTCCTTTCCTAATTTAAGGCTTCAAAACTCTTCCTTCACTCCTTCTACATGTCTGGGAGGGAGAATCAACTAGAATTTAATTGCACTGTTACACAGAGTAGAAGAACATTTGAAACCTCACCCACCCCCGATACTAAGGAGTGATTACTTCTGTCGTATTGCACTGCAAGCCAAGTTTATGTGGCTAATCTGAATTAGAGGTTGGGATCCTATTGATACAGTATGTGAACAACCACACTTTTTCCCCAGGGTTTCCATAGTACAGAAAAATGGGTGGGTGGGATCTGCTGTCTTTCAGCAGCCTGTCCTTCCAATGTCTTATTTCCTTCAATGCTATTGCATCTGTGGCTTTTTTCCTTCTGTCATAACTGCCTTACAGCAGTGCAGGTGTGTCTGCGTAGTGCACCAAAAGGCTTGCACCCAGAGTCTGATAACTTCTGAAGCGTCACAGGTTCTTCTGCCCTAGTTTTGCTAGTTCCTGGATTCTCATTAGAGGCAAACTAGGTATTGTAATTTATCGGGATTGCAGAGGGAAAACAGGGAGGCTTGAGACCAAATGTTAAATATTAATTGATTTTTCTCATTGTCTACTTCAGTTAAGCATTGATGGTGTAATACTGATAATGTTGGAATGGAATTTAGGTAGTGGTACATATGGTTGGATCTTCTACTGTTGCTTAAAGACTTGGGTTGATAGCATATATCAAGAGACATCTATATCTTGCATAGCTGTATTTGCGTAGAAAAGTCTCCTAATGCTACCGCCTGCTAAAAACTTTGTAAACAGCACAGCCTCCCCAGTGTGGCCATTTCCAGGATGTTAGAGAACAGGAGGAATAACAGTCATGGATCCAGCTATTGTCATTCTGGACAGGCCATGAGAGGCATGTGCCTGGCATCCTTGGCATGTCCCTGCAGATGAATCTTTGAAACACATCCAGCTAAAGGAAAATAGTTGGACATATCACCACTGATCCCCCCAATCTCGTGTTCTAACACCCCACGAATGAACATATTGGGGGAGGGCATTTCATGGTTGGAAGAGAATCCCTACCAATGTAATGGCCAAAGAGGAGAGTTGTGATAGAATAAGTGGGACTTATGCCTTTGTAAATCACTGAAAGGATGCCAGCCTTGTATTCCAAGGTTAGAAAGATAAACATTCTCCATCTGTTGTTCAATGTTTAGAAAATCCCATTACCTTATTTACTCATGGATATATATTTTATAGACACTGACCTCAAGAAAAACGTGTTGTGTGCTCAGGGACTGAGGGTTGGTGAAGGAATAGACCAGAGAAAGACTGATTTCCAAATGTTCCTGACATCTGGGCTGGAGTGAAACCTTCAGCTCTGTCCTAGACGAAAGCAACCAATCAATTCAAACTGGGAGTTTTGAATTGATTGGCTGGGAGCCTTCCCCAAGGCACTGCACGGGCTGCTGAGAAGGCAGAATCTCCAGTGAAGCAACTTGCATGGCGGGGAGCCATGTGGCATGGTGAGACCAGCTGCATCAGGAGGAGTGCTATGGGGCCCACAGCAGTACCGAATCCAGCCTGAACCACAAACATGCCACCTGGTAATTCAGGCAGCTTTCCTTTTTGTGATATGGTGAGTTCATATTAATATATAGACTTTGCCCAGGTTCACATCCTGTGTACCTCTGTCTTCCCCTCTTTTCTTCTTTCTTTTAAAAAAATATTTTTATACTGTAAAAATCTATTTAAAAAAATGAATGTGGTTGATTTTTGGAGGGCGTATATTGTAGTTAACCAGTGTTGCAATCAATGAGTAGATTGGAAAAATTTCCCATGGCCAAATGAGGTATAGTAATTTGATACTGATAAAAATTATCCTCAGGATTATTTGGGTTATGCACACCTGAAGGTAGCCAGTGAGGTGCATAGACATTATTCCCCTTGCTTCTCTGTCTGTCTATCTCCATCCATAACAAAGCAAAAACATACAGATTAAGAACACTCTGAAGAGATGTCACAAGTAGTAACACTAGAAGGTTACAACTTTTAAGCTTGTTTCCCATTCCCCTTATGTTCCACAGTAAGAACATTTTTTATGAGAGCTTGAGGAAGGGTTTTATCATCCTTGCACTGGGATTGTAAATCAACTCTTTTCCCCTCACTACAATATTAACAGATTCACTGCAGAGACCATTGTTTCCCCAGATTGTACACCAGAGAGATGAAAGACTCATGATTATTTTCCAAGTACATCAAATTTACTTTCAAGTGCCCTTCTGGCACACAGAGCTACATTCAGAGGAAAGTAACATGTGTTTTTCAGTCAGCAGAGGTGGCCAGGATAAGATACAATTATTCTTGTGCCATTGAATTGTGCCAACATCACAAATTCTTCTCTAAAGCTGTCATAATGCTCTTCTAATGAGGTCCAATCCAGTCCCTCTTCTGCTTCCAGCTCTTTAAGGGTGTGCAGTTTTAATGACACATACAGAACTCTCCACATAAAGGAAGGGAACCACTGGGAGACAAAACATCCCTGGAAAAATCCAAATTCAGAGAGCTGCAAATCAGTCTGTAATCATCACTCTGCCTTATTGTGCATTCTGCTTCCTTCACTACCCTTCAGTTCCAGAATGTGTTTCTGACAGAAGGAGTAGTTAGGAGAACTGCTTTGAGTGCCAAGGGGAGGAAGTAAGAGACAAATAAGTTTCATTTAGCAATGGGGACATTATTTTCAGACATAATCTTTTTAAAAACTCCTATTTTATGCAAAAGTCATACTTTGCATCTTTCTGATTGCTCCTGCCGTGAGAAGGACCTGCTCAAAAAAACCTCCAACCCTAATGTGTCCATGGTTTTTCTTAGTGAAAGGGTAGAGAAAGTGCCATCTACGGGTTGGAAATGGCCCATCTCCTTTGTATACTTCCCAAGTGTTCTTGACACTCCCCAAGCCTCTGGACTCCTGCCCTTTAAAATATTGAGGATGAAAATGCAATAAAATAAATCACCACTCTGAGAGTAGTGGCTTATTCTTTTAAAGCCCAAACACCATCCCAATCCAAGTGAAAACCAGCTGGAAAATCCAGAAATGCATACCAGAGGTTGACTTAAGATCATTTATGGGCAAATTTTTAGCCACTTTTCAGCCAAAATTCAGTAATGAGGCCTGCTGTGGGGCTCCAAGTAAGAAAATTTGCACCAGCAGTTGTTGTCCACCTCTAGTGTGGTGTGACATGTTATCCAGACATTGTAGTTTATCTGTCATCTGGCAGGCTAGATTGATAAACTAAACAACAAACCATGATTCACTCTGCCTGGTTTGAAGCAGACAAGCCAGGTTTTCTCATTAATACATCACAGAACATAAAACCTGGGCAGCTGGTCTATACTTTGTTTAGCCACTCCTACTTGTAAGAGGAACCAGGAGAAAGCAATTGGGCAGCATGCATTGGCATGCTAGCTTATTCATAAATTAGATTAGAATTCTGGCTTACTGCAGCATTCAAACACACTCAGTTTGAAGTATCCCAAATGCATGTTGAGCGATTTAAAATGAAGTTTTTCACAAGTCTCCTCTAGGCATTTGGATGACATTATGTTTGTTGCTCATGGATGCATTCTGTTTTAAATTCTTAATTTTTTAAATGAGTATGCCTTGCATAAGAAAATAACATGGAATTCATGGGGTCACCATAAGCTGGAAGATGACTTGAAGACACATATAACCACATACACTCACCAAGAACATCACTGCTGTAATTTGTATTTGTATCACACATCACTTGTAACTACTTTCATTTAACCTTTATTTTCAATTTTTAAATTTTTCCACATTATAATGACTGTAAGAGTTGCTGAATTTTTTTTCCTGAGATGTTTTGTTCAGCAATGTGCACTGGAAACTGTATCCTATGTTTTAGTTTTTATTTTTGTGGGGGAAGAAATTCCGTTCCTACAATTTCTTCAGGCTGTTGTCCTGGCAATTTTTGTTAGTGAATTGCTTGTGGAGGCTCCTGGCCACAGTGTTAACCTCTCTAAATTTCAAGGTGTCTTTTTAGTGGTCATCTGCATTAAATACTACGTTTGGTGGTTAAGCCACAGAGTAGTTCGCTTTGAGGCCAAGTCAAGTCAAACTGCTGGAAATGAAAAGCTCGTTTCATTGTTAGAG
Organism: Cyclura pinguis; assembly: GCA_030412105.1. NCBI lineage: Eukaryota > Metazoa > Chordata > Lepidosauria > Squamata > Iguanidae > Cyclura > Cyclura pinguis. The sequence continues at coordinate 112,440,162 of CM059602.1, forward strand.
CAGCCTGGCAAACTCTGGAATATTTTCTTTACAAGGCAGATGATTTGCAATTGGCTTGATCTATAGCAATGGAAATTACAAAGAGTTTGCTGGAAGGCTGCAAACCCTATTTGCATACCTCTTGTTTGAAAGGCTGAAAACATGCTGGCCATAACAAAATAGTGCCTGGTGCAAAGATTTAACAGGAAAAAAATTGTTTGGTCTGGTACTGTAATTTCTTTTTTGCTTCTCTCTTCTAGCACACAAGGGATGGATATGGAAAGAAGCAAGAGGCATTCAGAGAATATAATATATAGCAAAAGCAATAAGAAGCTCTAAAGAAAATACTCCCAAAGCAACTGGTAACCCTGCAGGACCTGACCAAGGTCTAGGTAGCGTAACATTGTGACTACAGTAACAGTAAGCCAGGGGTCTCTGTGTGATGACAAGTGAGAGGAACATAAAGAACACCCCCAACATTTGTTCCTAATACTTGGTTGTCAGATGTTTGCAGTTGTTAATTGCTAACAAGTCAGTTTTGACTTATGGCAACCCTATAAAAGAGAGATCTCCAAGACACCCTGTTATTGCCAGCCCTGCTCTAGTCTTGCAAATTTCTTGATTGAGTAACACAAGGTAATGCAATCATCCTCTTTTCCTACTGCCTTCTTCCTTACCAAACATTCTTGTCTTCTCTGATGGGTCCAGTCTTCTCATATGTCCAAAATATGACAGTCTTAGTTTAGTCATTTTGGTTTCTAGGGAGAGTTCAGACTTTGTCTTTTTGGCAGTCCATGGTATCTGCAGAACTCCAATCCAGCACCACAATTCAAATGAGTTAATTCACTTCTTATCCACTTTCTTCAGTGTCCAGCTTTCATAACCATATACACAGATTGGAAATATGATGCCATGGGCAATCCCGACTGGCACTCAATGGTATACCCTTATACCTGAAGATGTTGTCTAGTCCCTTCATAGCTGCCCTTGCAAGTTCTAGTTCTGGCTTCTTGACTATAGTTGCTGTCTGCGAGACTGATTTGTGTTTGTTGTTCCATGCTGTCAAGTCATTTTCAGCTTATGATGGCCTTATCACAGGGTTTTCTTGGCAAGATTTGTTCAGAGCTAGGTTGCCTTTGGCCTTTGTCTGAGGCTGAGAGAGTGTGACTCGCCCAAGGTCACCTAGTGGGTTTCAATGGCTGAGCAGAGATTCAAACCCTGGTCTGCAGAGTCCAATGCTCCAACTGCTACAGCAACCGCCATACTATGAAATGCAGTAGTATTATGGGTTGTTAACAATTTTGTGATCAAGTAATAGAAACGTAAATCATAAATTTCATACTTGCAAGCAGGAATGCATAGTTTTGCAATTTTTCTTCTCGCTGTGACAAAGTCTTTGAAAATTGCTCAATTTTCAAAGACTAATCGCAGTTTGGACAATCTTTGCCCCACAAATGCATGTGGTTTCTGTCCCTGTGCAGAAAGAAATGATATTTCCTAAGTGGAAATGCAGAAAATGCTATTTTCTTTTCAGATAGATGTCCCTTCTTCACCACTCTGTACGTGACCACCCCAAAGCTGCATGTTCCATAAAAGAGGACAACAATCCTAGGTGGGTAGAGTACATGCTCTGCCATGTGTATATGTCAGCTACACTCCCATGCTAGAAGCTCCAAGTTTCACACTTCTAAGGATCGGTTTTGGGACCATCTTCTAGGGCTTTATTCCCACCAGCTTCCATTTTGGATTCATCTTTAGAAATGATTACAGCATTGTTTGCTTCTGGATCTCACATTGGTTCTGCCAGGATAGGGGTTTGGGCTACCTGTCAGCGCAGCCCAAATCCAATGATGACCTAATCTTTTTTTTTTTTTTTTGGTTTAATAAAAAGCTTTTCCCAAATGTGTACGCATCTCCAATTCATCTCTTTAGTTTGTTCATGATCTTTCTCTTTCATGTTATTATCCTTCCCTTTCCTGTTGTTCTTCCCTTTCTCTGCACCTGTTTTTTTCAGGCTGTGCTACCAGGTTTGCTAAGTTACCAGCACCTTCTGCATTTCAACGAGCACTTCAGGAATCGTAGCTCCTTCCTGGAGAACATTTATCAAAATGAGAACTTAGTTTTCAAGCCCTTGGCCTTGTAGCTCCACCAATTTATATCCTAACAATCAGGAGAGCATTTGCATTTGTCCCCTAAGGTTTGCCTCACAGTATTTTTGAACAAACAGAAAAGCAGAGTTGAAATCACAACTCCAGAATTTATTCACAAGTGAAATTCATTGTCTCAGTATACGGTCCTGCACAAGTTATAAGTTTTTTTGTGGGGGGCGGGTAGGGATGTAAATCTTTGTTCATTTTGTCCTTATAGGAAATAAATAATTTTGTCAGTTTTCTCAGAAAGGTGGTGAAAACTCTTCAGATTTCAAGCATTTTGCACAGTTTGGGACTTACTCTGTGCCCCCTCCTGCAAAAAAAAAAAGAAAAAGAAAAAGAAAAGAAAAGAAAAGAAAAGAAAAAAAAGGAATTTTCTGCATAGGAATGTTGCTTTCTGTACCAAAAATGCCTATGACTATGGTTCTGCATCAAACATAAAGCATTGCTTAACCTCTCTGTCCTAATCCTGACACTTACCTTGAAAGCCAATCAGCCACTTGGAATGATGGAGGTGTGTGGCTGGTACCAAGTGGGACACTGCAGAATGGAATACTCTGTTAACAGTTGTGACAAGGTCCTGCAAACGTCCCTGCTTTTGCTCCTTAGACCATCATGCATTATCGGGAAGATGCTGATGACACAATCGTGCAATACCCTGCTCAGTAGCATCATAAACCTTCATTGCTCTGGACAGCTGACTGGCTTTTAAGGTGAGTTTCAGGATTCAGATAGAGAGTTAAAGCAGCTGCGGCAATAGTACCATAAATGCAAATGAGAAAATAAAGCAGTTATGATGTTCTAAGTCTAATGCCATTTCCACACTATACTGTTACAGTGCTATTATTCCAGTTTTAGCATCCTTTGGAATCCTGGGGTTTGCAGTTTAGGGAGGGGCATTGAGAATTCTCAGCCAGAGAGCTCTTTGGCCTCAGTAAACTATGAACCCCAGAATTCCATGGAATGCTGAAAGTGGAATAATAGGACTATAACAGCATAGTGCGGAAATGGCCAAAGTTGTGATATCATAGCTGATAGGATGCCAGTCCCACCCCCCTCAGCTTCCAGAATAAGTCCCAAACTGTGTAGATTCTCTTTGCACAGAATTCTTCTTGTTCGGGTTTCTTGGTGCTTGGAAAAACCCTTTTTCATCAATTGATTTAATACATGTGGATACTCTTTCCTTCACTTCTTTGTGCTAATTGTTCAGAGTTACATGAACATCTACCTGAGAAGATTAATTCTGAGTCAGCTGTGAAAGATCCCAGGGACAACATTCAGGTGTAAGATTCTAGTTGGTCTAGCTTAGAGCTTGGAAAACCTATGTTTTGGACTATATTTCATAGAATACCTCAATGTGGCTAGTGGCCAAGTTGGCTAGGCAATTGTGAGAGCTGTAGTCCAAATATGTATGCTATCCAAGCCCAGACCCATCTAATACAAGTTTTGCAATTAGTTGTATGACTGGTTCTCAGTCGTAACAGAAAAGATCTTCCATTCCATGCCATTTTTTTTCTTTTTACTTGACAATGGATGACTTATGATTGAATGTGTGAACTGGATCTGTTCAAAAGTATTGCCCCAGGGCTAACAATCAGTTCACTCCAACAAGATTGCAAGTGTGACTTGGATTTTGAAACATTCATATCTTAGATGCCTTTAGAATGCAGATAGAAAAATCTGTCAGGTTCCCCCCACCACCACTTCATTAGCATTTTTAAAACACGTATTCTTTTCATCTTGAATATGAAGAATTTTGTTAATTTTAGTGCGTTCTTAAAATTCAGAATGAAGTGAAACCCTGTCCATATGCGCTGCATAAATCAAATAGACACAGCTGGATATATGTTTAATGTTCACCATCCATCCCATCCTATTGTATTTTCTGTGACATTAGTACCAACTGAGTAGAAAACAAAGTTTCAGTTTGTTTTTCAGACATCAGAACTTCCTAGCCCTTGCACCTATCTGGTGGTAATGCTGCAGGTATCTTTCCTAGGGGCATGATTATGACTAGAATTTGGAAAAGTTACTTTATGATTCTGGGACTTTGGGAGATTCTGGTAGTCTAGTATATAACTTTTCTAAGCTCTTTCTATAATATACAGAAATGTCATTCAAATTGCCAACAGCAACAACAATAACTACTGAATGAGGTAAGAGGAAGTAAAGTATATCATCTTCCTGATCTGAAGTCCATGAAAATTATTGCTATAACCCTCTGAAATGTCAAGATTTTCTTAACTAAGAGTACTTTGTGGTATATATCATTTCCATGTCCAAAAAAAATTATGGGGATACATACATCCCTTTTGGTCTAAATCCTCCAAAATATGTTGATGCAACAAAATCTTGTTCATTTATTCATCTGAAACATGGCAATCGTGATTGACTTAGAAGGTTAGAGTATTCATAAAAAATTATCCAATTCCAGCAAGAAATAAAAAATGTTGTCAGCAGTTTTTTCTCTCTTTAATAAAAATCTAAGTTTAAAACTGCCTAGCAAAAATAATTCTAAAAGCTTAATCCCTTGTGCAGGTAAAAATCCTGCTGGTGTCAAACATGTATGTAAGGTCCCTTGCACTTTTTTTTTTCTGTCATACAATTTACGTATTAAGGTTGAAAGGAATATTTGAAAAAATTGTCAGTACTATGGTTTTTTGAGTGTTGAGAAACTGTGGTGAGAAGAATGTTGGACTGATGAGAATTTCGCTGTTTGGGACTTATTCTGTGCAAAATTTTCAAATGATTTTTTTTGCACAGAATCATCATTTTCTGTGCAGAGAACACCCCTTTTCTGCATGGAAAATAATATTTTAATGCAAGAATATTAATTAATGTGCAGAAAATACTGTTTTTTCTGTTTCCTATGCAAATCAACCATGTGGAAGTTTTACACTGAAGTAATCTGGAATTTCAGCATTTTCTGTGCAAAAGAAATCCTTTTTTGTGTAGGAATTATTATTTCTGCATTGATGTATTATTTTTGATGCAAAAAAAGACTGTTTTTTGCAGATAAAATGCAGATTTCTGTGCAAAACAATCATATGGGATTTATTTTTATTTTTTGCACAATAAGTCTTGGATTGTGAAAAGCCTTCCAAAACTGCATAATTTTTGATGACTTTCTCATAGAAGGAAGAAAGTCACTGAAATTACTCATTGCTGCTTTGAAGAAGAAGCTTGGTGAAGAATTACCTCCTCAGTGTATATTCAGTTCATGGTTGCATAATTGGAATTCCTTGAGTGTAGCCATGTCATGTGGGCCTAAATCCTATTTTTAGTACCAGTTGAAGTAGAGTCAGGGAATCAATTGGACTTATCTATGTTTTGACTCATCTTTCAGTAATACATTCAGTGGATCTAATCCAGTTTGGACTAACCAACAGGATTTCAGCCATGAAGTTGCACATTCTTGGATGGCGCATAATTGTTCATCAGTGCCTTCACCATGCCACTTGATTCACCAGTATTGCAGAAACAGTCATTGTGCACTGCACAGTGGGATGATAAGAAAGCCTACTGGCAGATACCCAATTGGTTGCACAGTGTCCGTGTTCAGGACAAGGCTGGTATAGCACAAACACCACGTAAGTGAATTTAGATTTATAATATAAAAACATAGTGTGGGATCTCAGTTAAAGTATGGGGCTATTCGTGTACATTTCCATTCCTACAAATTTCATCAGAGTCTGAAAAACAGGTGGCAAAAAGACTGTTATCGTGAGGCATAGCTATACGGATTCATAAACCAAGATTCAGATTCACAACTGAGTCACACTGAGAAGACTCGAGATTTCTCCAGGCTGAGTTGGACTGTTTTCTGAATCACTGAGTGGAGTCTCTTGGTCAGTGCACACTTCTCTGTACTCAAGGAATGTTATAAGCAGCATACCTACTCCTTCACTGTAACTAGTTATTTCATTCCAGCAACATAACATAGACTAGAATTTCCTGTGTGCATATGAAATGTCTCTTTGCAGACATCTTTTATAGCAAAGGACTAAGTTTGCTCAACTAGTGTGTCCACTTCTTAGAACTGTGTCACAGACACCACATTTGCATTAGTGGCACTAGGGGAATGGATTTTTCTGTTTGCTCAGTCTCTCTATTCTCCTGGTATCCTTTTTCCAAAAGGTACCCTAGCCTTAGATGTTTCATGCCAAAGGCCACAAAACTCAACAAACGTGACAGCTGAGCTTTTCTGTGAGTGAAGTGCACACCTGGCATGGTGTTTGTGTTCTTTTTCTGTTCATGAAAGGGCTGATGTTACTTAGGTGGTCCATAAAGTAAGATGACTTGGTAACAGACCAAGGAATGCTCTCAGCCAGACATTCTGAAAGCATTCTGAAAGTCTATTATTAAACTCACTGTACTTCTCACTGGCAAGCAACCAGCTACTGTGGGACCAGCTGGTTATCAGTTTCAAAGCTCTCTCAGTTTGTTTCAAGAGTCTCTTTCTTATGCCTCCAGAAAGAGACCATCTCCTTCCTCACTTGTTTTGTTTTGGGGGGGAGGGTTGGGAAGGAGGAAAGTATTCATGGACATCATGAGACTAGATATTGCCAGAATATTTTATATGAGCTCAAACTCAAGCAACAAGCATCCAGACTGCTGAATCCTTTCAGAACTGGTTAAGAATAGGAGGAAAACCTTGCTAGAATGTGGCCATGGCTAAGATTACTTCAGAATATTTTTCATACTGGGCAATACATTGACCTAAATCCGGCATTCTCTCTGTGTACTATAAATATGCAGGATGTAACCAGTAGTTTCTTTGAGCATGCCTGTTCACCAAGAGATACAGAATGGTCGTGTGGTGTTACAGGCCAGGCGTATTCAGTTTTCAATGTCAAAGACTGGGAATAAAGCTATGAATTACAGAATGTATGTTACAGGAAATAACTTATAAGATACTAGCCTGTACACCCAGTGTTACCCAGGATTTTATTTTCTTGTTAGAAATACCTTAGGATTTACATTACCTTACCTTAGGAATTAGCTGTGGTTGAAATGCATAGCTTTGAGATCCTGTGTCTCTAATTCCCCAAACTGTCTTGTCCAGTACCTGTAACTTTTCCCCAATCCAATCTGTATTCAGAGTTATTAACATACAGAGGTTGGCCTCCTGAGGGAATACACTGCTCTTCTCCTTGCTGCTTGGCCTCATCTCCATAGCAATTGGCCAGCCCCAAGAGCTCTCTGGCTGAGAATTCTAAAGGCCCCTCCCTAAACTGCGAACCCCAGGATTCCATAGAATCTTCTCAGGCAGCCAATCGTCTGAGGTCTTTGCATGACACAGGCAATCGTATGAGGTCACTTCTTCACCTGACACAGACAAACACACATAACTTTTATATATTAGACAAAAGGCTAGACATATTCGAAGGTATAATGCATGTACTGTTGTGAATCTAATGGTACGTTAGGTCTGAACAAAATGTAATAAGATAAGGGATGAGATGACCGGCACTCCTAACAACACTGTGAGATTTGAGCAGATGTGACTGAGAATAGCCTTCTAGCAGATGTAATGGCTAAGGTAATGAGAATGGCAGGCAACCAAAGGCAACCAACTCTAACTGTACCAGAGGTACAGTCATATTTAAGACATCTGTTTTCATTGGATATCATAAATGAGGAAGCTTTCTTTTGATTTATTTTGATTAGACAACTGATAGCCTGACCTATCATGTATGCGTATGTGTGCGTGTGCGTGTGTTTGTGTGTGTATGTCTTCAAGTCACTTGTCAATTTATGGCAACCCCATGAATTTCATAGGGTTTTCTTAGGCAAGGAATACTCAGAGGTGATTTTACCAGTTCCTTCCTCTAAAATATAGCCTATAGTTACACATTCTAGTTACACATTCAGTTTTCCCTGCCAGAATTCTGACCAAGGCATATCTGCAGAGAAACCATCTTCTTTCTAAACCAGGGCTGGAGAATGTGTTTAAGTGGTTTGGGAATATCACTCCCTTTAGGACCAGCCAGCATAGTCAGTGGTGAGGATGAGACCAGCTATAGTCCAACAACATCTGAACAGCTGTGCATTCCCCAGCCCTGTTTTTTGCAGGGAGAGGGTGATTTTCATTCTAACATGGGTTCAAGAATGAAGGCATAAACCACACCCTGTATAAACAAAGTCTCAATGACCAACATATGATTGCAATTAATTAAAGAAAAGTCAAAAGATATAGCTGCATACTGTGTATTTTGTCTAATCTGTAATCTATCAGTTAAATTTAAATACTTTGTCTTTTTAAAAAGGCCCTACACAACCTACAGTTCTAAATCACCATCTATTCATGTGCAGTGGAAGTTCACTAGGAAAGTCTGCACCTTATAGACTTTTCCTCCCTACATCCTGTCATCTGATAGAGATGCCATACCGAAAAAGCTAAAATTAAATTCTATCTGTTTAAAGGACATAATAGTTGTAGGGTGCTGTAATGTTAAATCATTGTTATTTAATTATATTAAAATGTGTCATGTTTATACTCTGATTTATACTCTGATCACTGGGTTCCATAGTCTTTGACTTAAAGTGGCAGGCTATGTTCTTGCTCCAAATTCTGTCCACAGGTAACCAAAATTATAACTGAGATACATTTAGACTTCCAAAACAAAAAACAAAGAACCTTAAAAAAAAGTTCCAGCACTACTCCTTGTCATGTTAACCAGACAACTGGGAGTCTGCATTCAGTACATCCTATTAAAATCAACAGCCCAGACAGCTTACAAAAGACTACACACACACACACACACACACACACACACACTGAGATCTGGCATTGAGGAGGCCTAATTAACATTCTGTTAGCAGAAACACACCACTTCTTCCACTTCCTACCCTTCAGAGATTCACAATATTCCTGTAGCTCTCTCCCCTAACACAGCCATGGAGAGACTGAAGGAAATTGAAGAGAGCTAAGGATCACCTAGGGCCCTTCCACACCACACTGTTATAGTGCTATTATTCCACTTTCAACATCCTACGGAATCCTGGGGTTTGCAGTTTAGGGAGAGGCATTCAGAATTCTCAGCCAGAGAGCTCTGTGGCCTCAGTAAACTACAAATCCCAGAATTCCACAGGATCTTGAAAGTGGAATAATAGCACTATAATAGTGTAGTGCAGAAAGGTCCCCAGTTATGTACTGATAGCTGGACCCATTACAACATTATCCTCTAAGATCTGTGAAAGATCTCTAAGAGAATGTGGAAAATGCCCATATATCCATGCATCAAGTTATCAGGACATAGCCTGTTGATTCTCAGCTGTCTCTCAGCCATTTCAAGGTCATATTGCGGGGTGGGGGGGACTTCAGGAAAACAGTGAGTCTTTGTGGGGGACAGGTTATTGTGTGAGGTGTAAATTGGACTTGAGCCATCATATGTAAGTTGGACTTATGCCTTCATATGTCATTAAGAGGATGCCATAATGAGTGCGTTTGTGTGTAAGAAAGACACACGCATTTACTATGGCTGTCATCCTGCTCATGACCTATTCAGGCCCGGTGCTATATTGAGAGAAGGGCAATGGCAAACCCCATCTGAACAAATCTTGCCAAGAAATTCCTATGATGGGTTTGCCATAAGTGTTGACTTGAAGGAACATAATGACAATAATAATGACTGGGAGGGAGAGGGAGGGAGGAGAAAAAGAGGGAGGATTTATCATATGTATGAAAGTTTCTGCTATACTGCCAATTTGTGTATCGGTTTAAGCACACGTATATTTGTACACACATGTTTCTTCAACAATGATTAACATCATGTTTCAACTACACTGCTTAGCACTATGTTTTACAGAAGGGTAGGGAATATGCAAATGTGCCGACTTTGTGCTTCTAGGGTATGTCAGAGATCCCAGATATAGGCTCACAGTTTTACATATTTTCACAGCTTTACACTTCTATCTGTTGCCTCTCCCATGTTATTACCCTTTCCCTTCTTAGATTTTTGAGGCATAAGCTATGAATATATTCAGTGCTACGTAGCTAATGCTGCTCCTAGTCTAGTTAAACTTCTTCTAGATTCTGTTATCATTTTCCTCATAATATGGTGTCTCGTGTTTGTACACAACCTACAAGCCCTTTTGAAATGTCCATATGTTATGCTGAGCTTGTATGTCATGATCAGAAAACACCAAGCATTTTCAAGCTGGTTGCTTGCCCATCTTGTGTCTATGCTGGCATAATGGTCTATTACGCATCTGGCACTACCCTATCTAGGGATTCTAAAACAGGTTTTAAAAGATAGTTACAGTAAACAGTGTTAGAAAACGTTTTTTCAAAAGAATTTCAGGAAATACTTTTTTTCTTTCTCTGTAGACTGACAGAGTCCACTTGTGTGTGTGTGTACATACGTGTGTGTGAGACTAACAAATCATCTACTCCAATCCTCTGCCCTAAGGCAAAATACTTTATGTATCTCAAGCACCCAGAACAAAGACCTGTCCAATCTTTCCATCAAAAATCTCCAAAGGTTCTCCCAAGGCAATCTGTAGTCTATATCACTTTTGAACTGTTCTTATATTTGGAATGTTTTTATAGGCACCATTTCAGACTTCAGAGGGGGTGGATGGATAGCGTGAAATTTCAGTAAGGGAGATGAGATGCTCCATGATTTTTAAAAGCCTTCCTGTGGATGTATTCAAGATTAAATGGCAAAAGAGTATGCTTTAACAAGAGCTTCATTTTTTTTTTTAAACGGCTGCAATCTTATGCTTACTTTGATTAAGGCCCATTGAACACCATGCAACTTATTTCCACGAACAGATGTGTAACAGGATTAGGCTAACAGAAATCCTATCAAGAAAGGTCAAACTGTAATTATTAAAAGACACAACCGATTTTGGCTTTTGGTGCACACTTTTCACATATAGACCTTCAGGTATTTCATAATAATAGTATCTCACTGTACTGCATGCCCCCAACAGTTCTGATTTGGCAGGGACAGTCTTAATCCTGTGCCACTCCACTTTTTCAGCTGGGTTTAAAATCCCCCCACATATCCCTGACTTACTTCAGCTCCTGCAAACAGAGTGGAAAGAAGAAAAGTAGTTTGCATTCAATTAGCTCAGCAGTGGGTAGAGGAGAGAGCAGAATCTTGCCTTTCCCAGAAGACTCAGGCTAAAGCAAACCGCTGCAGTCTCTCACGGCTTGTGTGTTCTTCCTCATTAATAATTTTTGCCATCTTCACCACACACAGACATTGCTTGGGCCCATGTGCCTCACTTTTCATATGTGCAGTGTTGGAAGATATGTTACTATGTAGTGAGCTGGCTGGAAATGTTTGAAGTATTGTTGCTTTACTGAATACATTAGCATCACCCTTTCTGAGTCACAGATCCCTTGTTATGAATCCAGGATGATTTTTTTGTCTGTTGAACAAAATGTGTCAGAGTTATGTTTTCTTTCCACTTTAGAAGAAGCCATTGAAGGTGAAAGAAACTCTTTTCAGTTTAACCCCCCCCCCCCCAAAAAAAAGTACAAGAAAGTCCTTTTGGATGCTTCTGTTTTACTAAAGAAAGGAGAAACACAGTTTATACTGGTATGCTGGGTTTTTAGCTATGCTAAAAGATACCTACATTTTAAAGCAAAGTGATCTGATTTGCATTTCCTGGACTAATATGCAGAGCAGAACACATTCATCCTTCAGACCATGTTTTTCTTTGTATGTTGAAATGTAGTTCTTGGTTCAAAAATATGTATTTTAAAGGAAATGCATGGAAAGTAGAAATCTTATAGGAAAAATCCATACAAAATGTGAATTATTATGGAAAAAACATACACTACTGAAATATGAATTCTCATTTTAAAAATAAGAGAAAACACAGAGGAAAAAGCATATGACTGAGCATATGCAAAACTAATGGTAACTATAAATAGACTTAGCTGTTCCCTCCTTGTTTTTAATCAGTTCTGCTGTAGTTTGTTGTTACCATACAGTGGTGAATTCAGTTTTGTGAAGATGGAAAAATAGGAGGTGCAAAACTATAAGCCTTAGTAACTCTGAAGGCTTTATGAAACAGTGAAGGGTATGCGAGGAGTTACCAAGTGGGTGGAAGAAAGAAGGACACCAAGATTCTATATTGACTACTTAGTTACATATATATAAGATCCTTTCCACAGGATGTTGTTGTCCCACCAAAGCAACAGGAGAAGGATGGGTTCACAACAATGGTTACGCATGACGTTGTCATGGTCCTGTCCTTCTCCCATCCCCAGGTGGTATGACCATGGATTAAAACATTGATGGGTTTTCCCCATCAATGACCTGTGAGCACACCACCATCCTATACTTACCTAGTGTGCAGAGGATCTGGAAGTGCAATGGCTGCACTTCCTGCCCCGTTGCAGTCTGCAACAGTACCCAGCTGTACTGTGACAAAAAGAGGCAGGGCAATGCACTTCCTGGGTCCTGGAGGCAGCCAGTACAGAGGGGAACACTCGTGTCATGCTTCCCTCCCAGCTGAGCTGCTGCCAGGATCCCCAGAGGACACCCCTGGGAACAGGTAAGGTGTGATAACTGAAGCCCCTGTCAGAGCTGCTGATGACGAGCAGCAGCTGTTGGTTCCTGTTGCTCAGGGTGGAGATGACAAGAAGCAGCTGCTGGTCCCTGTTGCTCTGGCTGGAGATGAGTCCTGCAGCTCAAGAGCTCCCCCTGGTGCCATGGACCAAGCAGGCTCGGACGTTCCTCTGCCTGCTCCTTTAGAGCAACAGGCAGCCAGCTGTGATCCCGAGGATGCCTTGGAGCCTGTGGCAATCAGCCCACAAACAAGGCAGAGACTCAAGAAAGCTGAGCAAAGGGAGGCTTCCTTGATTAAGTTCAAGAAGTAGTGACTGGCCACACCTGTGCCTGAGCTATATAACTGCCTGCCTGGAAGCTTTCCTTTGCTTGTGGCAAACTTTTTACAAGCCCTCTCCTTGCCTGTTCTTTGCTTCCAGCACCCAGCTCCTGATACCTTGGATTGATCTCCTGGCTCCTGGTCCCTGGATTTTGGACTCTGACTATGGCTTTTGCTTGTTGTTCAGGCTTAGGTAAATGGACTGCCTGCTTGCTTTGGCTCCTTCTGGTGGGACTCTGCTATCTCTCCCTCTCCCTTCTCCAGGCTGGCTTGCTGCCTGGGTCTCTGACCTTGACATAAGGTGCAAAAAGGGTCTATATGTCCAGGGCTGACATTCCAGGCCCACCTTAACAGCCAGGTGAAGGAAATCTCTTCAGCTGCCAATTGGGATGCCTGGAAGATGACATTTCCAGCCACCTCCCACCAGTGAGTGAGGCTGCAACAGGGAATTGCAGCTGGGGTCCTGCTCTTGATTGTCTCATTCTTGCCCACTGCTGGGAGGAGCTGGAAAGATCATCCTTCTTGCATACCATCTCACAGTTCAACAGACCTCCTCCACCCAATCCAGCTGCTAGCTGTTAAGGTGGGCTGAGGGTGCATTTACATAGTCTTAACAGGAAGACTATGTAGTCTTACTGAATTCAGAGCATTTACTGATCTGTGATTCCAGGTTATAAATCTGTAGCTGCAGTACAGAATGCTAACCACTTAGGTGGTTAGGTCAACCTAAGGAAGTTTTATATGGCAAAAAGAAATGATAGTTTGAAGATTATCAGATTGATTATGTCATAAGCTTTCATACAGTAGAACCTCTTTTGTAATATGCATCAGATGATGACATAAGCCTTCGTAAAAGATTATGTTTTAGTCTTAAATGTTTTCATAAGGTGAGGCATGTGTGATAATATTTTGACTTCATATTTTGACAATAGCTTCCTCAGTTTATATTCTCAACAATAGAACATCGACCAGAACACAGTTTTCTGATTGGAAACACAGACATTTGTGAATTTAAATTGTGATTCATATATGTGAAAAATGCATACATTAGCAAAATGTCCATGAAAATATTCATTTGAAAAAAAGGTTTTCAAACATGATTTAGACAGTGGAAGAATTAATATAGAAATCTTTATATTTGAAAAAAAAATGCATACAAAATATGTTGCTGTTGTTGTTGTGTCCTTTCAAGTCATTTCTGGCTTGTGCCAATCCTAATGCAAACGTATCATAGGGTTTTCTAGGGGCTGAGAGTGTGTGACACATCCAAGGTCAGCCAGTGGGTTTCCATGGCTGCATGGGGAGTTGAACCTGGTCCCAGGGTAGTAATCTGATCCTCAAGCCACTATAACAGCCTGGATCTTCATAGAAAATGTGTACAATCTGGGAAATGTGGATAGAGAAATTCATTAAGTTCTGGGCAAGAAAAATAAATCTCATGGTATTATATGGCACCAAGTTTTGAGCTGGAAATCAGAAAATCTCTACAAGCTCAAGCTTGGAAAATTTACCAGTCTGTAATAAGACTACATTTTCTCAACAACAGAGAAACATGGATAACCTGGAAATTTTATAGCAGAGGGACTTGTTCTTTGGCAGTATCTGGACAAATCTTCTGTTCCAGCTTTGTCAAACAGACCTTCTTTTCTGCTTGTCATAAGCAGTATTGCAAGGCAGTTCAAGTGTTCTTAAAGTGTTGTTGAAGGTATACCTTATGTCTCTGTATTTCCTCTAAAAATCACATTAACTATAAAGTGTGTCCTAGGAAACATGAGAAGCAAGTCAAGCCATACCTCCAGATCCTTTGCACAGCATGTCATACTGTCCTAGAGCCACAAACCCAAATTATTTTGTTCCTACATAGTATGGCAGTGGGTATTTAAAAAACAAATCAGAAGACTTGCATCTTGTCCTATTGCCATAAGCTGTCATAGGACTAAGACAGTCATTTCCTCCCCAGTTCTCCATTTTCCACCCCTCTCCACTGCTGATACCTTAACAGTAAAGGTTTAAACTGCATGTCTTAACTCAAGCATAGATTTCACTGATACAACCAGGCCTGCTTCCAGTTACTTTAAATCGTTTTGTTTTCTTGGCCTAGCAGTGAGAATAGTTCACCAAAATCAACAAAAAATAATGGAGAAATCCTAGCAGTATAGTATAGATTCTTTTGAAAAGGAATGTCTTCCCCACCATTGCCCCACCTAAAAGCCAAAGGGGAGTTTCTATATTTAGCCTTCAGTGCCCACCTAAAAGTTTCCAGAGAATAGTATGCGCTACTTGTCAAAGTTTGATCTATATGCTTTCAATGTTTTTTACATCCTGTAAGATCATAGTCCTTTGGAGGAGATATTCTCAAATTTTCTCATTCTTTGAATTTACAAAGCATAGATACTTCTTGAGAGCCAGCAGGGTAGAAACCCACTGGGTGACTTTGGTCATGTCACATACTCTCAGCCCCAGAAAACCCCATGATTGCCATAAATTGGAAACAACTTGCAGGCATGCAACAACAACATCATAGCTAAAGAATAGTAAAAACCACTAATGTATTTTGGGGGGGGGGTAACCCTATTTTACTCCTATCCAATAGGTACATGATTATCCTAGGCCATTTCTGCACGTGGCGAGGGAATCGCTCCCTGCTGCTACTCACAGGATCTCCTGGTGGTCCGGTCCAATCCGGGGTGAGGAGGAGCAGTGCATGGTCGTAGATCCGCACTGCTCCGATGTCCAAAATGGTGGCTTCCGGTTGGTCGTGGGTCTTGACCAACTGCTGAAGCTTGCCAGCCTAAAGCCCACCCTCCGCAGATCGCAGGCTCACATTGGTGCGAGCCTGAGAATCTGCATCGGACAGCAGGCATGCAATGGTGCGCGCCGGCATTTTGAAAGACCAGAAAAATCAGGTCTTTCAAAAACACGATGGAGGACCACTTGGGGTCGTTCCGGAATGGACTGAGGTGTGGCTCTACAGTAAGTAGTCCGGACCCAGTCTGCTCCAAGGTGCAGACATCCTCTGTGGAGGACGCACTGCACCATTTTACTTACCCTGTGCGGAAATGGCCCAAGTCTGCTAACAATATGAATGATTATGATTTTGTTCAATAATAGCAAATCTTTCCTCCCACATAGTTTTTATTTTTCCTTCTATGAGCTCAATTTAAGATGGTGCTATTCAGCATGCTGTACCAGTATTCCATTGTTTGGGAAGTTTGATTTCCTCATGCGCAAATATCTATCAACATAATTTACTTTTCTCCATTGTGAGCCGTAGCCAATTAAAACTGATAAAGTAAATAGTTTATTTCATTTACTCTAGATCAGAAAAGGTGAGCATTTTGTTGTTGCTGTTTTTTGTTCAATTGCAATGCATCTTTACCCTTCTTCAAATTATGCAAAGGGCAAAAAGACCTCTCAACTTTGTCTGATCTTTAAAGGCAAATTTAAAAGTGCTGTGTCACACATTAGGGATAAATAACTTCCATTTTATCATGTTTCTTTCCTCCCCACCAGGGAAACACTCATTGGTGTTGTACTTTGAAAGGAAATTGGGTTGCTTTGCTAAAGATTCCAAGTACCTCATAAATTACTTGGCACACATACACACACAATATGTCCCTGGTAGAGTATCAGCGATAGTATTTCTCAGTAGCTGTGGCTTGAATTGTTTCTTGAATTAATGATCTCAGAATCTGTTTTGCCCTTTTGTGAAAATCTCATTTGCCCTCTGATGTTATTTGGCCACGTGTGTCCTAATTTTCACCTGTGAAATGATTATGTGTATTTGTTGTTGATAGAACTAGGCTCTGTTGGGGCAGTTTGGAGTTTCTTCCAATGTAAAGCAGAGCTTGGAGAGTTTCATTTTTGCACTACTAGAAATCCCCCCCACAGCTCTGGACTTATTCATCCAAAAGAAATCAAATGGTGTACTGCTTTCCCATGGAACTCCTCACTGCTTGAATCAGAACTAGAGAACACATAACACTTCCATTCTCAGGCCCTTTTCGTACAGCATTTGTCATGCCAAAGGGCCCATCGAGTGTCATGCGAATGTGAGGAGTGGTCCACACGACACTAACAATCGTGTGATGCTCCAGGGTCTGGCAGGTGCCGCTCGCACACTTTTTCATTTTCGGCTTTGAGCCAAAAATGGTGCCACGCATCGCTCCGGGGCCCCACATGTACTTACCATGCATGCAGAACTCCAGAGCCACAGAGCTCATGCTTCCTGCCCCAGTGCAGCCTGGGAAACTCCCAGGCTGCACTGTGGAAGGAAGAGGCTGGGCTCTCACACGCATGAGCGGCAGCTGCAGAGCTGAAGGAACCAGCATGCAAGAGCCTCTTGCCGGAGGCTGTTCCCGCGATCCCCGCACCCCAACTGCGTGAAAAGGTGCATTGTGGAAAGGGCCTCAGAGATGCACTTGCTGATTTGGATCGATGAATCAGTATCATCTCTGCCTATCATCTTGACCAACACGTGCAACGGGGTTAAAACCATGATGGAGAATGTGCAGCTTTCTTGATGTCTTTCTTTGTCATATCATTAAAAAATCTTATCAGATGGTTTCAGAGGATTTTGAGAAGGAAAAGGATATCATCCAAAAATGATCATGAATGAAAATAAAGCTATAAAAAATAAGGCATGTAAGACTTTGTCATCCATGGAAGGAATGATGATAGACAGTGTTGGACCACACTGTATATAACATAAAACAAAATAACTATCTAACTAAATTCAGATTTCAAATGTTAGTAGCCATTTCCTTTACAATCCTAAATAAGCAACCTTTTGTGTGCAGGAAATAATATTTCTGTGTAAATATATCATATTCCTTGTAGAAAGTGCAGTTTTCGCTACAGAAAATGATGGGCAAAACAGCCAATATGCAAATTTGTGTAGAATAAGTCCTGAATTGTGATGTTTCTCATCAATCCAGGGTTCTTCTCATGACGATCATAAATATGAAGGAAAACGTGGGGACACTCCTAATTACCTTGAGTGATACAGTATGAGGACAGATACTTTCTAGCCTCATTTGATTTAATGTATGAACAATCCAGGTTTGTGGTCACAAGAAGGACAGCAACCTTAAATCCATTGGGAGAGTCCTAACTAGATGCTTTAACTCAATGGAACTTACATGAAGTATTGTTATACCAATTCCTCATTGATTCAATGGATCTGACGTTGTTGGGACTAGAGATTGATTTCAGGCCTATGTGTTCGGATGACCATGTCTAGGGCCTCTCTTGTAACTGAGGGAGTGGAGAAGGAAGATTCAGCATGTGCATCTCTCAGTCCCCCCTGCAAGGACCATTTATAAATATCTGAAAACAGTTACTGTGAAGATAGATGGGGAAAAAAGTTCAGTAAGGTCACAGAAACAATTGTTTTTTATATGCTTTATTGAAATACCAAAAATAATGTAAAAAGACAAATAATGTAGCCACCACTGAATGCGGAAGTCTGGGGGAAAAAAAAGAGAGAGAGGCAGAATCATTTCTCCAGCTTGTCTCTTTTCCACAGCTAATTGTTACAAAAAATCTTTCAGTGCTCTGCTTTGTTCTTGTATCACTTGTCGGATACCTTGTCCTTTTTAATTGATTTTCTTCCCCTTGCATTTCCTGGGTTAATGGTTTATGCAGTGAGCTTAAAAGGGAAAGTGGGTTTAATGACCCTGCTGAGATATAATGGAGACACTAGTGAATATTTTAGAGCAGCAAAATGCCTGTCATTATGATAATCTTCTGGGATTTGATTATCTCCTGGGGTTATAGTAGGCCTGAGTCCATTCAGAAGAGCTTGGCTAGTGTCAACCCTGAAGTCATGGTTTGAGGTCAGGGGATTATGTGGTAACCATTCATTTTTGTGTAGACCAGTGCTTGGTCATGCTAACTAGAGAATTTTGGAAGTTATAGTTCACTAAAGTAATTTTTCCAAGCTCTGAATGTAGTAACAACGTATACTTTTTGCACTGATTCTGCCCTTAGTATAACCTTTCATACTGGCTCCATACCTCAGATCTTCACACGTTCTATGAATGTTTGAACTTGGGGAAAACATACCCATGTTCAGCCTTACTCATGAGGAGTGTCCTCAGACACTTGAGTCTTTGAGGTGGAATGCTAAGAAAGGCTCCATTCATTTATTGATATGAAGGTCAAGAGAGCCTGACAATTAAATTTGTCTCTCTCCTATTTATATCCATCATTGTGAGGAAGACCACCACACCATTTCTCCAGCTAGACTGCAGTAGCTGCATGACCTTGATTTTCTGTGTTTGAGAGGGAATGCAGGCCTCCTTGTGAATTGCCCATTCATCATTTATACTAAATAGAGTATTTGCTTGAATGAGGAATGTCAGAGCAGGCTGTCAGCCAGCCTTCTAGCTCATTTGGTTTAGCTTTCCTAAATTGAGTCAGCAAATTAAGTTAAAAGTATAGTTTGTAATTTCACAGTGCAAATGTCTTAAATTGTAAGAGCACAATTTTAGTGCCCTCAATTAAAACACACACACACACAACAAAAAACACAAAGGCCTGATAAATTCTCACAATCTTCACCGAGTCTTGGTGACTTCACCGAGTCAGCAAAATACGAATGTTCCTTCAGAATTTTATTGGACCTCAAAGAGATGCAGGCAGGCAGACTCATGTGTACGTGTACACATAAACACGTACACCATTTACACATATAGGGGAGGTGGGCATGTGTGCATGGCTAGGGGGCTGCATTTCCCCCCACACCTCCTGCCACACACATAACTTAAAAAAAAGTCTGCCAATTTTTGTTCCCAAATGCCCCTTAGAGTATAGAGGACATTTTAAATCCACAAGAGATGCGCTCTCTCTCTCTCTCTCTCTCTCTCTCTCTCTCTCTCTCTAACAATAGGAAGTCACCAATTTTTTTCACCCTTAGGGCCTTTCTCTACTTGTTTCTCATTTACAGGATGACTCTCTAAATGTTTTCTCCTGACATTATTTATATGTGGTTTAAAATTCTTCTACACACACAGCAGCATAGAACTGAAATTTGAAAGGTTTACTTAAAATGTGAGGTGTGGCTGAGGAGAACAAAGGTTTGCAAGCTTTTCTCAAAGGGTGCATTTATGTGTATTGTACAGGTAACCTTGTCAGGAACCAGCATTCGTGCAGAGGCTCATCTAGCATTGCTTTTTCTAATGTGTGAAACAGACTCATGTCAAGTGAATATTGCAAGCTTTAGATTGTCTATGTCCCAGATACCCACTTGGGCCTCTTCTTGGATCTCTCATCCCAAAGAAGTACAGAGGTTGCTTTGGGAGAGGTGGGCAACTATGGCTTTTCTGCTGTCCTTGAGGCACTGTTCTAGATGTCCTCACCATTGACTGTGCTGAGTAGGTCTCACCCTGTACTTGCCCACTCCTTCTATAGATGTATACTGCATATGTTCTGTGTGAACACAGCTAATGTTTTCTTCTTTTATATTTCTATAGTATATTCACTATATATATATATGTGCTGACCCAGAGCTGCTGGAGATATGCTGGCACAGGGATATTATGGCACCATCTGGTATAATGAAGTGCACTACAATCATTTACTCTAAGAGACTATAAAAACCACAACCCATGCTACGAAACTGAAAGGTTAGAAGAGAAATGCTTCACAGAATTGGCCTGCCTGGTAAGAAGTGGGTCCATTGCCTCTTCCATTTCTGATTGCCTGCATGCATAGATATGCCAGGAAATATCTCATCCATGTTCTTGATGAGGTGACAGAAAGCCAAGCAATGTCACGAGAGCATTGGTGGCATCTCTTAGCTGCAAGGGGCCATGTTGACCAGCTAGCAGCCATCACCATTTAGGAAACTACCTCCTGGCTGACAGATGAGATGTCATCCCAGGCAGAGCACTGAGACTGTTTTATTGACTAGTCTGTGATGGATGAACATAGGACTAGTGGGATTCAGACCAAGGGCAGTTTTCCATAGTGGCAGTGAATTATATAGCAGAGGATGATAGATGCCAAGAGCAGCACTTAAGAGGCCACTGTCTAGTTGACAGGCAAGCAATACAAGCACTAAGAGGTCATCACACCCAATAAAAGCAGATCCTGGGGCAGATTTTCTGCTTGCAGAGTCAGTATCTAGTGTTTTGTCTCTACCAAGGGCTCTATTTCACCTATTAGATGCTGTCTAGATATAGTAGTAAATCAGTTCTCAGAATCGGCTTGTTTCTTGCTCCATACCCAGTGAATCATGTTATCACTTGCACACACATATATATACACACTGGCTAAAATTCACTTTATGAGATCCATTACATGGAAGTAAGTCCCTCTGAAGACCAGACACACATGGGAATGCATTGTTTACAATGCTTCAAAAATTGTCAGTTCTTTTTGCAAAATTCCCTAGGAGTACACCTCAGCTCTCTTGTGATTGGACTAGTCCATTTAAATACTTGTGTCAGCTTCAAAATGTAACATGAAGGGTAAATAATAATAATGATGATTTTGATATGGATATGATATTCAGAATGGGTAAGGTAGTCTCATAGGAGCTTGGTGTAATAACTAATGGAGTTGACAGTTCAGGAAAAAAACCCCAAAACACATTAGGCCTACTTTCTTGATGGATCAGCCTGAAGACACATGCACAAAGCACTGAACCTTTCATATGAATTACATGATCAGACTCCTTGATTAAATAGCCTTTTGTCTGGTGAGTACAGTGGGTTCTCCATATCTGTGGCGTTCTGTTTGAGGAACCCCTGCATACAGTGAAATTCCCAAATGCTTGTGTTCCATTGTATTAAATAGTGGTGATGTGCATGCAGATGTTCCAAGGTATCTGTGGGCATGTCACTGCCATTTTAGGTACAGGGATGTGATGCTTCATGTGACCTGGAAATTACACACACAGAGGTCACTGGCAAGGAGGGCTTACTGTAGCTTATCTCTTTGGGTCTATTTTCATGATTGCTTTTTGTAAGCATTTTAGATACTGTTCCCCTTTGAGACCTAACCTTCTGTCCTATTTCTGTGTTTGCTTGTTTTGGTAGTAGTGGTGGAGTGTACACTTCCAGGATGATTATTGTCGTGGTTGCACCTGGTACCTACGCTTGCTAAGGGGCACTGTGATAAGACACGTGTGTCTAACTTTGTCATAATAGAAATTATGAACCAGGAGACAGCTCTAATAGGCAGGCTCTAATCTTTCTGCCCAAGAATGACTCCAGAAGAGGTGCTCACTTGCAGAACCTCTTACTATATGGTCATATCTGTACAACATCCCCGCCAAGTTTTACATGTGTATGTTCAACAATGAAGTGCTTTTGACTCTTTGGCTTAGGAGAACAGAAGGTTAGTTTGGAAAAGCCTATTCCTGGTCAAATCCTGTAGCCTCTGTGGAACTCCATTATCTACCAGCATTAAGTTTCTTAAGTTTCCTGATCAAACAATTGAAATGTTGAATACCCCAGACAAAATTCTGTCTCTCCCAGCTGGTGGCCCTGCATTTGATAAGCAGTTCATTACAGGCAAGAAATAACACCAGTAGGAAATGTCACCCGTGGGGCAAGGTGATTGATGTAACATTTCTCTAATATCTTTCCTAAGTGGGTGCTTGTTTATTACCACCTTTGTGATGACCCCAGTATTGAGTACTGTGCTCAGGAAGTCCAGGTAGGCACCCTCTGTTTGAAGAATTCCTTTTATAGAAATTCTGATATCACCCCCCCCCCCCCACAGACAGATCTCAATTCAGAGCAATTCATTCTGGAGCAGGTCTACTGGAATCAAGAACCTGGTCTGCCTTGAACTTCTAGAAGCCACTTCCTGAAAATTACTGCTTAAAACTGGTTGAAATCGCTCTTTCAGATCCCCTGAATTGAGGATTTTGAAAAGGAAATTTTATTACTTTATTTCTCTTTCACATGTGTCCTGGTCTGGTTTAAGAGGATTTCGGTTAGCTTGTCCTCCTGTCCTTGTAATTTTCCAGCTAGGCAGGTAACTTAGCTTCTCACAAGCCCAAAAAGGCTAAGGAAAGGTAATTTTTCAATTTCTTAAATCTGTTTTCATGGGGGGGGGGGGTACTTTCCCTTCATGTTGCAGCTCCTCAAAAGGGCTCCCTCATACTCTGGGGTATGTGTGTGTGGATTATCTTTTGCACTCTTTTTATCATCTCTTCCTTCCTTTAGCAACCCCAACAGTTTCAGGTTGCTACAAACCCTCACAGCCTTGCAAATTTGCTATTCTGTATGTACCTTTGCAATTTGTGAAGCTTTACCATAATATCTGCCATTCCCTAATGCAACTATTGAGTATATGTTGATTGCTGTGTGGTCAATAAAATTCCCCTTTTGGAGAGTTCTGTTTGAATGCAGGGTTATGAGTCCAACATGCCTGATCCACTATTTTGCCAAAGTTACAAGATCCCTGATGGACATATGGCTGAGAATATGTATGAATTCATTCCTAAGTTCTGCGGGCATACCTGCCATCAAGCCAACTCTGAAGTATGCCAAGGGGAGCATTTCCATCTTTTATGGTGAACGAGAAGAACATAAACAGTCATGTTAAAATTAGAACACACTTTCTTCATTAGCTCCAATACATGTGTTATATTGACTATTTGAATGCAGTATAGGTCTCAATATTTAGTATCAATTGATTTTTGCTGTTTGTAAATGTTTGCTATATATCGCATATAGCATTTTTTTTTAAAGAAAATATGATGATATGCTGGATCCAACCAAAATCTTATCTAGTCCGGTGTCCTGTTTTCCACAGTGGCCAACCAGATATCTTTGGGAAGTTCAGAAGCAGGAACATAAAAGAAATTGTTCTTTCTCATTGTTGTTTCACTGAGGTGGTAATCAGTAGTACACTGCTTATGGTCATCAGGACTAGCATTTAGTTATGACTAACAGTCTGTATCAATAATTTGTTATTCTGAAAAAAAAAACAGAAAAAACAAAACCACCCAGTGAATAGAAGCTTGCATCTGGGCTTACCTCGAGAGTGCACAGCTTATCGTTCTCATCCTTCACCTTTGGATATACTGGTTTGGACACATGGTAGTTGTATTCCAACACCTTCTGGAAGCCACAAGTTGTGTTCCCCTGATCTGTATAACTGGTTAAATCTATTGTTCTCTGAACACTTACATAGGACTGATTCCCACTGAATCAGAAAAGTTCTGTAATGGTCCATCCAACAGAATTTCCTCAACCCAGATCTACTTTGTTCAAGTCTCACTGAATTAGAGACTTTGGCCATTTCTGCACGGGCTAATAGAAACGGTGCAGAGCGTCCTCCAGGGAGGACGTCTGCACCTGGGAGCGGACTGGGTCAGACCTACTTAACGTAGATCTGCACCTCAGCCCGCTCCGGAATGACCCCAAGTGGTCGTCCAGCGTGCTTTTGAAAGACTGCTTAAAACAGGTCTTTCAAAAGCACGGAGCGCGCCATTCCGTGCCCGCTCTCCAGTGCAGATTTGCAGGCTTGCACCAGTGAGAGCCTGCAATCTGCTGGGGGTGGGCTTTAGGCTGGCGAGCTTCAGCGGTTGGTCAAGACTCTTGATCAACCGGAAACCGCCATTTTCGTCCCTGGAGCAGTGCGGAGTGATGAGCATGCACTGCTCCACAGCAGCGTGGACTGGACCAGGGAGCCAAGAAGTCTGGTAAGTAGCGGCACTGCGCGATTCCCTTGCCCCGTGCGGAAATGGCCTTTGCATCACTGTGATCTGGATAATGAAACCACACTGTTTATATGACAGACAGTAGGATGAGCCAAAGGTTTAGCAGAATTAAATGAATGTATCAACCACAAGACCTCAGCAACACAATACCTTTTGAACTAAGTAGGACTTAGATTACATTCAATAAGTAAAAATTTGGCTTGTGGTATTAATGGGACTCATAAAGTAGCTTCCTGTGGGATATATGTTACTTCCACTCTTGCTAAAAGTTCCTTTGATGACTTATTCATTACATTGCCTTTAAAGATCCTGCAATGCTTGCCTTGGTACATTAAGTATGCAAGTCTTTCTGGAAATAGGTTTTAGCCTAAAGTAATTTGAACCTTGGTGGTTTGATGAGCCCACACTGGAGGGTGAAAGAAAATGAGCAATCTTTTAAAACAAACAAGGATAAACAGGATAGCAAAGATTTATATGAGTTGGACAAAATAAAAATAATTATAAACATTATTTTAAAATTACAAAACTTATATATAAAAAATTTGTGGCCACCATGAGGATTTAGACAAGTATTTTAAAATTTTTATTAGTGATGCTAATGAATTTAGAAAGGTCAAAAGAAGGATTAAAAGATAAATTTTCACCATTCAAAAATGACATGTCCATTTTAAATTGCTTCCAGAACCCTTTGAATCTGAATCTGTAATCGGATTTGCTTGCTGCCCCTGCTATTATTAGATCTCCCATGACAATTTTCACTCTTTCCAGCCAAAACAGATTTTTGAAGGGGAAAGAAGTGGCATAAAAAGTTCATAGAAAGGTACGAGTTTGACCCTAAAGCTGAAGACAGCATATGAGAATTAATTTATTAGCTAAAGACCAAGACCAGGAATGGGAAACCTATGGTCTTGCAGATGTTGAACCACAACAGCTATCATTCCCAACAACTGACTATGGCTCTTTCCGTACGAGGCTGGTGAATTGGTTCATGCCATTTCTTACCAGATTTTCTGGGCTTGAAACAAGGCGGACTTTCCCTCGTTTCCTTCCACACAGCTACTGCGTATGTTCCATTCTGGTTCGGAGGAGTGTGAGTTCATGAATCCACACTGCCTCCACCGTGGCCACTCCTGTTACTCCCCTCACCTCGCCCCCATCGGCTGTGATTGGCCCTTTTTTTTTTTTGGCATGGTTTAGTACGTCATTGCGTCTGTGTGTACATGTGAAAGTCCATACTACCCCCTGGCCTCTCCCATGAGCCCTCCCCTGACCACCAATTCGCATCTGCACCATTGTGAAAGTATGAATCGGATCGATCTGGAAAATTGGAAAACTGATTTCTTCTGTTTTTCAAATAGCACGCTTTATCACCACATGGGGGCGCATTTAGTCAGAATTACGTGCAGAACAAAGGTAAATAAACCGAACCTAGTCCATTCCAACATGCAGAAGACCTCCGAGGCAAGACGCACTGGCCCACCTTCATAACCACTTGTGGAAAGGGCCTATTCTGGATGAGACTGGTGGGATTTAGAGGGTCACTGGTTTTCTATCTCTGAGTAAGAGAGACACTTGTTGCTAAAATCAATGTCTGCCTCAAGTTATCCAACCAATTAACCAAATAAATAAATATTAAAAATTGTTTTAAAATTGCAGTGTCTAACTTCAGACAAAAATACTATCGTTCTATGGAAGATATGGAATAGTCATGGCCATTAAAATGATTTCAAATTGGATTCAGAATTGCTGTGCACTGAGATGATCTAGGTTTATGGATTGAGGCTGTCAAGAAGTAAAATAACCCAAATTATCATTGAAGAAATATATAACAGTTGATCTTTACTATGCTCCTTGATCAAACAGATAAAGGGTTAACTTAATTCCAATGGGGAGGAATGGAAACAAGTAATTCTTGACACTCACACTGTAAAATGAGAATAAATTACAAACCTTCATAGTTAGTGGAATGTTCCAATTTTCGTTTCATAATAGATTTCATTTTAAGCCATCTATATAATATCAGCACTGTGTAGTACAAATGCTTATAGCTTCCCCATCCCATTCCTTTATGTTTCCACAGACTTGTTTTGCCTTAAATTCTACTGTTGCTGAATTCTGGATGAACTAGAAAAAAATTCTAACATTTACCCCAGAATCCACACATTGAACAGCTTCCATGTATACTTGAGTATTACCTATACCATTGTTGCTTTACTCATGGATATTCATGTATGTTTTCTCTCACTTGAATAAAGTTATCCAGGGACAGTGGTCCTCTTCATTTATGATTTGCTAGTTGCTGTTGCCTTCAAGTAGAATCTAACTTAAAGTGACCCTATTGTAGGGTTGTCTTGACAAGTTCTATTCAGAGGAAGTTTGTCATTGCCTTTCTTTAAGGTTGAGTGTATGACTTGTCCGAGGTCATCCAGTGCCCTTTGTGTTTTGAAGCCTAAGTCTAACATTCAAACCACCCTGCAACCCTAGCTACTAGGGATTGATAGATAACAGGAAAATAACATGAAGCTGTACACATCTTGATTCTAGAAGTGGTTGGTCCAACATGATTACTTTGGTGTGGATGGGGAGGAGGTATGAAAAACTAGGATGGAAAT
Organism: Cyclura pinguis; assembly: GCA_030412105.1. Lineage (NCBI taxonomy): Eukaryota > Metazoa > Chordata > Lepidosauria > Squamata > Iguanidae > Cyclura > Cyclura pinguis. The sequence continues at coordinate 112,467,437 of CM059602.1, forward strand.
AACCTCTACAGGAGTAACTTCATCTGTCTACCATTCTTAGATAATTGAAGCCAATACACTTGGAGAGACTGTAGCTTGGTTGTAATATTGCCAGATTAAAAACTAGAGAGAACTCCTCTACCATTAATTGTTGTATAGAAGATGGAAGATATTGCTTTTTCACACAACCAGGTAACAAGCAACGCCTGCTGAAATTCTTGCTCCTATGCAACCATTAAAAGTACAGGAATCCTTTCTGGCTTTTACTCTGACAGCCCTACTTGTTGTTATATGCAGAAAGTCTCAACTCCAGCCCTTGGCATCTTCAGACAGAGGAAGGAAAGAATTTGGTTGGAAATCCTGAAGACACAGCGCTATTCAGTATTGACAACACTAGCCTAGATGGACCAGAAGGCTCATTCAGTACAAGACAGTTTTCTGTCTTCTCATGACATTCAGGCTTTCATTCCTCACCAAATGTTTGTCCTTTTCTCAGTCCCCCCGCCGACATACCAATGACATTGAATATTAGCAGAACAAAAAGAAGCATGCTTAGCTGTTGTCAATCCGTGCAAGAGAAATTAAATTTTGTATTTGTCCATTCAGTAAAGCAGAGCTACTATGCAAACCTGTTTATTTTAGACTACAGCTTTAAGCACTTAGACTTAACTGGAGGGAAATCCCTTTCCACTGAACTCACTGGAGTCAATTTTGGAACAAAAATGAACAAGTAGCACATTCAACATGAGTTCCAAAGAACATCTAAGACAAAGTAAGTGACTAGACAGGAAATGATACAGACCTGAATCCTATTCTGACTCCCAACTAGAATAGATCTTACATAGGTGTTGACTTACCACTTACCACTGATTCAGTGGACCTGCCCTGGTTGGGACTAGCAATAGGATTCAGGGTCAGAGGCAGTTACTGGGCTGGTTATTATACAACATTCATTCATTCATTCATTCATTCATTCTTACTTTCTTTATTCTACAGATCTTCAGAACAGCAGAACTTTTTTTTAAAAAAAATGCTAACAATACAATCTCTCTTAATAGTTAAAGCAGAAATCCACTATACTGTGTGTATTTATACTGTCCAGTTAAAGCAGTCTGATTGCCCTTTAGCTGTCATGGTTTCATCCTATGCAATTCTAGGATTCACATTTTGCTGATATATTTATAATTTTCTTCTAGATAACTCCAGTTTGCTACACTGAGACTGATACACTACAGCTAATGATATTTGGCTGAACAGATATATCTCTGGGAGCAAATTAGGCCATTTGCAAGGGAGAGCAGGTGAGATCAGTTTCAGTGACTAAATGAATCCAGTAAATTCAGTAGAGTCAACATCCTATACAGGGAGCCAACATAGTGTTGGACTAGGACTCAGGAAAACTGGGGTTTGATTCCCCACTTATCCATGGAAACCCACTGGGTGATCTTAAGAACATCAAACAACTTTAAAAGAAGGAAATGGGAAACCTTGTCTGAATAAACTTGTCAAGAAATCCTGTGATAAGATCATCCTGTCTTGGAGTCATCCTGAAGGAACATAACAACCACTATCTTATATGCCTTCAGGTTAGCAAATATATGCCAGTATAGTTAGGCTGGATCCCACAGTTATACATTTCCTTCCTTGTCTTCAGCCAATGTGCAGTGGCTCCCCAGTCACCACAAGCTTTATCACATAAGACAGGGAAATCTCAGTTTCAGCAGGATAATGGGCATCTTTGGCTGGGACTTATCACATGACATCATTTATTTTCTGTTGTTCTCCTGGTGGGAGATCTTTAGAATATATGTCTTTTACAAAGGAGATCATTAATTGATTAATCCTTTGTGAAAGAAACACTTTCCAAATGGTCTTCCACTGGGAGAGCAACTTAAGAAAAACTTACCGTGTGACAAGTCTCAACCAAAGATCCTATTATCCTGCTGTAATTGTGATTTCCTTGCTCCATGTGACAAAGCCCCAAGTGAAATGTCTGAGAAAGGGCTGTGGGTATGCTTGCTGAATGAGTGGCCACACTAGGGAGCTATGAGACAGTCTCTAAGAAGTGCCGTAGCTTCTGCAAAGGATGATTCTGGTCATAGAGTACCAAAAATTGCTTTAAAATAGAGACACTCTGAACCAATGCTGAAAGCTTTCTGTTATGGGGAAAAAAAAATAGTGCATGGTTTCTGCTGTTGTCATATGAAGTGAGTTGTTACTTAATGCTTGATAATTAACTGACATCAGGCCATGATGATCTTCTGAGTGGTATGGAAATGTCATCCCAGAATGTCGGTGACTCAGGTCCACAGTGGGGAATATTAGCTCAAAGGGGAGGCCTACAAGAGAGGAGTAACCTAACATTTAGAATTCTCAGCCAGAGAGCTCTTTGGCCTCTTTGGCCTACAAACCCCAGAATTCAACAGGATGTTGAAAGTGGAATAACAGCACTATAACAGTATAGTGCAGAAAATCCCCTAGAAAACAAGATTCCTGTTGTACAAATTATTTTGTACCCAATGACAGTTCTCATGCGGTTAAAATTAATTCATGTTTTCAAAAAAAAAAAAAAAAAAAAGGAAAAAAGGAAAAAATCACACAGATCTCATCTCCTTCTGATTTGCTTTACTCTGTGGATACAGTGTGAGTTTTCTTTACTGACTCTACATGGCACTTAGCAAAAAACTAAGTTTTAATGTTTACCTCCTGTTTCAGCAGGGCTCACTCGCTTCCTGTGGTGTTCCATTATGTTGAGATGCATTTGACTTCTATCTGAGCTGCCATTTGAACAGATCACTAAGTGTGCCACATTGTCTGAGTTTCCTAATGGAGTGTGATCCCCTCCCCCCACCCGTACAATCCTTCCCCAGGTTATTTAAAATTTTGAGAGCATAACAGTTGAATCATCTTCCATGTTACACAAAGTTCTATATAAAAGAAAGCTTCAAACTCATTAGAAATCTTGGAGACAGGAGTTTCTCTTGTTGTTCACACTTCTGCCCCATACTTCCTCCAACAAGGGCTGGACTGCATATAAATACAGAAACACACACACACACACATTCTATTGGCACTGAGTAGATTCCCAGTATATTCTCAGCTTTTATAAATATTGGAGTCTAGTTTCAAACACAAGAAAGAAGGCAAGGATAAAAGACATCCTGCCTTTTTAAAAAGTGAGCAGTTTTTAATTTTGCAAGCAAAATCAAGGTCTTCTTGAGATAGCAAGAATCCTGGAGGGTTCTTAAGTACAGAGGTGTGTGTGTGGGTGTTTATCTGTCTACTTGATATAGAAAGATATCCCCCTAGGTATCTAAACTGCTGAATATAAATCATAAGAAAATACATGAGTCCTAAAAGTCAAATAAATGCTAAATCAGTTTTCATCCAGCCTTCCTATCAGGCAACCAACTTTTGCTGCACTCTTTGCACTCACAGGGAGACTCTGCCAATGCTTAAAGAACTGCCCACCTGATACCCACTTGCTTAGAAAATATAAGCAGTGGGTTGACAAAGACAAGGCACAGGGTTTGCAAGGAGAAAGATGTAATCCAAAATCCTCTGAAGGAACAAAGAAGTTGGGAGCTTATTGCTAAAAAGCAATAAGAGTATTTACTGCCTGAGGCAGAGCAGCAAATGACACCTCTTTCTCGCACCATGGTTTTTAAATTGGGAGGGTATTTTAGGTTCAAGGGTATGTTTAGATAACTAATTAATGAGGGACACTTTCACAGCTGACTTCCTGTAATGAACATAGAGATGTAAAGCAGTAATACAGGAGCTGCTATCCATATAGCCCAGAAATCATAGGACATTTCCACACTAAACTGTTATAGCACTATTATTCCACTTCTAACTTCCTATGGAATCTTGAGGTTTGCAGTTTAGACCCCTCTCTAAACTGCAAACCCCAGGATTCCATAGGATGTTGAAAGTGGAATAATAGCACTATAACAGTCTAGTGGGGAAATGGCCACAGAAACATAAAATTATGGAGTTGGACGGTATCCCAAAAGTCATCTAGTCCAACTCCGTAACAGTGTAAGGATCCACAGCTAAAGCTCTTCTGAGAGGAAGGAATCCATCCCCCATTTAAAGACTGAGGCCCTTTTCGCACGGCATTTTTTAAGCGAAAGGGCCCCTTGAGCGTCGTGTAAATGTGAGGAGCAGTCCACACGACGCACTCACAATTACGTGACACTCAAGAGCCTAACGCGGATCGAGCATGCATTTTTTTTATTTTCGGCTTAAAGCCGAAAATGCTGTGCGGTCGCGCATCACTCCGAGGCCCCGCGCGCATTTACCTGCCCTGTGGAGCCTCTGGAGCCAAACCGGTCGTGCTTCCTGCTCCAGTGCGGCCTACAGCTCCCAGGCTGCACTGCGGAAGGAAGGGGTGGGGTGGGGGCGGGGCGTTCGCGCGACCGGCAAGCCAGCTGCAGTGACGAAGCAGCAGGGATGTGAGCGCCTTGCGCAAGAAGCTGCTCGCACGAATGCCGCCCCCCCCTCCACGAAAAGGTAAGGTGCGGAAAGGGCCTGAGAAAGGAGGAGCTCCGCCATCTTCCAAAGCAGGCTTTTCTACCATTGAATAACTCTTACTGTTAGGAAGTTCATCCAAAAGTTCAGGTGAAGTCTTTTTTTTCTTTCTTTCTTTCTTGTAATCTGAATCAACTAGTTCACACCCTAGTCTCTGCAGCAGAAGAAAACAAGCTGGTTACATCTTCTACATGACATCCCTTCAAATATTTAAAGAGGTTTATCATGTCACCTTATCACATTCTGTTTGATAAGCTGGACACACTCAGCTTCCTAAACTTCATCAAGTCATTGCTGATAGGGTTTTCATTCAATTTCATGTTTCCCAGTGCAGAATCTCAGGCTACCCATTCAGCAAGAGGGTGGAAGCAACAACCTGCAGTTCCACACATCACTTGCAATGTGAAGCCATGATACTAAAAAAATGTATATTTAGGGGCAATCCCTGCTGAGCTGAAGGGGCTCTCTATCACTTAGGAGCAAATTCTCTCTCTCCTTTCCATCTGATTCCAAGGAAGCTGCCTCAGTACTGAACCAACATCTGTTGTCAGTAATGGACTGGATAAGGGCAAACAAATTGACACTTAATCCAGAAAAGAAAGAGGTGCTTCTGGTCATTAGTAAGGCAGACCAGGGAATACAGATTCTGCCTATGCTGGATGAGGATACACTCCATCTGAAATCTTAAGCTTTCAGTTTGGATGTTCTCATGGACTCAGCACTGAGCCTGGATGCCCAGGTTTCAGCAGTGGCCAGGAGTGCATTTGCACAATTAAAAATAATAAATAAATAAATAAATAAATAAATAAATAAATAATAAAACCTTGCATCTGTTCCTTGGGATGTCAGATCTGGCTACGGTGCCACATGCTTTGATTGCATCTGTTTGGACTACTGCAATGCACTGTACATGAGACTGCTTTTGGAAGCTGTTTGGAAACTTCAGCAGGTTTAAAATGCTGCCGCCAGAATGCTATCTGGGGCCAGATACAGGAAGCATATAACCCTCTTGTTAAAACAGCTTCACTGACTACCGGTTTATTTCAGGGAGCAATTCAAAATACCAGTTATGACCCTATACAGCTTAGGTCCACACTATCTGAAAGACCGTATTTCCCTATACAAACCTGCTAGAATCTTAAGATTGACAAGGGAAGGCTTCCTCTTGGTCCCACCTACATCGGAGACTCACTTGGTGAGGAAATAGGAGAGAGCCTTCTCAGTGACTGATTCTACATTCTAGAGCAGTGGTTCTTAACCTTTTCTGTACCAGGGAACCCCTTTTAATTTCTCCTGTTGTTTGAACTCCCAAAACTTAACTCAAGATTTAAAACCCTAAAGTGTATCAAAGATTTATTTAATATTGTTCATCAAAATACTCAAATTGGGAGTAAAGGGAGAAATAAATAAATGTGCACTTCCCTCAGAGGCATTGGAGGGAGAGGGGAGACCATTTTCCTGTTTCTTCCCACCAGTTTATGGCTGGAGTAGATTGAGCACCAACATGCAGGCCCACCCAGCCTGCCTACAACTTGGGCCTTTCCACACTACACTGTTCTAATGCTATTATTCCACTTTCAACATCCTATGGAATTCTGGGGTTTGCAGTTGAGTTTGCAGTTAGATTTCTCAGCTAGAGAGCTCTTTGGCCTCAGTAACCCCAGATTCCACAGGACACTGAAAATAGAATAATAGCACTATAACAGTGTAGTACTGGAAGGCTCCTTGACTCCTGTCATGTGGAAAGGAGATGTCTTGGGTAGTCTTTGAGGCTTTGCAGACCCACTGTGAAGAGATCATGGCTCCCCCAGGGATCTGTGGACCCTAGGTTAAGAATCACTGCTCTAGAGTTCTTTTTTGTGGAAGGCGAGGCTGGCCTCTCCCTGCTCCCTGTTCTCCTTTCTCTAGACTTTTAATATGTAATCAGTTGCAAGAAGGCTTCTTATTGGGTTGTGTGCTTTATTTTTTAAAACTTTTATGTACTTTAAAAATAATTTATACTGCTTTAAATGTGATTATTTTTAATTGTTTTTAAATTGTATTGTAGAGTTTTAAGTGACTTCTGTTTTGAGCTGCTTTGCGTACCACTCCAGGGGAAACGCAGCATATAAATGAAATGAATAAATAATAAAATCTCTTATAGCTGGACTGAGACAGAACTCTTTCTAAGTTCTCTGACAAGTTAAATTTCAGATATACTGATGTACCTATTCTGCCTTTTTCTCCCACAGGGACAGAGGCAAATACATAGACCAAGTGGATGCCAGGGTAAGAAGATGATCGGGCAGAGCCAAACTGGTCATCCCATGGAAGGAATGAGAAGACAAGTTCCCTGACAGAAGCGGAAGAATGTGCTTCACAGACTCCAGGCGGTAGATATCCACAGCTTGAAGTTGGCTGATTTCAGCCAGCTGACCTTGTAGTTGCTGGTGAGTGTTGGAGGATGGAAGCTGACCAAATGCACACTTGAAGCTGAATATCACACAAAAGTTGATAGATATTTCTTTTGGAAGCCCCCTTTTATTTCCTATTCTCCTTTGGGTTTGCTCAGAAAGAACAGAACTCTGCATGAAACAGCTGAGAAATTCAACATCAATTTTTGTCCTCTTCTAAGCTACAGGTTTCTAAGAACCTTATGTGACTTGGGGATCTTGAGAAAACAAAGCAGTTTGTGCTGTGGAAAGAAGGAGAGAGCAAGTCCTGTCATTAAACCTCAAGGACTTACAGACAAAAAAGCCACATGTGTTGGTGCTCTGTACTTCAAAAACTTCTGCAACTGGAAGCTTGCTGTTGTTGGTCCCAGGCCTGGTAGATATCTTTGTCTATTTGTAAGGAGCAGTTGAAATAGGTGATAGCTGCTGGATTTTTTTTGCAGGTGTAAGTCTGTAGTTAGGAAGCTTTCTTTTGGAATTTATGGTTCATCTGGACTCTTTAAAAGACTTAGGAGTTGCATCTGCATGTATTGGGTTTTTTAAAAAGATTTAAACAACACAGCTCCTGTTCTGATCTATTTCCTATGGATTCCAGGATTGCTGTGACATTTTCAACCCAGGGCTAGACGTTTGTGTGTATGTTTTCTGCTCCTGCGTCTTTCTGATCAGTCAGGGGTTAAGACTCACATCTGCATCCATCATTTCAAATCCTGTTGTACTTCTGGATGGTTCCTCTGATAATGTTGTGAATGGGTTGTGACTGGCACCAAGACAACTTTCTATCCCACATTACAGTTCCCAGAAGAGGAGGAAACTCTACCCTTACTACATTTAAAGCAAAAGGGAAAAAAATAAATAAAAACTAAATGTCAGAACCCCAGGAATGCATTGGTCCTGACTGGATGTGAAGGAGAAACAGAAGAGCCTGACAATTATTTGAATATTGGCCATCTGGATGAGTCTTAGGCTAACAGAAATTTGTTAGATACTTTTTGGGTTTGAACCTGGGTTCCCAATGGGAAATGAAGGAAAGCATGTGATAGAGTAGTTCTAGAGGTCATTACATCATGCCATGGGGACACTTGTGAGGTTTGGCTGAGTTTCTTGATAAAGTTTCACTTCATTCTACTCTCTCCTACAGTAATGAAAGGAGGAATTAAACAGAGAAAAAGCTTCCCCTATCAAAAAAACAAAACAAAAAGATGTGTAGAGACACTTACCTTACTCCTCTGATGGCCCTTGGGGCACAGGGTTTTTCTTGTCCCTGGATAATACCTATAGAGACTGAGAGTTTTAGAATGAAGACTATCAGATCCGCTCTTCAGTATCTGTGGCCAAGCTCCCAGAACTCCCTGATATACTGTGTGTGTGTGTGTGTGTGTGTGTGTGAGAGAGAGAGAGAGAGAGAGAGAGAGAGAGAGAAGTCATTTTAAAAAATAAGGTCTTCTGTGGGCAAAGTTTTCATAGCATGCCATCTCTATCTCTCTCTGCAAATCACTACTCTCTTCTAATTAGCTTCTGCTATTGGCTGGCAATTTGGCTGGGGTGGTTCTTTCATGGGTATAATGTGGTCATTGAATCAATACTGATATGGAGACACAGCACAATTGACAGACTTCAGAAGAGGAACAATCAGCATGATCCAGACCTTTCTCACTGGAAGGCAATGGAATGCCCTTTTTAAAAAATGGAGGGAGAAACTGCATGTTCCATTTCAAGTTGAAACTCTGTACTGTATTTCACTTCATAATTGTTATTTTTTACAAAATGACTTGGCTCCTTGTACTGACAGAATGAGACTATACATGGATCTTGACAGAAGTGATTTTTCCTGCTTTCATACAGATCTTGCAAGCCTTCAATGGGTTACTCGCTCTCTGTCTCTCCTCTTGTCTCCCCTTTCTGCCACTCTGAAATTAAGCTCTGGAGGGTACCTCTGCCCTTTGGAACAGATATTGAGTGGGAATGTGAAGTTCAAGTGAATCTGATTTCTTTGCAATTTTCTGGCAGGATTTTTCTCTCATCCACTTGGAACCTGGACACTAGCAGGAAAATGCAATTTGGACCTTATGATATTAAGCAAATCCAGAATGTCACACAGCAGAATGAACTTTCCCTCCCCTTTCCTGTCTCTCCCCACAAATGACGAACCATTGATAAGACTCCAAACCTTCTTCATATCCTACTCCTTCCCTACAGTTTGGCATAAGCAATTCTGCTGCCTCAGGCAAAATTTTGCTTTACCCTCATTATTGTCCTGCAACTTGTGTACAGAGTGGAAGGTTATATACTATCTGCTTGTATACTTTACAGATCTCACAGCTTGGCAGGGAAAGCTCAAATTAATCATCTGTCATTGCACTTTCCCAGCTACTTTAAAAATGTCTTATTTTCTCCTCTCGCTTCATCCTTTGCACTCAAATTACATCAGTTTCTGCAAATTGAATCCAAAGTGCGAAATAGTTTAGAAGAGAAGAAAACGGGTGCCATCTTACCCTACTTACTAATCTCAGGTGAAAAGAAAATCCTGCAGTCTGCTCAAGCTTTAGAATACACGTTCTGTGCTGTGTGGCTCCAAACTGCCTCTTACCATAAGCAAAAGGAATAAAGACATAAAAAACAGGGGAAGGAGATAGCTCTGCCGATTAAGGGGGGTTTCTTTGAGGAGATTCCCTTTTAATTACATCATCATCATCACCCCCAAACTGTGCACTGTCTGCTCTTTCCATCTCTTTCTCACACATTTCCTCCACCTCTAATTTTTCTAGGATAGGATCTGTATTAGACAAAGATTCTGATTTGCATCTTTTCTCCTCCCTTCCATTCCAAATTTTGTCTGTTTTTGAGATTTGCATAAACTTTATATTTTAAGGGCTAATTTTACTGATTTCTTTCTCTCCAGCTCCGTTCTTCTGATTTACGAATCCTCTCTGTGTGCCAGGGCTGCACGCAGTGCCACAGGAAAGAAACTTTCTTGCAGAGTCACAACCCTGTGAAGCAGGTTGGTCTGAGAAGCTGCAGTTGGATCATGGTGACTATAAGTGTCATTTTATGGAAAAGCTAGGATTTTACATGGTATGCATTAGGCAGGATGTGTGTGTTTGTGTTTGTGTATGAGTGTGAACAGAGTACATACAGTGGATCTGAAAGCAGTTGTAATTCTGAGTAGGTCTAATACAGGCATTTTGATTTTAGAATAATACGTCATATAATAGTAGATTTATAGTTAACCATGATATGTACATGGATGCACACAGAGAGAATATATTGTATTGATGGATTTTTTTCCTCTTTTTAAAATTTTTCTTAACACTCAGTATATCAGGGAGAACAGAATTCTGCATAAAATTTTGCAAACTAATCTGAATGTAGGGAAACCAATTTACAAATAATGGTTATAACTGAAATAAAAAAAAATAGAAAGAACTGTGAAACATCTTCCCATAGTGCTGAAGATTGTGATCAGATGACCTGTGTACTTTTGCAAGTCCTAAGTGTAGATGGGCAGCTTCTAGCATTTACTTTTCCTTTGTATGCTTTTTTCCCCCTTTAAACCAGACTTGGACTTGACAGCCCTTCGAAAAGAGGACTGTTATTTATAAAGTAGGACAATTTGTCCGTGAACCAATGGTGAGGTTGCCAGACCATAAATCTTTTGCAGCATACTTCCACTGAGCTTCTACTGTTGCTGGCTGCCCAATGCAGCTTGACGATGCCAGAGTGCACCCAATGGCAAGCCAATGGCTGGAGGTGGGCGACTCCTGGATAATATCTGAGTAAAAGTTGCAGAGCTGGAAGAAAAGAGTAACTGCTACTTGGCAGGCCCGGGATCCCTCTGCTTCCCTGGTACTGGTTGCAGAGCCATTGGCTTCCATTCCCTGTCAAGATCCTAAGAAAGAAAGAAAAAATAAATGTAAACAATGGACAAAAATATGCTGGCAGTTCCTGACAATATCAAGAAAAAAAAGCTGTTCCATGATATCAGACAGCCTGAGAAGCAATGATCTACAGGAATCTTGGATGTGGTTTTCCTTGTTCTCGTTTAAGAATTATTTCCTGTCCTTAAGCCTAAGAGGCTTCCAGAGGTATTTGCAAGATTAGTAGCATGAGGGACCTACCCCTTAAGCTTACAATCTAAATTTTAAGACATGACACACAAGGAATAAAGAGTGGGGATGGAGGCAAAAGAAAAAGAAATTTCATTCTTTGTTGGGGTGCCAGAGGAGGATTACCACAGGCTCTGAAATTCTAAAGCCAAAACTGAGATCTAGGCACAGCTCTTTGTTGTGTTACATGAGGCAGGGCCTGGTGATGTTACAGATATGATGTTTAAAAAGCCATCCCCTTTGTGATGTGATTAAGCATGAAACATGAAGAAGCATCATCAACAGTTACACATAGTATGTCATTTGAATAAAAAGCACAAAGGAGAAATACACACACACACATTTACACTTTTCAAGGCAATTCTATTCTGTGAGATTCCTCTTCCTTCCCTGGGGTCTGTAGAAGGAGGGCAGGGTTGTGAGACTCAAGGGTATATCCTGAGATATGAGAATGCTACCACCTAGACACAAATGGTTCATATAGTTTCCTAGAATGGTTGCTGCTAGGTGGCATTTGAAGGAAGGTCATAGGTCTCACCACAAGGAATAGAATAGCTTAGACTCATTTCCTTCCCTCTGTTCTGTAAGTCTGACAGGATGGCTCATTAAAATCACTGCCATCATTTGGAAATTATTTTGGGGTGAAGTACATTAGACAGAACTTCTTATGCCTCATATACCTTCTGGGAACCAAACTATAGGGCCAATTCAGCAGCGGTTGCATCTGGGTCACTGGAAGGGCATGCAGAGGAATGACCAGTTTATTTCTTTGCAGTTTGTTGTATCTCTGAGGTTCTACTTCACAGTTCTCTATCTCTGTGAGCTTTTACTGTATCATCCTTCATTTAATAACACACAGAGAATATTTTTATCTCTTCTAATTGTTGAAGCACAACCTATTTTTGCTGAAAAAGCAAATACACATCGGTTAGTGTATGCTTTATGAACAAGTCTGAATCATATTTATTTAACTTTTTGATGACGGGCACAAGAACTGACATAAAGAAAAGGTATACAAAAGTGGTGTGTGGGAGTTGCACTTTCTGACAGTAAAAGTCATTGTCCAGGATTACCTCAAAGGTCAAGAAAAATGTAAGTCAACAGAGTAAGACCACTGAGGTGTGCAGTTTTACGAATATAATAACTGGAGTGGGAGAAGCTTCCTGTTACACAGTCAATTGACATTTATAGGCTTTCTTGTTGTCTTGCTCCATCTCCTTCTTTACTGATAATGTCTGTTTTTCCTTCAGACTTTTCTGTCTCCAGTTATGCCTCCCTGCCACCCCAAGTTTGGCGCTGGAGTACAAACCAAACCAAAGTGGATTTTAGTACAATGCTCTAGCTTTCAGTTTATTTTGGTTAAAACCATGTAACCACATGTTGAGTGGTTAGGTGTAAGCTAGACTTATTCATTTATAACTGTTCAGTATTTATCTTCATGATCATGGTACTGTTGCCATGATGGCAAACAACCTGCCCCCAAAAAACCTTACCTGAACAGCCAGCAGCCATACCAAAGGGCAGAGATCTATTTTTCTAGCAATTTGGGTGCTTCAGGATGATGTTTCCACCCCTCCTCTCACCAGTGTTCTGTAGTACAATTAGAAGTAGGATTCTACCACAATTCCTCATCACACTGCAGATTACTGGGAGGAAGCTGGCTGGAAATATCATCCTGATGCACTATGATCACCTGCCAAACAGACTTCCCTTGCTCAGTGTGGCTGCTGGCTCTTAAGGTACGTTTGGGGAGTCAGGTCAGAAGACAATATACAATTACACATTCAAACTACAGTGGTGATGTTGTATCTCAGCAATATGCACTAACAGAAGAGCACAACATTTTTCGTTTGTTTTATGCTTTTAATAGTATTATTATTATTTTAAAAAAGTTTTGTAATGTAACATTTTAGCCAACTTCTCTTTGAAATTCTGTAAGCTGCCTTAAGTCACTTTGCAGGATAAAGGTGGAATATAAACTGAGTAAACAAAAAAAACAACAACACATACATTTAATGGAGGCTGAGTTTTGCCTTTGAGAATTTCAGAGTCTTTCTTTCCCTTTCTTCCATGCACCCTTGGTCCTCTTATGGGGGAAGCAAATATACCAGAGGTTATTGGATAACTCTCTGCTCTCTTTGGTTCCAACATCTTCTAGGGGCTAGGTGTTCTGTTTTAAAGAGGACAGCCCTTTTGACAGTCCTCTGTTTTTAGAGGAAAGAATAATAAAGAACAGACAGCAGGGTCAGCCTGTCCTCAGGTTGCTTGAAAGTCTCAAATGTATAATCAATATTTGTAAATTTCCTTTCAGGCACTCATTCTGCAAAATGAACTATTGTTCTTCTTTTGATGAAGAAAGAGAGAATTCTCTCTCTTTAACAGATTATTTTACGAAGCAATCTGATCTTACTTGTCAGGGAGGTGAAAGGGTGTGTGAGTGTGTGTGGATCCAGTAGTAGGAAAAAAGGCCCATGTTCTGTGAAGGAGGACATTGGTGGAAGACTGTCCAATACAGCATTTCATGCCAGTGTTTCACCAACTGTGGCCAAAATGGAGGTTTACAGGGGCATGTCAGGAGGGGCATAGATTTTATGGCTCCTAAGCCTTTTCATTGCTATTTTATTTATGGATCTAAATCCTCTATGTATGTATACACACACACACACACACACACACACACAGAGTAGAGTCAATGGGAAGAGGACAGAATGTATAAAAGAAAAAAAAGGGGGGATTTTTCCACCCCATCTTTATCTGTTTGTATGTCACACAACCAACTCTGAATGCTGTGTTGTCCCCATGCCACCCTAGCCCCTTAGTCTGTTGACAAACTTTCTTTCTGTGACCATAAGAAACAGTCTTGGAAAAGATTTATGGAGTGGCAGATACTACTCTACGATCATGATTCCTGTTTCAGATTTTTCACATGTTTCTGCAACTACCAGTGCAGGAACTCTTCTGTTACTGTCTTTGGAAGAGCATATCACTAATTTAAATGAGAAGGAATTCCAGTGAGGGTGTTTTTTTCTTTTTTTGTGACAGATGCACCCACTGTACAGCATTACCAGTCCAGATGCCTGCAATAAAATGGACTATGTGCTTCTCACAGTAGCAGCCACTCTGGATTTGGCATGCTTCTTCATTTTTACTAAATGCCAGAAGATCCTCTGAATGTAAATAGCTTCATTAGGGACACAGTGTGCCCTAGCTATATAATAAAACTCAGGTGCTTTTAAGAGCTCTTATTCCCATTCCCTCCTGGTTCATGCATCTGGTGTAATATGACTTTGAGTTTCAAGAATCATTTAATGAAAAGTTTAATATCTCCTCATATAACAGGGATCAGTCAATACCCATTGATTGCATTGCCAATTTCTGAAAGAGAGATTCTGGAAATCATGTTACCAGGAATCCATGGATTCCTTGCTCACAATGTAAGGAGAACCTGTGGTTATTGAGGAAAAGGTATTTGGCACATGCTTAGAAATACATTTTTAGTGTTACTTGATATATAAAATGACAGGAGCAGTGAACAATATTCCCAACATCTCTAATCCTTATTGAGAAAGGAGAAAGAAACCTCATTGAGAATATGGTCAAGTGTTGCAAGTTTGTTGACATTTCAGGATCTTTTCTTAGGTGGGGGGAATTTGTGCAGAAAGTCTGGGGTTTGAGTAAGGAGCAACATTTTGTGCAGAAAACTTGATTTTTCCCAAAAAAATTTTTGCACAAGATTTTTTTTTTAGCCTTGATGACTTTGAAAAATGTGCAGATAAAATATTTTAGTCTTGCTCAGCATGAAGAAAACTTTTGAAATTAGTCATCATTGCATACAACAATAAAATAAAGATTTCAACCCCTACACATGCCTTACTCTTGTTCTTAGGATTCTGAGCGATGACACAAATTAACCCCTTTTTTTGGCTTTTCGCTTTCTGCTCCTAGTAGTTGAAGAATCTAAAAAGATGTTGCTTCTGTTCATTTTTTTGTCTCTTATCGGGAATCTTAGTATATGTCCATTTCCCCCATGCTAGCTCATGTTGACATTAAGTGGCATTTCTCATCAATCAGGCATAATTAAAGCACGGTGGAAATATGTTTTCCTGGCAGAAATTAAGCATACAATATGATATCATATGTTCCATAAGAAAGCAGTGTAATTTGCTGCTGGGTCAAGGAAATGAATTGTCAGGAGGTTGAAGATAGGATTAGGGGGTTGGGTGCGTATGTGTGTGTGTGGGTGCTAACTGTAGCCAGAAAAAAAATGTCTAGATTTGAACTTAGGTTGAGGGAAGCAAAGACAAGGCAATTTCTTTCTTCAGTCTAAATCCAAACCTTTTTAGATGTTTAATTTAGACTATTTTAAAATTTAAAACTTAAAATTTAAAATTTAAAACTTTTCATCTCGCCTGAACCTCCCTCAAACAGTCTGGTTCCATTCCTTGGCTCATCAAATCTTGCTCCAATTCCAGATATACCCTGCGATTTACCTTCTTGATCATCACCTGGTGAGGGGAACAACAGTTCTTTCTTAATTATTTTTTCAAGAATTGTTAAATGTACCCTTTATTGAGTTACACTTAAGGTGGCCATTCATTAATTGAAAAAAAAGAAAAGGAAGGAAGGAAGGAAGGAAGGAAGGAAGGAAGGAAGGAAGGAAGGAAGGAAGGAAGGAAGGAAGGAAAAGAAATGACAAAAAAAGAGAGCATAAATATTGATACAGATACAGCACCAGATCCCATCTGATCTTGGAGGCTAAGCAGGGTCAGTCCTGGATAGTAATTGGATGGAGACTGCCAACAAATATCAGGTCCTGGAGGCTATATTTCAGAGGGAAAAAAATGGCAAAACCCCACCTCTGAGTATTCCTTGCCTAACAAAACCCCATGGAATTCATAAGGTCAACACATATCAGCAGGCTACTTAAAGACACATACATACACACAAATATTTATGCATATAAATTCACATGCTAATTTATATGTATAGATGCAAATTGAGATTTGCTTACCTGCATTGAAACAGAAATTGAAAACATCTTGCCATACTGGGGAAGACTGTGATCTGGTGACCTGTGTACTTCTTTGTGCTATAAATACATGTGCAGACAGAAAAAGTGGTGAGAGAGAGGGAGAGTGCTGCAGGGTGCTTTCATGGATCAATTTCCAAAAATGAGGACCAGAACAATTTAGGTTTTATGGATATACAGCTCTCCTATTACACATCCCAAACCTACATGTTTCTAGTCTTAAGATGCTCCTCAGAACTTTTTTTCAATAAAGATGCTCAAAATTCACTTTGAATTTTCTTTTATGCAAAATCTAATGGCACCCTACGTATGTGCAGGACCCCCACAAGGGGGAGGGGACAGCTACTCTTATCTAAAACATTTTTTCTTCCTTAGATGTTTTGAGAAGGAAAAATTAAAATGCCTTCCCCAGTTTTCTGAATTTCAAAGACAAATATTCTTCAGATGTCTGAATATTTAGAAAATATTTTGCAGTGGTTTTCACTTCACCATGATTCTTCTGAGTCACTGACTTGTTTGAGATGGAGCCAGCAGCCGCTAAGTCTATATAACTGCTACTGCAATTTTTGAGCTCAGTCTCTGTGATGAAACCAGAAGGTGAGATGTGTTTTGGGGATAATCCTTGACTCTTTGACTGTTTTTTTGTTTTTAGGCTTGAATGGGTTTTTTTTTGTTTGCTTGGCTCTGTGCTGTCCTTGAGCACATGGTCCTGGGGGTGGGACTGCTTGAGCACAGAGCAAGCAGCCACTAGCTCTATACAACTGCTGCTACAGTCTTTGGAGCTCAGTTTTTGAGCTGTTGTTGTTTGCTTCCAATGTGTGTGCAATATTTGTCTTTTTTGCCAGAAAACCTTCATGCCTACACTTGCAGCAAGTGCAGACTGGTGGTCTCCTGGAAGAGAAGGTTGGCACACTGCATCTATGTGTTGACACCCTTCAGCACATCAGAGAACATGAAGGCTTCTTGGAAAGAACATCAGGGGAATTTAATCCTACAGAACTAGAAGGAAAAAAATGCTAATGAACTCAAAGAAGGATGTAATCCTGAGGACACACACCGTCAAGAGCAGACCAAGCACAAGGGATTCAGATCCACTCTGACTAAGCAGTTAGTTCCTACATCTTCCTAATGGTGGTGAAGGGGAGCAAGTAGGAGTCCAGAAGCAAGAGACACTGCATGTCAGGGAAGGAACCAATCTAACCACCACCTGCAGCAAGAAGAAAAGAAAGATGCTGGTGGGAGGGGGATTCATTGCTTTTGGTATAGAGGGAACTGTGTGCCAATCAGACAAGAATCAGAAAGTTTGCTGTCTTCCTAGTGCACATATCCAGGATGACACTGACAAGATGCCAAAGCTTCTCAAGAACACAGAGCAGTACTTCTTTCTTTTAATTCATGTGAGAACCAACAACGTGACAAATAATGCTTTTGGGAATATCACTTTGGACTATGAAGCCCTGGGCAAGAAAGTGAAAAGTTTAGAGGCACAGGGGGCATTCTTGTCACTTTTACCAGTGAAAGATAAAGGGCCACAGAGGGACAAAAAGATTGTGTTAGTGAATGACTGGCTATGCAGATGCTGTCAGTTGAAAAGGTTTGGCTTTGACGACTCTGAGGTTGATGAGCAACTGATTATGCCAGGAACAGAGCCAGTGATTGACCAAACCAGCCTGCAAACATCTCCATCAGTTGAAAGACAAGTGGAGGCAGAGTTGCCCCAGCCAGCTCCAGAGGGAGAGGGAACTAGCAGTGATTTAGAAGAATTACATCTACTTGTGCCCCCTAGCTCCCAATCATGGAAGAGGCTGAAATGGACAGCTGAGAGGGAAGTCACTTTGACTAGATTAAGGAAACAGAACAGTGACAAGTAACAACTGTTTTCAGTGGCTACTTAAGTCCGTCAGCATGGCTTGCTGTTTGCTTGTAGCAAATTACTACATGAGCTCTCACAACCCTTGTGGTCCAGCTCCCTCAACCACTCTGGACAGACCTTCGGATTTCTGGACCTTTTTGATTTGACTTCAACTTGACTCAGCTCAATGTTTCCACTTGCTGTTTGTATTGGACACTCCCCGCTACCTCCTCCTCCTCTCGGGCATAGTATGTTCACCTCCCCTCCCTTGTTAGCAGAGAGGCATAGGCAGGGAGTAGGACTCTGATATTCTGGGACTATAGTCTTCACTTTTTAGATGAAGAACTACTGGTTACAGATGGGCTACACCTCACAAAGACTGGAAGAATGTCTTTGGCAAAAGCTGAGGGAGACAGTGGGAGCCACAGTAAAACTCACAGTAGAATAAAAGATCATAACAAGCAATGCCTTCGATGTCCATACACCAATGCACAGAGTTTTGGAAACAAGATGAGCTTGAAGTCCTGGAGCAGGAAGGTAACTGTGATTTATGTGTATGTCTTAGCATCTGTTGCAGGGTGTACTTGTGTTCCATAGTTTTCCTCCTCATCCCTATTGCTCTCTGTGTGTACATTTACTATATGCTTCCTGTCATGCCCTGCTTCCAGAACATGGGGTCTGACTCAGAGTCTGAAACTGGGGTCATGCCAGAGACTGAAACGGGGGGCATGTCAGGACCTGCTGTCCAGGAAGAGGTTACAGTGCCACAAACAGAACAGGGGGTGATACCAGCACCAGCAGAGAGTCCTGCCCCTTCAGACACAGAGGATAACTTAACAGTACCTAACTTTGCTGAGCGCAGACAAAAAAGAGGGAGGCTACACCGATCCCATATAATATATAATCACCAACAATTAATCAGGCAACAGCTGTGTTAGGTAGCTGACCTATATAGCTGCTGCTCTTCTCCTCCAGAAGTTGTCAGAGCTTATCTGACCTCTCTGTTTATTGGATGCCTTGCTGACTCTGGATTACCCTAACTGACTTTGGACTTGTTGCCTTTGAATTCTATTCAATTTTATTTTGACCTTGTACTTGCTGAATAAAAGTAAGTAAGGAGCTGGGAGCTATTCATTTTGTTTTGTTTGATTTATCAGCTGTGCTGCTAGAACTGAGATAGGACACTTCCCTAGGTAGCTATAGGTGTCTCTGTTCTCTCTGTGCTAGACAGAAACATGGGGAAGTATGCAGCATATGAAACTCT
Source organism: Cyclura pinguis (assembly GCA_030412105.1). Lineage (NCBI taxonomy): Eukaryota > Metazoa > Chordata > Lepidosauria > Squamata > Iguanidae > Cyclura > Cyclura pinguis. The sequence goes on from CM059602.1 coordinate 112,486,632, forward strand.
CACAGAAAAACACATGAGCACACCACATGCGAACTGGAATATTTTATATGTAAATGTGTGCAGCAGCATACAGCAACATGCTCTATAAGAGTGGTTGGAAACATGTGGCCCTAGGGTTAAATACAGCTCTGAAGGAAGTTCTGTGCCTCTAGACCCCTCCAGAATCCTCATGCCATTATTTTTTTGCTGCATTATTGGAGAAAAATGGAGAGAAAGAGAGAAGTCCCCATAGGGCTTTGCTATAACTTTCTTCTCTGAGGCTGAGAGAATGTGATATGCTCAAGACTGTCCAGTGGGTTTTCATGGCTGCAGAATCCCATCATCATCATCATCATCATCATCATCATCATCATCATCATCATTACCACCACACATTTTTCCTAGTAAGGACTCAAAATAGCTTACAATACTCTGAATTCTGGAATCCTGTGTGAGCTGGATTCCAAAAACTAGGGCAGCAGACCTCAGTGCCTGCAGTGAAAAGCACTTCAAAATGGCTGGACATGAAATGGTGAAGAAAAAAATATTGGTTGTCATTTGTTCAAATCCCTAGCCACTGAATGACCAACAAAGCTCACATGCTGCTGCTGCTGCTGCTGCTGCTGCTGCTACTATTATTATTATTATTATTATTATTATTATTATTATTATTAGATATAATAGAGAGGAATATTTGACACTCTTTACAGTGAGTTGCTCAGAGGTACATATCCCATTTCTTCAACAAATGGGTAAACCCAACAAAGTCAAACGAATGTCGGGTTGCAGAAGTCCGGCCCTGCCATAAGGCAGAATGAGATTTCCATATCATGTTACAGATTCTAGATGTCATGAAGAGGCAGAAAAATGTTAGTTACTTAATTGGTATCTATGTGGTTTTATTGCTGGTGGGGGAAGACTTGCTAGATTTTCATAGAATCCTCAAATTACAAAGTTGGGAAGTATCACAAGAGTAATTTAGTTCAATATCCATGCAACATTAGACAACTAAAGCACTCCTGTGAAATGGTCATCCATGTCTTTTATGTGCTAAAATAACTTGACCGGCTTTATCTTCAATGTACTTTTGCTTGAGATGAAGGTGGTTGGTGTCCTATGTTGCCCTGCCCTAAGCCACAAAATGCCTTAGGACAACCCTAGTTCAAATGTCTCATCAAGGTATGAAGTTGATAGATTGACCTAATGTATCTTTAAATGAGGGCTCTAAATTTAAATTTGAAATTTGTTATGTCTCAACAATTCTCAATCCTTAGATTAAACTGGTAGAAATATTCAAAATAAATCATTTCTTTTTGTTTGTTTTTAAAATTCCCTATAAACAGAAGAATCACTCTTGTCCTAGCTGTCTAGAAAAATGAGTAACAATAATAACATGAACTTATGCACACTTAATTCCTAAAAGTGGGAATTGACTGGCACACTCACTTGAATGAAAGGTGGCTATATTTTGCAATATTTTATTTTATTTTAGTTATACCTCATGTTACCCTGCTGGCTGGGGATCCCTTAGGGGGGATTCCCAGCATCTGTCAAAATTGTCTCCTGTGGGGAAAATTAGCTAAAAGCACTGCTTTAGAAATGCAAAGAGGGCAGGGTAATTAAAGATCTTTAACTCAATGTTTATGGAGTCAGGCTCAGTCAGAAATCACACACAAAGTTTCAATGAATGACTTTATTGAATAGTAATAGTTTCCACTCTCTCTCACACACAAACACACATCCCAGGGCTAACAGAAATAAAGAGTGGAAATAAGATAGATTGTTGGGGGATGCGCAGCTTGGGTAATATACTGCACCTCTCCTGAAGTCCTTTGGTCCAAGAGGCAGTCAGCTCAGCAAAGAGACACTGAGGAGGGAGGAGTGATCAGCTGGTTGCATTGCCTTTCCTCTCCTGCCTAACTAGCCCAAAAACAGGGACTGTTTGTAGGAAAAATTTACTTTGAAGGCAAATCCTTTCCTGGGGAACACAGAGACAGGAATAAGAAAAACACCTCCACACCTGGCATTTCTTGGAAGATAACAAAGTGTCATCTAAATAACAGGATCTTTCTCCGCTTTGAGGCTGTTGTGTGAGTTTCTGGAGATGGATTTGATAAGGTTTTATTGCTTCCAGTGCCCAATCTTCCGGGAACTTTGACTTCCTTCAAGTGGACTCCTTAAAAGGTTAAAGACCTTTTGTCCACCATGGGTTATCACAACATGAGGTCTCCTGTTGCTATGTGACTGGAAATTTTACTGGCCTGATCTGGTTCTTTTCGATCATACGACCATTATGGTCTATGTGCGCACCTGAGTGACCTCTCTGGTGGATTAAATTAACTTTATATCAAAGTTGTAGACCCCGGGACAGGGTTTGGCAAGGGGACAACACTCATTTTTCTCCTGTCCTGGGACCCTAGGTGCTTACAATAATTTCAAATAAGAATTTAACTTAAATGCTATATTACAAAAGTTTAAAAAAAAACTAATAAAAAGCAGCTGTATTCAAAACATATTGTTTAAAAACTGTTTAAAGTACATTTAAAATGGAATTGAAAGTATACCTAATAAAAATGCTGCTTGCTATTTATATACACTGTTCTCCCATGTGATTAAAAATCAAAAACCTGATTCAATAGAAAGGCCTTAGTCTGCTGGAGAGGAAAGGAACTTATCAGAAGGGTATCCACAACCTAAGGGCAGCCACTGAGAAGGCTTTCTCGCATTTCCTTGCCAAAACTGCCTGTGATGGTGGTTGGACCGAGAGAAAGCCCTCACTTGAAGATCTCAAAAGTCAGGCTGGCTCATATAAGGAGATTTGGTCTCTTTGCAAAGAGACCTGCAACTGTGTGTTTTTTTTAACAATCCCTATTCAATTTAATTTAATTTTACTTATTTATATCCCACCTTCCTCTCAATAAGGGGGCTAACAGTGTATTTAAAAACAATACAGATTAAAACTATAATGAATAGCAATAAGAATATAAGAGTTATTTAAAAAGTGATTGCACAATTTACAAAGTTAAAACATGAAACAAGAAAGTATTAAAATTCATTAAAAGACCATATTGTTGTTGTGTGCCTTCAAGTCGTTTCTTATCTATGACCATATACAAACCTTCAAAACAGCACTGCATAGGACTAAAAACCTCACCCTAGTCAGTTTTTAGAAGTCCAACAGCATAGAAATATTTTGAGCTGCTGACTGAGAGAGAGGTTGGGGTCATCCTGGCCTTTCTAGGAAAGGCGTTCCATACTCGGGAAGCAGTCCTTATTCCTACCAAACAAGTCTGGGAAAGTGATGGGACAGAAAAACGGACCTCTCCATATGACCACAGAGCTCTATGGGGCTCATAAAAAGAGATATGGTCCTTCAAGTAACATGGATTCAAGCCAGGCTCTTTCTGCCTTTATGGGGAAAAAGACACTGCCCCTCATTTTCAGAACATGATAAGGTTTGTTTTGTTTTGTTTTTTTGATTACATCTCTTTAAACCCACAGCTAATGTGGCCACTGGGAGTTTTAGTCAAAGGAAAAAAAAAGTAACTTTCTCAGATTCACCCATTTTTATGCATACCACAGCAGGGAGAAGAAAAACATTCCTTGAACTTATGAGTAAAATAAACACATTGTAGTCATTCTGAAGTCTTCACAATTCTCCTGTGAAACAGGATGAGATGAAAAGCGTTTGCCTAGAACAGGGTTAAAACTGACGCTATTTTTTAAACAAGTGGAAATAATGAAATGACTTCTTTCAGCACATCACTCCCTCATCAAATCATCGTGGATGCATCAAGGCAAGTCCCTGTCCTTTATGGCACTTGCACTTCAACCTGTCTCCCTGCCTCTGTGATCCCCTTTTGAAAATTAATGGGACTCAGTCTGAAGCCAGTTTTGAAGCACACAAATGACAGATCTAATAAAAGCAGCCTTTTCAATACCAAACTGGGACACACTACCAGATGTGTATAGGTTAACCAAGTCCTAGTAGTCACATTTTTTCTAAGTGCCCTTTCTTTTCCTTTTTCTAAACAGCAGTCACTGCACATTTCCACTTTGGTTTATATAACTGGCCATGCCTCAGAAAAGTTTGGCAAGGATGAATTCTACGGCCTCATATCACATAAGCATCTGTTAGGTTGGTCTCCTGTGCGCAAAGCTCAATGAAGTCAGAATGTAAGAATATATAGATTCCCTTGGTAGATCTGACTAACATTTTGATAGCAGCCTGATAATTTTTCTATGAGCTCACAAGTGAAGAAGAAATGGGTCTTTGCTGCTAAGCCTGTCTATATAATTTTCTATTCTGTGCTATTTTGCCTCTATGTACAGAGGGTCTGTTTAACTCACAACAACTGTCAATAGTTGTTAAAATATCTATGCTCCATGAACTTGTCTAGTTACTAGAAGCATGTGAGGCACAGTGAATTTCACTAGTTACTTAGGCATTATGTTAAGAAATCTTTTGGCTGAGTGATACAACTGCCTTTTTGGACAGTTGTATTTTGAAAGAATTTACAGGGGGAAAATACATCCTTTTTTCCCCCTCTCTGTCTCTCTCTCTCTTTCCCCTGAGTGTCTTCTCTTTGGCAAGTATGATGCAGATTTGCTCCCCACTGAGAATTATGGGTAGGGATGGCGTAACCTGACAGTTACAGTTTCTTTCACATTTGATTTTTTTTAAAATAAAAGATGTAATTTCCTCTGTTCCAAAAATGAATATATTTGCTAGTTCTGATAAATTCTTCAAAATGAACTGAAATGAAATTGCAAGTACAGAATTTGGACAGGATCACATTGCCAATATCTGCCATTCGGATGTTGGTGATGAGGACTTTTCTCTCTCTATCTCAAAAAAGCAGGGCAATCCTAATCCAGAACCAACATGGTTGAAAACACAGTGATTCAAATCTCAGGCCCTTTCATACTAGGAAATTATAGCACTATGGTTACCTTTCAACTGCCATGGAAACATCCTATGGAACCCTGGGATTTGTTGTTTGGTGAATCACTAAAGCTTTCTTCCTGAGAACTGTAAATAGTCCTTCTTCAAATCCAGGATTCCATAGGATATTTCTATGGCAGTTAAAGGGGAACCATAGCACTATAATTATGTAAGGTCAAAGGGCCCCCACACTTGGAAGAGAGAAGCACTCAAGTCAAAACCCTGGGCTTGTATGGATTAATTTGTATGCTTTGGTTCATCCCCACCTTCAAATGTTTTAAAAACTTATTTCCATCCTTATGAAGAAATTTTCAACTTTCAACTTTTTTTCCCCAAATTTTCAATTCCAAGTGAAAATAAATACTCATTCATGCCTAATTCAGGGACCGGTAGTCCTAGTTCCACCTGTTATTGGGAAAGATGCTTTACTAGAGGCTCTGCTACTATCACAGACTTTCAGTGCTGCCTCAAGGTATATTGGTGACTTCGGACAGGGGTATGCAACAGCAGGAAAGGATATTCAGTGAGTGTCCTTTGAATTCCTTGTGAGCCTTTAGTCTGAATGTGCCTAGAAGCTCAACTTCTTCAGGACCAAGTGATAAGAAGCCTGTTGGTGGGTTGGTGCATCTGGTCTGGGTTTTGCTAAGATATCCAAAGTGCTGAACCTACTTTGCGGATAGAGTTTGAGACCAAGGATAGCTCCTTTAAAGTCTGAATAGATTAACTGCTTCAGTGATATGGGAGCCAGCAGCTGTCATTGATGCTGATGCAAATCTCAACAGACAAGACAGTCAAAATAATATGCATCAAAATATTTAGGTAATAAGGAAAAGTGCAAGTTTCCATAAAAACAGAACCCTTTTGATAGTCATTAATGTCTTACTGATTCTTTATTTGCTTACAGCTTTTTTTCTCCATGATGACAAGAAAACAGTGCAAAAACAGTCACTAGAGTTCTTTCAGCTATGGTGTAGTTTTCCTTGAGCAGTTCCTTCCTCTGTGTTCCTTTGAACCCTTCTCTGTCTTCTCTTCAGGGTATTTTTAAAATTCAATTCCTAGTCAGTACAACAGGAAGCTGGCAGGGTGGGTGGGTGTAACCTTTATCTTTTTTAACACACCTATTTTAATCTCTTTGATGTGCACTAATCCAATATGCATGTAACCAGAGGCTGCTTTTTTTTTAAAAAAAGATCTTCAATGATAAGGAGGGCTTCTAATTCGACTGGGTGATATTTTTAAAAGTTTAGGGGGCTACCTGCTATGCCATTACTTTCATATTGCTGAAAGTTGTGGTTCAAACACAAATAGAAGAGATTCTATTGATTGGAATAGAATAGAGATTCTAACAGAAGAGATTGCTATTCTAATCACTTTCGATTGAACCAGACAGGCTATGATTCCTTGTCTGCATCTGAAATAATATATCATACTTACATGGTGTAAATCTACACTGACATAGTTACACAGTGGTGTTGCTACACCATCCTTCTACTGAATCATGATGTTGAGCAACCAAAAGTGTATCTGCCAGTGGCCCAGTTTCTCATCCTACTGTGCAAGAGGAAATGCACATAGACGGTTTTTGCAATCCCAGTTTCAACCACAGCAGACACGTTGAATTAACTGATGAATGGTGAGTCAATGAATAGGTGAATCCAATTAATCCAATTGTTCTACTGTAGGTGGGACTAACCATAGGATTTAGACCCATGTGAAATGGTTACTCCACTTATGTAACCATGAACTGAATGCATCCACATTTGAATTTATTTCACAGTTCTATTTTCTCAAACTATCTAAGGCACTGTATATCTCTGACAGGAGCTATGGAATTCTAGAAGAATAACCTTTCACATGTCTATTCAGTATCCAGACACAATGCATTCATTGGCATTTAGTGCCAGATTAGTGGGTGTGGGACTGAAATCTGAATGTTTTAATATCACAACCAAAATACAATTGCTATAATTCTTTTGGGAAATCCAAGGCAGTTAAACTGATGTAATATCAATATAGATTTGTCAATATATCCCTGGACTTCCCAGAAAGCATCTTGTAGCAAGAACTGTGTTTCATTTACAATTGATCCATCCCTCGTTCCTACTCAGGAAAACCATTTGTAGTCCTGTTTGCTTGAAGTCATTCCACAAACATCCTTCCATTGACGGAAGAGGCTTGGATTTAACAGAAGGATGAAAAAAGGGAAGCTTCTTCACTTACTCATTTCCCCCAAATCCGCCTGCACCACCTCTCACAATGTATTATTTGCATAGATTTAAGCCTGAAAAAGTTTTTGGGCTATATCATTCAGAATGCCCTAGAGAACATGACCACTAAATTATTGGAGTTGTAGTCAAAAAACAAAACAAAAAACTTTTCCAGCTCTACTCTGCATGTGACCCATGTTGTATTGTATTGTTATTCTTTCTTTCTCTTGTTTTAAAGGAAAGTGACCTACCTCACTCTAGTGATTCTAAACCAAGTGTAGGAAATCCTTGGCACTCAAGAAGATGTTTTGGATGACAGCTCTCATAATTCTTTCTCATTGGCCATGATCGAGGGGGCTGATGGGAACTGAAATCTAAAGCATCTGAAAGTCTGACCTTTCTACTGCTTTCCCAGCTAGTCCTAGAAAGCAGAGCTAGGAGGAGGCCAGACTTTTTCAGAGAAGAGGTTTCTGTTTTATTGTGTGTAACAAAGTCAGTTTTTCTGGGTATTGCCTCTAAATAAATTAGTCTAAATAAAGCATATCTTAGCATGCTAGCAGAAAAGAAAAGATGGATTTGGGGAGGGTATATGGAAGACAGGGAGATGATGAAACAGAACTTCTGAAGACCTCCCTCCAAGAAAAAAAAGTTCTTATAGCTTTCCCTTGGCATTTATTAAAACTAAGCTGTGATATGTTAATGAATATTGGGTTATGGTGGGAAAGAAGATAGGCACAAAGTAGCTATATTCTTGAATAATACAGGACAAGAGGGGGTTGGTGGTTTTGATAGTATGTAACTAAGCAATGATGAGAAAGGCAGCCATTATGAAGAGTTCTGGGGCCTTTCTCAAGAAAAGTGAAATATTTGGGAGGGAGAAGTTTCACAACAGGACAGAGAACTGGGAAAGTCGCTTTAATTTCTATTAATAAAGATGAATATGGGAACCCATAATTAAACAGAATTGTGTATGTCAGCACTTAATGAATTACATTAACTCAGTGGGTCTATTCTAGTAAAAACTAACAATTGGATTTTGGTCCATGAATCTATTCAAAGTGTTACTATAACTGGATCTAAGCTGCTCAATAGAAAATTACAAATGGACATAGTCCAAGAGAATGGAGAAGGTGTAGCTATGGGAAACAGAACTCCACAGTCTGCTATATTGGACAAATGATATATTTGTCTAAGACTGATACCACACAGAGTCTACTGTCCCAAGCAACAAATGTAGGAGAAGAAAATAAGGGAGGTAATGAGATAAAATAGAACAGCAACAGAGATATCTCTGAACAACTACAGATAGAAGCCATGTCTGAATAATGTGATGACAATCATATCAGTTGTAAAGTCTGGGGAAATTGTGAATGATCACAGTATAAATTTTGGTTTTTAAAAAACAAAAACAAAAATGCAAAAACGTAGATTTCTAATCAGAAACTTAGTTTGATAGGGACATTTGAGTTCATTATCACAACATCCTTGATCACTTAAGAGCAATAACATTTTCTAATTTGAAAATACAGGAAATTAGTCACTTAGTACAGAATGGAGAATTCATAATCCATTCAATGGTGTAAAGAGCACTATAAACAAACATTATTATTATCATCATTACCATCTTCATCTATGGTAGGGATATAAACTTTGTAAATTTTGTTCTTGTGGTCAAGAACGAGACCCCAATGCATTTTTTACCTCAGTGCAACAAAAACATTCTCAAAGAATGTAAAGTTATTGAGAACCACACACAGTTTGGCATTTATTCGGTTTTTTACATAGCAAACAATTTCTATGGAGAAAATATTTTCTGCACAGAAAAATCATGTTTTCTGTGCAGAAAAACACAAGCATTTTTCACTAAGATTAAGTCTCAGACTTTGAAAATTTCCATCCCATTTTTCATCTATTATTTGAATATTTTTAAATATTCTTTCCATCCTTAGTCTAAAGCATGAGTCCTTGAAAAGGTCTCACCTGTCTTAAGGAAGATATTAATTCAAGTTAATATTTCATGGAATTTATACAATTAATACCTCTTTGAGCAAAGACCTGAATATGCCCTTTCCGCACCTTACCTTCTTCCGGCGCTGGGGTGTGGGGATCGTGCAAGCAGCCTCTGCTGAGAGGCTCTCGTGTCCTGCACGAGCTGCCTGCTCACACAAGAGCCCCATCTCTTCCTTCTGCAGTGCAGCCTGGGACCTTCCCAGGCTGTGCTGGGGCAGGAAGTGTGACCAGTGCAGCTCCGGATGCTCCACACACCAAGTAAGTGCACGTGGGGCCTGGGAGCAATGTATGTTCACGCACCATTTTTGGCTTCTAGCCGAAAATGAAAAGGTACGTGTTTGGTGCCTGCCCGCCCCTGGAGTGTCACGCGATTGTGAGTACCTGAGTGTGTCGCTCCTCACAATTGCGCAACGCTCCAGGCACCCTTTCATATGGAAGATGCCATGTGGAAAGGACCCATGATTTAAGACTGGAAATCTGAGCTTCTAACTCAATCTTTGCATCAAAAATACACGTTCAATAAAAATATACAGTTGGAAAGCATGTATTAAATAAGTACATTTAAAAATGCATAAAAACAAATTTTAGGCAGTGGAAAAAATGCATACATTTGAAGTGTTTACAATTAGAAAAGTATGCCTGAAATATGTATACATTTTAAGGGAAAAAAAAAAGAGTCTCACATCTCAGTGTCAACCTGAGTCACAGGGAAGGCTGAGATAGAAATTGACAAGGCAAACCTAGATGATGAAACTGATGAGTTTAGCAAACTCCAGTTTGGCTCACCTACATATTCCTATTCTCAAAATGAAGAACAAACTGAGCACTTGCTGATCCTGGAATAACTTAAAGGCAGAGGAACCCCAACAACCGGATGCTTCTTGTAGAAATGATTGAGGAGATTCTAGAGTTGTACCTAGAGCCAAATGAGTTAATAAATATAACACAATATATAACAAAATTGTGCATGTATTAAAAGGATTTTCTTTTCCTTTCCAAGAAGGAAGAAATTTCTATTGACATGGATGGTGCTAAGGTCTTCTTACACTGCCAATAGAAAGCAATCAAGGGGACATCTATGCTAATAGTGATTTTTTTCCCCCAATCAGCTGTAACCCCTGTTAGCAGACCCCATTCTGAGGAGTATAATTTTAATATTTAAAATAATCTGAGCCAGAGGTGACCGGGATGGTGTGTAGGCAGCCAGGCCAATGACTGAACAAAGATGAAAGACCAGAAACTTCCCCCATCATGTCTCCACAGGAAACCTCGGAAATGCACATCCGCACAGGAAATGGGCCATCAGTGACAACAATACTTTGGGGAGATTGCCTGATTCCCCCTGAATGCTTGAAACAAGCGAGACATACCAAAGCAAGGTCCGATTACACAATGTGGCTATCATGCAACCATTATCCCTTCCGGAAAAAAGGTCTGCCTGTTACTGCAGTTTTCTAGTGGGATATTAGATATCATTTTGATATCAAGAATTTGGCCTTCGCTACCCATTTGTCCCCACGTGCTTGCGAGGCCCCCGGACAAGCACGCACACAGGTGCGGCCGAAAATAGCTGAACTATTCAAATCCCAATCCAGGCAGGCCAGTAATTGCCTAATGCAGCTTTAGGAGACCTCAAGGCAAGTATCTTTTATGATCACATTATGTATGCACACTGTTTACAAAAGATCCCCTGCCCCAAGCAGGCAGCTTGATGAGTGGACTATACAACTGTCAAGCACTCCGCGTTTGCATACTGTCTACGGTATTGACAACGCTGTCGTAATTCAATCATCTAAAGTATTGACCTTTCGGAGGCTTTGTCTCCAGCCCAAAATCCATTGTTTTCCTGAAGAACGGACTAGCCTTCAGGGACATTTTCCCCTATAAGAACCCCAACTTTGAGCGTCTCGTTGAGTCGCTCATGACTTGCCTCCCGACTTGCTGCCTCTCCGTTTGACAAGCCTCCCCTCAGCCTCCATGCGCTGAGAACTCACACCCCCCAGCTTCTCTGCTTATACCAGGCTACAGGACCAGGTGTAGTATTTCCCCACACACTCCTTCTGAAAATCCCCTATCCGTTTTCCTCTCTATATTTCTTTAGGACTGTGTGCATGGCTGCGCAATTGTGCATTATTTCTTTATTCTCTAAGTGAGTGAGTGCGTATGTTTGCTGTGATTTTATAAATAAAGAACAACAATTATTCTTAACTTCTGTTTGATTATTGACTCGGCCTGACCCCGTAGACATTGGGTTCAACATCTCACTACGTTGCCCTGCCTCTCGTATTGCTAACTAGTGCTCTAAGCTAATTCCCCATTCCCCATTTATTTTGAGCACATTGAGGTGTCCCTCCCGGGACCCGCAGAAATCAGGGTAACATGACGCCGAAGCATGTGTCGCCCTACAACTAGACCCCCTATAACTAGATGCCCTATAACTAGACCCCCTTTTGGCATTTTTAGAGCAAATCAGGGTATCCGCCAGGAGGCAGTGTAACATAGCCTGAATTTTGACAGCTTCAGGATTGCATGGTTTATGTACTTTTACTTTAGCACAAGGAAAGGTGACTTTTGCAGAGCTCTTTTTTTTTAAAAAAAATAATGTCATCAGTTGAAAAGGATTTTATAGGAATATGCAACAGATATTGGAAGGTATTGAAGGATCAGGATATCTGTTGATGATGCTTTCACTGGAGGCAAAGCCATGGAGAAATGTCACCAAAACCTTTAAAGAACTCTAGAAAGCATGACAAAAATAGGTTTAAAACTTGGATGATATGCAAAATATGAGAAATTCCCTGTTTAGATGAAAAATGCCTTGAAACTGATGTACAAATATATACTAGCAACATACAATGAGAGAGAAAGAGGAGGAGGAAGAGGAGGAGGAAGGAAGGAAGGAAGGGAGGGAGGAAGAGAGGGAGGGAGGGAGGAAAGGAAGGAAGGAAGGAAGGAAGGAAGGAAGGAAGGAAGGAAGGAAGGAAGGAAGGAAGGAAGGAAGGAAGAAGGAAGGAAAGATCTTAGACTTGTCATCAACAAAAGATAAGAAGGACCTACAGATGTTCTTTGGACTTTTGAATCCTAGGTCCTGAATAAGATGTGAGTCTATCTATCCATAGGCAGGAACTTCAATCCATTCTGGAACCCATTTCATGAAGCTTGAGCTTCCTTGAATTCAGTGGAATATAGCTGCAATGGCTTTAAACTGATGAGGCTGCTGTTACCCTGATTTCGGAGGGTCCCGGGAGGGACACCTAAATGTGCTCAAACAATGGGGACGGAATTAGCACAGAGCACAAGTTGGCAATGCGAGAGGCAGGGTAACGTAGCGAGATCTTGAACTCTGTGTCTACGGGGTCAGGCCGAGTCAAGGATGAGGCAGATGTTGAAATTAATAATTGTTTTATTTAAGCACAATCAAACAAGTGTATGCAACACACTCACACAAGTAGATATAGAAATAAAGGTAGAAGCAGAAAGTGGGATTTTTAAAGGAGGTTTGGTATGGGAAATACTATACCTGTCCTGAAGCCCGGTTAAAAGCAGAGAAGCTGGGGAGCGTGGATCTCAGCACATGAAGCTGAGGGGAAGGCTCGCTGGACAAAGCAATAGCAAAGTGGAATGGAAGCCAAGAGCGATCTGAGGAAGTGCTCAAAGTCAGTGGTTCTTATAGGGAAAATTGTGGCCACAGGCTAGTCCGTACTTGGGGAAAACAATGAGTTTGGGGCTGGAGACAAAGCCTCCGAAAGGTCAGTATTTTGAATGATTGAGTTATAGCCAGATTGTCAATAGAGTAGCCAGTGTGCAAACGCGGAGTGCTTGAGCGTTGTATAGTCTGCTCATCAAGCTGCCTGCGCGGGGCAGGGGATCTTTTGTAAGTTGCGTACATACATAATTGTGGTACTTGCCTTGAGGTCTCCTGAAGCTGCATTAGGCAATGACTGGCCTGCCTACAGTGGGATTTGAATGATTTGGCTATTGTCGGCCATGCCGGTGTGCGTGCTTGTCCGGGGGCCTCCCAAGCACATGGAAAGGTATGAGTACAAAAGGCCGAATTATTGATATCAAAAGATATCTTTATATCCCACAAGCTTGGGCTAGCGATGGTGGTAACACTGCCTCATGATCCATATCTGATACATGACTATTAACAAAAATGCATGTTTATTGGTCTTGAGGGGTCCTGTTATAGAAGGAAGCTGTAATAAATGTTTCCTCTGTTTTGAATAATATGGAAGCAAACATCATGGCAACTTATGGCTCCCATGTTGGTGGGGCAGCAAATCAACTCAATGTTTCTGTTTTTGAAATGATCTATGCAAATGCTGAGGATATTTTGAGAACAGGATTTAGCACCTTACATAGCTTCTTTAAAGTTCCAATGAAAATGTAGAATGGATTCACTGCTCCACTGACATGGAAACCACCAGCTATCACAATGGAAACGCACCTAATTAAAAATGCATATAGTTAAAATACACCTTAGTCAAAGGGGAAAATACAAAAATGTATTCATTAAAATGTGTAGAAATGCCTGCTTTAGAACTATACCACAATAGGCACTAATTTCTACATGGGAAGAAAGGAGAAAGGCCCAAAGTGCCATACAAAATGTGAGAAAAATGCTGGTGTGATTCTGAGAACCACATCTAAAACAAATGTTGCTATCCCTGATAGAAACAGATTTCAATACAATTTTATCCCTCCCCCATTTGGACTGAAATGAACAGAGCCTGATACAGGCAACAATCTTATGTCCCTCACAACAAATATTTACTATGTGATGAGCAGGGATTTAAATGACAAAAGAATCAAAGTACTGAAGCGTCAGTGAATCAAACAGCTCCCAGTGCTCATAGGAGCAGCTGTGCTCAGAAGTTCAGCCATCAATACCTGTGTGCTTTCCAAAAAGTCAACTGTCAGAAACTGCTGTTTTCTTCTCATTTACAGTGATTTAATACCAGTTCAACAGTAGTGCAGAGTCCAAACTGACTTTGAGTTTAAAAAAGTTAAAAGTTGAGTTAGCAATTAAGAACACTGCTATAGATGAATCCAGGAAGAACAGTGTCTACTTAGAGTGAACATTATTTCATCTAGCCCATCACTGTCTACTCTGTCTGGCAGGATTTCAGGACATCAGCTAACTAAATATTATAAAGCCATGCACTCTTAATCTCAAAGATCAATGCTGCTCAAAGTGATGGTCTATGACCCATGCCTGTCCTCAGTTATTGGCTGCCAGTACACTGCAAGTTTCCAGAAAAGAAAGAAACAATTGTAGTTAATGGTCACAAATATGGCATCAGCCTCTGGCATATTGAGGGAAAAAGACCTGCCAGTCCATCATATCAGACAGCTTAGAAAGCACAGTCATAGCGAGATTACCTGCAATACAGTCTACATGGAGTAGTCTTTGAAGCTCTGAAGCTTTATTTGCTGTAAATGCAGCAGCATGCCTTATAGCACATGTAGCCTGCAAGGAATATATATTCTCTGCTCTGATTTTATTGGAATAACTGCTTCTTAATTTTATGGTATAATTGGTTGTAATCCATAAAGCTTAAACTGCTCCATCATTACTTTCCATACGAAGCCCTCCACTCTTGAAGATCTGTAAACAAAACCATACTCCAATTTCCTTCTCAGTATGGGAGGTTTTTACAGAATTCTCAGCTGTTGCATTCTAGCTGTACATCTTGCTCCCTCAACTGACCCATTTATAAAATAATTTTGTTGAACTCTTGAAAAATATTGTATAACAACAAGCAGCCTATATACTTCAAAAGCATCAGATCCCATCTGATTTGGGAAACTAAGGAGGATCAGCTCACATTAGCACCTGGATGGGAGACCACCAAGGAATACTGGATGCTGCAGACTATGTTTCAGAGGAAGGAGTTGGTAAAAATACCTTTGAGTATTCCTTGCCTAAGAAAACCCTGCAAAATTCATGGGGTTGCCATATGTCAACAGACAACTTGAAGGAACATATACACACACATACAAGCTGCAAATGTGTGGCGCTCCTCTCTTTTAATGTTGCGATTTTATTGTTAAGGAAATTCAAACATATTCCTTTTACAAAGTTTCTTTTTGGTTCCAGCTGTTGACAACTGTTGAGATGGAATGAAGTGGCCTGAGACTCCATTAGACAGACTAAGGTGGCTGCTAGAGGTGAGAGGTGGACTGCTGATGTGTATGAGAAAGCCAGTTATGGTAGCCTATAGTGCACTATAGTGCAGAGACTATTTAAAGTTGGCACCAAAGTTATATTACACATTTTCAAGATTCATTTTTCCACATTTTTCTAAAAGCATACAATTTCATAACTTCCTTGTTGCAACCACTGAAGCTGCTGGTCAGACCAGGCTGCTGATCTGTTCCCCGACTTAACTGAAAGCTAAGTATAGCTCAGGATGACAAACCCCTACATTGCTCAGATCTAGGTTATTTGAAAGACTGTATTCTCCCATATGAACTTGTCTAAAGTCAAGAAATCTTGAGAAGTCCTTTTTCTCTGTCCCACCATCCTCTCAGGCACATCAGTTGTGGACAAGGGAGAAGGGTTTTTCACTAGTTACTCCAAGGATCTGGAATGTACTTCCTAGAGAAGTTAGCTCATGGTGCCCTCCATGCTATCCTTTTGCTGGCAGATGAAGATTTTGTGCTTCAACAGGCCTTTGATGGGTAACTTTTAAAAGGAAAGGAGCCTTTCAGAATGTGCTGTACTGCATACTTGTTGCTTTCTTTTTAATGGTCTTGCTTTCATTGCCTTTAATACCCCACCTATCTGACTGATTGGAGACCAGAACACTGTCAGAAATGGAATTGGTTGAAAAGCAGACCCATGTACTGTACTGTAGGAAGCATGGAGGACTTATGAAGACTCATTTTTTATGAACTGTGTGTGTGCTGCTTCCTGTGTCACTCAGCTGGATTAGTGCTTTTTCCCCCCCTCTCAGCTTGCTCTGCAAGCAGCACACATGTGCAAGCAATTCCAAGAAAGTCTCTGTAGGCAAGAAGGACTGATGAAAGAGAGGAATCTCCTTCAAATGAATGGAACTTGTTCTTAAATTTGGAAGCATTGAAAGAGCAAGTAGTCAGATAACAGGGCATCAAAAGGTGGGACCTTCCTGTACTGTTGTTAGTTTAATTATAAAATTTAATGTAATAATAATTCTGCTCAACCTTTGTAAGCCACTGTGAGTCCTGAACTGGGAAAAAAGTGGAATACAAATATATAAACAATAACAAAAACACTGGAGAGGCATCCAGACTGATGGAAAAAAACCAAAAAGCCCCAGATTGGTTCTTGCTTGCTCTGATTTTATTTTGGAGGTCCATACACCCTTTGTTTATCCCAGAATATTTTCTATCTTTCCCTGGTACGATCAGAGATTTTATATACCAGCTCCCTGATTAATTTATTTTAACCCAGGATAAAATCAGAAAGAACAGGAACAAAATCTGAGACTTTACATTGAGGCCATTTCTGCACAATGGGGATGTCCCACTATGGGGGCAGGATGGTAGCAGTCCAAGAGTTGTGCTTTCACACTATGTCATCGCAGTCCTATTGCTATCCTGCCCCCACCCGTTGTGATTGTAGGATATTCACTTAACAAAAAAAAAAAAATCCATTAAGCACCCATGATCATGGAACATTCCCATCCTTCCTGGCCACGCAGAAGGGCAGGAAGCATGATGGAGGCACTTCCTTCCCCAACGTAGCATGGGAAAGAGCCTGGCTGCACTGCAGAAGGGAGGTGCTTTTTCCTCATGCTTCCTTGTGCAGGCAGCTGCCTGGGTGCAGAGCGAAGCATTCTTGTCATGCTCCCTTCCTAGCAAAGGCACTGCTGAGATTGCAAAGGGAGGATGATGGGATAAGGTAACATGGGAAATGGCCTTAGTCTGGATGTACCCTGAAATAATAGTTGCCTTGTCATAGTAGAAGCACTGGCTGGATGTGTGTGGAGACTGTTTCAGTGAGTTGCAAAAAGAGTGGCTGAAGAAGTGTTTGAGACCAAGAAGAAGTGTTTACCTTGTAATGGGAGCAAGATCTCTTTCGGAATCCCTGACAACAGTGAGATTTTTTTTTTCACACCATAATACACACATATCCCTCTTGTATAGGCATGTAAGCAATGGCTCTGAATGGACTTAATTTGTATCCAAAGACAGATCCAGGCAATGCAATTGGTCCCCAATGAGTACTGCCATTCAAATAAGAGCACTGTGATGCCTCCATAAGCTCTAGATATAAAAAATTTCCAGTTCTATGTAGGGATCTCTCTTGCTGGAGAGAGACACTAATAACACATTCAATCAATGGCCACTCTGAAATAGAATTCAACCTGAACATAAGTATGACAACATATTTCAACACAAGTGTGATCTTTAAATTACTAATGATCCTAAACCAGCATTTTTGGAACACTAGCCTGAAGGGCACATGGGGAAACGTGGATTATATTTCTGGGGTCAGTCTTCATTTTCAGTGGAGATTTCCCTTTGGAATAGCTTGTCCCCACACCACATTTTCCCCATCCTTTATTACAACTGTTTTGCTTACAGTGAAAACACGTAGGATCACCACAGGTGGTGCCATTTGTTTGCTTAGTTTTCAGGCTCCGGGTGAATGCCTTTGCCATTACAGTTGGGATTATAGAGGCAGCATTTCCTTCTGTGATGCATTCAAGGTCATACACCATGTTCCCTTGCTATGCTTTAGATTGTCTGAGTAATAAAAAAAGGTAATGCTCCTTCTTACATTGAGGTGCAGATCTCATTTCTGCTGAACATCTGTGCAGTATGAATTGTCCTATTATACTCTGAACACCACTTTTTTCTCTCTCTGTGTGTATGTGGGGAATAATATTATCAACGTCATTCTTTTCTCTACATTTATATTTATGTTGATATGAGGCAACTGGGATATACCACATTTGAGGAATGCATAAATTTGAATGGGTATAAAATGCAAGGAAAAACATTGTGCTCGTATAAGGATGTAGACTTGATGGAACAAAATCACAGGCAATATGCAATTGCTCCTAGAAAACTGAAATATTAGTGTGACCTATTGAACAGCTGAGAGGATGTGTACAGATGCAGGTTAAGGCAAACAAATTTTAATCGAGAGATGCAATTGTTTGTGATTTCATCTTGACCTGCAAGAACAAATAGTTTCCACAATTTGGGGCCTTTCCACCTTACATTCTTATAGTGCTATTATTCCATTTTCAACATTCTGTGGAATTCTGGGGTTTGTAGTTTACTGAGGCCAAAGACCTCTCTGGCTGCGAATTCTAAATGCTACTCCCTAAACTGCAAATCTCAGGATTCCATAGGATGTTGAAAGTGGAATAATAGCATTATAACAGTATAGTGTGGAAAGGTATTTCCTCTCTGCTGCTCAGGAACATGATACTTTCTGCACAGTTTTTAGTCCCTGTTCCTCTTTCAGGAAATCTTGTAGGGATTTCTCTTCCACAGAAATAAATGGGGCTTTTCTTCACAAAACCTCCACACTTTTTTTTTGACCAAAAAAAAAAAAAAAAAGGGAAAGCAAGGAAAAGAAAGAGAAAAAGAAAAAAGAAAAAAAATTGTTACTTTACAGGAAACATTGACCATTTCCACATGACATCACTATCTTGCAACAGCAGCGGCTTGTTTCTGGTTCAGGAGCCATGCTTCTGCATGACATCATTGCTATCCAGCTGCCATTCCTTCCCCAAGTCTTGCAAAACCACCTTATACTATTTCCAGAAAAAATCTGTTTAGAGCCTCCTTTAGTGCTTCAATTTTGTCAGCTGGCTCAGTGCAGTACTGTAATAGCGCTTGATAGCAGTTCCTGTCGTCGTGGATCAGGAGTGGGTGAGGTCCGGCATACCCAGCTTGTCCCTCCCTCAGTGACTTCCATGGCATGCCAACTTCGAAATTTATCACCTCTCTGTGTTTATCTTAAATTTCTCCCTTGAGTTAAAACTTTTTTTAAAATATATTTTTAAGCATTATTGTGCAAAACTGCAATAGTGTACTGGCGCATCATGCTGTTACGACATTGCTGTGCTAGTATGGCTTCCAAAAACAAAAACAAACAAAAACAACTCCACCCAACCAGGGGCTGTGGGGCAGGGTGAAGGCGGGGCAAGGAAGTGGCCAAGGACGCTGAAGTGCAGAAGGAACACTGGTAGCAATACTGCTACTCATCTGCTTAAGCTGGAAGGGTACCAAAACAGCATTCCTAACCTGCTACCCTCATGTGAATGGCAATGCTGGGATTGTAACAGAAGAACGTGCTAATGGGGTATGGTGCAGAAAGGGCCATTGTTTCCTGGAGTGGGAGCAACCGTCCTTCTTGTGCAGGAAGCATCTTTCTACTCAAAAATAGAAATACAGATATGCCTCAATTAATGAAGTAGGTGTGTTTCTGGGCTTTTATTTGTTAACACAAGCTTTGATACCAGAGGTAAAAATAACATGGAAAGAATAGGGATGGGATCCTGCACCACAAAAATGAATAGCAGTTCAACACATTTTGGCAAACATTTTGCTCTAACATTATGCACATATGACATGAAAGACAAGATAGGCCTTACATAAGTAAACAAAACATTTCTGAATCTCTTAGAAACCACTAGAAAGCATTTTCTAAAATACCTGCCAGGGTGATCCCCCCCCCCACTTAATACCCTCCTTTTTATGAGCTTTATTTTGGTGGCAAAACTTATGGAGCTATTTCCCCCCCCCCCCCCAGCATGCCAGGGTAGCTAACTTGACAGACTAACCTGCTTTCCCCTTTTCTCTCTGTTTTGCTCTTCGTACAGGCTCAGTAAGTGATTTTGGAGGCAGCAGGTTACATTGCCTGTCACACATAAGCACACACAGCTACAGCAGGATCAACAAGAGTAGAACTCTATTCTTTCTCAGGTCAAGCTTTTTTGCATTGTTTACTGCAGGCACAGTGCTGTAATTCTGTGACAGGGCCCATTTCTTTCTCTCTCCCAGTCTAAGAGCTCCTCCATCTCCTTTAAACACCCTTTCTGAGTAAAAAGTGTAGTATTTGAATGGTCATTTAAAACCCCTTTATAGTTTTATGGTAGTGTGTCTTCTGTTCAATTTCAAATACGGTATACCACTCAGCTGACTCAATGGGCATAAAAATAAACTGTAATAGTTATTAAATTAACCTACAGAACAAACCATTGGAATTCATATGCAGATCAAAGCTAGAACAGTTCTTCAAAGTTCTTTTATACAGTTCCCTTATGTCTTGAAACCCTTATCTAAGCACAGTTATCATAAACAGCCCTTTGGCTACACTTTCACCAAAGGATCAACCCCCAATGTAGGTCATACTTCCTGACCAGATTCTCTAATGGTTTAATTACTCTTTTGCTATACTCTAGGCTTTCCCTGAGAATTAAACCCTCTCCACTCAGACCACCTCCCTAGCTCACTGAAAGATTCCAAATGACAATCAGTGCTTACCTTTTTATATATTTTTCCTCTCCAGCCTTCAGCCCCTCCCTCACACTAATGGGCTAGGTTTCTCTCCTGAGTAGCTATTCTGATTGCCTGGCAACCTGTTGCTAGGCTGCTCTGGCACCCAGTATAGCCAAATCCCCATAACTCTGTCACAAACCCCACTGAAAACCTGTCTTTCCTCAGCCCTCCTTCAGTATCCTCACAATGAGAATGCTACAAACAACTTGTTTCTGTAAAAAAGAGCTTTATGTCAGAGGTTTTTTTTAACTGATAGGAGCCTACATTATCTATCATTTTTCTATCTATCTATCTATCTATCTATCTGTCTATCTATCTATCATCATCTATCTATCACATGGAAACCCACATATATTTTGGCACACAGAATTGCCTCCAAAGACTTCCTAATCTGTGAAGAATTCTGCAGCTGCTTCATTTTTCTTGTTGGGTTTTTCTGAGCATAAGGAAACCAATTTTTCCCCGTTATGGAAATGAAATGTAGTGGATACTATTTCCCTCCTACTTAATGCACACTTCCCAAGCTAATATGCAGATCATAATTCACTTGTCCTTTGAATTTTGTACTTCTCTGAATTTTGCAATGCATTTCTCACATAAAAAATTCCATACAAAAATGTATATGTTAAATAACTTTACAAATAAGAATACACAAATGATTGAAAGATGCAGAGAAAATAGTATGTTTGGAAAAGTTTTTCTCAATTTTATTTTAAAAATGCCACTTTTCCTCTATGTGTTTTAGATGAAAAATGGTATGGTATGCAAACTAAATAGATTTATAACAGATTACTAGGGATATAATTTTTCACTAATTTCATTCTTGAGGGAAGCAAAGATTTATTGAAGCAAATTGTTTTCCCTCTGAGAGAAAGTCTTTGAAAACTGCACAGTTTTCAAGGGATATTCACAGTCTGGAACTTATTCTGAACAAAATTTGAATGTCAGGGTTTTTTATGAAGAAAAAAGTACTTTCACAGTATTTTCTGTACGGAAAGTAATTTTTTTTTGTGTGTGTAGAAAATACTGTTTTCTGTGAAAAAACTCATGTGTAAATTTTGGGTGGAATAAATCCTAAACTGGGATGGTTCTTGCCAATTCAGGATTCTCTTCATCATGGTTTCCCAACACTTGTGAAACATATTTTTTAAGCAATCTTCAAATATTTTTGAATATTATTACCATCCTTAGTGAATTCATACAAAACTGGAATGGGCCAAATACAGATTAATTTGTACTTTCCTAGTGTAATTTTAGGGTGAGTGGCAGTTGGTGCTTTCTATGCTAGTGTGGGTACTAAATCCACTTTGAATTTTATTCTGAATCTTAAAGGATCTTTCTTTTAAGACTAGGTTCAGCAAAAGATAGCTTAGAATGGGCAGCCAACAGACCACCAAGTTTTAGGAGCAGGTAGATTCCAACTAGCCCTTTGGATCATCTCCTTCAAAAGGAACTATGCTATATCCAAATATGATCTTGTGCCAGGAAAACATAGGCCATTTCTGCACTACACTGTTATTGTGCTAACATTCCACTTTCAACATCCTATGGAATCTTAGGGTTTGCAGTTTAAGGAGGAGCTTTTTAGAATTCTCAGCCGAGAGCTCTTTGGCCTGAGTAAACTATAAACCCCAGAATTCCATAGGATGTTGGAAGTGGAATAATAGCACTGTAATAGTGTAGTGCAGAAAGTCTCTTAATCACCAATTACTGCTTGCAATGCATTTGTAAAATTGCAAACTACAAGTAGAAATGAGATCATTCCTGAATAAACTTAACCACATGGAGAAAATGTGTGTGACTTTAAAGCTATCTGCTTTAAAACATTTTTTTTAAAAAAATACTCAAATCAGTGAGAAAACAGCTCGAAGAGAAGGCTGTAGGACACTTTTCAAAGTTGGCCATCAGGAAGGTGTGCAGATGGTTTCCTTTGAAGCTAATGTACTCAGATTTCCTCAGGCTGGTCAGCCTTGGGCTGAAGCATCATCTGAATGAGACATATTTCTGTCTAATCCTGCTGAACATAGATAAGTCTGCCAATTGAAACTGCAAAGGCCCGACAGCCAATGGCACTAGCTTTGTAATAGCAAATGACTGGTGCTGAAATATCAGAAATGGAACAGCACTTTGTGACAGCAAGAAACGAACGTGTTTGACAAGACATTCGAGCCACAGTCATTTTCTGCTCTAACAAGTTGTCTCTGCTTACCAAGTATCAAATCTCCCTTGCTTGCTAATGTGCAAGTTTCATTTCCTCGTTGACATTTTATGCAGCTTCTTTTTTGCCCATAGATTGGTTAACATTTTAAAGGCGCCTTTGGTGTCATTTATACACTCTGAATTCTTTGTGTCATGTCAACAGCCTTCCCTGTTTCTTTTGTGATCGGTTCTCTTACATTAAAACATTAATTGTGTCTCACTCCAAGTCTGGAGCATGCATTAGAGACCGGAGTTTGATGTGGCTTTTACTTGCTGGATAGGCAACTTCTCCATACTAAGATCTTTCTTTGTATATTTCTGTTCTCCATGTCTAGTGTCAAGGATTCAAAAGCTTGAAGAAGGAAAAATGTGGCTTCTGGAGGTCTTGCCAAGTGAAACCATTTAACTGTTTTCTGCTCTTGCTTGATGAATGGATCAGTACTTTATTTCTTGATGCACTTAAGGCTTCTGCTTCACCAGGCTCAAACCGGGGGTGGGGTGGGGGGCAGAAAGCTAATGACATCATGCTGCAGGCCTCAATTTGGGTATGGCCACTGATATCCTCAGAATAGTACTGAGAAGTAGGTCCTTTCTGCACTACACTGTTATAGTGCTATTATTCCACTTTCAACATCCTTCAGAATTCTGGGATTTGTATTTTGCTGAGGCCAAAGAGCTCTCTGGCTGAGAATTCTAAATGCCCCTCCCTAAACTGCAAAACCCAGGATTTCATAGGATTTTGAAACTGGAGTAATAGCACTATAACAGTATAGTGTGGAAAGGCTCTCACTTGTGATGTTATGGCAAAATCACAAGGCGGAAACAGGTCCTCCAAATCAGAGAAGGTGGATAAAGATACAAGCAAAAGGCCACTCAGTAGGAACAGAACATAATAGGAAGCTACTGTTTGGCCTGTCTTGCATACTCTGAAGATTTGTGGCTTTATTGATGTGTGTTGCAAATTGCAGCTATTTCATACCATCTTTCTGTGGACAGAGAGATGTATTAGTAAATGGGAGAAAGGCTTTAAAAGAAGTGGTTTCAAAACCTTTCTCTTTTGCTTAGAAAAAAATGTGGTTGGATTAGAACTCACATGCATTAAAATCAGTGTTTACAAATTTGTTAAAAAGAGAACTCGGAGAACTTTTTTTTTGTGGCCTTCTTCAATGTTTTCTTAATAAATGCTTGTGACTGTGTTTAAAAAGAGCTGGTAAAAGAACCCCCCCCCCCAGCCTCCCATGCAATGCAGAGCTTGGAAAATTTAATTTCCAAATGGAGAAATATTTTCGCACTTGTTAGACTTTTTTTAAAAAAAAATTGAATGACATACTTTGTACACTTTGTACATTTTGAACTTAATGAACCCATCAGAGATTCTCCCTGTAACCATCTTTAAGTTTCAGGCTTTGGACCTGCAATTTTATGGCCTCGAATACCTTTGACCTGGAAGTTCTAGTCTATACAGGTGCTTGGTATATTAATTAATGCATAGCCATAACTTCCCATCCTTTTCCCCATCCTTTTCCTATGAGAATATGAGTCTGTCTGCCTCCTCTTTCATGTTCAAGTTCAGGAACATAATGAAAAACAAACACATTCTGATTCATTGCATTTTCCCTTTTCTATCATAAAATGTTTCTGTGATCATCACCCCTCAGGACAAGTGCCCACTAAAATTAGAAAGGCAGAAGGTTTGCTTGTTTGGAGCATTGTTGCCATATATTCTTGTCAGCAGTATTTTCAAATCAAAATTCATATATCTGATTTTGGACAGTGTTTTCATATGCATTTCATTCCTGGATAATAATAACTGCGATGATTCCATCTCTCTATTTCCCAGGAGATTTGAGGCAACGGCTGAATGATTTACTAAAATAATAGTGATGATGACCCATTGTGAAGGACTTTCTTTAAAAAAAATAAAATAAAATAAAATGAAGGAAGTTGATTTGGTGACCTACTGCATTATTTATGTTCTGCTCTATCTATGTTAGTTTAAATCTTTCCACGCTGGAAAAGAGGGAAAAGGGGCCACCTGAACATATATAAAAGCATAACTGATGTGAACGATAAAGAAATACACAGAAATGTATTCTTCACCTGGAAAAAATGCAGCAGAAATAAACAGGAATGAATAGTACCTGCAATATAACGTTGAATTGTAGAATGTGTCTGAGGTATCCCACTTTGTTTTCTCCTCCATTCTTGCTTTCTCTTTTTCCCCAGCAAGGCCAGACCTACTGGGCTTTATTTTGGGGGGTGGTTGGAAAGGTTTTTTCCCCATATGATTTATTTGTGTATGTTTGCAAACCCAAGCCTGCTGAGACCTCTGTCTTGCACACAAACAGATCCACATTGCATACCTAAAGGCCAGCAAATATATAACTGGGATCCTTGTGTAGTATATGTCTGTTAATGGTCATTTTAAAAGCAAAACTTTTTTTGCCCCAGATAATAACTGTGGCCCTTTTTACATGTCGGGGAGGGGAAACGGGCGAAAACAGGCGAAAACAGAGCTTACCTGCAGCTGGGTAAGTCTGTCGCTGCATGGAGCAGTGCGAGCTCACTGCTCCACACTCCTCTGGCGTGGCAGATGGCAGCTTCCGGTTGGTGGAGGCTCTCCACCAACCGGAGAAGCTTGCCAGCCGGAAGCTCACCCCCGACAGATCTGCAGGCCCGCACTTGTGCGCGCCTGCAGATTCACTGTAGCGCCGGGCGACGGAGCGGCATGGGGCTGCGTGCTCCCTGCTTTTTAAAAACCTCTAAAAAGAGGTTTTTAAAAAACACCGAGCCCGGCTAGTTCTGGCCGCTCCTGAGTGGATTCTGGTGTGAAGCTACTAAAAGTAGTCCACGTCAGTCCACTCTACGGTGTAGACGACCTCCGTGGGAGGTCGCTCTACACCGTTCCCCCCACACACACACACGTGAAAAGGGCCTGTGTCTAGCTATTGGTTTGCATTCTGGGCATTTATTTTCCCAGTTTTTTTTTTTACCTCTGATATGTTTTTAATTTCTGATATGATTGGGTTTTTTTAAGCATTGCCTTTCAGTCATATTTTCTGTGCTGTTTTTTACTGCTTTTTTAGTATGTATATTAATAACAACAACAACAACAACAACAACAATAATTCTTGTAAACCAAATTAGACATTTTAGAAAACTGGAAAGCTAGCATGGAAATGTTTTAAATAAACATAATCGCTCTTCTCTATCTTTTGTGTGTTTACGTGTGAATATGGTTAAATAGCTTAAAAAATCACTTGCCCTAACAGCTTGGACTTTACAGCTACCTCATAAAGTCACCATAATAAAGTGACTGCACAGTGTGAGCCAGCATGGCATAGTGGGATGAATGTTGGACTAGGGCCCTGGAAGACCAGGGTTTGAATCCCTTGTCAGCCATGGAAACCCACAGAGTGACCTTGGGCAAGTCATACTTTCTCAGAGGAAGGCAAGGGCAAACCTCATGTGAACAAATCTTGCCAAGAAAGCCCTGTGAAGTGTTTATCTTAGGGAAGCATAAGTCAGAAACAACATGAAGGCACATACCAACAGGAAGTGATAGACTATTTTTTTTCCAGGTCAGGCTTTTGCTCCATTTCTTTTCTTGGACTACATCTAAATCCTTTAAAATATTTTCAGTTATTTCAGAGTCCAAAAATATACATGGAAGAAAACTAAACACAATGTGGTTGTTCATCTTCTTCTTACCTAGTTTAGAGGTTGTTGGCTGTTGGATTGCTCTTTGACCAGCTGTTGCATTTCTTTGTTAGCCCAGTCTTCTTTTGGGAAGCAGCAACGCCATCATATAACCAGATTTATCTCTGTGAGATAACAGCACAGAAGGCAAATTACATCAACTCAGAATGAGAGTAACACTTCCTGGATCACACTGTCTTCACTCTGAGCCACCTGGAAGTGACACAGTGAACATAATGGTACCATGATCTATATCCGGGTGTTACTCCAAGCTATATGAATGTAATAAGCAAATAATTTACAGCTTCACGCATGCAAACTCCTAAATGAGCAGGTGACTGGACTCAATGGCCCAGAAGGCCCCTTACAATTCCATCATTCTAATGGGTTCACTCTTCTTGGAACTAGCAATTGGATTTAGCCTCTGGACAAATATCTGTGCTACAAGACACAGCGTGCCATTTCAGAATGTATTAGACCATATCTCCCTTTATGAACCCATTAGACCTCTAAGATCATCTGGAGAGGCCCTTTGATCTGTCCACCCACTTTCTGAGACTCATTTGGTGGGAACAAGGAAGACAGTCTTCACAATGGCTTCCTGAGTTTTGGAGCTCCCTGCCTTGAGGGACCAGAATGGCCCTGTCCATCAGCTAGTCAAAAGATTTCTATGCTTTCAGGCTTTTACAAACTGACTAGAATTGGCTTATAATATCTCAAGCTGTTTTTAAAGTAAATATATAGTCTTTTAAATGAATTTTAATATTTTTAATTTCTAACATTTTAATTTGATACATTGTTTTTAATTGCTTTTTAAATCTTATTATTATTTAAATCTTATGATTTCAGAAAACAAGGGTGCCAGTGTTGTGCAGAGCAAATGGCACTAAGTGAATAAAGAAATGAGAAAGTGTTTCTGGATTTGCATTATTAAAGTTGTCAGAAGGACTGATTTAAATGAAAGGCAATGTATATCATTTAAAAGATTATGGGGAAAATGCCAGTTTAAACTATTGATCTGAATCTCGTTTCATACTATATAGATCATTAATTTGCTGAACAAGCATGTTTACAAGTTGTATACAGTTAATGATTAAATGCATTTGTTTGCAACAAAAATGGCTTTTATACAACCCAGAAGCATTATGTGAAACCTCTGGTCATGCAGTGAATCCATCTTTTGAATCATGTAGTTTATGCTTGATGGAGGAAGCAATGGTAAAATGCAATAATTAACCTTGGCTCCCTTTATATACATGTAAAGACACTTACTGGAGGTTATCAGTAACAAGAATATTTCAGGAGGAAGGCCAAACAAAGGCTTATAGAGTTTCTCCATGACAGGGATAGTAAATGGCCATGAAGTTGAATCTAGATTCTGTCAGTTATCAGTAGACTGATGTAAATCAATGAGAAGAGTTAGAAATGAATGAAGTCCCACACATTTCAGTGGATCAGTTGTAATGGTATAACCAAGTCTGAATCCAACCCACAGTGTTTGGCTGTCTAAATATTCATAAATCTGCACAATAATAAATTCCTATTCTCTTACATTTATAATGCCTGATGGGAAAAATTGACATTATACTGAAGATTCTCTATCTTGGTATACAGATGGTAGCAGGACTCTGTAACTTAGACTTGTTAGAAGTGCAACAATGCTTAGCACTGAAGAATCCAGAATGCCTCACAGTAGCCAGTAATAACAGAGCTAGTTAGTTGGGGTGACCTGAAGCATCCTCCCTTTGTTCCTGCGATGGATAAGCCTGAGACCGGGGTCTACAATTTAATATAAATTGGCTATTAAAAATATACCCCTCCACGTGCTTGAGAGGCCCCCGGATAAGCACGCACACGGGCACAGCCAAACAGCTGAAAAATTTAAAGAAAAATCCTGGTCGGGCCAGTAACTTTCCGTCACGCTGCTTCAGGAGACCTCCAGGCAAGTACCCATCAAAACACAATTAAGTATGCATGAAGCACACAAAAGATTCTCAGCCCCGAACTGTCAGCTTGACAGGATTAGCACTCCTGACTACACAACTGTCAAGCGCGGCCCATTTGCATACTGTCAGGGCTATTGACAATCCTGACTGAAACCCATAGAGTCAAGCACTGACCTTTTGGAGGCTTTGTTTTCACTTAAGCCCATATTGTTCTCCCTGGGAACTGTCTACCCTCCAGGCACATTTCCCTCTATAACTACCCCCGGTTTTTGAGCGCTTCCTCGGATCACTCTTGGCTTCCTTCCCGCCTTGCTGCCGCTCCGTTTGCAGAGCCTTCCCCTCAGCCTTCACGTGCTGAGCTTTACCGCTCCCGACTCTCTGGCTCCATTTCGGCTTCCCGGACATCTGGATCAGGTATGGTATTCCCCCAACACTCCTCTTCAAATCCCCTATCAATTTTCCTCTCTTTATTTTTCTTAGGTCTGCATGAGTGGATGCGTGAGTGTGCAGTGACATAGGTTTTAAATAAAGAAAATAATTATAAATTAATTTTGTTTGGGTCTTGACTTGGCCTGACCCTGTAAAAGTTGGGTACAAGGTCTCGCAGGGTTACCCTTCCTCTCGTGTGTGCTAGGCGCGTGCTTGGCGCAACTTGGAAAAATCCCCTTAAAATCAGGGTCAGACTAGGTGTCCTCTGAGGGACCCGCGGAAATCTGGGCAACCTACTCAGTGACCGGGACCCCCCTGAACTCAAAATAACAGATTCAGTGACCGGGATCCCGAGGACCCCCAGAAAATTAGAATAACACCTTCTTTGGCTTTACCTGTGGTGACCCTCTGTGATGTAAACCGATATTCTTAGGCATGTTTGTCTGTCTCTTCTCAACATCCTCTCTCTTTTCCCAGTCCTTCTTGAGAATGCAGATAGATTAGACAGCACCCACTAACTTTCCTATCTTAAAATGGAGTTCCTGTAATAAAGCCTTTAATTTGTCTCCTTAAGCCAATAGTGTCTTTGTCAGCATCTATACTGCAGATACACACTCTCTAGCAAGACTCTCTATTGCATGTCAGGACTGAGGCTGAGAAATGAAAGATCCTTTCTCTATTGGAGGGCCATTAGAAAGAGAGGGAGGGACATACTACAGCCCTGTCTCACATCCTCAAGGCCTCTTTAGTTTGTACAGGTATACCTCAGTTAAAGAAATAGATGTGCTTCTGGTCCTCTTTAACAGAAAACTCAATACCAGAGATAGAAATAACACAGAAACAACAGGCATAGTTTCCTTCAGTACATACAGATACACACACAAAACACAAGCTGGCACCCTGTTAGTTAGACACTGTATCTGCTTTGTATTATCATTATCATCATCATTTGCCATATCCACTGACGACCGTGAAATGCACCTTAAAAGCCAATCAATCATCTGGAGTGATGGAGCTCTGTGCTGCTGATGAGTAGGCCACTGCAAGATGATGTCACCAGTCCTCTCCTGCCAATGAGCAATGTCACAAATAGCAGAAACAGGGACCCCTATAGGGACCTGCCATAACTCCTTGTCTTGGCATTGCTCACTGGTGAAAAGGAACTAGTCATGTCATTTTGGCTACATGTTGGATACAGGATCTCAGCTACAATCCAACATGTTTTGGGAAACCTTTCCATTCAAAACTAACAATATGCACCATGAACGAGAACAACCATGTCACTGTAAAGTTGAAGGCTTTAATGGCCGGAATACATAGGTTGTTGTGGGTTTTCTGGGTTTGAGGCCGTGTTCTATTAGTATTTTCTCCTGATGTTTTGCCTGCATCTGTGGATGCAGGCGAAACGTCCTCTTAAGATGCCAACAACAGATGCAGCCAAAATGTCAGGAGAAAATACTAATAGAACACGGCCTCAAAACCCGGAAAACCCACAACAACCTAACCATGTCACTGCTTATTCAAAATTAACTATATGAACATGTGAAAAACAAACAAAAAACGACCAGGCCAGCAGACCTTGCATAAATCAACAAAACAAAATTGGAACCTTCTACAGGCCACTTGAAGGCTGTTTCTAAAATACATCCAATGATAACTTTATATCTATCCAAACAGACATTTCCATGTTGAGGTAGCTGCTGAGGCAGGCTTTCAGACTACAACTCCCAGAATCCCTTATACTGGCTGGGACATTGTGGGTTACCCAAATGTAACTTTTCCAGGCTTTCCCTATAATGTCCCCCCACACACACACACACAACAAAACAAAACAAAAATCTTTTCTTCTGTTTTTCTCTTCCTTGAATGCTCAGTAAGAAATTCTGAGGGCTGTTACTATTTTTCTTGACTTCTGTAGATAGCATTGGCACAGTCAGCTCCAGTAGAATCATGTTCTCTCCCAGCTGCAGCTTTGTTTACTGCATTGCTTGCATTGTTTATTTCAGACATGCCTCTGCGAATTCACACCGAAAGACAATGTAGAATGCCTTCCTTAATCAATTCTAGTGTCCTTTTGACGCTGCTAAGAAACATCCACCTGGACAGAAGATGATCATGTGAGTCTGGGAGCATGCAGAAGGTTTGCAAGCCTGGTGAGCAGAGTCTCTAAAGACATAATGAAAAAGATCTTCCCTAGTAGAGGATAAGTTAATGGGCATATGCTGTAATGGGAGAAACAGATACTGTCCCCCTGCTGTCCTGAGCATCTTCATTAATTTCTCAGTCTGGAACTTATTAGATAGAGGTGGATTTTAGGGGATAACTCTAAAATTGCTGACACAACCATTAGAAGCTTTGGTTCTAGCTTTTATTCTAGAAAAGACAGAACTTCTTCCAACCTTAATTTAGGTGTGGATATAGGTACAGAACTGAGTATGCATGAGTGTTGTGTGTGTGTGTGTGTGTGTGTGTGTGTGTGTGTGCAGGCTTTCAAGTCATCTGTTGACATATGATGACCCCATGAATTTCACAGGGTTTTATCAGGCAAAGAATACTCAGAATACTTCCTCTGAAATATAGCCTGCAGTTACATCAACTGTTTCCCATCCATGCACTAACCAGGGCTGATACTGTTTAACCTCCAAGATCAGACAGGATCTGGTGCCTTTAGTTTAAATCCAGCTGACATTTTTGTAACTACTGAACAGGGTGCCAGCCTATAATTTTACTCTTTTTTCCTCATATTCACATCAAATGTGTAGATCCTAAACAGAAGATTAACCCCCACACAGTGTTTCTAGGGATTTTTTTTTGTACTAAGTGCCTGTAAAATTTGCCTTTAAAAAAAAATCACAGATCTTACTGATAGTTCAATCTTAGCAATTCAATTCACATTGTTTTTCTTCTGGCAGTCTCCCCTCTAGAACATGAGGGACCTAAGTCTATTAAAATTTACCTAAGATACACAGTAATGACATTGAAATGACATTGAAATGAAATCCGTTAAGAGCCTCCTATAGCACTTCAATCTCATCAGCTGTCATAGTGTGGTGCCACTACAGTGCTTGATAGTGCTTCCTGTTATGGCAGATCCAGCATTAGATGGACTGTGGATATGCCCAGCCCATCTCTCCCTCAGTGACTCCCATGGCATGGTAACTTCCTATCACCTCTCCCTGTTTATTGTGTCTCCTTTGAGTCAAAACTTTTTATCTTTTTAAAAATACACTTTTAAACAGTATAGGGCAAAAGTGCAATAGTGTACTGGCATGTCATGCTGTTATAACATTGCTCTGTTAGTACAGCTTCCAAAAAAGAAAAAGAAAAAAAGAAAAAACACCACCCAATCAGGTGGTGGAAGGTGGAGCACGGGAGTTGCCAAGAATGCTGTAATGCAGAAGGAACGCTGATGGCAATACCGCTATCCATCCGCTTAAGGGGGAAGGGTACGGAAAAGAGCATCCCTAATTTGATGGCATTGAGTGAATGGTGATGCTATTATTATAACAGTATAACACACTAATGGCCTCTAGTGCAGAAATGACCTCAGTATTTTCCTTCATGTCTTGAGCATGATATCATGTTCAAGAAACACTGTCTGGCTTTTCCCAGCTTATTTAAGATGTCCACCTATGTTGATCAATTCAAAATACTTTAGACTATGGCATGCTGCTCAGGAACCAACATGTTTCTGTTTCAGAACCATTATAAATCAGTCTGGGTGAGCCCAACTCACTCCATTATTTTGGATTTGGTCAAATGAAATGCATAGCCATAATATAGATTATATTTAAAAAAGAAATACACTTTGCATTACATAAAACATAAGCTGATTTAACACAATGTTTCAATGTCTCAAAAAAACAAACAAACCCCAACAACCACAAAACAAAACAGGAAAGGAGGAACAATGGGGAAATCAATAAATATGTAGACAGATGGCAGAAAGGAAGGAAGAGAATAAAAATAACTATCTGATGAAAAGCTAGTACAGATTTAATGATTTGTTTTGAATTAAGCTCACCATTTATATTGCAGGGAACATCCTGAAAAAATTTGGGTAGCATGAAACTGGTCCTTTGACTCAGCCCGCAAGATGTTCTTTTTTTTGGGGGGGGGGCATATATTTGCCTGACATAAATTTGAAATATCTTCTGTACTGTCATAATTTTGGGGAGGGAGGAATTGCTAGTAGGTGCTTTGGTGATGCCTTAACATGATGGGGTTATTTAAGCTAATATGCCAGCTGAAGAAGGCAGTGGGAGGAGGAAACAGCTTGGTTCCTTGGGTTTCCTTTACTGCAGGCTTCTTAGCTCAATATTTGCAAGTTCCCACAGTTGCCATTACACATTTTGTTCAGGTTGTGTTTTGGATATATTTAATTATACTGTTAGGATGCTGAGAACAAGGCCACATTGAATGAGTCAGCCTTGTCAGAGGAGGGGGAAAAAACAATATAAGAGGAAGGCAAGACTGATTAGGTTACGGGGGGGACTGATGGCTGAAGAGTCAAATTAAAATGAAGGGCACATCTTGCATCATAGTCTAGACCAGGGATGGACAAATAATGACCCTCCTCATACCCTCCTACACCAGCAGGCTTCATCATCATATTTTAGCATGCTAAAGGTGAAATCAGCTCACTTTTGGCTGACTTTTAGCTTTCCCACTTTTGCTTCTTTTTGGGTGGTGGTGGTGGTAGGGATAAACCACTTCATGTATGCCCAGTTTTGGGTTGATTTGGCTGTATTGTAGTGAAAAATGCCCCCTCCCCAAACTGGGATGATTTTTTTCAAAAAAAATAGGAGGTTTCAGGGAGTCTTCAGGGAGCAAAGTTTGGGTTCCCAAGGGTTACATGCAGACTGCAAGCCACACTTTTCCCCCCAGTCTAGAGTTTTGCAGCACTTTGCCCACCTCTGAGGGAGAGATTATGTAGCAATGGTTAAGATTCTTCCCATCAATTTTGTTGGGTGCTGGACTTACAGTCCAACAACATCAGGAGGTCCACAAGATTCTTACCCTGGTATAGAGGAGGACTGTTGACTTTAAACTGAAGCTACTAGCCAACAGCAAATCAAAGCTTGTATGTTACATTGATACAGACTGGGCTGGAGATAATGTATATTAGTTCTATCAGTGGTTTCCTATTTTTATGTGGAAATAGGCCTATTTTTTGGTCCAGCCCCAGGCAAGAATTAGTAGCTTTATTTTCCAACAGAATCAGAATATATAGCTGCACCAAATGCATGTAGAGAACTGCTACAGCTTGATCAGCTGTTAACTGACTTTGGAATAAGAGAAAACAAACCAACCTAAGTTATGAAAGACAACCAGAATTGTATCAGGCTTTCTCAGAGAAGATGATGCCACACAGCAAGCATGTTGGAGTAAGATACAACAATATGTGGAAGCTGACAGAGAAAGGAGTAATCAAGCTGATCTACTGTTGAAACACTGAGATGACAGCTGATATCCTGACCAAATATTTATCAAGAGACTAGTTTGAGAACCTGCAAATCAAGATGGGGCTTCAGAGGCACATGCACAGCTGAGAAAGAGTGTTGGAAGCTGCAACCTTTGCATGCCTTATGCTCACTGGCAGTTAGGTTGCACGTTGTTCTCTAGGAATTAAGACATTTTCCTCAATCTCTCTCTCTCTCTTTGCACTTTAGAACTTGATTCTTTTTTTTTTTAAAAAAAATCATTCTCACAAAAGCCTTATTTCATGTAAAAACACAGTGAAACAAAATTCATTTTAAAAAAAGTGCGCTAAAATTAATTTTTGTGCAACCACTTATTTTTCCAAAAAGTCCAGAAATGATGGCGAGATTACAAGAGTTGACTATTTTCTCAACAGGGTGTCTCAATGATTTCCAGCATCCCTTTTTATCAAGGAGAAGAAAATTTGCAATTAGTCTTTACATGCCTAACCCCAACATCTCAGGATGTGAGTTAAATCTTTTCTCACTCCACTAACAGGGAGTTTTCATGTCCATAGCAATAAGACTTAAGGAATGGGGCGGGGGTGGCTGTCGGTGTGTGTGTGTGTGTGGAGATACTGAAAAAAAATGCAATAGAAGCAAACTCAAGGAAAGATTCAGTTGCCAAATCCACTCTGTTAATAAGCTCAATTCCACAGATCAAACTGTGAAGCTGACTGTTCTCCAGGTGAACCAAGTACCAGCCAGCAGTGTCCCTCCAGCTGCTGTGCACAGTACATTGACACAACTGGGTTCCACCTCTCTCAGCACTCTCTGACATGAGGCCAGGTTGGCATGTTTGGCCAACAAGCTTTGACATTGGTTGGAATTTAAAATCTGGCTATAGTAACTGCATCATGATTTAAAATGGCAACCTTCTTTTTGATGTAGCTTATTAACTAAGAGCAAAGATCTCCATTATGGCTAACTTTTGTAAATTGCTGGTGCATTACACTTTGGACTGATCAGCACAACATGGCTTTTGGCATGTTGTAGCATTGAATTTATATTTGGTCTTGTCAGTCAGCCTCCTTTTTACAGATGCTATCTAAATATGCAAAAAAATTAACATAAAGCGGGGATAAAATATTTGATAATGCACCCAGGAATACATTTCTTACTCAGTGCAGTTTCCCAGTTAAATACAATGCCTATTTTGCCATAAAAAAGTCTTGTTTACTGCAGTCAAAAAGTAGGTACATTCATATTTCAATGAGTCACACTCCACTCGGTCCACTTTTCATCACAGCAATAAGTAGCAGCACCGTTCAAGCCATTATGGTGCTTTAGTGTCATTACACTGTACAGTTTACAAATAAGATACACTGCTATAAAGGCGAAATCGGCTATTTTCCCCCTCTTCTTTTTAAGGCACTTATTCTGAAAGAAATACTGTTATGGTCTCCATTACTCTAGATTTTTTTTAAAAAAAATTGCATAAGTTATAGCATAGCTTTTCTTTATTTGATGTGTTTTTCTTGCATTTTTTCCCCTCCACACTCTGAAAAGAGCCCTGAGGAAGCTAACTAAATCAATACAGTATCAAATCATGATATCTGTTACCTTAAATCTTGGGTTTCTTGTTTTAATAGCTTTAACTGATTGATTAATGTATCATAGTGGTTGTTGATTAATTAGGTGCACATCTGATTGCGGCATTGTTCAGCCCTTGAAGCTGAGAGTAGTGGAGGCTGGGGGATCCAATAGCACTCCAGGTTTAGTCCAGGGATCCATTCACACTACAGAATTATAGCCCTATTATTCCCCTTTAACTGCCATGCTTCCATCCTATGGAATTCTGGGGTTTGTAGTGGGATGAGATACTGGAACACTATGACTGAGAATTCTAAATGCCTCCCCCTCATAGGCTTCCATAGGACAGAACCATAGCAGTTAAAATAGAATACTAGTGTTATAATGTTGTGGTATGAGTGAGGCCCAGATTTTAAAGGTGCTTTCTAAAGTGATTTTCTCCTGACAGGTTTATCACCTTGGATAGCTCCTTCAAAATGCAAATTATGGTCATTACTGCACCATACCTCAATAATGCATTCTTCCATTTCAATCCCAGCATTGCCATTTCCGTGATGGTATTGGGCTGTGAACACTCTCTACCTCACCTTTTCAACTTCAGTGGATGAGTAGCATTATTGCCACCAGTGTTCCCACCGCATTAAAGCATCATTCACGAGTCCTTTGCCACTCCTTTTCCCTGCCCCACAACTCATGTTTGGTCAGTTTTTTTAATGTTTTTGTAAGCCATACTAGTGTAGCAATGTTGTAATGTCATGGCATGCCTGCAGGCTATTGTGTTTTTGTGTTATAACACTAAAAAATGTATTAACAATTTTAAAAAATAACTGAAAGGAGAAATTTAAAATAAACATGGAGACATGATAGATTTCAAAGTTACCAGCCTTAGGAGTAGTGGAGGGAGGGAAAATCTGGGAATGTCCACACCATGCCCACTCCTGGATTGGCAATGGCAGGAAGTGCTACAAAATGCTATTGAGAAACCTCACTCACACAGCTGATGGGATTGTGGCAGGCAAAGGGGTCATTACTGGATTTTTTTTCCAGCATTGAAATAGGGCTGATTTCTAATGGATGGCAACATGATAGCAGCTGGTTAGCGACTACGTTGTGCAATGGCATGGAAACTGGACTGGGAACAAAGCATTGCTCTTGCAGTATGACAACTTCATGTGGTAAGGGCCTAAAACTCAGAGCAGATTCACCACCCCATTGGTATCAAATCCAATCATTTCCATGGACCAAGAGATAGTTGTATATGTTTCTGTGAAGTGTAGGCTGTTTTTATCCTTGTATGTTAACACAGAGAATGAAAAAGAATATGTTCTTCTTTCAGCACTCATAATATTTGTTATTTTTTACAAATTTTATTGTGAATGTTTATAACTGCTGGTTAGTTCAGCATTTGGTTACTGGAAAATTTACAGGCAGGCAACCAGTGAAGGTCAAAAGAACAGAAACTACAAGAGTGGGGATTTCCTCCATATTCACCATCCTTTCAGGCTTCCCAGAGTTCTGTTTCAGCTGCTCTGATGAAGCCAGAAAGTATTTGCCTCAAGTACATTTTCTGTGGAAATTCTCCAGATACATGCCTCTGTGGAACCAAGTCAAGACTATCCAAATGCAGGCTCTTCTGCTTGTGCCACAAAGCCACTATATCAAGAATACCAACTGTGGAAAAAGCAACTATCTCAGATAAACCTGAGCATCTCAGTTAGGCTGCTTCCAACAAGAAATGCATTTTCAGAGCTGAATTCTTACCAGTTTTAGGCCTTAAGGCAAGTGGCCACTGAGTTTAGTTCCTTCACTTTAGGCCTCTGGCTAAAGAAAGTAACATATGATCTGTGTTCTGCCCTTTAGCTAATCTTGACCTATAGCCATTCATGAACATGTACTGTTCCATGACAGCTACATTTAAAGGAGAGATGGACAATAGTTTCAGCAGTACTGTAGGAGAAATTATATTTTCCCCCCCAGACCAGCCAAGCTATCCTTACATGTGAGGTACAAATAACTCTCTTCATCTTAATAAACTGAGTAACAAACTGAGCGATAACAATTTATTGACCTTTTATAATATTCATAATTTTGCTGCCTCAACATGTATAATAACTGAGCTAGTCCAGTTTATTTTTTTCCCTCAGTGATCTCAAACATGTGCCAAGTTAGGCCCTTACCACACAACATTGTCATCCCAGCAAAGCCATGCATTGCTTCTGAGCCAGGACCTGTCCTACTGCGCGACGTTGTCACGGACCAGCTGCTGTCACATCGCTATCCGTGGGAAATCCACCTCTTTTCAGTACTGGAAAAAAATCCAGTAATGACACCCTTTCCTGCCATGATCCCATCAGCTGCAGGTGTGCAGTAAGGACCAAAGCACTTGACTGTGCTTCCTTCCTCATTACAGTACAAGAACTGACCAATCTTGAATCACGAGCAGAGAAAAGACATTGTACAATGGAGGGAAGATTAGAGTGCCTGATGCTACTCATCTGCAGAAGCTGACATGGTACAGTGGCCCCAATCCCATTGCAGAAATGGCAATGCTGGGATCCCACCAGAACAACACACTATTGGGGCATGGTGTGATAAGGGCATTCATAGAAGGGAGTCTGATTGTTATTATGGAGCTCCTTCTTTTCTTCCCAGGAAGTACACCTAAGTCTGGGCCAAGTTCCTCAGAGTAAATCCAGTTTTAGTTGCTTAGCTGTTTATTTGTGATGTGTGTTAGTGATCATGTGCTACGTAGCCACAGAGAAGTTTCATTTACTCCCTCCTTTTGGATAGCAGTGGGTGAGTTAGCCATCTAAGCTTAATAAAAATAATTAATGTAAGAATTACTCTAAATAGTCTGTTACTCTGAATAGGTAGCTAATTAAAGCATCTTCTAGGCACTGAGATCCAGTTCTGTTTGCTTAAGAATATAAAGTTACATCTGTTGCCTATGAAATATGTATGTCATGTAAGCAAAGCCTCTAGTAGTTAATCATGACCTTGCTTGTGTCCAAGGACAAAGTGCTTTATTAGAGTCTGCATGCCAAAAGAACACCTTGTGAATAAGAGGGGTGTTTCCTGCAAGGATAAAAATGATCTAGAGCACATCACACCTGACGTTTGTTCCCGTGATTCTGCAGAAAGCATGTTTCTTTTCTTTTCCATTCTTTTCTTCTCCATTTCCTTTTCCTTTCTCTTTTTTCTTTTTGACCTCTGCAAGACAGAAGGACAATTCTTTTGGAACTTCCTTTTGGTGTGCTATCACACACATTTCATCTGGGTGTACGTCATCTAATCTATGAGACAATACAATCATCGCCAGACTCTTTTGGTGTCTCTCTAGATGGCAGGCAAGTAAGCTGGCAAGATGAAAAGGCAAGGTGAACTCATTTGCTCGGCCGTTAAATTTTCAAGTTGCTTGGTTTAGTTGGCTGCTTTATAGACCACTTAGGCAACTATTAACCTTTTAGAATACATTTGTATGCTTTATTATTTCCATGTCCTCTCAAAATAACAGAAAGCTTTCTTTTTCAACCATCATGGAGTGTAATTTGTCTCTGAGGCAGCTTGTGGCTTTCACAATCACAACAAATTAATGAATCTGTAATTTAACCTCTCAGAGTAAAGACAGATATAACATTTGAAAACTCCTCTCCAAACAAAGTTACATTTTATTTCTGTCCTGGGATGTGCCTATTGACTTGATAGTCATGTTTCATATATCTCTTGGAAAAGCTTTACAAACGTTTACAGGTGTTTTTGTTATTGTTGTTGTCATAATATGCTTATGAAACCTCTTCAGATTTTAATGCTAATTGTGTATATAGTCCTCCTTCCACATTTGCAGGTTTGAACTTTGCAAATATGATTATTTGTGAGACAGGTGCTTGTCTCCCCCCCACTCCATTGTCTTCCCTTTCCCTTGGATTTCTCACCCCAGGCTTGCAAGGTTTGTGTTCAAAATGGATGTGTTTTTCCTTTTGGGTGAGCAAAGCCCCCCCACTGCTGGAGGCATGTTCTCTCTGCCACATGGCTGGATATTCTTCTGGGTAATGGCCGTTGATTGGTCAGATGCTCTCTTTGTTCCAACCCCTCCATTCTGCAAGGAATCTTCTTTCTCAAGATGGTGATGTCATGAGCCAGGCTGATCTTGCTCCTGATTCGGACTTGGACTCCGAGCCTGGGGAGGATCCCTTGGAGGGGCCTTCAGGAAAGGGGTCTCCTTCAGAGCCTAGGGAGGAATCTGCCTGTGACTCCACAGCTGTCCCTGGTGTGGAGCCCAGGCCAGCACCTGCAGCAGATTTTGCGCTCCAGAGGCAGAGGCTGGGGTTTCTGACTACAGTCCGGAGTTTGCAGCGGACCCTCCCCCCACGTTCCTCCAGAGGCCACTGGAGAAGGGGGCAGTCTGGAGGTCTCAGCAACTGAGGGAGAAGTGCTTGATGAATCGGCCCTGAACTCTTGAGAGGCTCCAGCTGTGAGCTGGGCCAACGGACATTTGATCGGCCTCAGCTGGGCTAAAACTGAGTATTTAAATCAGACGCTGTTGGGGTTGGGCATGGGGCAACAACCGTCTACCAACCGTGAATCTGCGTCCTGTGTCGGGGGCTCTTTGTTCCAGTCTGACCTCGCTGCTTTGAGTTTGCTGCACCTGGAACTTTGCTGTTTATTTACATTGAAATTTGAGTGAAGTAACCTCTTTGATTTATTGCCACTAAAGCTATAAAAACCCGCATCTGCCTCCGCGTCTGCTTAGCCACCGCCTTGACATTGACAGGTGACTGGAAGTAGCTAGAATGGCTGAACTCAGTGCTCCACTCTTTTCTGTCTGAGGGGAAAGTATCAATAAGCCCTTTACTTTGTCTTTTCCACACCCCCCAGGAATTCTGGGGCCAGAGGCAAAGGAATGGAAGGGAAGGAGCTCTGAAGGGTAATGGGAGGAGGATTATGGGGAGAGTTATTCACAGTTTTTCCACTTTTGTGAGGGATCTATGCCCTGAGCCCTCATGAATGTGGAGGGCCTACTATAGTTTTTCAGAAGAAGTGGGCAAATGGGGATAATTCTCTCCTCACATGAAATGCTTGAGTATTCACTCAACTCAGTGTGTAAATAAGTTCAGGGAGTGATACCAGTAAACCTCTCGGGGGGAGGGGGTTCCTCCCAAAATCTTTGTTTCTTCCCCAATATGGATTGTGAGCACAGCTAGGTTTGTATAAAGGAAAGCACAGTAGCAAATTAATAATAAGACCACATTGAACTCTGAGAGTGAAAGATGATAATGACTAAATGAGCAGTAGGAGATTCATTAACACAAACACACTAAAATGAATACACTGCCTCAGTATGGGCATAATTCAATTAGATTTTCATTAGAGCTTTCCAAAATTTCATTTCATTTCACAGAAATTAGTGTTCCCTATCACAAATACTTCAACTAAGTAATCAATGCAGATATATTTAGTGTTTGTGAGACAAACAGAAAGAGACAAATAACAACACCAACATAACCTTTTCTCTCTTTTCTATTACAATAATGTGTCTGCCATGGTCTCATTTGATTTCACGCACAACTGTACATACATTTTATATACAAGGTAAGGTTTGGCCTATCTTCCCCATTAGCCCCATCCCGCATATTAAATTTCACCAAAAAGGTTATGTGTAAAGTACCCACTATTATTGGCAACCTATTAATATGTCAGAGAACAATTAAAATTAAGTATTAATGTTGGCTTTTGAGATCTTGTCCACACACTAATTTGGGTTGGAAAATTACAGTTTTAAAAAGCATTTGTTAATAAATAAACCAAGAGAAGTGAGTCAACAGGGAAAACCTACAAAGGTCTACAACTTTGATGACTTAAGACTGCAGATGACATTGACTTTGTCACGTAACCTCCCTCCTTCCCATCTCTTTCCACTTAAACAGAATGAAAATTTTGCTCTAACACTTGAGGAGAAACACAGGGAAGCCACTAGATGTGTGTTGTTTGCCATTCTTTCTAGATCATGTCCCATGTGCATTTCAGACAAGCACCTTGATACTGTATGGGATTCTCCATGATGTGCAGATAGCAAATAGAACTGCTATTCTTTGCCCATATTAAGAACTTGGTCAAGATCCCAGTTAATTTCAATGGAGCATTATGCTGTGTTGAAATACTTAGAGCCCTCCAAACAGCTTTCCTTATGTGTAGCTTCTGAAACAGCTGGTAGCTTCCTCACCATTCATAGTCACATGACAGATATATGATGAGGTTTTGGAGTTGGATACCTCCTTAGCCAAGTGTCTAAACAGTCCAACTCATGGCATAACCAGAAATTACAAATGCATAGTTTCCAAGAGGAATCTGGCATTTGACATCATGTCCACACTTTGTGGTAACCATGTGCATGAGCTTCTGTTTGAAACAGTGAGCTCATTCTCCAAGTCTAGATCTGTACAGAGACAAATTAGCATTATTTTTTTCTCAAATGGAAGTTATCAGGAGTTTGGGAGAAGCCCTATGTTTTCTAAAAGAAACAGAAAAAATTGCATATGTGTAGGGGAAATCATTAAGGCAATCCCTAAAGCAATGGAATAGCAAAGCTGGGTTTCTGCGTGGAGGTAGAATACATGATTCTTCTACTCTGAACAGGCAAGTATTTGTGTTCCTGCCTTTATTTGATGGAAGTTTTGGAAGTGATAGATTCTAAGAGTCATAATTCAAGATACTTGAGAAGGTAAAAATGTCCTTAACTGTGGTGTACCACATGGGATGGAAAGATAGGACTGTAATTAAAAAGGAGAAAACTTTGTATAACCTAACATGTTACAAATGTAGTATAGTTGTAGCCAATCCACGTTTGGATCCCATGTTCCACTGGTAATGTTTGATTAATAGAAGCATAAAGATGCTTGGACAGAACATAGGAGAAATCCTGATGTAAGCGCCAATGGTTTATGGGATTCTATCCTTTAATCATTACTGGTATGACAGAGGATCCATTAAAGATGCAGAAAGCATAGTATGTATTCATAATCAGCCATTGGATAAGTGGAAAATGTTGTTCAGAGTCACAAATAGGTTGGATAGTTATATCCTCTTTTCTTAAAAAACAAACATATTTTCAAATTGATATTATTGTCCTATATAATAGGTTAATTCAGGCAAAGAAAGCAATTCTCTGTGGAATGAATCCAGCCCTTTACAAAGCATGGAACATGGTGAATGGTGTAGATCTATTTTTCTGATCCTTGATCACTTTGGTTTGCCTTTTAATATCTTAAGATTGCTTCTGAATATCCATATCTGTGTGCAAAAGCTTGTATAACATCACATATAAAATATAGCATAGGAACTGGCTGTGCTGCAAGTATGCTGGGATGTTCATTGCAAAAAGGGCTGTAAAATAGTACTATATGCATGCTAAGTGCTGGAAAGAGGCTACAGTGCAGGTGACATAAGTTATGGAGTGAATATGGCAAAAATCCTTTGCTGTGCTTACTATGAGGCAGTGAAGCTAGCAGAAAGAACTTAGTATGCCTTCTCTATTACATCTTCAACACACTTTCCAGCAGAGTTTTTTTCCAAATGGTGAAGACCCTATGGAGAACAGGCTTGGGGAGGCCAGGTTTAGAAGCTTTGGTTGCTTGCTGTGATAAATTTTTCAGGCACTTCGAAGAGAAAGTTACTCATATTCACTGAGAACTTGACACTACAGTTATTGTGGAGTTTAGGGAGCTGTCCAGTGCATCATCTGATCAATTTTATTTGGATTATTTTTAGTTGTTTCAGCCTGAGGACACTTGAATCTGTCCATCTCACCACATGTATTCTTGACTCTCGTCCATCTTGGCTTACATGATCTAGCAGACATGGATTGATTGGGTGAGTACAAGGTGTGTTGAATACCTCACTATATTGGGGGAGGAGTCTTCTGTCTTGAAGGAGGCTGTAGTGCACCCTCTCATGAAGATAACCTCCTCGGACCCAGAGGTATGTACCACCCTATCACTAATAGCCGATATTTGGGCAAGGTGTTTGAATGTGTGGTGGCTGGGCAGCTTCAAGACATTCTTGAAGGAAACAGATTATTTGGACCCATTTCCATCTGTGTTCACGCCAGGGACTGAAACAGTCTTGGATGCTCTGACTGATGACCTACTCTGGGAGAAAGACAGGGGTAGCCTGCCAATCCTTGGCTGTCCACTGCCTTTCCCCTGGCCACTGCATGCACCTCCTGAGGGGGGCAGGGACAAGTCAAGACTAGGGGGAGCAGGAGTAGTTTTTAAGTCTATCCAAAGAACTGAAAAATGAAAAAGAGGCCTCAGGAAGATGCCCCACATTGGTGTTTCTCAACTCTCAAGACACCTCTTTTTCACCCCCTCCCCACTGTGTCCAAATATTCTTTCCATCCCTAACATACAGAATATGCACATAGTTCCATTCCTTGGTAGGGAGATTACTTTTTAATCCCTCTCCTCCTCTTCTTTCCACACCTTCTGGGTCACTAAAACGTCTTGTTGCAATTGCTGCAGTGAGAGCAAACAGATCAAACATGCCAGTTTGAATACTGTAGAAAATGGAGACGGGAAAGTTTAAGAACTTCCACCAGTGGACTCCTCCTTTTTCCTTCTGCTTTCCTTGCTCTCAAACCATAAATATAAAT
Organism: Cyclura pinguis; assembly: GCA_030412105.1. Classification (NCBI taxonomy): domain Eukaryota; kingdom Metazoa; phylum Chordata; class Lepidosauria; order Squamata; family Iguanidae; genus Cyclura; species Cyclura pinguis. Next base: position 112,531,214 of record CM059602.1, read on the forward strand.
CAGTACCAGCACAGTAAGCAGCAAAAAACAAGAATTTCTTTCAGTTCTTATTCTTAGGGGAAAAGAGAAGGAGGAGGAAAAAACAACAACAATTGAAAAGGAAAGCAAATCCCAGTCACTCTGTCCACCAAAAAAGGCACATGCCATAGCAATACTTTGAGATGCAGGTTTACTTTGTAGTGTTACTTTATGCTAGTTAATATTCTGGAGTAGCTCCCCAAATAACAGCCTGCAAAAGTAGGAAAGGGGTAGCTTGATTACTAACCAAATCACCAGATCAAATATAGGCAGCTGATCCTTCATTCTGGTAAGCTGTTGGAAATAGTGTGGGGTCGCAGTCTTCAAAGTTATTAAACTTTCCCCCTCTCTCCCTTTGTAATCAAAGTGGCAGGTAATTTTAAAAATTAAAAGCAGTAATAAGTAGAGACAGAGGCCATTTCCACCCTACACTGTTGTAGTCCTATTATTCCACTTTCAATGTCCTGTGGAATTATGGGTTTTGTAGTTTACTGAGGCCAAACAGCTCTCTGGCTGAGAATTCTAAAGGCTTCACCCTAAACTGCAAACCCCAGGATTCCATAGAATGTTGAAAGTGGAATAATAGCACTATAACAGTGTAGTGCAGAAATGGTCAGAGAGATTATATGATGGCTCAAAGGGAAAAACAAACAAAAGAAAGGTACTTTTTGAGTTTCCAAAAAGCACAGTGGGGAGAATCCTCTTTAAACCTCTTTCCTGGTTATTCCCACTCAGTCTTCCAATAAAGTTAGCCTAATGTCATGCAGTAAGTAGGTGTGGGACAGCCAGGAAAGGATGCTGGAAGGCTACAGCCTCAGATCTTAGGCTCTCTCCCCCACTCCAACACTACTGATATCATGCTATGGTGGGCTAGGGGCCTCTCCCTCCTACTGCCAGAAACTTTCTTCCCACTTGAGCTTCTTATGAAGCTACATAGTTTTCTAAGACATCTGACAGTGGAAAGAAAACTGATTAAATTATTTGTTCTCCCTTGTGGGAACAAATAATACAACATAGTATATCCTTATTAATTAGAAATCTTCTACCTCTGAGACTATCAAGAGGAGCCTAGGAAAGGATTAAACAGCACAGAGGGTCTCAGAAACTGTATGTATCACAAACTGAAAGGGGTGGAGAGGATTGGGAGAAATGATTAACTGCAAAAGCCCTGCTTGCCTTTCCTCAGCAGGGTTTCCCAGTTCTCTCCCGCTTCTTAATTCAAGGCACTGACTATCCAGCCCTGAAAGCTGCTTGCTTTCTTCATGCTGCAACATGCTGCTACATTAACTGCCATTTTCAGAAGTTCAGAAGCACTGTCATTCCTCCAGTTCATCGATTCCTCTCCTGTGCATGCTAAGTCATCACATTCTACTGGATTCTGCTGCTGGTTTCATAGTGAGAAGTGGAGTGGGGAACAAAAAATCATTTCCAGGCAATCTCCCACAACCAACTAGCCAGGTTTGGTGAAAGCTGGCTTGCTGGCTGGAACCTGTCCACTTAAAAGGTAGGAGTACTTTGTGCGTGGAGGCAGGTTGGCTTAAGGAGGACAAGCTTGTCTACAGCTCAGAGGCAGGCCCTGATTGTGAGAACGTTTGAGAGGCACCTGGAGAACTTGTAAAACTTGTAACCCTAATCAATATGAGCAAAACATATTTTCCGGCTCTTCAATATGCACAGCTCCAGCAGGGTTCAAACAACATTGTTCCCCAGGGCAACCTTCTATTCTCATGAAAATCTTTGGCAAATTACTCTTCTTCAAATACTCCTTGGCATTCTGTACTTTCATGGAGACCACACCTCTGCTAGTAGGCAGAGCGAGGTGGTTGCTTTAAGCATTAAATTTCTGGATTAATGAAAGGGCAGGAAACTGTCACTTATTAAACGATTATTATTGTAATTTAGGAAATGTTTGTGCGATGAGGGAGTCTGGCTGATTTGGGGTCATACAAGGCGGGCCTTGACTGGGGTGGGAACTATACTTGTGGCTCTGCTGCTCAGGCATCAAAATATCTTGGGCTGCCCCACCAAATACTCTACTAGCTGGTTCACATGGGTGGATGTGCAGCCTCTGAGCCCTGCTCTCACATAATTTGACCATCCAGGGAACAAGAAAGAAAGAAAGAAAGAAAGAAAGAAAGAAAGAAAGAAAGAAAGAAAGAAAGAAAGATACTGCATACTTTCTTCCTTATTGAAAGAAGGTTGTACCATTTTAATAATATTTTTATGGAACAGATACCACAGTTCTACAAAATCAACCTTAAATGAACAAACAGGTACTTGTAAGAAATGGGGAAGACTCATTGCTTTGCCTTTGATGGGGCCTTGGCCGGTTAGCAAGCTATGGTCAAAGTCATATTGTAATTAAACAGGAAAAGGAGTAATTAGATTGTAAACTCTCAGGGACAATGCCTCCCTGTGTTATGCAATTGTACTATGCTACAGCATAATGAGGTCCTTAAAACACAAACAAACAGATGATTGCTCTTTGACTCTAGTACAACAATAAAAATAACAATAACAAAACCCATGACAGGCAAGGCACACAAGGGCAATGCAAATGACAGGCAATCTTTTGCTTGTCTTTGTTTTTATTCACACATATTATCTCTAGTGAATAAAATGCTGCCCGATATCATTTTTCTAGAAAGTTCAGGGTGAATAATATCATCTATCTAGCTATCTATTTCAGTTCAAATTAAATTAAAATGGGAGCTTGGGGCCATTTAAAAATGTGTCCATTTAACCCATATGACCAACATGCAACAATATTAATTTTTTTTAAAAAAACTTAACAGTTCCAAAATGTGATCAGGCCATCAGACTTTGATAAGCAATTGCTGTAGTGATGAGCTTCATGACCTTCCAACTCTATGATTCTATGACTGACAGAATGGCTTCAAAGCAGGAAGCGTCTCTCAAAAATGACAGCAAAGGAAATGATATCACAGAAGACTAAGCTGGCACTACCCTGTTCTGAAACCAGGTATATCGGAAAAAGCAAAGCAAAGCAATGGGAGTTTAGGGGGTGCAAGACTGCTGCTTTACCATACCATGCTAACTTGTTACAGCATTGTTGATATACTGACATAATGTATAGCTATGATTCCAAAACTCTGTATATGCCTGCAAATTTGTGAATTTATCAGGTTCTTTCATACACATATGCACAGGGAGAGAGTGTGTATATATTAGAGAAGATGGACAAAAGGGCACTGTCCAATTGCTTAATCCAAGAAAGGCAACAGAAGCTGTCTGATTAACACTAGAATGCTTCAGATGGACACTGCCCCATATCAAGCACCACAGACAGTATGTAGAAAGCAGGAATGGGCAGGAATGGTCAAGAACTTTCCTCTTTCAGACTCTTGCTTGTCTAGTTGACTTATCCAACAAGGTCTCTCACTGGCTACAAAGTATGTAAGGAAGATTTTCCCAAACTCTGGTCTTCCAGGTGTTATTGACTTTAGCTCCCAATGATCATTGGCCAAGGTAGCTGGGACTTTTGGGAGATGAAGTCCAAAACAGCTGGAGTTTGGGAATTACTGATGTAAGGAATCATAGAACTTGTAGTTGAACCCCCACATCAAATCTTTTTGTACTCTTTGAGGTTGATTACCAATTTCAGTTTGGAGGAATTGAGAGCAATAATAGGCAAGATTCTACTACCTTGTTAGCAATCTCTAAATCTCTACCAGCATGCATATATGAGTGCTAGAGTGAAAGCAAAGTCTGAATTTGGTTCCACACCTACCTATTGACTGGTCTTGCAGCCCATGAGACAAGGGTGAAGGATGTTTTTGCATCCCTGGGCAGGCAAAGACAACCATGCACTGTCAGAGTGCATCCCTGGAGCCAGGTGGATTCATCTCCATCATCTAGCTGGAAGGTGAAGATGAACTCTGGGGGCTCTGCTGCCCTAGTGCATTCTGGGTAAAAGAAAGGAAAAGGTGGTATCGGATACTTCCTTGCTCAACATCTTAACAAGTACTTATGCTGGCACAGAACAGAGTTACACTAGTTACCAACAAGGTTCTGACCAAAGTCTGCAAAAAGTTGATCCTTTTGTCACTACTCCCATCTAGAGAATGGGTGAGGAAAAGGAGGTGCAGTTTTGTGTTTGGTAGTTCCAGCTGCTGGTTACAGTTAGTGTGCTACCCAGAGTTTGGGGAATGTATGCTTTTGAAGCAATTTCTGGTTTTACTTAACCCCAAGGCTTTGAGGGAGCATTCAAGCAAAGTATAACCAGAGTATATTAGGTAGACATACAAACACATATGCAATGTTTTCTGCTAGTTCTGAGATCAAGATCCAAGTTGATCCAGGCTGAATTGGATGGCCTTGAGATCAGTCTGATTCAATCATTTTCTGGGCCCAGTTCGTAACTTGTGGCTCCTACTTCTGTTGCATTTGCTGGAATATTAGGTCAGAGTGTGATTGCTCCCTGCCAATCCATCCACAGCCAAATTTTGATGCTACTTTAGTAGAAGTTTGATACTGGACAGAACAGAGGACTGTTAAATTTTGACTATATTCTTGTATTTGTTTTTCACAAGTTGGTCTGTAAATACACTAGATGTCTGTGAGGGTTAAAAATAAATTTGAACTAGAAACTAGTAATAATGGTTAGCATTGAATAGAATATTTTGACTACTTAACATACTATATATTTACCTTATAACAATAATTCTACAACATCCCTGTAAAGCAGATCACTATTATTATGTATTCATAAGAAACAAGTATGAGAGAAAATAATGTTCTGAAAGCATCCTCTTTGTTTGAGGTGATATTTGAAATGCATGGCTCACTATTCTAGATCATTTCAAAATGTATTTTGAAGCCTTCTGCCACTGTCATCAATTCCAGTGGGTATGGGAGACTTGAATACTTTTATCCATCTCTGGTGAAAAGTCCATGATCAGCTGAATCTATTTTTACTTAAATTGTTCTTTGATTTGTTTCCCTTGGAATGTATCGGGGAATGCTGAGATGTCACTAAAGCTAGAATACATAAACATTATTCATTACAAAATATCGTTTGCCAACTGGGCAGCTCCACATTTCCAATGGTCATTTAATTAATGGATGTCTAATAGACCCATCTGCAAATCGTATAACAATCCAATACGTCCAGAACCTGAAATTGAGCTTGCCACTGCAAAAATGAAGCAAAGGGAAGTGAGTGGGGAGAGAAAGGCGGGATTCCAATTAAAGATACAGAGGCATACTTGATCTTAGGAGCCTTAGGGGTAATCAATAATGAGTTTCCTTTCTGAGAATGCTATGTAGTTATAAGCACAAGATGATAGGCTTGAATTACTTGCATTTTGATGACCTTTTCCTATATGGTTCCAACTTCCCATTAAGTACAAAAGCCAGACGAAGTTTGGTTTTACAATAAACTTCCCAAAGAACTCTAGGACTGAATAAAAAACTAAAAGTTAAACTAGAGAGTGAGAAAAGAAAAAAACACCCTCCAACCACCTAGATTGTAAAACACTGTCTAGTCTTTGTAAAAAATTAATAAGTATAATATTAATAAAACAACATGGGAGCTGACTAATATATACTTTCTGTCTGTCGTTTCCACGGACACTGGGACACTATTTCATTTTGTGAGACATTATAAGGCTGGCATAAGAAATGGAGTGGTTTCATTGGCTAATAAGAATTCCAAGCTGGGCTCCAACCTAGATCACGGTTTGAAATTTACGAGCCTCATCATTAAATTAACAGTAAGGAATCTCAAGTTCAGTGATTATAATCAGCACAATTCGTGGAGGAGAGGGATTTATGTGCCTCATCAATTTCACTGCAGAGACTAGTAGCAATGGAATGACCTGATTGGTTAAAAAGAATGGCAAGAGTCATAGCTTCATTTCTGCCCTGCTCACTGGGATCTGAATGAGTGAATAAATAACGCATTTTGTGTGGATGAAAAATACAAAGTAGGTAAGGAGACTGTATCCTTTTTCCCACCAGTTAACAAGTTTATACCAAGTAGTAAGTGTATCTCTTCTCTATGAAAGGCAGAACCAGACGTAAAGGAGAGCATACAGTGGCCATTGAAAACGTCAGCCCTGTCTCCTTCTTCTCACTTCCAAACATGCAGCGCCTGATCAAACAGAGCAAAGTATGTCCTGTCACTATGTTATATTTTTCTTTTTGTCCATTCTGGTCAGGGAAACTCAGAAAGTGACACTGTTATGACCATAAATGTTTCTTTATTTCATTGTTACACACAAGAATAAGGCTTTTCAAAAGTTTTTCACTGAGATGAGACTACAAGCACTTTTGTCAACGTGTGTGTGTGTGTGTGTGTGTGTGTGTCTGTCTTTCTTCAAGCTCTGATATTCCCAGAGGCCAGAGAATCAAAGAGTAGGAGGTTATTTATCTATTCTAGCCAGGTTCTTACAGCAGGAGTGAAAGCCGTTTAAAGCAAAAACAGACTAACGATGGAAAGAATATTTATTTATTTATTTTTACAAAAAAGAAGTAAAAAAATATGTTTCTTGAGTGTCAGGAGACCCTGATGAGGAGGAACATGGACTGATGGGAATCTTCACATTTCATGGCATATTCTGCACAAAATTCAGACGTGGAAAGGTTGTACAAAAAACAGTATTTCTGTATAGAAAACAGCCTTTTTAGTGTAGAAATATTATTTTCTGTGCAGAAAGTTTTATTTCCTCCACATAAAATAATGTGTTATTCTATGCAAAAATACCACCTGTCAATTTTGCACAGAATAAGTCCTGAACTGTGAATAATCTTTCAAACAGTTTTCAAAGATTTTCTCACTATGGGACAACTGTTAAAATTACTTGTTGCTTCCTTTGAGGACAAAATTAGCAAAAGTTTTAAAACAAAGACAGTTCTCCAAGGGAAAAAATGTGAAATGTCACAATTATCTAATCCAGTCTCTTCTTTGATAGTGAACGGTTTCTTATCTACTAGGAAGCAAAGTTGGTGCACGCCCTAGACATTTTGAAATGCAGTACAACAGCTCTAGAACTAATTCAATCCAGTTGGGCAGTTCTCAATGACAGGAAAAGAGAGGAGTGATGGAAGACAAATCCTCTCCAACTTGTTCCTCTGGCTCCATGCCAAACCAAGCACAGCAGGGCTGAAGTCTCTAGCGGAGGTGGTTTTATGATACTCCACTCAAGCAGCCTTCGAAGAATGTGCAATATTTATTATGGGTTGTAAGGGATGAACATGAGAGAGCAGAGATACATGTTCAGCGGTGGCTATAATTCAAGGATTCCTTGCTGGGGAACATTATTCTTGACATCATTTTTTGGTGTTTATTTAATACATGCAATAATTTCTCCTCCTTCCCACACTAAACACTACTGACAATGACACAATGTTGGCCATGCTCTGCGTGATGTCTTCATTAAATTGCTTTCACAGCTGCAGTTATAAGCCAGGTCATTTTGAGAAGAGAAAGGTTTAGTCAGCACAGATGCTTTCCCTCATCTTTTCTTTTGAAAAATGGCGATTTCAATTATTTTAGCATGTAAAATTGACCACCATATTATCATTTTGTTTTGTTTTGTTTTCTCCCTTCTCTCAAGAGACAGCTTGGGCCTGGATATATGTTAAGTCTTTCTAAACCAGATTGTGTCTAGCGTGATGATAATGTTCAACGCAATATATAAATCTCTGAAATTTATTTTCTGGTCATAAACAAAAATCCTGACACAACCACAAGGCCCTGTGTGGTGAGTAGGATTGGCCCAATATATTTTGCTAGCTGAGGTGGAATAGCAAATGGCATCCCATCCTTAATTCAAAGTGTATAGCACATATGCTAACTGAGCTAATGGGAAAGCCGGATCCTGGTAGGGAGGGTGATGTTTCTTATGTATAGTTTTACCCCTTTAATTCACACAAAAAGCTATCTTCAGCCTCTGTGACCAAGTGAAAAATAACTATACATAAATCATGAGAATCTATTTGTATTCCTTGTCTTCAGACGTGGGCAAGGATTGTCTTCATCTTTTTTTTTTACATTTTTTTTTTAAATAAAAACCTGACCATTTTTATTTTTTATTTTTAAAAAAACAGGATGGAAAGATCTTGGGATTTAAAGCATGTAAGGACCTTTATGCACCATACCTCAATAGTGGGTTGTTCCATTACAATCCCAGCACTGCCATTTCTGTGATGCTATTGGGTTCTGCACCCTTTGCCTTAAGCGGATGAGGAAAATTATTGCCATTGGTATTACTTCTGCACTACAGCATCATTGGCCAGTCCCTTTTCTTTCCTTCACCCCGCCCCACAGCTCTTGATTGGTTGTTTTTGTTTTGTAAGCTGTAGTAGCACAACCACATTGTAACATCTCAACATGCCAGTATACTATGGCAGTTTTGCACTATAATGCTAAAAAATGTATTAAATTTTTTTTTAAAAAGCTCAAAGGAGTAAATTAAAATAAACATAGGAAGTTGGTAGGTTCCAAACTTGCCATGCCATGGGAGTCACTAAGGGAAGAACAAGCTGGGCATGCCCACACCCCACCCACTGGATCCTTGATAATAGGAAGTACTATCAAGTGCTATTATGGTGCCACACTGAGCTCGCTGACAAGATTGTAGTGCTAAAGGACTGACAGATTGAGGGTTTTTTTCTGGAAATGATATAAGGCCGATTTGCAATGCTTGGGAATGGGATAGCAGCTGGATAGCAATGACGTCATGCAGTAGCACAGCTCCTGGACTGGGAACAACCCGTTGCTGTGGTGGGATGTCAATGCCATGTGGAAAGAGCCTAAGCATGAAAGAAAGTGTGACAGACAAGTTCATCCCTGGCAAAGAGGTGGGAATTCTTCAGGCTTTTCAGCATCACACTGTTATAGTGCTATTATTCCTCATTCAACATCCTGTGATATTCTACGGTTTGTAATTTACTAAAGGCAAAGAGTTGTCTAGCTGAGAATTCTAAATGCTCCTCCCTAAACTGCAAATCCCACGAATCCCAGGATGTTGAAAGTGGAATAATACCACTATAACAGTGTAGTGTGGAAAGGCCCTTAGTTCTGTATTTTCTATCATGTCTGCTTCATTGAAGTAGGGTTGAGAACTTTGTTTCTGATAGGATTCTCTTCTTTTATACCTTCATGGCAGGCAAGTATAGTGTGTATTTCTTTAAGTGAGGAATAGCTGTAATTTGACTGGTCCAAATAAGTTAAAAAAAAGTTTACATAGTAGGAAATCATCAATAACCACAAAGCCTTCTTCTTTTCCTCCTCCTCCTCCTCATGAATGGACTGTAGAAAACTTGAGGGTTTTTTTCATTAGGCAAGGAAGAAATCTAATATGAGAGAAAATTGAACTAACAAATTCACCTGACTTATTGGTAGCCCACTAAACTGAGGACAGCTGACAAGCCATGAACGTTAGTGTATGAGCTAAGAACATAAGAACATAAAAAGAAAGCTAATGGATAAGAACATGGGCCTATCTGGTCCAGCCTTTAGTTCCCAGAAAAGATTGTGCAATTTTTTCCCCCTTACAAATAGAACAACTTGTTTCAAAAAGGCAGAAAATATCCCACCATCTTGAAGACAAGAAGAAAAATTAGGCAGTTGTGTGATCTCAAGCATGTGTAAAAGAAGCCAGAATTTATATCATTAATACCACTTTGGATCTGTGTTTTGAAGCAGGGATGGGCAATCATGGTGGGTCAAGCGTACAACGCATTGCCCCAGTACTTTCTGTGAGCAGCAAGGACTGCCAAAAATTCTAGCCCCCACAAAAGATTATAAGTGGCCAGATATCTACTTCCGGAATGGGAAAAAAAATTGTGGGGAGGAAGGGGAATTGCTGTTCTAGGTGTATTCAAAAGGAGAACTGCTTTTCTTAGAGCCTCCCAAGAGACTCAATTCACCACCTTTTTCTCAGATTCTCTCTGAAGGAGTCAGTCTTGGAGACCATATGTAGCAGAAGGACCACATTTTGCCCACCCCTCTTTTAAAGTAAGAAAAGAAAGAAAAGTAATGCTGAGAAATTCAAGTGTTCAATATTCCATTGCAGTCTATAGTGCACATGATCTACAACAGATCCAAGACGGTAAGTAGATGCTTCACAATACTATCACATGAGTCCCCTAATCAGAAGATCCAGAAGGAAAGAGAAGGGATAGCCTTTAGATGCAAATGCTGTCCTTATGTATACTTCTCTATATTTCCCCATCTTGTTATTGTTGTGTGACTTGAAGTCATTTCCAACTTATGACAACCCTAAGGCAAAAGTATCATGGGACTTTCCCAGTAAGATTTGTGTAGAGGGGGTTTGCTTTTGCCTTCTCCTAAGGCTGAGAGAATGTGTGTTGCCCTAGGATAGCCAGTGAGTTTTCACCGCTGAGAGGGGATTTGAACCTTGGTCTCCCATGCCATTTCTGCACTGCACTGTTATAATGCTATTATTCCAATTTCAACATCCTGTGGAATCCTGCGATTTGTAGTTTAGGGAGGGGCATTTAGAACTAAACTACAAACCCCAGAAATGGACCAACACTCAAGCTATTACACCATGCTGGCTCTCATTTCCCCATGTAGGCAAATATTTTTGTAAAGAAAAGTAAAATGCTATACATGAAGACTTTGTTTTTTGGCAATTAAAATCCTTTTTGATGCTGTGTAGGAGTGCTGACCACTGATTGATCTGTCTATCACTGATCCACCCATTACAAATCCTTTTGTGGAACTCAAATCAGTAATTAGGATTCAGGAACTAATGTAGTATTGGCCACAGACAACCCAGACATCCTAGACAACCTATTGATGTCCAATGGATTTTTTTAGTTTTTTGAAGAAAGTATTTGACCACCTTTGAGTGCTGTAAACAGGATGGGAGATGCTATACATGGAGATACATAAAATCCTCCCAGTTTACTTCTTTCCCAGTGCTCAAAGATGGATGAATGATTAGCACAGGATCGTAGCAGCATTTCCTACAAAAACACCCATTTAACCATCCAAACATGTAGCAACAACAACATTAATAATGACAACAACAACAGCAACCAACAGACTGTTCAAAGTTCATATTCACTCTACAAAAGAGACACATTGCTTCTCCCCACCCTTCCTCCTTTAACCACTAGGCTGTTCCAAGCTGTGCTCATTTTGTTCAAGGTGAAAGATGAGATGAGGAGAAAAGGTCTGCAGAAATAAAAAAGCAACAGCAACAAAGTGCTAGCTGGTTGTAATCATTTGAACGTAGGCTGGTGTCGGATATGTTCTTTAAGCGACTGCAAAATAGCTCAGAATAAGTCTTCCAGGGGAGCAATGATTTTTATACCAATGCTTTCTCAGTGGTTGGTATGATAGCTTCCCTTCTCTGGTATTGTGCCTGCTGTGGCTCAGCCTAAAAGGTAGTCAAGCTTATCCTTTCTCTGGAGGTGATTTTTATGCCATGATTTAAGAGTCAACTGGAATGCTTTATTCAGTTGTGACTTTGCATGCAGGTGTATTTTTCTTTAGATGTACCACATCTGACATTGAAAACGGAACATATATCTCTGTCAGGGAGAAATTCACTTTGGAAATCAGAGCAAAAGTAAAGAAAAAGAGAAACCCTGATCCTTATTTAGAAGCACTGTTCAGAGCCCTAAAGAAACATGCTTGTTTCTCATCTAACAGAGCTGGCATACAAAGACACTTACAAAGAAAGTTAATATTACAGTACTTGGGTGGCAGGAGGGAGGTATCTCAAAATGACATTGTCCTTCATAGAGTGTCCTTTATGCAACTGAGTAACAGAACAACAACTGCCAGTAAAGCTTTTAACACCACATATGCTCAAATTGTGCTACTTTCTGTTAGATAGATTTGCTATCGATGCGACAGGTCACAATGCAATTTAGAAGCAATTAAAAGGTAATGAATGTGCTGAACTGAAACCTCTGCCTGGGAGGCTTTTTCCGTATACAGGAGAAAGCAGACAGATCTGTACCCTTCAGTAATTTGGGCTAGTGATTCGGCAATACATACTTGATTGAAACAGCTTTTTTTCCTTCTTCTTTTTTTATGTCAGGAGAATTGTTTAAAATACTTTGCTGAGACTGCATGTTTCCTCATGAATATGGTTGGAAAGTAAACCTTGCTTAACTGATCCTGGTGTTGGAGAGCTTTGGGATTTAGATTTGCGGGAGAGGAGAGATGAGTGAGAGGCAAGCAGAAGAAGGGGGAATACCAAATATAGTCTTTACCTCACAGTTAGGGACAATGAATTCATGGGTGCCCTGTGCCCTTAAGCATACTCGAACCTCCGGATTCCTCTCTTTCTTTGGACCGCAACTTACATTAAGCAGGCTTGCATTAAGAGCCTTGCCATGGAGCTTGCTTATAACCTTGTTTAATAAATTTGTTATAATACAAATCCCTAGGGAGTCCCAAAATCAGTAATTAAGACTTGACAACCAATGTCGTGTCGTCCTCAGATCCCCTACCTAGTCTTAGCATTGGTGCAAAATGGATTACGTCCTTCAGTGTTTCTTAAAAAAGAAAAGAAATAGAAACAACAGTAAGATCCTGTGATGTGCCTGTGTAAGCATGTGTTGTGATCCAATAATGAAATATGGAATGCCCTGGAAGAAGCAAGCAAACACTTAGAAATGCTTGCTTTCTATAATCAGGGATTGGGGGGAGGGGGGAATTATCCAAAAATAGGCCAATTAAAATCACAGCATCTGTCAATATTTCAAGATCTGTTTGTTTCAAGAATGAACCAAAGATTCTCCATGGAGAACACGCGGGTGGGTTCTTTCACCAGGATGGATAGGAAGTGGTGATGATATAAGAATGAGTAAACCTCTTGGCAAATTTTGAAAGATGGAGAAGAGTGCCATTTTTAGAGGATCAGTGTAAATCGGGGAAAGGAAACAAACCATACCAGGCTCTACAGCAGGAATTCTGACCTGGTTTATCTTCACATAATAAATGAGAAAATATTTAAGAACTCATTCTCATTGCAAGATGGTGAAATGTTGGGCCCTTTCCACATGACGACACTCTTCCACATCATGGTGCTGCAAATCGGTTTCGGAAGGGAGCGCATCAGCAACACTCCCCTCTGCACCTGCTCGCTCCCTGCGGAAGGGAGTGGAGTAGCCTCACCTCTTCCTTTCGCAGTACAGCCGAGCACTTGCCATTGCTGCACTAGGGCAGGAAGTGTTGCGTGATTGGAAGTGCGAAACAATTTTTTTTTTGTTTTGAAAATGCTGCATGAATGTGATGCCTTGCAACAGGATGGCAGCAGGACACCGATGACATCATGCGGAAACACGACTTGCCAACTGCTGCAATCCTGTGGCAGAAGTGAGACAGCGAAATCATGCAGAAAGGGCCTTGCTCTAGGTAATTTTGTATATTTTTGAGACAGATTTTTAGGCATTTCTGTAATTTGGGAGTGGGAAACTTCAGCAAAGCTGTGCCCCAATTTTCAGCTCTCTCTCTCTCACACACATACCTTCTTGTTTTTTTTTTTTTTTGTGTGTGTGTTCTTTTTTTGGGAGAAAAAATTAACTGAAAATGGCATTTTGTGGGGTTTGGGGAGAGCATGTATATGCTTTTAATGGTAGCACCATTGCAGGTGGTGTTTTGGGGCATTTTGGACAATTTCCCTGGAGAGGACTGTGGAGACTAAAGGGTGCTTACAAAAATGGGAGATAAAAGCATGTAGTCCATGGACCACACTCTCCCCCCACCCCCTGTGGAAATGCATAAACATTAAAATTTCAGTAACTTTTCTTTTGTTGTATATATAAAAGTAGCACCACTAGATGTATCTGTTTGTTAAACCAGCCGTCATTTTGTGCTTCCTGGAAGTGTGTGCTTACCTACGAAGAGGAAAAAGATCCTAGTTCTCTGTAGACATATTGCGCAAATTGTGGAAAATATGACTCCCCTCATGAAACTATTGGTATCTCATTCTTTCTAGAAGTCTTGTTCAAAGTCTCTGGCTGTTGTGGATTCTTTCTTGCAGGATCCACAACAAGTTATCTTGATATGTTGAGAAGACCTGTCTCAATCAAAATCTTGCCAACTGTAAAAATTTTTTCAAAGGTTTTCTTTTCCACTACTCTATTCTACAGCATTTACCTGGATAGCCACAAGGCACAATTTTTTTTTCTTCAGAAGCAACATTCTGTGACCTCCATGGACAACAGTAAGGTTGAGTTAAGTTTCTTCTTAAAGACAGCAGGTTTTCAATGGCCATTCACTGTGTAGGACTTATTCTGAGCAAAATTCACATAGTAGTTTTTCACAGGAAAAAGCAGCATTTTCTGTGAAGGAGACAGCATTTCCTGTATGAAAAATAACATTTCAATGCACAAATATTAATTCTTATGCAGAAAATGTGGTCTTCTGCACAGAAAATTCTGCTGTCTGCACAAAACAACCATATGTGAATCTTGTGCGGAATAAATCCCGAACTGCAAAGGTTCTCATCAGTCCAGGATTCTTCTCATCAGGGTTTCTCAACATTCAAAAACTTGTTTTTCAACCATTTTCTGAGTTTTTTGAATAGCTGGGAGGCAGTGGGAAAGAAAGTTCTCCAGCATGCTTACACAGGATCTCAGGAGATAGTAGAAATGGCCAGCCTCATGGTGGTGTGAGAAGTTCCATCACCCAAATAGAAGCTTTCCAGTTTACCCCATGGGGGGGAGGACAGAGCTGTGGTTGGGTGTAACTGCACAGTCTTGAATTGCTTGTGTAAAAAGGTATTTAGTATCTCCTAACACTAGCTTGCAAAAGTACAACTGCTGATGCAAATGGAAGTTGTTTCTATATAGTCCCTCAATAAGATCCTGGCCTAAGTTCTTCTAATTTTACTGCCCTCCCCACATACACATATGTATGCAACTCAAACTGACCTCCACCCCATTTATTTAGAAATAAAGCAATGAAAGAAAGGGTGCCTTTTGGCTTGGCTCTAGGCTATGTGCAACTGTATTTCTCAAACTGTATGTTGGAACACACTAGGGTGTTGTGGACCATTCCTATGCATACTTTCTCTTGGCCCAGTATAGTATTTCCCAGTTTACCAAACAATAGATTGCCCTGATATGCAAATTAGACTGTTCTGGTATCCCTTCAAACCAGGACTGAAATGCAAGACCAAATTATGGTGCATGATTTGATGGTAGGTACACTCAAAAGGCAGTTATTATCTGATCATATTTATTTATTTATAATCTACTTTTTTTCCTTGGGAGAACTCAAATCAGCTTCCAGTATTTTTAAAATAAAAACATAGTTTAAAAAAAAAGTTGTAACATACAAAAGGTAAAACACAATTAAACAAACAAGAAATAATTAAAACAAAGTTAGGATACATATTAAAAACAACTAACAAATTGCAATTGAAAATAAAATCTTTATTGTCTTTAATAAAGTTTGTTACTCTAGATTTTCTGGCAAAATATGGTTTGATTAAGGGCTTTTATTAAGTTGGATGTGTGATAGGAGGAATGAAAAAGAAGAAGAGAGAAGTCTGCATAGCTGTGATTTGGAAGACCTGTGAATATTGTACCTGAATGCATTCTGAGTATTGGATGAGTAGTCAACTGCATTAAAAACATCAGGACCAGCGCTGTTGCTCCTCTTCCTCCTTATTTATAACTCAAGTTTTCGCTAAAACAGGGACTCAAGACACCTTACAAATTCAAATGCATTACAGTTAAAACTCATGTTTTTCTTTCTATACTCTCTGTTGTGCCCATGTCAAGTGTAAGACATATAGAAAAAGGAGGAGAAT
The DNA here is from genome assembly GCA_030412105.1 of Cyclura pinguis. Taxonomy (NCBI): domain Eukaryota; kingdom Metazoa; phylum Chordata; class Lepidosauria; order Squamata; family Iguanidae; genus Cyclura; species Cyclura pinguis. The sequence goes on from CM059602.1 coordinate 112,547,005, forward strand.
GTGACTTTCAACAGGCGGGCGCAGCATTTTTATTTTTAATAACCTTATATCCAATGATGACATAATTTTATGTTTTCAGAGGATAGCATCATTCTTGGGGAGCCCACACATTTTCCTGAGATTGCTATATTGCTGCCTGCAGGATTAATGGCCTGGTAAATGAGGCAGAACTGCCTGCACAGTTAATTAATGGTGGTATATGTCAAACACTGATAAAATCAAAATGATGGATAGAACCTTAAGCCAAGAAGTTCAGATTGGTTTATCCTTGTTCTGAAGATTTATCTGAATCAGCGCAGGTCACGGTTATGTTGGCCCCAATATAACTATGAGTGGTCACTTCTTGTAACATGTTTCACCGAATTTTATCGTGTTGTCTAACCCATATTTACCATTCCTCTTTCTATAATCCAGCTATAAGCTTTTTGTCACACACATTTTAAGGTCATTCTCGTCTTTAATAATGAAAGTTATCCTGATCAGACTTTACTGAGAATATTAATTTGTAATGAACTGCCACACATACTACCTTCTTTCCCACTGAGGTATGTGTATGCAATGCATTTTACTGAAGGAACAGTTACTATGGCAATTACTATGTTAACATTAAATGCAGTGATGCTTAAAACGAGGCAATAGTTTTGGAGCAAAATAATCCATCATCTTGCATAACTAGGTTCTCAGTTTATTTTCAAATGATTTCTCTAGTCACTTAATACTCAAGGGCTATACCAGAGGTGGGCAAGCTGCAGAGGGAGGACCATACAGAATCCTTACTCTCATTTCAGAAGCATCTAAAGGAACAATTTCTCAAATCCCACTCCTAGCCTGTAGGGGAGGGAGGGAGGGAGGGAGGGAGGGTGAGAATGAAGGGAGAAGCTGGACAAGCCTGATTGGTGTGAGCCAATGACAGCTGGGGGGATGTTACGAAGGGGACTTATGGGGAGAAAGGATATAAAACTGAGGTTGTCTCTGATAGAAGGCAAATAGGGGGAAGATGTTATAGAGATAGAGAAAAGCTGTAATAGAGATAGGACAGTCGGACAGGAGAAAGAACTGAATAGAATTCTGGGGAGCTGTGAATCATTAAATAGTTTAGAGGTTAATGTGTGATCTAACTGTATATTAGTAAGTTTCTATTTGTTTTGATTTGGATAGGCTTTTTTTCCCAACTGTGTTGGATGTCCCTGTTAAGTTTTGATAGATTTGGGTTTTGATAGAGAGTGGGTGGCTCAGAGGTTCATCCACAGTACCAGTGCTTCCACGAAACCATGGTGAATTATTAGCTCAAAGGGAGGTCTGCAAGAGGGGGATAACCTTACAGGATCTTTCACCTATATATAGTGGTACTACTGCAGGGACGCCAGTTGGAGATTAAAAACATGAAAGATTCAAGCAGTCTCACAAACCAGACAAGGCTAACTGAAGGAAAGGAAGGAAAAATTGGATAATGAGAAGTGAGGTTGAAGTGGGTGATATTTACTTATCCTGCAGATAAGAGATGAAGCGACGTGGCTCAGATTAGGAGTCCGGGGATAGTATAAGCACAGGATTCTGAGCAGCAGAGTGACAGCCTATATTCAGTGTTGTCAGGTTCAGAGCCAGGGTTTAAACACCCTGTTTCTGCTCTGAGAGGGAAGGTGCTATTGACTCTCTGGCAGAGCCAACAATGGGGTCTGGAACAGGCTAATGGCTTTAGCATTAGGTAACAAAGCACTGATGGGACTCATGATAGCTCCTTAAAGGCTGGGCAGGTGAAGAAACAAGTGAGAATTTTGGTGGGCAGAGGGAACAGATTGAAGACAATCAGTGGCTCTGTTGAGACAATTTTGGGTGCTATTGTTTTTAAAAGTTGCATTGTAGAGGAGATTATTGCAACCTCATAAACACCAGAGCTTCCTGACTGATCCCTTGACTATGACCTGGCCATGCCCTGAGGTCCCATCTGACCTACTTTTTCGTGTGTTCAGCAATCCTCTTTGCAAGCATGGTTCTTCAGCCATAACAGTGTATAATTTATATTTTATTCCAATTAAATAATGTCAATTGCCAATCATACCTTGGAGGGGGTGGTATGGCATGGTAACATTACCACAGTGAATCCATTGGACAGCATGTCCACTGATCCATATATGAATCACTTTGAGGCCCAAGTGCCCAATCTATGGAGGGATCTTGAGGAGGAAAGCTTTAAGGTAAGTGACTTGAGTCTAAAGGTTTGGAACTGCAGGGCAAGCCTTGGGAGGGGGTCTGTGACAAATATTTGGTGCCAAGTGGTGAGCATTGTGAAGAGACAGGGAAACAGTGAGGGAGATTAGAAAGGGATGGAAAGAGGGAGAAAGAAAGACAGGGAACGAGAATGAATGGGGTGGGAAAATGAGCCAAACAGTAGGCTCATATATTTTTGGTTTAGGCCCTGTCCTCTACTGGCTTTTTTCATCAGATTACACACAAGAGAATGCAGCCCTCGAGACAGAAAATGATGACACCCCTTTTGTTATATAGCTTTTTCCCTTCCCAACATTTCTCTTCCTTTACACCTTTGGTGTTTCAATCCAGAGCTCTGTGTGAATGCTCTGCAGTCCCATCAAGTGAAGGTCAGCGGAGTGACCAGTGGAGTGAAGTAGTGCCTGGTAGGTGCTGTGCATTTGCACTAGCTTCTTATTTAATTCAAGGCAAACTTTCAAGGGAAGACAGAAACAATGTACACAAGGACTCATGATAAAACCTAAAATGTCCTAAAGAATATGAAGGCATATATCTCAGGCATGATGAGCAGAAGTACTGTAGGTCTTTACATATGTCACAGTGAGGCTTCGGCCCATTTTTTTTTTCTCCTTTAGACTTACCTTGAATGAATCCAGAAGTCAACAGAGAGTTCTGCTGTGATAGAACTAGGAGTGCACATGTGCTTTGGAGTGAAACTAGAGTCACAATATGAATTAAGGAGTGTTCCATTGTGAAAAGAAGCTATCAGAGGTTGTTCCTCTGTTTTCACTTCATTTTGTGCCTGTGGCAACAAATGCAACAAGCAGCAGTCAGAGCTTGAAAGTCTGCAGTAAGTGAAAATAATCATGCAGATAGCTTCAGTGTCAATGAGATGGTGATTCTGCTCTGCACCTTAACCCAGGGCTTTTGAAAGATCTATACAAGGTTCTGAAGACTGTCTCAAAATAGATTCAGAACCTTGGATACTTCTGTTATACCTCCAGTTGAATGCATTCACCACCCCACTGACATGGGATCCAGCAGAAGCACTTGCTGCTTATACAGCATCTTGGGTTCCAACAAGTGTCAGCTACTTGGCACATATTATTTCAACAGAAATCTCTGCACGAGTTTAACTGGATTTTGGCAGGCTCTTGCACCTCAGAAAAAGGGCTATTATGTCCATATATTTTATCTAAAGTCTCCCATACGGAAAGAAATGAAAAGAGATATCCATTTGTCGATTTCCCATTGAGGTAAGATTTTGATTCAGATCCAAGCAGAAATGGTTTCATTTTCAAATCACCAAAATAGTGCCCAAATGGAATCATGCCTTCAGCATACATCTGTAGATGGAACCCAGAAAGGATGGAAGGTGTGTAGAACTCATGTTGTTCTCCAAAATCACAGAAAAGTTGGCATAACCATCTCTTGGGTGTGCATTTTTAATATGCTCATTCAAGAGAAGACTACAATGGCACACAAAGATGAGTTGTTAGTAGCTGTTATTCCATAATTTTCCTATGGATGTGTCTGAGTCCAAGTATGGTGTAAGTTTTTTTGTTGTCTTACGGGGACAGTACTATGATAGTCAAGTTTCACATTCTGCGAGGGGAAACCCAGTGGGTGATCTTAGGAAATCACATTCTCCAAGCCTCAGAGGAAGGCAATGGCAAACTGCTTCTGAACAAATTGTGCCAAGAAAACCCTTTGATGGGATAACCATAGGTCAGAAACAACTTAAGGGCAAATAATAACTATGACAACAACAGCAGAAGCAGCCACTACCCTGCAAGTCCTACTTGCCAGATATGACAGTAATCTCTGTCATCAGTAGAATCAGAGCAGTTGTGTTTACTTTCCAAGGACTTCAAACCTGAATTGCAGCTTATGGTTTGATAGAAATTATGTAGGTTCTTAAAATGAGCATTCACATGAACAGGATGTCTAGCTTAGTTTTGCCTGGGTCTCAAAATCAAATATGTATCAGATCTTTCTTTTTTTATAAAAACAGAGCAAGATCTTTGTGTATAGCTGGTTGAATCTCTCATTATGAATTTAGTCTGTATAGAATTTGCAAGAGGGATAAAACTCCTTTCTTTCCATTCATAATTGAATGGATGTAAAATCCTAGGTTAGCCGGATGATTTTTAAGCTTTTGTTTTTCTTATTTTTTTTCTCTTTCATTTCAGTTTATGTGAGGTGTTTGCCAGATCACAGTTATGGAATATTCACTCCTTTTCTGACAGAAACTTTTAGAAACTGAGCTATAATGAAGTGCAAATAACATGTTCCTGGTTCTTCTTTTAAAACAAATATTCACATTTTCACAGTATTTACTTGGCTTTGGTGGTTTATGATCATTTTCGTTGGTTACCAGTTTACACAGAATTTACAGCCTCATGCATAATAATAGCAATGCATATTCAAAACCAATTCGAAAGGTGCAGAGAAAGAGGTTTAATGTTGCCATCCTGCATACTGCTTCTACTTATATTCTTCTATTTCTTATTAGCTCAATGTTGTGAATCATTTCGATTTTATTTGTATATAATTTTATTTCTTAATGACAGGCTACTTCCAAGGAATGTGTTCTGAAACTGAATAGAATCAGGATTGAAATTTTTCTGCATTCAACAAACATTTGCAATTCAGAAGGAAATTATATATCATGGGACAAATTTGAAGGTCCCAACCCTGGGTTTGCTTCATGAACTAAGCTTGCCCTTTTTTACCTCCTCTCAAATCATCTAACTTCGGAAAATTACTTGATAACAACATAATGATTTTACACTATTTCCACATGTAATCAGTGTGTTGTTGGAGATAACTAGAGAGCCAAATCTTTGCATGCTTGAGCCTCACATATAAGGACAAATAATTTCTGTAATATTTTCCTTAGAGTGAGAGACAATTAAGATTTCTGCATAGTTCTCAAGAAGTATTCTCACTACTTGTATTGAATATACAATTTCTTGTGCAGGAAATGTATTTTCTGGACAAAAATAGATTTTTGCGTAGGAAGAGCATTGATATTTCTGCACAAAACAAATCCAGAAAAGACTCACCAAGGAAATTTTCATTGCTGCTCTATTCTGCTCATTAAGGGTTTTTCAACCATTAGAAAATCTACTACACTTCTGACAAATTGGCAGAAAGATATATTGTTTCCATTACCATTACATAAGCAGGCTAATGTAAACTTTCATCTTCTTTTTAGCAAACCAATTGTGCATATCTTACCAATAATCAAAATGACCATGAAGCTAATCAATGACAGGTTTCTTCAGGTAACTTATATATCATTGCTATTCAGAAGATGTTGCTTTTAAAACATAAAGATTTTTTGTCTGTGTTCACTGGTATCCCCTGGTTGTTAAACTCTCATCTTCATCATCTGTACTGCCACTATTGGTTGATTATATGAATTACATGTCATACAGTAAACAGGTCTAGCCTCAAACAATTTGCTGCCTAAGCCAGCAGACAAGTTGGCTTCCCCCTCCATTCCATTCCATTCCATGCACAGACACTGACTGGCCTGGCCATTGAATTCCTTCAACATTGAAAAGAAATATGATCTTTTATTACTAGGAGGTCCAGGAGAGGACATATGGCATACATGTCCTTCAAGAAAGGTGAATGGTTAGAGGGTGTGGAGGACAGCCAGTATATGTTTTCTGAATTGGTTGCCCCACTCTGCTTCCTGATAGGGTAGGTTTTCGTAACAAATATGGAGCTCCCACCCTTCTTGCATAAGATATACTGCAAGTGAATGCAACACCTTCTATTCCCCTCCTCCAGTGTTCAACCAGATTATAAAGAGACCCAGTAATATATTTTTCCATGGAGATATGAGGCACAGCCTTTAGGGATACTTACACTATAAGTACTTCCTCCATGTATTGTACCTGTGACAAGGACAGACACTCAGTTTTTATGAAGTATACGGCTATGAACAGTAGCAGGAGCTGCCCATCTTTTCTCATGAAACCATCTTCTCAATTGCTTGTGTTTATCTATGACTATATCTATCTATCTATCTATCTATCTATCTATCTATCTATCTATCTATCTATCTATCTATCTATCTATCTATCTGCCTGCCTGCCTGCCTGCCTGCCTGCCTGCCTGCCTGCCTGCCTGCCTGCCTGCCTGCCTATCTATCTATCTATCTATCTATCTATCTATCTATCTATCTATCTATCTATCTATCTATCTATCTCAGTTTCTGTTTAGTTCAGAGAATGGAGGGCCTGTGCAACTCAGGTAAAATTCACCATCAATATGCCTTGATTCTTTAGAGCTTCCATTTCAGCCAGGTTCAGTGAATAAAAGCTGCTTTTGTGTGTACTGAGGCAGGGGCCAGATGTAAAGAATTCATGGGAACTGTGCTCTGTGCGCTGCCCTGCCAGGGTTAGTAAAGCATTTGAGGAAGGTAGCCAGCAGAGAAGAAAGCTGAGCCTGATTTCTGCTGAAAAGGTCAGGGGCATGGCTTCTGTATAAATCTTATCTGCAACACTAAGGGGAAGAAAAGTCTGCAGGCATTCTCTGACTTGCATCTTATTTCTGCATTATGTTACATGTCACAGAATAACACCATATAACCCCATTTAATGTGATGTGCCATCAATTTTTATTAAAGCAATTTATTTCCACTGCCCCTGGAAATGGGTGGAAGTTCTATTAAATTGAGAGAATTTCACAGGCACCAATTGTAGAGAGTTTACAAATATAGGTATCTTGGACTTTCTCTACAACAAAGGTTATCTCCAATGCTCAGCAATACTGAGTAGTCAGCACAGCAGTCACCCGTTCTATAAAATGGAAATTTTTAGGAGGGAGAACATTCCATCACCCAGGAAACTGTCATTTTGACAGGGTAGACTATACTGAGCTGTATACAATGGACCTTGGAATCTAGCTAGCAGATGATGAATGGAAGGAACTGGAGGACATTTTCTAAAGTCAGCAAAATCAAATGGTAAAGCTTTTCCTTGTTTCCACAACATGAACAGGGAGAGGAGAGGAATGATTCCACATACACCTTGTGCCCTATAAACATAGGACACTGGCCTTGGTAAAAAATATATATGTATCTCAATTAATGAAGTAGACGTAAAGAAGGGATTGCTTCTTTAACAGAAAATTTAGTACTAGAGGTAGAAATAACATGGACGAATGGTGGTAGGGTTCTGCCTCACAAAAAAGCCCACTTCAACATGTTTCAGCAAACTTTTTATTCAATGCTAATAATATACACATGTGAATTGAAGCAAACAGGTAAGGCAAGCCTTGAATGAGTAGATATATGAGTTTATATACAATATGTGAACCAATAATTGCATCACAAAATTCAAAGGTTAAGATTCTATACTGACAGATGTAACGGTTTATTATGAGTCAAATAGATGGACAGACAGATATACTAGTGGGTAGTAAATGAGCAGTATGTGTGGTTGATATAAACCAAATATTTCATTTTAGTACAAACTTAATCTATATGCTAATATAGATTAAGGATGGGAATCATGCAGATTTTGTGGGCCAACAAAGCACCCCTAGAAACTAGCATCAAATTTGCAAAGGGCAAATGACATCTCCCAATCCTCTCTTTTAATGGAAGAAGAATGCTTGCTTTAAAAGGTTTTTGGGTTTGCTACTGTTGGGAGTGGCAACCTTTGCATGCTTAATTAACTAGCTAGTTAGTTTGCATGTGTTTGGAGACACAGAAGGCACTTCCTAGAGTAAACTTCCTGTTATTTGGTCAATGCCCACTTCCCCTTGCATGTTCTCTTCCTCTTCCCTTTTTGTTCTTTGGCTTCCCTGCAAGCATGTGGTCTTTGATCCTCCAGCAAGCATGCTTTCTTGTAAGCATGTGAGTTCTTATTTTCGTCTTACCTTTCTTCAAGAATTTGAACCTGTGTAAGCTATGCACAAGATTATGTGAGTAAATCCTTTTTACATATTTTTAACCAAATTGTTTGTGTTTATTTTGAGCTAGATTAAGTGTGTCTGGGGTGGAGATGATAGAAGTGGAGCTGGTAATCTGTTCAACTTCTTTCTGTGCATTACAAAATACTCTGCTGGTTGGGGGACTTATCACTAAAAACCTCTAATTCCCCAACAGCTACAAAGGGAGTGATGGGTGTGATCCAAAGAAGACTGTCAGTTCCATCAAGGCAAGACTAAAGTCCTACAGGCTGGACTAGTGAACTCTTAAACTAGGTCTATGCTATGCAACAGTTTCTGCAGTGAATGGAGATCTGTGGAAATAGAACCAACAGAAGACATTTTGACATCCCACACAGTGGGCAAGATGGCACCATTTGCTCCATTCCATGTATGAGATTGAACCTTACCAGAAAACTAGCTAGTGTAATATTTTTTGGAATACACAGTCTTGTCTTCTAAGAAAGGGTAATAGCTTAGAACAAATGGCTCTGTGCTGGTTGTGGGCAAGGAGTAAGGAGTGTGTCACCAGCTACGGTGGTTGTTTCATTTTGTCTAACTGGGTTGGTGTCAGTTGTCAGAGAACCTCTAGCTTACAAGCTAAAACATAAAAAAACAACAACTAGAGTTTGCTTATTTGTTTAATTGATATCCCATCTTCCTCCCAACAAGGGATTCAAAGCAGGCTACAAACATTTAAAACAAAGTCCAGCTTATATTACATTTTTTAAAAGAGCTATTAAACCAGCAATTTTGTTCAAAAACACATAATTAAAACAGTTTAAAAACACAAAATCAAAGCACAGCACACTGCATGGAAACACCCTTCTTCCAGACAATTTAAAGTCAGCACTAAAGTTCTTTATCTGCTGTCAGAAAGAGAGCAAAGAGGGATCAACTGAACTTTATGTCCAGGGAGTTCCACAGCCTCTCCTACATCTTCAACAAATGTGTCTCTGATAGCGGTGGGACTGAGAGAAAGCCATTCCCTGAAGATCTTAAAAGTCAAACCAGCTGGTATAAGGATATACATTTTTAGATGGTTTGCTTAGGTTTCCTTAAGCAAAAATATAGGGCTTTCTTCAGTGAGAAGAGGAAAACTTTCCTGACCTGCCAGACTAAGCTGTGTTGCTTCTCTTCCTAGTGCTGAGTGGAAAGAAACTTGTTCCACTTACCTGCATTGGAAATCAGAATCAAAGCAATCCAGAAACCCCAAACTTTTTGAAAATCAATGAGAGATTTCTTAGCTAGTAATCACATTTTTGAAAATCTGGTGTGTACCACAGGGCAAGGGGATCTGGAATTTATCATTCTGTCTTTAGAAATGAAAGAAAAGAAGAACTTTAGGGATCAGATAGTTCCTACCAGATTCTCCTTATCCTAACATGCCACCTTCTCAGACTGTAGGCCAAACTCATATGCACTTCAGTAGCTTCTGGCTGTCAGCTCAGTCTGAACGTGTTCTGCAGAATGACCCTGGAGGAAGCAGTTACCATAGCACTAGCAATGAGACAATTTATTCCTTTGTAAATGGAAATAACAGAAGAAAATTATTAGCATATAGACCTTGTTAGCATCAAAAAGTGTTAACCTCTTTTTTTGTATGAATGTATTTTTTTCTCTTCCTTTCCCCAAAGGTGTTTTTTCAATAAATCGTTGCAACTCTTAAAGTCTTTCTTAAAGTTAAATTTCAGGTCTGAAGATGATGAATTTTTTTCTTCTGTGCTTGGACCTGAAGTCTTGTATTTATTTCTGTATGAGCGTGGTTCATGGAGCCAGTGTGTTTTCATGGTTCAAGCCAGAATCAGGCCTGATTCTGAGACTCAACCAAAAATCTGTCCTCTTCATATGAGAAGATGAGTAGGTATTTATTCTGTCTCTGTATCAAACACTTAAATCAGCACAATTGGATGATGCTGGATTGGAGAAGACTGACAGAGAGCTTTCAGTTCAAGCTCAGCCTAGTATACAGATGGACATTTTGGACAGCATGAGTGACTATCGTCTTACAACTTATTTATTCTAAGATCTATTTTTCAATGGACAGCATGGTGGATTCTTTTTCTTTGGAGGTCTTTAAACAGAGGTTGGATGGGCATCTTTCAGGAATGTCATAGCTCCTATTCCTTTACGACAGAGGGTGGACTAGATGGCCTTGCGGTCCCTTTCAAATCTAAGATTCCATGATCTTACAAAGCTAAAATCTTGCTGACCACCTATTTGGCCATACTTTGGCCTGAATCATAATGCAAGTCCAAAACAGAACAGACATATTGAACTAGCTGCTAAACAGTAAGCCGACATTTGATGATCAGTCATGGAATAATAAAACCAAACACCAAATTTGGATAATAAAGGCCACTTTATTAAAACTGACTTATTTAAAGTTGTTTTGGCCTGGAAGGGACCAATTGGGGGAAGCAACCTGATCTGGGTCCAGCTGAGGCAGATGTCACCACATGACAATCTCCTCAGCCTTTCCATGGATGAAACACCTCAGCCCTAAGGGCAATCCACATTGCTTTGGTTACTCTCCAGCCTGGCATAACTGGAAGGTAACCTGAGGGATTCCCCCCCAAGCCATAAGGACCTACAAGTGAGAGCCCTAGTCCCAGGTGAACCTCAAAGGTAGCCTCCTTTCCTGACCCCTTAGGGTGCAGCACCCTAAAGAGGGAGATCCAGAGTCCTACCTTACACCAAAAGGGGTCCCAAGAGGTGATCACTGAATTCTTATTCTCCTACACTATGTGCCAAATGAAAACCTATTTAAAACATTACCCAACCAACTGTCCTCTGCCATCAGCTCCAGTATAAGATAGGCAAAAAATCGCTCCTGGTAAAAGGGAGAAAAATCCTGTTTGGCCCTAAAGTGACCAGATAAACTCACACTGCACTGGGGGCGTAAGGGTGCATCAAGCAAACAATCCAGAATGACACATGCCAGGGTGGACTGGCACAAAATAGCCCAGGCCACACCCCTGGCATGTGTTGTGATACGGCACCATACACCAATCACAGCCACACCTCGTCTCTGTTACGGAGACCATCAAATTTTTACCATCCCCTACATTGACTCTGCTGCACAGGTCCATCGAAGTATAATGTGAATATAATAGATTGAACGGGTCTACTGTAGATGAGAATACCTCTACAATCCAGGCCTTTTAATGCTGACTAGAGTTTCCTTTGCTAAAGGACCTTGAATGTGCCTCTCCTGCTTTAGACTAGATCTGTGCTTGATACTAAACCCAAGAAAAGTTAACTTTCTAGAATACAGCTCCCAGAATTCTCCAGCTTGTCTTGCTACTTGTCATACTAGCTGGGGGATCCTGAGAGATGTAGTAAAGAGAAAGTGTTGGGAGATGGGAGAGACAGAAGTGGATCTCTCACACAAAATAATCAAATTGGCAAGGGAAAAGCTGAACAACAGTCATGGAGGAGAGAGAAGAGAAAATGGTTTCAGGTTAGAGTGATGCAGGAAGCAAGAGAATATAAAAAACCCAAGAAACAGGAAGTTACCATAAGAATATACCATGCCTAAACACTGAAAGGATTGTTATATAGACTAGCAATTAGATATGCAAAGGTTGCTACCTCTGGCAAAAGTTATTTTTCCAGGTTTTTTCTAACACCTATTTTGAATATGGAAACTTGCTTGTTCATACAGATAATCCCAGCTTCATTGTGACTATGGATCTGTTTCTTGAGCCCTACTGATTGACTATTTAAAAAAAAAAATGAGATGCCATGATGTATTTTGAATACATACACATATGTGCCTGTTGATCATATATGTATGCATGTGTGTATATCTGCATGCTTGATAATTTCTCCCAGCCACTTCAGTTTCATGTTGTATTCTTGTACTAAAAATACGTCAATAAAAATGAACTCTTTTCCTGGTTTTTAAAATCTGCTTAATTAAGAACTATCATTTTCTGCTTGGACCACATGCATCAAGTGGCAGGATTTTTCAGAAAAGGATTATTTCTAGCATCGTGCTTCCCAGAGCATAACTTTTCTGTAATATCCTCTAACAATCAATTAAGCCTGAAACAAAGCCTGAGATGAATTTGGTATCTTCAAACTTGGGCTCAAATTGCTTGAGTGAAGAGAGACCTTAAACCTGTTTTGGCTGAAAAGCAGTGGAAGAAGTAATGTCAGAGAAGCTTAATGGTTTAGGTTTATACTAATATAAGTCTTGATATCATTAAAGCAGCTTGTGCATATGTGTGTGTGTGTTTTAAAATAATTAAATCTACTGATTGAAATCTCCCTCCATTCCCCCATCTCTTTCCATATGTATTTAGATGTCAGAATAGCTCTCACTCCATGTTGTTTTAAATGAGGAAAATTTAATCCATTTGTACACCACAAGTTCCGGATGTATTTCTCCCAGTAGGAGGATGTTCTTCCAGAACAACTCATCCAACCAAAAGGGAGGCATATAGTGAACTCCCAGTGAATTCTGGTTGTCCAGTCTTGCATTCCCAAGCTGAGGAGAAGATAAGATAGTTCCTGCAGTTGAATTACGCAGGTAGAGCCAGCCTGGTGGTTCAGTTGAGCTTAATACTGACCACCAGCAGCCATGTATGGTTGTCCAATAGGTCAGTGCCTTGGAGTGCAATAATTTGGGGGTTGTCAGATGACAGGAAGGTCTCAGGTAAGAGTATTTCAAGAGACACTATTTCTTATTAAGGATGAAAAAAAATGATCAAGTGTTCTTTACCTCCTTAGCCAAATTACTCCCTCCAAACCTGTCTGTAGATACTCTTATTTCATATGCACTTCACCTGTTTCCCTATTTGTATCCTGAATTGAATAGTGAAATTTCTATATAATCAGATCCTGTTATGATCCTTCTGGGAGAACGTGCTTTGAATGATGTTAAAGCAAATAAACAATAGAGCAAAAAGAACTTGTTCCCAGTGAATTCTGTGCATTGATAAGCTAAATGAAACATTAATGATTTGGGGGAAAAATCCAATGTCACGTATTGCCAAGACTTTTATACCCACTTACAATTGTGAAATTCAAAAAGTACAGTTATTTTCAGCAGGGAATGGGGCATTTTGTACCTGCTTACTACAGAGATATTAAAGAGGAGGAGCATTTCTTTATACATACACACACTCTCTCTTCCTGGCACCTTCCCTCTGTTTCCCTCTTTGTGCAATCCATCCTCTTCTTTCTCTTACTCCCACTTCTTTCCTATCTAGCAGGCAGCAGAGGAAATGTAGGTGGCTGATGCAGAAGCCTAGACTGGTCATTTTCTGAGGGTTTTTGAATCCAGAACCTTTCCACACTACACTGTTATAGTGCTATTATTCCACTTTCAACGTCCTGTGGAATCCTGAGTTTGCAGTTTAGGGAGGGGCATTTAGAATTCTCAGCCAGAGAGTTCTTTGTCCTCAGTAAACTAAAAGCCCCAGAATTCCACAGGATGTTGAAATAATAGCACTATAATAGCACTGTAATAATAGCACTATAACAGTATAGTGCAGAAAGGCTCTTGGTCAAGAGCCCCATGAGATCAGGCTAAAGCTCCTAGGTTGTAAACTTCTGTGGCAACACTGATGATCTAGTACTGAATGCTTAAGATTCAAAGATTGTGAAGAATAGCTATAATTTCCATGGTTAGCCCCTGAAAAAAAATGCTACCTGAAATTCTGCAAAGCTGCTGCCTTTAGATGTAGTTAATATTCAGTGGCATATGTCAGTGTTCTGACTGTGTGCAAGGCAGTCTCCTGTTCTCTTGACTAAATATAACAGAAGTGCTAAAAGCAGCCTTTAGTCCCACAACTGAGCATTTCAAGAAACTTCCTCAATTATCTATTTTTTTTCGTTATGTATTTACCATCTAAAATCAACAAGTTTTGAATGTATGCATACTTAAATCACGAAAAACTGCAACCAACTGGTGCTGCCTACAGTCTTAGTCTCCCCCGCCCTTCTTTGCATTCTGTTGTATTCTCCCTTGAACCTGTAAAACGGTTCCCAATTTTTAATCCCCTAAAGTGTGACTGAAGTAAAAATGCCTTGAAATTCAGTATAAAAGCAAATTCCTTCACAACATTGCTCATTCAACTACTGCAGTGTTCTGGGGCTCTGTGTTGAAGAAAGATGTGAAATTGGTTTGCATATACTTTGACCCCTTTTCCCTTGGAATCATAATCTTTCTTAGCGTAAATGATTGTAAAATGTTTCATGATACGTCACGTGAAGGGGAGCCGTATAAAATAATTTGCAATTGTAAAACACTGCAGTTGGCCGAACAGCCTGCGATAATAGAAGGGAGGCCAATTACTGAACCATAATAAAAGGGAACACCTCGCTCAAAAAGACATTAGCTTATTTGAGAGAGTGTCTCCACCCTCTAATAAGAGGAAAAGGATACGCAAATCAAAATGGGAAATCAAGAACTGTTACGATGCATTTGTCATCGTGACAGAAAGAAAATGTATTTTAGGAGCAACATTACTGATGCAAAGCCTTCATCATGAAGAATCCAGAAAGCAAGTGGTGTGTACAAAGGCAATCATCAAAACTTCATACCTCTGCTCCCCAGCAATACCTTTTGCTTAAAAAGAATAACACCAACAAAACCACATTGAAATAATTGCATAGCAGCTCTCCTGCAGTGGTATCGATCAATGTCTCTTTTTCAAAATAATCATAAAGCTATATAGTTAGGAGGGATATTGAGGGTAAGGGCATAGCCGTAGTTCAAGCCCTCCAGTAGAGCTCTGCTCCTGACCTCACCGGTCCATGACCAATTAATACCACCAGTCATTGCAAAGCTTAGAATTACCATAGACAAACTCTGCTCCCTTCAAATATAGTTAGGTTCCAGTGTACAGGCAAGGTCTCATTCCACATGCCTGGGCAAGTCCACAAGCTGGACAATTCTTGAGCATGAGGTTTTCAGATTCTGGTGGCAGCTGCTGCTGCTGTTATAATTGTTGTTATTGCTGCTGCTGGTGCTGGAAAAAGATTTCACTCAGAAATAAAGAGAGATCAGCTATGAGGAGGCAGTTTCCCTTTACAGTTGACCATTACTCATACTCAGCAGAGTTCAACTTCTTCAGCTGACATGGGGAAATGGATAGCTGCACCCCTTCACACACATTCCTCCTGTGGTCCTCCACTCACTTGCTGTGCAGCACGCCTGAAGAACTGTTTATTGTGGGCAGTGATGCAGTGTAAATCTAGATATGCAGGAGGTCATCCTGAGCATCCCTGTAGGCATCCTCCCACAGCAAGAGTCCAAAAGCACAGGCAGAAGTATTGATTCATACCACTGCTGTGGCCTCTAAAAGAAGAAAAGCAGGCACACATAGCTCCGTTGAGCTGATGAAAAGCTCTTCCTCCATTCCAGCTGTCACTATTGTGGCCTTTGAGGGAGAGAGGAGCAGACAGCATCTGCTGGATTTAATCTCCTCTCCCACTGCCTTCCCCTTCTCCTTGTGGCTCCTCTCTTTTTAAACTGTAAACCTGAGGATGAGGAACTGTTTAAATAACAATGTGTAAGCCTGTCTGGCAAGCCAGCACAGTGTAGTGTTTGAGCATTGAACTATGGCCCTGGAGAGCAGGGTTAAGTTCCCCACTTGGCCATGGAAACTCACTGGGTGACCTTGCACACATCACATACTCTCAGCCTCAGAAACTCCCATGATAGGTTTGCTTTTGGGTCACCATAAATTGGGAAACAACTTGAAGGCTCATAAGGACAACAACAAGCTTCTCTGGGAGCCTTTTTAGATCAAGGGCAGGGTATAAATACTCTGAATAAAAATATTATTAAAATATTTCTACAGAAAACTACAGCCAGCGCATCTCCTTGAAGACAGGTGTTATGTGTTGTGTGTATGATATTCCAGTCAACAATCTCAAAGCTGCATTTTGAGCTAGTTGTAGCTTCTGAGACATTTTCAAGGGCAGCTCTATGTAGAGCACATTATAAGTATTAGTATCCATATGTGTGTGTGTGAGGACACACACACACGTTTGGACACATAATCATGCCCACTCACATCAAACAGCAAAAGTAGATTTGGTTTATTTGTTTGTTTGTTTATACCTCACCTACCTCTCCCACAGATGTGGGACTCAAGGCAGCTCAGAAAGATAAAACAGATACAGGTTTAAAAGAGAGAGAGAGAGAGAGAGAGAGAGAACAAAGAACAAATACTTTTGAAGGTGACTGAAAGCTGGGAAGAAGACCTGAAATCACTGCTCCTTTTCTGCCCCCCACCCCTAACACTCCATCACATGTATATTTGGCTTGTTTCCATAAAACCTTAAAAGAAAATATATGACCTCCAGTAACAAATGGTAACATCTTCAGAAGTGCTTTTGTGCTGGCTTGATCTTTCTGCTTTAAATTAAAATCCAGGGGATTCACTAAGGTACTGTGAGCACAGTAGCTTGGCCTGGCTAGGACCCTGTCCCAATAGGAATTTGTGACTACATAACCCATTCTCCTTCATCAGCTTGATGTAATGCAAGCCCCTACCACCTCAATGTACTTGTGCCTCCTTCCCTACCCTGTGTACGCCTGATTTGTTAGCTCTTAGGCTGCATCCTCACAGATCTAGAGTGAGGAGGGATTATCTGGAGCATCTAGCTGCATTTCTGCAGCCAGAAGCACCAAGATGTCAGCCTCTGAATCTCCTGGAGACTCCTGAATCTCCAGAAGGATGATGTCTTTGTCAAGTTCCTGGCTACTGAAATGCACCCAGAGGCTACCAGGACACCTTTACCCTCTCCCAGACACTGAAGGCTATGGAGGCATGCTCCATCAGCTGACAGGTTGGTTTCATGTGTGGAGTATTGTCGCACAAGTTAAAACTGAACGTCTTCTTTCTCAACCACGTTAAAGTGATATGCATGTGTGTAATGTGAGGCAATGCCTTCATCTGTTACCAAAAGGATTCCAACCATAGAATTATTTTTTTTCCCAAGATCCTTAGGACGCTCTAAAGCACTAGGTGTTTCATATCCAACACTGATCTTTACAATGGAGTGTTTTTGTCTTTGCACAACCCTCTAAGGAAGTCATCAGTCTGGAAGACATATGGAACAAATGCAGGAATCCAGACCTGAGTTAGAAGTCACTGTTCTGCAAAACATGAATAAACTTTATTGTGGATGCCCCTGTTATGGGGCACCATCACATACAAAGACACACTGTCCTAAGCAGACATTTTATACATAGCATAATATATATCCTATTAGGATCAATGAAAGTTGTATTTTAATAAGTTAGCAAAGAATAGTGTAGCCAGCACACTCCTCTGTCCAATTTGTGAGTTTGACATTTGTGAATTTGATTATTTGCGAGGCACATGCTTGCTTCCCTCCCTCTGCTTTTCCTTCTCCCAACCCTTGCATTCATCACCCCAGGCTTGCAAGGCTTGTGTTTAAAATGGAGGCTTTTTTTTTTCCTTTTGGGTGAGCAAAGCCCCCCTCCCACTGCTGAGAGCATAGCCTCTCTGCCGTGTGATTGCACATTCTGCTGTGTATTGGCTGCTGATTGGTCAGGTACTCCTTTCTCAAGATGGCCTCTGGAAGTAATTAGAGACCTGGAACTCTCCTCTTCTCTGTCGGAGGGGAAAGTAAAGGTAAACCCTTGAAGTGATTTCCCCTCCCCTCCCCCAAACCGGGGCAGAAGTAATGAATTGGAGAGGGAAGCTCTGGAGGGGAATGGGAGGGGAATTGTGGGGGCGGGGGAGTTATTCACATTTTTTCCATTCTCACAAGAGTTCTGTGCCCCGAACCCTCATGAACGTGGAGGGGCTACTCTAGTTGGTATTTTAGCTTTTGCCTGGAGAGAATCTCAATTTGTGCAAAGAATGGAACTCATTATCAGGACATACAGGATAAACTGGAAACAATGACTATGGTAATCAGAATTTTAGGACAGATGTGGTTTTGGAATTCTCATGCCATATATAAACAGGATGTACTCCCTAAAAAAATTAAGTGAAAGAAGTTATTTTTATTTACTGTTGATTTTGACTTATGGGAACTCTATAAATGAGAGACCTGCAAGAACTCCACTCATCGATTGTCCTCTCAGAGCTTGGCATCAAAACTGGATGATGTAAATATTTACAAACTTGTGAAATAATAAATTTCAGAAAGAATTCTGAACTGAACACTGCTGGAGAAATCACTGCATTCTTGAAACTGAGGAGTTAATCTGTTTCTATCAGCAACTCATTAGCCATCTGTGGTGGGGAAACCCAGCTGCCAGATGGGTTGGAAAGGTTATCTGAGAGAAAACCAGTATGAAGGGATATTTGCAAACAGAGATAACCCCTTCCTAAAAGTGGCATTTTTGTTTCTGGTGGAGATGCAAATAATTGAGGGCTTCTGTATAGATATAGAAAGGATTATCATGCACTGGATCCCTCCCTAACACCTCTCAGAAACTGCTTATAAAGTCTCTGCATGGACATAACGAGAACATGGATTAAAGGCAACATTCTTTCACTTCTCTGTTACAAAAACTGAATGCAGTATGGAAATCCAGTAAGGCAAGCAGTGGACGCAAGAGCATCCTCACTACTACCAATACACGGAAGAGGCAACAAGAATGTCAGAGCATTTCCTTCTTGCATGGATTCCATTTTCAATGCCTCCTTATTTATACAATGGAATTCCTCAACCATATCATAGCAAATTCATGTTGCCCTTCCGGCACGGTGTGCTTTCCTGCTATCTTTGCCAGGTTTGCCTGCTGCAACTATTCCTGGGCAGGGAAAGTATGAGTATAGTGTTCTGTACTCTCATAGCCAGAAGTGTATCTAGGGTGGCACAAATAGGACATGTGCCCTGGATGCCAATGCCAGGGGGGCAAAAAAAGCTGACTAGGAATCACAAGGGATCTTTTACATCCCTGTCACTGTCTTCTAGTAAAAAAGACTGCAAGTGTTTCACAGTGATTGAAAGTGGTTATAAGCTATCCTGAGAAGTCAAGAAGAACGTCCTACAAGGCAGGGGAGTGTCGGCAGGGAGTGTGGGAGTGTGCAGATATTTTCTTTCTCTCTCAGGAGGGCATGCACTTCTTGAGAGGAGGTGTCACGGGACAACACCCGGATTTGTACCTTCCAATCTGCATATTTAAGGGGGAGACTCGACATTCCTGACCACTTCAGATGGGTCAGGTTGCGATTTTAAGTGGATAGGTTCCACCAATTGAACTTGGACCGGCAGTGGGAGATGGCCCATGCATTTTGTGGGTGCCTGCTTTTATTCAGGTTGAGCGCATGATCATGGGGTCTCTTTTGCTGTGCTTCTGCTGTTGACATTGCAAAACTTAATTGTGTGTGTGCATGTGTAATAAACATCCAACCAACCCCATCCACCCCACACTTTCAAACTTGACAGTGAACTTGAGAATTCACAAGCTTTCAAAAAGGACTCCATGGCACCATCTTATATCCAGAGTGACTCTGGTTCAGTTTAAGAAATGTTCAACATAAAAGGAGAGGGTCATAAAATTTAACTGGAATTTCAAATCTAGTGAAAAAGAAAGAGACAAGGAAGGAGAGAAGGAAGGAAGGAAGGAAGGAAGGAAGGAAGGAAGGAAGGAAGGAAGGAAGGAAGGAAGGAAGGAAGGAAGGAAGGAAATAGAAAGGGTGCAGAAAACAGATAATGAATTTTTAACACTGCACAGATGAGGCAGAGTTTACCTGTCTCTTATTCACACAAACAGGGTTGGAAGGGAGAGAAGGTAATGGTGAACAGAAGAATATTTCAGACACTAATCTGTTCTCCTTTTGAAAGAACACAATAGATTACCCACTAATATTTTTTTGATCCAACTTTTGTTAAGGGCATAATACAAACATGATTGCCTGTTTTAAATTCTTCAGTGGCTGGAACTTGGCAAAAGAAAGTAAACACAGAGGGTCTACTTGAGAAGGTGGTTGTTTTTGGGATGGGAGCATTCCTTTCCACTTGAGGAAGCCAGATTTCATGAACTCTGTAAGCTGAAGAGGTTCACTCCAATTAGGTCCAAGATGAGGAATATCACTTCACTTGCAGTCAGAAATGCACAGGTGCAGTTCAAAACCATTTTCTGACATGTCCATGCTGAGTGGTCAGCCTAGGGAAGACCCCCACTGAGTGCTCCTGACCTAACTCCCAGGCAACTTCTTGTAACTTTTGTAAGCTGTCTGGGATTTGGGACTGGGGAAAAGATGGGGTATAAATATAACAACTAGTCAACATGAGGAAGTGGTTTGCATGTGGTAGGAGGATTCCAAGAGATGGGATTCAACTCTCCCTTTTGGCATGTAAACCCACTGGGCAAGCCTTTCTTTCTCAGCCTTAAAAGAGGGCATTGGCAAACTCTTCTGAGCAAATCTTGCCAGGAAAACCCATGAAAAGATTGCCTCGGGGTAGCCATAAGTCAGAAATGACTTCAAGGCACCCAACAATATAAATGTAACAACCACAACAGTCTCCTGGATCTGTGACTCTCTAAAAGCCCTCCTGATTTTCAGGAGGATTCTCAAGAGTTTTAACCCAAATCCTTCAGTTTGTATAATTTTTGTCTTTGGGTCTCAGAAAGGCATAAGTCATCTACACATGACTGGAGGATGTGGAACTTGATCAAATATAAGCATATCTGGAGGAAGTTGGGGGCACCTGGTCGAAACTGACAGGCCAATGGCACTTGACTTCCACATTGTGTTGATTTCTACCAGACTTTTAGAAATGCTAAATCCTTTGGAATACATGGAAAGGTTTTCCCATCTGTTCAAGAGAATGTGCAGAAAAACTACATATATATGTCGCAGATGTCTCCTTTAAATTGCCCATTTCTACTATCAAATGACTTAAACACCATCGCCTAACCATTACAAAAATGCTCAAGGTTGCTTAACACTCCTCTTGTGTGAATTTATAATCCCATCTGCTAAAGGGAGGAGAGCATAAATGAATTTAGGTGGGTACTTCCAAATCATGGGGAGAGATGGGAAGCTGATGTAGCCTAAGTGACTGGATTGGAAACACAGCTGGAGAGGAAACTTTTGCTGAGAGGCCTGGATGTGGGGTGGGGGTAGGGGTAAGAAGGTAGAGTGCAACTTCTATGCTTCCCCAGGCACTGTTTATGCTAGCTACGCCACTGCTCATAGCCTCCCAAACGGATCACTGCAGTACATTGGTGTACTAGGTGTAGACCTAGTCTTGAGGAGAAATCAAAAGCTTCAGGTCAGAGCCAGAATTTGAATGGGTACAACTAGATATGGTGATATTACAGTGATTCTCAAACAGCTGGATGGGCTGCCTTTTCACTTCCAAGACCAGTTTCAATGTGTTGGTGTATTTCTTCACAACTTTAAAAACAGCTCAGGATTCAAACACTTAGAAGGAATATCTCTCCCTATAGAAATATGCCTCTATCCATTTTTTTCCCCAAGAGGAGAGTTTGCTCTAGGGTTCTTCTAGCAGCAAATGTGAATGAATTAGGTAGAAGGTTAGGTGTTGATGCTATTACTTATCTTCCCCAGGCATTTAAAAGTGCTATGCCACTATGTGTTTAGTTTGATCTGCATTTTTCATGTTTCAGATTCATTTTCATTATGCTGTCTTATGAGTTTATTGTATATTATTATTGTTATTATTTGATTTTTATATCTGTTCTATATCAAACTGGTATTTTTTGAGGAAGAGCAGTAAAAATACTAGATAGGTGGATGGATGGATGGATG
Source organism: Cyclura pinguis (assembly GCA_030412105.1). Lineage (NCBI taxonomy): Eukaryota > Metazoa > Chordata > Lepidosauria > Squamata > Iguanidae > Cyclura > Cyclura pinguis. Next base: position 112,568,892 of record CM059602.1, read on the forward strand.
GGTAGATAGATACCCATGATAGATAGATGAAATGAGAGAGAGAGAGACAGAGAGAGAGATTCCAGTAAAGCAGGCACTAAACAAAAAAGTCAAGGCAGCCTGAAGTACAAATCAAATGTAGAACAGAAAAAAAAAACTATTTCAGGATCTCATTCACTTACGATATTTTCAGTCTCCTTTTCCTCCAAGGAGCTCAGGATGGCTTATATTTTATCCTCACATTTGCCCTGGAGAACAGATTCAAATACAAGAGGAATAACTAGGTCAAGGTCACCCAGAAATCTTCATAGTTCCATAGGGCAAATTTAAGCCTCATTGGTTCGAGGACAAATCCCTACAGCACATTATCAGTTAGCTGTCTTTTATTGCTGGAAAATACTGTCTGACTTCATTCCAGGTAGGAATAGACTGTTTTAACTTCCAAAGGTCAGATTCACTGGCTCTTTCTAGAGCAGCCAGTTCCATCAATGGCTGACTTTTGTGGATCCTACATGCCAAGGCTTGAAGACTTTCAGATCCCAAACCTCCTCTCCCACAAGTGCTTTAGCTAACAGACCCCTGAGGGTGAGACTTTCTAAAAAATGGCAAAAAAGGCCACTCCAGAAATGTCCCTAATATTTATTTGCAGCTTTCTCTACTGCATATTTAGTTTCTTGTGGAAGAGTATGCTGCAAAATCCAAAGGCGCAGAACGAAGTATAACTGTGTTCTGATCTACATGTGAATCACAGCTTGGGAAAAATGGTGGAGGTTTTTTTCCCCTCCTGTTTTGGACTGCAACTCTCAGAGTCCCCAGCTTGCATGGCCACTCACCATGTGGCTGTTCGATTCTGGCTAGAGTTACCAAGTCAGGACTATCTAAAACCTAAGACCTAGGAATGACACTTTGTGATATCACAGAAGGTGAGCCTTGGTGATGTTACAAGGAGCAAGTCCTGTTGATCTCATTAATCATGATACATGAAGCATCAAACACACCTGCACAGAATATAACATTCAAATAAAAATAATAAAATATGACAGTTGGGAAAAATAATATACATACACACAATTTTCTAGGCAGCACATTTGCCCTGAGAATTTTTCCCATTGCCAAGAAGACCAGAGAAATGGGTTCAACCTATGATACTCAAGGCTAGGCCCTGAGATGTAGAAACATTCATTCTGGGAGTTGTAGTCTACAAACATAGGTTTCCTAATGCATGAATGTCTAGGAAGCTGGTTTGCTTAAGAAGTGAGATTCTCTCCTCTCTGTAGCCTCATTTTTTTTTCAACCTTAGTGGAAAAGGAGCATTAATGTTAGGACTCTAGGAAGACTATGAAAAATGGGAAAATTGACACAGGAGATGCTCCCTTGAGTATCCTGGGCTCAAACTGATCCAAAACCCTCTCTTATGCTATTTCCACACTACACTGTTATAGTGCTATTATTCTACTTTCAACATCCAATGGAATCCTGGGGTTTGCAGTTTGAGGAGGGGCATTTAGAATTCTCAGCCAGAGAGTTCTTTGGCCTCAGTAAATTACCAACACGAGAATTCCACAGGATGTTGAAAGCAGAATAATAGCACTGTAACAGTGTAATGTCAAAATGGCCCTCCTCTTTGCTCCTGTGTGTGTGTGTGTGTGTGTGTGTGCGCGCGTGCACGCACATGCATGCAATTTGACAGAGGGCCGCAGCCATCAAGAATGTCAAGGTCATTGCTCTTCCATATTAAAAGGAAAAGCTGTCAATTGTAATTATGTGTGGTGGTAGGAAGGCCACCCCACTTTTCCTAACCACACACACACCAGTTCCCTATCATTATAGCTACCTGGAACATGATGTTAGTGAGCTTAACATGTGAAAAATCCTGCACCATGCTTGTTGACAAGCATGTATTAATAAGAATAGGAACCAAGACTTCACCTGAGCTTTTAAGGATAGCTCTGCAAAATGGAGAACTTTAGCCTATTCTGCAAAGCTACTTTGATGGCAAGTGCGTTTTTTCTAATGAGACTGGATAACTGCAGAGTTCTTTGCCTTGGAAAGTTTCTTGTTTATATATACATACCTATTACAGCTCAATGGCATCCCGTTAATTGTGTTGTAAATAAGGGCTGCCCGTGTTCCCAACTCGAGAAGTCACATTTATTTTATTAGGAGAGGCAAAAACAGCACATTTACCAAAATGACATCACATTTGTTACTTGCCTGGGGCTTTTCATTATATTTGACTTCATAAAACAGCATACTTAGCCTTCTGCCAGAATTAGCTCCATGATATACATGGCACAGTAAGTCTGCAGTGCTCAGCTACTTCATTCAAGAAAAGGAAGCGAATCAGGCTGTTCAGGAGTACATCAAATTGTGTGACATTTTTACAGCATTTTTTAAATGCCCCTTCTTTTAACTCAGAATTATAGCCCCTGTGCTATTGGCACCCTTCTTTGCCTCTTCAGGAATCCTCCATTTTCTTTATTTTAACTCTGGCCAAGGAAGGCAACTGGGATTATATGCACTGAAGTGTTTGCCATTGGCTCAGAAAAAGAAAGATACATTGCTTCATTACCAGTACTTATCTTTCATTTATATATTACTATCCATCATTTGTGTGGTGTGTTTTTCATTTTCTCCCAAGAAGCAAAATAGCCTCCATTTGAGTTTCCTAATATCCCTATGAAGTTGGAAGAAGAACTTAATAGTCATTCGGGATTTGAAACCAAGGTAGTAAAAAAAGGAAATATACCACATTGGTTCTTAGACTCATCATTGCTTTTCTTATATGAAAGAGTAAATGATAGCCATTTAATTTAACCTTTGAGTCTGGTGTCAACTATTGATATGTACTTTAAAGGAATATTGGAAGTACTGATCTTTTCAAATACCAAAAATCCATTTGAGTGAGGAACTGCTGAGTGTCTTATCTGAATCAGGCCCACACTTTATGGTGCTTATCACTTCTGTTCAGGATCCAGGATTCAAGTCTCAACGTGGATGTACTGAGAGGTCTTTTCATGCCCTCTCTTAACTATTTTGTCCTGGCACTGCTGTTCAAGTAGTGCAAACCGCATCAAAATCAATAAAATCAAATCAATTATTTTACTTATGTGTCCAGCAGTTAGAGATAGCTTACTAATATTTACTGTAAAAGTCCAGACTTCTGGAGGAAATATGTACTTTGAATCAGGGTCATATTCATGAACAGTCTTCTACCAATCCTGATCCCGCCAGATATTTTTGAGTATGAATCCCCTAGGCTCAAACCAATGTGACCAGTAGCCTTCAGTGATGGCAACAGTCATCCAAAACATCTAGAAACAAATCAAGACTGCTTGAGAATCTAAGCGCCTTGCTGGCTAAAGAGGGAAAGTCCGTCTCTCATCTACTATTTGGTTTTTAGCAGAGATCAAATTTGCTGGTTCTGAGAAACTCTAACGAAATTCTGAGAAACAACTAGCTGGTCCTGATGAACTTTCTGCTTTTATCTCTTGTATCTGAGAGATGTCTACTGCTCCTGTGAACATACAGTTTCTAGTTAGCTGTTGTGTCCTAAAGATGTTGATAAAGTGAACCTGCAATAAAATATTTCAGTGCTCCAAGATTCTTTTCTCTGGTGCCATTTAGCCAGCCATGTCCCCTTCTAAGACATTCCATTCTATCCTCACTCTCATTTCAGTTTTCCATCCCTCTCTCTCCAACAGGCACTGAGTATTCTGTGGCTACTGAGCATGCCTTGGAGGAATGGACAAAGCCATCAAGTTTCATTCTTACCTACAGTGGAATGGTTGAAGACACTTGTGTTGGGGATGATAGGAGTTTCAGCCCCACGGAAACGCAGCAGAAAAACCAGAGTTCAGTGAGCCAACAGCAGCAGCCTTATTCCCCAGTAAGGATACTCACACACAGAGGAGTTTCTTCCAAAACAGGAGGCACTTTATCTTGCAGCAAAGTTCCATTATATACAGAACAGACAGACAAAAGCTTGTGCCAGGCACCAGGTTTGGTCAACAGACAAATACATACTGGCGTTGCTTTGTTATATACATATCTACAACCAACCAGGTAGAGGTTTGCACACCTCCCTCTACCATCTGCACACGACCCCAGTTTCTTATGCAACCTTGCAATTACCCACAGCTGGGGCATGATGCAACATCTTTGCAGTGGGCTGATCATTTTCCCAGGGTTCCTTGCTCTGGAATCCCTGACAACTTGTTCTTTCAGTCCTTTTAATGAAAAAAAAAATGCAAATGCTGGAATGTTCTTTTCAAAATGAATAGAACAAAATTCTCCATCATCTGTACTGGCCAAATTCAATAGGTGAATTTTAGAGCAGAACATAGAGAAAAACTTGCTTTCCATGTAGCTGTTCAGTCTTTCAGATAAAAGGAAAGCAAAGAAAAAAAAAAAGAGGAGGCAACTTGAGATCAGCACCAAAAATACGATTAAAATATACCTGAAGACGAAGTCAGATTTTTAACAGCTAAGCAATGTCCCAAAGACAAGCCAGTTAGAAATCTAGTTTCCTTTTTCTTTTTTTAAAGGAGGCAGGATGTCAAGTTCTATCCATAACAATTTTGGAAAATCCCTAATACAGTTCCTTGGCATGGGGTGTGTGTGTGCAGTGTCATATAGCAGCAGATTGATCAAAACTGGGAAAATGTGCTTTTCTACAAACATAGGGCAAAATTACATGATGTCTCTTAGATGTAGTGAATAGCTACTATAAAAAAAAAATAACAATTGCATGTAGTGGATGGGGACCTCTCCTACTAGGCAGATGGGCTCTAGAATCCTTATCTGCATCATGGCTAAACTTTAACATCTGTCCAGTGGTATAAGAAGGGATATTTTATGTTCACTAGGTCCTGCTAGATACTGTATGCTTTAGCCTAACAATTCAAGGATAGAGAGGCAGCTGGATAGACTGGTTGAGTAAACCACTCTGTTAGCAACTTTCTTGTACTGTTCTTATATTTATCAGGATGTGATATAGATCCTGATTAGCTAAGTTTGCTTGGATGGGCCTCTATAACCCCAGGAATCCAGGTGTCTCATCAAGGAGGTGGTATCCCAGCTCAGAAGATCCATTATCACAGCCACAGAATTTTGTTTTGTTGGCCATGAAAATTTGTTGTTTAGGGCTCAATATGACCACCTGGGATGAGGAATTGATGGAATCCATCACCTTAAGGACTATGATGCGTTCTTCCTTAATAGGCCACTTGTTGCATTGCTTACTACAAGTGGTGGAAGTGGGTTCTCACACAGTATGTGGGCAAGGGTGGATTATCTCTTCACTCCTCAGGTACTTTTAGATGAGCTTTGTTCCTTTTCCATTCACTCCAGATCTTCAAGAATAAAATTCTCACTGGCATTATAAAGAATTTTCCCTCTAAAGCTTCAAACACACCTGGGATGTGAAATAATCTTTTTTCCTTGTGATATGCTACATTCACAACAGGAATGTGTCCTGTTATAATTTATAAAACCAAAGAAGGCACAGGAACATGATAAACGTAATGCATAGCTTGGCCCTCACACATTAAAGTACACTAAGCAAGAAACATTTTTTAAAAAAGTATTAAAATCATGCTAAACACATTCTAATGGATCATGATTGAGTTACACACACACACGTGATTATACAACGTACACTGTGGCACTCTGCATATCTACTCTAGGTTAAATGTATTCAGGAATTCAGCTTATTATAGCCAACATTTCTCAATAGTGAATGAGTCTGTGCATAGGCTGTTTTATACTAGCTGTCCCACAAGCTTACCCATGAAGACTGAAATCTGTGATTTTCCTTAAACTCTTTAATTTTTGACGCTGTCATATTGTTGTATATTTTCTCTCTTTCCAGTCCCCTGTATTCAAAATTATATTGTCCATAAAATAGGGGGATGGTTCATTTTGTATTTCCTCAGACTCCTGAGTTTCTTCACCTGAAGAAAAACATGCTTAATAATACATGGCTCTTGATGAATTTGTAAAGGCAGTTTTAAATATGATGAGTCATGTGCTATGTGATCCTTGAATTATAGACAAAATGTGGTTTTCTAATGGCAAATATGCAAGAGACACATATCTTGAAATACGTGAAAGCAGGTGTTTTTCTTTCTGTTAATTACCAGCCAGTCAACTTTCACTTGTGGTGACCCTTGGAATGAGAGACTCCTAAGAATCCTGGTCATCAGTTACTCTGCTCAGGTCTTACATACTCTGGGCCGTCCAGTTAATCAACCTGTACTGTGGTCAAAAACAAATGACAGATAAGTAAACACTAATCAAGCACTGCAGTTGCTGGTCTTTTGTCAGTGAGGCAATGAATCTACTTAGGGCCTTTCCACACTACACTGTTATAGTGTTATTATTCCATTTTCAACATCCTATGGAATCCTGGGGTTTCCAGGTTAGGGAGGAGCATTTAGAATTCTCAGCCAGATTGCTCTTTGGCCTCAGTAAATTACCAACCCAAGAATTCCACAGGATGTTGAAAGTGGAATAATAGCATTATGACAGTGTAGGGTGGAGAAGTTCTCTATCTAAACTTTAAAGGAGCTATCCAAGGTCCTGAACAAACTTTGGGGAATAGAATTCTGGGAATAGAATTCTGCCCTTAGAATAGCTCTGTTAAAGTTCAGACTGAAGCCTGCCGTGGATTCACTGCTCCATTGACATACAAGCCATCAGCCACCACCAGTTCATGGATGGTATGATCTGTTAGATTTCCACATACATGGAGAACTCTTTTTTTTTTTAAAGTATCCTTCATTGTGTGGATAGAGTGGTCATAACAGGCTTGCCATATGCCATTTCCTATGCCTGCCTTGCAGACCTCACAACTGAAAAAAAATCTTCAAGGGAATAAATAATAGTGACTGAATCAGTAGCAGAAAAAAAGTCCTTCAGCCAGACTTAATTTTTTTTTATTAAATTTTTATTTGGAGATTTCCACATTACAAGATAAAGGCTTTGAAATTTAGCCTGATTTAACACCTTGTTAAGCATTACTTAACCTTTTTGCAGCCCATGAATATATATGCCACATAAGCTGGGTTTTGCCTAATAATGTCACAATTAAGGAGCAGTCATTGCCATTCACAATCATTAGGTTAAATTAGTTCCTTGGGAGATGTCCTGGTAAAGCAGCCATCCTAGCCAACTGTGATTCAATTAGATGGGAGTGCTGTATAGAGAAGATACCCATGAAGAAGTAAGGAAGCAGGCAACACTGTTTAATCATCTAAGCGTTGTTTTGCTTTCTTTTTATAAAAGAAGGCAAAAAATTGCACTCATGTGGATAAGGAAGGGTGAATTTAATAGCGTCTGTTGCATCCATCCTACAATATTTATTATTATTATTATTAGTAGTAGTAGTAGTAGTAGTCGTAGTAGTCATAGTGGTAGTAGTATTGCTGTTATTTTACTATTATGGATAATAAGTATTTCTGTATCACTTTGTACTCAACATTCTAGCTTCTCGGAATGGTGGGACACAGAGGGGTGGGACACAGAAAGGTGCCAAAGACCTCTGATTCTTCACAGGGTCATATAGAAGAAAGCAGTTTTTCAGATGTCCTGGCCTCTAGCTTCTTAAGACTCTGCAGCTCAAAGGCAGCAACGTGAATTGAGCTTAGAAACAAACTGGTAGCCATTGCAGTTGGTTCAAGGTGATTGGTATGTGGCCTTTAAACCACACACCAGCAACTGTCATACCCTGCCTTGGAGACTGTGGCAGTGAGGAGGAGGATTCTGACTCCAAGGCAAAGGCTTCCCCAGAGGCTAAAGTGTCCCAAGAAGCTGGTCCAGAGGGAGATAATACACAACAACAACAAGGACCTGAGCCAGGGGAACAAATAGAGGAAGACATACCTGACACACCTACCCTGCAGCAGAGATGACGTGAAAGGGAGGGCTTGTGTCGCTTGGCCCATTTAAGTAGTAAGCAAGCCCTAATGAGGGAACACCTGTGGTGACAGCAGCCATAGAGAAAAGAGGGCTTCAGCTGGCCTTTCCTCCCAGGGTCAGCAACTGGTCTCTTTGGCCCTGAAACCCTGTGCTGGGCTCTTGGATCAGGTTGTCTTGGAACTCCAGCTGTTTGGACTACAGTTTGGATTTACCCCTTTGGATTTGTTTGCTCTAGGCTGCCTTTCTGTTTGGACATTCTTTGACTCTCACTTTGTGAGAAGGAGCTGTGCTGCTTGTGAATTATTGCTTGCCGTGCTGTAGCCACAACAGCAACAGTCTACTCATTGCATTTTGCCCAAACAGTAGTATCCAAACACTTTTCCAGTGCACACCACTGATCAAGAGATAATTAAATCAAAGATCACTCTGACTTCCCTAGGAAGGGAAACCAGTTGATGTACTAACCAACCACTGGATGTAGTCACCTGCTTTCTGGGAATAATGATCTGCCTAAAAGTACCTCAGAGCTATAGAGGCACTCCTTCAGAGGGAGGACAACCTTATGCAGAGCAATTTGCTGTCTCAATTCTAGATTAGCCACAAAAGGCATAATCAGAACAGTGTGAGCGCAATACACAGCACCCTTCTGCTTAAGTTATGCAGAATTGTTGGTCTTGTTGTATGCCTTCAAGTTGTTTCTAACTTATGGGGGACCATAAGGAAAATCTATCATGGGGTTTTCTGAGGCTGAAAGTGCTTCCAAGGCAGAGCAGGGAATTGAACCCTGGTCTCCAGCTCATAGTCCAATGCTCAAATCACCATATCCTGCTGTCTATTGCCTCTGATACCAGAGGTAATACATTGCCAATATGGTTCCATTAACAACCTTCTTCTCCATGAATTTATATAAACCTCTTTTAAATCCATCTAAATCAGTGGCTATCACTACCCCATGTGGAGGCAAATTCTGTTGTTAAACTACGTCCTATATGAAGAAGCACTTCCTTTAGTCTGCTCTAAATGACTCCACACTTAGTTTCATTGGATGCAGTTCAAGTTCTAATGTTAAGGGGAAGGAGCAAAACTTCTCACTACCATCTTACTGCATGCTGTGTGCAGTTTTATAAATCTAAACCATACCATTTCTAACCTGACTTTTAAATTCAAACTTTAAAAAGGCCCAAATGTTGTACCAGGTTGAAGCCTGGTATTGATCATTAATACCACTATAGGTTTAGAGTCAGGATCTTCATTCATCTAGAACAAATGTTGCATGTCAGAAGGTCTACCCCTTCCATTCATTTCAGAGGGCATTTCTGCACTATACTGTTATGGTGCTATTATTCCACTTTCAACATCCTATGGAACACTGTGGTTTGCAGTTTAGGGAGGGGCATTTAGAATTCTCAGCCATAGAGCTTTTTGGTCTCCCTAAACTACAAATCTCAGAATTCTAGGAGATGTTGAAAGTGGAATAATAGCACTATAACAATGTGGTGTGGAAATGCCCAGAGAATCCTGTTTTCCCCTACATACCAAAATTTTCACCACTTTGCAGTGTCCTGTTACTCTCTGTGAGGCATTTTCAGGAATGGAAGGGCTGTTCTCATTAAGAGGACACTGGAGGAAACTGCTTTCACCCATCTAGATCTGGATCCATGCCTTGTAATAGAGATGCCTATATTAAATGGCAACCTCTGTCAATACTAATACATGTAGTAGCACATACCCAATGTTACATCTGTAGTTAATAGCACTACAACCATGGGCAGATCTAGTAATGTTCCTATCAGTTTCCTTTCACAAGAATTTAATTTAGCACACTTAAGATGCACAAATCCCATCAATAACAGAGATGCAGAGTAAGCATATATATTTGTTTGTTTCTTTATGTGTATGTGTGAATATATAAAATACAAAACCCATGTGTGTCTGGGGGGTAGTGGCCAATGTTTCATCAGGAATAACTACATAATAGATAAACACCTGCATTTTAAAGCTCATTGGAATACTTTTAATGTGAGCTGACCTTTGGTATTGATTGCACTTCCTTTTGATGCTTGCTTTAAAAATATCAGGAAGGATTAATGAGTTCTTGTAGCTTTTAGACCAAGCTGGGTGTTTCTGGTCATATAGATCTTCTTTTCCATCCCATGAAATGATTAAAACAAATTACAGACCTGCACAACATATTAGCAAATGAATTTAAAAAGAAAGAGTGGAATTAAGGACTCATTCTCCTTGAGGTGAGGAACCAGTGCATAGGTTGAACTAGTGCTTTCCACAGGTTTGGGTTCCAACAACTGATGTTCCCACAAGGAAAAAAAAATCTTCCCCATAGAAAATTGAATGTCTGGCCTAATCTTTCTGAGGATGTTCTGAGGAGAAATGCAGAATTTCTAGGAACAATGTCATGCCTGTGGAACTACACAACTGGAATAGTAGAAAACAGGCTCTTCTATCTGACATCCCTCCATATGTTATCATGTCATCTTGACAGAGGTCTGAGGTCTTCTCTTGACTCTAAGTCTTTCTTCATAGGGCTTGGTTTACAGAACTTTTGCCATCTTAGTTGTCCTCCCCTAGACATATTCCAGTTTCTGAATGTCGTTCTTAACCTATCGTGCTCAGAAGTGGACACAGTATTCCAGGTAGGTATGGCCAAAGTGAAATAGAGTGGTGCTATCATTTTCTTCAGTCTGGACACTATACTTCTGTTGATGAAGCCTAAAACTGCAGTGGGATTTTCAGCTGCTGATCTATGTTTAGCATGTGTTTTAAACACCCAAAGCACAAATAAGCTTCTGTATTTGTTACTCAAAGTCCTGCTGGGTATAGAGTCCAGTATAAGCATACAGAATTCCAGTCACAGGGTAGCACACAATCAAATCTCTCAACTTGATGAGATTGGTTCTCTGAGTACAGCTAAGAAGGGAGTGATTTCTTCTGCAGCTTCCAGTTTTTCAGGGAGCATGGGGGCAGGCAGAGGACAGGAGAGGGGAGAAATCCCATTACACTAGTGGACTTCTAGTCATGCAATGTTGGCTTCCACTGTTCTATTGCTAAAGGTTAGGTCAGAAGTTCATTGACTGGCAACAAGATTTCCTATTTAGAGACCCTGTCATTGTGACAAAAAAAGTAGATATCTTACAAGAAGATCAAATCCAAAGTCCAGTACACTGTATGCAACAGGAGACAGTCACATGCCTCGGAAAAAGCTGGAGAAATAGAAGGAGCCAGCCATCCTTTGATGTGTGTCCCCAGCATCTGGTATGCAGAACAATGCATCCGTAAATGTCGTGGCTAACAGCTTGGATCTCCATTCTCTTTTAACAGTTACCCAGTTTAGTAGGCATCTCATCTTGGGAGAACAAATGCAGTAAGCAATTAGCAGCTTTCAGGGAATACCTACTTTTGTTTGGACTGAAGATATTTCATATTGGTTTCATGACATAGCCCTTATTGCAGCGCTTCAAAGAAAGAATGTTTTCTTTCCGCTTTCTCTTCAGAGAGTGTTTGTAAAGACTTGTTTGGCACTGTAAAGACTAATACAGTTAATCAGCCTTCATAAGCAAGAACTAACTTCCTCAGCTTCACAGAGGCATGCATCTATAAAAGGAAAGAGCAAAAAATTGGGACTTATTTTCCCTAAATGACCCCCACCCTTACTGGGCTTTTTTTAACTTCAAAAGACCCTAACCACGATCCAATGGGATTTTAGCAGCAGAACCAGGAGTGAAGATTCCCTTTCCCTTGCAACCTCCCTGCCCCTAAAACATACATATAAGCTGTGTCTATGAAACCAGTAGTGCAGTGGGGGCTGAGATGAAGAAAGTTGTGGGTGGAGAGAGGAAGAAAATCCCTTGATGCTATGTAGTTGGCTGTTGAAACAACTTTACATGCAGACAATTTCCCAAGCTTTATCCTTCCTATCAATAGCTGCATAGACTCACCCATTTCTGAAAAACAGCATGGCAAGTCTCTCTTCTGCAATGTCTGGCACTGATGCCCTTTGAAACCTGATGCTCTAAGAGTGATTATTATAGACAGGCTGTACAGGAGTTCTAACAACATGCCACAAATTACTCTCTGTTTTCTATACATTTCTACATTCTCTTTTTAGTCCAGCTTGTTCATATTTTATCTTGTACATCCAGAGAACTGTCGCCTCAGGAGAACTTCTTCTGACCCAGATATAAAATCTCTCTTTACAAAACACAGAAGCACCCATCATGCTTCCAGTACATTTATAAATCATAAAAAAAATACATTTTTCATTTCAAATTTGCATTCAACATTTTGTTGCTGTTTTCTCTGTATGCTTGCAAGTGCGTGCATGTAGAAGCATATGGGTTTATATTGGTTTTAGAAAGTCTGACAGTATAATTTTGATTTTTGTTTGCTTTCAAGTTTCAACACATTCTTTCCTCATATTGAAGGGAAGACAGACTGAAAATGGCCTGAAACTATATTGTGAGTGTGTTTTAAAAAGCAGGAAAAATATCAGATGATTTCTGCAATATACGGAAACAAAATTGTGTATATACATATGTTACATCCCAGAGAAACCCTAAGAGAGGGCCCCTAAAATTGGCATGACTTCCCCCATATTGGATATCGGCTAGCAAAGGCCGGTTGCAAGTAAAAACTGGTTTTGAATTAGATTCTTAAGACCAACAACACCCTTTTCTGCTGTACGGGAAAGTACACAATGTCCTTTAGGCTAAAAGACAACGACCTATTGTTCCAAGTCACGTATCTCTAGGCAGCCACAATAGACTCTCTCCTTGATTAATAAAAAGGTTGTCCCAGCCCCAAGCCATGCTAATGAACTTTGCGAGGATAGACAATCAAAGTCTATCAATTTGGAATTTTAAACCTATCACGTACCTGGACTTTCCTGGGAGAAACAATACCGAGGAGAGGTCATGATATTTGCCTAACATTATATTCTGCAATCATCGCCCATTAACGCCACTTTGCTAGCCTATACACAGCCTGAGGACAGAAATTGGCTATAAAAATCCTCACTTTTTGAGCCTCTTTGGAGAGCCTCCCAGACTGGACAAGGGCCCGTTTCGTTGCTACCGAGGTGTCCCACTCAAGCCTCTCAGATGCTGCTGAGAGCTAAACATGACTTGCGTATCTGACCTGCTGCAAAACCCCGCTGCTTCCAGCCTTCCAGCCCCGGGATCCAGCCTCCCCTTGGTGCTTTACACCGAGCCTCCGCTAATCTTCTCCTTCTCCAGCACCCCTAGACTAAGGTCCGTGTGCCCTCTCTCCCAACTATCTCTTATTTCCAACTTCATTCCTGTAGCCCTTGTGTGATTGTAGGATTATTTGTTAACGTGTGTTGCAACCTTCTCTGTTAGTTTTAATAAAGTTACTTTAGACTGTTCCTCTGACTTTTGCGTGGTTCTGACCCCGTAGACATAGGGTTAAAGATCCCTTGCCCTGACCTCTTGCAAGCTTTGAGTTCTCTGTTAATTCCCTTAATTTGAAGTCTGTTTGGGTGTCCTCGAGATACCCCCAATTTTCAGGGTAACACATACACACACACAAGAAGTCAGGCTTAGTCATTAGTTACATATGTTGGACAATGGAGTAGTGTACACATATGTTTCACAGGGTTTGAATGTCAGGCAATTTCTAAATTTCAATTATTTAATTTGCAGTTCCTGTACCAATTTTCTTGGTAGCTATTAAATTTACTTTTTTGAACTTATATGAGCAACTTATACATATTTGAGCAAGAATAGCTGAAAAAAATTGCTTCAATTTCTTTTTTTTCTTTTTTATGTTTTTTGTAATGAGTACCAACATTTCATTACATCACAACCAGAAAAGAAGAGGTGAAATACCAATGATGGATTTAAACTAGGACCACTCAATTTAATTTTATCTATATTCCTGCAGCAAAGCCTACCTAGTACAGAATACAGCCAAGACTTGTAAAACATTTCTGACCTCTTCCTCAACCACAAAGGGTGAGCACCCAGATCCTGGTGCCAGTTTATCAGCCTAAAGACTGTCATAAGCCACCCATACTTTTCAGAAAAGAAAGACATTCCAGATATAAGAGATTGTCCAAATCCCTAAATTATACACAAGTGAATGTGTACAACTAAAAATGTATATGTTTGAAAAACATGGACAAACACACTTGAATCAATGGAGGAAATCCATAAAAAATGACTTTTTAAGTCATTTTTAAAAATAACTTTTTCAAAGAAGTCCAACCAAAATACATATGCATTAATACACTGGGGATTGGGGTGGCGGGACAACTCTTGCAACTGGATTCAAAATGAGATGAAGATGGAGGTGTGATTTCAAGAAAGATAACAAAATTGACAAATGTTTACATCCCTAGTTCAGAACAGATACCTGCAAAAGTGAACATATGGCTATTGCAATGAAGGTCCATGCCATTACGGTTCATCAAATGCTTACTGAATATATTTTATATATATATATATATATATATATATATATATATATATGTATATATGTATATGTATATGTATATATGTATATGTATATATGTATATATGTATATATATATATGGAGGTGGCTTAATTATGCATTATTTCTCTGCTCCCTGAAGATACACAAATAATCTTCACATAATGTAGATTTTATATGTACATATGTATATATGTATGTATGTACTACTGTGCATTGCTCAAATATTGTATACATGTATTACTGTACATTGCTCAAATATCCATCGCTCACTTAATTCTCCATGATTTGTTCATAAACAATCTGCCCATTTGAGATACTTATCTACACATGTGCAGTTTGAACAAGGGAAAAGGTTAAATAAAAATATTCAAAATAGCTTTAGAAATATCAATAATGAATGCAAATCAGGTGTCGTTACCCATTTTCCTTAAAACACTGGGATATATCCATGCTAAACCAAAGCAGCATAACACAAGAATGTAGCACTTTAAATATACACATACTTTGCACTGGTAAAAAGAAAAGTTAAGTTAAAAGATGGCAGCTTATCAGATTTTACAGGATGGCTAAACTTTTATCTTCTTATAGTCATGAAGCAAATAAAAAAAATTTATTGAACTAAAAACTATGTAAAAGTCACCCAGGAGCATTTATTTGTTTTTACATTGTATTCATCCCCCGTTCCCAATCTTTGTGCTATATTTAACACCACATAGAATATGACACCCTTTAAAATGTGATAACAGCACATTTTATAAGAAAGCCCTAAGGGTTGTACTAGTCAGTTGCATTAAAAATAACAATAAGTTGTGTGGCATTTTAAAAACTAGCATGTTTGTAATGGCACACCTTTTCATGACCTAACATCCACTTGTTGTATGTATGAAGTGCTATCCCGACCAAGTATCCATCCACTAAATGTTACACCTACCAACTGAGAATAACACTTCATAAAAAGTGTGTATCATCATGATTGCCTCAGTTTTCAAGTCAAGACTGTCTGTGTTAACAAATCGGTAGCGAGAATTATGCACTTTTTCACAGGAGAAACATAGCAGCATTTGTGGGATGACTCAAGCTTTGCAGAACCAGATATCAGACCCAACCTTTTTTGGGGGGTGGGATGAGCTTTAATCATGAGAGAATGAAAGCAGGCACTTTAATACTTGAAGGCACAGAATGTTGATTCAATGAGTCAGACAAAGAAGCCATGAAGAACAAAAGGTAGCTGTAGGCCCATGGCACTTCAAATATCACCTTTTATGCACATGAATTTTTTTCAGAAAGAATATGTACATATTTGCCCTTACATAGGAATGACAAAGATGTAATTGCTATCATTTGTATATCACGGCCTTTGCTGGTTGCTGGTTACAAATCTTCATTTCTTTATGTATTTGCATTGTTTGTGGTGTCACTTTATAACTAGATGTTTTCAGCTTTTACAAGAAGTTAAATTTACAGTATAGTATGAAAAGGGTACCCTCCCCTCACAAACAAAACAAAACAAGGTCCGTATCATCACTCTGCATTAAAATAACAATAGATGTGACTAGAACAGGAAAAGAAAATAAGGCTTCAGGTTAAAACATTGTGAAGCTGTAGTATAGGTTGAAATATTTGGGGAAATATAATGAGTTTGACTACATTGGAGTAGATGCCAATCTGACTTCCTGGAGCCACAAACTGGAAAGGCCCATCCATTTACCATCAATTGCATAGAGTACTAAAGAAGGACCTCAGATAGAAATCTCAGTAAACCTGTAGGTATAGAAGGTTATGCTTCAAGTTCTGAGTCCTCAAGACATTAAAAACTGAAAAGCCCTGAAAACTGGCAACAGTACTTTGACTGGACCTGGAAGGACACTGGGATCCAGTAAACAGAGCAGAGTACCAGCATCACATGTTCGTGTTGATCAGTTCCAGTTGGCATTCTGGCACCCACATTCTATTGCCTTGTATGTTTGTCATTGAACAGTAACATTATGTGCTTCTGAAGAATGGGGAATTACCGTTGGCCCTCCACATTTGCTAGGGTTAGGGGCACAGAGCCCTTGCAAATGTGGAAAAATCACAAATATCAAAGGGGTGAGTGTGTGTGGGAGGGGGGCCAAGGCATGGTGGGAACAGTGCGCACCCAGGGTCCAAACTCAGGTCAGGAAAAGGAGAGGGAAAGGAGGTCTGCATGGTATCCTTATACTTTCTCTCTCACACCCATCTCCTTCCTTTGTTGTGTTGGGTGGGCATCAGGAGAGGATCTGTATGCTGAGAAATTGGCCTGTGAGCTATCCTTACTTGGCTAGGCAACTGCTGCTGGTGAATGAGGAGGATCAGATAGGTTTTTAAAGGGCTGCATGGTCTGATTGGAGCTGTGAAGAGGGAAGGTTCCCCCAGAAAAAAAGGGCTTGAGACTGGGGAGGCAGAGGCTAGAGAAAGTTGCAAATATTCAAATCCATGAAAGTGAAACCTGCAAATGTGGAGGGCCAACTGCAATTCCAAAAAAGTTAATGGTCATGCTTTTCAGCATTTCACAGATGGAAACTGGGATATATGTGGCCAAGCAATATCAGAGTGTGGTCAAGATGGCAAATGTTATTAATAAGGAAGAATATATAAGCTAGGAGAAGCTAAACCAGTTCACCTTTGCCTTAAGCCTACTGGGAAGGGCAAGATTTTCGCCATCTTTCCTCTTTTTTCCTGCTAAGTTAATTGACTTCAAACTGCTTTCACTTTTGAATTTGCAGCAATGGAAGGAAGCTGCGGACAATGCAAGAAAGACGGAGAAGGATGCCATAACACATCTCTTAATCTTTAAAGTACTGAAGAAATTTTATAGGGTTCCCCAGAATGTTCCCCCCCTCCCCACAATTGAAGCAATTTCCCATATTATGTTTGCATGCCACAGGAATGCTTCTATGACTGAAAGTGTTTGCAAGCCACTTTCTCTAAGGAAGACTAGTAACCTTCTTAATGATGCTGAACAAAAAAAGAAAGAAAGAAAAGAAACTATGAGTGAATAGGTACAGAGGACATTGGTAGAGGAAATTAGATGTGTAAGTTAGCTTCTGTATTAAATTTCTGCTTTTGTACAGAAACTCATCTAAAAGCTGTTCAAAGAGGCGTGTTTTACCAGGGATACCCAACTGTATGTGGTTTTGCTGTAACATCTGCAATTTACAGAAGACATTTGAAAGGCTTTAATTGCAGGCAGCAATTTACAAGTCATCATTAGCATTTCATATTAACCAGACAGAAGAAAACTGAAAAAGGGTAAGGGGAATGGTGGGGAGCAGGGAGAAAAGCTCGAGTGGCATGTAGTTGTACAATGAACCTGAAACAGAAATAATTTATTTCTACATTATGTTTTTCTGGAAGCTGTGGATATGCTGAGAAGAAGAGTGAACATTAAGCCATCATTAGCACCTTTTGTGGGTACAGGATGGCTATGGCCATTTCCACACAATGGGATTGTCCCACTATGGGGACAGGTTGGTGGCTGTTGGCTGGTCATGCTTCTGCATGATATCATCACTGGGCTGCTGCCATCCTATCCCCATGTGTCACACTCATAGAGTATTCGCTAAATGGATTAAATCTGTTTAGCATGCTGATTAGGCAACGCTCCTGTACCTACCGGTCCTGCAGAAGGGCAGGAAATACAATGTTGACAGTTCCTTCCCCAGCATAGCCTGGAAAATGCCCAGCTGCTCTGCGAAAGGAAGAGGCATGGCCATTGCGCTCCCTTCCATGGGGAGCTGGTCCCATGTCAAAGGGAAGCATTTCTGTCATGCTCCCTTTCCTGCCAGGACTTTGATGGGATGACTCAAAAGAGCCCCGTCGTGTGGAAATGGCCTATGACTCCTCATGCACATTACAAGCATAGACCACAGTCCATTAATAAAAAAAAGAGTGAGGTTGGTTGCCTCATAAACAATATCACTCTACCACTCTGCCCATAGGGCATGTACAGATCACTCAACATCCTATTCGATGCAAATGCTGTTGGTGGATCTCCTCAAATGACATGGAACATTCAGCACACTGACTTACCCTCCAGTATTGAACAGATGAAAACTGTGACATTTATGGCCAAGCAACAAGATGGGAAAAGTTATTAATGAAGAAGAGCACACAAGCTAGGACAGACTGCCACAGTTTGCTTTTTGCCAGACCCTACTCAAAAGGGAAAGATTCTCCCTCTCTTCTCTTCTCCTCTCCACCCTCTGAGTTAATTGAGAGAAAACTATTTGTACACTTTGAATTCCATTTACAGGATAGGGCCTCCGGGTCCAGTGTTGGTAGCTAGCCAGTCTAGGAAGCCATCTGCTCAGAGGAGAAAGGATGTAGTTCACCAGACAGTCACTCCAGACAAAATAATCCACTTGAAATGGGAGAAGATGTGACTACAGCAAGCAGCTAAAATGTTGTGTGAGAGAAAGGGAAGAGGTAGGCATTGAGGCAAGGAGTGGGCAGTTTGAAGACCTTCCAGGTAGAGTCAGCAGCTGTCCAATGTGCAGCAGTGTTCTCCATGACAGCCTTGTCAGAAGCCAGATTGGTATACACACAACAAGATTACTATATTCACAGCAATCCCAACAAATGAAAACTGGCTAACAAAAGTAATGGACTTAGCTGAAAATGGACAAATTATCAATAGTGATAAAGAGAAAAATTGTTGGTGATTTTTTTTTAAAGACTGTGAACTTTTGATTGATTGTTTTTTTCAAGCAAAGGAGTGTAATATGTTAAATGTAGGTTTTAAAACTAGTACTTCTGAAAAATAAGCAGCTGAAGTATTTGAAATGGTGTTTATTAGAGATGAGATTTGAGAAGTTGCATTCTATAATCTGTGTTAGGAAAGGTGGAAGTCAAATATATTCTTTGTTATCTTTTCTTTTTTCTTTACTATCAATTTCTCTCCTATGTTTTGTTTGTTTGTTTGTTTGTTTGTGGTTTCCTTCCTTCCTTCCTTCCTTCTTTCTTTGTACTTTGATTCCTTATTGTACTGGAAAAAGTTTAATAAAATCTAACTTTTTAAAAAGGAAATCACAATAACAATGGAGAGCAATGAAGGAAAAAGTCATCCCTCAATGCATTTTGGAAGAAGTCTTCAAATGATCTCTAGAAGATTCAAATTGTTTTTGTTTACTATGCGAGGCTTACCTGACCTTATTTCTCTTCACAAGCACATATGGTTAGTTGTGAATAGAAAGTTGAACTGTTCTTTTTTTGTGGTATAGGAACCTATCACTGTACTGTTCATGTTATTTCTGCTTCTGGTACCAAATTTTATGTTAAAGAAGTAATGTCCTGGAACACTTCCACTTTGTTAAATGAAATATAACTTTACTTAATCTGAACCCAAGTGCTACAATTGAGAGTGACGAGCTCAAGGGATGGACCTGCCCATACAGCATCTTTGAATACGATAATACTATGTGTGTGGTTATATAATTTATGAATCTGGATGGGTATGTGGGAGGCAGACAACACGAATCCTGCGATTTTCTTTACCATCCTAAGAAGTCAATGGCTTGCTGAAATGAGTGTAGGAAATCCGGAAAATAAAACACTTCATTGCCTGAGAGGCACTCTTGTTGGGGATGATAGGAGTTTCAGCCCCACGGAAACGCAGTGGAAAAACCAGAGTTCAGCGAGCCAACGGCAGCAGCCTTATTCCCCAGTAAGGACACTCACACACAGAGGAGTTTCTTCCAAAACAGGAGGCACTTTATCTTGCAGCAAAGTTCCGTTATATACAAAGCATAGGACAGACAGACAAAAGCTTGCGCCAGGCACCAGGTTTGGTCAACAGACAAATACATACTGGCATTGCTTTGTTATATACATATCTACAACCAATCAGGTAGAGGTTTGCACACCTCCCTCTACCATCTGCACACGACCCCAGTTTCTTATGCAACCTTGCAATTACCCACAGCCGGGGCATGATGCAACATCTTTGCGGTGGGCTGATCATTTTCCCAGGGTTCCCTGCCTGGAATCCCTGACAACTCTGAGTGTTAATCCTGGTGGTTAATTCCACAGAACAACAACAAATACATATGAGAGTTTCCATGACTGCCTCTTGCAATGTAGAATCTTAGAATTATAGAATCATAGAGTAATAGAGTTGGAAGAGACCACAGGGGCCATCCATTCCAACCCCCAGCCATGCAGGAACACACATCAAAGCACTCCCAACAGGTAGCCATCCAGCCTCTGTTTAAAAACCTCCAAATAAAGAGACTCCACCACATTTCGAGGCAGCATATTCCACTGCCAGACAGCTCTGACCACCATGAAGTTCTTCCTGAGGTTCAGCTGGAATCTTTTTTCCTGTAGTTTGAATCCATTGCTCCTTGTCTTAATTTCTGAAGCAGTGGAAAACAAGACTTTTCCCTCTTCAACATGACATCTTTTCAGATATTTAAACATGGCTATTATGTCCCCTCTTAACCTTCTCTTCTGCAGACTAAACATACCCAGATCCCTAATCCATTCCTTATAGGGCATGGCTTCCAGAACTTCCACCATTTTGATCGCCCTCCTCTAGACATGTTCCAGTTGTCAATATCTTTCTTGAAATGAGGTGATGAAAGGTGTGAGAAGATAGGTAGGATATGTGTCTAGAAAACTAACTCACAGTATTATTTGTCTTGGGGCTTAAGTTTTTCTGCAATCTGAACTTAAAAAATTTAGGAGCAGTTGTATCTGTTTTCAATTTAGGGACAGGAATTGATTTAGCAGCAAAAGCAAGTAACAAACACTCCTTACCCATTTGAATGTAAAGTAATGTATGTGTTCCTGGATGAAGCCAGGTAATTACTTTGCTAAAACAACTGGGTCTCTTATAATAATCCACCAAAGTCAATGAGCATTCAGAACAATCCATGTCCACCCTCATGAATATCACTAATTAATAGATGAGTAAATTACTTGACCTTCATATTAGATTCAATCACTTAGTGGAGTAGCTGTTTTGTCAGAGACCTGTTTTCTCATCTTAGTATTAACAGATGTTAGCAGAAAGAAAATATTCTGTAGTGTTCACTGAAAGCAAAACTGCACTAATGGAAGCTAATGCCACACAACATTCAGGTGCTCCTGGGAGGGGAGGAGGAGTTTTCTGTCAATAAAACAGCTACTGTTGTAACCCGGGGGGGGGGGGGAGCTAGCTATATGAAATATAGAAATGAGAAATAAGCAGTTCTCTGCCCTTCATACTAATATGATAATACTTTGATTTCCCAGAGAGAAAACCTAATGCAATCCAAAGCTCATATCATATAAGCTAACATTTTGGTATATTAGATTCTTAATATAAAACTCTGTTATTTTTTCTGCTTGCATTTAGAAAGCCATCCTTTGTGTTTTTTTGTGACTAAAACATGTTTAATATCTACATATTGCATATAACAAATGGGCAGATTGTTTATGACCATGTCATTATTTCTGCCTCTTGCCATTTTCAAACAATAGCTGTCTTTTGGCAGTTTTTAAAAATTAACTCATTCTGTGACATTGCCTTCTCAGATTTCTACTGTGACCATCTGAATAAGGAGCAAGCCCTTGCATATTAAACTGTGGAGGTATTGCATAGCTATAGCCCTATGCAGGAGTTTAGTTCCAATGCATGAAAGGGTTAACAGCTGAATTCCTCACTCATGGCACTGTGTGTGATGGCTGCACCTTTCGTCTACTTGTGTGACCTGCATCCATCAGAAAAGGGTGAACCTTCCAAGTACACAAGGTTTCCAACTGGGACAGGAATTCTGACTAACTAGGGCACTCTTGATTGGGTGTGGCTAGTTGAGGTGCTCCAACAGTAAATATATTAAATCAATAGGAGTGTGAAAAGTCAACACTTCTGTACATTTCATTGATTTAGTTGGTCCACTTTAGTTGGGACTAACAATTGCGTTTAGGCCTTCATTGGTACCATGGGTACCAAAATCCTTCTTGTTTATATTTTCATGAACTATATTCTGTTCATATGTTTGACATGTTCTTACTCTGTCTATGTTCTATTCTTGTGTTTAATATGTCCTTAAAATTGTAGATGGTAAGTTTTACTTTGACACATAACAAACAGAAATCCTTTATGAAGAAATTGTCAAAAAATAGGACTAATCATAATATTACTTTTCAAGAGGGACATATGGGAACACAGACTCCATATTACAACTATATAGGAATATAAATCTTTGTGAGAATAAGGAATTTCAAAGGGTTTCACAGTACTGGGGGAGTTTATGAGAGTTTGCACACATTTATTGAGATTTTTCACACTTGGAGACCTTTTTTTAAAAAAAAATTGTTCAAAAAGATTTGTACATGGAAAATACAACATTTTTGCATAGGAAAAATGTTTTTGCATGGAATTAACTGGAGACGATTGTGGAAAACTTTGTTTTTTTTTTTAAATCTCAAAGTGTGAAAACTCATACATGAGTTCACTTTTTTCTGACAAGCCTCTTGATTTATCCAGACATATTTTCTTTTCTCTCTTTTTTTAAAAAGAACTATACTGCTAACAGATCTGCTTACATATTGAACACTACATGTTAGTGGAATATGGACTGCAACTACCATCAACTCTAGCCAATGATAAGGGATTATGGGAACAGCAGTTCAATGACATCTCTTGGGCCACAAGTTGTCCTCCCTAATCTAGAATGAAGAAATTATACTAGAATAGCAACTAAAACATAATTACAGGATGTTGCTGTAAATATATTAACTCATGGCATCATTCAATGCTTAAATGTACAGCTACATATTTTTTTAAAACCAAGATGTCCAATATATGCTGAAATCATCTTAGAAACATATAAACATCAATTTTCCTAGGGTCAAGGAACACATATGCCAATAGTAGTACAAAAAAATGTTTTGAAGGGGCATTCCTAATTAACCTTCAGTGTTTTCATGACATCTCTTTAACCTAAATATAGACGTCATTAATCCAATGGAAAACTAATTTGGGTTAAGAAAAGCTGTAATGACTTTTTTTCCATATTGAATTATTGACTCACTGCTTTCATTAAGGAGAATGAAGAAAAGGAAATCATATGGCTTTCTTATTCATCTTATTATTCTCATGTGAATATGTTTTTAAGTTTTTCTTATTTATAATACAGCATTTTAGAAGGAGACTTGGACATTGATTACAGCTGTGTAGAATCGTTAGTCTGTGCTATTAGGTTTGGGAGGGGGAGTCTTACATCTAATGGAGAAAAAGGTCAACATGGGAGCTGTGAGATATAACTGAAGAAAATAGAGGAAGTTTCAGATCATGAAGTATTCCATTAGATGTTTGTAGCTCCACTTTAGGTCCAAACAACACATTATACACAAGTATGTGGAAGAATAGCCTGAAGGAAAAGACAGAGCTCAGAGGGGCACTTATTGCTTTGTCTGTCTGTCATTTCCTTTTTTCCACAGCTACCTTTCCCCCCATGGAGTCTTAAAGGCAGGGAAACAAGTGGGTAGTTGTGAAAAAGTTCACTACCACAGCAGTAGCACATATAAAGTTGATTCCCAAAGGGATGTGTAAGAAATTCATAGGGTTCATCATCAGAAATAAACTTACTCCTCCTTTGAATCCAACATGGACTGAAGCACAATTTCCAGTAGAAATCTGTGTGTTTACAAGCTTGCAATATGATTTGCACACAAAAATATGTTTGAAAATGCTGTATATTTGGGGGGGAAAAAACACTTCATGAAGGAATGTGCATGTTTGAAAAACTCCAAGTAGTATAGAACATGGCAGATAATCTTCAGTATCCCAAAGTATAACCAATGCATTTTGAGTACAACTTATGGTGCATATTAACTTTTTACTTCTATGCTTTAGGTCTTTTGTACCTGATGGATAACCTCTTCATTTTAGTTTACTTTAAAAATTCATATCACTTTTCAAACCAAATATGGACTCTGAAAAAAAATTTCTCTAGGAAACAGCAATCTCCTTTAATATTGTTCTCTCTCAACAGCACTATTCCGTTACCAGGCCCTTACCCAGCTAGCATCTAGTTGCCCAAGTTCAGACCCTGAGTATCTTCAACAAAATATACAAGCAGTTTTTAAATTCAGCAAATTATTACAAGAAATATTTGTTTTAGAGAAGAACTATTAGATTAGCTAAAAACAGAGATGACAGCCATGTTCTCCCAAGTCAAACTTGGAAAAGAAATGTTGGTAAATGTTCGACTCTGAGACTGAAATATCTAATGGCACCAGATCCCATCTGATCTTGGAAGCTGAACAGGATCAGCCTGTGTTAGTATTTGGATGGGAAACTGCCAAGGAATTCCAGATGCTGTGGGATATATTTCAGAGGAAGGAACTGGCAAAACCACCTCTGAGTATTTTTTGCCTTAGAAAGCCCCATGAAAATCATGAGGTCATCATAACTCAACAGGCAACTTGTTGGCACATATACACACAGAAATGTTCAGCTCAAAGGAAAAACATAACTTACAAGCATCAAAATTCTTCTCAGGCTGAGTAAAATACAAGCTAAAGAAGAACTGGTGGGTTCCCTGGCTTACAAATATTTTGCAAGGCCAGGACAAGCTGGACAAAGCCTTTGCTGGCCAGTAAGCTCATGAGTCAAACTACAAGTTAAGGGAGATGCATTTTCCTATGGTTAATTCAGTTTTCAAAAAGCCAGAATTGTTTAATGATTTGTACATTGGACTATGACTCTGGAGACCAGAGGTCAAATCCCTACTTGGCCATGGAATCCCACTGAGTGACCTTGGGCAAGTTACTTTCTCAGCCTCAGAGGAAAGCAAAGACAAAATCTCCTGAGACTAAATCTTGCTGAGCAAACACTGTGATAGGTTTACCTTAGGGTCACCATAAGCCAGAAGTAACTTAAAGACACACAACAACAATTTGTTTTCTTTCCCAAATGGGGTTTCCGTAGAGATAAATATCTCAAAATCGGATTTCTGGATTAAGCCTGTGTCTAGGTTTAATTCAGGTCTTTATCTTCCAAAGACCAATTATAAAATAAAACAAGCTAAATGCAACACAAGGAAGTGAGCAATATCACATGTCACGACAAGCAGGCATCTTTCACCATGTGAAGGATCACTTCTTCTAGAAGTGTGCTAAAGTTATAATCTAGTTGGACCAATTGCTTTGGTTGCCAAAGATCACCACACTTAAAATGAGCCTTAAATTTTGAAAAGCAGCTGTGCCATCTCCACTGCACTACATAAGGTCAATTTAAAGGGAGGGAACCTAATCCAAAATTGGAGGGGAAACCTATCTCAGAAAAAGCCTTCAGCATGAACATGTGTTCAGAGAACTCATGGAAATTTGGTGTTATTTCATAGCCTACATAATACAATTTTGCAAAAAGCTGAAAAGGGTGGACCAATCATTACATGCATATTGTTGTTCTTGAATTTTCCTTAACCAGGGTGCTGTTCAACATATTAAAAATAAGACAAAATACAAACAATGATATACAGTCAACATATAATAAATCTTTATTAATGCCTCTGGATTATTAATTTTTTCTTGTTGCATGTAGTACTTTTTGAAAATTTTAGGTTTGCTCATTCTAGGAAATCCTGGCCTTTTTTTTCTTTTTCTTTTTACAATAGCCATTTTTATAACAGCTTAGGGAGAAAGTAAACACTAGAAGATCTCTTTCGTGTGATTAAATCAGTGTCTGCTTTATCTTTTTTAACTGAGATACTGCTGAACGACAGACGAGTGTGGCCAAAAGGTTTCCAAAGTTGCAAATAAAAACATTTAACACTTTTTTGCACAAGAGCATCAACATTATGTCCTCCAGAACCTGTTGTTGCTATAAGCCTGAGAAATACCCTACAACTATTTGCAGTAAATAAGGTGGAGGGGCTAAAAGCAGAGCTAAAATCAGCATTCTGAATGAAAGTTTTAGCATTAAAAGGAAGACGTGTAAACTGAGATCTTGTATACTTGACACAAGAGAAGTTGTACTATTAAGCACTCTAAAGGCTAGCGCTTAACGCACACAGTCTATGCAGTTTCCAGGAATAGTTTTAAAGCTATTGAAACATCCGATGGAATGCAGTGTTATTAAATACCAAATTCCTAGAGCGTGTTGGTTTTCGAAGGGAGGGTGAATGCGTGCATTTGACAAAGGGATAGATAAGTCTGTGTTTCTACCTGGGAAGAGATTGCTTGTTGTTATTGTTGTTATTTTACGATTGCTAAAAGCAACGTGTTCTCAAATAAGAACTGTGTCTTGTCAAGAGACCCAGTCGAAACCAGCATCCACTACTTAAAAAAAATAAAGATGCTACCTTGCAAAGGAACATTTGAGTTTCAAATATCCTTTTATTGACCATACAGCATCACTAGTCTTGGGAAAGCAGATTCATTTCTATCTCACAATTATGAACACATGTTGGTGGTAATACTCAATAGCTGTAATTTCTAATCTTTTAAATATGTTAGGAACATGTTTTCATTCACGTATTTTGAACGCTTTGCACTATATCTTTTAGCTGACCAGGTAGAAAGCAGGAGAACTCTTCTTTTAATAAATGAGGAAACTAAGGGAAAATAAAGGCTAACAAGGAATTTCTACAACTACAGTTTTTTAAAAAAAACATAATTGGTGTTGCACCTCTCATTCCTTCTCCTACACAACCATTCAGAATGAGAACTTTTGCACTTGGTCACAAGAAATATTAATAAAATAGTCAAGTCTTGTTGGATGCATGAGTAACACCTAAAGTTAAAGAAGCAATCCGAGAGATAATTTGGGCTTGGAGTCTATAAGCAGTTAGTCATGTGCATGTAGAACTATATACCTAAGCAGATACATATAGATGTCACTGTCAGGCAGCAGCTAAGCAGACACAGAGGCAGAAGCTGAGTTTATGGCTTTAGTAATAAATAAATCAAGAGGTTACATCACCAAAACAAACATCCAAGTCCCAGGGGCAGCAAACTCAAACAGCAAGGTTTAGCCTGGAACAGAAAACCCATGGCACAGGATGCAAATTCCCAGTTGGAAGACAGTTGTTGCCCCATGCCCAACTCCAACAGTGTCTGTCTTAAATACACAGTCTTTAGCCCAGCTGGGGCTGATCAAATGTCTGTTGGCCCAGCTCACAGCTGGAGCCCCTCAAGACTGCAGGGCTGATTCATCAGATGCTTCTCCCACAACTGCTGAGACCTCCAAACCGCCCCCTTCTCCAGCCGCCTCTGGAGGAATGTGGGGGGAGGGTCTGCTGCAAACTCCGGGCTGGAGTCAGAAACACCAGACTCTGTCGAGTCAGAAGCACTAGCCTCTGCCTCTGGAGCACAAACATCTGCTGCAGGTACTGGCTCGGGATCCGTGCCCGGGACACCTGTGGGGTTGCTGGTAGACTGCTCCCTAGACTCTGAAGGAGCCCCCTCTCCCGAAGGCCCCTCCAAGGGATCCTCCCCCGGCTGGGAGTCCAAGGCTAAATCAGAGTCCAAGTCTGAATTGGCAGCACGCTCAGCCTGGCTCATGACATCACCCTTGGATGTAAAAAGAAGTCACAAATCCAGTGGATAGTTACAGCTTGGGCTTCATGCATCTAAAAAGTCAAATCGCTTAACATTTTTAGAATGCCTTTCATAACCAAATAACTGCTGGTTTTACCGAGCCTTCACTTTGTGGTGTCAGTAATCTAGCTGTTGGTAGGTCCAAACAGTGGGAACGTTTGAATGGGGATTTTAAAGAGGAAATATCTTGCTCACAATAATCTTAGAGTTCTTGAAGTCTGCAGCAGGGTGGGGTAACATGCAACCTGGGGATATATGCAGCCCCATACCACAGTTTTTGTACTCCAGGGTTGGGAAAAAATGCAATTTTTTTGATGGATTATAGAGGACAATTTTGCTTTTTCATTGGTTGTGTGTGGTCCACATACTTTCTTGATACACATGTTTCCAAAGAGGTATGGGAAGAAACCATGGAACATTCCATGAGATGTGGGAAGAGATATGAGAAGGAACTATGGAATATTCCCATGGGGCTATCAGAAAGTATTGCAGTTGCCCTTGTTTACTATATAAACAAAGAAATTTGCTTGACAGACTCCATTGGACGGAATACAGTGGTCCTTGTATGATTTTTTTTTGCATGGTATACAAAACACACAAGAACAGATCATATAAACATATGTCACCATGCTCTCCAAAATACAAATTCATATAGAAATTAGATATTGTATAGTCATCCATTTTTTGCCACTTACAAGCCTGTTCAGCTATGCTCCTACAAATATGGGCTGTAATATGATCAGGTTCTTGCATGGATATGCATCACATGCATTTCTCAACCGCTCATATTGTCATATACTTGACAACCAGTAGTTGCACATGAATAGTTCAAAAACACTACCTTTAAGATGATGACAAACCAAATAAAAGTATCATCTATGCTTTATATCTGTTGACGGGCTCCTTTGGACATACAAGTTATCATTTTGCACTGTGGTAATCATGTGCATATATCCATCAGTCAGTGGTTGGACTCCTTAAATCCCATTGCAATAAAAGGAATGAAAATATCTCTTCATCCATTTCTCTTGAGTCTATAATACAATAGGAAATCTAAATTAGCTTCACTTACTGTACCTTTGATTTTGTAGTCAAAGAAAGCAGCAATATTTCTGGTTTTAGAAGGACTATATGTCAGAGAAACAAGGTGAGGTAGAGTACCAAGAAAAGAGACAGATGCGTCACAAACCAATCAAAGACAGACTTTGGACAAACAAAGAAGCTAAAGGAATATTAGGCATATTTCCAATGGGAAAGCCAAAAGGCAAAGTATCTGAGCTATAATATAGCTGTCATCCATTCTTTATTGCAATGTTGGAGATGCTGAAAAGGGAGATCTGGCTTTTTGAACACCTTTAATAGGCTTCCTCAGAGTTTTAATTAGTAAGAGATCCAAGCAGTAGCTGACAGCTGGCAGAATCTCCTGTCTCGAGTTAAAGTCAAACTAATTAAGATTCTAGAAGGAAAACATATTCCTTCCAGCACCCTTAATCAGTCAGCTTTGGTTGGAAAAGCAATATGGAACCTTTTCCTTTGACAACTTCATAACCTTGGAAATGGGGAACTTCCATGTAAAAATGAATGAGTTTCTTAAAAAGGATCTCTGGAGCACCCCCAATGTTATGTATTTTAGGGATGGGTGAACCCACTTCTAATCCAGACATAGCAGCTTGTATTCTCACATATTGAATTATTTCATGGGCCATTCCCAGGACTCATATCATTGACTTTCCTTGACATGCTTGCAAAACAGACTCTGGACTGGAAGTTATAGTTCTTTTTAGAGAGAATTTAGACAGAATTTGGGGCAGGTATACCCAGACAGAGGAATCCTGAAGTCCACCAGTGGACTGCCATACCAACCTCCTTTTGCCAGTATAGTAAATGGTGAGGAATGCTAGGTGTTGCAGTCCAATACCATATGGAAGATCATAGGTTTACTGCCCTGGTTCATGAGAATCTCCATGGCTTCCTAAAGATTCTGTCTGACCTTTTCTGTGGTCTCTGCTTTCTTTTTAAATTCAGCAAATTCAGTTGTATTAGGCCCAGATATGTCTTGATATTCTTACAGGTACATGCTGCAATGTGTGCTTTGCAGTCAAAATTTACTGCATAGCTGGGCATTTGTATTTAATGGGGCATATAGAGATTGTGTTAATTTCTTACTGGTGAAATTACCTTGACTCATATATGTTAAAAAGCTCTTTATTCCCATCCACACCCCAATACTTTCTTTCTTCTCTTCTCCACCCCTACTTTGTTCCTCTTTACTCTTTTCCCTCACCCACAATTTTCTCTCCCCAGTAATATTTTTGGCCTGTATCAGCTTTACTTGGATTATAGTCCCCTTTGTCCACCTCACCTCAGCACTGTTTTTATTCCCTCTTTCCCAGCTTTCTTTCTTCCTCACTTTCTTCAACCCTGGTGTTCATTCAGCCTTTCTCCTCAGTCACCACCCTACTCTGACTACAAGTACCTCCCTCCAGGTTGCTGTATTTTATTTCTCCAAATCCAGGTACCCATATTTGCACATTATACAAATTATTTGTTCATTGGTTAATTTATGGGGCACGTTATAAAAAGTTTCACCAGTGTTTGTACATAACATTAGTTTCCCATTCAGAATAATTCCTTTCAAAGTGGCTTTATAGATAGAAAACATGCACACAACTGAAACTGAATCCAGACAAGACATAGTTGCTTACTGTCAAGGGTCCTAATCTGGGTTTGGAGGGGTATCAAGCAGTCCTGGACAGGTTTACACTCCCCTGAAAGACTGTGTTCAAAGCATGGGAGTGCTTTTGGATCCATTGCTCCAAATGACAACTCACATAGATGCAAGTCCTAGTAATGCTTACTATCAGCTTCAGCTGAGATGCCAGCTGTGCCCCTTCCTAGAGCTGGAGGACCTAAGGATGGTAGTGCATATGCTGGCAACCTTAAAATTGGACTTTAGCAACGTGCTGTACATTGGACTACTCTGTACCAAGTTCGGAAATGCTAGTTGGTTCAAAACATGGAAGTCAGATTGCTTACTGGTACATCTAAGAGTAAGCATATCACAGCAATATTAAAGTCATTTCCCTGGCTGCCAATTACCGTATTTGCCAGCATATAAAATGCACCCCACTTTTCACGGGTTATTTTTCAGGAAAAAAATTTTTTTAGTTCTCTGGTGACCAAAATGCACAGGAAAGGAGGGGAATGAAAAGAGTGCTGCATCACCACCTCTCCCTTCCTGTTTTGTTTGGGCAGAAACTCCCAGCAGAGACAAAATGCACAGGAGAGGAGAGGACAGTAAGGAGAAACTGTAGAAACATCTATCTATATTCCTATAAATCAGGGTTTCCACTACCCCCTCCCTTCCTGTTTTGCCTGGGCAGGAAGGACTCCATTCACTCCCCCTCCCTTCCCTATGTTATTAGTGTTACCATATTTGCTGGTGTATAAGACACACCCCATTTTCAGAGGGTATTTTTTAGGAAAAAAGTATGTCTTATATACCAGCAAATATGGTAGTTTCAGGGAAAAGCACAAAATGTTGGTTATTACCTTTAAAAGCTTACATGATTTGGGTCCAGGTTACCTACAGGATAACTTTCTCCTGTATAATCTGCCCTGCACATACTCAGGTCTTTTGGGGGACATTTGCTTCAACTAGCCAGAACTAGACTGGCAATGTTTTTTCTTCAGCTGCCCCTGGACTGTAGAATGATCTACTGGAAGAGATTCAACAACTGAATACAATGTCTGAATTTAAAATAGCATTAAAGACCAATGTCTTCTTGCAGGCCTATGCAGATGATTTTAAATTGGGAATTTTAACAATGAATGAATTTTAACAATGAATTTTAAATATGGATTAACTAGAGGTTTTTAGGTATTATTATTATTTGTTGTTGTAAGCTGATATTATGCAATTTAAATATTGTTTTCAATTGATGTTCTGCTTTTAACTGATATATGTTACATATCAATCTATCATTGTCTTCTGCCTTGATCCATGGGGAAAGGCAGGTAAGAATTATCACCACTATCGTCATATACATATGCTTTGGAATGGGATATGGGAATAAACATTACTTTTTCAAACAAATAGGTAAACACATGAATACCTAGATCTGTAAACATGCAGACTTGAAATTATTTATTTATAGCAGTTATACCCCATCCTGTGGTGCAAATCAAAACAAAAAACAGCTCCCAGAACACCTGACATATATTTAATTTGACAGTCCCTGCCTCCAGGCTTACAGTATAAATAAGGAAAGAGTATGCAAGGAAAGGGAGGAAGGAGAAAGGCGGGGGGGGGGAGGGTTCAGTAGCTATGATCTAGAAGGATGGAGAAGTCCCTGAAAGCTTTCATCTCCCTCTATGGCCAGAGACCTCAGAAGTGTTGCTGAGGTGGGTGGGTGGGTGGGTGGGTGGGTGGGGGTCATTTTGTATTTTGTTTACTTGCATGTATTTTTGTGCAAAACAGTAAAAAACAGAATTCAGTGACAATGATGACCAGGTAAAGCAGCTAACAATATGACCACAAATACAAAATGACAAAATATTATATGAAACGCTAGAAAATTGTTTTACGCGTAAAACCAATGTATCGAGGAAAGGGGGAAAAATGGAAGATCCTATTAAGTGAATGCAAAAGAAGGCTGTCAACTTGAACACTTCTGATTGGTAGTTCCTGAATTACACAGAAGCTTTGGTGGTCTTGATCCCTTGTGATTGATCATTTTAAGGTGCGCTAAATGTGCTAAGACTCAGTGGGAAGTGTATATAATGTGATTGCACCATGTTAACAAAGCAAATATGGTGGTGCAAACAGAATTGCTGCGGAACAGACAGGATCTCATAGGCTGGACTGATTTTCTGCAAGAAATTCATAGTCTGTTGTCAAGGTAGTGGATTCCCCAGCAGAACAGCACTTGGAGGTTTCACACATCTCTTTCATCTGAAGCCTAGAGGGCTTGTTGAAGCAAACTTGTATAAGGAAGCATAAGGAATCAGTAAGAAGGGGGCAGAATGTGTTTTGCATATAAATCTCACTACCAGCATGATCCTTCGTATGTTGACTCAGAAGTGACTCCCACTAAGATAAATGCTACCTACTGTGAAGTACATGTGTGTAGAATTATAATATAAGGTTTCTATTTACTTTTATGAGAGATATGAAGGTAATTTATTAAGTTGCTTCACCAGTTACTCTGGAAAGTATCTCCGCTCCCTACCATACATCTGCAAAGTACTGTTCATAATCACTGTACCAAGTATTTAAAGTAATAATGCAATACTGGGGCTTGGTAGGCTGGGCTGAGTTCACTTTGGTTCACTATGTATAGAACTTTGACAAGTTGCTATCATGCATTTCCTTCTGCCCAAAAACACATTACATGCTTGTATCTGTCCACCAGCTATGAGAATGTCAGCAACAGGCTTAATATCAATCAAGGAAGGATAAGGTTTGTGGTCTGAATGAGATCAAATTAAAATGGAGATGACAATGCCTGCTGTCACTTTGAATTCAAACAACAAAAACAAAACAAAACAAAAACAAAAACAATTCAGGGAATCTGGCCTGCAAGAGATTTATTGCTGCCCTAACTGGGAGTCCCCAGCTGCCCTGATTAAGGGAACATGAAAAGGACAGAGTCAGAAGAATGTATAAACAGAAGACTTGTTCTTATATCCCCAGCCCATAGTACTAACCTCTTTAATTACTCTAGAATGAGAGACATAAAAGCTGGACCTGTCATGGATACATCTGTGTATTCTAACTAATATTCCGACATCTATTTTTCATCTCTGCAATGGATGCTAGGCTTGAGCTCTGGGACATATTAAGCCCACTGCCTGAAAAGAGGGGTATGGAAACCACTTTTATAGCAATAAAGCTATTTTGCAAGACCTGTTTGGCATTTACTTAGGGCTGAATAGGAAGTATTTTAAAAAAAGGAAAGAAAATTAGGTTCAATAATGGAAGATGCTATAGAAAATCCATCAGAGAAACACCAGTGATTAATAAAATGGCATTTCCCTCATCTCCACCCAATTTATCCTTGAGATGAAAATCTTGGATAACAAATTTATATTCAACTCATTCAATTAACCTATGAAATGAGTCCCCTTTTGATGTCTGAAATAGTAGCCTGAGGCTCTATTTTGCAAGTTGCCAAACTCCAAGAAATATCTGTGCATAGCACAGACTGTGGACTTTGCTGAGAAAGACCAATCAGTACAGTCCTTTTCCGGCCCTCTTAGATTCGTTTCATACATCCCTCAAAGCAACCTGAATGCAGCCAAAGAAGAGGAATGTGAGCAGGGTTTGGTTGTGCTGTCAAGTAGTCATAAAACTAATTGATCCTAGCACCAGCAACTTTTCCTTTCCAAAAATTCTGGTATCAAAGAAGAGTAGAGGGAGAACAGGTCCATCTTGTTGGACAGGGAAGGAAGTGTGAGAGCACTCCTCCCAGTTCACATGCTGTGCTATCATGTTGTTCTTCCACTCTAATGCCAAAAAGCCTCGTGAAAATGAGATAGATTTCTTCATATCCCCACCCAAAAGTGGTGGTTCAGCTAGTCAGTTCTGTGTTTGTTTTGCTGGTTGATTCACAACTTTCTTCAACTACAAATGCACACTGAATTTTTCAATGAGATCTGAAAGGACAGTGCACAATTACTGACATACTCTTAGAAACACTATGGTATTATATTGCAAACCTGTTTTCCTCTACTTTCTGTTTAAACCAGATGAAATCCTCCTCACTCCCTGTACATGTACATGCAAGGCAGACATAACAAGGAACATCTTCTGTTGAGATTGCTAGTCCAGCAAGCTAGTGAAATTCTAAACGAGTGGATATGCTACGGGTGGTTCTACTGTTGGGTCCGCTGAAGAATATTCAGAAAATTAGGTACTACCACCCAAAGACCTTGAATTCTGGGATCTTCTGGAGCTCAGTGGCCCATTTCTGCTAAAAAGTGATGGTACTTTCACAGTCCTGGGTGGTAAATAGCCTTCTGATAGCATATACAAAGGCCATAAGGGTTGCTGAATAATGAGGATTATCTAGAGTCTAAGCCCATTCCAGTCTGGTTTAGGCAAGTTCTGAGCACTGAAAATGATTAGTTATCTATGGCAGTAATGTAATAGAAAGAAAATATTTCTATTTGTAATCTGGGACTCTCAGCTGCTTTTGATACCATAAAGCACGGCATCTTTCTGGACTGCCTAAATACATTTTGGGCTGTTTTATGGTGTACTCAGAACTTTTTGGAGAGCACATTCCCAAAGGAACACCTGGAAGACTCATGCTTTAGTCTATGATGACCCAGAGGTTTTAGTCTTGCTGCCTATACTATTTCATATGGCTAAATTATGGGGGTAGATGACCTGGAGATTTGGAGACTGTTGCTACAAGCATGCAGAATGCATATAATTCTTTTGCTCCTTTTCTGCCTAAGCTGGATAAGTCTGCAATTAGTTGTGGGCTGGTGAATCAACAAACTGAAGCTTAAATAAGAGAAATCTGAAGTATTCCTGGGTGAATAGATCAGCTGACTCAAGGTTAGGGGCCAGCCTATTTTGAATTATGTAGCATTCCTCTTGGAAACAATAGGTTTCTAGTCTAGCTGTTATTCCTAGATATGGTAGTAACAGTACCCAAAATTCCCATTAAAGGAAAGATGAATATGGTTATGGTTATGCACACTTTTGTTACCTTGTCACTGGACTTTAGTAATCCATGTGACATAAGACTGCATTTGAAGCCTATGATTAGTTTGAAATGCAGTTAGTCAATTTAGGGACCGTGCAACTCCAATCGTGTATCAGCTATGCTAGTTCATGTCCGGGGGGAAAAAAAGGAAGGGGGAAGGGAAAAAACAGTGCACTCTTTATCACCAATGACTAGAGTTATAGTAATCTAATTACTGCTATAAATCTGTATCAGGGGAGGTTTTACAATCCAAGGGCCAGGATAGGGCTGGACAAAATGCAGCCTCTGAGCTTTATGTGAACTTTAACTAGCCCCAGAATGTCCATAAACAAGGAAACATAGAGTCATTTTGCAACATTTTTTGCCCTTTTTAAAAAGGGACTTTAAAAGAAAAACCAGGAAGTGACTGAGAAGTGACTTATAAGCCACTTCCTGTTCTACACAATGCTCCTCATGCACCTTAAATGGCATGAAGAGGAGGACAAAAATAGCTAGAAGATGCCCCAAAAGGCTATTTGGTGAAAAAATCATTTTGGGGGTAAGCAGCAAACCTCCAATGGTTCTGGGGCAGGGGTCGATGTGGGCCCTTTCCTCTTATAATTGCTTGCCCTTGTATAGGCAATCTTTCTTTCCTTTTGAAAGACAACCTGTTTAATTTGTTATTTTGTTTTCATGATTTTTGACTGCTATTAAATAGTTATTTCCTTGCAAAATTGTTTTTGTAGTATCACTTCTGTTTATATAGGTGGCTGTATCATTTTTTCCTGCTTCATGTCTAAAACACTGTAAGCCACCCTGTGTGGGTTATTTCTGAAAAATAAATAAGGTCCTTCTGTTCATCCACTCTACTGAGTCAATGGACAGAAGGACTACTATCAGTGCTAAAAGATCACTGTGCTCTGTTGTCCTCCAGAAGCTTCTTCTGTTCTGTCAAACCTCAATTCTTTATATGCATTTAAAAAGAAAAACCCTGCCATACACAAAAGTGCCAGTTTAGAATCTCTTCCCTTCAGTAACCATTGGTTTCAAGTATTTTTTCCTTCTGCCCAGTGTGAGTAGTACAAAGACATCAGAAACTCAAGATGGGCAAGTGTGGCAGGTCCAGGACCCAATTTTATGCCATTGGTGCTGCAAAAAATGACATCTTGAAGCCCACTTCTGGTTTGGAAGAATAAGCAAGGGAGCCCTGCAATCTTTTCAAAGGTAAATTAACACTCAATCATTCTTGTTTATTTGTTTGTCTGCCTGCCTGCCTGCCCTCCCTCCTCCCTGCCTCCCACCCTTATTCCTTATTCTTTTTTTTTTCTCAGAAAAAGAGATCCCATTAAATAAAAAACAACTGTAAAGCCTGCATGTGGCCTCAGGGCCAAAGTTTTCTTACTTCTGTCCCATGTGAACAAAGAACTGGGGATACATAATTGCAAATAAAGAAACATCTGTTTGTAGGTCTTCAACCACAACCCAGTGGCCATAATGGTTACATTTCATTTTGACTCTAGTCCACAAGTTGTCTTTTTCTCTTATGCTCTTAAGAGGTACCTGCCTGTTTTTCAAGTCAGCTAATTTCAGCCCTGCCTTTTCCAGTTCTCTTCAATTTGCAACCTGCCCTTCCCTGTCCGCTCCAGTTTACATCTTACTTCTTTGCCTCTCCATCACACATTTTTTTCTCTTTCAGGAGTTCGCAGCCAATGATTTATTTCCGCTACTGAAACACAGAGTTTGATGTGAGCTCTTATGGCTGCTACAGTATTTCCGCTGCTGGATGCTGCAGGAAAAAGGGACATTACCAGAAAAAAAAGAAAAGAAAATCCTCTTTCATTCCAATCCTCTGTTCTGTTTCCATAAATTGGTCAGAACTTTCAATGCCATTTCTCTAAGCTCACCATTTGCTACAGTATGTTCCAGAAATGTTTATGGTATTCTTTCTCATCATCCCTTTTCTCCCCTCTGTTACTCTTTACCATTGTCTAGTGTGTTTTATCCCCCTAGAGCTGTGTACAAATCACCTCTCAAAATGTTCCACCTTATTGTCGGCAGAGAAATTGAAAAGACTATTTCATCCAATTTCTCCAAGGAAAAGGAAATTCTTTAACAGTCCATCAGGGGTAGGGCTTCGCCTTAACAGTAGCAACAATACAACTGCCACTGTAAATTGCAGTAGCGGCAGAAGCAGCCATGTTAGCAACTTGATCACTGTTCTGACTTAGCAGCCTTCCAGGTGGAAAATGGCAACTGAAACAACAGCAACAACAAATATGATAGAAAATATTCAGAAACAATTCTGCAAATTCATTTTCTTTTTGTAGGAGATTAATAAAGGTTGTTTTAGTTTTGTTTTTTAACAAAAGGGTATTCAAAAAAAAAAAGAAATCGGAAATTTGGGGTTGGCTGTAGTTTTTTTTTACTATGATTGGTAACAGTTACTTTCCAATTTCTTACACAATGGCTTGTATTTCACTGCTGAGAACACTGCTATTTTTGTTAAAACAGTGATAGCAATAATATTTCAAAAGCTGCCTAGCATCTAACACTTTACGAAGTCTTTGCTTCGCACAAAAGCCAAGAATGTTCTTCTAGGACATGCTTCTTACTTGGAGTGTGAAAAGTCCTGAGTTCTTTCCTTGAAAACACTCAAAAGTAGTAACTCAAATTCTTACAAGCATGCTTAACAAATCAGTCTATGCTCATACAGTGTTACAGTTGTCTGTCCTAAAAGATCACTCCCAACAGATCCTTCCTGAAAAGTTCAGACATTCTCAAAGGATTATTTCATAATGTACAGAACAGGTCTGAGCTGATTTTACATTCTCTGATAGTTTCAAAAATAATATTTCAGTATATGGACCTGCTTGTTCATTGGCTTTGAGCAACCACTTCTAGATGAGCACCCATTGTGCGTGTTCTCAGTGTGGTCCAAATGGAGGAGTTATTATTCCACCAAAATGTGACATCCAAAAGTGGATACAAATTAATTTTGGAAACATGTTTTGATTACTCTTCTTATGCCTTCAATGCTTCTCTAATAAGAAGCTGCAGAGAAATAATTGACTTGGTCATTCAATCTGAACATGTAGTTGATGTTTATTAGGCTCTGACACTTGTTTGTGGAATTTAAATAGTCAACGTGCAATTAAAATTGGAAAAGCAAACTCAGTTTATAATACAATTGCACTGCATTACAATAGCTTAATGTAATAACCTTTGCTTTGACAGTGAACAGTTCACCTTGTACTTTGTGAGTTGTCTCTATCCTGGTTGTTTCCCTTCTCTTGCAATAATTAGCCAGTATAGAATTAGACATTTGCAGCTACAAATAGTCTCCAAGTAATTAAAATGGTATTGCACTTCTAAAAATAAACAACTGTTTTAACAAGCAATGGATAACGCTAAATCAAAAAAAAAAGTCTGAGTGCATCTAAATAATGTTTGTTTCTGTCTTACAACAAGAAGGGGCTTGCAATAATATATTCTCCACCATTTCACTGATGAATACCAGGATATTTATTGCCATGAAACAGCTTCTGTTCACCTCTGCAGCCACTCCATTCCATTTCCTCTCCTCTACAATTTACCATCCACACCTCCAAGAGAACCAGGCACCAGTTAAACATGTTCAGCTCTCATTGGGGCTGTTTGGGTGGCTTCCCCCCAGTGAAATTTGTCCAAAGTGTATGCATGCATGTATGTCTATGCATATTTCATCAAAACATGGGGTTCACTTGATCCTGCTAATATTTACTGCTTTTTCTTGGATTTTTTTTTAACTTTAAAAGAAGTATGCACTCACGACCTCACTATTAGTAAATATGGGGATTTTGGGAACACTATGTGGTGATAAAAAGATACTGACTCTCTTCATAGTTAGTACAATCCTGTGAAGAACAGAGCAGGATGTTAGTCAAGTTCTTAGAACTCAGGCTTGGAAACAAATTTAGGGGGCCTTGTGAAAGCCCACCTTAAGCACAGGGAAACTTATAGACCCTTAAAGTTCTTTTCGAACTCAGATTAAAATACCAGCAGAAGCATTCCCAACTTCAGTCCTCTGCCAAGATTCACCATCTCCTCTTCTTCCTTCTCTGCTGTTTCAGTATTCAATCTCCCCAACAGACACTCTGCCCCCTGTTTTCCAACCTTGAGCCTACTCCACTGAGACAATTATGAAATTCCATAGAACTGTTTGGTACAGAACGGCATAAGGAGGGGCAGGAAACTGAATCCAATCCACTGCTCCCCTTTAGAAGTTCATTGTCAAATGTTTTGGCTTTTAGAATGGTGTGACTGGCTTAGATTAGGTGGTGGAATTATGCATCCACAGCTATTTACTTGTACAATTTTCTCATCTAGGGATTTTATGCATAGAAACCTGCTTCTATGGATGTATGATCTATAGCTGGGATTGTAAAAAGGAGTAACACGTAAATACCCCAAAGTTGCACTCATAAGGAAAAGGCGAAAATAGATACTTTCTCTGTAGGGAAAAACAGAGAGAGAGAGAGATTAACTACACAAACTTTGAAGTTTATTTTATGTCTTTAGTTCCTGCCTTTCTCTAAATGTCCCAGTACCCAAAATGGTTTCAACATGATTGAATACAATAGCAAGAAAAAATGGACTAATTTGTAATTCTGAAAAAGAAATGAATAAATAAAAGTAACACTAATTTAAAATTATTAGGGGAAAAAGAAGAAAAATACAGCACCTCTTCACCTCTTTGTAAGGATAAAGTTGCCAAAAGCCTGTATGAATAGAAAGGGATTTGCCTGCAGTCGACAGACAATTGAGGATGGAGCCATCCCAGCCTACATTGGAATAGAGTTCCACAATCTGGGAGCAGAGAGCTTGTTGAACACCTTTGATATGTACAATTGGCCTTCCATATTCACTAGGGTTTGGGGCTCAGGACCCTCACAAAATCACAGATAACAAAATGTCTGGCTGTCTGTGGGAAGGGGTTTGAGGCATGTTTGGGAGAATGAGAACTCAGCATCCAAACCAGGTCAGGGAAAGGGTGGTTCAGCATGGTTTCCTTACACGTCCTCTCTCTTGCCCATCTCCTTCCTTGGCTGTCGAGGAGCATCAGGAAAAGGCTGTGATCCCTCCTTTTCTGGCCAGGCAATGCCTAGTGGAGGAGGAGGAAGAGGAGGAGAGGTGGGTTTTTAAAGGCCTGCTGATCTGAGCTGCTGAGAGGGAAGGTTCTCCCAGAAAAGGAGCACTTGAGATGAGGGGCAGGGATTGAAGAAACTCACAAATAATCAAATCTGTGAAAGTCAAACTCACAATTGTGGAGGGCCTACTGTACAACAATCCCTTATCAACCATTTTATTTATAGCCTCAAAGTTCCAAAAAAAGATATATCCAGACCTTTTTACTTTGTATATAGCCAATTTAGAATTTCTGAATTTGGAAGGCTTGTAGTTAGTCCTTTTAAAGGTGCTCTTAATTTTGCAGTTGTCTTGGGAAATTAGCATTAGAAATCTGTCAAATCAAAAATCAGGTGTGTTATTGGTGGTTACTAAGAGTAATTTTAGTACCAAAGGCAGAAATAACAAGGAAAAAATAAGAAAAGGTTCCCACATGGCAAAACCCAACACATTTCTTATGGTATATAATTAAAGATTCTTGAACATTTTCATAATTCTTATCTAATTCTATCATAAATCTAATTTTCTCATTATATGTATGTGTATATGTATATTTATATATATAGTTTTTAATCAGAGAAGCTAACTACTGTTATTTCAGAATAATTGTTTCTGAGAAAATTAATCATCTAATCCCAAGTTTTTAAATAGTTATCTATAGAATCATCTCTTAACAAAATTGTTAACTTGTCCATGATTGCCATATCCAGTACCTTCAACAACCATTTGTCTACTGATGGTACCTCTTCTGATTTCCATTTTTTTGCAAATAACAGTCTAGCTGCCACAGTCATATAGAAAATAAGTCTTCTAAAATTTTCCTCTACTTTGTCATTAAACATAACAAGAAGATACATTTCTGGTTCCATTTTAAATGTAATCCTTGAAATATTTTCAGTAGTTAAGTGAATAGACTTCCAAAGCTTTTCAGACTTGTTGCAAGACCACCAAGTATGGTAAAGTTTAGCTTAAGAAATAACCAAAGACACTCAGGGGCCAGTGTTTTTTTTTTCCCCTATTTTGTTGTTGTTGTTGTTTTATTTGAATAAGTTTACTGACTTTGGTCCTTTTTCCCCTTTCTTATCTTTGTCCTTCTAAGTTTTACAAACTAAGTTTTATTATTGGTAACCGTTCTTAAATAAAAATAGATTTAAAAAACACAACACATTTCAGAAAACTTTTCATTCAAAACAAACAATATGCACATGTAAAATAAAGTCAGGTGTGGCCCAACAATAAGGAAAGGTGAGATATCAGCTTTTGACAGCAGCTCTGCGGTGTCACGTTGGAAGTCTTCACATTTGGCTCAGAGTCTTACTCAGCTGTTGGCCTAATTAATGAGTCCTTCTCATATAAATGGTCTGAGATGTTAGGTTCTTCCTTTTCCACCTATGCTGGCTGCTGATGCAACTTATCTATAGAAGATTACACTATTTTACCATCTGGAAACCTACAAGAAATTTAGTGTGCTTTCTTCTGGTTTTTGGCCTTGGAGGGAATGGCTCCAAGTATTTACTATCGGGAAATTTTGATCCTGTAAACTGTTATGTCTCATTTCCCCCACAGGGCTCAAAGTATTTCTTCTTTTCTTCTTTCTTATTGGAGCACAATTGTGTTATTTGGTCAAATAACAAATGGGGGGATCATACAACTCAGATTCTTCCATCTGCCACCTCTTTTGAATGTAACATATGTTCTGTAACAACTAAGATTTCATTGCTAGATGTGTCTGTATTAGGTATTTCAGTAACTTCCCTCAGCCCTACTCCTTTGAGGTTTTAGCTAGTAATAAAATAACATCAAAACCAAACAAAAATACCAAATAAACAATTTTAAAATACAAATAGTATAACAAGCCAAAAAAAAAAGCAACACATTTTGATAATCAACATAGAAGCAGCATTCAAGATTAAAAAGGTATCTCAGAAGGCAGTCTATGTCAAAAATCTATTTCATGCCCTTGGTGATGACCTTGGCAGCATTTTATCCAGGTCCCCTTCCCACTCCAAAAGAATGTTAATGAAAGTAGAGAAGCTCAAGCTCCAGTCTGTGTGCAGCATGGCCTTCTTTTGCTTTACCTTCAATGGTAGCTTACAACAACAAGGAAGGCTAGATTTGCCTGCAGTAGACATGACAAGCTTTTTACAGTAAAAATTTTGGGAATAGATGCACCTGTAAACCCAATTGCAGAAGTGTGGCTTTATTCACAGACCACTAGGTCAAAACATTAGTGCATTGGCAAATAGTGAAGGGGATTTTTTGGAGGTGGGACTTCCTTGACAGTGGGAAAGCAACAAACCTCCCCAGGAAGGACATTACACCATCCCCATTGTCAAAATCTTTGTCTTTCAGGTGTCCACCTGCCTCACCTCACAGGGTTACCACACCCACTTTATGATGAAGTTCAACTTTGACCCCTTGTAAGGTAAAATGAACAGCTGGATTTTGGCCTGCTCTTTGGGAAATGGAAGTTTGCTGTCTTTATGCATTTGAAAATAACCGAAAGGAGTCAGCCAAATGCTACGAGACAGTGGCCTGTGTTACTGAATTCCCATCCTTTTCTATTCCTTCCTTCCAGAAACCATAGAAGACCCTTTATTCAAATTTTACTCACAATCTCTGGAACAGATTTTTGTGGTGCTCAGGACAGCTGCAAAAGGAGGGCAATATTAGGTAAATACTGTAAATCCTTACTTTTTTGTTCTCTTATGCAAAGGTGAGAAACTAGGTGGGTTTTTTTCCCTCCTGTAAGAGAGAGAGAGAGAAAACAATTTTCTTTCAGTCCCAGAGATGTTTTACATTTGTGAGAATGATGTTTGCTTAATTTGTGTGGACTACATAGGTAGTTTTATGACTTTTTAAAAAACTTTAAGCATAGAATCATAGAAATGTAGAGTTGGAAGAGACCACACGGGACATCTAATCCAACCCCCTGCCATGCAGGAACACCCTCAAAGCACTCCCAACCGATGGCCATCCAGCCTCTGCTTAAAAACCTCCAAAGAAGGAGACTCCACTACACTCCAAGGCAGCATATTCCACTGCCGGACAGCCCTGACTGTCAGGAAGTTCTTCCTGAGGTTCAGGTGGAATCTCCTTTCCTGCAGCTTGAATCCATTGCTCCTTGTCCTGGTCTCTGGAGCAGCAGAAAACAAGCCCTGTCCTTCCTCTACATGGCATCCCTTCAAATATTTAAACATGGCTATCATGTCCCCTCTTAACCTTCCCTTCTGCAGACTAAACATACCCAGCTCTCTAAGTCTATCCTCATAGGGCATGGCTTCCAGGCCTCTCACCATTTTGGTTGCCCATCAGGTAAAGTTTTTGAATCATTTTGCATCACAAAACAAAAAAGATACCTGTTTCGCACAAATTGTGGAAACCTTGATGAAATAAACAAACCAAAAAGCACTTCATGTCTTGCTCTCATCTCCTATCTTTTTGATACATCCTCACTTTTTCAGAACAAATAATTTTGTGAGTTCTACTCCAATGTCCCATCACCCCCACTTAATCCTGGGTTCTGGTGTTCTGCTAGTGGGCAACCACCTTTGGTAAATGACAGTGACTTCACAAAGCAGAACAGGGTAGATGGTTCTAGCTTTAAATGATGTAAAA
Source organism: Cyclura pinguis (assembly GCA_030412105.1). NCBI lineage: Eukaryota > Metazoa > Chordata > Lepidosauria > Squamata > Iguanidae > Cyclura > Cyclura pinguis. Next base: position 112,613,289 of record CM059602.1, read on the forward strand.
CATCTCAGACACCTCTCAAGGAAGTGAATATGGGAAATCCATCCATTTGAAAACCCAGTGCTTTTCAGTATAAACAAAGAAAATAAAAAGGAGTTGATATTTTTTTCTCCATGGTGGCACTTCTTGAATACAAAGAAATGCAACAGATGAAACGACATAATTTACTTTGACATGCCATCATTAAGTGTTAAGATAAATTAATAAACAGCACCTTTGGGTCCAGCCAATATATTCAGTTCCTGTCATGGTTGATTAGAATATCTAGCTAAGCAGCAATCAAACTGAGTGTATATTAATATACAATTGTTTGTTTAATGCAGAGTGATTACTATTTATTCATTCCACCAATCACCATTTTCTCATAAACACCGAATGTTTCTTCCTCTTGCTTACAGTGTTGAAATGAAAAGGGTCATTATTCATATTTTATTGTTGCCCAGAGCCTTATGTTATTGTGAAATAGAAGCATTATGGAAATTTAAATAGGTAACAAAGTTGCTTAAATAATCAGGTTTGCTCAAAAACATATTATTAGCAAGGTCCAGGGAAAGCTGAATGCATGAACATCCTGTAAATGTAATGCTAGCGTGTTCAGGCACTAATTGTAGAAATATTTCAGGGGAGTGTTTGTCACATACACTTTTTCATCAAATAAGTGAGGATAACATTCATGACCGATCAATGTTCTGTTCTACCAGCATTGCCCTTTTCAAAATAAGTTTAGGTCAACCTAATTTGATTTCTTGGTTGTTGAGTTCCTTGAAAATAAAAGTTGATTTTCAAAAAGCACTCTTCAGTTTTCATAATCCACTGGGATATGGCCGGCTTCTTTCCCAGCCTCTTTCCCTTATACGTGCTAATGCACTTTTGCTTTGGAATGCATGAATGCCTCCATATATTAGTTTTCTAATCACTTCAACTGAAAGATATTTTTCCACATGGAATAGTAAGCTATTGTTTCTCTCTGTCCAGCCTACGGTATACAAAAACCTATTTTCCTTCTCTCTTGTTTCTCTTTTTAAATGGTAATATTATTTTACATTTCTCAGGCTGTATCAAAAGTTCTTAAGCATGAAAATATGAGGCCTTCCTGTCTTAGTACAACAACACAAAAATAACATTACTGGCCATTTTGTATATACATCCAAATGGAGATCCTTTCCCTGTATTGAAAGATTGGCTGTATACTGCATTCACAGTGATAACATAATAGGGGGAATGGCTTTAGTTCCGTGGAAGAGAACATGCTTTACCAATTGCAGGTAGAACATTCCAGGCTTAGTCCCTGACATTTTAGTATCAACACAATAAAGCTAGAAGGATCAATTGACTGACATGGTATAAGCCAGTTTCCTACGGTGCCTGAATGCTCGCTAATGGAGGAACTCAGTGATCTGCATATATAAAGATATCAAGTGCCCACATTGAGTTCTTTGCATTGCCTGCCACATCACATGGCTCATACTGTGACTCTTGCATCATGGGAAGAGAAACAGTGGCTCAGTAATTTTCTGTATATTGAGAAATACATAATACATCTCTATGGAGGTATTGAGAAAAAAGATAATATCAAACCAAAAAAATCAAACTCTAAAATTATTCTACAGCAGGGATGTCACTGGGTTACAGGTAAGTCTATGATTCTATGATTCTTTGTTGTTAATATGCAGCTCATATCAGTCCTGCATAGTCAATGGTGAAAGATGATGGGAATTGCAGTTAAACAATACCTGGTGACCTACAAGTTGTGTACTCCTGTTGCTAGAGTATGCAAGAAAAAAAAAGTGAATATTTTTAAAATGCCACATAAATCTGCTAGTTGAAATCCATTAACCCTGCTGGCAGAGTGTTAGTCAAGGGCACTAATGCCATTGGTTGGGGCTAAAACCTGTTCCATCTTCCCTGCTTCCTACCAGAGTGCACAACAGCAGCCAGAAGGAGGGGCTTTCAGGTGCAGTTTCATCCCAACAGCTATTCACTGGTTGCAGGTGTGTTTAAGGTACCCTTGTGACCTGGAAAAGAAAAAGTAGCCTTTTCCTCCCAACTCAGGTTGCTCTTTCTTACTTGCTCATTAAAGGGCAGCTGGAACACACCTGGGTGAACCTCCACTGCTGGTCACTGTTGTGAATCTTGTGTGAAAATGTTGTGGAAAAAGGTACTAGGTACCTTCTTCCATAATGCCTTCCAAAGTATGCACACAGGCACAACTGGGTGTTGTGCCTGTGTAGGTACTCAACAAGATTCTAGCCCATGTGTTTTAAGCAATATGACCAGGAGTAAAATTTACTTCTTCAGAATAAAAACCAAGGCTATATACTTCTTGTTTTCATTGTAGTCTGAAGATGTCATGGCTTCTGAGTACAGAACATAAGGTGTAACTATAAAATAAGCAAACATTTTGGTATTCACTATTATCAAAATATCTCACTATAATTCTGTGGCCATTTCTGCCCTAGGGGCCATTAGTACATTATACAATTATAATGGCAGCATCGCCATTTGCAAATGCCATCAGATTTCTGTTTTCACACACCGTTTTCCACATCCTTCCCCCTTAAGCGAATGAGTAGCGGTATTGCTAATGGTGTTCCTTCTGCATTACAGTGTCCTTGGCCACTCCCATGCCCTGCCTTCACCCTGTCCCACTGCCTCTCATTGGGTGGTGATTTTTTGGAGGGTGGCGTGGGGGGGAAGGTGTACTAATGCACCAATGTTGTAGCAGCATGAAATGTCAGTACACTATTGCACATTTGCCCTATACTGTTTTAAAATGTATTTAAAAAATAAGAAGAGACATTTAAAATAAACAGGGAAAGGTGATAGGAAGTTACCATGCTATGGGAGTCACTGATGGAGGGATGAGCTGTGCTGTATCCACCACAACAGGAAGTGCTATCAAGCACTATAATGGGACCACACTATAATGGCTGACGGAATTGAAGCACTATAGGAGGTTCTTAATGGATTTTTTTTTCTGGAAATAGAATATGGTGATTTGGCAGTACTTGGAGATGGGATAGCAGTTGGATAGCGATGATGTTGTGCAGAAGCACAGCTCCTGGACCGGTGACAACCCACTGCTATAGTGTTATAGTGACTTCATGTGGAAATGGCCTCAGACATTGTGCCTGAATTCATCAGAATCCCATTGTTCCTAACTTGTAAATCAGTGTTGGGAAATTATTTTATTACTAGGAATCCTGTGGATTACAAGTCTTTTTTGTCTCTCCTAAAAGAGAACCTGATTTTAACTTTCCTTTAAGAAGAATCCATGCTAGAATTTGAGGATCCAGTAGCCAGAAGATGGCAACTGTTCAACCCAGGACTGACTGACACCTCTTACAGTTTCTTCATCCAGCTGGCAAATTTAGGCAGCTACTGATCTGTGATCAGTAAAGAGAAATGGAAGTGCAGTCATAGGACAGGAAGCTGCAACAGAGAACTTGACCCTGTTTTTCAAACTACAAAGTTGGTCTGTTCAAGACTTGAGATTTCAGGATCAGATCCTGAGATCCTAGAGATAACCATGAGTAATGTCACAAAGCTACTATGATGTTATTAAGCATTATACATAAAACATTTAGCACAGTTGCTCAGAGTACACCATTCAAATAAACAAGATTAAGTCTAGTAAATGAGAAATTACACACAAAAATGTGTGTACATGCACAGAGACAGAGCCACTTTTCATGGAAATGGTCTCACCCTGGGATTCCTCCTTCTTGTTTTGAGGACTGAAGATGAAGGTTTAGTCTCTGAGACTCAGGGCAAGGCCCTTAGATCTGGCAACCTTATATGTAACATTGCTTTGCAATCCTGTATGTTCCATCTCGTGCTGCTTTTCTGTTTTCCTAACCCTCCAAATTAACATTGCAAAGACATAGGGCTACAGCGGGAGCAAGGAATCATTAGGATTGCTTACCTATCCAATTTCTTTTAAGCACTACTCTTCAACCATTCTAAAATTCTGATCTGGTCTGGAACTTTCTATAGCCTATTGAAAGTGCTGACAAGGAAAGTCCAACTGACTGCACTTGGCCAGTGTTCTCCCAAAAAAGAAATGTCTGACCATTTCAGTAATAGGTATATACCCCTTCTCAGACACTTCCTTCTGGAACTATAAAGATTACCTGGCTTCAATCAACATATAAAGATAGGAGCACATGCCCTCCATCTCTTGTCACCTACCTGACATGGAAAGCAGGAAGGCTCAGGAGAAGGTCCTGCCTATCTCCATGTGAAGAAGAACCCTATTTTTCCAGTGTCCTCACTCATGTGCAGAAATTCATATTTACATAAACTCCCCTTCAAGCTTGTCGCTTTCCGTACATGGACAAAAATGAGGGGAGAAGGTCACGGGTGTAGCTGTAGGGGGACGAAAGCATGTCCCCCAATAAGCATTCTTCCCTCCAATCTTTCGTCCTTCCAATTTCAAGTTTTGCAGTAAACTTCAACTGAGAGTTTAGAAATGCAGTTTAGGCATCCAAAGGAAAAGAGCAGCCAAAGATAGCAAAGGGAATATGAACACAGTAAATACAAGCATTCTGCATGTGAAACCTTTTCAATGTCTTGACCACACTAGAAATTTGGGAAGTGAAGGAAAAAAAATCACTGGGGAGGGAAGAGTTATTTGGAGGGTTAAGACCCTCACCTCCCAGGTAACTACATTCATTAGCGAGGTACTCCCCTCTTTGTGTGTTAATTGAAACTTCACAAGTGAGTCAATTCCACTTCAAATATCAGAACTCAAATGGCAAAAAGCCCCAAAGAATGGAAGAGGAGTTGCTGCAGCTTAAAGAAGAACGGGGGGAAGCCTAACATCTGCCATCTTCCTGTCCAGTTTTATTTTGGTTGTTTTTGTTTTTTTTGGGGAAAAAAAACTGTAACGAAACTAGAGCACTTCCTCCAAGAGTGTTAAATATGTCTGTGGGGCTCTGTGCTATTTGAAAATCATCCAACTTTTATGAGGGGGATTATATATGTCTGTGGAATAACAAGTACTGTGATGCTTACAATGTATCTTAAAATTCACAGAAAAGTACAAGAGCTGCAAGTTATCATTTCTTTTTCAAAGAAGAGAGAGTGAAGAAAAAAAGACCTTTCAAAAGGATTCAAAATTAGTAAGAGTACAATGGGGCCAGAAATTTCTGAAGATCTTCCTACTCTCTTTGAGTAGGCCCACTGTGTGTTCTCCCTGATATCTGCAGTGTGGATGTGAGACTTTAAAAACCATTTCTGTAAGCCTCAGTATAATGTTATATTAAATCCGCTCATGGAAAAACAGTGGTATCTTTTCTGAATGAGGGCAAGGGCTATACTGGGAGATTTAACTCTGCAAATTTGATTTTAGTAAACAAGAAAAGAGGAAAGAATGTAATGCAATCAAATGTGGACAAACCAAAAAGACAGACATATAGATCTTACATAAAGCTGCTGCACTGTAAAATGTCTGTGATGTTACAATTGGCTTTTCAAAGTCTAGAGTATTAGAAGTTAGATCTCATGTCTGGGATTACTGCATCGGTAAAAGCACAGTGGAGCAAACGTTGATATATACTGACCAACATGAAACATGTTTGCCATGGGCTTTATGGGTTTAGAAAAAAAGTGTTTTAAAGCATGGATCAACAGTAGTTGAATTTTAAGAATTTCTTCATATATTCTTCTATTCTGTATACATTCACTAGGGAGCAAATTCGACTGAACACAGGGAGAATGAGTAGACATGTCCAGGATTTTACTGTTGATTCCAAAATTGCTTGACGCTAGGATTGGAAATTTATGTTTTTGGGGCATTTGATAGCTGCAGAAAACAGTAGCCTTCTTTCTCTCCTATGTCTAGTCCAGTTTCATGTAGTAAACAAAATGTTGATGTGATATCACCATGCTCCAATGTTCTTTGTCCCCCCAATGAAATGGGACAGAAGTAAGAAAATATCAACCATGATGATACCATGCCTCACATTTTGTTTTATTACATGTTACAATTGAATGGGGATGTGAAAATCTCAGGTATGATGTTATTTGGCTTTTCCAAATCACTCCAACATTCTCTTTCTATCCTTGTCTCACATCAAATGGCAGTACCTTGGTTCCCCCCATCACCATGGAAATTTGTGCAATTTTGATGTGCACATTTCCTAATATATGGACTTTTAAACATGATATATGCATTTATATTTCCCCAGTGTTTCTCCATTGACTGAAGTGTGTTTGTATGAATCTTGAGTCGTGAGCATTCACGAGCAGAAAAAAGAAAGAGTGGTAGAACTGCAACCTGCTGATTGTGATTTCTTCCCAATGACAGGGAACACAAAAGTATTTGCTATTTGATAATTATCCTACAGACCACAAATTGGTTATATTTTCATATATTCATGAGCATACATGCCCATATGAGCAAGATTTCCTTAAAAAAAAAAAGGAAAATTCTCTTAATTTTCAAAAATTGAGCTCCAATTCAATGAACAACAAAAAGCAACTGCATGATACAATTGTGGTAGTTTGGCTAGCTTTCTAACATGCAATATTCTGATTGATTCTGGCAGACTGATCTGCACCAATATGGAAATCCAACAGAGCAGTCTGGTAATTTGCCTGCTTGTGGCTGCCTAGGGAAATTTCATTGGGAGCAGAGGAGAAGGAAGGGGCAGAAAGCTGCCGAGCATACATTTATTACTAGAAGTCTAAAAGAGCAAAAGAGAGGCTATGGGTTAGCAATGCACAACCACAGTAAGTAATTAGCTTTTCTCTGGAAAACAGAGAGAGAATAGGCTTTATGGTAATCTACCACCCACACTTATTAAACTTCCTTAATAAGAAATTGCCACTATCAGCCATTCCTTCTCTTGGCTGCATTACTTCTCCCCAGTCAATTTCTCAATGCACAGCTACACGGTTTTTATGGCTAATCCATGCCTCTTCCTTCTGAGAGGGCATAGCTCCTGACATATCTCAGCCCTAAGTTGCATTCCATGTAAAAGCAATTTCTTGTCACCCCCTTACCACATTTTCCTGCCTCTGCTGTCCCTGACCTCCCTTTATCTCCTTCTTTTGCTTCACTGCTCCACAAAGTGAAACCTATGCTTTCTCTTTCCATCAGACACCCTACATCATAGTCATTTTTCTCTCATTTAGCACTCTGTCTTTTCCTTGCTTTTTAGCACCACCACTTCCATTTCAGCCCCTTTTGTCAACATCACATAAACCAATGTGATAAAGTGGTTTGTCCACACTTCAAATCCTGCAAGAAAAGACAAGGTGCAAGATACCCTTTGACTCTATTCCTCAAAGGCAGGTTGCTGCCACTATAACCTGCATAATATTTAATAAATCAAAAGCTGGCTGTGTGGGCATCTAGACCCATCTTTCCTTTCTATAACTTCCTTTAAAGCAGGCCAGTGTGTTGCTGGCCAAGCAGCCCTGTGTGGGGGTAAAGCCAGCTTCCAAGCATAGGCACAAGCTATCAACTAATTTCCAGTACAACATCCTCGTTAGACAGCCAATAGAGATGTTATTATTCTCTAATTTAATTTCAGAAGGAAGCAATGAGTAAGTAAACATTGTTGTTCCCACCATGAAGAAGTCTTTGAAAATTTTACAGTTTTTGAAGACTGTTCAACATTCAGGACTTATTCTGTGCAAAATCCATAGGTGGTATTTTTTTGTGCAGAAGATAGCACTTCTGCACCTGAAGCAGCACCTCCTGCAAATAATATTTCTCTGCAGAACTTAATTTTTTTTCAAAAATAATGTTTTCTGCACAAAAAATACCGCATGCAAATTTGTGCAGCATAAGTCCCCTACTGGAAAGAGTTTCATCAGTTCACGATTCTTCTTGTTGGTGTTTCCCAACATGACAACACAGGTTTTTGAAACAAAAGGAAGGAGACAGGTTTAGCATATCACACTTTCTAGATCCATTGTAACCCTTTCCCTTTCCACAACAAAAATGACTATTTAGTCCTTATTGAAGCTGGAGCATTTGTTAAGAAAGTATGGACTGGCTCTTTCTTCTTAGTGTTAAGAGTATGTATAAATATCCCATGACATCAGAAGCCAAGCAATAGTTATGTTTAAGCTTACTATTTATAAACTTCTAGTTATTATAAATGTTCTACCCTATCTACATTGACCTCCCTTAATCTGTAATCCTTTGTGATTTTAGCATGTTTTGTTTAATTCCCTCAGAAGTACAGAATGATTTGAGAAATTTTCTGCTTATTATACTTTTGTCTTCTCAAACTGAGGCCATTTCCACATGATGTCACTATACCGCTATAGCAGCAGGTTGTGTCTGGGCCAGGAGCCATGCTACCGCATAACGTCACCACTATCCAGCTGCTATCCCATCTCCAAGCATTACCAACCCTCCCCTATTCTGTTTCCAGGAAAAATATCCATTAAGCACCTCCTATAGCACTTCAATCCCATCAGCTAGATCAGTGTGGTACAGCTGTAGTGCTGGATAGCACTTCCAGTCATCATGAATCCAGCAGTGGGTGGGCTATGGACGTGTCCGGCTTGTCCCTCCCTCAGTGACTCCAATGGCATGGTAACTTCAAAATCTATCACCTCTCTGTTTTTATTTTAAAGTTTTCCTTTGAGTCAAAGCTTTTTTAACTTTTTAAAATATATTTGTAGGCATTATAGTGTGAACATACAATAGTGTACTGCCATGTTTAGTACAGCTTCCAAAGAAAAATGGAAAAAAGTCCTGACCAATCAGGAGCAGTGGGGCAGGGTGAAGGTGGGGACAGGGAGCAGCCAAGGATGCACTCATCCTCTGATGGTGGAAGGGTGCGGAAAACAGTGTTCCTAACCCGATGGCACTGCACAAATGGCAATGCCACAGTAGTAATGGTATATTGCGCTAATGGCCTCTAGTGCAAAAATGACCTGAATATCCTAATTCTAGATAATGCTAACCTTTCTTCCTTTCCCCCTTTGCATGTACTTTCTGTATTTGAAGTTGCATTGCTTTAACCTTCTCTAAAGAAGAAAACATGCTACTGTAACTCAAACATGAATGCTGGTGAAAAAATGATAATGTGGATCTAAGAAGTCCACAGGGTAATGTGAAAGAATAGATGATTGTGCCCTTGGTCATAAAATATAGCTTTGAATTACTTATTGCAAAAAGGTATACTAAATTTTAACACTTTACTACAATTGCAAATATATACTAGGATTTAGGTGGGGCAGGTTGCTAAATAAATTTTTACCTGTGAAATGGAAATGTGACCACAGGAATTCATAAATATGTGTTCCTCTTGTTTTTAGAGGCTAGCAGAGATAGTTTAATACAGTGTGTAGGACAATGCCAATGGCAAACCATCAGTTATAATGATTAGGCACTGTTAGGATAACATGTTAGGGAAACTGCTTCATGCTATTACACGAGTCCCTTGTCTGTGAAGATAAAAAGGGCATTGATGCATACACAGGAATTAAATCACAACTGGCCTATCCAGCAATTCAGCATATACACATCGCCAGCTTTACATCTTCCAGTGATCTATAGCAGGTATTTTATAGGGAGTCCTAGCTACAGCAAATATTATTTAAGCAAGCCCAATAATATTTCAGAAGAGGAATCCTTCCCCCTCCCCCAGCCATCATTTTTTATTTTCCCTATCACTGCTTAGAATGGATGGCCTCCACTCTGAGTAGCATTTCTCAGTTCAGCAACCTCAATATGTGTATTGCTAAAGATGAATGGAGAAGGTGTTTAGAGTTAATGATCTGTATCATATTGCTTCCGTTTAGCTAAAGATATATAATCCCACACGGGTTTGGTTTATATTGACTCTTATTCAAGAGCTACATCTTCCAAAGGCCATCACGCTTTCCTGACAGGTTGGGAGATTAAAATAAATAAGTCAATAAAGTCACCATTTTTATTTATTTTTTTGAATCAGCTCTGCTGAGAATTTGATTTTTTCCCCCTACTCCTTCATGTTTTACATTGATATTAGAATTACATATTGCCAAATTACTGTCACATTGCGTTTTGTCCTCTTACTGTATTTCTGGAGGGGTAAGGGTGAGTGAGTGTGTTTCAGCAATCCAAATGTATGCATTTCTTTCTCCTACAGAATCTCTAAGATGATGGCAAAGAACACACAAGCATTCATCTCTCTGGGGAAATTTTCTATCCTGGGCAAAATTTCTCGTAGTACGGTAGTAGTAACACACAACTTGAATCTTGTTCTCCAGCCCTGAACAAGCAGGCTTCTATATGTGCTCCTTGTGGTATCTTGAGCCTGACCTCAGCCATTCCGACTATGAGACCAAATATAGTCCCATATACAATCCCAAAACCCTCTCTGATTTTTTTAAAATAAGTTGCTCCTTGTTTTGATAGAAGAGACTGGTGTCGCCTGTGATGGGTCTGGCAGCATGCAGAGGCTGAGCACTAAAAAGGTCACTAACTCAGCTCAATTTGTTACCTTTCTAGCCCAGCAGAACTTCAATTTTGATGAGAGAGAGTTAGAAGAACAGTTGATAACAATAATGTTAGAGATGAACCAAAATCTGGAACAGCATACTTTCTCAGTTTGAAATTTCTGAACTTATTGTTACTCAAAACATCTCCTTTCTTTGGGTCCAAGCAGCAGTTTGCTTGGACCTCTTTGCCACTGGTGATTGTCATAGTAGCAAAGATAAAGTATGTTGCTCTTTTCATTTGATTGGCCAGCAGCAGGGTGATAGATCTGTTGAACTTTGTAGTTTCTCAGAATATGAGTCCTAAATAAACCCTGCAGTTCTGTGGAATTCTGGCTCGTTAAAATGTACTCAGCAGCATCATTTGTATCAAAGTTACCCTTAAATCCTAGGAAACTACAGTTCTTAGCAATGTTAGAATACTATTCTTGCAAAATTCTGAGTACTAATATAGCCTGCAGGCTGTGTATGTGTGTGTGTGTTTGTTTCAGTCACCTGTTGGCTTATGACAAACCCATGAATTTCATCAGGTTTTCTTAGGCAATGAATACTTACAGTGGTTTTTCCAGTTCCCGCAACTGAAATATAGCCTAAAGCACCCAAGTATTTGTTAGTAGTCTCCCATCCAAGGACTAACCAGGGCTGACCCTGATTAGCTTCCAGGATCAGAAAGAACCTGATGCCTTTAAGGTATTTAGACCCTTCTTACTGCTACTATAAATGCAATTTTGTTTAGGAGAATGGGAAGGGGCAATGCAATGAATGGAGTTTGGCTTATTTCTAGTCACTTCTATTCTGTCTCTTAGAGACTCATTTGGGGTTTGGGAGAAGAGCTACAGGCCATGACCAGGTCATGGACTAAGCACTGTGTGCTTCCCTACTCCATTTGCAGGTGAGATGTCCTCTTGCTACATCCATGAGACATCACTTCTGCAAACCACATTATTTCTCTGATGTTATCATCAAGAGGGTGATGAATCAATCTAAGACATAAGCCCAATTCCTTCAGATCTAAGGAAGATGGTTTTCTTTCTGCTGATATCTCTCCATTTTGCTCCACGCTCATGGGCCATTACCTTGTCCTTCTCTCAAATAAGCTGAAAAAATACCATCAAGTCAGGCAAACCGGTCTGCTGCTACTAAACAGTGTGCTTTCAGATTTGTTCCAATTCATGTTCCTTCTTTTAGCAAAGTGAAATCTGATATTGTTATGGTTGACAACTGAACAGGCATGCCTTTGTAGCCATGGACTGGGAGGTTTCTTGGACATAATTTAAAACAGAGTGGGAGCAGAGATACCATCTTGCAGGTAGGGAAGACTTAGCATGTAATGGGACAATATCCCCCCCTCCTTTTTCTTGTAAAATATGAAGATTGTGAAGAGATATGAAATAATACTACCACAGATCAGACTTAATATATTAACAAGTGATAGGAAGTGTTTCGTACTTTCAGAGAATTTATTTGAGAAATCATTCACAATCTCTAAGCAAGGAGACTGCTGGGAGTCCCCACAAAACCATGTCTACAAATGATCTAGGTGATCTAAAGGAATCATGGGGTGCATACCTGCATTCTGCTTAGAGGCCAATAGATCTGGTGTATAGTGATAATGTCAGTGTGCACCAAAGCCTAGACCCATATGTGATAAATTCAGAAATAATAACTTCAGTGATCTAAATATTTTTATGTCATGTTTCACTGAATGATGCCAGACACATGTTTTCCTTAATCAGCTTTATATAACCTGCAGCAAAAGGATTATTTTCTAAAAGAAGCAGTCCTGTGACGCAGTCTTGCTTTGATTTGGATGAACCTGAATTCATGAATGATTATCAAGATCCATTAAATGAGCATAAAACATGTGAAACTGCCTTATATTGGATCAGACAAACAGTTAATATAGTCCAGCATTTGGCATTTTGACTGGCATCAGCTCTCTGAGATCTTTGAGATCTCATGCTGCTTTACTGTAGATGATCTTGGTAACAGTAATGCAAAAATGTGGGATAATAAACATGCAAAACATCTGACCTTCCCCTGATTTATGGGTTCCCCTATACTCTTGAGGCTCAGCCAAGATGCAGAAAATCCCTTGATTGGTGATGATAAGACTGAACTGTATCGTCATTGTGGGGATCACAACCTGATGGGAAGCTCCTGTCTCAATCACTGAAGCAGAAAATTGCACCCTAATGTCCCTACCAGGAGAGCAACCCTGCCAACATCTGACTTAATGAGACACCTGAAAAACTGCTCCATAGGGCACCTGTGATGCCACTTCACTATTTTGGCAAATTCCAGAGCTTTCCGAGGCAGCCAGCTGCCCAGTCTTTCTCTACAGAAGTTAAGACAGCAGACAGGTTCTTCAGAGCAGCTGCCTTCCCAGTCTTTCTCCTTCTGAGGCGGGAACTCTCAGAGAAAGTGATCAGCTGTGTAGGATATCTAAGGAGTTGTGCTGACCATAACAAGCACAATTTTGCAGAATGCAACCTATGAAGGTTTTGTTTTTCCACCAATTCATGGAAGAACCTGGACATTCAAAGGATGATTATTTTATAGATAAGAAATACTGATACATTTTCACTTGTCTAATAAACCATTTGAGATTTCCAGGTCCAGAAATCTCTGAACTTTGATTAAAATACTTCCTGAAGGAGGCCTTAAGAGTACATAATGGTTAAAATACTTCAAGCTTTTTTAAAACTAATAAAACAACTGTTTTAAGCATCTCAGTTTTTTGCTGTGGGTTCCATTGTATATTCCCCAGTTTCTGCTTGTTTCGTTTTCACCAAAGCCACAGTCTGTGCACAGGACAACTTCATGGTCACTTCTGCCATAATACTTTGTTCTAAACAGGAACTCTGCAGAACAAAGATCTCTAGAGAGCTTTACCAGTCAGTGGGAAGAGACAGTGGCTGGTGAGGCATTATAGTAACTTGTTACTAAGTGGTATTTGTTCTCCAGCCTCAGGCAGCAGAAACTGTTGCACCCCTATGGGATGATGGGATGTCTATGTGATTTCTTGACAGCATTATTGCAGTAGCTTCTTTTAAAGCTATTACACATGTTCACAAGCCCAGATAACATTCTCTATCTATCTATCTATCTATCTATCTATCTATCTATCTATCTATCTATCTATCTCTCTATCTATTGGCTGAGAGCTATTCTAGACCTTTAAAAGCGCATTATATGTACATAGATGTTTACATGATCCAATTAACTGGAAGCACTGAAGTTTTGGATGTTAAGCAACCACAAGGAAAGCTAGGGAGTAAGGCAAGCAAAAGTGAATTAAGTCCCAGAGATAAGAACATAAGAGGATGTGAGCAAAAATTACTAATTCCTCCAAATTAACCATGCTGAAAGACAAGTCAGTGATGCAGACTGAGATGCATTTTCTTTTAAAATTGAAAACAGAAGGGACATGAGCTATTTATTCTTATGGTGAATGGGGATGGGTCATTCTGTGCTGTTTTTCCCCCCCTGAACTGTGTCTTTCTTTGTCTCTCGGGCAGGTAGTGTGTATGCCACTGCTTCACAAGCAGACTTTGACTGAAGAGGCTCACAAGAAATACCAACCTATCAAAAATATATTGGTAAGGGAAAGAGGGAAAAAGCATTTTACAAAACTCACATAAAACACATGTACATGAGAGAAAATGAAAGGATGAAATGGAGTCCTTCCATTCAATCTGTTTTACTTCTTTGAGTGGATCTTTGTTCTCATAGGTTCTTGGGTTAAGTGGTTACATTTGTTTTCATCAACATTATGCTCTAAGTTAGTGTTTCTGCTTTCTATAACTCCAGCTGGTTTCAAAATGTACCCTGCCTCAGTCCATTAGAAGCCATTTTTTCAACAAATAAATACACAGAATCTACATGCGTACGTACTTGACTGGATGTGTTCTGTAGAGATGTCATTCTTCACTAATTTTATTCTCTCAGAGTAATTTTAGCAATTTTAGAAATTTTTGTGCAAAACAACCCATCTTCTATGCAGAAGTTTATTCGTCTATACAGAACTATTTTTTTTCTGCAGAAAATACTATTTCCTCTGCAAAAAATACTGTGACCTATTCTGCATACAATTTACACAGAAAATATTTTGTGTGCTGAAAATGCTGCTTTCCACACAAACAATTCATGTATGAATTTTGTGCAGAATGAGTTCTGAACTGTGAAGATTCCTGTCAGTCCATATTTCTCCTCGTCAGACTTTTGTGCCATTCAATCATTTGTGAATATTTGCAATTACTGCTTCTGTCTCAGTTCAACTTCCTGTTGCTGCATTCATACCTGTCTGTGGATCCTGGTGCTAATTCAGTGATGACCCAAGACTTTTTAGCACCCAGAGAGATGACTAGAAATGATGTGCTATGAGGGCCAGGACATTTTTTCTTTAAAAAAAAAACCCTGCATAAATCAGACACCAATATTTTTCTTCAAACTCTCTCTCATCACATCCCCAACCCATGTTGCCTGAAGCCGACTGCCTCACTCTGCTTCTTGTCAGGGTTAGTCCTGAACATCAACATTACAAGAGAATTAGATTTACCTGTCTTTCTGCATACAGTTAGCAAAGCATAGGGGAGGGCATACAGTTCTAAACCTCTGCTGCTAATAAGAGTCCCTGGCTCTTTCTCCCGCAAGTTTCTCTTCCCATTCTAGAACACTGCACCATCTGATCTTGTAGTTTAATTAAAACAAACAAACAAACTAGAAAAACTTTGTATTGCCCATAGACACACACACACAAATTTTAAAAAAAACCCTGAAAACACTGTTCTAAAACTTGCCATAGAAATAATTTCTGTTTAATACTAATGTTTAATTGTGATGCAAATTGCATGTTCAATTATGTTTATGTGAACAGCAGGCTTTTTTCATTTGGATGTTATAAAATCTTATGAGGTTTTTCTCCCATCATTTGACTTCAGGGGTTTATTAAACACTTACCAAGTTGATACAAGCCAATAAGCACTACACAGGAAAAGAAAATAATACGTTATTTATTTATTCACTCTAAAAATTATAATCTATCCTTTTCCCTTCAGAAAACCAAGGTAGGTATCTACGATAAAGTGTAATTCAGATTAAGTGTTGATAGCAACAAAAGACTCAAGCTTCATCATGGATTGTGTCTAGAAAAATAAAAGGCATTGGTACTCCAAAACAATATTCTTTCTGTGCCTCTATTGATAGTTCCAGGAATAATAGATTGGAACAGGAGTCTTTGGGGGCTACTTTTTGGATGGACCAAAGATGAGTTTTTCAGTACGAGGATCTGTGGGTCAGAAATGGTGTAGCACAGGTTCAGCTGGCACACCCATGTCCTTGCATTACGTAATCATTTGAAAGGGGGTATCATGTAGGAGTCCCTTGCTTGTTTCAACCTTTTGAACTCACTAGAAAGTAAGAAGGGTGAAATATTCCATATTCCAAAACTGTCCTCAAATTTTGAACACTGTCAGACATGCATCTTCTCTGGAGAAAATCTATTTTACCTGCTTTAAGAAGGTTAAATTACTTCCACTTTCTCTCCCTGTACTCTTTCTTCCTATTAGAGGGTGGGAAGAGGGAAGGCACATGCCTCCAAGGGGATGACTTAAAATCTTAACTTACGATTTCACCTCATGGCAAAGTGGATATAATTTGGAATCAGAGTTGTGCATTTGGACTTCCAGAATTACATCAGGCTCAAATTTTCACACTGACAAGTTGTTCTGAACGGGATTCTTTATCTTGCTGCGGCACCTGAGACTGTTAAATTACAAAATAATTTCTAAGTTCTGCAGCAAGCAATTGAAAAAAAAATCTTCTCTTGGACTGAGGAACTGTTCTTAGGTGGGATCAATCTTAGCAATGTCAATGACATTTTGTAATAATTCAGTATCATAAAAAAATGGAAGGAACTCTGTCTCCTCTTAGAGTTTGCTCTTTGTCTTTGCTTTTGAAACCATGGAGTCTGCCAGTTAATGGAAGGCATAGATCCTCCCACCCACATGTATGTGTGTGTGCCTTTGTTTGTGAATTGGAAGACCAAAAATACTTCACATCTTATATATACAAGGGACCCCAAGGTACAATCCTGTCATTGATGTCCATAGATTTGATCTTGATACCACTGAATTGTCACTTGAAGATCTTTCTCAATGTGATGCCTTCCAAATATATTGGGTGGCAATTCCCTTCATAGTAACCGGAGGACATGTTGGTTGAGGAAAATGGGGGCTGTAATCCAAAACCTCTGGATGGTACTAGGTTGTGATAGAGCAGGAAAAATCTTACTATCATCCGTTGCAGCCACCATACACAAACACATGTACCCCTCCAATATGACCACGAATACTGATACACTGGAAAATTGCGTTACTGTAACTGGAGTCAATCAAGCTCCAACACCGGTGGAGCATTCTGTCCAATATTAAGCCACAATCAAAGTTTGCCTGAAAGTTTCATTCTTCTGTGAGACTTTGCCGTGTTTGAAGGTTGTCTGAGGTGCAGTTCATTTACATTTCAGGCATTTCTGTAAGACTCTCTTGGCAGGGTTATAAAGTGTTACTGCGTCACAAAGTAAGAACGGTACCCATGGCTGCACTATTCAAATTTATTTGATTAGAAACCTGCAGGCCTTTCCCTTCTGTTCATCATAACTGATGGCCAATGCAGTAGGGAGGCCTCAGAGGGTGAGAGCACATCAGATGACAGAATGCAATCAAGGAGATAAAATACAAGTTGCTAGTAAGCTTTTTACTGGGACAAGGATCTGTCTGGCCCTGTCTGTCGCCTACTACTAAATCTTGATTTAAACCTCTTCTGAAAGCTTTTGGAGTCAACATTACCCTTTTCATTTCCATTTCTAAAAGTGGCTTTCATTTCAAAGGGAACAGGCAAAGGTTGAAACTAAAGGTTAACCGAATACTCTCAGAAATGTATATAAGTCTAAATGCGAATGTAACTAAGGTGGTGGCTCTCCAAACACTTCAAAATGCACTCTTTTTATCAAAATAATAACAGGAACACTGAATTATTGAATACACACAGTGGTTTAAATGAGTAATTGTTCAAGTGATTCTGGCAGGCTTAAGGACAGTGGAAATTTGGCAAGTGAGAAAAGATCTTTGTAGATGTGTGTAATCGATCTGATATTGTGTGAAAAAAGAGGATGTTGGTGAGCTTGAAAACTGTTTTTTCACAGCTCAGTTCTTAATGATTCCACATTGGAGTATGTGGAGTACAACACTCCATCTACATAATGTTATGTGGCTTGTGCCTGTTAGCCCCAAAGGGGTGACCATTTACTGGTTGAAGGGAATGAGGGGGCAGGCAACCAAGCAGCACCACTTCAGCTGGGGGAAGAGAAATAAACATATTCTCCCAATGATCTAAGAGAACACCCTCATTTCTCTTTTCCAGCTGCAGGTGCAGCTAGGGCAGTGACTGGCTTGTCACCTTCCATCCCTTGCCCTAGCCTGTAAACAGCTGCAGCAGTGTGCCCTGGAACTTGATTTCAAGAAAAAATAAAGTTCTTAAACTGAATATGACATCTTTTGTGTTACTTTTTGATATTTAGTGTTTGAAAATGGAATTTACCGCTTCCTTCATATGGCCATGCATTATGTAAAAAGCCAGTTTGGAAGATGCTCCACCTCAGGTGGGATTGCCCAGTGAAATGCAATAATGCAGGAATTAAAATTGCTTACTGATGCCACAGTAAATTCAGGTTCTCTGTTTTTAAAATAGTTCTTCCAGTTACCTGAAAACAGTGATATACGAGCAGTAGCAATGCTGATTGCATGGTCTGTGTTTCAAAAAGAAAGCATGTGTGGGAGTACTATTTGCTTGAAAGGAGTTATCCACGGTGCTGAAGCTGGATTAGACTCACTACCACTCTGGGATGGAACCCACTGCTGTGACTTCATGGGTTGTGTGGTTGGGAGTATATATTTTATATTGAAGTTACCCCTAGTTCTCACCTAGCAAGAACAATGTGGCTCTCTGCTGCTGTCATGGAGGTACTACCTAAATTTGCATTGTTGTGATACCACTGAATTGCCCTTTTTTTGATACTGGGAGTGACTAACTTGAAAATACTCTCAGGCATACATCAAATTGTATACTACAGTAGTATCCAAGTAGAAACTGACATGACGTACTCCCAGACAGATCTAGAACACTTCAAGTAGTAAATGTGAGAATAAGCCATATGTGGGTAGTCATGTGGGAAGGATAACTGAACTCCCCACCAGCCTAGTAAAATCTGAAAGGCTCAAATCTCTGCCTTACTTTGGATTAATTGTCTGGTTGTGGGGCATACTTCTAACCAGATTCAGTTAGAGAATTGTGCACTGAATAATGCAAAAGAAATAACAGCAGTCCTAACTGGAGATATATTGCAGACTTAAAGGCATACCCCACAGTTTCCCAAAATTTTGGGACAAAATAATCTTGAGAATGACACATCTGGGCATTCAAAATGTCCAAGAGTATTTATAAACATCCCAGTCATCCATAAGGGAAAATGTAGCCCATGTGATGGTCAATGATAGCTCACACCAACTGATTGTCTCTCTCCCCAAAAGATCAGTTGAAAATTTATCATGTGGTTCTATCCCTTTCTCTTTAATTTGAATGCACTGTGCAGTGGAAAAAACAAATGCTGTAATCCTGTGTACACTTACTTATAAGTAAAATCTACTGAATGTTGAGTGCTTTGAGTCATATAGTATAGAATTCCACTGCACAACTGCAGCCCTGTACCCACACATTGGAGAGTGTGTCTCATTTAGCTCAATGGCATTTAATCTGGTTGACATGGATAGGCTTTCACTCTTACCTTTTTCTTTCCCAGTTCATCTATCTGGAAAATTATAAATAGCTCTGTGCATGTATGTGTGGATTGGCAGAAGTGCAGGAAAAGGTTCTGAAGCCTCATCTTGTCTTGTGAGCAACTCTGGGCTGCTATTCTAAGACCCCCAAACGTATCTACTAAAGGCTAACATGTGAAGTTGTTTGCAACAGTGAACTAAAAATAATTTTAAAAATCCGTCTCCCACACAAGCTAACTAGCCATTATTTCACCACTTGCCAAACATACTTTTGGCAGGTATGAAAGCACATAGTGGAAAATTCCCCAAGCTGATACATTATGCAGGCAGCAGGGAACAGTGTTTATAAATCTCCTCAAGATTATTAGCTAAAGACCATGCCAACTCTTCCTTCACAGAGAGCAGGGCAAAGAGACAAAGCAGCATCCAGGAAATTTCATCAAGAAAGTTTGTTCTAACCTGACAGTTTTAACTTAATATAGTATGGATGAGCTGAATTAATTTCCTTAATGCAACAATCCTTCTCTTGAGTGTAGGGATCATGGTCACGTTACAGCAGGAGACAAACACTGACTTGATGTATAATACTGTTTTGAGGACTTCCATTTCTGACAGTTATAGAAATGGGTGGCCTGTTAACAATTCTGTATGATCATGCTTTTCATGTTTTCAAGTTATTCACACTTCCCCCTGACAGCATCTGTACACAGAAGCAGTCCATATAACCAGGAATATTGGCCTTGCAGGAAGCTGTTTGGAAAGCAATCATCTTGTATGGTGGTCTGGATGCTTCAAATCTCTCTACCCACCCTCACTCTTTCTCTTGCATTTATTAAGCTAGGGAGAATCACTCTTCTTGTTGTCATCTGTGCAGTCACAGCGGATGGCTTGCTCTTTGTGTTAACAAAAATGGAAATGCAGTTGTATTGACATACGTATTAGGCAGAGTGAAATTAAGGTCTGATTAACTTCAGGTTTATGCATGCAAAGCTACTTGAAGCTGTCATTTCTTTTTCTATGATCTCACTGAGAGTCCTTCAGGGATCTCGAGGGGGAAGAAGTCACCTAAGAAAGTGGGTCAGAATGAATGCCAAGGTTAAATTGGCATTTGACCAGCTGTATTTGAAAGACCAGCATTTAAGTGTTGGCATGTGGAAAAAAGGGACAATGAAAATAAATCTTCAGCCTTAAAAGTAGAAGCAACCCCAAGCATGTGCTATGACTGCTGGAATGAAGCAAGAATTCTAATATTTTATAGGAAGAGAAAAAGATCAAAGATTTCAATCTGGACATACCTGCCCCCAGTTTGGCATGATTAATTGGGCTGCATACTAATCAGGGGATTTTATCCTTAATTACTATTCTTGAGGGGAAAAAAACTACCTATGAATGTATTTCAACTCTGAGTCTGCGTAATCATATCATTTTATATGTCATTTTTGTATAGATTGCAACATGTTTGGAGACAACTGGTTTGAGGGCCAAATCAGATGTGGCAGAAAATGACCATGTTCTGACCTATGATGATCCCATTATGGTGATCCAGCTTGCATGTGGTAATCCCATCTAAAATTGCAAGGGTAGGCAGCCATCTGAACCCCCATCAGATTCATTTTCTCTAATATCTCTATAAGGTTGTCTTACAATAGTTGTTTACTTAGCTTTTAGGCTATGATTGTATAAGTGTGGTATAGTGAACATATGGTAGGCTTGATTATGTTGAACAAATAAGCTTATTAAATGCAATTTAATATCATTCACTGAATAACTATAAACAAAGTAGTCTTAACCTCTTCAGCACTCAGACCTTTCCCATCTCTCATTGTCTTCACCCAAACGTCCTCCAATATTTCATCATCCTCCCTCTCACATTACATAGCACCTCCCATTCTCATTGTCTCTGCGAATCACCTTCCACATGTAAATTCACTCCATCCAACATTCTGTGGCTGCCAAACTTCCATACACTCTTCTGATCATACATAACATCTTATAATAGAAAGCCAGTATACAGTACAATATCAAACCAGAGTTCTTATGCAATGTCACAAGAATTTCCTCATGCATTTCTTTGCTTTATTCTTCAAATAGTCAGGAGAAATCCCCTATTTCCAAGCATGCTCAACCAAAGTAAGCCTGTTACTGTGAGCTGACACCCTCCCTGATTCAAGCAGTTTGTTCAAGTTGGGTTCCTGGGGATCTGCCACATCTTGATATAGTTGCAGAAGGCAGCTATCAAAAGTTTTTTTTTTGGGGGGGGATCATAGGATTGCTCCGTCTCACAAGTCTGGGGATGCTCAATGGGGATAGGCCCAGGCTGTGCCATCTGATCTCTTTTGTTCCAGATACTAAGCAGCCACCCACCTTCTGCAGCATGTAGCATCTCACTAGACATTTGCTAGTCACCTTAGGAGGGCAGGAATGTTTTTTCTGCCAATCTCATTGTGGCATGTTTTTTATACTCACTGGGGAACCCCATGAGTGCAGGGTATGGTTTTATATATTACATTTATGGTCTGTACACAACTTTTTTATTGCATTGTTGTTTCATTGTTGCTGCTTTTTGTCACAGTTGGTGGGTAGTAAGGTGATAGAGGAAAACTCATGCACTAAATTGGGTAGCGGTCGTGGTACGGAAAAGGGAAAGTTAGTCTTGGATGAGTCACTTTCAGATTTGAACAAATGTGGAGAGGAGACGTTGGGGCTGGCCTCTCTCTGCTCCCACAATCAGGTAGAATTAGACTTATGCCTGACCAGAGTGATCTAGCATGGCTTCAAAATATGAGACCAAAACTGTATCAAGCCTGTGTTTCTGGGTTTCCCTCCTCAACTTCATATAGCTAATCTTGTTAATATTATTGTTAATAAAGTTGTGGCATCCAGCTGTCTCTTGACACAGAGAGAAATCTACGAAGGAAGCAAAGTGTAGGGTTGGAATATTTAGCCTATCCTACCTATGTCTTAGTTTCTGAAACCCCAGAGAACTGCTGCTAGCCAATATAGACTCTACTGAGCTAGATGGACCAAAGCAACTTTCTATGTGGCTTCTATAGATGGACAATCACTTGAACTTAAAAAGGAACCTTTTCAAAGAAAGTGAATTCATGCAATGCCCATCCAACATCCACTTTTACACTTATGTCCAATATACATCAGTAAGAAGAGAAACCACTGTATATGTCCTCTTATTTTCTCTCTCTGTCTCTCTCTCTCCTCTTTCTACCTTTGGTATGTTTCAATATCCTTACTTGTTAACAGAGCTGAGATCTTTACTTGAAGTTATATGCATTCATTACTTCCATTAGACTTTATAATAATGGAGGAATTCACAGACATAGTTATTTTGTTTCATATAGTCAGATCTTTGTACTAGCTCTTGTTCTATCACCTCATCTTCCATTCAAATACTTGAATTAATTATTTTGATTATAGTCACGCTGAGGTCATAGGCTATTGACAGAAAGGTCAGGTAGGTTAAGGCATCAATGAATAGATTTTATTTTTATCTTTATTTTATTTATCTTCTTTCTGCCAGAATTGTAACTCTTTGTCCTCCTTCCTAAACAAGATACAGTTTAACCAATAGAAACTGTTGCTCTCTATTGCTGAAAAGATACCATAAAACCATCACTTCTCCTGAAAAGAACAGTTGTGACATGTTTTTCCATTGGTCTTTATAGAAGATTCTTAATATAGCACACATAAGTTTGTTGGGTGTTGTAAATTACATTGGTAGATCCTGCAATATTATTTTTTTCCAGTTAAGTAAAAACCCATGATTGGTTCATCTTAGGGTCACTTTCAGTCACAAACAACTTGAAGGCATATAATAAAAAGGATGTACCAGATACTTTGGTTGACTGCATAATCTTTGTTTGTATGATTAATTAATTAATATATATTTATTTTGTTTAAAAATGCTTTCAATCTGATAAGTCTGCAGACAAAGTAGGCTATCCATATTCATGGGGGGTACTTTCAGAGAACTCCCGCAAAAGTGAAATAACTGCTAATAACTCTCCTCCACTGCAACTGGGGCAATTGCTCCAAACACTATGGGTGGGGACATGGTGAGCAGAGAAGAAAATATCTTTTCTTCCCTGCTCACCATCTCTCCCCCCAACTGCTGCTGATCTTTTCCTCCCTGCTTGCTATCTCCTCCCCACTGCCACTGGGGAGATCTCTCTGGGAGCTATAGGCAGTCAGATGGCGATGGGAGGGAAAGACTTTTTCCTCCTCATTGCTATCTCCTGCCGCCACTGGGGAAATCGCGCCTGCAGTGGGAGGTGGGAGTTGTCCCCTGGGAGGAAAAGATCTGTTCTCCTCTTCAAACTCCCACTCCTCATTGGGACAATTGCTCCTGCAGCCGCTGGCAAAAATCACAAGGGGGGGAAACTATCTTTCCTCCCCTTTGCTCTCCGGCACCCCCTGCCAGGGAATGGGAGAAGGAGAATGCAGGGAGGCAAGGCACCATGAATAATCAAAACCACGAGAGTGAAACCCGCAGATGTGGAGGGAGAACTGTTGTTAACAATACACATTATAAAAATGTAAATTCTTCTAAGTCACAGTGGCCAATGGTGAAAGTCTGCTGGATCTGAGCCTCATCCTGAAATGGTGAGCAGAGTGTCTTTGTTCAGAGTTCATGCTGCAATAATACACTAAGAGTCAACTATGGAACAAGACAAAACCCATCATCCAAAGTCCCAAATGATTTTTCACCATATGTCCCTTTCAGATATTGGAAAAGGTCTTCTTGGACTTCAAATCCCAGAACTGTTCAGCATGCTGGCGGGAAATTGTAGGTGCCATAGTTCACAGAAGTCACCTTCCTGAGCTCCAATCTCTTTTTTAAAAAATAGCCATGTATTGGCCCTTTCCACATGGGGCAATTGAAATGGTGCAGAGCGACCTCCGACGGAGGTCTTCTGCACCGTAGAGTGGACTGGGGCGGACTACTTTTTGTAGTTCCGCACCTCAGTCCGCTCGGAAGTGACCGGAACTGATCTCGCAGCGTGCTTTTTATTTATTTATTTATTTATTTATTTATTAATAATTTTATTCAAATTTCAACAAACAAAACAAACAATAATTTCTGCAATGTTTACATGTAATGTTTTTGCTTCTTCCTTTCCTTTCTGGATTCCAATTATTGATATTCCCTCTATTTGTTGTATCTCGTATCGCAATAAAATGTTAATAATCTATAATTTGTTAGTTCCTGCTGTATATCTCTACTTTACTTGTTACATGATATTTCATTAACTGTTAACTGTATAATAATTGTTATCATGAAAAATGTATTGCCCTCTGTCTACCCCCAACCCAAATCTATGACAATCTTCCACTCTTTATTAATGTCTTCATCTGATTTCCCTTTCAATCTTTGTGTAAGTATATCCGTATTTCTGTTTTCCATGAAAGCTATCCACCACTGTTCCTTTGTGGGTGTAGTTACATTTTTCCAAAGTCGTGCATATTCGATGCGGGCCGTCGTCACCATGTACAATATAATTCTCCAATGTCTCTTAGCTGGTGTTCCGTCTAGTGTATGTGTCATATTTAGCAAGTAAAATTCGGGTGACATCGCGAATTGAATCTTCAAAATTGAACTTATTTTCTTATGTATTTCTTTCCAGTATTTTTGTGCTCTTGGACATGACCACCACATATGAAATAGTTTACCAGTGCAGCTTGCTTTTTAAAACCTCTTTTTAGAGGTTTTTAAAAAGCACGGAGCGCGCGACTCCATGTTGCTCCGTCGCTGCGCTCCAGTGCAGATTTGCAGGTGCACACTAGTGCGTGCCTGCAGATCTGCCGGGGGCGGGCTTTAGGCTGGTGAGCTTCTCCGGTTGGTGGAGAGCCTCCACCAACTGGAAGCCACCATTTTGGATGCCGGAGCAGTGTAGAGCAACGAGCTCGCACTGCTCCTCGTCCCGACGGACTCACCCGGATGCTGAAGAAGTCCGGTGAGTAGCGTTTTCGCGTGGCTCCTCCCCCACGTCTGGAAAGGGCCATTGTTTCTTGAAATAGTGCCATTAGGACTGTACCACATACATTCCAATGTTTCACAAATGAAAGCCAACACAGATGAAAACCCAGCAATATCAGAGTGTGGTCAAGATGGCAAAAGTTATTAATGAGGAAGAACGGACATGCTAGGAGAGGCTGCAGAATTTTTCTTTCCCCTGAGGCCACATGAAAGTTTAATGTTCCTCCCCTTTCTCTTGCATCCCAACTGAGTTAAATGAGTGCAAGCTGCTTTTGGACTTCAACTCAGTTTGCAGCAAATAAGGTAAGCTAAAAGACAGACATTTTAAAAGCAGCTGAAATGTGGGATGAGAGAAGATTAGTTGGGATTGTCCCTGCCAAACTGGGACAATCGGAGGGCATGCGACTGAAGTTCAGGGCCCAACACCCAATTCAGTTACCCACAATGACTACTGACGGAGAAACAGGTAATGGGGCAGCAGCACAGGTTAAGAAGGGCCCTTTGTAGCTTGCACTGTTCATCACAGAATCTTTTCTTTCTTTCTTTTTAATTTTAGAATCAGGAATTGCCAGTATGTGTTTTAAGTTTAAAAAAAATAGTATCTCATTCTGCAACAAAATGGCACTTATTCCACAGTAAATATATTTAGTGCAAGAAGAGCAGCAGTGACCTCTGTTTTCTCTCTGTCCTCATGACAATACTATGGTTTAAGTGAATTCAAACTTGACTCATTGCATTTTGATTTTTTAAAAAGTGAGCAGGCAAGAGATATTGTGATGCTGAGTTTTTAAAAAGCAATATTTGTGATGGGATAAGAACAGTTCTTCAAATGTTAGGCCTCTGGAGGGAGCTTGACTTAATAAGCTGAAGTGCAGTTTGTGTGTGTATTCTTTCTTTAACAAATTGGCAAACTGATCCTTGCAGTGACACAGCTCCCAACTGGTGTCCTGGAATGGTGATGTCACTACACCCCCATCCAGTGGCTCAAGAATACATTTTATCTTTTTTAAAGGATATATTACAGGCATAAAAGGGAAGATGGGCCATACCCCCCCCCAAAAGGTGGATCCCACTCGTCTTTTGTCATTTTTGTTGTTATTACAGATCAGTTTCTCAGTCTACCAGTGTTTTGGGCCATCAAAGATTTAGATTCCATCTAGGAATCTGGGGATCAGTGAGGTATCACTGGATAATATAGTCGTCCCTCCAGATTCATGGGTTTGACTTTTGCAAATCTGATTATATGTGAGGTACATCTTTGCCCCCCCTCATTTTCCTCCTCCCATTCCCTTGCATTCCACCCAGGCTTGCTAGGCTTCTATTTAAAATTGACATTTTGTAGTTTTGGGTGAGCAAACCCCACCACTACAGAGGTGTGTCCTCTTTGTCATGTGGTTGTATATTCTGCTGTGTAATGCCTTCTGATTGGTCAGTTGCTTTCTTTGCCCTCTCGTTTCTCAAGAAGGTCACTGAAAGTAGTTAGAACCCCAGAATTCCATTCTTCTCTGTCTGAGGGCAAAGTACCAATAAGCCCTTTACCTTGTCTTTTTTCTTCCCCCTAGGACTTCTGGGGCCAGAGGTAAATAATAGCAGGGGGGAGCCCCAGAGGGTAATTGTGGTGGGGGGCAGTTATTCATGTTTTTTCTACTTTCACAAGGGTTCTGCACCCCAAATCCTCACAAATGTGGAGGGGTAACCTTATTGTATGTACCAAGCAGTGTCATTCTGATGGCTGGGCAATTGTGATGTTAGGTATGGCAAACTAATTCAGATGTTTTATCAGTGTATTTGCAATTGCTCCCAGGGCACTCATCCCCACTGGAACCACAGTTGTTTCTTTTTCTCATAGGTGCTGAATCTCAATTTCTAGGTCCCGGTATTTAATAATTTTCTCTGGTTCTGCTCTTCCCCTGGGTTGACATATTTGTAACCCAAGGTTTCTTCTCCTGAACCACAGTTACCTCCATTGAGAATGCTTTCATTGTGTATTCCTGCATGGCAGGGGGTTGGACTCAATGGCCTTTGTGGTCACCATGATTCCATGTTGTCTGGCACATTTTGTTGTGATTGTTTGTCAGATAGAATCTTGCTGTAGTTGTTGCTACCGCTGTTGCTGCTGCTTGCTCACAATGTCTCTACATTGATTTAGAGACAAACCAATTTGTTACAGATTGCATACTCTGGCTGTTCCACTGCTTGTCAGTATAAGTCCTCTCCAAGGAATGATTTTTTTCCCCCTAAGCTTTTCTCCTGGCACCAAGAGTTTTTGTGACTTGAGAGCAGACCCACAAAAAGGAGATGTCATTTTTGGTACAGTATTATTCAGAACTAAATCATGCCAGGCTAAATCCATTGGTTAGTCCCAATGCGTACAGTACTTCCATGGAATAGATAGGAATGTGCTAAATTAACATGCATGTAAGTTCCATTAATTCAGTTTTCTCTAGTTTGGGCCAACAGTTGGATCCAGCCTATTGGATTTAGTGGGATTTACTTACAGCATATTTTTATGGAGTCTATATAAAATATTAAGATTGCCTTGATTCTCCAAGATAGGCCGTATCATCTTTATAATTTACTGCAATATTTCTAACCTGAGTTAAGACTAACTTAGGTCTGATTAATTTCAATTAGACACTGTCATCATTAGCTTTTGCTGGAGTGTGCCCAATATATATTTACTTTACTGTAGCACCGCTTGAAATAAAACTCTTTGAGGCGCTCTAAATTCAAATTAAAAAGGTCATTATGTATTCTGCACTTTTGTGAATTTTAGAAGAATTGTTACCTGGCATAAATCTTTAAATCCTTCCATACAGTCTGCAGAAAAAGAAACCATTTCTTTCTATTCTCAGTTATTCCAAAGTTCAGAAATTAGCACTGGAACTTTTTAGCACACAAGTAACTTACCATAACAATAGACATTTTAAAGCCCCATGGAAAGATATGTTGGAAATTGCCTGTTCAAAGAAATTTATGATTTTATTATAGCTGCATATTGACTATTCCTACAATATCCCGAAGGCAGAACCAAACAGTTTATTTATTCAAACTGCAAATGAAATTGGGCAAGAAAAGTAATTAGCAAGCAACAAAAAATAATGGAAAAGCACCATAAAAGCTGTTTGGAATTTATGTGGGTTGTCAGATTGTTAGAAAATAACAGCTTAAATTTTAAAAGATCAACTTTTTTATATGCATGCCGACTGCATACAGCATATATAGATTTATCACAGAGTTGGCTGAGAGAAAATCCAGTACCCTTGGTGAGGCCGTTTTCTTCTGTTTAACTTTGAGAATAAGCACAGAGGAAAGAATTACTCATCCAAAGTAAAATGGGAGTCCAGAATACACACATTGGTCCACAATTTCACTTAGAAGATGATGCAGTAGAAAGCTCTGTGTGTCCTTCAAGGTTCCTGTGCTTATAAAACATTGTTGAAGTGCAGTGTACACAAGGTTTATAATCACTGAATGACTTGAAGGCACACAACAACAATGTCAAAAACTGAATATGCAACAAAACCGTGTGATTCCTAACAGAATGCCATTAACAGCACTTCTCTGTTTCACTTCACTTCCATATTTCAGGTGCATTCCTAACTAAAAGCAGCTAAATGGGCTGGTAGAAAGAAGACCGTGCTAAACTGTCAGAAATTGTTCTTTGAGATGAATGAGGAATTCACTGGGCTTAATTTAATGTGAGATTATGAAAGTCACACTTCCCGTAATGGAACACGGTCCCAACTCCAATTTGTTGCCAGAAAGCTATAAGTTTCTGAGTTTGTGATGTTGCATGTGTGTGTGTGTGTGTGGGGGGGGAATTGTTTGAAAACGTGAGAAGACTTTAAATAGGCACATGAAAAATCTATGTATTTCAGAAATATACCTAAATGTGCTCACATAACTATATTCTTACTGATGTGTATAATTTTGAAAAATCTGTACAAGACTATGCACATTTTGAAAAAAAAATGCTGCACACACACACACACACACACACACACACATACAGATTAATTAATTAATACTCTGACTTTCTTTTGGCATAGGATCCAAAGTCTTGACTGAAAGCAAAAGGAAATGAGTCTAGCTGCTGGGAAAAGAAAAAGAGAGAGAGAGAGAGAGAGAGAGAACTTCCCTGAGATTAAGTTCATTATCTATGGATTCTACAGTACAGGAAGCCAACTGTAGAATCACAGTCTGACACTGAAAGCTAATGCCACTCACAACGTTCATTGGCCCTTCAATGACCAAATCTTCACTTGTCCTTCACTGACCAAACTCCCGAACCCATGCACACTCCACTGCTACTGTTATCACCCCAAAGCTCACACATTTCACTCATATACATCTCATAAATCCCATGCTTTCAAGCCATGACAGTTAACAGTAATTGGAACAGCCATGTGTACACTAAACATGTGAAGTCGAAATAAATATATCAAATCCAGACAATCTGTGGCTCTGAAAATCTGGGAAGTGAGGGCTGTACTTCAGATTCAGATGTGCTCTGACCCAAATTGGGATGGTTCAAACACATGAGATGCCTCCCAAGTGGACTGGCATGGAATCTGGACATTTCTGGTGAACCATTAGCAATTTGAATTTTGAGAAATAGTATGATTCTGAAAATAGAAACATTTCTTCCCAAATTTCCATATTATGGAAGCAGCAGGTAAAAAACAGAAGGAAGGGGGCTTATAGTTTTGTGGATGCCATCTTCAGGGTTTTTCTTTTTTCTTTTTTTTTTATCACAGTGAATATTTTTACCAGGGTTCTTCAGCAACAATACTTTGTGGGAGAGATGTTGATGTACTGAATAAGTGATCCAGTTTCTCAGTGCAATTTTCTAGTTTTTACTCCTAAAAGCAAGAATTTTAAAAACATTCTGATTGAGCTTGGGTATTTGCATCTGGGTATTTGCTTGGAAAATGTTGGACATTCCTCTTCTCCTATCTCTACCACTGTTATGTTCCACACACTTCATCCCTACATGTGCTGTTCCACTTTCTATGAGTTTGGGTGCCAAATAAGCAGAAACCAAACAAACAAAACCCTTAAGCCAAGAGGAACTGAACATCATTGGGATTGATACTCTTTAACGGTAGGAAAAATCAGGATCTGAACAAAATCTTGCAGTGAGTGTCCACCTCTACTGGAAACCTTTGTTGAATACCACAATGAACACAAGAGAGCACTGGTCACTTGTTATTGCATATGAAGATATCTTGACTGGATTTAGCATGTCTAATTCAGGGGGTGGTGGACCTCTAGATTCAAAATCTAACCATCAGGGAAATTAGGGTGGGTCACCCATCAAAGTAAGTCTCTGCTCTGCCTCAACATCTGACAAAGCAGCTCAAACATGTTCCAGCTATCTCTTCTGCATCATTCTGCATGTCAGGCACCATTTCTTTAAGGTCCATACTTGCCTTTCTAAATATTTTCAAGTTAGTTATTCCAATTGTAGCCTTTAGAAGTATTAAACATGAAAAGGAAATGAAGGTTGCAAAGAAACAGTTGGAGTGTGTCTTTGGCAGTTCATTTTTTTTTAAAGCAGAGACTTTGTTCTGACACCATATATGGAGAAAATGATAGTTATTAATATTCTGATGAATCAGCCTGAACCACAACTCTAGCTGTGAGCAAGTAATCAGTGTTGCTCCAAATAAAAGGGTCAATTCTTGTGCTTGTTTCAAATATCTGTAACTTTGTGTTCATTCCCTTTCTACTATATATTTCCTAGGCTAGTATATAATTTGCACATACCTCTCTCATCTGGTTGATTTTAATGACAGATCAAAATCAGCAGTATATATTGCTAGGCAGAGATGTCCATGATTTAGGAAATGGGCAAATTTTATTTCGCCACATATTGTTGTTTTTAAAAGCATAAAGGACTAGGTCAGAAAATTGTATTTTTCCTATATACGATTAACTGAAGGCGCAATTTGAATGGGTTGGAAAGAAAGGGAATGCTTATCTTTCCTTGTTATTTTGTATGACTGCTTAAAAAGTAAACAAATCTGCATTTATATTCATGGTCCTTATCCTCTCTTGTGAAGGCTCTGTTGCTCATTTCAATGGATCCCACAGTTCTTTGAAGGATGGTGTTACTGCCCTGGCTAGTCCAAGCTTTGGGGAAATTAAAAGATATCCTTTTGATATCATAATTCGGCTTCACTTCTCTATTCCTCTCCACGTGCTTGCGAGGCCACCGAACAAGCACATAAACAAGCTCCGCCGTTAATTGCCGTAATATTCCAAGACAATACAGGCAGGCCAGGAAATAGCTGACTCACTGCTTTAGGAGACCTCCAGGCAAGTACTCTAATTAAGTATGCATGCAACCTACAAAAGAGCCTCTGCCCCGCGATGGCAGCTTGATGGGTTAACTATGCAATACCCAAGTACTCTGTGTTTGCATACTGGCTACTCTACTGAGAACCTCTGCGATAATTCAATCATTCAGATTCTGACCTTTCGGAGGCTTTGTCTACAACTCCAAATCTATTGTTTTCCCTCAAGTACGGCATAGCCTGCAGTCACATTCTCCTTATAAAAACCCTTGATTCCGAGACCTTCCTCGGATTGCTCCAGAGTTTCATCCCACCTTGCTGCCGCTTTGCTTGGTGAGCCTCCCCTCAGATCCACATGCTGAGCTATATCGCACCCCAGCCTCGTTCTCTATTTTCCGGGCTTCAGGACAGGTGAAGTATCGCCCAAACCGGCAATCCCTCTAAAAATCCCTCTATACCACTCCAACCTTTATTTCTTTAGTTATCTTTGTGAATGTGTCTCATACACTATTTTGCTTGTGTTTAATAAAATATAATTTATTGCTTCAACTTCTGTGTGCTACTTGACTCGACCCGACCCCGTAGACATAGGGTTCAAGATCTCGCTACGTTACCCTGCCTCTCGTAACGCTAAGCAGTGCTCTGAGCTAATTTTCCCCACCTTTAGTTCAGCACATTTTGGTGTCCCTCCTGGGACCCCCAGTACACAGGGTAACAGAGTGGTGGAGCAACGCGGGCAACCCCGGTACCCCTAATTTGAGAAGGAGTTGTGAACCTCCTGAAATCAGGCTGGTACTGACTTAGGTGATAGTCGGTCAAGTGGTTAGAGTGCAGTCAGGCAGGAACATGTGTGTTTGAGAATTCTGTGCATTTGAGCTCTAGAGCTATTCTATCTGGGTGGAAATCTGTTCCCCTTTCTTGCTTGGTTTGTGTATGTCAGCAGCCCTGGCGTGGTCACTAGCACTAGGCAGTGAACCATCGTCTGATAGCAAGGGGTGTGCGCAAGCTGTCCTGGGAATCACATCCCTAACTTGGGGTCTATCGTGAGCTGGGATCCTAAGCGTTAGTGTTAGCATGCTAGGAACAGTCTACACTCATCCAACACCATAGCAGTAAGGCAAAATAGCACTTAGGGAAGAAATTCCCCCCCGTCAGGTTAGTATACGGGTGCGTCCTGTAAGTTGTTGTTGTTGTGTAGCTTTGAGACAATGCGGGTGCGTCCTGCTAGTAGTTGTGAAGTGCGGATGCATCCCGCTGTGTAGTTTCGGGTGCGTCCCAATTGGCTAGCTGACTAGGTGCGGGTGGTGAGTCCCAACCTAGCCTAGGGTTTAGAGGTTTAGCCCGTGGTAGAGGAAGGTACCCCTCACCCAGAAAACCAGTTAGGGACAGTTCGGTTTTGGCTTCTTGCCCTTTTCCCCCGCTGCTTGACCAGGTGGCGTAGTAAGTTCCTTAGTGTTCGTTTCCCCCCTTCAGGTAGGCGGAGTACTCCTGAGGGTTCCCTGGGTCTAGGTGATCTCCCTGTCCCTGAACCGTTTCCTCGTCCTTTGGTCTCCAGTGCTGTCGAGGTGGAAAACCAGGCCTTGGAGTACCAAGGTGACTTTGTTTGGGCAGGCTGAAGATAGGTTCCCGTCCCTCTTTCCTAGAGAAGTTCCACAGAGTTCGTTTTCCTTCAGTCCCCCAGGGGTCTAGGTGATCCTTCCCGTCACTCCAGTTCCTGGTCCCGTTTGTAGGTTGTGGTTTGTAGTTTGTGGTTTGTAGGCAGTGTTAGAGATAGTTGTAGTTTGTGTGTAAAATGGCTGAGGTTAGTAAGATCACCATCAAGGACCTCATGTTGGAGGAAGAGGTCAGAGGGAAACTAGAGAGATGGGTGTTGAGTAAGGGGAAATGCCCCTGGAAAGACACCATCTTCCAGACGGCCAATCCCTTTGCCACACTCCGGGAAGCGTATACCCTCGCGCATAAATCAAAGAACCCATTCGGGCCGTCTAAGGACACTTTGGCTGCTTGGGGACTTTGGCTTATGGCCAGAGATGCTAGTAGTGCCCTGGTAGAAACCAGAGAGAAATTAGTGAACATAGAAAAGGAGAATGCCCGGCTTCAGGCTGAGATTGAGATGCTGCATGCGAACAAAGTAACTTTTGCATCCGTAGTGCAGGCGTCCGCACAGAAGCTTAACAACTTCACGGTAGTGGCACAAACTTGGGAGGAGAAAGCCCATGCCTTAGAGGCTGAGCTGGATCATGTCCAGTCTGTGGCCAAGTTCATGGTGGGGCAAGTGAGAGAACAACAGGAGGCTGTTAGCCATGTAGCTTGCCAGAAACAGGTAGGTGCGCTGGAGAGCCAGCTCCAAACGCGCAAAGCCTTAATTTCGGCTGTGTGCCCGGAGCTGCTCCCAACATTTGCGGAGGACTTTTCTCCCACATAATATCCGACCTTGGCCGTGTTCTATACATCACGACCCACAATTTGTCAGTAGCGATACAGTGCACGCAACTGCAGAGCACCGTGATCACCTTTGCCACTCAGGTGATCCAGGCCAGCCTCATGGGGTTAATGCACCCTGAGATCCTGAGCCTACTCCAAGAGCAATATCCGGAATCGCTGGAACACCCTGCCGCTTTGGCGCAGATATGGCACGCCACGTGGAAGAGCCTAACTCTCACGGTGGATGTTGCCCCTGAACGGATTCTGGATCCAGTAATTCTACATCCAGTATCCCATTTAGGACTCCCCCTCATAGCCGCCAATGCCACTTTGCTGCCTCCACTAATGTACCATTGGTCCAACAGTACCCACTCTTTTGATTTAGCTGGCTGCCTATTCAACCGCCATTGGATTCAGTGTTTCCACAACCTTAATTGTTTCAGCCACAGCGATACCTCCGAATATTTGGCAGTACTTGTAAATAGATTAACAGTGAGTGCTTCTGTTTAATGACTCCTTGTACCAATTTGATAGTACTGCCTAGTGGTGCGACTGTAAGGGTAAACTGCACCGCTGGGAACCCCTGTTTTTGTTCACAGATGATCCAAGACTGTTTTGGCCAGAACTTCTATCTCCAGTGGAAGATATGAGATTATGTGTTTGAAAGTGCCTATGCACCCACCGAATCCAAGTTGGTCAGATTCCACCTTGAAACCAAGATCCCTACGTCCCTATGGCTCAGAAATCTCACCCGTTTGTCTCAACGAGTAAAGGAGGTCTCGCACTCCCTCCGCCAGATTGCCCTGACTGTTAATCATTCTGCCCAAATAATAGTCAGTACTTCAGAGGATTTGAAATCCGATGCTGAACAATCCTGGTGGGATGTCTTTTGTTGGTCCTCCACGGGCCAGGCTATAGCACATTTCGCTCTCCACCCTTTAATCATCTTGGTGGTGTTTCAGATCATTTTGGTAGTCAGTCTTGTTGGTTTGGTATTTTGGATTAAGAAACAGATCCTCATGTTGCAAGCAGTCTGTTTTTATTAAGGGAAGAGGTTCCCCCATTTGTAAATAGTTGTTTGCTGTAGAATATAGTTGGTTTAGTGTGTTTGAATCTGTCCTTTAACCTCTTTAAGGGAGAAGGGTTTTTGTTTTTGGAGGAGACGGATTCTTGGGATGGCTGTCCCAAGATCCGCTTACCCTCTGAGGTAGATCGGTGTCAGGGATTCCAGGCAGGGAACCCTGGGAAAATGATCAGCCCACTGCAAAGATGTTGCATCATGCCCCAGCTGTGGGTAATTGCAAGGTTGCATAAGAAACTGGGATCGTGTGCAGATGGTAGAGGGAGGTGTGCAAACCTCTACCTGATTGGCAGGTCTTCCAAAATGCAAAAAAAGATGGCCAGACAAAGAAATGCGTCTGTATTTGATCAAGGCTTAAGTTTTTCTAACTTTTAGCTGCCACAGAAAACTGCAGTATATGTTTATAGATAGAATTAGAGACTAATACATAATCTATTGTGCTACTCCCATTTCCTGATATATATGTGTATTCTCCAGTTTGTTCAAACTTGTCTTATCTTATTATAAATATTCTATATTTCTATGTTTTTATCCCCACGTAGAATGTATAATGTATATAGAAATTATACATTGTATGTAATCAAGTATTTTGCCTCATGGTTTGTTGACCGCAATAAAGGCTTGACTGACTGACTGACTGTTTTTCTAACTGAGCAATAGTTCAGATATGATTCTTCCCCTAATACTGTTCTGAGGGTTCATAAATATCCATTAGAATTTCATGTTAGATCATAAAATTTAGGTATGTCTGGGGAATTCAGTTCTTGCAATGCCCATGTGAAGTGACCTTTTACATGAGGGATGGGCAACTATTGGTCAATAGAGGTCTACACTAGCCCCTCCCAGGAGATCTTCAGGGGCCATATTTCTCCTCCCAACATGCAAAAGTGCCCCTAAATGCTAAATGTTCATTTTTGTCCCCCATGGAACATTTCAGGCCAAGAAGGGGTTGTTCTGGCAATAGGAAGTGTTCTGTTTTTTTAAAAAAGGCCTTTCCTAGGCCTGAAGTGGCCTAGAGGGGCAAAAAACTGGTGAAAAGGCATCTACCCCGGAAGGCATTTGGGGCAATTTTTTTTTTTTTAAACCTCTCGGAGGTTGGGCAGCACAAAAATGGACATAGATTAAACTCAGGCCACAGGTTACACTTTGTCCACACCTTTTTTAGGTTCATGTGTAAGCTGGGAAGTAGCTCACCACTGGATTCCACACTTCTCTAAATATTATGATGTGTTTTTCTGTTCCTTAAAGGTATCACCATGCACATTTAAACATGTACTTAAAAAGACCATTCATGTATTTTAAAGCAATCCTTAAAAAAAAATAAAATACAAACCAATTTAGAAATGGAACTTAATTGAATTATGGTGAAATATATATAGAGGTTCTAACAAATTCATGCCACCCTAATGAAATACTGAAACAAATCCACGTTTTACATTTACATTTTCTGCTAGCCATTAGCTTTCCTGTTTTCCAAATGCAGTGATATTATCATTCATACACGTATCTCATTATTCAAAGGCAGCCCATCCTGCTTCTTTTGGGATAGGCAAGCTTACACTAGAGGAAAAAACAGTAGCAAACACGTTTTTTAAAAAAGACAAAGAGAGCTGTGAAAACTATCTAAGTGGGCCAGTCAGGAAGGAAGTGGGAAAAAACTAGGAAGTTCTGCTCCCTCTTTGCCACATAAAAATCTCTTTTGTTTACCAATGGGTGAAGGAAAGCTAGTTCTGAAGACTAACCTTTTAAGCAGAGGAAGCAGCCATGATGCCTTTAGAAAATCTAGTGTTTCTTTCAGACAAATGGCAATGACCCCTGGGACATCAGAAAAGGATGAATGTTTTTAAAGGGAGATGTTTATCAGCTTGAAAGCATTTGGGTTTACTTTATTTTCATAGACAGATATTCAAAGAGGTATTTTCTTTCATGGTGTAACTAGCACAGACTTAATCACCTCACAGATATTTTCAAAACCAGGACCCAGAGGACCAAAACAATCTATCCATGAGCAGAGAGACAATAACTGTTTTGGAAATTCAAAAAGCAACAGAAAGTGGATTGTCAGGGTGATAGAACCACAGCATGTTTCCTTTCCATTTGAGGAAGAATTACATGCTTCATCTTCTGCATATGCATTGTAGTAGTAAGTTAACATGAACATGTTAAATTACTAGGAGTCAGGCCTGGCACTGGCAGAAACTCTGATTCCAGTGGAGGATTACTATTTATGGTTTTCTAGGCAATAATGTTCCATTACATTTTATCAGAGGCAAATAAATTTAACCCTTCTCCTCTCTAATTTCAGCCAACATGTATAATTGAAGGGGGATATATAAAACCAGAATTCAAATTAGAATTTAGGACCATGTTTGTGGAGATCTGTACATTGATCTCCCATTTTTAAAAATAAATAAAATACAGACAGTAGATGAAGTGGTAAAGGGAGTAGGTTGGATTGTAGTGCTGCATGAGTATGGGTTCAGTCTCGTCACTTTCTCTTACTGGCCCTTTGAGGCAGAACACTTTCTTCCTCTCATGGGACAAAGCAGGTTGAATATAGGGCATTTAGACCAAGATTTTTAAAAGTAGGATGGAATATCGGGTCACAGATCTACTGACAATACATTAAGTAAGACCATTTCCTTGAACTCCTTCCTCCCTTTTCAAATCCATTCCAGTTAAGGTTGGCACAAAAATACTTTTCTTGACTGCATAGCTATACAATATCTATACGAGAAAAAAAAACTTTAGGGAGATAAAATGTAACATTAAATTATTAGTAGATTAATAAATGATCCATCTGTGGAAGTCAAAATCTGAGATTTTAATTGTGTGCAGATATATGATGGTAGATGACAAATAAACTAATCCATATACAGCCCTAGAACATTTGCATATTGCCTATTTGCATGCTGAGGGGTGAGATCTGCTGTCTCAAGAACCACAACACACCAAGGTTATGGAATATAAAGGCCACAACCTTATTAGGTACAGCTGTTCCAGGTTTGGCATGTGCATGGGTTCAGATCTAGGCATTGGCCAACCCACCTGTTGACCAATGAGCCAAACCCATTGGCTGCTGCTGGAACCTGGGTGGCAGCAGGTGGAGTAAAACAACTACCACCCCTGCATGCAGGGGGTTTATGCACCTCCCAAGCTGTGCACATTCACTAACACCACTGTACCCCTAGGAACCAAATCAAGATGATGTAAGGCCCCGCTTTGGGGGTCCCCAATATCATTATGGTTTGGATAGACACCATACCTAATTGGCATCATATGTAATTGGCAACACAATTTAATTGGCACTAATATCAAATTCAAGCCTGAGAGGTGACAGAAAGGTCAAACAGAGTGAGGGAAAGAATTTGACTGTAAATGTGAGAAGGATAGGTCAACTCGAAATTTCCTCCAGGTAAGACTGAGTCATTTGTCAGGTAAATACACATCATTTTTTGGATAATAGGCTTAAATAAAAGCTGGAATTTTCCAGGGAACCCAACTGTGAGGAACCCACCAGGTCACTGATTGACAGATATCCATCCCTTGTACACCTAGATTCCTTCCTCTTTCCTCACAGCACCCACAACAGACAGCTACTACAACATCCATCATGTCTTTGTCAATCAAAGCACTAAGCCCATCAACAGGAAAAAGACCCATTGTCCATAACAGATTCCCTTTGTCTTGCATCTGGAAACTTCACTGCCACAGGCTGTTTTCAGGGTACAAATACCCCTGATTTCAGGATGCCCAGTGCAGTCTCTTGAAGGTCTACCTGTCACTCTGTCCCTCTGGCTCCTGAATGAGAACTGTCCTTAGGTCCTACCTAAGCCAAAATACATTTCTGCTCTTCACTACTTTTCTGGACTGGTAACTATAAATCCCTCCAAACCCCTCAGCCTCCCTATAATTTTTCCTCTCTTTCTTTTTCAGTTAGCTCTTGTGTTAATATGTGATTGTGTGTACCTTGTGTGCATGCATGAGTGAACTCCCCTCAATAAAACACATTTTTAGCTTACTTCTGGATCTCTGTCTGGTTCTTTTCCTGTGTGTGCCCATAAACACTGGTAGGAAATATCTCACCAAGTTGCCCCCCTCTCTCAGCCTCCTGATTTTGAGCTAATTAATTCCCTTCTTTTTTCAAGGATATATTTGGCATTGTAGGGTTGCCCTTGTAGCACCTACATTTTAGGGTAACAATGACACGGTATTATACCCTGCCCGAAGGCACCAGAACAGTATCCCAGATCCAGGACTGCCCAACAGATGTGACAAATGAAAAAGAAAATATACATAATCCAAGGACATAGAGAGGGAGGGTGGGATGTCTCTCCAAAAGAAGTGAGCATCTGCCAAGAGGGAACCAGCTTAAACAGTGCTTTCTTGGACCAGAGGGAAAACTACTAGCAGCTCTGGCCTGGGAAAGGAGCAACCAGAAGAAGCTGTGGGTGCCCTGAAGCCTACTGGGGAAGCAGAAGGTGCTTCCAGCAACATAAGGGAAACAGCATGGACCAGCAACTACCCTAAACTGCAAAATTGCCACTTAGTAAGTCAGTCAGCTGTTTTTCTTGACCCAGAAAGCATTAAAACCAATATCAGACAATTATAAACTCCTGTGCTACCTAGATTTATAGGAATTTCTAAATGTCTTATAGGCCTATAACATTGTACCCTCCTGACATTGCTAATCTTCTTTGACACTAGAGGCCCACTTAAATACATTTCCTTTTGCCCATCTTTTCTTTGGCACAACTCTTTGGTCTTCATAGCATTGTAGAACTGGAAGGAATCACATAGGTCTCCTAGTCCAGCCACCTACTGATGCAGAAAATCTATAGCTAAAGTTTCCCTGGAAGATCATTCTCCAGCCTTCAATGAAACCTCCAATGAAAGAGACCCCATCACCATCAGGGTAGTCTGTTCCACAGCTAGACAATTCTTATCACCAGCAAGTTCCCCAAAGGTTTACTTGAAATTTACTTGAAATTGAAATTTGTGTTTCTGGCACATAAAAAAAAAAATACTAGCTTCCTCTATCTATGTGGTAGCTATTCAAATATTTGTTCAGAGCTATCATGTCACCCACCAATGCCATGACCTTTCCACAGTGGTGGAAAACATGTGCTTTTGTGGGGCAAGTGGGTATGCTGGTGGCAGAAATGCTGTTGGTAGGGTATTTTATGTCAGACAGGCTTTTGCCAAACAGCTACAGGGCAGCAGCAGTACTGGATTTGCAGAGGAGGGATGACTCTGGCTGAGGATCTCTCAGAGAGCTGCAGTAGCACCATGGCTATTACTTGTTAGTACTGCACAGAAGGAGGCACAGTAAATCCTATTGAATGGCTTTTACCATGAAAACCCTATGATGAGACAGTCCAAAACAACAGAAGCAATGAGTGTCATGAGACTCGGAGGTTGGAAGGCACTGATCAGGTAGTACTGTGGCTAACAACACAATTGGACTCAAACCAAAAGGACATTCCGCTGTTGACATACCATGAGGTAAAAGGAAAGTCTGAAGGTATGCAACACATATTATAGGAATGTAGAATGTGAGAAACATGAATCAGGAGAAGCTTGATATCATAAAGGAAAATATGGACCATAGAAACACTACAATACCAGGGGTGAGTGAACTAAAGTGCACATGAATGGGAAATTTTGAGTAAGAAAATTATACAGTGTTTTACTCAGGAAATGAGTATTTAGGAAGTGGAGTGGAATTAATAGTGAAGAGAGATGTAGCAAAAACAGGCCAGGAATATAATGCAAAGTCTGACCAAAAGATATCAGGAAGACTTCAGGGAAAACACACCAAAATAATCATAATCCAAGTTTATGTTCTAACTACAGAAGCAGAAGAAGAAGAAATTGAAAGATTCTGTGCTGGAATCCAGGATGAAACTAACAGCAGATCAAACAGGCTAACTTGTTAATCATAGGTGACTGGAATGCAAAAGCAGCAAACAAAGCGGAATCACAGATTATAAGAAAATTTTGCTGAGGATCAAGAAATGAAGCAGGAGAGTGACTCACTGAATATTGCAAAGCCAACTATTTATTCATCACAAGAATATTCTTCAAGCAACCAAACAGGTAATTGTATACAGGGACATCACCAGATGGACAATACAGAATCAAATAGACTACATAACTGGAAGAAAAAGTTGGAGGTGCTCCATTCTATCTGCAAAAACAAGAACAGGGACAGATTATGGCACAGACCATGAACTGCTAAATCAAAAATTAGATTAAAGCTAAAGAGGAACACTAATCCTCTCAATGACCCAACCTCCAAATACAATAGAAGACGAAACTGCCCAGGTGAAGAAGTCAAGCACCTCTGCTGTGTGCATATCCTACGGATACCTTCTCTATTCACTTTATCTGATCAAAACATTAAGAGAATGTCACAACTCCCACCAGTGCTTTGTCATTTAAGGCAAGTCTGTTCCAGATCCCTTTGTTTACTCTACTAGAAAGCAATTAACACCCCCCAGGGTAGTATAAAACCCCCAGCTCCAAATTTGCTATCATATTGGACATTATGCTGCACCTCAGACTCCCATTCCTCCATGTTGCCCTCAAACTCCTACATGAGCCACTCCACTTGGATCTTCTGCTTCAGGACCAGCAAATAGCACCTCTTCCACCCAGAATCTCTCTCTAACCAACATTTCTTGCCTTTTCCCTCAACAGCCTTGTATGGTTTGTGACATTGCTTGATTTCTTGTGTGTATCTATTCATTTACAATAAAATTGCATTTTAACTTTTAACTGGAGTCCTCCCTACAGTAAGTACTGGTATACACAGGTGAAAAGATCCCGCTATTACTCTCCTCTTGCAGGCATCCTTTGAGCTAATAATTCCCCAAATTCCAAGGAGACACTGGCACTGCTGGTGGACCTCAAGGTACTCCACCTTTTAGGGTAACAATGCTCTACAACTTACAGGGAAACTCATTACATGACCAAGTAAAAATAAAAAATTGATGGAAACAATACATTGAAAAACTATGTAAAATAGATGAAAAGGCGAAAGATTCATTCAAGGAAGAATCATTTGAACCTAACAATTTTAGAAAGTGAAACGAAAGCTGCACTCAGAGAACTTGAGATAAATAAATCACCAGGAACAAATGGCAAGTCAATAGAACTGCTTCAAGCTACAGAGACAGAATCTATTCAAGTTCTAACTAAAATCTATCAACAAATATGGAAAACAAAAAATAGCCAATAGCTTGAAAACACTCAATGTACATTCCAGTCTCCAAGCAAGGGGATACAAGGGATTTTGATAACCACAGGACTGTTGCATCAGTCTTCCATGCAAGCAAAGTCATGCTCAAAATTCTACAAGAATGTCTTTTACCATATATGGAGCAAAAAAATAAATAAATCCAGATTTCCAAGCTGCATTCAGGAAAGAAAGATTCAGTAGGGAATCATATTGCAAACATATGTTGGATAATGGAGAACATCAAAAGATTTCAGGAAAAAAAAATCAGCCTGTGCTTTATAGGCAAAGCATTTGACTGTGTAGAGCATGGAGAACTATAGTTCATTCTTAAAGACATGGGTCTGCCACAAAATTTCATTGTCCTGATGGTAACTTGTATTTAAGACAAGAAGCTCTCATTAGAACAGAAGCGGAATGGTTTCCAATTAGCAAGGGGATTAGTCAAGGCTGCATTTTATCACCCTGTCTCTTTACTTGTATATTGATTGTTTCACACATAAAGCAGGACTGAACTGAGAGGAAGGAGATGCGAAAATTGGAGGAAGAACATCAGCAATTTAAGATATGTCGGAAATATGGTTGTGTTACCCTGATTCCTGGGGGTCCCGGGAGGGACACCTAAATGCGCTGTCAATTTTATAAGTTGGGGAAATTAGCCAAGAGCACCGCCTAGCAATACGAGAGGCAGGGTAACGTAGCGAGATCTTGAACCCTATGTTTACGGGGTCAGACCAAGTCAAGGACCACACAGAAGTTGAAATAATAAACATTGTTTTATTAAAACACAATCAAACAGTGTATGCAGCACACTCACACAGATAACTAAGGAAATAAAGGTTGGAGTGGGATAGAGGGATTTTTAGAGGAGTTGTTGGTTTGGGTGATACTTCACCTGTCCTGAAGCCCGGTTGGAAGCGGAGAAGCTGGGGAGCGTGGATCTCAGCATGTGGGGCTGAGGGGAAGGCTTGCTGGACAAAGCGACAGCAAGGCGGGATGGAAGCCAAGAGCGATCCAAGGAAGTGCTCAAAGTCAGGGGGTTTTATAAGGAGAATTGTGACTGTAGGCTAGTTTGGACTTGGGGAAAACAATGAGTTTGGGGCTGGAGACAAAGCCTCTGAAAGGTCAGAATTTGAATGATTGAGTTATAGCCAAATTGTCAAAAGGGTAGCCAGTATGCAAACATGGAGTACTTGAGCGTTGTATAGTCGGATCATCAAGCTGCCAGCGTGGGGCAGAGGATCTTTTGAAAGTTGCGTGCATACCTAGTGGAGGTACTTGCCTTGAGATCTCCTAAAGCTGTGAGTTGGCTATTTCTGGCCTGCCTGTATTGTGTTGGAATTGTGTTGGAATATTTCAGCAATTGTCGGCCGAGCCGGTGTGCATGCTTGTCCAGGGGCCTCGCAAGCACTTGGAGGGGAACGGTTATGTGAGGCCGAATTATTGATATCAAAAGATATCTTTATATCCCACAAGCTCGGGCTAGCAATGGTGGTAACAGTTGTCTCTGGAAATAAATCATGGAATTATTAAATATACGGTGTGTATTCTTTCCCATGTATCGCTGCTTCTAATTCCCACCCCTTCTGCTTTTGTTCCCTTTATAGTCATTTATATTCCAGAAGAGGGCTTTCATCGCGTCATCTTCTTCTATCTGTCTTCTGTCTATTTTACCATCATCCACAAAAACAGCCTATTCAAAGGGCCTCTTTCTCCTTTGACCATTGTCACAGAAACACAGTGAATAAACAAATGGAACTTAACATCCAGTACCATACAGCTCAGCATCTAAAAGTTGACTGTTAGATCTGCCCCCAAATAAAACATAATAACTAGATTGGATTACAGTCGTTTGTTGTATGCTAAAATCTTTTATCAAGATGTATATGCAACATTAAAATAGTGTCTTGCTGAAATGCAATGATGTAGTGGAGGCAGGACTTGCAGGGTTCGAGCACCAAGTCTTTATGAGTAGAAAGAATGATGTCACCATCAGTCGTCTTTGTAAGGCTTCCTAGTTCCCTCTGAGTATGGATGTAACTCACAGTAACTTGGATGCAGATTGGCTTCCCCACCCCCCCCAGTAGGAGTAGGTAGCTGTGAGTTATCTCTTTTCCAGTATAAATTATTTGGTTTGATTTGCCCTTCAGCAGTTAAGATCTATTCAGTTCACAAAAAGCTTGTTGCTGGCAGAGACACATATTGTTAGAAATTGTT
Source organism: Cyclura pinguis (assembly GCA_030412105.1). Taxonomy (NCBI): domain Eukaryota; kingdom Metazoa; phylum Chordata; class Lepidosauria; order Squamata; family Iguanidae; genus Cyclura; species Cyclura pinguis. Next base: position 112,657,825 of record CM059602.1, read on the forward strand.
TGTTGATCTGGATCCAGCTATCTGCCTGTATTTTTAGATTCCTTGATGAGCATCTCACTTGAAAATTTTTCACTACACCACCGCTGATATAACTTCAGAAAGCAGCTGACCTCTTCCTTTCTATATGAAGGTAGGCTGTGGATGAGGAATCACCAAGTAGGTACAGCTGCTCACTGAGGCAGCATACATTTAAAGACAGACGTGGGATGGCAGGTTAAACAGTGGGAAAGTAATGACCTGAGTGAACACACAAGAGTCGAGCGGGTGGGGGAAGAAGAAAGTCATTATGATGAAATTATAATCAGCAGGGAAAGAATAGCCTGCATAAAATAGATTTAATCATAGGGTTGATTGAGATGTCCATGAAAGCTCTTAATGAGAAGCAATAAGATTTATAAGTAAATTAGGTATAATAAAAAGGTGTTAATTTTTAATGAGAAGAGTTCTCATTAGTGACAGAAAAGAAAGGAGACATTGAAAGTTTCGTATTTCTTCCAGAAATGTCTCTGAATCTGGTCAGCAATGCATGTCAGTTCCCATGAAACATATGCTATAGTTTCCAGAATCTGGATAACTTTCTTCTTTTTCTCTTAATGTGTGCAGCAGGTACATACAGGTTTTAAAATTACCTTCAAAAAAAAGTGAGATGAAAATGCGAGCAATGTTGTACCATTTTTACCTCCATTTTACAGTGTGCAGTGGGAGTTTGTTTTGTTTTGACTGCAAAACAAGCTGTTACATATACATGTTGGTTTACTTTATCTAAGCTGGCTTACTGAAGATGTATTGGTGCACTCTCTCTCTACCAGAAGAGTCTCAGAGCTTCTCACAACTCTAGGTGGTGGTGGTAGGGAACAAAATTTATTTTTTCTCAGAAATCACAGTTTGAGGCTTAGCTCAGTTAATCAGGATAAAAATGAAACTCCCAGAGGTGTTGGGGAACTGTTAGAAGATACCAGAGTTGTTCTTAAGAAAACATTGATGCTAAAGACCCTGTAACTATTAAAGAAGGAGGAGAAGATGATTCTGAATAAAGAAAAGTCAGTGGGTTGCCTTGAATTGCAAAGTAGGGTGTGGTTAAGTTCTGATAGCTGGGAAAGTGGAAGGCAAAACTTTCTTCTCACGTTGAACAGACCTTTTTGTGTGTATTGGGGGGAACTACATCAGCTAGTTTCACCTGCCAACATGCCTGGTGATTCCAGCATTCCAAACTTCATATATTTGGGATGAGCTGGAAGGGGCTATGTACACAAAGCAATATATGAGCCCAGAACTAAGGAAGGATCCTGCTCACTCAATGACACTCCCAGTTTGGAGGATAAGCCACATCAGTAAGTGCAAACAGACCTTTCCAAGGGATTACAAATGTGTGGAGAGTCAGAGGAGGGACAATTTGTCACATAAACAGGAAGGAGTGGCCCCAACTAGTTTGTCCATATTAAGAGTTAGGGCTAGACAGCAAGGTGCTGTGATCCTCCTCCACTTGCTGTTGATGTGACAAAGAAGGATTTGTAATGTGTTAGTTGCACTTCTTTTTGCCTGGGGAATGGGGTGAGAGGTAAGTGAGAGCTAAACTTCTTCAGTATCTTTGAAGGGTTTTCTGAATTTCTCTTATAAAACAAGAACACAGCAAATACGCTACCTTTAGATCTTTGTGTGGAAACCTAGTTGTACAAGTAGATGGACCATCTTACGTAGCCTGGGATTGTGGTGACTACCCTGTCAACAACATATGTAATATAAATGGGTATCTTCTATTCTGTAGATCAGTGTGGACCAGTTTATAATGGTCTCCTTCTGCTGTTATACATACATGTAACTTTTCAAATGTAAGTTGATAATTATCTGATGATGGCTTCCAGATTAGAGGGACAGTGAATCCACTGTGGGTTTTACTCCATTCTTTAACGAGCTATCTATGTATGATGCTGAATCCCATCCTCAAAATATGTTCAACACTTTGGATCTTTCCTTTAAAATTCTGACTAAAATTCAGAGCATATTCATCTCCAACTCACATGGGAACAACCAGCCAGCCCTGATAGGAGGTATAATGTTTCCTCAAAACTTTCAATACAGTGGTGAAAAAAAAAATACTCCATAGGCAAGGGAAATCGTTATGTGAATTCTCTTTCTCTCTCAAACAGACATCCTCTCTTGGGACCACTTCCTCAGTAAGCAAGAGACTGCATACAAAAGGACTATACCATTTCCTAGCTTCTTTACCTATTATTCCCAACATGCCTCTTTTTCCAGAGATGAACTGCAGCACTAAAATCTCTCTTTCAAGGAATATGTCAAAAAAAAAAAAAAATCTAGAAACCATACTTCACAATTCGGTATATGATTCCATTTTAGCAATCATCCTATGTAATCCAGGTAGTTTGGTGACACATCGGAGAAACTCTCTGGCTGAGAATTCTAAATGCCCCTCCCTAAATTGCAAATCCCAGGATTCTATTAACTGGAATTATGGCATTTAAAGTGGAATCATAGTGCTATAATTTTATAATGTGAAAGGAACCCTGACACTTGCCCAGTTGCTGTTTTCAACTCTGCACCTTTTTGAAAGTATGTTTAACGCAAATAGCCTCTCCTGAATTACATATGGTGAGAGATGTAGGCTATGTTTTGGCATCTTTCCCAAAATAGATTTGCTCAGTAATTTCACCAAAGAGGCTTTGTCAGGTGCTAAGTCATATATACTAGTTAACCTCTTCTGGCTCTGAGAGACTGTGCCTTTCTTATAGAGAAATTCCAAGTATAACTAGCAATTTCTGTTGCACATATACATATACATTTCTGAAGGGGTGTTGAACAGACCCAACTAAGCAGTAGCTAATGGTATCATGGTCCTTAACTCTGGTTCATTTTCCTATCCCAGTCTAACTGTCTCCATGATGAACCAAAGGAAAGAAAAGTAGCAGGAACCTTTTAGCAGAAGTTTGTTGGTGTCTTCTCTGTACTCTTATGAATTGCTAGCTCCTATATATAGTGTAAGCCTGTGGTTAATGGTTTATTATTTTTCCTGATTTCTCAGTATGCTGTTCCATACATCAAATTGGAACAGGAAAATGATATCCGTAGAGCAATCAGGCACAAATTTAAGCAGGTGATTAATGTGTCTTTGAGTCTCTCTCACTGCTTTGGCCAGGGAGCCCAGTCAGGTTTTATAGCGTTACTAATCTGATATTCATTAAAACTTGTATATAAAAGGGCAAGCTCAAAGATTAAACCTGTGTGTGTATGCATATATGGGTGTCAAAAGCAAACCGGGAGGAATGTATTTATAAGTTCAACTGTGCTTACAGTCCTAAAATCTTGGATGATTAATAGCATTTGAAAAAAGAAAATTCCTCCTTTATTGTGGGAAATTATTGTTTCCTTTTCTGAAAACCGAGACTAGCTATTAGTGGCTTTCATTCTTTGTGGGATTTGGATTCCACCAGTCTTCCCTAAAGAAGTGCTGCCCTTGGGCCAGATAAAGGTGACTTTCTTTACAATGTCATCAAAAGTTTCATTTCGCAAGAGGCCTAAGCCCACAGCAATAAAGCTAAGTAATGCAAAGCATGGCTCCTCTGTTTTCCCTTGTTCTCCTACAGTAAATAGTATTGGCCTCTATATATTCATGGTATTGATTTTTTTAATGATATGCACAGAAAAGTAATTCCCAAATATTCAGCTTGTCACCATGACTAATCTCCCCCCCCCCCCCGCTCTAGATTTTACACCTTGAGGAAACAGCTGTGTCAATGATGCTTTCCATTAAAGTGTCCTGCAGATGTCAAGAGAAACACATTAATGGCCAGATAAACCTTATAAATGGTGAGCATGCCACTTAAATACTAAATAAAAGCAATAATCGATAGCACAGGGAGCAGCAGGATATAAATTTCCCTTGTTTTTAAATAATTTCCTGCAGTCATGTTAGATGAAAGTGCTGACTTTTTAATTCTTTTCCTCCCAAACTTTTTTCCCAATACAAACTTGCTTATGGGTTGCAGGATTGCATTTATTTATTTATTTAGCCCAGTGGTGGGGACATTCCTATCTACGGGATTTAAAAAAAACACAGCTATTAACTATAGTGATAGAATCACATTTACCAAATAGGTTTGCAAATTGAGAACTGGTTAAGTACTACACTCCAACAATATACTTGAGAACAAGTAGAGGAATTCAGACTCTCAAATGAAGAATAAATAGGATGGTGATCTGCTGGTCAAGTGTTCTACCAGAGATCATTGCTTTTTGGACCTTGGCATAAAGGTATGGTAGTATCAGATTTGTATGCGACATAAATGTGTCAGAGAGTGAATTCTGTGCTTATTAAGCAATGCATAGTAAAAAGACCCTCTCCTTCCAGAGATATCAAATGGTTTAAGCTCATTAAAGCCTTTATTACATGTATTAATATTGAACTGCTTAAACCCAAAAAGAATCTCTTTCAATCACTGTTTTGAAATGGATATGAACAGATCTACCGCCATCATTTCAACATGCTTACAGAGGAGTTTCTGTCCTGAGGGGCTGAACAGATTCAATTGCCTTATTTTTAGTGTTAACTATGAATCCAGCCATGCCACTGGATAGTCATGTAGTAACGACAGTGTAGCTTAAAGTGTGTAGTGGTGGTGGGGAAATGGGGGCTTTGTCCAACCAAGAGAATCCTCTCCTCTCATGAAATTTTGCTCTAGTCTTCAAACTTCTAATGTTGCAATAACTTTTTTTAAAAAAATGAAAATTTAGAAATGCAGTTTAGGAGCCCAAAGAAAAGGAACAAATGAAGTTACCAAGAGAATGGAACCACAACAAATATAAGAGTTCTAGTTATGAGAGCTTTTCGGTGTTTCAGTCTGCAGTGTTAGAATTTTGAGAGTTAAAGGAAAACTTCATGGGGGGGGGCACAGAATTCTTATTTGGAGTCAATATCCTAATTTTGTCCCCCTGTGTAGTAATTGTGGCTCACAATGCCTTTCCTAGCACAATCCTCCTGTTCTTTTCTGAAGAACATAGAACTGGGTGTCATCACTCATTCACTGATCACATTCATATTCAATAATATGTCCTGACACTGAAAATTTCTACTGTTTGGTTTCCAAATATGGCTAAAAGATTCAGATTCCAAAACCCCTACATAGTTTGGGAGTATGGTATGTGAAGAGCTCTTCTCCCTCATAAGGACCTGTCTATTTGCTTCAACTGAGTCCTTCCTCTATGTCTGCACATCATCAGAGTGCAGCTGAAAGTGCTATATGACATGGCCCTCTTGGTACTGGTGCCTAGGTATCTCAAAAGTCTATATGGTCCCAATATAGTTGATCTGATCCACTTAGGGCACCATGCATACAGAATAACCTCTATGTATATAATCCTTACATAGTCCTGCAAATGTTTTTCTTCACAGCTGTTGTTATCATGCCATACATCCACTCCATGTTATGACTGGCAATGAATATTATTAAATTGACATGAAATATAAATCATACAGTTTTGTGGCTGAAAAACCATGCTGGCAGAGAGGATTGGTTGCACATGCGCAAACGTAGGTCAGATGGGACCTCAGAGCATGGCCAGGTCGTATCAGTTGGGAAGCTCTGGTGTTGATGAGCTTGCAATAATCCCCTCAATGACTCATCCTTCAAACACAAAAGCACACAAAATGGTCTCAATAGAACAACCAATGATCATCAACCTGTTCTCTCTTCCCACTGAAAATCTTCTTTGTTTCCTCACCTGCCCAGACATTAAGAAGTTATCATCGTTCCCATGACTGCTTTGTCACCTAATGCTAAGGCCATTAGCCTGTTCTGGACCCTATTGTTTGCTCTACCAGAGACCCACTAACACCTTCCCCTTCAGGACAGAAAAAAAGGGTACTAAGACTGTGGTTCTGAGCCAGACAACTTGTACTACACTGGATGTAGTACACTGGACATAGGCTGTCACTCTGCTCCCCAGATTCTCATTCTTGTGCTCCCCTCAGACCTCTAGTCTGAACCACATTGCTTCATCTCTTCTTTTCAGGATAAGTAAATATTATCCACTTCATCCAACTTCTCACTGTCCAATTTTCCTTCCTTTCCTTTGGTTAGCCTTGTGTGGTTGTGAGACTGCTTGAATCTCGAGCGTGGTTGTGATTTCACCCAATAAAACATTCATCTAATTTCCAACTGGTGTCCCTGCATTAATACCGGTATACAAAGGTGGAAAAATCCTGTAAAGTTACCCCCCCCCCACTAGCCTCCCTTTTTAAGCTATAATTCCCCACTGTTCTGCAGAGGAACTGGGACCACAGGTAGACCTGTGAGTCACCCACCTTTGGGGGTAACACTGTCGTAAGTCCCCACCAGAATGTCCATCGGTTGAAGACGATGGAGGATGTAGGACCAACTTGCAATACTCCAAATTGGGAAGGATGTCTTTCAAGATGGGAATCAACAAGTTCAGCTAGGTGTGTTCAGATATGTCATGAGCACATGCACTCTTCCTTCCTCTAGCCCAGGAGCAAAAAATAGCTGTGAAAATTAAAATCAAAGAAAGAAACTAGCTATTTGGGTATGGGGATGAGAGATGGATTTACTTGCCCCTGCTCTTACTACTGTCACCAAAATCTTTTAGTGGAAATTTGCTTTTTTAGGCTTAACCGTGTCTACCTGCCGGCCACTGGATCAGGGCTGTTTCACTTTGAACATGGTAATCCATCGATTGCATTCGAATCCATTCATAAGGAAGACCAAAGATTTTTTCCCCCATCTATGTTTTTTAATCAAATAAAGGAATAAATATAAAAGGTGCTTCAACAAAGCCCTTATGCCAAATGCCAATCATTTATTCGCTGCCAAGTCAAAGACTTTTCATTTCAGATGTTTCTTTGATCTACCATGACACCTACAATATAGTGAATAATATTCCCTCAACTTCAAAGGTAGAATAGAAAATGTCTGTGTCAGATTCAAAGGCAGGGGTGAAGGGAGAGAAGAAGAAAAGAAAAAGGAATTATCTTAACAGTGAAGATGCATTACTAGTATCATTTATTAAAGAAACACATGTATATTCTCCCTTGTACAATGCTGATAGTACTCAGAGTGGCAGTCATATCTGACTTGGAAATACATGTCAACCAAAAAATATAGAAAGGAGGATGAGATAGGGAAGACATGTCTTGCAAATTTAGGGTGCTTTGCTTGATTTTTCATGAGCCCTCACAAGGGATGCTTTAGCAGACTGTTAAAGGACTCTTTTTACAAAGCCAGGCTGTGTAAATTATAGGACATGCCTTAAACTCTCCAGCATCCTACTCTAAAGATTTAGGACTCCTTTATTGGTTGTGCTGTCATTTACAATAAACTGAGCATGACAAATGTGATCTGTGTAAATAATGATGCAAAAATGACCTGATTCTTGTCACTTAGAGCAGCCTTCCACAATCTGGTGCCCCCTAAATATGTTGGGCTACAACTCATTTTGATAATCCACATCCAGCATTGCTGGGGGATGATAGGAGTTTCAGCCCCACAGAAATGCAGCAGAAAAACCAGAGGTCAGCAAACCAACAGCAGCAGCCTTGTTCCCCAATAAGGATACTCACACACAGAGGAGTTTCTTCCAGACAGGAGGCACTTTATCTTGCAGCAAAGTTCCGTTATGTACAAAACATGGAACAGACAGACAAAGGCTTGCGCCAGACACCGGTTTGGTCAACAGACAAATACATACTGGGGATTGCTTTCTTATATACATATTTACAACCAATCAGGTAGAGGTTTGCACACCTCCCTCTACCATCTGCACACGATCCCAGTTTCTTATGCAACCTTGCAATTACCCACAGCTGGGGCATGATGCAACATCTTTGCAGTGGGCTGATCATTTTCCCAGGGTTCCCTGCCTGGAATCCCTGACAAGCATGGCCATTGCTGTCCATGGTTAATCTTCCATACGGCTAAATAAAACTGATGCTCAGAACAGAACCTGGTTATCCACTGGATTTTGCGCCTCTTCAAATGCTTCAGCACAGTTCTTGGAAATTTAAATAAGAATGTTCATTTAATAAGTATTTAGAGATGATATAGATATTGATATTACTTTTAGAGATGGAGATATTTTTGAAAGTGTCTTATAATATCAAGACTAGCACTAAAACAGGAGTAAATTGTTGGTTAAAGTGTGCATTAGTGTCATGGTTTAAAAACCGAAAAGAGTTTTAGTGAAGTGGAATTCTGCTTTCAGGCAAGGCATTTTGTCACACTTTGTTTGTAAGAGAAGTATAAGTTTTTGCTACTGCCCTGCTGCCAAAATTTGACTATATGGAATCAATGACAACAATGGTGGTGAGTTTGATGGTCCATAAGAAATGGAGGCCACATGTAGTTGACAAACCACCTTTTGCCCATTCCTTGGGTAGACTGTCATCCACAAGAGGGATGAATCTATGTATGCCACAGCCTCATCATCAGCACTACTCCTACTCCTGTTGAATAGAGAATTCTGTAATTTTTTTCTATTTACATATTCTTGAGTGTGGACTAAAATCAAATTCCTTACACACTCCTAACCTTGAATTTCTACACAGTTAGATATGTTCTGAATACAGATTAAAAAGTCCCTGATAGTGGGTAGGGGAAGTCTTGTAGTCCATGATACAGGGCTATGCAAGGTACATGGACTAGAAGGTACATGGCAGTGACTGGGTAATGCTTATAGTCCAAAAGGTTATGTTTCCAAGCTCTCTCTCCACCACTGGTGAATTTAAAATGTTGAAACTCAACTGGCTAAGATACAAGAAATTTGACATTAATGTATTCTTTATACTTTAACAAAATTGATAGGACATTTTAAGGCCTACTTCTTTTATTTTTCACAATTTGAGCTCATAGAAGCAATAATCTGCTCTAATGACACTGTTCTTTATTCCAGTTCTTCACTTCTATAAGCTGTTGAGATGCATTAAACACACGACACCATGTTGCAAATATGGCTTTTAATCTCTTCAGCAGTAACTTACCCTTCCACTCCTATAACAAATCTTTTGTCTATTTTTTTGTCAGAAATGAAAGTGCAGTTTAGTAGTGCAGATCAGGCTGGATAGGTGGGAAGGAGGTGTGACAGATTAAAAGGAAAGAACTAAATGCTCTGAAAAATGGCACAGAGGAAGCACCTGGTACAAAATCCGGCCATTTGAAAAGTAGAAGAAAAGTGGATGGCTAATACATCAATACTACTCTGTAAAGTTCATTCAGAACCCTTGTCAACCTCTTAGATTACAACATTTCCCCTTTACCCCAAAGATTCTATGGAAAGTATGTAATTGTTTGTCATCCCTCAAGGGACTACAATACATACTTGCTGCCGATATATGCCTTCAAACTGATTCCTTTTTACAGTGATCCCATGTTTGTTTTTTCCTGACAATATTCATCCAGTGGAGGCTTGCCATTGACTTCCTTTGATTCTGAGAGAGCATGACTTGCTCAAGGTTGGTTTCTATGGCTGAGAGAGGATTCAAACCTGTTCTTCTGAAGTCTTATTCCAACATCTAAACCACGAGAGCACACTGCCTCAAGGAAGGACGCACTTTTAATGTAGCATAAATATAAGGCAGTGTAGTTGCTTTGGATCCCACAGTTGTATAACTGGTTGCACAATGGTTGCCATGATCTTGAACTCACCTGTTGTTCAGTGGTCAATTACTTGTGAAACCAAACCAAATTTGTGAAAGAGAGGTGCATACAGGCTTGCAGAATGATTGACTGTACTGTAGAGTACACTTATGCAACCTCTGTGAAAACACCACCGGGTATACAATTATTTTTATACTTTCATAGTGGCCCAATAGTGTTCTGGCTGTACCGTTACTTTCCCCCTCCTGGTTCCTCATAACTCATCACAGAGGTTGCCAGAACAGAATAGGACTCCTGTTTTTGTGAGGGGCAAAGAGTAGAATTTGGGACCTATGGTGGCAACATATACTAAAAATCCTTTCCTTCCTTGACTTCATTGCGGACATGGAACAAATGCTAGAAATGTCTTGGACTGAGTTTGACTCAGTTGCCTCCCACTGTTTGTGACAGAAGGTGTTTGCCCATGGAAAGGTAAAGTAAACCATTTGCTCAGAGGGGTAAATAAGCTCTTCCAGTGCTTTTGCCCTGCTACCAAGAGCCTGGCAAGTCATCTGAAATGGAGCCTCAGAGATTAGAACGCTCCATCTATCTACTTGTGGATTTCTTGTTACACCTTATAAATTACATTTCAAGACATAGAAAATCCTGGAACTTTGAAATACTGGCTTTTTAAAGGTGCTTTTGATGGTGTTCTGGAACATTTTCATTGCTTTCCTATCTATTTTTTTCTCTAATGGAGGCTTTAAACTGTTTTAAATGTTACAAACAGTTTACATTTCAATATTTGTGTGTTTTTACATATGCCATATTTGTCTTTATGTTGGAACCTACCTATGGTGTGGAAGAGGAGGAGGTGGTGAAGGGGGGGGAGGAAATCACCATCTCCACTGCCACCACCATCATCATGGCTTTGATGTGTCTACAGTTGGAGAAAAACACCAGGTTACACGCTGAACTGAATTTCTGGGTCAGATTTTATCAGACCTCCAAACTAATTTAAAGAATTCATTTCATTCTGTATTGGCCATTATAGGCTCCAGCCCAAATACAACCAGAGGGGGAAAAAGCAAATCCCTCCATGCCTTCATCAATCCATGCCATTATATGATGTACTAGAATTCTTCTTCAGTGCAGTGCAATGCACCTTGAGGCTGTCCCCAGGTGACACAAAACCTTACAAGGACCCAAGAATGCAGGCTTTTGGTCTTTGTCACAGTTACCAAAGATGATGATGTCAATTGTTATCTTATGATTGTAAAGGTAAATGTGTGCTTGCTTAAATTATGGTCACAGCCTAAGGCTAAAGAAACAGAAATAACTGCTTGCAAATTAGCATGAGGGAAGTGTGAAACATTGCATCATTATTACATTTCCACTGAAATCTATTTTCAGATGAGGCTATCTATTCTTGGATCTAGATTTCCTTGCCTGTTGGGTTTAGAAAACTAATAGTGGAAGGAGGTAAAGGAGCTCCAATGAAAAATGGCAGAGGGTGAAGAAGAGCTGAGAACCTTCCTCTGAATTTTTCTACTGATGATCACCATTTCTTGATGCTGGGTTTCCTAAGAGAAGTAAGTCTTGGGATTTGGTTGCATAGTCACTTCCAAGCTGTAAATATCTATCTTAAAAAAAAAAAAAGTTAATTGCAATTAGTTTCTAGTTCCAGTAATGAAGTTATAGCTATACTGTGTTACAAATATAACTTGGATATTGCATGATAGCAGAGATAGGAACTCACTGTGCCAAATACTCTATTACCTTGTTGATATTCATCTCTCTTTCTCTCCATCTTTTTGCTGAATACAGCATAGCAATATAACTGAATTACAACAAGGATGAACTACGTGATGTCAAAGGAAGCGGGTCTAGGGAATCTGTGGCCACCAGATAGTGGTAAAATATAATTCCCATGAACTCTCACCAGTGACTAAGCTGGATGGCACTAATAAGAATTGTATTCAAGCAGCATATCTAGGGCCACAGTCTTCCCAGCCCTTGCCTAGATTGGTAACCTTTCTGACAAATTTAGGTAGGCTTCAAAATTGGTTCAAGTAGGATTCCTTCAAAACAAACTGTAGCATCTTGTCATCACAATCTGATTTAAACAGGGTTTGAAACAGCATGATTATATATGCCATTACTGGTGTTGAATTTTCCAGACAATAAATGATAAACACATTTCAGTATTCATGCTTCATATGGATACTGGATAGGGCCTGCTCTGATAGTAGGAAGGAAGGAAGCAAGCTTCATCTTTTCCCCTTTAGTTTCTTCTGAAGCATCCAGCCCCTCCAGTTTCAAAAGGCTTTTGCCCTATAGAGGCGAAATATTTGTTGCTTGTCTATAATCATTAATTAGTTATTGTCCATCTATCATTTATTGTCTGTTTTTTTAAAAAGCTCTTTAACTCTTTTTTTTTAAAGTTATGACTCACTCACTCTGATAACTCTTCTATCTATGTTAGGGTGCCAAACCTTGGCTTTGTGTGAGTTGGAGGAAGGCTGAGCTGAGTCAGATTCCAATAAGGAGCTCAGTTACTCTGTTTGCACCTTGAATCTTGGATATATGTGAGAGAAGCCTTGAAGTACTTCTGTCCCATCTGACAGAGATGTATTATAGAATCACAGAATCATGGAAATGTGGAGTTGGAAGAGAGCACACGGGCCATCCAGTCCAACCCCCTGCCATGCAGGAACACCCTCAAAGCACTCCCGACAGATGGCCATCCAGCCTCTGCTTAAAAACCTCCAAGGAAGGAGACTCCACCACACTCCGAGGCAGCATATTCCACTGCCGGACAGCCCTGACTGTCAGGAAGTTCTTCCTGAGGTTCAGGTGGAATCTCCTTTCCTGCAGATTGAATCCATTGCTCCTTGTTCTGGTCTCTGGAGCAGCAGAAAACAAGCCCTCTCCTTTCTCTACATGGCATCCCTTCAAATATTTAAACATGGCTATCAAATCCCCTCTTAACCTTCTCTTCTGCAGACTAAACATACCCAGCTCTCTAAGTCTATCCTCATAGGGCATGTCTTCCAGGCCTCTCACCATTTTGGTTGCCCTCCTCTGGACTTGCTCTAGCCTGACCATGTCCTTCTTGAATTGGGGTGCCGAGAACTGGACACAGTATTCAAGATGAGGTCTAACCAAAGCAGAGTAGAGTGGTACCAGTACTTCCCTTGATCTAGACACCATACTCCTATTGATGCAGCCGAGAATTGCATTGGCTTTCTTGGCTGCCGCATCACACTGCTGACTCATGTTCAGCTTGTGGTCTATTAAGACTCCTAGATCCCTTTCACACGTACTGCTATCCAGCCACGTGTCCCCCATCCTATATTTCTGTATTCCATTTTTTCTACCTAAGTGTAGAACCTTACATTTCTCTCTGTTGAATTTCATTTTGTTAGCTTTGGCCAAACTCTCCAATCTATCCAGGTCATTTTGAATTTTGATCCTGTCCTCTGGCGTATTAGCAACCCCTCCCAATTTGGTGTCCTCTGCAAATTTGATGAGCATGCCCTCTATTCCTTTGTTCAAGTTGTTAATGAAGATATTGAACAGCACTGGGCCCAGGACAGAACGCTGTGGCACTCCACTAGTCACTTCTCTCCAGGCCTCACCTATCCTTTGGGTGGAGGGGCAGGTTGTCTTTTCCTAGTACTCTTTCTTTCCACTCATCCCTAATTCATGGTGGCCAAGCAGATGGGGGCTGAGAGCTAGCCACCTTCTTCTGTGGCATCATCCAAAAGATAACTTTAGTACAAGGCTGGTTGTATTGAGGATGGGAGGGAAAGAATTTGCTTGGCTCTGCTGTGCCAGTACCAAACTATTCATCCAACCTAGCATCTTTGAGCTTCATCATTCTGTTCCACTGCTGAAAGCCTCCACTCTTCAGGCCATTTTCTGACTGCCAAAGTCCAGAGAAATGGAGAAATGAGCTGACATGAAGTTGGCTGTGGAATGTATGGAAATAAAACAAACCAGCCAACCTTATGTCTTTAAGGCCACAGGAGCCCTTTTAAGGCTCAAGGACTTTCCAGTTGTTCCAGGTGGCAAGCTCCCCTAGGCAAATATCCATGGTGCAGATTTTGGTTTGTACTGAAGAATCTGATAAAACCTTCTTGGAACTGGAATAATGAATGTTGACATTAAACTTACTTGGGTCTATAGTTCAAAGGAACAATTTTAAAACTATAAAGCTGGCTGATGGACTTAGTAAACTACTGATGTTGTTGGTACTGCTCTAGCAGTGGAGATGGAGATTTCCCATGCAGGGCTATACTTGGGCTGCTGGAAGTACCCCTAACATGTGGCTGGAAATAAGCTACTCCATTAAGAATGTTCCATAGGCAGCACAGTGGAAATGGGAAAGGTGTACATGATGATAAAGCATCAAAGCCCCCCTTTCCCATCTAGAACAAATTTGGAGAGGACACAGAGAGATATAAAATGGATTACACCATATTCCCACCTCCTTATTTCTCTGATGATGTATACTTTTCATCAGCAATGGGCATTAGTTGGATTTCATCCATTGCCATCCACCCCATACCTTCAAAATAACAGAATTATCTTATTTCTTTTTTTGGTCCCGAAAACCATTACACAAACAAGACAAGGGCTGGAGAGAAGATGGATGATTTTATCGTCTCCATTATGATTCTCATTTTTATATAAAAAAGTTTAAAAAAACAACAACAACTTTTTTCTCCATTTATTGTTTTCAAAGATTTCAATTGGTTGCTGGTGTGTGTAAGAACAACCTGTGTGTTTATAGCCTAATGGGTAACATCCACTCACTTCCCTTGGTTCCCTCCATCTTCCTTTACTTAAAATCAATAAGGAAGCAATCTCAAACATCATAGACTGGAGGGCAAGAAGAATGAAGCATTTAATATTAACACCCAGAAATCTTGCTCAGAGGACAACTTACAGGCTCATAATTATTTTATCAGGTTTCACTTTATTATTAGTTCAGGTGTCATCTAGCACTATGTATGCTTTACAGGGGAGAAATAAGAGTTATGGACAATGGCAATACAAAAGCCAAAGCCTGTTATTGATTTGGTTCTATGGCATTCTATGCAGAAGACTCTTCTGCAAACATGGCCACCGATTGCATCTCACTTAGCAGTTCAGGCATAACAACCTATCCTATATCTAAATGAAAATCTAAAAACTCATCATGGCTAATATTTCATTGCCTAACCTGCCCAGTTTCCATTGACAATAAAATAAAAGGGTTATGATTACAGTACAGTGAAAACAAATATCAGGAGTAATTCATTACCTTTAATCACTTGAAGACGAGCCTTTTATGACCTACACTAAAGCCATGTTTTGTCTTCTAACATCAATATTGCACACATACAGAGGAGATCAATATTCATGCAAAGGGAAAAAGCAATAAAAATTACTGAAATGCAAAGAGTTATTCTGTCACTGCTGCAATAAATCTCTAGAGCAGGCCTCTTGCTGCAAGGTCAACTATCTTGAATATAACCTTAGACCACCAGTATTGTTCCTTGACAGAGATGCTGTTGAAGATGATTAAATATGTAAATGACTGTGGCCTGGGTAAAAGATCACAGTGTTTTAGACAAAAGCTGAGTAACTTCCTGATCAGAAAAGAAATTGTAGCAGCCCAGTTTAAGCCATTGACATTCTGAAGTACTACTGAACATATGATGAGGCCAATGGGAATGAAAATACAACTCAGTACCTTTGCACACATGACCCCACTGATTGGCCAGTGTTTGATCCCTTGGAGGAAACACTACACATAAAGGCAGACTTTTCAGATTGGCACTGATCACCCTTTGACAGGGCAAGAGGACCAGCGTGCATGACTGCTTCAAGAGGACAAGGTTAGCCCATGATGCTAAAGACCTCAGCAAGGCTACAGTTCTATCTAATCCAGGGAGATAATTTAGATAGACCAAAAAAGCAGAATTCAAGGAAGCATGAGCAATGTGGAAAAAACATGTATCCTTGGTCTGACTGACCGCAAATTCATCCAGATGGAGATTTTATACCTAAACTTGGGGACTCTTTCGTTCTATTAATCTGTGAGTCTAAATTAAAATAATTTTTGATTGGAGTATGAGAGGTGAGGACACCAGCACCAGCTGTATGTCACCATGACTACTTTTTTTCCCCCCATCTCTAGCTCCTTTGCTCTCCTCACATAAACAGCAACAAGTCTGAATAGCTTCCCCAAGACATGAACTGATTAGGACTCCTGTGTTTGTGTAGGGGTGGGGAGGGGGAAGTTCTTTCTCATGTGGGACTCTTCTTTTTCAGACTTATCATTCTCTACATCAGGAAAGCAAAAGCACTAGAGCTGCAGAAGACAGGGCCAGCCTGCTTTGCCTTCTCATGTTGATTAAACACAACCGCATAGGGCTTCAGTTATCCTTTCATCTCCAGTAGACAATAAAAAATGGGATGTGTTAGGATTCTCACTTTGAAGATCTGACACGTGGCGAACTCATGTTAGTGCCCAGTGGCCACCAACTTGGAGCTCAACGAGCGTACTTTTCTTTTTCTTTTTTTCTTCCTTTTTCCCCCTTTTCTTCCTTTTTTTCCATCCTTTTTCCTTTTCTGATCATCTTTTTTCTTTCCTTTCTTTTCTCTGTTTTTATGAATAATATAATTTATTTTATTTACTATACAAGTAACAGTATGAGTGGACAATGTATATGTTATTTAGAACAGTTTTGTAATCATGTTTCTTTATCTAATTAAAAAAAGAAAAGGCCTGTAAAGGACTGATAGTGAAGGGAGGATTGAGTTGGGTTGGAAATCAGTTCATTCTGCACACTGCAAACAAGACGCAAAGTATCATTCAGATATATGTTCAAAACTATAGGAAGTCATATATTTCCTGTATATAAAGATTACTATAAAGAGGTTTGCAAGTATCCCGGTAATTACTGTGAAACAATTTTTCTCAAGGGTTGGGCCTTCAACCATATTCTTCAGAAGTATTTCTTTTATTAGTGGGCTCACTTTTCTCATATCTTGACCTTTAAAAATGTCTCCAGGCAGCCCAGTAAAAGATGATTTCAAAGCAGTAAGCTATGATTCCACTCACCAGCTTCTGGCATTAACACTGGCTCATAGCTTGTATACTCTTGGCATAGATCAGCATGACTATTTATGCTATCTACGAGAAACTGATGAGGACTGTCTGCCTGATTTACTTTATGTGTCATAGTGTGCATCTTATACTCTTCCTAAGCCTCCTGCTGGTCTTATAAATAGAAAAGATGACTAGTCTGTAATAGGCATAATTAATGTATCCAGGAACAATGGCTAAACAAATTTGTCTCTCTGTGTGAAAAAGATTTTTAATGTTGCATGCTCTAGTATCATAATGGATCAGAAACACTTTTTTAGGGGGGTGACACAGTTGCACATTCCTTACGTTTATTGGGATATTTAAAAATTCATTTAGTTCATTTTATAGCCCATTCCGTCTCGGAGGCATGGGACAGCCAGAGTGCTAGGGCACTACTGAGAGTATGAAAGTAAAAAAGAATAGTGATTGAAATAACCCCAGCAACACACATACACACAGATTAAGAGCAATTAAACAAGAAGTAAATCTCAAGTTCTGTTTCGTTCTTTGGGGCTTCCAGCTTGGCTGTGTGGTTGTTAGTTGTCATTTTTAAAAACAGTTTTAACCATATTTTAATAGAATTCTGAATATGCTGCATTGACTCCTTGTGTGGAGAAAAATAGGAATTTCCATGTTTCCAAAAAGCATTTTATGTCATTAATTGCCATCAAGTCAATATCAATTTATGGTGACCCTTTGAATGAAGAGATCTCCAAGTCATCCTGTTATCAACAGCCCTGCTCAAGTCTTGCATAGAGATGAAATTCTTCACTAGTTTCTCCCTGACAAGTTATTTGAGTAATTTTCTTTCCCCTGCAAGGAATTCTTGGAGCCATAGTGCACAAGGCTCCTCTCCTACTACAATTGTGTTGTCTGTAAAAATGTTACTTAATTGTGATTGAGCTTTTTCCTTGTGCAGCTTCAGAACCTTTCTGGGATTACAGCATCCACTTGTGCTAGAATTGTATTATACAGAGCATTTTGGACTGCTCACCCACCACCTCTCCCAAAGACATTATCACTGCCTCTTGTTTGATACACATACACACATACAGATGCACCTCCACGTTAATATTAATGAAATCAGTCTTACTTTTAAAAATGCCTTTTTTTCCCCTTGTAGCAGGGAGTTCCCAATCGGGGGTAGACCAGAATTCCCAGACTTAACTAACTGCTAGCAAAAGAAAGTCAACAGACACTAATCTATCTTTCTGATCTGTCCTTGGCTTTCATGTGGCAGTGAATAGTATGTCTGAAGGAAGAAACAGCAAACAAAAGGCAGAGGATTAACAAAATAAATGCTTTTTTTTTTAAATGTAAGCCTTTCCTCTTACATTTCCAGGACAGTCTCTCTCTCTCTCTCTCTCTCTCTCTGTATGTGTGTGTGTGTGTGTGTGTGTGTGTATGTGTGTCAGAGAGAGAGAGAGAGATTGATTGAGAATGAGGTCCTTAACACACCATGGCATTGTAGCATTGTAGCAGATTCCAGAATGGGGCTACATCTCCCTATGATCAATGGTTTTATTCCAACCCAAAGTTGGAATAAAAGCACAAGTGAACTTTCACATAGGAAATCATAATGTGACAGAAGTGACAAAGGAGAACATTAACAGATTTTTTTTTTGTTAGTAAAAAGAATCAGCTTTAAAATGGTCTCCGGCAGGACAACAACAGACGAACAACAATGTCATGTGTGAACACCTAGTAGAAGGCGCTACTATTCTGATGCAATTGTGATTTACCTGCCTTGTGCAACAAGGCCCTCTGAAAACCACATAGTTTTCAAAGGCTATTTGCAATTTTGAACTTGTTCTGAGCAAAATTCACATTTTCTGCACAGGAAACAGTATTTCTGTGTGGAAAATAATACTGTAATAGATAAAGATTAATTCTTGTGCAGAAAATGCTGCAGTCTGCACACAAAATGCCTTTTCTTTCCTATGCAAAACAGCCATGTGCAAGTTTTAGACAGAATAAATCCTCAATTACAGCATTTTCTGTGCAAAAATCAGCATTGTCTGTGCAGAAAACATCATTGCTGATTTTTGCACAGAAAAGACATCATTTTCTGCACAGGGATTAATATTTCTGCACCTAAATATTATTTTCCACGGAGAAAAATATATTTCCTACACAGAAAATGCCAACTTCTGCAGAAAACAACAACATGCAGATTTCGTGCAGAATAAGTCCTGAAATGCAAAGATTCTCATCACTCCTGGCTTCTCATCAAGATTTCCCAAGACTCAAAAAACATGATTTTGACCATTTTCCAAATATTTTTAAATATTCTCTCCATTCCTAGTCTTGCAAACTCAGAGCTGTGGCTTCGTGATCGAATGTATCTACCTGTAATTCTATCTTTCTATTTTCCCACTACCTTCTATGTCACTAAGTATTATTGCCTTTCCTAGTCTAGTTTAGTTCTCATGATGTGTCCAAAGTATGATAGTTTCAGTTTAGTCATCTTGGCTTCTAGGGAGAATTCAGTTTTTATTTGCTCTTGGACTCATTTGTTTGTCTTTTTGGTAGTCCACGATATCTGTCGAACTCTCTTCCAGCACCACAATTCAAATGAGTTGATTATCTTCCTATGAGTTTTCTTTACTATCCAGTTTTCTATATATGTGCCAATCATGTCAACCACAGTAATACCTGTCATGTTATGTCATGTCATGTCAATACATGTCAACAGTAACACCTGCACAACTGGGCATACAACAGAGAAGAATCTCATCCTTTGTGTCACATCATATATTGATGACTCTTAGAGAAAAGTACCCCTTATAAATGTAAAGTATACTTGGGATACTCTATCATCTGTCTCTCTTTCTCTCTCTCTCTCTGTCAGCAATCCAATTTATTAGAGGGAGATTAAAATGGATATTCCAAATATGAGAAAGGAGGTAATAGCACAGGTAACATTCAGCTCACAGCAAACATTAGGCAGTGAGTTTGATTGCCAATGTTGTCATACTTCTCCCACTGGTAGAATGTCTTACATAGCCCTGCTGTGTGGGAGAAGGAGTTACAGCATAAAAAGTATTCACACAACCACCCAGAGATTATATTATACAAGAAGAGACTAAAGAACCAAATAAATGATTAGAGCCCTTTCCACATGTTATCTGAATGCACTGGCAAGCAGGAGCTGAATCTCTGACTCCAATGTCATGCATATAGTCAGGCCTGTCCCACCAATCATTGTGGATATGCCCATATTTGCAAAGGGACATCTATGTGTGAAAAAACAAATATGCATAGATAGCTTGTGCAATTGGCACCAGTGCCCATGCTGACTGGGAGACCATGGGGCTTATAGTCCAAAAAAAATTAACTTTTACAAGTCCTGTCTAGAATATCCTTCTCATTCATAACTGCAAAAGCAGCAGCTTTCTGTTTCTGTTTCTCACAACCATTTATCCAGACCTCCTGAATTTGTTGCTTTTCTGAAAGCAAAGAATGTCAACAGGATGATAACAGGCTAGACAGCTGTGAGAGGGCTAATGCTTGAAAGCCTGCCATGGTGATCTACAA
This sequence comes from Cyclura pinguis, assembly GCA_030412105.1. NCBI lineage: Eukaryota > Metazoa > Chordata > Lepidosauria > Squamata > Iguanidae > Cyclura > Cyclura pinguis. The sequence goes on from CM059602.1 coordinate 112,678,108, forward strand.
TACAACTGATGGGAAACATACTGGCAGACACTTTGTTTCTCACAAGGAAGCTGACTTTTGCATTTGGGAGGAAAAGATGCAAATGTCAGGCATTAATGATAACCAATGTACAACGCTATGGTCCAGTAGCTGCTGGTACTTAATTTCAACAAAATCACAGTCCGCTCTCAACCTTTTACCATGTAGCTGTGTAAACATGACAGTAACTTTAAATCTTGTTGACAACTACTTCCTTACCTGTCAGCAAGCAGTCAGCTGCAGTTCAAATGGCATTGTCTGGGAATGTATCATCCAAGCCCCCTCCTGTACGCAGAGTCCAAGAGTAGCAATTTGGGACACCACTGAATTGCTGGGTCAGAATAAGCCACAGCTTTACAAGCAGCTAAACAATTAAAATGATGGCAGAAGCATTTTTTTTAGAAGGAGGGGGAGAAAAAGAAAATGCATTTTGCTGTAAACAACCAAAATCTCTGAAAATGTTCCCACTGTTTATATTAGAAAGTGAGTTTATGCAGCCATTTTTGAGGTTCTCTTTACTCAATAGCAGACATGAGTCAGAGGGAGAGTTATAAAGCCCTCCCCCTCCCCACCGCTATGATTTTGGTATGGGGTAGAATGTAAATTTGAACAAATTGACTTTGGGTAGATCCAGACAACCGAAAGGTTGCCATGTTGAGCATGGGACAGAACTCCTATTGCTGTAACAGCTAACAGATCCGGATCGGGAAAAGGCATCATAAAGTTCTATTAAGCAAAACTATGTCACATTTCCTCCTTCACCCCCAAGCCCCGCTTTTTAGCTGCTGCAGCTACTCCCCCATTGGTATTTACTGGACCGTGGAGTACAGTAAAGCACAGAAAAGGATTCAGCTCTATCCCTGTGGCTTGATGTATGGCACAGGAGATGGTGTTATTTTTACTTATCTAGCTACAGGAACAGAGCTGGATACTTTTATGTCCCTGCTCCCACTCTTTAGTGACTAGTAAATAGCCATGTGTGGAGACCTGAAGCAGCTAAAAGGTGCATTTGGAGGGAAAGTTCCTCCCCAGCTTTCCAGAAGCCTCAGTAGCAGCACAGGATTGAGATATGGAAACACAACTTGTACAGCTGGGAGAAATATTGTTCTGCCCAGTTGTCCCAAAATACTTTTACCCCAGCTCTATATTGCCATATTCCTTGATTAGCTGGATTTTACTCAAAATTTGATCCCATTTGCCTGAATTGCTCTTGTACCTATTGCCATACTCAGATCTAGAAACAGAGCCAGCCCACCTCTTAAACTTTACCTGCCCTGCCTCCCTGGCATCAAACCAACCCACTCCTTGGACATCACAAGGTGTTGCCTCCAGGTATCAGGTTTTCACCTTGTAATCTCAGGGAATGAGATGCTTCTACCTAGCCACAATCTATTGATTGGGGGCTGTGAAGACATGGGATACCAGAAGCATTTAGAGGGAAGAAGGGGTTGGGGAGACCCACTCCCAAAAGAGAGGTTCCCTTCAGGAACTTTGAGGTGGAGTTAAAAACCTGTAGTGTAACTCAGCGGCAGCCACACCTGCCTCACAGGTGATACAATAGACCCACCTCATGGTGAACACCTCAATAGGGCAGATATTTTGGTCATCCCCACATGCCCTGAGAACAGTTGGGTGGGGATGGAAAATTTGCCAGCAGCCAGGCTGTCTGACTGAGAGATCACATCCTAGGCCATGCCCAAGTACTGTTGTAAGCTATAGCCAATAAAGAAGGTGGCTAATTTCATCCCAAAACCTATATTTTTTGTGCCCTTTCCAGCTTATCCCAGTGGATGCAGTGGGCATGATTGCTTTTTGTTTGTTGTGTCTTAACTGGTGTTTAAAAGTGTTCTTGTTAGGCAATTTGAGCCATAATGCCATAAATGCCACCAGTGTCAGAAGTAGAGAGAATATTATATTGCAAATGTTGACCATTTCTTAATTTGCTTTCAACTAGGGATGGAAATCTTTGCTTAGTTAATGGACAAGATTACAAGGGCTTTTCACATTTTTGTCCATGTTAGAGAACATTTTTTGTGAAATAATTGTGCACAAACTTTTGTGAAAACAAAACAGAAAATGTAGTTCTTCCTTCACATTTGTGGGGGTTAGGGGCACAAGATCTCTATGAAAGTAAAAAAAACAAAAATATCTGTAGCCCTCCCACATGCATATTTAACACAAAAAAGTATGACCCACAGATTCAATCCACCATGGATTCAGTACAGTACACAATAATTTGAATCTATGGTGGGATGAATCCATGCCTTTGAGGCAGCAGGGTTCCTCTGCAATTTAAAAGTGGGTGAGTGGCAGGGCTTGCTGCTGCCTCCACTGCTGCCCTACACCATTATTAATAGAGACTTGCAAAGCCTCACTTCATTCCACAGTCTCTCGTAGGCCATTTCTGCACGAGGCGAGGGAATCGCTCCCTACCGCTACTCACTGGATCTTCTGTGGGTCCAGTCCCGTCTGGGGTGAGGAGGAGCAGTGCATGATTGTAGATCCGCACTGCTCCAGCATCCAAAATGGCAGCTTCTGGTTGGTCGTGGGTCTCGACCAACCGCTGAAGCTCGCCAGCCTAAAGCCCGCCCTCCGCAGATCGCAGGCTCGCATTGGTGCGCGCTGGCATTTTGAAAGACCTGAAAAATCAGGTTTTTTAAAAACATGATGGAGGACCACTTGGGGTTGCTCCGAAGCAGACTGAGGTGTGGATCTACGGTAAATAGTCCGGACCCAGTCCGCTCCAAGGTGCAGACGTCCTCCCTGCAGACATCCTTCTTTTGAAGATTGTAGAGAGACCGCAAACATGAGGTGAGCCTTATGAGTCCCTATTAAAATTGATGTATGTGTCAGGGTAGCATGAGGTAGCTCCTCAGAGCATGTGCTGAGTGCTGACAGGGCTGCGACATCCAGCTGCAACCAAGCAGCTCTAGGCAGGCCGCAAAAGCTCCAGAGACTCATAGAGATGAACTCAGGGCTATTTATCCAGTTAAGCAGACTGAGGTTAAAGTTAAGGCTTCTGGCAGGATGCCAGGAAGCAATAAGAAAGACAGGAACAATAAATCAGCAGGTAAAAACACAAACCGGCAGCATGTCTAGATACATTCCATAAATTAGTCAGCAGAGTGGCATGACCACCAGGAGTTTGCCCAAATGGTAAAGTACAGTGCCATACCCAAGCCTTTTTAAGGGCTTAACATGACCTCAGACCCTGTGGGGTGATCCAATCACATTTATAGCAGGCAACCTTCTCATGTTGACAAGGCAAGACCTTCCAAGGCTGGCTAGCCAAAACATTCTTGCAGCTGCACTCAAGGACACATCACCTCATTCCTGCCATCCACTTAGAAAAATCTTTTCTGCCACACCACACTCACACAGAATGCCTCGACAGCATGGCACCAGTGAAGGTGGTGGCAAATTCTCCACGAATAATCAAATCCACAAATGTTAAACATGCAGATGTGGAGGGTGAACCTGTAATATTTTTGTGCAAAACACACACAGATTTCTGTGGAAAAAAAAATTGCTTTTGGCACAGAAACCAATTTTATCCACAAATAAGTGTTTTTCTCTCCCCAAAATATCCTGCAATGTGAAGTTTTTGTGGTAGTTGACCATTTGGACCATTTTCTTGACATGGTAGCCTGTATTGTACTGTAAGTTCCAAATACGGTAGACCATTGAATCAATGGAGTCATCTGTATGTTGACTCACCATTCAATAATTAAGAGGGTCTACTCTAGTTAGGCTAAGCAACAGGATATACACTTGTGTCTCAGTATGTGGAGAAACCATTCTTAACTTAAGTTTTTTGAGTATTTTTCACATCGCCAGTACCAATGCTCTGAGAAGCTTCTTGCATTATAAACACCAACTGAGCATTGGCATCTGGTATTTCTCACAATAAATGAAGGAAAACATTAGCAATTTGATGAGTGGGATCTGACGACTCCCCTTAAATATTACAGAATGTTCAAACTAGAGGCTGCATAGAACAAACAGACAGAGCAGATGCAAGGCAGCGTCAGATCTGGGAGGATGCCAATTGATCAATTCCACCCAGGGTTGATTATCTAACCAGAAACACATTTTGTTGATACTTAGACTTTGTCCCCCAAGAATAACTTCTGCCAATGTTGGAAACCTTTCAGGAAATTGGGCACTCATAACCAAAGCTGCACCAGGTGGAGGTAGTGTAATAAGCATGGTTTTCCAAGAAAGCTTTCCTTTACATGTATCTTATCTACAAATACATATTCTCTGCTTTTATGCCAACTAAAAATACTAAAAGAGGAACAAAAGGCTATGCAAATAACAGGTATAAATGTATGCAAAAGACTGGGTGGAAGGAAGGGTGTAACAGATTTTTAAAGTATTGGAAAGATGGGCTAAATTCATTCATGTGTAATAGTGTTTTTCTGTTTTGATATATTTTGTTTGAAGGATCAAAATGAATGTGTGTGTGTGCATGTGTAAATAAGTAAGTAGACAATTAGTGATGCTCCCTACTAGTACACTGTCCTCTATGAATATATAAAATTGCTTTGTAGTGAACTACACCATTGTTTTACCATGAATATCTCTGTGGCTGATTTACCTGAGATACTTTAATGTTGAAATGTGAAATATTAAAGGTCTACTAGGGGCCTTCTGAGTGCAGAATATATGTTTCATAATAAAACTATGACTGCTTCTTTCAAATATGGTACATTGTTCACATGGAGCTGCCTCACATACGAGGAATGTCAAGATTCCTTGCAAATTTTCTCGTCCTTCATGGGAAAAAAATCTGTCTGGAAACATCAAGACATCCCACTGAAAAAAATGGTCAGGCAGTAAAAGGTAGTGTTCCCCCCGCACCTTGAATGGGGCTTTTCAGCAAAGATTTGTTAGCACAAAAACATTAGGTTTTTGGAAGAAAAAAAAATACACTTCAGAGAAAACACCGTTTTCTATAGAAGACATCTTTTTTTGCACCAAAACCAGTAGTTTTGCACAAACAAAAGATTTGCAAAGAGGTCCCAAAAATAAATAATATAAAAAAGAACAACACACAAAGACCCTAATAACTCATTCAGTGAATTTTTTTTTAAAAAAATCATTTGCGCATGAAAATAAAATAAAGATTTACGTCCAGTAATTTACTGATTTAATCTACAGATTTAAATCTACTGTCCCAATATTCATATTTCTTATCTTCATTCTAGTACAGGTATCCAAATCAAATCACCTGTTGTTCAAATTGAAATTTGTCTGATTTGACCAGCATTCTCTCTTTTCAATAAAATAACAGCCAACTGGTATTTTTCCTCTTCATATATCTGAGCACAAGATGCAGTAGTGGGGCGAGCTAGTGAAAGGCTACAGTAGTACTGACTATTTTAGCTTTAGAGTTAATCGTGTGAAAAGTTTTAATACTTTCAAAAATCAGCTGACTAGGCAAAAACATTTCTTCCATTTTACAGTAATGAAAAGTCTGACAGCTAGTTTACTGAGTTTATATGCTCTGCATTCAGCTGTGGGTAATTGGTTGGGTACGTTCTTTTTTAAAACTCATGATATGGTCTTTTTGTGTTTTATTTTTGCTGCTATGTAACATAAAAGTAAAATGTAAGCTGAAACTTTAGAAGGATAGACAGACAGAAAGAAAGATAGACAGAAATTTCTGTAGTGTTTGCTATTAATGTATGGCACAATCTCCTATGGTTATCCCATTACACCAAGTTGCACAAGAAAACTATAACAATTTGATTATTATGGATAATTTTAGATAGTTTACAATTAATAAGAATTTCATTTCAATTTATTTTTACAAGACTTGCTATTTTTTTCTTTTTCAAGTTAGAAAGTTTTTTTTATTTGTTTTTTTAAAAAATAATTTAGGGGGAAAAACCCTAACACATTCATCGTTCAAGATCCAGTACTTTGAGCACCTAATTCTTAAATATCTCGGTTTGAATCCTTCCATAGGGAGTTACTTGTTCAAATTATTCATTCCCACAGGGAAGAATGAATAATTTAATCATTTTCTCCACAATGTGGAACACCTTCGGAAAGTGTCCAGTTCCCTGGGTGGAATCCCAGCCAGGGTCATTTTTTTCTCCTCTTCCCAAAAATAAAGCTATGTAGTGGTTATAGGGAGGGGCAAAGAGCCAAGAATTATCACTACCTATATACCAACAGGCTGGAAGTTGATGATACATCATTCTCTGGGACCTCTGGAGGACTCCCAGGGGACCCCAAGGTGCCTGCATAATTGTGCATTGCTTTTGAGAACATAGCTGGTGCCACAGATTCTCGTTCAGCTTTCCCCTCCCCCTGACACAGTCATGTAGTGGCCTAATGAATGTTTACTTGTAGTGGTGGGCAGGAGTGGATGAAGGAAAACCAAGATAGGATCTTGGCACAATGATTCAGGCATCCCCCTGTACTTCCCAAGAATCCTTCAGAGGTCCCAGAATATGTTGATATTGTTGTATGTTGGTTATTGAAATATGCCTGGCAAATCTTTGGCTTCCCCTCCACTTTTTTACTGGCCACTGCACAGCTGTGGGAGAGGAGAGGAAAAAGGTGAACCTGGCTCAATAGTGAGTAGGAGTAATCCTTTTGTATATTCAGAGACCCGGCAGGGGGAGTGAAAAAAGGGCTTTGAGAGGGATCTCCATCATAATCTCTGTGACCTGAATTACCACATTCATGCATACTACAGCAGGCATGTATTTTGTGATTAATGGTGAAAACAGGTACAGCTGTGGGCTGAGGCTTATACGCCATTAGTATAACCTGTACACTGTCAGCCCTTTTCATGTCTTATAGGAACAATGAAAAATGCAGTCCATACAGAAAGGGTAGCTATGAAATCATTCCTGTTACATTAATATAACAAACCATTAAGGGAAATGCTTTCCAAACTAATAACTCCATATGACTCTTGGAAGCCAAACATATCATAGGTGAAGAATCAGATTCCAATCTCCAGTAAAATTTGCTACATAGTCATGACTTCAATGTCAGTAAACAGACCACACTTTTTCATAAGGATGACACCTTTAACAACATTTGTATGTCTACTTCCTCCTTTTGTTTTATTTTGTTTTGTTAAAATCAAGGATAATTTAAAGTGATGATAATGTGGCTATTAAATGCTCAGCATGTTCATTGTACTCAAAAATAAGACCAAATTAGCAAGATAAAAGATATAAACCATGGAATGGTGGTGAGAGTTAATGGAAACAATTGTCTGAAAAATAGGAATATTTCCAGAGTGCATCTCAGAAAACTGCCCATGGCAATGTTCAGTCATTCAGAATGGTAAAGCAGCAGGTCTTTGAACAGCTGCTGCTCCTTTGTTACCTCTCTTTGCTGGTCATTTTCTTCTAAACTGGCAGGAAAGAAGTAGTCAATATTCAGTGCCACAATTTAGAGTGGTGATGTGAAGAAATACTTTGAAGGTAAAGCACTCCTGTTTCTGCTTGAGGTATAGAGAAGATACAGAGCAGTAGCCGAAATCTTTAAGCTGCAGAATAGCAATTTTCTGTGTTTAGTCTTCTGTCTATTTCTTATGTTTATCTCTGTTTTAGGGATGTAATTCTTTGCTAATTTTATTCTCAAAGGAAGCAACAAATAGCTTTAGCAATTTCTTCCCACTGCAAGGAAGTTTTCAAAGACTGTTCACCATTTGGAACTTAATCTGCACAAATTCACACATGATATTTTTGCAGGAATACTATTTCTTGTTCATGAACTGCTGTTTGCTTGGTTTAAAAAATACTATGATAGGGATTGCATCAAGGTACACTTTTGTTTGAACAGAAAATGTTTTCTTTGCAAAAATACACACGTAAATTTTGCACAGAAATATAGCCCAAAGACTCTAATCAGTTCATGATTAACCTTGTCAGATTTCCTTGCACTTAAGACTATTGCTGTACTACACTGTTATAGTGTTATTATTCCACTTTCAATATCCTGTGGAATTTTGGGATTTGTAGGTTACTGAGGCCAAAGAGCTCTCCTGCTGAAAATTCTAAATGCTCCTCCTTAAACTACAAACCCCAAGATTCCATAAGATGTTGAAAGTGGGATAACAGCACTGTAACAGTGTAGTGCAGAACATTTTCAACCACTTTTTCAAATTATTCTTTCCATTCCCATTCTATCAAAATGGAGATTGGGTGGTGCCCAGGCTTAGCCGTGCTTCATTTAGATCTGTGGAAATTAATAGAACTTTAGTTCATTCCGACTAATGTGTCCCACTGACTTCAGTAGGTCTTCCTTCCCTAATCATGAACAAAGCTGTATTTAAACAAAATGAAGAGAAGGGAGAAGAAGAAAGAACTGCAAGTTTTAGTTAACCAAATTCACTACTTTTTCCATGGAAACATTTTTATTATTATTTTTATTATTGTTATTTTATTGTTATTTTTATTATTCCATGGAAAGATTTTGATCAAGTAAAAATGTGAGCTAAATAACACCAGAAGCAAGCTTTTTGTTTTTGTTTTGTTTTGTTTTAAAATAGAAGACATGAGACCATGAGTGGCAGATATCATCTTGTCAACTGTCTCGCAGAGCAGAGGATATCTCCCCTTAGACTGTGACTGCTATGATGGATTTTAAAAGGAAAAAAAGCTATATGGATGGTTGAGTTTTCATTTGTTTGTGTACCAGTATTTAATAGTGTAAAACAAGCAGTTTAGTGCTGGCTTTAGAACAGCGGCTCTTCCTAATAATGCATACACACACAGGCCAATTAAAACAAGACAAATTTATTCGCAGAATTAGAAATCTAAGAACGAATAGACACAAAATCATTCAGGAATACCCACAAAAATACAGGGAAAAATAAGAAAGCTAACTAGCCCAGCTTTCTACCAAAAGCATGGGACTTACAAAGGCAGATGAAAGTTATCTTCCTAATCAAAAGCAAAAGTTAGCAGAATTACTAAAGCATCTTGGGTTAACTGTGGCACAACTAGGGCCCTTCTGCACTACACTGTTATGGTGCTGTCATTCCACTTTCAACATCCTGTGAAATCCTGGGGTTTGTAGTTTACTGAGACCAAAGAGCTCTCTGGCTGAGAATTCTAAATGTCTCTCCCTAAACTCCAAATTCCAGGATTCCACAGTAGGTTGAAAGTGGAATAACAGCACTATAACAGTGTAGTGCAGAAAGGCCCCTAGTTAGCACTCCTATAGAGACCAACTGCTGGAAGAACACTACAAAAAGTGAGGCACTACAAACAACAGCCAGTACAGAGAAACCATTGGGAAGCTTCTGTATATAATCAAAGTGACAAGACCAGTTATATGAACAGCTGTTGGGATTGTACAGAAGAACCAATTCACCAACTAAATGTGACAGGAGTTCAGTAAAGAGAGTAGCCAAATACCTGAATGGAACTGCACACCTGAAACTTTGATTGCAAGCAACCAGCAACCCTAAACTAACAGAATATGTAGATGCAGATTGGGCCAATGATGCTATTGACTGGAAATCTACAAGTAGATACCTCTTGTTTTATGGAGCTGGAATAATTGATGAGACTACACAGAGACAGAAGACAGTCACAACCTTTCCTACTCAAACTGAATATGTTTCAGCTACAAAAGCATGAAAACAAATAAAGTAGCTAAATCTGTCACTGTTAGACTTTGGAACGGAAGAGCCAACACCAACACAGATATTAAAAATAACCGAGGATATATAAAGATCTCTCAGACAAAGAAGATCAGTCCTCAGCTTAAACACACTGAAACAAAATATTATTTCATAAAGAATACACATGAACAAGGATTTATTAAGCTGGAATATTGCCCAACAGAAGTTATGATTGCAGATGTCCCTACCAAGCCATTGTCCTGAGACTGTCATGGAGCTTTGTGACTGAAGATGAATCTTGTGGACTTGTGCACATCTAACTGAGAAAGGGTGTTAGATGTGAAGCAACACTTAGCACTGAATAGTCAAGAATGCCTCAGAGAGTGCAATAATATTAGGGTTAGACAGTTTGAAGGACCCAAAATGTCTGCCATTCTTGTATGACCCCTCTGTGATGTAAATTGATACTCTTCTAGACTTTTTTCCCACATCATCTCTTCCCAACAGTTCTCTATCTGCTCTTTCCTGAAATGAAACTAGATTAGATTAGCACCCTGAGTAACTTTCCCATCTTAGAGAGGCATTCCTATAATAACCCCTTTTGTCTGTCTCTGCAAGCCACTGGTGTCTTTGCTCCTTAGTCAGGATCAGCTGCACACACTCTCTATCATGAAATAGTAGAAGAGCTTTGAGAACACTATTTGAACCCTAGCTATTGGAAAATGGAGTCCACAAGAAGAGATAGGGAAGGAACATGATTTTTTTTAAACAACATGCACATCCCATTATTTTCAAAGGGACTTATTTCTGTTTTGATGATGGGAAATGGACTGCGGCCTAGTTCAACAGAGTTTTCTTAATTCCCATTCTACAGAACAGAACATTGTACAGAACACTGTGTAGAGATCAAGAATGATGGGATCATTGAGTGTTTGAAGTACATGGTCAATATGTGTCCTGGGGTCTTCTTATTTTACCTATTTTGATAAACATTTTTTCCTATTAGTTTGTATTTTTATGAATAAATCCAGTTCATGGGCTGTAAGATGATTAATGAATCATGTGTCTTTCAGGTTCACATCACTAGGAGGAAATGAAGATAATCAAGGTCGTTTGCTTCTTTCCCCCTAATTATACAGATGAAAAGGGACACAGACCTATATTTGAAAAATCTACACATAACATGATTTATTCTTCTGCTCATTAGTAAAACTGGGTAACAAAATTGACACAGTTCATAGGCATTGGGAATACTGAAATCAACCACAGAACTTGGATAAGAGTAGAATGCCACTGGAATTCGGGGGGGGGGGGACAAAAATGAAACTGGTAGATATTCCTGTTCATAATTTTAATATTTTTTTTTTGCATTATGATTGCATTAAAAAAAAGTCTGTCTTCTTGATTTTAAAGAATGCTGATTCCCTTCTCATGTTTGTCACATTTAAATATTTTTTTAAATCCCCACCTTCAATACTCCAAACAATGTCCTCAAGGTCAAAAAGGAATCTCAGAAAGATAGGAGGGATATCCAATAATCAAACTGAGTGTGAATGTGGCCGATATACAATGGTTACATGATTACTTATCCTCAAATTAAAAGAACAGATTGCTTTTTCTATGACAATATAGCTGACATGAAAAATGTGGAAGAGGTATATAAATCAGTCAAAGGCAAATTAGACTGGATTGGAAAAGCAATGAAACTCTAACTGGAGACCAAGAGGATTTTTGTGGAGTGCCTATCTATCATTGATCTATCTATCTATCTATCTATCTGAATGAAGAATCCATGCTGAATCTCAAGACAATTATAGTTTTTGTTCATCTCATGGTTCAAGCCTGTATATATGTATCTGGGACAAAGAACTATTGAACTTGATGGAACGTTGTTTGAAGTAGATGTGCCATGGATTGTGCTGTAAATGTAGGCTTTCAGTTTAACATTAATCTGCACAGATTGCCACTTCCTCTCATTATCTATGACCCATCCAAAACTCCAATCAAAATTACATCTTAACTATCATCATTTTGCCAGCTCTGACATGTATCATTACTGCTTCTGCTATTTAGCTGATTATGTTTTACAGCAGAAGTTGGGAAAGTATAACTCATGGACTATATGTCATCTTTGAGCCACAGTATACCCAGATATCTTCTACAACTGAAAATGGCGTAGAATAGTGAATTCTTCTTCCCAAAGCCTCTGGGGATATGACTTATAATTTCAAGCAGAGCTAGGGAGATTGCACCTCACGTAGCTGCATGTGATACCCAGTTTCATTTTTACACCCTCCCCAGTATCTCTGGGAAACTCTTAAAGCCCTCCAAACCCAGAAAGTTCAAAAAGCAGGTGAAGATTGCACTAAAATCACTAAAAAAAATCACCCCACCCTACAAAGATACAGTGGTTGAGAGAGATTTGTCCCCATCCAAGTGTCCTCTATTATCCCTTATGACATTTGAAGGAAGATGAAAAGTAGAAAGTGGAAGGAAGAAAGAAAAACTGGGACATTTTAAAAGCATCTGAAATAGCTGCACAACAGAAGATTATAACTGCCCCTGCCAAACAGAGGTAGTTAGAGAGTATGCTTTAAAATTCAAAGAAATAGCTTTGTTTTTGTTTGTTTTTTCCCCCTGTACCCTTTAAATGGTATCTTGTCCCACCTAGAGGTTGGGGAGACTGTGATTGGTCCCTTCTACAGCATTGGGACCTTCAGCATTTTATAAAATTGGCAGGTACAACCCAAATGAGGTCAGGAAGAGGCCAGTAATGGACCCCAGACCCACTAAATTTGTCCATTTCTGCTTTATGTCCATTCATGGAATTGCTCCCTACAGTTTAACAACACATTTTAAAGGAAGATAATTTGCTATGAATAGTAATGAACTGAACTTTAATTATGACCAAGGGAGGATAAAGGATACTAATATTTTTACCATGAGTCTCAGCAGAGAGTCTCAAGGTACATGGTGCTGTTATGCTGTTACTACAATAAAGTAGGTCTTGACCTTGTTTAATTGAGTTCATCTTAGATATCATTATTTATATATGTAGAAAAAAAAATCTCAGCTAGCATTATAATATTAAGCTAAAGACTACAATTAATAAAGTAGCAGTAATACATAAATAAAAGGTAATGGAAGCAGACTAACAAATAGCAACAAGGAAGACATATTTAACTGTTGCTATATTTTCACTTGATAATTTTGTGGAGTAAAATAATTATGAAAACTTTAAAGTATACTCAATAAAGTACATGTGTTTACAGAATCAAACTAAGACAGCAGTGTTCTATAAATCTATTGTCTTGTTTACTCTCTTTCCTAACACTCATCATATTTGTTAACGTACCATGCAGTCTTACAAACATCTACTCAGAAATAAGTTCCATTAACCTCCTGTAACATAGAAATACTACTTTAATCATACAAGCTACATCCAAAGTTCTTGCAGTCCATTCATCAATCAAAGATTTAGGTTCAGACCACCACACCAATAATAACAAATGGCTATAAGAACTACCATTGGCAAATGTACTACTTTTTCTCCTATTTGGGTCAGATACACTTGAAAGACCTGGTTATGTTGCTCTTTCCTTCCAAAGAAAAGAGAAGTGCACAAGAATACTAAATAAACAGGGGAAGCCCAAACTATTTTGGGACAAAGTGTGTTTCCACACCATTATAGTGCTATTATTCCACTTTCAATATCCTATGGAATCCTGGCGTTTGCAGTTTAGGGAGGCGCATTTCAAATTCTCAGCCAGAGAGCTCTTTGGCCTCAGGAAACTACAATCTCCAGAATTCCACAGAATGTTGAAAGTGGAATAATAGTACTATAACAGTGTAGGGCAGAAATGTCCAAAGCGTGTAGCTGGTACTTGCTATTCACATAAAAAAAAAGCTGATCAAAATGGCAGCTGTGTCCTGAAGGCAACAGGAAAATTTAGAGGTTGACGGGAAGATTACCTAAGAAGTGTGCCTGTATTTACCCACGTATTATTATCGCCCTCTCACCCTACCTACTACTTTAGGCAGTCACTTCATTCTGCCTAATGATAGGATTGGCCTTGTAAATAAATAACAAAGGGCAACACTGGCAAAGATGTTTTGTGGCCTTGCCTGTAATGGGGAGTGTGATAATGAGAAGATTCTGTTCACATTAATCACTGATCTCTTCTCGTTCCTTCTCATCCCATCCTGTGTCCTCTCTAATAGGCAAAAAGGATTTTGCCATCTATCTTCACAGTCGGTATAGGAGCCTTTCATGTTGCAAAGTCAAGGAGATGCAAGATGTTCGGCTCCTGCCAGAGTTATTTGCCACATGGAGCCTGAGAAATATGAAGTACTTTATGGCTGTAATTGCCCTGAATGAGACAAGTGGTACATTCATTAAGGGGGGGTGGAGTTTGAAACTCTTCCTGCTTCTGCCTTGTGCTATACCTCTGATGATAGCCTGGTGATTAAAAAAAAAAAAAAGGGCGGATGAATAGGAATGCTATCACACTGTCAGGATTTTTCTGTTATGATATGGAAAACTGGGACTCTTTTGGCTGCTTAGAAAAAGCAGCTGGCTGTCTTCATTTGGCAGAATTCCTATTTCAGCTTTCAGCAATAGATAGTGGAGTTTGGGGTAGGGGGAGAGATAGAACACACCAAAATAGTTTGTGCGTGCCAGCCATTCAAAAATCAAGTGCCATGGATGAAACTCAGTACCATGAATGTGGGAATAACAAATTAGGGAAAGACTAAGCATTAGTGAAGAAAATAAGAAATGTTTTTGAAATTATGTAGAGTTGCCATGCACATGGCTAGCTTTCTGTCATACCTGTCCATATGGCCATGAGCCTTACTTTACAAAGGGCCAGTGGTGCCTGGTCACTTCCATTTTAGAGGTGTGGTGAATCTGATCTGGTTTTTATTCCAACCTTTAAAGAAGCTGTTCAAAGAGTAGAACCTGTTTTAGGTATGGAAATCATAGCCTTCCAGATGTCTTAACAGTCCCATGAGACTTAACAGTCCCATGAGACTTAACCAGCCTAGCCAATGTGAGGAATGCTAAACCCTGAAGTCCAATAATATCTGCTGGGCTGCATTACTTTTTACTGCTGATTTAAACAACAATAATAATTTCCCAGTCTCTGTTTATTGATATAAATTAGCATATGCATGTTCTCTTTTGTTCTCGTGTTCCTGAAGATCTCTTTCTTCTTTCTTGATGGCATGTACCTAGCCACCACATGGAACACGTCTTTTTGTCTGGGCTAAAAATCCTCATAGGCTTTTGTTGTGGTTCATTCTCCAGGCAGCTGCATGCAAACAGCATTCAATGCATGAGTATGGCAATTTTATTCATCTTTATGTCCAACTCTCTGGATCATAAAGAGAGATGCCAATTTAGACATTAGATATTTCAACAACACCATATGACCTTTTTTTTTGGTGAGTTTCTGTATTTATATCAAGTTCCTGTTGTTCTTTTATAAAATCCAAATGAACTCCACCATGAAAGTTGAGTGGCTTACTTCATTTTCCCTTCTTCCCTTGCTTTTCATTTCTCTTGTCTTCTGTCTTTGACTTGCAAATTTCTGGTTGCAAGCCTGTGTGAGAAAGATTTGTTTCTATAAAATTAATTTAAAGAGGAGGAGAAGGAAGAAATTGTTAATAGTTTGGGTTTTTTTAAGCTGAAGTGGATTTCACTTAATACTCCCTAATAATTAAAGTGTAATTATTGTTTTTAACTCTTTTTTTGGTCATTTATTCCATTTAACTGGAGATGGCTTGATTTCATGATAAGAGGCTCCAGGCCTCTGCTGTTATTATTTGCTTCCAATTGCCAGCAGATGTCACTCATGGTAAGAGACTGTCAAAATGATTGTGTAGGATGGGTAATCATCTGTTACAGTTGTGGGCAGATTCTCAACTTATGAAGGATTTAGCCTTGACCTGCTTCTCACCTTACCTCCCACTTTACTCACACTAATGACAACAGGCCCTGTAAATTAAGCCTACCAGCTACCTTGCCTCCAGTCTTCAAAAATGCATGGGCTAAGTATAATTTATGGTCAAAGCTTACATAAGGGACATTGGCAACTCTCACTAATTATTATAGAGATGTAACTGGCTGTGAAAATAAATGTTTCTACAAGTTTAACAGAGTGCTGACATTGCCATAATTAGGCCTGTGATTCATGTCAGATGAGTCCTTTAGCAGGTTCCCCATACTGGTTGCTGAAATGAATTTAACTCATTTGGTGAGACAGAAGAATTGAGTTACAGAATGAAAATCTGTGTGTGTGTGTGAACACAACATTAAAACTAGCAAAAGAGATCCAGATTCTGTGTGAAAATGTGACTATACCCAACAAGCTGCATTGCAGAAAGCATTTCTGCAGTCTTTCCTTTAGTACTCTATGTATTCTAAGTTCTGCTGATAACAGTAAAAGTTGCAATGCAATAGCTGAAATCTCAGTAATTTGAAATACAGAAGTGTAAGGTACTTAGAGAAATGCAGAGTCAAACCCTAAAGTAAAAGGAAAGGAGAACTGTTTTATAAATTACAATAGAATAGAGTAGAGTAGAATAATAAAATATGCATTAATTTCATATGGTACTGCATAACACTTCTTGTCTGCCAGTATCTGAGGTGGGTATCTAAGGAGCATATAATACTGTGGGATGGCTTGGATTGTGTATATTTATACTCCAAGTGACACTCAAGATCAAGGTAGGTGAGCTGTAGGAAAGATTAGAGATTATGTATAGTAAACTGAGCTGGGAAAGTCATGCTTGGTAGACAAGGGCCATTTCTGTACTACACTGTTCTAGTGCTGTTTATCCACTTTCAACATGCTGTGGAATCCTGGGATTTGCAGGTTAGTGAGGGGCATTTAGGATTCTCAGCCAGAGAGCTCTGTGGCCTCAGTAAACTACAAACCCCAGAATTCCACACAATGGTCAACATGGAATAATAGCACTAGAACAGTGTAGTCCAGAAAGGCCAGTGTCTCCTTCTGTCCCTTAGAATAAGGATGGGCTGTCTCAGAGGGTTCTTTCAAAACTTACTTTTGATCCTCTAGTAGCTGCACCAGTCATTCCTGATGAAAACAGGTGAGACCATAAGGCCACTTAATTTTTTTTTTTTTAGGTTGGGGGGAGATAGATTACAAAAGGTGTGAGTTGTTCTCTACTTGTTTTAGAAAATTGTTGCTCTGAAATCTTTTGGAGATGTGGTTGTAACTTTTTAACAGTTTTTGAAGGGAGATGATGTAGGATTTGCCAGATATTTTTTTAAAAAAGGCTTTTTTTTCTTTTTTTTTTAACATCACAGCTGCAATATTTGTCCAATTTAATGTAGTAAGTCTGGGAAGGAATGAGGAGCAAACTGAAAAGGGAATAATTACTTCATTGTAGGGATTCCATTCTTTCCTAATTTCATTCTTAAGAGGAAGGAGTAGTTTTTACAATTTTCTTCCAAGAAAGCCTTCCAGGCTGCAAAATTTTGGAAGACTATCCACAGCTCAATATTTATTCCAGGGAAATTTCACACATTTTTCTGCAGAAAACTGCACTTTTTTGTACAGAAAATAATATTGCTGCACAGAAATAGTAAGTTCTGTGCAGAAAATGTTATTTGCTCTGCAGAAAATCCTGTAGTGATTATATCAATTTAGGATTATGGATGGTTTGACAGGAAACTGGGAAAAGGATCTAAAAATAAATAGAGAAGATAAAGAGTTATAGAGTTGAAATATCAAGAGAAATAGAAATACTAGTATAAGAGAACAACATAGGAAATTGATTGGGAAATGATATTGGACACCTTATCAATTATAACTTGTAAAAGGAAATCTATCACCAAAATGCTGGCATAGTTGCAGGGCTAATGGATTGTATACACGTGGTGTGGGAATGTCCTTTTGTTCACAAAGTTTGGTGCCAGGTTACAAGTGAGATTACCAGAATAATGGGGAAAGAGGTAAAGTTGAAAATTGCATAATATTAAATTTGAAGCAAAAAGGGCTGAGAAATAATAAAGAAAACGTAGTTAAATATATTATTAAAAGCAGCATATGCAGTAATTGTCCTAGGATGAAAGGATAAAGTAATTTGGAACATGGATAAATACTCAGCAAACTTTTTATTATTCGACTGTGTTAGGGAAATAAAATTAAAATATACTGGACAGCTAAAGAAAGAGATATGGAGCTTGAATTGGGAAATTTTGTTGATAAAATTTAAAGAGGAAAAGGGGTATTAAAAAGTTAACAATGTAATCAAAACCAGGACCCACATTTTTCTTCAATTTGAAGAATAAATATTTTTGACCTCCTGATAAGTTGTTGGAGTGGGGAAGAGGAAAGTAAGTATGCAAGGGGAAAACTGTGTAATATTATGCAATATTATCTGTTGAAATATTAAACTAATATTAAAAAAAATGACTTAAAACTTTGTGCAAAAATTGTGTAATTTTTTGCAGAAAAAAAATTATTAATAGTGTTAATTATTGTGTATAATGTGTTTGTTTGCACAGGAAATAATACTTCTTGCCCAAAATGCTAAACATCATCAACAGCAAAAATATTGTTTTGTGCACAAAAAAGTCCCCTTTCATGCAGAATAACTTTAAAACAGCAAAGATTATTGTCAGTCCAGGATTCTTCCTGTCAGCATTTCTCAACACTTGAGAAATATTTTTTAAACATTTTTTTTAAATTTTTCTTCTCATGCTTAACCCATGAAAGTTTATAATTTTCCAAATGACTGGCATTTTAATAAGCATGTAAGAACAAATATCATGAAGTTAAATTTAGGGTTTTCCAGGCATCCAGTTAGGTCATCCAACAATTCATGACACACTAAAGCACTCAAAACTGTTGGCCATTCACTGAAACCAAATGAAGCCATGACTGTAAATAATTCAGCCCTGATTCGTAAATGGCATTAATTCAGATTACTAAAATTAGTAGAAATTTTCCATCTGGTCCTACCAGCTGTCTACCCAATACCAAATATATAAATTCTTTATTACATAGTCTCACTAAAAATACTATATCTCAGTTTTCACACTTATAGATTACCCCAAGAAATTAATTTTTCATTGGGACATGGGTCAAACGCAAGTGACTCTGTGTTGAATCTCTGCAAGCTGTGAAACGTTTTCTTATAGTAAGAAGAAATAGTGACCCTTCCTCCTGTAGAAAAAAAAAAAATAGAATTAGCGATGTGACAAGGATATGCCATTAGTTTAATGTAACATGTACATGGTTGAAGACAATTAATTACCTTTGGGCCTTCATATCAAGAAACAAAACAAATTACCTTTTTAAAAAGTAGCAGTTCAAGGTCTTCTCTTTAAACCATGACCCTTTATCTTCCACTTTCCTGGGGGTAGATCCAGTGTGATAAAGCATCAGAGCTTTATTCTCTTTGCCTTCCCACCTGTAGTACTGAAAACCTACTTTGGGAAGTTCCAAGTCCTCCCAGTGAAAATTGTTATGGTGTTTTGAAACTCAGTTCCTCCTGTGTCTTCTTATTGAAGAAGCTCCAACTAGTGAAAGTACACTACTGGATACTACCCCAGGCTTTATGTGGCACTTAATCCAATGTGAGATAGACTTGCAGTAGTAAATTTGTACTAACAGGTATAAACTTAAAATTGCCATCATCTTTTCCACTTGATATGCCTGTGGCATTTCTTGGTTAGAATTTGATACAAATGTAGAACTCAAGTTGATTGTGGATGACAGGTTTCAAGTTATTACCTCAGTGGTTGTCATTGCGCTTTCACCTGGAAAATGATGCCAGACAACAGTAATGGAGTATAATTGGCCATAAATGTATTAAGCAAAAGGTGTTTGCAAAATGGCAGCAAATGGGACATGTGGGTGTTGGATTCTGGGAGAACTGATTAAACCAAGCATCCCTGAGGCATTGACCTCCCAAATCAGAACCATGAATGGACACCTCCATGATTCATCATTGCCTGATTCCTATTAAGGGAAGAGAAGGACCCAGCTAATTTCCCCCCAAATGGTGCTGCTTGACACTCTTGAAGGTGGAGTAAAGAAACAAACAAACAAAAACACTTTGGTTTACCTCTTTGGACAGCTGGCAATGAGAGATATGTAGGTAAAGTTCCATCACTCACTGGTGCCTCAAGGAGCACCTCATAGATACTAGCCAGTTGTGGGAGCATAACACAGAAAAGCAACATTTAGGGACAAAAAACTCCCACTTTATATTATGGAGTAAGAGAAAAAGGAAAGGAAAGGAAACGAAACAAAACAAAAGGTTAGGTTTAAAAAGTCCTACTCAGCCCTGAAGGTGCCTGGAATAATGCCCCTGCTACATTGGCGGTGTGTGTGTGGGGGGGGTCAGTTCAAAGGGAAAGAGACTGAGGCCCACCCTGCTTGGCCTTAAGAGGGTCAGCTAGTCCATGCACAGTGCTAATGGCATTCAGCCTCCATGGAGAGGAGGCTGTGGAGAGCAAAGCCACTCCCAGATAAATGCTAAGGGAATGTGATTGCTATGAACAAAATAGAATTATGTGTATGATAATGATGGGACGCTTTTCTTCTTCCCTTTTTTCCCCTACTCATGATAACTAACTACTTCCTCTCTCCTTTACTATACTAATATATAAATACATGCACAGTCACCAGGATAGCTTTTTGTTGTTTTACGAATAGCCAAAATGGTGCATGTATTGTGGTTTTGAGCGAGGTTAACAAAGTTGGCACAACTGTGGGAGATGTGCAGAAGTACATTGGAGAAGACGCAAATGTTTCGCTCTTTCTCCTTCTCTCTTCCACATGCACACATGAATGCATCCACACCCACACTCAGTTCAGCAACTCCTATTCTTTGAGGATCTCACTCCCATTTCTATGTCTTATACAATTTATGTTGTCTTCAAACAATTATAACAATTTGGAATGAAAGCATTGTGGCCTTGAACAACCAAGTTTCCCTCACCTTGACAACATACTTAAATGTTGAATTGTCAAAGGCAAGGAAAGTCTTTCAGAAAGGCATACATGCATCAGTTATTGAACAGTAATCTCTGTGTTTAAGTTTTATTTTAAATGAAGTTTGAAAGTGAGTATAATGGAAGCTGTACTTGCAGTAAAACACATAAACACAGTGAGAAACAGAAGCAATGCTTCATTCTTTCACCATTTAATGGTTACTACTAACCACTTCTTCCTTCTAGCCCCTCAAAGAGTGACTTAGAATCTGTG
Source organism: Cyclura pinguis (assembly GCA_030412105.1). Taxonomy (NCBI): domain Eukaryota; kingdom Metazoa; phylum Chordata; class Lepidosauria; order Squamata; family Iguanidae; genus Cyclura; species Cyclura pinguis. Next base: position 112,698,976 of record CM059602.1, read on the forward strand.
AAGGACAATAATAAAATGGTTTTAATTGAACAGCTTTTGTTAAGAGTCCTAAAGGAAGAATGTAGTGTATTTCTAGATAGTACTCTTAAACTTTTGTTGACCTATCTTTTAACCATACTACACTGAAAACCCTTACAACAATTTTTGTCATCTGTTTTTGTACCAACTTTTCTTATGATTTATAGTTAGACATCTTGCTCATGATAGCCGTGTTTCTTACAGCCTGAACCAAATTGGCTTGGAAAAGCATTCAGATTTTTGGAAATATGGTGGCTTATTTTTCAACCCAAACTTTCTATTTGAATTTTCTCTCCTTCTCAGACACAGGAAGTACCAAAGGCTCTGCCCTGTCTACTTCCAGTTCCCCTCTCTTCTCAATGGACCTTGGGAATTGAAAGCACTGGGAAAACTACAACATCTAAGGATTGTCAGTACCTTTCTCCAGAAAGCAAGTAGTGCAGAAAGAGCTTCTTTTTTTGTTACCATCACTGCACAAAAGGCCTGCTTTGCAGCATTTTGGTGTGAAAAGTGTTGAAAATCACATGCCTTCTATTTTTCACACTCATAAAACACTACAAAATCATGAACTATAAAACATTTCCTCTACTTCTTTTTTGGTAGGGAGCCCCTAACATGCCATGCAGTTATCTTATACATATTCAGCTGTTAAGAAAATGTTTAGATGTAAGGATTCTGGCCAACCTCTTTGAGTTTGGGCTCAGGCACAAGAAACAGGGACTCATTAAAAAAATTGCCTCAAAGGAGCTGTAAGCTTGATGAGCTGCCAAGCTGTCATTTGGCTCAGAATAAAATCCCAGGTGCAGAAGTCTTCCTGGCTTCTACTCATCCATTGAAATACCCCAGACCCTCCTGTCCCTCCCTTTATACTACACTATATTGTATAGGAGAAGCACTAGCAGGGGCAACAGTGCCAGTGGTACCACAATCATGATCTGAGAAGAAAATAGGACTTTTAAAAAACTCTACACACTTTCTTTCATCTCCGGTGTGCCACTAACACATTAGAGAGAAATATCCTGACAGACTTTGGTATTTTCAGCCCTTGGAAAATTACTCCCAGTGGGGCCTTCCTTTGGCATGCTAATGAACTCTTACTACACAGATGTAAATGACTAAGGGCCTTTCCACTCTGCACTGTTATATTGCTGTTATTCCACTTTCCACTAGTTTACTGGGGCCAAAGAACTCTCAGGCTGGGAATGCTAAATGCCTTTCCTTAAACTGCAAACCCCTGGATTCTGCAAGATGTTGAAAGGAGAATAATAGCACTATGATAGTGTAGGGCAGGAAAGCCTCTGAACCAAGTTCTGCGTTACTGCCATAATTATTCCAATTTAATAAATGGTAAAGAAGTGAGGAGATATCAAGAACTGACAATGTCCTGAGTTCTGATTTTTTAAATATGTCTATAGCAGACTTCAATGGGTGGCTGATGGTTCTTTCACCACCAGGACAATGACTCTAACCTTGATTTAACCTCCCTTTCTCTCTTGGCTGCACTTAGTTGAATGGGAGCTTTTCTGGTGCTGAAACACTTGTTCAGGTCCAAGAAGCTCCTATTCAAATAGATGCAGCCATGGGAGAAGTGGCAAGAAAATTCTGAGTTGATTTGTCATCCTCACATTCTTGGATCAACTGACCACCTCTGATCAGTGGATCAGGGACTAAGTTGTTCTGTTTGTATCACTACCCCCTGGTGCAAATAGAGCTAATAGCAACAATTCACTATTATCTAATGTGACTGCTCTGGCAGATAAAAGAAACTGTCCCTTAATTTGTAGTGACTCATGAAAGTGTGACATATAGATGGTTTTCAAAGAAGAACAGGAACCTCATAGCTTATGCTGTCACATAGCCACCTTAGGATAGCATCTCCTACCCAGCCTCTCTTGATTGAAAAAATGGATTAAGTTTCAGCATAGGCAGTCATGCCCTATGCTCATGCAGTAGCAGCATGCAAAATGGTGTGCTGGCCTACACTCAGGCCATTTCCATACTAGACTGTTATAGCACTATTATTCCACTTGCAACATCCTATGGAATCTGGCTGGCCCCTCCCAGAACTGCAAACCCCTGGATTCCATATGATGTTGCAAATGGAATAATAGTGCTATAACAGACTAGTGAGGAAGTGGCCTCAATGTCCTGGGGTTCTGAACTGGAACTGGTTGCAATTCCAGGGCTTCCTAAGACCTTGGTCTTGAAAATTCACATGTACTACTCCTATAAGAAGGACATTATTGGTAAAAAATGATGCAGCAGGTGGTCTACAGTAGAAAAAGGATCACTGTCTTTTAGCTAATTGTTCCAGCCTACCCTCAAAGTAAGTAGTAGAATTGGCCCCCCTCTCCAAGCAATTGATAACATCTCAACTATCTCAGGGCTGGCACGCTAAAAACCTGTGGGTAATTGATTTCCTGAACTGGTATCTACTTCTACCTTTAGGATGAGCTACTGGAAAATGGATTCTCAAATGTTTTATGGTTCAGAAACAAAGAAAGGAAACTGAAATGTGTAGGCATAACCCATCTCCTACTATAAAAGCTATGAGAACAACACAAACTTGTTGGTAACAGTCAAGTTTATTTTGCCTAGCCCACTGATCATTGATAACCTTTTCTCTTGAAATCTGATGCTAAAATGAAACTATCAGGATATATTGAATGAAAACCAACCCTTTCAGTTTCACTAGACAGCTGCTACTATTTGGCCATTTGTAGAACCAATCTGTCATGTGTTTGACACACACACTCTCTAGTCAGGAAATTCCCAAATTTCCCAGTCCTAAGGACCAATCATACTGGCAACATATCCAGTGAGGAGGAGGATTGGGGGGAGAGGAAGAAAGAGAGGAGGAAGAGGGAGGTGACAACAATAACATCTACAGAGTATTTCTTTTCCTTGACAACTGGCAGCCCTAGCAGTGTTTTGAATTAATGAAACAAACTCAAACCAGACATAAATAGGCTCATCTTTAGGCTGACTTTGTAGTCCATAAACAATTAACCTGCTCATATAACAGAGCGGTTCAGTATCAGCAAAAGCTACAGCGTCTCTGAAATGCACTAATAACCCAAAAATGCCTATGAAACTTTTTCCCTCCTGACTCAAAGTCTTTACCTGCAGGGACTAGTGATATTACAGTTTGATTGGAAATGACATACACATTGAAAATGAGCATTGGGGACTTTTCCCCCTATTATTATTAACATGAATGTAATAGCTTCGCATCAGTCTTCTGACAATATTGTCAGTACGAGTTTGTCTGCCAATAATTCACTTCTGGGGCTTGGTTACATAGAGATGATCACCTGACAATGTAATTAAAGGCAACAAAGGGAAGTGAAGTGTTGGGGGAGGCTAGAATAAAAATTCTTTAAGCCATGATAAAACAGTTGTCATTTCAAAGCATCCTGTTTTACCAGTTTCACATGCCTGTGACTTCTCAAAATTTCACACTTATCTTGTGAGTAAAGTAGACAGAGTAATTGTTTCACTAAATTTCTCCAAAGTGGGGGAGAATGGTTTCCTGGAAGTGAGTCTTCATTGTTAGCGACAGAAATAGAACAATCTATCTCCCTCCCCTCAACAAAAAAGGTGGTGGTGGTTTTTGCTATTATAGGTATACCATAGTCAATGAACAGATGTGCTTCTGGACATTACTTCTTTAACAGAAATATTGATACTAGAGGCAGAAATAATGTGGAAAGAACATGGTTCCTTCACCACAAGAAATAAGAGTAGTTCAAAATGCTTCAGTGGAGTTTTTATTGAAAACTAAGCATATGTGTGGAGTGGCACCATTGGAAAGCTTTTCTCTTCCATCAAGTAGGAAGAATGGGAAGAAGCCTGTTTCTGATCCTGTGTTACCAAATGCCTTCATAGAAAGAAGCCTCACTCTTGGAGGCTTTGTTAACCAAGATATGCTGATGAATGTGTGTTGCTGTGTGGCCCATCAGAACCTTGCTTTATATCTTCCACACAGCTGTTATTCTGTGTATGCTGACTTGGGCTTCAATTGCCTTTACTTGGTTTATTCTTTAGTAAACATGTGTAAGTCTTCAGCTTTAATGCCATTTTCCTCATGTTTGAGGGCTGTGATTTTAATCCATCTATCTACAGCTTCCATCGTGCATTGGCAGTAAAATTTGTATGAAGAAAGAGTTAAAACAACAGCAGGGATTGGCTTTAGTCTTCAAAATGAAACTATGGCCATTTCCACACAGGCTTAAAGAAACAGTGCAGACTGTCATCCAGGGAGGACGTCTGCACCTGGGAGCAGACTGGGTCGGACCTACTTACTGTAGTTCCGCACCTCAGCCTGTTCCTGAACAACCGGAAGTGGTCGTCTAGAGTGCTTTTGAAAGACCGCTTAAAACAGGTCTTTCAAAAGCATGGAGCGCGCCACTCCGTTCCTGCACTCTGGTGCAGATTTGCAGGCTCGCACCAGTGCGAGCCCACGATCTGCTGGGGGTGGTCTTTAGGCTGGCGAGCTTCAGTGGTTGGTCGAGATCCTCAACCAACCAGAAGCAGCCATTTTCGTCCCTGGAGCAGTGCAGAGCAATGAGCGCGCACTGCTCCAGAGCACCAAGGACCGGACCGGGGAGCCAAGAAGTCCGGTAAGTACTGGCACAGGGCGATTCCCTCGCCCCGTGCAGAAATGGCCAATGTTTCCCATCATCTCCTCCATTTTCTTGTGAGCTTTCACTATTTTATCCTGCAGCTGTGTCAAATTTGCTGCCACGCTGATTGTTATAAAACCTGTACTTCACATATGTTCTTTTGCAATGCTTCACGATGATATTTCTGGAGTTTTAAAGTCTTGTTAATTTAAAAGGCAACACCAGAATCAATCAGATAAACCTGAATTTGGATTGGAATTTTCAGGCAAGGGACAGAAACTTAAGAAAGCTCAACAAATGTTAGAAAAAGAAATGAGTGGTGAGTTTCATCCCTTTTTTGCCATTTTTAATTATTATCAGGAAAGTTGGAAACATTGGAGAGAAGGAACATAGTAGGTCTAATATCCATTTTGTTGCATTATAAATGGACTCTGCTAACCAACCAAGCTGATTATTATATAGAAATATGTGATAATCACTTCTCAAGAAAGAAACAACATAAAGCAGGTAGGTAGTATATAATGTTTAGGGATGGGCCATCCAAATCTTTGAATCCTCGAATCCTGAGCAAGGATTCGAGATTCGGGGATCAGAATCCCGTCACCAAAACAGGCAAATTGAATCTCTGAAATCCTGCCCCTGCCTTCTCCCGCCTGCCATGGGCCTGATCCAGCCCGAGGTGGGGAAGAAAAGGTGGCAGAGAGCGTGATTGCTCGCTGCCTGCTCTGCTTTTGCCCACCACAGGCCGGATTGGGCCCTGGGCGGGCGAGAAAAGGTTGTGGAGAGTGCAATTGCATGCTGCCCACTCTTCTCTTGCCCTCCTCGGACCCGATCCAGTCCAGGGTGGATGAGAAAAGGAGGCGGTGAATACAATCACGTACTGCCCACTCTGCTCCCACCGGTGGATCCTATCATGGGGTTTTCTTGTCAGGAGGGAGCTTGCCTTTCCTTCTTCTGAGGCTGAGAAAATGTGACTTGCCTGCGGTCACCCAGTGGGTTTCCATGGCTGAGAGGGGACCTGAACCCTGGTCTCCAGATTCATAGTCCATCGCTCAAAGTACATTGACTTCTTTTGGTACCAGGCATTACTCTAATGTGCAGCTGCATAAATTTTGTGGAGTAGGATAATAAAAAGTGCCATAGAAAGTAGATTTTTTGCACAATTGCAATATGATATTTAGTTAGAAACGAGGTCATTTCTTAAACGAGAATAAGATGACGAAATGGAAAATTGAAAGGACAACTGTCTCCTATCAGTCTTCATAAGCTCATTTGAATAGTATATAATAGTATATTATAAGGACCTGTCTCATCTGTGACAAGGGAGAATTCACGCATAAAGTCTTGCTGCTTTGTGTTATTGCAGATATTGTCTGTTGCACCCAGCACTCTGGTTCAAAAGCACTTTTCAGTAGAAATGCATTCTTTCCCTTGCTTTTTAAACACCTTTTAAAAAAAGAATTTGAAAGATTCGAGATTCGTGAGATTCGTGGATTCCCAGAACCTTCCAGGGATTCAGATCCAGATTCGAATTTGGAAAATTCTGGATTCGTCCCATCCCTAACAATGTTAATTCAAGCCACTGAAGTCTTTTCACAGCCTACTTTCATTCTAGACCTTGTTTGGGGCCACACAAGATAAGATGTTAAAGAACCATAATCAGATCTACTTTCTCTTTAAAGTTTACTGGATAGGTGCTGAAGAAGATATGGACTGGAAACCTATTGCAGAACAAAAGAATATAATCTGTTCCCCTCACACATAAGTACATGTTCTCTATGAATCTCATCCGCAAGCCCACCCAGAACACAATTTGTCCACATAAGCAGACAACCTGTTTAAATCCAGCCTGGCAAGTCTTGTTTGCCAAAATGTAAGAAGTCTTATTCTCTTCTCTAGCTTGGCCTATAAACATATTAAATATTGATGTTAATAAATATTGATGTGTGAAACCACATATTTCAAATGAAATATTGCAATACTTCAAATTACATCTTTCAAATGAAACCAGGAAATATTCTTTTATTTGCTTCATCTGATACAAGGCACTGTGCTGTGGCTAGAGATTTAATTTGGGCTTAGACACACCTAGCCCAAGTCCAAATTCTCTCTCAGGGTAGCCAGATTCATTATGTATCAAACATAATTGCTGTGTCTACACTGGCAGGTCATCAATGTGGGTGGTATGCATGTTATATACACAGGCTGGTATCCTGTTAGGTAGTTATGTCATGGTGAACTGAATGGTTATGTAAGGTTGTGGCACTGTGCAACATTTTTATTCTTAAATGGGGAGCAGAAATATAGCCATTGCTGTCCAGGATACAAATGGGGACATCCATCAGTGCAATGGAGGATCCTGAAATCTATTTCAGCTGACCAGTGCTGTGCTTAGTCAGTGATGGGGTCGTTCTGTGAGCAGCACTGAAAACCATGTTTCCTAAAGAACGTGGCCTCTGGTACATAGTCATGACATAAGGGAAGAGCGGATAGCCATTCTCACCTGGTAGAGAAAGAAAAGTAGTGTGTGACACAGTAAACATGAAGATCTACACACACACACACACACACACACACACACACTCCTGTTTTACAAGTGCAATGGTGCAGACTCACCCAACAGCCATCCAGAGCCAGTAGAATGCTGTGCAAGCAGCTTTGATAGCCTGAATATGGTGGCATGGGTATATTCTCTACAAACAATGAATAGACACTGGTCATTTGCTGTACACTGGGCATCCCTTTTGGCTATGATAAGCAATGTTGATGTGGGAGGAGCAATGGCAGTGATTTGTGTGCAGTCTGCAATCCCAATGATGCCTGGCCCACCAGTGACACGGTAGAACTCCTGCTTTGTAGCATCCAGTTCAGCCTTCCCAGCCAGGAATGAGATGAATTCACAGAAATGCCATATAGATCATGGCACACAAGAACCTCTTGAGACATGTACTCAGATATTTCTGAACAAGATGCAGTCTCCCTCCCCGACTCAGTGATCTTCTGGAAGGAGCCTGTGCCAGAAACTACAGAGCTATTAGAATTGACTTCAGGGGAAGGGAGGTTATTCAGGTAGCTGTGCCTCCTTGGCTCAAGGTGCAGTTTCAGCAGCTCCAGAAGGTAGGATGGGCACTCCATAGTCAGTCTGTAGTCCCAGGTGTGCATGTCCTATGAGTTGAGTATTTGTTCCAAGAGCCACTGGGGGAGCTGAGACCACTGCCACATGTGCTGCCTCTATACCATGCAGACACAGACAGCAAAGAAACATGACAGTCATCTACTCATGACTGCAGAGGAGATAGCAGCATGCTCACACAGTACAGTGGATAATGGCTTAGAAGTGCCTTTGTGCCATACTGCAGTTGAGCCAAATGGATGCCCTTGGTGGTGGAGTGTCTGTCGATGGTACCTTATGAGGTAGCACTATTGGTCTGGCCCATGACCATGTGATCAGAACAATGTAGATTGCAGAGCGAGAGATAGAGTAGGTGGGGTGGCATGAGCCCTGGATTTCACGGATGAGCAACATGTGGGTGGAAGCTGCTGCCCAGCATAAGCTGTGTGGTGGCTGACACAGGCAACTATGCACTCTTCCAAATACCAATGCCTCATGATTTCTATTGCCCTGAGCAGACCTCCTCCCATGCACAGAATATACCACCCATGGACAGTGCTGCTCACAGTCCATACAGCCCATGCCAACTCATAGGGAAGTTCCTCTGGTGCCATGAAATCATACAGGACCTGCCGTCTGAGAGCTCAGACAAGGATAACACAGTGAGAGTTGCTTCTGCATCTGTCATGAATGATTGCCCAGGTCAGGATAATTGCATGCATTCCAATGACTGGGAGGAGGCAGGGAGGCCCAGGGAGGCAATTCCTGAGAGTTCAGATATAGCAGTATAAGGTCACATTAATTGGAGTATGGTGTCTAGATCAAGGGAAGCAATAGTACCACATTCTGTTATGCTTTTGTCATACCTTACCTGGAATGCTGTGTCCAGTTCTGCACACTACAGTTCAGGAAGGATATTGAGAAGCTGGATTGTGTCCAGAAGAGGATTATCAGAATGGTAGAAGGCCTGGAAACCATGCTGTATCAGAAGTAACTTAGGGCGCTGGGTCTGTTTAGCTTGGAGAAGAAAAGGTTAAAAGGTGACATGATAGTTATGTTTAAATATTTGAAGGATGTCATAGGGGGGATAGAGCAAGTCTGTTTTCTGCTGCTTCAGAGACTAGGACTCTAAGCAATGGTTTCAAACTTCAGGAAAAGAGATTCCATCTAAACATTAGGAAGAACTTCCTAAAGGTAAGAGCAGTCCAACACCTGCCTCGGAGTGTGGTGGATTCTTTTTTTTTCCCCCCTGAGGGTTTTAAACAGAGGCTTGATGGCCATCTGTTGGGAATGCTTTGATTGTATATTCCTACATGACAGGGGGTTAGACTCAACAGTCCTTTTGGTCCCTTCCAGCTCTACAGTTCTATGATTCTACACTGAGGCAGGGGCTCCAATTGGCTTGTGACAGAAATCATCCACCTGGTGGAGCTGGTGCTGGATAATAGCAACATTTTGCTTGACAGGAGTTTTACCATGCATCCAGGAGAGTGAAGGATGGATTCTAGCAGGGGGCAGCCCATGACATGACCACACTGGTCTTCCATGTGAGGTGAAGCCATCATTGTTCAAAGAAATGGCAGAACATTCACTCTGGCCTCAGGCACAAAGGAAAATGTTCCCCTTGACAAAGCAGACTTCAGCAGGATGGAGATGGTCATTGTTCCTTTGCTGTAATGAGAAAGTATGTTGGTCACTTAGGTTGGTGTAAAGACCCTGATAAGTGAGTGCCAAGGCCTGGTGGGGGGGATTCAAGCCAAAGGAGACTGGGACATGCTACTGGTGGGCAAGAGCTAAAGGACAATCCAAGGGACAATGAAAGAGACTATAAACTCTGCAGCTGCTGTTCAATGCATGTATGATTTATGAACAGGAGAAAAGAGACACCTCTGCTGCACATGGCTGACATCACAGATGTAACTCTAGTTGATGTACACAGGTGCCTGGTAAGGAAATCCTTCTATCTCCCCTCAGTTGACTGATAATACAGAGAATGTGGTGTTCAAGCTCAGGTAACCTGGACTAACATCAGGGCAATGTGGCTGGCACTGGTGGCCATTAGGAATGTGTCATGACTGCCCTGCCCTTGTCACGTGTCATGACTGTCCTGTTTAGCATTCTTTTGAGAGTATTTTATTTGGGGTCATGTAACATACCACACAGCTTTTGCCTTTAAAGTAGTGTGCTGGAGGTGTGTGTGTGTTTGCATGTGCACATGGGCATGCTTCAGGAAATTTTGCATTCGCTGGTGTTGCCTATGCTTTAAGTAATTTGGTAGTATTTCATTTATTATCTTTTCATGGTATTCATGGTAATCACACTGTGAATTGCTTTAGCTGGGATGATGATGGTGTTGGGGATGATGATGGTGGTGGTAGTGGTGGTGGTGGTGGTGATGATGATAATGACATATAGATTTCCTTTGTTTTGGAAAAAAATGTATCCCAAAATAGGCATAATTCATAAAGACCTCTTGACTGTTGAGCACACACTCTCTGGCCAACCTTTAAAACAGTTCTGAGATTCTTGACCAGCCGATGAAAGCTCATGTTCCAAAAAACTTAAGAAGGTGAGGCAGTTTGAATTCCCTCCAGATGGGCATTTTTTTCTTAGCCAAAGCTATAGATCATTGGGACAAAGTATGGACCAAAGACCAACCTACAGCTATTTGTCTTCACTCTTTGTATAGATGTGTTGTATAGAATGTCTGGTCCTCCAGCTACGGTCGGACCACAATACCTATAAATTTCTTATGGGGTATAAATTTAATAAGTTACCTTTTCCATTGGTTATACTGGTTGGGACAGTCACTGTCCTGCAAAAAAATTGAGGTCCACATACTCCTAAGACCTAGTTTAGTGAATGGAAGCTGATTCACATGGCGTACTTTCCTCAGGAGTGAATGTGCAAAGAAGTGGCAGAATGCAGAGGAAAATGTAGATGCTGGGAGCTGAGAAATAGTGCCAGAATAATCTATCAAGGCAGAGATGAAAAATAATATCCAGAATATCTACTGATGATGGGCAACTACACTTTGCCTACCTTAACTAGGATAAAATATTTTTGTTCTGTTTGGTGACACTCCTTCTCTCACACATGCACACAGAAGGGAAATGTGCATAGAAATCTTGAACAAGCATCTGTAGCTGAATGGCAATGTACCCACTTGAACAAACCACTAAATTCTACTTTTCCAGAAACAATTTAATTGTACCAAAACAAGCAACCCTCAGTCTTGGTGAATATAATTGATACAAAAAGCTTGTTGGTTGCTAACCTAGCCATGGCTTACCAAATGGGTTTGCTGACATTGTCGCCATACCTATGGATCAGGTAGGAAAAACTGTCTAGTTCAGTGTGTTTTCTGACACAGCTTTGAAAGATTTTCTCTTGCCACATGCCATGAATTACAAACTCTCCTTTGTAATATAATATTTCACCTTGGTATTTGATTCATCTATATAGAGCATTGCAGCAATCAGAATTTCTTTTTTTGTTCTTCTAAAGTGTTCATAATGGGTCTATCCCTGGGAAAAAAAGTAATACATCAGCCTCAGTCAAATCCTTACAGCAGGTGGATTTATAATGAGCCTGATGTCTAACCATTTCAGATGATTCCTTTCCTTTCCTTTGAACTTGCCAGAAAAGACAAACCATCCATTAGAAATATATCGTCCAGGAATTAGTTTATGGAAGCATTTGATTCCATAAAAATCCATGAAAGTTGCTCTACTCATTGTATTTCTATTCTCTTATAAGTCAAATGGCTTTTGCAATGCAATGACTGAAAGATGCTTAGACCTAATTTTATTCAGTCACGTAGTTGCAATGGTAACCCCAAACACTGTGAGCCCAGGTAAGGTCTTAACTACAGATTTTGAAGCACAGACAAGATTATTCTATGTTTTTTTCATTTATCCGCTTATGTTATGCTGCTTCCCAGTTGTCATACAGTCTTGGCTTGTTTCATCTGCTCCATTCCCGAAAACACTACTAACCAATGTGCTCAATAACAATAAAGCAACTGGCATTATGCTATCCCACAGAAAGCAATAACTTACACAAGGGAAGTTGTATAAATCACAGGCTATGGATCATAAATTCAGTCATTGAACTGTAACCATGCTTGGAATACTTAAGAGCAGTTGTATCACTGTTCGCAAATGCCAAGAGTTATAAAAAGAAATATTGTTTTTGCTATACATCCTTCCAGCTCTCTTTTGAAATATGTACCCTAACGTTAGCAGGAACAGTATTTATGCTTGGCTAGGATTAAGCAGAACTTTGAATTAATTAGTGAATCAACTAGTTATGATTTTAATTCATCGTTTGTCTAACTTGCTAGATTCCCCAGTTAATGATCATGTCAAAAGAATGATTTAGTGGATTAGATCATTAAAATCCATTACTGTGAGTGTTTGTCCCTCTGTCAGATTCAGTAGAACAAGGAGGCCTGCTACAGAAGGAAAGGAAAGATTAGGACTGGAAGAAATTAATAAATTATTCTTTTACTGGGCAGGCTAAAAAGAGAAAGAGATCCAGGTCAGAGCAGCAGAAGAAACAATTTTTAAAAAATGGAAAATTAAAAATGGAATCTTGGAATATAATGATGAGGAGAAATTTGTTTGGAGACCAAGGCTTTCAAGCAGGCAAGACTCTTCCAAAATGTCAGATCTTTTACACCTGAAAGGTAGGTGTCTCTTACATCCTACATGGGCCAAGACAAAAGAAAAATGTTTTGAATCCTTCTGGGGAGGGTTGATGCATTTATTAGCTTCCTCTATTGATTATATTCTGGACTGGTTTCTCTTGTATGTTATGGTATAAAATATCTTGTATAATATTATTTGGAGTGAGCTGTAGTAAATGTCTTTTTTCAGTCTTAATTTGTTGTCACAGTGTATGCACTTGGGTAATTACATGAAAAGTTTTCCTGATCCTGATTTCCTACTCTCTTTGTTTCACCTCCACCTCTCTGCTTTTTACCCTTTGCCTTTTTCATCCCCACTGTTCCTCATTATACAATTAAAGGTAAGATAGCTAAAGAGAATAGTTGTCTTATTAGATACCTGATTGTTTAACTGGACATACCTCAGCTTGAATTTATGACCCCTGGTTCCTGCGTATAGAAAATGTGCTCTGCTCTCACTGATCTTTGCAGATCACCTTTCTTGATTGGGAATAAGAGGCTATGATAAAGCAGTGATCCAGTTATGCAGACAAAAATGTTCTTCATATGCATACAGATGCTCTGAAAAGATTTCCAATTAAAAATTCCCCACCCTCGATTCACTGACTGATACTTGTAGCTATTTGTTTGTTGCTACACTTACAATGGACCAGTGTTCTTTAACTGAAGTACATTATTTTTATTAACTTTTAACGAACAAGACATTTGAAGAGTGAGTGAAGTGTATGTGTTGGTAGGACTGGTAAAAAAAGAGAGATGCAGATGAAGTGACAAAGCTAACTGAACAGATTATCGAATGAGATCTCAAGGTTTAAAAAAGACTTTCTCAGCTGGTTGGACTTCCCACCATTCTTGGGTGATAATCATGTGATGGGCTTTTTGGACCAAGAGACATGGTTGGATCATTAATGAATCTGAAAATTTCCTTTAAAAATCATCAAGATTATATTTTTAGTACATGGCTAATATGCAAACAGTTGATCAACAAAAACACTATATCCACTTACAGTCCCATTCCATTTAGTGGGACTTATTACTCTTGGTGTATGTGAGTGTACATACAGAATATGTGTAAAATGGGATGGTAAGAGATGCAACATGTAAGCTTGGATGGGGGTGGATATTTGGACAATTCAGGGAGACATCCATTATTTAAGCTGGAAATGTATTGCTTAGAGTAGAGTAGAGTAGAGCAGAGTAGACCCACTGAATCAATTACTGAATGAGAAGTCAATCCACAGATAAATCCAATTGATTCAATGGATCTGCTGTAGTCAGAACAGTTGGAAAATTCTGGCATTCTCTCTTTCCCCATCCTTGTTCTAGGGCAAGTGGGGCTTAGCTAGCATAGAGTTTCTTTTTTTTTTTTTTTTGCATGCCAAAGCCTTCTGCCTTTTCATGTAAAGCCTTACTCTTGCTCTTTGGCTATGGTATCCAGGTGAACAGACCATGTGTTCCAGGATAGATCCTGGGGTCATTGGCCTTACATAAAAGACTACACTTCTCAGACCACTCTCTGCCATTTTTGCTTCTACTTCCCTCCCTCCCTCTGACTATGCTTTGTCTCTCCACCAAAGATGATGGTGAGTTAAGAATGAAGCTACTATCTTACTTAATTTTTTTGTTAGCTAGTTAGGATCTAGGTTCTCCAATGCATATGTAATTGTAAAATTCATTAGAAAACTTTTCAACAATTTGTAACCTGAAACTGACCACCTTGTTTTGCTTTGTCAGCCTTAGTTCATGGAAGACACACAGAGATTGGGACATGGTTTTTCTGCTATTTTGCTAAAAGAAGGCTGATTCCTAACAGTTTTAGCTTTCATAGTATTTCCCCTAAAGGGCTAACACCTTGGGAAACTCCTAACTCCCAACAAGAACTAAGAATAGAATTTAGGTATACATTCCTTGATTTTTTATAGTATGTTGCTCAGGATTTAGTTACTCATTTTAAATCAGCTTATAGCCCACCTTCTGACTCCTCCTTCCAAAAGGAAAAAAAATAGTTTATAGCTGAAAGTACAAACCACAAGATCAATGTTATCAAAAGCTGAGAGGTTAAAACAATGAAAGCTAAAAAAGAAGAATCAACGTATAAAACCAAAACCAACATAGCTGGGCTGGCACTTGTGGAATTTGGAAGATACTAAACTGTGGTGAAATAAAGCATTCTGAACAGCATAGATGTTGGTCACAACAGAGGGGAAGGGCTACCTACTGTCTGTAGGAAGACATCCCAACAGGGGCCCTGGACAACTATGCATCTAAGGAAAGTAATAGAACACATAACTCACTAAGCAGGAATAGGAATAACCAAGCATTATTATTACAGGCTTTATGAGAATCTAGCCAAGATTCTATGTTGTGGTTGGTAGCATAAATTTATGCATATGGAGTTACACACTGAATGTGCTGCTTATGTTGGAACATCAGTGTTGCACAGCTGAATGCACACTTGAATGTTCATTGCATGTTGATTTTATATGCACGTGTATCCTGGCATCATATGCACAGCTTCACTTCTGTGAGCTTGAACTGATACTAACATTCTACATTGGACAAAAATATCCAAAGGCTACTGCAGGGGAACCGGCCCCTATGAGACACTGAATGGATTCAAACCTCTGTGTCTGGCCATCAGTGTGATTCTGATATCCTGGCCTCCCAACTCCCTATTTCTAGCCTTCATGTACCAGCTTGGGTATGGGATTGATCGAGGCGTATAGATTATTTGTCATTCTTAATTTGTCAAAAACCATATTAATTATCGCTTTAACTTCCTGTATGCCTATGTGCAATGAGTTAGCCACTGAAATGTTAAATTGAAGCCTAACTACTTGCAATTCACTGCTTGCAGTGTTAAATTTAATTTCTGGATAATTATCTTTCCTCCCCCAATTTCTCTTTAGAGGTAATACAGAACAGAGTGGCTTTCTATATGGGAAATGACTGTGATTTATATAAAATAATGGTTCACTTGAACCATAAAATTATGCTGGAAAACCAAGAGGGGATGGACATCATGTTGCAACAAAAAATAGTCCAAAGATACACTTTCAAAGTTGAGCACCTGCTGTAAAATAACCATCTGTGTTTAACTGTAATTTAATTATAGGTTCATTTCTTTTGTGTACACTGGAAGAATCTCATAGGTCTTCCCAGTTGGTCTGCAATCAACTTCTGGCACTTTGCAGAATCAACAGACATGTTCTCTTAATAACACCTGCTAGCTTCATCTCATTCCAGTGTCAGTAAAGGACTTCTGGGATTTTACAATAGAGGTGGTAGGGTAAAAATAATAAAAAAAGAAAGTCAGAATTAAAATCTGCATTAATTAATCACAAACCATAGGAAATCGTACTGCCCTTGACAGAGACATTGATAATGAAGTTAACAAAAGTTATAGAGCACCCTCAATGAATGCACTCACCAAAATATGTGCACATAGTCTTTCTGCCTTACATCACCATCTAAAAGTTTTGATGACACTATCACCTGGATCATCATGGTAGATAGGGTAAGTTTTTGAGAAAAATGTCATCAAATTTCAACCCATCTTTTCAAGACTGGCAATACCACTATCAAGATAGCTCAACTCAGAAGGGTGCTCAAATATTGCTATTTGCAATTGGGGTTCATGAAACTGCTCTAGCTGAACATACTAACATTGCCCACAGTCATGTATTGTGAATCTTGTGCTCAAGCCCCAAATCTCTGACTGCAGTTGACATTTCACACATCCAAGAAGAGTTGTAAGGTTATATATCATCTCTATATTGATTGTACTCTGTTAACACAAATGTCCAGATGACTCCCCCTTGAGGCTTCATGTAGAATGTTAAAGATCATGGGTGTGATAGAATGGAGTACTGAAGCTCCTCATAACCCAGGTTCCTGAATACTCATAGAATGTTTATGCTTATAGAGTATAATGTAAGTACCTAGGCTGGGGGGTTTCACATAAGGGGTGTTGCCAAAGAAAAGACCTTTTTGCACACAGTCACCAACTGCACTTCAAAATGCCTTCGTTGTACCTTCTGTTCTCAAAAGATGGCCAGATCCACATGCTGCATATTTAATGTATGCAGCTAGCAAGATGAGTGTAACAGAGAAAAAGTCTAGACCTGAGAAAAATGTCAGCTTAACCATTAGGCAGGTTAAGAAATAAGTAAAATATATGCGACAGTCACTGACCGCTGATGACACCTTTAGCAATTGCTGTCCCGAGCAAGACTACAACAGCCTCTCAGGGGAACCTCAGAATTGTCTGCAGGTCTTTGACTTTAGGAGCCATGAAGCCACAGTTAGAGGTTTTGATGGATTTTTGACATTTAGCCCATTACATTTCCAGATGGAGTCTGACAAAGTGATTTGTATTTTTCTGTTTCCCATTTACAAGTTAGGAATCTAACATGGTCAGGAAGTTAAGACACTGATGGGCTGTTCAGCAGACAGACTACCAATGAAATATTAATCAAATTACTGAGGAGCATTGTACTCTGGAAATGAAATATTAGAGTTGGCTGTGAGATGGACAAAGCAAGCCAGAGAAATGCCTTGCCTTGTGATATATACATATATCCTTAGATGAACTGGGTTTTTATGAATTTATAAAAAATTATTTCTGTTCCCTCTTATTAATTAATATTGTGAAAGAACCATATGGGATTAATCAAGGAACTGTTTCATTCCCAAAAAGTGGTATTTGATCAACAGGATGACATTCAAATGGTAAGGATCTACAACAGTAGTCCTTCCAGCTTCTGGGAGTGGCCTGATATTATACTGAGGTGTTACCCTGATTTCTGGGGTCCCGGGAGGGACACCTAAATGTGCTCACAACAATGGGGAGGGAATTAGCACAGAGCACAAGTTCGCAATGTGAGAGGCAGGGTAACAGCGAGATCTTGAACCCTATGTCTACGGGGTCAGGCCGAATCAAGGATGAGGCAGATGTTGAAATAATAATGCTTATTTTATTGAAATACAATCACACAAGTGTATGCAACACACTCACACAAGAAACTATAGAAATCCAGGTAGGAGCAGATAGAGGGATTTTGAGAGGAGGTTTGGTATGGGAAATACTATAACTGTCCTGAAGGCCGGTTAGAAGCAGAGAAGCTGGGGAGTGTGGATTCTCAGCATGTGGAGCTGAGGGGAAGGCTCGCTGGACAAAGCAACAGCAAGGCGGGATGGAAGCCAAGAGCGATCCGAGGAAGCGCTCAAAGTCAGGGGTTCTTATAGGGAAAATTGTGGCCTCAGGCTAGTCCGTACTTGGGGAAAACAATGAGTTTGGGGCTGGAGACAAAGCCTCCGAAAGCTCAATACTTTAGATGATTGAGTTATAGCCAGATTGTCAATAGAGTAGCCAGTATGCCAATGCGGAGTGCTTGAGCGTTGTATAGTTAGCTCATCAAGCTGCCTGAGCGAGGCAGAGGATCTTTTGTAAGTTGTGTGCATACATAGTGTGGTACTTGCCTTGAGGTCTCCTGAAGCTGCATTCGGCAATGACTGGCCTGCCTAGATCGGGATGTGAATGGTTCGGCTATTGTCAGCTGCGCCTATGTGCGTGCTTGTCCGGGGGCCTTGCAAGCATGTGGAGAGGAATGGGTAGAGAAGGCCGAATTATTCATATCAAAATGATATCTTAATATCCCATAAGCTCGGGCTAGCAATGGCGGTAACAGAGGAGAAGCAGCTCCCACACCACTATATGCAAGTGAACATTTGCCTTGTGAATGGCATATACATATTTAGATTCAATTGTTGTGTATGTGTTTCTGTTTGCAAACAAGAGAAAGTTAGAGATGGAGAAAATGAGCAAGATAGATCAAGCTGAGGCTGTTTAGTTACCACCTTGGGTGTGTATCAGGTTATGAGTTTTTTTCCCCACCCAGATATCTGTGTGCATTTTTGTGTGCATTATTCAAAATGTATGCATCTTTTTTGAACATTTATGACGGTACGTGTTAATCTCCCACTAACCGTTTTTTTTTCCCTACAATTTTGAGAAATGTGTACATTCTTCCAGTCACATTTTTAAATGCATATATTTTTCCGATGAATGAATGGTAACTTGAATCAAGTTGCGAGATCTGAAAAGTATGGACTCACAGCCACAGTTTGCATTTGGGCCCATGTTCATTTCAGACAAGTTCAAATTGTATAAATTCTCTTCAAAGATTGACTGAAACAGATTTTTCAGCAAGTGTGTGTGTGTGTGTGTGCGCACGCACATGTGTGCACACGCATGTGTAAAATTCTACTGAGCTGTTTTGAACATCTTTGTTTCATATCAGGTGAAGTACGTAATATCAGATCCATAGAGAGATCTGGTTCCAAGGTATAAGAGGCAGTTTATGAGGGAACACAATGCAGCAAACTTATATTGCCTTTATAGCAAAAATATAAAATATGACACTGAGTATCAAAATGAAACAAAATGTTAGAATATCCTTTAAACAGATGGATATGAAAGAGGTTTTACCAACATATTCTTTTAGATGTCATCTTACAATTTATTTTTAATATGCCACAGAATATACCTTTTCTATATATTATTTCTTTGGCATTTTCGCAGTTTCAGGGAGTGGGGGAGTGGTATGTGAGAGAAAGAATTTTAATTACAGAAGCAATTAAGAAGATCCCAGGAAATATTTATAATGAGCTAGAGTCATATGCTTTAGTGTCACTCTAGAGCATTAAGGCACCTGCCATATGGTTCTCTTTAAAATAATATCTTTTGCTTTCTGAATGAAGGAAAGGGTTCTATTAATTTGTAAATTGAAGACTTTTAAGCTTTGTGTAGCTGTGACTAAAAATGTGAAAAGAATACCAATTTCATTTTTTTTTTTTTTGTGGTTTAATTTGAGACACTAATGCAATTTTATCTCACGATGACAGATATTTTTAAAAAAGTGATGCATTTTAAAAATTTGTCTTAAAAATAACATGCATATGAAATGGCTCCACTATTCAAAATTACAACAATTGAATATTCTTATATCAGATAAAATTGGCTGTTTTGGACACAGAACACATATACCAAACTCTGGTAAGATCATTTTAGAATGCATTTTAGATCTCATTCTTCATATTTATTGGCAATCTCACGCTTAGCTTGATAGCACTACATGTTCTGCATATCTTTCCAAAAAGATTTCATGAGTTTTTTCTAATATATTTTCTAAAAATTAACATTGTCCTTAAATGGGAAGTAACAGAATGTACAGATTAGGAAACAGACATCAAGGGAAGAAACCAGAATAATCTAGCTTTTGTTGGGGTTGGGGTGAGGTGTTGGGTTTGAAATGTATAGCAGACATTCAGTTGTATATCTATGCAAAATTATTCAGTAATGGTTGTTGTGGGTTTTCTGGGTTTTGAGGCAGTATTCTGTTAGTATATTCTCCTGGCGTTTTGCCTACATCTGTCGCTGGCATCTTCAGTGGACATGGTAGCATGGAAGTGAAAGAGAGTATATATACTTGTATAGTCTCCCAGGGTGGGAGGGAGAAATTTGCATGTGTTACAGTTGGCCTGTTGTTAAATGGGATATCCCCCAGGGTTATATTGTTAGTAAGGGGATACGCATAACACCACCGAGACTCTGGAGGTCCCTCTACAGGAACAATACAATGGGTTGCTAATGTACTTAACGCACTGTTATGCATATCTCCTGACTAACAATACAACCCTGGGGGATATCCCATTTAATAATAGGCCAACTGTAACACATGCAAATTGCTCCCTCCCACCCCAGGAGACTACACAAGTATATATACTCTGTTGAACTTCCATGCCACCATATCCTCTGAAGATGCCAGCCACAGATGCAGGTGAAACATCAGGAGAAAATACTAATAGAATATGGCCTCAAAACCTGGAAAACCCACAACGACCTATGGATTCTGGCCATGAAAGCCTTCGACTTTACATACTCAGTAATGGCTATAGATCCAGTAACTAAGTATATTGCCCATTGGTAAGATCTTGGTCATACCAGGCCATGTTTGGTCTTGACAACCTATTGTGAATTCTTCAACTCTCATATGAGATAGTGTCCTGCATGACACTAAGACACCCAAATATGCTTTGTGCAAAACTGTTTCTCTGACAAAATGTAATGTCTTTTTCCCCAAGACTCACCACGCATGCATGCATGCACACATACACTGAACTAGGTTGTTGATCACAAAGAACCAGTTAACTCATACAATTATATTACTTTAGGAATAAGCACTTTGAACTTACCTGTGAGATGTCTGTTTTCAGCAGTGGAATGGGAAATCCTCCCCTTCACTCTAGTAGGCAGGAAAAACCTCTGCAGAAGCAGCCACTAGGGGGACCAAGCAATCACTCCATGTTACAGCCAAGCAAAGGAACAACTCACATAATACTCCAAAAATAGGGAAAATTTAAAACAGGATCACAGAAAGGAAAACTAAGAAAAAAACTAAGAAAAAAAACCCCTTACATACCCATACCCATATAAAGAAAAAGATCTCAGTTCTAGGTGGGGAGAATGTTTTTCTTTCCATTTCTGAAAATAAACATCTCACAGTCCATGACTCTTTTTCCAGCAGTGGAGGGGAAAAGTCCTGTAATGGGACATACCAAAGCTCCCTGACCAATGGGTGGGAGACCTGAGGATGATTCTTTAGGGAGTTTCCATAGAACGTAGCACTCATCTCCCAAAGCAGGTTGCTGTTGTGATGTGAAGGTATACAAAAGTGGAAGGAGAAGCCCAAGTACCTGCTCTACAAATTTCTAAAAGAGAAACATCAGTAGAAAGAGCAGCAAACATAGCTGCCCATTGTATAGAATGAGCAACAACCACCACAGCAGTGGTGACCCGGGTGAGGAATAGCATGTGGTAGTACAGGTCCTTATCCATCTCACTAGTGTAGAAGATGACACCTTCTTACCCATCATATAGGACTGAAAAGTGATCAGATACCCAGACATGCAGAGTACATTTTGTATACATTTTCAGAGCTTGGTGAAATCCACTGTGTGCCAGGACTATTCTAGGTCCTTTACTGGATGGGGACAAAAAGAAGGCAGAATGAGTTCTTGACCTCTGTGAAAAACCTTGGGTACAAAAGTAGGATCTATCTTGATGGAAAACACACAGTTCCTAACATACTGAAAGAGCTACCAAGTCGGACACACTCCTGGCTGAAGTGATGGTTGTAAGGAAAAGAACCTTCGAGAAATGTAAGTGGTACCTCTTGTAGTGGTTCAAAATGAGGCTTAGTCAAAGCAGAAAGAACCTTATGGAGATGCCAAGTGGGGTATTGTGGTTATCTGGGTGGGGGGGAGTCTAAGATAAGGGTGTGAAGCAACTGTCCTAAAGGAAGTAGAGGAAGTGGCTGAAATGTCGTTTAAGCATATTGGGCCATAGGTTACTGTCCAGTTCATCCTATGAAAAAGTAATAAGGTGTTAACTGATACAGATTCATAACAGAGGCCTTTCCTTCTAAACTTTTTCACAAAGGCTTGAAATGTATAGTCATAATGGCTCCTAGTGAATGACCACTGAGAATTAATAATATCATCAATCACTTTTGGGGAAAGGTCATTGTTCAGCAACATGCTCCACTCAATCACCATGTGTGAAAGTTAAGCCAAGCCAGATCTTGATGACAAACCTGGCCTTGGGTCAGCAGGTCCTGAAGTATGGGTAATCAGAGATCTAATATCTCCAAGAATGCATTCTCCAACTATGCATTCTGTGGCCAGTGAGGGACTCCAAGGATCAATTTGGCTCTTTCACTTCTTACTTTTCATAGGAATTTTGGAATCAAGACTCTCAATGTGTGAGTAAAAGAAGGACTATCTCCAATATGAGCCAGGAGGTAGTCACGTACATAGAAGTTCTAGCCCCCCCGCTCCCATCTGCTGACTCATGGCTCTACCTCACCTGAAGCGCCTCCTCTGGGCATTACCTAATATGGTACAAGGGGTCAATGGTTGGTTGAAAAATGCCGCAGTGGGTGTGTGTACTGTTTGCCTGGATAAAAAGGCCTTGCCCCGCCTCTGGCCTTTGTTCCCGGGCCTCCGGCACCCTGCTGCAGCAGACTCATTTTTTTTTACTTTTATACTTTTGCACTCAATAAATCTGGCATTTAGCCTTTGAACCAAGAAACGTCTGGTCATTTGCCTGTTTCTCAGAAAAAGCTGTCCTTCTTTAGGGCGGAGAAGGTGACAGTTTTATGGCGCCCAACGTGGGGCCCTGCAGAGAAGCGGGCAGGAGTTGAGAATCCCGCCCTGATCAGTCCTCCTGCCCAGGCGGCTAGACGGGAAAGGCAAACCTTTGAAAACCGTCTGATCTTGGTGGCGAGCAGCGGTTAATTTATCCGGCGCCGGCGTCCATT
Organism: Cyclura pinguis; assembly: GCA_030412105.1. Lineage (NCBI taxonomy): Eukaryota > Metazoa > Chordata > Lepidosauria > Squamata > Iguanidae > Cyclura > Cyclura pinguis. The sequence goes on from CM059602.1 coordinate 112,721,803, forward strand.
TGAGACGTGATAAAAAAATCGTGCTACATTTTGATCAGAGGGAAGGAGAAGGACATGCTTCCTGATTCAAGAGCTCTGAAATTCTAGGGTTGAGGCCTGGGAAACTACGGTGATGTAACCAGCCTTTAACTCTCCCTGGTAAGTCTCATAAGTACAGAGACTGCCCTTAGGTAGCCGCCTTTGGGCCTGAGTTCAGTTTGGAATTCCCTGATACAGCTTTGTGGTATGCTTGTGTGTGTGCTTGGGAGGGGGGTGTTTTGAGATGGCCAAGAAAGAGTGAGGCAGACGCTGTTTCTTCTGTCTGCCAATTGACGTGTTAATTGTCTGTTAATCGCCTGTGAATTTGCATTCCCTGTGTGTTTTGTTTTCAATTTGTAGTAGTAGAGATGGGTTTAAAGAATTCTAAGAGACAGCATGTTAGGGAGAAAAACATGGGGCCAGGTTCCCCTCTTACTCCCTTGAGGTGTGTGTTGCAAAATAGGAAAGATGTGGGGGAGGGATTGTCTAAAAAGCAAATGGTCCAGTATTGCATGGAAATCTGGCCTCAATATAGAGTTCCTGGAATGCCTAAGTGGGACACAAATGGAACATTTGATAAGCTAGCATTGCAAGCTTGGATTAATTGGTTAGATTCATCTAGGAAAACTGTTGAGGAACAATACATGAGAGTTTTTAAAAAAATTCCTCTTTTGGGTTTCCTGACCCCCCCACACATCGCCTCCCGGACAGTTCAAAGGCTATGATGGCTATTGCCCAAATTCTTTCCCCAGCAACAGCCTCTGAAGCTTCTCAACTACAAAAGCTAAAGCGAGGGGGATGGGATCCTTTAGATCATCTACCCCCTCCGCCCTATCCGCAGCCAGCTGCCGAGGCAAGCCTCCTGGCTGGTGAGGTGGCTAATTACACTCCTCCTCCTCCTGTAAATTCAGATTTAGAAGAAGGCGGGGCCGGGGGGGGCTCAAGTACAGCTATTTTACAGCCAGTAGCTCAGCCATCCTCTTCCGCTGGTCTTACTGCGCCCCCTTGTGACTCAGTGATTTATAGACCGCTCCAGAAGGAATTGCTTCAGCTTTTAAAAGATCAGGAACGCCTTCCACTGGATAAAATAAGCGCCAAACCGGCAGATGTGGCCACCAATCCGAAAAATGTAGCCAGCAATGACCGCCAGATGATGCTTAGTCACCCTTTGGTGCCTGTGTACCCCTTGAGAGAAGTCCCAGATGGCAGGGGCGGAATTAGTTATGTTGATCACCCCCTGTCCAGCTTGGAGGTTAGGGAATTTAAAAAGACAATGAAGTCTCTTATTGAAGACCCTGTTGGAGTGGCAGAGCAATTTCAGCAATTTCTGGGGCCCTCCATCTATACCTGGAAGGAGTTGATGGCCATTCTCAACATTCTGTTCTCTGGGGAAGAGATGATTATGATTAGGAAAGCAGCTATGTTGGAGTGGGAGAAGGCCCATCCTCCAGGTACTGATGGTTCTGTCCCTGCAGAACAGAAATACCCCAGCCAAGATCCACGTTGGGACAACAGGGCAGAGGCGGATAGGCAGAAAATGGAAGATCTGAAAGCTCTGATTATTGCTGGAATTAAATGTTCAGTTCCCCGCTCTCAGAACCCCCACAAGGCTTTTGACATTCAACAGGAAAAGGATTTGGGACTATGGAAACCTGTCTAAACCCTTGTATTCCATAATGACGGAGTCTGAGAAGGCTGGTCATAACTTACTTCCCGAGGACCCAATTATTAAGACTGCAACAGATCAACTGAAAGCCCGCCTAGCCTCTGCTCCTGCTCTGCACCTTCCTAACCCTTCGGAGCTCTTCATTCTCTTTGTAGCTGAACAGGAAGGAGTGGCAAAAGCAGTGCTCACTCAATCATCAGATCTGGCACCAAAGGTGATTGCTTATTTCAGTAAGAACCTAGATGATACTGCTCGAGGTTGGCCTGCCTGCCTGAGGGCAGTGGCAGCAGCCACTCTCATGGTAAAAGAAGCATTGAAATTGACCTTTGGAGGACAACTTACGGTATATTCCCCGCATGCTCTTCGTTCCATATTGGAACTACGGGGACCAACTTGGATGACATCAGACCGCTTGGCAAAGTGCCAGGCCCTCATGCTGGAAAATGGAAGGGTTTCTGTGCTCAGAATAGAGAGAAGTAATCCGGCAGAGTACCTCCCCGAGATTCCGAAACTTGAGTTCAGCAAACCCCTCCATGATTGCGTGACCACCATAGATTTCCAGACTAAACCACGGCCAGACCTCTCTGAAACTCCCCTTCAAAATCCGGATGTCATCTGGTTCACAGATGGCTCCAGCTTTGTAGAACAAGGAATCCGACGCACTGGATGGGCCGTGGTGGACCATCTTGGGACACTCGTGAGATCTGGGGCTCTACCTGCCGCTTGCTCAGCTCAAAGAGCGGAATTAGAAGCCATGATCCAAGCGACCCGATATGCTAAAGGTCTGCGTGCAACCATCTACACGGACTCCAAGTACGTCTGGGGAGTTGTACATGCCCACGCTCAACTATGGCAGGAGAAGGGACTGCTAGACCAATCTGACAGCCCAATTAAGCATAGAAATGGTATAAAAGAATTATTGGAATCAGTCCATTTACCACAAGAACTTGCCATTGTTCACCGTAAAGGGCACCAGAAAGAAGATTCAGAAATTGCCAGAGGAAATAGATTCGCTGATGAACAAGCAAAACTAGCAGCGCGCAAAGGATCTGCTCGAGAGTGCACTGTGAACACAGTAGCCATCCCAATGCCTCCTGAGAAGATACCATACACTCCAGAAGACTACACCACAGCCAAGAACGCAGGCTACCGCCAAGACCAGAGCTGGCTCATTCATCCTGAAACCAACCGGATTTGGATCCCAGTTTCTGTTCAGCGACCACTGGTTGAGAAAATTCATCAACAGACACATCTAGGAGAAGAAGCCTTGATACATCTGTGGAGAAGATATTTCGATGGACCATCCGTAAGATCTACTCTAGCATCTATTGTTCGTACTTGTGAAATCTGTTAACAAGTGAATCCTGCTCATGGAAATCGCCCAGACAGGGCTAGGAGACATCTGCACAACCCTTCTATATATCCAGGGCAATATTGGCAAATTGACTTCACTGAATTCCCCAGAGCCCTGGGATTTCGGTATCTGTTGGTCCTTGTCTGCAAGTTCTCAGGATGGGTTGAGGCCTTTCCATGTAGGACCTGCAAGGCAAGAGAAGTTGTGAAACACCTATTGGAGTCTGTCTTACCTCGCTGGTCTCTACCTTGTGGACTTGATTCTGACCAGGGACCCCATTTTACTTCACGAATCCTGCAGAAACTGATGAAGACACTCAACGTCACCTGGAAATTCCACTCCCCCTACCATCCCCAAGCAAGCGGGATAGTGGAACGGATGAACTCTACGCTTAAGACTCACCTGACTAAGATTTCCCTAGACACTGACTTACCCTGGGTTAAGGCGTTGCCTCTGGCCCTCACTAAGGCTAGAATCACTCCAAAAGGTCCTCTGAAACTCTCCCCTTTTGAGAGAGTATTCGGCCGTCCTTGGCCTAGCCAATTCTGTCCGGGAAGCCTGAGGGGGGAGGTTGAGATAGGAGATGCAGTGTTACAAAAGTATGTACGTTCTCTGGGTGCTGTTCTGGCTTCTGTTCGCTTTTTTGTCCTTACAGGAACGTCCTTTCAGCCTTGATGGTCCGGTGCATCACATTCAGCCTGGTGATTGGGTGGTCGTAAAGATTTGGGGAAGACGACCCTTGTCCCCGGCGTGGACCAAACCTGCCCAGGTGCTGCTGACTACTGATACCGCTGTCAAGGTCCAGGGCCACAAACCTTGGATTCATCATTCCAGAGTTAAGAAGGTACCGGAACCCAGAAGGTGGAGGGTGACCCAAGAGGACGCCAGCGACGGACTCAAGCTGCTGTTTCGGAGAGACGCGCCAAATTTTTGATCCTTCAGAGACTTTATTTCTCAGAGTCACTCCGGAGGCTGACCTGAGACCTCAGTATTAGATTTCGAACTGTGTCTGTTAACCACTGTAGTAGTTTAGGCCTGATTACACTGACAATAGTTTTAGAACGAATTGCACTGATTGCACCGACTTATAGTCTTTATATACACTGCGTTTTGATATCTTGCTATTATGAAGTGCCTGTTCCTTGTATTGTTGATTACCTACTTAGCAAAGAAGGAGGGTTATGTGTTTGGTTAAACACCACCTGCTGCCACTACATCAATGAGTCAGGATTCATTGAAGAAGATGTGAACAAGTTACACAAGGTGGTTGGTGACATCCGTAAAACCTATTCCCCGAGAAATGAAGAGTGGTGGTCATGGTTCACTAACTGGCTACCGAATCTTGGATGGGTGAAAGGTGTCTTTGTCATTTTTATTTTGTTTACCTGTATAGCTCTATGTTTCTGTTGTTTAATACAATGTGTACCAATTTTCTGCAATTCACTACTTAACAAAGGGTCCACTGAACTGCCTCGAAAAGTTGATGTTGTCAAAGAGACTCAACTCTTAGTTCAAGGGTACGGGATGGGCTAGTCCTTCTATGTGAGGGGGGAAAACTGTGAGTAAAAGAAGGACTATCTCCAATATGAGCCAGGAGGTAGTCACGTACATAGAAGTTCTAGCCCCCCCGCTCCCATCTGCTGACTCATGGCTCTACCTCACCTGAAGCGCCTCCTCTGGGCATTACCTAATATGGTACAAGGGGTCAATGGTTGGTTGAAAAATGCCGCAGTGGGTGTGTGTACTGTTTGCCTGGATAAAAAGGCCTTGCCCCGCCTCTGGCCTTTGTTCCCGGGCCTCCGGCACCCTGCTGCAGCAGACTCATTTTTTTTTACTTTTATACTTTTGCACTCAATAAATCTGGCATTTAGCCTTTGAACCAAGAAACGTCTGGTCATTTGCCTGTTTCTCAGAAAAAGCTGTCCTTCTTTAGGGCGGAGAAGGTGACAAATGAAAAGGCATAGAGAAGGCCCGAGGGCCACTCAGAAGTCAGGGAGTCTGTTTTATTGCAGCTTGAGTCTGCAACCTTGAGCAGATCCTGCTCACCTGACTGTTGATTGGTGAGGTGAAGAGGTATACTAGTGGCAATCTAAAACAATACAGCATCATCTGGAAAGCCTTGGGAAGAAGATGCTGTTCTGCCAGATCCACATCCATCCTACTTAACCAGTCTGCTTTCACATTCAGCTCTCCTTTGATGTGATCTGTCTTTAGGGAGAGAAGATGGGACTTCACCCAGGTTAGTAGAGAATTTGCCTCTGACATGAGAGATCTGGAACATGTCCCTCCTTTGCAATTTATGCGTGCTTTTGCTATTATATTGTTGGCTCAGACAGCACTGGCATGTTTTGGATCTGATGATGTAATGCTAGGAAAGCTAATCTCTTTGCTTTCAAATTAGTCAGTTTACACTATGGGGCAGATCATGCTGATTCCATATTTTCTGAGTGTACTTAGAGTTGCATACTTTGCCCCTTCCCCTCAGGTTGACATCAGTCTTGACCCAAATTTATGGAGGATTGCAAATTGGGCATCACTGATGAAGGGCTGGGGATAGCCACCATTGAAAAGATGCTCAGACCCATCTGGGCATCCAAATACGTAAGTGTTTTACTTTATCTTTCTTTGATAGAGTAGAAGGAGCCTTTGTTGCTGTCTGGCATTGAAGCATGCCCAGGGAACATACTCTATTGAGGCAATAATGAGATCTGTAGATGGGGCAACAGTAGAAGAACTTAGGTGTGAGAGATTCATGCCTGTCTGATGGTCTTCTAAATGGACATTACCCTTTCCTTGGTCAAGAAGACCCTCTACAAAGACGTGTCAAGAACTACTCCAAGGTATTGTAAACAATGAGACAGAATGAGGTGGCTGTTCCCAAGAATGACCAGAAAACCATATCTGGATAGTAAAAAAAAATCACAAAGTTGACATTCCTCTGTCTCTGCTGGAAAGAAGCAGATTTTATAAGGACATCATTGAGGTACCAATACAGATGTATGCCTTACTGTTTTCAGTGGTCCACCAGAGCTACCATCACCTTGTTGAAGATTTTGGGGAGGATAAAGATAGAATGGAAGATCCTCGTATTGCAAGTGTAGACCTTGTTACAAAAAGTGAAGGAATTTTCAGTGGAGCAGATAGACTGGATTGTTCAAATACGCTTTGGTGAATTCAAGGGATGAAAGAAAATCTTGGGGTCACTGTGCCTCCAGACTTGTATTGAGAGTCTCCATTCTTAATCTGCCTTTTCCCACAAATGGATTGACCTGCTTTAGGTCCAAAATGGCCCTCTATAACTTGCTGTTTTGGGGTACAATGAAAAATATAGAGTAAGAGCCTTTCAATCTTTGCAAAAATGACATTGTTTTGATGGCTCCAATCTCGACCAGATGTTCTGTAGAGTCTAGAACCAAGTGATGCTTCTTTGAACTTTTTGACCATGGAGAAGGAATGAAAAATTTATGAGGATGGATGAGGAAGAAAATATATTAAATAGCTGTCCCTCAATGTTGCAAAAACCCACTGATTGATTGTAACTTCCAAGATCAGACAGTATCTGATGCCTTAATGGTAGACTGCAGTATTTAAAAAGTGTTTCCATAAATCCAGCAAAAGCATTTAGGTTTGTGATGTCATACATTCCAAGCTTCATCAGATACCGTTACATACACAGCATCTGAAAGGGAAAAATATTCTGAAGAATTTCAAAGGAAGCCAAGAAAAAAAATGGATATGATTTACTAGTAACACTTCTTGTAAGTTTTTAAACATCACTGTCTATTTCTTTTAACACCATCTGTACAAGTGGCTGTTATAATATCCTGCAACAGAACTTATATTATGATTGATGCTATGCTAGAAAAGTCACTTATATCCAGCAGATGGATAGGCACTACTTGTATCTAGAAGACATGTGGACTCAATGAGTGCCATCAAGAAAATCAGTTCATCATTACCTAAGAATATGAGCAAATTGTTTGAATACAGAAAATAATAAAATCTAAACTAACTTTCCTCACGCTGCTACTATCTAGTCATTTTTGGATGTCAGCTCCTCTGATCCCTCACCAAGGGATGGGACTCATAGTACCTGGAGTCCAAAGCATCTAGAAGATACTAGGTTGGGGAAAACTAATATAAACTCAGATGTTTACTGGAAGGATAGCGCAACATAGAATGTTTAAAGTAAATTATGTGTCAAAAAGGCCAACAGTACAATTTTATGCATGTCTACTTTGAAGTAAGTTGCACTCAGTTGAACAGGATTTTCTTCCCAGAAATTATGTATAGGAATGCATTGTTAATTTTGTTAAAGGAGTACAATTAAAATTATACACTGGTTTTTCGTTACCCACAACCATTCACAGATTCAAGTGTTTAAGTAAGTTTGGATTTCATAATCAAACTCTACTTTTGTACTTAAAAGCACTGGGAGACTTTTTTTGTGTAAGATATTTATAGGAGGCATGGTTAAATTATAATATTGTTTAGCATATATTGAGATTTAAAGCAATTTTTTAAAAATAGTATTGTTTGCTATTAAAATTAAGAATGTTTAACATACGTTAAGTCAACATAATGATCAGTAAAAATAAGGGGGATATATCAAAGGAGTTCTTGGCTACTTTCTAAGTTGCTGCTGCATAAAAATGATTTGCTTTATTTGTAATTAAACTTGCAGTTTATCTCATATATATTGACACTAAAAACTCCCACCCTGAAGAGATTAATCCAAATGAATGGTATTAAGACAGCACAATTCATTTTTTACCCCATTAACCTAGTTTTAAAGGGAGGCGGGGTAAGTGAAAAAAATGAATCCATTTCAGTTCTATCATATTGCTCTTGATGTTTAAGGGCCTATGGAGACTTAATGGTAGCAGTTCCAAATGGCATAAAATAGGTTTGGGATCAAGATTATATCTATGGGGTGTGCAGATGAAAAGTGCTGAACCCTACCCTTCCCATGCTCACTCACTCCCTGGGGCTATTTGTATACCCAAGGCTGGTTCCAGTATCACATCTCAGCTGGGAGGAATACCATACAGCAAACAAACTGCAGTGAGGTAAACAAGAGTCAGGAGAGGTGGGTGATCTGCATTCCTCATGTCTTTCCCTTTCCCTTTCCCTTTCCCTTTCCCTTTCCCTTTCCATCTTTCTTTCCTTCTTTCCTTCTTTCTTTCTTTCTTTCTTTCTTTCTTTCTTTCTTTCTTTCTTTCTTTCTTTCTTTCTTTTTAACACTCTTCATGTTTTGTACAACTGGGATGAGAGCACTTTGTCCATCTCTTAAACAGGAGTGCCACAGATCAAGATGTTTTTGTTATTTTCAGTGTTGAGGTCTATATATTGTTTGCCCTCTGGGGCATTATAAAGACCTAAATCCCATTGGTACTTTTGACTATAGTAGACCCATTCAGTCTATTGCCTAATGATCATACTTAGGTTAATCAAAATGAATCAGGGGAACTGTTATTAGGACTCAGGCCCCTATCTACAATTTTTGTGTTTATATATAGGTCATCAGCTTTGAGTGCCTTAGCCACTCTTGCTGCTAATTTTCTCATCAGAGAAACTGAAAGGAACAAGGTTGGTTTACTGATGTTTGTTAGAAAGCACTAAATCTGATAACAGTGAAGTGAGAATTGGGTTGAATAAATATTTAGATTGTCTTATGCCAGTGTAGTGTACTGGTCTGAGCATTGGCCTATGACTGTGGAGACTAGGAGTCAAATCTCTCTTCAGCCATGGAAACCCACTAGGTGACACTGGACAAACTGCACTCTTTCGACCTCAGAAGATGACAATGACAAACCTCCTTTGAACAAATCTTGCCAGTAAAACCTCATGATAGGATCATCTTAGGGTCACCAAAAGTTAGAAGTGACTTTAAGGCACACAACAATGCAAAGCAGGCAATGGGTTGTTCCCCCACCATAATATCTCATATTTCTTTAAATTCAAACCCACATTTGATTTATCCAAAAATGATATTCAAAACCACTATCTATTTTCAGAAAGAAGTGGACTACTTTAGTTAAATCTTGATGATGCAAAATACAGACACTGCTTCTTTGCAGTGTGTCTGATAGAGATTCATTTCTGGCTTTTCAACATGTTAATTTTGTAAGTTGTTGTGGGTTTTCTAGGCTTTGAGGCCATGTTCTGTTAGTATTTTTTCATGACTTTCCACCTGCATCTGTGGCTGGCATCTTCAAAGGATCTGGTGGCATGGAAGTGAGACAGAATTTATATACTTGTGTAGTCCCTGGGTGGGAGGAAGCAATCTGCATATGTTACATTTGGCCCGTGTGATGGCCTATTGTTAAATGGGATATCCTCCAGGGTTGTGTTGTTGGTCAGGGGATATGCATAACAGTGTGTTAAGTACATTAGTAGTCAATTGTATTGTTTCCTGTCAAGGCCAACGGTAACATATACAAATTGCTTCCTCCCACCTGGGGACTACACAAGTAAATATATTCTGTCTCACTTCCATGCCACTGGATCCTCTGAAGATGCCAGCCACAGGTGCAGGCAAAACATCAGGAGAAAATGCTAACAGAACATGGCCTCAAAGCCTGGAAAACCCACAACAACCTATGGATTAGGGCCATGAAAGCCTTCGACATCACATGTCAATTTTGTGTTAGAAAATATTTACTCTTTTTAGATATGTATGTGCTTTTAAACTATATTCATGTGACTTGGAATTTAAGTGATGTGTCAACATGGTGAGATCCTGCATCCCCTTTGAATAGCTAAAAGATTCGTATGCCAAGTTTGGAAAAATGAATATCACTATCTTTTGCTCACTGACTAGGTACTGGTTTAGCAAGACACAAATGTCCAAGATCAGATCCAAGTAAATATCTTTTTGTACATATGTTCAGCTTAAATGAATGTTTATATCAATATATTTATGTCTCCCTTTCCCCTCTTCTTTTTCTTTTTTCCTTGTCATCATCATCATCATCAATTTATTTTTAGTGCCATCTACGTGCATGACACATTACAAGTACAGCAACCAAAAGCAATGGGTCCTCCCAAAGGCTTACATCTAAAACACATACACACTAACACTAAGGGAAGTAAAGAATAATAAAACTATAACATTCAATTGTAAAACAAATTATCCAGATAAAACACCAAAAATGCAATATAACATAAAACAAACTGACAAGTACCCACAATCCAACTAAAGTATAGAACAATATTAAGCTCCAAAAACTTTTGAAAACAAGGTTTTTAGTTGAGATGTAAAAATAAGAGAGAAGGAGCAGCCCACAAATGTTCAGGGAGGCAATTCTGTATGGAGCACAGAGTGAGAAAGAGTAGAAAGAAATAAGAGCTGTAAGACAGGGAGAAGCTAGGTTGTGTACGGCTTTGAATGTTCAAACAAGAATCTTTTACTGAATCCTAAAGACGATGGGTAGCCAATGAAGCAATATCAAATGTGAGGTAACCTGATTAAAACAACAGGCCAAAAAAAAAGAAAAAGTAATCTTAGTAGCAGAATATTGAGCAGAAACTGGAAGACTAAGGTGAGATAATGGAAGACTGGTCAAAAGAAGATGATAATAAACAGGATGGGAAATGACCAAAGCACGAACTAAGGTCTTAGCACAGGAAGCAGAAAGAAAAGGCCAAATTTTGGCAATGTTATAAAGAAAAAAACAAAAACAAAACATGACTTTGCTACATCCTCAATATGAGAAACAAAAGACAAAGAAGAATAAAAAATAATACCCACATTACATACTTCCTTCACAAGATCAATGGGAAAGTTATTAAAAGTGATGGAGAATGTATGTGTGTACCATAAGTTAAGCCAAAATAATGAAATAGTAGTACTCTTCTGCAGATGACATCATGTATGTTGTCTCTTTGGCTGTGGCATCCGTTTTGTTCAGTAGTGAATTTTGTGAAGCAGTGCTCCATTAGACAGTCACGAAGAAATGTTGTTGCTGTGTGGCTTCAAATCATTTCTGACTTATGGTGACCCTGTGGCAAACCTATTGTGAGGTTTTCTTGGCAAGATTTTTTTCAAAGGGTGTTTGCCCTTGCCTACTTCTGAGGCTCAGAGAATGAGAGTTGCCCAAGCTCATCCAGTGGGTTTCCATGGCCAAGCTGGGATTTGAACCCTGGACTCTCAGGCTATTTCTGCACTACACTTTTACAGTGCTATTATTCCGCTTTTAACATCCTGTGGAATTCTGGGGTGTATAGTTTACTAAGGCCAAAGAGCTGAGTATTCCAAATGCCCCTTCTTAAACTGCAAATCTCAGGATTCCATAGAATGTTGGAAGTGGAATAATAGCACTATAACAGTGTACTGCAGAAATGGCCTCAGTGTCCTAATCCTACATTTAAAGCACTTATGCCTGTAAAGAATATCTATCCAAATTTAACAGAAAAACAAACAAATAGGAACCAACAAAGCATTGCCAAAATTTTTAGTTAGTCCATAATTAACAATAAATTGAGTTATTATTCTCTCTGAACAAAGACAAAAAAAAGCAAACAACACAACAACAGCAAGACAGCATTAAGAAAGGAAGAAAATATATTCCCAATTTTTTCACTGCAGTGATGTTAAAAAGATTGTGACTACCAGCAAAGATCCTTATACTCTGTCACACGCACACAGTATGTTTCTTTTTATTATTATCCTTATATATTGTGATATGGTTTAAATTATTCTTTTAGCTTGGTGTCATATAAGACACTCCAATTTTCCAGGCTTTGACACCTGCACTCTTTGCAAACCTTTGCCCAATGTTTTTATTAACTCAGTTTAATGGAACCTTTTTTTCATGGTGACCTTAAGAATTTAATAACTCTTCAATGCAAGGACAATACCACCTGCAGGCTCCACTGGGATTAAACTGCGGTAGCTCAATATGTCTGCAGGAACACATTAATGTGAAGAAGAAAAGGAGGGGGGGAATCCCTCAGAAACTACACAAATAGGTCCCTCAGCCCTGTGGGTGGATATTATGAGTGGTTTTGATGTCTGCTTCAGGATGGGGAACATAAAACACTGCACTTCTGAGGCACGTGGTTGCTCACAACTGCCTAATATTAATCTAGCTTTGATCATGTCAGATGTGCTAGCAGATTTGCCTTTCCACAGTCTCTCTCTCTCTCTCTCTCTTTCTCACACACACACACACATACACACAATCTGACAGGCACTCTGCTTATCTTAAGAGATACAATCAATACTTTATTAGTCAACAAGCTGACAGAGGCCCATAAATTAATCCCTTTCTGTCAACGCAGAAGTTACTTCTCTGGTACAACCTTATCCACACAGTATGGAAAAGAGACCTTTTTAATCCAATTATAGTACAAATAAAATAACAGTATCCCAATGCATACACCTTGGTTATCTCCCTTGTTTGTGAATTCCAATGTGCAAGAATTTAAGCAGGGATGAAATAATTTTTTGCCTGGGTATTGAGGTTAAACTTTGAATTGACACATGCAAATGTATTGCATTGTTTTAATTTTATCATTGTTTACTACTTTCTAACATTAATTGGCAGCTTTAAACATTTGTAGTGTCATTAATAGTTAATTCTATTTTAAGGTTGCTCTTTTGTATTTTTTTTTTTTACTATGCTGTATATTTCAAGGTTTGTCAGCTGCCCTGAGTCAGAGTGTTGGGTAAATGGCAAATGATGATGATGATGACAAAACCAACAACAAAAACATGCACACTCATATATACACACAAACACATAGAATCAATGAACTTGAGTTCTTATTCATATTTTTCTATATTTCAATCCAAGTACAGTCGTTTTTACAAAACGAAGCAAAACAAAATGAAACTCATTTCTATGCCTTTTAAAAGCAATTTTATGTGGAGAGTTTGGCTCCTGGCAATTTTCATCTCTCTGCCATGAAAATCTTTGCCTCCTGGCTTCGTCAGGTCTAAGACAGGGTAGCAAACCAGCTGATAACCTTGTACCACAGAAAAAGGAGTGAAGAAAGAGATATGAACTCTCCCAGTGTTTTATCTGTGGCAATTATTTCAATCATATATTAGGGTACCTTATTTATTTATTAGCTGCATAGCCAACTTTTCTTCCTCATCCCCACCCCATGTAGCATTCAAGGTGCCAGAATTTCACTGAAGGGAAAATTCCAAAATACGTAACAGCAATGTTTAAATTTTTATTTTATTAAACAGAAGCAAAAGACTAAAAACAATAAGGATAAAACAAAACAATCTATACAAACTTCAAACAAAATCAAAACACAAATTAAAACAGATACTATCAATACAAACAATACTGATAAATACTAACAATCAATGTTAAAAAAAAATCACATAATTACAACTATAAAACTATTTACCACAAATAACTAAAAGAAAAAAAGGTTGGTTCCCACCCCATTGCATACAGTCCATTGTAGTTAAACATTTACACCTCAATCTTAACTTTAGCCTTAAAAACAAAAACAAAACAAAAACTAATAGTTGCTGGTGATCATATATCATTAAACACCTATCACTTACTACTTGTCACTTGTCATTATGATTATTTATCAGTTATCTTATTTAATTACGTATCCATTTATGTATAATCTAATTAGTTAAATTAGCAAGTTATATCATTATTAACCTACATAATAGCAAATTTTGACACAGATGTTAAAGGCCTTACAGCACACGTAACAAATCATTCTTAATTTTAGGGATGGGATATTTGTCTCATACAACAACAGCACACATTAACAAAACAAGTCTGTTATAAAGAGTAATAAGAACAATCACTGGCATTTACACCTTTATCTAAAACAAAATAATAAAACATGCTGGATATGGCTCCAAAAGCCTTTAATACCTTTTCCCCCTCTGTCAAGGAATATTAATTTAATCATCTTGCCTTTTTGGTTTCCATCTCAACAAAGTGATGTCTGATTATTTTTAAAAAATGGCAGAACAGATTGTCTTCATTGTAGCCAGTTATTGCACAATATTCCTATGTTTGGCTCTTTTTTCTTTATTATCGTTATTATTTTTAAAGTGCCTGAAATCTAAAATCTAAGGGATGAGATAAGGTTAACCTATTACTTGATCAAAAGGGCATGGAAGAGGTTGCATGAAGCAGCTGCCAAGAGATGTTAACTAGATAGGAGAACTGTCCTCAAAGTTTACCTAAAATGAACTCAAGGTGAATTTGTAGGTCCATGCTTATGCAAGACATCTCAGAAGTTTTAAGGTAAACTAAAAGCATTTGGTTAGGAGAGAAAGGGAAGGAGATGCATGTCTGAAAGCAAGATCCTATTCTGAAAACAAGTTCCTATTCCATGTCCCCATGGCTCCCCATGTTCCACATATGAAGGACAATCATAGTAGCAGTGGAGAAATATCAGGGAAAATGGAAATGGTTATCTCTCCTTTCTATGCGCTGAAAAAAAGTGAAGGAACATACCTCCTTGTTCTCTTAGCTGCTGTATCTTTATATAATGGTTACTAGGAAACATCAAATAAATATGTCTGCCTGTCACCCACCCTCTTTATTCTTTTAGCCAGCTGCCTCTTTTTCCCCATCCCCAAATTATAAAGATTATAATGAGAGTGTTTGTGTGTCTTTTTGCTGTGTGGGATACCATTAAAAGCCCATTTTGCAGAGAGAGACAGCCATAATAGAGTTACAATATAGATTTCTTCCACATAGCCTTTATTTGTTTATTTATTTATGATTTTTGTTATATCTGTCTTTCCTCTTTTTGCAGGATCCAAAGTATCCTAAAGCATTTAAAAAACAAAAAAACAAGATACAGTTAAGTATTAGGCCATTTTTGCCCTACACTGTTATAGTCTATTATTCCATTTTCAACATCCTGTGGAATTCTGGGGCTTGTAGTTTACTCAAACCAAGGAGGTCTCTGGCTGAGAATTCTAAAGGCCACTCCCTAAACTGCAAACTCCAGGGCCCTTTTCACACGCTGTTTCTAAAGCAAAAGCGCCCCTTGAGCATCGCGTTAATGGGAGTAGCGGTCCGTACGACGCACTTCCATGTACACGATACTCAAGAGCTGGACGCAAAGCGGACATGCACCTTTTTTATTTTCAGCTCTAAGCTGAAAATTGTGCACAGTCGCGCAGTGCTCCCGGGGCCTGTGCACACTTACCTGCTGTGCGGTGCATCGGGAGCCCGGCCGGTCGTGCTTCCCACCTCAGTGCTAGCCTGCAATTCCCAGGTTGTGCTGCGGTAGGAAGGGGCGGGGTGTTTGCACGGCGCTTGCACGACCGGCAAGCCAGCTGCGGTAAGGAAGGAGAAGCAAAGTGAGCGCCTCGCCCAAGAGGCTGCTCACACGAACGCCACCCCCCACCTCTGCGAACAGGTAAGGTGCAGAAAGGGCACAGGATTCCATAGGATGTTGAAAGTGGAACAATAGCACTACAACAGTGTAGTGCAGAAAGGCCCCTAGTTAGCACTTCTATAGAGAGTAGGAACCTTGAGGGCATTTAGAAAGTCCTCATAGTTGGTGTCACACAAGAAGGATAGGAGAGGTTGCAGAGGTGGTCATCAGAGAAAGCCCTCATTCTTGGTAATGGCAGTAATCACTGTGGAACTTCCACAGTGGAAGTAGAAGCCCCATATTTGGCTACAGTGGTGGGATTTCTTGATAAGAAATCTCACATTTGGTGGCATAAGTGTTGGAGAACTGTCACATCTAGTGTTAGCTGCAGTACAGTATGTAAAATACAGAAAGTGCTTAATATGCTTCTTCTGAAGCAGAAATGTATGATCCTAAGCTCTATCCATATGGAAAGCCCTCTTAGAATTATATATAATAGGATGGGCAATTGACGGCTCTTAAGATCTTTTTGAGTACAACTCCCATCAGTTCTTGCCATCATAGACAGTGGTGATCAGCTCTAACCATCATAGACAACTAGTCTTCCAATTACTGGAAATGTTTCTTTCCATGGATCTTGAGCCATATATCTGAAATCTGAAACTGTATTTATCTGACATCCCATTAAATTAACAGTAAGCATTGTTTTTTCAGACCTTCATCTGTCATTGTGAAAGACTTTGAGCTGTTGCTTCCCATGGAGGTAGGCAACTTCCACCATTGCCTTTTTCTCTACCAAAAGTATGATTTCGAAGCAGTGGAAATGTTAGGAGCCACTTGTGCCTAGGTTCATTCACTTTCTATAGGCCATCTTTTAAAGAATTTTAGATGGTTTTAACTCGATAGATTGTTTAAGTGATATACGCACACTCCTCTACTAAATTAGTTCCTGACCAGAAAACTACAACACAGAATAGCTAGACATTTCAGCTCTGAATGTCACAGACTCTCTGATGTGTCGTTTGGTACTGAGGTGTCTTTTTCTTCAGACATTTTGAACAAAAGAGAATTGTTGAATATACTGACTTAAGACTCTAAAACTGACTTAAGACTTTAAAACCACATGGTTTCAACTTAGAGGATAATGTCATCATCCTTTGGAATTTTTTTCAGGGACCAACCCGGTGTTCATAATAGATCAGCTACCAACATTAACATCAGCTATCAGATGATGATGATGATTTTTTGTTGTTGTTTTTGTGTGCCATAAAGCTGACTTTGATTTGTGGCAACTCAATGAATAAGAAACTTCCAAGAGACCTTGTTAATAACAGCCCTACTCCAGACTTGCAGAATCAGGGCTGTGGCTTCTGCCCTTTCCGCATCTTACCTTTTCGCGGAGGTGGGGGGCGGCGTTTGCGCGAGCAGCCTCTTGTGTGAGGCGCTCACTTCGCTTCTCCTTCCTTACCGCAGCTGGCTTGCCGGTCGCGCGAGCGCCGTGTGAACACCCCGCCCCTTCCTACTGCAGAGCAACCTGCGAATTGCAGGCTAGCACTGAGGCAGGAAGCGCGACCTGCCCGGCTCCCGATGCACTGCACAGCAGGTAAGTGCACGCAGGCCCCAGGAGCATTGCGCGACCGTGCACCATTTTCGGCTTGAAGCCAAAAATGAAAAGTTGTGTGCGTGGTCCGCTTTAGGCTCTTGAGTGTCGCGTAAATGGGAGTGTGTTGTATGGACCACTCCTCCCATTTACGTGATGCTCAAGGGGCCCTTTCGCTTTAGAAACGGTGTGCAAAAAGGGCCCTCCTTGAGTCAATCCACCTGTATTGAGTGGAGTTCTTTTTTCATGCTGTTTGCTGCCTTCGACTTTACCAACCATCATAACCTATTCTATTCTATGTCCAAAGTGTGATATACTGTATAAAATCATCCAATGAGATGTTTCTTTCTTTTTAGCTTTTTTCTTTGTTAATGTTCCTGTTTATATTTCTTCTGGTCTGTGACTGATGAGGTGTAGTAGCTGAAATCTGTTCCTTATACAGTCTTTAACTTCTACATAGATAGTTTAGATTGTAATTTGGAACTGTGATGGACTTAATGGTCTTCTTTTATTATTGTGTGCCTTCCAGTCATTTCCAGCTTATGGAAACCCTAAGCACAGGGTTTCTGTTCAAGATTTTGCCCAGGAGGGTTTTCTTTGTATTCCTGTTTCCATGGTCAAGTGGCAGTTTGAAGCCTGGACTTAAAAGTCATAGTCTAGTGCTCAAACTGCTACAAGCAGGCTCTCTCAAGCCATTACCACATTACACTGTTATAGTGCTATTATTCTGTTGGGAGTGGCAACCTTTGCATGCTTAATTAACTGGCTAGTTTGTTTGCATGTTTATTGTAGGCATAGAGAGATAGCCTAGAGAAAACTTCCTGTTTGTTTTGGTCAACACCTCTTCCTCCAGCACGTACACATTCTTTGGTCTTAAAAAGGTTCTCTTGCCATTTACTCCTTTTCCTTTTGTCTTCACCTTTTGTCCTGAAAGCATGCCCTGAGATCTCCTAACAGGGATTATTTTCAGCAAGCATGTGAGTGCTTAATTTTCTTCCTACCTTCTTCAAGAATTGAACCTGTGTAGACTATGCACAAGATTTTGTGAGTAAATTCTTTTATATTTTTAACCAAATTGTTTTTTGTGTTTATTTTGAGCTAGGTTAAGTGTGTTTGGGGTGGAGTGATAGAAGTGGGACTGGTAATCTGTTCAACTTCCGTTTTTGTGCAATTACTAAGATACTCTGCTGATTGAGAGTCTCATTACCAACAATCTCTCAATTCCCCAAAATATTCCACTTTCAACATCCTGTGGAACCCTGGGGTTTTCAGTTGAGGGAAGGGCATTTAGAATTCTCAGCCAGAGAGCTCTTTGGCCTCAGTAAACTAAAAACCCCAGAATTTCATAGGATGTTGAAAGTGGAATAATAGCATTATAACAGTCGTAGTGTGGAAATGGCCTCAGTGCTTTTCTTAGTCTAATTTTTTATGTTAGCAGTTGGTGTTCTGTACCACAGCCCACTCCTGCTTTTATTTTTGCAGAGAAGATAAGCTTACCCAATTTATACTTCCAATTATATATTCAATTTGATTTCTATATAGGACATCCAGAAATGTCCACATATCCAATCACTTGATAGGCTGCCTGAAGAAAATGTTTGCAGTGCACAAACTTGGCTTTACAATATCTGTTAAGTCAGTCTTTTGCCTCATTTCTAGATCCAAGCCAAATTCTCTGACAATGTTTACTTCTATTCTGTTCCCTGCTTTTGAATCCCAGTCACCTATGATTGTCAACATGTCCTATGTGTGTGATCAATTTCTAGAATGTTTCAATTTCTTCCTCTTCTGCCTCTGTAGTTGGTTGGTTGTTCATTGGCTGTTATTGTGTATCTTCAAGTCATTTCCAACTTATGGCAAACCTCAGGTAAATCTATCATGGAGTTTTCTTGGCAAGATTTGATCAGAGGGAATATGCCACTACTTTTCTCTTAGACTGAGCAAGTGACTTGCTCAAGGTCAGCCAGTGGGCTTCCATGTCGAAAGAGGGATTCAAACCCAGGACTCTCAGAGTCTTAGTCCAGTACTCAAACCACTACATCACTCCAGCTCTAAGCTGGAGAATAGTGATATGGGTATATCAGTAGATTTTTCATGCAATATTACTGCAATATTTGGTCAGATATTGATTGCATTTACTAGTATGCCTCACTGCTAGTCCACTCCATTTCTTCCTGGATTGTCATTTCCAAACCACTTGTGTATAATTTCCAGCTTCAAAATCTCCACTTTAGTTTGCTTGTACCAATCACTGTAATGTCTATCTGTTAAGGTTTTTTTTGTTTTACAATACCTCTCTTTCCCTGATTCCTGCTTCTCACATGTCATGCTCCTATTACATATGTTGTGCAGCTTCAGACTTTGCTTTGACTTCTGAGCAGATCAGCAACTTGAATGTCCTTTTGGTTTGAGACCAGTTGCATCATTAGACAGAACACTACTCATACTCTTCCTTTGCTATTCTCCAGTTTCTGGTCGAGTGCCTTCTGACATGAGAGACTGATTTTCCAGTACTCTTTCTTCACTGAGGATTGTCAAGGTTTCCAAAGTAAAAGGCATTCAGAAGTGGTTAAACAATACCATATTCTGCACAGTGCTAGCAAGAGTTAGCTGGAGTGCCACTGCCATTGTCTCTAAGAAATCCTCCACCATTGCCGTTTCCTACTACTACTGATATCCAGAAGCTTCCATTCTGGAGCTTCACCAGTAGAGATGGAAATATATTTTAAGATATTCAAAAACAAAAACAAAAACAAAAGCATGTGTTTTGAGTGTCAAGACATCCTAGTGAGAAGAATTCTGAACTGATGAGGACCTTCATAGTTTGAGACTTACAGAATCATAGAGTCATAGAGTTGAAAGGGCCCTCATGGGCCACTGAGTCCATCTTCCTGCCCAATGCAGGCTCTCTAACTAAAGCATCCCCAGAAGGTGGCTGTCCAGCCTCTTTTTGAAGCCATCCAGAGGAAATCCCACCACCTCTCTAGGTAATTGTTCCATTGCCTAACTGTTCTTACTGTCAATAAGTTCCTTCTAATATTCAACCAAAATCTACCTTCCTGTAACTTAAAACCATTAGACATGGTCCAGCCCTCTGGGGCAACAGAGAATAGGTCTGTCCTCTCCTCTCTGTGACAGCAATTGAGGCATTTCAAGAGTACAAACATGCCATTTTTCAGTCTTCTCTTCATCAAGTTGAACATGCCCAGCCCTTCAACTTTTCCTCATATGTTTTGTTTTCCATACCTCTTATCATCCTTGTTGCCCTTCTCTAAACCTGCTCCATTTTGCCTTGATCTTAAAATGAGGCAGCCACAAGAGAATGCAGCACTCCACATCAGGCTTGACCAGCACAGAATCTAGGGGGACTATTACTTCCCTTGATTTGGAAACTGTGGCCCTTTTCGCACCTTACCTTTTTCTGGTGCTGGGCTGCAGGGCTCGCGCAGGAAGCCTTTGGAGGAACGCTCTCACGTCCCTTCTGCTTCGGCTCCGCTGCTGCTTCCTGGGTGCACGAGCGCCCCGCCTCTTCCATTTGCAGTGCAGCCTGGGACGTCACAGGCTGCACTGAGGAGAGGACACGTGACCGGCCTGGCTCCCGAGGCTCCACGCGCAAGGTAAGTGCGCATGGGGCCCCGGAGCAATGCACGACTGCTCAGCATTTTCGGCTTTGAGCCAAAAATGAAAAAATGTGTGCGCGATCCGCATCAGGCCCTTGAGCATCACGCAAATGTGAGTGCGTCGTGTGGACTGCTCCTCACATTTACACAACAGTCAAGGGGCCCCCTCGCTTCAGAAATGCCATGCGAAAAGAGCCTATGTTTCTGTTAATATTGACTAAAATAGCATTCACCATCTTTGCTGCAGCATCACACTGCTGACTCATGTTCAGCTATGATCAATATAATACTTAGGTCCTTTTTGCATGGTTGCATTGGTTTGGTGGCTGGTAGTAAACTCATGCTACTACCAAAGACATTTTCCCCTTTATGAGGTGGAGCTCATCTGTACCTAGTAGTCTTCTGTTTAAAAAATGAAGACCATGGTTCCAGAAGCCAATCTTTTCCTGTCTATACCATCTACACAGGCAGTCACTCACATTTAGTATTTTCCTATCTCTATGTTGCAGTCGTATCCTTCACTGGCAGAATTGACAAGAATACTATCTGTGCTTCAGACCACTTCATCTTCCTTCTTCATAGTCTTCATAGTCCAAGCTTCATAGTCAGAGATGATCTGCTCAAAGGTATCATTGGTAGTGCCATTGGTACCCACAAGAATTAGGAGAAAATGGTAGTGTTCTGTGTTCCTGATGGGGTTTGGCAAGTTGTCAGTGACATTGTGGATATGTGTACCAGGAAGACAGCACTTTTTAATTCACCTCATCAGGCTGGCACACAGGTGCCTCTATATCCCTGAGCAAGGAGTCCCCAACCACCAACACCTTTCTTTTCTTCTTGTTGCAGTTAGAGCTCACCTTGACTTCTTCTTTCACATGTGGTATCTCTTGTTGTTGGTTTCCTGTTTGAGCATCTTCACTACTGTTATTCTCATGAAGATGCTTAGTCTGCTATCCTCATGCTTAGTTGGAGAGGTTCTGAGTGTCTTCTGCATGATCTGCTCCTGACAGTGACTGCCCTCCAGGGTGTTTCCTCACTTTACAGTCCTCTTCAAAGCCCTCATGTTCTCTGATGCACTGAAGGGACTCGACATGTAGCTGTAGTACACTGGCCTTCTCTTCTAAAAAGCTACCAATTTGCACTTGCTGCAGGTGTAGTGGGTGAGGTTTTCTGGCAAGAAGGTTAACATTGCACATACATGTGGGATATAAGGGTTATAGCTCAGTCCTCTTGCTGATTCTCTACATCTGGCGGATTTTTTTTACTCACAGAAACTTCTGCAAAGGCTGATGAGGAAATGTATTCAGATGAGCAGTTACTTCTCCAGACCTTACTCTTCACATGTGATTGTTTTGCACAGAAAACATAAAATATAGTTTCAGCTACTTAAAGCAAGTAACTAAATACTAATATCAAATACTAACAGTTACCAGGCAATGACAGATGTCAAAAAACAATGTAAAATGTTAGATATCAGATATTCGGGGCATGCTGTTGTTCAAAATCCTCATGGGAAGATAGAGAAATGGGTTGATAGAGGTCAAATTCATTTGATTTCTAGGTGAAATGTCTTTAAGAAAATAGTTAGATTGTTTATTCAATGGTTACTAGAAATGTCACTGTAGTTTTGGCTTACAGAAATATTATAGTTCTTCTTTCAGTGTTTGTCCTTATTTCTCTCACCAGGTACTTTTCTTGTGTCATAGTTGAACAACTTAGTAAAGATGTCCAAGTCTCAAAGAAAAGACTAGTGTCAGTCACTTTCACTTGAGTTCTATAAATAAATCTCTTTGTGCTGAGCAAGTAGAAAAGCAGAACTATGTCTACATCTCAGTGGACATAATACAGTAGGTCTTAGAAAGGGCAGCTGACATATTACTCTACCCTTATGACAGAACAATGTGTCCTTTCTTACATATCAACCATTGCTTGATATCTTTCTACAAAAGAACTTCAAATTCATAAAATTCCCCTTATGGCTATATTGACATTTGAGTTTTCATTAGGACCTATATTTTTTTCCCCTCAAAAAGATCATGTTATTCTGTCTTCCACTTCATTCTCCCATGGTGGATAGTATTAGATTTGTGTAATTGTTTCTAGGGCTACATTTTTACCTTAACACTGGAAAGAAGTAGGTGTGTGTGTGCATTGTGGATCTTAGTCAAAAGATGGCAATTATTCAGGCTTCCAGAAGTTGTTGTACTGCAAATATGAGAAGGCCCACCTAGCAAATCTGATGGTGAAGAAAGCTGGGAGTTTCACTCCAATAACATCTGGGACCCTCATGATTCCTACCCCTGTTCTAGGTATATCTGTCTACAAACAGTGCCTGATAGGCTCACTACTGATGTCACTAAGGCTTCAATTTCTTTTTAGTTTCACATAATACATACTGAAAAAATGGTAAATAATACTTTTGATAATATTGCTGTATGGGGGCTAACACTGACATATTACCTTCAGCATCTTAAATTGGTTTGATTCATGTGTGCACTGTAAAGATCCACAGAAGGTGGACTGACAAATTGGCGCCTTTAAAGAACTAATAGGAATCCTATAGAGGCTTCTTTTACTGAGCCAACAATTCTATTGAGCTAAAGCACCTTATTTTTGTTCATTTTTATTTAAAACATTTATACCCCACCTTTCAGCCAAAAAGGGTCCCAGACCAGGTTTCAAATCATTAATTTGTCAGTTCTTGATTCAGCTTAAAACAGAGAGAGGGAACCATGGGCAGCTAGGGGACATATTAACCCCCACCAAGAGACCTTTGTATCCTGGTGCAAAAAAGTGTTTGACCAAATGTCTCCCAACCAAGGGCAAGAAGACATTTTGCCTTATTTTTAAGCGGCCCAAGGCTTAGAAAAGACTTTTGTAAAAATCAGGAAGTTACTGGGAGTTTAGTTTAGGAAGTGACTAGTAGTTAAGTTTAAAGGGTATTTTAAAGTTTTAAAGCAGGGATGGGTAGAATGCAGCCTCCAGGGCACATGCTGCCAGGGCCTTCCAGTCACTTCTTGTTTGTTTGTTTGTTTGTGTGTTTTAAGACCTGTTCTGGACTTAAAATGGCCCTGGAGGCAAAAGAATTTGATAAAAATGCCTCCATGAACTCCTAAAGTTTAAGAAACCCCTGACATTAATGGGTTTGGGATAATCCTCTCAACAACCTGACCTCCAAATACAACAGAAGACAAAACTTCCCAGGTACAGCAATCAAGCACCCCTGCTGTGTGCATATCCTACAGAGACCTTTCCTATTTAATTTGCCCAACTAAGACATTAAGAGACTGTCAAGACTCCACCAATTCTTTTCTTTCACCTAAAGTTAATACAATTAGCCTATTCTGGACCCTCTTGTTTGCTTTGCCAGAAAACAATTAACACACATCCCTTCAGGGTAGGAAATAAGGTATAAAACCCCCAACTCCAGCTTAGGTAATTTGCTAGCATGTTGGGTGTCACACTGCACCCCAGACTCCTGTTCCTCCGTGTTGCCCTCAAACTCCTATTTGAACCCCTTCTCTTTGACCTTCTTCAGAATCAGTAAGTGCCACCCCTTCCAACCAAAATCTCTCTCTATCCAATTTCTCTTGCCTTTTCCTTCAATAGCCTTGTGTCATTCATGAGTTTGGTTTCTTGGGTGTGTGTCTGTTAATTTCTAATAAAAATATTCTGTTAGCTTTTAACTGGAGTCACCTCTACAGTTAGGACTGGTATACACAGGTGAAAACATCTTACTGTTTACCCTTCTCTCTCACACCTCGTTTGAGCTATAACTCCCCTATTTCTAAGGAAATACTGGCATTGTGGGTGGATCCCAAGGTTCACCATTCTTTAGTTGAATATCACATCCTTGCAAATATGCAGAAACCTGAACTGCCCTTAATGTAACTCTGCTATCAGTCCTGTCGTTTTATAATTCTGTTCAGATGAGACCACACAATGTGTATAGTAAACATTATTCCCAACACAACGTGAAGTGGATATAGGTATTGCACATTTTATCATCACTATTCATATCTCCTGGTTCTAAATACACCTTAGTCGTGACAGGGAATGGTAAGAAAAACAAATGTCTGTTTGGTTGCATTAATTCTTGCTGCTGTATTCAGTCAAGGCCCATCACATTGAGAGCCTAAAACCGACAATCCAATTTCTTAGCTGCTTTAGTGAGAGACTTTAGCAAAGGCATCTGGCAGATATAGAGGGAATATTTTTCAAAATGGAAAGAAATAGATTTTCTGCTCTGAGCCAATAGGAGAGTTTAAAGTGATAAATGATCTGATCCATGGCTTCTTTTCTATTATTTTAAGAAGGGTTTTATAGTTTAGCTTTACACCTTTGCAAGGTTCCTTTTTTAAGGTCTCTTGGCATTTACTGCTGATGCTGCTGTACTTAGGATTTTAGTTTTGTTGCTATTGTTTCAAACCATAGGCCGGGAATATTGCTGTCAGTTTTTATATTCTCTCTTTTATGATTTTCTTTTATCTCCCCACTTTCTTTTCTGAAGTTTTTGAATCTTACCCTCCCTCCCATTCTTACGTTTCTCAATCCCTTTTTTAAGATGGGTACTGGGCCAGGGTGTTATTTTCCCAGAGACAAAACACAAGACAATCATAGAATCATAGAATCATAGAAATGTAGAGTTGGAAGAGACCACACGGGCCATCCAGTCCAACCCCCTGCCATGCAGGAACACCCTCAAAGCACTCCCGACAGATGGCCATCCAGCCTCTGCTTAAAAACCTCCAAAGAAGGAGACTCCACCACACTCCGAGGCAGCAGATTCCACTGCCGGACAGCCCTGACTGTCAGGAAGTTCTTCCTGAGGTTCAGGTGGAATCTCCTTTCCTGCAGATTGAATCCATCGCTCCTTGTCCTGGTCTCTAGAGCGGCAGAAAACAAGCCCTCTCCCTCCTCTACATGGCATCCCTTCAAGTATTTAAACATGGCTATCATGTCCCCTCTTAACCTTCTCTTCTGCAGACTAAACATACCCAGCTCTCTAAGTCTATCCTCATAGGGCATGGTTTCCAGGCCCTTCACCATTTTGGTCACCCTCCTCTGGACCTGCTCCAGCTTGACCATGTCCTTCTTGAATTGGGGTGCCCAGAACTGGACACAGTATTCAAGATGAGGTCTAACCAAAGCAGAGTAGAGTGGTACCAGTACCTCCCTCGATCTAGACACCATACTCCTATTGATGCAGCCGAGAATTGCATTGGCTTTCTTTCAACAATTTGCCTACCCATTTCCATATGCAGAAGTTGGCTGGCTGTCAGTTATATTTCAACACAGAGGACTGGATAGCATCCCCATCTACCTCAGTGCAGCAGGTCAGGTAAGAAGTCTTCCAATCCTGCTTTTCAATGAGGTTTATAATTGGGGATGGGGGAAGGTTCAGGAGGAACATCTTGACAACCATTGCTGCCATCCACTTCACTCTGCAAAACAGCAGGATCAACACTGCCCAACAAAAATGAAAGCAGTATAGAATTGCAATATAGTTACACATACCTCACACTATATAATAGACTCATCTTACTGACAGCTTTCAACTATGCCATGCAAGAGCTACTGAATTGCTGGAATTACAGCATATTGCCAAGAAGATACAAGGATCTGGTAAAGGACTTGTACTTCTTGCAAGCCCTTGAAACAAAGATTTAAAGTAAGAGAAGCTTGGGTCAACATACTTACTGAGGCCTTATTTGTGTGTGAATCAGACAAGGCTTTATGGTGTCATAGAACTTTCGTTCATAAAGGAAATACCTGTATCCTTTTAGAAGAGAGTGTAAAGAATTTTCTTGGCTTGGACTGAGACCTCTGGGTTTTGAAAGGATGAAAAAGGCATATGTATGTTTGCTATGACGAGCACGGCTTGGTTAAGATATAATACAACAATTAATAGCCCTTTTACACTTCATATCTATGATTCCACTTGTCATGGTTCCATTTTATTGAATTCTGGAATTTGCAGTTTAGGGAGACACTATTTTTAGAATTCTCAGTCAGAAAGCTGTAATGTCTCACTAAACTATAAATTCCAAGATTCCATAGTAAGCAGCCATGGAAATTAAAGTAGAATCACGGTGCTATAATGATGCATGATTAGGCTCTAAGTGACATAGTTTGATACTATCAATAGTTTCATGCCCAAAGTGCATCCTAATAGTTTCAAAAGCTTCATGTCATTGGTTGTAAGGCAAACAATGTTGTTTCTGTGTGCTAAGGACAAATGATGTAGTGAATTTCTTTCCTGATTTGCCCTTTTCCAACACAAACTCAAATTATTAGTTATTGGGAAAGAGAATCTAATCAGTGGAAGGGATTCTGAGGTGTTAGGTCACAGGAAAGAGGCAGTTCTTCATTGAACATCATCTTAACTTCATCTCTCTCTCTCTCTCCTGTTATGATACCTTAGGTCCCCATCCTGTAGGATGCGCTGTTTTCATAACTCCACATATTTATGGCTGAAAAACATGTTCAAGGGCAGACTGACTGGAAAGCATGTTGCCAGCTCAAGCTGACCTAAGATATGGTCAGATCATAAATTCAGAGAGGATTTAGTGGGAAACCCTGACACTGATGGGCTTATGTTAATCTTTTCAACATCTCAGGCTCTGTGCACTCCTGAATAGAGGGTGAACTGCTCAGGTGAAGCAATCAGGGACCATCTCTTGATCTTGCCCTACAGATTTCTTGCCTATACTTCCTACCTGCCCAGACATTAAGAGATTGTCATGACTACCATCAATGTTTTGTTACTTGGAGTTAAGGCAATTAGCCCATTCCAGATTTCTTTGTAAATCTGTGGGAAAGCCATTACACCTTTGTCTACGGACCCCTTTCAGGGTATGAAATAGGGTATATAAACCCTAGTTTCAACCCCAGCCACTTGTAGTACTTTGGATATAGTGCCTAGACTGCTGTTCCTCTGTACTGTTCTTCTGTCTGAGCCACTCTGCTGTTGTCTCTTCTTCAGGACTGGTAACTATCACCCTCTCCACCCCTATTCTTTCTCTATCCAACCTTTCACACCTCAGTTTCTGATAGCCTTGTATGGTTCTTGAGCATGTCTGATTTCTTGTGTGTTTGTCAATCCAAATAAAATACTTTGTTTAACTTTTAACAGGAGTCGTCGCTACACTTAGTACTGATATACATAGGTGAAAAGATCCTGCACTTACCATCCTCTTGCAGGCATCTTTGAAGCTATAATTTCCCCAAATTCTAAGGAGATGCTGGCATTGCAGGTGGACCTCAAAGTCCCCCATCTCTTAGGGTAACACTTTCCCATCTCTCTCATCTGATAACAGTTTTTGTGCTCATGCTATGTTTGTCTCAGAACATATCTCTTTTCTGAAACAAAGAGAAAAGAATTTTGCCTACTTTTTTTTTTTTGCTAGTGATTTTCAAAAAGCTTTGGTTTTTCTGATATTGATTTGTCCACAAGGTCCTTGTACAATTGGGATTAAATCTTTTCATTGCATCTTTTGTGAGTTTCTGGTCCTTCCTAAAAAAAGTCTTTGTGATTTTTTTATCCTAGTTTTCACTAGTTTTTTTTTTTTACTTGTTTTTTCCCCCCCGGACTAGATTTTTGACTTATGAAGAGGTTTGGGATAAGCAAAATTATGTGTCCCATATTTGTTTCTTTATTTGGTCTGTTTTGTATCCTAGGCTGCATCTGTACTTCTCCTTTATGACACGTTAATACAACTTTAATTGTCATGCTTCTGTCCTGTGGAATCTTGGGATTTGAAATTTTGTTATATACTTCTAATTCCCTGCCAAAGATTTCTGATACTCTTTCTCATACTACAGACGCCAAGATTCCATGGGATGGAGCCACAACATTTAAAGTGGTACGCAACTGCTATAATCGTGCAATGTGGATGGATGTTTGTGGTGTCTCAGACTTCACTACTGTACTTTATATGTGTGTGTGTGTGTATGTATGTGTGTATATGTGTGTGTGTGTGTGTATTCCTCTTCTATTTCTCTCTGGACTATTTTTTTTTACATGAATATCGTGACTCTGTATTTGTTGTGGTATGCCTTCAAGTTATTTCTTACTTATGGTGACCTTCAGGTGAACCTATTATGGGGTTTTCTTGGCAGAATTTGTTCAGAGGGGTTTTCCCCTTGTATTCCTCTGAGCTGAGAAGTGTGATTTTCACACTGAATCCCAAATCAATCATCACCAGACTTTACCTGAGTATTGAAGAACCTGTTCCTTGGAATAGTCGCTACTGCATACGTCTTTCTTCTTAAATCTTTAGGCAAAACTTAGACATTTCTAGAAACATAAGAGGACTGGAGAAAGAGCCAACTTCATCCTGTTCTTTAATCAAAGTTGTTCCATATTTCACTTTCAGCTTCAGCCCAGTTTCCCACTCTCTCAAATTAGTTTTCAGTTTTATTTCTTTCTTCTGAAGTGTGGGCTCTCTGTCCCAGTTTTGTGTCATCAGAGCTTTGATAAGGATTCCCTCCACCTCTTCATCAAAGTCACTGATGTTGAATAGTACAAGGCCCAAGAGAACACTTTGTAACACTAAACTCAAAACATCCCTCCAGTTTGATGGGGAACTACCGATGATCACTTTTGGAGCTAGAGTTTTCCAACAAGCTCTAAATCTTTATTATATTTTTAACATCTAGTGTATGTTAAACAAGTTTGCAGACCAAAGTTTCATAGGAAACTTTCACTTTGTCAAATATTTCTCTGAAAGCAAGAGGAACTATATCCACAACACTCCCACAATAAGCAGCACCAGTAAATTGTTCATATATAAATAAAATGAGTCTCATAGAATTCTATTTTAACAAACCCACACTAGATTCTAGTAATCGCTACTTGATAACAACCCAACTTTTTTCTCTCTCTTATCTTCCCTGTTACTCAAGTAAGACAGACTCATCTTAAATTCTCTGGATCATTTTTCCCCCATTTGAAGACTGGGGGAACTTTTATGTTTCACCAGTCCTGTGGCACCTGACTAGTTCTTCTGGTTACTATAGAGAAGTGTTCTGAGAGGCATCAACAATTATTGATGTTATTATTAAATTATTAAAGGAATGATTAAAGAAACTAATTGAACAAACAAGTAAAATCGTCAAGTGAGGGACTTTCTGAAAAGGAAAATCTTTACCAACTTCAAGAAGGGTTATTAGTGAGGAAGCCTTGACTAAATGAAACCCAAAGATTATGTCAGTAAATCGGGAGGTTCATATAGGTGTACCTTTCTTTATTTTGAATTGTACTCAGAAACAAGTGAAGCTGTTTTCAGCAAGGATGTTTCATGCTGACTGAATACAGCCCTTAGTGTGCAAAGTTATGTTTAAAAAGTATTTTGCTATTACAAAGCTTCATTCCAATTTATTTTTAAAATTATTCTTAAAGTGACTCCTTATGTTAGGTCAAGGCTGGTTCCAGAAAGCTTCCCTCCCCGTGATGTGGTGTTTTCAAGGGCAAGTGCTATTCAACATAGTTTGAATCCTGGTTCCTTGATCAAGTCAATAGCACTTCTGTTTGGTCCAGGTTCAGGTTCAGTGTGTTAGTCCCGACACAATTCATTACCATCTATGTTGGTGACTGAAACATGCAAAATTCAAATGACTTCTAACAATAGTTTTCTACAGATTGTAAAAAACATTGTTTTACTACTGTTGAGTAGTTGAATTCTGTTTTAATGTATGTTTTGTATGTTTTTAATTGCATTATTCTTTTTTTTCAATTGTGAGCCACTTTGAGTCCTAAGTTTGAGGAAAACCAGGAAATCAATCAATCAGTCAATAAAATCGGGGTCAAAACAGGTATCGAGGTGTCATACATGCTTAGCATGGCCTTCTTTGACAAGCCTCACAGGAAGGATCAAATCTTTCTGCCAGCTGATACTGTCACTTTTAGTCTCATGTTCTCATTCTATAAAATGGGGATAGGGATCTATGTTGACCAAGCAAATATGTATTTTGAAAGAACTTTACATCCTCTCCCCTAGAATAACTATAATTATTAGGAATTATAGGTGATGATATTGGAATATTTTCATCTGGCTTTTAGAAGAGGCCAGTGGCTTCCATGTAGTGGTTAATTCACTGTGATCTATGTAAAATCTAAAAAAAAACTATCTAAGGTGTTGAACATGTTTCAATGGCTGGGTTCAGCCTGTTGGATCATTTCTTTAAAATATAGTCTTAAATGGGGATGGGACGAATCCAGAATTTTCTGAATCCAGATCCGAATCCCTGGAAGGTTCTGGGAATCCACGAATCTCAAGAAACTCGAATCTTTTGAATCCTTTTTTTAAAAAGGGTCTAAAAAGCAACTTCTTTAAAAAAAATTAAACTTTTTAAAACTTTTTTTAAAAAAATCTATTATTTGGTCGCTGGATTTGAAAGATTTAGTTTGCCTAGTTTTGCACAAGGGTTCGGATTCACAAATCTCAAATCCTTGCTGGGGTTTCGAGCATTTGATTGGCCCATCCCTAGTCTTAAAGCTGGATGGATTCACCACTTCAATGACATGGTTGCAACTGTCCCCCTCCCCCTTACTTTTATTTGAAAGCCTCACTGCACAAACCTGAAATAGTTACACTAAAACAGACTACCAACCAACCAACCACAAACAAACAAATTGCTGTGACAATTTAATAGCAGCTCTTTCTTTTACTCATTAATAGAGCTGGGCAATTTGGTCAATGAGATAGTGTTCTGGCATTGACATATGTAGAACAGAAACCAGTCTGAGATGAAAAATCCATTGATTCATGAGTGACAAAATACAGCCCAGCATAATTGTCTGATAAGACTGTCAATGATCTTGTTCTCTATCTGGCTTTCCAAATGAAAACAAAGGAAGAGGCATTTCATGGCATTAATGACAATTGAATAAAATTTGCCAATGTGAGCTAATAAAATACCTGCATGATATGGACCATTAAGCAGTCAACTGCGATAGTTCATGAACAACAGAAACAAATGGAAATGACATTTATGGGCAAAGCATTGTCTTATTAAGCTATGTTAAATGCTTCTCAGAGTAATTAATACACCTTAGAACCAATCATTCAAAAATTTTCTACAGCTAAGTTGTCACCAATCCCTGTTTGCTGGTAGTTATTTATGTCAGTTCTGATTGAGCATTGGGTGGCCATAACAACAATGCTTCCCCCATGTATTTTCCATGGAAATCTGGCAATATTTTACATGTGCAGACACAAATAAGGCAATTGTTTTTATCTGGCTAATTCCCAGCACAGTAATGTCAACTCAGCCGAATAAAGTAGACAGGATTAAGAAAGAGTGAGGAGGGAAAGATGCTCCAAACCATATTGTCAATTGAACTCACTTCAGAAGACTAAAATAAGAATTCTAACACATTGGATGAGGCCTTGGTACCCGGAGGACTTCTCCATCCAAGACTTGATTCACACTATAATAAGTTGAGGGTCAAACATAGATCAGACAAATGCGGTGGCCACCTCTCTGTGTCAGTGTGTGGTTGAGGTTTGCCAAACACCTACATCTAGCATGGCGTTGGAGGCCTGCTTGTACTCAGCTCAGTAATCACTAAGGGGTGTAAGCTTGCTACAGAGTATCTTTCTGTCTCCTCATAAGGGAGGTTATGGATATACTTTTGCCAGGGGTGTCTGCTGGTAAAGTTACTGCAGTACAGTGACCTCATTTTGAGTTTTACGGCTATTCCTCCTGCAGCTTCTCCAGGCTCTTTTGGTACCGAACCTCTACCAGGAGTAGACTCTAGCAACTTGATGGTTCCCATATAGTGGTAGGATAACACCTGCACCTGGGACAACAAGCTCAAATTATATGTATTTTCTATTGTTTCCTACTGAATTTTTACTGGCAGAACCCATCAGTTAATTCAGTCTCCACGGTTCTGTTAGAATTGAAAGCAACATACCAACATATATTATGACTCAGTAAGTAAGCCTAACAGGTCACAGGCTAGCAAACTTCAGGCCTGCTAGACCAGGTCTGCATTCAGTTGAACCACAGGCTCTGCCAACTGGGGTTAAGCACAAAACTGTGGCTCAGAAAGACCAACTCAGAATGATGCCTCTGAGCATAAGTTTGCTACAAGCATGATAACCCATACACAGATCCTTCCTCACACAACTCTGTAGTTTCCAGCCAACCTTTCATGATTTCAGCAACCACTTGTGGGAAGGAAGAGAATCCATTTATTTTTACTATCATTCAGTCATGAGAAGTTGAAAATCCTTGCAGATCTAGTGTAAATCAACAGACATCACCCAGTCAATCTCAATTTACTCCTTCTGCCTACCTACGCAATGGGTAATGCTTTGTGTCCTGAGAGAAGTCACCTCAAGGAAGTTAACTTTAGTAGGACCTGACCCATGATAATTGGCTCCCTTCTTGCTTATCTTTCTTTGCAGTATCACTTGCTTGGCTCTTTTTATATCCACTGCATTTTTATCATTCAGTTCATCCAGCTGATTTACTTCTCCTGCCACTATCTTATTCATTCTCTACCCCCCGCCACTTTTTTTTTGTTACTGTCAGAGTGGTTGTCGATCCTCTTGGGCACAACTTGGCTGTTAATATGCAGAGCATCTCACTTTGTAATCAGTAGTTCTGAAAGGTTGTTACTAATGTTCTCAGAGGACTACTACAAATCATGAATAAGTCGGAAGCCCTGCACCATTTCAAGTTGGTTCTCCATTCTGTATATTAGATCATCTTTTATTTTCTGCTTTTTGCATGTACTTTGGTGGCAAAATAATAATAAAAAAATGGCTCATATATCTGTCATTTAGCCAAAAATGATGCTATTGAATGGTCTCCCAGTTTGATTGAAGTACCCTTGTCTTTTGTGTGTGTGTGTGTGTGTGCTGTGTAACGGAATGTATATCCACATAGACATGCATATATTCGCATACCATAAAAAAGGCAATATCTTGCTTATTTATTTACCTGTTCCCCTTAGACACATTCCTATTTTAAAAGCCCTTCTGGTGCAGTATTTTCCTTTATTATCCCCTCCAAGGGGATGTAAAATAACAGTTTGCTACCATGGCTTCTATAATCTCTCAAACTTAAGTGTCGGGATCTTTACTAATATTTAAAACATCCTTCTGCTGAAGCAAAGTCCTTTAAAGCTCTTCCAAGTCCTTCATAAATCATTAATTAGCCTGTAATGCAGATGGGAGCATAAAGCAATTCAAAAGAATATGGAAAGGGAACACTCCTGACTTGAGTTTTATACAGACATCCCTGATCTCCTCGTTCTACCTGTCAGTGCTTTTATTGAGACCTATGGAGTTTCTTGTTGAGAAAAGGAGATAGGGAGAAAAGTTGCTCTCTTTATCATAGTACTAGAATCTGGAGTCATCCATTGCAGCTTAATGATGACACATGTAGGCCAAATAAGAGAAATACTTCTTTATCCAGTGCATAATGAAAATGCAGACTTTGCTACCACAGTGATAGATGACCACCAAATGAGATGGCTTTAAAAGAGAAGCATATGAATTTATATCTGAATGGCTATCAATGGCTTCTTGATATGATGGCTGTGCATTACTACCAGTATCAGAAGCACTAGCTGGAAACAAGAATGGGAAGATGCTGTTGCACTCATCTGTTGCTTGTGAGCTTCCATGGTCTTCCCTTTGGCTGCTATAGGAGCAGTCTTTGGTCTCATGCAGAAGGTTTCTCATGTTCTTAAGGGATCTGAGGGAAAATTAAAAGCCAATAATTTTAGATATACATTTAAACAATGCAATTTACTTTTACTGGCTTTGCTGGCTACCATATCCAGCCTCAGTAGCAATTTTTCATCTGTCAAGTTAGATACCCAGTGTAAGATCCTACCTGCCTGAATGTTAGCTCTATGAGGGTCAAGTTACATGTTGGCTGAGATTGTTCATGGTATTTGTATAACATAAATCTATGTCCATGCAACTGAGTGGTAGCTATGATACAACACCCATCTACGGAATACTGGCATTGCAAGAGCAATTGAATGTCTGCAAATCTGCTTATTTATTGCCCCATTGTGCAGGTGCTGAGTGTGTAACAGCTGCTTCTGCAGTCCTAGGGGATCAAGTCTTACATTGAAGGCACTGATTAATGCACCATCCAAGAATGCACAACTGCATGTGCAACAGTTGTACTTGCAGAACTCCTCTGACACTACTGTGAACTGAATATAGATGTTAAGCAGTGACCAAAAATGTTCAATGCAATGAGTATAGGAATTTCCACGTGCATAAAACATCAACAAAATGCCAGGCATTAAGTTAAATATTTATAACACCAATGTGTATCTTCAACCTAAAGTACAGCCTGTATGGGAACCATAATGCACAAGGAGATTAATCATTTAGTCCCATGCTATCTTCTTCAGAAATAAGGTCTCTCTCCCTACAGCTTCAGTTTGCTTCTGAAGAAGTACTAACAGACATTGGTTTCTTTATATATTCTTTCTCTATAGGTGAAGGAAGAGTTAAACCACCTCTTCCCATATACTGTGATCTGGGCTTAGATTGACACCTGGTACCTTCTCATTTGTCAAAGCAGCAAATGTCTAAAACTGTATTACCTTTGTGCACCAGGACTTTTTTAAAAAAAAAATTTCAAAAGAACTTGCATTGTGAATGCTTTGGGGGTATTAACCAACCACTCTGGAGTTCCAATGTAGTGACGATAAGCAGAATAATTAAAACTGTAATTAAGAAAACAGGACTTTTTAAAAGGCAGATAATTTTGTTTTTATAAATGCTTTCTGCAGAATCATTTGCTTTACAATACAGAAAATTTGAACTACAGGTGTTATAAGATTACAACCCAGTTTCAAACAATATGTGTTCCTCTCTGCAAGTATAAGCTTAAAATCTACATACACATATCTACGCATATGCATGCATACACATCTATATACATATCTAAAATATATATACAAGCATACAAGTGAAAAGTGAAAGTTACAATTGCAAATAACAATTTCAAAATAAAACCTGATCTAAATAAGATGTAATAAAGACAATCCATACTCTGTAATAGCAACTATTTAAATTAAGATTCAGACTGATGCTAATAATCTTACTTTGTCACCATGGCCAAAGATACTGTCATCCCTTTTTGACTTGCCTTGTAAATTTAGAATTGCTAGTTCCATGAAATATGCCTAAAATAAATTTACTTTTTAATGGCATCTTTCCTGACCCCCCCCCCCTATCATTATGTCAAGAAAACTGAAAATGGCAACCATCCTAGGGAAGAAAAGTCTTATCTGAGTCTGGAAGCTAAGTAGAGTAACAAGTGATTTAAGCAATTTTCTTTACATTGTGAGAAAGTCTTTGAAAACCATGTAGGTTTCAAAGGCAATTCACAATTCAGGACTTATTCTGTCAAAAATTTGTGGATGGTTGTTTTGCACAGAAGACAGTATTTTGTGTGAGGAAACAGTATTTTCCACCATATTATGGAAAATGCTGCTTCCTGTATGGAAAATATTGACTGAGATTCTAAATTTTTAACTATACTTAACTGAGTAGCATCTCCTGGTCCAACCCTGCTACAGTCCTGACTTACTGGGGATCAGCAGCTGTGAGCAAAAATGTTCTGTTCTCCTATTGACTGGGGTGCAGCAGACTGTCCATTCTACCCTCCTCCCATGACCAATCTCTGATACAACAATCAGAAGCTGGATCTGTGTCATAGTTCCACTTTGCACTGGAGGTTGCTTACAGGAGAGGAATGGAAACAACACTCTCTTGTACTCTTGTGGGCAGAAGAATAGATCCCCATCACCTGCAGTGGTTGATGTACGGTTAGTCAGGATTGGAGAATTTTATGATTCCTGGATACTCAGAGATTGTGAATATGAATCAGTTATGGATGTATAACTCTGTGCTGACAGCCAACATGGTGTAGTGATTTGAACACTGGAACATGACTCTAGAGACCAGGGTTTGAATTCCTGCTAAGCCACAGAAACCCAGTGAGTTACCTTGGGCAAGTCACACTCTCTCAATCTCAGATGAGAAGAAAGGTAATCCTTCTATGAACAAATTTTGCCAGGAAATCCTTGTGATAGATTTACCTTAGGGTTGCCATAAGTTGGAAAGGAAGGCAAACAACAACAACTCCTCTATGGTACACATTCAGAAATGTAATCATGAATTTCAGCTCTTGTTTTCTATGTATATCAGCCAAGTACAAATGTTGCCTAGAAAAAAAAATCCAGAATTACAGCATTTCTGCTCAGGAAACATTTCAATAATATTTCTGCAGAAAACAGTATTATTGGCACACAACAACCACTTGGAAATTTTGCCCAGAGCAAGACCTAAACTTCAATGATTCTCATCAGTCCAAGATTCTTCCTATCAGGTTTCTCTGAATATTTCTGAATATTTGCGAAATATTTTCAGATCTTCTTTCCATGCCTTGTACTTGGGCAGGTGCCCAGAGTGAAAAGGGGAGATATCCAGGGATATCCTGAAGGGCTGGAAAGTCATGGCTGCCAGGCAGGGTTGACAGTACTGTGGTAAAGGTCCTACTCTGTATTTTCTTAAAATAATGATACAATTTAGCAGCTATATAGTTGATGATTATCCAGTTCCCTCCCATTCCGTGGCCATTTCCTCACAATGGGGCTGAGCCACTTCTGGGACAGGATGGCAGCAGTCAGCAGGTCGTACTTCCACATGATGTTGTCACCAGCCTGCTGCCATCCCATCCCCAAGCACTGTCCTCAAGCAGTTTTTGCAAAACAGAAAAATTCCTTTTTGTGCCTGTGATCATGTGGCACTCCCATTGCTCCTGGCTATGTGGAAGCCACAGAAGTGTGATGCTTCCTTCTGTAGCGCAGCAATGGAAAGCACCCGACTACACTGCAGAAGGAAGAGGTGGCACATTGTGCTCCCTTACGCATGGACCGAGCAGGTGCAGAAGGGAGTGTTGCTGATGCTTTCCATTCAAGACCTGGGATTGCAGTGTGACAACATGGAAGATCACTGTCATGCAGAAATGGCCTGTCTTTCTTCAAGACTTTAATAGGTCTGTCTTGTTTCTGGACTGATATAATAGACAGTGGGTCCTGAATTTCCAAACTAGTTTCATTCTCTGACAAAATGCCTTATCTCAATAGCATGTAGATTGGCCTGTTGAATAGACATTCACTGTGAGGACATCCTTGATGATGCTCAGGTGGCCATAATGTACCACAAATATTAAGGATCCTCTGGTAGGATTTCCATTCTGGTGTTCCAGAAGGAAAAAGAGACTCTTCAGTTCAGAAATATTTGAGAGATCTAAATCAATCAATCAATCAGCCCCTGAGTTTTTATACGTGGGATTAGGAATAGTAGTATGATTTAAAATAAGCCTATTTGATTTCCTGAACCCATTGAGAATTCCAGTGTCTACCAACAACACAAATGTCTCTAGAGCCAGATAAATTACATCCAAGAATATTAAAAGAACTGGCAGAAGTCATTTCTGAACCACTTGCAATAATCTTTCAGAACTCTTGGAGAACAGGAGAAGTCCCAGCAAACTGGAGGAGGGTAAATGTCGTCCCCATCTTCAAGAAGAGGAAAAAAGAGGACCTAAATAATTATTGCCCAGTCAGCCTGACATCAATACCAGGAAAGATCCTAGAGCAGATCATTAAACAGTCAGTTTGTAATTACTTGGAAAGCAATGCCGTAATCACTGAAAGTCAACATGGATTTCTCAGAAATAAGTCATGCCAGACTAATCTTATCTCTTTTTATGATAGGGTTACAAGCTTGATAGATGAAGAGAATGCTGTAGACATGGCATATCTTGACATCAGTAAGGCCTTTGACAAAGTTCCACATGATATTCTTGAAAAGAAGCTAGTAAAATGCAGGCTGGACAGGGCTACTGTTAGATGGATTTGTAATTGGTTGACTGACCAAACCCAAAGGGTGCTCACCAATGGCTGCTTTTCATCCTGAAGAGAAGTGACTAGTGGGGTGCCACAGGGTTCCGTCCTGGGCCCGGTGCTATTCAACATCTTTATCAACGACTTGGATGAAGGATTAGAGGACATGCTGATCAAATTTGCAGATGACACCAAATTGGGAGGGGTTGCTAATACCCCAGAGGACAGGATCAAATTTCAAAATGACCTTGACAGATTGGAGAGCTGGGCCAAAGTGAAAAAAATGAGTTTCAACAGAGAGAAATGTAAGATCCTACACTTAGGCAGAAAAAATTGAATGCAAAAGTATAGGATGGAGGATGTGTGGCTGGATAGCAGTACGTGTGAAAGGGATCTAGGAGTCTTGGTAGATCACAGGCTGAACATGAGTCAGTAGTGTGATGTGGCAGCCAAGAAAGCCAGTGCGATTCTTGGTTGCATCAATAGAAGTATTGTGTCCAGATCGAGGGAGGTAATAGTACTACTCTATTCTGCATTGGTTACGCCTCATTTGGAATACTGTATCCAGTTCTGGGCACCTCAATTCAAGAAAGATATCGAGAAGCTGGAACGTGTCCAGAGGAGGGCAACCAAAATGGTGAAGGGTCTGGAACCCATGCCCTATGAGGAATGGCTTAGAGAGCTGTGTATGTTTAGTCTGCAGAAGAGAAGGTTAAGAGGGGACATGATATCCATGTTTAAATATTTGAAGGGATGTCATGTCGAGGAGGGAACAGGCTTGTTTTCTGCTGTTCCAGAGACTAGGACAAGGAGCAACGGATTCAAGCTGCAGGAAAGGAGATTCCACCTGAACCTCAGGAAGAACTTTAGAGGTCTTTTAGCAGAGGCTGGATGGCCATCTGTTGGGAATGCTTTGATGTGTGTTCCTGCATGGCAGGGGGTTGGACTGGATGGCCCCTGTGGTCTCTTCCAACTCTATGATTCTATGATTATATGATTCTGTGAAATGGGGCTAACATATTGTCATCCACAGGATGCCACCTCCACTTCTCAGCATTATGATTCACTAACAAAGACGCAAATTGTTGCTCCAAAAGGTAGGTGATACATTAGCACTTGTAGTGCTAATAACTCTGTGAAAGGCGGAGAATTATAGCTCAAAGCAGGCCTGTGAGAGGAGGGTAACCACAGGATCTTTTCAAATGTGTATACTGGTACTAATGCAGAGACATCAGTTGGAAGTTGAAAGAATGTTTTACTGAGGGAAAATCACAAACACTTGCAAGATTCACACATACTCACAACCGTACAAGGCTAACCAGAGGAAAGGAAGGAAAAGTTGGATAGTGAGGAGTTAGGACGAAGTGGGCAATATTTACCAATCCTGAAAAGAAGAAAGTTGTGGCAAAATAGCTCAACACAGAATATGAGGGTGGCCCTGAGCATGAGAATCAGGAAGTAAAAAGATGGAGTGACATGCCCATGTGCACCCAAGGTGTTATGAATCATTGGACTTGACGCCTGGGTTTAAATACACTTTTTCTGCCCTAAAGAGGAAAGTGTTAATAGCTCTCTTGCAGAGCAGACAAAGGGGTCCAGAGCTGGCTAATGGTCTTAGCATTAAGTGACAAAGCATTAATAGGAGTCATGTTAGCTTCTTAATGTTTGAGCAGGTGAGAGAAACAAAGGGGAGAGTTCACAAGGAAGGAGGCTAAGATATATTAGTCATTGTTCCCTTCACTGGGAGTTTTGGTGGATATTGTTTTCTAGGATTGGGTCATTGAGAGGATTATCTTCTCTGACTAATCTTCAGTGGATTTATGACCTGGCCATGCCTTGAGATCCCCTCTGGCCTAATTCAGCATGTGTGCAGCCAGTTCTGTTTGCCAGCATGGCTGTCCAGCCATAAACGTATGATTTATATTTTATGCCAATTAAATAATGTTCATTGCCAATTATATTGGATCATGAAGTAGGGGTATATGACATGGTAACAATATATTAAGACTTTTTTTTTCTTCCTTGAACAAATAAAGTACCTCAGTACTTAAGGTATTTGTAGGGATATTTCTTTTCTTGTAGCTGTTTTAATGACTTAAAAAAAAGAAATACACATGGAAAAGTGGCTGAAACTTGGTAATGTCTGCCAACATTCTACATCAACAACTGAGTTACATATGTATAACTAAGTAAGATTCCTGGCCTAAACTCCTAGCAGCCCACCTTGAGAGCCAGCACCCAGCTAGGGAGAAAGAGGTCCATTCAGCTTCTGATTGGGGTGCAAGAAGGAGAATATTTCCATCCCCCATCTAACAGTGAGCAGTATTGTGACAAGGGCTAGGCACTTTCCACATCCTACCTTTTCTCGGCGCTGGGGTGCGGTGCTCACGCGAGCAGCCTCTTGTGAGAGGTCCTCACGTCCAGGTTTCTTCAGCTCCGCACGAGCTTCCTGCCCGTGCAAGAGCCCAGCCTCTTCCTTTCGCAGTGCAGCCTGGGACCTTTGCAGGCTGTGCTGAGACAGGAAGCACAATTGGCCTGGCTCCCAAGGCTCCGCACGCAAGATAAGTGCACGCGGGGCCTGGGAGCAATGCGTGACCGCGCACCATTTTCAGCTGAAAGCCGAAAATGAAAAAGTGCGCGAGCAGTGCCTGCCAGGCCCTGGAGCGTTGTGCAAATGTGAGTGCGTCGTATGGACTGCTCCTTACATTTGCATGACACTCGCGGGGCCTTTCACATGGAAAATGCCGTGCAAAAAGGGCCCTAGTGTCAGGAGTCCTGCTTCTGATTGTTGTGGCTTTACCTACTTGCTGGTGGGAGGGGTGGAAAAGTTATCCTCCTTGCACTCTGACTAGAAGCTGAACAGACATTCTTTGCCTGGTTTGGCTGTTTGCTCTTAAGATGAACTAAAGTGGCATTTACATACAGAGAAGTTCCATATCTGTAACTCTAGATGGTGACGCTGTAAATGAAATACTGGATACCAGACATTATTTAACAACTCTTTGGATGGCATTGTTATAGTTTAAATGTGGATGTTCAACAAAACATGACTCTGGAAGATTAAAATGTCCTATCTTTTTGTATGAATGTTAAAATACTAGAGGACTTTAACTAGCATGCAAATTAAACATCAGTCTTAATGTCATCGTGCTGAATTGTCCTTTTCAGGCTTTCGGCCTACTTATAGTGATAACAGAAGCTGTTTCAGAAGATTTCAGCTTCTCCTAACCTGTGAGGTTATGCAACGTGTATGTAGTCTATTTTCTTGGAGGGAGCTACTAGGGTCAGTGCGGTTGAAGGAGAAATGCGTATTTAAAGCTGGTAACCAAATAAAGACCTTCATTTTTTTTCAAAAAAATAGACATGGTAGATCATGTAGTAGGATTACGTAGTTTTATTTATTCATTAATCTGTGAGAAAAGGTCTTATTATAGCCCTTTTCCCTTCAGGTAAAAGTTTCATCGCTCACTTAGTTCTGCACATGCAGAATGCTATGCTTGCAAGAAGGAATGGATGATACTTCCAATAAATATACAAATCTATTCTCATCAGTGTGCTATCAATCTCAGTATGAATAACTGGACTCAGCTCAAGAAGCTATAACATTTTCCTAACTACTGACAAAGAGAAAAAAGTCAAATAAAACTTATTATATCAAGCGCTAGAAAGACATCTCAAATTAGAAATGTGTGATATCTAGATTGACTTGACCTTGTGAAAACAGTGTAGTGTTTACACGCTTCATATTACAAATGGCTCAATGGATAGATCCTAAGCTCTCAACATTTGTGCTTTTTTATCTAATGCAATGCTATAATTAAGATTTACTCATAAACCTTTATTTGTTAAAAGTTTGCTGAACGATTCTACTAGCTCACAGCTCTTGTGTTATATTTTATGTAGAATATTGAAAAAATCCAGCTGATATACTTCTAGTAATCTATGTGTTGTTGGGGGGTGGCCACTCAGAGAGCAGGAAGGCAAGAATTCCACCAATAGTAGAAATAGCTAAAGAAGCTAACAATTGTATGATAATCTAAAAATGTAAAGCCTGTCACCAGATACCTGAGGGAAAAGGCTGCAAACTGATCAGTCTTGACATTTATAGCTCTGTTATTTCTCTGTAGCATAAATCTAGCAAACAGGAAAGAAAGTATTTTAAGAAATCAAACCAGTAATATTGCTTTTGCTATTTGCCCATTCTTATTCCTTATTTTAGTCTTGAAATATTGACCACAACTCACAGAGCTCCTTAAAAGGAAAAGTGAGTGGAACAAGGGTGGATTTGAAACCTCCGGTGAGGATGGTCAAGAAAGGCTGGTCCATTCAAGTTCTACAAATTTAGAAGTCTTTAGATTCTGGTAGGCCCCGCATCACTACCTGATATACTGTCCCAATAGGGGCACAGGAATGCCAGTGATACCTCATCCTCCATGTGGTTGCTGGTCAGGTCTCTGAACTGGCATTCGAATTTCCCACTCCACGGCACTGTGGATAATATAAGCAACAGTGTGTGGGCACTCTCCCTTTCAGATATCTTCTTACTCAGGACCCACTCAAAGCTGGAGGTAGCCCTGAGTTCTGGTGGTGTTGTGTGCCTAAGTCATTTCCAACTTATGGTGACCCTAATATGACCCTAAGGTGACCCTATCGTGGAATTTTTTTGGCATGATTGGTTCTTAAGGGGGTTACCTTTGCCTTCCTGTGAGGCTGAGAGAGTGCAACTACCCAAGGTAGCCCAGCGGGTTTTTGAGATTACACGATGTCACCTTTATGTTTGGGGAAAATTGCCTTCATGTAACAAATATGTCACTAGTGGTGATGAACGTTTTATCCGGGAACAATGAAAGGAGAACCGATGCTGCCATTTTAGAAGCTGTCAGAAATCCTCTTGACCTTTCAGACAAGATTAGTGCACAGACTTGGGGGAGCACTTAATATTCAGTGGAACAAATGGTTATAGTCCCTAAGAATCTTCTGGATTTTCAGCTTTTGAAACAAAACCAGAAGC
Source organism: Cyclura pinguis (assembly GCA_030412105.1). Taxonomy (NCBI): domain Eukaryota; kingdom Metazoa; phylum Chordata; class Lepidosauria; order Squamata; family Iguanidae; genus Cyclura; species Cyclura pinguis. Next base: position 112,765,298 of record CM059602.1, read on the forward strand.
ACCATGTAGTGAAAAATGGAAAAGATTTTTGTGTGAAGTCCTAGAGATATGTCACCACACTAGTTTAAATAAATGGTTTGGTATAAGGCAGTTTTCTTTAATCTTAGAACTGCTACAAATATTTTGTAACATTAAAACCAAGATCAGAACTAAGATTATTCTTTCTGAAGCAGAATCCTTAAGGAATTTTAATGGAAGTCAAAATAGTTTCAGCGGCTAGCAATAATTCTTATGAGGAGTTCCTCAAACTGCTATTTCTAAATTGAGAGTAGAACTTGATAAGTAACTAAATATAAGGATTGTTATTGTTATGGTGGAGGAGGAAATTTGTTGAAGTGCTAATTCATGTTGTGCTTTGTGTTTCTGCCTAATGCTCTGTGCAAGAGACAACAATGGCCATTTCCACACTATACTGTTATAGTGCTATTATTCCACTTTCAACATCCTGTGGAATTCTGGGGTTTGTAGTTTATTGAGACCAAAGAGCTCTCTGGCTGAGAATTCTGAATGCCCTCCCTAAACTGCAAATGCTAGGATTCCATGGGATATTGAAAGTAGAGGAATAGCACTGTGTGGAAATGGCCAGTGACAACTGGAGATAAGTGTGCTTTGTACCACAAGTCATTGACCCGTAGCACTCAAGTTTTTTCTTTTTTTAAAAATATTTTTATTAAAAGCACATTTAGCTAATATAAAACAGTATATAGGGAAACAACACAGCAACAAACCAAGACAATTCTATATCTACTAATCTAAACAATGAACTGCCTAAGCTAACACACTGGCCACTACCACTACAACAACTCAAATGGGGATAATAAGGTCACATGCTTGGCTTCTAACTCCTTGGAGAAGAGAAACTGATGAAAGCTTGTTATACTTCCTTGAAATTGTACAGCTATACATACCTAAAGAATCATCTTATATATCTAATATAATAATTAGCAGTCAGATTTTTGTCAAAGGAATTCAAAAGGTAGCAATTAAGGCTACTTCTGAAAAAAAAAAGGAAAGTAAAGAATTAGGTTAAAAATAACTATGCTGACAGCTACCTTCTTTTATGGGCCTTGGAACTATAACTGCATTTAACTACTTTAAAACCAGCTTTCCAAGCTTAGGTAAATAACCACAGATTAAATGAGCTCTCATGTGGGATCAAGCCCATGTCTAGTCCTGAGTTCTACACTTGAAATGTTCACAATCCAGTGACAGACATGCCTGGCTTATTCAAATCCTGACCTAGTTTTCTCAGCCATTAGAGACACAATGGTTACAATGAATATGTTAGAGTAACAGATCAAGGCTTTGCCGCACACACATCTGAACAATTTTCGTTCGTAGCTATACTAACAGAAAATTAAATAAAAGCATTCTTGGTGTGTTACCTATGAAATTACTTTCTAATATGTGAGAGCTCAGTAATTAAAAACCTAAGCAGCATAGTCATTTTTCCTTTAATAGTCATATCTCCTTTTTTAAAAATCATTTGAATTAAAGAGGATTTTTTTTAAAAAAATTAACAAGATATTGTTGAAATGTTAACAGCAACTTCATTCAGTGCATGCAGCAGGAAGGCTCATAAAAGATAAGTGAGCCAGGCATTTGCATTAATGCTTCTTAAGTAGCACAGTTTAATATTAGCATTAAAATGAACTCAATTTACTCTGAAAGCTTTTAACACCAAAATGGTTAGTAACTTTTAGACTGAATTAAGAGCAAAATAAACTTGGGTACATTCTAAATGAGATGTCCTTTAGACATTATCTCCAGCTATAGGTCTAAGGGAGGAGATCTGACACTGTGCTTAAAGTAAGGATGGGGAATTGTGGGTCCTTCCAGATGTTTTGGCCCATATCTTCCATCAGGCATGACCAGCATGGCAAATAATAAGGAACTGTGGGAACTGTGGTCCAAACTAAGACCAAAGTTTCCCTATCCCTGAAATATTTACTGAAGAAGGAGAGGATCATTCACATTGTATTTCTACCTGGAACTGGAAGCATTCTGGAATACAGGCTCACTCAAATAATCTATAGTAAATAAATAAACAAACAAATAAACAAATAAATAAACAAATACCAGTACAAGTGACTTGAAAAGGGGATATTTTATTTCAAATCTCCTAGGAAAAAAATATATGTTGTTTTGCTTCTTTTGGCCTAAATTCAACTGTTAGAGAATAAATTCATTGAATAAATGAAAACTTGAAAAGTTAAAAGTTATGTGTCTTTATAAGTTCATTGAGCCTACTGACTCAGTGTAGTGTAATAGTTTGATTGTTAGGCAAAGGCCATTTCTGCACGCGGCAAGGAAATCGCTCCCTGCTGCTACTTACCGGATCTTCTGTGGGTCTGGTCCAGTCCGGGTGAGGAGGAGCAGTGTGTGGTCATAGGTCCGCACTGCTCCAGAGTCCAAAATGGTGGCTTCTGGTTGGTCGTGGGTCTCGACCAACCACTGAAGCTCGCCAGCCTAAAGCCCGCCCTCCACAGATCGCAGGCTCGCATTGGTGCAAACCTGCAAATCTGCATCAGAGAGCAGGCACGCAATGGTGCACGCCAGCATTTTGAAAGACCTGAAAAATCAGGTCTTTCAAAAACATGATGGAGGACCACTTGGGGTTGTTCCAGAGCAGACTGAGGTGCGGATCTATGGTGAGTAGTCCGGACCCAGTCTGCTCCAAGGTGCATAAGTCCTCCGTGGAGGAAGCACTGCACCGTTTTATTTACCCCGTGTGGAAATGTCCTACGACTCTAGGAGACCAGGGTTTGAATCCTTCCTCAGCCATCCAAACCCACTATGGTGACTATCACAGGTCCCTATCACACCACACTGTTTATAGCAATATTATTCCACTTTTAACTGCCATGACATCATTCTATGGAGTTCTGGGGTTCATAGTTCAATGAAGCACTGGAGCTCTCTGGCTGAGAATTCTAAATGCCTCTTCCTAAATTACAGATCCAATGATTCCATGCAAAATTGCCATTGCACTTAAAGTGGAATAATAGCACTATAACAGTATAGTGTGATAGGGCCCTCAGACTCTTCAAGCCTCAGAGAAAGGCAATAGGAAACCTCCTCAGAATAAACGTGGCTATCAAAACCTCATGATGGAGTCACCATAAGCTTGTGTGAACTTGAAGACATACAATAATTCACCAAACAGTTGTATTTAGGCTACTGTGTTTTAAAAGCTGAAAATATATATGAGAGTGGGGTAGGAAATGAATCAGAGCAACATTCAGATGGAGAGAGCTTCCTCACTGATACGTCATACCCTCCAAAATTTTGCAGATGAAAACCAGGAGATGTGTGGCCATATCAAGTGGTCAAGGTGGCAAAAGTTAGTAATTAGGAAGAACAGACAAGCTAAGGGAGTCTGCAGAATTTTGATTTTGCCTGAGCCTACTGGGAATGATAGGATTCCATCCCTCTTCCCAGTACTGAGTCAGTTAAGTGGCAGGGGAGTGTTTGTTAGTGTTAAGCTGCCAGATCCCTGCCTAAAGGGTTAAGTGTCTTGTTCCTCTGCTGCACTCATAGTCGTGGTAACTGGTGATAAGAAACATCTGGTATGTCTCACAGTTCCTGTGCGAATCTAACAGATTGTCTAGAAAACAAACCTGCTGCCTGGACTTTCCCACAGTTGGCTTACTCTCACTTAGTTTTACTCCCTGTTCTATTTCCTTGTTGTCACAGTCTGCACAGTCTGCATCTCTGTCATGCTGTAAGAGACGCAGAAAAGGGATTTCACCTAGCTTTTGCCTTTTTTATGTACTTAAGCTTCAATAAAGCTTAGTTTAGTTTATTTTTGGCCTCAACTCTGTTTTTTTAATCCTGTGTTGGTTTTTTCGTCTGCCTGTTTTGAAGCACTGGCATTCTGTGGGTCATGCTGGTGTTCGGCATGCCCCTGGAGTCCCCCAACAGGTTATGGGCCCAGCACACTTCTGCTGCACCACCCTGCTGTGCCAGAGTGGTTCTGAGGCCAAGTTTATCAGATGGTGCCTGTCTGCTGCTGTGTTCCGTCTGCCGGTGATCCCCGAGGCTTCTGGTGAGTGCGTGAGTGCCTGGTGTTGGGGGCTGAGCAATTATGGAGGCTAAGTCAATGAACAGCTTACCTTTGACCAAGCTGAATGGCTGCAATTATCTCACTTGGGCTGTCAGGATGGAGACGTATCTCCAGGGTGAAAGCATCTGGGGAGACGTTTCTGTTCTGCCAGCCCTCCCTACCAACACGGCTGAAGCTGCAAGGATGAGGGAGAAAGCCATGTCGTGTATTTTTCTAGCTGTGGAAGACAACCAGCTGGTTTACATCAGAGATTTGCCTACTCCCCACGCTTGCTGGGAAGCCCTGCATGCCGTGTATGTCCGTACGACCCCAGGGAGCAAGCTCTCACTCATGAAGAGGCTTTTTGAAACAACGCTGAGGCCAGGCGTGTCGATTGAGGAGCATTTGCAGACCATGGCCAATATTTTTGTTGCTCTGAATGAGAGGGGGAAAGTTTTGCCAGAAATTGACAAGGCTTATTGCATCCTGTGTTCCCTCGACCCAAGTTGGGATGTCATAGTTGCCACCATGGAGGCTGTTCCACAGCAGACCCTGACCGTGTCCTATGTCTCCTCTCACTTGCTGGAGGAGGAGGAACGTTGTGCCCAAAGAAGTCCCCTGCAGCCTCCCCTACAGCCTGCTGCTATCAAGCCAGGATCCGGGAGGAAATCTACCCAGGCTAGTGAGTCCAAGCCGGAGGGGCTAGTGAGAACTAATGCTGCCAGGAGATGCTATGGATGCGGGTCCACTTCTCACCTTAGAAAGGACTGTCTGCTGAAACTTCCGGGTTTTATGGCGGACCGCGCGGTTGTGTAGAAGTTTGCTAGCTGAAACACAACCGCCCAGCGTGGACTAGCCAAAGGGAAAACGGGAAGATCGGAGCCAGCCAGAACCTCCCCAGTAAAGGGGGTCTGGAGGGGCTCGAAGGGGGCTCGATAGAACTCGTCGGACAGAAAGGCACAGCAATTACCGCTGTGCCGAAGGTACAGAGACGAGAGCAGAGCCGAAGAGAAACCACAGCCACGCCAGGCAGCCGCTCTAAGAGGGGCAAAGGGATGCCGAAACCTTTTTTTTAAGAAGCAAGAAGAATGATAGCGGCGAAATATTGAATATTAATACTTTCTTTTACGGGGGATTGTAAAGACCTCAATGGGAATGGACTGAGCCTGTCGTGAAGAGGTTGAGTAAGTAAATCGTACTGAAGGACTGAAGCTACCAAGTATGAACTATAAATAAATAGAGAGAGATTAAAGATTTGTAGATTTATTAAATTCATTAATTCATCAAGCTACGGAGCAAGATCATTAAATCATGAAGTGGACTATTATAACTTGGGAAAGAACTGTTTATATGGAATAAGACTGAATGAACTGTGGAATATAACTGGAACTGTAAGGAGTGACAAGGGGAAGAGGGAGACTCAGAGAGCATAAAATATTTCATAATCATTTATTGGGAACTTGGGATAATAAGAAGGAGAGACTGAGTAAAAGAAGCATTTAAAAGGACTATTTAAACAAAAAAAAATTGAATGAACTGTCTTTAAAGAAATAAACTGGAATGATAATTTGTAAGGACAAATTGGAGAATAGATTTTGCAGGAACGGCTGGAATTTTTTTTTTTTACATGGACTGCTACTTCAAGGACATGAAGAAATGGAGATCTGATATAGTTGGCGACAAATCTAGAAGGGATAAGTCTGTGAAGATTGTATTGCTGCTGTTCTGCTGTTGCATTAATTAATTTGTGATATAAAAATGTGTAATAACTATTTAAGATAAGAGAGGGGATTGAATAGAGAGATATTGAAAGGAGCTAAAGTGTAAGCACATGTAAAGTATATACAGGAAGGTTGCTAAAACAAGGAATTATTACCAGCTGGAGAGGTTTGGGAAAGTAGAAGGGAGGAGAAACCATACGAAGATCAAGGAGATAAGATCTGTAAACTGACCTTGGCAGACGTTGATTAAGTGCATAAGTATAAGAGGAATAAAGGGTGGGGAAGGAGCTCCATCTCCTGGGGTAATAGAATATTACAAGACGTGTATATAATTAATTTCTGGAAATTACGTTTAATAAGTCGATGTAAGCTAACAAATTTATTTAAAATATGTATATATATAGAGAGAGAGAGGGAGAGGGAGGGAGAGAGAGAGAGAGAACTTGATGGTGATATACTGAAGAATCTTTTTGAAAAAGTTGTACATAATAAGAATAAGATTGTATAGAAAGTGGTTAAATATTGTTGAATAACAAGACTGCTGATATAATAAGTTAATACTCTATTGACTGATATTAAGAAAAAATAGAAAAGTGACAAATAGATATATATAAGAGTTTATAAGAAAATATCTATTAGAAACTGTAAAGAAGTTTATAGGAAATTTATAAGAAAAGAGAAACATATAAGTGCATAATAACATAGAACAGTGGCTTATTTTATAATATACTTTACAGTATTGCACTTGCTGTGCTGCTTTTGAATATAAATCATGACAACAAGGAAGAAAGCAGTTACTTATACACAATCTCAAATTGCCCTTGAGAGGAGACCTTCACTGGAACAGCCCCAGTACTCAACTGAGGTAGGAACAAAAATATTGGAGCAGTTAAGAAACTTCAAGCAAGAAATTAGACAAGAACTAAAAGAGACAAGAAGTGAGATTAAAACTGATATAAAAAAGGAGATGGAGGTTTTTAACAGGAAAATGGAGAAAATAAATAGAGAGGTTAAAACAATGCAGACGGAAATGAAAGAGATGGACATAAGAATAAAGCAAAGAGACGAAGACTGGAAAGACATGAAAGATAACCAAGAAAGACAGGACATTGCAATAGAGACCCATGAAATGAGATATCGAGATAGATGTCTGAAACTTCGAGGAATTGAAGAAAAGTCGGGTGAAGATTTATATGTGAGATTGATACCTGAATTAGCGGTATATATGAATTTGACGGAAGAAGAAATAGACAGGGAAATTGATCGGATCTTTTGTATAAACTCAAAAATAGCGAAAGAGAAGAATTGGCCAAGAGACATTACCATTTGCTTTACAAGAATAAGGATGAAAGAGAAAATATTACAGAGAAATTATGAAGAAAGACTGATGGTGGAAGGAAAAGAAGGGAAAGTTTTTAAAGACGTCCCTTATCAAATATTAAGGAGAAGACAAGATTACAAAAATCTTACAATTATTTTACAGAGATATAACATTAGATACAAATGGGAGAGACCTGAAGGAGTTTCTTTTACCTTGAATTCCAGGAGATACAGATGTATGACGCCTTCACAAGCAAGTGAAACTATCGAAAAAGTAAAGGAAATATTTGAAAGTAAAAAGGGAGGTCCCAGAAAAAGAAAAGGAGAAAAAGAAAACGGGAAAGATAAGGATGAAGGTAGGTCAGAACAAGAAAGAGGTGATGGCGAAATTGAAGGAGAGGAAGAGGAACAGGAGGAAGATGTAGAAGAAGAACAGTGAAGCTTAGAAACAGTAAAGAAATCTATAGAAGAAGAAGAAGACTAAGAGATGAATGTAAAATGTATATCCTGGAATATAAAAGGGTTGAATTCTAATTACAAGTGCAGGCAAGTCTTTCATTATCTGGAAAAAGCAAAAGCAGATGTAATTTGTCTCCAAGAAACGAAGATCAGGGATCGAGATATAAAGTATTTGAAAAACCCCAAATTAGGGAAATGTTACTTTTTGGCTTTTGAGAAGAAAAAGAGAGGGGTGGTGATATATGTTAACCCAAAGTATCCATCAGAGGAAGTATTCAGAGACAACGAGGGACATTACTTAGGAGTGGAAGTTCAATTTCTAAATACAACATTGCTGCTACTTGGAATATACTTCCCATTAGATAATAAGAGTAAATTTTATGAGAAGATTGGTGAAGAATTGCAAAAATACATAAAAGAGAAGAATCAGGAACAAATCTTCATAATGGGAGATATGAATGGTGTTCTGGCTCCAGAACAAGATAGAACGATAAAGAAAAAGCAAAAAAAGGAAACAAGGGAAACTTCCAAAATCTTTCTTTAGAATAATGGAAGACTTCTCACTAATAGACATATGGCGATACAAAAAAGGAAATGAAAAAGGATTTACATTCTATACGGACAGGCATCAAAAAATGTCCAGAATATATCTATGCTTAATCTCTAAATCATTACATAAAATGGTGAAAGAGATCAAGATTATACCTAGAATATTCTCGGATCACAACCCTATTCAAGTTAAAATAAGTATCAAGAAACAAAGCAATTATTTTACATGGAGGATAAATGACTTATTGTTAAGGAATGAAGAATACATCCAAAAAGCAAAACAAGAATTAAGAAATTATTTTAAAGAAAATGAAAAGGAGGGAATCGCAGCAAAGACTGTTTGGGATGCTGGGAAAGCTGTAATGAGGGGGCTGCTGATAAAGTGGAATACAGAATGGAAGAAGAAGAGGACAGAGAAGATCACAAAATTGGAAACAGAGCTTAAACAGAAAGAAGAAGAATTAAGAAGAGACCCAGTAAATAAAAAGCTGAGGAGGAAGATAAAAAGACTACAAGAAGAGATCCGTGGGGAGAATACGGTTGAAATGGAAAAGAAATTAAGAACAATACGTTTAAAACACTTTGAGAGTGCAGATAAACTGGGAAGATGGTTAGCGTATAGATTGAGGAAAAGATGAGAGAGAAATTTAATACTTAGAGGGAAGAAAGAAGACATGGTATTTACAGACCAAAAGAAAATCACGGAAATCTTTTGACAATATTATAAGACCCTATATAGCAAGGATAATAACAAGGATATGAAAGGGAAAATAAATATTTACAGGAACAAGATATCCCAAAGTTGACGGAAGATAAAGAAAAGAAATTGAATGCAAACATAACAATGATGGAAATTACAGAGACGATAAAAAGAATAAAGATAGGCAAATCACCCGGACTGGATGGATTTTCGGTGCTATATTATAAAGAGTTACAAGAAGAACTCTCCCTGCCGATGCAGAAAATGTTTAATGAGATTATAATAAATGGCAAACCAGAATCGTGGAGAGAAGCAAATATAACTCTGATATTAAAAGAAGACAAAGATCCAGAGGAACCAAAAAATTACAGACCCATATCATTACTGAATATTGATTATAAAATATTTACGAATATAATAGCGGAAAGACTGAAGAAGATCGCACAAGTAATAATTCATGCAGATCAAAGCGGTTTCCTCCCGGGAAGACACATCAGAGATAATGTGTGCACAGTAGTAAATATTTTGGAATACTATGAGAGACATAATGAGAAGGAAGGAGTGCTGGTCTTTGTTGATGCCGAAAAAGTGTTTGACAATTTGAATCAAGAATTTATGATAGAATTACTGGACAGAATGGGATGCGGACAGAAATTCATAAATTGGATAAAACAGATATACAAAGATAGCAAGGCACAACTAATTATTAATGGGGAAAAGACAGCACCAATTGAAATAAAAAAAGGAACAAGTCAAGGATGTCCCTTATCACCTATTCTATTTATAATAGTGGTGGAAGTACTTTTGAGAAAGATAAGGGCGCAAGATACAATAAAAGGGACGAAAATAAAAGGACAGGAATATAAGATGAAAGCCTACGCAGATGATTTAGTGCTGTTTCTTGAAGAGCCAAAAACAAGTATAAAGAAAATGATAGAAATAAGTAAAGAATTTGGGGAAGTTAAAGGTTTCAAAATAAACAATGAAAAGACGAAGATGTTGACTAAGAATATGACAAAAGAGGAAATAGAGGACCTGATTCGAAGGACAGGATTTAAAGAAGAAAAGAAGATTAGATACTTGGGAATAACTATAACTAAACAGAATAATGGACTATTTGAAAATAATTATGGTACAAAATGGAAAGAAGCCAAAAGGAATTTACAGATATGGACAAAACAGAAATTATCTCTACTAGGATGAATGGCAGCAATAAAAATGATGATACTACCAAAGATAAATTATTTGTTCCAAAACTTACCAATAATTACCAATAATAAATGCTTTCAAGAGTGGAAAAAAGACCTTACGGACTTTATCTGGAGTGGAAAAATGCCTAGGATAAAATGGAAAACATTGATAGACAGGAAAGAGAAAGGAGGCTGCGGTGTACCAGATATGAGAATGTATTATTATGCGAATGGGATGACGTGGATAAAAGATTGGATTACTTTGAGCGAAGAAAGGATGTTGAATCTGGAAGGCTCAGATCTCTGGTTTGGCTGGCATGCATATCTGTGGTATAACAAGGCAAAGGTGGACAAACATTTTACAAATCACTACATGAGAAGATCTTTGTTAGAGATTTGGAAAGTTTGGAAAAGAAAATTATATTTCAGAATACCATTATGGGTTTCACCTCATGAAGCTCTATATGGTAAATGGAAACAACCTTCAGATAGATGGATAACATACAGAGATCTAATGGCGAATATTGGAAAAGAAGGACAACATATAAAGACCAGAGAAGAACTAATAAATGAAGGATGGAACTGTCAGTGGTTCTTGTACATCCAGCTTAAAGCAAGACAAAAAATGGATCAAAAATTAGAAGGACTGGAAAATACCACCCAACTAAATGAGTTTGAAAAAATAATATTTGAGAGGAAAGACCATCTGATATCACAATTATATAAATTTATGTTAGAGAGAGAGCTGGAAACTGAAACTATTAAAGATACAATGATAACTTGGGCGTGGAATATCGGTCATGAAATTAAGTTGGAACATTGGAAGAAAAGTTGGGAGGATACTCAGAAGTTTACTCTGGCACAGAACTTAAAGGAAAATCATATCAAAATGTTGTATAGATGGTATCTAGATCCGGAGAAATTGAGTAAGATCTATAAGACTAAAGAAAAGAAATGTTGGAAGTGTGATAGTGAATGTGGTACCTTTTATCACATGTGGTGGCAGTGTGAAAAAGCAAAAAAATACTGGAAGAAGATTCAGAAAACAATTATGGAGATTTTGCAAATAACGATTAACACCATTAACACCAGAGATCTTTTTATTGAATATGTTACATCAAGTGAATAAAGAATACTGCAAATATAAAAACAAGATATTGTATATGATCACAGCAGCCAGAATAATATATGCTAAATATTGGAAAAGAAATATAATACCGGAAATGGAAGAATGGCTAACGAAACTACTAGAGTATGTCTCTCTAGAAAGTCTATCACGAGCAATGAAAGGAGGAAGAAGGGGAGAAAAAGATAACGAAATGATGGAAGTTAAGAGATATATAGAGAACAATTGGGTAAGAATTTGCCAAGAAGGATAAATTGTGCAAGATATGATAGAGAGGAAGCAGAAAATGACATAAATACGAAGAAATATAACATCAGAGGCCAGTCAACAGTAACTTTAGATATAGAGGTAAGAGATATAAGAAAGAATAACCAAGTAAAAGAAAGTAGGAAGTGAAAGATGACAAATGAATTATAGATAAAATGAAAGATTGTATAACTTAAGCGTCGCAGTATGGATAGTTTTTTAAGATATTTGTAAAGAAGGTTAATATAGAGATAATGAAATATAAGACTTCCTTTTTTTCTTTTTATACAATCAAAAAAAATGGAATATGTCAAGAGCGAATATGTAGGTAAAATGTGTGAATTTTAATAAAAATAAATAAAAAAAAAGAAAGGACTGTCTGCTGGACAAGCAAGGAGGCAGAGGTGCTCGAGGCAGAGGCTTCAAAGGCGGTCGTGGGAGTTGTCCATGCATTGCCGTTGCAACAGACTGTGTGGCCTCTGAGAGTTGCCAGGACACTGATGCAGCTTTTTGGCTGCTGGACAGTGGTTTCTCTCACCATCTTGTGAATTGTAGAGGTCTGTTCAAGTCTTTGAACCAAGCCAGTGTTGCTACTGTTGCCCTGGCTGATGGGACTAAAGAAAAAGTCAAGGGAGCTGGGTCTGCATATGTACCTGCTTTGGATATGTATCTTGATAATGTGTTATATGTGCCTTCACTTGATTTCTGCCTGCTCTCTGTTTCAGAGTTAACTCAAAGTGGTTTTGAGGTTTTGTTCACAAAGCATGAGGGCAAGGTTATGAAAGGTGGGGCTGTTTGTGCTGTGGCAGAGTTGAGTGAAAAACTGTACAAACTCAATCCAAGATTCAGTGCTTGTGATGTGTTTGATAACAAGTCACAACATGATGAGTGCATACATTTGTTGCATAGAAAGATGGGACATGCTAGCTTTCCTGTGTTGAAAAAGTTAGCAGACAGCTGCAAGGGATGTTCTCTGAAATGCTGTGCTACTTTTCTTGACTGTGCCGTTTGCAAACAGTCAAAATCCATGCAGCTTCCTGCTCCCAGATCCAGTTCTCGAGTCCCAGATGCTCCTTTTCAACTTGCTCATTGTGATGTGGTTGGGCCCATATCTCAGCCCAGTATTGGGGGAGCAAGGTTTTTTCTGTTGCTGGTGGATGACTACAGCAGGTACACGTTCTGCTATTTGCTGAAACAAAAGTCTGAAGTGTGTCAAATAATTAAGAACTTGTGTGTGTATGTTGAGAGACAATTTGAGTGCCAGGTCAAAGCGTTCCAAATGGATCAAGGTGGAGAGTTCCTGGCTGAGAGTCTGCAACAGTCATTCAAGAGCAAGGGCATTTTCCACAGGACAACTGCCTCCTATTCCAGTTTCCAAAATGGAATAGTGGAGAGGACTGCTGGTGTGTTGCAGGTCCTCATGCATTCTTTGATTACTGATGCAGATTTGCCTCTGAAATTCTGGGGAGAGGCAGTTCTGACTGCCAGTTACATACATAACAGGATTTGGAGTTCTGTCTTTCAGACCACCCCATATGAACCCTTGTTTGGCAAGAAGCCTTGTATTTCTCACATGAAGGTCTTTGGCGGTTTTGCCTGGGTTCATATTCCAAAGAATCAAAGGAGAAAGGGAGACCAAAAGCTCAATGTCTGAGATTCTTAGGCTAGGAACTCCACTATAAAGGCTATAGGTTCTATGCAGGGGGTGGCTTCTGTGTGGTGTCTAGGAATGCAACTTTTGAGGAACACGCAAACTGGCCATGTGTTCCTGCTGGTTCTGAAGTCCTCCTTCCTGTCTCTCGTGAGCCTAGCATTCAGCCAATGCAGCCTGCCTCCTCAGTTCCTGGTCCCTTGAGGGTTAAGTCTGAGCCTGAGCCAGAGCCAGCACAGGAGGAGGGGGCTGCAGGGGGTGAAGCAGCTCCGAGCACAGAAGTGCGAGAAAGGTCTCTGAAACAGTCTCGCAGCCCAGATGATGATGCCAGTCAGGGAGGTCAGCCAACACAGATTCCCAGGAGGTCAGAGAGAAAAACAAAGGGGAAACCTCCATGGCGTTGCACTCCCACCTCACTCACCGTGCATGCTTATTCAGTAACCTGTGAGCCAAATAGTTTTGATGAGGTAGAGCAAATGTCTAAGAGTCAGGCAGCGCTTTGGTGGGATGCCATGCAGAAGGAGATTAATTCCATAGCACAACACAACACGTTGTGTCAAATCCCAAAAAAATGTGACTCCTGTTGACTGCCGCTAGGTCTACAAGGTGAAGACCACTGCAGATGCGCAAGTTAAGCACCAGGCTCATCTGGTAGCATGGGGCTTTGCCCAAGATGAGCAGACCTATGATGAGGTCTTTGCTCCCACAGTAAAAATGCAGTCCATATGTTTGGTGTTGGCAATTGCTGCTCAGAGAAATGCCTTGGTCAGACACTTTGATATCACTACTGCCTATCTCAATGCTGATTTGCCAGAGGATATTTACATGTTCCAACTCCTGGGTTCAATGAGGGAGGAGAAAATATGGTATGGAAACTTCAAAAATCACTGTATGGTTTGAAACAGTCTGCTCACTGTTGGAATATGTGTTTAGACAAAGCTTTGCAGGAATGTGGCTTCAAACAGAGCAAAGCTGATCCCTGTGTGTATGTCAGAGGTACAGGGAAAAAACAAGAGATCCTCTTGGCGTATGTTGATGATCTGTGTTTGGTTTGTGACACACAAAAGCAGGTGCAGGATTTTGCCCATGAGCTAGGCAAGAAATTCCAGATCAAAAACCTGGGGCCAGTTCAAAATTACCCTGGCATAGCAATACAGAAAACCAGGGGTGGCTTTCTACTGGATCAGAAACAGAAAATTGTGAAACTGTTGGAGAAATGTAACATGACTGATTGTAAAAGTGTAAAAATGCCAATGGTCCAAAGGTTCAACAAAAACAGTGGAGATGCCTTGTTTTCTGACAAAAAATTGTACCAATCTGTGATTGGATCTCTACTCTATCTAGCTGAGACCTGTCATCCCGATATCGCTCTGAGTGTAAACATTTTAGGAAGGTCCAGCTCTCAGCCTACTCAGTACCACTGGCAAGGTGTGAAAAGGGTGTTGAGATACTTAAAAGGTACCATGGATCATTGTTTGTGTATCACTCCTGTTCAAAAGCAAGAAATTTCTGCTATTCTGGTAGTGACTTTGCAGAGGACGTGTCAGATCGGAAAAGCACATCTGGCTGTGTTGTGAAGTACAGTGGTGCTCTGATTTACTGGAAAGTTAAAAAACAGAGTACCCTGGCCACTTCTACTGCTGAAGCAGAATTTGCAAGCTTGTCTTCCTTGTGTAATGAATTGGTCTGGTTCACACAGCTTGTAAAAGATTTAAACGTGCCAGTTGAGATACCAGTTGACGTTTTCTGTGACTCTTAAGCTTGTATTCAAATGGCTGTAAGTGAAAGAGTTAAATCTAGAACGAAACATGTGGACATTAAGTATAAAAATGTAAAGCAATCTGTTCAAAACAAGGTTATCCAGCTAACATATTCTACTTCTGGTGAAAACCTCACGGATGCATTTACAAAAGCTCTGTCTCCTGTGAAACACACACAAATGTTTGAGCGTATGGGAATGATAGGCCCTACAGTTCCAACACACAAGGCAACTCCAGAACAGGAGGAGGAGTGTTAGTGTTAAGTTGCCAGATCCCTGCCTAAAGGGTTAAGTGTCTTGTTCCTCTGGTGCGCTCATAGTCGTGGTAACTGGTGATAAAAAACATCTGGTATGTCTCATAGTTCCTGTGCGAATCTAACGGGTTGTTTGGAAAACAAACCTGCTGCCTGGACTTTCCCACAGTTGGCTTACTCTCACTTAGTTTTACTCCCTGTTCTATTTCCTTGTTGTCACAGTCTGCACAGTCTGCATCTCTGTCATGCTGTAAGAGACGCAGAAAAGGGATTTCACCTAGCTTTTGCCTTTTTTATGTACTTAAGCTTCAATAAAGCTTAGTTTAGTTTATTTTTGGCCTCAACTCTGTTTTTTTTAATCCTGTGCTGGTTTTTTCATCTGCCTGTTCTGAGGCACTGGCATTCTGTGGGTCATGCTGGCGTTCAGCATGCCCCCTGGAGTCCCCCAACAGTGGCAAGCAGGCACTGGGGAGTGGGGGGAGATGTCCCCACTGAGGCAGAAATGACAAGAACAAGGGAGAAAGGAGCTCCTTTCAACCTTTCCCACCCTTCCGATTCTTTCTGCCTTGGTGGAGAGGTCTCCTGCTGCTCCCCTGTGCCCTCTGGCCACCCCACTCACCACCCCCTTTGCCCACTCACCATCCCCTGCACCCACTTGCCATCCTCTCCATGTGCACTCACCATTCATCCATGCCTGCTCTCCAACCCCCATGTCTGCTCACCAGCCCCACACACCAGCTTGCCATCTCCTATGCCTGCTTGCCACCTCCATGCACCCCCTTTCCATTCCTCCACACCTGTTTGTCAACCCCACACACCCACTCACCACCCCCTGCACCTGCACACCATCCCCCGTGCCCATTCGCTACCCCCCTACACTCCTCTGTGCTCGCCCACCACCCTGTGCCTTCTTGCCATCCCCCACGCCCAGTCGCCATCCCCATACCTGCTCACCATTCCCTGTGCCTGCTCTCCACCCCCTCTGCACCCCTCTCCACCCACTTGCCACCCCGCTTGCCATTTTCTGTGGAGAAGATGCTGTTTACTGCTCCAGAAATTGTGACTTTATCACAGAGTAATTACTGAGCTACAGTAGCTTCCATGTAACAAACAATATTTTCTGCACAGAAGGTAACATTTCTTCTACTATTGGAGGTTTCATGCAAGAATTTCCTGGGAAGAAAGTTGTCTATCTACAGATTTGAGACCATTGGTCCATTTAATTTGGTGTCTCTCCCCTGCCTGGAGTGTCTTTTCAGAATTTCAGGCAGGTTCCATCCCAATCACATCTGCAGAGGCCTCCCCACCCAGGAAGAAACAAAAGGAACATGGGACAGTGTACTAAATTTTTTCCCTAAATAATACAATATGAAAATAGGGTGTGTCTTATACACTGATGTGTGTGATACACCAACGTATAATACGGTATTCAGATTAATATGTTGAAGGGCTTTCTCTGCTTAGACAGGAAATGACTCTCCATTTGTCTGTTATCGTACTTGATAAAACAAAATGGAACTTCTTTCCAGCACTTTAAGGACTGACCTTCAATAATAACCATTCAAGTTGCACCATTCCTAGGTATCTTTGGTTTGTGGCTTGTGGCTATCCAAAGCACTGAGGACTAAGAGCGTGAAGCAAGCCATACAGAGAGAGACTAAGTTGTTTTCTTCCTTGCGTGTCTATTTTTGTGATGCATCTTCAAAGTCATTACTGAAATGCAGCCTGTCTTCATTCACTTAGATATCCTTCATGTGAAGTGCACTCCAGAGGACACAATTAATGATTACAGTAACTGCACCAGTGTGCTCAAAAACACCAGAAGTGTAAGAAATGAAGGTCGCTTCTACAAGGAGCTGCTGTAGCCACCAGCAACAGAATACTGCATAGAGTTCAATCACACCACCCTCAACACACACAGCCAGAGAGAAAGCATATCATACTTGACCTCTATATCAGGCACATTTCCCAAGTGAATGACACACAATAGAAGGGGTGCTAAATAGGTGGTACTAAACACTGTAAACCAGGTATTCAGAGGTACTGAAGCCTGCAATTTTCTCTGACCTCAATTAGAGACAGAAATGCTTAGCAGCTGTAGAAAAATCAGACACAGCTATCCTCTATTTTTATCTGAAGATGTAAGATGCAGCGTAGCCAGAGAGGGAAACTGCTTTCACAGTAAAGAACTGGCAAAAAGGAGGCAAAGAACTGAAGGAAATAGAACCTCCATTTGCAATGCTGTAATAGGAAAGAGGGACACAATGTAGAGAAAATAGATGGACAACAAGCTGGGTGGGGAGACAAAGAGCATGTGTAACATTTTCTTCCATTTCATTGTCTCCTGAATATATGAAGAATTTATCTTCGCTATAGCTTCACATAATAGTGGAGAGCTTTGCAAGGTATCATTAGCTCTTCTGTAAAAATAGGAGTGGAAAAATGTACGATCTGTGGGCCACACGCACCTCTGTTCCGAGCATAATCATTACCCCTCATGTGGTGCTAGTAGCAATTGCCATTGCCACTGCCATTATGACTTTCCTCTGGAAACCACATTGCTGCCATAGCAAGGACTGCATCTACCAGGGCCATTGCTGTTGCCAATATTATGCCTGTTATTGCTGATCGTGGCAGAGAATTAGTGTGGTGTACTGCTTTGAGTGTTGATGATGACCCTGGAGACCAGGATTTCATTCCCTGCTTGACAATAGAAACCCACTGGGTGATGTTGGGTGTGTCCACACACTCTCAGCTCCAGAAGACCCTGTGATAGGTTCACCATAGAGTCACCACAACTTAGAGGAACACAGCAACACCACCACAACTTGTTCAGAAACAACTTGAAAAGACACAAAAACAACAACAACAACTGATGTCGCTTTGTTTTGGCCTTCTTGCCACACATCCACCATTTTCACAAGTGCTGATTCCTGCTTCCCACAAGGTCTTCCCTGTGACGTCTTGATATGATGACCTTAAGATAGTGTTTCTTAAAACTGTCTTATTTGGAACAGTGGCAGGCGTGGTGATGATGATGATGATGATGATGATGATGATGATGATGATGTTAGGATCATAGTGGTATCCACTGATTAACACTACAGTCCTCCCTCTGCACTGTGAGTTTGATCTTTGAAATCTGATTATTTGAGAGGCATGCACATGTGTTCCTTCACCCTCTCAGGTGGGCAATAAGGTGATGGGAGGGAGAGCATGAGGGGGTAAGATGTGCATATTCTCTCACCTGATCATTTAGGTGAGAAGGGTAAGATATTCATGTTTTTTTCACTTTAACCAGGGTCCTGCATACCAAATCTTTGCAAAAGTGGAGAGCCAACTATATTCTAACTTTCTGGAAACTCATTCCAGACTGACAACCAATAGCTTGTGGAGTGAAGTTAGTCCACAGTAAAGCATTTCAAGTTGCGCTGACCCATGGGACACTCTGGCAGGCAGTGTCAAAGGGCCAACCATCTTCTGAGTGCTGACAATCAAGGCCTCTTCTTTCCCCCAGTGACCCTGAAACAACCAGCCTTAGGTTGTTGTGAGTTTTCTGGATTTTGAGGCCATGTTCTGTTAGTATTTCCTCCTGACATTTCACCTGCATCTGTGATCAGCATCTTCAGAGGATATCCTCTGAAGATGCCAGCCACAGATGCAGGCAAAACGTCAGGAGAAAATACTAATAGAACATGGCCTCAAAACCCGAAAAACCCACAACAACCTACGGATTATGACTGTGAATGCCTTTGACTTTACATTGAACATCTCTACAGGGAGAAACTGTTCCAAGACACCCGGAGATTGGAAAAACTCCGGATCAGGAAAGCACACCCACTCTGTTCTTTAACCTTTCTGCTATGCTGCAGAGACACAAGGACATATCCTCTGAAGATGCCGGCCACAGATGCAGGTGAAATGTCAGGAGAAAATACTAACAGAACATGGCCTCAAAACCTGGAAAACTCACAACAACCTATGGATTCCAGCTGTGAAAACCTTAGACTCTACAACCAGCCTTAGGCTTTCCTGTTGCTAATAATGGCATAGAAGCAACAATATCACTCAGAATATCTTCCCTTCCTCAGCAGCCATGAAGCAGTTCCCTCAACGTATCCCAGCAATTTTCAGTGACACCATGGGGATGGGATGAAGTTGAAACCTCCTCAAGCCTATGTGTGTGTGTGTCTATTAGAAGGTAGGTAGAATGGTGCAGTGTGCTTCTGCCTCAGGAGTGGTTTGGTTACATATGAATAAGAAATCTGTTTTTTATAAAAACTTCCCAAAATTCTGAAGTTTCTTTAGGAATAGTACACAAGGAACTTGTCATTTTTTAAAAAAAATGTTACAGATTTATCTATCTAGGCAAAGAACTAGATGCTTAGCTCTTAAATTCCTTAGTGTTCATCCAGTATGAGGGGACTTGTATCCTTTCACAGTCAATCATCTCTGTGCTGCTGAATCAGTGCTGCCATTTTTTTTCCTTTTCCAAAAGGCACATCATGCTTTTGATCTACATGGCAGGCTGGTTGAATATGTCTGTGCTGGGAATATGCTATTGAAATTGGCCATTGCTGATAGACTGTTTGTTTGTTTAGTTTAGTTTATGCTTTAATAAGGATGTGCCCAAACTTGCAATTTTCTTCTAAAACTGGAAGGAAAGATCTTTCAAACTATCTATATATCCAGTAGTGGGGGAGTGAAATGTATGACTTTGCCCATTTCTAGCTGGGATGAGAAGATTCCCTCATTTAGTTCTTTCATTAGTATTCTGCCTCTCTCTGCCTTCTATTATGCTCTTTTCACATCAGAAATAAGAACGGAATTTGTAATTCAGAATTCCAAAAATTCAGATGAAGAGAATGAAACATGTATTCCTATGATATTTGCAAAATGGGAAGCTGAGCTGTTGAAATTAGCTGATAACTTGACAATGTTATTTTTGTTATTTTAAAGAAACGTTATTATTAGTTTTTAGCTCTACAGTCATTGCTGTTCCTTTGCTGGTTTTATCTATGTGCAGTACCTTAGCCACCATAGGTACTTCATAACAAATATATGCCAGTTCTTCCGAGAACGCTTTTTAAAAAGTTACCTAAATATATATACCTGCCTCTGTGTGTGTGTGTGTGTGTGTGTGTGTGTGAGAGAGAGAGTGAGTGTAGGGTTACCTACAAAGGCCTTTCTTTTTTGCTTTTAACAGTAGCTTGATTATTTGTCTCTGCTATGCTAGACTAACATTTGCCTACTTTGAATTGAGAAGGGCTGAAGCAACAGAGTTCTTAATGAGTAATCATAATTGCCCTCTGAGTTTCCTTGATCAAGGAGCAGGGAATGAAATACACAAAAGCAAATGCATAATAATTTCAGCAGTGGCACAAAGAGTGAACATTGTGTTGGCTTGTTGAGGGAAGCAGGCCTGTGTTGTAAAGTGGTGCCTGCAGGTTTACCATATGCCAATTTCCTTATTCTAGCCAAGTCTGGAATACTGGTAAATACAAGAAAATACAATACAAGTAAATGAAAGAAAATACAACACAGATGTAAATCTTGGCTTGTTTCATTTTCATGCATGAGAATAAGAAAGCATTAAATGAGGTATTGTGAGACAGGGAGGTTTTTTTCCTGTTATTAACAAGAGTTCATATTTTTGCAAGAATAATTTTTGCTTAAATTCTTCTAAATTATAGTACCTGGTGCTTTGTTGCATCAACATTTTCAAAATTAGGAGCATCAGGTTGGGTCCTTCTGTAGTGGCTCTGTGTATGCTTTGCTTCACAAAAAGACTAGTTTTGTGCAGAGACATTTTTGTGCAAATTCTGGAAACCTTGATGAGAATAACATGTGTTCATTCTTTCATTTTTTTTCTTATATTGACAAGAAATCTCATGGAGGTTAACAGTCAAGACAAAATGTATCCCTGAGAAAAACTAATTTAGTGAGCATTCTTCAGATTCTTTTCATGGAATTGACCTACAAATGACACTAACATTTCAGGTTTTCTACCATAAATGACAATAATAGCTTTTATTATCACATAGAGAGGGATAATCGTATAGATTGTTACCATTCATCCATCACACCTCATTCTTCCCTCAAGATTACATATAAATGGAAAGAGGCAAAATATGTCATTTTCACATTGTCTCATATAAATTTTAAAAACCTCTCAAATTATTTCCTTCTCAAATGTGAAAAATATATAGCTTGATAAATTCTCTAAAATTATCTGAAATTAAATTCTTCCCCATTTGGACTGGTAAAACTATATGGATATAGCTGGTCCAAACATGCAGAGAATTATGGTTTATCTTGTTGGCATATAGGTTACCACTAAGATAAGAAGTGTATCAGAAGAAAAAAGTGGAAACCCTAAATCAATACTAACATGGTTGAATACCAGTCAAACCCAGATTTTTCAAAGTACTCAAAGGCCTGGGTGTATGAACCTGTCAGTTGGAGTTTCCTCTCTCTTTTTAAAAAATTATTTTCCCCATCTTAATATGTGAATTTGTGAATTTTGATACATTAATGTTTTACAAACGAAACAGAAATAAAATTCTTATCTATCCCTGCATGTACGTCTTGTATAGGTTTGCTATATCCATTCTGGATTTTTCTTTCAAAATGATTCTGTGGAATACTTCCATCAAAAATTAGTTCCTATGTCACTGCTATAACATGTGCAGACCACTTAAACTATTGCCATGAACAATTACCAGCCACTGTTGCATTGCTGCATAATGCAATATTGTCCATTTTTACCCATAATTTAAGTCTCACTGAATTCAGTGGGACTTAATTTGGAGTAGACATGCATAGGACTGAGTTGATAAAATTAGTTTGGGTTCTGCTTTTGGTTTTTATGTTTTGGTAGCGATCAAAGCAAGATGGCACCGGCACGATAGGTGGTGTTTTAACTGACTCTGTTACCATTTATTTACTTTTTAACTTTTAGTCTTTTATCTTGAATTTTAATTCCTCCACTGTGTCTTGCCTGGAATGTAATGTTTTTTTAGTTGACCGCTACCATATCGCAGTGCAGCATTGCTTATCTTTATTTGCTTTGTTTTGGGAAACTTCTGTACTCCCATTATCTCCTCCTCTGGGCCTATTATTAGATGCTTTGCTCTACTAGCACTTTTTCTAGTTTGAAATGAAAGCCAAGAACTACTATTTTTTGGGAATTTAACACTTTATGGGCTTTGAGCTCGCTCAGGCTTTTGTTTATTTTTGTAATAAGCCACGACAGTTTTAAATGGGAAAGAAAAAATGTTCCAGAACAAGCCCAGAGACAGTCAAGCACAGCAAGGCTTCTAAACAACTTAAGATAGATGAATTGCATGCCTGTGAGAGAAATGTGAGTATCTCAAATTCTACAAATCCCATTACCAATAGTTTTTCGGCTTTGGGTAATGAGGATGAGTTTTTATCTGCCTCTTTCAAAAATCTTGGCAATGACTTATCAGTCTATCAGGAGGGAGTGTCCGCAGAGCCAAAAGAGGCAGGCGAGCCTGTCCTTGAGGAATTGCTCATTACCGAGAATGAACAACCCACAGAACATCATTTATATTCTCCAGATTTTGTGACCAAACAATGTCTCTTAACAGCCCATACTGTTATCTCAATCTATGAACGTTTGGAAAAAATTGATAACCAAATGAAGCTTCTCAAACTTTCCTTTGACAATTTTATACAAAAATATACATCTTTAAAAGATGGCTTGGGTCAGCCTAGCAGCTTGGGGCCCAACAAGGAAGACAAGTTGAAGTGTGAAAAGAACAGGAATAACGACCCAAGGAGCAGCTTGCCAGCAGCCTGTATAGAGTTGGAAACAGGGAAAGGTAACAGGATGTTACAAACAAATCAAGTCATGCTGCAAATCACCTGCAACAGAACAAACAATGGCAGATGGAGGTCTTTTATCGCTATTAGACTTTCTCTGAGCCAACTTCTACATATACATCCTTATAGTATTGACATGCTCGCTGTGGACTGGCTTCCTAGTATTTCTCCCCATAAGAGAATTATGCTAACATTCAAACAATCCACAATTCCTCTTATGTTGATGAAAATGAAGGGTTTTTTGTCCAACTATCAAATAACACCAGTCCGGGTCTATAGAGACTTGGCTATTATTTCTTTAATTAACCCTAAGTGCAGCAGTAGGTTGCCTATTGAGGAAAGGAACAACGGCTTGTTACCATCCAAAGAAACTTCAAGCCAGATCATGCCACAACCAGGACCATCTAAAATTTCCAGTATGGAAACAGAGAAGCAACCAGTGGGCCAAAGTGAATCAACTATTAATGAAGATCATATAGACATTACTTCCAGACTGGACGACCTCAAAAACATGCTGTTTACCATCAAAGATTTGGCCAATCCTCTGGTGAATTTGGTAATGACTAATGAAGTCCCTCATGTTGGAAAAGATTTGGCCTGGGATTGCATTGAAGATTTATTAGCAATGGATCAGGACAACCTGACAACTATAATTTGAACACAACCTTTGGAACCAAAGAAGGTTAAAAACACAGTTACCTTGAAAGAGTTGCCTTCCTACCAAAAAGCCCTGGTGCAAACAGAACCTGTGGATACTTGTGAGGACATTGATTTAACTACAGCAGCCTGACAATTAAACTTGCTATCTTGGAATATTATGGGCTGGACAAATAAGTTTCATGATGCAGCTTTTGCAACCTATTTACAAAAGTTTAAAATTCTATGTTTGCAAGAGACTTGGGCTCATGGCCCTAATTTACTAGCACTCCTTGGATTCCACTCATTTTCTGTCCCGGACATTAAAACAAGTGCTAGGGGCCGTGGTAGTGGCGGACTCACAATATTTGTATCAGTTGACTTGCAAGTGGATATTCAACCATTGGTCACTCTCTATCCACAATGTATACAGGCTCTCCTTTTCAAGAGTAGTCATTTTGGTTCTCTTATTTGTATAAATGTGTACATTCCACCCAGTTTATCTAAATGTTCAGGTCCTAATAGCATCTGGAATCATCTATCTGAAACCCTCAGCCTTCTAGAACATCAGTATCCCTACACAAGAACCCTGCTGTGCGGAGACTTCAATGTGAGAACCGGGGAGGGGCCGAAACATTTGGAAGGTGCTAACTCTGGTCAGGTTCCGCAAGATACATTGGTTACTAGTGTCACCCAAGATATTAAAACAAACAAGTCAGGTCTGAGGTTTTTAGAGATCCTTTCCCTGAACTACCTGCAATGCCTGAATTGATCTCAGCATGACATAACATTGGGTGCTTATACTTATGTCACCAATAGAGGAGCTAGTACAGTAGAATATATTGCAGTTTCTGCTAACCTGCTCACTATTATTCATAGTTTGGAAATTATCAGTAGGGCTGAAAGTGACCACTTTCCTTTGTCATTGTTACTTAATCTTGAAATGTCTCCCCCCACATATCACCCTCAAAATTTAAATGGAATCCAGTTGGAAGAGCAGAGAATACAATGGTCAATTAATCGGAGCACTTCTTTAGGTCAACTATTTGAGAGCAACACTTTCAAAGCCCTCCGTGAAGACATCTTAGTTGCTAAGTCAGACATCTTACACATCTATCAAACTATCATTGAAAATTTGAGACCCAAGTTGGTTTGCAACAAGTACTTTAATCCTAATAGGGTAACAACCAATAAATGATTTGACTTAGAATGTAGAGGTGCCCGGAAAGCATTAATGGATTTCTCTTGACAGGTACTTAAAAATAAGAATACTAGTACCCTTAACACTTTAGCGGTCATGAGGTCATCCTATAAGGCACTCCTAAAACAAGAAAAAGATACTTATTACAGAACACAATGGAGTCATTTGGCCCTAACCGTGAGGACCAAGAACGAGAAGCAGTTTCGGGACATTGTTTCTATTGGTATGCACGTGATTAGACCAGTTATTATCGGACAAATTTCATCACAAGAATGGCATACTCATTTCAGCGGGCTTTATGGAGGTATACCCATAGAGAACCACCCTTCACTCATTTCAAAGACTGTTAGCTTGCCTTTTTGTCCACCTGTGTCTGTGTTAGAGGTAAAGAAGCTGATTGCAGCTCTCACCTTAAGTAAGGCACCAGGGGAAAATATGATGCCCCCTGAAATCTTTAAATGTTTCCCCGAGTGGTGGGCCCTATATTAGCAAAAGTGTTTACCCAGATTAACAATACAGGCACAATTCCAACAGGCTGGAAACAGTGTATAGTTGTCCCCATCTATAAGAAGGGAGATAAGCAGGATCCCAATAATAACCGGCCTATTAGCCTCTTGTATATCGACTCCAAGTTATATAGCAAATATCTGTTAAATAGACTAGAAGATTGGGAAACTACCAATCTTGTCATTCACCCTGAACAGGCGGGCTTTAGGAAAGGTCAAGGTACTATCGACCACTGTCTCACCCTCTACTTTCTAGCACAGCAAAGCGTTTTGGGCCCCACCAAACATTTATTTGTCGCCTTTGTCGATTTAGCAGCCGCTTTTGACTCTATTGATAGAAACCTGTTGTGGCATAAATTGGCTAACACTGATTTAGATTCTCGCCTGTTGTTCCTAATTAAGGAACTTTATTCTAACATAACTGCCACAATAAGAGTAGGTATCTCTGGTTCATTAACAGCTCCTATTCACATAAATAAAGGAGTTTAACAAGGCTGCCTGTTGGCACCTCTACTCTTTAATCTATACCTCAACGACATAATTCCAGCCCTGTCAGGCTCAGAATTTTTTCCACTCTCTGTTGGTTCAAAAAAGATTTCTATCTTTTTATATGCCGATGACATGGTTCTAATATCACTCACCCGTGTAGGTTTAAAAAGGTTGCTTTCGAAGCTTAGTGTTTTCTGTTCTAAAGAAAAGCTGAATATCAACTACTCTAAAACAAAGGTGATGGTGTTTGGGAAAAGACACTTTCCTTTTCAATGGTCAATTAATGGCCACCAGATTGAACAATGCCGAGAATTCAAATACCTTGGCGTTCATTTCACAGAAAATCTCTCATGGAAGCCCCATATAGAAGCCACCAAAGCAGTAGCACTGAGATCTATTGGGGCAATTCTCAGATTCTATACTACTGCTGGGGGTCATCTGGTTGTTCCAGCACTAAAAATATTCCAAAGCAAAGTTATCGCTCAGATTCTTTATGGTGCCGCAGTATGGGGATGGGACGACTCTCACATATCTAAACTGGAATCTCTCCAGAACACTTTTCTTAAGAAACTGCTAAGACTCCCCCCAGGCACCCCGGCAGCTTTGGTTCAGGCAGCGGTCGGGTTCCCATCCATCAGAGCCCACATTCATTTGGCTCTATTTAATTATTGGAGAATAGTTAAAGATTCCCCAGTTAGAGCTTTTCCCAAGTTATGTTTCAAACAGCTACCTAACTGTAAAGTGTGGAATTCAAGATATCATAAGTTGCTTGAATGGTATCCTAGCTCACTGGACAACTTTTTCATCTTGAATTCCAAAGAGAAGCTCCAGGATTATATATTCCACCATACCGCTCAATCAGACAGACAGGCTATCAATAATTCTCCTTTTTCTAAATGGTACAAATTTTATAAACTTGACCATCAAAGGGCCAGTTATTTGACAAAGCTCACCTTTCCAAAGCTTAGGCAAGCTTTTACAGCCCTTTGCTTTCAAAGTATGCCTACTGCTGTGATTGATGGCAGATTTTCGCATACCCCTTTGGCTCTCCATTTATGCATTTGTGGGGCCCCCGAAATAGAGGATCTGCCTCACTATTTGTTCTCTTGTCCACTATATTCTGATCCAAGAGCCAAATTTTTGGGATCTATCCTGCCTCATTTAGAATCTAATACTGTTTTAGAAAAGATTTTTTATCTCCTTGCTGATATTAACTCCACGGTAACTCGTAAGGCCTCTCTTTTTACTCTGGCAGCTATGAAGATTCGGGCCAGATATGTTGCCGATATTGCGGTTGATTGTTATGGAGATGAGCTCACTTAATCATAGTTTTATTGTCTACGTTTTAACTAAACCAAATTTTAAATTTCTCTCACACGTCTATTATGTAGCTTAATATAAGATGTATTTTTGCTATGCTGTTTCTATATGTATTTTATATTATTTTATACTAACATTTTGTATTGTATTGTACTGCATTTTAATACTTTGTATACAAATAGCCTTTGGTCTATGCATTAAATAAATAAATAATGAATGAATGAATGAATGTTTTGGTAGCAAGGAACAAGATTTTCCTTGATGGGTTAAGTTGAAGTCTTGGATCTCTTCCAGTGGTTCTTAAGCCTTCTGAGAATTTAATGAAAGCTATGAATCCCATTTCCAGAAAATTATATGTAAACATATATACAAAAATTTTGTAAATAGTTTCTTTTATAGCTTTGGAAATTGATTCCTTTATGTTAATAAGTTGGGAATAAAAAAAAATTAGGAATGATCAGTTAAAAAGAGTGAATACTCACCTTGAAATTCATCATGACAGGAAAATGTCACAGTTAACCAGGAAAAAATCCAAGAAAAAGAAAAACATGTCTGAGGTCCTGCATGCTTATGTATTATGTTGCTATGTCTCTGTAGCTTTGTCTCTTGATACTACGCTCCCAACTCATCCTGTGAACAGTATAGCCCTTTCCTGACATGGCCATTATCTTGTTGTTGGAGACATGAGGGGATCAGGAGGGATGCACCCATCTATTTTTCTCAGGAAGTCCTTGCAGATGCATCCTTGCAGCATATCCAGCTAGGGAAAATAGCTGCAGAAAATAGCTTCATGCATCTCTTCTATTTCCCCCAGCACTGCAACAAAATGGAAATGTATGTATGCATATAGTCAAAGGCATCCATGATTTAAATGTTCACACAGGAAATAGGTTGAACGGCTATTACTAAGGACCAATTGATTCAAAGTGATTCAAATGATTTTTGCTTCTTTTGGGGTGAATCCAAAATCTGTCTGAATTAGTCCAATGAATCTGAGGTATATTTATAAAAAATATTAATATTAATATTTAGGCAAAATTGAGTTGTTTTCATCCTGGTAACAAGGCTATAACAAACAAAAATGATCCCAACTTCATATTTACACTGATGGAATCCATGCTGAATCTATAGGCAGATACACAATGACGATGTCATTCTCCAGGAGCTTCAGAGAACCCTGGGATGTCCCAGAGAATACCTTCCTTGTTGTCCATCCACCTATAGACACCAAGTTGGACCTTCTCCTCTGCCCCCTCTTTCAACTGGCCATTAAATGGTCATGGAAGGGGAGCAGCCTGAAACAAGTGGATTTTGAGAGTGTTGTAGTTGTTGCATGATAACAATAATGAACCTTTCCTTCTGTAACAACCAAGAAAAAAACAAAGAGAAAAAGACATATACTAGCAAGATGCCAACCAATCATTGTTATGAGGAAAGCCATCTTCAGTGTTTTTTTTTTTTTTGAGTCCCTCCCTGTTAAAAATCCAAAACACTCACAAGAAACAAACAAGTATGTCCTTCACTCACAACCCCACTGATTATAATTGACTTGCACCAATTAATCAAATAAAGCTTTAGTTGAGTAAAGTTTGCAATCTTAATAGTTTTATGCATGTAGCACAATCTCCTGGCATACCTCTTCAGGTCCCTTTAGATAAAGCCGTGTTGATTCTATTTGGGTTGCACACCATGTACCACAACACTGCCAGAGACAATTGACAAGAACATTTCATTACTCTCTTGTTCTCAAGGGGACAGCTAAGACATCTATCATCTTAATTTCAAAACACAAAACATATAATAACGCAATGGCAGTAGAAACAGGAAGGAGTGTCTTTTACATCAAAGGTATGTTAGAAAGTACTTCAGAATCAGCCAATATTCTGTTTGATAGCAGACTCTTTCTTCAGTTTTGAGAAAGCAGGGAGAAGAAATAAATAGCAACTTCACCTGTCTTGAAGTTGCTTTGATGCCCTTGAAGCCTCCAAGTTAATGGAAAGGTTCCAATATCAGCATATTTTCTTTGAGTTCACAAAATGCAAAGACTCCAAGAACATGACACTTGTTTTAGGGAAATGGGATGGGAACGTGATTTTATTTTTGGGTGTGATGAGCTGTATGCTACTCTGTGCCACAGAGAGATCCTGAAAGTCATTGACCCTCATCTACCTCAAATGCACTATTTTTTATTTTTTATTCTTTTGGTAGAAACAAAATAAGCACTGGACAATCATGCCCATAACTTTGACCACATTGACTTCATGTATGGATACTTTCTTACTAAATGGAATAGGATAAGAATCTTTATGTGTACTTTCCATTGTGGATGTAGTAAATATCTTTATGTAAGGTGCTGTTTCTACAGGACTTTTTAACAGTTGCTTCTGAAATAGGATTCTGTATTTATTGGTAGATTTTAGTTCTCAGAAATACCAAGTAAAAATAACAAACAGGGTAACCCAAGACATTTTACTTGCATAAAGATATTTTACTTGCATAAAGATATTATTAATTTTATTTGGGAAGGAAAGAAACTGAGAGTTAAATTAAAAATATTACAGGATGATCAGGAAAGAGGTGGACTGGGATTGCCTAATTTAAAATTATATTTTCATGCTGTTTGTTTAAGTTGGATTAAAGAATGGAAAACATTAGAAAACAAGCAGCTATTGGATTTGGAAGAAGTTGGTATATGGTCGGGTTGGCACTTCTATCTATGGTATAATAAAAACAAAGCAAATAGAAAATTCTACAATCATTTTGTAAGAAAAGCATTAATACATGCATGGTATAAATATAGATTAAGATGCTGCCCTAAAGCACCATTATGGGTATCTCCTCAAGAGGCATATTATAAAAAAGAGAATATTCTTTTAGATAAATGGATTAGATATAAAGATTTGGTAGACTTTCATAAGGACAACATTAAAATAAGGACACAAGAACAACTTAAAGAATTAGGGATAAATTGTCATCGGTGATTATGTAGACAGATTAGGGAAAAATTGAACCTGGACTTAAAATTGAATGGTTTATTAGAAGAAGAAGGACCGCTCAATGTAGTATTATTTTCAGAAAATACTAAAATTATTTCTAAATTATATATGATATTATTATTATGGGAAACAGGATTAATTAGTTAAGGACTCTGTGATCAAATGGTCTCAAAATATTGGCCATCCAATAAGTTTAGAGCAATGGACAAAAACTTGGACTAAAAGGATAAAATACACAGCTTGCCAAGATATTAAAGAAAACTTATACAAAATGCAATGTAAGTGGTACCTAGCCCCGGATAAGTTATGTAAAATGTATAAGAAATATAATAATAAATGTTGGAAATGCAATTCTGAGGTAGGTACATTCTTTCACTTATGGTGGTCTTGTAAAAAAGTAAATAAGTTCTGGAAGACAATTCATATACAATTTGAAAAAATGTTGGGTCTACATTTTGCAATGTCACCTGAGTTATACTTATTGTCTATCATGGACGATGTTTTGGAAAGAAAAATAGATAAAATACTATTTTATTTTGCAGCAGCAGTGAGAATAATCCTAGCTCAAAAGTGGAGGCAAAATACTCTTCCAACTATAGATGATTGGATTCTGAAAATATTAGATATAATTTATATAGATTGACTTACACTTCTTTTGAGAGGGGAGAAATTTATAGTAAATTTATGAAGGATTGGGATATAATATCTGCATATTTTAAGAACACTTGGGGAAATCTAAAAGAGGTTAGTTTAGAATTTTGAGAACATTATACTTTAGGGAGAAGGTATTAGTACTATGAATAGATGAAAACATGAAATTAATATTTCCTATAATTTATAGATTGAATAAATTACATTAGATAATATATTTTATCATATAAATTATAGATATACTGGGAATGGGAGGAAGCTAAGAATGTATGTAAGTGGTGAGATACTAGATATTTTAGGTGGTATAAGTTTGTGTGTGTGTGTGTGTGTGTGTGTGTGTGTGTGTGTAGGTATATATTTTCTGTACTTTAACCTTACACATTGGAATCTATATTCTTGTCCTTCTGCTTTCTCTCTTTCTTTTTTCTATATTCCTAATCTTTTTTTTCTTTTTTTCTTTTAACGTTTATTTGCTTTTTATGCTTTTTGTTTCTATTTTTCTTCTCTCTCTTCTCTAGTTGTATGAAATTATTTTATAACGTTAAGATGAATACTGGAGGATTTGTATGTAAATTTTAAATTTTCAGTCTCTCTCTCTCTCTCTCTCTCTCTCTCTCTCTCTCTCTCTCTCTATATATATATATATATGGCCATTTCCGCACGGGCTGAGGGAATCGCCCAGTGACGCTACTCACTGGACTTTCGGGCTCCCCGGTCTGGTCCACGCTGCTCTGGAGCAGTGCATGGCCGCCGCTCCGCACTGCTCCGGAGACGAAAATGGCGGCTTCCAGTTTGTCGAGGCTCTCAACCAACCGCTGAAGCTTGCCAACCTAAAGCCCACCCCCGGCAGATCGCAGGCTCGCACCAATGCGAGCCTGCAAATCTGCATAAGGGAGCAGGCTCGCAGTGGCGCACTCCATGCTTTTGAAAGACCTGTTTTTAGCAGTTTTTCAAAAGCACTTTGGACGAGCACTTGGGGTCATTCTGGAGTAGTCTGGGGTGCGGATCTACAATAAGTAGGTCCAACCCAGTCCACTCCCAGGTGCAGACGTCCTCCCCGGAGGACGCTCTGCACTGTTTTAAAAACCCCGTGTGGAAATGCCCTATAAAGTCTACATTAACTATACCTGTATTATGCAACAAATAACCATAACATCCAAACTTTAGATCATGCCCTTCTAAATCCGACAGTATCATGTTCTCCAATTATATCCATTCTTTCAATCAAACCAGACAACACACAGCAAAGTACAGTTTCAAGTCTGCCGATCCCAATATCTCTCTTTCTTTGGCATCTTGTAGGATTTTATATTTTACTCAACTGCTTCCCTTAGGTATAGCTGTATGCCATTGCTTAAATAAAAATATCATTAGTCAAACAAACAAAAATAAGATTCTCAGAAGATCATTCCTTTTTTTTACAAAAATTCTTCCCAATAATTAGAATTTAAGTATTACCCATCTTTGCAAATCTTTCTTCATCTCATTCCAAGTTTTCATAGTTATTTTTTTCAGCAACATACAATTCATATTTGTCATTGTGATACCCAAACATTTTACTTTTTCTCAATCTTAAATCCCAACTTTCCTGTCAATTGCAGCTGTTCTTCTTTTCTCATATTTTTGTCATCATTTCTTGTTTGTTTATTTTATATCTTGCCATATGTCCAAACTTAGTCTCTGCAACAAGATCTCTACACAGTCAATAAGATCATTCTAAAAAATCACTAAATCATCTGTAAATGTTTTTAATTTACAGACCTCCTTTCTTACCATTGTACTTTTTATTTTATCATCTTGCCTTATAGCTATATCCAGTGTTTCTAGAGCTAAAATGAACAATAGTGAAAGTGGACATTCTTGCCATGTTTCCTTCTGAATTTCACGTAAGTTAATTAGATCCCTGTAGATCAAGATCCATGCTGTCTGTATATTGTAAATTGCTGGAACCCAAGTGGTAAAATTACCTCCAAAGCTCATTTTCTTCACTTCTGAATTTCTGGGGTGCAGATAGGCCACACTAGGATTTTCAAGAGCTTGTTGGTTATCTTAATTTTGCATGCAGGGTTATTGGCACCTGGCAGGAGTTTCTTTTGCCATCTTTGTGACGCTATAGTGGAGTACAAAAAAAAAAAATCATAAGATTAGGATTATTAATGGAATAAGGGGGGATTTGAGAGTGTGACAAGACTTCCTTGCTTCTTTCATTTTTTTTTTTTTTTTAGTGATGAACTGAAGATCTGGGATACCTGATGGGAAAACCCATCAATGGTTTAACCCACAATCACCCCACCGGGGAACAGGAGAAGGACAGGACCACGAAAACATCATGAAGAACCATTGTCACACTCCTGGCCTTCTCCCATCCTGATGGTTGAATGGGAGGGTGCTGTGGAAAGGGTCCCAGAATGCTGGATTCGCACTTAAGGTTGGATCAGATTTGTGAACACAAAGAAGTGCGGGAACTATATATTCCTTTCCTGACAATCTGGAGAGGGAACAACAAAAAAGTAAAACAAATTCAACTTTTCTGTCCAAAGAATGTAGCTATGAACACACAACCAACAACAATTATGTCGTATTGATACTCTACCTATATTATATAACTCTGTTTGGTAAACAATGGTTTAGCCAAAGCATGTATGAACTTGTGATCATTCAAGATGAATGCAGCTTACCAGTCAGCTGTAGAAGTCTAGCAGGAGTTCTGTAAGCCTCCATCCCTTTGTGCCTGAGCCAAACGTAGTAGTTTTTTTTGGGGGGGGGGTCTTCCCCTTACTCCCCCCCCCTTTACTCAAATACAAATAGAAGTCTGGAAGGATAGATCTTGAAAGAATGACTGCTTTGGGGTCCCACAGGTGCTACAGATGTTCGGCACGGGGATGGAACAGATTTGTCGTCCTTGGGTTTTTTCTTTTCCCCTCTTCCATGACCTTTGCATGCCAGTTTGCTATGAATTTTCTTTTCTTTTTACAAGGGAAAAAAAGCCTCACATGTTTACATAATTTACATACTGCATGTTAGTGGACATTATACCCAGAGTGACTAAACTGTCTTTGTGTGCATTTTTGCAATGTTCTCTGTGTTTATGTACAGTCTTCAAATGTAGGAATGTTGCCCAATGCCTCCTTTTCTCTTCAATGGGGATGCAGCACAAATCTAGTAATGTTTGGATTTCAAACCACATTTTTTTTCTACTTTCATATTCACCCCAGGAGGTTTAGAATTATGTAAATCCATAAAATAACTATAAGAATAACCAAAACAACAAAAACAAGAGGGGCACTGAGTGGAGTGAATTTCTTATGCATCACTAGATGAAAGATTTTCTTCTTTATGATGCTTCATTAAGCAACATGGTGATGAACCAGGCCACAGCAACAGGTCTAAGAAAGATGCCTTTGTGCTACAATAAAAATAAGTCAGTTCAGTGCATCCCAGAAAGTTAACACACAAGAGCTGTTAAAGGAAAGTTCTTCATTGTTTCCTCCACTGCTCTAACATAGACAGAGCAAGCAACTTGACCAGGAGATGTCAAGAGTTCAAACTATCACTAAACAGTGTTCCTCAAAACCTCTCATCTGACTGCAGGACATTATTTTAATATGCTCCATTACAGAAAAAGGAATGAAAGCAATGAATTTTAAAGAAACTCCTTGTAGAGATATAGTCCAGTGTAACACATAGTAGCATGCTGAGGGTGGTAGAGATAAAGGAAGCATTTTAATTTTCCATTTCTTGGTTAATAATATATCATTTTTTCCCCTTTTCTCATCCTGAAAGTGACTATAAATATTCCTAAAATGCATTGATTTTTATCTAGCAAAGTCTAACTAACAAGCTGTATGTATGAGTGTGTGAATGCGAGACAGAAAGATGGAAGGAGAAAGGGGGAAAAAATCCCCAAATGGAGGGCCCATTTACTCATAGAAACCTTTTTTCCTAAAAAAAAAAAAATGTTCTGACTGGACTCTTGGGAGTTGCTATTCAGTTCTGCTAGTAGCCTAAGAAATGTTAATGTAATTGCCAGAGCAACATTATGCAATTTAGATATACAACTCATGACCAGCATTTGATTTACCAAACCTCTTTTTTCTAGTAAATGTGAAATATATTTCTAATTGGCATTTTAAAATCTCTGTTTGTGCTATTCTTTAATCCTCTAGGAGAAAGAAATGGCATTTTCCTTCAGCTTAACAGAGCTCATTTCTTAAATAATACATTCCCAAAGGTATGCAACAGGATAAAATGATATTCTTTCATATGCATTTCCATGTGAGAAGCATCAGCAATTTAACATTAGTATGACAGAGAAGAAATTTCTTCTTTCCATGGACCTACCTGGTTGATTTTTTTTTTTTTAAGAGCAGTATAATGGATTTCTAGCTGTACACAGGAGCAGGTCTTCAGGTCTGAATCAAGATCAGGGCTGGGTAACATAGCCCCCAAGTCACATGCAGACCAGAAAGGTATTTCTATTAATTTTTCTGTCCCATTGCTTTCATTGCTGTCAGTACTGAAGCTGCTGACAAAATTGCACCATTAAAAATCAATGGTAGTATTTTCAGGTAACAAAAGAAATCTCCCCGCAAAATGCTTCTCTTTTGTCTTTCTCTCCCACAACAAAAAAGAGATGCTCTGCCCTCCAAACTAGCAAGCAGCCATGGTATGCTAGGGTTCTCTAGCACTCTTCTATACATCACAGAGTTGCCACAATATGTGGCAGCCATAACTACAGCAGCAGAAAACTTGATGGCACACACCAGATTTCAGCAGCAAGAACAAATATAATGACAGTGCAACTTCTGATGAGTTTTTCGGATGGTCTGATACAGACCTCCAAACTTGGAAAGTTGCCAGATTTAAGTGTTTGCTTGGTGGAATTTGTCACTTGGTTGAACTAGCCCTTCTGAATCATCTTGAGGTCATAAATAAGTCTGCCATGAATGGGTTTGCTTTTTGCTGCTGTCATTTCTATGTTATTGACATTTACTGCAGAAACAAACAAAAATGAGCAAAAGATAGTGGAAGTGAACAACAACAGCAACAGGTGGGACAGGCAATGAAACACCACATGAAAAATCTCTGAAATCAATTTGGAAGCCATTTAGATCTGGTGCCAAGGTCTACTAAGTCAAATTCATGTCTCAACATTCATTGACATCCCAGGTAAAACTTTTATTGACAAAGGATTATTCTTACTTCTCACTTGTTCTTCTCACCATGACTATAGGATAAAGAAACTGCATGGAAATATGTGAACATAATTGCAGACACATCTACAACACACCTGTAAGTTTTTGCAAAAAAACACTCATTTTTGCGTATATTTTTTTGGCGAAAAAGTCCCAATGTGTGAAAAATCATTAAAACTGCAAAGAAAATTTCATAATCATACTCACAGGTAAATGAACTTTTTGAATTATTCCTTTTTTGCATGTGAGAATGAAATAAGGA
Source organism: Cyclura pinguis (assembly GCA_030412105.1). NCBI lineage: Eukaryota > Metazoa > Chordata > Lepidosauria > Squamata > Iguanidae > Cyclura > Cyclura pinguis. Next base: position 112,801,422 of record CM059602.1, read on the forward strand.
AAGATTTACATCCCTGCTCTGTCTCCTGCTCTCCTGGTGGAGAGATCTTTAACCAAAAGAATTTCAGCCAAATTGTCTTAGCAGCATTCCTTAAGATATCAAGATGGCTCTGAGACGGCCTTTTCCTTTGATCGCTTTCTTTATTATTACTTGTTGATTACTATTTATTTATTACTTTTATTTTACTACCATTTTATTCCTGAAACTGTATGTTGCAGCTTAGCAAATCCACCCATCATTGTTCTTTCACCTGAGTTTGCCAAGCATACAGGCAGCATCTCTTCCTGCTTTGGCAAGAACCTTACCAGGAGTGATCTCTCTCCACCCTCTGTCTCTGTGATAGCAACAGAGACACCACCTGACTTCCCCCAGTGGTTTCTGTTATATCCCAAGCTCACTCAACAATGAAAGACAGCACTTTTTTCTACAACAGTTTAGGGCTCAAGCTGAATATTTATCTTTGTATACACAGCAATAGACAGATGGGTGAACAGACAGACAGCATTTGCGTACTGATTCTCAACTGACCAGAACCCCCAAGGCAATGTACAATCGAATACAAAAATCAAAACTTTGAATAGATGAATAAAAACTTTTCAGAACAACTAAATTCACCTATTAAAATTAATTTAAAACCGCAGAGAGTTCAAACAGCCATAGCAATCATTCCTGATTTTAAAGACCAAAAGCTCCACAAAATAAACACAGTCTTAGCCATGCACTGGAAAGACAGAAAGGATAGAGGTAGATCAACTTCTCTTGGGAAGGAGTTCCACAGTCTGGTTGTGTCTAGAGAGAAAGCCCTGTCATGGGTATCCACCAGCTTAGCCTCACAAGGTGGTGGAACATGTAACAAATTATCAGCTGAGGATTTCAAATTTTGGTCACGATTATATGGGAATTAGTTGTCTTTCATATATCTGCTACCAGGATAAATAATACACAGCTATGGTGGATGGGTGGAAGACCACAAATGAAGAGAGTTGGTGAGGAGAGTAGGTTTCACCTTGAGTAGACAACTTCACAGCCTTCTCTCTCTCTCTCTCTCTCTCATTTGCACTCTGTGGGGGCTAATTTCACACTCCAGGTGCCTCACCTCCATCCTCTAGCTCCTGCTGCTGCAATGGCATGACAATGGAAGTTTAGTATAGCCACTGCTACTTTAACACATGGTGCATTGATGGCATACCTATTGTTTTAAAGGAGAATTACAGTTCAGTGAAGCTTCTGGGAGACTGATTCTTCTTAAAAATAAGTCATACACTTTCTGTATACCTTCTTTTCAGACCAAACCTTGGTTGAGGGGAGAGTGCTACAATGTCACTGATTTTCCACAAAAAGAAGAGATGTAAAAATGAGTTCAGTTGAGTGGGTGACAAACACTAGTTTAACCCTCGTCTCTCGCTATGTTTACAAAAACAACAAGAATGAAACCTTCAGCTACTGTCTGCATCTAGTGAAGCACTGGCATCCTTTAACGGGACTAGTTTTGGACTAGGACTCTGGGAAATCAGAGTTTGACTCTCCACCCAGCCATGGACACTAACTGAATGAATTTGAGCAAGTCGCAAGCTCTCAGCCTAAGAAGGCGGCAGTGGTAAAACTCCTCTGAAAAAAAAAACTTGCCAGGTAAACTATATGATAGGGTCACCTTACATCAGAATCAACTTGAAGGCACATAACAACAGCAACAACAACTATCAGTTAAGTCTTCTCCTTGATGCAAATAACAGTAAGGGGGATATTTGATGGGACTATGATAGGAAGAAGGATAAAACTCTCCCTGCTGACTCCTGTGGTAGCAATGCTACTTCTACAGTGTCTATTTACATAAAAGTAAATAAATTTAATTATATTCACACAACTGAAGTTTTATGTCTAGTTCATCAACTGTTGTTCTTATGCACAGCTAGTATTGTACAGTATTTTCTTTTTTTATTTATATATGTATATGTAATGGCATAGATTCTAGATCAGCTACTTAGGTATAGTTAACTAAGGGCCTTTCCATACTATACTGTTACGGTGCTATCATTCCACTTTCAACCTGTGGAATTCTGGGGTTTGTAGTTTACTGAGGCCAGAAAGCTCTCTGGCTGAGAATTCTAAATGACCCTCCCTAAACTGTAAACCCTAGAATTCCATAAGATGTTGAAAATGGAATAATAGCACTATAACAGTGTAGTGCAGAAAGGTCCTAAGTAACATGTCCTGGTTTGATCTCCTGATGCCAATCCCACCTTACCAGACATCAAATGATGGAGGTTTGTTCTCCTGTGAATGGGGACACAGCAGAGTGACATTTCCACCTTCTGTCCCCCAGTGATACTCAGTGCGACAATAAAAAGCAGGATCCCTGTTACAATTCCTCCTTTCACTTGAGATCGCTGTCAGAAGGGTGTTAGAAGCCTCAGTCTGCTATGTCCAAATTGGCTGGAGAACAGACCTCCACTGCTCATAGTGATTATTGCCTGGTAAGCTAGGATTGGAGAACTTCCACAGTCTTTATGTATTCTCTTCACTATTGCCACATTCATGAATACGTAGGATCATGAGTACACATCCTTTATGGATGTGTGACTCTAGGTAACTCATTTGTAACTGCAATCATGAATTCCAGCCATTATCTGTAGATTGATAAAAGAAAATAGCCACTGACATGTTGACACAAAAGAATCTTTACAAATTGTATTTGGAATTTTTTTTTTATCTTGGCTTCTACATATTGTTTTGTTTACCTTCTGCAGATGTACTTTGTAACCACTGAAACCCCACTATACACCAAACCCCCCCCTTTTTTTTTTTTGGTTGGAAGTGAAGTTTTTATGGAAGTTAACTGCCCTTGGAAATTGCTTCCTATTCAATGCACATGTGTTGCAAGGTTCTGTGTAATGTGGATCAGTGTGTCCTCTGGCTTTGCATTTCAACTTGCTTTCCATTGAAGACACAAACTGAAAACTTTTCACTACCTCCAAATTATCTAGAGATTTCACCGTTGGAAACCGTTATCCTCTTCTTAACGGTCACACAGGGCAGCTTCAAACACATGACTAGATTTTTAAAAGTCCCTGTAAGAAAACATTATGCCAGCTTGAAAGAGATTTTGGACATGCTCACAGGAGAATATGAGCAGCAGTGGTGTCCTTGTGACTTTGTACCATGAGTTCACAATAGCAATGCAAGAAGTGTAGTATTAATCATCTAATACCTGTTTATCAGAAAAGATGTTGCTAGACACAGCTGCCATAATAATATTGACATGTCAGGAAGATTATTAGATGACAGCCAGCTTGAGGCAATAAAAATCAGAATTATTGCATGCTGAATATTGTAAGAATGTGTTTCTCCTGATATAAAGCTCCAATAATTTTTAATCATATCATGGCATTTGTGTCATTGTGCCTTAAGGTTACCTAGCTGCATTACATTCAATGAAAGCGTGGAACGTTTCACAGTTGTACTGAAGATTTACAACAATGGATTTTGCAGGCAGATGATTCTAGCATATTGGGTGTTTGGGGAGGGTGTGCTTTTATATTAAGACTCCCTGGGAAGATTGATAATTATATGGCAATATTATATGTAGAAAAAATAGTACTTCGGTTCTATATATTTGACTGGAGCTTGACTTAGACATATTTTTATCTCTATAATGTTTGCCCTATAATTTTAAATTGTAATCAAAATGCTTGGAGACGAGCAGTTTTTTTGTGCCTAACAGTTACTGTTACTGTTGTTGGGAAATGTGAGAGATTGTATTGGATCTCTCTAGCAGATTAATCAAATTGACAAGGCAGAAGCTTCACAACAACCCGTCCCATACCCACCCATCCACACAAACAAACACCCAGGAGCTAGCACAGAAAGAAGAAAGTTAGTCTCTTTTCTTTCTTTCTTTCTTTCTTTCTTTCTTTCTTTCTTTCTTTCTTTCTTTCTTTCTTTCTCTCTCTCTCTCTCTCAAAAAATATATGAAGTAGATTTACTTAAAAATTACTTCTACACAATCAAATATAAGGTCTGCTGGAGGAGTGAGCAGGGAGGGAAAATGGCTACAGATCAGAGCAATGCAGTAATTGAGGGGAATGGGGGGAAAACCTAACAAACAAAGCATTAACATAAATATATGTGATACCTAAATGTCTCAGTGGTGACATGCAAAGTAGTAGTTAGTGTGTACTTGCATTAAAAAGTTGCTAAATCTAATAATGGTTTTATAGTAATTTTTAAAAACTAATTTGTACAATGCCTTCTTTGTGGAATCTTTGTGACTTTCATTTTCATCTGAAAAGAAAACTAGGTCTTTCAAATAAAGATTTAAATAAAGCACTTAAATCGTGTCCTCCCCTCTGCAAACTAGCTAAATGACCATCATTATGATGTGAGGATGAGAAGCCCTTTTCTTGCAGGGATCTGAAGCATGTTTGCAGTTAGGACAGAGATTTATGTTGTCAACAGTTGTGTGGCGCAAGCTGATAGCTTTGATCTAAAGATGTTCCCAGGGGTCCATTCACAATTATAGGGCTGTTATTTCACTTAACTGTCATGTTCCATCCTATGGAACCCTGGAGTCTGTAGTTTGATGAAGCCTTGGAGTGATCTGGTTGAAAATTCAAAATGCCTCCTTCTAAACTACCAGTCCCAGGAACTATAGCAATTAAGGTGGAATAATGGAACTATGGTTGTGTAGTGTGAATGGGCTCCAGGAATCAGAGAAAAGAAACTCTGTCCTGTCTGCATGCTCTGTCTATTCTTGATCTGCTTCTTGGAGATGGAAGGGTGTGGCTGGGAGTCAAATGTCAAGAACTATTGTTTACATACTGGCTTATGACTACTGAAATGTTAGTCATTATAATGGTTAGGGAGAATATGTGGGGAAGACCTTTATGTTGCATAAATATGTGGGTTTCTTTACTATCTGGCATTTGCCTCTGGTGAAATGTCAAGGATATCATGCCCATGCTTACTCGTTTGTGTCCCTCTATTGCAACACGTTTGGTTTCTTAGAATTCAATGGATCTAACCCCCACTTGTATAGTTCTACCTCTTCACCTGCATGTCTGGGACAGTTGCAGTACTATACAGTTTATCTATAGAACAGTTGGCAGTTGCAAGAGCTCATTATGTATTGTGTGGGTTTCAGCCATTCCTAAATCCACCACTCTCTTACTTCACCACTGTCTTTCTACAAATTCACATTCCAGATGAGGTTAAGCAGGGTTCTGGTACTAGTCTGTGGCTGGACATGAGTATATTTCAGAATAGTAGCCATCCACATGGTCATCCTATGTTTGAAGATATGTTAATCAATGGAAAATATGATCAGGTGAAAAAAATGAACTTAGTGGAGTGTTGTGAGAAATACTCCAAATGTGGTTTCAAATAGCACAGTTTCCTAGACACCTATATGTGCTATACAACTTATTATTAATATGTTGATATCATATCACTTTAGCTAGCTGAAGCTTATGGCAGATTCATATTGTCATAGTGACATCAGTTGTTACTGTTTTCTTTTTTCTTTTTAACCTGTGATTTCCACTGGTTCTTTCTTTGAAAAAAGTTGTGTTATTTATGTTTGGAGCTGCTCTGGAACAACTGCACAATCACCACATAAGAGGGCATCCATTTGTAAAAACGATTTCAGATTTTTTAGAAAAAAAGATTATTTATTTAATTAATGTTATATCATAAATTGTTTTTATGTTTTACTTGTATTTTGTTTTAATCTGTTCTGTAAGTTGCCTTGGATCCCCTATTAGAAGAAAAAATTAGATAGATAGATAGATAGATAGATAGATAGATAGATAGATAGATGTTAGAGAGACAGACACAATAAGAATATTGTTCCTATTGACTAGGAGTTGCAGTCCAGCAAGTGAGTTTTCCAGGCTGTGAATTGCTGACTTGATCATGTCTCAAATGGTTATGTGAACTGACCTTTAGATTTCCTTATCCACATCAAATATAACTGTCAATCTTTTGTGCATGACATAATTACCCATTCGTTGCAAGAAAAATATGTGAGATATATCTCTGTTAAAAAAAGATCTGTTTTAAAAGTAAAGATATCAGTCTATTCCTTTGAGCCATATCCTATGCCTCTAATATAAATTGATTGCTCTTGTTAGCAGAACTAACAAGATGAAATATTTCATTTTTTAGAGAGGGATGCCACTTCAGTGACTTTCTCCTATTTTTCCTATAGAAACAAAATGGCCAGATCATTCTGCTTTATCATTACAAGTAAATGCATCATCACTCACTCAATGAAATAAAGTTGGTGGGGGGTTTTTTCCATCACGATTTAGTTTTATCATGCCTGCTGTTTTGGCACATTACCATATGGATTTGATCTTGACAATAGCTAGATCTTAAAAAATGTACACTTCTATTGTCTTCCTAAATTATTGATGATGAGTATTCTATATGATTATATCTTGCTGTCTTCTTTACAAAAACATTCTTATGAAAGACACCTATCAGAGAGAAGATACCAAAGGGGAAAAGAGACAGAAAAAGAAAGATGTTTCATGTCAACTAGATTGAGCACTCTGTGATCAGTTAAGGAACATGTAATGACTTGTCACCTGTCAACTCCTGAATGGGCTGGGAAAAGCTTAAATACAGTTTAGAAGACCCACTGCTGAGACAAATGTAATTGATTGCTTTTCCCTGGTCACACAAATAAGTCAAGAGATATATAACTAGAGGAAAATACATGCCAAGAATAAGGAGACTGTAAACAGCTCCCAAAAATTACTACAAGAAGGCCAACAGAAGCTGTATCATAATTTGATACTGTGAAATACTGTCAGGTGAGGAAAACATCCAGAAGACTACGGATAAGAATGGTTTAAAAGAAGAATTGAACTATAGTACTAGATGAAAAGCATCATTCTTCTCATAAGACCATTAATTTCTCACTTTAGGAGAAAAAAATGAGAAAAAGAGTGCCAATTTGAGCAGTTTTCTCTTTATGTGTGTCTCTTCCCATCTAGACAAGGTGGCAGAGGGCAAAGCTAGTCAGGCAAGGGTAGAGGACACTTGGCCACCACTTGAAAGAGCAATAGAGGTGCAGTGAATAGTCCATACCATTTTTTCAGTTCTATAAAATGTCATAGTGTTACTGCCCTGGCTAGTCCGAGCTTTGGGGATATTAAAAGATATCCTTTTGATATCATAATTTGGCTTCACTTCTCTATTCCTCTACACGTGCTTGCGAAGCCACCGGACAACTTCTATAAGGATAAGCACTCCCTCGCTGCCAAGTGGGTTGGCCCTGTCCCCATTGTGAAGAGGATCTCCCCAGCTGTATATAAGGTAAGGATCCCCAGGAAAAAGGGAGACTGGCTGAAGTTCTTCCACGTCTCTCAACTGAAAGAGTGGAAGGGTCAGCTAGTCGACCCGAAAGGCATTGCTGATACAGACTCGCTTGAGGAAGTTACTGGGAAGACTCCCATTAATATAATTGCCCCTCAAGTATAGCTAAATTACAAGGACATTCCAGAAATTAACTTATCTGAGACATTTGCTTCAATTTATGAGGCGTATGACAACGGTTAAATCGACATTGTCTGCACTGGATGGAGAGAGAGGGCCAACTCTCCGACCTCCCGCTTATGTACATAGTTCTTGGTTATATTTGGGTGATTGGGATGTGGTGTTAGTGTTGTTGTGAATTGTTTTTTTGAATGTCCCTCTTGGTTGCAAAAGCCTATCTGAAGGCGATCAGTCTTCAGGTCTGCCTTCGGAGTTCAGCTATATCTGTGGATGGTGATACTGCTCGTTTGGGGCCAGCATCGAACCATCGGTACTAGGTTATTAAGCCGCCCCAAGCCCTCGGTTACATCATCAGGCTTGGAGCTTCGGCCTCGGTCTGAGCGAGGAGGGTGCGAGTTTGCAGGTCCATGTTATACGGACCAGAGTGCGAATGGGACCTTCATAACCGGGGGTTCCTCTCGTGCGGCTGGAAGGTTAACATTGGCCTGTCTCTAGACCCGTGAGCCGAAGTGGGACCCAAACCGGCAACCTCGCTGTCCTGACCAATGGCCCCCCTCAGGCCAATACTGCTTTACTCACAATAGCTATTTATATCCCCATGGACTCTTAGTCTTTTCAGTCATGATGATTCAGTTTCAGTTCATTCCCAGTAGGCTTTGAGCCGGCCATTTGCATTTATGGTATACATTGGATAATGATCCTGTCAGTTTTTCTGTTAAAACTCTAATAGGTCAATTGATCCAGAAGACCGGGAAGACCCTGAGGTCGTACCATCGCCCCTGAGTACTGTGTGTGGGGGGTGACGAAGAAAGTTGCCACTCCATCTGATGGCCGAGGCTTGGAGATTCGTGGTGCTTCGATGACACCCGTGACTGTGAGGGAAGGTGACCATGCCGCCTTCCAATTGCAAAAACGAACTTTTGCCATTCCGACTACCATTTGCTGACCCGAGGAAACCTATGGACTATTCCAGGCTCCAAACTCTGCAAAGACTCCTTGCTCCTGAACTTGCAGCGAGCCAAGCTGCACCAACTTGGACATTTTGTGTTGTTCCTGCTCTGTTGCCTGGATGGACTTATGTTTTGCTCGCCCGCTCCAGCTAAAAGACTTTTCCTGTTGCGAGAGGGGGGGTGCCAAGACTGTTGCTTGCACCTCACCTCCCCCGGACTATGAATTTTCATTCCACGTTGAACTCTTTGCTCATTGGATTGCCTTCATTGCCAAACTATGCATTGGATTTACCGTATTTCATTGATTGCTTCATTTTGCATTTGCTATTTTACTGCCATTGCTCATTTTTTGACAGTTCCCTATTGAAGGGACATTGGACATTGTTTATTGTTTAGTTGTTTAGTGTTGCATTATTGACATTGGTGTGTGTGTGTTTAGGTTTAGGTTTTAGTTAGGACTGTCTTTGTAAGATAGTAATCCTTTGCTCTTCCTGGAATTCCCTTTCCTGCGGAGTGATACGGCTACCAACCTGCAAGCCCCTATTGGGCTCTAAATTGCTTTTTGCTTTTTGCTTTTTGCTTTTTCCTTGGAAAATGTCCGATATTGTCCCCACCATCGCCCATTTTTTTGCGGGGGGGATTGTTACTGCCCTGGCTATTCCGAGCTTTGGGGATATTAAAAGATATCCTTTTGATATCATAGTTCGGCTTCACTTCTCTATTCCCTTCCACATGCTTTCAAGGCCACCGGACAAGCACGCATACAAGCTCAGCCGTTAATTGCCATAATATTCCTGGACAGGCCAGAAAATAGCTGACTCGCTGCTTTAGGAGACCTCCAGGCAAATATTCTAATTAGGTATGCACGCAACTTACAAAAGAGCTTCTGCACCACGATGACAGCTTGATGGGTAAACTATGCAATACCCAAATACTCTGCGTTTGCATACTGGCTACGGTATTGAGAACCTCTGCGATAACTCAATCATTCAGATTCTGACCTTTCGCAGGTTTTGTCTCCAACTCCAAATCTATTGTTTTCCCCCAAGTACGGCATAGCCTGCAGTCACAATTCTCCTTATAAAAACCCTTGATTCCGAGACCTTCCTCGGAACGCTCCCGAGTTTCATCCCGCCTTGCTGCCGCTTTGCTTGGCGAGCCTCCCCTCAGCTCCACGTGCTGAGCTACATCGCACCCCAGCCTCGCTCTCCATTTTTCCAGGCTTCAGGACAGGTGAAGTATCACCCAAACCAGAAACTCCTCTAAAAATCCCTCTATACCACTCCAACCTTTATTTTCCTTAGTTATCTTGTGTGAATGTGTTGCATACACTGTTTTGCTTGTGTTTAATAAAACATCATTTATTGTTTCAAATTCTGTGTGCTGCTTGACTCGACCCGACCCGTAGACATAGGGTTCAAGATCTCGCTACGTTACCCTGCCTCTCGTAACGCTAAGCAGTGCTCTGAGCTAATTTTCCCCACCTTGAGTTGAGCACATTTTGGTGTCCCTCCCGGGACCCCCAGTACACAGGATAACAATAGAATCATAGAGTTGGAAGAGACCACAGGGGCCATCCAGTCCAACCGCCTGCTATGCAGGCACACCCATCAAAGCATTCCCAACAGATGGCCATCCAGCCTCTGCTTAAAAACCTTCAAAGAAGGAGACGCCACCACACTCCAAGGTGACATATTCCAGTGCCAAACAGCTCTGAACATCAGGAAGTTCTTCCTGAGTTTCAGGTGGAATCTCCTTTCCTGCAGCTTGAATCCATTGCTCCTTGCCCTAGTCTCTGGAGCAGCAGAAAACAAGCAGACTAAACATCCCCAGCTCCCTGATGGCACAGCACCATTCTCATAAAATGACTGCTCCCACAAGGCAGTGAGGGCACCCAACTGTTTTTTCCGGGTATTTTTCAGCATGATACTACATTGTGATGTAACATGATGCCCTTGCAAGATGTATAGAAGAATGGACCGGTGCACACTGCTTACTGCAACTTCATTACTCCTCCTGCCACACTTAACAGTTACCTTGTGATGAATTGTTTGCTACTAGTGGATGGGACTGCAAAGGAATTTTGCTTCTATTAGCCTACAGTTTACCTACGCCTTGATTGGTCTATTGAACTGTAGGGTGGGGGATGCTTTCCCCACAACAGTGTCTTATTTTATTTTGAATTTTATTATTTTGTTTCTTTTTTTTTTAATTTTGATTTTTGTCACAACTGGCTGGTTTAGAAGATATGTAGGGGGACTCTCAGCTTCCTAGGTGGGAGAGGGGAGAGTTCAGGGGTATTGTTGCTGTTCCTTCAGGGTTCGTCCACTTTCAGGGGACTGACTTCATTGCCTCCTTGATAGTGATAGCTATAGCATCAGCCATAGTCCTTGGCAGCTTAAGTGTGACTTCCACACCTTAATGTTTCCTTAGTACGTAGGTTCTGTAATTGATTTGCTCAGAAGTCAGGCTGCTGGGATCTGGATACTTGTCCAAAGCCTGGTGCAATGTGCCAAGGTTTATATAAACAGCTTCCAATAAAGTTGTGACCAATTTCCACCCAGAATCATAGAGTTGGAAGAGACTACAAGGGGAATCCAGTCCAAAGCCTTGCCATGTAGGAATACACAATCAAATCACTCTTCATAGATGACCTTCCAGTTCTTTTTAAAAACCTCCAAAGGAGACCCCCCACACCCTGAAACAGTGTATTGCACTGCTGAATAGCTCTTACCATCAGGAAATTCTTCCTAATATTTAGAGGGTAAAGAGCAGAGATTCCACCTAAATATTAAATGGCCTCAGACAGGTTCATGTGGGGAGATATGTTGCTTTTCCGCGCTACACTGTAATAGTGCCATTATTTCACTTTCAACATCCTGTGGAATTCTGGGATTTGCAGTTTAGAGAAGCACATTTAGAATTCTCAGCCAGAGAGCTCTTTGGCCTCAGTAAACTACAAACCCCAGAATTCTACAGAATGTTGAAAGTGGAATAATAACACTATAACAGTATAGTGTGGAAAGGTCCATGGTCTTTCAGGTAGTCTGGAACTAAGGACGTATTGGGGTTACAGGTTTTAACCAGCTCTTTGAATTGTACCCAGAAACAGAAACATATTAAACGTAATATACAATTTGACCTTGAGCTCCACACTTCACGAATCTGTCAGGGAGTCATTCTTGTGTGTTTCTTGCTCAAAGCATACTTGGCCATAGTGGAGTCAGATAGGAAAAAAATGGCTGCAAAATAATAACTTCTAAGACCCTGTTTTCTTATGATTTTCCCCCAATGGGATAAGGAGGAAGAAGAGAGGCTTTTAGAATATTTATCAAAAGTGCCAAATAAAGCACAGGCCCCAAGAACAACATATACAACAGTAACCTCATATTTTGGCAATTATGGACTTGAAAGCAGAAAATCAATCTATTCCTCTTTCAGCTGCATAAATCTCTGCTGGAAACATGTAACGAGACACAGATAAATAGTATTGCCTGAAAAGGCTGGGCAGGTTGATTTCACTAAAACAAATGTTTCCTATTACTTCTGTGTGGTACACAAAAATCCATCTGATTGTTTTTTTCAGAACCCAAGTGTTTTGTCATGCACCTGATCATGGGTGGTTGCAAGGAAGAAGCCCAGAAGGGGCTAGTGGCATCATCATTCTTTGTGCTGTTCTGCAGAGAAGGTTTGGAGAAGAAGTCATCATTGCAAGGAACAAATATTCAGTCTTGCATCCAATAATAGACACTGTGATGTGACAGGAGATAGAAAGTGGTCAATATCTCTGAGTGATCACCAAATGACAGGAGCTTTGCATGCTCAGGGTGTGGAATGCTGCTAAATAACACAGAAACAGGATTGGGAGGAAATAAGGCCACAACTTTATTGGCTACAGTTGCCGCTAGGGTTGGCCCATGCATAAGTCTGGATATGGACATCGTCCAACCCGCCCGTTGACCGATGAACTGAATCAGCTGGCCCACTACCAGCACCGCAGGGACAACAGGGGTGGCACTCCACAAGGGTTGCCCTGGTAACCACCCCTGCTGCCAGGGAGTGTGGGAACCTCATGCACCCCACATGAGGCAGGATGAGACCAGCACCTCCCTGCACCTCTGAGCACCCCCCTTTGCTGGGGGAACTCCCAAACCATGAGGCACCTGAGTTACCGCAAACTGCAACCTGTATCCAGAACCCCTTCCACCACCAACCATGCAAGTTGTGACAAGAGATAACAGAATACAAAAATTTACAATGTATACAGCCTCCCCAAGACTGCACAGCAGTCTCCTCTCCATCCTAACCTCCCACCCAAATGGAAGAATGCCACCAGCTGTAGAGAAGGAAAGAGAGTAGGACAGGGCAGTTGTGTGGGGACTGCCAAACAAAGACTGAAGCAAGTTCTGGGTAGTTGGGGATTGAATACCTACGCTGAATTTCCTCAGTTCTTATTCACGTTATTGTGATATCTCTGTCTTCAGAAACCAGTTTTGTTAAGTTTCCATCTAAATTGAGTTTGCTTCATTTTCAGGAACCTTGTGATAGAATTATGATCTATTTATTTATTTATTTATTTATTTATTTATTTATTTATTTAGGTAAAACATCCATACTCTTAGTTAGCCACATTCATAGAAATCCTGAAAATTATATGAAGATTTGGACTGTTATAAAGTATGATTTGAAAATAATGTCAAACCTTGAATTTGTTCCTCCCTTCTGGTTGCATGGCCAACGCGAGTGGCAGCTCGGATTGAAGCTGCGCAATGGCACGGCTCCGAGCAGCCATCCGCTGGACTCCAGCTGCCTCTTTTGCCATCATAGAGGCGGCAGAACACCCCTCCGGTACGAGGGGTGCGGAATGGGTCTGACGGGGACCCCAAAACCGGTGTTTGCTCTGCCCAGCTGGGAGAGCGGAAAGTGCCAGGGGAGTCGAAGGACCAAGACGGAGCCAGCGGGATCGCCGCCTGAGCGGCACAAGCGCCGCCTTCAACTTTTAAAAGAAGACTTCAAATAACATGTAAGAATTTAATAAGAGTCATTTAACCTGTTCTGGTCGCATTTCTGTTAATATCGCAGCAGTTCTGGCATGCAACAGTGGGCAGAAGCGAAAGAATGGAGGGGACCCTGAGTCTGAGTGAGTTCGTTATGGCTGGGAGTTTTTCTTAAAGGGGCAGCTGGAATTTTAAGAAGAGGCTAGCTGGCTGTGCTGCTTACTCATGAGGATTGAAGTTAATATTTTTTAAAGAAAAAAGAAAGACTTAAGAATCATAATTAGGACTTAAAGCATAAGATGGCGTATAATTGATCATTTGGACTGATGGATTACAAATGAGTTATAATCTTCATTTGGTCACTAAGTTTTTTACACTATAATACTTCAATATTTTGGCTGGACTGAGAAGATCTGGAATTTGATTCATGGATTAGGGGTTTGGATTTTGGATTTTGGAGGAATATTTCGGGATTGAAAGCTATTGAGCTGCACGTCTCCCTTTTTTTTTATTCCTGTGGAGTGATTCTTGTTTCTTGATTCTCTTGGACTGTTGAGACTATGAGACTGTGCTGAAGGTCATCTAACTCAAAACATCCTCATTCCCACGGATGGAGCAGCCTGGAACTTAAGTGACAATGAAAATGCAATGAATCTTCTGAAATGAATTCCGGGCAGCTTCAAGAGGGGAGGAGGGAATATAAAGCGGATAAAGGCACAGGGTTCTGGATTTGAGAAGGGGCAATGTATTTCAGCAATGTCAAATAAGTTTACTATAAGTGATATACTGTCAGTAATATAAACAATGTGATGTCAAGGGTTAAGACTGTGAAACCTGTGATGGAAGAGACTTGATTGGAAGACCCTTCCTCCCATGGACTGAGCTGCTTGGAATTTAAGCGACAAAGAAACTACAGATAATCTTCAGAAATGAATTTTGGGTGGCGAAGCCCAAGATGGGAGGGGGGAACGGGGAGATTGTGAGGGAAGTTAGTCAAGTAAAGACCCTCACTCTCCTGGACGGAGCGGCTCAGAACTTAAGCGACTAGGAGCATACAGTAAAAACTCAGAAATAGACTCCGGACCGCAAAGTCCAGGAAGGGAGGGGGGGAAAGGAGTGGATATAGTCACAGGATTCTGATTTGATAAGTGGAGTAAAATACCCTCTCTCTTAGGCGTGGTACAGCTTGGAATATAAGCGACTTTTAGATTACAGAGAATTTGCAAGTGAATATCCGGGCTGCAGGGCACCAGATGAGAGAGGGGAATGGGAAGATGACGATTGCACAGGCTTCTGAATTACATAAATGGATTTTTATTTTGACATTGTTAATTAAGCTTGTAATTGATGATATATCGATATACTTCATGAATATGAACATTGTGATATTGCTGAATGGGAGAAGGGGTTTAAAAAGTACTTAAGGAGAAACAAGACATTTTAGTACAATGGAATTTAGGGTAAGAAGATGGGGGATTGTTGCAGTAATAATTGCTCAGACTGCCAGATACACAATGACAGAAATAATTAAAAATTTTAAGATTTTGGGATGTAGGTAATGGAGAGTTAAAGGGGAACAAAAAAAAGATAAATATACAAGGAGAAAACAGAAGCTTCAAGAGAGTGATATGGAAATATTTTGGAACAGGACGATTTGAGTCAAGCAGAAGAGAGTGATGGTTGGGAACTGTCTAGCCAGAATGACTATATTATGATTGTTAGGAGAAGGAAATGTGTGTTCGAACAGATGAGATAATCAATTTATTGTGATGCTCTAATGTAACAAGTGGACTAAGCTGTGGGAAATGTTGACCAGAAAAGCATGGAAGAACAGAAGAAAATTCATGTAACAAGTACAAGTCAAATAATCCTTTTTTATATATATTTGTGAAATTTAATAAAATTATTTAAAAAAAAACCTTGAATTTGTTCCTGATAGGTAACATTTCTGCAATTAAGATGAGTGTATTGCTGAAGTTGATTTTTTGTTCCTGACACTTCGAGTATTTGTTTTTTCTACTGCACTGCTTACACCATAGCAGAAAGCATTGAGTAAGTTTACATGGGCAGGGAAAAGCTGAGATTCAAGTGGAAATTACTGACAGATACTAAAGATAGAAGAGGGCTAGCGTTACCAGATATACAATTATATTATGAATCTTCTTGTACTGTTTGGATGAAAAAATGGATAATGTTGGAAAATAAAATATTGCTGTAATTGGAAGGAGATGAACTTAGATTTAGATGGTATGGAAATCTATAGTATGGGACAGAGAAAGTGAATGCCAAATTTTTCATGCTGTCAGAAGAATTTTGCTAAAGATTTAGAAAAAGTATAAAGAGAGCCTGTCCAAAAACTCTGGGATGGCTGTCTGCATAGGAGGCATGTTGTAGATGAGAATTGGGTAACACTCAGAAATGGCTGAAGTACCAAGTTCTTCTTCAAGAAGAACATGGAGATTAGATATTTCAAGTTATACAGGAGTTAGAAGGAGAAGGTCATAAAATGCAGTGACTAATCTATTACCAAATTAAAATGGAAAGAAGACATAAAAAATTTCAGATAGGACAAGGATAGACCAAAATTTGAGAAATTAATAGAGGGTAGTCATGCAAATTTACCTGCCAAAATATAAAAATTGTTAACATTTAATAGAGAGGAAGAACAAATAAAAAACTATATAGTGAAAAGGGCAAAGAAGGCAGGACACTTCTCCCATATGTGGTGGACATGCACGAAAGCAAGGAAATTTTGGACAAAAATTAATTTAATCATACAAAGAATCTTAAAATATAAATAAAAGTTTGGACTAGAATTATTTCTATGAACATGCTGGATTATGAGAATATGGTGGAAAGAAATAATGGAGTATTATGTAATAATTTATATAAGTATTATATAATGATTTATGGTTTATGGAAAAAACAAGAAATGCCCTACAATAAATGAATGGATAGAGAGACAAACAGAATCAGCTGAGTTAAACAAATTCACATTTATTGTTAAAAGGTAAAAGTTTAGATTTATATTTGTTTATATTGCAACATTTTCATGGACTATGTTTAAAAAGAAAGAGGAGAAATAGTGATTACTAGTTTTTGATCAGAATATATAGTTCTTTTCAGTACACAGTGTGACTGGTAACAATATAATGTAACACTGGAAAGAAAACTAGAAAGGGTGATTCCTGTGAGACAAGTAATTATAGGTTATTATTATTTCAGTGTGAGTAGGGTTAGGTGGGAAGCGAATTTTAAAATAAAATGTTGGGTATCATAAATTTCATGATAGAAATAAGACAAGTAATACAATGTAGCGATTTTGAGAGTAATATTTTTTTCCTTTTGTTCATATGGGAAATATTTTTTTAATTTATTTATTTTCAGAAAAGATATCCAGAACATATCTGTTCTGGAAAAATGAGTCATGATGCTCTGAAAAACTTTATAATCTCTAGAGTTTAGCTTTAAATATCTGCAACCAGCTATTAATCCAAAGTACTCTGTATATTTAAAGAAAGTTCTAGAAGGTCTTTGTTGATCTGTTTTCAGGAAGGAAGAGAGGTTGGCTTTTAATGGATAATTTGAAAATTTTGAAAGTCATTGAGGATTATTACATGGACTTATATGTGAGGGGTCATGAAAAAAATTTAGATATGAAAGCCTACTTAGATAGACTTTAATTGAACAAATTATGTTTGGAAAAAAAGCAAAGTTTGAATGGGTCCGTAAGAACTATAGAATCTATTGAAGCAGTTAAAAAGATTAAATATGGAAAAGCACCAGGCCCAGATGCACTATCTGCAGCATACGATAAGAAATTTTAAGATGATCTACTTCAGCCATTAACAAGGATGTGTGATGAGTTATGAGAAAAAAAGATGGGCAATGCCTATTTCATGGTGAAAAGAATCTTGGGGAAATGCATACATTATAGCGATTCAAAAAGAAAATACAGATAAGACATAAACAAAAAATTATAAATCTCACTACTAAGTAATGACTATAATATGTTTACTATTTTGACAAGCAGATTGAGAAATCATATTTTGCAGAATATCCATTAGGATCAGAGTGCTCCCCTGTCCAGAAACAATTAAGGAAAAATGTAAAAACTGTTCTTATTACTATTGAAATTTTGGAACATTATAAAACAAAAAAGCTTTTTTTGTTTGTTTGTTTTTTGATGCAGTTAAAACATTTCATAATAATTTTTGGATTTATTTATTTCAAGTACTAGAGAGAATGGACTTTGATTAAAATATTATTTGGGCAAAAAATGCAATCTACTCAGCTCAGAAGGCCAAGATTTTAGTACCTGGCAATCTGACAAGATCAACTAAAATACAAAGGGGAACCAGACAAGGATGTCTCCCATTGCTTGTTTTGGCACTGGAGACCCTGTCAGACAGAACAACAGAATTTATGAGGTGAAGGGGGAAAAAAGGAAGCATAAATTAAGACTTTATGAAGATGATCTTGTGATAATGACACAAAACTCATTGGATTCATTGAAGGTTCTTTGAGAAAAAAAATTTCTGACTAAAAATGACTTCAGAACAGGACAATAAACTAAGAAAGAAAGGGGATTAAATATTTGGGAGTTACAATTATGAAGAACAACAGTTTGTTACTTCAAAATAACTATTGAAAAAGTCTGGAAAGAAATTAAAAGAGATTTTGAAAAAACAGGGAAAGTTAAATATACTACTTTTGGGTAGAACTGCAGTAATAAAAGCAAACATTTTGCCAAGGCTTTTATTTATCTTTCAAACACTCCCTGTTATAAGAAATGGAATACTTTTTTGTGCAATGGCAGAAATAGATTTGCATGTTTGTTTGGCAGGCAAAGAAACCCAGAAAAAAGTTTAAAACACTGTATGATGTTGACGAAAGAGATGGCTTGGGAGTCCCTAATGTCTGTTGTTTGGTATAGCCTGTTTTGTACAGTTGAAGAACCCGATTAGAGATATGGGACTTGAAAGCCATAATTTAAGATTATTTGGTTGTCTTTGATGTGATGAGGTGAAGGTATGTGCTGAATTTAAAAATCACTGTATGGGAAAGACTTTCCTGTGAGTTTGGCAGAAATATAAACAGATATTTTTTCCTAAAATAATACTACAGGAAGCCTTTTGTTAAAAATAAAAAGGAGAGAATGAGTTTTATTTAGTGTTGTGTGAAGATGATGACCATATAATTTAAAAATGTGTATAAATGGTAAGGTGGGCCCAAAGTCTTTGGCATAATGTTCATGTGAATGCAAGGGGGAAATGTGGTCTAAAGATTAGAAAAACAAAACAAAACCTTTTTTCCTGTAATTTGAAAGAAAACCAGAATGAGATGCTGTATAGCTGGTATCTAATCCCAAATAAGTTATCAAAACTGTTCTGGAATGTTCAAACCAGTGTTGGAGATGTCGAGATAAGAAGGGTTCCTTTTTTCATATGTGGTAGACTTGTAAAGCAAAAAGTTAGTGGTCTTATATGTTAATCCAAAAAAGAAAAAAGAAAAAAAAAGAAAAAAGATTTTGTAATATTGCCAGAAATATTTTTGTTGGGCATTATGAATAAAGAACTGGAGATTAAATATGGATTAGTTCTTCACTATATAACACCAGCAGAAAGAATATTGTTTGCTCAAACTTGGAAACTGTCTGAAGTGCCAACAATGCAAGAATGGGTTGTTAAAGTTGCTGAGTTAGTCCAAACTGCCAAATTAATGTGGGTTCTAAAGAATAAGCCAACTGAAGACTTCTTGAAAGAGTGGAAACTGTTTATGGATTTTCTGAGCAATAAGAAATCTAATGATATAATAATCTGCGGTTAAGGTTATTAGTAATTTTAGTAGGATTACTTAGATCAATCTGTCATGTTAGAATAACATTTTCTTTCTTTTTTACTTCTCTTTTCATTATAGTCAGGATTGGGGAGGAGTCAGAGACCTATTGTGTATTAGTTATACATCTTTTTGCCCCTTTTCTTTATTTTTCTTCTTTTTCCTCTTTTTCTTCTTTATTTTCTGAATGCATTCTGCTTTGATTGTGAATTAGATTGTATGTGTCAAAAATTAATAAAAAATTAGGTCAGAAAATTAGTTTAAAAAAGAATTTGGCAAAGTGCCTTGGAAGGAACAAAGTACACAGCGCAGTTGAAATCAACGTAGATGTCAATTTACATGTGGCATTCTACCTAACACTCTTTATTAAGAAATCAGTAGGGATAAAACACAACCAGATGGCAGAAGTTTAAAATTAGAAGGCTCAGGGAGACAGACATTAAGAAATATAAAAAGCAAATGCACAGGACCACTTTTAAGATATTCTCCATCTGAGTTGTACAGGCAAGAAGGAACTGCCATCATTAAATTTGGTTATTGGCTTTGAAATGGTGATGGATGACTCCATTTGTGCTGTCAATTTTATTAGGATTTCCATAGCAAGAAAGAAATACTGTAGGTTGATTTCTGTTATATGTTCAACAGGATAGAATGCATGGTTGATGCTAGAAAGAAAAGAAAAAAAAACCTTGTGAAATTTCTGTAACTGAAGCATAGCCAAAATAATCAGAAATGGCTTTTTATCCCTCCAGTGAAGTAGAAGATGACTTACATTTCTGTCTGAACTTCAGCCTCTAGTTGCAGTTCTTTAAAAAAGGCTTTACAAAATGCCTGGAAAAAATGTCACTGTGCACCGAAAAGTTTCCTACAATGAAGCATATACTGGGAAATATCAGAGGTGAAGCAAGAGAAACCCAAAGGGGAATAAATTCTATGAATGATCCATTGCAGAAAGGAATAATAATAATAAAAAAGGATAAAATATGCAGCATATTTCAGTCTTTAGTAAAAGAGCAATGTGTATTTTTCAGAAATGGAAAAAAAATAGTTAACAGGGAAATCATGGGAAAATATGGAGGGAAAGAGTATGTTTGTAAAATAGATTTCTTGAACACTGGGAAATCCTGACAATGTGTGTGACCATCTTGGTAGCTCAGGACTTATTCTGCACAAACATAAAATAAAATATGTGCATGGATTAACATGTACATGGACTAAATGTGCATAGATGGATCACCATGATCATCATTTATGTACATAGCACCATTGATGTACTTGGTGCTTTACAAGTAAAAAACCAGAAATAGTGGGCCCTATCAAAGACGTACAATGTAAAATGTATGATGCACACACACACACACACACACACACACACACACAAACACAGAGGGAAGGAAGAAATAACTAAAATATAAAACTATACAATAAAATCGTAAAACAAATTATCCAGTTAAATACAAAAAAGAGAGAATACCATATAATATAAAGCAAACTGACAAATATTTCTAATCAAAATAACTGTAGAGGCATCAAAAAGTGAGTTGTGCAGCATATCAAGTGCGCATGCATGGAAAGCTTTCCTTGTACACCTACAATGTTTGAATAGGTATGTAAAGTCCTCGCGTTGCAGTTTTGCAGGTTTCTACTGTTACTTCGGTGGAGAAACCCTATCCCGGGGTCTACAATTTTAATATGAAAATATGGTTCTGTGTGCCATAAGAGGTTCCCCGAAGGAGCACGTAGGCAGGCACAGCTGAAAGACGGAAAACAAGGTCAGACCAATAAAATTCCCATCATATAGCCCCAGGAAAATCTCAAGAGAAACAAATTCACACTAAACAAAAGGTCCTCTGCCCCAAGACGCCAACTTGAAGGGATTAACATGTCTGCCCCAAGTTGAGCAAATATCCCATCAAGCAGGGACTAAAAG
Source organism: Cyclura pinguis (assembly GCA_030412105.1). Classification (NCBI taxonomy): domain Eukaryota; kingdom Metazoa; phylum Chordata; class Lepidosauria; order Squamata; family Iguanidae; genus Cyclura; species Cyclura pinguis. Next base: position 112,822,637 of record CM059602.1, read on the forward strand.
TCACACCACAAAACTCAGCTAAAGGTCCGGAGACTGTGGCAACACCCAGTAATCCCATCACTCAAAAGGAAATTACCAGTGTGGAGCTTTGTGTCCACTGCAACTCCCGTTGTTCTCCCCGAGAAAGGATTAGTCCTCCATGTACTTTTTCCCCTACAAATAGTCCCTGATTTTGAGTGCCTCTTTGGATCGCTCCCAGTCTTCCCAGCTGACCGTTGCTCCATCTGCCGAGCAATCCCCTCAGCCCCCTCCATGCTGAGCACCACTGCTTCACTGCCCTCTCAGACCCTCGACTTCAGGACAAGGTGCAGTATTACCCCAACACACCCCTTCACTGCTCCCCCTGTCCAATTTCCTCTCTTTTTCTTCTTGACAAGCTCTTGGGTGCGTGTGAGTGAGTGCGTAAGTGCGCAAGTGCGTAATTCTCATAGTTAATAAAATCATTTATTGGACATTTTTTGTTTGGTTTTTGGCTTGGCCTGACCCAGTAAACGCTGGGTGAAAAGACCCCACTAGGTCACCCTGCCTCTTGCAGTGCTATTGCTGGTGCTCTGGCTCATTTCCATCCTCATCACGTGGAGCACATTGAGGTGTCCCCCATGAGACCTCAGAAATCAGGGTAACACTATCATATCCCTTTTTTGGATGCTTAAACTGCATTTGTAAATGCTCAACTGCAATGTTAGAAATTGAGGGACTGATGGAAAATTTCATTGAGAGAGTACAATTCTTATGTAGACAGATGCCCATAGCTGCCCCCCCCCCCTTGTTGCTAGATCTCTGACTTACAGTTTTGAGAAAATGATAGAAACAGAAGGCTCATGCTGATGATGTAGGGGGAAATTTGCCACATCTGTCTCCTCTTGGGCCTTTGGAGATTGTGGAAAGGCCCCTCTCTAACCAGGAAATGAATTGGAAATCAACTCAGAAAAAAGTAAACTGCCAGTCAAAGTGGAAACAGCGAATGTGGGGCATTTTAGGCCTATGAATCAAAAAGTTTTAAAAATTAAGAGTAGAGCCATCATTATTGGCTGCAGCCCTTCAGGATTCCCTATGGGAGGCAATGCAGTATCACCAGTCCCTAATAGTTGTTCACCTTTGTTCTAATATGGGCTGTGGGTCTTAGGAAAAGACCCTATTTGCCTGAGGCTACCAAGTAAAAAGAAAATAATCCAAAAAAACAGAGACATAAAAAGCCCTAAGAAAATCTAGCAGTGCATAATACATAGCTAGCACAGTGCACTGAACTTTGGAGATCATATATTCATGGGTGTGTGAAGTAAACAAACTGTGATATTTGGAAAGTGTTTCCATCTTACCTATTCTGTCTGGATTTTGGTGCAAATTATTTAGAAACATTTGAACTGAAGACTTATTCAGAAGTTATGTCAGGTTGCACAATTTTAATACAATACAGGTCAGAACAGCTATTTGTTTTATCATATGCATGTGGTTGTAATTCATGACTTGGTACTCCCTGGCAATCACAAAACACCTTTTGCAGAGAACAGAGAGTTAACATTTTAGTTGGGTAGGTATCAAAAATACAAAACAAAACAAAACAAAAAACTCCAGAAACATATGATGACCTAAAAAAGGGTGAAAAAAACATTAAAGAACTGGATACATACCAAATGTGGAATAGTATTATTTCTGTACTGTGGAATTTATGTTCTGTATCTTACTATGGGTCCCAATTAGAATGGACCTATTGAATATATGTATTGATGCAGAACTTAACAGTTGATTTGATGGGTCTTTTCCAGCTAGGACTAACTAATAGCATTCAAGCTCATAAATGTGAATATTGCTAGTCGAGAGAAGGATAATGTGTACCTGATTGTGGTCCTCCTTCAAGAGAAAGATGACAAAGATGACCAGAATAGTATGAAGTGAAAATATATAATAAAACACGATGGTTGAATTCAGTGAAGTACAAAATAAAAGTATAAGCTTTGCAATTGAAGGGAGAATTTGCTTTGGAGATGCTTCCAAACAAATAACATCCCATGGGACCATCCTCTCTTTCCTCCCATGCTCCAGTGAATTTCTGAATCAGTTCTATGAATATTGGTGTGTGTGTGTGTGTGTGTGTGTGTGCGCGCGCGTGTATGTGATTTTTAGCAATGTCATTACAGTCCATGGAATTGTTTTATGGTTGAACAGGCAGTTTCTTAAATAACTGGGCTTTTCCTTTCAGTGTACTGTAGTTCAGGGGAAAAAAATCAATTCAGAGGTTCCAGTCTTTTTTGTGTAATCACAATGAACAGCCTTCCAATGTATCATCAGAAAAAATACAGTCTGCACACACAAATGCGCACGCGCACACACACACATACACACCTGCTTCAATTATATTACATGAGGTAAACACCTGTCTGAATGATACTACACTGGGGAGAACTACTTACAAAGGTTTGGATTCATAATAACTTTAATTATTATTCATGAAGAGCCATTGCAGGAATTATTTTCAGAAAAAGCAATCTTGTCCTGCTCTTCCTCCAATGTCAGTTAAGCTGGTATTGATGAAATTAATCTTTTTATTACTTCCTATTCATTTATTTTTCCTCTCAATATCTGAAGAAGATAGAGAACAATTACATTGCAAATGTCTTAAAGAGTTTGTGTATTTGTTATGTGTGTATGTGTGTGTATGTCCTTCATGACATTCCTGTAGCCAGTCACTAAATATTAAATGATGCTATATATTTATAGCGAATTATGTTTGCCTTTGAGTGTTTTCATACCATTAATTTTTATATCTGTGTGGGAATATGTGTACTAATAATATAAAACATTTATCATTTGGGTTATAGATATTTCATAAACCATAAAAGTGTTTGCCTTAAGAATATGTGGCATCAAACAGCTTATTTAATGTGTGCAGTTAGTGGGGGCAATACTTGCATTTGGGAATGCCAAAAAAAAGTTCTCAGGGATTCCATTTAATTTCAGCAAAATCAAACTTCCTAATTTTCAGTTGAATATTGAATAATATTGATAAAAACATTTTTAAACCAGATAGAAGTGGATTTAAGAGTACAATCATCATTGTCTTCCTCTTCCTCTTCGCCCTCTGCTCCTCTCCCCTCTCCCTCCTTTATTTTCTCTACAGATGGAAAGAAGAGTCAAAAATATTCAGAAAATGGTTGAAAAACAGGTATTTTAAATGCTGAGAAATCCTGAGGAGAGGAATTCTGGATTGATAAGCATCTTTGAAGTTTGGGACTTACTCCGTGCAAAATTTACACATGGCTGTTTTGCATAGAAATATTTCTCTGCAAACTTGGGGAGAAAATAGATAATACTTCAACACACAATATTAATTTCTGTGCAGAAAATCCTGCACAGAAGGGAGGATTCATTTTGTGCAAAATTCACACATGGTTTATTTGCGACCAAAACAACATATCTCGGTACAGAAAACATTACTTTCTGTATAGGAATTAATTCTCTTGTATTGAAATATCATTTTCCATGCAGAAAATGCTGTTTCCTGCACAGAAAATGATGTTTTCTGTGCAAAACCATCTCATGAGGATTTTGCACAGAATATATTCAAAGTTGTGAATAGGCTTCAAAGACTGCATGGTTTTCAAAAACTTGCTCACAGTTGGAAGAAAATTACTGAAATTACTCACTGCTACCTTCAAGAAGAATCTTAGCAAAGAATTACACCTCCTTCTCCTTCACCACCACCATCACCACTTCAATCATCTTCTCCTTCTCTTATTTTTCTCTGTGGATCTATCTAGACTTTACAACAGCCATAATAAGAAAGGGAGATATGCACATTATTCCTCCATGTAATAAATAGCATCAAAACAATATATAATGCTGTTAAGTTGTGGAGGAGATGAGATGGGTGTAAAAAGAAGGGACTTAGGAGTTGACTTATTTCTGTGTATTCTGGGGCTTCACTCTATCTGAATGGGAGACTTATAGCGTTGAGTTCATTTATAGTGCTTTGCAAAGGTATTGAAATCTCATGTTCCATAATCTTATAATATCTTGCAGTGAAGCCGTCAGGTCCTGGAGCTTTATCGTTCTTCAAATTCCTAATAGCCTCAACTACTTCCATCATAGTAATAGATTTGTTCAAGATTGATCTTTGGTCTTCATTAAATCTCATTTTATTCATTTTCTCCAAATATTCTTCCACTTCTTGTAGTTTTTTCCCCTTTGAGATCTTACTCATCAGCTTCACGTAGTAATTATAAAAAGCTTGTTTTATTCCCTCTTGTTTTGTAATTCTTTCTTCTCCTGTTCTGATCTCGGTTATGATATTTCTGGACCTTCTTTTACACAGCAAACCTGCCAAAAGTTTTGAAGGTTTATTAGCTTGTTCAAAGAAATTATATTTCATTCTCTTTATCTGTTGCTCTATTTCTTCCAAATTAAGTTGATTTAATTCAGCTTGCTGTACCTTCATCTGTAATCTAATCTGTTTATCTGACGGATTTTGTCTCATCTGTTGTTCAATTTGTTTCATCTTTTCCAAAATTCTCTGCTCAGTGTTTCTCTTTTCTTTTTTAATCTCTGCAGTCCATCTGATAAAGTTACCACGCATCACTGCTTTACTTGCGTCCCAAATGGTTTTCATCGACAGCTCCGATGTCAAGTTGTCATTAAAATAGTTAATTATCTCTGTTTTTGCTTTCGCTATGTACTTCTCCTTATTCCAAATCTCATCATTCAGTCTCCATGTTCTTTCTCTGTCTTTAATCCTTATCTTTAATTGTAACGGATTATGATCAGAGCATAAATTGGGCAGAATGTCCATATCTGTAGTTTTCGTCAAGAGTTGTTCGGATACTAACACCATATCTATTCTTGACATTGACCTATGTCTATCCGAATAATATGTATGTCCATCCAGTTGCCCGTTCTTGTATCTCTAAGTGTCATATAAGTTTAAGTTGTCCATCATATTAGGAAGTTTGCCGTTGTTTCAGGGAGTTGACTTTTGCATTGTCCTGTCAGCTTGGGGACTGATTACTCCATTGAAATCCCCCAAAACAATAATGTTAGAATTTCCTGTCTACCTTCATTAATTCTGAGAAAGCGAGCGAATGTGTCCTATGTGGATGTCCTTGAAAAATATTTACAAACTATATCTCAGAGCTGAGAGAGTGCTATGTGCAATCTCTAAGGCATTTTGTGCCACCCAGCTCACCTCAGATCCCTTACGTCTTCACAGTCAAATAACATTCTCTGTGAAAACAACCAAAAACACTCAATTGTAGGCCTGCATGAGCAGCAATTGAGCAGAAAATAGGCGCAATCCCCTCCTAGCCACTTCACCCAATACAGCTGGAACTAGACTTCCAATAACTTCTGGTTGTGAATTTCAGCCAGTTTTGGGGTGCTGCAACCCACTGCTGTAGCTAGTACAAAGTATGATGACTAGAAACTTGCCTGGTTTGCCATTCCAGAGACCATATGTTACCAATCCAAACCTACCTACATGTGTCTTGGTTTCACTTGTGTTTCCCAGCTCAGTTCAGCATTTGTTTCAATACAACAGAATTTTTTGGTTTTGCCAGCAAGTGAAAAAGCTTTTTAAAATTATTATTCAAAGAGGCATTTGTGAGATATTTCACCTTGGCACCAGTGTTGCACTGATTACAGATAATATGGGATGGAGACAGCTTTGGTGGATGACCTACGCAGGGAAGTGGCCGGGGTGTGTGTTCCTATTGGTTCTGCTGGACTTCTCAGCAATTTCTCATACCATTAACCATGGTATCCACTGAGATGGGACTTGAGGTCACTGTTATGCAGTAGTTCTGGTCATTTCTGATGGGATAAACTCAGAAGGCAGTTCTGCCAGACTTCTCTTCAATACCCTGGTTGTTGACCTATGGGATCCCTTTCCTTAGTGCTGTTTAATATCTGCATGAAACTTCTATGAAAGGTTTTACAGAGTTTAGGGGTTCAGTGTCACCAATATGCTGACAATGCTTAACTCTACCTCTCCTTTCCTTTTGATTCCAAGGAAGCTGTTTCAGTACTGAACCAATGTCTGTTGCTAGTAATGGACTGGATGAGGACAAACAAATTGAATCTCAATCTAGACAAGACAAAGATGCTTTTGGTCAGTCGAAAGGCAGATCAGGTTATTAGCAGCCATATAGCCCATGCTTTGAAATGGTCTAATTAGCAAATATTAGTTGGCATGAAATTAAATTATATACACTTAAGGCTGGAAGGTCATGTGGAGAAGGAATGCTGGCTAGGAAGAAATGCAAAAGCAGGTCAGAGGTGACATCAGCATGCCCAGGTCATATGTTTGCTGTGGATTAGCTGGGAAAACCTGACTCTAAGTTAACCCTCTCAGCTGCACAACCTCAGAAAATAATAGTTAAGCCCAGGTGCAGCAGGCAAGCACTCCTGCTGTGTGCATTTCCTACTGAAACCTTCCCCAATCACATTACCCAATCAAAACATTGAGAAGCTGCCAGGACTCCCATCAATATTTTGTCAACAATTGGTCCATTCCAGACCCCTTTTGTTTACTCTTCCAGAAAACAATTATTTCACAGCCCTTCAGGAAGGGAAGCAGAGTTTAAAAATCCCAGATTTGAGCAGCTAGTTTGCAGTACCTCAAATATTGAACACCACTATATTGTTCTGAACTCCAACTTGTACTGCCCTAAGACAAAGTCTAAGCCACTTCACAGTTTCTTCACTGCTCTTCTGGACTGGTAATTATAACCCAAAAACCTCAGCCTTACTATCCATAATTTTTCCTCCCTTTCCTTGAGTTAACTCTTATGTGATTGCATGACTATCTGAATCTTGTGTGTATGCATGGTTGAATTCCCTCTAAATAACAATAACAACAGCAAAAATAACAATAAAATGTTTAGTTTACTTTTGAGTCTTTGGCTGGTTTTCCTGCAAGGACTCCATAAACATTTGTGCCGAAGATATCATTAGGTTACCTCCCTTTCTCACAGGCCTCCTAATTTGAGCTAATAATTCTCCATCTTTGAATAGAGGTATTGGCATTGTGGGTGGACCCCTGAGTCACCCACATTTTGGGGTAACAAGGGAATAGGAATTCTGCCTGTGCTGGATGTGGTTACACTCCCCCTGAAACCTCAGGTTCACAGTCCTTCTGGACTCAGTTCTGAGCCTGGACATTCAGGTTTTGTCAATGACTAGAAGTATGCTTCCACAGTTAAATCTGGTGTACTGCCTGTGTCTGTTCCTTGAGACATCAAATCTGGCTACAGTGGCAATGCCTTGATTACATCTTGATTTGACTATTATAATGCGCTCTGTATAAGTCTGTCTTTGGAAATTGTTCAGAAATTTCAGCAGGTTCAAACTGCCACTGCCAGAATGATGACTAGGGCTGGTTATAGGGAGCATATACCCCTTGTTAAAACAGCTTCACTGGCTACCAGTTCACAACTAACTACAACTTAAAGTGCTGGTCATGATTTATAAAGCTATATGGCATAAGTGTTAACTATCTGAAAGACTGCATCTCCCTATACAAATCTTCCAGAGTTTTAAGATCTGCAGGGGAAGATTTGTCTCAGTCCCATTATCATCCCATGCTCACTTGTTGAGGACACAGGAGAGAGACATCCAAGTGACTGCTCTCATCCACTGGAACTATCTTCTGTGGGAGGCTAGGTTGGCCTCATCCCTACCTTTTTTTTTCCCAGCAAGGCAAAAAAAGTGTTTTCATTTAAGCAGGATTTTAATGTGTAAGCAGGAGAGCTTTTTACTGGAAAGTTATATTTTTTAAAAGAAAATATATGTTTTTAAAATGATTTTATATTGTTTTTAGATATTATTGTTTTTAAATTTTATTGTAAATGTTCTTTTAATTGACTGTTTCTGGAAGCCAGTCTGGGTCCCGGTCTGAGAGAAGGGTGGCATACAAATGCAAAAAGCAAACAAACAAACAAACTAAACAAATAAATATGAACAAATAAATATGAATAAATATATGCATTGTTCATGTGTGTTTTGCAGCTGCTTCTGGTTGTGTTTTAACTTTGACATTTTGATATCCTTTACTGTTTTCTGGTTGTTGATTTTATTGCTTGGGGGATTCTTTTGTTACTTTTAAGTAGGTATTAGCACTACCACTGTTTTTGTCAGTGATACTATCTTTTATTGGGTTTATACAAATTTGTCTGTCCAATGAATTGTTTTATTGCCTGTTGCACTATCAAAGTAAATAAAATGATGTCATTAGAAAAATAAAAGACTTCTATGGGAAAAAAAAGAATTTGGAGAGGCTTCTCTGTAAATCTAGAATAATCACACTTCTTAATTTCTGTTACTCTCAGAATCCATCGTCCTACTCCCTCGAAGAGTTATCAAACAGTTTGCAGGTATAACAAGCTCCCATGGAGCGATGGTTCTTCTGAAGCATTTTGGGTTTGAGAAGAGAGTGATGTTAAGGTTTGGTTAGAAAATCTAACCCAAATGAGACAACATTAATGTGTGTGAGGGAACATATAAGTATTAATGTACATCGCACTATATAACAAACCGTATGTTCTTTACTTTATTCCTTCAAGGTTCGTTATAGGCATACAGGGAGAAAGCTAAGATTCATAAAGCATAAGAGATGCATTAGAAATTATTTTCTAAAGGAGCTTCTACAGGCTTCCAATATAAGTAGAAACTAGGAGTATAAATCATCACATCATTCATTGAAAAATCTTAAAATTTTTCTCTCTTCCAGGTGACGTATGAGAATTTTTGCCCATTTTTGTGAGCTTCTTTTTTAAAAAAGAAAACATTTGGGGACTGCAAACAATTCACATGTGCTAAAAGCCTTGGGCTTTATATATTCTGTTTTTGTTTTGATAGACATGTTGGAACCCCCTCTCTCATCAAAGATAAGAAAATTTGCTATATATATATATATATATGCATAGAAGCCATCAAACCTTGTCCAGAGGAGAGAAGACTAAATGATTTTCCTGAGAGAGTATCAAGGGGATATCATAGCCCTGACTGAGGCCAGCAACATCAGCTGATTTACATATCTCTTGACTGGAATGCTAAAAGCAAGATCCAGGCAGAGTTCAAACATGACCTCCACCCTGATATCTATACAAAGCTATCTATACTTCTCTAACTAACCTGGAGCTCTGCTCTTAGGAAACATTAAGTACTTCTGAGAGACATTTTAAGTTCTCTGAACTGCTAGCTGAGTTAGGTGTCAAAGCCACTGTGAAAGTCAAGTTCTCAACTTGACATGCACGGCAAGGAAGGGTGACCTTTAAAGCAGTTTCCCTGAGCGGGAGAGAACATTGCGGTAACCTTGTACTACTTAGCGTGCAAAGCAATTCACAGGGTAACAATTAGTTCTCTGAAACTCCAGGGCTGCAAATTTATAACATCAATGCTTGCCACTACCAATCAAGGAAAGGCTTCTTTCCAGTCAAACGGTATTACCATTCACTATTAGTTGACAGTATCCTTTTGAAAGCTAAATTGCAAAATGTGGTTTGTGTAATTTCTTGAATAATCTCAAGTAATAAAATATGGTGTATGCTTTCACTCCCTAACCCTTTCTCTCATGGGAATAGATATTCATTTGCCCATAAATAATATATTTTATTAATATCTGATCTTGCTAATTTTCTTCTTGAAGGAAATAAGTAATTATAACAATTTTCTTCCAACTGTAAGAAAGTCTTCAAAAACTCTGTTTTCAAAGATTATTTGCAGTTTGGACTTATCTGTGCAAAATATGTGCAGGATATTTCAAGGTATATTTGTGCAGAAAATAGGAAACAGAGTTTCCTGCACTGGAAGTAATAGTTCCTAGCAGTAATATTTTCTACAAAGAAAGTGTTGTTTCCTATGTAGAAAATGCTGTTTTATGCTCCAAAAATCCACATATGAATTTTGTATAGAATAAGTCCCAAAATAAAAAACTTCTTATCAATCCATGATTCTTCCTGTTAGATATTCTTCACACTTTTTTGCGGAGTACATGGATTGAGTATTTTCAAATATTTTTCAAATATTTTCAAATATTCTTTCCATCCCTACTCACTGCTAAGAAAAGACTGACTTATTTTAGCTGCGCAACAACTCTATCAGGCAGGCTAAGCTGAGATGGCAATTGGTCTGAGATCACCAAATGATGACCATGCAACATTTTGTATTATGCAGTCAGCCCTTCATGTTTGCGGGTTTCACTTTTGCAGATTTGATTATTCACAGATTATTTGCTGTTACCTCTGCCGCCTCCCTATGCCATTTTTTATGGTGACTGCGAGCCTTGTGAGACTGAGAAACTGTGAATGAGTCTTGTAAGTCCCTATTAAAAATGGTGTGGAGCAGCAGTGGAGGTGGCAGCAAAAGCCTATCAGCCACCCACTTCTGACTTGTGAAGGAATCCTGATGCCTCAAAGGGATGCATGGTGGGTTGAATATGGTGATCCAACTTTTGTGTGTGTGTGCGTGTGTTAAATTTGGTTTGGGAGGGCCTAGAGTTATTCACGTTTTTTTCACTTTCACAAGGGTCCTGTGCCCCTAACCCCAGCGAATGTGGAGGGATGACTATACTTCATTCCATTATTTAATTCACTATGGCCATTGAGGGAAGTGTCAGGTGAAAGAAGTTATGGCTTATTTCAATCTTCCCCATTCCCCACCCCAACTTGGCTTAGAAAAAAAAAATATTTCACTTGATGCTTCACCTCAGAACCTTATTAAAATTGCTGGTGTTAACCATTAAAGCCCAACATTTCTTCACTTTTAGACATTATTAGGATTTTTTTTCTACAATTAAATATATTAGTGTACATAAGAAATAGAATCTTTTTAATGGAAATCGTCCATTTTTGGAAATCTGACATGTATATGGCCTTTCTAGGTCATACCTTCAAATAGACCTTACAAGTTTAAAAGTTCTAGGATGTTTTTTGTTAAGGGGTTTTGTACGTCAAGTCCCAGAGCTGAGAAAAATGTAGAGAATGAACATATAGACAAATAAACAGATCCCCGAGTTGTCTAGACAGTGGCCACTGTTGTTATCCAGAGGCTGAAGATTTTTTTCCACCCTCTCTGTATGTTTCCATTCCTTATCTACTCTTCAAAACCTTTCTCATCCAATATAACACTATGTATAATTCATATTTTAGGAAGAATATGTGATAACAAATGCTTGAACAAGGTACTTCAGCAATTTTAAAATAAACATATTTTCAGAGAATAGGCTACATTGCTCAGTGCTGGTTATATAAAGATGGAATCAGGGTTTCACACTCCCCAAAACTACATTAAACTTCTCTCAACTTCTTTTAAAGCTTTGGGGAAAATGCACCACTTGGCATTTTTTTTTAATTAAATTTTAAAAATGTTGACTTGGACCAGGGAAATGGGTGTTTCAGTCAACAGGATCTCACAGATCTATCTGATAACTCTGCCCATGTTTCACCTTTTCAATTTAATCAGATATTTCCGTAGCCTCTCAGGTGACAGGATCTGTAATAATGAAAAAAACAGTGACAGAGTATAAAAAGAATAAAATCAAATACTCTTCCCTCCCCTAACCGCAGACTCACTAGAAGAAACTTCAAGTGTTAAATTGAATTTCGTCAGAAAATAAACCTTTGTTGAGTTATTATAATAGGCTTAGGCAATGATATTTACCAACTATGGGCATAATTGTCTTTTGCTCTCCGTTTTATTGGATGGAAAATATTAATGCAGAAGGAAAAAAATCTCCTTGGTCCAAGTTCAAGCTCTTTTTTCTTTTTTTTTCTTTTTGAATGCAATAAAAAATTCATGGGGGAGAAATGCCAGATTCCTATGTGGCTGTTCACAGATCTATGAAGTGGATGCTAAACAGACTGGTATTTGAGTATGGAGCCAAAATGAAGCCCATTGCCTTTTTGACCTACAACAGGTTGCACTGTTCTTTCTTTGAACATCTGGGCTCCCAAGGGAAGTGAGTGCTTCCTTTATGAGAACAATGAGGCACAATAACCGCAGCTATCCCATAAAATCTATCCAGCCTTCCATTCATTTTTTAATCAAGTTGCACACATGATTTAGATGGTAATGGATTGAAATGTTGAGGATCTTTGGAAATTGCATTGCATATGCCTCATTGCTATCAACCCTTTTTCCCCTATAGCCCCTCAAGCTCCTTCCAAATAACACCAGTTCTGAAATCTTCCGTTACAGAGAGAATTAGAATTTCCATAATTGTCTGGAAAATGTAACCACTCTTGCTATGCTGGAAAGAAGTGGCCATCATGCCCTGAGAGATGTAATATTTTAATGATCATAGAAATATATTCTAAAAATAAAGAGCTTTGAGACAGGAGAATAGAGAGCATATTTAGCAAACACGGGGATAATTTCAGGCCATTTCCTCACTACACTATTATAGTGGCATTATTCCACTTTCAACGTTCTATGGATTCTTGGGGTCTGTAGTTTAGGAAGGGCCATTTAGAATTCTCAGTCAGAGAGCTCTCTGGCCTCAGAGCAAAGGAAATGCCATTCATTTGTTCTCCAATGTCATCAATAATCCTAAACTAAATCTATTTTAACTGATCAACCTCCCACACCCCGCTTATAGCTTTCATAGCATAGTAACATATATGTTGTCATTAATCATGGGAACAGAAAAGAGATAACAGATACACTTATGGGAAAAATACAGTTAAATTCACCCAGTGATCATAACTTATTTAAAGTCGTCATTTTCAACGCTCTTACCTGGGAGCAAGCATTTCTATAGAAATGGATGAGTTATGTAATTCTGTAGTAATGGATGAATCTACCAGTTTTTTTCTTCCATATACAGTTTTTTTTAAAAAATATACAAAAAAATAACAGGTTTCTTCCCTTGTATTTGTGAACACAATGAACACAACTACAAATGTTGGGAAGTACTTATTTTTTAACAAAATAAAAACAAAACATAACAAAAAAAGAGAGATAGAATTTCCACTTGCACTGGTCAATGTCAACAGGAACAGTTATTCTGTGAATGAAGAAGAGGATGCTATACCCACTTGTTATGGAGTTGTTAAAGATGCAGAGCCTGTGAGAAAGGGGGACATCCATTCTATTTCAGCATCACACTGTTCGTATATACAGGAAGAGTGTTTGGAAAGGTGAATCTCACAGTTTTGCATTCTTGAACACATTTGAGGTATACCATAGTAGAATCATCTAAAGTAGTTTCTAGTCCAAGTTTTATTTATTGCTTCGTTTACTGCAGACATGCTGCTGCAATCTCACATGAAAAGTCTGTGTTTCTTCAGCCCTCCTTCACTATAATTCCAATGCAGAACCTGCCAAAAAACCAAAAACAAAACCTTCCCGTTAGACAAAGGACAAAGAGGAAAATTGAGGACGGCGTGGACATAAAAAGACTTTATAAAATTGAACTTCTTTATCAGAGTCTTTGTTAACTTGGATGTGACTGTGTATATTTACTTCATCCAAAAAAAAAAAAAATCCCAGAAAAAGACCACTTCTGGAATATCATGCCACTAGGAGAAATATGTTGGCCCCATCTGTATCAGTAATATGTAGATTATAAAATCAATTTAAGACAGCATTACTTCCTCCAAGGATACCTAATTTAAATCCCTCATATTCCTGGTATATTAAACCCAAAGGGGCAGAGGATTCCAGTGCCATTACAGACAAGTACTACAGAGAAGGTGTGTGCATGTGTGGAAGAAAACCATGTGAATTTCCATAGCATGCTTGGATATTCTTCTGCAGTCATTCTACTTTCTCTACGTTTGCTTTACATTTGTAACCTAGAAATATGGATTTGTAACTGCTCACTACTGCATTCAGTAACACCATACTGTTGCAGTCATGTCACTATGGCCACAACTGTAAATGCCTCTTCAGACCAACAGCAGCCATAATCAAGTGAAGAAGGTCTGTTCAGCTGCCAATTGGGACACAAGAAAGATTACAGTTCCAGCTTTCTCCCACCTGTGAATGGGGCTGCAAGAGTTGCGGCAAGGTGCCCATTGCCATTCCTTCTTGTAGCCTTGTTCATTGACAGGAGGGAGCTCAAAAGAGCCTCATTCTTGTGCTCCAACTGGCAGCTGAATAGGTTTCCTTTGTTTGATGTGACTGCTAGCTGTTAATGTGGATTTGGGAGGACTGAGCTAGGAGATGTTACTTAGTTACACATTTGTGACTAAGTAGCCAGTGTAGGATAATGGCAAGTATTTTTAATAATGAAAAGGATGAACTGCTGTTTCAACTTCACAAATAATTCACTAAGAAAGCTTTAAAAGCTATAGCTCTTACTACAAATTGAGCCTAAACATCTGCTTAACTCTTCGGCAGATTTTTCTTACCTGCCTTACTAATGAAAGGTTTTGACCTGCTCTGTTTAATTGTTTCTGGACTCATTTCACATTAAATTGGAAAGAAGTAATCGTCAGAGGTGACTGTAGCTTTGCAGAGAATAATTGTGATTTTTTAAAAAAAATCTAAAAATAAATACTATGTAAATAGCATTTAGACCAGATCATCATTTTGCTCTCTTTTTTCTCCAGTAACATTTCATTATTCCCATACCATTTATACCTAACTCTCAAAAGTAGCAACAGTTAGAAATGGTTGCAATGAATACCAAATAATGTTTACCACATAGCAACCCTCCCAAGGTTTTTATATTTTTGCAATCTCTCATTCATGACTCATTACCAATAATATATTCAGAAATGTCAACAAATAGGCAGGAAAATTGGTGAATTACTCATTCAGTCCTGTTGAGAAAGGGTTTTGTGCATTTTTGGCATGAGTGTATGAATATATTGACCCCAGGAGTATAAATTAATATGCTCAGAACAGATAACTGATGGACTTTGTTAAAGGATAAGAAACACCCACTGCAACCTGCTTTTCCCATATTTTTGCTTATAATGTTTCTTTTTTGTTCATTCCTGGCATTTTCAGTGTTTTGTTTCTACATAGGGCAGGCTGCATTATGGCTCCCACTCCTATTTTTGTGGCTCTCTTCAGCCATCCAGGGCAACTTCCAAGCCCCCAGACCTCTAAATATTTCTTTTTTTTCCACCCAGGCAAAACAGTCACACCCAAGTAGTCCAAACCATTGCAAAAAAAAATCACCCACATGAAGAAGTTCGGCTTTATTTGTCCTCTCAAAGACTTAAAATGTGACACGAAAATGATATATATATATATGAATCAGCTGAAATTAAAGCTAAAAAACTGAAGTTACTTCTGGCCAATATGGTGTACCAGATGGTGATTGCCCATTCCTGACATGGGGGGTTGTGCAAGATGTCCTACTGTCTGAGATGGGAGGACACATGCTCTCACCAGTATACTTATCAATACCTACACTGCCAATGTCTGTTTGATGGGTCCTTCTTCAGAAGAAGGCATTGTACACAAGACAACTATAAAGACTGCCATCTGGGCACAGGACATCTCTAAGGCCACCACACAGAAAATTACTTGTTCTGTGGAAGAACCCCCGCAGTTTAAGACATTTAGACCTGTCAGAGTCAGTTAAGTTCTCAACCACTTGATTCCTCCTCTAATGACTTTTCAGGACTACCATCTGACTTGCCAACTTGGGGATGTGAGCCAGCCACATTTTCTGCAGCCAGTGTGTTTCTCTGGAGGATGCACACAAAACACCCTACTCTGAGGAATCTTTAGAGTGAGAAAAAAATTTCAGCTGTCAAATAGGAGGAAGCAGGTAAGGATGGAGGGTGCAATCTTCCTCCCAAGGGATCTGTTTCACACATACACATCTTCCTAATGGAAGGATCAATGTTGTTCTTCACAATTGGTCATGTATACGTCCTGTATCAGAATACATCCTGAATTGTGAAGATGCTCACACAGCCAGGATTATCCCTATGTGGCTTTCTTGACACTCAGGAAATCCTTTTTTTTTATTATTTGAATATTCTTTCCATCTATGAAAAAAAGAGCTGCATGCCACCAACCACAATTCCTTGAATGCCCAGTTTCCCAGAATGTTTATGAGACACAAAAAGAAAAGCACTGTCTCGGGCAGGTCTTACTTTTGAAGTGTCCTCTATAAAAAGTTATATAAATATATTTACTGAGAGAGAGAGAAAAAGAGAGAAAGAGAGTATGTGTCAGTGTTTCTTACAGAATATGAAGACACCAAAGATCTACCAGCCTTGCACAGGGGCCACAAATTTAAAATTCTCTTTCTTTCTGTCTTTCTTTTTCTTTTTTTAGCATTTGTGAGTTGTGCTCACTCACTGCTCCAGGAAAATTAAACAAGAAATAGGAGCAAGTAACAAAATGTGGTTCCTCATCTCCTTTTAAAGCTGTGGTAGACATGAAAGAGAAATCTCATGATGCAATTCTTTGTTTAATATGAATAGCCCATCATCCTTTTCCAAAGGTAAGTTACTTTCTGTCATTCCAGTAGAAGCCTTGTACTTCTTTTATTGATGCTGAGAAAGCTCACTCATGCTTCAGGGAAAACCTGGTTTGGGGCTTAATCTTCTAGAATATTCTTAAAGGTATTCCCCTTTGTTGGCTTGTGAAATTTTAGGCTCTGTGAGCCTTCACAATCCTGTAGTATCTGTGTGATGTATTTCCAGTGCTCAGCCCTTGATAGAATTTCTTATCCAACAGAAGTGTAATGATCATGCACACATATTATTTCATTAATTTCTTTGAAGGAGTTCCCAGTGCTTTCATTGACCTCTTCTAGTTGGCCAGCTTTACTACACATGAATGGAAGAAAACATTCAATGAATTTGTGAAGGAAAGAAAATCTTTAGCTGTGTTTTTTCTTTAATAATTTCTATTAATTATTTAAACTTACATAACAGTATATAACAATGCTTAACACACAACACAATACTTAATACATAATAAACATAAACTTACAAACCCCTTATATTCATAAATTCTTAAACTCAGTCTACTCTATAATTAAATCATAAGTGCTCCCCAGCACCGGAACCATTAAAGATCTAACCACTGCCATTCCCTTCATACAGTTCCATTCTCCTTCCAAAATTGTAACGATTCTTCTGTTGGTTTACTTCCTTTCCCCTTTATTAACACATAATCAATAAATTTACCCCGAATATCTATAAACATATCTCTTTTTAATTCCCCCTTCTTTACTTTGATATTACAAGTCAATTTATCATTAATAGCTACATCCCATACTTCTTTATACCATTCATTTAAATGAGAATCTTGCTTTATTTTCTAATTCTTGGCTATCCTTAGCCTTGCTGCAGTTAATAAAATTGAAATTAGTTCTTTTGTTGACCACTTACTTTGTTCCTTATCAAATATTGATAACAAGGCTAACTTAGGATCTAACTGTATGTTTTGATTAGTTATTTCATTTATTTCTGTAAAAACTAACCTCCAGAATTTCAATAAACTTTCACATTCCCACCACATATGAAAGTAGGAGCCAATTTCTTGGCAACCCCTCCAGCACAAATTGGATGTTTAGCTGTGTTGTATTATTAGAAAGATGGCCACTTTCAGTTTAGAAATTGTTCTCACCAGGATGTTAGCAAAAGCACTGAAATCTAGTGGTTGGCAAAGAAGCTTAAAACAGAGGAGAAACTAATTTATTTACTTACCCCCCTTTTTTTTCCAGACAGAGTGTCTTACAAAAATTTAAACAGATACAATCACAACCTGCCATCCATAAAATGTACAATGAGTTAAAATATGATTAAACTGTCAAAATAATTAGCAGCAGCTTAAAGATATATCCATTAAAAAGTGGAACATACAAGTATTGCGGCATGGTTGGCAAAAGCCCTTTCCAATTAACTTCCAGTTGCTAAATACAAAACAAAATAATCTTCAACTGATATTGGGAGAAAACTATGTCAGTTATGACTTTAACCTCTCTGGGAAGGAGTCCGAGAGCTTGGCCACAACTATTGAGAAGGCCTACATTTTTGTTCCCATCAAACACAGCTGTGAAGATGGTAGGATTGTGAGGTTTGCCATTCTGATTGGTCAAGATGTTGAATATATGTGAAACTAGCAAGCTATGGGGGAGGAATTCAAGATAGAAAAACAACAAAAGATGCAAACTGTACGGACAAATGAGGTGAAGCAAAGGTGTGAAAACTGCATTTCCATTGAACTAGGATGAGCTGAAATTAATCACTTTAATGTTACGTTTTGGCTTAAGTAGGTAAACAGACCAGGCACCTATTGACACTACACAGTTATAGCTTGGTGATTCCTCTTTAACTGCCATGATTTCTATGGAATTTTGAAAGTTGCAGTTTAGGGAGGCATGTTTGGAATTCTTTATCAGAATGCTCTAGTTCTTCAGAACCAGAGGCAGCCATGGCACATTTAAGTGGAACCATATTGCTGTAACTGTGTAGTATGAAAGAACCCAAAGTGTAACTGGGTGCATTTTCCAATTAAAATTTCCAGTTTTAGTTCCTTCTCCTCCTGTACAGTCATTTGGCTGGGTCAGTAAATAAGTCACAGAGATTATATGGCTGGTTTTAGTGGAGGTAGCTCATAAATAATGGCTTCTGTTTGGTGGCTTGGGTGGGGACCATTAAAGGAATTTCTTTTGAGGAATTATTTCCTGTCCCTTCCACTCACCATGCAGCAAAGTATCATATCATCACGGATACAGACTGACAAATATAGATAAACGGAAGCCATACAAAAGATATCCTAATCATCTACTGTCCTCTTTCTCTCAAAGTGAATCATTCAGATCCTATGTGTGAGACATTTTTTTTAAGTAAGGACAGTAAGGAATAGAGGAGTTAATTTACAAATAAATACCATAAATCTAACAACAACTGAGCTGCTTGGAATAAGTATTTCAATCTTCTAGAGGCCCAAAGAGGTACCTCTTCCCACCCCCATGGTGGATACTCACTCTGTTCAGATCGTAGCCTATCAGACCTTAGCTTAAGGAAGAATAGTAGGTGGATTAGTGAAATTCACAAGCCCTGACTCAACCAAAGCCTGTCATTTCAGTCATTCTATAAATACAGTAGCTAAGACAGAATGGAATGGGAATATATTTTTAATTTCTTGATGACAGACTCCTTGTAGAAACATTCCCATCCAAATATTGTCAAGATCCAAAAGATTTTTCATCCTTCATTGACAGTAGTTTTTGACTTTTTTAAAGAAAAATGTGTAAAAATGTAGATTGCAATTCATTACGGAACATATGTCTTCGTAAGTGGACTTACATGTGTGACATGTAGAACTGAGCAGTTTCACAATGTCTGTATTTACCTAGGGACTGCTGTGTCATTACTATGTATGGGCATCCATTGCACAGAGGTGAATAACTGATAGGCTAGGATCCAATGTGCATTGGGATACTTCCCAGTGGACATCCAGACACCTGCTGGGAAATGATGGAACACAACATAGTGCCTCATTCACATCAGAAGTGACCAATCCATATCAGAAGTGCCCAATGTGCATCAGACATGTTTGATGTACATTAAACACTATTGTTGATGCCCTGACATACATTTTCACAATTCACTAACAGGGTTTTATTGTGCTTCTGCAACATAGCTAAAGATTGTTAAAATTCTACAAGGGAGTCTATGATGTAGAATCTCAGCGATTGTTTTTCATATAGATTATTGCTTTTATAATAAAGCCCAATACTTTACATAAAAATATTGCTGAGATTTTACACTATGCTCACACTGTATAAATTTGCACTAATTTAGTTACATGATGGTTATGCTATACCACTCTTCTGCTTAACACCAACATAGTACAACCGATTGTGTATCTGCCAATGTGCCAGCTTATTGTCCATTTGTACAATAGGGAATGTGTATTCACTGCAATCCCAGTGAATAAAATAGTACACTGAAGCGATGACAAATATTTATGTACCATCCAAGAATGTGCAAGTGCATGGCTGGAATCATGTCGGTTGGTCCCAGCTAGAGTAGATTATTGAATTCAGATGAGATTCAGATTCAGTTGTTCAGCCAACACATAGGCAAATCCAATTGATTCCATTCTTGCTTTTTAATTAGAACTAACAATAGGATTTGGGTCCATGTGATATGTTTATACTTGTGAAATTTCATTTGTGTAAACATAACCTGAAGACATCAATTGCCCAATGGCCAAAAGAGCTCAAGTGTATATCTACTGGAACTAGCACATGTGTACATGTTTCCAGTCATTATATTTTATCAGAAATGTATCAGTAAAATATATTACACCAAAAAAAAAAGTTTTGCCTTCACCGCTCAATTTTGTATTTTGTTTTTCAGAACTGAAAGTTTTCCTGAAAATTCCTGGGGGGAAAAAAAAAAGCAAAAACTCTGGTAATCTTGTCCAAAGAGGATAAAAGTTTTAGAATGCTTCATTTTTAGGTGTGGGAATGAGTTCATTGTCTGGAATAAAAGAAAAGCTGTGGGATACTTTTCTCCCCTTTGAGTGCTGTTTCAAACATTAATGAGATACAAGGAAAATGGGGCAAGCACAAGTAATCCATGATTCTTGTTCTCCTCAGTGTCTTCAGTACATGCTGGATTTCACACACATTCAACTAACTCATATTAAATATTCCATGTTAACTGTTTGTACGGTTAAAAAATGTAGATGATGCTCCAGCTAAACATGCCATAATTTTCTTGGCAGCCCTGAAGTATATTTATTCCCTTACCCTGAAATATGTTTATTACTTTACCTTGCAGTTTAATATTAAAGATAGATGTGAACATGAGTTCACAAGTAGTCTCTTCCACCTTTGCTAATATTGTGCTGATTTCTACAGTGTCTCCGACATATTTGATGTACTAAGTCCAGAGGTTATAGGAAGTGGCTGAGAACTGCTTGCAAACTGGAAAGCCTGTTTTTCTCTTGGCCTCTACAGCCCCATGGTTTATTTTTGATGGCTTGCAATAAACAACTCCAATCGGAGGGCAATTAAGAGGCAATCATTCTAAGTAAGCCTCCTGGGTAAAAAGAAAACGAAGTTGCCAGGAATCTACTTAAAAATCAAATTTGGAGGGAATGCAACTCAACTGTATGAATAAATTCACCATAACCAAACATAATGTTCTGTTTCACCTGCATGTGATTTCATAAGTATGTATCATTAAATTTGAGAGTAGCCTATTCAAGGTTTTTTTTTATTATTATTACTATACTCAGTTAACTACTCAATTTTCAATAAACTCTAAACAGTTTTCTGTTGTTATGTTTTAATGTGGCAATTGTATTTCTTTCTCCCCAGATCTTTTATGATCTTTTCCTTTATTATTATTTTTTAAAAAACCCACATCCATACACCAAAAAACCCCCAAAGAGATTTTGTAAAACAGACACAGAATTGGTTTAGATATGGTAATAGTCCATTTTAATACTTTTCATCTTATGTGTAGTCAGAAATACTAAAAGTCAAACACTTCTAAGCAGGCTTTTTTCCCCACTTCCCCAAAGATTCTTTAAAACTGTTTTGTGGATTCCTGGGCAGAGTAATGCCAAGTCTATTTCAGAGCATAGCCTGAGGCAGCAAATGCTCTGAGTCCTCAAACATTATCCTTCAAAATTTTCAGAACTATCTGGATGCTTTGTTTAGCAACAGGACGGATTCTCACACTGAGGTTCAAACAGCTGTGCATTCATACTTATTAACAATACATCATCCATTTTAAATAATGCATTACAGGACAGAGACAACACATACTGTGATGATTTATCTTGTGGTGTTCACTAAAGATGCGGCCTTCTGTAATAATTAACTACTAAGGGCCAAGCCATCATCATATCATTGTTTGGCTGCCATTGGTAAAATTAAGAAGCTTCATATCTCACTGACGATGGACTTTCTTTTGGGCACAAGGAAAAAATTAAAAACAGCCATTTCTCACACAGAAACTTCTAGGAGTTTCATTTCAGGTTGGGGTGGGAGAGGGGTTGAGAACTATGGCAAAGTACGAGGGTCTAAGCTTTATCAGGAATTCAGTCAACACATGAGGGTTAAAAATTAAGAAGAGTGTTGGACCATCCTGTAAAACATACCACCCTGAACACACCAGTGTCATCAACTTTTGGATGTTATGCAGGGCCAGGTCTGGTTAATACTTGGATGGGAGCAAACAAACATCTCCAGAGAGGGCTAGGAAAGAATCCTTCCTGAAACTTTGGTGAGCTGCTACCAGTAAGATGTCATGTCCCCATGCAAGCCCTGCCTCCACCATTGCTGTCCCAGCAGCCCCAAGCTACCCCCTGTTGCTGGGAAAGGATTGATTAGCATCTAATCATGTTTACTTGAATAAAAATAGAAGGCTCTCCATGATCAAGACCAAACTTGGAAAAAAATACCTTTTGAACTACAATTCTCATAACCCACCCATCTCACACCCCACCACCATGACTAGGAAAGATTTTGGGAGTGGTCATACTGATTGGAAGATTTTTCATTGTGGTACAAACAACCCTTCTCCAGGCTTGGGATTATTGATAGAAGGCTCAAAAGAAACTCTCATAAATAGCACCAAGGATGGAGGCAGTAGCAGCCTGGTAGGCCATGTCTACTTGAAAAGATTCAGGAAGGACAATATACTGAGAAACCACTAGCAGTCTTCTCCTGGGGCACTGGATCTTAAGGCCTCTAACTGATTAGAAGTGCCCTAAGAGATTTGGAGACAGGATTCCTGCCCTCATCTGCCATAACAAAGAAGCAATATTGGACTGGAATTGCTTTTAAGAAAATGGTGTACTGAAATAGGGATCTTAACTGGTACTGTGATTGTCACATAAAGCATAAATTGAGAATTTACTTTTTCTAGAGAACCAACAGAACTTTTTATCTCTCTTCTAGATTTCTGCATGGAGAATGATGATTATGACAACAACCACAATGACAATGATGGTCGTGATGATGATCTGGTTAGTACTTTGGTAGGACTCCTCTGGCAGCCACATGTATGTCACCTTGTGTTCCTTGATGGGAAAACAGTGGAATATAAATGTACCTGCAAGCCCCAGGATTCCATAGGGTGTTGAAAATGGAATAATAGCACTATACCAGTGTAGTGTGGAAAAGCCCTAAATTTGTTTCTCTCTACATCAGAAGGTGTTTAATCCAGCAGTAGCTGCTAAAACCTAATATTAACAAATGACACTATTGCTACTAGTTTTGGAGGTATTTTCAGAAGATACTTTCCAAACCTACTCTTCAGAAGGTTTGGAAGGTACCCTTCAATGAGTTTTCACACTGTCTTACCTGTTCCCTTGTCTATTCTATTCTATACACCCTTTTTTCCCACACACACAAACCACTACTACCCTGCCTTTTGTTGTTCTGATTCTATGTTTTTTCCTCAAGCTCACTGTCCTGCTTATTCCAATGTCTTGTCCTCCTCATACCTTCCTGGTTCTTCTGCCCTCTCTTTCTCTCTTTCTCTCAATCTCAACCTCTTTTTCTTTCTCTCTTTGGCCATTTCTGCACCAAACCTCATTGCCACAATGATCTGTGGCAATCTTGACATGCCAGTGCTGGGATGGGAGTGGTTTTGGATCACCCCCTCCAACATGCATCCCTTGGCAGCAGGGGAGTAGACAACAACAACAACAACAACAATAATAATAATAATAATATTTATTTCTATCCCACCTCTCCACAAGGATCGAGGCAGCGAACAACATAAAATACATTAAATACATTAAAAGAGATTAAAAACATACCCAATCCTCACCATCCACCAACCCACCTAAACCAACCCCTTAAAACACAGAACAATTAACAGTCAATCAGTTGACTATTAACCAAACAAGAAGACAATTGATGGGAGGCGATGGAAATGCTAGTCTTGGAAGGCCTGTCGGAAGAGATCAGTCTTGACCGCTTTTTTAAAGCAGTCCAGACTGGTAATATGTCGGGTCTCCTCTGGCAGGCCATTCCATAACTTGGGAGCGATAGAAGAAAAGGTCCCCTGGGTAACCGCAGCCAACTTAGTTCTAACTGGCTGCAGTAAATTCCTCCCAGAGGACCTTAATGTGCGGGGCGGATTATATGGGAGAAGGAGATCCTGCAGGCAGGCTGGCCCCAAGCCACGAAGGGCTTTAAAGGTAATAACCAACACCTTGTACTGTGCCCAGAAACTAATAGGCAGCCAATGAAGAGATTTTAAAATTGGTGTTATATGGTCAGTTTTGGGTCTACCGGTGACTAACCTGGCTGCCATATTCTGAACTAATTGAAGTTTCCGGACTAAGTACAGGGGTAGCCCTATGTAGAGCGCATTGCAGAAGTCGAGCCGCAAAGTTACCAGCGCATGCACCACTGTTTTTAGGTGCTCCAGCTCCAGAAAGGGGCGCAGCTGGCGTATCAGCCGAAGCTGATAGCAGGCACTTCTGGCCGCTGCATCTATTTGAGCTGTCATCCGAAGTGGCGAGTCCAGGAGTACCCCCAAGCTGCGAACACAGTCTTTCAGGGGAAGTGTGACCCCGTCTAGGACTGGCTGACAAATCTCCATGTCTGGGCTAGGGCCCCTAACAGCAAGTACCTCTGTCATATCTAGATTCAGCTTCAGTCTACTTTTCCTCATCCAGTCCATTACTGCTTCAAGACATTCCTTCAGAGGCGAGATGCCACCCTTAGTTGATGCTATTATCCGAGGCTTGGAGAGATATATCTGGGTGTCATCAGCATACTGATAGCACCTTGCTCCGTGCCTTCTGATGATCTCTCCCAGCGGTTTCATGTAGATGTTAAATAGCATTGGGGACAGGACAGCATCCTGAGGGACACCAGATTTAAGCTCCTTTTTCGAGGAGCAACTGTCCCCAAGCATCACCATCTGGTATCTACCTGAGAGATAGGAGCGGAACCACTTAAGCGAGTGCCCCCGATCCCCAACCCTCTCAGGCGTTCCAGAAGGATACCATGGTCTATGGTATCGAAAGCCGCTGAGAGGTCCAAGAGTACCAGCAGGGTCACATTTCCCCTGTCGATACCTAGGCAAAGATCATCCACTAAGGCGACCATGGCAGTCTCGACTCCATATCCTGCCCTGAAGCCAGTTTGAAATGGGTCTGGATAATCTGTTTCATCCAAGACAGCTTGGAGCTGAAGACCAACAGCCCTCTCGATCACCTTGCTTAAAAATGGGAGATGGGAGACTTGTCTATAATTATTCATATCCAGGGGATCTATGGAGGGCTTTTTTAGGAGCAGCCGTATAATCGCTTCTTTTAAACAAGCTGGAAAATTGCCCTCCCTAAGGGATGCATTAATAATGTATCTTAGATGGGTCTTAATTGCAACTCCTCCCTGGATGACCAGCCATGAAGGGCAGGGATCAAGAGGGCAAGTTGTCTTTCTTATATTTCCAAAGGGCTTGTCTACGTCCTCAGTACTCACTGACTGAAACTGATCCAGTATAATCCTGTTCACGGAAGCGCTCGACACTTCACTCGTAACCTCTGCAGTAATACCGGCATCCAAATCAGCTCTTATCTGAGAGATTTTATCCGCAAAATGATTATTCAAAGCATCACAGCAAGCTATGCTAGGTTCTAACAGCGAGTTCAGGGGAGTAGGTATCTGAGTCAGATCCTTTACCACCCTGAACAGCTCTGCTGGATGAGAAGTCGCAGACCCAATACGTGCAGAGAAGAAAGTCTTCTTTGCTGCATCCATTGCCACTCCATAGGAATAAAGAAATTCTCTATAGCGTGTCCTGTCAGATAAGAGTCCAGATTTCCACCAGTTGCGCTCTAGTCGTTGTCCAACCCGCTTCATATTAACAGTGCTGCACCTTCTACGTTACAGTTTCCATAGCGATGTCTTCTCCCTGTCCTTTCCAAGCGCTGTGGCATCTGATTGGCCACCTTTTTCTGGGGCCTTTTTTCAGACTGGGCACCCTCATGTTTTGCCCAATCATTCCTTTTCACCCCAAAGTACTAAAAATAGCTTTAAAGAGGATGCTTTTTTTAAAAAAAATGATGCTGCTTTCTAAAGGGCACTCTTTAATGACCTACAGTTCCCCAAAATGAGAGAAATAATAGCTTGCTATGATCTTCCACAACTCTGAGGGACCCCAAAATCAGTGGTTAGATGTTAATCCCTAGTTTAAAAGATCTTAATCAGTTTGGGAAAGGCTTCTGACATAAGAGTTTAAAGTTCTGCTTCCAATCTTAATAAGTCCTTTATCAGGCTAGATGATCCAGTGGTCTAATTCCTTATATTCTGAGATACTAGTCATACTATTTTTGGTCTCTGCTCTCACTATCATCTCTATCTTTTTTTCCCCTTATTTTTAAAACTCCTTCTTGATATATGGTTCAAGAACCCTCAATCTCACTTTGCTGTGTGTTGTGTTGTGTCATGTTGTGTTCATGGTACCGAGAGAAATTCCAGTACTTTTCTGGGTGCAGCTAAGGAAATGGAATGGGTAAACAATCTGTCTGAGAACCTTTGTCAGGTTTCATGTTCATCACAAAGCAGCTGGTGCTTAAAATTAATTACAAGCCGTTACCAAGGTAACACCAAATCATGCTTGAAAGTTTCAACATTGTTTATTCTTAAAAGTTTCCAAATCAATTTCAATCACTTCAGGAAAAATCAAAATAAAATAGGGAAGTGAGGTTCTATAGTGAAAAGCAAGCTGAATTGGTGCCCTGGATATAATCAAATCCTTTTGCTCTCTCCATTTTGGGAGTGCATTTTGTTTTTGTGGCAAACTGTATTTTTTTTTAAAATTGAACTCCAGATATCTACCTTTAAAGGGGTATTAATCAAACCCATGCTGTTCAAATCATAGATCATTTGGCCACTGCTAAGTTAATATTGATTTTGTATGTTCCGTTAAAAGCACAGCATAACCATACTTTCTAGACAGAGGAGATGAACCGCACAGATGTTGTTTGTGAGCACACGAGCATGCCAGCTAATCACAACTGATCGGCCTCTACCCACACTGTATGATTTGGCTATCAAGCTGTGCCAGTTACATCTTGTGTTGCAACTGTCATTTATTTAGATTTGTAAAATAAATGATTCAGATTTCTAAGGAGAATGCAATCTTTTATACTGTGTTTTTTATTATGGGTCTGGTAGCTATTGGTTTGACATTCCTTTTCAAACTCAGAATATTACTGATGTAAGTTGACATGGTTGAAAAGCAAGTAATGTAAACTTGAAAGTGAACAGATAAACAAAGTAGAAAACTGATATCAAGATGGTTGAGGAATTTGGTCTTTGCAAACTTCAAGATGAACTGAACTGTTCTTCATCTCCTAGGTTTAAAATCATGGAGTTGGAAGGAGCCATGTGAGCTATCAGGTCCAACTCCTTCTCAGTAGATGATCTCCAGACAAAGCATCCCCCATTGGTAGCTGCCCAGCCCTTTTTTTTTTTTTTTTAACATCTATGTAGTTGTAGTTGGTTCCAGTTGGTCAAACTACTCTTACTGTCCTTCTGATGTTCAATGAAAATCTACCCTCCTGTAAGTTAAAACCAATAGACCTTGTTCTACTCTCTGAGGCAGCAGAGAAGGAGCCTGTGTCCTCTTCTTTATGGCAGCCCTGGAGGTATTTAAACAGTCTGATCATATCACCCTTTAATCTTCTCTTTAGCAAGCTGAACATGCCCAACTCCTTTAATCTCTTTTCTCTTACTCTAACAAATCTGCATCTTTCTTAAAATGAAGCACCCAGGACTGAACACAATACTCCAGATGAGACCTGAGCAGCACGGAAGATAGGGAGACTGTTACCTCCCTTGACTTGGAAACTAGGCTTCAGTTAATAATGCAGGCTAAGATTGTATCTGCTTTCCTTGCTGCAGCATCACACTGCTGGTTTGTGATCAACTTATGATCAATAATAATCCCAAGGTCCTTTTCACAAGTTGTACTTCTGAGCCAAATTTTCTCCATCCTATATCTGTGCATTTAGTTTTTGTGGCCTAATTGTAGAATTTTGCATTTGTCTATTGAATTTTGCTTTATTAATGTTAGCCAAGTTTTCCAGTTTATCAATGCTCTTTTGAATTCTACTCCTATCTTCCAATGTGTTAGCTACCCCTCCCAGCTTTGTATCATCTGTAAATCTGTTAAGGATTTCCTCCATCTCACCATCTAAATCGCTGATAAAAATATTGAAGAGTGTTGGCCCCGGAACAAAACTGTATGATGCCCCTATAAGGGCATTTCAGAAACGCTTAGCCACAACACATGAAAACAAGTTCTCTATGCAAGTTATGTGGATGAATCATTCACAATAAAGTGCTTTATCCAAAATTCATCAGTCTGCTTAATGACAGTCCAAGGATATAACTTGTGACACATGAATGTGCAATGCTTGAATCAAAGGGTAATTCTGTTCCAACAATTCTCCCTCTTCTGACTTTTAATGCATCTTTTACATCATCCTAAACTAACACCCTTGGTTAATGTTGATGGAGTTTCCCTCTCCCTCCCACAGTTTTGTGGCAGAGGAATCCCCCCCTCCAACAGCTTGATCTGCCATCATGGTAATCACCCGTCTGGCATTATGGAACCTATATGCTCCATTGTCACAATGCATTCTAGTTTGTCTGTGCCTCTCTTTACAAATTCCCCTTGTACACAATCACAAACATTGGGAGGGGGGCTCACTGGTCATTGTGTTCATGCATCCATACATTTAGCAGAAGGTCTGGAGGAAGATCCGACATGTATCCCACATTGTCACTAATTCCAGTCCCAATTACATGGAAGAGACAAGAAGGAATGGCTTGAATGAGGAATGGATGGATCACTTTGTGGTTCATGCTGGTCATAGAAGTGTATGTCATAAATCTGTTCTATCCTGTTTCTGCATCAAGTTGTGAATTTAAATGTTGAATCATGTGATGAGAGGTGTGAGAACGGTAGTGATGTTCTCCCTATTTCAGAAGTGTATTTGGGGCTATTGAGAATCACACTTAAAAACAAACAAACAAACACACCCCTGAACCTTCCCCATATTGGTTTCATGAAGTGAGCACATGTGGATCTGCAAGAAGATCAGGGGCTCATTTCAGTTGCAATTCAGAAAGGTTTTAACACCTCTTTTTCTGAGAATAGCAGTAACATGTCTCAAATTTTAGATTGTTAGCCCCCTCCAGAATAAATCCATTTAATACATCCATTTAATAAATGAAATTTTCTTAACAAGTTCCCACTGATTCAGTACTGTAACTGAGATTTAACAAATGGATATAGGCCCATGTCTGCAACCTCATTCTAAATTTACAGCATTTTTGCAGATGTAGTTCTTTACTAATTTCATTCTTGAAGAAACTGACATGTGATTTTAGAATTTTCCCACCACTGATAGAAAGTCTTCAAAGGCTTTTCACAGTTCAGGACTCATGGAACACAGAATTCATATGAAGTTTTTTGAGTGGATAACAGCATCTTCTGCACAGAAATGTGCAGAAAATGCTGTTTGCTGCACAACTCAACCCATCTGTGAATTTTGCACAGTGTCCAATGTCCAAGCCAATATATTTAAATTGGCATGGTGAACCAACCGGATTCTGCTCTTCATTCAATACATACTTTTGCATGAATTTTCTCATAGAATGCATATGTTTGCATGCATTTTGCTATGTGCACACAAACACACACACACACACACACACACACACACTTGGAGCTGACTTACAACTTCAGAATGATGCAGAATCGAAGGAATGATTGAGTTCGTCTGAGGAGTATGACATGTCAAATTAAATTTAAAAAAATCTGCAAACACAGGCCCTATATTCAGACTCCCTTCCAAAGGTATGAATGTTGGAAGAGTGGAACCAAACTGAAGCAGCCACAGGAGTGCCTCAGATACACTTCAAGTTAACTGTCTTCCGGGTACATGCAGATATGTACAGAGAATTACTTTATGCAGACTTATGATGCGGAAATTACTTGAGTGAAATCTCTGCTACCCCCATAGCATGGGAGGTCATTGCAGGGAGAGTTAAAGTATCTTGAAACTCCTTCAGAATGACAGAGGTCTGTTTACATGGATCTGCTCCTTCAGTAGAAAAAAAAGATCATGATGCTCTTTCTATCTGTAGGATGAAAACTTGATCTCTCCACTCCCCCTACCTCAAGAATAATGAGAGAAAGTAAACTATTTGGCAACAAGCAAGTATTTTCTTTTCTTTTTCTTTTTAAAAGTACATTACAATTCAAAGAACAAGAACAGCTTTATCTGCATTTTAAGCAGCTGCCTTCAGGTGCCTTGTGTAATTTATGGATTGCCTTAACTTTAGAAACACCCATGACAACCACAGAATTCCATTACTCACACAAAGTTAACTAACCAGGCTGTTTAAAATGTCATTTCATAATCTAAAATGGAATAAAAATAATTTCCGTTATGAGTATTTACACAAGTGACTCTTCAATGGGAATTCTAAAAGTAATTACTTGCTGTGCATTTATATTCAACCCTAAACCATTAATGTCCATTGCTTTTCTTTCTCCATAAAAATTACTTGAAAGATGTGTATGAGGATTTTTTTTTATTTTTATATTTTTTTTCCCAGTTTTTACATTATCTCCCAGGGGAAAATACAATAGGAATCCACGCAGCCCATCAGTTTCCTTTGGTTGTGCAATGTTTACAACTACCTTCTTGTATTTGTCAAAAAAAAAAAAATACAATTCCCTATAGTTAGAACCATGTGGGCTAACTGTAGGAATTCTTGTTGCTGATGGAGTATTGATCATAGGAACATTAAAAATTATGTCTCCTGTAGAAAATGCCAATAAAAGAGATGTACATTAATCAGGAACTCAATACAGTTGTCAATAGAAAAGCTACTGTGACAATGCGATGCAGTTAGCAGACCTGGTGATCAAGTAGGTAAGTAGCCCAAGTGGTGGACCATTTGTTTGACATCTAGCTGTGTCTCAAGTCTTATTGAAAGCCACGGGGAATGTGAATGGGAACAACAAGTGTCTGCTACATTAATGACTACATATATGCATTTCAATTATAGCTTCTAAACAATTATTTCAACGATGTTCAAAGGAACAGAGCTTGCACTGTTACTTTAAAAAATATATACATTGCCTCACCTATAGTTACATTTCTATACCCCTCATCAGTGCTAAGCACTTCCTAAACAGTTTACAATGTGTTTAGCTAATTGCCCCAACAAGCTGGGTACTCATTTTACCAACTGATGGAAGGATAGAAGGTTGAGTCTACCTGGAGCCCTACAGGATCAAACCACAATGTTATGGCATTACCATTATAAATACAGTAACCCCTCCACATTCATGAGGGTTAGGGGCACAGGATCCTCGCAAAAGTGGAAAAATCATGAATAACTCCCATGCCCGTGATTCCTGTCCAGAGCTCCCTCCTCCCATTTCTTTGCTTCTGGCCTCAGTGTTGGGGGCAGGGGAGAAAAAGACACACTAAAGGGCTTACTGGTAACTTCCCCTCAAAGAGAGAAAATCACATTTCTCCCCTTCTGGTTACTTCCAGTGGCCATCTTGAAAAGGGAGAGGTAGGACCAATCAGCAGCCATTACATAGCAGAAAATGCAGCCACGTGGGAGAGAAGACACACCTCCAGCAATGGGACGGGGTATGTCTCACCCTAAAAGAAATAAGAAGTCCATGTTAAACACAAACCTGGCAAGCCTGGGATGGGAATGCAAGGGAATGGGGGGAGGCAAATGGGGGGTGGAAGCAAGTACATGCCTCACAAATAAATTCACGAAAGTCAAACCCACAAATATAGAGGGAGGACTGTACCAGTGGGAAGGAGAAAATAAGTGTAGCCAGACACTCGTCTTAGATTTTAAAAAAGCAGACTTCTGTAAACTTAGGGAGCTGCTGGCTGAAATTCCATGGTCAAGAATAGTGAAAGAGAAAGGAGTTCAGGAGGCATGGGAGTTCCTTAAAAGGGAGATACTGAAGGCACAGTCTAAAACTGTGCCAATAAGGAGGAAAAATGGAAGGCATCTGAAGAAACCAGAATGGTTGACTAAAGAACTCTCAGCTGAGCTAAGTGTTAAGAGAAATGTGTACAGGAAATAGAAGAGGGGGGAAACCACCAAAGAAGAATTTAAGCAAGTTGCCAGGAGATGTAGGGAGAAGGTCAGAAAGGCTAAAGCACAGAACGAACTTAGGCTGGCCAGAGACATTAAAAAAAATAAAACGGGCTTTTTTAAATATGTCCGCAGCAAAAGGAAAAAGAAGGAGACAATAGGGTCACTGTGCAGAGAAGATGGTGAATTACTAACAGGGGGAAGAGAAAAGGCAGAACTACTTAACACCTTCTTTGCCTCAGTTTTTTCCCAGAAGGATACAAGCACTCAACCTGGCGGTTGGGGAGCAGGTAAGGAAGCAGGGGAAATGCGGCACATAGTAGGTAGAGAGGTGGTACAGGAATACCTGGCCACACTGGATGAATTCAAGTCTCCAGGGCCAGATGAATTGCATCCTAGGATATTAAAAGAACTGGCAGAGGTCATTTCGGAACCGCTTGCTATAATCTTTGAGAAATCTTGGAAGACAGGAGAAGTTCCAGCAGACTGGAAGAGGGCAAATGTTGTCCCCATCTTCAAGAAGGGAAAAAAAGAGGACCCAAATAATTATCGCCCACTCAGCCTGACATCGGTACCCGGAAAGATTCTGGAGCAGATCATTAAGCAGTCAGTTTCTGATCACTTAGAAAGCAACGCGGTAATCACGAGAAGTCAACACGGATTTCTCAAAAATAAGTCACGCCAGACTAATCTGATCTCTTTTTATGATAGAGTTACTAGCTTGATAGATGAAGGGAATGCTGTGGATGTAGCATATCTCGATTTCAGGAAGGCCTTTGACAAAGTTGCCCATGACATTCTTGCAAAGAAGCTAGTAAAATGTGGGCTGGACAGGGCTACTGTCAGGTGGATCTGTAACTGGCTGACTGGCCGTTTCCAAAGGGTGCTCACCAATGGCTGCTTTTCATCCTGGAGAGAAGTGACTAGCGGGGTGCCACAGGGTTCTGTCCTGGGCCCAGGGCTGTTCAATATTTTCATCAATGACTTGGATGAAGGAATAGAGGGCATGCTCATCAAATTTGCAGATGACACCAAATTGGGAGGGGTTGTTAATACGCCAGAGGACAGGATCAAAATTCAAAATGACCTGGATAGATTGGAGAGCTGGGCCAAGGCTAACAAAATGAAATTGAACAGAGAGAAGTGTAAGGTCCTACACTTAGGTAGAAAAAATGGAATGCAGAAATATAGGATGGGGGACACGTGGCTGGATGGCAGTACGTGTGAAAGGGATCTAGGAGTCCTAATAGACCACAAGCTGAACATGAGTCAGCAGTGTGATGCGGCAGCCAAGAAAGCCAACGCAATTGTCGGCTGCATCAATAGGAGTATGGTGTCTAGATCGAGGGAGGTACTGGTACCACTCTACTCTGCTTTGGTTAGACCTCATCTTGAATCCTGTGTCCAGTTCTGGGCACCCCAATTCAAGAAGGACATGGTCAAGCTGGAGCAGGTCCAGAGGAGGGCGACCAAAATGGTGAAGGGCCTGGAAGCCAAGCCCTATGAGGATAGACTTAGAGAGCTGGGTATGTTTAGTCTGCAGAAGAGAAGGTTAAGAGGGGACATGATAGCCATGTTTAAATATTTGAAGGGATGCCATGTAGAGGAGGGAGAGGGCTTGTTTTCTGCCCCTCCAGAGACCAGGACAAGGAGCAATGGATTCAAGCTGCAGGAAAGGAGATTCCACCTGAACCTCAGGAAGAACTTCCTGACAGTCAGGGCTGTCCGGCAGTGGAATATGCTGCCTCGGAGTGTGGTGGAGTTTCCTTCTTTGGAGGTTTTTAAGCAGAGGCTGGATGGCCATCTGTCGGGAGTGCTTTGAGGGTGTTCCTGCATGGCAGGGGGTT
This sequence comes from Cyclura pinguis, assembly GCA_030412105.1. Taxonomy (NCBI): domain Eukaryota; kingdom Metazoa; phylum Chordata; class Lepidosauria; order Squamata; family Iguanidae; genus Cyclura; species Cyclura pinguis. The sequence continues at coordinate 112,856,537 of CM059602.1, forward strand.
GGACTGGATGGCCCATGTGGTCTCTTCCAACTCTACATTTCTATGATTCTATGATTCTATAATTCATCATTTTCTTTCTGTCAAGGTCAGAGACCAGGGCAGCAAGCCAGCCCGGAGAAGGGAGTGGGAGAGATAGCAGAGTCCCACCGGGAGGAGTCAAAGCAAGCAATTACTCATAGGCAGTCCATTTACCTAAGCCTGAGCAACAAGCAAAAGCCATAGTCAGAGTCCAAAATCCAGGGGTCAGGAGCCAAGAGATCAATCCAAGGTATCAGGAGCCAGGTGCTGGAATCAAGGAACAGGCAAGGAGACAGCTTGTAAAAAGTTTGCCACAAGCAAAGGAAAGCTTCCAGGTAGTCAGTTATATAGCCCAGGCACAGGTGCAGTCAGTCACCACTTCTTGAACTTAATCAAGTAAGCCTCCCTTTGCTCAGCTCTCTTGAGTCTCCGCCTTGTTGTGGGCTGATTGACGCATGCTCCAAGCATCCTCGGGATCACAGCTGGCTCCCTGTTGCTCTAAAGGAGCAGGCAGAAGAATGTATGAGCCTGCTTGGTCCATGGCAGCAGGGGGAGCTCTTGAGCTGCAGGACTCATCTCCAGCCAGAGCAACAGGACCTGCAGCTGCTGCTCGTCATCTCCACCCTGAGCAGCAGGGTCCAACAGCTGCTGCTCGTCATCAGCAGCTCTAACAGGGGCTTCAGTTATCACACTTTCCAGTTTTCATAAATAACTGTACTGGCTCTATTTAGTTACCTTAAAAAAAAAAGAAATCTAAATGCTACAAAACTATGATACGAACTCATTCACCTTGTCATTGACTCAACATTAACAACAGAGCATGAGACAACAGTAAATGGTAATACACGAGTTTGTGGTCAAACCATGTAATGTCTGTGATCTACCATTTTGGAGTCCACAATCTCATAACTTTACCAGTAACTAGTTACTGTCACACTGAATAAAAAGAGTGATATGATAGAGTTACATCTCAATTTGAAGTTACATCTCAATGAGTTAAAGTCATAATGTAATGCAATTATAGTCCATTTCCACACCACACTGTCATAGTTCTATTATTCTACTTTCAACATCCTGTGGAATTCTGGGGTTTGTAGTTTACTGAGGCCAGAGAGCTCTCTGGCTGAGAATTCTAAAGGCCTCACCCTAAACTGCAAACCCCAAGATTCCATAGAATGGCCATTTCCATACCGGGCTTCTGAAATGGTGTAGAGCGACCTCTCACGGAGGTCTTCTACACCATAGAGTGGACTGGCGTGGACTACTTTTTGTAGTTCCACACCAGAATCCACTCAGGAGAGGCCAGAACTAGGTGTGCTGCGTGTTTTTTAAAAACCTCTTTTTCAAGGTTTTTAAAAAGCACAGAACGTGCAGCCCCTCGCCGCCCTGTCGCCCGGCTCCCAAGTGGATTTGCAGGCGCATGCAAGTGCTTGCTTGCAGATCTGCCGGGGGCGGGCTTCCAGCTGGCGAGCTTCTCCGGCCGGTAGAGAGCCTCCACCAACCGGAAGCCACCATTTGGGACGCCGGAGGACTGCGGAGCAGCGAGCTCGTGCTGCTCCACTTGGCGACAGACTTACCCGGTTTCAGGTAAGCTCCGTTTTTGGGCGTTTTCACCCGTTCCCCCCCCACGCATGTGAAAAGGGCCAATGTTGAAAGTTTAATAATAGCACTATAGCTGTGTAGTGAGGAAATAGCCATAGTTTTGTTACTGGAAATAAGACAATTGCAACTTAATTGTAAAACACTACTTGTAATGAGTTTTGGGAAAGCTCTCAGAAAGATGAGGTGAACATCTGATAAATGTTACCTAGAAAGTAAATAAACTCAGAGTGCAAGAAGAGAAATCACTCACTCAGATAAGCTGAGCTTCAGTCCAACAAAGAATCACTGAGTTCTTCAGTCCAGCAGTTAAACCAGCAGTTTGGATTTCAGTAATATGACTAATTGAATTGCACTTTATCCTTATTACCCTGTTGTTTTTTTCATTGAGTAATACACTTCCTGAGTTGAAACGGCTGGAAATTAATTAATTAATTAATTAATGTGGGCCATCTGGACTCCCAGATGCAATCACATGTCCTTCCTTTCTTCAGAAAAGGGGTGTACAAACTGTTTCCTGATGATCTCCTAGTTAGGACTAGATCCAAGCCTTCTTAGCTTCAAGAAAATTGCTGTTCTCTAGCTGTTGAACAACATAATTACAGCAGCATCCAGTAAGAACATGACTTATGATCTTGCTTAATCTTTTACCCTCTCCTGCTACATTTGTCAGCCACTTCTGAAACAGGAAATGGCAACCCTAATGGTCATTTTCATCTAGCCAATTTTGGACAACCTGGTAGGCTATGACTTTTGTCCCTTGCATGAAAAAGAGCTGTTTGTGTTCGTCAGTAAGAATGGAGTCACTTTTTCCACACCATCTGAATGTGCTGATAATGAAAAAACATTTGCAATGAGGCTTTCCGAATTAGACCAATCCCATAACACCCGAAGGGTATTTTTCGTGCCTTGGGGATGAGTCATGTCATTCTCTGTTATTTCATCTGAGATGCAAAATTCAAGTTAAATGTGCTGTTGTCCACTAATATTTCATTTTATTTCATTTTGTTTGTTTGTTTGTTTGTTTGTTGGTTTGTTTGTTCCCATGGATGACTAATGGGGGAGATATCTCTAGCTTGTTTTCCTTTTGTGCTTGAAACAAGTGCACATACTTGTGGACAAAATTTCTGAAAAATCAGATATTATGTCATTTTTTTTACTTAATTTATATACTGTTCCACAATAAGACTGAAAGCTTAAGGCCTTTCTAAAGTCCATTGTAAGTTGAGTTTCTTTTCAAGATAGTGAAAGAAATCAAAATAAAATAGCGTTCTTCAGTTACAAAACCCTTGGTTTTGAAGCATGATCTTCTGATCTTAGTTCATTTCCACGCTCCACTGTTATAGTGCTATTATTCCACTTTCAACATCCTGTGGAATTCTGGGGTTTGTAGTTTCCTGAGGCCCAAGAGCTCTCTATCTGAGAATTTGAAATGCCCCTCCCTAAACTACAAACCCTAGGATTCCATGGGATGTTGAAAGTGGAATAATAGCACTATAATAGTGTAGTGCAGAGATGGCCTTATATGGGAGTGGTAAAAATATTATTGTTGTAACATCCTATACATTATTAAAGTCCCATTGAGTTCAGTAGTGTTTGTTTCATTAAAAGAGAGTATAGGACAGAAACATTTCAATCTGCGTGGGGCTGGCACATTCCTCTCAAGAACATATGTCAGCACACACATGCACAGACCAGTGATCTGAATCAAAGATCTTTATTAACTTTACAAACACCAGGCAAAAGAAATTTGTAGCACCTATGAGACTAACTAAAAGAAAATATATTAGTAGCCTAAGCTTTCATAGACTTAAATCTACTTCATCAGATGCATGGAGACTGCAGGAAGTTATCAGAATGTAGTGTGATGCTGGCTGGGACCCAGAGAGGAGATGTGATAAACTGGCCAAGATTGCTCTCATGAGGCTGCGGTGTGAACTAGCAGTATAGCATGTGTAATGTGCTAGGAAACCATCATTTCTGTTCCACCCACAGTCAACAGAGTAGAGAATGTAGATATATCCCAATGCAACTATTTCTCTTTTCAATCTTCCTTTGTATTTTTTTTTAAATAAAGACCATGCATCTGATGTAGTAGACTTAAGTCTTTAGTCTTAGGTCTTTAGTCTCAAAGGTGCCACAAGACCCCTTTGCATACTGATCCAGTCTAGCATGACTCCTTCTTTGAATTTTGCCTTTACAAACACTAGAGAGGTTAAAAATAGCTGCTATCTCACTTCACTAATGTTACTGCTTCAGGGCCATTTTGTCCATGTCTAACATCCATATGTTGGGAGGCAATGTTCACTTCATCAACTCTAGAGCCCTTTCCGCACAGCATTTGCCATGCAAAAGTGTGCCTGGAGTGTCACATGATTGTGAGGAGCGATCTGCACGATGCACTCACAATCGCATGATACTCGGGGGCCTGCAGGGGCTGATCGCACACCTTTTCATTTTTGGCTGGAAGCGGAAAATGGTGCCTGATTGCGCATTTCTGCGGGGCCGTGCACACACTTACCTGGTGTGCAGAGCCTCCAGAGCCACACCAGTTGCGCTTCCTGCCCCAGCGCAGCCTGAGAAACTCCCAGGCTGCACTGCAGAAGGAAGAGGCAGAGCTCTCGCACAAGCAGGCAGCTCACATGAAGCTGAAGCAACAGAGACATGAGAGCCTCTCACTGGAGGCTGCTCACATGATCCCCACACCCCAGCTCCCTGAAAAGGTAAGGTCCTAAGTCTCTTTTGCTTTAAGGAGACAGATGCCAAAATATGTGGAACAATGCATATTTCTAGACCGAGCTATGCTTATTGTCATATTATAACATAGATGAGCTGATGTTATGGTACGGTGAATTGTGCTCTCCAGACTGCAAATAGATACACCTATGGAACTTCAGCACAGGAAGTCGACATTTTTGTTCTGCTTTGTTTTGTTTGTTGTTTGTTTCTCAAAAAGAACACTTCAAAATTTTCAGTTGTTTTCGTAATTGGGATGGACGGAAATTCAGATTAGAAATCTGAAGGTAGGAAAAAGTGAAACTGACAGATTTCTTCATCCTTTTTGAGTGTATCTCCTTAAATGTTTGAGGTAGTATGCATGACCAATACCTGAACAATATGTTAGCAACCTTAATTAGCACTGATAGCATTTATCAACACAACAACTTGTTCCAATTCAAATTTATCATGTGGTCATCCAACTGGAGGACATATTTTGTATAAATGTTACAGTGATCATATAATTATCTTGATGAATGGACTTATTCCTATTTTGTATTGAAAAAAATAGTAAGCTATCTCATACAATTAAATCAAAGCAATCAATACAGAAAATAAATTAAATTGTTAAAGAACCATTATTTAATTTGTTAAGGAGCCACTATTTATTTTCTCTCTCAAACATAGAAAATATTGTTATTTTCACATATCAAATTTCCCAGTAAGGAAAATGCTAGGTTCTTATTTCTTGTTTATGTACTATACAATATTTTGCTTTATTTTTATGGAATTTTATCTAGAATATTTTGATGGTGTATTTCTGCATGGCAGGGGGTTGGACCTTGTGGTTTCTTTCAACTTTATGATTCTATGAATTAAAAGCCCACTTCTAACTACCTAATACTAGGCCAGTAGAAAGCATGCTGAATTCAAACCATTCCTCGCCTAGGGTGTTGGAAATCACTTCATTTATCTTGCCCATGGCTTAACTTCATTCCAGCATTGAGGCTGTATCCCTGGCCTGAAGGAAGTTTGGATTTTGCATAATTTAGATTCTCCTTCAGCCACCATTTCTCTGTCTATTCATTCATTGATTTATTCATTCATTCATCCATTTTGCTCTTCTGTTGGCAGATCTCTGAGATTAGTTGGCAGAAGTGTTTTCTGCACAAATAGGGGCATTCCAATTGACCAAAAAATAAAACAAAATGAAACATGCTAGCACTTACAGTCCGCATATCTTTGAATTAGCATTGTAGTTCTTGGATACAATCCCATGAAATCAATGAGACTGATTTTCCAAATAAGTAGACACCCTAACTGTTTATTTTTGGCTACAGTTGCTTATTGCTTATGCATCCTTTAAATAAGAAAACAATATATATACTAGCAATGATTTGAACTCCATCTTTATTAATAGAAATGGCTAGACTCAGCATTGGTTATGAAATACTGTCATCATTGAGTGTCAGGTTCACTTGGAAACCATTTTCAATAATGTGCAATATTTCATTTCAGAATTAAAAGTGAAAAATGCAAGCCAGAGTTTTCTGCTTATAAGGTGTAAGTTACAGTTCTTTCAAACTCACACAGTAATAAAATCTTCTGTCAACAAATCAGAAGAACCTATTTCTCTAAGCTACTGTAATAAAGTGCATTTTAAATTGAAAAAAAAGAGTGCATGCACACACACAATCTGTAGGCTATCTGCAAGCAGGTGTCACTTTTAAAGTCGGCTTCTCGGGCTGCATATTGTCCCTCTTAGATCTGGCTTCCCTCCAGCCAATTCTCCTGTGTCCTTTCTGTCTATGGCCTGTTACTAATAGTGAAAAGGAACTTCAACAGCTTCTTTTCTCATTTTTCCTTAGTAAACATCTTTAAAAAAAATAATAACTTGGGATTCAACTTTTATAGTCATGCAACTTTTCTTTCCTATGTTCACAAGGTGTACTTTCCAAACAGGAGAGTCTGAGAGATTGTCATTACTATGTAGCATCCTCCCCTCTGTCATATTCTTCATGTGACTCAATTCGTTAAAACTCTTCACTGCCTTCTGCTCTGTTCCAGGATCTGGACAACCTTTTGTGCATACAGTGTACAGGCTTTTGTGAATCCCAGTCCATTTCATCAGATGGATCTGATGAAATGAGCTGGAGTGCATGAAAGCTATTGCCTGATAACATTTGCTAGTCTGAAAGGTATCACAACACTCACTGTTGTTTTTTGAAGATTAACTTGGCTAAACTCCCTAAAATTATTTTTGTCCTTACCTTCAAAGCCTGCTGTGACTTTGCCTGGAGATTGGAACCATGATGTTAGTTATCTTTTTTAAAAAAATGTAAACTAGAATGTAAAACATAATTTTGAGTAAAATCCTCCTCCTCCTCCTCCTCATCATCATCCTGCTTTTTCCCCAAAATTAGGACTCAAAGTGACTCACAATTTAAGGGAACAACTCAAACACATACAAAAACTACTTACAGTATTAAAATAATTCACCTCTCAAGTTAAAAGATGAAAATGCAATCAAAAAGATAAACAGCTCTTTAAAAACAGTTCAGTTAAAACAATACCACACCCCTGAGCCCATTTGTGAAAAAAAGTCTGCTTTAAAAGCCTGATGGAATAAAAGTGTTTTAATCTGACAATGGAAGGTCAACAGGGAGGAGACCATTCTAACCTACCTGGGAAGGGAGTTCTTGCGTTCAGGGGCAGCCATCAAGAAGGCCCTCTCTTGTGTCCCCACCTACCGTGTGTGTGGTGGTGGTGGGACTGAGAGAAGAGACTCTCCTGGTGATCTCAGAGCCCCTGGCAAGTCAGTAGAGGGAGCCACAGTCTGCCAACTAGCCTGGACCTGAGCCATATAGAGCTTTATAGGTCATAATGATTTGAACTGTGCCCAAAAACAATCTGGAAACCAGTGCAGTTGTTTTTACAGGACCCCAGTTAACAGTCTGGCTGCAGCTCTTTGGACCAACTAAAGTTTCTGTATACTCTTCAAAGGTAGCCCCAAGTAGAGCACATCACAATAGTCCAAAGGGAATGTAATTAAGGCATGTACTAAAATGTCAGGTATCTCAAGGAATGGGCACAATTGGTGCACAAGATTTAGATGAGCAAAAGCACTCCTGGAGACCACAGAAACCTGGTCCCCCAGGTTCAAAGCTGAACCTAGGAGTACACCCAAATTGCAAACCTGTATCTTCAGGGGGAGTGTAACCCCATATAGTCAAGCTTGAACTCTTGCCTTGTTGCAAAGAAGCACTGACTACCCCCTTTACCCACTCAGCTAGTCTCCCTCTGGTCTGTTGCTAAGCCAGGAAGGACAAGTGTCTAGCACACATGTGGTAGCAATCACCTTTCCAAAGATACTGTGCACATTCTCAGAGGCTGCACAAATCGAAAAGCATCCAGTAACACTGAACAAACAGGAGCCAAGACTACATCCAATGGACCTGCATCAACTAAATCTTCCAAGTTGGAATGCATCTGAACAACTTTATCTGCAAAGCGTCATGCAAGTTCTTCACAGCAGACTGTCAAGTGATCTGCATTTCTACTTAAGGAGCAGTGTGTAATAGACATCTGACCACTTGAAAAACAGCTCTGCAGGATGGCCCCTTGCTGGTGCAATGGTGACAGGGGGAAAAAAAAACTTTGCTGGCCGCACTGTCATCAAATAGGTCTTCAAATAGGGTCTAGCCTGGGGATCAGTCAGACTCACTACGAATCTTCTGCCAACATCCCTGAAATCTTAATCTTACTTGCTTCATCACTGTCAACTCCCTGGAAAATCAGGTAGCTGGTTTGACTTCACTTTGTAAAAGGAGACCCTCAGAAGTGATTGTGTCCACAAGTTGTGAAGATTCCAACACCAACACTGAGATCACCCCAACTAGCTCAGGAAGGGAAAATCGAGCAGACAGGTGGGTGGCATACTGGCAGAATCCCTATTCTGTTCTAGCTACCCACTTTTATTATTATGCAGACTGTGGGAGATGGCACCTAGTCAAGGGGATGGAATCAGGACAGACCACAGCAACTCCATCTCCCTACTCTCCAGGTCTTGCCTGTTGCTGCACCAGAAAACCTGGTGGGCAGAACTGAGAGAGATTGCCCTTCCCAATCTCATTCAGTCAGGTCTCTGTAATACAGGCCAAGTCAGTAGGCTCATCCAGAATCAAATCTTGAATGGCAATGAAATGAATTTTTCTACTCACTGACTTGACATTCAACAGCAGAATTTTCATCCCAGGAGGACTCTCACCAAAACTATCCATGCTAGTAGACCTGAGATACAGTGTGGGGACAATAGGCACCCTGTTACACTTCTATTTTCCATGATATTGCAATTGTTTTTTAACTCTGTATCTCCCTATGCTCTGTATTACTCCAATAGATGCCCCTGAATCTGTGCACCCCCTTCCCTCCTATGGAAAACATAACATTCCTGTATTGGACAGACAAAGCAGTAGCTATTAAAAACAACCAATTCAATATACGGACAGGTGTATGGCAAAAAAGCAGGTAATAAACTCTTGCCTCTGTTGGGCAAAAGGACAGGCCCTAGTCCCCATGTACCCCCAAAGGGGCAACCCTCTTCTTTGCTGTCACTCTCACTGGTGGCAGGCCTGCCACTGCAAGAATGCTGCTTCTAGTGGCCCAGACAGGCCAGGCAGCTGTGTTGCATGGTGGGCAGTACCTTGTCCCTTCAAAGGGAGCTCCACAGGCAAAGCAGAGGCCCAAGGCAGCAGCAGCAAACAGCAACTGTTTTCCCCCTATAGCCTCAAGAAGGTTTCTGTTGTCTCTTTTCTCTCCGCTTGGTGCACATTTGTTAGGAATGGTAGGAGGTAGCATATTCATTCACTACATTGTTTCTTCCCACATCTTCTCCTGATGTCCTTGCTAGAGTTTTAGTTCATGGTAGGCAGTGGTAACTCTGGCTGCTGGGTCAAGCAGTGTGGAATGTGATGTGTAATAAATAGTGGAAGGAAGGAAGAAGCAGGCATAAGAGGTCCATAGTGTACTGACTCGTTCTGTGTGTGCACACAGGAAGGAAGCTACAGCATGAGAGAAGGAGAGAAGAACAAAATATAGTAAGAGAAGAAATTAAACAGAGTAGATAGACATGTGTAGAGAGGATTCAGACAATGAGAAAGATACCCAATGGATTGGGTGGGGAGAAAGAAATAGAGAGAGAGGAAAAAAAGGAGAAGGAGAAGAAGGAGAAGGCAGAAAAATATACAAAATAAGAAAAGAGGATCTGTTCACAGCAAAGGAAGGCAGAAGAGGAAGACAGAGGAAACAGTACAGCATAGATGTTCTGTTTGGGAGAAGACTTCCAAAGAGGGGAAAGAATCAGAGGTGGGAAGGAAGGGCGGATTCAAAGGTGGCCGTAGCAATGTATCAAGGATTGTTTTAAAGGTGATATAATTAATTTTGAAGATTTTACCAACTGCATTTTTGGCTAGAAACAGAGATAGTATATTTTCATGATTTTATGGTTAAAGATAGGTTTGTCCAACTTGAAAATTTTAAAAAATCACAGATGGAATCATGTATCAGCTAATACTTAGCTAACTATGTAACTTAATAATTTCTCTTGCCCACCCCACCCCCGCATGACAGAAATGTCACTCAGCCATGCTCCAGTCACCAGCTGAGTTGATCTTTTTCTCCTTATGCAGCTGATATTCTGTAAAGTATGTTGGGGGGAGGTTTTGATAAGTTATTTAAGCACTAAGATAAATATGGACTAATACAGGATTCCAGCCCATGAATGTTATGTAAGGAATTTAACTTTCTTGACTATTATTAAATTAAGTCAATGGTGGGAGGTTAGGAAGAGGTCAATATAGTGATAATTAGTCCAGATATAGCCCCCTGCATCCAAATGTGAACTAAAGGTCCAACACTGTGTTTGTGTAGGTCAAATCTACATTCATGTTATTATATGACAGTTCCACTACATCATCCTTCTGCTGAATACCAGCTGATTATGTGTCTTCAGTGTGCTACACTAGGCAATTCCAGTGAATAAAATGGTATCTTGAAAGCACTGACAAATAGTAACCCATCATCCAAGAACGCACGACTGCATGACTGGAATTCTACTAGTTAGTTCCAAAGAAGAGTAAAATAGTGAATCGACACACAGATGAATCCAGTTGATTTGATGATTCTGTTCTAGTTGGAACTAACAACAGGATTTTGGCCTCTGTGAAATGGTAAAATATCTTTAACTTCACTTAGGCAAGCAGAAGTTGAATACTTTCATGGCACAATGGCCACAAAAAAAAAAAAAAGTATAACTGTATGTGTAAGTTAATTTACATGTGTGTGGGACACAGGAGGTTTCTGAATAGTGTATTTTGCACAAAATATACTTTTTCATAAGAAACAATATATATTATACTAACAAATGCTTCCTTAAAGCAAGTTCTGAGAATGTGAAAATCTCATGGGAGTTGACTGTGCTTAGTGTCATGTGCATGGGCCATTTCTGTGCTGACACAGAGAGAAGGATGAGCAGTTAAGCATCCAGCTATTTTTCTGTAGCTACACATAGTGCAAGGACATCATCTGTAGAGACCTCTCAAGAGCCCCTGGAGGTCTCTTCAGATCCTTGTCACACCATCTCCAGACAAAGAAAAAGAATAGCTAGATGTGTCCCCCCATATCCACCCCGCTCTGGCAATATGAAAATAGTTGTGCTGGATGAGGCTGCACTCTTGTAAGGTGAGTTCTAGGGGGCTAACATCGACTTTAATACTACCCAAATCAGGGACTGTATATACAGAGAAAAGCTCAGTCAATGTAGAGCAATATTTAAAGGAAGTCTTGCACAGAGTTGTATTCTGCCAGGTTGCTTATTATTTTCATATAACAAGGGAAAAATATGTTTGGTATTTTGAATGCATTGTGAATGTGATGTGCCTCCCCTTTGAATTTTGTCTTAAGATTTCTTTTGCCTTTTGTCTGTCACAGAGCGCCTACAGAGAAATGGAAGAAAATCATGGAAACTATTGAAGAAAGAGAGCGTCAGAGAAGAGACGCTGAACAGCGGCTAGGGAAGTAATTTTCACTAATTTTCTTCCAAAGGAAGTACAGCATTTTTTCTCCAGTGTTAGAAAGTTTTTGAAAACTGCAGCTTTTGAAGGCTATTCATATTTTGGGACTTCTTCTGTGCAGAATTTGAATGTTATTTTTGTCTGTCTCCGATGTGGGAAAATGTGGTTGGGAACTTATTCCATATAAACTTCTCACTTTTTCTTTCTCTCTTTCCTTCTTTCTTTCTTTCTTCTTTTGGGGAGGGGGGGGTGCCAAAAATGCTGTTTTTGCTCAGAAAATGCGGTTTTCTACACAAGAAAGCCACATTTGCATTTTGTTCAGAATAATCTCTGAACTGCAAAGACTCTTATCAGTACAGGATGACTTTTAAAAAAATAATAAAATATAATTTTCTTTTCATCCCTAAGAGCAACAGGATGATTGTCTTTTAGGGGAGCAGCAATGACTAGGCAATATAATTTTTGAACTTTTTGTTTCTCCAAAATATCTCTGCTAAAAATTCAATAATTGTTCTTGAATTTTGTTTCTTTAAATTAATATCCATCAATCATATTTGTAAGATTCTGGTTTATATTATTGGGTGCTGTTTATTGCAGATGATATGGGTCTGACTTTCATTTTCAATTTAGAAATAAAGGTTTTTCTTTTCTGTTCTCTAACTCATGTGTGTGCGTGTGTGATTCTTTTTAACACCACTTTTTTCCTTTCAGGGGTTTGTGACAAATGGGATTTTCTACAATGACTTATAGTGGAATACCTTCTCACTGTAGAAACGCTTCCTGTGAGATCTCCAGAAAAGGAGGTGAAGAGATACATAAATTGTTCCACTCCTTCATGGGTTTTGCCTTGGTCAGGAGAGAAGCTTTATTGGCAGCTGGTGGAGTAGGTTGTGAATTCAAGGGGACTTCAGGTTAGCTGAAGTGTGAAGTCTGCATGAAAAGAACTGATAGGAGTGGATGTGATAAAATACAGGTATACATCAATGTTGTATACAGATGGGCAAGCTGGTCTATTTCTCATCTGTTTCAGTTTCATACATATTCATTTATGTCTGTTCTGGTTCAGCATTGATGCATGTTGTTGAGAAAATTATTGTAAAAAATGTATTTAAATCATCATCATCATCTCCAATATCATTTATTCATTATATCCTGCCTTTTCCTCAAAAGTGGATTTCAATGAGGCTTATAAAAATTAGAACAAACACAGATATTTTAGTATGCATTAGGGGGAAAACAGTCTAACATCTACATTGGGTTCTACCTTTACAAGGCCAACTGAATGGTCACCAAATAGCATGCAGACATTTGACTGCTCTAGAACTCTTCATCAGAGAAATGATAAACATTTTTAAAAAAAGATTCAGAAGAGAAGCTGGTTTCAAAAACTGACCTTTTTACCACCAAGTCAAAAAATAGCTCAATTTTTGGAAAGCCAGTGTTGCTCCTATTTCTGAAGCTGTTGAAATGGTTCAGTGGTGTCACTGGGAGTGTGAAAAGGGCCATTTCCATACCGGGCTTCTGAAATGGTGCAGAGCGACCTCTCACAGAGGTCTTCTACACCATAGAGTGGACTGGCGTGGACTACTTTTTGTAGTTCCACACCAGAATCCACTCAGGAGCGGCTGGAACTAGCCGCGCTGCATGTTTTTTAAAAACCCCTTTTTTGAGGTTTTTAAAAAGCACAGAGCATGCAGCCCCGTGCTGCGCCGTCGCCCGGCTCCGAAGTGGATTTGCAGGTGCGCGCAAGTGCATACCTGCAGATCTGCCGGGGGCAGGCTTCCAGCTGGCGAGCTTCTCCGGTTGGTGGAGAGCCTCCACCAACCGGAAGCCACCATTTGGGAGGCCGGAGGACTGCGGAGCAGCAAGCTCGAGCTGCTCCACGTGGTGACGGACTTACCCGGTTTCAGGTAAGCTCCGTTTTTGGGCGTTTTCACCCATTTCCCCCCCCATGTGAAAAGGGCCAAGGTCCAGCCCCCATGAACAGCCAACACCAGTTACAATCTGCCTGCCTTTCCCCTTTCCATCTCTTTCCCTGTTGCTTTTACCTTTCTTATTGTTCCAGCAATGCCTAGAAAGGATGCAAAATTTCTTTTTCCTTTTCCATCTCGGGCACCTGGCATGCTTCTATGGCTGCATGCAAAGATCACTAGATAATGATATTTTCCCAGCAGTACTAACATGAGTCTGTGGTCTTGGGGAAAAAATGCATTTCTTATTTCTCCTTGCATTTGACATAGAGCCATAGCCTCCCTTTTACATTGCTGGAACAGCAAAAGAGGAGGGGAGGAGCCATCTGTAGACCTGAAGAAGTGATAAGTGTAGTGCTGGGTGACTGAGATGGAATGTGAGCTTGTGTCCTTTCTACCCAGGGATGTCAAAAAGCTCTTATCTTGATTTGGGTTGGGACAGGTTGTCTTAACACATCAAGACATTCAGCCAAGTATTCACCAAATGTTATTTAAGATGTTTATTTCCAGTTCATCTGAGACACCCCCACATGATTTGGTCATGTTTTCTTCAATTGGTACAAAAAGACACTTCCTTTGTGAAGTTAACTACACAGATATAGAGCAAACACAAAAAGAAAGCTTATTGATCACACAGGCACAAACATCAAAAGCTAGTACTTTACTAAGTTTACAAGATCTTTAACACCTGTGGATATGGTACTAGTGCATGAATACCAGCCAGAGATTCAAAGAATGTCTTTAAAAAGTGTTTTATTGGGGAATTATCAATCACACAAGATTCAAGCAGTCTCACAATCACACAAGGCTGACTAAAGGGAAAGGGAGGAAAGTTTGGATAGTAAGTGTTTTAGGTCAAAGTGGGTGATATTTACCACTCCAGAGAGCAGCAAAGAATGTAGCTTTGACACAGAGTATATAATCAAAAATTGGAGCAGCAGAGTGACAACCAAAAACAGTGTACTGTGAGTTGGCTAATCCAAAACTGGGGTTTAAATACTCTTGTTCTGCCTGAGGGGTGAAGGTGTTAATGGCTCTCCGCCAGCACAAACAATGGGGTCCAGATTGGACTAATGGTCTTAGCATTAGGTGACAAAAGGCTAATGGGAATCATCATACCTCCTTGATTGCTGGGCAGATGTGAGTACAAAAGGGAAGTTTATTGGTCAGAGGAAGAAGGACTAAGACAATCAGCCATCCTGTGAGAACATTGCAGGCGCTATTGTCTCTAAAGGTTGAGTTGTTGAACTCTAACTGTAAGTTCATTTCCCTGGTGATTTCCTGACTATGACCTGGCTATGCCTTGAGGTCTTCTGCAGCCAGTTTCCTCTTTGCAGCCAGCTCTCAGTCATAGCAGGAGACAATTTATATTTTATGCCAATTAAACATATGTTTCGTCAGTCAAAGCATATGGAGGAGGGGTGTATGGCCTAGAAACAAGTAGGCATTGTCCTGATTACTGAATGTGAATCAACCAAGTCATGATATACATCCCCATTCCCATCACCAGTTTTAATTCAAACTGGGGAATGTTGAGATATAAACGTTGCTTGCTTTTCTGTCAGCTGCGGTTCTTGGAGCTGTTTTCCAAGCAGGAAACAGAGACAAGGAAAGGACTAGCAAAAGAAAAGATAGAACAAGTGTGAGAAACCAGTGATTCCATGAAAGTTGTTAGACTGCAACTTTTGTCATCCTTGCAAATGGCTCTGCAGGCTAGGACCAATGAGAGATGCAGTGCAGCAACATGTGGGCAGCCAGAATTTGCCTGTCCCCGAGATGGAAGCAAGTAGAAGGTTGAGGAACTCTCCTTCATCTTTCTAGTTTTCAAAGAAGTAGCCATGTTAAGTCTCCTGCCAGAGGAAAGAGGAAGGAGGGGGGAAAAAGAAGAAGAAATGTGGCAGCACCTTTAAGACTAAGTGGTTTTTATTATCATATGAGCTTTTGTAGACTGATATAGACTGACTTTTCTAGATGCAGTTGTTGCCATGGTCATTGTTGTATGCCTGCAAATCATTTCTGACTTATGGTGCCCTAAGGTGATCCTATCATGGGGTAGTTACCCTGCAAACAGACCCCCATCCCAGGAAGTAAGATTTTGATATTAAAATGTGTTACTGCCCTGGCTAGTCTGAGCTTTGGGGATATTAAAAGATATCCCTTGATATCACAATTAGGCTTCACTTCTCTATTCCTCTACACGTGCTTGCGAGGCCACCGGACAAGCACGTAAATAAGCTCGGCTGTTAATAGCCGTAATATTCAAACAACAATACAGGCAGGCCAGAAATAGCTGACTCACTGCTTTAGGAGACCTCCAGGCAAGTACTCTAATTAAGTATGCACGCAACTTACAAAAGAGCCTCTGCCCCGCGATGGCAGCTTGATGGGTAAACTATGCAATACCCAAGTACTCTGTGTCTGCATACTGGCTACTCTATTGAGAACTGCTACGATAACTCAATCATTCAGATTATGACCTTTCAGAGGCTTTCTCTCCAACTCCAAATCTATTGTTTTCCCCCAAGTACGGCATAGTCTGCAGTCACAATTCTCCTTATAAAAACCCTTGATTCCGAGACCTTCCTCGGAACGCTCCCGAGTTTCATCCTGCCTTGCTGCCACTTTGCTTGGCGAGCCTCCCCTCAGCTCCACGTGCTGAGCTACATTGCACCCCAGCTTCGCTCTCTTTTTTTCCTGGGCTTCAGGACAGGTGAAGTATCACCCAAACCAGCAATCCCTCTAAAAATCCCTCTATACCACTCCAACCTTTATTTTCTTTAGTTATCTTGTATGAGTGTGTCACATACACTGTTTTGCTTGTATTTAATAAACATCATTTATTATTTCAACTTTGGTGTTCCCCTTGATTCAACCTGACCCCGTAGACATAGGGTTCAGGATCTCGCTGCGTTACCCTGCCTCTCGTAATGCTAAGCAGTGCTCTGAGCTAATTTTCCCCAACTTTAGTTGAGCACATTTTGGTGTCCGTTCCGGGACCCCCAGTTCACAGGGTAGCAAATGCATCTGAGCCAGAAGTGGCCAGGTTGGTACATAGACAGTCAGGTTAGTGATCAGACAAAGATCAAAGACTTGTAACTTCCCTCTTCACATCTACATAGGAAACCTTGGAAAGGCACGTAGTCACAGGTAATGGCCCATTAGCATGACAGTACTCTGGGGAGATTGCTTCATCCCTCCCCACCCCCCGCCAGAATGCTTGGAACAAAGCAAGGCATATCAAAGTAAGGTCCAGTTACCTGGTGCAACTATCACACAGCCATCAGGCAGATATCATGCAGTCATCAGGTGGCTATTACACCTCCATCATCCTTCTGTTTCAGCCATTGTTCTTTCTGGGAAGAGGGTCTGCCTCCAAGGCATGTTTAGCCCTTTAACTAGACCCCTTTTCAACTCCATTTCGGAGTTCTCCCAGACTTGACTGGCAGGCTGTCACTCTGTCAGTTGAGGGTCCCCTCAGCCCCTCCCCTACCATACCTTTTGCTCTCTGCTTGTCTTTTCTCAGTTGAAGACTTCTGGATTGGTACAGTATTACCCTCTCCTCTTGTTCACTCCACTTTTCCCCTTTCCATTTTCACCTCTTTCCATTTCAATAGTCCTTGTGTGCTTGATTGAGTGTTTGATGCTGAGTGAGTGTGATTAAAAATAGTTTCTAATAAAATATCTTGAGTGAACTTATAGCCTGCTTCTTTCTTGATCTGACTCCATAGACATTGGTTTAGAAGATCTCACTAGGTGTTGCCCTGCCCTCTGCATTGTTAAAAGCCAGTGCTCTGCTAATTTCCCTAATTTTGGCATTTCAAAGCAAATCCGGGTATCCTCCCAGGACTACCCCCAGCAGTCAGGGTAACAGGGTCCTCTGGGGCTGAGAGTGTGTGATGTTCCCCAGGTCAACCAATGGGTTTCCATAGCCAAGTGGAGAATCAAACCCTGATCTCCAGGGTCAAAGTCCAATAATGAAAGCACTACACCACACTAACTGTCTTGGAAGCAGTACAGAGGGATAATAAATGTTCAGATATAAATTATATCTATGCAGTTGTGAGAGTGTGATGATTCTCCCTTATGTATGTCTCCCATTCCTGCTTCTTCTCTGAAAATTTTCCTCCACCCTCAAGATGTACATTTGGCAGCAAACTTGGTACAAGGAAAGCTGTTTGCTGCCAAGTGTGTGGTTCTGCTGTAGGTTATCTTAAGGCCACCTCCTCATTAAAGTGCCATTGTTGTCACTTAGTACCACTGTTCGGTTATACAGAGAGGAAAGCAGTTTTCTGCAAATTATTCAGTCTTCATTAGTTTGCACAATTTTGCCTCATAGCCATTCCCTTTAGAGCTCAATAGGGAAAGAAAGTCTTAGAAAGAGAAAGACAGAAGACAAAAGAAGAGCGGGGGTTGGGGTGGGGTAAAGAATAGAAATGTATCTAAAGATTCTTCTTTTCCCAGCAGGCATTCTTCCTCCAAATGCATAGACTGTGCTTTGCAACTGGATTAGTAGCTTAGGCACAGAGTTGCTATATAAAAACCAAACAAATATTTGAGTATGTATTAAGGTCTTAGATTTCATATGTTCTGAAA
Source organism: Cyclura pinguis (assembly GCA_030412105.1). Classification (NCBI taxonomy): domain Eukaryota; kingdom Metazoa; phylum Chordata; class Lepidosauria; order Squamata; family Iguanidae; genus Cyclura; species Cyclura pinguis. The sequence goes on from CM059602.1 coordinate 112,874,505, forward strand.
ATGTAGGTGCCATTATATATTACATCACAATATTTTCTAACTCCATAAAAATTCTTCGTTCCCACTGTTAACGATGGTTTTCATACAAGCATGATGTTTCACAGCTGCAGCTTTCCATAACTAAGAATTCCAGGCCATGGGGAAATCCAGCATTTTGTGGCTGACATTGTAGTTTTCAACCAGGGCATGCCTTCCCCATGGTACTCTGATCATAGTACTTTGGTGATGAATTAATATATCAGAAGCTGCCATAAATTCTAGCACAAATTATTTCAGTATTCAAGGGGCAGTAATGCTGAAATAATTTGTGCTAGAATTAATGGCAATTTTTTGTTTCAATTTGTGTTAAATTCTTTTTTTAAAAATTTTTTAGCCCAAGCTGTTCCTAAAACTCATTCCGGTCCTTTCCTGAAATTCAGTCTTCCATTTCTAATTGCATTTGTATTTAGTCTCTTTGTTGTCTACTTCTATTGGCAGTTGTTAGTCAACTACTCGCCTTACTCTTTACCCATACCCATTTTAGGCCAAGTTAATTTGATCTGTGTTCTCTTTGTAGATATCTCTCTATGTGTCAGTCTAACTCTCCCTCTTTATTCTTCAGAGTATGAATGGGAGTATGCTACCCACAAAATGTACATGTGTCCAGACTACATTATGTTAGACTGTGCATGACAGCTCACATGACTTAACATGCCTACATGAAAGCTAGATTGAAGAAAGTGAAGTCCACACAAATAAAAACTACCCCTCAGGGTACTCTGGACACATCCAGTTGCTCTTTGGCAGCCAAGTGAAAAACAGCAGCTGACCCTCTCCTGGATCCTTAGTGAGTACTAGGGAGAGCAATAATGTTTGAGGACTCATGGGTAAAAAAAGAAAAAGGGTTCTTGCAAATCTTTGAAAGCCCAAGGAAGTGACTTCTGAAGCTCATGTTCCACTACTAAGGCCCTTTCCGCATGGGGGGGGGGGACGGGCAAAAACGCCCGAAAACGGAGCTTACCTGAAGCTGGGTAAGTCCGTCGCCATGCAGAGCAGCGCGAGCTCGCTGCTCCGCAGTCCTCCGGCATCCCAAATGGTGGCTTCCGGTTGGTGGAGGCTCTCCACCAACTGGAGAAGCTTGCCAGCTGGAAGCCCGCCCCCGGCAGATCTGCAGGCACACACTTGCATGTGCCTGCAAATCCGCGTCAGAGCCGGGCAACGGAGCAGCACGGGGCTGCGCGCTCCATGCTTTTTAAAAACCTTGAAAAAGAGGTTTTTAAAAAATACGCAGCACGGCTAGTTCCGGCCGCTCCTGAGTGGATTCTGGTGTGGAACTACAAAATTAGTCCACTCTATGGTGCAGAAGTCCACTCTACGGTGCAGAAGACCTCCGTGAGAGGTCGCTCTGCACCACTACAGAAGCCCGGTGCGGAAATGGCCAAAGTCTTCAAATAGAGCCAGAAGACTATACCCACTCCCACTCACTGTTTTTCTGCTGCCCCAATATGGCTGCACAGAGGATGAGAGAGGCAGAGGCAGTTGGGTAACATTGTTTGGCTATATTTTTTGTCACTGTTGCTAAGAATGCAGGCATCCTTTATGGGGAGGGGGATGTCCTTCTAATGTCCTGAGAGGTGTCATTGTCATTATGCACTTGCTATTGGAAAACAGCTGGATGATGATCCTCAGCTGTCCTCTACCCAGCCACAGTGAACATGAAGGAGGCTTACTCACCCCCACAAGAAATTCTCAAGAGGGAAGACAGTTGATTAAATTATTAGTTCTTCCTTGTGGAAACAAATAACGATTGGGAGCACATGTTAGTACCCTGGAGATCCGAGATAGATGAGGGTGATATCTCTCTCTCTCTTTTTTTTTTTCCTGGCTGCAGATAGATGGTTCCTTGGTGTCCTGCACCCCCAACACTAAATGGCCTCATTTCCTTTGGCTATTAAATGTCCTGTGCAGCAGGTCTGCAGGGTAAGTGCTGCACATAGTTCATAAAACATATATGGGTGTAAATGCATGCAGGTTACCAACAGGATTCTGGCCAACATCTCAGATGTATTTTGGATCAATGTTGGTTAAATGTCTAAAATGTGGGATACTATAAAAAAAATGGAATAAAACTTGAGACATGCTGGATTTCATATACTCCCTCCCTCCCTCTCTCTTTTCACTGATGAAATTTTTCATGCATTTAGAATATGCATACCATGAAAATTTATTTCCTAGAATCCTATTCTCTCCTTTGATCACTGGTTTCTGAGCAAGAATGATCTTGTGGGGGTGAATTCTTACTGTCTCCCTCAAGACGATGTCATTGTCAGCTTCTGAATGTCAGATAGGAATGGATACAACACGAAATCCTCCATGGCCATTCAGGTGTACAATTGCTTTGGAAATATTCTCAGCTTTTCTGGCATACCCTTTGGGAACCATAGCTTTTAGATGCTCCCAGGATAACTGTGGCCATTTCTGCATGATGTTGCTGTCCCATGATGGGGACACATTGCTGCCAGTCCATGAGTCTTACCTTTGCAAGACATCATTGCAGTCCTGCTGCCAACATGTCCCCACCCATTGCAATTGTGGGATATTCCGTTACAGAAAAAAATTGGTAATGGCACCTAATCACATGAGGCCCCTCTCACCGGCAGCCATGTCGAAACATGATCTAGGTGCTTCCTTCCCCAGTGAAGCACAGAACGTGAAGGTGTGTGTCATTTGTGCTAGCCTGCCACAAGCAGCTGGCCAGGTGCAGAGGTGAACGTTCAGGTCATGCTCACATCCTGGCAGTAGTACTGCCAGAATCATGACAAGACAATAATGGAGAAGAGTAAGGTAAGGAAATGGCCTAAACCTTTTGTAAAATAAAATGTACTTTGTTTTGTAAAGTCACTCATTTTCTTTAATAAAAGCCACATTCGTTTTATATTATCATTTTCATATTATTATTTATTTGAGTAAACTATGCTTCTTTCATTATTGCTTTGGAGATTTGCAACGGATTCATTTGTATTTATATATGAAGTCTTTTTCCCCCTTTTCCCCTTTCCACATCTTCATTTGAACAATTTTTTAAACATGGACTAAATTCAGCACCTGATAGCTGCTATGTTCTATTTATAGATATGATGTAACTGTGAGACCCTTCAGAGAAAAGAAAAGGGTGGCTCTTACATTCTACCCACTGACAGATCAGCGATCCAAATGCCAGAATCACAGGTAAGACTGGAAGTCTTATCCATTTATAACTCTGTGTTCTTATTTAAATTAGAATTTAAATTAACATTCAAGCAGAAGAAATTTATTCTGTTCTATTTGCTACTCGTTTTGAAATGAACACATACCCCTAGCTGACTATATAATATTAAGAAGAAACACATCATTTCTTTAAAGACTAGCACATGCTATTTTTTAAAATTTGTACATTTCCATAAATGCTATGCTTCTCCTAATAGCTTAGTAATATTGCAAGATAAACATACGCTCACATTATGCAGAAAATAATAATATACATGACACTTTGGTCACTTTTGCCATTTTACTTGTGAAGAGGGAGAAGAATGAAAGGGAAGTTATCAATGAAAGATGTGCTTTGCTGAGCATCTGCTAGTGATTCAGCTATTAAATTAGCAAACATTGTAATAGAGTTGCTGTAATATTTTCCTTGCCAGCAATTTTATAACTAAATTTTAAAAGGGCAATTGCTTCACAGCTGCTGATTGATATTAGGCTAACACCCATCCTTCCCAATTGAGTTTAAATTCTGTTAATGCTACACCTGTTTAGATTGTGAATTGTTTAGGTAATTGTGTTTTACTGTTACTTTTCTATTATTTATCCATCTTCCAAAAGCAGATCTCAAAATATTCAATTTATATACAATGGAATCTATTTTTATACATATATCCTGTGAAAAGAAGTCAGAATTTGTATGAGTAAGCTTTATTTGTTTTGAAAGAGATGTCCCTTCTAATTCTACTTTTTTTAAGAAAACAAAGAACACACCTCCATGAACTATGAATATTTTGAGTAATTGAAAAAGGGAACTTATAAAAAAGTTCCCCTATTTGATGTCTTGTGAATACATTCAGGTGGAGTTGGGCCTGATGCATGCTTTTACAGAGCACTCTAAATGATGGAGTCCTCTGGCTTCTAAAAAAGAAATGTCCTTGCAACACTAACATAAACATATATTCTTTGGATTATTCATATTTGTGAACCACTATCAGCACGTGGATGATGTCCAACTCCATTACTCCTTTTCACCTCAATCCAAGGAAACTGTTTTGGTTCTAAACCAAAGTTTGTCATCAGTGATGGGAGAGATGAAAGCAAACAGATTGAAACTGAATCCCGACAAGACAGAAGTGCTCCTGGCCACTTGCAAGGCGGGTCAAGGAATAAAGATTCAGCCTGTGCCGGATGAGATTATGCTGTCCCTGAAATCACAGTTTTGCAGTTCAAGTGTACTCCTAGACTCATAACTGAGGCTGGGTGTGCAGGTTTGGACTGTGGCCAGGAATGTGTTAAAACTAATGTGCAGCTGAGCTGATTCAGACATAGCCAAAGTGATACACACTTTAGTTATATTCCATTTGGATTATTCTAATGTGTTCTATGTTGGTCTGCCTTTGAGGAGTGTTCAGAAACTTCAGCTGGCTCAAAGAGATTGTTAGCTGGCTTGTTACAACAGCTCCACTGGCTGCTGGTCAGTTTCCAAGATCAATTCAAAGTGCCGTGTGACTCAGGTCCAGTTTGTTTGAAAGGCTATATTCTCCCATAGGAACTTGTTTGTGTTTTGAGATTTTCTAGAGAGACCCTTCTCTGCCTTCACAGATATACATGGTAGGAACAAGGGAGAGCCCTTTCTCCAATGCCGCTCCCAAGCTTTGGAGCTCCATTCCCAGGGAGGCTAGATTGGTACCACCCTTGCTCTCTTGCCACAAGCATGAAAAAACCTTTTCTCTATGAATTTTTTTTCATTATGTTTGTTTTAACAACTATAAGCTGCCTTGAGTTCCATTTTGGGAAAAAGGTGGGAAATAAAGAAATACATAAAGTGTCTCCAAAACATCAAAGAAATTTCTCAAAAGAGCTTTTAAAAAATGAGTGAGATTTGTTGTTGCTATTGTGTGGCTTTGAGCTGTTTCTAATTGATCTTTTTTTAAAAAAAGGTATCTTTATTAATAGTTTCTAAAAATACAAATATTCTACAAATACGTAAGAAAAAAAAGAAAAAACAGCATGAAGAAAACAAAATGTAAGAATTAGAAATTAAAAAGGAAAAAAAAGGAAAAAAGGAATAAAAGGGTGTGATTTCCATTCTTCCTTTAAATGGATTGATTTGGGCTTCTGAAGAATAATATCCAAGAATCCTCTTCTTCCCTTCCCTCTGTTCATGTTTTCTAAGAAAGAAAAATTATCTTTTTTTCTATCAGAAATTAGCGTATCTAGCATAGTATGTCAATGCTGCTTTCTATTACGTTCTATTACTTGTTACATTTACTTGATAAATGACTTTGTGTTGTCTAATCTTAATATCAAAGTGACTTAATTACAAATATTAAATGTCACTACTTAAAACTGTAATTCTTTTACATGTTGTATAACATCACTAAATCCAAATATTTATATATCGTTTCATATTGTAGAATCCTTTACAATTTATTACCAAGTCCAGTTTTCATTGTCTTATGTCTATAACTATTTCATAACCTCTTTCAAACAAGTCTATTTAAATTTAAATTTGACTCCTCTCTTTCTTGCATCCACCTTATCCGTGAATGTTTCCCCACTCTCATGTTTTCAGGTTCTCTTCCTTGCCCTTTGATGATATTTCCATTTCCTTCCCACCTGGTGTTTTGAGATGTTTGTTCTGGGACAGAATACTTTTCTTTTTCTTCTTTCTCTCATCCCCTTCAGTCATGCAGGCTAATGCTTTCATTAAATCCATTTGGTTTCATTCAACCATAAATGTAGGTTACATTATAGATCAGTTTCAGATTAGCCTCACCCTTCTCCGCCTCTTTGGGACTTATTGCCATTTCAGAGACCAGATCCTCTTGGCCTTTCATCTCCCCCAATTTACTAGCTAGCTCCCCCATTAGCTCAAGTTGAATTTGTCTCTCTGCGTGATTTTCAACCTTTTTCATTTCCATGTTGCTAACTTCCATATTAGCCCCACATTCCCCTCTCCTTACCTTGCATGTCCCTACAGTTCTGCCTTGATCTCATTGATTTCATTCCTCAAGTTCCTCTTCAAATCTGGCAGATCCGCTTCTCTCAAAGAGTGTAGCTCAGTCATTCATTGTAAAAAATCCTGAGAAAATTCCTGGGAAGATTCCATCTTTCATTTAGCCAGCAGTTTCAGAATTAACAGCTCACTTCTTTTATTGTCTAGCCAAAAATCATCAGTAAATCTATCTTATCACTATCAAAGAGATTATGCATGTACCTTCTTGTGCTGTAATATCTCCTTCTTAAAATCCTTTTCTGTCTTACAAATAAGATGGAATCCAGTCTATCCACGAAACATATGCACTTAAATCCATAGTTATTCTCTTTAAACATGACAGCCCCCAATGTTATTTATCCCAATCTTATGGAGTACACGTGCTTACTCAATTCTTGATTGCAGACAGAAGGTGGCTGGAAAGGCTTCCATTATTCTGTGTTTTTTTTTTAATTTTTTAAAAAACTTTATTTTCTTAAAATAACAACTACAACACAAAACCTTATACTAATACAAAAATTAAATAAAAAAAAAGACAAAATGTAACGTACAAACACTTAACAAAAATCATCATGACTTATACGAAGACAAAACTATCTCTTTCACATCCTAATACATACAATGCTTCCCCTTCATCTTTCTTTATTGTTATTCCAACATACTTTAGACTTCGGCCTTAGAGATTGATTTATTTTATAGTTACCATTCTTGGTCTTACCAATTCTTCTGTATCTCTTCATCCTAATTCTTTTCAAAATTCTATCTTAACCATGTCACTGTCATACCATGAATTCCTAAAGTATTGTAATGTTTTTTCCCATTGTTTTATATATTTCTCTTTACTTTCCCCACTCAAGATACATGTTAGTTTATCCATGTGGATTACATCAAATAATTTCATATCCCATTCTTCTATTGAAGGCATTCTATTTCCTTTCCATCTATACGCTAAAACCATTCTTGCCGCAGCTGTCATATAAAATAATTGTTTACCCACTTTTTTTTCTAGATCTTTTTCCAACATTGGTAACAAATATACTTTCGGGGTCATACTGAATCTTATATCTAATATCTTTTCAATTCGATTATGAATCTTTTTCCAAAACCCTTTCACTATTTTGCATGTCCACCACAAATGATAAAAAGAGCCTATCTCTTCCCCACATTTCCAACACTTGTTAGAATATCCATTTGTCATCTTTGCCAATTTTTGGGGAGTAAAATACCACCGAAAATACATTTTGTAAAGATTTTCTCTGATATCCTGGCATGCTGTAAACTTTATAGTTTTTAACCAAAATATTTCCCATTGTTCCATTGAGATAGAATGGGAGAAATTCTGGGCCCATTTTAGCATTGGTATTTTTACAGTTTCATCCTCTGTATGCCATTTTAATAAAATCTTATAGATAGAGGAGATAACTTTAGGTTTATCCAAGCATAATATCATATTCAATTCCTCTTCTTTCTTTTGATAATCATTAAACTTAATATCATTCTTTAATTTTTCTCTTATCTGCCTAAATAAAAGCCAATGACATTTTATCCCCTTTTCCTCCATTTCTGCTTGTGTTTTGATTTTAATTTGTTCTCGTTGTATTTCCACCATATTCTCATATCTAATCCATTTATCAAACAAAATGTTTTCCTTTTTATAAAAAGCCTCATGCGGGGATACCCATTTCGGGGTTTTAATACAAGCTCTTTTACTGTATTTTCTCCATATTTTCATTAAGGCTGATCTTAAATAATGTCGATTAAAATCTCTATTATTTTTCCCTTTATTAAACCATAAATAGTAATGCCAACCTAATCCTAATCCATCCCCTTCTATATTCAATAATTTCGTATTATCTAATTTAATCCATTCCTGAATCCAATTCAATCCAGAAGCATGATAATATAAAATTAAATTTGGTACAGTTAGACCACCTCTTTCTTTAGCATCCTCCAACAATTTCATTTTAACCCTCGGTTTTTTACCCCCCCATATAAATTTAACTATCTCTTTTTGCCAAACCTTAATAACCTTCTCATTTTGGATAATGGGGATAGTCTGAAATAAATATAACATCTTTGGGAGTACAGCCATTTTAATTGTTGCAATCCTACCCAACCAGGATAGATTTAAATTATTCCAGTTTTTTAAATCTTTTGAGATAGATTTCCACATGTACAAATAATTATTTTTAAATAGTTCAGAAATCTTATTTGTAAGTGTAATTCCAAGATATTTGACCTTTGAAACCAGCGTAAAACCTGTGGTTTGAGCTACTATATTTCTTTCAGATTCTGTCATATTTTTCGTCAAAATCATGGTTTTGTCTTTATTGATTTTCAGACCCGAATTTTTGCCAAAATTATTAAGAATACTTTTCAAAACATTTATATCTCCCTCTGGGTATTCTAATGTGATCGCTAAATCGTCTGCGAATGCTCTTATCTTATATTCTTTATCTCATACCTTGATTCCTTTAATTCTTTCATGACTTTTTATCTTTCTTATCAAAACTTCAATGACTAATAGAAATAGTAATGGAGACAATGGGCAGCCTTGAAGTGTTCCTCTTTGAATGTTAAATTTTCCAGCTTTTTGACCATTGATAATCACTTGTGCATATTGCATTGAGTAAATAGATTTTATCCAGTTTATAAAATTTGGTCCCAAACTCATCTTTTGACACAACTTGATTAAAAATCCCCAATTCACCGTATCAAAAGCTTTTTCAATATCTAGAAATAAGGCTATCAATTTTTTCTGGTGATGGTTTTCACATAATTCTAGTATATTAATTATATTACGCATATTATCTTTTATTTGTCTACCAGGGAGAAATCCCGCTTGGTCCTCTGAAATTATTTCCCTTAATACATCTTTTAATCTATTTGCTAGTATGGCTGTAAATAATTTGTAGTCAGAATTCAGTAGTGAAATTGGACGATAATTTTTAATGTCCAGCGGGTCTTTCCCTTCTTTATGTAACAAGGTTATGTCAGCCTCTCTCCATGTATCGGGGATCTTTCCTTTCAATGCTTCATTCATAATTGTTTGAAGAATAGGAGCTAGTTCATTTTGGAAAGTTTTATAGAATTGACTTGTAAATCCATCTGGACCTGGTACCTTCCCTTTTTTTGCTTTTTGAATTGCTTCTATTACTTCTGTTAATGAAATTGGTTTATTTAATTTGTCCCGCTGTTCCTCTGTTAATCTTATTAGATCTTGTTTCGCTAAATATGCTTCTATTGTCTCCTCTTGAAGTTCTTGACCTTTATATAGCATTCTATAGAAATTTGTCACTATTTTCTTTATTTGTTGGGAATCTGTATATATTGTCTCCCCGCTTTTGAGTTTGTTAATCAGTGTCTTTTCCTTCTTATTTTTTAATCTAAGTGATAACCATTTTCCTGATTTATTTGCCCATTCAAAGTAGTACTGCCTAGTGTAAATCATTTTCTCATTAATTTCCATTTCTATTTGTGTCTCTATTTGCTTCCATAATATTTTAATTTCTCTCTGCATTCTCCTGTTATCAGGATCATTGCTAAGGCTTTCTTCTTTCTTTTTAAGATCGTCATTCAGCTTTTGAAAATTTTCTCTTTTCTTCTTATTTATTATCGCATTATATTGTATAATATACCCCCTAATCACCACTTTGGCCGCATCCCATACTGTCATTAAATTTACTCCTTTATTGAGATTCTCATCAAAGTAAATTTTAATCTGATTCTTAATTTTCTGTACAAATTCTTCTTCTAACAATAGTTTCTCTTTTAATTTCCAATGAAATAATTCCTCCGATCTATGTCCTAATGACAATAAAATTGGATTATGATCTGAGAAATTTCGGGGTAGTGTCTCTTGTTTAATAATCATATGGGCTAAGGAATTTGATACCAGAAACATGTCAATTCTTGATAATGAAGCATGGGGTTCCGAATAAAATGTAAAATCTTTAATTGCCCCATATTTGTATCTCCATGTATCAATTAAATCTAAATTGACCATCATATTCTCAAATGATCCAGGAAGTTTCCCTTGTTTTTCTTTTATTTTCTTCTTTGATTTCCTATCCAATTTTGGGTTGATTACCCCGTTCCAATCATCTAGAAATATAAAATAATTGTAGTCCAAGTCTATAATTTTCCTATTCAGTTCTTTATAGAAATTTTCTTGTTTCCTATGCGGGCCATATATTCCAATTATTAAAATTCTTTGGTTTTGCCAATTAATTTCAACCGCCACATAACGCCCAGCTTCATCTTTTAGTATTTCTTTAGAGTAGAGTTTTGAACTTACATATAACACTACCCCTCTTTTTTTTGTACTCGATGTAGACACATATTCACTTCCCAACTTCTTATTACGAATCAAATGAGTTTTCTCAGATTGTATGCGAATTTCTTGAAGACAAATTATATCTAATTTTTTCCTTTCAATAAAATGAAAAATTTTCCTTCTTTTCTGGGGGGTTGCAATACCTTTTATGTTCCAAGAGAGAATTTTCAAATTCATGCTTTGCATATTTATAATTCAATTGCTCTTAATTATTCTCTTCCACTGACTCCACACTCTCCTCTCCTTCTGACTCGTTCCCTGTAGCTTCCTCTTCTTCAGCCCCTTTTCGCTCTTGGATATCTTCCTTTTTATTTTCTGATTGAAGCTCTCCTCTTTCTTCTTCATGTTGTGATTTCTGTCTCCATTGTTCTTTACCATACCTCTTCATGAATATTTTGGCTTCCTGTACCATTTCAATCTTGAATTGCTTCCCCCGATACCTAAAGTTGAGACCTTCTAATTTACCCCACCGGTATGTTATGTTTTGGTGTTTCAAAAAAATTGTAAGAAATCTGTACTCGTTTCTTTTTCTGAGAATTCGTGGTGGTATGTCTTTATAAATCGATACTCTAGCTTTATCAATTATCAAGTCTGTCTCCAAACTTTTCTGAATTATTTCTTCTCTCGTTTTTTTCCGCAATAGTTGTACCATCACGTCCCGTGGGAGTTTTCTCTCTTTTGCTACCTTGGACTCTATCCTATATATTTTATCAATCTCCCATTCCATCTTTTCCACCGAGATGTTCAGATATTCTGCTAGTGGAGGAATCAGCCTCTCATACAGGTTTTCATCTCTCCGCTCTATCAATCCTCTTATTTTTATAAAATTTTCTCTTGCTTTCAACTCCATCAACGCTTTTTCATCTAACACTCGCTCTTGTTGTCTTCCCAAATTCTCCATTGTTTCTTCTGCTTCCTTTGTTTTCAGTTCCAAAACTTCAACCCGATTTTGTGTAGACTTTAAGTCTTCTTGTAGACCTCCTAACGCCATCTTTATTCCTTTCAATTCATTTTTGAAGTCTTGTTTTATCTCACTTCTCAAATCTTTCATTTCTTGCCTTATATCTAATTTGATATTTCTTATCTCTTCCAATAGTGTCATTTGGTATTGCTCTGCTTTACTCTGTTCAGGCTTCAGTACTGGTTCCAGTGATAATTTCCGTTGTCCTATAGAAGTTGTCATCTTGGGTGCCTTGGATGTCTTCCTAGTATTCATTAAGCTTTCCCATGTCGGTAAAGCTGTTATTGGTAATTTGATGGGGTTCAGCAATTCTTTAATCATAAATTATTGATTACACGCTACCTTAAAGAGGTCAGCTATTTTTACTTCAAACTCTTAACTCACTCAAAATATATTATATACCCCTTTTTATCAATAATCTTATCTATTTTTGTAATTACTTATTAGTTTCTCCAATTACTATGATATCCAAATGCAAGTATTATCAATTTAACCAAGATATGGCCTCTCCTAGAAGCTTAAAATAGACGAAAATATCAATTTATATTTCAGTAATAACTTAAATAATTCCAATTAAGTCCTTATGTCCGTGTTAAGTCAAGCATTAATTCATCCAAATTACTTTATCTTTCCAAGTAATATCTTTCAAGCAATAAATTCTTATCAGTACTAAAAACTCAAATAAACAATCTATACCATCAAGTATTAAATATCAAATCATCAAAATCAAATTAAATAGCAGTTCATCAAACCTCTTATACAAACATCAGTTCATCAAATCACTTAAACAATCTGAATCCATCAAGTCATTAGAGTGAGATATAAACCTTATTAGCAATAATCTGAATTTATTCTACATATAAACTATTGTATCTTACAATATTAATCAATGTTAAATCTTAGTTATTGCACTGTTTGCTTTGCTGTGGTCTTAACTCGATATTAATGTCGATCTTCACTTCTCTCTCTCCTTGCCAGTTTCTTCCCCGTCTCTCTCTACCGGCTCTCTCTTATGCTGTACTGTACTGTCTTTCCTTTCGCGTCTTCCAACCTCGGTTTTCAGTCCACCTTTATTTTCACATTCAACGCTTTCCTTTTCCTTCTTTCTCTCCTTATTTTTGCCTTCTATCAGTCCTAAATAGATGAATCCCCTTGATTTTAAAGTTCAAATTTGTAATCCACTGGCTACAGTTTACTCAGAGTCTCGTTTTCCCTGCCGCCATTAAAGTCTCTATATCCCGTCCTTGCTTCTTAAGCACCCGCCGTCTTAGTCTCTCTCCAAATACTATTCTGATTACGGAGGTTCAGATCTTCCAAATGCCGGTTTAATCACTGGGAAGCTGAGATTCAATATGAAGAACTTAACTTTTAAGTCTTGATTTTTGGTGGGGTATTTTAAAAGTCCAAGATTTTACTTGCTAGCTGACTCTCTATTAGTAGCTCCCCGCGCACATGGCTCCCTGAGTACATGTTCTCTCCGTCAGCATTTATGAAATCCAACCCACCTATCGGTATCCCAACAGTTTAGCTGCTATTAGAGTACTCCTCCGAATTCCTTACCCACGAAAACCTTTGACGGTTTTAAATCTCTCTCAGGGTGAAATTGAAAGACCTTAAGGTTCTCTCCTCTGCCGAGTCTTAAAACAGTTTGCAGGCGTCGCTTGTATACCCAAGCGCTGGCAGATGGCCATGGTTGCTCTGATCTTCTCCGTCCCATCCGCTACCGTCCTGCACGATCGTGCTGGATGGAAGCTAGGAGACGCGTCCCGATCTCCGGAGCCCCTTTTCGATCTCTCTATTCCAAGAGAGATCTTTTGGCTGGCTTGTTAGAATCGCCAGCTATCTTCTGCCATCTGCCAAAGGATCCCCTTGCATGGAGCTTTACGAGGAGCCTTCCCACGACGCCATAACCAAACTGGAAGTCCTCCCATTATTCTGTTTTAATTGGAAGAATTTTTCATTTTTGTAATTCCAAAGGTTTATTTGAGATGATGATGATGATGATGATGATGATGATGATGATGATGATGATTTTAAAAAGCAAATTGCTGGCACAGGGCCATCAGATCATTAGATCCAAACAGCTATGTTTTTCAGCAAGGGCAAAATCTGTCACTCTCTTGGTCCTTCCTAGTTGTAATGTATTTACTCATGCGTAAAAGAAAATAATGGAAATTCCAGACCCTGATGGATGATCTCTCACTCTCCCTTTCATCTAGGGGGAGTTTCTACAGCCTGAGATCCATTTGGTTGGCACTTTCCCTGTGAAAGCTCTCCTCACTGTAGAGCTGGAGCAGGAAGCGTCTGCCCACTGGCCTGCTGACTTACGGTGATTCTAAGGCAAAACCTATCATGGACTTTTCTTGGCATAATTTGTTCAGAGAGGTTTTCTTTTGCCTTCCTCTGAATGTGACTTGCCGAAGGTCACCCAGTAGGTTTTCACAGCTGAGCAGGGTATCCAGAGTCATAGGTCAACACTCAAATCATTACACTGCACTGGATCTCAGTAAGATAATGCCACAACAAAAATACCTTTACTAATGGAGGGACTAGCTAGTGAACTGAGGGAGATGAAGGGCCAAGAGGTTCTGGTCTGTGAAATTGTGATAACTGCCCAAGAGGACAAGAAGGGGGAGGTTAATTTGATTTTTTCCATCTGTCTTTTGACTACATTAGCAGAAGACATTTTTTGGAGTCAATGGCTGGAATCTCTTGGTGACTTAAGCTTGCACAACTTTTAATGATATGGCATAAAGAGGTATGCAGTACCCTCCACTGAGAGTGCTGGGAAATATCCCACTATGACTGCCACCTAGATAGTAGCCGTAGTCACCCCAGACCACTGTGTAAGTACACTTCTTTGTTAACTGCCATCAAGTTGACTTCAACTTATGGTGCTGCTATTGATGAGAGACCTCCAAGTCACCCTATCATCAGCTGCCCCACTTGTAGATTCAGGGACATGTCTTCATTGATTGAGTCTATTCATCTGTAACACTGTCTTTCCTCTTCCTCTACCTTAGAAACATCATAAGTGGAACTTTCTACTACATGAGTGTCAAAGAGGATCTCAACCAATATAATTGCAAAGTACATTACTAGACATTAATACTAATTAATTAATTGTAATTTTTAAATATGGTTTATTTGAAGATTTTGTGTTAAAAAAAACCCTTGCTGTATTATTTTTTAAAACTTGCCAACCTAAATTTAATGTTAGCCACAACCAGAGTTACACAACAAAATCAATGGATTTTACATAAATCTTGCCTTATTTGGACCATTTCCACACTACACGGTTGCAGTGCTATTATTCCACATTCAACGTCCTGTGGAATTCTGGAGTTTTAGTTTACTGAGGCCAAAGAGTTCTCTGGCTGAGAATTCAAAATGCTGTTCCCAAAACTGCAAGCTCCAGAATTCCACAGGATGTTGAAAGTGGAATAGTAGCACCATGACAGTGTAGTGTGGATATGGCCTTAATTTCCATTGATACAGTGGATCTACTCCAGTTGGCACTCAACAGTTTATGATTGCCTGCATCCGTTATAAAAATCTGTGATTTTAGATGGAAAAAATAGAGCAGTTTTGAAAAGGTTACATTAACTGACACATGCTAGACTCCCTTATATTGCCATGGTTGTGCAGATATTTAATATCATTAAGTAACTCACTCTCTTAGATTAAGTAAACATGACACAACTAATTAATTATAATTTCACCTATTAGCAAGCACATAGCTTAATTAAAACATTACTTCAGATTCAGGTAGAGTTCCAACAAATCCTCAATCAAGGCCACAGGTATTTCTCAATTACCCAGATATATAACATAGTACAGGCCTTTTCAGCTAACTAAATACTTGTTAATTAGGTTGTACGTGTCATATTAATCTCTGCCAATGAAAGTGGATCTGTCACTCTCTCGTGGTGTTCATGCAAGATTCCCATTATGCAGTGTCTTCCTTCCTACTGGCTAGGTGCATTAAAAAGCTCTAGGGTCACCAAGTTAATTCCTTTCTAAAACAGTCTGTGTTGTAAATTTGACTTTTACAGCATTCTAATTCTCAGGACCAATTAGCACATTTTATGACTCCATTTGGAAAGGTTCCAAACTTACATCCATATCGCAATTCTTCATAATTACTCTGTTTAAACAGGCTAACTTAGACCTTTGCCACTTTTAAGGTGGCCTATTACCAAACTGTGGCTGCAGCTTATATATTAAGCAGATGTCCAGCCCCTGAGATTTTCAATTAGCCACTCTAATTTTGTTCCATTTATTTAAACTCTTGAATACTGGGGGTATTTAAAATATCAAGCAAGCATTGGAAATTTTACTAGAAAGTAATATTTTTAATTGTTCATTGATTAGTATCATGTCAGTCAAGGTACAACACATTTTAATAAAGTATAATTCCACAATAATTTAAATATTAGGTACAAAGAAAGGAGGTTCATGCCAAGGGTGGTTTCCAATGTTTTTTCTTTTTCTTTTCAATGGCATATAGAAGATACTTCCTCCAGCTCCCTTCAGAAATCCTGTGCATACTTAAAAAACCCACTAACTTGATAATACTCCAGAGAAGGTTTCCAGTACCACTGACAGATGGCCACAAATGGGGTGTGTGTAAAGAACAGAAAGTCCCCAGCTTCAGCATTAGCACCAGTTAGTGCTCTACTCCCACACACGAGCAAGTGCAGCCACTGAAGTCTGCTTTTGTATCTCACAGTGTCACCAGATTGCCCCGTACCTGGAAAAAAAAATGCTTTTCCAGGAAACCATCAGGAGCATAAATTCTCTTTTAAATCAGCCATTGCGCTCCCTGCTTTGGTTAATATTTTCAACTTTTAATCTTTGAAAAACTAGAAGTGGATTTCCGGGAGATGATTCCACATCACAATTATGGCCATTTCTGCATGGTGTCACAATCCCTCTATGGGGGACGAGATGGCAGCAGTCCACAGGTCATGCTTCTGTGTGTCATCAAGGTCCCACTGCCATCCTGTTCCCACCCATCATGATTGTGGGATATTCACTTAACGGAATAAATCTGTTAAGTGCCTGTGATCACGTAATTCTCCTGTCCTTACCTGCCATGCAGAAGGGAGGAAGTCCAATGGAAGTGCTTTCTTCTCCAGTGCAGCATGGGAAAGAGCCTGGCTGTGTGTGGAATGCAAGTGTGTCTCACTCGTGCTCCCTTCCACAGGCAGCCAACCAGTGCAGAGGGAAGCATTTCTGTCGCACTCCCTTCCTGGCAAAGGTGCTGCCAGGCTTGCAGTGGGAGGATGACGGGATCAGGTAATGTGCAGAAATGGCCTGAGTCTCATGTCTAGTTATGCGACATAGCTATGATAATCTCCTGTATAAACTGCTTGTACTACCACCCTACATGTGCATACACACCTTTTTTTCACTCCAGCCTCCCAACCCAGCCATTTGCAGATGCATCCAGCTTCCTATAGCTGGGCTCACAGCTGCAGGAATCTACAGTGTTACCCTGAAAACTGGGGGTATCTCGAGGACACCCAAATGGACTTCAAATCAAGGGAATTAACCGAGACACTCAAAGCTTGCGAGAGGTCAGGGCAAGGGATCTTTAACCCTATGTCTATGGGGTCAGAACCACGCAAGAGTCAGAGGAACAGTCTAAAGTAAATTTATTAAAACTAACAAAGAAGATCACAACACATGTTAACAAATAATCCTACAATCACACAAGGGCTACAGAAATGAAGTTGGGAATGAGAGAAAGTTAGGGATAGAGGGCATACGGACCTTAGTCTAGGCGTCCTGGAAAGGAGAAGATTAGCGAAGGCTCGGTGTAAAGCACCAAGGGGAGACTGGATCCTGGGGCTGGAAGGCTGGAAGCAGTGGGGTTTCACGGTGAGTCAGGTATGCAAGTCACGTTTAGCTCTCAGCAGCATCTGAGATGCTTAAGTGGGACACCTCGGTAGCAGCGAAATGGGCCCTTGTCCGGTCTGGGAGGCTCTCGGAAGAGGCTCAAAAAGTGAGGATTTTTATAGCCAATTTCTGTCCTCAGGCTGTGTATAGGCTAGCAAAGTGGCACTAATGGGAGATGACTGCAGAAGATAATGTTAGGCAAATATCACAACCTCTCCTCAGTATTGTTTCTCCCAGGAAAGTCCAGGTACATGATAGGAGTATCATTCCAAATTGATAGACTTTGATTGTCTATCCTCGCAGAGTTCATCAGCGTGGCTTGGGGCTGAAGCAACCTTTTTATTAATCAAGGAGAGAGTCTATTTTGGCTGCCTAGAGATACGTTATTGCGAACAATAGGTCGTCGTCTTTTAGCCTAAAGGACGTTGTCTATGTTCCCATATAGCAGCAAAGGCTTGTTGGTCTTGAGAATTTAATTCAAAACCAATTTTTACTTGCAACCGACCTTTGCTAGCCAATATCCAATATGGGAGAAGTCATGTCAATTTAGGGGCCCTCTCTTAGGGTTACTCTGGGGTGTAACAACCCCTTTGGAGGTTCATAATGGTTCATAAATATGATGTCACTGCTCTATATCCAACTATAAGAGAATAGATAGCCATTTGTCTGTTGTTCCTTCTGCTCTCCAATGACACAGCAATGGTTAGGTTTGGGAAGGTGGAAGTGAGAGAAAAATGGCTTTTCGGAGAGGAGATTTTCATCATTGCACAGTTAACAGAGAATACCAGCCTCTGCCAACCTGTAACTGAAAAAAAAAGTGAGTTGTGATAGTGTGAACCCCACTTATACCATCTTAATTCAGCAACCGGATGCCTGCTTTGATTTATTTCACTCCTTATGTTGTAGTCTACATCTCTTCCGGAGTCTTCTAGATGGGAAAATTGGCCTCTAGATCTTCTAAAGTTGTCCAACTCTGTTCTAAAAGTGTAATTCCCAAACTATGTTAAGTAAGCAAATGCTAGTTTGTCCCAAGAGAGTTACTGCTGTGGTGATTTTTTTTTTCAAATGTTTCCCTCCAAATAGCTTAAGGCAGAATGCATGAATTTTCTTCACACCCTCATTTTAACGTCACAACAGTAATATGATCAATGTTACACCAAAAGATTGTGATTGGCCCTAAATCCCTCAGTAAGTTTTAAGTCATAGCTGGAATACAGAATCCTCACATTTTAACCAAATAACTATCCCATGTTAATTTTTCTACTCCATCCTGACTCCTGTAAGTTCACAATATCCAGCCATAAATGCATTCTTCTCACAGTGCATCTAAATTATTTACTATTTTCTGCTGATCATCTTCAAAATTTTGGAACTGAAAGAGAGAACTATGCTTTACACAAAAAATAAAGAAAGCCTCCAGGGGGGCAGTAATGGTAGAGTCAGATAAAATAATCTGTCACATCTTTTCTGTGCTTCTGTTGAGTAGGTTGATAATCTCAGGAATGACCTTCATTCCTTCACGTACCGGTCCTCTTCTAGGTGTCTCCTACCATGTTGCTTAGCATAGCAATCTAAGTAATGATCTTCTCTTTCAGTGGAGTGGCAGAAATAAAGGAATAAAACATTTTTAAAGTTTTGTTTCTCTTAAGCTGCTTCCTTTGTTTCTTAATCCAACCTCAATAGATCCTGCATTCATTTCTTTTAGAAAAGCAGTTTATGCCAAGGAAAGCATGTAATTCTGCTAGTTTCCTACAGATTTCCACACCCCTACTCTCCCTTACCATGGAATTTCCATTAGTTTCAGTGAGAGGAAGATTTTTTGTCCCAACAAAGTAGATGTGAAGTTCTGCTGGAAAAGAGTGGAAAAAAAACATTCAGAAATGGTAAACTGTCTGTCATGAAATTTGCTCCTCATGCATGGATAGCTTGGAGGTTGAGTGTGAGGCCTTCTCACCGAGCCTTATAGCTCCCCTATTTAGGATTGCATTACATACCTATTTAACAGAATCAATGCTAGAGAGATATAGTTGTGGGTCATAAATATGAGAGTCTTCTTAGCCATTTCCTTACAGGTCACTCATTGGCCTCTTCCAGGTAGGGCAAATGTGTGAGGAAATTCACATATTTGTTGGTTGTCACTGTTGGTTTTCTAATTAAAAAATATCCAAATTACGTTTCTGTTGTTCCAGACTATTCTCTGGCAATTCTCAACACCAGCTGCAATGTATTATTTCTACCCCCCAGTGGGTTGCTTTTAACTCTGAGATGTATGGACAGAAAAATGTCTCCTTCCCTTCCTTTCTTTTAGTGTTTTTCTTAGTGTTGCAGTGTCAAAGTGACATTTTTGCATAATAGTACTATAACTCTAAAGCATTTGAAAAATCATCAGAGGGGAAAAAATGTCCTTAAAGCATAGGACCATCCTGGCAAAACATGCCCAGTTAAAAAATAAACCTTTGGAAAAGCCCTGAGAAATCACTACAAACAGATCCCCAGAAAGAATGAAATGGAAGTGACCAAAAACAACCAGTAAAAGCCAAGGAGAATTCATGCTTCTTTAAACCAGTCTTGAAGAACCCACTTTCATAAATTCTAAATCTCACACCACCTCTTTCCCAGTCCCTTTGATAAGCCTTTGCATGGTGAGGCAATACATGCAATATTTCCTTCACAATGTTACATGCCTTACCTGTAACTGAGTACCTTGACAAATGAATAAATCTGACAGCAAATGTGAGCTAAGTGCATCCTCGAGCACTCTCACCTCAACAAGCACTAGTACTAAAAATGGATACCGAAGACAATTTTTCCCTGCTTAAAACCTGAGCCTGTTATTCCTCATTTGTCACTACTCAGTATTTGACCTTTATGTCAATCTTTCTCCAGTGCCCAGTATGAAGGAAATGCAAGCATTCAGTAAGGAACTTGATAAATGGCAGAGCTATGCAGTGTTAATTCCTAAGCATTTAATTCTGTAATATGTCCACAAAGTACCTACCACTTGTTTGCATTGTTTTCTAGTGACTGATTCTCAAGTCCATTTTCACCCATCTCTCGTATACCCTGATTGTCACCAGATTAGTGAAGCTGAGAATGTCCCACATATTCTTTACCATTGCCGGTGCTGGAATACAAGGAGGTAGTGGGAGAGCTGAAGTGTTGAGTTGCACCCACAGTGCCCCAAAGGAAAACTCAAATCTGAATTTGCAGATCCCACCAGGTCAAAAGCACTTACAGAAATTACCAGGATGACCCTGAGTAATGTTTATAACACTTATCAGAGGAAAAAAGGCATTGGGTGGACCTTTCAAGTCAAATTTCTCTACATATTCAGATGAAAATGAGTTTCAGTGAACTCAGTGAAATAGATAAATATAGCAAGAATTACAGGCATGAAGCCCTATTTTTTTTCCTCAAGGTGAAGTGCTTAATAGTATTACCTCAATGGCCTTTCCAGGCCTGCACACTTTTATTCTGATTATAGGTCAGTGTTGTTATTGTTCCACTGTTGCTAGCAAATGGGTTTTAATTAATATCTATTGACCAGCAGTGGCCTAGACAGTGTTAATGTTTTCAATCTGGATAAATTAACTTGTGCACTAATTGACTTTTAATGGATGCTTTTGATATTATGTTTTTACAATTTTCCAGGGTGTAATTTGGGGCGGGGGCGTGTGTGTTCTATGCTTCAAGAACTAAGCCAATGTAGAACATGAGTAATGACTTTTAAAATGCCAATAATAAACAAATGTCATGTCTATTTACTCTTCACCTTGCAAGACCTGAGCAAGGCTGCTGAAAGCCAAGGCTCATGGAGGTCTCTCAGTGCCAGCGTAAATCAAGGTCGACTTGACAAATAATAATTTACTCTAAAGTCAGTCTTATCAAATTCAGCATCATTTTGTCCATAGGTGGGCTGTACTTCCATAACCCACTAAAATGGGAATGAAACTCAATAAATTTTATGAGACTTTTACTTTTGGGTAGACACATATAGCACTGCATTGTTAATATGCTTAAAATTGCATCGATTAAGCACATCTGGTATGAGTTCAATGATTCTCAGTCCCTAATAATGTTCATTTATCACATATGCATACATGACCCCCTAACAGAATTTCTTCCCATTGCATGTGCAAAACAACGCCATTCTATCAGCTTTGTAGGCAATCCATCAAGTGACCTTCAGATATGAGAAAGTTAGTAACATGTTCAATATGCTAAAAAAATCTATTTCATTTTAACACAGTTTGAAGGGGATTTTTTAAAAAAATAAATTAAGGGCCTTTCCGCACTACACTGTTATAGTGCTATTGTTTCACTTTCAACGTCCTAGGAAATTCTGGGGTTCAGAGTTTACTAAGGCCAAAGAGTTCTCCAGCTGAGAATTCTAAATGCCCCTCCCTAAATTGGGGGAGGGATGTAGAAAAGAGCATCCCTAACCCACTGGCATTATATGAATGGTGATGCCACCATTGTAATGGTATAACTTGTGGAAATGGCCTTAGATGAACAAAGGAAAAGAACTTGATAGGGAAAGAAATAATTAGGTACTCTCATGTGATTTGTTAATAGACTCTAAAATATTTTTATTCCCTATTTGAATTGATTACTTTTTCTGCAATAAAAAATTATGTAGTTTAGTCAATGAGCTTTAACATGGGACAAAAATCTGTCATTAGAGAAGAATATAGTTTTACTTATTTATTATTTATATTTAGACTCCACCTTTCCTTCAGTGAATTCAGAGTAGCCCAGAAAGTGCTGCTTTCCTATTCATCAGAAAAACCCTGTAAAGTAGATCAAGAGGAACAATACTGTGTCCCAAGGTCGATGATTTTCAGGGTTTGAGCTTGGATTTCTGGTATCCTGATCCCACACTTACCATATTTTATTTTATGTCAAATAAACACATCTCAAAATCCAATTTGTAACACATTTCATTTTGTCAGTTCATAGCCATCTGTCTCACGATTTAATAAATCAGGTTGTGATGAGTCTTCCTTGTTCATAGTAACTAAAATTAAACAGACACAAACATATCACAGTGAATATTTAGTTCAGCTTCACAAACCTAAAACATTATTATATTTTCCAAATTGAATTTCAGGGACTTGAAATGTTTGGTCTTTGAAACAAAACACAGTTTGTAAAATAAATGTGTTGGAAATTAAAATTTTCAGTTACTTCTCTCTCTCTCTCATATTTACTTCATCTACATTTCAAGCACAGGTTTCTGAGGTTTTCTGTGTTTTCAGTTTGCTAGATTTCCATCCTTTCCTCATCTCTTTTGCCCTCTTGATAAAAAGCTTCTGAGCAAGAAAAAAAAAGTCAGATAATAAAATGCTTTAAATTGGGGTGGACAAGATGTGGCCCTTCATATGTTGTTAGACTGCAGTACCCAGTGTGCCTTTGCATTGGCTATCCTTGCTCAACTGCAGTCCAAATCACAGAATCCAAGATTGAGTACACCAGATTTCCAGGCACTCAATCATCAAGATTCAGATCTGCTAAATTTCAACATCATGTGCCTTTAGACTTGTCTCCTAAGATTAAGGATAAGTCAGCAATTTGAGAGGCTCAAATTTTAATGTGAGGTCACTCAGTTTGTACTTCCTGTAGACCTGATCACAATTCACAGGAAAAGAAATCTACGTATTTCCAAGCTTGCATGCTATGCTATTCTCAAATCACATCAAAAATGTGTTCAAACATGTGCATCTTTGCAAAACGTGCATGGAAAATTTGACACAAATTCCCTTCAGCCAGTGGGCAAACATATACAAAACATGCCTATCTGAACAATATGAACAAAAAAAAATGTGCTCATTTTGGAAAGGATACAGAGAAAAATAATTATGAATGTCCATGCAGAAAAATAAGGGTCTTAATCTGATGTGGATCAAAGGAAAAACAAAACCAGTGCTGGAAATCCAAGAACTTCGACAAGAGTTGACTCAAGAGATGGGTACTTCCTTAACTGAGACCCACCATAGAAGGAACTTCTATACAAGTCAGCACATATCTAGTTGACCTCAGTGTAACCTATTTCTGAGAATAGATTTTTAGAGAACCAGCATGGTGCAGTGGTTTGAGCACTGCACTAGTATATTGGAAGACAGGGTTTGAATCCCTGCTCAGCCATGGATGGTGATCTTGGGCAAGTCACACTCTCCTAGCCTCAGACGAAGACAAAGACAAACTCCCTCTGAACAAATCTTGGCAAGAAAACCCCGTAATTGGTTTGCCTTAGGGTCATCATAAGTTGGAGATAACTTGAAGACACACAGAAACAACATACATGCTTAGGATCTAGCTGTAAACCATTTATACACATGTAAGCTTTTCAGAGCACTTGCTGTAAGTGCCATCTAAACTATTTAATAGTATTGGTGCTGGGCATATGTGGAGGAATGTGTTTTTAACAAGTAAGAAAAATAGGTCATCTCTCATTTGGAGGGGGTTATTGAGGAGAGTAGTGAAACCGTAGAGTCAGCCTTGAGGGAAAACCGTGAGGGGATTCAGGAACTAGGCCAAGAAGGAAGCATAAGCACCTCCTTCTGGGGGGAAAAAGGGAAAAGAAAAGAAAAAGGGTCAAGCAGCATTTAAAATGGATAGGAAAAGATGAAACAGTAAAATACAATTAACCCCTTGGCACTGGCAGCTGGGATTTCCTGACACCAACTGTTAATGCTGGCCTTAAGAGGTTTGCAGGATCAAACAATAATAAGTCAAGTCCTGCAATAAAGTAAGCTTTTTTGAGGCTGCGAGGAAAAAAATGTCCAGTGCATCCTTGCTCACTGGATGAACACATTAAGAACTAAAACAAACAGCACATTAAACCATAAAAAGAACATATAGGATATAGGGATCTGAGGTCTTATTATATAACGTTATGCCACCTCTTGCTTTTCATTTGCTTGACCTATATCAAAACCAGCTTTGCCCTGCATCTTATGGAAGGATAGGCTCCTCATTAGCTATTATAGCCAAGATGAGGAGCTTTTGGTCCTCTGGATGTTTTCCATCAGCTATACCCAGCATGGACAGTGGGATTGTGGAAGATGTCATCCTCAACATCTGGAGGGCCAAAGTTTCCCCAGTTCCCTACTCCTGCTCTCTCTCTCTCTCTCTCTCTTTCTCTGTTGGCCAGGGTAACTAAATAGAGTACCCATGCACAGAAGCAATATACCTTTGGCTACGACACACTGGGAATAAGCAGCAAGAGAGAATTATGACTTTTGCTTGTCAGAGATGAGGGAGATGGGAGAGAAATTTGTTTGGCTGAGTTCCAAGTTAGTGGTGTGTAACAGTACCCCAGGAGAATTTACTCCAAATGTTATGAGCTCAGCCAGCATATTCATATGAAGCTGAAGACACCACCATTCTTTCCATTTTGTATATTACATTTACTTGTCTATGTCTCTGTGTTGAACAATACACAATAATGGGCTATCAGGACTTTTAAATGAGAGGGCCAATGTGCACTTATGGTAGGGTGCTGAATAACCATGAACTTTAGTCAAAGCTTGGAAAAGTTAATTTTTGGACTTTACCTCCTCAAATAGCCTAGTCAGTATGGTCATTATTGGCTCTGCTTACTAGATGACTCTGGGAACTTTAACCCAAAAGTAACTTTTCCCAGTTTTGATATTAACCAGCCCAGAAGTTCTACCACTGTGGAAACTGCAATGCGTATTAACCACTAAGAAAATCCCACCTTTGTGAAAATGGCATACCTGTTTGGGCAGATAAATATCCCTATCATTCAATGCCATTGTCTAGGCTAGGAAAAAAAATATCCATGGAAATAAAGAGAAAGGCATTGAAACCAGTGTGATATAGTGGTATGAATGTTGGACTACAACCCTGGAGACCCCACTTGACCGTAGGAACTCAGTGGATGACCTTGGGCATGTCACACACTCTCAGCCCCAGAAAAAAAAAGATGGTTTGCTTTAGGGTGACCATAAGTTGGAAACAACCTGAAGACACACAACAATAACAGCAGTGAGAGAATCAGGCACACTTTCTGGTTGCCTCCCAAGAAACTAGCAAGATGGCAATGTTCTCTCTGGAAAACTGGTAGATTTCCATTTAACTGTTGATATTATATGACCTTTGTTAGGTGGTTTGGTAGTTAAATGCTGCCTGACTACTACTACTACTACTACTACTACTTCAATTTGTTGTTGTTGTTTTTTTTCTTCTTCTTCTTAAAAAAAAAGAAAAGATTGCTTAGGGTCTTTAGTGTTTTGTTTTCTGATGACTATTTTATTTTGCTTTTCTTAAAGCAGTCTTTGTTCTGTTTACCCACAATGACAAAAGGGTCTGACTGCTTTTGGCGATGATTCACAAAAGCACCGTGTATGTTCTTCTTCTGCAGTGTTTTATTACAGCACAAACTGACATTGCAAGATCAACAGTGTAAGTCCGGGTTGTTTTTTTGTTTTTTTTTAAATGCAGACACAGAAACTTCTTTCTGGATTTTATTTTGCCCCAACACATTTTTGTTCCAAGCTTCTCTGAGTTAAAAGAATAAATGAATTTGTGAGATCACTCAAAGCGAGGTCAGAATGATCCTTTAAAAGGGTTGCTTCTTCTGTGTCTCAGCTAGAAATTAAGATATTAACATGGAGTTTACTAAAATCAAAAGACTATCAGACTGAATAATGGAACCTCGAAATGGCCAAGAAGAGAACTATAACTTCCTGCTGAGTTTTAACAGCAATGAAACTATTCTGTAGTTTTAATATTTAGCACTGTTGCCGTATTGTTGTAGTAGTAACAGCAGCAGTAGTAGCAACAGCAACAACCACTACCGCAGATAGGATCTTAGATAGCTAGACAGATAGATAAGAACCATTGATAGGACCACAATAAGACTGTTGTAAAAAGTGACACTGCTTGCAGGACACCACCTCATCTGATAACACCTCAGTGATTCCTAGATTCTTGGATACAATCTGAATCATGGATGATGCAGAAACTCCAGTTAGTAATACTGATGATCATGATGAAATACAGAAATGATCTCTTTGTTTTAAGACATAATCTCTTTTTCTTGAAGATCTGCTGTTTGTGAAATTTTGCCATGGCTGTCAATTTGCCTGGTTTTGCACCAAGTACAAAGGTATCTAGAGAAGGTAGAAGGTGAATTGTTTGATCTTGGCTCTGGGCAAAAAGGAGATCAACCAGGTAAGTTTTTTTTTCTTTTCTCACATGGAATAAGAGACTTTGAGACAGTTTTTTACTGGCAGGGGAAGGACAGAAAGGGAAGAGATAATTTGTTTCCAAAACATGTCTTCTGTCCACTCAGTTTTTCAGTCAGAATCTTTGCTTTCATTTGGAAAATACAGGAGAAAATATACACATGAATGTGCACAATGTTTAATTTGGTCTCCATAATAGCATTTTGCAGACCATCTGGCTATGAGTTTCACGGGAATTGATTCTTGTTCTTCCATCTCCTAGTGCAGTGGTTCTTAACCTTTTTCTCTACCATGCCCCCCCCCCATAAATATAATTTGTTGCCAGGGTCCCCAAAGACTTAGCTCAATATTTAAATATTCAAATGTATACTTAAATATTCAAGGCTTTGGGAGACTAGGATTAAAATCCCTGCTTAGACACTGGGTTTCCTTGGGCAAGTCTTTGTTGCTGCCCCAGCTGTTAGTCTCCAGCAGCAGGGCTTTGCAGACCCCCTATGAGGGCTCTGTGGACCCCAAGTGTCCCCAGGCTAAGATAGATGACCTGCTGAAATTCCCTTTCCTGTACAACTTTATTTATTTATTTATTTATTTATTTATTTATTTATTTATGACTTCGCCTCTTCCATATCTGTCTGTCTATCTTTGCTGGTGAATTTAAGATTGTTTGGAGTTTCCTCCCTACTGTCTAGCTTGAATCCTAAAAGTACCTACAAAAGGATGAGCTGTTACCTAAAGTCAGAGATCTACCTATGGTTCCAGTGTTTCTATGGGGAATGATAGTTCAAAAAGGGAGGACTGCAAGGGGTGT
The DNA here is from genome assembly GCA_030412105.1 of Cyclura pinguis. Classification (NCBI taxonomy): domain Eukaryota; kingdom Metazoa; phylum Chordata; class Lepidosauria; order Squamata; family Iguanidae; genus Cyclura; species Cyclura pinguis. Next base: position 112,901,946 of record CM059602.1, read on the forward strand.
TTAACTGTAAAGGATCTTTCCACCTTTGTATACCAATGCTAACGCAGAGACACCAGTTGGAGTTCGAAGAATGTTTTATTGAGGGAAAGTTACAATCACACACAAGATTCAGACAGTCTCGCAATCACCAAGGCTAACTGAAGGAAAGGAAGGAAAAATTGGATAGCAAGAAGTTGGAGAGAAGTAAACAATATTTAGCTGTCCTGAAAGGAAAAGGTGAAGCAATGTAGCTCAGACTAGGGATCTGAGGGTAGCTCAAGAATGGGAATCTATGCAGCAAAGTGACAACCTATGTCCAGTGCGTTACAAATTTTCTGGCTCAGAGCCAGGGTTTAAATAACTTTTTTTCTGCCCTGAAGGAGAAATTGTCAATGGCCGTCTAGCAAAGCAAACAATGGGGTTTGGAATGGGCTAACAGTCTTAGCATTTGGTGGCAGAGCATAGATGGGAATTGTTATAGCTTCTTAATGTCTAAGTGAGTGAAGAAAAAAAGGATAATTTCAGTAGGAAAAGGGAACAGTTTGATGCCTATCAGTTGCTCTATTGATACAATTTTGTGTGCTATTGTATTTGACATTTGAGTCATCGAATGCATAATTGCAAGGTCATTAGAACCACTGCTTCCTGACTGATCCCTTGAACTTCAGACCTGGCCATGGTCTGAAGTCCCATCTGACCTACTTTTGCATGTGTGCAGCCAGTCATCTTTCCCAGCATGCCTTTTCAGCCATAACAGTGTATTATTTATATTTTCTATGCCAATTAAAAAAATGCTCATATCATGGAGTAGGAAATGTACAGCTTGGTAACAACACTATACTAGGAATGTGAATCATTGACTACTTTGTCCTCGCATGCATGAAAGAATAATTACCGCAGATTTCTCCTGTTGTGGAAGAAAACAAGTATTTCTCTGCAGTATTCTTCCCATATTGAAACATCCCTCAAGGGTTGTGGGGAAATTATTTTGTGGAGAAAAAAAAATGCTGGTTCAGATTTTAGATCAGCCACTTAGTATACATAAGTAGTTTCTCAGGACCTAACCCACTTCCTAAATCTACTTCACCAGGCAGCAGCAGCTGCATGTGATAGAGATCTGTTCTTCTGTTGATTGGGATACAGTAGACTGACATTTCCAAGCTCTTCCCTTTAGCAGTCTTTCAGTATGACAATCAGAAACAGAATATCCATTGCAATTCCTCCTCAACCCAGAGATCACTCATGGCAGAGGCATGGGAATATCAGTCTGCTGTCCCCTGGTTGTGTAACTCAGGGCTATGTATTCATAACTGTAAACAGGAATCCTAGACACTATTTCTGTGTGTGTGTATAGAGATAGATATAGATAGATGATAGACAGACATATTTTCTGTGCATAAAGTGTTTCTTATTTTCTTTTGCCAGAAAATGTTTTCAGTGCAGAAAATATTTTTTTTTCTTTTTTGCTTAAAAATCTTATTTTTTTTTCTGCACAATAATTCCTAGAATATTTGTCAGGATGTTTAAATACTGCAAAAAAAAATATGTAGAAGTTTTGGTGCTCCCTTACTTTTCTCAGAGGAATTTCTTCACTCACAGGAAAACTGCTTTTCAGCTTGGAAATGAGTAAATGAGAATACTCTTTGCATTGTTACACTACCCTGCATTATATTCCCCTTTTGTCCTGAGTGTCCACCTAAGAATCTTGGCTAGATTCAAGCTCAGCACACTTAACATCAACATCGAAGCAAATAAAAGCTAATAGGAAAAATAATCATAAGTAGCTGTACTTTGTCTGCTGTTCATTTACTGTGATTTTATATACTATAAGACAAGAGGAGCTCTTGAACCAGCATGCAGTTAGAAAGCACTTCTTTCACTCCACTGCTGTCCCATTGTTCCTATAAAATAGCATGCCAGGTGCATGTCAAAGGTTATTTGTGTGGACTCTCACAGAGCTCCTACACCTGCTACTTGGAGACAATTTCAAAGCTAAATAAGTAACTTACACAAATAAATGAAACGAGGACGCAATCAGTGCAAATTAACAGCTGCAGTCTCTGAGATCTAATAGAGTAGCTGGATCCATGTGTTATGTTCATCATGCAACACAATCAAAACTGATAATGTTGATGGCATCCAGCACTGTATTTTTGCAGCAGCAGATGACTTGTGATCCTTCATGTTGTTGGGTCAGGCAGTGCATCATGAGATACAGAAGCAGATGTGAATTGCTGATCAATCATGGAATAACAAGACCAGACAGTGGGAGCCCACACTGAATGCACAATCTACATCTAGTCTCTATGTGTGTGTTTCCCAATATCTACTGAGAATTTTTTAAAATAATTACTCAATAATTTTCTCAATAACACAAAGTCCAGTAAATATCTCACTGCTAGTGAAGCTAGTAGCTGTCATCTCTACTTGAAGATCTGATATTCAAACCTGACACTTTTCTATGATTTTTTTTTTTGTTAACATTTTAGGAATGGCACTTGTTTAAAGCTGTAGTCAGAGGGATAGGGAACATGTGGTCCTCCATATATTGCTGGTCTCCAACTTCCATGATCCCTCATCATCAGCTGATGGCAAGTTCAGTCCAACAGTTTGTGGAGGTGATGCCTACTGTAAATAAAATAGAGGTAGAGCACTGATAATAAAATCTGTTCCCAATATCTATGCTGAGAAGGCTTACTACAAATAAGCAGAGTTCTTCTTGAATGTGGGTAGAGAACTAAATTATTTCCATATCATTTTCAAAGCAAAGTTCTATCTCAACATATTCAGTGCTTGCCATGCTTGGAACCCAGCCCAGCCTGGAAAATGTTTAGCATGTGAAACTTCAACTGTATAATCATAATGTCAGATGAGTATGTCATCATGATGGCATTTTTGAAAGTGTTTGTGTCTGCAATGAATGCATCTGTAATTGAGAGATTATAATTGGCACTGCTTTTTGCATTTCATTTGGCAGGGATCAATTAGAAAGTATTAACAGGAATACATATAATGCACTTCGTAATTACATCTAATATTCACTCAATCATTTTGCTACTACTTCTGCAGATGATCTAATGAAAGCCTTCACACAGAGTTGTTCGAAAATACTGCCGAGTTTATAGAAAACATTTCTTTCACTCACTGAAAAGATTGGCAATAATATGGAAACATTACAGGCCCAATTAGTTAAGATCATCCAGTTCAGCTGGATGGAATCTGACAAGGCAAGCTGCTGAGTAGATTCACTGGGGTCAGTAAGGCTACTCTACGGAAAGCAATTTGGAAAAGATCATATTCTTCATGTGTTCAGTTGGGTATGGGATGGGATAAAAAACTAATGATTATTTCAGCTTCTCCCCTCCCCGGAAAGCTTTAAAAGTCAACAAGCTTGCAATTAGGCAACCAGCCTTTCCAAAAATACCTTATATAAATGCAAAACAGGAAGGATAGTCAAGAAATCTAGTCTCAATCTAATTTCCATTAACCATCTGACCTAGCATTGACTGGTCACCTCAGAGCTTTCTTTGATAGCATCCAAGGACCATCAATGCAAGTGGGTTAGAGAGGAAAGCAAAACAAAAAAATAAAAATATGATAAGGAATATATAAAAAAAAAGTCTCCAAGGGGGAGAAAGAGAAGCCTACTACATGTAAAACCTTTAAAAAGTCCTTTTTCTTCTATTTTAAATAGAATGCTTTCTACATAAAGGAACCAGTAGGACAAAGGCCCAGTACCAAAAAAAAAAAAAAAGCCTTTTAAAACAAGCTTTTTGAAATGCTATACAATTTCCACAAAGCTACCTCCTGCAGCCCTTTGAGAAGATAAACAGCCCTTTTAAGTACATTTTTTTTTGTTCTTTTCAACTTGCTGGTAGAAGACATTCTCAGCATCTAAATGGAGAATGTCCCACCTACCCACTCCTTGCAGCTCACACACATGAGCCATTGTTTGGAAGCGAACTGAAGATTAACAGATGAGGAATCTATAATAGTACTTTAAGGCTTTCATCCTTCATGCAATTTTGTGGGAGTCAATACCATTGAATTTGATGTGAATTACTTTGGAACAGACACACGTAGGCTCACAATTTGGCCCTTTCCATGCTACTCTTCCAACCCAGCATAGGGATGGGAGAAAGACGGGACTGCAATGATGCTTATGCATGATGTCATCATGGCCCTGTCCTTCTCCCTTACCCAGGCAGCACGGTTGTGTCACAGATCATTAACAGGTTTTCTAGTCAATGACCTGCAATTGCGTGGCTATCCCACTGTGTACCCACATGAACCTTAGCTGCGGAGGCTTTGGAAGCACAATCACTGCACTTCCTGCCCTAAAGCAGCCTAGGACAGTACCTGGCTGTGATGCAGCAGGAAGAGGGGAGGCATCGCACTTCCTCCTGTAGTGAGTGAGCCGGTGTGGAGGAGAGCACAGGCATCTGTGCTCCCATCCCTGCAGAGCAGCTGCTAGAACCAGGCTGGGATGACCTCAGATCCAGGTAAGCTGCAGAAAGGGCCTATGAGATGGGAGTGGGAATTGCTGGTGATAACAAGTATGTATAAAATACAGAATATTTTAAACAAAACAAATCACATTTCTAGTCAAACAATGGGAAAAATCCATTAAATGAAAGGAGTACCTACTGTTGGAATGAACTCTCTCTCTCTCTCTCTGTCTCTCTCTCTCTCTCTCTCTGTGCATAAATAATAAACTAGTATGTATTATAGGAGAGCCAGCATGTGTAGTGGTTTGGATTTTGGACTAGAAATCTGAAGATGGGGGTTTGAATCCTCACTCTGCCATGGAAACACGCTGGGTGACCTTGACCAAGTCATGTTCTCTTAGCCTCAAAGGGAGGCAAAGACCCCCCTCAAGAAATCTTGCCAAGAAAACCACATGGTAGGTTCACCTTAGGGTCTTTGTAAGTCAAAAGTGACTTGAAGAGACACAATAGCAATGTGTATTGTAAGAATGCCAAAGGAAATAAGCATTTTTCCTTCTTTTATTAATATTCTTAAAATATTTTTTGACACGATGAAGCACTGCTCAGTATGGCAACTAATGAGTAATAGTATCTTTTGACATATATTATGGCACTCAGGGAAAAGTTAAGCCTCTCTCGGAAAACTACGCTAATCTTACATAAGCATTTTTAGCTTCTCCCCAAACATCCCAGAAGTTTCTAGTTCTACTGAACAGTAGTGTTCAAATTTGAATTAAATATAACATTACAGTGACAACAACCATACCATCATTAAATTCAGTTTCTTTCTCTGACATGTCACTACTGAAAAAGAACCTCCAACTTCTGTTTGTTTTGAAAAATTTGATGACTACCCTGGGTGACCCCCCTCCTGCCCCCAGAAGTGGAGCACATGGATTTATCTTTTGCAACCTTTAGAAACTTCTAGTTTGCTTCCTTTAATAGTCCTAAACATTTTTTTTCTTGAAAATAATCTCTAATTTTAATTCAAATGTTACTTTAAGTATAATCTTGATGGCAACTTCACATTATAAAGTTTACCCTCATGCATTCTGTAGTGAGTTCAGCCTCTTCTGCCAAGCAGTTGGGAATTTGGATTTCTTGTTAAATCTTGGTCAAATATTAACAGCTATCCAGTAGTACAGAGAAGGTTAATTTGTGTTAGTCACTTTGTCAGATACATTTTTGCATTAGCTATGCAGTTGGTGGCTGGAAAACATAAAATCTGAGAATAAACTAGAGGAATGAATTTTCCTAATAATAATAAAAAATTATTATTATTATTATTATTAATATTAGTATTTGTTACCCACTTCTCCCCAAGGCTCAAGGCAGGGTACAGAATAGATGGAGTTAAAAATCATAGTTCATATATACATAGAATAATTAATACAAATATAAAATATATCATAGTTAAAAGTACGATTAACATACAGTTAAAGTATGATTAAAATACAATTAAAAGCACAAGTAAAACTAGACTTGGTAGGCCTGCTGGAAGAGATAAGTCTTTAGTACTTTTTAAAATTCAACCAGCATATTTTGCTGTTGAATCTCTGCCAGCAGGTCATTTCACAGTCTAGAGGCGGCTGATGAGAAGGTCCTCTGCATGACTGTTGCCAGTCTAGATCTGGCTGGTTCAAGTAAATGGCCGCCAGAGGACCTGAGTGTATGAGGCAGATTGTATGGGAGGAGATGATCCTGCAAGTAACTTGGATCCAAACCATGTAGGTCTTTAAAGGTAATAACCAACACTTTGTACTTTGCCCAGAAACTAATTGGCGGCCAGTGGAGTGATTTTAATATCAGTGTGATATGTTCACTCCTTGGTGTGCCTGTAATCAATCTGGCTGCCATATTTTGAACCAGCTGGAGTTTCCAAACTTGGTACAAAGGTAGCCTAATGTAGAGTGCATTGCAGAAGTCCAAGCTTGAGGTAACTAGCATGTGCCCTTCCATCTTTATTTTTATCATCTTTATCTTTTGATTAGCATACTTGCATGATTATTATAAGAAGGTTGTTCATATTTGCACATTGTTTGCTTTTTCACTATATAACTCATGCACTATATAAACTTCTGCATTATATAACCCATTTTCCATCTCCCCACTCAAGAACCGTGGCTCGAAACAATAGCCAGTTACTGGTCAGAGTACCTTCTTACTGACAACTATGACTGATGTGGTCTGTTTTCCCTTTGATTAGCACCTGAAGAAATTAACCAAAATATTCCTATTTTGTGCTACCCAGCTCCTTTAATTGTCAATGTGATATAATCTCTGTGTAAGCACTTGCAAATACTGTGGCAATAACTGCCACCTGTTGTTGGGACAGGGCTCTAGTGCCTTTACAGGTAGCCTAACAAGCAGTAGTCTTGCAGCCAAATGCTTTCCTTATCATTTCATGTGACCTCTAGCCTTGAAAAAAAATGCTTTACCTAGTAAATGCTTCTCACTACCACTAGACATTGGTAGGCGTAGTTGCAATACTGTGGCAGAGCAGTTTGTCAAATATTAGTGGTGCTACACTTGATAATAAAGTGAACCAGAAACATTGGGGGTAGGGGGTGGGGAATGAAATAAATAAATGCAAACTCAGTTATCTAGTCTGTTCTATAACTGTCTTCCTTTAGTGAACATTGAACCGTAAAATCCCTGAACAAGGAATGTTTGAGTTACAAAGAAATGTGTGACATGCCTGAGTAATCCCCAGACCCTCCTCTTTTGCTGTGAAGTGCAATCAGGATAAGAAGAGATATTCTTCCAGCATGAAGAAAGGAAGCAGAGCACCACTATGGGACTATCACTACAATGTGTTGATATGTTTTCCATGTTTCAAAGAGAATCTGCCTACTTTTCCCTCCTCTTGGACAAGAAAAACCATTAGAAACCTGAGAGAGAAGATATGATGTCTGGGAAACCTATAATCTTTCACCAGAGCAACTCAATGTCCCATTCTTCTAAGAAGAGCAGTTTTGTTTTGTTTTGTTTTTTAAATGATGTCTCCATGCACATTTAGAATTCATTGTAACTCAACCAACCCATAGGCAAGGTCATTTGCCTCTACCAGTGCCATCTCTCTGAAACAAAAATGTATAACAGTGTGCCCTCTTCTGGTGTGAGTCCACATGCACAAAAGCAAGGTCATGCAAAGTGACACATCCCATCGTAGTTAACAGATGTGACAGGCATGCACATGTTATGTCCATTGACTGTAATGGGACATGACGCCCACGGTTTTTTGTTTTACACCATTGTTGCTTTTGTTGTTGTCTGTCATTTTGTACAGGTTTTTTTGTTGTATGTGGGGAGCCATGTTTAGATACATGCAAACTTCCCTGTCTCCTCTTCAGTAGCCTCTTTATTTCCCTGATAGACACAGGTTTGAGTGACCCTGATGAGGTGACTTCTGGGACTGAGGGAATGGAGGCTCTCCAAACTATCAGATAGGGGCAACTTCCATGTGTGATTTCCTTCAATCCATGGAAGGTGGATCCTGGATCCAAGCCATATAATCCAGGCATATATCTATATATAAAGAGACCATAGGGAAAGGACTCACACACAAAGCCTATTTTGAAGCTGAACATCTAAATGCAGCACAGGTTGAAGTTTGCCTAGGAGGCAGCAAGAAAACCTCAGACACACTCCAACTCAGTTGGATTTGAGAATATGAAATGAGTCACTGGTCAATTATAAGCATCCTATCCTGAGCAATCTACCAATATAATTGAAGCGTCTCAGTCAGGAAGATGTCTTCGGAGGCTTCATCCTAGGGTTGGTTATGTGATCTCCATTAAAATGAGAAGGCTTGTGTGACTCTTCGGAAGTACAGGTACCAGTCTTTTTTCTTTTTTTATTCTTTTTTAAAAAGATATTGCTTGTGTAAAATCTTAATCATATTCATACTGTTATTTAGAGCCATCTGGAGTTAATCCTGAAGATTAATTTAAAGTGGAAGATGTCTGTAAGGAATTTATTTTGATCTGTAATAAGCATGCTCCATGATGATCTGGTTGGGTGCAGGGAATTATCTGTCATGCGATGCCGCTCACATATTTTGACTCTTAAGATACTGGCAGTAAACCTGGACCTATTTTATAAAATTAAAAAAAAAAGCTAAATCCCTTGTTGGTGAGAATGATATTTGACTATTCCTACATGCTCACACAGTGCTTACACATGCATATTCATGCACATATCACAGCTAGCCTGTAAAATAATGGTGATGACAATTACTTCCCATTATACTCCACTCTCAGCAGCTAGAGATCAGCAGATCAGTTTATTTTCAGTTCATCTCACTTTTGCATGCATTCAGCCATAAACCTGTTCCATCCATTTCTGCATTAATCAGCTGGGATTTTTTTTTCAATCCACAGAAAATTTTGAATTTAAAAACACATTTTTTAAAAACACTTTCAAAATAAACATTCAATACTTTCTTCTGCTGAGATATGTTGGAACATTAGGGAAGGGTGAATCACCCGTTAGTCTTTGGGGATCATTTTGGTTTATAGAAGAATTCATAAAGATGAAATCCAATAAGAACTCTTTTAAAAAAAATAGACCAGGCAGCAAGTGCAGGACAATGAAGTTGCAGAAATGAAGTGATATTGTCTTAAGACAAGGCCCATTGGCCTTTGTGAATGTTTGCATATTTTTGAATTCTTATCTTTTTAAGCAGGTCTCTTCAAGTAGAGAACTGGCATACATGTATTCAATAACACAGAGAATATGCAGGGATTGTAAAAGTCCCCTGATTTTGATTTGCTGAGCAGCAGCCACAGCAAGCAATGGGGTCTATTTTCCTATTACTTGGGATGCAGAAAACTGATATTTCCAACTTCTCCTACCAGCAATCTCATGTGCAAAGAGGAATTGCAACAGGGATCATGTTTCTGACTGGAGTTTGCTCAAGGGCGGGTTGTGGAAAGATCAGACTTATGCACCCCAATCATCAAGAGTGACTATGTTGTTCTCAGCAGCTCCTGCCTGGTAAGTCAGGATCGGGGGCAGACAAGCCAGGAGACCCTATTTAGTTAAGTATACTTAAGTAAGTAGCTGGTTTTGAATCTTGACCACTGTTCATATAAACCAACAGTGCAGATCAAGAAAGGGTAACTTAGGCAGCACTAGAATCTCTGTATACATACACACAGAAACGCACACAGACACCACTGCTTTTCTGTCATTTTGTTAAAATCTGATAGCAAAATACTCTTCTAAATATAGCCAGAAAACAACCAAAAAGAGTCATCTGAGGCAAGCAAGTATTCAAAAATGTTTGTTTTCATGAGTTCTCCCTGTTTGTCACTGAATTTCAGCAGCATAGTTTGTGGAGTGTGGGAGTAAGAAAAAAAAAGATAGATGGAAGGATTTTAGATTATGCTTTACAGACTGGAAAGAAGAAGCAACATAAACTGTTAATTGGTGGTGGTAGTTTGTAGCTCCCACATCAGTGGGCTGATGAATCTACTCTGAATTTTATTCTGAATGTAAAAGAGCTATCAAAAGTGCTGAACCTTAGCTGCAAAATAGATTCAACAACTTGGACAGGTCCTTTAAAACTTGGATGAGAAACAGGTATGAATTCACAGTCCCATTGACATGGAAACTTACTATCCACTCTCAGTATTAATGTAACACTCTACAGCAATACCAAGTTACCAAATTATGCTCAGGAAAATTCCTCTTGTGAAAGTCCTTGTTGTCACCAAATTCTACAAGCTGGATACCTATCTTTGTTCCAACCTAACTATTTTTCCTGGCTGAGGCCAGGCTACTGAGGCCACTGATACAGTAGGGATTATGGATACTGCTGGATGGCCTCTATGCTGGATCATTATTCACATTCAGATTGGCAGTTATGAGTATCAATATGGAATGCTGGGGATGGAGGGGACTCTAAATTGACTCCTAGTCTGGGTCTACTAGGTTCAGCAAGGTGAGAAGAACTTTGTTCAGAATAAGTCACAAACTCTGAATAGTCTCTGAAAACTGCATAGTAGTATCATAGCAAGAACTATTCTCAGAATAGGAAGGAATTTGTTTAAATTTCCCATTGTTTCCTGGAATAACAAATTAGAAAAGAAGTACATCCCTCCCTCCCTACCTTCCTACTTTCTTCTTCCCCTTTCCTAAAGGCCTAAAAAGCTGTTTGGTAGTACCAAATGCCAAGAAAGGAAGGGGAAGCTACAGCCAGAACCAGACATACAGGATAAATGTGGAAATAAGAACCCATTTAATGCTCCGCCATGGTTCCTTTCCATGTTAGATCCTAATCCAGACTGGCAAAGAACTACAGGAGCAGAGAATCGTGTCTGCCACCCTATAAATAAATCAGCTGAGTGCTCAACCAAACAGTAAAAAAAAAAACACAAAAAAACGGGAACTAGCTTGTTCTTTGTCATAAGCTGGCCACTTGGACATCTTGTTGGCTCTGCGTAACTGCCATCTGTGGCCACAGATTGCAGGGTTTATACTCAAACCTGAGGCAGTCCAGATGCAATCCACTTGAAACTAAGGTCAAGGTTGTGCCAAAGGACGGTCTTCCAGTTGTCCCATTTTTATTGGATGTATATTTTATAGCAACTTGAGGAGTAAAAGATATGTTTATTACAGTCATTGAACAGCACAAACTTGAAGAATGGCCTTACTTATGATGGCCCCCATATGTGACACGAGAGTTATACTGCTGAGTAGGATCAAACAAGTTCATGCAAGGATTTCTTGACACTGATGTTGAGTATCCAGTTTTACTGAATTCTGAATATCTTCTTTTGTGTTACATTGCAGGCTTTATTAAGTTCTTTTTGTAATGTTATAATTGTTAATATATCAGCAGTAGTGTTATATTCCAGATGGTATATTTCTATGACCTTAAAACCACTATTCTAGTTGAGGGATGCAAAAACAGGAGAAAAGGTGCATTTCCCAAATGACTTTGTTCTTCTATGCATAAGGACTTCTTTCTCTTATTTAGTCTCAGATGTGCTACAAGAACACTTTATATACTGATCCAGACTAACATGGCTATGCCTTTGAGTTTGCCCTCTTAGCCATTCTTTTCCCAGGTGTTGTGGGGAGGATAAAAGGGGCTATTTGCATCCCCTTTTGAAGCCAGACCTACCACCATGGTTGCTGAATTTGCAAGACCCCCATTCACAGCCTGCTAGAAGAGTCAAAGGACCAAAGGAAAGAAGGAAGAGAAAAGGCAAAGGGAGAAGTGGTATTTCTGGTATTAAGTGAGAGTAAAGGTTTTTATAAGTCCAAAATTTAAGAGCCACTACAGAAAAACTTCTGGTCCTAGTCAACAACATGCTGACATCTAAAAGCAATTACACCAGAATGTATTAGAATTAAAAGTCAGAGTTAAAAAAGTATATTGAATCTTAAAGCAAACTGATAACTGGTAACATTAGTTCAAAATAATCATTATATAGCGACTATAACTTATGGCTAGCGAGATAGGGAGGGAGGAAAATTTAAGGAGAAGGAGGAGGAGGAGGGGGAGGAGGGAGGGGGAGGAGGAGACAGCCACATCCTTCAGCTGAACTCACTCAGGTATTGGGGAAAAAAAGACAGCTTTCAGATATGCTTCATGAAGCTGAAGTGAAGTTATAGGTTTCCCTCCCTCAAATTTTACCTTTGTGAATGCTGATGCTAAATAACTATTTCCTGACATATTTAAGATAAAGTCTGTGTTAGGAAAATTCACTCAAGGCTAAATACTTGAACATGTTTGCTTTCCTTTGAACACAGTCCTGACTTGTTTGGGAGAAAAGTGTGAGACAAATTTCATACAATTAGAGAAGGAGTAACAACAGCTTTGGCATTTCTACCTCCTGTGGTTTCTCCTTCCTTTCAAACAGAACTTCTAGATTTCATGTGAACTACAGACAGCCCACAACTCTCTTTTTTCCCTGTCCTGCTGTTAATCAACTGCAAACCAGTAACCGTTTTGATCAACAATTCCTACTGGAGTTGGTATGTTTTGTTGGCTACTTTCAAATTCTTGTTCTGGATGGGAGTGCACTCTATGGGTTTTCTAGTCTCAGCTGGAGGACACTCACTAGACTTTTTGCCATACTTTGTGGGTGACAGCTTGCTTTAGATGCTGAAACTGTTAAACAATTGCAAAAAAAGATTGCAACCCACACTCTTTGAAGCTTGCTAGTCCTCCTACAGTATTTCATATGGAGTATCCAAGTGGCAAGGGAACCACTTACTGAAAAAGATATTCTGTTAAGTGCTGTCAAGAGAGCCCAACATTTCATTGACTTTGAGAGCAGAAAACTGATTCACTTCAAATTATGTCATTTATATTCTTTAAAAAAATCCTTAAAATGAGCAATCTCCAGTTAATCTGCAAAGCTCCTTTAAGCATTAATTTATTTTGCTTCAGCTTCATTGTTAGATGAAGAACTTGTTAGACCTCAGAGGAGTGTGTACTCAGCTTTTGTACAACAGTCAAGAGAGTTCTCAATTACCTTTCAGAAGCACAAATTTCAGGCAAAACCACAAGGGGAAAATAGCAGCACAACACTGTATATGCAGATCACAAGAACACTGGGACAATCATTGAATGTGATAGGTAGCAATTTTAAAAATGATGCCTTATGCAGTATGTTATAAATCTGTGCTATCTGTTCCCTGAAGAAATCAAAAAAATATATCAGCTAAATCGGGTTTAAAAGAGCTTGGCATGCATCACAACACTAAAAATTTAAGGAGGTAAATTAACTCGGAGAAGCAAAGAGAACAAACTATCCCCATTGCTCACCCTTATGATTTTGTATTTATAACAAAAGCTTGCATGTACAACACCAGCAGATAACATACACAGCCAGTATGAGAATAATGACAATGGACCCATTCATCAAAACAAAGCACAGAAGGCTAGATACATACATAGCAGCAGAAGCAGAGAGCTGGCTATCCTAATCCAAAAAGTGTAGTGAATGAGCGGCTTGTATGACTGAGACAAATAGATGCCCATTGAGTCCTGGATGGTTTGCTCACTTTCCTGATAGAGAATCACTGTGAAACTGAAGGACATTTTGTACTTCCACATTTTCAATCCAACACAAAATGTATAAAGAACACCATCCTTTATTTAAATTGGGTGAACAGAAGCCCAGCTAACAGCGGTAAGACCAACACACATTTCACATTGGCATGATGGAAGACACAGCATAAGGTGAGCTTGTATCTGTTGAGTTAAACCTCCCCAGCCCAGAGAAGTCTTCTGGAAGAGTTTGTTGGGTTAAGGCTGTTGTGTCTGTTGAGGTAAAGCTGCTTGTTTGTGTGAACTGGGAGGAATCTTACTTGTGTGCTCATTAGTGCTCTATTGTTCTACTGTGTGTACCCAGAGGAAGTAAGTCAGAAACTTGTTTAGGGGAGGAGCTAGCAGCCACTAGCTCTCTGTATAACTTCAGCCTCAGTTCCTGGAGCTCAGCAAATAGGTATTTTGCATGGGTGTGGTGGAAGAGCCAGGATAAGACGAGTTTCTGTCTGTTGGATTAAACCTTCCCAGTCCTGGAGAAGCTTTTGGGATAGTTTATTGGGTTAAGGCTGTTGTGTTGTGCAAGGCCATCAGGAATTCCACAGGGATGTTTCTTGAGGGAGTTTTGTGGCGGACACCTGGATTTCTGATTTAGTGCCTGCTCAAGGCTATAAATAAGGAAGGTGGTGGACATACTGTAGTCACCTGCAATAGCTTTGTTATGTGTTCTTGCTGGAGGGTGTGGGTAGTGACACCTGCAGCAAGGGCATGTGGTTGTCCTGATGGTAGAGAAGGTCCAGCAACATGAGGCTCATGTATCTACTCTTCAGCATATTAGGGAGCATGTGGTTTTCCTGGACAGAGCAGAGCAGACTGTCCTGAATGAAGAACATTCAGGGGATGTCTCTGAGGAGGAGATCAATTCCCAAACACAGCAGGTAGACATTTGGGGGAATATGACACATAGAAGTAGATCTTTCTGTGTGTTTTGAGCTACAGAATTGATTCAAAGGTCTCTCCCTTATCAGTGATTATGAAGACTAGGAGCAAGGGCAATGCTGTCAGTCCTCGGAGAACATGCAGATAATCTTGGAAGATTCAGCACATGAATTGACTTCTACCAGTCCCAGAAGATATGTGTGGTGGTGGTAGGGGACTCACTGCTGAGGGGACAGACACAGTGGTTTGCAGGCCTGATTGGATATCTCATGAGGTATATTGTCTCCCTTGGGCAAAGAATCTGTGATGAAACACAGTGGTTGGCAAAACTAATCAAGCCCACTGACCATTACCCCTTCCATTTTTGATCCATATGGGAACCAACAACACTGCAAGACACAGCCTTCAGAAGATAGAATCACAGAATCATAGAATCATACAGTTGGAAGAGACCACAGGGGCCATCTAGTCCAACTCTCTGCCATGCAGGAACCCACATCAAAGCACTCCCAACAGATGGCCACCTCTGTTTAAAAACCTCCAAAGAAGGAGACACCACCACACTCCGAGGCAGCAGATTCCATAGCTAAACAACTCTGACCACCAGGAAGTTCTTCCTGAGGTTTAGTGGAATCTCTTTTCCTGTAGTTTGAATCCATTGCTCCTTGTCCTAGTCTCCAGAGCAGCAGAAAACAAGCCTGCTTCCTCCTCGACATGACATCCCTTCAAATATTTAAACATGGCTGTCATGTCCTCTCTTAACCTTCTCTTCTGCAGACTAAACATACCCAGCTCCCAAAGCCACTCTTCAAAGGGCATGGTTTCCAGACCCTTCACCTTTTTGTTTGCCCTTCTCTGGATGCATTCCAGCTTGTCAATATCATATTTGAAATGAGGTGCCCAGGACACAGTATTCCAGATGAGGTCTAACCAAAGCAGAATAGAGTGATACTATTACCTCTCTTGATCTAGATACCATACTCCTATTGATGCAAAAAAGCCTGGGCTTTTTTGGCTGCCGCATCATACTGCTGACTCATGTTCAGCCTGTGGTCCACCAAGACTCTTAGATCCCTTTCACATGTACTGTTATCCAGCCACGTGTCCCCATCTTGTACTTGTGCATTCCATTTTTTCTGTCTAAGTGTAGAATGTTACATTTCTCTCTGTTGAAATTCATTTCGTTAGCTTTGGCCCAGCTTTCCAATCTGTCAAGGTCATTTTGAATTTTGACCCTGTCTTCTGGGGTATTAGCAACCCCTTCCAATTTGGTGTCATCTGCAGATTTGATAAGCATGCCCTCTATTGCTCCATCCAAGTCATTGATGAAGATGTTGAATGTTACTGGCCCCAGGACAGAACCCTGTGGCACCCCACTAGTCACTTCTCTTCCTTTGAGTTTGGTCAGTCAACTAATTACAAATCCACCTAACAGTAGCACTGTCCAGCCTGAGCTTTATTACCTTCTTGGCAAGAATGTCATGGGGAACTTTGTCAGAGGCCTTACTGAAATGAAGATATGCTATATCCACAGCATTCCCTTCATCTATCAAGCTTGTAACTATCATACAAAGAGATAAGATTAGTCTGGCATGACTTGTTTTTGAGAAACCCATGGTGGCTTTTAGTGATCATGGCATTGCTTTCTAAGTAATTACAAATTGACTGTTTAATTATCTTTTTAATGACAGAATCTTTCTGGGCTGAGTGGTCAATAATTATTTGGGTTCTCTTTTTTCCCTTTTTTGAAGATGGGGACAACATTTTGTCCTGTTCCAGTCTGCTGAGACTTTTCCTGTTCTCCAAGAGTTCTCAGAGATTATTGTGAGTGGTTCTGAAATTACATCTGCTAATTCTTTTGGGTAAGAAGCTGAAGGACCTTGTTGCACAGGTTGTCATTTCATTTCTCTTTCTAGCTGAAGGATACAGCCCAGGATACAGGAAAGGAGAAGAAATACTGGAGGTGAACAACTGATTCTGCAGATGGTACTGCTGGGAACAGTTTGACTCCTTAGACCATGGTCTGTAGTTTCATGAAGATGGACTTCTGGCAAGTAATGGGCTATATCTCAAGGCAGTTGGCAGGAACTTTTTCACTAAAAGTCTTACAGACCTGCTCAGGAGGGCTTTAAACTGAGATAAGTGGTAAAACGAGACAGTATTCTTGAGGGCAGGAGTTCTTCAAGTGCTGGAGATAATAGTCTGAATGTTACAGAGAGTACTGAGTGAATAGTACAAGAATCCAACAGTGGGAAGAAAAAAAAACTTAAACAAGCAGCAAGGGGGAATGACCCACGGTCTTAGATGTCTCTACGCTTATGCACAGAACATGGGAAATAAAGAATATGAATTTTAACTCTTAATAAAGCAAAGCAAATATGATATAATAGGCATCACTAAAACCTGGTGGGATGAGTCTCTTGACTGCTAAGAAGCAATAGAAGGGTGTAACCTATTTCACAGAAAAAGACCAAACAGGACTGGAGGAAGACTAGCACTATATATTAAGGACATTTACACCTATGAAGAGATCCACGACTTAGATCCTGGAAGCCCGGTTGAGAACACCTGGGTAAAAGTTAAGAGGGAGAGAAACAACAGTGATGTCATTGATGCGGTCTACTAAAACTCCCAAGCCTGACTGAGGACATGGACAATGCCTTCCTAGAACAGATGATGAAAGATGGGGAGATGTAGTAGTAATGCAAGATTTCTAATATCCTGATATTTATTAGAAGCCAAACTCTGTCAAAAATAGAAGTTGCAACAAATTCCTCACTTGCCTTGCAGACAATTTCATTTGCCAGTGGTAGAAGAAGCAACAAGGGGATCGACTGTTTTAATGATCTCTTTACTGGGGCAGAAGTAGCATCCTTAGGTGGGAGTGACCATGTTCTTCTGGAGTCTGTTATACAGCAGAAAGAGGAAGCCAAGCGTAGTCAGAGCTCACATTCTAGACTTTAAGAAAGCTGTTTTCAGTAAACTTAGGGAAATAATGGATGTCATGCCATGGTTGAGAATCCTAAAAGAGAAGGGAGTTCATGATAGATGAGAGTTTCTTAATAGTGAGATACTGAAGACACAATTTCAAACAATTCCAATGAGGAGGAAAATGGGAGAAATCTAAAGAGTCCAGGATACATGTCTTAAATTCACACTGTTTGAAAAGGGACAGGTACAAGAAATGGGGAAAAACAGGAAATCAGGAAAGAGGAATTAAAATGAATAGCCAGGATGTGTGGGGAAAGTCAGAAAAGCTAAAGCACAGAATGAGTTCAAGCTTGTCAGGCAGGTTAAAAATAATAAAAAGGGCTTTTTGACTACGTCTGTAGCAAAAGGATGAACAAGGAAAGGATGCTGGATTTAGTGGCCCTTGTGGTCTTTCCAAGCTCTGAGTCTATATCCATTTCCTCACTATGGGGCTCTTGCAAGTCATCCCATCACAGTCCCAGCAGGGAAGGGAGTGTAGCAGGAACACTCCTGTCCACACAGGACTGACTCCCTGCTGAAGGGAGTGTGATAGCTGCACCTTTTCCTTCCATAGCACAGCTGGGTACTTTCCCAGGCTGCGCTGGGGAAGGAAGTGTCGCCATCATGCTTCCTGCCCTTCTGCATGACAGGTAGGTATCAGAGTGTCATGCAATCATGGGCGCTAAACAGATTTTATCTGTTTAGTGAATATGCCATGAATGTGACCCATGGGGACAGAATGGCACAGGCTGGCGACAACATTGTGCAGAAGCACGACCAGCAGACTGCTCCCATCCTGCCCCCATAAACAGGACAGCCCTGTCATTCACAAATTCCCTATGATTCTTTTAGTTCTCCCCATGTAATATTATGCAAATCTACACCGTGATATCATTCTTAGGAATATAAGTCTTCACAATTATTTGTTCTTCTAGAAGTTCAAACAAATTTATCATGGCAGTAAGACACTATTTGAAAATCATGCAGTTTGTGAGGAGTATTTGGACATCCTGACTTCTTCTGTCCAAAAAAGGCAAGCAACAAAATGAGGGGTTTGCACACATAAATAAACAAACAAATAAATAAATAACAAATCAATCTGTTTCTTGTGCATAAAAAACATGATTTCCTCCACAAAAGGAAGTTTACAACTTTGAAGCAAAAAGAAATTTTCTACACCAAGAATCCCAATTTTTCTGCAAACCCACACTTCTCATATGGCTGATCACAGCGGAATTTTGGGCAGGAAAAGTCCTGATGACAAATAACCTCCCCCCCCACATTCCGACTTTTCTGAGTGGGCTTCTCCAATGGAGACCTTTGAAAGAATATCAGTAAACATTTTTTAATCAGTAGTCTGCATTTTCTATGCTTCCCTGCATGTTCCCCACATTACTGACTGCAATTGATTGGGACAGGAAATATGGATAATCAAAACTTGTGAAAACACCCTATAAGGTTGTGGGAAGAGAAGAGGATAATTCAAGATGATGTTACAGCTTTTGATGTCTGTCCAATGCACAGCATAATGTCTAGTTTTACTGGAAAAAGAACAGATTTAATACTCACTTGGAGAGCAAAGTTCCAATGGATACAGGGAGCTTTATGGAAGATAATCATGGAGCTATTTTAATATATACTGATAGCTAATGGTGCCTCCAGTCTCACTGGAGTGGTGAATCTTCTCCAGATATTAGTCTAACCTTTAATAAAGCTATCCAAGCTGCTGAACCCCATCTCCCCCAAAATGTTAACCACTCTGAGAGCTGTTTAACATTCAGAATGAAGCTCAGAATGGATTTTCTACCCCACTGACACTGGATCCACCTGCTTCTATTGCTATATATTTGGATAAAAAGAAATGAGTATATGTAGTGGATGCAGAGATGCTGTCAGCTATATTTCAGAAGAAGTGACTGCAAACACAGTTCTGAGTATTCCTTGACGAAGAAAACCCTATGAAATTTATAGGGTTGGCCTAAGTTGACAGATGACACACAAATATGTTTGTTTATGTTTGTTTGTTTATAATCTGAGCCTCTTTATTCTCCAACTTGGACACTGCCTGTACTCTTCTGATTTCCTGATGTGAGTATTCCTATCTCCTTTTTATGTACTTTTCATTTTTAAAAAAATGCTGAATGTGATATTTGTCTTCGTTTTTCAAAAAAGCATAGCCTGGATTGTGAAGCTGATCATCTGACTAGATACAAGAAAGAAAATGAGAAATTGCTGCTTTGCATTCTTCATTCTTTTTTCATTTCTCAGCCACTCTTGTCACTGCCTTCTCTTTCTCCCTTCCCCTTTCCATATTAGAAAGTCAGGGGCAAGGAGACAAACTTCACAAGCATAGTTGGTGAAGACTCAAGAGAGACCCTTCCCCGTGGCTGCTCTCAGACTATGGAACTCCCTTCCATGGGAGGTCCAGTTGTTCCCCTCAATGCTCACTTTCCACTGGCAGGTGAAGACATTTTTATTTAGGCAAGCTTTTGGATTTTGAATTTTCGTTATGGAGCTGTTGTGTAAAGTGGTACGATGCATTCTTTAATCTGTATTTTTAAATCTTTTTGATATTGTATTTTAAATATGTATTAAGTGATTTAATTATTTTTAAAGATATTTTAATAACCAGACTGTTCAATTTATGTTTTAACTTTTATAAACTAAATGTTTTAGTAGTATCTTTTGAGAGAATTGTAAGCTGCTTGGACCCCATTTAAGATATAAATTTAATAAATAGATAAATTTCACCTTAGTTTGACCCCTGGAAATTAAAATAAGAAAGTATGATAGGAACCCCATAGTATGAAGAACAAACTCCTGCAGGGAAGGAAGAAAAATCTGGAGTGGACATTGTGGGACAGGGAAATAATGACTCTCTCGGTCATTTGAACTTTCATTTTGAAAACAGATAGCTGTTGTGCTGTGCTGGGGAATGCCAGAGAAGTGAAAGGAATGTTTAGCTCTCAGAAACAGATCTCTGGGGACTCAGGCTTATAGCAAACAATGCATTCACTATTCAGACAGAGTCATGATGCTGTTTAATTTAAAAAGTTAAAATACATCAAGACACCTAGGCAGCTATAAGGCATCTGCACTGCTTTGGTTTTGTTGTTTCAGCAATCCTGCAGCTATTAGCTAGAGTCAAGAGTATCAAAGCACACCAAATATTTGATATTTGTGCAAATTCACAGGATGCAGCTTCCTAGCTAACTTCCTCCAGGGACTTAAAACATCAGTATCTTCCTGGAGTTCTTTATAGACCTGAACAACTTCTGCTGCCCAAATTCTCCTGTGACTTAAAGCCCCTTCTAGCTTCCCATCTCTGTCTTTTAAGAAAATATTCAGTAGAGCCATAAGGCAATTTTGCTTGCCTAATGGGACAGTATGTCTCATGTGTAATGTTCATTTCAAAACCTACTTGCATTTTAGCTGAGGGAAAGTTGCCACAAATCTAGTTCCTTTGATCAAGGTAAATCTGAATAGCTTTGTTGCTTGAAAAACAAGGTACAACCTGTAGGTTGATGTCAAAAAACAAGCAAGAAGGAGCTAATCTATAAATATGTATGCACACTGAGTGAAACTGTCAGTGTTCCACAACCAGGACTAATAAAGAATATGCAGCTTAGCAGGTCTCCATAAATGTGCAACCATATTAATAAAGAGACATAAGTGTTGATAAATTCAGCCTTCTTCTCTGTACATAGAGGAAGAAAGCTTACCTATGCAAACTCACAATGACTGGCAATTTCTGTGTGAGTACCTCAGGAATAAACGTGGGCTACTGTCACACTTGTAGCCAGGTAGCAGTATGCACAGGAAGGTGCTCCACATGGATAATATCTACAGCAGGCATGGGGAATATCTGACCCTCCACATGTTCCTGGGATGCAATCTACACTATGACAAGGACAGCTTGGATAACAAACCTTCACAGGCCATTTTCCAAGCCGTTCCTTCCACAGTACCTTGGTTCCAAGGACTCCTGGAAGGTAGGCAATGAAGAAATAGGCAGTGAGAGGTGTTCACCAGGTAGTCATCTCATTCTCTGGAAGCAATGACATGGAAGTTCAACATGTACTTGGTGTCACCCATGAATATTTGCCACTGTTGCTTTGCTTTTGGTCATACAAGGTGCTCCTGGACAGCTCCTTGCATGAGCCCCCACACTGTGAAGACACACATAGCAGGATTCCTTTCACATTTACCTTTCATGTACAGGATCTTGGTCTGTGATTTGTGTTATCACAGAAGCTCAAATTGGTTATGCTATAATTCCAAAAATTATGTTGGATAGATAACAGGCCCCAGCTGGAGATGGCCATTCATACCAATGGTACCTCCATCTAAACTCTATTCAGCTGTGATCTCAGTGTTGTACCCTGAAGTCAACATGCTCCTAAGACAAAGATTTCTAGCAAACATTTACATGTTGGCATTATTTAGCTCATATCTACAAACTACTAGTAAATACAACTTAAATTCTGTAAGAAAATATATGACATTGTTTAATACATAGAGAAAAAAAGTTCTGACCTCTGATCATTCAAGGCATGTCTTAGTGGAGAACTGATTACTACATTGTCAGTTAGACTCCAGTTCTTTCCAGGTATTAGCATGTAAACTGAGTGCACAGAAGGAGAGTGGATCATTAGTACCTGGCCCCATTTCTGACTATTCCAGTCACCTAAATGAAACACTGTTCACAAATTCTGCCAAATGAATAAAAGGGCTGAAGCCAGCAGGCGTACCAGCTTCAATGGAAGAACCAGACACCACAGTCCTGCTTTTCATTCATGTATTCAGTAAATTTTGTAATAGTGGTGATGTGCCTCCAAGTTGACTCTGGCTTCTGGTGAGTCTATCTCAGGATTTCTTGGCAAGGTGACCTAAAACGTAGCTGAATGGGAATTTGAATCCTGGTTTCCGAGAATTCTAGTCCAACACTCAAACCACTATACCCCACTGGCTCAGGACTGAATAAATATTCAGGGTTGTAAGTTAAATAATATCACAAAAGAATGTGTTCTTCCTTTTGAACAATAAATATAGAAATATTCACCTTACAGACTTATGCAAGTAATTAGGGATGTGAACTACCAAATTGCAATATGTTCAACATTTTGGGGGGCAAGTGCTTTGACATTCAAAAGTGATATAATGTTGAATATAGCAGGCATCAGTAAGGGAGTCCAGGTTGCCATATACATATGTGTGTATGCCTGAGCACATTCATATGCATGTTCCCACATATGTATATTAAGGATGCCATGGTTTGCTGATTTTGTTCTTGAAGGAATCAATGATCACAGACATACCTTAGTTAACAAAGCCTCTGACAAAACAAAACAAAAGCTTCTTTTTATGAAATCTTTTTTATGGGAGCCCAGCCACCCACCTCCTTTTCCTGCCTTCTGTTTAGTTGGATCTTTTTCTTTCCCCCCAGCATTGGCATTGGTCGAGGGCTGGAGAAGGACAGACTTTTGGTGGTGGTTTGCAGCAGTGTGTCAGCAGTAAACAATGCAATGAAGCTTTACCATGGAAAGAATGGGATTCTACTCTTGCTGACCCTGCTGTAGTTTTTCTGCTCACATACAGAATGACTTACTGAGCATGTATGAAGAGCAAAACAAGGGGGGGAAAGGGAGGGGAAGCAGATTCGCTTGTTTCACCAGCTATCCTGGCATATTGAAAAAGCATAGATTTATAAGTTTTGCCACTAAAATGGAAATCATAAGAAAAGTGGAAGCTGTTGAAATAAAAGGCTGTTTCCGCACAAGACTGTTATAGCATTATTATTCCACTTTCAACATCCTATGGAATCCTGGGGTTTGCAGTTTAGGGAGAGGCCAGGCAGCCCCCAGGTGGCCCCTCCCTAAACTGCAAACCCCAGGATTCCATAGGATGTTGAAAGTGGAATAATAGCGCTAAAACAGTCTTGTGCGGAAATGGTCAAAAAAAGTCATCCCAGGATGGATTTGTGAAGAAGTGTGAAGTGGTCACCAGAAAATTCAAAATGTTTTTGTTTGCTTATGGAAGGTTTACTGGACCATGTTGTTTCATTTCACACATGCAGATTGTAAGTTATAGATAAAAGATTTGTTGAATCATGTTGAACTGCTGTTCTTTTCTATGGTGTAAGAACCTATCCATATTCTTTCCATGTTACTTCTACCTCTGATACCAATGTTTCAGTCAAAGAAACAAAGCCTAGGAACAAGCTATCCCTGTAATTTTAGCAATTGTTTTCATGTTGTGAGAAGGTCTTTGAAAACTGCATGATTTTTGAAGACTTCCATTTGGGATATAATTTTGCTCAGAGTTCGCATTTGGTATTTTTGGGCAGAAAGGAATATTTTCCGTACAAGAATCCAGCATTTTCTGCATAGAGATATTATTGTACTACAAAAATATTATTTTCTGTACAGAAAATGCTGTAGTTGTAGACTCATTCTATGAAAGATGGATACATGTTTTTAATGCAAAATTCACACATGGATGATTATTTTCATTGCAGAAAATTCATTTCCTGTGTGGACAATTATGTTTTCTGTGCAAAAAAGTGCAAATTTTGCACAAAATAAATTTCAAACTGTGAATCATAGAATCATAGAGTTGGAAGAGATCCCAAGGGCCATCGAGTCCAACCCTCTGCTATGTAGGAACACCCATCAAAGCATTCCCAACAGATGGCCATCCAGTCTCTGCTTAAAAACCTCTAAAGAAGGAGACTTCATCACACTCCAAGGCAGCATATTCCACTGCCGGACAGCTCTGACTGTCAGGAAATTCTTCTGAGGTTCAAGTGGAATCTCCTTTCCTGCCGCTTGAATCCATTGCTCCTTGTCCTAGTCTCTGGAGTTGCAGAGAACAAGCCCGCTCCCTCCTCAACATGAAGATTCTGATCAGTCCAGGATCTGCTATATCAGTTTTATCCTATGCTTCAGAAACATGTTTTTCAAGCATTTTCCAAATGTTTTTTAATATTTTTTCCACCCCTAAAGTAGATGTATTTGAGTATAATTGAATATCACAGTAAACCAGATGATTTAACTTCTGGATTATTGTAAATAAGGGAGCAAACTGCCGCACACTGTCCTCCTTCCATATTTGTGAGTTTGACCTTCTCAAATTTGATTATTCACAAGACATCCTCTTGCCTCGCCCCCATTCTCCCTCTCCCATTCCCCTACCTTTTGCCTGGGTGTGCATGCCCTCCTTCCACATATCCAGGCAAAAGGCAAGCAAATGGGCAGGGGCATCCCTGTGTACATAGAAGGTGCACATGTGCCTTCTCTGGGTATATACCTGTCACCTTCCAATCACATGCCTTTTGTTCAGGCTTCTGGAAGGAAGGCAGTGTGCCCAGACAAAATGGAAGTGAATGTTGGGGAGAGATGTGTGCACTTTCTCCATACTTGAGGCTTCCCTCTCCCATTTGTTTGTCTTTTGCCCAGGCACTTGGAGGAAGATGGTGCACCTGGATGAAACACAAGTGAATGGTGGCAAGGTGTAGGCGCTTTCTCTGGGCATTGGGCTGCCCTCCCATTTGTCTTTTGACTGGGCTTCTGGAAAGAAGGCAACATGCCCAGACAAAAGGCAAGCAAATAGGGGATGCTGGAAGGGAATGGGAGAGGGAGCACTCACTCGGGCAGCAGGAGTTATTTGCATTTTTTTTTCTTTTACGAGGGTTTTGCACCCTGAATCCTCACAAAAGTTGAGGGGTCATTGTACTCAGTTGCTCACCTGTATTCCTCCTGACTGTAGAAATGAAAATGAATCAGGGGTTTGCTATCCATAATTTGTATAGTGTGAGGTCTGAAACAAAAACTCTCACTTAATGCTTTGCCAATAAGACCCAGTATGGTGTAGCAGTTTGAACATTGGATTACAATTCTAGACCAGGATTCAATTCCCCACTCAACCACAGAAACCCACTGGGTGACCTTGGGCATGTCACACATCTTCAGCCCTAGAAAACCCTGTGATAGATTCACCATAGGGTCACCATAAGCAACAACAATGACAAAATCATCAGTCATGAGCAAGGGATAAACTGTAGCTCAAAACTGTGGTTTCTTGGCAGAGCAAAAGGACAAAGCTGTGAGTTTGGATGTGATATGCTAAGTAAGCCATAGATAGAGAGTCTCTGGCTTGTTTATAACCATTCCCTTTGACAAGAGTGACCATACAATGCATACCCGCATGTTTGCTTGTATGTAGGAAGACAGATTTTCTTTTTTAAAAAATGACTTAGACCATTTCCGCACGAGACTGTTATAGCACTATCATTCCACTTTCAACATCCTATGGAATCTGTCTGGCCTCTCCCTAAACTGCAAACCCCAGGATTCCATAGGATGTTGAAAGTGGAATAATAGTGCTATAACAGTCTTGTGTGGAAATGGCCTTAATATGACATCCAATCTGGGTCTGTATTTTAAATCTTAAAAGTTAGATGCAAATAAAAGTGTCATATTCACTTTACAATTTAAGAATCAGATTCCATTTAAGCAATGAAAGTGAGAGCAGTGTTTCTCAATGCTAAATATATAGCCGTTGTTGGTGATTTTGGTGATTTCCTGTTTTTCAGTACAAATATATATATGTATGTGTGTGTGTGTGTGTGTGTGTGTATTTCACTTCAATGGGTTGCCCATACATCATTATCATTGTTGTTGTTGTTTGATGAGTGAAATGATTCCGAGAAAGTATTTGCAGTGACTGATGTAAGGATATAGAGCTTGAGGCCTGTCAACTTCAGTTACCATCCATGTTTTGAAAGTAAATTCTAAAAAAAATTGATGATATGGATTTGCAGAGCTGCACAGAAAGATGTCAATTTGCTCCTTTTTTTTTCTTTTTGCAGTGTACTGTGCATTTCTACCTATTCACAGAGAGCTTTCCAATATGTCATGATGATCTTTATATTATGCAAATTACAAAGGATAAAGATAGCCCTGTGACTATGGAATAAACTACCAAAGACTTTCCAAAGACTTTAATCCAAATACATCAGAGTATGAAAAGTTTCTTTTCAAAAAGAATTGTCATTATATTTCTCTGAGGAATCCAAACCTAGCGTTATTATTATGGTTAGTATTTCTAAAAGTAGCGATACTTTCACATTTACTTTTGAAAAAAATGTATCTGGATGCGTGACTTAAACCACATAATAATCCTCTCTCATCATTTAGTGAGCCATCCCCATCACTACAAAAGTAACTAAAATTGTCATTATATGTTGAGAGGGAGTTGTTATCTTCTTTTATGTTGGAAATGTACAGTAATGTGGTCACACCTTATTCATTAGGAAGAGAAGTAAATTGCAAGTAACTAATTGTCTCCTATCTTGAAAATACATAGACATAAGTACAGATTGTTATGCGTCTGTATGCCCTTTCATTGGTAACACATTTTGTTTTTATGCCATGTGCAAGCTAACATGATCTGTAGTAGAAGTCCCATATTATAGAAGAAATATTCACATCCATTACATCACGGAGCAGATAAAGGTAAGCAGATTCCAAGCTGTTGTTGCTGTTGTGTGCCTTCAAGTCATTTCCAATATATAGTGACTGTAAGGTAAATCTATCATAGAGTTTTCTGGGACTAAGAGCATGTGACATTCTCAAGTTCACCAAGTGGGCTTCCATGGCCAAGAGGGGAATTAAACCCTGGTTTCCAATGTTATAGTCCAACCACCGCATCACACTGGCTCCCTGTCACCCCAGGCTGACCACTCATTATATAATTAAGTCTGGGGAAAGCTTTAACATGCTTATTTTAGTGTTGCATTTGGCTGATATTTTCATCATTGTGTGATTCCTCCCTCCTCCCATTTGTGGCCTTGAGGTTGAGAAGCTCAGAACAACCGTCTGTTATGGAGCCCTTCAGCACTTGATGATTAATATAGCTGTTGGAGTGAAGTATGCTCACCTTGGCAGCTAATTTTTGTGTAGTCATGACAGTTAAAACCTGAGAGCAGGATGTCGCCGTTTAGATGTTGTTAAACTGCAATGGAATACAGCTCCCACAATCTCTGACCACTTTTCATGATGGATGCAGCTGATGGAAGTTGAAGTCTAACAATCTTCTTCCTTCAAGGATGGTTTCATTCAGTTTTCATTCATCCAGGAAGCCATTGGAAGAAGAGGCAAAGAGGCAAACGTGAGTCTGTCTAAGGCCATTTCCACACTACATTGTTATAGTGCTTTTATTCCATTGTCAACATCTTATGAAATCCTGGGGTTTGCAGTTTGAGGAAGAGCATTTAGAATTTTCTTTGGCCTCAGTAAACTACAAACCCCAGAATTCCAAACCCCAGATGTTGGAAGTAGAATAATAGCACTGTAACAGTGCAGTGCCTTAGACCGCTTCTTTGCTTCTAGAACTGTCCCCATAAGTGACTCTTTGTATTTCTACGTACGTCCCCATAATATACCAGAATTTCCTTGTTCTTCAAATCCTGCCTCATCTGTTCTCTGTCATGTCTACTAAAGTGTAAGTCAATCAGGCACATGCCTATCTGTTTTACTTTTCATACAACAGGCCAGCCGAACTTATGACCATGCTGAATTAAGCCCACTAAAAAGTCTGTATGGCCAGGTTATTGTCATCAACCACCCTCCCCATTTTACCTCAGTTTCAGATAGGCAGCAAAAACAGGATGCTCACTGAGCCTCACTGAGGCTGGATAGATATTGGTAAGTTGCTGTCACTTCCTGCACAGGTTGTGCAAGCTTGATTCATGCCATATTTAAAAATTTATGACAGGATCCTTATAAGCAGGTACTGAGTTGTGTTGTGCTTGAGGGATCTGTGAAGACGTCAGTCAGACAACTTAATTTGCTCCAGTTTATTCAAGTAACCACTTCAGCAACCAAAGCAACATGATGCATTGTGATTCACATATAATTTCTCAATCACTTACAATTTCAAGACATCTGCAGAATTATGCAGAGCTTTTGAGAAACTACAGGAATTAAAAAAAATGAGTAAAACAAGCAATAGCACTTAAAACATAATAGAGCAAAAAGCAGCATGAATGGACAGTTATCCACTTTTTTTTTCCCTAAAAGCTTTGAGGATAATAAATATTTCCACCAGCCTCTGGTACTTTGAAAAGGGAAGATGCATAAAGTTAGCACCCCACCATGGTGCTCTTTTGAGGAAAGAGGTTATGTTGAGAGTAGCAGTGCTGCAGGTAGGGTTAGATAGACTTTGGCTGAGGAGCCAGTCTAAATGGGCCAAACAGCTACTGGGTAACAGCAACAGTGTGTATGTGTGTGACACTGCTGGAGTGTCTCCCAGATACAACAGCAGTGACACCATAGCTAATACTAGTTAGTAGTGCACATAAGGAGGCACAGTAAACCCCTTTTGAATATCTTTTATAATGAAAATTGTATGATGACAGTCCAACATGAAACAAAAGATAGTGCCAGATGATGACACTCCTAAGTCAGATGGCACTCAATGAACTACTGGGATAGAGCAGATAAAAACTAAAAGTAGTGCTATGGCTAAAGACACAACTGGATTCAACCTGAAAGGATGTTCAGCTGTTGATGTGCTCAGATATGAAAGGAAAGTCCAAAGCTATGCAACAGATATTATAGGACAATGGATTGCAGAAAGCTTGAATTAAAGGAAACTAGATATAGTAAAACAAGGAATGGAACATACAAACAGAGTGACCTAATGGACAGAAATGGGACATTTTGTTTCAGATAATTACACAGTGTTTTACTCAGGAAATGAAAACATAAGAAATGGGGTAGCATTAATAGTGAGGAGAGATATAGGAAAGTCAGTCAAAGGATATAATGCAAAGTCTGACTAAATCATATCGATAAGACTTCAGGGGAAACCCATCAATATAACACTAATCCAAGTTTATGCTCCACTATAGAGGCAGAAGAAGAAAAATTGATGATTCTGTACTGAATCCCAGGAGGAAACTGCCACACATCAAACAGGACTTACTGTTAATCATGAGTAACTGCAATGCAAATGTAGGAGACATAGCAGGATCAAACATTTATAGGAAATTTTGGCCCAGGATCAAGAAACGAAACAGGCAAGAGGCTGATTGAATTTTGCAAGGCCAACAGCTTGTTCATTGCAAACAAATTCTTCAAGCAACCCAAGAGGCAACTGTATACATAGACATCATCTGATGGGCAATATAGAAATCAAGAAGACTTCATAATTGGAAGCAGAAAATGGAGAAGCTCCATTCTTTTTGCAAAATCAAGATCAGAAGCAGCGTCCGGCATAGACCGTGAACTGCTGATATAAAAAATTAGAGTAAAGCCAGAAAAGAACACTAAACTAACCATTATGCCAATATAAAAAGCCTGAAGAACATCCCCATAGAATGTAAAAATAATGTAAAAAATAGATTTGCATTCTTAAGTCTAATTGACCAAAAGCAAGAAGTACTCTGTATTAAAGCCAGGGACAATGCCAGGGAGCATATTTCCTTTTATGAGCCCAGTAGAATTTTAGGATCTCATCCTACAAAGACAAATCAACATATCTATATGCTGACTCATTCCACAGCAGATTCAATGCATCTACTCTAGTTGATAGTATGCAATAGGATTTAGGCCAGGAGATTGCTTTGGAAATTGAGATCCTTGACTAAGATAAAATGGGCCATGGCAGAAGAGAAAAATATCTCTCCACTACTACATTGAGAGCTTCACTATCATGAAAATAAGTTGAGTAACCATGAGAATGCTTTGACATGCAAAATTTTCTTTACCATTTTCAATAACAGCACCAACATCCTTCAAAATGGTGTTAGGAAACACAGCTAAAAGCAACATACCCCAAGTCTTTACTGATAGTATCACACTTATTCTTATTGCATTCAGAGGACATCCATCTTGACAGTTACTGAGGTAAGTAACAAAGAAGCATGGGTCACTTCATAGTAGAAATCTACCAGCAATACATTAAAGTTGGATGCTTCATGTGATTAATGATATATGCCGTCTTAAATAACTGATGTTGGTGTTAACAATAGGGAAGAACATTTCTTCCATCACAGCTTCTCAGCTATGAAGAAATGGTAACTCTATAATGACAACTCTGCTGACATATGACTCAATTGTTACTGGTGAATCTATGCTCTCACTTGGTTCCAAGCCAGGATCTATTCACCAAAAAAAGAAAACAATAAGCAGCTGTTCAGTGACTTTCAGTATCCACTTGATCATCTTATTTACCATGACAAATGGAGATGATTGCAAACTGTTCCTATCTTGCTCCATTGATACCGATGGAATGTTTTTTGTTTGTTTTCTGCTGTTGGAAACTGTACCTCCCATAATGGCAAATGTGGTGCAGAAACAAAATTACAATCCCTGCTGTAGCGGATGAAACTCATAAGAACATCTGTACAAAAGACCGTGGTTTGTCACTAAGAATTGGGATATTTGAAATTTAACACCAGAATACTTCCTGTGCTTCCTGGGACATTCCTGTGTTATAAACATAATCATAAAAATAGTAATTTGAGAAATGAATCTTTGCTGTAACAGGTGAAAGTTATAATAACATTTGTACAAAAGACCATGGATTGTCACTAAGGCCACTTCCGCACTACACTGTTATGGTGCTATTATTCCACTTTCAACATTCTGTGGAATTTTGGGGTTTGTAGTTTACTGAGGTCAAAAGAGCTCTCTGGTTGAGAGTTCTAAACGCCTTTCTCTAAACTACAAGTCCAAGGATTCTATAGGATGTTGAAGTAGAATAATAACACTATAATAGTGTAGTGCAGAAATGGCCTAAGAATTGGGATACTTGAAATTTAACACCAGAATCCTTCCTATCCTGCTTGGAACATTTGTGTATTACAAACATATTCATAAAAATAATAATTTAAGAAATGAAATTCAGACCAGTTACCCTGATGATCCTCCTCTGTCTACAAAGTTCACTGTCTGTGCGGAACTGTCATTTCATAGAAATACCCCTTTCATTAAGATAGAAGCAGGGTGGGAAATTTGTGCTGTAGGTTGGAGAAATCTGTGCTGCAGGTAGGATAAAATAAAACAGAACTGGAGAACTTGTGGTCCCCCTAATGTTGCCAGTGTCAGTAATAATGAGAGATGGTTTCCAACAACTTCTGGAGGTTCACAGTTTCCCTGACATTAAAATAAGGAATCCATGCAAATTGACTGAGCAAAGGATGCTGATCCAATAGAAGGGGTCACAGTGACAAAGAGGTGAAGTCTGTCCTCTTAGACAGAGTGCTAACATCAATTTAGAATCTACTTTTTGATCCCCAGATGACTGCCATTTGTGTGGCACAGCTGGTGACTCAGGTTTCCCTGAACTGAGGGCAAACAGAAAGAGAAGGCTGATGGGTAGCTGTCTAGTACCAAGGCCCAGGGGGAAACAACCTGCAATGATTTCTGATGCACATAGTGGTTTTGTTTTGTGTTCAGCAGTAGAATAGCCCTTTGAAAGGATGAATTGATCTATAGCTCAGTTCCGTTGCTGAAACCACACGTCACACCACCTATCTACCACCATAGGGCCACTCACTTTTGCAAACTTCACGATGCCCACTTCATAATTCCTGCCCAGCCACCAACTCAGGAGCACTGCTGTCCAATTTCAGAGTATTTCCTGCTTTTAAAATAGCGACCAGTCCAATGGGTGCCTCTAAAGCATAGCCTTTTCCACCTCTCTTGCTTAGAAGGAAGGATATGGTCAATGGATAAGTGCAACCTATTTTTCTCATCTCTTCTCAGATGACTGTATACAGGATCACATCAGTGCAGAGCAATATACTTTTACTTTGAAGGGGAGGTGTGTGAATAACCTGTGTAACTTGACTTAGCCTTTACGTACAGACTACCTAAAAGACCATATCTCCTTCTATGGGCCTACCCAAGTTTTAAGGGCATTCTCTCAGTCCCACCACCATCATCAGGTATATATGGTGAAGATTCAGGAGAGATCCCTCTCAGTGGCTGCTTCCAGGCTGTGGAACTCTTTTCCAAGGGAGGCTTGTTTGGCCCCTGCCAATGGCAAGCAAGCACTCACTAATTTAAACAGAACTTCACCTTTAAAAAAAAAACTATGATAGGTTTAAATGGGTTTTTATCTGTTTTAAACTAATGTTTTTAAGTGGACTTCCGTTTAATACTTTTCTAATCAATACTTTTCTAACTATTAGAGATTGCTAAGTATTACAGATTGCTTCAGTTATTTTGTTTTCTGTAGGCTGCTTTGTATCCTTTATGAGAGGAAAGCGGGATATAAATTAATTTGGGAATAAATAAATAAATAGATAGATTGAGACAGATAGAGATATTGATTGAGTGCTTGGGAATGTGGAATGTCCCTGCCTGGAGAGTGGAAAGGAAAACAGAAATGGTATTATGTTCATCACAGTGGGGAATGTTTTATATGGAGGTCCTGCAATGATGTGAAAGTAAAGTATTCTATAGTTTATTGTTTATCAGCAATTTCTTCGGGTTCATTTTTTAAAAATCAAGTTCTTTATGAGAAAATTTGCAAAAAAATTCCACAAATTTCACTCATCTATGCCAGTTTTGTTGAATAGTTATATCTATTTCCAGCATGTTTGCCTGTCATTACAGTTGTTATATGACTGAATACTCAGAACGTTTAAAGCCAGACTTTTCAGTGTTAAGCTCTCAAAGTCGCATCATGATTAAATGGTTAAATTAATCTGTCACTTTGTCACATTGTACCTTCTAAAAAATCTCTTTTTAAAAAAATCATCCTATTTATGTAGAAATTCAAAAATTTTGGTGCATTCTTTTTTTTTTTTTTAAAGAATATTGTGAGTTGCCTTGGGTCCACATTGGGAGAGAGGTAGGATTAAATTAAATCAAACTAAATTATAAACCAAGTAAAATTCTTAACTATCAGCAAATATGTTTCTGATCTTTCTCCTCACTGTGTTTAACTTATTTTGGTACTTTGCTTCTAATTTTAATAACTTTTTTTTACAAAATACAGCAGTCATTAAATAGAATGGAATTGTGTCCTTTAACTGCAGTATAGCAGAAAACAGCAATATTGGGTTTTTTTAAAGAAAACCCCAATGCTATTTATAGAATGGAATTGTATTGCAGAGGAGTATATAAAAATGTTCCTGCATGGCTTATACTGAGTGACTGCAAAAAAGGAATAAATATTTTAGTCAGTTGAAATAATTCAAAGATGCTATGTTCTAGTGTACTCCAATAGCTTGAGCCAACGGATTTATCAGGAACACAGAGACATCTGCAAAAAGTATATGTTAATTCAAAGGTAAAGAACTAAGATGTGTGAATCTCCTAAACCAAACTAATTGATGGCTTCGTTTCCTATCAGGAATCACTTACTCTTAAGTCCAAGCCTGACATTCGTAACTCAAGAAATGCTTCTATTGATTTCGTGTCTGCCGTTGATTAGAAATTTGTTACTAATCAATTAGGTATTGCTTGAGTAATGAGAGCAAGATTGGGCTCTTGGTGCATTAATAGTATAGTACTTCATTATCTTTCCTACTGCTGATTGAGGAGAAAAAAGTGATCTGGGTTGTTTATACAGAGAAGAAGGAGAGTTTTCTAAGTCTAAACCACAACTTTCTCCCTGCAAATACTAGACAATGAGAAGAGGCAACTTGTGGCCCTGCAGGTGTGGTTGGATTGCAGCATCAGCTCTAGTCCCCATAACCATTGGTTAGAGATAATAAGAGTCACTGTCCAACAACATTTGGTTGTTTCTCCTTGTACTAGATGTTTTTGTTACATTTACCTTAGTGATTTTGAGTGGGAGGCCTAGTGCATTGTAGAGGTTTCAGACAAGGGCCAAAGATACAAATGGATCATCTTAGCTAACAATAGGCAGAGCTTCTGTATGCAATTATATTACAGAGGATTATTAATTAACAAATACCAAAATAAGCCAGGTTGCAGAGGTGATGGGGTGGTAATGGAAGTCAAGTCATGACAATGGCTCCACTTATAGCACAGGCCCTTTCACCCCAGCAGAAGGTATGGAAAGATAGGGCAGATAGCAGGAGTGAAGCCACAGCACACAGGTTCCAATGGCATTGTGTCCACTTGGCATGCGGAGTGGCTCCCCTGAAAACTTCATTTCTCAGATTACACTTCTTACATTCAAGATCTGTTGTCATCATTGTTTATATATTTTTTTTCTTTTGTACACCTACAAGTATCTACCATCTTTCTATACCACTTCATCTGACCTTGGAAGCTAAGCAGGGTCAGCCCCAGGTTAGTATTTGGATTGGAGATCACCAATGAATACCAGGTGCTGTAGGTTGTTTTCAGAGGAAGGAACTGGCAAAACTACCTTGGGATATTCCCTGCCTAAGGAAATCCTCTGAAATTCATGGACTCACCATTAAGTCAACAGGTAACTTGAAGGCACATATACACAAACTTCACACATATCCATACAAGCTACAAACAACTTTTATGGGGCTTTAAATTCCATTCTTTTACAGAAGACTAAAATGAAAACTTTTTTTGTGATGTATAAAAACGTACAAATCCTTTCTCTGAAAGTAAGTTCCCTTAAATTTGGTTAAGAAGATCGTTGTAAGAATGCCTTTGGTTTATGTGTTCTAGGCAAAAATACTCACGCATTTGAAACAAAATACACTATAGGTATCAGAAACTGTCTAACCTTGGAAACTAAGCAGGATCAGCTCTGGTTAGTACTTGAATGGGAGACCATCAACAAATACCAGGTCATGTAGGAAGGAACTGGCCAAACTACCTATTACTATTCCATACCTAAGAAAACCATCTGAAATTCATGGGGTTATTATAGCTCAACAGGCAACCTGAAGGTGTGCACACACATGCACATACATTTGAATCTTACAATGCAACCATAGACAAATGTCCTTATAAGTAATCCCACTGACTTCCAGAAGGCATAACTCTTCATCAACCTACCTATCATCATGACACATTCCAACTTTATTCCTTTGCTTGAACCGTACTGGAACATTTCCCCTCATTTCAGATCATAACACTGAGGAAGTGGATGCTGACATTATCCAATCCTCAAAAAGGAAGCAGAGAAAGAAGAGGCAGAGCTGTAGGATACCAGTTCAGAGTACAATTTCCACACAGTTAGCACTAGGGATGGGATGAATCCAGAATTTTCTGAATCCAATTCTGGATCCTAATCCCTGGAAGGTTCTGGGAATCCACAAATCTCATGAATCTCGAATCTTTTGAATCCTTTTTTTTTAAAAGAGTTTAAAAAGCAAGGGAAAGAAGGATAATCTTGGGCAAGACACACTCTCTCAGCCTTAGCAAAAGCCTAGGCAAAGCCAAACCTCCCTCTGAAGAAATCTGGCCAGGACAATTGTCCTACTTTCGCCTCAGGATCTTCCCAGATTGAAAATGACATAAAGGCCTTTTCTACATATGCAGGAAAATGTGGCTTAATCCCACATTTTCCTGCCTGTGTAAACAGGGCCACATACTAGAGTACAGAGATAATCCAGGTCAAAACTGGCTTTTCTTTGCATAGCTCCTTCTGGCATCCTGAAGTTTGTAGTTTGATGATGCACTAGCACACTGTTACCACCCTGGCCAGCCCGAGCTTGTGGGGTATAAAGATATCTTTCGATATCAATAATTCGGCCTCCTTTACCCATTCCTCTCCACATGCTTGCGAGGTCCCCCGGACAAGCTTGCAGACAGACACGGCCAATAATCGCCGTAATATTCCAACACAATACAGGCAGGCCAGAAATAGCCGTCCCACTGCTTCAGGAGACCTGAAAGGCAAGTACTCTATTATGTATGCATGCAACTTACAAAGAACTCCCTGCCCCGAGCAGGTAGCTTGAATAGAAGAATCCTCATCTGCCAAGCACTCTGCGTTTGCATACTGTCTACTCTATTGACAATTTGGCAATAACTCAATTGTTCAAATTCTGACCTTTCGGAGGCTTTTGTCTCCAGCCCCAAACTCATTGTTTTCCCCAAGTACGAACTAGCCAGCGGCCACAATTTTTGCTATAAGAACCTCTGACTTTGAGCATTTCCTTGGATCGCTCTTGGCTTCCATCCCACCTTGCTGTCGCTTTGTCCAGCGAGCCTTCCCCTCAACCCCACGTGCTGAGATCCACGCTCACCAGCTTCAGGACAGGTCAAGTATTACCCAAACCAACAACTCTAAAAATACCTCTATCCCACTCCAACCTTTATTTCTTTAGTTATCTGTGTGAGTGTGCTGCATACACTGTTTGTTTGAATTTTTAATAAAACAATACTTATTATTTCAACTTCTGTGTGCTCCTTGACTCGACCTGACCCCGTAAACATAGGGTTCAAGATCTCACTACACTACCCTGCCTCTCGCATTGGTAGGCGGTGCTCTTGGCTAATTTCCCCAACTTATATAATAGAGAGTACATTTAGGTGTCCCTCTCAGGACCCCCAGAAACCAGGGTAACAACACATTAGCAGAGAAGGCTGTGGTACCTTGTAAAACTCCAAACCCCAGAATTGTGTCTGAAAGAGATTTGCAAGGGAGCAATGCAAAGGAATGTTTCAGCTGTCCTTGAAATCTCAAGCCTGTAGCTTCCAGTCAAGTACTGAACTTAAATATGAAATGTTCAACTTAAAATGTCTTAGAACACAACCCCAGCTGTAATTTATGAAATTGTTAGCAAAGGCCATTATTACTCCAAGGGAAAAACTCACCTACTTACTATTTTCCCCTGTATATCTGGCCTCCAAGGTTTTCAGGAGTCCCAGTCTCTCAAATTTTCAGGCGTCCCAGTCTCCCAGGTTTCAGGCATCCCAGTGTCCCTGGTTTTCAGGCATCTTGGTCTCCAATAATCTATTTGGTTGGTGGATTCGAAAGATTCGGTTTGATATTTCGGCACAGGCATTTGGATTCGGGAATCCTGAATCCTTATCCAGGATTCAAGGATTCAAGGATTTGGTTGGCCCTAGTTAGCACCTACCACAACATTATCTCCTAAGACACACAGGCCCTTTTTGATTGTATTTGCCTTGTGAAAGGGCCCCTGGAGTGTCACGTGATTGTGAGGAGCAGTCCACATGATGCACTTGCAATCTCGCAATGCTCCAGGGGCCAGGAGCCACCGATCATGCACTATTTCATTTTCGGCTTTGAGCTGAAAACAGTGCGTGATTGCGCATTGCTCCAGGACCCCACACGCACTTACCGTGCCTGCAGAGCTCTGGAGCCATGGTGCTCACACTTCCTGCCCCAGCATCCCAGGCTGCACTGTGGAAGGAAAATCCCAGGCTGCACTGTGGAAGGAAGAAGAGGGGCTCTCATGTTGCCTGCTCGCAAGCAGGCAGCAGCTGCGGAGCTGAAACAATGGGGATGCGAGAGCCTCTCGCAAGAGGCTGCTAGCGCGATCCCCACACCCCAGCTCTGCAAAAAGGTAAGCTGCAGAAAGGGCCACAGCCAAGTGTGATGTTGTTAGGAAAAAGAATGACAAACAGAAGAGAAGAAAGCTGTGTCATAAGGAAGACGTACAGTGATAGCTCAGGTCTGGAACCAGTTGGCAATGAAAGGAAAAGAGGACACAATAACCCCTAAAGGAGTGACGGAAAACAAATGATGATGTTGTTAAAACATAGAAAATATCAGTATTAAAATATAATTAAATTATTAATAACATTAAAAACATTGTGAAACAAAAAAATGATGAAAAGCAAGTAAGAAAACAGTTGAATTAAAATAATGCAGCACCCTCTTAAAAGTTCTTTCTATTAAACCTTCAGTTCTCAAAAGTGTTTTCTAGTTTTTTTAAAAAATAGTCTATGTGTGCCAATGGAAACACAGCAAAGAGGGAATCACTCTGGCCTCCCTAGGAAGGGAAACTGGAGCCTATGGGCAGCCACTGAGAAGAGCCTATCTGATGTCCTCACCAGTTGTCCCTGTGAAGGCAGGAACTGCCACTGACAGAAATGTAAAAGAATCCTTCCAATTCAAGACAGGAAAACTGGCAGCTGATGCAAGATTCTTTCAAAGCAATGTAAGAAATCTTTAGACATCTTGGTTTATTTCAAATGTGCAGAATTTGAAACAAGGCTGAACTTCCGAGACAACATTTATTAATTTTGCTTTGAAAAATGATTTACTAACATTTAGTAGCTCTTTTTTCAGTTTTCTTTTTAAAATGTCATGTAGACAATAGATTCACAAACCTGAACATGTTCAAGGGAGAGGAAAACGCTTAAATCTAGAGGTCCTTGCACTTTTCTTGAGCTGAGAATGTCATTGAGAAATATCATGGAGGATCAATTATGTCAAGTACCTTGTCCAGTATTATCATACTTCTAGTCAAAAATCTATGATAGGCATCCATAGAGCACCAAAACATAGTCCTGGGGTATTTTCACACTACGCAATAATAGTGCTGTGATTCCAACTGCCATGGGAACATGCCATGGATTCATGGAGACTGCAGTTTGGTGAGGGGCATTTAGAATTCTCAGTCAGAGCTCCTTTGGTGCTTCACTAAATTGCAAACCCCAGGATTCGACAGGATTCAGCCATGACAGTTAAGTGCAATATAACATGATAACCATAGATTGCAAAGGATCTTGCCTTACACATATAGTAGAATGAAACTGAGGACAACAGTGGAGCATTTATCTTTTGAGTGCTTCTCCTCATTAGAACCCCACCCAAGTCTTCTGTTCAGAAAATTGGTACAGGTGACCTTGGCACAAACTTCAGAAATTCAGTTTGCATCATTTCAGAAGTTATTTAATTCAGCTCTAGTCTGAATCAAAACCTCACTTAGGGAAAGCTAGGTCTTTGTGACTTGTCTGTCTTTGGAAGATAAAAACACAGCTAAAAATGTCTGTGTGTTTTGCCAGAATTGACTGAAATCTTTTGGAATGGAAGGACCTGATGAAGGGAATACTTCTTCTAAATTTAAGATGAGATAGGTGGAGGGTAAGGTAGGGGTGGTTCTGGGGCTGGTCTTTATGTATTTTTATAAGACTAATTTTTCAGGAGTAGATGTCCTTTCTTAGGTAATGAAACATGTCAAATTTCAGACAGATAGATGCAGGGAATTGTACAGGAACAGCAAAGAGAGGTGGGGGATTTGCAGATAAGGATTTGCTTTTCAAGGCCTATGTTTTGTTGAGAGAGGAGATCAATCTGTATGAAAAGCATATACACTATATTCTGGGATGGGGGATTGCAGCCCACAAGCCACATCAACCACCAGGATCATTTGGAGTCACCAGGAACCCCAATTTTTGCTCCAAAGTTGCTTTTGACATACTGGAAGTAGTTTCACCACATTTTTGCCCCCAGGAAGGCAAAGTGGTCTTGGTACATTTTGTCCAGTTGCATATGGCCTTTTAATCAACAGGAGGTGACTTGGAACTCCAGAGAGTGTAAAAGACATGGCTGAAATGGCAGAGAGGGGTGTTTGGAAGGGGGAAACAGTTTTTTTTCCCAGGAGTTGCATTGGGGTGTGATATGTAGCAGAAACTGCTTTCTTTTTGATGTGGTGGATGGGTTATATTTTCTGGGAGAAAAACATGGTAGTGGACATTCTAGGGCAAGAGTGAACAGAATGTGACCATAGCAACCCATATGTCCTGCCCCAGAATGTGTTTGAGGCCCACAACTCCTTGTATTGCCCTTTTTGCTGGCTACAACAGGTGACTTACCTCTTCCAAAAGGTTCTAGGAGAGGTAAGTCACATAGATTTCCATTTTTAAAAAAGTGTTAAAAACCAGAAGTAGACCTCTAGCCACTTATGGGTTGTTTTCCCACCTTTTTAAAAACAGATTGCATGGCCCAAGGGAAGTCTAGGACCCTTTTTGCATGGCGTTTGCCAAGCGAAAGGGCCCCTGGAGCATCACATGACTGCAAGGAGCGGTCCACACAACACACTCGCAATTGCGCGATGCTCCAGGGGCTGGCAGGCACTGATGGTGCACTATTTCATTTTTGGCTTTGAGCTGAAAATGGTGCATGATCGTGAATTGCTCCGAGGCCCCATGTGCGCTTGGAGTGCGTGCAGAGCTCCAGAGCTGTGGCGCTTATGCTTCCTTCCCCAGCACAGCTGAGGAAAATCCCAGGCTGCACTGCGGAAGGAAGAGGAGGGGCTCTCGCGCTACCTGCTTGCTAGCAGGCAGCAGCTGCAGAGCTAAAGAACAGGGATGCGAGAGCCTCTCGCAAGAGGCTGCTCGCGCGATCCCCACACTCCAGCTCCGCAAAAAGGTGAGTTGCGGAAAGGGCCTAGGATAGGACTTACTGCAGTTGCCACAACCCACCCTCCAGTAGGGCCAGTGAAGAAGCAGTGAGGGGAAGTTTTGTCCCTCCAGATATTACAAATCTCAGTTCCCCCAATGGCAATGGTGAGGGTCTATGGGAATAGTTCGGAATCTAGAAACTGCTTGCTTCCACTCCTCTTCTGTTGAGGTTGCAAACGCGGTACACTGCAAGGTTACAATTCAAAATGAAATGTTTAAACAGGTGTGCACTGACCTTCATTTTGAAGCAGTATAACCCACTCTGACAGCCTTCTACTCTGGTCTGTTGCATGTACAATAGTCTGAAGACCCCTGATTTAGTGCCTAGGTGCAACATGGACATAAACATTGATAGCTGGTCATTTGCCACTGCTCTTAATTAAAACAGGACAGTTTGAAACAAGACATTGCTGTAAAATTGTGATGGGGCTCACAGACAAATTAAGAAGCTGTTCTCATGGCAGTAGGAATGTCCAAATAAAACAAATGAGGAGGGAATAGGGAAGGAGTGAATCATCTCAGGAATCTATGCTTGTTTACCATTGTGTGTGTGTGAGAGAGAGAGATACAGAGCAAGGGAGAGGTGGTTCAGAGGCTGTGATTATATATACATGTGTTTTAATTTGAAGTAGCATTATAGTATTCCTGCATAATCAGCAGGATAATCCTCAAAAGTGCTGTCAAGAACCAAACACTATTCCCTTGGTACTCATTTTACAAAAGATGTTGTTCAGTATGATAATCAGTACAAGATTATTCACCTAATGATCTATTGAGAGCTGTTTTCATTTTCTCTTTTCCCTATATTCAGTCTGGGAGACAACCCTGGTAATCTCCTCTTCAAATCAATTCCCAGATCACAGTTTTATGGCAGGGTAGGGATTCAATGTGGTACTATAGCCCACATAAGAACACATTCACTTAAATCCATGGATTTCACTGTATCCAGTCCTTCAGTCCATGATGCATTACTGGCAGCTGCTATTATGCCAACAGGCAGCTCCCTTGGTGCCTGTCATGTTCATGCCCCCTCATTTTTTGTTTTGTCTTGTTTTTTAATTTTAATTTTGTATTTAAAGGCTTCTTAATTAGTGAAACACACTGGAAAACTGTTGTGCCAGTAAATGTGACAGGTCAGTCTCCAAAATAATCTTTATCTTGATGTCTTGATGCAAGGCCTCACATGGACCCAGAGAGATTCCCAAACAGAAAGAGAAAAAAAGCCAGGTAGCTTCTGGCTATAACTACCTTTTTAAGCCTGTCCAAATACCACAGTTGAAGAAAATGATATGTTGGGATGAAGGTGAGCATCTTGGAGGACTTCAGGTAAGGATGATATCCTAAGGATGTAGAAGAATAAGGGCACAGAATGAATGAAGTAAGATTTGGTTTGTGTGAATTAGTTGATCATTTTACTGAAAACAGATTAATTGCCTTATTTTATTGCTGATAGTGGTTGCTCCCATGTTGTGGAACTGCTTTCCATAGGAAGTTTAGGCAGCCCTTCTCTGTTCCCGTCCTGCCAGCAAGAAGAGATTTTTATTTTATTTTATATTTTATTTTTTGAGTGTCCTGTGCTATGCTTCTATGCTTTTTATAATGTTTTCCATGTGTTTTAAATTGTTTCAACATTGTATTGCTAACAGAATTGTTTGTTGTTTTTTTTAATTTTTGTATAATAAGAGTGTAACTTAATTTTCTCTTAGTTTGTTGTAAGCCATCTTCAGTCCCATTTTAGAAGAAAGGTCGGGTTTTAATGAAAGAAGTAAATCTGAATAAATAGATTGTTATTTTGTTGTTCTCATTGTTTCTGTATGTGTTTTTTACGTGGATTGTTAGTTCTGGTGTGATTTTTTTGTTTTGTTTTGGTGTGTGTATATTTATTGTGTATATATTTGAGAGTCATTGTGGTGTAGTGGTTTGAATGTTGAACTATGACCTTGGAGGGCAAGGTTCAGTTCCCCACTCCGACATGGAAAACCATGTGACCTTGGACATGCCACACGCTCTCATTCTCAGATACATTTGCCTGAGGTCAGCATAGGTCAGAAATTATTTGAAGGTGCACAACAACAACAAAATATTTGAATTGATCCCTCTTTTTCTCTCTTTCCTGTCTTCTTACTTGATATGGTTTTTGTTTTCATTGTTGTGTTTGGGTAAAAGCTGATACGGTTTGCTTATTTGCTGTTTGATGTGGGTGATGATTTTGATGTGCTATGGGTGGTATTGGTGGGTGCATGTCAAAATTTGAAAAAAAAAAGTTTTTGGATTACAGCTCCTAGAATTATCCAGAGAGAAAGGCCAATGACTGGGAGACGGTGGCATTGCGGTCCAAATAAAGTATTTTTGCACATGTTTCTCTGAGCATCAACAGCTTATTTTACATTAAAGAAGTATTCCATTCTACCTTGTACATAATGGAATATTTACATAGAGTCCTATCTTTATTTCTTTCTTGTGCTTAGTTTCTTCGCCGAATTGCAGGAGCAAAATAGTGCAGATTCAAGAAAGTGATTTCATCTTTGGTGCACAACCCATACCTTGCTTTAGGTTCCTGGGCAAGTTGGCTTTCTTTGACACTCCTCAGCTTACCTTCTGGTAAATAAATCCTTTGTCACTGTTCATAATGCCCATTACGGAAGACATTTTGTGAAGTGTCAACTCCCATCCCAAATTTACACATAATCTCAAAATTAAATGGGCAGAACTTCAAATAAAGGAGAAAGCCTCTGCTATACTATATTAGTGATGGGATCCTCTATGTATTCCAAATCAATGATCATCAAGACTATTGCTAAATAATAATAATAATAAAATCTGTTTGACTCAAAACAGATTATTAGTTGCATATGAGTTCATTTCCACTTCAGTGTCAACACTGAAGTGCTTCTATAATTTAACCAACATACACACTGCGTGGGAAACATGCTGTATTGCAGACCTCTTTGTATT
Organism: Cyclura pinguis; assembly: GCA_030412105.1. NCBI lineage: Eukaryota > Metazoa > Chordata > Lepidosauria > Squamata > Iguanidae > Cyclura > Cyclura pinguis. Next base: position 112,945,580 of record CM059602.1, read on the forward strand.
GCAACTTCCAATAGCCCTAGCCAGAATAGCTAATGGAGCAGAATTATGGTAACTGCAGTCTAACATGAATCCAACCCCTACTATACATATTCAAATCACAACTGACTGAAAAAAAATGTAAAAACGAAAGTGGGTTGAAAAGGGTAGTGCCAGGGGAATGCCTGTCTGGCTAGATCACTGAGACAGCAATCTCTTTATTATCAGTAGCTGTGAATGAAATGTTTTCTTCCAAATGTACAACTGTTGAATAAGTTATTAAGCTGGAGCCGACTGAATCAGAGTATTATTTTCTTTATTTAGACGTTGATTAGCTGCCCCCTGAGGAAGATCGTTTGTCTTAAAAGAGTTGGGACATTTACAAACCATCTTTGTTAATCAACCCTTCTTGTAAGACCCATTGGGTTTACCATCATTCTGCATCAATGCTCAACACATCATATGAAAAATTCATTGCAAGTGAGTACCTCTGGGAAAGCCTATTAAACCACCCCCAGACTATGGCACTGCTGTGACTTTCAAGGGGGAAATGAGATTGAAAAAGGGGGAAATGTGCTATGTTCCTATCTGATATTTTCAGAGAAATGAGGAATTTCTGTTTACCATGCATACATCCAGCATATCAGATATGAAGACCCCAAAGAAATGCTATCCTGAGAATTGTCTGGGTCATCATCTCATACAGACTGTAGTGTCGATTAGAAATATAGCCACATTTACTGAGGCCCGTACATACAACCCTTTGTATTTTTTAAAATCCAGAATGCAATATTTATCCCAATCAAGAAGTTTGAATGGCTCTTGTTCTCTCATGCTGGTAAAGAATGGATACTTTGTGTATTAGAAAAGAAGGAAGGGAAAAAACCAAAGTTGTTTCAAATGACTTCTGTTTGTCCTGTTGCCTGCCTGTTCCACAAACATGACAACAATGGCAACACATAACCCAGCACTATTATATCAAAATGAGAATATGTCCTCTGCTTGATTCTGTATTTATCTTTGTGATGTTTTTTAGTTATCCATTAGTATGATGGTATTTGAGGCTCTTGGCGTAAGCCTAACCTTTAAGAGAGAGTCTAGCACTTAATTTGGGATGGGTACTTTCTGTGGAATTCTGGGGCTTGTAACTTACTGAGACCAAAGAGCTCTCTGACTGAGAATTCTAAATACCCCTCCCTAAACTGCAAACCCCAGAATTCCATAGGATGATGAAAGTGGAATAACAGGGTAGTGCAGAAATGGCCTAAATGATGTAACTTTTGTAGTAAAGAGATAGCGAACACTGAATCTGAGATCATCAGTATTCAAGACGTGCCCTGTACAATTGAGTATGGGCATGTCTCGTACTCATTGCTATAGTTGTCTGAATTAAGTGCTATTTAATTATTATTTCAGTAATCTCATTTGCACAGTTCATTGTCCTACTCCTGGCATCATATAAACCACTACAATCCAATCAGTATGGATTGCTTAGTTAAATTTCATGCCATCTATGCCTGTTTTGCTAAGACAGTATAAATGATGTATCCCAAAACATAGAATATGGTCAGATTAGAGCAAACAAGCTGGCAAAAGGTCTGGAAACCAAGTCCTATTAGGAATAGCTTTGGAGGCTGGAGATCTCTAGCTGGACTAAGAAAAGATTGAGACGTAATACAATAGACACATTTAAATACCTGAAGCAACATTATGTAGAAGATGGAGTATGCATGTTGGTGTTTTGTTTTGTTTTGTTTTGTTTTGTTTTGTTTGCCTGCTCCAGAGACTACAACATGAACTAATAGTTTCAAATTACAAGAAAAGAGATCCCTTCTAAAATGTAGGAAGAACTTCTTAACTACAATTGTTTAACAGTAGAACAGAGGGTCTTGCACCCTTTCTTTGGATGGCCATCTTTTTGGAGTGCTTTAGCTGCATATTACTACATAAAAAGGGGTTGGACTAGACGGCCTGGTTCTACCATTCTAACAGTCACTTCCATGTTGTCCCCATTTCAACTGGTAGCTTTCATTTCAGCAGGGCAGTGAATCCACTCCAGGTTTAGTCCAAACTTTAAAGAAATTGTTTCCCAAATAGAGTTTCAGTACCTTAGGTAGCTCCTGTGAAATATGGACTAAAAGCAACAGCAGATTCATTGCTCCACTAAAATGGAGTCCACCAGCCACTACTGAAGATAACTTTTAAATTGTGCTCAATATGTAGCTACTTCAGTGAGTTAACATGACCACTTTGGTTCTCACTGACTTCCAGGGCTGAAAATAAAGTGTGTCCTTAACACTGTCCCTGAAGTCGATTAAAATTAAAAGTACTTAACATTGTCTTGAAAGAGACTGTACTCAATTTTATTAAATAGAATTATATGCCAGTACTGTATATTTTACTTTAGCAATTTGTAAGTTTGTTTTTTTTTAATGTATATTTCGATTGGAAAAGATAAGTAGAAATATCAGTCAGACTCAGGCAAGAGCTGGAAATATAAGCCTTTTTTTTCTTGGATCTCAAGAGCTTTTCTCCAGAAGCTGATAAAACACTCAGGTGCTACATAAATTTATTCAGAGGTGTTTGTCAAGTCAAATAAAATAAGACATTCATAGTGCTAGGATATTTTTTTTTCCTAAAGAAATGTCTGCAAGGACTGACTGTAATATTGCAAAGTGGCAAGGGAAGCTTTTTTTTTTCTTTTGTGCACATATCCTCTGTTGGATAGTGGACCATGCATGCAAATGCATGCCCTAAGTGCAGTCCTGATCCGATCTTGCTCCTCTCTACCTGATAAGCAATAAGAGGATGCTTGTATGCAGCAGCACTCATATAGCCTATTGCTGCAAACACACATCTTTGGTTCCAGGTTCAGTTCTGACATGAAAAGCATCCTTTGCATTTCCTTGAATTTTTTTTTCCTCACTCCTGAATATATGTGGTAGTCAAATTCATAGAGGAATCAGAAACATATTTTGACATATGCAACACAGCCATAATCCTTCCATACTATTCCCTTGTTTGATGGAGGCAAAACTAAGCTTCCTTTATGATCAAACCTAATCCCATAGTTTATTGGAAAACTGTAATGATACAAATATATGTTACTACTTTTCCAGGATAGCTGAAAGGATACAAGATTGAGATCTTCAGATCTGTTCATCAGATCAGGTGTTGAGGAAGATCCCACTTCATACTGAAGGCACATTATCTGCATAATGTCATGAAATGGAATGGAGAAGGAAAGGCCTAGAGATATTCAAATGAGGCTCCCAAAGGTGAAGAGTGGTTATAGGTTTCACCTAGAATAATATCTAGGTACACTTGGAGAAAGAAAAGCAGAAAAGCTTATTTATCTATTTTTGAAAATATAAAATCTTTTGTGAACTCAGAATTCTCTCTAACTTGTATATATAACACATAGGCTTCTTATTCATGGAGAAATGAGTCAGTCCTTATATCCAAAAAGACTAGGGACAACTCAGCTAAGTAAACTGTTGACTATGTAAAGGCAATAAAAGCATACTGGGTGGATTTAGCTAGTGGTGAGAAAGGATGAACTCTCAGAGAATTAAATGGGTGTAAAATTCTCTTCCTCAGGTTGTATAAAATCCTCTTCCTCCAGACTAGAGTATCACTGGTGAATGGCTAAATTTGGCTACTCTCCAAATCATTGGGAAAAAAAAGCTATTGTATTATTTGATGTCTAACAACAAGAGCAACATTTAGATATTCTGGGAGTAATTCCAAATGAACTGACAGACAGTCTGAATGAAATTTCCACTGATAGCATCACAATAGCAAAATATGAAAAGTGACAATGCTTGGAAAGTATTATATTATGTAAGAAAATCTTACTGATTCTTAGGCCCTTTCTGCAGCATACCTCAATAGCAGGTTGTTCCATCACAATCCCAGCATTGCCATTTCCATGATGGTGTTGGGTTAGGAATGCTCTCTATTGCACCATTTTGCCTTAAGCAGATGAGTAGTGTTATTGCCACTAGTGTTCCTTCTACACTACAGTGTCATTGGCCAGTCCCTTTCCCTGCCTTTTCCCTTTCTCACAACTCCTAATTGGTCATTTTTAGCCGTACTAGTACAGCCACATTATAATGTCATTACACATCAGTACACTATTGCATTTTTGCGCTATAATGCTAAAAAAAGTATTGAAAAAAAATGAAAATTAACTCAAAGGAGAAATTTAAAATAAACACAGAGAAGTGGTAGATTCCAAACTTGCCATGCCATAGGAGTCATTGAGGGAGGGACAAGTTGGGCACACCCACATCTTACCCATGCCTGGATCCACGATGATAGGAAACACTATCAAATAGTATTATAGAACCAAACTCACCCAGCTGATGGAATTATAGCACTAAAGGAGGCTCTTAACAGATCTTTTCTGGAAATGAAATAGGGCTGATTTGCAACCCTTGCAAACAGGATAACAGCTGGATAGTGACGAAGTCATGTGGTAACATGGCTCCTGGATGGGGAACAATCCATTGCTGTGGAGGGATGATGTTGTTGTGTGGAAAGGGCTTTGGATTCTTTGACTGAATTCAAATTGTTGATGTCCTAAAACTCCTGCTTCTACATGAAACTAGTGCTGTACGTAAATTTTTAGGATAATACTTTCATTAGGCCAACCAAAACGGGGCATAAATGTGCAGACTATCGAGATCTCCAGATCTTTGTACTGAGGTGACTTTAAGTGCTATGCATTGGAAACACAGTGTCCACCCCACTATAATTTATAATCCTAATATATCTCATGTATAGACCCAGCACTGTTGATATTGCAGAGATGTGAAAGACAGCATGTGATGACAACACACATTTTATTCCAAGCTGCTTCTCCACTCATATCTATTTTGGTTTTGTATGGTTTTATCCAGCAGAGTTGAATCCAATATGGATGACTTATCAGTTCAAGAGCAGTTTTGAATGTAAGCGCATGAGGACCAGGTTTATATAACTTGTCCACAGGCTACTCCATCTTTCTCATTGGTCATCTCATTGGAGTATGTGACAATCAGCTGCAGTTCCTCTTACATCTCCCCTACCCTCCATCTTACAAACATATGTTATTGGTAGATAGATATTTGGGACATACCTACATGTAGAATCATAGAAATGTAGAGTTGGAAGAGACCACACGGGCCATCCAGTCCAACCCCCTGCCATGCAGGAACACCCTCAAAGCACTCCCGACAGATAGCCATCCAGCCTCTGCTTAAAAACCTCCAAGGAAGGAGACTCCACTACACTCCGAGGCAGTATGTTCCACTGCCAGACAGCTCTGACTGTCAGGAAGTTCTTCCTGAGGTTCAGGTGGAATCTCCTTTCCTGCAGCTTGAATCCATTGCTCCTTGTCCTGGTCTCTAGAGAGGCAGAAAACAAGCCCTCTCCCTCCTCTACATGGCATCCCTTCAAATATTTAAACAGAGCTATCATGTTCCCTCTTAACCTTCTCTTCTGGAGACTAAACATACCCAGCTCTCTAAGTCTATCCTCATAAGGCATGGCTTCCAGGCCCTTCACCATTTTGGTCGCCCTCCTCTGGACCTGCTCCAGCTTGACCATGTCCTTCTTGAATTGGGGTGCCCAGAACTGGACACAGGATTCAAGATGAGGTCTAACCAAAGCAGAGTAGAGTGGTACCAGCTCCTCCCTCGATCTAGACACCATACTCCTATTGATGCAGCCGACAATTACATTGGCTTTCTTGGCTGCCGCATCACATTGCTGACTCATGTTCAGCTTGTGGTCTATTAGGACTCCTAGATCCCTTTCACACGTACTGCCATCCAGCCACGTGTCCCCCATCCTATATTTCTGCATTCCATTTTTTCTACCTAAGTGTAGGACCTTACACTTCTCTCTGTTGAATTTCATTTTGTTAGCCTTGGCCTAGCTCTCCAATCTGTCCAGGTCATTTTGAATTTTGATCCTGTCCTCTGGCATATTAACAACCCCTCCCAATTTGGTGTCATCTGCAAATTTGATGAGCATGCCCTCTATTTCTTCATCCAAGTCATTGATGAAAATATTGAACAGCACTGGGCCCAGGACAGAACCCTGTGGCACCCCGCTAGTCACTTCTCTCCAGGATGAAAAGCAGCCATTGGTGAGCACCCTTTGGGAACGGTCAGTCAACCAGTTACAGATCCACCTGACAGTAGCTCTGTCCAGCCCACATTTTACTAGCTTCTTTGCAAGAATGTCATGGGCAACTTTGTCAAAGGCCTTACTGAAATCGAGATATGCTACATCCACAGCATTCCCTTCATCTATCAAGCTAGTAACTCTATCATAAAAACAGATAAGATTAGTCTGGCATGACTTATTTTTGAGAAATCCATGTTGACTTCTCGTGATTACCTCACTGCTTTCTAAGTGATTAGAAACTGACTGCTTAATGATCTGCTCCAGGATCTTTCCGGGTACTGACGTCAGGCTGACTGGGTGATAATTATTTGGGTCCTCTTTTTTTCCCTTCTTGAAGATGGGGACAACATTTGCCCTCTTCCAGTCTGCTGGAACTTCTCCTGTCCTCCAAGATTTCTCAAAGATTATAGCAAGCGGTTCTGAAATGACCTCTGCCAGTTCTTTTAATATCCTAGGATGCAATTCATCTGGCCCTGGAGACTTGAATTCATCCAGTGTGGCCAGGTATTCTTGTACCACCTCTCTACCTATTATGTGCCACATTTCCCCTGCTTCCTCACCTGCTCCCCAACCGCCAGGTTGAGTGCTTGTATCCTTCTGGGAAAAGGCAAAGAAGGTGTTAAGTAGTTCTGCCTTTTCTCTTCCCCCTGTTAGTAATTCACCATCTTCTCTGCGCAGTGACCCTATCGTCTCTTTCTTTTTCCTTTTGCTGCGGAGATATATAAAAAAGCCCTTTTTATTGTTTTTAATGTCTCTGGCCAGCCTAAGTTCGTTCTGTGCTTTAGCCTTTCTGACCTTCTCCCTACATCTCCTGGCTACTTGCTTAAATTCTTCTTTGGTGGTTTCCCCCCCTTCCATTTCCTGTACACGTTTCTCTTAACGCTTAGGTCAGCTGGGAGTTCTTTAGTCAACCATTCTGGTTTCTTCAGATGCCTTCCATTTTTCCTCCTTATTGGCACAGTTTTAGACTGTGCCTTCAGTATCTCCCTTTTAAGGAACTCCCATGCCTCCTGAACTCCTTTCTCTTTCACTATTCTTGACCAGGGAATTTCAGCCAGCAGCTCCTTAACTTTACAGAAGTCCACTTTTTTAAAATCTAAGACGAGTGTCTGGCTACACTTATCTTCTCCTTCCCACTGAATGCCAAATTCCAATAGGGCATGGTCACTCCCCCCTAAAGATCCAACCACTTCTACCTCATTAACAAGGTCATCCCTATTGGTCAGGATCAGATCTAGAATATTTGATCCCCTTGTGGCCTCTTCCACCTTCTGGACCATGCAATTGTCTGCAAGACAATCAAGAAACTTGCTGGACCTTGCTGTCTTGGCAGAGTTTGACTGCCAACATACATCAGGGTAATTGAAATCTCCTATTATTACTGTATCTCTCCTTTTTGAATGCGCGGTCATTTGGTTGAGGAAGGCGTCATCAAGGTCCTCAGTCTGGGTTGGAGGTCTGTAGTAAACCCCCACCAGAATATCCCTATTGTTTCTCGCTCCCTTAATTCTTACCCAGATGCTCTCGACCTGGCTTTCTGGGTTTAAGTCATGGATCTCTTCAGAGGTGAAAACATCCTTGACATACAAGGCTACTCCTCCTCCTTTCTTGTTTGGTCTATTTCTACAAAATAGGCTATACCCCTCTATTCCTACATTCCAATCCTGAGACTCATCCCACCAGGTCTCAGTGATGCCTATCAAATCGTATTTATTTTGTTGTACTAGGAGTTCAAGTTCATCTTGCTTGTTTACCATACTCTGCGTGTTAGTGTAGAGACACTTAAATCCCCGGACCCTTCCTGCAAGTCCTGTACTATAGTTTCTACTCCTCCCACCATTGGACGCTTGTACTACTTGGTCAATATCATTTGGGCCTTTTCCCCCTGCACTCACCAAGTCCTTGCCCTGAATAATATTGTCTCCCTCCCCAGCAGAACCTAGTTTAAAGACCTCTTAATCCTCTGTGCAAGACTGTTTGCAAAAACATTCCTGCCAAGTTTTGTGAAGTGCAGCCCATCCCTTGCTAGAAGACCACATCCATGGAAATTCAGGCCTATGTAGCAGCATGGAAAGAAAGGACAAAAGAAAGAAAGAAAGTCTGGCAGTGGAATATGCTGCCTCGGAGTGTGGTGGGGTCTCCTTCTTTGGAGGTTTTTAAGCAGAGGCTGGATGGCCATCTGTCGGGAGTGCTTTGAGGGTGTTCCTGCATGGCAGGGGGTTGGACTGGATGGCCCCTGTGGTCTCTTCCAACTCTACACTTCTATGATTTCTATGAATGGACACTAAGAAGTAGGTAATGCAATGCCAGCAGAAGTCCTCGACCATGACCACTAGATAAGTGCCTACAATTACATCTGTAAGAAGGAAACATAACCCTCTTTGCACCTCTGTGACCTATCTCTCCCATTATCTCCTCATTCCCCTATCTCAAGTTCCCCCAGAAACCTTCATTTAGTCATGAGGAGCAAGGAAGAGTAACTTCAGGCATACCAGTCTCTTGGATAGTGTGGATTGAAGAGGGAGCAGAAGTCCCAGAATCCCTGAAAGGAGAATGATGTTACATTAACTGTTTCCATCTGAAAAAGGCCCATCCTGAATATCTGTGAAGCCTCAATCTCTTTAGGGAACAAATCAAACTGTGCTGGTAGTTTCTGGTACTTCTCCAACATCTGAGGTTGAAAGAAAACATATTAGTGGTAGTTCCAAATTGGCATGCCTTTTTATAGCTGCAGGCCACCGGTTGCCAGTTTCCAACGTGCTTTTATCAGGACTTGGAAAGTTACTTTTTTGATTATAGGTTCTAGAAACTCACAGTCAACAATGCTATTGAAAACATCGGTCCAAAAACAGTAACTTTTCCAGATTCTGACTTTTCCATTGTGGCAGTCTGCATTATAGATCAGGATGACTCTTGCACATATTTCTAGACAGGATAGCCAGAGTTCTGGAAGACTTACACCTTCTGCAAGAGAGCAACTGAATAAAGAATTGATAGTAATGCTATAAACCAAAATTGCTAGGTTAAGGAGATTCTTGTTTGCCAGAACATAAAATGGCCATCAAGCATTTTATTGCAATTTTAATAATAAATGAACAGAGCATATTAAAATGTAAGTTTAGGGCAAAGGGATAGATTAAAATTGCACTTTAAAGGGAGAAGAAAGACAAAGTCACTTTTAAAAAAAGAATGTGTGTGAGCCATCAGAAACACAGGGTCAGATGCAGGGGAAAATAGGCAAGTAGATTATTAGTGTTCCAACAAATACATAGATGAAGACCTGAGATGAATATCAATTGTTCCCAACATGAAATAAAACCATTATTCTAATCCTAGTGCTATCCAGAGAAGACGGAGAATTTTATCCAGTCTGCATTTATAAGGAAATTGATCTAATTTGTACTTCCCAGAACAATACATAGATCAGGACACAATTATCCTTCGAAACACGAACCTTTGTGAATTCTGTGATGCAGTCCTTGGATCAAAAGAATGAGTACCAATTGCATAGGGGGAAATGATACACAAAAATGAGAATAAGGAAAACTCTGTTCCATAAATAATGACTGTGATTTTAGATCAGGTACTTAGCTATGTAGCAACCTTAGTTACACATTTAGTTAATATTTTCTGGCTTGACCCCTGCAGCCTAGATTTACTGGGCAGCAGCTGCTGTGAGTGACAAGGTTCTGTTTTCTGTCAGTCAGGATGCAGCTGACTGATGTTTCTATCCCCCTCCCATGAGTGATACCCAGTGGGACAGTCAGAAGCAGGCTCCCTGTCATAATTCCTTCTCATCCCAGAGATTGCTCACCAGAAGGGGATGGAAACATCAGTTGACTGTGTCTTGAATGACAGGAGAACAGATCCCTGCCACTTACAGCAGCTGCCGCCCAGTAAGTTAGAATAGGGGGACTTTCATGATCCCTACTTACTCTGTATATTATTGAATACACAGACATTGCGAATATGAACCAATCATGGATGCAAAACTTTAGGTTACACGTTTATAAATGTACAAAAAGCAAATGCTACTTTTTAAAATTATTCTTGTTGTTAGGGAACAGAACTGCATAGATTTATGACTTGACACGTATTGATTTTTTTAAATTAAATACATTATTTAAATCTGGGGCTGTACAACATCTGGGAGACTTTTTCTTTTCTTTTTTTCCTTTTGCCTTCCCTTAGAGATTGACAAATGTCACATACCTTTAACATCTTTTTAAAAAGTTTTAAAAACTTTGAAAGCTTTTTAAAAGATGTCAAATTACAAGGGTATGTCCTCCCATTTGAACATTATTTTATGCTTCCCAGATACTGTTATAGACCAGTAAAGTCTCCATTATAAAGTGTTCCTAAAATGGTGGCAAAATGGTGTTGTATTAACAAAACAGAGGAGTTAATCTTTAAATGGCAACTCATAACCCTTTAGGTATGTGGTTTTAATTCCTTTAAAAAAAATTGTGGGGGTTTAGAGGAGAGTTGAGGGTTCCTAGGCCTTGGGGGAAGGTCTGGCAACACTTTGTTCATCAGGGGTTTAAATAAATGTGATTGTATCCTGCTTGGAAAGCTTTTGTGGTGAGAAAGAATACATTTTTTTAAAATAAATGAATACATGAATATGATTTAGAAACATAATGGCAAATTTTAAAAGTAGAAGATGTGAATGTGCTTCACGATGACCAGTGATACTCTTGATCCTTTTTTTGGAGGAACTGGGTGTATATTGCTGTAAGACATGTATCATTATAAGGTATTGTTTACAAAGGTGCCACCCACAGAATGCACCAAATATCATTACTAGTAGCAGTTCAGAAACAACAGTGTGTGACATTACAGCCTTCACTAAATACTATGATTTATATAACATGTTCAAAATTGAAATTCATGGGTTTTGCAGGCCATTTAAAAGGTTAAATTATTCCATCAAGCATAACATTGTTACCTTGTGGGGTTTGGGTGGTTATGGAATATGAAAAATGCAAGTGGAAAATGCAATTCTTGAACAAAAAGTTGGAATGGGGGAGAACAAAATGTAATGAAAAAATCAGAAGTTACAATTTAAGTAGTTAGCTTCAGTTAAGTTGTTAACTTTTAAAGTAGTTACATGCAGTGAGACTATGTTAGGGCTGTGAAAAAAACCCTCCAGATCAGTTTGGGGCCTGATTCAGCATTTTTGATTCAGCCCTGATTTGGTTCAGGCCACCTGGAGCCCCAAATTATCATTTTGTTTCATCACAAATGAATATGACATCCTTAGACATGTAGGCTCTTCAAAAGAAATTGAAACCTGACTAATTGCAGGTAGATAGATCCAGAGCATGGATTGTTCTAGCCACCTTTTACAGTTCTTTATAATGTGTTTGCTTACATATGTTGATTTTCTGCCCTATGGAAGTTGTGTGCTATATGTGCACTAAGATTTACTCTGTGCATTTAAAAAGGAAGGGAAGGGAAGGGAAGTATTCTGATAGCAGCTTTGAGACTTAGGTCATTTCCACATGGTGTTTTATCCTGTTGTCTTCCTGTCGCAATCCTGGCAGCTCCTTTGCCGGGAAGAGAAAGCAACAGGAGTGCTTCCCTTGGCACCCGGCCAGCTCCCTTTGGAGAGGAGCACAAGCAACACATGTGTGCTTTCCGCAGCATAGCCAGGCTCTTTCCCATTCTTTGCTAGGGAAGAAAGTGCCTCCATCATGCTTCTTGCTCTTCTGTGTGGCAGGTAAGGATGGGAACATCACACAATTGTGGCTGCTTAACAAATTTAATCCATTACGTGACTATCTCACGATTGCAATAGGTGGGGGTGGGATGGCAGAGAGGCCACGATGACATCATGTAGAAGAATGGCCCATGGACTGCTGCTATCCCCTCCCCATAGGGGGACTGCAACACCATGTAGAAATGGCCTTAATGGGGCTAAATCCACACAAACTCATGCTGCAACAAAACAAATGATTAAGTAGCATATTATGACATGGCAGGCCTTAACTTTTGTACTTCTCTGGCACTTGCCAGATAGACTACAATTTTTCTTTCTACATAAAAGGTATGTGACTTCCATCCAAACTGGCAAAGAGTGTCTTCCACGCTCAGGCATTTAGTGTATAATAACAATGTTTTGCTCATTTTTTTGTATGACATTAACTAGGAATTGAAGCAATATTCAAAAATCTTTGAAAAGTAGTCAAAAACATGTTTTTTTCAAGTGTTCTTCTGATGAGAAGAATCCTAGACTGGCAAGAATGCTAACATTTTGGTATGTATTCTGCTTAACATTTTCTTTAGAGAAACCAGAATTTTCTGTGCAGAAACTAATATTATTGCACAGAAATATTCTGCTCATGAAATGCTTTCTCCTTTGTAGTAAATGTTGTTTTCTGCACAAAACAACCATGTGCCATTTTTGTGCAGAATTAGTTCTGCCTTACAAACAGGCTTTAAAAAACACATTTTTGGAAGGCTTTCTCACAGCGGGAAAAATTGTTAAGTTTACTTGTCACTTTTTTCAAGAAGAAAATTAGTGGAGAATTGCGTTCTAATTTAAGAATATCTTTTTGAGAGGGATATCTTCAATGTCCACACAGATTTCTATTTTTTATTTTCTGCTCAAGAAATCCACCATTATTGCACGAAATGAGACTGAACTATCAAATGTTTGACTCACAGCATTTAACGAAGCTAGAATCCTTTTTCCAGCTATTTCAGATTGTTTTAAACCCAGAGTGAGCAATATAGAACCCTCAGGGGTTGTTGTGCTAAAACTACCATCAAACCTAGCCTAGCAAGCATCCTGGTTTACTAATTTGTTTGTTCTGTAGATGTAAACTAATAATTTTGTAGATATATCTGCAAGGCTATAATAATGTCAAAACTCAGCAAAAGCTTAGTCCATAAGCATTACATCATTTCCTATGTCTCATTTCTATTTCTGTGTGAGTTGTTTATAAACTCACAAGTCTGAACTATTTTAATTTTGTTTAATTTGTTTTACCATGAAATTTCTTCAAGGCTTTCATTTATTAATGTCTCATTACTGGTCCTTTAAGGATACGGTATTGAATCTTTACAGTCTCAGCAGTAACGAATGCCATAATTAAATTCTGGTTAAAAGACAGCTCTCAAAATGGTTTTTGTTGAAGTCTTCCTAGCAATTGGCTTCCACTAAGCTTAAACAGAAACATAGACTTTAAGAACTTTTTGACCCCCTTCACAGATATTTTCATATAACCCCTGTGCTGGTTTGATAGGGAGGAGGAAAAGGAAGTCATTAAAAAGTTAGCATAGACACCAAATCTCAGTGTCATTCCCATTAAGTCTTTTTTTTTTCTTACACATTTCCTTTATCATGACCACTGAAATGAAGAAATGGAAACTTCACAGGGATGTCTCAAATTATATTACAATCATTACACTTATTTTTAACCCCATTAGTTTAACCTCATTAATTTTCAACTAATGATAGATCCCTTTTTTGCATTTTCTACTCAATTATGCACATAGGAGCAAAAAAGAAATATGTGCCTATTAGTGTGAAACAGTACATGTGTGTGTGTGTGGGGGGGCTTTGTCAACTTCACAGCTATCAGGCATAACAACTGGGCCAGCACATTCACAAGCAAGGTATTATATATATACTAGTGCATATACCTGGCATTGCCTGGGATTTTATTTTCTCATAGGTAATACTTGTTAGAAAGATTTGAGATCCTGTGTCTCTAATTCCCCAAACTGTCTTGTCCACTACGTGTAACTTTTCCCCGTATTCTCCAATCCAATCTGTATTCAGAGGTAATAACATGCAGAGTTTGGTTTCCTGAGGGAATACACTGCCCTCTTCCTTGCTGCTAGGCCTCATCTCCATAGCAACCAGCCTATCGTCTGGTTAAGAATTCTAAAGGCCCCTCCCTAAATTTCAAACCCCAAGATTCCGTAGAATCTTCTTAGGAAGCCAATCATATAAGGTCTTCACCTGACATAGCCAATCATATGAGGTCAGATCTTTGTCTGACACAGACAAACTCACAGACTTTGACTTTTATATATTAGATATTATCTCTGAGCAATATGCATACTTTCCAAGAGTCTTTAACAAGTAAGACTGTCTCAGTCAGAACTGCTGTATTCTCTGATCAATATGTATGGTCTCCAGCACACCTTGGGAATGTGTGTATCTTGACCTACAGCATTTTTTTGGTCTATGCATATCGCCAAAGAATGTGCATACTGTCCAAAAAGGTGCATGTTGCCCAGGGAAAGCATAAGGTACAATGGATGTATGCAGTTCTCCAAGGCATCTGAAAAATGATGCATTTTGCCTGGGAAATGTTCAAAATATTGTGAAGAATATAGTGAACACTCCCCAAGTCGTCTTGTAGGCATTAACTGATAAATGTGCATAATTTCCTCTTTATAGATACCTCATGTCTATATTGTGCATATTCTCCATGAGGTGTCGTGCATGTTCACTCTGGTCATTTCTTATACAAATGTTCAAATGACATGACCTCTAAAATATACACATGAGTGTTTTCTTCTCAAAACACATATTTAAATTCATACTTCGATGTGTTGAAACTGTTGAAAACTGTTGTACAGCAGTTAGACAAGTACAAATTAAGGAGGATAATAAATTTCAGATTGATACATTATTAAGTCACATAGTTCAAAGCATTGGGCTTCCTTTCCTACCCATGACATTATTTTCAGGACAATGAAAATTTCTGCAGTATAGAGGGAACAGAGATCTTTAAGCTGCCACAGAAGATTTGAAGTTCCAATTCAAGGGCTCCAACAAATACTTTTTAGTCATGTTAAAGATTTTATAATTAGAATTATCAACATTTTTTAGCAGTCTTCATGTATCTCTTCATTCTCACAAAGGTACCTTATATATGATCGTCCCTATTCCTACAGTGGCAGGACAGTAGAATAAGGTTTAAAGATAGACCAAAGGAAAGATGAGGTCTATATCCTAACCAATTCAAGTAAGGAATATCCTCCCCACTTTGAATCTACTTAGCACATGTAGGGGGAAGTGAGATTGGCCTGGTCACTTCTGCCGTGCATGCAATATTGTCACTGAGCAGACTGGCAGTGAAGGAGGTGGTATTCATTGATAGCTGCACATGGGAAAGATCTTTGTACCAACAACAATCCTCTATAATCAGTGTTCTCTCTGATACAGAGTCCTTAGAACAGGGATGGATAACATACAGCTTCAAAGACTTTTTTGTGCTCTTGGGACATGGCCACCTGCTTCAAGGTTCCCCACAGAAAAAATAATTAATTCAGGCTCCAAACTGGTCAAAAATAGATAATTGCCAGTCCTGGGTGTTCCCATGTCTGGCGGTTTAGCATAAGCCTCCAAGTCCTTTTTCCCCATCAAGTCAGACATTGATTAGGCAATTTCCTATGTTTTCAAGGGCAGTCCAGCCTATGGCTGGGGTGAAATTTTTAAGCTCAAATGCAACAGTTTTCCAGTCCTGGTTAAACACATCTCCTAGAACATGGATCTCAATGTTTTGTTCTGTAAAGGTTTTTGACTTCAACTTACAGAGGTTCCAGAATTCTTGGACAATAGTCAGAGATTCTGGGAGCTGGAGTCCAGACCATCTGAAAGACCAAGGACTGGGAACCAATGTTCTAGAAGATGTTCCTTTTGGTGTGCCAACATGTGGATGTTGAGGACAAGGCCAGAAACCCATCAACATTGGGGCAGTAGGGGCAGACAGTGTTATCTAAATTCCTTCTTTCCATTTTGGGTGTACAGATATGGAATACATGAGAGCAACTGGCTAAAAGTCTTTATTGTCTAGACTCCGGTCTACTCAAAGGATAACATTCTGAAGTAACCCAGTGTTTTAATTTATATGTGGAATTTGTATTGAGACAACAGAATATCCCTCCATATAATAGTTATCAGAATAAAACATTCTAAGTTATTGTAGATAGCTATACTATAGTACTGATATATCTATACTTATTGCTTTATATCTTTACAGACATCAGAAGGAACCACTTCACTCTAAAAAATAATGGGACCCTAGTTTGTTTATTTTAAACATGTAGACCTATCTTCCATTGTTTCTCTTCTCTTCTTTCTTTCCTTCCTTTTCCCCAAATAACTTCTTCCTCTTAAAAAAACCAGCCCTGATATGGGAGGGAGATATGGATCTGAAATGCTGCGGCCAGGTAAGTGACTGGCTCTGGTTATAGGGAACGTAGAACTCCTGTGTCGAAACAGCCTCTCTGTTTCTTGGCAGATTTCAAAGTGTGGATTATGACCTTTAAGTCACCACATGCTTTGGGTCCAGACTATTTAAAAGACTGTATCTCCCTAAATTAGCTGGAGGGCAGTATAGGATCGGGGGGGGGCTTTCTTTTTGTCCCACATGGGATAGGTTTTTTACTGATGGCTGCTTCCAGACTGGGGAACTCTGTTCTACTGGTGGTCTGGTTGGCCCTCTCTATTTTGTCATTTCATCAGCAAAGACCTTTTTTGTTTAGGCAACATTTTGGTACCTAAATTATAAGAAGGGTATTTTGAAAATGATGTACTGTATTATTATCTTGTTATCTTTTAATTATGATCAAAATGTGTTTAAAACTTTTGGAATGTTGTGCTTTTAAAACAGAATAGTCTATTTAATTGATTTTTTTAAACTGAAGTAAATAAAAATTTAGCTGGACTTTGTTTTAATTTTTTTGTAAGCTGCTTGAGTCCCTTGCTAGAAGAAAGGAAGGTTATAAATAAAGGATGGCATCCTCTACTGCAGTTACAAACTTATAATCTAGTATTACAGATCCCTAACCGCTCTGTATTCAGCAAAAATATGGCACTATCACCATGGCACAACAGACCTCCAGCACTTGTAGTTGCTCCCTGGAGTTTAAGGTGGGATTTGGGTGACATTATGAGTGATTGATGATGATTATAAATGTCCCTTAAATTCCACTTTAAACTCCAGGGAGATGCTATTTATCGTGGAGGTCTGTTCTGCTGGTGATTGCGACATAGCTGGATGATGTTTGCAAACCTCTTCCACCAGTATGCAAGGCTAGCAGGAGAAGGCTGGTCAGAGTCATCATCCTGCTGCACCTCAATCACCAACAGAACAGATCTCCATCATTCAGTATGACAGCTGGCGGTTAGTGTAGGTTTGTAGGGGTAAGGCCAGGAGATGATAGTTAGTCGTCACACAATCATAACTAACCCAGTGATATAAGATCCTGGCCAAAATCGTCATCATCATCAATAATGACAACACTGATAGAGATGCAACTGCTGTGGTCCAAGAGTTGAAAAGCAGTGCTCTACAAAGTGCTGTCACGGGAGTCAAATATTATGTGGCAAACTGTTATGTTACACAGATTCTTTCAATAAGGCAATTGGGTTTAATGGAATTTGAAGTCCAGACAAATTTGGTACTCTCAAGAAGATGGTCGTTCAAATCCACACTCAGTCCTGGAAATGAACTAAGCAATCTTGGGCAAGTCACACTCTCTCAGCCTAGGAAGAAGGCAACAGTAAATCTCCTCTGAATAAATCCTGCTGAGAAAACTCTATGATAGGGTTGCCATACGTCAGAATCAACTGGAAGGCATGCAGCAACAAAGGTGTACAACATTTCTTAATGGTTCTAGTACAAGTATTTTTTGCTAAGAAATCCACAAAGAACCTGAAAACCCTAAAAGGAAATTATAATTGTAAGACAACACATGCTTTTTTAAAATATCAGATTCCTGTTCTTCAAATAACTTTTCTTTTTTGGATGTTATCCTGTTTTACTGAAATAAATGCCAAACATTAAATATGTGAGTTTGGACTCCATTTTAAACCTGGTTAGCCACTTCAGACAATCAAATATTGTTGCCAAAATTGATGTCATTCTCCCCCTTCCCTCACCCTCAACATCAACTATGTAGCTATTGTTTAATAACACCCAAAACCTTTCCCAGTTGGCACTGAAGCACTGAAAGAGACAAGAATTATTTGCACAATCCCTCCTTCCAAAACTAAAAAGACTTTTAAAGAGGATTTTCAGGTGAGGCTCTTGTAGTTCAAACAAATTAAGGCAAAGATGTGATAGTTTCCACCCTTTGAGGGGATAGAGAATTGGCAGTGGGACTCTTGCCACAAGCCCAAGGCTTGCTATTTAGCTAATCCTATTAGTTAGATAATCATGCTGCATACATCTGGCATGTGGTGCACTCTTATAGTTGGCATGAAACCAGGATTTCCTTTATTAACAGGCTGTGCACATTATATGCACTCCATGCTTGGAAGTTTGTTTGTTTCTTTATTTATTGTTAGAAATCATCTCAATGGTTTATGGAGATTTGTGTTTATATTTTCTGTGAACTACTGGAGAGGATTCCAAGTGGTATCCTCAAGAGTGTACAAGCATAGTCTTGAGGCAATCATTGACATAGCGGTGAAGAGTGTGCAAAGTAGTTGAAAAAAAAAATCATTGACTCTGCATCATTACTGAAACTAAAAGTACTTTTGACACAGAATATATGGTGCACGTAAAGATTTCACTATCGTGGGATATGATGATGGCCATTATCTTAACAGGCTTTCATAAAAAATTTATAGAGAAAAAATTAAAACAAGGCCTTCCTGAATCCCACTATTCTGAAGCATTATTGGCAAATCTCTAACTTTCCACTTTGGGACAGGGTCTGGACCATGTGGTGGTCTCTCAGCTGAATGAGAGGGATTACCTAGATCCATTTCATTCTGGCTTCAAGCCTAGTTATGGGATGGAGGCAATTTTGGTGGCCTTGGTGGATGACCTATGCAGGGAACTAGATGGGTGAGAATGTCCCTGTTATTTCTGCTGGACTTCTCTGTGTCTTTTTATATCATTGACCCTGGTATCCTTCTGACCTGACACTCAGGGATGGGATTTCGGGGCACTGTTATGCAATGGTTGCACTCTTCCTTGGAAGGGCAAACTCAGAAGTTGGTGTTAGAGGACTCCTGTTGATGCCCTGACTCTTAGCCTCTTGGGTCCCTCATGGGTCTATTTTGTTCACTGTACTGTTTGACATCTATATGAAACCACTGGGAGAGGTCATCTAGAGTTTTGAGGTTTGGTGTCACCAATACGCTGATAGCATCCAGCTGTATCTCTTCTTTCCACCTGATTCCAAGGAAGTTGTTTCAGTACTGAACCAATGTCTGTTTTCACTAATGGACTGGATGAGGGTAAACAATCTGCCTTGGGTTCCACTCTGAAAGAAAGACAGCATACTAATTTAATAACTGACTAACTAAATAAATCCAAAAAAACCCACATAGTGGTAGAGCTTGTGGTGCATGTTGGAGAAATTTCAAAATATTCAGATTGCAAACAATTAAAAAGGATACAGTTGAAAAATACATAGAAACACACTTTAATCAATGAGACGGATGTGAATAAAAATGAATATCCTAAGAAAACTATATGGGAAAAAATTGTATACCAATTTCCATGTGGGAAAAATGAAGTGTTAGCACATGATGTGACCAAAAAAAATTAAGTTGGCATTTTTGAGAAACAGAATATCCATGTGTGTGTGTCTTTTTTCAAAGTGTTTGCATAGTTTCTCAATGTTTGTCATTTGGTATCTTCTGCAAAAGAAATAAGTAGACTTCAGTAATGCAAGTCACCCATTGAAATATTTTAACAAGTACTGTAGAGAAATGAAGAACTGAATGGACTCTTCTGTACTGTGCCAATCTGTTAAAATAGAAGTGGAACGATTTGCCAAATTTTTATTGATAAATAATTTATGTTTACATCATAACATGCATCTTGTAATGACCCATAGCAGCTTTATTTCCAGTGAACAGGATGAGATATGGTTCCCTCCAGTAGAACTTTTAGTTGGCTGCTATTAAGGTTTTAATGGGAACAAATTCCACCCAATCCCTTTTCAAGCAGACAATTCAATTAGCTAAACAATTGCATTATAATACCACAATTAGGGATAAGGTCTGCTTCCACATGTTCATAGTCCTTCCTTGCCACAGAAAATAAGAAAAAATAATTAAATCCTGAAGTAAAATACTTTAGATCCTGACATTCTCCCAGTAAGACCACATGAAACTGACTTCATTATGTAATTATGTAGTAATAGCAACAATCCAAAATGACAAAACAGATTAGAGCTGTAGTTCTTGCTTTGTGATGCTTCTGTAAGAGGCAAACTCAGAATGCTTCAGTGCTAACATGTCTTGGGGGAGGATTAGAATGGAATGCTTTCAATTTGTGGGAGGACCCAACTGGAGCAGTGCTTCAAGAGACAGGACAACTCTGGGCCTTTAGTTTAAGGCCCTTCCCACACTACACTGTTATAGTGCTATTATTCCACTTTCAACATCCTGTGGAATTCTGGGAATTTGTAGCTTACTGAGGCCAAAAGAGCTCTCTGGTTGAGAATTCCAAATGCCCCTCTCTAAACTGCAAATCTCAAGATTCCATAGGATATTGAAAGTGAAATAATAGTACTTTAACAGCATAGGGTAGTATAGAAAGGCCCTAAGTTTCATGAGTTTCCATGCATGGAGTTCTGGGAAATTTTCCGGCACTCTCCCCATGAGAATTCCATTGTATTGCATATATTACATAAAAACCCTGTGTCAAAACCACTGTTTGCTTGCACAGAATAAAGTGTACTCTGCACAATCAAAAAAAGAAGGCATAAAAGAAAGTTAAAATCAGATAAAAATGTGGGCCTGCATCCTGTTGAGCAGTTACAAACGCATAAACTTAATGTGTTTGTAACTGTTTGGTGTTCATGGTTACAATCATGGCACTATTGCCATGTTTGACATGCTCCCCAAAACCTACCTTAACAACCAGCGGCCACACTGAGTGAAAGAAGTCTGTTCTGCTGGGGATTAGACCACTACAAGGTGATATTTCCTGCCCCCTCCCACCAGTAGGATGGTTTGTGATGAGGAATTGTGACAGAGTTCCTTGTTCTCATTGTTACATCACAGCTCTCTGACAGAAGGGGGCTGGAAAATATGTCTACACGTTTGTAACTACATCTATAATGCAGGTTTTTGGCTTTCTTTTATTATGGCGGAATTTCCTGACACAAACGAATTCCAACGTCTATCCAGTGGATGAAACTTCCATTTCTCCTGAGTGCGACTAACCTACCAACAATCATAAGTAACAGGTATGCAATTTTTATTTTATTTTGTCCAAATATGTTACATTTCCATGGGTGAAAAAATGTGCTAATAGCAAAACCGAATGCTCTTGTTAAAACATTTTTGTCCCAACCATTTTGTTTTCAGCTGAGGATGAAAAAATTGAGGACAAGAAAAGATGAATAGTCTTTATATCATTAACACTGACTAGAAAATATTCCAACAAAGTTGACAACCGGGGCTCGGGAACATTCTGAGATGGAAAGGGAGAGCCTATCACTGCATTCTCCTTCACTTTTGTCTATTCTATCATCTCAAGTTCAGCATTGTGATAGGCTGTCGAAAGTTGAATTCACAGCTGTGACTAAGGACTAAAGTAGAAAATGGCTTAGGAGATTCTTTTCTGTGGTATTCCCCCCAGCTTTCTCTGAATGAGTTGCTGACTGATTGCTCCTGTGTGGTAGGAAAGGTCAATGAGCTGCAGCTTGTGCAATCTTTAAATGAGACCTAAAACAAGGTCTTCAACACTCATGGTCATTAAGATTCCCCAAGCCATTGTGAAAGTGTACAGGGTTGCTAACCCTGATACCTTGGCAAAGCTCCAGCTCAAATAATGATAGCCTTTTAGAAATTCTTACTACGTATTTCCATTGTTAGCACATTCTTCTTTACTTACTTTTCTGCACCAAGGCAATGATGGGGGAGGGGGTGAAGGGTTCAGCTACCAGTCCCTGAAAAGGTTTTATATAAAGAATGAACCACAAAAAAAAAATCACCCTTTTGCCTTCAGCTTGATTTGCCTCATAGGCTGATCAAATCACACTTTATGTGGTCGGCAAATTTGCCACTTCTCTGCTCTGGCTGCCTCAGGAATTGCAATGACGTGTGATGGACTGCTGATTCATGGAGACATGTTTACTTTTCTCTTTTTCTTTCTCCTTCTGTCTACTGGCCAAAAAGTGTTACCTATTACCTACTGGTTGTGAAACCAGTGACGACAGTGGCTGACAAGCAAATGACTCAAGGCAAACATCTTCTATTAGGAAAGTGAAAAACATATGTTCGGATAAGAGAACAGTACTTTGGATGAAGAAACAGGAGGAACTTTTTTGTTTTGGCTGCCAGAGAGGATTGGAAGGTCAAAGAGCAGCAAAGAAAATGGCAAGGGAAAGGGATCGATAGCCAGAGGAGAATTTGAGGAGAGGGGCAGAGGTGAATTTGGGGTGGGGGAAGGATGAAGGGAAAGTCTCAGAGGTCTACTTGGTGCTGGCATGCTGAAAGGCAGAAACAAAGAAGCAAAAGCTTTTAAATACACAAAGTTGCCTTATAATTTATCAGACAGCTGGTTCATACAAGCTTCTCTTTCCACTTAGACCTGTAATAGTCTTTCCCATGCCTAGTGTCTGAAATAGTTTAAAGGCAGATATCAGGGCTTGATTCTATAACCGTACACCTACCAAATATATGTTTTAGCCCTAAATCAAACACACAGAAGAACACAACCCAGAGACGCAGTGAGTGATGGAAAGAAGATGAGTGGAAGACAGAGGGTTCTATAGAATAGACAGGGACATAGGGTTGAAAAAGGGGGAGCCAAGAAACACAAAAAAGGTTGAACTAAATCATCAAACAAGTGCGTGTGAAGTTGAGGGAAAGGGAGTGAAAGGTCTAGGAAGCTTGGGCCTAAATAAAGGGGGGGGGCACAGACTTCAATTTGTTGCCCTCATCTCAGTCGGAAATGTCCCTGTGTATATGTGAAAGTGTGTGTGTGTGTGTGTATGAAAGTATTCATAAATATGGAGTAAGTTAATAGTATCAGCAGCCCTCCCTCTCTTCCTTCCTTAGAATCATAGAGTTGGAAGGGGCCTCATGGAACATCAGGTCTAACTCCTTGCTGAGTATAGGATCTCCAGCTAAAACATTCCCAGAAAGTAGCTCTCCAGCCTCCTTTTGAAGATGTCCAGAGAAGGAGACCCCTCTGCCACTATAGGTAATTGATTCCGTTGCCAAACAGCTCTTACTGTCAAGAAGTTCCTTCTAATGTTGAATAGAAACCTACCCTTCTATAATTTAAAACCATTATATCTAGTCCTAGGCTGCAGTGGCAGCCCTCGAGGAATTTAAAGAGTGTGATCATGTCACCCCTCAGTTTCCTCTTCACTAAGTTGAACATGCCCAACTCCTCCTTCTAGTCCTCATGTTTTTTTTTCTCCATACCCCTTATCATACTCATTACCCTTCTCTGAACCTGCTCCAACTTATCTCTTATCATTTTTTAAATGAGGTACTCAGAACTGAATCAGTGCTCCAGATGAGGCCTGAGCAGCACAGAACATAGTGGGATTATGACTTCCCTCCACTTGGAAACTGTGCTTCCATTAATGCAAGGTAAGATAGCATTTGCCTTCTTTGCTGTAGCAGCACATTGCTGGCTCATGTTCAAATTATGATTAACAATAATCCTAAGGTCCTTTTCATGTGTAGTACTGCTAAGCCATGTATCTCACCTCCTATATATAATACATTTGGTTTTTGTGGCCTACCTGAATTCCTCTCTCCCTTCCATCTCTTGTTTCTTTCTTTCTTGATCCCATTCCTATCCCCTCCCATCTCAGAATAAATCTACAGTCCAGTGTAGAATCATTCTAGAGGTATTGCGGAGGAACATTCCCTGTGACCTTCTGTGGTTTGTTCAAAATGCATGTGGAATGATGCTATGTCGTATATTTTGAGAGGGTACCAGTGGGGGAAGTGACTACTGGGAGGAATGCTGCTACCCCTGTTTTCAGGAGCAGTGATTAAAAAAAAAGTTTTAAAAAGAAAAGAAAGTTTTGCTACTATCAAGTAAATCCCCTCCCCTTAAAAAATGTGAATATTTTGTTACTGAATTTTCTTCCCTCCCTTCCCAACCTGAATTTCCACCACAAAATGTTATCAGTTTTGCTTACTAATATTTTGGAAACCAGTAGGCTGTGAGCCCTGAAGCAAAGGAACAGTGTGACCCAAGGGGCATGATGAATGCAAGAGTGAAGTAGCTGATCAGGGTTGAAATTTTGGGTTAATGACTTCACCAGCAAAAGTATGAGTAGCAGAAATTCTGTTGCTTGTTGGTATTTTTGATTTGTAGCAAATCATGCAGTGACCTATTTATATTGTGAACCCAGCTCTATAGTATTATACTGGGAAGTCAATTGTTATTAATCATTATGGAAAATGTTAGTGTTCTGGTGATTTTAATGGTATTTAAAAAGGCAGGAAGGTCTCACAGGCAGAACATAATGTAACACTGCATTGTTAGTAGAAAAGGGAATATTTGTCATCATATTTTTTTGGATTTTTAGTCACCAATACATTTTTGCTCCATTGACATCAGTTAGTTTTGGAGTTTTTTTACGTTTAAAAATGTTTTTGTTTTATTTGCTGTGTAAATTTGTTCCTAAACCATATTGAAGGGATACACACAAAATGATTTCCAGTGGGCCAGCTGTGTACGTCTGTTGAAATAACCAGCCAAGACTCCTATAAAACCTAAAAGAATGAGAAACCTATCACATCCTGTTCCTTTATGGATTTAGAGCAAGGCATAGCAAAGTCTTAACCCCTGAAGCCATTTTTTAAACCTGCCTCCAGACTCAAGCATTCCCCAAATTAGACTTTGTAAAAAATAATAATAATAATAATAATAATAATAATAATAATAATAATAATAATAATAAAAATAAAGAATGCTTCAGGCCAGCCAAGGGGTATGGGGATAATTTCTTCATGTCCTCCCCTCTGGCTATTTTAGGCTCAGGAGAATACTTCTTTTTTCAAGCAGGAAGTAAATCAGAAGTTGACTTCTAGTTTTCTTCCTAGTCTGTGATACTGGGACTAAACAGCTCAGGTGAGGCCAAGTCATGATGAAATGTCCAACATGCTTCCTGGAGAGAAGCATTTTTTATTATTTTTTTAAAAAAATAAAATTTCAGGGAAGAAAGGTTTTAAATATATTGGGGGCTTCCAAGGTCCAATGTACCCACACAACCCCTGGCAGTTGATCACTTCTGGACTAGAGTCAAACTGTAACCCTTGCTAGCAGACCCAATCCCGGGGGAGTGTAATATTTAATATATTAAGTTATTAAGCCAGAGGTTCACTGGACAGGAATGTAGACGTCCGGATCTAAAACTGCAGCACAACTAATGAGGTCAGACCAACACTTCCCCAGTCACGTCTCCAAGAGGGAAACCTGGAAAGGCATGTATACACACACAATGGGCCATCAACAACGACACCTTGATGGGGTGGGGACTACATGTCCTCTGGATGAGGTTAACAATTGCAACAGTGAGAAATACAAAAATGAGGTCCATCTACATGATTCGGCCATTGTCCTTTTCCGGGAAAGGGTTGCCCCCGAGGCATATTTTGCACTATAATTGAGTCCCCTTTTGGGGCTCTCTTTGGAGAGTTCCCATGCTTGACTAGTGCCCCTGCATTCTGCTAAGTGAGAGCTCCCCTCAGCATTCTTCCTCTGCTGAGCCACTTTCCGCTTTGCTTCTTCCCGCTCTGAAGGCTACAGGATCAGGTGCAGTATAAACCGCTCTCTTTCCCTCCACTTTTCCCAATCTTCATATCTTTCTGACCCATTAGTCCTTATGTGCTAGTGTGAGTGACTGCTTCACTCTGTGTGTGTGTGGATATTTTTCCAATTCTGCTAAATCAACTACTGATAATTGGACATTTGACCTGGGTCTTGTGTGGTCTGACTCCATAGACATAGGGTTCAAGATCTTGCTGTATTGCCCTGCCCTCCGCTTTGCTAAGCAGTACTCTGCTAATTTCCCCAATCTTTGTATTTTTGGAGCAAATATGAGTGTCCCCCAAGGACCTGCAGAAGTCAGGGTAACAAAATTTATCAGATGCATGAGATAAAAGCATGATTCCATTTAAGATGACAAGATCCAAAAAAAAAAAAAAAAAAAATGCTCATTCTTGGTGCCGATACACCAGGGACCCTGATCCTATTTTTTTTCCCCACAGTAAAAATTGCAGTTCCTCTGGTACAAGCATAGGCTAGTAAAGATAAATAAGACAGCAGTAGTATTCAAACTGACTTTATTAATTCTTACCAGAGGAGAAAACACCCTTTAGTATTTAATGATAATATTTAGGAATATTTATATTCTATGTTAGCGTAGCTAAGTCTCATCACATCATGTGATAACTTTGTGTGTGTTATAGTGACAGACTAGGGCTGGGAAAATCTGGTTTCAGATCCATCCTCAACCATGAAGCTGACTGGATGAACTTGAACGAATCACTATTCAACCTACCTCACCTTATAAAGCTGTACTGACAACAAAAATGGTCATGGGAAGACATGTTGCCATCTTGTGCTTCTCTGGGCAACAATCAATTCAGAAAATAAAATCAGTAATGTTGTGCAGTCATATGTGACTGAGAATCATGCATAAATTATACAATCATATACACAAGGCCATAGTGCATATGTGAAGGAAACTTGCCTTAACTACCTTTGCATTAGCGGTGCTATTTAAAGAGGACTAAATGCCCTAAAGGCACCAGATCCTGTCTGATATTGGAAACTAAGTAGAGTCAGCCCTGTTTAATACTTGGATGGGAGACTACCAATGAATACCAGGTGTTGTAGGCTATATTTCAGAGGAAGATACTGGCAAAACCACATCTAAGTATTCCTTGTCAAAGAAACCCCTGTGAAATTCATGTGGTCACCAGAAGTCAACAGGTGACTTGAAGGCACACATGAAGTAGACAGAGTAAATTGATTTGGATTTTGAATTTCAGGAGGAGGAGATAGGGTTACTGAGTGAACTAAGGGACAGGACTCCTGTTCCTTAATGTCTGAAGAGAGATTTTCAGTGGGTGTTGCTTGTCATGGCAGCAACATCTGCTGAAATTCCCTCTTCTATAGAAACATTAAAGGGGCAGGAGCTGTGCCCCTTATTTAAACTGGAAACTGTAGAGGAAGGTTACAATGTGAAGCTACTTTTTCTGGTTTGTACTTCACTTGTCTCTGAAATGACACCATGGTGATGTTCCCTTCCTAGCATTGAAGTGCCTGTCAGTCACTTGAAAACTTCAGTAGAGAAAAAGGAGGAAGATGGACAGTCTTGATACAGATGAGATAGCTTCTAAGAGAAAGGGGCATTTCTTGTTAACTAAAAAAGGGAATATAAAGATTGAGCTGTGAAAGTTAATACATTGGAAAAGGTAACTTGCCATTCTTGATTTTCACAAGCAGATCATTTCCTTTTCCTGCCAGGTAACCAGATTTCAAACTCCTTTTATTTAAAAAAGTGGAAAACTAACATCCACACCGTTCTAGTAAAAACATCCATTTCTACCATTGGAAGTTCAATTAAGATAATGTCTCTAAACCTGGTGATTTATAGTAATTTATGTATAGGCATAGTTAACTCTTTCCCTTAGGTGAGGAAAATATTTTAGTTAAGGCCTTATGCAGAAAATAAGTATGGAAATTCCGGAAGGTCCATATAGCATATCAACTGGAAACTCAAGTGTTATTGAAAACAATTGAAAGACTGGATACATTAAATGTATTGCTCCCATTATATTCATTGGGTATAGATGGAGGACAGGGAACAATGACCACACATAAACAGATATTAGGCAAAAATTGCTGTGATGTGACATAGGGCCTGAATCCAATCATGGAGCACCACTGTTGTTGATTTTCCATCCCAACCTGACTACTAGGTTAGTGAGAGGTTAAGCAGGATCCACCATGGCATACATCAATCATATGGATCCTGATTTTGGGTACAGAGAGTCAGACCCCCAACTTTTTTCAAAATAGATCTGACCCAGTACCTCCTGTATCAAAAGAGGCAAGTCTCAACAGATGACTGGCTTGCAGACTAATCTATTGCAGTTGCAATCGATCCAACAGGGCCATACTAATGTTCTTGAGCCATGCCTCATAACCAGTGTTGGAAAAGTGAATGCTACCTGGCCCAAATGAATATGAATGCTTAAAGGAAATACCCATGGAATTACCTATGCTATTCTTAGAAGTGGAAAGGAAGTGGTCGATTTCTTTATTTATCTTCTCTCTGGCCAAATCAACTCTTTCTAGATCCATACCCAGTATTCAGGAAACCTGGACTCGTTTATCAAGAAGACTTACTTAGTTTGACAAAGTTTTTTTTTTTAAGTTAAGGAGAAAGGATCCCATTTAGTTACTCAGTCAAGCAGGCTTCAGAACCTGCAAAACTGCTATAGTTTTCTTTGAAAACTTTTTTTCTGTAGGAAGGTTATAAAGAGGAAACTGGCACAAAAATGTATTACCTTGCACGGGAGAGAATGATGAAAAATTACCGAAGATTCTCTCCATTGATCTGGTGAAGTAGATAATGTAGGTGAGATACTGTTTGTACGATCAAGCCATGGTATAAAGTTATCTGGTTTATACCACTTTTTTTCTTCAGAGTATGGACAGTTTATAGGCCATAATAAAGATCACATTAAAACTAAAAGCATGCTTTGCCATAAATGATAAGGGTGGTAACAGCTAATGTGAGAAGTATGAGTAGCTGAGCAGAAAATGAACGCTATAAACCACCACTGAAATAGCATCTTAAAAGCTGCTTGTTGAAACTCCTCAAGTAGCATTTTTGTTTATCCCGCAGATGGCCACCATGGAATAGCAATCTATTTACATTAATTTATTGAATTAGGCCCATTTACTGTTACAGACATCCTGTAAGACAGAAAATTATCTCTTCATTTTCCCAGCTTTGATAATGGAAACAACTATAAATAATAAAGATATTTAGATAAACCACCAAAAGGACACATTTTAGTAAGAAAACTATGGTTTTGTGCATATATCTCCCAACATATCCTCTCTGTAAAGACTTGTGTAATAATATTTTCTCTCAGGGAATGTAAAATAATGTATTGCCACACTTTTGTAGAAACTTTCATTTAAATCTTTAACAAACCACATAATATAATGTTTTTCTAGGAATACAGTAGCTTTGGATACCATGCACAGAGGTTAAGCTTTAAGGACATCTCTTCTAGCACATTAGACTCAGATAATTTCTCTTTTCCTATCTTTTAATAAAAGCTTGAATTAAAGGGGCAAATTAAGGTAGATCCCTTTGTTTTTAAAATATATGATGGACATGATAGGGTTAAAACTGGAGCAGAAGAGTCATGGTTGAAGTGTGTGAATATCCAAGTCTAACTTTTCCTCTACAATATGAGTCGTTTCTTTAAACACATAGACCTATCAACAGTCAGAATCAGGAATATTATATAAAAGAATTATTGGATTTTTTTGGGGGGGGGAGTGGGGAAGGGCCATAGTTTAATTGCAGAATATGTGATTTGCATGAAGAGGATTCCTCTCCGTTTTTGACAGGTCTGGTAAAAACTTCTGTCTGAAACTCTGGAGAACCACTGCTAAATAATGTCAAACAGAGCTGGAGACACATGGCCTGCATGACATATGCAGGCCCCCAAGGCAATGTTTGCTTTCTACTTTTCACAGTTGTCATCCAAACAGTGTTGGTGAGATTGGTGGCAATGCCACAACATCTGCAACTGTGTCTCCCCCTTTCCTTCCGTGCTGAAGTTTCTCCACACACCCCACTACATCTTGGTAAATATTTTTAATACATCTGTCTTAAGAGTCAGTGATTTACAGTTCTGCATATATGTGCTTCTAAGTAAATGTATAAAGAATTGTTCTAAAGGTGAACAAGATGGTACATTTGGAATGGGCTGAGCCAATGTTATTTAGATCATTTTGTCATTGCCATTTAGGTACTCACATGGTAGTTGCTTCAGCTGTTAGTATGATTTTAAAGCAATACATTCTATGTTTTCACTAAATGTTTCAAGAACATTTATAACTTTTCAATTTTTTGCCAACGCCTGGTGAAGACAGTACAGAATTAGATGGACCAAAGACCTGATGTATGGGTGAATTGGAGATATTAGTTCCTGTTTGTTCCCATTGCAAAAATTCAACAAAAACTGACTTGAACTCACATCTGCTATAATAAATTTATATATAGGTTGCAACTAATATGTGTGAGTAAATACAGTGTCAGTTATTTCACAGATTTAGATAGTATAGTACAGAATTAGATGGACCAAAGACCTGATGTATGGGTGAATTGGAGATATTAGTTCCTGTTTGTTCCCACTGCAAAAATTGCAGAAAGAGAGAAAGAGAGAGAGAAAGAGAGAAAGAGAGAAAGAGAGAAAGAGAGAAAGAGAGAAAGAAAGAAAGAAAGAAAGAAAGAAAGAAAGAAAGAAAGAAAGAAAGAAAGAAAGAAAGAGACAGGCAATTGCAGACAAGTCAGAAAAACTGACTTGAACTCACATCTGCTATCATAAATTTATATATGGGTTGCAACTAATATGTGTGAGTAAATACAGTGTCAGTTGTTTCACAGATTTAAGTAGTGATAGATTCCCAGTCAACAAAATTAATAACGTGCATGACAGCCTATTCAGAAGTAAGTCTTATTTATTTTAATGAGGCTTACTCTCAGGTAAAGGAATATTAAGGATATAAGCTTTCAACAAAAGCAGTTGTGCAGCTACGAACCATCCCTTTGGAATAGATTGATGACTGAGTTAATACAGAGGCCATTTCTGCACTACACTTTTATAGCGCGATGATTCCACTTTCAACATCCTATGGAATCCTGAGGTTTGCAGTTTAGAGAGGGGCCAGGTGGCCCCTCCCTAAACTGCAAACCCCAGGATTCCATAGGATGTTGAAAGTGGAATCGTGCTATAAGAAGTGTAGTGTGGAAATGGCCAGAGTATCAGGATTTGATCCTGTGAATGTTTTGGAATCATAAGATTCCAAGATACAGCTTAAAAAGTTAGCACTAATCTAGAGATTCCATTGACCTTTGTTTTCTATCACCTTCCTTTTCTATCATCTTACTTTATCCAGACCAATTACATGAACCAACACTTTTCGTAAAGGACCTCTGAACTATTTGCCTGAGGCAGCCACTGCACTCTGTCTAAGAGTAGAGCCAGACCTGAAAAAAGAGGAGGACGAATACAAATGTCTGCCTTTGACTGAGTTTCTTGATCTATTCTCATGAAGTCACTGCCTTAAAATTTAGACTGATCACTTTTGCAGCCTGATTTTAAGTTGGCTTAAGCAGCAGAGTGTTGAAGGGCAGAACTATGTTTTGCATTCTGACTCACATCCCTTAAGTGAAGCTAGCCTTCTCTCTTTAGGTGTGGTGAAAAACATTGCCCCATTGCCAGTAGTACAATATGATTCAGCTGCCCATCAAACTGGTTTCTGTATGTGGAACCAAAGCAGAGGATATTTGGTCCTTTTCCCCAGTCAGGTAAGTATCTTGGGCCATTTCCTTTTTGTATTGTTGTAAATGATCAGAAACATTTATCAAGCAGAAGTAGAACTTATCAGATATGTTTAGAATTGTATATGTGACAGTCACCTTCCATGTTGCACTTAGTAACAACATCATTCTGAATCAAAATGTGTTAACTTCTAATAAAAATTCACAGTGAACTCTACCTGAGCATTCAGTTCTTCTCACAGTATTACTTCACATCAGCCAAATGTTATATACTGGAGCTCTTTGCGGCTGAAGGGAAAATTAGGATTTTCTTGCTTCAAAGTTCACTCATTAACCACAGGCTCTAAAACCGGGGTCAGGATTATGTGACACCTCCCCTTCAGATTGGACTGCAGAAAACCTTGATATTAGCAACATACTGGCTGATATTGCAAGGATAGGTAGTTTAACAGTGCCTGGAAGGCACATAATTTCCATCCCTAACCTGAAACTGGAGATGTGCAAGCTTGAACCTTTTTACTGTTATTTTCAGAGCTCTTAAAATGACCCTTCAAGATTCCTCAGATGTTTTACCTAAGTAAGGCTTTTCAAGTTCACTTTTCATTTTGTTTTATGTAGAATTGAGTACTGGCATGCACATAGCCTGCTCCTAAGATACTATGCCACTTTTCTTGAAAACGTCCACTGTAATTCTTTAGACTACGACATTCATAATAGGCAAGCAACTGTTTGCTAATTTTCTTCTCTAATGAATAACAAATAATGAGCAATTTAGACTTGTTACAAGAAATTCTTCAAAAACTGTGTGGTTTTTGAAGACTATTGGCATTTGGGACTTAATCTACATAAAATTCGCATGTGGTGTTTTTGTGCAGAAAACAGAAACAGGAAACAGAAACAAAAATTCTGTTTTCTGGGCAAAACGTTAATGTTCAAATAAATCCCAAACAGCAAATTTTCGTCAGTCCAGGATTCTTCTTATCAAGAATTCTCGATACTCAAACATATTTTTCAACCATTTTTCAAATACTTTAAAATATTATTTTCATCCATAATACAAGGTCAAACTGGACACTAAAAAGAATATGCGTTCCCAAGCTTATCCTCTTTTTTTCCCCCACAATGATATTTCTACAAAGAATCAACAATCAGCTTTGGACATCAAACCTTTTACTGGCCAATCTCAAAATAAGGAATTCTGAGTGCAAACAACACAGTTGAGGACAGATGTGCTATGACATGAGCAGGACTGCCTCTTCTAAATATATTCTTGAGTGTGACCCTCAGATTTCACTTTAGCTAAAATTTGGTGTTAATTTGGCTTCAATCTTCTGCTGTACAGATTTAAACAGGATGTATTATTTCGTCATTCAATACCAACTCGATGGCTTTTCTTTTTTGTATTTTGAAAGTTAAAAGCTGCATAATGATAAAACAAACAAGACTTCAACGTATTAAAGGGAAGGGGGAATCAAATGTATTAGAGTTTTGCTGTTACAGATGACAGGTAGCTATTTCTTTCACTTCAAAGACCCCAGTAAATCAAAACAATGGAGCTGATAGTGTAGTATAATTGTCTCTGACAGCATGCAGTGAGTGTTATTTATGATTGTTTGTAAGATATGCTGTCAGAGTGGTAAGCTGCTGGAGACCTTCACTTTATTTATGGATTTCTCAGTCATTTTCTGCCTTTTAGTGCATCATCTTTGCTAAAAAAAAAGAAATACAAATTTACTGCCCTAGAATTACAAAATAATGTTTTTACCATGGAACCCTGAAAGTTGAAACAATGTGCATTATTGTATGCCATGGGAGACGTACTTTACTTGAAAAATTAAGTGCTTCTGCTAGCCCAATGTTTTCATCCTCACAGAAAGCTATATCTCTCTATGTGATTGGCTGCTGTTAGCTTTGCTTCCTTCCACTTGTATTTGACTGAGGATAGCTGATTCTATAGTGTTTCCATGTTGAGTGTGATTGGATCATTCATCTCACTCCACCATTGTTTAAGGCTACCCATGAGTCACTTTAAAATGGAGGAGCAGAACTGAGAGAGAGAGAGAGAGAGAGAGAAATCTGTTCAAAGAAAGAAAGGAAGAGAAGGAGAAGGAAGGAAGGAAGGAAGGAAGGAAGGAAGGAAGGAAGGAAGGAAGGAAGGAAGGAAAGAAAGAAAGAAAGAAAGAAAGAAAGAAAGAAAGAAAGAAAGAAAGAAAGAGACAGGCAATTGCAGATTTGAACAGAAAATAGGATTTTCTATGCAGGAAACAGTACTTTTACATAGAAAATAATATTTTTGTGCAGAAATGTTGTTTTATTTGATCAAAATGTTGTTTTCTGTGCAAAGAAAAAAATAAATCTGTGATTTTTTTCACAGAATAAGTTTCAAACTCTAAGCATTCTTTCCAACCCAAGATTATCCTTGCCAATGTTCTTCGCACCTGAAAAACCCATTTTTTGAATACTTTAATTTTTTGTCATAAATATGACAGTATTATGGTGTCTGGTTGACTTCCCCACTTCAAAAATCTGAATTTCTCCAGCTTAGTATTGAATGTTCAGAAACTGCCTGTCTTATCATCATAGTTCAAGAATGGAGGAACTTAGAAGGCAAAGAGGTATTCCCTGGCCCTATTCTGAATGGCCTCTACAGTGTTCTGTGATCTCTAAATAAATCGGCTGCATACTGAGACACAGTCAAGTATGAAGACAGAGCCAGTCTCGCTTTTAGACAGAGTAAGGTAGATGCTTCAGACATCTTACTTTAGTTGTCACAAAAAGGCTTTCATTTGTTAGTAAACTATTTATTATTGTGTTTGTTATCACCATGAATGAGGACGGGTTAAAATCTGAAGGTTTTCTGTTTTAGAAAATATATGGGCTCTTGATTTTCCTTTGGGAACATAACTATTTGCTGTTCTGCCTCAGGCAGCAACTTTTCTTGAGTTCAGCTTGAACGTGAATAAAATTGTGGCTGATGTATTAGGATCCCTTAGGGTTAGGGGGAAGTGATGTGTGTCTTTAACTCCTGTACATGAATCAATGGTATAAACCTCCAAAGGGCAAAGGAAAACTCGGTCCTTGTTACTCATATCATTAGATGGTTCACCCTTGCTCAGAGGAATTTAATAGGGAAGCACAAGATCAGTGCAAAATGCATCATTGTCACAGCAATTTTTTTTTAAAAAAAGTATGTTTATTAAAAACACTTTTTAAAAATATTAACAATACACCTACTATCTAAACAGACAAATAAACTATCTAAACAAACCAACAAACAAATACAAAGACATCAAAGGGGAAAAAGGACACACGCCTGACCTCCCACTCACCACAGAGCAGTTATGTATGATTGCTTAATATACTTCATCAAAGCTCAATAAAATGACTATAACTTAAAAAAAAAGAATAATATTCCTGATCTACAGAACAAATTATATAATATTTAACTATATTTATGCTTATAGTGTGGTTACTCTTTTACTTATAGTAAATGCCCTAATACTGTAATAGAGTAAATGTAACCTTCCATAATTATATTTCTAGCCACACTTCAAATTCTATTATTGCATTTCTTTCCTCAATACCTCTTAGAAACATTATAACCTTCTCACACAGTTTCTTAAATTCATCCAAAGACCCGTCTTTAATTAAGGTAATTAGTATTCCATTTTGGGGTGTAATTTATGCTTTCCACCATTGTCATATATTGTATAATTCTTACAAAGTTCTTATTTATTTGTTCAGCCATCAGTCCCAATAAAAACAATTCAGGTTCCAAATAA
The DNA here is from genome assembly GCA_030412105.1 of Cyclura pinguis. NCBI lineage: Eukaryota > Metazoa > Chordata > Lepidosauria > Squamata > Iguanidae > Cyclura > Cyclura pinguis. Next base: position 112,981,024 of record CM059602.1, read on the forward strand.
ACGTTTTAATCTTCAAAATATCCTCCATTAATCAATGTATCATTACCCCAAATCTCTTTGCTTTTTTACATGTCTATCCCATATGAAAATTCCTTCTATCTGATTACATTTCCAACATTTAGCTGAAGAACCTTTATACATTTTAGACAGTTTTTGTGTGGTCAGAGTTGAGTGATGCTACCAAGAATAGACAGAAGTGGAAGAAAAGAGGCCCACAGCTTTATTGGCTAAGCTGCTGATAGGGTTGACCCATTAATGGGTTTGGATCTGGGCATTGATCAACCTACCCATTGATTGATGAGCCCAACTTTCTGGCCTGCCACTGGATCCTTTGGGATGTCAGGAAAGAGTCACCTAGGAGAATACTCACCCTACTGGGCTCCTGTCACCAAGGAGTGTGAGACAGTTGTGCCCCTTCTGTGCTGTGCACAACTGCTTCTGCCCCACACCCTCTGAGTCCTATAAGGAGACCCCCATACTTTACCAATGCCTGGGATACACTGGTAACTACAATCCCAGATTCAGGACCCATGCTATCACCCCTTTACAAGTTACGACAAGTTGTAGCATATACTTTAAAAGAATTAACAACTCCAAGCCCCTTCCTCCATATAAGTTGTGTCAAGGGTAGCCACCTAGAGAGAACAGCAGACACAATGCCATACACACAGCAGACAACCAAAGCCCACACAGAGGCATCCATATGATCAACTGCAAAGAGGGAGGGTGGGTGGATTGATGCTGAAGAAAGAACTGGCCAGGAGCTGGAAGCACAGGGGAATAAATACCTCAACACCTGACTGGAGTGAAAACTTAGCATCCTGGTCACTCTGGTCAGTTACCACTCTCCCAACCAACAAACTTGCCTGTTTGAATTCATTGGCTGCTACAGTTTCTTTCCCAAGAGGCTGTGCAGGGAAGAAGACATGGCACCCAGCATGGTTAACTGTGCTCCCAAGAATGCACGCTGCTCCAGTCCGCAATCAATTCATCCAGTAAGTTGGGTGGCTCCTTTCTGGAGTTAAAAACCTCCTATATATAAAATATAAATTTAAGAAGTTTTCTTTCAAATCATAACTTAAAGTAAATTTCAAATCTTTTGTCCACATCCTTTACCATTCCTCCATTTGATTAAGGTGGTTCACATTTTGAGCCCATTTTATCATGCATTCCTTTACTTGTTCTTCTCCCAGCTCTAATTTCAACAACATCTTATATATATCAAGTATCAAACACTTATTATCTTTACACAATTTTTCTTCAAATTCTGCTTTTCCTGCATCAATGCCACACAAATCTTATCTATCATAAATCATTCACTTAACTGTCTATAAGCAAACTATCTAATATTTTAACAACTTTCAATCAATTCCTCATTTGTTTTCATCCACAGCATTTTTTTTTTACATTTCACCATTAATATAATCAATCCTTATCCAGATCAGTATAATCTCTATACCAGGGAAGGTCCAAGCCTGAGGCAGAACTGCAATGGCCAGTCACTTCGCCAAATCAAAGTGTGTAGTATCACTTGTCAGGAAAGTTATTTTGGTTCAAAAGGCAGAAAATTATATGTCCACATCCCTGGAAGTTAACACAAAAGAAGGACAAATTAAGTAGGTAAGTAAGTAAGTAACAGTTAGATGCTCTTTCAGGATACCCTCAATCTGTCTCATTCTTCTTGACTGTAGGACAGCTCTACAGTCAGACCAAGGGATTACTGGAATTAGGAGATAGTAAATGGATAGAGCCATGCAACGCACACCCTCTTTCTATTTCAAGTTTAAGATGATCAGCATTGTTAGAAATTTCTTTTCTTTTTCTCGGTAGAAAATATCAACAGCAAAGGAAATAGTAGAGGATGATAATGATCTTAATCCTCTGAAATTAGGCCACATGAGTCCCTGCGGTCACAGGTTGCCAACATTTAACGTATTGACAGATATAATGATATTAAGTTGAGATCTGAGCCATGGACTTCTCTGCTTAGAGTTCCAGTGCTTTTTCTGCTATGTTACCAAAGTTCTCTCTTGATGTGCGCCCTTTTTTTTTTTTTTTTTTTGCAGTCAGAGACCTTGAATTGTAATGTACAAACCTTGACAGAAACTTCTGAAATAAGTTTAGGCTTACTTATTATTTCCCAAGGAATTTCTTTTTATTTTCCCTTCTTTGGGAAGAAATGGCAGAATCTCTTTCAGTAAAGTATTAGAAAATAAATTTGCCAAGAGTTTTCAAACGCATCGTTTATATATCTTGGTTGTCACTCCCCTTTAAAAGTGTTTTAAACAAATTGCCTGCATTGAAAAGCTGACAGACTGCCAGCCACGCATTAATAGCTATTCTGTTCTCTCTGAAGTTTTCATTTAGCTACTGAGTATAGGCACAGAAAAAAGGGGGAATGCAAGATAGATGGAGCTGTTTGATTTGTTACGTGTCATCTGAGGTGCTCAGCAGCAATATCAGTCCCTCAAAATGAGAGAGATTTGAAATAAACACTGTCCTATTTCTTGAACATTGTGAACTGGAAGACAATGTAATAGATGTCGTCTTTAGAATTAAATCCTACAAAGAGATTTGATAAGCAGATTTATGTACCCCTTTTGCACATAGTTGTGGTATTTGCTGATTCTTAGATATTGTCCAATTAAAAAAAATACCTTGAACAAAAGAGGTTGGTTAATTGGAAAAAGGCACCAAAGGGGGCAATCATATTTGCTTACTGCATTTGGCATAATTTGAAAGAAGGTTAAAGCTTGCACAAGTTCCAGGTACAAATTACCGACTGACTGAATTAAATACACTGGCTGAAACACAAATGTGGTTGATTTGACCTCAAAGATGATTAACCCATTTTCCAGGGACAAAATGCAGGCTAATCTGATACAGAAGAAATTTAGATTTTTGTATCAAAACATTTTCATAATTGAATCTGTCAAAATTCTCATTCATTATGAGCACTAACTCAACCATCACATTAAAAATAAAACCCTTCAGTGAAACAACAGACAGTCATTGGCTTTGGGTCTGGCTTACAGATATACTCAGCTATCATTTTTAATGTAAGTCCGTGTGGCAGAAAGTCCACAGAAGCTTCTAGGCAGAGGTTTGTTATTTCATTTCTTACCTTCTTTTAATACTGTTTTCATTTTTTTGAACTTGTGAAAGAGGTAGGTAGAATCTGTAAAAACATTGTCCAAAAAACCTCCCACGCTCTTGAAATTTAAACAGAGGCTTCCTTCAGTTTTCATATCGTATTGTGTTGCTGCTACTACTAAAAAAGACAAAATGGAGAAGTGTGAAGGAAGCAGAATATTAATGATAGTCACTTCAGAGGAGAAAAAACAAAAAACAAAAAACCTTGCCCTGTGAGCAGTACTTAAATGAGTCCCTAGGTAAAGTCAGCCTAGATTTTTCCAAAAGGCCATTCGCTACATGAAATAAATTTTCTAGTCAAGATTTCCCAGATGTTGTGGCTGATGTACAGCTACTTGGTTTGCCTCCTGCACAGCTATGGTTTCTAAAAGAGATGAACAATCAGTCATCTCCAGTTAAGAAATCTGGCCACCCGCTCACCATCTGTTTTTATTGGTTGATTGCTATTGCTGTTGTTTTACTCCTTACTCAGATAAAATACAGCATACATGAATAACACACCTTTGTACTTTATGTTTTGGGAACCAAGAAGACAAAAGTCATGAAGGACAAATGTGTTTGGTGGAACATAGGTGACCCACATGGCAGGGCCACTGCCTCTTCTTCTTCACTCTAAATCCCATCTTCAGATATCATCTTTCATTTGTTTTTCTTAAAGGCACCAGTGCACAGTTGCACATGCTACTGTGCAATGTATAGTTTGCTCTTAAGAACAGAATCAGAAAGTAGAAGTTTTTTTTCAAAAAATAATTAGTTACATAAAATACAACTCCTAAGATTTAACTTAACATTTTTGTTTATAATTTTAACTCAACCTTTCTTTCTGGAAGGTAACTGGAATAGCTATTCTTAGTTCCCATTCAAAACAACTGAATGTCCCAAGTGGCCAGACTGTGGTACAAAACAGACTGCTGCTTTCTACTTTGTCACCACCTCACAACCTGCAACAGAACTTGAGGGAACAGTTCAGGCAAAGCACAGACCATGATATTGAGATATTTCAGTTTTGTAAATCACTCTAAAAAATATATGTTCTAACTGATCAACTGTATTCTTCTGAGAACCTAATCAAACCTAGAGTGCTGTCTGAAGCTCTAAAAACTGTGTATCTCTATGTGTAAGTGGTCATTTGCTAGAGCAGAATTTGTGTACATGCACATGCCATTTACAAATGCATAAAGCAGGAATATAATTCTTAACTAATTTTCTTCTTGATGGAAGGAAGAAATAATATAAGCAATATTCTTCTCACTGCAAGAAAATCTAACCAAACTGTGCAGTTCTCAAAAACCATTCACAGTTTAAAATTCAGTTTGTGCAAAATTTGCAGGTGATAGTTTTGCACAGAAAACAGCATCTTCTGCACAGGAAATAAACTTTCTATGCAGAAATTTGCTGAACAGAAAATGGTATTAATTGGGCAGAAAATGCTGTTTTCAGCACAAAATAACCATATATGGATTTTATGGAAAATAAGTCCTGAACTGATAAGATTCTTACAGGATTCTTCTCATCAGAGTTTCACAACATTCAAGAAACACATGTTCGACCATTGTTGAAATATTTTATAATATTCTTCCCATCCCTAGTGTGCAATACAAATGGTCAATGGATACAGCCATCCATGTCTCTAGAAATCCCGTTTCCATTCTTAGTCACGGGAGCACTGCCAGCCCACCTCTTGGCAGGATTTACTGCCTTCTATAATTGTCCACAAGGAAAACATCCTTTTTGTGCCATTCTGTAAGCCAAATTTGAGGAATATGTGGCTCTCCAAATGTTAGATTTCAACTGCCACCAGTCCTAGGCAGCATGACCAATGGCGAGGGGTGAAGGGATTTGTAGTTTTAAAACCTCTGCAGTTCCTACCTTCCTCAGCCTTTCTCTCAGTCACTGTAATCCCATTAGGCTTCTGAAGCAGAGCTAGAGCATTTAAAAAGGCTTAAAGGATGGGAGAGGGAATCTAGAAGCTCTGTTGCCTCCTTTATAAATTACAATTGGAAGCTTTTTACCTCCCACAGAGAAATGTTAGATTTCAGGCCCACCTGTAGGAAACTGACTCACATCCCCAGATACTTTGTAGGAGTGAGACATCCATGCAAAAATGGGTATAAGTTCTTCCAAAGATTGTGTTAGAAAAAGTTCTAAAGTACCACCAGTGGGAAGCACTATGGTCTGAAATCTTTGGTTAATTGGTACTAGAGTTGAACTATTAAATCTATTACATTCACCTATGTTTTGACTCATATTTCAGCAAATGATTGAACTGATGTATTCTGGTTGGGATTGACTAAAAGAATTCCAGCTTATGGGTCGTTTCAGTTGGAAAAAAAAATCCTAAGTGCTTCACTATTGCTGCTTCCTGCATCATCCAAAACAATTTTTCTGATTTCTGACTTGAAGTCTGACATTGGCCAATGCAACATCAGGCAAGAAGTGTGATGTAACATTTTGATATATCATCTTCTAAGAAGTTGTCACTCCAATGACTGGAAGTTGTGCAAAGACCACTTGCATGGTTCTGGTTAATTTTGGAAAAGTTTGTGGAAGCAGAATTCCCTCTGTCTTGTACTCAGCACCTGAACAGAACACACTCTTAAAGACTTAAAGACCAGTCTCCCTTAAATTTCAGCCGAGCCAAATGCTGCATGTTTACTAAAATTGTAGCATTGTACTGTATGAGTCTCCCACCAGTTCCTCACTTCTACTGAATATTTCAAAGCCATAGCATACATTTTCAAAATTATCCTCAAATAACCTTTCCTCCTACTTATTTCCTTATGGTCCTCTAAAATAATACATATGAGCAAGAACACTAAACTTGCTTGCAGTTTAATAATAGATATTTCGTAATGTGTGTTTCATAATAGCATGCTAATCTTAAAGTATTTCATAGGACAATATAAATGACTGAAACTTCATGGAACCAGAATGAACAACTCTATGTGAAACTACATTATCAGTATGTCATTGTTCTTATTGGTATTAATGCATTAATGAAGCCAAAGTACCGTCTATATATAATCGAATATGGACCTAAGATTCCCACAGTAGTGAAATCTTGTTCCATTCAGCAAAATACTATTTCTAAACTATCAGAAAAATGTTTCAGGGGGAAAGTGCTTTTGACCCAAGGTTCTCTTATTTTTGAAAGCTCTTGTTTTACAACCTACCCCAGTCTTTTTTCCCATTTTTTTTCATGGTTTTTAGGCTTTCTAAAATCCTACATATACTTTACAGTAGAGCTTTCCAAACTTTTCCTGTTGGTGACACACTTTTTAGACATGCATCATTTTGTGACACAGTAATTCAGTTTTACCAGCAAACGAGACCTTAAACTATCCCCTTATAAGAGATACAGACATATACCTGAATCGTAATAACTAAATGTATGGGGACACAACATATCTCATAAAAATCTTTCATATATTTTTAAAAATATATGATTTATAAATAATAAAATGCATTTCCAAGATTGTAGGTGACACACCTACACACTTCATGCGGCACACTAACGTGTCATGGGACATTGTTTGGAAAGCCCTCCATTTCAGGGTATATGTCAATAAGTTTCGCCTGGGCTACCTTGTAGTCCTAAAGAAGGCATCATACCTAGTAGGAGAATCTGCTCCCACAAACATTTGGTGGTTGGAGGATTGGGCAGGGGGGACACTGGGACAGCATCTGGTTGAAATTTTGCAACTGGCAGCTAGGTCAGGCATAGCTTGCCACAGAATATGTATAAACTTGATGGAAATCCAGGAAAGCCATTTTCTTTCATTGTCCAAATGTAAAACAGCAGCTGGCCACTACTTGGTCCTTCCTTCTCTCCTGACCATTAAATGCCTGTGAGGCATGATCTCCCGCTGGAGATACTGCTTTCCTTGACTGTCTCTTCCATATTTCTAAAATGACTTTCATTGACATAATCCTTTGTTATACTGTGTATACGTCACCAACAGAATTCTGGCCTCTATCTCCTGTCTTCACTGCTTCTCACATTATGATACAACCTGATCAATTGTAACATTCCAGCACGAGAACTCTTTGACTAGTCAAAGAGTTTTGGGCTAGACTTAAAGGAAGTTGCTTTTAATAGCCTTCTTCTATTTAATCTCTCTCTCTCTCTCTCTCTCTCTCTCTCTGTGTCATATAAATATATGATGAAAGGTACTGATGAAAGGTGACATAAAGTACTGGTTATTTTCAATTTGTAGTAATTGTGATTTGTTTGTTGTTTTTAATATGTGTTCTTACTTTGTTTTATTTATCTTTTGCTTGTTTAATTTGTGTTTTAACTTTTGTATGTTATGATTTTTTAGCTATGGTTTTTAACTACTGTAAGCCACTTTGAGTCCTTCTGAGGAAAAAAGTGGGATATGTATATATACTCTGCCTGCCTGTCTGTCTGTCTGTCTGTCTGTCTGTCTATCTATCTCAAGGCCCATATATTTGATGTTCCCAAACAAGGTACCCCACCATTACCATGGTGTTCTAAGCTTATAGATATCCTTTTATCTTTTCTCATCATAAAAATAAAAGAGATTTCTGCTCAGGACCTGTGTCAAAATCTACTTTGGTAGAAGAAAAAATTACCTGCTCATAGGCTTTAGTGCTGCAGTTCAGAGGCAAGCACAAAGATTCCCTAGCTCACTAAACCACATGTCCCAGGACTAGGTACGATGGAGTCATGATAGTTAAAGCAGGAGTTAAAGCAGCAACTGCTCTAAATGTGTAGTATAGTTTTATTCTTTGAGTAAAGTTCTTAGCAATCTAGGCACCTCTGCACGTAGGGGGCAGGATCACTGCAGCCTTTCCATTACAATGAAATGTAAAAAAATTACTGAGGTAAGAGCTCCATAGGTGTTCATTCACTTATTAATCAATTAATGCTGCCTTTCTGCCGGCAGGCAAAGACTTTAATTTATTTTAGCAGGCCTTTGACTCTTAACTTGCTGTGGCAGAAGAAGGTTTTAGCACAGTGTGTTGTACATTCATCTTTTTTTTTTATGATGTTTTAGATGTGCTTTAAACTGTGTTTTTAATAGAATTTCTGTTTCATTGCTTTTTTTAAAAAAATAATTTTTATATAAATACCTTCTAGCCATGCTTTGTTTAATCTGTTGTAAGCTGCCTTGAGTCCTATCCTTGGAGAAAGGAGGGATATTCACATTAATTAATGAATTAAATATATAAATAAATAAACCTGTGTGAATGTGTGATCAGAGCTTTGAAAGAAAGAAAAGAAGAAAATGACCTATAAAAGAGGCTCAGGATGAGAAACTTCAGGGATGTGGTCATTAGCTAAATGTTTGCCTCCTCCACTCATCATGTGCCACACCATTAGGAAAAAGAATATGGAAAAAGATTGATTCTAATATTGACTGATTAATGGGTTGATTGATTGGTGCGGGGCTTTTTATGTGGGAGGAGTAATAACTACTTCAAGAGACTTCAGCAAATTTTTTTTCCATGAAGAATTATTTTGGTGATGATGAGAATTGGAAGGGGCAGAAATCATAAGTCAGAAAAGACAGTGACTATATGTGGACAATGAGGTACACTTAGCCCACCCCTGAAGTGCAGGAATGTTTCAAGACTCTACAGTACTCATACAAGATTATTTGATCTAACTAGAGCAGTTAACTTCAGCAAAATAGGACAGAAATTATTAGTCTCAATTTCTGTCTCATTGCAATCCACTGAATTTTATCAGAAGACATTCGAAGTTGTCTTTAAATTAATAATAAAATTCTCTCAGACAGTTTGCTCTCCCTGAAGGTAAATTTTGCATGATTTCTTATCATGAAGAGTTATAGATCTAATTATAGAACATTAGTTGGAAATTGGAGCATTAATTAGAAAGCATAAACGGCTAATTGATAAACACCAGTGAACTCTAAGTGATGGCACTGTCACACGTGCCACTCTATGGTGAAGCTTAGGGAAAAAGTCTTCAGTAAAGTGAAGAACCTTTGTGAATTAGTTAATAATGAGTGATTTCTGCATGCCATAGAATACACAAAGGCAATGTTATTCTGTGTTTTATCTTTTTCTTTCAGCATTCTCAGACAGATTTTTGTATTTGATTGTATTTTTTTTTACTTAATTATAAATGATTCGGTAAGGGAAGAAAATATTGCATAGATCTTCAGTAGGAAAGCTGTACATGTGAACATATTAGGATACATGTAGCCATAGGACTGCTGTCCCTCTTTGGCACTTCTCTCTCAACACGTAAAGGGCTGAGCTAGTGCACATGGCCTAAAAAACCCTCTTCACGTAACTTTCAAAATATCTGCATAGGCATAGACTCTAACTATCCTGATTTGGCAGTGACATTCTGATTAATCCTCTATTATCCTAATTTTTCAGCTTCCTTTAAAATGTCCTACTTTCTCTTTCCTTCTCCCACTTTCACCCTTCGTTTTCCACTTACTTAAGCCACTACAAACAGACTGCATAGTTCGAAAGTAGTTTGGATTTAATTAATTCGGTCAGAGATGTTGAAAGGAGGAGGTGGATTTTTCCCTTTCACTCAGGCAAAAGGAAACTGCTGCAGCTTTTCTTAGGTTGTGTGTAATAATCTTTTCCATCTTGACCACATTTTGATGTTGCCTGGCCATAGGTATCTTGTTTTTTATCTGTGAAATGTTGGATGTTATGCGCAGAGCTGTTGTGAACTGTACTCATGTAAGTTAATAATCCATTTTGTCTGTACTTGTCATAAAATTTAAAGTCACTCTCACCCAGAACAGAGAAAAAATGCTATTGTTAATGCAAATGTAAGTGAAAGAAGACTACGTTAACATGTCCCCAGTCATTCTGGACATCTTTCAGTTTACTTCTCAGACAACTTCTCATTCAACATTTTAATATGATGATACTACTAAGGTTAAATGGCCTTAGGGGTCTTATCCTAGGACTCACATTAAGCATTCCCTCTGATATTGCAACATAAATTCAGGGTAGACCACTGAGGTTAGTGGATTTTTTCTTTTTCTTTTTTTTAACCAAAAAAAAAAAAAAAGCAGTTGAAGAAAACTTTCTATGAGATATTGATCTTTATTTACTATAGGCCTTTCATTCTTAAGAATTTTGAATTAACTACAAAATTGCTTCAGATCACTCCTCCCTTCAACATAATTTTATTGAAAATTACACAGGGTAAAAATTTGCATACACATATACACAAACTAGGCTAAAGAAGCAATTAAATGCTAATGGAAACCGCTCTGGTGTGTTCTTCTAAAGCTCCTGCTAATGCATTTATGATGTGCTTTTCTCTGCAGGTTCTTTCTTTCATTTGTAAATTCAAATAAAATGGTAGAGACTAAATTAGTTAAAGAGAATGGAAAGGTCCTGACACCAATCAGTCCAGTAGGTAATGCAACATCCAAAAAAGTATGCGACTGAGCAACAAAATAGAATTCTTAACCACTTTGGAGTGAATGCTATTCCTTGTCTAAACCTAGCCTATGCTCATTTCAGCATAATTGTGACCTGAAGAGCTGTGAATTTTCTAAATTCTAAAAAACCATTGTACAGAATATGGTCCTTCATACAGACTAGACTGAAGTTGTTCATGGATTTATAGGTCATAACCAGAGCTTTGAATTATTCCCAGAATAGATTGATAGCCAGTGGAGCACATGCAAAGACTTTAAGTTGTACATTCTTTTTTTTTTTTTTCCTTTTCTTCATAACATATGTTTTTGAGTTTGTTTGTTTGTCTTGCCATGCAAGCCAAGATCTTTTACTTCTATTCACAGATATCAGTATATATCTGAAGTTGAAAGAATATGGCCACTTTCATATGTACCACTTGATAGTTACTCTGCATTTAAGCTTGCTTTTCATTTGTTACCTATCTGTTCATTTTTGAACCTGATCATGTTTACTTGATCATATCCATAAGTTCATTCCATTTCTGTATTTATCTGTGTTTCTTTTTTACAAAAAGCTCAAAGTACATGATTTAACATATAAAGATATCTTTTTCTCAAAATACTATTTACATGTGTGTTTTGACATTCTTAAAATTGCTGGGAACTGTGTTGCAATAGACAAAGAAGTAAGAGCTCCAGCAGACAAGCTAAAATCCAGTCTCTACAATCCTCTAGAAAATATTAGTCAGGTCATTTCATATAGGAATTTACAAAAGCTGAATTGTTGACATATGCTGAATTCTCCTTTGGAGAAATTCACTGTCCGCTTGTTTTTTTCAACCATCCAGTATCATTTAGTGTTTTAAACTTGCTTACATGTAATATATTAAATAAGATAAATCAGCAGCAGCATTCTGGCATCTTGAGGACTGTGACCTGAATGTCAGACTAGAATCAGTTTTTGAATAGTGAATCATTGTCTTTTCTCTAGTTGGAACTAGCAAAAGGATTCAGGCCTTACAAATTTATTATAGCATGAGTTTCCATGGGAACATAGCTGCTAGAATCCTTTAGCCAGCGTAGCCAGTAAAGTTGTTCAGAATTTTAGTCCAAATTTTTAAAAAGATAATGATGAGAGGAACTATTCATTGCTCTGGTTAAGAGTTCTATCTATGTGTATAATTGTTTCTTTTATTTGGTATGGAAAGGGTAGTACTATCTTACTTGTTGTATGCTCTAATTGTTAATTCTTTAATATGATTGTCATAAACCACTTATCCTAGTGAAGCATGCATATTAGCCTTTAGGGTGCCAAAGAAACTGGAGGGTACACACTGATCCTACTCTGCACAGTTTGATAGCACCCGAATTTCCATGGCTTCATCCTTGGATTTTTAGTGTAGCAGGGAATTTTCTGTTAAAGAGTTCTAATGCTACAGTTTTTTGGGTGTGGGGAGGTGGACCAGAATTTTCTAAGTAGTTCACCAAACTGTAAATCCCAGAATTCCATACGATGAAGCCAGAGTATTAAAAAGAAGTATTAAACTTCTCTATCTTTGTACTATACATGTTCTCTCTTTGGGTATTTTTGCTGCAACTGCCTTACACATCTATACTTTTGGAAATACACTAACTAGCCCTAGTCCAAATGCTTACTTTTGTCAGTTGTGAGTACTAACCCTTTATTCCTATCTCACACTTAACTGTTCTTTATCAGTTACTAATCCATAAGAGACTCTGTCATCTTATCCTATGACTGCTAGATTTACTCAGAAGCCTTTGTCAAAATGCTTTAAAAAAATCCAGGTGTGTGATATGTATTAGATTATCCATATCAGCATGTCTTCTTGATACTCACAAAGAATTGTAAAAGGTTGATAAGCAGCACTTCTCTTCCCTGAAATCAAGACCAATTCCTTTCTATGCCTACACACACACACACACACACACACACACACACACCAGGTTATCGTGAACAAATGTGAAGACAAGGTGCTGAAGATTTGCTGGCTCTCCCCAGAAACCTTTTAAAACATTGGTGATACATATTGGCCAGTTTCTGATATGCAATTTTATAACAAATTGCACATATCTGTGAAAAGATACATGGTTTCAAGAATCTTTTGGTTGTTCTCTTGTCTGTGTAGGAGCTGTTTGTCTTTAAATGATCTGAAGAACAGAAAAATTAGTCTAGTCTCAATTAGAGTGGACCCATGGAATCAATTGCTTCACTTGGTTTGGGACTAGGAATTGGGCTTAAACTCCCAGAATCCCCAGCCAATATGGATATTGGGATGTTCTGGAAGTTAATATCTAAGAGCGTAGTCCTATCTGGCCAAGGACCAGATGAACCAACCATCAGGCAAGCTGTTACCTTGATTTCTGGGGGTCCCGGGAGGGACACCTTAATATGCTCAAAATAATGGGGAATGGGAATTAGCTTAGAGCACCAGTTAGCAGTGCGAGAGGAAGGGCAACGTAGCGAGATCTTGAACCCAATGTCTACGGGATCAGGCCTAGTCAATAATCAAGCAGAAGTTAAGAATAATTGTGTTTCTTTATTTATAAATCACAGCAAATGTACACACTCACTCAGTTAGAGAATTAAGAAATACTGCACAATTGCGCAGCCACACACACAGTCCTAAAGAAATAAAGGGAGGAAAATAGATAGGGGATTTTCAGAAGGAGTTTGTAGGGAAATACTACACCTGGTACTGTAGCCCAGTATAAGCAAAGAAGCTGGGGAGCATGGGTTCTCAGCACGTGGAGGCTGAGGGGAGGTTTGTCAAACAGAAAGGCAGCAAATCGGGAGGAAAGTCACAAGCGATCCGATGAGATGCTCAAAGTCAGGGGTTCTTATAGGGGAAAATGTGCCCACAGACTAGTCCGTTCCCAGGGAAAACAATGGATTTTGGACTGGAGACAAAACCTCCGAAAGGTCAGTACTTCAGATGATTGAATTATGACAGCGTTGTCAATACCATAGACAGTATGCAAACACGGAGTGCTTGAGAGTTGTATAGTCTGCTCATCAAGCTGCCTGCTCGGGGCAGGGTATCTTTTGTAAACAGCGTGCATACATAATGTGATCTTAAAAGGTACTTTCCTGAGGTCTCCTAAAGCTGCAATCGGCAATTACTGGCCTGCCTGGATTGGGATTTGAATGATTCAGCTATTTTTGGCTGCACCTGTGGGCGTGCTTGTCCGGGGGCCTCGCAAGCACATGGAGAGGAATGGGTAGTGAAGGCCAAATTCTTGATATCAAATGATATCTAATATCCTACAAGTTCAGACTAGAAAACTGCAGTAACAAAGCTGAAGCTCTTCTGAATCTAAATCCTCCCAGTCCAGCAATGTAGGAAGTTATTTTGCATTACCTCTACCCTACGGAAATCCTGAATTATTTCATCCTCACACAGACAGACAAATAATTAACATAGTTTTCTCTCTGCTGCAGGAGAAATATATTTTTGCATAGTGTTCTCCTTGTATTTGAATGTCCTGCAATTTTCTATACTGAATTCACTGTGCAGAACTATACCCACAATACTAGCTGCCTTGAGTTCCACAATTGGACAAAAGGTAAGATATAAATTAAGTGACTGATGGAACACTTTGGGACATACAAATGTTAGGAGGAAAGTGGAAAATCTCATTGCACTTTTATCCCCCCCCCCTTTTTTTATTGGAATAACAACCAAATAATTAACAATACTGGCTAGAATCCTCTTGGTTAGTCTAAACTAGAATAGATCCATTGAATTAAGTGGTGATGAGGCAACATGCAGGTAAATTCAACTGATTTATTGGCTCTCCTCTGGTTTGGAATAACAATAAGATTTAGGCCATTGTTTCCATCCTTACTTTCCCTGCCAGGATTTTGGCTGTGTCCCTGGACTTGAAGAAGTTTGAATCTGGTATAACTCAGCTCCTCTTCCCTGTACAGAAAGTAGGTTCTCCATAGAATCCACATGTGGAAATTTTGCACAGGAAACAGATTTCTATACAAAATGAGTAGATTTTGAGCAGAATAGATCTTGAACTGTGAAGATTCTTCACGTCAGGGTTTCTCGACACTCCCAGAACACACTTTTCAATCATATTTCAAATATCCCTATTCCCATCCTTTAGCTAGTATGTCTGTTCAGAAAGAATTGTTATGAAAAGGAACTTTTTCAAATTCTGGTATCAGACAGCAATAACAGCACCAGCATAAAAAAAGACTATCCAGTTAGACCCAAACTATTTGATTGATTCATCCTCTAGAACACAGATGACTGAGTCCTTCTGTATATTTCTCTTAATTGACGATTAGCAAATTGTTGGTAAAGTCTACCATAAAAACGTGGTTTTATGCAATGTGGAATTATTACCAAGCAAACTGAATCTTCATAGATTAATCATAAGGTTTGTACAATGTCAATTGATGTGCTCAACGTAACTTTGTGTACAACAATTTGTTTAATAAATTATGCAAACATGCATCACAGTGGGCATCATCTTAGAAGAAGCATCGTCTCCTATGTGAAAGAGGAGGGATGGCTTTACTGACATGGTATCCACTGTCAGCAGTTTTTGTAAATACTTCTATTAAGAACAAGGAACCATTCTTTTAATAATGTACTGCCTGGTTAATTGGAAATGGTGGCATCTTTAATTGAAACACAGTGAAATCTGATGCAGGTTTGTTTGGAAGTAAAGTTGATAGAGAATCAGAAAACATGTACCAGACTGTAACCTCTTTCTGTAATCATATAGATGGCTGCCCGTCCTATACCGAGTTTTTTCTCTTTTCCTTATTTTGAAAAAGTGGGTTAAATAATTCTTTGATTTGCTCTCCCCAACAATCCACCATGTTAGTAATGCATAAATGTATGGGGAAAATATCAAAACATTATTGATTTACAAGACAGATAATTATATAGATGCATGTATGATAAGGCTTCCTAATAGAATTCTGTCAATCAATTCCAAGCACATCATTCCCTTTACGTGTTTGCTGAAACTCTATGATGGAATTCCGCTGGTGACATTTGAGTGATAGTGACTTTGATTTCAAAGGAAATGTTTCAGGTTCATTTCATTACCTTAGAAAAGTAAAAGCAAATTTGCCTTATAAAAAGCAATTACTTCTTGGCTGACCAGTGCACAATAGCAATATAAAAAAAGATTTCTCATTCCACTATTCAAATCCTGAACTAGCAAACGAGTGTTTGATTTTGCTTTAAACCAATTTTACCTTGTTTGAATTGCAAAACCATTTAATCTTCATAAAGTAGGTTATTATAATGGAGATCATATTGTATTGGTATATTATACCGGGTATGGGACAAACAAGAATCTATTTTTTAAAGCTTCAGGTTTTGGGAGGGGGAACAGTATTAAATATGCAACATTTGCATTTCCTCTGACTTTTATGAAAGGTTGAAAAGTTTGCCTGTCTTAGAATTGAAGGAAAAATAATAAATAACAATGATGTCTATTTAAATTGACGACTCTGGAAAAAGTCACAATGAGAGTTTGGGTTTGTACTACCTCTGATTCAGAGTTGATTTTAAATCCAAGGAAAAGGGGGAGGAATGAAATTATGTACTGTACCCTCTTAACAATGCCCCACTGCTCAGGGATGACAATACATGTGTGGGAAAGAGCTGTCTAATTTGTCACCACCATATTGTTGTTATGTATACTCTGGGATGGGCACCTACTATGGGTTTGATGGGGTTCCCTGAAGTATCTTATACTTAACAAGCACACCACTTGCATAGGGATGGGGGTGGTGCACCCTGGGTGGCACTTTTTTGGGGGGGGGCATTGGTCCTTGCCTACCTCCCTGCATGCCATCACCCTGCCCATATGTGCCGTCTCCCCATCCGTGCGCACCATTGCCCTGCCCATGTGCGCTGTTGCCCTGCCCACACGCACCATAACCCCACCCATGTGTGTTGTCGCCCCACCCATGCACACTGTAGACCCACCCACATGTGTCATTGCCCTGCTCTCACCAACCGTAGCCCCACCCATGCCCCTCCTTCTCTGCCCCTACCCTGCTGGCAGCAAGCTTCATCACTGAAGCACACTCATTCAGTCTCTTGTTCTTACACACATATTTGGCCTCTGCTCACAGTTCTACCATATTCCTCACCCTCCAAATTTTTAATTTATTCTTTTTCCTCAAAAACCTCTCTTTTACTTAAAAAAAAAAAGTCTCCAATCCTGAAAGGAATGTAAAAGCAGTTTCACAAAGTTTCCTCCTTGCCGAGGTGTCTCAGGCCCAGGAGACGCCTGTTGTAAGACTGTAAAGTAATCAGGAAGTTAACTTCCAGTTCAACTCCTGGTTTCATAGAGGTCTATCCTGGGCATGAGACTGGCTGAGGGACTGAAGAGTGGTGGGGTTTTTATTAAAAAAAAGAAAACAAAAAAGGAAGAGAAGGAGGAGAAGGGGGGAGGAAGAGTAAAAAAAAATGATGAAGAAGAGACACAAGGGAGGGAGGCAGGGAGGGAGGAAGGGGGGGAGAAAAAAAAAGAAAAAATAGATGAGGCTGAGGGCCAGCATGTGTAGTGGTTTGAGAATTGGAGTACAAACCTGGAGACCAGGGTTTGATTCCCCTGCTCTTCCATGGGTGACCACTGAGTGACCTTAGGTGCACCACAGACTCTCAGCCCCAGAAAACACTGTGTTAGATTTGCCATAATTTGTAGACAAAACAACAACAACAACAACAACAATATTTGGAGACTCCAGTGGTGGCCCCAGGGAACACATGAGGTCCAAGGGCCAAACTTTGCCCATCTCACATATCCAGATTACCAGAGCAGGACCAGACTATGGGAGACAAAAGCACATCCCACTTTATTGTGGATGGATTCTCTATGTAGAGATGGTTGATATGATTTGGTGGTGTCCTGTCCAAGTGCTAAGCACAACTTAACTTGTTTAAGTTCTGAAATCAGATGAGACTGAATTTGTCCAGCCTGGTATTCTGGCTCCTACTTATTGTACAAAGTTGATGTAACCTCTAATAAATGAGGTTATATTGGACAGTGTAAAGATGCTGCTTTTGAGGGATCACTTGACAGGTATGTAGAACATAGTACAACCATAAAAATGCAATCCATGACCACATAAATGATAGTTCCTGACTGACCAGAATCCAGCATGAACCATCAGAAGACACTGCTTCAGAATATATCACAAGAGTTTTCCCAAGCCTGACACTGAAGCGAATCTTATGGACTCAATATAAGTTCCTTTCAAAACAGGAAGCATGAACATTGAAAGGCAGTCCTGTATGCTCCCATCTCCTTCACGAAGAATTGGAACTGAAAGGACGTCCCATCCCCAATCCCTCCAGCCACTTCATTATTACAATGTTTGAGCAAAAGTTACTACTTATTTGAGAGCTACTTCCTCCATAGTACACCACATTTGCACAGGATGACAGAGGAAAGAGAAAAAGAGCACTATTTCTGTTGTACTGCATATTCTCTCAGCATGCTGTAAATATCTGATTGTGGACCTGCATTACACTGAGACGTGTACCCTCCCCCTCACTTACTATAAAGCCACCTTACATAGCCATTCCATGCTTTATAGCAAGCAGGCAGGATTGGAGAGAAGCATTTGCCTACTCCCCCCTCCCACAGCCAGTGATTACAGAAGCAGTGAGACCACTGGAGGACCCACATATATCTCAGTGCTGATGTCGTAATTGTGCATCTGGCTATGAGGACATAGCTAGACACTTCTCTGATCCTGCCTTCCTGCTGAGAAATATGGAATGGCTGTGTAGGACGACTTCAAATAAGTCGGGGGGACGGTGTCTTTGGGCATTGCTGAGGGAGGAGGAAGCATCCCAAAAAAGAACATCTGCACATGTATAGAGCAGTTAAGTATGCACATGTTCCTAAAAGAATTCCATTTTATATCTCAGGCAGAAATAAAGTTTGCCACTGAAAGATAAATGGGAATTTACCATATTCAGATAATGATTAGCTGAAATTGTTGAATTGCTACTGAAATATCATTCAGTGGTTCACTGGATCCTTGTTAATGGCACAGTGGCCTGGATAGCACCAGTGAAATTTAATGTTCACATAACACACATTGTTCTCGCCTCCACACATACAATGTGTGGCTGCATGAGTGCCACAGATAACCTAAGCATTTTGATTCAAAAGTAGGGATGGGAAACAGACAAAAAGTGGATTTGAAATTCTCAATGGAAGCTCCATTTTGCATCCACTGAGATGAAGCATAGCTTGCTTTGGAAATCCATACATTTGGGAGGTTTGTGTATTTCATTTTGGAAAAAAATGAAATATACACAAAACCATGCATACATTTTAGAAACATGAATGGCTCAAAATGGGCACAATTGAAAAAGTACAGATAACACACTCAAAGGGCAAAATGTGTGCCAAAATGCATATAAATAAAATGTAATACACAGAAATTCCCTAGGTGAGAAAGAAAACAAACAAATCAAACCCCCCAAAACTCAGACCTAAAGCAATCTGAAGACCAGGTGAAAATGCAAATGTGATTCAGAGAAACACAGCAAAAATCAAGACAGAGATTTTCCATTCTCTACTCAGAGACATTACTGAATTCAGTTTATTATCTTGCTTGTATGATCAGTTCAGCCTTAATGTCCATGTTCACAGACACTCTCAACCTGTTATTGGATAACAGGCATATAGTTACATAATGGAAAGTATGGCCCAAATACGCATGGGCCACAGCATAAATGTGCAGCATAAATCTATACTCATACAGCCAGAAATGTATAACATCAAGAGAATTTATGCCTGTGTATGATAAGAACAGGATTCTGCCCACAGATTGAAGGTACACTTGCTGCCATGGTACAGGATGAAGATTGGAAAATGTGATCCCGTGGAGCTACCCAAACAGAAGTGAACAGAAGTGAAAATGGCAATCCATTATTTCTTACTTATAAAAATATACATTTGTGTAAACTGTGTTGATGGGACATTTCATTAATTGGTACAAGGACTGTGTTTTTTAGACAAAAAAGGTTTTAAAGATCTGGTTCTCCAAAGGCGGCTAATCTGGAGCTTGAAGAATTCCAGTCAGTTGACTTTAAAACATTAAATCCAAATGTGATCCTCCCTCTTTTTAGCTGGAAAAGTGCCAACTGTGGCTGATGAATTTGCATATGTGTATGTGTTTACTTTCAATTAGCATGGTATGTATGTCTTCTAGCAAAAGTTAAATCCCCAGTTTGGTTGAGATAAGTTATCTAAGTTCTAAAATACCAACGAATAGGAAGAAGGAATATACACTAGCAATATATTACGGACAGGGAAGTGAGAACTTCCTCTCATCTGAATATATTTCAGCAGATGAATAGGTACAGTATTAGTCAGTCTCTGAAGAATCCACAGCATAGTATTTCATGTAAAGAAAGAAGGGCATTTGTAAATTTACCAAGGTTATGCTGGAAGTCAGCTTGTTGTCCTTTGTTGTTCATACCACAACTTGAGCCACGGCCAGTTCCTCACCAGTGAATAATAAATATCCCAAAAGGTTGAGACAGTGAAGGAGAGCATGGTCCCTGAATCAGAAATGTCAAGTGAAGCCATGTATCATCTGCATAGGAACAAAAATAGACTAATAGTGACTGTAAATGATATCTCTGAGCAACAATAGATAAATATAAACCAACAGGGTGCCCTATGTTTATGATAGGCATAGGCACATAAATCACTCCAAACTCCAGAATTAGTCTAGAAGACAGAGGGTTTAAAAAAAGAAAGAATGAAACCAAGGGAGTGAAATATTAGAGAAATACTGCTGCTAGAGATATTGTCAACATTATTGAACTGGCTAACTTCACAACATATGACTGTGGAAAAGATAACTATTTTATGCCTCATTATTGTGAAGGAAGGACTTATACTCAAATCATTCTTTTTCTTGCAAAGCAGGATCATGATAACTCTTTCTCTCCAAGTTTATAAAGAATTGGAAACAGAAGGGGGAAAAAAAGAATGATAGGTGATTGATTGTTGTATTGTTTTATTGTTGTATTATATAATACAGAATTATCTATATATTCTGTATTATTTATATAATACAGACTTATTTATATAATAATTTATTCTGTGCAAATTTTGCATATGATTGACTTGCATAGAAAAAAATATTTCTGTATGGAGATATTATTTTTGGCACAGAAAATGCTGTTTCCTGCGAAGAAAATGCTTCTTCTTCTTTTTTTTTTCTGGCCAATACAGACAAGAATGATTTTTTTTTCCCCACAGAATAGTCCAGTTCAGCATAACAGCTGGATTTAAAGCTACATGTGTTAATTAGGGATATATAAAAGATTCTTGACACTTGAAGTTTCCTCCTAATACCATCAAGTAATTCTGAAACATTATAGACATGCTTCTGTTAATGCTATCAGATACTATGGACTGGAAAGAGGTTTTTAAAAATCTAGGATGACGAGAATTTCTTTCTGAACAGGAAAACTGACTTGCCACTGAGCAATAAGCTTTCCAGAGCAGATTTGAAAAGAAGACTTCTGGCAGCAATAAGGAACTAAAAGTATCAAAAGAACAATGACCAGAAGACCAGAAAGAAGAAAAGGAGAACTTGAAGGCTCTAAGAATGTTTCAGATTTGCAACTGATATGTTGTTTCAAATTTTCATTGCATCCCATTACCAAATCTCTACTGAACATCATTGCAGTTTTTCAGTGTGATTCCCACCCCCACCTCCCAGAACATTTTCGGTGCATGGTCAGTAATATTACTCACTTTCACTGTAAGCCGAGTATAATAATTCATTCAGTGAGAATTCGTTGAACCAAGCTGAATTTTACTGAAATCATGATGAAATCCAGAAATTATAAACCAGATGTATTAGGACTGAAACAGGATCCAAATCTTTACTTTGCTCATTTTATTCCTGCCTGCAATGATTTTCAACACTTTTTTTTCCTGAATTCTTTCAAAGGATGTCTTTATGCAAATTACATTTTTTCTCAGAAACACTGTAATCTTAGGAAACAAATATAAAATTAAATATAATGTAAAACATAATATTTATACCAAATATAAAATTGTAAAGAATGAAAAGTATTTCTCCTTTCAGGAGTTTGTCACAGGTAATAGACAAGGGAAAGAAAAAGTCCTTGGCTATTTATACTAAGGGCTACACAGAAAGCATTGCCTTCATTTGAATCTCACTGATATTATCATGTTGATAAATTTAACATACAACATAAGCATCCCCTTGTTTATTTAGATGGTAGTCATACTGTGTCTTATTTCTAGGTGTGTGAGTTCGTGTGCGTGTGTGGCCATTTCCACACACGGCTTTTAAAATGGTGCAGAGTGTCCTCCAGGGAGGACATCTGCACCTGGGAGTGGACTGGGTCAGACCTACTTAACGTAGATCCGCACCCCAGCCTGCTCTGGAACAAACCCAAGTGGCCGTTCAGCGTGCTTTTGAAAAACCTGTTTCTTGAGGTTTTTCAAAAGCATGGAGTGCACCAGCGCGAGCCTGTTCCCTTATGCAGATTTGCAGGCTCGCATTGGTGTGAGCCTGTGATCTGCCTGGGGTGGGCTTTAGGCTGGTGAGCTTCAGCAGTTGGTTGAGAGCCTCAACCAACCGGAAGCTGCCATTTTCATCCCCGGAGCAGTGCAGAGCGGCGGCCACGCACTGCTCCAGAGCAGTGTGGACCGGACCGGGGAGCCCAAAAGTCTGGTGAGTAGTGTCACGGGGCGATTCCCTCACCCTGTGTGGAAATGGTCTGTGTGCACATCATTACCAATCATAGGAGGAATTATCTTTCTTTCTTTCTTTCTTTCTTTCTTTCTTTCTTTCTTTCTTTCTTTCTTCCTCCTGTGACTGGTAGTAATGTAACATCACCAGCTTCACTACACAATCTTGATTGACTGGGATTATTCATGGAAATGGGATAGCAGGTAAAAAGCAAAATTAAACTGGAAAAATAATAGAGAGAAGAAACAAATTAAATTCCAAAGAAAGAATACAATTAGCATGGGGGAGAGGGTTGGCACCATTTTGGTGTATCATTCTAAATTTGGGGTATGGATAGGTTGTTGGAATACAATCAATGAATTAATGTCCACATTTCTGGTATAATCTGGAAGGCTATAAAATAAAATAACATTTGGTTCATCCCTAATCTTTTTAACACCAAAGTGAAAGGCTGTGATTCATGACAATTATTCTAAAATGGAAAAACAAACCATCATCTAAATCTGACAATATAATCCAAATAAATAAAACCATAGGTCTTTGGAATTTCTAAAATGGAATTTTCATGGGTTAATGTTAAGGAAATGATAACAATGATTCCAGGGTTTTTGCATACTGAGGTGAGACTGCAAGCTAGACAGTATGATGGCAGCTGATAAGATAGCCTACCACTGTTTGAGCAGAATAAGTTGGATGCTCATTAAATGTTTGATTTAAAAGTTCAAAGCAAAGTACATCAAGAAATCAAGCTGTCCGCAGGTATGAAACACCTTTTGAAGACATATGGAAAGTGACTAACATCACATTCAGCTGAGGGAAGAGAATAATATAATGAGAGCTTTAAAAAGGAAAAAAAAAGGGCTATCACATCAGAGGAAGATTAAGGTGAAGGAGGACATCAAGAAGCTCTTCTCTCCTCAAATTGAATTTAACGTCAATGGACAAAAGCCTGCTTGGCCACTGATGGAAATGAAAAAGTTATCTGTTTATAGAGGAGAACACCTCAGTAAAAATGGAAATCTGAGGTATGCTTCTTAGTTTATTAAGAATCTATTATCAGCTGTGACATAGAGGCCAAGGTTCTTATAATGACAGATGAACATTTCCTATTCACTATGTGCACTCCTTTCTTATCTTCTTCATTGAGATTACCAGCAAGATATTAATAGACAATTGGCATTGATCCTCCATAAAGTGGGCAATTCTTTTAAAGTGATTGCTCAGCAATTAGATAATAATGTCCAATAATTACATAGCTCCAGTCATTTTCACATTATTTACTCTGAAGCAAAACATGTTATATTCAAAAGACTGGGTGAAGAACCTGAATTTTGGCCTACAATGTGTTTAGTCAAAAGAGATTGTTCAGAATAAATCCACAGTGACAGCATTTACTGCATAGAAGAACAACATTTTCAACACAGGAAATAATAACTCTTCACAGAAATGTTGTTTTCTGCACCAAAACAAACAAACAAAGAAAAACACATTATGAATATTTCACAAAATAAGTCCCAAGCTGCAAAGTTTCTTGTCAGTTGAGAATTCTTGTCATCAGTGTTTCTCAACACTCAGGAAAAAACAAACAAGCATGTTTTTGACCATTTTACAAAAAATTTTGAATATTTTTTTTTCCCATCCCAGAAATAAAACCATCTAACCTACAACATGTTTCAGGCTTTTCAGTGAGCTGAGTCATTGGACACATTCCTTCACACGATGCTCAGCAGGTTTTGAGAAATGTATTTTATATGGGACTAGTCCTATGAGTTTAGTAACTACGTTTAGCATATTGGCATGTGCTGGAACAAACTAACCATGTTTCTTGCAACAACTAAGAGTTATCCATCACTACCATATTTGATAGGCTTCATATACTTTATTTCCTGCTTTGTAATATAATGCATCCCAGTATAACTCTCTCCCCCCTTGGTGTGTTAAATAATATTTGTGGGAAGTATTACACAGAAGCACCTGCTGACAATATAATAGTCTTTTCTGTGCAGTCATTTAGTAACACTGCACTGTTCCAAATGGTCACCGCTGACAATAGCCTACTGTGAAAATAAAAACAATTTTCTTTTCCTCTCTGATTGTTCAGACAGAATCTCAATGAAATTTAAACATGGATTTAAACATGTTTCTGCTGCTACCAAATTGCTCTTAACTGTGCCCAACTGCATGCAGCCAGAGCTGTTCTGAGGACAAGTACAGAAATGGTGCAACTAATTGTGAGAATAAATGTCTAAATGACCATTAAGGCTTTGGATTTTAGGATTGTTAGGCCATCAGGGCTCACTTGGCCATCCTGATTAATACTTAGTTAATTAATTAGATTGGTTAGTTTGTTAAGGCAGGTTATAAAGCAAGGATCTGTTTCTGATTCAGTTAATTCTCTAATCAAATAAGGGTGATTTGGACAAATGTGAGAGATTTCCAAAGTGAAGCAGGAATTTCGTGATGCAGAAAAAAATGTGAATCGAAATACTCTTGTATCTTCATTAACAAGCTTAGATTCAGAGAAGTACAGAGACACAAAAAAAAAATGCCCAAAAATGTGTGCCATATAAGGAAGGCACTACATAGGGACAAGGAGAAGGGAGACAATTAGTTTACCTTCTGACTGGCAGAAGAAGACTGACTGAAAGAAGACTGGAATGGTTTTTAATCAGTGGTCTCTACACTCAGTGCTTTGGAAGATGGCTATTGAAGTAACATGTTACAAGATTGATCCAGCCCTTTTTTGCTAGTTGCTTCTTCAAAGTGCAGGAAAGCTGGAAGTATTTTGGAGGACTCTATGATGCTCAGCTTCTTCTACCTTTGCTATTATCCACATCATCCTATTATACTTCTCATTACTGTGGTGCTAACTGAGCTGAAAACCAGATGCCATAAACTCTCCAGCCCCTCCATCAGTCCTTCTGGAATTTTCAGCTTTCTTGTCTAGCAGCACTACCATTATATTGCCATAGAAACTGAATAAAAAAAAAATGAATACTTCTATTTCATCAGATTCATTCTTCTGCAATATTTAAGTTGCATACTGAGTGATATGCTTATTTAAATTATTTGCTCTCATAACAGAGAACAAATAATTTAGTAAAATATCTCACCACTATAGAAATGTCTTAGAAACTACAATCTGCTCCCAAAACTCACCAATAATCCCAATACTCACTGTTTTTTCTGTCCTCCCAACATGGACAAGTATTGGCCAAAGGAGCGTGAGGGCCAGGGATCATCTCCAGCTATGGTCCCATAAACAGTGCACAATGACAACATTCTTCAGGATCTCTGGAGCACCTATAAGAGGTACTGGAGGACAACTACATTGTCATGCACTGGCTATCAGAACATAGCCAGTGATGATCCTCAGCACCACTGCACTTCCCCCCTCTCTTGCCACTACATAGCTATATTGACCTCTATTCTATACGCCATTGTTGGAAAGCCAGAAGCTGTAAGACTACCCTCTCACAAGCCACATGTGTAAAGAAACTGACACATAGATATGACATCAAGACGATTCTGGCCTTTGGAGGACTTTCTTGTACAGATCATTTGCCTTACAAGTAGAGATGGAAAGGTTAGTCAAAAATAATCAGAAAATATTTTTTAAAATCGTGTATTGTTTTGTTTTTTAATTGTGGAGAAACTCTGCTGAGAAGAATCCTGGTCCAATGACACTCTTCACAATTTAGGACATATTCTGTGCAAAATTCACATGTGGTTTATTTGCATAGAAAACAATATTTCTGCTCAGGACCATCATTTTACGACTTCAGAAAATAATAGAAACAGACATCTTGCATAGAAATCTTGCACAGAAATATACCTTTCTGTTTAAAAAAGTGCCCATCCCTGCACAGAAAAGGCTGTGCAAATTTTGCACAGAATGTACCAAATTGCTAATAGACTTCAAAAAACTGCATGGTTTTTGAAGACTTTCTTGAAGTAGGAAGATAATAGTTTAAATCACTTGTTACTGCCTTCAAGAAGAAATTCAGCAAAGAATTACATTCCTACTCACAAATAGAAATCTCTGTGTCTTGCCAGCAGTCTCCAGTTATGTGAACTGGAAGCAGAAAAACACTGCACATGGGAGCACCTACCCAGACACTAAGGCATTGTAAACAGTAAGACTGATAAGTGGAACATACACTAAAGGAATGACACCTTTGGAAATATCCTTGTGTAAATAGTTACCTCCTCTCTGTCTGTACACACTGATAAGTGGAATAAAATTTCACAGAAATAGTCAAATATTCAGAAGAGGAGGAATATTAACAGTTCAAAAGAAGTTAAGAGCATAGTGAGCATTTCTATCCAATTAATGAAAGATTATAGAGAGCTTATGAAAGGACAGGTACCTTAAGCAATCTTTTTTTCTAATGGATGACTTATCAAGATCTTTCGGAATTCCAGTAAGAAACACTATGGAATTAAATCAACTGATGAATTAATGTCAAGGTAACAGTATTCAATGGTTCTCTTACAGACAGATAGTAGAAAGATTAAAAAGAATTAAAAATTGTATGATTTTGATTTGACTAAATCAGATTTTGAGGAACAGCTGTGTTCAGATAATAAACTTTTGATGAATAAGATGTATAAACTTTTGTTAAAATAGAGATGGAAGAAGATTTAGTTAAGGATTGTATAACAAAGTTGTCACAAAATCTCGGTCATAATATACAGATGGAACAATGGGAGAAAATATGGTTGGAGGAAATTAAATTTACATTATGTTACTATCTTAAAGAGAACTTTTATAGGATAATGTACTACTGGCATTTAACAGCAAAAACATTGGCCAAAATGCATAATTGGAATAGATATTGGAAATGCAAGCAAGAAGTGGGAACCAGTGAGTAAACGCATGATATTGATAAAAGAAAAATCAGTGGTGATTTTTTTTTCAAAAGACTGGGAATCTTTAATAGTTTTTTTTTTTTTGCAATAAAAAGAATACGCTACATTGACTATGTTTTTTAACAATTAGTATTTGTTGAAAAATAATCGTTGAAGCATTCAAACTGTACTTGTAAATAGAGAAGTTATTTTACAGAGTCATCTACTATCTGTGTTAAGAAAGCTGCAAACCAATGTATATTTCTTTCTTTTCTTTTCTTTTTCCTGGTATTTTTACTGTCTTCAGTTATCTCCTAATATTTAGTATTCAATATTTTCTTTTTCTATACTCTTTTCTTTCTTTGCTTTTCCTGTGTACTTATTGTTGTAATTTGTTTTGTTTGTTTGCCTGTTTGTATGCATGTTGAAAACTTCCCACAAAAGTTCAAGAAAACCACTTTTTTTTCCTGATATTTTAAAGCTCCTTTAAAATATTTTTCTTTAATGGAAAAGACAAACATTTAAGATAAAGCTAGAGACTCACTACTAGCACACTGATGTCTAAGTAAGAACAAACCAAAAGAAGAGTTTTAATTTTAAGTAGCAGAAAGTAGAAAGCTTTCCTTAACTTATATTGAGAAATCAAAGCACAGAACTTAGCAATCTTGATTATCTAAATGTGTTGGGATTTGGTAGTGCTCATTACTGCACTTACCACTATTATTTTTGAGATCTAAATGACATTTCTGTTATCCCAGCATATTTTCTGGTAACTTCTATCAGTTACCACAATTTTTTTACTTATTTCTTGCATGCAGTACTTTTTTTTCTGTTCTGGTACCTTTGGTACATTTTGATTTCCAAATAAGGCATTGGAGGAGTCTAGCAATGGAGAAAAAGGAAGGTAGATGTGTGTGTGTGTGTGTGTGTGTGTGTGTCTTTCTGTGTATAGTGGATGATAATGGACCAAAGAAAAGCCATAGTGATTCTATCATAGCAGTTTATATTAACACTGCTATAGTTCTAAAGGCCTAGAGAGATTCAAAAATAAATAAAAAGTTTACAACGATAGTTCCAAAGCTTTAGAATTTTAAATTGAAAGAAACATTGGGCAGAAACAAGAGCTAGGGTGATACAGTGATCTCTAGAAGATGGGGGTTTTAAAGCTCACTCAGCCATAGAGACCCACTGGTTGACCATGGGCAAGTCACACTCTGTTCGATGAAAGCAATGCAAATCTCCACTGAATAAAACGTGCCAAAAAAGCCCTATGATAGGGTCACCAGAAGTTAGAGTTGACTTGAAGGCATATAACAACTAGGAAGAAAGAAGACCATGTGGAGGTCATAACAAAAGTCTGGAGGAAAAATGGGAAGGGTTCAAGGGAACTGAACACACACACACATAATGTCACAATGCGTATCACAAGGAAGATGCCCACAAATGAATCACCATGCGTCACCTTATTGAAGTGTTTTGAAAAGTCAAAAGAGTGTTTGTATTGGGAAGCAAGAAGAAATGAAAAGAAACATAAAGAAGTAACATTTAGTGGTGCTGTATCATGCAGCACAAATCACCAGTCTTCACAAGCTCTCCGATTTACCTGAAAAGATAGAAAGTATAGTCTTAGGGCTGTAGTCCCCAATTCAAATCTTACAACTGCATTTGTTTAAACTACAAAATTGATATAATCATGGTCATTGTGTACTAATTGATTCTGGTAAAAATTGTAATGCATGAATATATTCAAGGAACTGCCAAAGTCCTGTCCAAAAAATAAGTAAAAAAAAATCATGGCTTTCTTGTATGAGAGATTGTGTTTTTCTCTTTCAGTCGTAGTTTGATGAGTCAAAGCTACAGCTTTCAGGAGTCAGCCACATACGCCTCCAATATGAAGTCTGGGATTCAAAATGGAAACTGAAAAGTTTAAAGCAATGTGGTTAGTGTCTTGAGTAGCAGATGATCCACACAGACTTCCTGCAATGTTAAGAGATCTGAGATTTGTCTGGCTGTTCCAAATGCTTGATTGCAGCTAATGCACAAAGAATCCTCTTGCCTCCTGATAATTTAACTAACACATCTCCTGATCATGAGTGAAGCCTTTCTCATATGCTTCCAGTCCCATCCTTGCCAGAAAGATGAATAGGAACCTGGAAAAAAAAATAGGAAGAGGAAACCAAGAAACAGAAACCCTTAAACTTTGTCCAAATTTCACATTGCCCCAAATCTGGTAAGTGCCTATAGTTATAGTGGTTTTACAGCTCATTTTTTCAGGAGGTCTTTTTTCCTTCAATAATGGCTGGAGAGATGCAGGAGTTCAGCAACAGAGGTTGGGTTTATGTGCAGTAGTGCAAAGACAATTTTGCAGGCATCTAGAGTTCAGTGACAGCAACTGGAAAAGGACTAGATCTCATAAATGTTTATCATTTAATCATGTTTACTTTGCCTATGGATCCTACATAATGAAAAGTTGTGGCAGCAGGAAAAATTACTTTTTTGTTTGCTGCTGTCTGAATCCTTCAGCCTGCTTGGCAAACTGGCCTAAAATCTAACTCTAATCTAAAATCCTGGGTCTAAGAAGAAACTTCTATGAGAAATAACAGAAAAGCAAGAAAGCAGGGAGGAAGTAAAATCAATAATGTACTATGGATAAAATTCTTTCCCAGACACAGGTAACAGTAATATAATGCATTTTCTATAACAAGGAAGTTGGTAAAGCTAAGCCTGAAGAAGTCTGGACCAGGGGAATCCTGATTTATAGTTGAGGAGTAGGTGGTCGGGAGCATGGATATTTCTCCTCAGGTCTGCTTCTAAACCATATCCCAGGTCCCAAGTGGAATTCATACAGCTTTTCAGATGTTATTGAACTCATAACAGTCCCAATCATCATATCAATGAGATATACTGAGGAATGCTATCAGAAAAAAATGACAAAAAAATATGGAGGGCTACACAAAAACCACCCCTACTCTACAGAAAATCTAGGGGGAACAATCCAAAGAACTGATTTGATCCAAAGAGTGTGGAGCTAAAACCTGCTTAGACAAACCCATACCTAGCCAAGCCTGAAAAGGGCATTTTGTCTTCCTACCTTCCTACCTTCATCCAATTACACATGGCTGTCCAGTAATTTATTTGTTTTGGGGACATGTCTTCTATTATGGTCTAAAGATTATTTGTTGCTTTAACTATAATCATTTAAAAAAAAAAAGTTGGTCATTTTGGCCTAAATCCAGTTGTTAATCCTAACCAGAGCAGAACCACTGAATCAATGATATTTACATAAGTGTTGATTCACCATTTAGCAATTGATTTGATGTGTCTGCTCTGCAATTAGATTTAGGGCATTGGACCTAGCAAAATAAATTTCTTTCCCTCATCAGCAATGCATATTTCAGGGAAAGAAAAGAAAAAAGGTAAGCACTCAGCCTCACAGAGAGTCTGTTTGTATCC
Organism: Cyclura pinguis; assembly: GCA_030412105.1. Taxonomy (NCBI): domain Eukaryota; kingdom Metazoa; phylum Chordata; class Lepidosauria; order Squamata; family Iguanidae; genus Cyclura; species Cyclura pinguis. Next base: position 113,011,633 of record CM059602.1, read on the forward strand.
AGCATTTGTATCCAAATGCTTCAAATTATGAACCATCAAATTTTAATGACATCTTCTATAGGCTCCAGATTACACAGAAAGAGGACCACAGCTACCCTGGATTTTACCTTTAATAACAGCTATGTTAGGATCAAATTATTGTTCATTCTCGTACTCTGTTATTTCAAAACCTTTTGAAATCCAAGGATTTTTGTTTGTGTCTGGGTAATGGTTTAAGAAGAGTCTTTAAATATTAAACATTCTAGAGAGGAGGAAAAAAATCAATGGATTAAATCAGACCCAGTTTCATAATCATAATGCACCATATTTTGAGCTCAATGACTTTTTGTTCCTATTTATTTGCATTTAATGCTGACTTCCAAGGGGTATCTTGCATTTTAAAATAGATTCCGTTTCATTATGCTAGATGTTTCTTTCCTTATGAAAAAAAAAATCAGTCACTCAGATATATATCTTTATTTTAATTTCCCAGATAGCAAACCCCCAGTGGGATAATCTCCTAGCAATCCATATGTGAAGGGAGTTTTTCAGCTCAGCAAATCCCCAAGTTATTTGATTTGATCTCAGAACAATTTAATTGAAACAACAGAAAGCCATAAAGTATAGTCTTTACACACATGCTTTTTAAGGTTAATGAAAGATAGTTTAAAAATAATGAAAACAGCTTTATGGCCAATAGGTGAACCCATACTCATATTCAATAACTGTAGGATTTTCTTTCCTCAAACAGCATATTAAACAAGTCTCAGGAGCTGGTTAACATTTGGTATATCAAAAGATGATGAATTGTGTTCAACCTGAATGTTTTCAAGGCAGCTTTACAGGGAATATACAAAGCAGAATTCCTGTAAATAATCTGGAGAATTGGATTGCCACTGAAAGCATCTGACCCAGGAGCTTGTATGAAAAGCAGGGTAGGCAATTTTGTATTAATAAATGAAATATTTGCTCCCCACTCCAGCAAAAAACAAAAAAAACAAAAAACTGCTAACTTGGGAACCTGTTTAGGAGATAGAGTTCAACATTATATGGCTGGATTTCATTTCTGGGCCCCAAATAGAGAAGAAGAGACAATAATTTCAGCTTGAATATGAACTTCAACTCTACGATGGCTTTTTAAAAGAGTTAAATAATTTTTGTGTTTAATTAAGCTATAATTCCAGTGCAGATATAATAACACAGACTGAAAACAGCTGGAACAATGTTATGGCCTTCTGACTATAACTGAAAGACCATAACACCATAACTGAGATATACGTAATTCAGAGGCTCTCATTCTTGCTGTTAAGAGAAAAGAAAGCTTGGAAATTAGTTAGAAGTAACTATATTACCTGTAATTTGTTACTTTTTTTCTAACAAGGGCATAATGAACTTAACACTTCAAAAGTAATTCATAAATAAGAAGATTAATGTTTTATACTCACTTTTAAAGATGATTTTAAAGAGGTATGTTGATTGGATATTTTATGCCTTTCTTTTATCACTTTTTTTAAAAGGAAAAGTAAACCTTTGGAAAAAAAATTGTTATGGAGCAAAGCTTAGACTCAATTATTAGTCCTAACTACAGCAGTTATTTTAATCAATGGGAATTTACATACGTGTTGGTTTATGAAATTCTATTGATTCCATAGGTCTACTTTAGTTAGGACTAACAATTGAATTTAAATCCAAGTTAGCTTTAAAAACATAAAAGTAGTAAATTTACTCTGGTGGTTTTAAACTGAGTTACTCAATGAATTACTCTTGGAAAAAAAATAACTCTATAAGCTCTTGTACAAGATAAGTTTAAGAACTGATGTTGCCTCCTAACAGCCTTCAAGGGAAACCTTGAATAGAGCTGGGGAGACTCTTCATACAAACTTACTAAATTTGAACTTTCCAAACCAATAAGAAATCTGAAACATACTTCTCCAGTACTATCAACATTTTCCAAGATTTTTGGCCACTTCTCTGGTTGCATAAACAAACACATATATGAGGAGATGGTGTACACAAAAATACATATGTTGCTGAAAAATATGCAGAACCACACATTGTATCAGGGAAAATTTCTTGCAAAAAAGAGTGCATGGAGGAAATAAGTGCATTAGAAGATGTGTGCTAACAGTCATATACCTTTAATGCAGGCTGAACATATTCAGAGGGGATCAGGTCAAAATAAATTTTAGACCTGAAAAATGAAAAACTGACTGGACCAAAATTGACAGAGTCACCCTAAAAGTCCACTTACTTTGCATGGAAAGAAATTATGATCCCTGTGCAATGAGATAATTAGCCTTGGAAGCTCATTTAGGGAAGCTCATTTCATCCTCTGATGCCACAATGTGCTTGTAGAGCTTGTGCATTTCCATCATCTGGGAACTACAGTCAGGCTCCACATTTGCAGGTTTCACTTTTTGCGGATTTGATTATTCATGGATTATTTGCTGTCACCTTTGCTGCTTCCCTGTGTTATTTTAATAGGGAATGCAAGCCTCATGAGACTCAGAAACTGTGAACAAGACTTGTAAGTCCCTCTTAAAAATAGTAGGAGGCAGCAATGGAAGTGGCAGTAAGCCCCACCAGCCACCCGCTTTGGTCTTGTGAAGGAACCCTGATGCTTCAAAGGAATCCACGGTGGGTTGAATATAATGATCATACTTTTTTTGTGTTAAATAGAGTTTGGGAGGGCCTAGTGTTATTCATGGTTTTTCCACTTTCACGGGGGTCCTGTGGCCCTAACCCTAGCGAATGTGGAGGAATGACCATACTTCCACATAGAGGAAGAATACACTTTACCAGGGACTAGCCTTCAAACTCCATTACTTGAAGAAATTAAGATAAAACTGTAGCTTGTGTTTGAGTATATTTATGGAAACCTATTTCCTTGTACCTATGTCCAGATATTGTATCTTTCTGGAACCGACCAATGGCTAGTCCAAAGTAGAAGAGACCTCTGATACCAATACGATTTATGTAAGTTATTACTTATCATTCAGAAGTTGATTCAGTGCGTTAGGGATGGAAATAATATTCAAAAATATTCAGAAAAATGTTTCAAATGTTCAAATATTCAAAAACATGTTTTTCAAGTGTTGAGAAACCTTGATGAGAAGAAACCTGAACTGACAAGAATCCTTGCAGTTCAGGATATTTTACTCTGCATAAAATTTGCATGTGGTTGCTTTCTGCAGTGAAATATTATTTTCCACACAGAAAATATTTTTTCTCTGCTTGGAAAATGCTGTACTTGGAGATGGGTGAGGCAAACCCTCCTAAGATGGTGGGAGCAAGCATTGATTCTTTTCTAGTTTTGGACCTCTTAATGTTATACCTTAAAAAAAAAAATCCCTCAGAGCCTTAATGCTAAAGCAGTAGTATCCTGTGCTTATAAAGATCAGTTTGTCCCTACGCACCCACTAATTGCCTTGAAAACTCATATAGAGCAAAGTTTCCAATATTTTCACCTTTCTTTTTTCCCCAGTTTTGGGCCATTTCCACGCTACACCATTATAGTGCTATTATTCTACTTTCAACATCCTGGGGAATTCTGGGGTTTGCAATTTAATGAGGCCCAAGAGCTCTCTGGCTGAGAATTCTAAATGTCTCTTCCTAAACTGCAACCCCAGGATTCCATAGGATATTGAAATTGGAATAATAATACTGTAACAATGTAATGTGGAAATGGCCTTGTTAAGCCTTCTGTGAACCTGAAAGTATGAATTTGAAAGGAACATTGACTTCAGGAGGCTAATTAATGATTTTCCAATGAAAAAGGCCAAAAAAATAAAAAATAAATGTTGAAATATAATTAGCTCAGTCTTTGCAGTGCCATTGATCCAGTGCAATTTTTTTTAAAAAAAATCAAGACACTGATGGCATAAGTGTTTTACTAAAGATGAAAAACTTACAGAAAACTTAGCAGTTCTTTTGAGATTCTCAGTTCAGGTGCTAATTTTTTTGTGGGGGGGGGAGTAGCAATGGTAACCATTTTCCTGAATGTACAGTACAAAACAGTAATTCAAAAATTAAATCTAACATTTCATGGCTTGTGAAAGTGCAGGAATGAGATGTGCTGTTAGTGTGGGAGGGGGCAATGTTACATGTTTGTACTCCTCTCTGGCATATTGCTAGAGTTTTCTCAAAAGAGTTGACATTAAAAACTTGAGGTTCAATGGCACTCACTGCAAATCTGTTTCACTGTTGCCGAAATAATAAAACCTAATATTTTCTATTCATATGGTAAGACATAAAGCAGTAAAGGGAAAGAAACAGTGTGACCAAGGACTAAAAGCATCTTTTCTATTCATGCACATTTTCTTTTACCTAGATCATGACTCCCTCTATCTGAAATCATAATCCTTTGTCTGTGACATCACAATTGGTTTCTGTGGAGAAGATTAGGGTGCTTCAGAACAGAGGATTGTTACTCCAGGTGACAAATAAACTGCAGGAGCAAATGAACTCCTGCCAAAGAAACAAACAAAAAAGCAAAATTTGCGAGTAGCAGTGAACAATAGAGAGGAAACATGACAAGCATGATACAGAATAACAAGCCATTTGTAAACATTTAAGGTAATGTGTGCAAGAACAAGACAGTAAATATAATGAATCTTAAATGTATGTATATATTATTAATATAATTTCTCCATAATTTTTAGTCTATATTCATCTTGATCAGAGATGTGAATCAGAGTTGTAAAAACTTTTAATTTACATTTCATTAGTTATGTTCAGTTCATCTCAGACTCTGTTCCTGATTGAAACATTAGTGGTAGCTGACACTTATTAATTTGTATGTTGTGGAACCACATGGCTCAATATGGTCTATTCAATACTTTCAGTGTTTTTTTAATGCCTTTAATATTTATTCTGTTCACATATTGCTTTTTAGGGACAATTCACTCATCTTAGCGTTAGGGAAATGTGAGAATTTTCATAAAAATAATGATATTTTTAAAAATGAAAACAGAACTAGAAATTTCTTCATAAACACAGAGGAAAGGACTTGAGATTTCCAAGAAATTGAATGTTATCTTTTTTAAAAAAAAACCAAGCAGATTCAACCATCCAAGCAAACCTTGACTAGCTTTCAATTCTTTTGTGTTTTACCATTTTTGTAGCACTAAATTAGGGCAGTCACTTCATGTTTGCTGAAAGGGTCCTCATCTTTAACATTTAACAGTACCCACTGACTTTGGCCAGTGCAGGTGGGGGAGATTTTCATGTGGGACTTAAAAAAGGACTTAACAAAATCTATTTTTAATAAATAGGACATTTAAAAAAACAATGAGATTTCTTTAATTAAAACTGAACACAAGAGAAAGCAAAACTAATGTAGTTGTCCACCCTTAGTTTGTGTATATGTGAAAATGTAAAGCATAGCCATTATTAACATGCTTTCAAGGACACATTAATATCATACCTATGTAGTTCTTGAAGAGCCTTTATTGATAAAACAGTTGGTGATAGGGTGTTCAGATCTTAAGGTCCTAGCCCCTCTCTCTTGGCCCTTTTGAAAAGAAATGTTGTCAGTTTTTTAAATCTGTGCTGTTGGTCTTTGCTGCTTCAGTCTTCTCCAGAATAGCTGCTGTACTCTCAAGGGAGTTCACCTGGATATTTCTTCTCCCTATCAGTTCTCAAACTGCAGTGAGCAACAGGATAAGTAGAAGGGAAAAATCAGTCCAGAGAAATACTGAGCCACCTCAATATTTGCTGTGACAGCTGTCAGAGAATATGGTGCTAAAGAACAGCTGCTTTGTGGCTTTTCTTGCCTTATAGTTCGCTTTCCCAGTTTTTTTCCTTATCCTGTCATAAATAGTTGAAGCCATAATTTCTTCCCTTGAAGAAGATGTCTTTCTTCTTCAGCTCTGCTTAGGCACTTGATTCATTTCAGCTTTAATCCTTGATTTCATTTTGTTCTCTTTCATCTGCTTTTCCTGATCCCTCTTCCCCACAACTTCTGGTTAGATATCTTCTCATTTCTTTTTTCACATTCTGTTTTCACATCTCCACGGAAACTCCCAGCTATAGTTTTTATTTATTTATTTATTTCCTACTCCTTCTTCTTTTCGTCTTCTTTCTCTCACCACAAAAGTCCTAGATAAAGACTGTTTTTGCACTAGACTGTTATAGTGCTATTATTCCACTTTCAACATCCTACGGAATCCTGGGGTTTCAAAAGCCCCTTCCTAAATTGCAAACCCCAGGATTCCATGGGATGTTGAAAGTGGAATAACAGCACTATAACAGTCTAGTGTGGAAATGTCCACAGTCTTCTACTCCCTCTGCTCCCACCCTCGCTTCACTCTCCATACCTCCAAGTTTCATACATCTGTTTCCTCCTCTAGTATATTCCCCCCCTCTACCTTTTTCCTTCTCCATTTTTTTCTGGCTACAGTTTGTCTTCTCTTTCCTTCCCCCATCCCTCCCTTTCATCATCCTTCTCCTTCTCCACACACTTTTCCTAGCTATACTTGCCAGTTTTCTTCTGCTCTCCTCTCTCTCTCTAACTCGTTCCCCATTGTTGTTCTTGTATGCCTTCAAGTCATTTCTGATTTAGAGTGACCCTAAAGTGAACCTATTGATAGATTTTCTTGGCAAGATTTGTTCAGAGGGAGTTTTCCTTTGCAAAGGCTGAGAGAGTGTGATGTGCCCAAGGTCATCCTGTGGGTTTTCATGGCTGAGCAGGGATTTGAACCTTGGTCTCCAGCCATAATTGAGTGCTAAAGCCTCTATACCACACAACTTCTCCTTTGTTCTTCCCCCAGAGAAAACATGTCTAAGATTATGTTAGATTTTCTTTTAAAGTTGTAAACCTCACTTCATTCAATAGGGCTTGTTTCATTCAATAAGGTAAATATGTGTTTATAGGCTGGCTGTGATGATTTCTATTGTCCTGTCATAATGATCTCTCCTTTCCCAAAGTAGTTTTATGATTGTGATAATTACTACTTTGGGCGGTGAGGGAAGAGTTCACACAATCTGACTGTGAAAAAAAGAAAAGAAAATGGAGCTAGTTAGGGACATTGGTTAATGAAACCAATCTACTGAAAGCAGAGTTTAGGAAATTGCTTTGGCTCAGGAAGTTTGACATTTTCTCATTCTCCCCGGCCCATGCTACTGTGCGTGGGGGAAAAGAGACGCCTTTGTGGGCCTCCCACAAGGGAAGACCATGCAATCATGGTGCGACAGCACAGCGAGCTGGGAAAGGGGAGCAGAGTCACTGACCCCCTTTTAGGGCCATGCCACCGCCCCCCCGGAAGAGGCAGGTGTGTGTGTGTGAATGCTTCGGTGAGTATCTATGGCACTCTTTGGTGTAGGATAAACCTCTGGAGCCTTCTCATTTTTCAACAGACATGGGGAGAGGTCGATGATAGAGTTGTCCTTGGGGCGGGCCCACGATTGGACCCCACTTCTAAGGTCGAGAGGGCTTGCCTTACAGAAAAGGGCCAGCCAAAATCAGAACCCAGCTTTATGGGCTCACTTCAGGACCCAGTACCTCACCCAAGAGAGGCTGGGGACAGGTTGGGCAGTGACCCCTTACCTTAGCAAATCCCATCATGTCAACCCCCCCCTTTTTCTCATGTCACAAGTTCAAGCCCAAGTTTAAGTTCAAGTTCTAGTTCATGTTAATTAGGCATACATTAATAAATTGCCCTAGTTCAATCCAAGCCCTGTGTGTGTGGTCTCTTCATTCGTGGGTTGGTCAGCAACTGTTCGAAACAGAGGTTAGCAAGCTTTCAATGGCTGGACTACAAGTAGTTGGGAAAGTTTCTTTATTTGTGTTTCCATTAGATCTTGGAAGTTTGTTTAAGTAAATTTACTCCTGTGTTTTCTTCAGATCAGTGTTTGTAAAGGTGTTAAAAATCAAGCTGAGAGGCCATTGCTAGGTTTCTAGTTTTATTACTGAAATCTCAGGGTCTGGGACTCTCTTGCCCTGGCAAGCTTAGTGATAAACTCAGCTTAGCCACCATGTAACATGTCTTATGTATCATACTTTCCTGTGCTCCCAACTAGGAATGTAAACCTTCGTAGAGTTCATTCTCAAAGTGAATATATATACACACAGCATTTCCTATAGGATGATGCTACTTTCTGTGCAGAAAATAGTCTTCTGGGCAGGAAATTTGTTTTTTCTGAAAGAAAATGCATTTTACACACACATGCACACATTATATGCATTTTTTATGTTGAATAAATCCTGAACTGTGAATATTTTCAGATAACTAGGATTGTCCTTGTCAGGGTTTCCAAACACTTAAGAAATCAATTTTCTATCATATATAAGAGCCAGTGTGTTGTAGTGGTTTGATTGTTGGACTATGACTCCCAAAATCAGGGTTCAAATGCCTTCCCAGCCATGGAATCTGAGTTTCAGAGGAAGGGAAAGGTACCCTCTGCTCCCATGAACAAATCTTGCCAAGTAAACCCAAAGTCACCGTAAGCCTTAAGGTCACCATGAGTCAGAAACAACTTGAAGGTACACATACACACACACAGATATATTCTCCAATATGGTTGGGTTTATTTATTCAGGTCTTTGACCTCATAAACTGACTTAATATGAATATTATGAAAATATCACAGTTTGTTTAACTGATTGCACTGTTTATTAGTTGTGTTGATTGTATTAATGTATTCTTTTTATCTGCCTTGTATTTATGCTTGTGATAGTAGTATGGCTTACATTAGGTTGCATCCAGACAAAGTTCAGTGTCTTAGGTCCTCTCAATATCATTCTGAAAAATTAATTATGCTTCCAGCTCAGACCCATAGGTCCAAATCCAATGTGACATGAGGAAGGAAAACAGCATGGTTGTGGAGTTTTTATTGGGTTTTCCCCTCAGGTGAGCCAATGGCAAAGCACATTCTTGTAAACCCTTGGCTGGCTACTGATTTTGTTACTACCTGCACAACTGGTTTCCCTTTAAACAATGGCTGAAACTAGGTGCGCATAAGAACAGTATATGTTTTTAGCAGAATGACACAGTTGGATAGTGGCTGTAGACTTGAGTGTAAAGTGAATGCAATTAATTTAGTCTGAATGCGTTATATGTAATTGTTGCTAGCTATCTCAAATACCACTTGGTGGAAGACAAATAAATCACACGTGTGTGTGTGTCTGTCTGTCTGTCTGCGCAAAACACCCCTTTACATATTTCTTTCTACTTCCAGTTTTGTAGCTCTACAAGACAAATAAATAACCATATCTAAAAGAAATAAGATGGAAAGCAGGGGAGAAAAATTGAAATTAGAAGAAGGCAGGGGAACCAAGGCCATGCTGTTTCCTTTAGCTGGAGTATGCAATTAAGCTGAAAGGCCTGGCAAGATTTCATAGAGCTCTCTGCTTCTTAATCCTTTGTTTTTAAATACTGGCATTTCCCATCTTTCTATATCTGCACATTCAATTAACATATCATAATAGTGTGCTTTAAAAACATCAGATTTCTCCTGCTGGGCTGCTTTTTCAGCTGCCTGAATAACCACTTCCAATGTAATGACCTCATCCTGTCTTCAGTCAAATAATTCAAAGACCTGTAGCTGATATTCTGTGCAGTCAATGTTTAGAAGAAATGGTCGCAATCCAACTATGTAAGAATTATTCACTAGGAACACGTTTATTTTTTCCTCAATTACAATTTTTCCCCCCAGGAGGCAAACATTGAAAAAATGCAGTTCATTTACGGACCGGAAAACATCTACACTTCACAAACTTTCAAATTACTGAACCATTTGGACACAATGGGCACCACAGTGTACATACAAGAAACTGTTAAGCTATAAATGATGTGACCTTTTCTTTGGGTCTAGTAATGATTCCACTTGAGATTCATTCCATTTTTACTGCCTCAGGGAATCTGAACAGACCACCATTCCCCTGCCAAAGCAAACAGTGCTATTTCTTCTCTATGCATTTCAGATTTCTAAGAACGTGTAAAATTCTTGCAAAGATCCCTAAGTAGGGCAATTCTGAATAAGTAAGGAGGGTAAGGGCCTTATGAATAGGTCTTGCTAATAAGATTTGAGGAATCAGTAACCATATTCATGGGTAGTTTTTGTTCTTAAAGCTCATACTATGTTCTTGTTTCTGAAGACACCTTCCTTTATCTGGAATTGGAATGCTTGGTGCATTTTTATACATCACTTCCTGCATTTTTATGAGAAATCAGTACAAATTTTCTTTTAAAAATGTTCAATAAAATTAAAAAGAAATGTAATCTGGAAGTGTTTAAGATGTCACACTTCTTTCACATTATATTATAACAGAATGAGGCACAGTTTTCAGTCCTGACAGTGCTTCTCTGTGTATAGTCACATGGAATTCAGTGGACTGGATCCAAGTTTAGGCCTGTGCAATTATGTCACTGGAAGTAGACTGACCATTTCCTTCTCCTCATGTCAGTCTCCTTCCCCTGTGCTGTCTATGATGCAATGAAGGGGAGAGAGTGGTACCCTAAACGGGGAGGCACTCTTTATCCACAGAAGATGAATCCTAGCTTCAACCCAAATGGCTTAAGAATCCATAAACAGGTCTGGGAATGCAGCAATGTGTACTACTCAGACCCTAATGAATTCTGGGGATACTCAGAGGTAGTAAAGTGACAACTTTAGGTTTTGATGGTGCTTGTGTGGTATAAACAAAGATACGAGATTACTAAGTTGCTGACACAGCTAGATCATAAGCACTGATATCAGTTACTGACTGCTACTGTGGGGCAACAGTTCCATTGGCTATTTCAGCTTAACTTCCCTCTGCTTCCTTGAAGTGGAATATTTTTATACATGCTGATCCAAATGTCTGGAAGAAATGGTAGAACAAAAATACAATAAATGAATGAATCTTAGGGGGAAAATTGGAAAAGAGTGAAAAATCCATACCACCAGCAAGCATCTATCTTTTGGAGTTATTTTGCTGCACAGGGTATTTGAAGCAAAGAGCTTCAAAGCTCTTTGGTGCCTGGCTTAAGACAGACTACTATCACTACCAAGAAAGGAATCCTCCCTAGAGAATTGGTGTTTTTACTAATTGTGTTTAACATTTTAACATGTCATAAATAAGCCATAGGGCAATTGAATCATCTCATGAAATTACAGTGCTTAAAATGTATTCCCCAAAGCACCAGCATTGGAGTTTGTAAAAGTACTCTGCTTGTATCGCCTCAGGCTGCAGTAGACTCATCCCATCCACTATACGAGATACCATTTGTCAAGGCCATGAGATGTTGTGATGGTCCTCAAGAAACCCACATCGCCTTACGCTAGCAGAGAAACTTCCCTCAAGCACAAAAGAGTATGCTTGTTTTGAAAATGTTCACTATATTATAGCAGAAATTAATCTACGTGTAACTGCACAGCATATCCTAGAAAAAGAACTAAGGCAAAGGTTCATCGGTGGGTCAGCCAATGTAACATAAATAGGTGAAGAGCACTGAGCTATATATTCACCTGAAGGCACAGATCACCTTTAGAGCTGATACGGCAGCTCTCTCTAGGAAAAGTTAACAGGGAACATGTTTTACTCATCATATCTGCAGGATGACGCCTTCCACTCTAAAAGTAGAAAAAGAATAATATTCATCTTTTGTTATGCCATATGATAGGGTGTGTAGCAGTGGCTCTTTCTTCATGCTTCTCATGGCCTCCTGCTATGGCGAGTCCTGGCTGCCTTGGTTGGAGGAGCATCACTGGGGACACTCCTCCAGCAAGGCAACCAGGACTTATTGGCACAGAAGGCCAGAAGAAGCATGAAGCCACCACCACCACCACATCCCCAGCAATCTGCCCCCATGCTTGGTGGCACCATGTCCTGGTGAAAAGCAGGAAGGCTCACAGCTAAAACTAGCCCTGAGTCCCCCAAGCAATGAGTACAGCTTCAGCTTGGAAAGTGTTCTGGCTTAGATTTGTGCAGATAAGAGCCCAAAGCTGCCCACACTTGCACACCTCATGGATTTCTTCTCTCACTCTAGCTGCCAGTGTGGACAAGGTGAGGATCTGTGAAATGGTAGAAAGCATGGATTTACACTTGAATTCCTGTCATTTCATGCATCTCTCACCAGGAGCGGAAGTGCTGTGGCTGGCCTGCTCCCTGGAGGTGGAGGAATGCAAAGAAGGTATTCCTCACAGTGGTCCTGGTGGCCAGGGCTTGCCACCATCTCTGTTCTGATTTCCTCCAACATTTCTTTAACAGAGACTTGAGCATTCACATTTTTTGTTATCCGTGTTGGGTCCTGGAACCAAATCCCCATAGATACCAAGGGCCTACAGTATATTCATTCTGACTAGTAGCCATTCATGGCTCTTTCCTCAATAAATGTATCTACCCCTTCTTAAAGCCATCCAAGTTAGTCACCATCACTACATCTTATGTCAATGAACTTCACAGTTAAACTATGGCCATTTCCACATGGGCTTAAAGAAACGGTGCAGAGCGTCCGCCAGGGAGGACATCTGCACCAAGGAGCGGACTGGGTCGGACCTACTTACTGTAGTTCCGCACCTCAGCCCACTCCGGAACAACCCGAAGTGGTCGTCCAGCGTGCTTTTGAAAGATCGCTTGAAACAGGTCTTTCAAAAGCATGGAGCGCACCACTCCGTGCCCACACTCCGGTGCAGATTTGCAGGCTCACACCAGTGTGAGCCTGTGATCTGCCAGGGGCGGGCTTTAGGCTGGTGAGCTTCAGCAGTTGGTGGAGAGCCTTGACCAACCAGAAGCTGCCATTTTCATCCCCAGAGCAGTGCAGAGCAGTGGCCACGCACTGCTCCGGACGAGCCTGGACCCGAGCGTGGAGCTAAGAAGTCCAGTAAGTACTGGCACGGGGCGATTCCCTTGCCCTGTGCGGAAATGGCCTATATGCTTCCTTGAATTGGTTTGGAATCTCCTGTCTTTTAACTTCATCAGATAACTCTTCTAGGATTATCACAAAAGAAGAAAATCTTCTCTGCACAACTTCACATCCACATAGATTTTTTCACTTCTCATGTTGCCCGTGATTAATCATTTTTATAATCAACCCCAAACTTTGCAGATCTTTCCTGAAAGAAAGTTACTGCAGGCCCTTGATCATGTTAGTTGCTCTTTTTTCCTTGTTTTCCAGCTTTACAATATTTTTTTATTTCAGATGTGATGACCAGAACTGTCTGCATTATTCCAGATGTATTCACAGCATAGTTTCGTATAAAAGCAGTGAGATAATGGCAGCTTTATTTTTAGTTCCCTAATTATGGCCAACATGGAAATCAACTTTCTTATAACAGCTAAACAAATATTTTGTTTGAGTTGCCTCCCCAGATTCCCTTTCTTGATCAGTTCCTCCAAAGTCAGATCCCAACAGTGTACATATATAGCTGGGATGTTTTGTTCCAGTGTACACTGCATACTGTACACAGTATACACAGTTTACATTGAATCGCATTCGGTATTTTAGGGCCTATATCCCCAGCTTCAACAGATCCATTTTTTTATTTACATAATGACATCCCAGCAGTCATTTTTTATTATGCCAGGTTTCTATTATATCTATGTTTTTCCTTAAAACCAACCACTCGAACTTTCTCAGCTTGGAAAACTTCTGTTAGTATAGAAATGCCTATACATTTTATCTCTGTTCATGCATTTTTCAGTTAAAATTTTGACATCTTGCTTTGTTGTGTTTCACTGCATGCTTATGACCCAATTCAACCAAATCCTCTTTTAAGAAATTTGAAACATGTGCACCTTCATCTCTTGAGGATAATTTAAGCTGAGGCAGATGCTTCCTAAGTCCTGTCAGCTTTCTACCAGTATTGTTTAAAAGCTGCTCTGCTACCTTTTTTTGGTTATGCACCAGTAATTTTGTTCCATACAAGTTCAAGTGGAGCCAACTCCTTTTGTACCCAGCTTGTCCCAGAATATTTCCCTATGCCCAATAAATCTAAGACTCTCTGTCCACATTTTTGGCTCATACAGGCACTGTGGCTTTAACTGGTCCTGCATGCACTAATCCAGAGAAAATTACCTTGGCAGTCCTGGATTTGTTTTTTGGACCTCATAATCACATTGTCCAACTTCATTTGTGTCAACGTACACCACTGCAATCAATTCCTCTTGAACACTGTCTACCAAGCTAGATGATGTCCGTAACCTTTGTGCCAACCAGGCAGTTTACTAAGTAGCCTACATACCCCAAGTACCTACAGGTCTAATGATCAAAATCATCCACAACCACAACCTCTTGCCCACCTACTGGAAGATTTGCCAGTCCTCAACCTGGGATAATCTATCCTTGGCACAAGAGATGAGGTACTTCAGGAGATCATTTCCTTCTCCCTCAGAGTCATGAGTATCATCTCTCAGTCACTTTTAGTGACAGCAGAAGAGCAGTTATCTTGGGAGTGGGGGATGAAACTATGAGATCCTCAAAGGCCTAATCCTTTAATATCTTTGCTTCTTCCAGCTTTTCTAGGACAACTATCTAGGTCTTAAAGAAATGAATCTGTTCCCTAGGGCCAGGAACTCACTGCACCAAGTACCATGTACAATTTATAACCAACAAGCAGATGGTCATATATACAACACTCAATATGATTTGCTAGAGAGAGCCACTGTGATGTAGTGGTTTGAACATTGGACTATGATTCTGGAGACTAAGATTCAAATCCCCTCTCACCCATGGAAACCCACTGGGTCACCTTGGTCAAGTCACACTTTCTCAGCCTTAGAGGAAGGCAAAAGGAAACCCACTCTGAACAAATCTTGCTAAGAAAACCCTGTGATAGATTTGTCTTAAGGTCACCATAAGTTGGAAATGATTTGAAGGCACACAACAACACCCTGCTATGCCAGATAACTACCATACTCCTGTTTGCTTTGTACCTTCATAACTTTTTTTTAAAGAAAAATAAACGTGTGGTACATTTGTGTGCCTGGAGACCACATATATCCACTAGCTAGAGCTGGAGAAGGGCTCTGTATCTTGTCCTGTTGCTAAACTTACACAGGTGTCTATCTCTCATAGTTATTTACCTTCCTTTCATTTGACCCTTTGTCACTGAAGGCCCTGGTGCACTCAGGAATTTTCTCTCTCACTAGACTATCATACTTTTACAGCTCTTTCTATACTTTTATTCCTATGTGGATGAAGTTCATTGAAAGCACCTGTATCTATAGTAAAGAACAATGTGAGAGCAATGTGAGGTGCTACCTTCATGATCTAACTGGTATCAGGTGGTACTGAGTATTTCACAAACTAAAACGAGTCTTCCATTAAACTCTTTACAAGTCTCACTTGTTTCTTCTGTAGTTTCCAACTTCACACCTGTCAAACAGAATGACTTCATCACAACAAACTTTGAAAACAGCCACATAGTTAACCACATTTCTTCTGAGCTCCATCGTGCACAATAATTGAAAAGGTGAAGATGTAGGTGGTGAGAAAATATAGAAGAGGGGGAGAGAGAAGGGGAGATAGGTAGAATTACATAAATTCCTTCTACTGTAGATTTATATGAAGTAGAATGCTACCTTCTGTGGCATCTGTTCCTGACCATCTGTTGGCTGAAGTGACACCGTATTCTGATGCACTGAAGCTAATTGTAAGTTGATTCAAAAATTCAGGAAAGGCATAAAGGCCTCACAGACAACAGAATTCAGGGGTGGATGCCATATTTTTAATGGACATTTAGGCCCTTTTCACATGTGTGTGGGGGGGAACGGTGTAGAGCGACCTCCCACGGAGGTCGTCTACACCGTAGAGTGGACTGGCGTGGCCTACTTTTGGTAGCTTCACACCAGAATCCACTCAGGAGCGGCCGGAACTAGCCGGACTCCGTGTTTTTTTAAAACCTCTTTCTAGAGGTTTTTAAAAAGCACGGAGTGCGCAGCCCTGTACCGCTCCGTCGCCCGGCTCTAAAGTGAATCTGCAGGCGCGCACAAGTGCGTGCCTGCAGATCTGCCGGGGGTGGGCTTCCGGCTGGCGAGCTTCTCCGGTTGGTGGAGAGCCTCCACCAACCAGAAGCTGCCATCTGCGACGCCGGAGGAGTATAGGAGTATAGGAGTATAGGAGTATGCTCCAGGCAGCGAGGGACTTACTCGGCTGGAGGTAAGCTCCGTTTTAGCCTGTTTTCGCCGGTCCCCCCCCCCCGACATGTGAAAAGAGCCTTAGAATAAGAGAGGAACTTGGGTTTTTTCCCCCACTCTGAAGTTCTGAATTGGTTCTCCCTGAAATACTTCAATGAATATTTTTTTCCCCAAAATGATCATCCAAGTTAAGATTATTTTCAGAGATCCTTTTGTATTTCCCACTGCCAACAGAGATCCAGCTGGTCTGGAAATATGAGATGGAGCCTTTTCCTTGGCAGTATCCCAATTTTCAAATTCTCTTCCCAAAGGAAATGAGATTAAAACCATCTTTGAAAACCTATAGATTCTTATTCTGCCTTGTTCTCAGCTGGATTTAAATTGAAGTTTAGTTCCACTTCTCTATTTTTATTTCAGCTTGCATTTTCTGATGATGCTTTGTTCTTCCCATAACCTATTTCTGGTATCCATCTCAAGACAAAAAAAGAAAAAAAGAAAAAAAAGAGCATTTTTAATGTTTAAAAACAAACAAATAAGAATAGTCTATTTCATGTGTGTGCAGTATTCAAATGGAATGTGATGCATATCGTAAGCCAAGTCCCATTTTTTTCTGAGGTACTTTTTCCTGGGTAGATTGTAAACTTATATGGATTAGAGAAGAAGTAAGAAATCCCAACTGGAAGTAGCAGACAACCTACCCTTCCAGCATTTCACAGACAAAAACTAGGTCATGTGGTGCTAAGCAACATCAGAGTGTGGTCAAAATGGCAAAAGTTATTAACAGCAAGGATAAACAGCCTAAAAGATATTAACAGTTTGCTTTTGCTTAAGTCTACTGGAAACAGTAAGATTTTGCCCCTCCTCTCCCCTCTGCTAAGTTAATTGAGTGCAAGCTATACTTGCACTACTTGCACTTCAGTTTGTAAGAAATGAAGTAAGTTTTTTGCATATTCAGGGGTGATGAATGCTGCCACAAACACACACAGACCCGAAAGTGGAAGGAGAAGGCCACAACTTTACTAGTTATACTTCCCGCTAGGGTTGACACATGCATGAGTCCTGATCTGAGCACTGATCAACCCATATGCTGATTGATGAGCCCAACCTTCTGGCCCATCTCCGGAATCATTGGGGCAACAGGAAAGACACCCCTTGAGGGAATTCCCTTGGTGGCCTCCCCTGCTGCCAGGAAGTGCAGGAGAATTGTGCTGCTTCAGTGCTGTGCATAACTGCTTCCACCCCATACCCCTAAGCCCCCCAAGCGGCGGGGGGGGGACAAAAAATAACAATGTCTGGAACCCTGATAACTGAAATCCTGGACCCAAGAACCATGCTACTACCAGGCAACAAGTTGTGACAAATAACAGCAATTGCATGCCTGCCCTTGTATAATCCATTTCCCTGCCCTTGCAAGGGTGACCCACACCACACTATTCTGGAACAGCATCCAACTCCGTGCAAGTTGAATTTGACATTAACAGTTGACAATTTCAGGTATATTATATTGATACCTAATCCTACTTTGAAAATCATTATTGTGATGAACCTGATGGGAGGGGGTCTTAACAACAGAGCCTCCTTGGCAACTGAGAGTGTTTAACCTGATTGGCTGGTGAAATGGAACCTTGGATAGCCCAGGGGAGGGGCTGGTGGAAAGAGGAAAATAACGGATTTTAACTGCCCGGTGTGTGTGTGAAGAGGAGTGTGATTTGTGGTGTGTTTGGGAGAGGTTGGAGATTTGAAGAGCTCTGTGGGAGAGAGAACTGAGAAATTGGGTGTACGAGAGATAGTGAATGAATTGAAAGAGAGAGAGAGAGAGAGAGAGAGAAGAATGGTGTGCTGTTTATAAACATTTCGATGCAAAACACATTTAAAGCAACAGTGTTACAATAAATGTTTGAAGTTCTGTGTTCCTTAAAACAGTCTCCCAGAGTCTCGTTCTGAATTCTAGAATATACACGCTACCAATAATATCATCTTGATCTTAGTGCCAACAGTACCACAGTCTTGGAAAATATAAATCACTGCTGATCCTTACATCTGGGAGAAGAGCAGATTTAGGGAAGGCAGTAAAGGGGGAGAGTCCTGAAAGGAAGAAGCTGGGGGGGGGGGGACAAGAGTGAGGAAGGGACTGTGTTCTCAGAAAGGGAGAACTGAGGCAGACCCATTTGTCCTGGCCCTGGCTTGATTCAGAGATCTCCCTGGCAGTTCAGACCGGAACACAAAGAGGTGTCAGGCTGGGCAGGCCTTGAGTGTGAGGCTTGGGTGCACCTTTGCACTCGATGGCACTGACAGGCAGTGGTTCTCCGTGTTACAATTATGTTGTTTATCACAGTAATTTCCTTGTAACAGGATGTTCCGTAATTCAGCTTTCCATGATGTAAGTACAAACATCGACTCTGGTCTGGAAGTATCATGACAACATCAAAGCTCTACTGACATGTTTTCTTACTGGGAAAAATCATAGAATCATAGAAATGTAGAGTTGGAAGAGACCACACGGGCCATCCAGTCCAACCCCCTGCCATGCAGGAACACCCTCAAAGCACTCCTGACAGATGGCTATCCAGCCTCTGCTTAAAAACCTCCAAAGAAGGAGACTCCACCACACTCCGAGGCAGCATATTCCACTGCCGGACAGCCCTGACTGTCAGGAAGTTCTTCCTGAGGTTCAGGTGGAATCTCCTTTCCTGCAGCTTGAATCCATTGCTCCTTGTCCTGGTCTCTAGAGAGGCAGAAAACAAGCCCTCTCCCTCCTCTGCATGGCATCCCTTCAAATATTTAAACATGGCTATCATGTCCCCTCTTAACCTTCTCTTCTGCAGACTGAACATACCCAGCTCTCTAAGTCTATCCTCATAGGGTATGGCTTCCAGGCCCTTCACCATTTTGGTCGCCCTCCTCTGGACCTGCTCCAGCTTGACCATGTCCTTCTTGAATTGGGGTGCCCAGAACTGGACACAGTATTCAAGATGAGGTCTAACCAAAGCAGAGTAGAGTGGTACCAGTACCTCCCTCGATCTAGACACCATACTCCTATTGATGCAGCCGAGAATTGCGTTGGCTTTCTTGGCTGCCGCATCACACTGCTGACTCATGTTCAGCTTGTGGTCTATTAGGACTCCTAGATCCCTTTCACACGTACTGCCATCCAGCCACGTGTCCCCCATCCTATATTTCTGCATTCCATTTTTTCTACCTAAGTGTAGGACCTTACACTTCTCTCTGTTGAATGTCATTTTGTTAGCCTTGGCCCAACTCTCTAATCTATCCAGGTCATTTTGAATTTTGATCCTGTCCTCTGGCATATTAGCAACCCCTCCCAATTTGGTGTCATCTGCAAATTTGATGAGCATGCCCTCTATTCCTTCATCCAAGTCATTGATGAAAATATTGAACAGCACTGGGCCCAGGACAGAACCCTGTGGCACCCCGTTAGTCACTTCTCTCCAGGATGAAAAGCAGCCATTGGTGAGCACCCTTTGGGAACGGTCAGTCAACCAGTTACAGATTCACCTGACAGTAGCCCTGTCCAGCCCGCATTTTACTAGCTTCTTTGCAAGAATGTCATGGGCAACTTTGTCAAAGGCCTTACTGAAATCGAGATATGCTACATCTACAGCATTCCCTTCATCTATCAAGCTAGTAACTCTATCATAAAAACAGATAAGATTAGTCCGGCATGACTTATTTTTGAGAAATCCATGTTGACTTCTCGTGATTACCGCGTTGCTTTCTAAGTGATCAGAAACTGACTGCTTAATGATCTGCTCCAGAATCTTTCCGGGTACCGATGTCAGGCAGACTGGGTGATAATTATTTGGGTCCTCTTTTTTTCCCTTCTTGAAGATGGGGACAACATTTGCCCTCTTCCAGTCTGCTGGAACTTTTCCTATCCTCCAAGATTTCTCAAAGATTATAGCAAGTGGTTCCGAAATGACCTCTGCCAGTTCTTTTAATATCCTAGGATGCAATTCATCTGGCCCTGGAGACTTGAATTCATCCAGTGTGGCCAGGTATTCCTGTACCACCTCTCTACCTATTATGTGCCTCATTTCCCCTGCTTCCTCACCTGCTCCCCAACCGCCAGGTTGAGTGCTTGTATCCTTCTGGGAAAAAACTGAGGCAAAGAAGGTGTTAAGTAGTTCTGCCTTTTCTCTTCCCCCTGTTAGTAATTCACCATCTTCTCTGCACAGCGACCCTATCGTCTCCTTCTTTTTCCTTTTGCTGCGGACATATTTAAAAAAGCCCTTTTTATTGTTTTTAATGTCTCTGGCCAGCCTAAGTTCGTTCTGTGCTTTAGCCTTTCTGACCTTCTCCCTACATCTCCTGGCTACTTGCTTAAATTCTTCTTTGGTGGTTTCCCCCCTCTTCCATTTCCTGTACACGTTTCTCTTAACGCTTAGCTCAGCTGAGAGTTCTTTAGTCAACCATTCTGGTTTCTTCAGATGCCTTCCATTTTTCCTCCTTATTGGCACAATTTTAGACTGTGCCTTCAGTATCTCCCTTTTAAGGAACTCCCATGCCTCCTGAACTCCTTTCTCTTTCACTATTCTTGACCACGGAATTTCAGCCAGCAGCTCCTTAACTTTACAGAAGTCCGCTTTTTTAAAATCTAAGACGAGTGTCTGGCTACACTTATCTTCTCCTTCCCACTGAATGCCAAATTCCAATAGGGCATGGTCACTCCCCCCTAAAGATCCAACCACTTCTACCTCACTAACAAGGTCATCCCTATTGGTCAGGATCAGATCTAGAATATTTGATCCCCTTGTGGCCTCTTCCACTTTCTGGACCATGAAATTGTCTGCAAGACAAGCAAGAAACTTGCTGGACCTTGCTGTCTTGGCAGAGTTTGACTGCCAGCATATATCCATGTAATTGAAATCTCCTATTATTACTGTATCTCTCCTTTTTGAATGCGCGGTCATTTGGTTGAGGAAGGCATCATCAAGGTCCTCAGTCTGGGTTGGAGGTCTGTAGTAAACCCCCACCAGAATATCCCTATTGTTTTTCGCTCCCTTAATTCTTCCCCAGATGCTCTCGACCTGGCTTTCTGGGTTTAAGTCATGGATCTCTTCAGAGGTGAAAACATCCTTGACATACAAGGCTACTCCTCCTCCTTTCTTGTTTGGTCTTTTTCTACAAAATAGGCTATACCCCTCTATTCCTACATTCCAATCCTGAGACTCATCCCACCAGGTCTCAGTGATGCCTATCAAATCGTATTTATTTTGTTGTACTAGGAGTTCAAGTTCATCTTGCTTGTTTCCCATACTCTGCGCGTTAGTGTAGAGACACTTAAATCCCCGGGTCCTTCCTGCAAGTCCTGTACTATAGTTTCTATTCCTCCCACCATTGGACGCTTGTACTACTTGGTCAATATCTTTTGGGCCTTTACCCCCTGCACTCGCCGAGTCTTTGCCCTGAATAATATTGTCTCCCTCCCCAGCAGAACTTAGTTTAAAGACCTCTTAATCCTCCGTGCAAGACTGTTTGCAAAAACATTCCTGCCAAGTTTCGTGAGGTGCAGCCCATCCCTTGCAAGAAGCCCACGTTCATGGAAATTCAGTCCGTGTTCCAAAAACCCAAACCGTTGCCGGCGGCACCATGTGCGGAGCCAGTTGTTGATGTCTGCTATTACCCTTTCCCTTTGTGCGCCATATCCTTGAACAGGGAGGAGAGATGAAATGACCACCTGCGCACCAAGGTCCTTAAGCTTTGTCCCCATAAATAAATAGTGCACTTCTAGGCTTTCCCCAAAATTCAATAACAGTAACAAGGTTTATTTGACTAATTATCAGATCCAAATATTTAGAGTAAATAAGAGATATGCATGTTGCTGTATAGTCACAGCAGCGTATATGAGTTAAGCCATTTAAGTATAACACTGACCTTTATTTTAAAGATGTTAATTCTACCATAGACAGTGTGTTCAATTTTAGATCTACATTCTATCTCAATATGGTGGTGGAACACAGCCTACTTTACCATGAAGACAGAAAAATCTAAAATTGGACACATCTTCTATTTTACTGGTAACCAGCCACACACTCTCTCATTTTAACTCCCTCCTTCCCGGCCTTTCCCACATAAGGGCCAACAAGTGCAACCAAAACTATACATGTGTGGAAGGAACACTGCTTATGATGTTCACAGAATAAAATGAGTCAAAATCACTTTTTAAATAAAAAACTAGAAGCATCTTACACTCTCACTGGGACAATGAAGAAAGCTGACAGTGAGAAAAATCTACTATGTTGAAATGCAGTGCTGTGGGAGAGATCTTGGATTGCCAAATGTCAAAGAAATGGATCTGAGAGCAAATGAAGCCTGAATTCTCCCTAGAAGCCAACATGATTAAACTAAGACAGTTGTACTTTAGCCTTAGCATGTGACAACATGACCCATTGAAAAAGATGGTAATGTTTGGTTAAGTAAAAGGTAGAAGGAAAAGAAGAAGACCACATTATAGAAGGATTTGTTGAATTGAGGAAGCCATGGCCTTGAGTTTGCAGGAACTGAGCGGGACTGTTGATGACCAGAGCTCCTGGAAGTCTCTCATTCATAGGACTGGCTAATCTGAAGCCAACTTGAGGACAAAGCAACAACAAAGGACATGGGCACATAGTAGATTATGCCTTATCTAATACAATAAAGTATTTTCTGAAATAAAATACTGGAATACCTGGAAGCCATGCCCTATGAGGATAGACTTAGAGAGCTGGGTATGTTCAGTCTGCAGAAGAGAAGGTTAAGAGGGGACATGATAGCTATGTTTAAATATTTGAAGGGGTGCCATGTAGAGGAAGGAGAGGGCTTGTTTTCTGTTGCTCCAGAGACCAGAACAAGGAGCAATGGATTCAAGCTGCGGGAAAGGAGATTCCACCTGAACCTCAGGAAGAACTTCCTGACAGTCAGGGCTGTCCGGCAGTGGAATATGCTGCCTCGGAGTGTGGTGGAGTCTCCTTCTTTGGAGGTTTTTAAGCAGAGGCTGGATAGCCATCTGTCGGGAGTGCTTTGAGGGTGTTCCTGCATGGCAGGGAGTTGGACTAGATGGCCCGTGTGGTCTCTTCCAACTCTACATTTCTGTGATTCTGTGATTCTGTGATTCTGTGAAAATGTATAAAGAGAAAAATAATACAGTAAATCTAACATGGCCACAACTAAGCAGAAGCCAAAGTCTGAAGATCAGTCAAATTTTCAATACCCAAAAACTAGCCATTTCTGAGCCTCAAAACAGATGTGGGTCATCCTCAATCCATCCTGTCTTGCACCACCATTGCTCAGATCAATCTATTGAACTGTTTTCTAAATATAAACTATATAACTCTCCTCCTGCCCCATTTCTGATTATAAAGGCAGAAGGTCATTTATCTGAGTCACCTTCGACATAAAGTCACAACTATGGCCACATAGCACAACTGAGAAAATTTCCATCTGTGACTTCTACTATGATTTGTAGAACTTGCCTTCTTCACACCCATTCAAAAGTCTTTTTAGTGTTTGTTATAGTTGTCTCTTTATGCTTAAAAGCAAAGTTAAATACTGCAAAATATGTTATTTAGGTAATTAAATGTTTGGATTGTGAGCGGGTGTGGCATGCTGCCAGAGCAGAATATGTTGCCATTGCAAGTAGGAAGAGCATAATAAAATGTGTGTCATATATAGGTAGATTGTTTTTTTTTCTGTTCTGTTTGTGTGTTACCATTTCAAGATTCTTAGCTGTTTATCTAAGCTAAACAGTGTGATACTGAATGATGCCTAAAAGGGATTTTTAAAAACTGTATCTCTGATTATATAAATGGGGAATTATACTAGTGGGGAGGTCCCCTAGACAACAGTTACTTGTCAGTCACATTCCTGCACTGCTTGTCTATTCTGTGCTGATCCTTATAATTCATTGACAACTTTTAAGAAACCTATCCTGGTGTCAGGTCTGTTTCTGTCATATTCAAAATCTATTGAAGAGTGACTGATAGTGACGGTATTCCATTGTGTACTTTATGTCAGTAAAACAAATGGTAAGCAAAATTCAAGAGAAAACCTGCAGATTTAAAGATCAAGAGTCTGCATAAGCACAAAATAGGGAGAGGGAGAAAGAGAGTATACAAATGTTTTTACATGAACCCAGAATGCTTCTGGTGTGTCTTTTGCCACACAAGTTTTGTTTTGATTTGTTTTTTAAGGAGGAGGGTACTAAGATAATTTATTCATGTGATACATATTAAGTTCGTCTCTAGAACAAATGGAACCAAGACCTGTTATGAGGATATAATTTACATGTTAAAATCTAGTCAAATGCTTGCCAAGGGTGAGGCTGAAGCAGAGTGAACAAAAGCAGGTTTGGCAGTGGTCAAAGCCATGCTTTATCTTCACAAGGGCTTCTCACAGAAGTGCAGCTTAATCACACCATTGACCCAATTGCAGAAGCCAGGGCTTCAAAAGTACACAGATCAGCCTTAAGCACAGAATCTATTTCTCTTCCACTTTTACTTTCTTACTAGTCCATCTCTTCTTGTACCCCAATAATTCATCCTCACTTTTTCTTTCTTACTTGGTTTTGATTCCCTCTACCTCAACCCTCATTACCTTATAGCTTTCCCATTTACATACTCTCCTCTCCTTAAATAACATACTTTCTCTGTCTATTCATCTCTGTGCACAGATACACATAGAGTCCGGAATATTGGAAGTTCAACAGATGTCTTAGATACCCAGCCATGGAAGGTGTATTTTTCAACAGAGAAGGTTGAAATAGCCTGGACTTCAAGTGCCCCACCTACAACCAGCAACAAGCGTCTGGACCAAAACTCAAGGCTTCCTGCTCTTAAAGGAACCTATAATAGAAAGTGACTAATGAGGTCCTTATTCCTATTGTATTCTTCCTTCCTCCCTCTTCCACACGTAAACATCCCCCTTTCAACTCCCAATGTAATCAAAATGCCATTATTACAAAATGCAAATAACTGTCATCCAACCATGAAAAAAGAAGAAAGGAAGTACATGGAATCATGGAGCAGGAAGAAGCTACAAGAGACATTGAGTCCATGTACAAACAAAGCATATTAGTTGACAAGATGTTTATTTATATTCTCTTTGTATATACAAACTTATACCTAGATAGCCATTGGCTACACTGGTCACTGTATTTGGGAGATAAGGGCAAATAACTCCCCAAAACTTTAATTACGAGTGACAGAGCTACTTGGAGGCAAGGTGGGTGATTCATTTGCACAAAAAAATTGAGTGTGCCCCATTCCGAATCCTACCTTTTAACGAATCCATCCTGTGGGGATCCCAGCATTGGCTCTCCCAGGAGGGGAAAACAACAGAATAGCTCCCCTCTGCACTAGCTGCCTGCTGTAATGGAGGAAGCACAATGGCCTCACTCCTTCCTCCTGTTACCGCCATTGCTAGCATGAGCTTGGGGGATGTTAAAAGATATCTTTTGATATCAATAATTAGGCCTCACATACCCATTCCCCTCCACGTGCTTGCGAGGCCCCCAGACAAGCACGCACACCGACTCGGTCGATAATCGCCGTAATATTCCAGCACAATACAGGCAGGCCAGAAATAGCTGACTCGCAGCTTCAGGAGACCTCAAGGCAAGTACCTCCATTAGGTATGCACGCAACTTTCAAAAGATCCTCTGCCCTGGCAGCTTGATGATCGGACTATACAACGCTCAAGCACTCTGCGTTTGCATACTGACTATCCTATTGACAATTTGGCTATAACTCAATCAGGTTCAAATTCTGACCTTTCGGAGGCTTTCTCTCCAGCCCCAAACTCATTGTTTTCCCCAAGTACGAACTAGCCTGCGGTCACAATTCTCCTTATAAAACCCCCTGACTTTGAGCGTTTCCTTGGATCACTCTTGGCTTCCATCCTGCCTTGCTGTCGCCTTGTCCAGTGAGCCTTCCCCTCAACCCCATGTGCTGAGATCCACGCTCCGCAGCTTCTCCGCTTCTAACCGGGCTGCAGGACAGGTGAAGTATCATCCAAACCAACAACTCCTCTAAAAACCCCTCTATCCCACTCTAACCTTTATTTCCTTAGTTATCTGTGTGAGTGTGCTGCATACACTGTTTGATTGTGTTTTAATAAAAACAACATTTATTATTTCAACTTCTGTGTGCTCCTTGACTCAGCCTGACCCCGTAAACATAGGGTTCAAGATCTTGCTACGTTACCCTGCCTCTCACATTGCTAGGCTGTGCTCTTGGCTAATTTCCCCGACTTATATAATTGAGAGTGCATTTAGGTGTCCCTCCTGGGACCCCCAGGAATCAGGGTAACACTTCCACAGTGAAGCCGGGCACTTTCCCAGGCTGAGCTAGGGGAAGAAGTGCAGCCATTGTATTTCCAGGGTTTCTGCACAGGAGGTAAGTGCAGGAGGGTGGCAAGAAGGCTGGACAAACTCATGTCATTGATGAAGAAAAAAGTCAATTATTTACTCAGCAATTGTAATTGGTGGTGATGGAATTGCAACAATGTTATGCAGAACCTTCATCACGGTCCCATTGCCATTGCAGGGTGGGAGTGGGCTGTGGAAAGGGCCAGTATTATTCCTGCAGCGGAGAGGCCAGGGTTAGCTAAACTCATTCTAGCTTCTCAAACCAGCTACAAGTATTTGGACCACACTTGAAGATTTCTTCCTGCTGTGGAGATCCTTACCCGTTAGGAGACCAACATTTGTCACCTCGTAGCAGTTTCAACATCATACTGCAGGGTAAAGATAGTTTTTAATCAATTAAAATGAGCAATAAGCTTTGAAAACACAACATCACACTTCCACTGTTCCCTTAATATCCATGCCACATCAGGGATCTAGGTTTCACAGCCTTAGAGATAGACTCTCTCTTCCAAACTCTGTGTTTTATTATTTCATCTGTGGTTGTTACAGATTTTCTAGGTCTACTAAAGTCAGTAAAGATTTTGCTGTTCACTTTACTTGCAAGGTGTAGGGTCTTCTACACCATAAAGATGGAGAACCATAAGAAGGTAGTAAAGATGCCTTCATGTTAACCATCAATAGCACTGGGAAATAGGATCAAAGTATCCCCACTAAACTGAGAGGTGCTTACTTAAAGTATAGCAGTTACAGGTAAACGTGCAACAGTACTTAGCACTGAAGAGTCAATAATGCCTCAGTTTAATCAGATACATAATTGGAATGACCATGGTGTTCTCCCTTCCTGCTCTACCTATCCTAATCCATCTGTGATGTAAACTGATACTCTTAGGAATGTTTCTCCATCTCTTCTCTTCCTCCCACTCACTCTCTCTCTCTCATTCTTCCCTAGAATGAAGTTAGATTAGATTAGCACACTGAGTAACTTTGATAAACTTGATGGCAGGGGTTTTAACAACAGAGCCTCCTTGGCAACTGAGAGTGTTTAACCTGATTGGCTGGTGAAATGGAACCTTGGATAGCCCAGGGGAGGGGCTGGTGGAAAGAGGAAAATAACGGATTTTAACTGCCCAGTGTGTGTGTGAAGAGGAGTGTGATTTGTGGTGTGTTTGGGAGAGGTTGGAGATTTGAAGAGCTCTGTGGGAGAGAGAACTGAGAAGTTGGGTGTATGAGAGATAGTGAATGAATTGAAAGAGAGAGAGAGAGATGAATGGTGTGCTATTTATAAACATTTTGATACAAAACACATTTAAAGCAACAGTGTTACAATAAATGTTTGAAGTTCTGTGTTCCTTAAAAGAGTGTCACATGGTCTTATTTGAATCCTGGAATATACATGCTGCCAATAATATCATCTTGACCTTAGTGCCAACAGTACCACAATCTTGGAAAATATAAATCATTGCTGATCCTTACATCTGGGAGAAGGGCAGATTTAGGGAAGGCAGTAAAGGGGGAGAGTCCTGAAAGGAAGAAGCCAAGGGGGGGACAAGAGTGAGGAAGGGACTGCATTCTCAGAGAGGGAGAACTGAAGTAGACCCGTTTCTCCTGGTCCTGGCTTGATTCAGAGATCTCCCTGGCTGTTCAGTTCTGATCACAAAGAAGTATCAGGCTGGGCAGGCCTTAAGTGCGAGGCTTGGGTGTGCCTATTGCACTCAGCGGCACCGATTGGCAGTGTTGTTGTTTTTTCCATGTTTTACAAAGAGTGATGGTAGCGGTGGGATCTGACCAAAAAAAAAATTGGTGGGATCAAAACAGAAAATTTGTAGAGATCTGACCAGAGAAGTGGTGGGATCTGATTGAAATAATCCAGAGGGATTTGCTAGGCAAGATTCCCTGGGGTAACAGTTTGAAGGTACATAGTAAGGGAATCTGTGGAACACTCAAAAGAAAATTTCTCAGTTCTAAGAATAAAAGGCACACACTGTGTAATCTCTCTCTAAGAAACTATCAAGGTGGTTTAAGCAAAAGAATAAAGTAGTATTTCCTGAGGTAACTGTGTGGGTAATTTGTAAGAAAATACTAAAATTTTGATGACATCTAAAAAGACAAAAGCCAGAATGGAAAAGCCTGAGAAAGAACAGCGCTTGGTTGAAATGGATATACTTGAGTGCAGAGAGTGTAGAAATATGGAAGATAAAACTTGAGATGAAAAGAATGGACAAAGAAAGGGCTTTAAGAGAAAAACAAATGGAGTCAGAAAGAGAGCAAAGAGCTCTAAAAGAAAAACAAATGGAGATGGAACATGAAATAAAATTAAGAGAATTAGAATTGCAAGCACATTTTGCCAGGAATGGGCAAGAAAGTAGCTTAGTGCCTCATGTAGACATGAAGAGATTCCCTAAATATTACAAAGGGGATAATGTGGAAGCCTTTCTCATTAGTTTTGAGAGAGTGTGTGGGGAATTACAAATAAGACCAGAGGAAAGGATGAGTTACCTCAGATCTCAAATTTGTGGGGTGATGGCAGAAATATATGGGCAAATGTCAGCTGAAGAGGCCCATGATTATGACTTGTTCAAAGAAAGAGCCAAGCAAAGATTTGGTTTGACTCCTGAATATCACCAAAAAGAATTTTGGGGGCTGGGAAAAAAACCTGAGGAAACCTATTCACAGATGGGGTGTAGATTAATTAGAACACTGGAAGGATGGGTTTCAGGGTCTGAAGTAGAAACAAAAGAACAGCTGCAAGAGCTCATAGGGCTTGAACAATTTTATAACATCCTGCCATATGAAAAAAATGACTGATTAAGGACAAAAAGCTGAAAACAATTAACCAGGCAGATGAAATGATGGACCATCTAGTTACATCAGAGGTGCTCCAAAACCCCAAAACTGTGATAGGAAATTTCCTAGAAGTGGGCAGCCATTTTATGGGAGAGGTACTGAGAAGGCTAAAGGAACTCCTCTTAGTTGTGACAGGAATAGGCGCAGAATAAAGAACATTTCCTCACCAGAAGGAAATAAAATGTGTTATAACTGTGGGAAAGCTGGCCATTTTCAATTCCAATGCCCAGAGAGGGTGGTCAAAGATAAAATGGAAAAGCCCAAACATTCATATTATATAACTACATTTGAGTCACTTCAGCAAAGGCAAACTTGTCAACCTGAGTTCGCTAGGCTGGTTGCTATGGAAATGAGGTCTAGTGGGAAAGGAGGAAACAGTTTCTTGCCTCACACTTCTAATCTCTGCATGGTAGTCATTCTTGATACAGAGTGGATGAATGAATATGGAGAGAAAATAGGGAAAATAGGGAAAACTGTATAGGGTATTAAAGATACAGGCTCGCAGATCTGTGTGTTACAGCCACATCTAATTCCTCCTAGAAACCTCATTCTCCCCAAAAAAAGTGTTATTGAAAGGTCTAGGAGGGCCTGTGTTTTCAGCTCCAACAGCAATCGTTCATATTACATACTAGAACTGGACAGGGGACTGGAAGGTAGCTGTATGAGAAGATAGTCCAGCTCCTTGCTTAATTGGAAATGATTTGGCCAAACATATTCATCAGGTCTGTGTAACTACCTGACACATGACAAAGAAGTCCCAAATGGTACCATCAGAGTTATTAAGGGGGGAGGTCTGGATGAAGGAACTCCTACCCAAGAAAGCAACACTAGTGCCACTAAGAAACCCAGCAGTAAAAAGAAATTAATGCAGATCAGGGATCTTCATGAAACCCCAATGTCAGAGTTTGTTAAGGAGCAAAGGCTGGATGAGAGCCTTAAGCCTCTGTTTGAATTGGCAAAGGAGAATCCTCTGGAAGTGACACCTGAAGTTCCAACCAGATTTGTAATAGTGGATGACAAGCTTTATCGAGAATCTCTCAAGCAACATAGCCATAGAACAGGGGAAAGGAAAAGACAATTGGTAGTGCCCACCAAGTAGAGAACAAAGTTACTTGAAATGGTGCATACTATTTCTTTTGGAGGCCATTTAGGGATCACATGCACTAACCAAAGAATAACTGCTAATTTCTACTGGCCAAAGATGCAGCAGCAAGTAAAGCAGTATTGCCAGACATTTGATACTTGTCAGAAGACAGGCTCGAGTAGAGATAAGACAAGGGCAAAGCTATGTTCTATGCCAGTGATTGAGGAGCCATTTAGTCAAGTGCGCATAGATATTGTGGGTCCTTTGCCGAAGGCTACCAGAAGGGGAAATAAATATCTGCTGACATCAGTAGATTATGCAACCCGATATCCTGAGGCAGTTGCATTAAGCAATCTGGAAACTTCCACAATTGCCAATGCCTTAATCACTATATTTTGTAGACTGGGTTTTCCCAGAGAAATTGTATCTGATTTGGGAACATCATTTACCTCCATGTTGATGGAAAAACTATGAGAGCTGTGTGGAATCAAGCATTTAACCTCTACTCCTTATCATCCTGAGACTAATGGACTAGTAGAGTGGTTTAATGGAACACTGACACTGATGATTAAAGCATATGTGGCCAATAATCCAAATGACTGGGATGTGAAATTGCAACATCTATTGTATGCTTGTCAGGAGGTGCCACAAGAGAGCCTTGGTTTTAGTCCTTTTGAACTGCTATATGGTCAGAAGATTTGTGGACCATTAGACCTAGAGAGACAAGGCTGGGAGCAAGAATCAAACTTGGAGCCGGAGGTTGTGGTGAGATACATCGATGACCTATTAACCACCCTGAGGTCTGCATTGAATCTGGCTGCTGAGAACATGCAAAAGGCGCAGAAGAAACAGAAAACCTGGTATGACAGACGAGCCAGAGAAAGAACATATCATCCAGGCAATGAAGTACTGTTCCTGAGGCCTGTAAAAGGGAACAAGCTGCAGTTTACCTGGTTTGGACCTGTGACCATCATGAAGAAATTTAATGATGTCAACTATTTGATTGACCTGGGGGGTGATCAAGAGACTAAAGTGGTTCATACCAATATGTTAAAGCCTTATTACAGGAGGGAGAATTTAATCTGTTATGCAATTACAGGTGGTGGGAAGGAACAGAACTGGTTGCCATGTTGGTAGAAGGGAGGTATGCCTGAACATAAAATCCAGGAAGCCCATATAGATGAATCCCTTTCAGATAAACAGAAAGAGGAGATTTGTAATTTGTTGTCTAAATATGCAGAAGTATTTTCAAACATCCCAGGAAGAGTGAGAGCGGTGCAGCACTGTATTAAAACCAGTAATGCTATACCTATTGCCAGTGCACCTTATCGAGTAACTGGGAAGTTTGTTGAAATTGTGGAAAAAGAGATTAAAGCAATGCTGGGACAGGGAATCATAGTTCCATCAGAAAGTCCTTGGGCATCGCCTGTGGTATTAGTTGAAAAGCCAGACCACAGTATTCGATTTTCTGTTGATTATAGAAAACTGAACAGTATAACTTGGGTAGATGCTTATCCTATGCCCAGAATGGATGATCTAGTTGAAAGAATGGGAAGAGCTAATTTCATCACTAGCCTTGATTTGACCAAAGGTTATTGGCAGGTTCCTATGTACCCAGAAGATCAGGCCAAAACAGCATTTATTATGCATGTAGGCTTATTTGAATTTACAGTATTGCCCTTTGGGTTAAAGAATGCTCCTTCAACTTTTCAAAGACTAGTGGACCAGGTCTTGCAAGGATTAAATGCTTTCATTATAGCATATATTGATGATATTGGTGTGTTTAGCAATGAATGGGGGGAACATCTACATCATCTACACCAGGTATTAGAATGAATTAAAACTGCAGGGCTTACTTTTAAGGCACCAAAATGCCATCTAGGGAAAAGAGAAGTCAAATACCTCAGTTACATTGTGGGCAGTGGTCTGATTAAACCTGAGAGAGATAAGATCAAAGCCATAGATCAATGGCCAATACCCACCACTAAAAGAAAAGTGAGAGCTTTTCTAGGTTTAGTGGGGTATTACAGAAGGCTTATTCCTAATTTCAGTTCTGTGGCAGCGCCCTTATCAGAGTTAACTAAAAAGGGTTACCCTGAAAAGGTGATGTGGAACCAGCTGTGCCAGGAAGCTTTTGATAAACTGAAGGAAGCTATTACATCAGCTCCAGTACTTATCGCTCCTGATTTTGGGAAGTTGTTCACAGTGACTACAGATGCCTCAATTATAGGTTTTGGGGCTGTATTAAGTCAAAAGGGTGAGGATGATCAATAGCACCCAGTAACGTTCCTAAGTAAAAAGTTGCTTTTAAGGGAAAGACATCTAGTAACAGTGGAAAAGGAATGCTTAGCGATTATGTGGGCTCTGAACAAATTAAAACCTTACTTATGGGGAAGGATATTTGTTCTGAGAACAGACCACTCACCGTTGTGTTGGTTAAATCATACAAAGGGAAGCAATGGCAAATTGTTAAGATGGAGCTTGTTGTTACAAGATTGTAATTTTGATATTTTACGTATCAGAGGTAAAGAGAATATTGTTGCGACTCATTATCCAGACAAATGGAGGAAGGGTGAGATGTAAAATATATTATAGTAATAGTAGTGATATAATTACACTGTTCATGTTGAGTTATAAATGCTTTAATGATATATTGGTAGATAGATAGAGTGATGGTAGGTATGTGTTGAATATTAGGGTGAATGTTTGTGTGCGAATCCTCATTGCTTTTGATGAGACCTGTGTAGAGGTCTCAGCAATGCAATGAAAGAGTAAAGAGGGGAGGTCTGTGATGGGAGGGGGTCTTAACAGAGCCTCCTTGGCAACTGAGAGTGTTTAAGCTGATTGGCTGTTGAAATGGAACCTTGGATAGCCCAGGGGAGGGGCTGGTGGAAAGACAAAAATGACGGATTTTAACTGCCTGGTGTGTGTGTGAAGAGGAGTGTGATTTGTGGTGTGTTTAGGAGAGGTTAGAGATTTGAAGAGCTCTGTGGGAGAGAGAACTTAGAAATTGGGTGTACGAGAGATAGTGAATGAATTGAAAGAGAGAGAGAAGAATGGTGTGCTATTTATAAACATTTCAATACAAAACACATTTAAAGCAACAGTGTTACAATAAATGTTTGAAGTTCTATGTTCTTTAAAAGAGTGTCACAGAGTCTTCTTTGAATCCTGGAATATACACACTACCAATAATCATCTTGACCTTAGTACCAGTAGTACCACAGTCTTGGAAAATGTGATAACTGAAGCCCCTGTCAGAGCTGCTGATGACGAGCAGCAGCTGTTGGTTCCTGTTCCTCAGGGTGGAGATGACGAGCAGCAGCTGTTGGTCCCTGTGGCTCTGGCTGGAGATGAGTCCTGCAGCTCAAGAGCTCCCCCTGCTGCCGTGGACCAAGCAGGTTCGGACGTTCCTCTGCCTGCTCCTTTAGGGCAACAGGGATCCAGCTGTGATCCCAAGGATGCCCTGGAGCCTGCGTCAATCAGCCCACAAACAAGGCGGAGACTCAAGAGAGCTGAGCAAAGGGAGGCTTCCTTGATTAAGTTCAAGAAACAGTGACTGGCCACACCTGTGTCTGGGCTATATAACTGCCTGCCTGGAAGCTTTCCTTCGCTTGTGGCAAACTTTGTACAAGCCCTCTCCTTGCTTCCAGCACCTGGCTCCTGTCACCTTGGATTGATCTCCTGGCTTCTGACCCCTGGATTTTGTACTCTGGCTTTTGCTTGTCACTCAGGCTTAGGTAAATGGACTGCCTATGAGTAATTGCTTGCTTTGACTCCTCCCGGTGGGACTCTGCTCTCTCTCCCTCTCCCTTCTCCGGGCTGGCTCACCACCCGGGTCTCTGACCTTGACAGAAAACATAAATCATTGCTGATCCTTACATCTAGGAGAAGGGCAGATTTAGGGAAGGCAGTAAAGGTGGAGAGTCCTGAAAGGAAGAAGCCAAGATGGAGGACAAGAGTGAGGAAGGGATTGTGTTGTCAGAGAGGGAGAACTGAAGTAGACTCGTTTGTCCTGGCCCTGGCTTGATTCAGAGATCTCCCTGGCTGTTCAGTTCTGATCACAAAGAGGTGTCAGGCTGGGCAGGCCTTGAGTGCAAGGCTTGGGTGTGCCTTTCACACTCGGCAGCACCAACGGGCAGTGGTTGTTGTTTTTTTTCCTGCGTTTTACTGTAACTTTCCTATCTTAGAATGGAGTTCCTATAATAAAGCCTTTAGTTTATTTCTCCAAGCCATTCATGTTTTTGCTCCTTAATCAGGATCTCTGCCCACTGCACATATCAGTTACAAATTAGTTTGTTAGTTTTATGTAAATTTGTTTTCTCATTAATCCTCTTGTTTGCATTATTTCTCATTTGTCAGTGAGTATGTGGCAACGATTTCATAAATTTCTGCAAATACTTCACCCATCCTCCATCTTTAAATTTGTTTCTGAATGTACCACTTGCATAACTGCTACTAAAAAAAAATCCAACCTTGAAATTACTGAGACTTTCACAATGAGGTTTTAAATGTTCAGAGAAAAGATAGTGATCTAAAAGTTACCCAACTGGAGTAACTTGACTATGTGAGTGTAACTTTCAAAGTACCTTTAAGAGTTTGTTTGTTTACCTTCCACTGCTACCTCTGCCTTCTTGAATTTGTAAAAGATTGCCTCAATAGGCCTCAGGTTGTAAAGAAGAAAAACAAAATACTAAAATATTGTGTGATTTTGGGGTATCAATAAATAAAATCATAAGGGTTGATGCAACTCATCCAAATTGGCTACATTATGATATCACCATGAATATACTGAGTAAACACTAAGGGCTGCTTAAACAAATAAACATACACATTCCAGCCCCACACTCATGCTGCAAAGCCTGACTGAGGGTAGGGGATGCCTTTGCTTGTCTCTAGGAAAAAAACTAAGAGGAAAGGGGGGAAATGGTTAATGTCTCGGCACATAGTGCCAGACATAGAGAAGATGAGGTAGAACCTGTGTACCTTATAAGCCTGCTCTGCCTCAAACTGTCTCTCTTTATTGTTTTTGGTCCACCAGCCCTCTTCAGGCAATGCAGGCAATTTCTAGTTGCCTTTTGGGGCTAGTTAGGATTTTTTTTTTCCCCTTTCAAGGAGGTTTCTTTCCTATCTTGTGCTTTTCCTATATGGGCTCATGGACAATTGGCTTTGGATGTGGCAGTAGAAATAGGTGCTCCTGGAAGGTAGGCAGGGGAGATTAAAGGAGCAGTGATTATGAAAATACTTAGGCACCCAATTGGTGAGGGGACACCTTCAGAGTATCTCTGGTGGATCATGAGATCCAGAGAATGAGAAAGAGGACTACTCTTGGGGCCAGCATGGGGCATGTCTTTCCTTTATATTATGGGGCATTGAAGACAGTTTCCTTAGGGAGGTCTCCCTTGTGAAGGGCTAGCCTGGTGCAGAACCAAAATGGTTGCTGCACTCAGACCCTGGGAGATTTGCTCAGATGTGGTTGAGGAGGAAGCCATGTTGGGAATGCCTACCACAGCCAGAACCCATTTTAGGCTCCTTCTCTCTGCAGATAGCTAAAGTTTAAGCATTTTAGAGTTAAAGAGTTAATTGAGTGGCCTTTAGTAGCAAACTTTGCTGTTGGTTTCATTACTTCCTAGCTGGTTAAAAAAAAAGTGCTACACCAGGGGTGGTTACTTTTCTGTGTTAATTGACTATGAAAAATGGTGAATGGGTTCAATCATGTAAAAACAACTAATAAATACTAGACGTACAACTGTATCCATCTTAACTGTAAGTTCCACTGAACGCAGTGATGCTATCCATTTCCTAGTAAAAAATGCATAAATTGTGTGGTAAAACTTAGGAAACTTACTGATTCCCTAGTTTGATATTCAAATATTTTCCCTGTTGAACCATACTTGAGTTCATGAATTTGTTGTAGATCTTTGAGCTGTTCTGATTGGCTTCTTATTGCTATCTATTGATTTATTTATTTGGCAACAACAGAGTTAAGATGTGCTAATGCTAGCCAGTCATAATGGACAGCAGTTACTAAGATAGCCTTTTTAAAGTGTTATTTGCAATCCAAAATATCTATCTTCTGATTTGAAGAAGATAATCTGGTGCTGGGAATTTGATCTGACACCAAATAGGACAAAGTAATGGTAAAGCATTTATATGGTACTTAGAAGATGATCTTCCTGCCTTAGAGCAATATGGCTATTATAGGGATTATGCCTGAAGTGGGGCAGTAGAGGTTGTCCCAGAACTGCATTACCGAAAGTAGCATAATGCACTTTCCTTCCTCTGTTTACACCAATGACAAAAACTCCTCAAATGATTTCTTTTCTGTACACCCTCCTACCTAATGCATCTGTCACTTACACATCTTAACTAAAGTGTGCCAAAAAGACAGCAAATGTAACTGAAGACATTGTCATGCTTCATTCTGAAGTGAATATCCTTAATTGTAAGGATGGCCTTTGCAATAATTCCCTTGAGACAAGCTTGCTAGCAGTTGCACAAATGTTTAATCACTTGGACCACAATCCTGTTCCCTCCTTGAAGTCATACAAGGAGGAACGGTTTCTTGTATAACTTTTTCATAAATTTTGCCTCTCCTGGTATGTGCTCCTTACGTGCCCACATGGGTGAGGAAGCTCTGCCCTTCCCACTTCAACTTTAAACACCAGAAGCCACAGGCAGAAAGCCCAGGAGCAAAGCAACTATGAATGCCATGGTTCAAACATCTGAAGAGCCCAAGATTTATTATTACTTATATGACTGTACTCTTTATATATTCTGTAGTGTCGTTCATTGGAATGAGATTCTCACTGTCATGCCATTTCACTTGGACCAAAGAACAGTGTGCTCCTCTTGCCAGCCTGGGGACCCAAAGGATATTTGAAAATACTAGGACATGGTTGAAATAGGTGTTTCTTGAGCATCAGGAAACCCTGGTAACAAGAATCATGGATGGGTGAGAATATTTGCGGTTAAGGCCATTTCTGCGCTACACTGTTATATCACTATTATTCCATTTTCAACATCCTGTGGAATTCCAGTGTTTGTAGTTTATCGAGGCCAAAAAGCTCTCTGGCTGAGAATTCAACCTCTCCCTAAACTGCAAACCCTAGGATTCCATAGAATGTTGAAAGTGGAATAATAGCACTATAGTAGTGTAGTGTGGAAATAACCTTATTCTGAAATTCTCGCATGACTTTTTTCCCCCTTTTGGTTTAGAAAACAGCAGAGATTATATTCCAGACATTTTCACAGCAGGGAGCATATTGCTAAAATAACTCACTGCTCCCTTCAAGAATAAAATTAGTGAAGAGTTACATCCCCATGCCAGCTATTCAAATTATGGGTAGTGGGGCAAGGTGGTGAATCGTAGCAGCTGGAGGGAATCTTTCAAGTAAAGAGCCATGTGTTACCTGCTGTGACATGGCAGCAGTCAACGTGCAGTGAACAGCCTCCTACATGGCAGTATTTCTGATAATGCTGCAGCATGCCATTGAGGAGTTAGTGTGGTAGGGAAGGAGAAAGCAGAGCTGCAGAGTCCTTTGATAGATTCTTTGCTTTTTGCTTTGAGGAATCCTGGCTTTGGACAAAAAGAAAGGGGTGTCTGTGAGTGAGCAGGGTGAGTACAAGATATGTTTCTGCATTAGACAAGATGTTTCCTAACCTTCCTATTCCACATACAGAAGGGAAATGGGCTGCTAGATTAATTTTACTGTAGCACTGATGATAGGATGACATCTTCCACTGCCTCTGAGAAGGTGGGTCAGTTTAGCATGTCCCACTCAACTCAAAGTCCACAAACAGGTCTGTAGTCCAAAGAGGATAATGTGCCAGGCGTCTCAGGAAGAATGCTATCCCCCAGCATCTTCCCACTATAGTCATTGGCCCTTTCCGCACGAGGAAGTTAAAACGGGCAAGGCGTCCTGTCACGGAGGTCGTCCGCACCTTAGATCGGACTAGGTTAGGACTACTCACCTTAGTTCCTCACCTTAGTCCAGGCCAAAATGCCCCCAAGTGGTCCTCCAGCGTGCTAAGTGAATACCAGAAAAATCCAGTCTTTCAATCTTCTGGAGCACGCCATTTCATTCCTGCTCACTTGTGCAGATGCGCAGGCTCGCACCAATGCGAGCCTGTGATCAGCGGAGGGTGGGCTGCAGGAATGGCCAGTGTCAGTGGCTGGTCTGGACTCACAAAGAACAGGAAGCCACCATTTTCAGCCTCAGCAGTGTGGATCTACGGACCTCACACTGCTCCGATTGGCCCTGCAACAAACAAGGAGCCCTGCAGAAGGGCTTAAGGGAAAGTCCGTGTTGCTTCGAAGAGAGAAGAACCGTTAAGTAATGGCATGGAGCGATTCACTCGCCTCGTGTGGAAAGGGCCATTGTTTCCTTCTGCCAAATGAGAGTACTGGCCCTATCTGAAGGAACAATTAAAAAGTAAGGGAATAACAAGCAATCACTATAATTAAGGTGAAATTACACGTCCTAGACAATATTAGCATGCTGTGGCCTAGCTATCAAATCCTTCTGACAATTATTACTGTTATCGTCATCGCTGCTTCTCCACCTCCTCCTCCTCCTCCACTTCCTCCTATTTAAATATTGCCTTTTTCTCAGACTTGGATTCAGGGTGATTTACAAGAGTTAAAACAGATACAGCTAAAAAGTTTACAAGAAGTCGGGAAGGAACTTAAATATTTTTGTTAGTATCTCTCTTTTCTGTTTTTCTTTTTTTCTTATTTGTATAATTTCTAATACTTTATACATTGCCTTGATATGTGGTGATATTGTAACTGTTGCTTTTGTAATTTTTTTTCTTTTTCTGTCATTTTCTTTTTTCTTTTAAATCAGTAAAGACTATTTTTTTAAAAAAGTTTACATTCTACAAAACTAAAAAAATAAAATTAAGTTTTAATAAAGTTAAAAGCAATTTAAAAAAAAAAAGAAAAGAAAAATATCAACAAACAAAAGCAACACAGCACATGAGAAGTGCTTTCCTTCTGAGCAGTCACATCTCAAAGGCCTGCCAAAACTGAAATGTCTTCACTTTCCTTTGAAAGGATAAAAAGGAAGATGCTAGTCTAATCTCTTTTGGAAGTGTGTCCCAGAACCTGGCAGCAGCCACTGAGAGAGCCCTTTCTCACATTCCCACCAGCTATATCTGTGAAGGTGATGGGACAGAGATAAAGGCCTCCTTAGAAGGTTTTGAGACATGGGCAAGATCATACAGGGTGATAACCTGGACCTGGGCGGTATAGAGCTTTGTAGGCCATAACCAGAACTTTGAAATGAACCCAAAAAAAGACCAGCAGTCACTGTTACAAAAAGAAAGTTGTATGCTCCCTGTTTAACAATCTGTCTGCAGCTCCTTGGACCAGCTGTAGTTTCTGAACACTTTTCAGAAGAAGCCCCACATACAGTGCATTACAGGAAGCCAAACAGGATGTAATTGGGGCATGTGTCACTATGACCAGATTCAGTGTCTGAAGGAATGGCCATGGCTGGCACACAAGCCTTAATGATGTGAATGCACTACTGGATAACACTCAAAACCACTGCAAGCATGCATTTTCAACAAGAGTATTAATTCCATCCAGCACACACTGAATCCCTATTCACTTATCAGTGCTATGACTGAGAAGAAGCACCTTTGTTTTTTCTGGATTAAGTTTACATTTGTTTGTCCGATTGATGATTACTGATACCTTGGATTGAGATGTAAAGGAGTAGTAGAACTGAGTATCATCCAAATACTGATGACACCAAATCCTAAAACACCAGCCAGTCTTTCTCAGTGGTTTTGAGTATATGTTAAATAGCATGGTTGATAAAACTGAAACCTGAGATATTCGATAGGCCAATGACCATGGAATAAAACAAGAGCCACTAACACCACTTCCTGGGCTCACCACTACAAGATTGTTGGAAACTGAGGGGAAGTCTGCTTTATTTTAGCAAGGCTTTGACTACTCTCTCTACCTGCTTAGCCAGTCTCTCTCTAGCTTTTTTGTTAAACCAGAAAGGGCAAAGGTATAATACTCGAGATGGGCCAATTGAATTCTTGAATCCTGAGCAAGCATTCGAGATTCAGGGATCCAAGTCCCCCGGCCAAAATAGGTGAATCAAATCTCTCGAATCCTGCCCTGGTCACCCACCAGCCACGGCCTGATCCTGCCCAGGGCAGGCAAGAAAAGGTGGCAGAGAACACGATCTTGTGCTCCCTCCTGTGCTGCCACCAGCTGCCAGACCAATCCTGCCTGGGGCAGGAGAGAAAAGGTGGCAGAGAGCGTGATCTTGTGCTCTTCGCTCTGCTTCTGCCCACTGTTGGCCCAATCCTGCTCAGACCGGGTGAGAAAAGGTGGCAAAGAGTGTGATCTCATGCTCCCTGCTCTGCTACCACCACTCGTGGGCTGATCCTGCCCAGACCAGGCAGCAAAAGGTGGCATGGAGTGCAATCTCACGCTCCTGCTGGCAGGATCCTGCTGGGGCAGGCGGCCTTCCAGGGCCCGCCAAAGAACTGATTGGCTGGCAGGCCCGTGTACACGCAAAGATCACAGCCGCAGGCACGCCTGAGGCTGCCTATGCCTAGGGCCACTGCCTGTGCTCGCTCCTTCTGCCTGTGCCTGCTGGGGCTGCCTATGCCTGTGGCTGCCTCCCTCTGCAAGGTAATAATCTGTATTCTTTTGACTTGAGAGTTATGTACTTCACATAATAGATGAACATGTCAATTGCATTTCTATCTTCTTAGTAAGAAATATGGGTATGTTTTCCTGAACTGAAAACTATGTTACTGCCCTGGCTAGTCCGAGCTTCGGGGATATTAAAGATATCCTCTTGATATCATAATTCGGCTGCACTTCTCTATTCCTCTCCACATGCTTGCGAGGCCACCGGACAAGCACGTAAACAAGCTCGGCTGTTAATAGCCGCAATATTCAAACTACAATACAGGCAGGCCAGAAATAGCTGACTCACTGCTTTAGGAGACCTCCAGGCAAGTACTCTAATTAGGTATGCACGCCACTTACAAAAAAGCCTCTGCCCCGCTATGGCAGCTTGATGGGTAAACTGTGCAATACCCAAGTACTCTGCATCTGCATACTGGCTACTCTATTGAGAACTGTTACGATAACTCAATCATTCAGATTCTGACCTTTCAAAGGCTTTGTCTCCAACTCCAAATCTATTGTTTTCCCCCAAGTACGGCTTAGCCTGCAGTCACAATTCTCCTTATAAAAACCCTTGATTCCGAGACCTTCCTCCGAACTCTCCCGAGTTTCATCCCGCCTTGCTGCTGCTTTGCTTGGCGAGCCTCCCCTCCTCAGCTCCACGTGCTGAGCTACATCGCACCCCAGCTTCGCTCTCTATTTTTCCTGGGCTTCAGGACAGGTGAAGTATCACCCAAACCAGCAATTCCTCTAAAAATTCCTCTATACCACTCCAACCTTTATTTTCTTTAGTTATCTTGTATGAGTGTGTCGCATACACTGTTTTGCTTGTATTTAATAAACATCATTTATTATTTCAACTTCTGTGTTCTCCTTGACTCGACCCGACCCCGTAGACATAGGGTTCAAGATCTCGTTACGTTACCCTGCCTCTCATAACGCTAAGCAGTGCTCTGAGCTAATTTTCCCCAACTTCAGTGGAGCACATTTTGGTGTCCCTCCCGGGACCCCCAGTTCACAGGGTAACAACTATTTTTTAATTTGTTTTTCATTAAACAAAGATGTCAACTTCTGGTTCAAAGGCATTTTTCAGTAGAAGTGCTTTCTTTCCCTTGCTTTTTAAAGCCTTTTTTAAAAAAAGATTCAAGATTTGTGAGATTCGTGGATTCTCAGAACCTTCTAGGGATCTGGATTCGGATCCAGAAAATTCTGGATTCATCCCATCCCTATCTAATACAAATATGGTGACTCTCACCTCTCCAATAATCCTATTCACATCCCTGGGCTGTACACATTGGAAAGTATCCATTATCACTGGACAAGCAGGAGTGAGAGTCACATCCACTGAATCTGTATTAATTATAGCATCCAAGCCAAAGCCTGTTCAAGCAATTTTATCCGTAAAATGCCAAGCAGAGCAGGTTGTTCTCAGCAAACTGTGAAGTGGTCTGCATTCTCTTCTCATAGGACAACCTGTAAAGCCCCCTGAACACTCAAAACAGCTGTGCTGTCCAGGTCACAGTAAATGTGATGGTGGCAGAGAAAAAAGTCTTTTATCTGCCAACATTGCTACAGAGTAGGCCCTGAGAGGCTTTAGTGAGTGTTCATTCAGTCTCACTCTGGGTTTTCTGCCAACGTTATTCTTTTCTCCTTCAAATATATTTTATCACTACCAGTACTCTGGAAAACCAAGGGGCTGGTTTGTCTCCACTCTGTGAGAGGGAATGTTCAGGAGTAATTTTGTCTACTACCCTGTATATTTCTCCATTTCATATATCGACCAAATCTTTGATAGAACCACCCACCATGGGAGCAGGAAATTTCCAAAGAGCTCTCTGGAAACCATCTGAATCCATAAACCTCACATAATGGATCATGTTTGTTACCCTGATTTCTGGGGTCCCATGGGGGACGCCTTAATGTGCTCCACGTGATAGGGAAGAGAAACTCAACAGAGCACAAGCAATAGCAATGCGAGAGGCAGGGTAACCTAGCAGGGTCTTTTTGCCCAGTTTTTATGGGG
Source organism: Cyclura pinguis (assembly GCA_030412105.1). NCBI lineage: Eukaryota > Metazoa > Chordata > Lepidosauria > Squamata > Iguanidae > Cyclura > Cyclura pinguis. Next base: position 113,054,649 of record CM059602.1, read on the forward strand.
TCAGGCCAAGCCAAAAACCAAACAAAAAACCAAATAAATGATTTTATTAAATGAAAGTCTCACGTCCCAACGCAATCACTCACACACTCACTCAAGACCTATTTAGAAGTAAAAGAGAGGAAACTAGGTAGGGGAAATATTGAAGGAATTGTAGCTGGGATAATACTGCACCTTTTCCTGAAGTCCTTGGTCTAGGAGAAACAGAGAAGAAGTAGAATTCAGCATGGAGAGGGCTGAGGGGATTACTTGACTGATGGAGAAACAGTCTGCTTGTATGACTGGGAGTGATCCAAAGAAACGCTCAAAAACTGGGACTATTTGTAAGGAAAAACGTACCTTGAGGGCAAATCCTCTCCCGGGAAGAACATTGGGTGTTGCAATGAAAAAGAAGCTCCACAATGGGAACTCCATTTGCATCATGGGATTACAAGGTGTTGCTGAAGCTTCAGGATCTTTGGTTGCATTTGGGTTGTGGTGTAAATTTTTGTAGATGGTCCTTACCTGATAGGATTTTATTGCTATTGGTGCTCAACTTGGGGAAAACATGCTAATCCCCTCAAGTTGGCTTCTCAGAGGCTGAAGACCCTTTGTCTACTGTGGGTTTGCACAGCTTGAGGTCTCCTGGGGCTACATGATGGGGAATTGTACTGGCCTGACCTGGTTTTCGATCGTTCAATCATTGCTGCCTACATGCTCATCCGGGTGACCTATCAGACATGTTGAATCATATTTAATATCAAAAATTGTAGACCCCAGGACAGGATTCACCAGTGAGGTAACATGTTGATCAGTCCACCACCCTGTAGTTGTTCTGAGAACCAGCAAGTCTAAATCTCAGCAGGTAGTGATCTGCCCATTATAATGGAACTATACACAGCTCCTGATCACCATCATCCTACCCAACAAGGATCAGAGATTTTTCATGCCCAGCACCATGGATGGGGCCGGATACCACCTGAGACTGACTCATAGTTGTACTGGTAGGCATGAAGTCCTAGGCTGCTCCTGACAGGGCAGCCTCAATATGGATGTTAAGTCCCTTCAGTACTACAAGATGAAGGGATTCCAATACTAATCCCAAGACTGCTCCAAGTAGCTCAGGAAGTGGAACTGATGAGCACTGAAGTAGGGAATACACCAACAATATCTCTATTATGTCCTGGGCACCAACTGTTTTATATATGCTAGTGTATTTACCCAGCATTGCCTGGGATTTTATTTTCCTCTTAAGAACTCACCAAACTGTCTTCTCCAGTGCCTGTAACTTTTCCCCATATTTCCCAATGCAATCTGTATTCAGATTTGCATACACAGTTTGGGTTCCTGAGGGAATACACTGTTCTCCTCCTTGCTGCTAGGTATCAAGGTCAGAGACCTGGGTGGTGAGCCAGCCCAGAGAAGAGAGTGGGAGAGCCAGCAAAGTCCAGCCAGGAGGAGACAAGCAAGCACTTACTCAAGGAAGTTCATTTACCAGAGCGCCAAGTGAAGCCGTAGTCAGAGTTCCCAAGCCAAGGGTCAAGAGTCCAGAGATCAATTCAAGGTATCAGGAACCAGGTGCTGGGAGCAAAGTACAGGCAAGAGGAGGGCTTGTAAGAAGTTTGCCACAAGCAAAGGAAAGCTTCCAGGCAGGCAGTTATATAGCCCAGACACAGGTGTGACCAGTCACCGTTTCTTGAACTTAATCAAGGAAGCCTCCCTTTGCTCAGCTCCCTTGAGTCTCCGCCTTGTTTTTGGGCTGATTGACGCAGGCTCCAGGGCATCCTTGGGATCACAGCTGGATCCCTATTGCCCTAAAGGAGCAGGCAGAGGAACGTCCGAACCTGTTTGGTCCACGGCAGCAGGGGGAGCTCTTGAGCTGCAGGACTCATCTCCAGCCAGAGCCACAGGGACCAACAGCTGCTGCTCATCAGCAGCAGCTCTGACAGGGGCTTCAGTTATCACACTAGGCCTCATATTCATAGCAACTGGCCTATTCCAGTACCTGCAGCTTATCCCCATATTCCCCAATCCAATCTGTATTCAGAGTTCTTAACATACAGAGGTTGGGTTCCTGCGGGAATATACTGTCCTCCTCCTTGGTGCTAGGCATTGTCTCCATAGCAACCAGCCTATTCCAGTACCTGTAACTTTTCCCCATAGTCCCCAATCTAATCTTTGTTCTTTGGCGACATTGATGTATTGGCTTTTTTTTTTTTTTTTTTTTTTTTTTTGCTTTCTGTTGAATTTGTGCAATGGCTTTACAATTTTCTGGAAATATTTTTTGTTTTGAATGTCAACTTTAAGTTTCCTTACATATGGATCCCATACAATCTACTGTGTGAGGTGAGAAGACCTTGTAACTATGTTGTGTATGTCACTTTAACTTTTCTCACATATGCCTCCCAAATATTTTCTGGCATCCTTATTTATGATAGGTGTCATCTCCATAGCAACCAGCCCGAGGCCCAAGAGCTTTCAGCTGAGAATTCTAAAGACCCCTCCCTAAACCGCCAACCCCAAGGGTTCCATAGAATCTTCATCACCAGCCAATCATATGAGGTGTTCGCCTGCCTGACACAGACAAACAGACAAACTAGCAGATAAACTTTGACTTTTATGTAGTATATAAACACACACACACACACACAAACTCTGAAGACTGTGGCAAAGGGCACCTAGTCAGAGGGATGGAATTCTGGTAGACCACTGCAACTCCCCCTTCCCTCTCGCTTACCAGATCTTGCATGCTGCTGTACAGAAAAATAAACAAAACCTGTAAACAAAGTTGAGTGTGACCCCTCTCCCATCTCATCCAATCAAGTCTCTGTGATACATGCCAGGTCATCATGCTCATCTAGGATTAAGTCCTGAATGGCACTGGCTTTACCATTCATTGACCCGGCAATCACCAGTGATTCCTTCATATGATCTTGAGCCTGGAGCATCACTAAAACAGAGGTCCGTCTTTTTAGTTAGATCCTCAAGGTCCCTTGTTTTATATAACATAATAGACAAATAGTAGGATGAATTTCTTCATGTCTACTAGGATGTGATGGCTGCATGGTCTTGTTTCGAGCAGGGAGCCTTTCACCTCACCCTTATGATATGGAACATGCCTCCTAAAATTAACTGACCAGCTGTCACCACTTATCCTATTCTAAATCCTGGACTAATATATTTCCTAAATTAAAGTCAGTAACTTACTGGAAGAATACTTTACATATTAAAACAGATTTGTCTTCAGAGGGAACACCAGAGATTCCTCAAGGAAATGATGATGATGATGATGAAAAGAAAAACAAGTTACTTCATGTTTATAAAGTGTTCATCAAAGTGGGAAGACAGCCTTTGGGGTAAGCAGGTGTCCAATCCAATGTCAGGTTGAGCTAGTCAGCATTTAGGTATAGAAGACATTAATTAACACTACCTAGCCAGACATCTACCCTGGCATTCATTAATGTTAGACTAATGTTTAGCTTCTCCAATGGTCTTCTCAGGTTGAACAGAACTTGACCTTGAGTCAGAATCTGTTCCTTCGTGCAAGAGGAATGATGTCTTGATAGCATCCTGTGGACTAATAGGCTGGTCAGAAAGGAGGATACAGCCTGCTGTAGATTGTAAAATGAGATTTCATTATATATTGTTGTAATCAGAGCTTTTTATTTATTTATATTTGCAATTTCAAAAGAAAACATCATCTCCTTAAAATATGTTTTGATGCAATTAAACTCCTGAACATAGAGTATGATGTGTTTAATTTGCATATCCAAATGTCCAATTATATGCCTAACAATATGCAAATTGCATTGTGTTTCCTGTTGTTGTAGGATGAAATAGCATTTAAAAGGTCCTCTTTGCCCTTCAAAAACAGCTTAACCATCTCTAAATATGGATGCTGCTTAGTTACTTGGGCAGAGTGTTGCATTCATACAAGTAACATCTCAGGTTAATCATGTATTTGAAGGAAGCAAACTTATTCACACAGGGACGTTAGATCAACACAGAAATTATAAGAAGCATCACTATAAATTCAGCATTCATTGAAAGAGATATAGTACTTTAAAAACCAAATAAATCATAAATTAATACCAAAGCAAAAGTGAATGGAGCAATGAATTGGGGGGGGGGGGCGTTCAGTTTTAGCTTCAATTTATATACCACAAAACCATATTTCACTCATTTCATATGAACTGTTCTATGTTACACAATGATCTCCTAAAATAGACTATTTAACATAACTCCAGAATAGGGTGGGTGGGGAAAGAGACTGCAGCATTTTGTTGCGTAAGTTCACCGACAGAGTCATGGCAGAGGTAAAGCAAAAATGGTCTTTGAGGCCATTTCTGCACCACATTGTTATAGTGCTATTATTCCACTTTCAACATCCTATGGAATCTTGGGGTTTGCAGTTTAGTGAGGGGCATTCAGAATTCTCAGTGAGAGAGCTCTCTGGCTCAGTAAACTACAAACCCTAGAATTCCACAGGCTGTTGAAAGTGGAATAATAGCACTGTAACAATGTAGTGCAGAAAGACCCTTGGACATTATGCGTACAGACTCACATGGCATGAGTCGCTGCCAGGTAGGACCTGTTTTCGCCAACCCTTCCACCTCCAGTGCAGTGTGAGCAGGCATTGTGGGGGAGAAATTATAGTTACAGTGAATGCCTTGGCATCCTTTTAGTGGAGGGGAGGGCTCTTGAACTTCCTTTTTAGGTTGGTGAGGAGGATACTATACTTGAGGCCTGGGGATCTTTGCCTTCACTTCAGTCCTGTGACATGACATTGGAGTTCTGTGAGTCTGCCTTCCATTAGATGGCCAGACAGGAAGCACTTTGGGTTACCCTTGAGGATCAGATAATTCACCTAGGGGAAGGTTGAGGAAGAAGTCATGGAGTGGCATGTGGCCTCAACAGATCCTGCATTACATTGCTTCCCCCTCTTGCATCTTTTCAGGTTCAATTACATTTGGATAGGTTCTTGGTTAAATAAAGTAGCCCTTTTCTATCCAATTCCCTGTGTCTATTTTCCTCATTCCATGACTGGTCAGCAAACAAACCTGCATCATTTGAATTGCGGGATATTTTCCAACCTCAATGGGAACTCCATTCTCTTGTTGTCTTGTACTTCCATGTCCAAAGAAGGGAATGAGTCACAACTACATAGGGAGTCTATTGCAGATATGGGGGAGGGAACACCAGAGAAAGCCCATTCCCACCTTACTAACAAGTTGTCCTTTGCAAACAGGGATTTATTCAAATAGATCTCTTCTGCTGATCCTAACAACTGATCAGGTTCAGAGTTAGATAGGCAGCATGCTTGTCCCCCAGATGGCAAGATCCCACAAACAGCCAAAACAAAAACTATTTAGAGCTTTTTAGGCTAAAAATGACATTTTGAACTGAGCCTGGAAAACAATTGTCTTTCAGTATAGTGGCATGAGGTCAAGAGGTTACATACCAGTTAGCAGCCTAGTTGCCACATTTTTGCAGCATCTGAAGTATCAAGATGGTCTTCAAGAATAGTTCTATGTAAAGCACATTATGATAATATTGCCTGAACATAAACACAGTACAAACAGCTGTTCCCAGATCAGACTTGAGGGCAGTCACAACTGGCACAATAAATGTAATTGTGCACACTACATAAACAGGCATACAAGGGAAACACTAATCATGCCCCTTACTTTTCCCATCATCTGAGAAGGGATAGTGCAGGACCATGAGCACTTCTCTCATTTTGGTGGAAATGCAAGACCTCCCCAAATAAGTTGAATCCCTGAGCACATTCTATTGTGGATTTTAATTTGTTCAGTAGGATCCATCCCATTATCAACTTAGGCAACACTGAAACATTACCATCATTTCCTTACAGTCTGTCAAATGGTGTCCAGGGCAGCTAATCATAGATTTATAGTATCATAGAGTTGGAAGAGGACACAAGGGCCATATTGTACACTGCCATGCAGAAACAGACAACTATCCACTTCTGAAAGATATCCATTCAGCCTCTGTTCAAAGACTCCCAAAGAGAGAGTGAAAACCTTACCCTCTAAGGCATTCCATTCTACTCTGTTCTATTCTACAGCTCTAAAAAAGTTCTTCCTAATCTTTAGATGGAATCTCTTTTCTTAGAATTTGAATCATAATATGAATGAGTCATAGAATTTGACCAAAAGAGCTATTTTAGCTATCCTTTGGCAGGTCAACAGAGATCTCAAGCTGCTATTTATATACCACAAGCTACCACCTGAAATCATCTAAGGAGGACGGAAATGGGGGAAGGCAGGCAGGCAGACAGGGAGGCAGGCAGGAAAGCAGGTAGGCTTTCTGATCTCCCTGCTTCTTTTCAGCTTCTTTCCCTCATGTTCATTTAGTCTGCTATCCTATGTCTGTTTATATACCTAGTAATACAACGTATTGAAATCAATTGAGCTTACCTTTGATTCCACATATATTATTAGATTCAGTCCCTCAATGAAGGCATCGTTCATATTCTCTTGAACACACCTAGGTTTTTGTTTTTTTACTGCTACAGAAATAAACTATAATAAATTAAAAGGATCATTTAAACAGTGAAAACAATGCATGAGAGTTTTTAATAGGCTATTTGGTGGACAGTGTGATTTCGAAGGTACTTTGGCTATGATTGCTTTCCCCAAAACCCAACTCTATTATCAAATAAGGCAAAAGTAGCCATCTCAAGCCCTGACATGTATCATAAATGTACAGTGTTTCCCAGTTAAATCTTTCTTTCTACATTTCTGTGTCTCTGAAATTAATTTAATATTATCTAAAATGGAATCAACCATATTTGTCTGTTGCTATGAATGATAATGTCTCCAATCTGCAAATTGTCAAGCAGTATTTACTGGGAAAAAAAATACCTTTGATAGGGGTGTGTAAAAGCTCTTCTTGAAAAGTACATGAGCATACTTTAGTGATTGTACCTCACTAGGGCCAACACTATGGATGCAAATCTCCATGATTATTCATTCTCGTTAGGTTGAAAGAAAAATCACACATTTTCTCCCACTATGAAAGATTCCTCAAAAATAGCACAGTTGTTAGAGTATTTGCACACTGGGACTTGCTCTGTGCAACATAAAATAACAAATATGTGTTTGTTTCTTTGTGCAGAAAAATAGGCCTTTCTTGTGCAGGAAAATTGTTTGTTTTTTTTTTTTGGAGAAGAATGTATTTTATCTGCACAGAAATATGCTTATAATACATGAAATTAGCTCCATCATGACTGAGCCTTGGTGAGAGCCCCTCATTCCTGCTACTTCTGAGGTACCTGAAGGAGAAAGAGAAAAGCCACAAACAGCTAACTCAATTCCCACTCTGCCATTTCCCTTTTCCTTGTGTGTTGTGTCTTATTTAGATTATAAGCCTGAGGGTAGAGAATTGTCAAGCCAAGTAATTGTTAGCTGCTCTGAGAAACTTTGTGGTTGAACAACAGGACAAAAATACTTTAAACAAACAAAAAAATAACAATTTGCTATCCTTTCACAACCCACCCAAAATCTGACATTGGCAACAGCCAATTCATTTCACTTAATGGTAGAGCCAGTCCTAGGTTCTCACTAGGGCTGTGTAACTAATTCAGCTGAACAGAATTTGGCCTGTTTGAACAGCCTGCTCTTTCACAAAGAAGCAGCATCAAGTGGCCTTGTTTGGGACAAAGGCAGAAATATTTCAGCAGCTGCACACCAAGGGCAAGAGCTGTAGAGAGAAGTAAAGAATGCCAAATTCCCCAGTGGCAAGTAGTTTGAGCAGGAAGTCATGGAAGAGGTGATGTGAGAGAAGTGTAGAGTCACAGGATGGAAATCTTCATTGCCACCAAATGCCTTGGCAACATCTCATGACTTCTTGGTTCTCGGGATGCTCTTCAGAGCAGTATTTCATTCGTCAAATTTCAGAAAGCTTGGTGCTTCACTTTGATTTAGCTGCCTGCTGCTCTGCCTCTCTGCAAGCCTGCCTGTACATCTCTGCCAAACTACTGCTTCCCAGTGCCCACCTAGCTGCTTCACTACAGTACCTCAAATCTAATAACTATAACTAGATAGTCTTAGCTGAGCTCTTCTGTGCTGAACTTCTTTCCTGAGTCTTGGAGTTGCTTTCTGAGGATTTAGCATGCTGATTCCAAAACTAGGGAGGCTGTGCCAGTCTAGAAGGTTATCTAGGTTAAACTAAGATGCCTGATGTTGTCCTATGCTCTGTTTCTTAATCTGTTTGGTTGTCCTACCTTGCTACCAGTGCACACAAAACTGCCTTTCAGTGAAATCCTTCAACTCTACCCATTTTGTTTTTGTCGCAATGTTTAGTGCCCCAGCATGCCAGTTACGATCTTTTGAGATGTTCTTTCAGATTCTAACGTGGCATCCTCAAATAAGTAGAATATGCCCACCTGGGAAAAGTACAGCTGCCTAGTGCTCTTACCCTGCCACTTCTGCCAAACGCTGTTGCCTGGCTGCTTCCCAGTGCCCACTAGGCTGCCCTTCAGTGCCCTTCAGTAGTTTAGCCTGTCTTAACTCTGGTTCTTTAACTGATTCCTGTTTGGATCAGTTCTTCAACTATAATGACTAGGGTTGCTTTAAGGGCCTTAGGAATGTGCTTCCAAGATTAAGGGAATACTGTCAAGACAAAAGCAAAATGAGTTGGCAAGACAAAGTACCCAGCTGAGTGCCCCATTAAATGTGCATGCTTTTTTTTTTCAAAAAGCAAACTTTAAAAGTATTTAGTTTTTTAAAAAAGAGATAAGTATCTGCAATTTGACAAATCTGACACTCTTCTTAGAGTTTATCATGCATATCTGTTTAAAACATAAGCTAAAACATGTAGTTAAGTTTATTTTACAATTTGAGTCAATGGGAGAACCAAAGATCACAATTTCTGAATCTTGGGTCAGATTCAGAGTCCAGATCAAGTTAGATCAGCTGTGAATTAGTTCCAACCAAACTGGGCCTAGTTCCAAATTACAAATTGATCTCTGATCAAAATTAGGAGTGCTTGCATGCCTGTATGTTCTATGATAAAGCAGCGATCGACAAGGACTTCTCACATCATTTTATTAGAAGGTCACTATTAAAGCTATGGAACGATTATAAGAAAAGAAGCATAAGGCAACTCCCATTACAGCTGTCCCCTCAAGAAGCACTCTTTGGAAGACGGGCTGATACAGAAAACTGGCTGAAATACGAGGACATTATTGGAAAAAAACAGTAAATATACCTAAAATAAAAACAAGAGAAAAATTGGAACAAGAAGGAATAAAACTTAGTTCGTTTCCATATAGACAATTAATGGAAAGATTACAGATAGATGTAAAAACTTATGGAACTGAGCAAAAAGATGGCTATTTGAAACCCCCCCACATTTATTATCCCACATATATCAAGAAATTCTAAAACAAGAAAGGGAAGAAGAAGCAATAGAGACAACAATGATCACGTGGGCTCAAAATATTGGGAAATCAATTCAATTGGAACATTGGGAGCAGAGTTGGAGAACAACACAGAAATTCACAGTTGCCCAAAACTTAAAAGAAAATTACTTTAAATTGTTTCACAGGTGATACATGACACCTGATAAACTTATGAGAATTTATAAAACGGGAACCAGTCAATGCTGGAAATGTCAGAAAGAGGCTGGTACGATGTTTCATATGTGGTGGTCATGTAAGAAAGCTAGGAAATATTGGGAGGAAGTACATAACAAGATATGTATAACATTGAAGATACAACTTGATAAAATGCCAGAAATGTATTTATTAAATATGATACATATGATTGACCGAACAACACAAAAGAAATATTGGCGGATTATTCTTTATATGGTTACGACAGCCAGAATAGAATTTGCCAAAATGTGGAAATCTCAAGAAATACCAACAATTGATCAATGGTGAGCTACTCTCATTGAAAATAGAAATGCAGATATAGTCTCACAGAGACTAAAGGGAAAAACTGATGAAGAAATACATAGAGAATGGGAGTTAGTGTTGGGGGGATGATAGGAGTTTCAGCCCCACAGAGATGCAGCGGAAAAACCAGAAGGCAGCGAGCCAACAGCAGCAGCCTTGTTCCCCAGTAAGGATACTCACACACGGAGGAGTTTCTTCCAAACAGGAGGCTCTTTATCTTGCAGCAACGTTCCGTTATATACACAACATGGAACAGACGGACAAAGGCTTGCGCCAGACACCGGTTTGGTCAACAGACAAATACATACTGGGGATTGCTTTCTTATATACATATTTACAACCGATCAGGTAGAGGTTTGCACACCTCCCTCTACCATCTGCACACGACCCCAGTTTCTGATGCAACCTTTCAATCACCCACAGCTGGAGCATGATGCAACATCTCTGCAGTGGGCTGATCATTTTCCCAGGGTTCCTTGCCTGGAATCCCTGACAGTTAGTGATGGAAAACTGATGGGTACTAACAAGAAGGGAAAAAAAGGGTAAAGACGGTAAAGTCAAAGATTTATATTCTAGAGTCATTAGGATAATGGAGTGTTAGCATATATGTCTGTAAAATGGGTATGACTAATAATTCTGATGAAATGGATGTATGTATTGCAGATACTAACATGAATATTATCACATAACTATTGTAGTACAATATATTGTGGAGTTTATGGCTTAAAAAAAACTCCATAGAAATATTCTTGATTTTTACAAAAAAAAGATATTGCATTAAATCTCACGTCAATAAAGTGCTGCAATCTACATTTCTAGCTTATTACAATGCTGTCAAACAAATCAATTTAACCTTCAGCTATGAATATGCCAAAGACATTTATGTAATTTTCTACCTAATAAAGAAGATCCAATTGAATTCAACTTAAACCACAATATAGGCTGGTGTAAAGAATACAAAAACAGACTACTAAAATACCAGCTCTATAGCAACCAAAGCTTGCCTGCCCCCCTTGAGCTGGCAACAAATTGCCCATAACCTAGATATGCTCACAGAAGGACTTTTTCCTTTTGAACAAAGAAATTATTTCAAATTTGGAGAGGAAGATCAAGGTCAGAGGAGAAAGGCATGCTAGAGGTCAAGAAACAATGGGTGTTCATGACTGTTTGCAAGCACTCCTGTATGAGACAGTCAAATTAAATGTTTGGCAAAACAGAATTTTATGGAGCTGTGAAAACATGCAGAACACACTAGGTGTACAAAATCTTCATAAATTTTATTCTTGCACACAAGAAAATAGAACTTTACCATTTTTTCTTACTCCAGGAGGGTTATTAAAGTGTACCACTCTCAAAGACTGTTAAGACTTCAGCATTTAAGTCTGTGCCAAAGAAAGAAAGAAAGAAAGAAAGAAAGAAAGAAAGAAAGAAAGAAAGAACTTTTTCCACAGGAAACTTGAACAAATTTTCTGTGCAGTAAACCCCATGTATGTTTTTTGTGAAGAATATGTTTGAAGGAGAGAAGTTTCTCTCCCATCCAGGATTCCTATTGTCATGTTTTCTAACACTTAAGAAATCTGGTTTTGATCATTTTGAATATCCCTTTTCTGTATGCTAGAATACACAGGGGAAAAAATATGAGCCAGTAACAGCTGAAGGAACCCTCCCAGCTCCACATATCTGGAAAGCAACATCACTTCATGTTTGCATTGATTCTTGTTAATTAGTCTTGCACCCTGGATGTCAATATATGAGTTAATTGTTGTGAAATGTTAAGAATGTGCTAACTTTTAGATACACTTTTTCTGGTGCATATTTATTTATTTATTTATTGGATTTATACTCCCTGTGGGTAGCTTACAATAATTTTAATGACATTAGGATAAAATATTAGTTTATAAAGATATAACAAAATTGAATAGCAATATAGTTTTTTTAAAAAAATGATTGAAAACAGTTAAAACACATTTGAAATATAATTGCCAGTAAAAGATTAAAAACATAGCACACCACTTCACACATACTACCACTCCATAATTAAAATACAAATGCCTACCTGAATCCACCTGCCAATGGAATGAGAACAGGGCAGAGGGAAAACACATTTTCCATGGAGAAGAGCTCCACAGCCTGGGAGCACCAATGACAAGACACTCCTGTGTGCTCACTAGACATGCATGCAAAGGTGGTGGAACAAAGGCCATTTCTGCACTACACTGTTATAGTGCTATTATTCCACTTTCAACATCCTATGGAATCCTTGGGTTTGCAGTTTAGAGAGGGGCATTTAGAATTCTCAGTTCTCATAAACTACAAATCCCAGAATTCCACAGGATATGGAAAGTGGAATAATAGCACTGTAATAATGTAGTAAGGAAATGGCCTAAGAAAAAGCCCTCCCCCTGCCACAGACCTTAAAACTTGAGCTGGCTTATACCAAAGTGCCACAGTTAATACATAAGCTTATCCCATTCCCATCTCCTTTGCTGGCTGGCTGGTTGGTTTTAGGACAAGATTTGACATGCCTTCTCCCCATGCCAGTATCAGTCTAACACCCTGGTCTACAATTGTTACACAGCGAAAGGCTTCATATGTGTCACTGTGGTACGCTTTCTAACATTTGCAAGTGAGGTTTGAGGGGAAGGGGTCAGGGAATTAGAATCAATTTGGGAGAGAATCTTTGAACAATAAAATTGTGAAAACCTGGGAAAAGGTGCCATAAAACTGAATTAAAGCTATCAGTTTACTTCAGAATTTTCTAATTCTAGAACATTTCTGAACTTCCTTCTCTGATGTCACTTTTTCTTATTCTTTTTTCTTCAGAAATCAACTCTCCATCATTTTCCTTTCAGGCAGAGATCTGAAGCACACTTCCCACTGCCAGGCAACAGACGCAGTCCAATAAAGTGGAACCCCCTACTCTGAGATGTTACACTTTGTCTGATTTATCTCAGCCCTGGTCTGCAGATTTCTTTTCCTTCCTGTAATATGAAGTGACAAATCTCTGTTACCTGCTGGACCCCAACTGGCCTGACCTCGACAACTCTTCACTCTTTCTTTCTTTCCTTCATCACAAATTCTGCTAGAAATGCAGCACAGGTAGAAGCACTGCAAACGGCGACCTTTCAGCCTCACTTTCAAGACCCCGATTATATCCATAGTACAGCTATTCACCTCTTTCATATCAAGAAAACAAGTTCAGTATTTTTTTTTCCTCTTACAGCTGAAGACATTAAGTTTGTGAGCTTGCATTCAGTTGTAAACATCTAAGAGCTGATTTGTGGCAAATGTGCAGTAGATCAACCTGTTTTATGGCACATGAATGGCACCGGGAATGCTTCCATAGAGACCCATTCAAAAGCATGGAACAACTTAAGAAGTGTAGAAGTCAGAGGCCAGAATTGCTGAATTTGTGGACCAAAGAAGTATATTTCTGTAAGAAGCACTGCTGTTTCACAGAGCTTAATATGCATTATTGCAGTATTCTCTTGAACCACCATCTAAGGCAGGAAACTTCTGGTATTCCCAGTGTTGTTGAACTATGACTCCAATATACCCAGACTCCAGAAATTACAAATAATTCATGAGACATAATTTCCCAAATATCCCAAATTATACTTGTTACAACATAGTGAAAACTACAATTTAGATGCATTGTAACTGAACAAGGTATAACTTATCTCCTTTTGTGGTATAATTGAAACTTTTAGTTACTTCTGTTACTTTTTTAAATGTAAAACAATACAAATGATTTAAACAGATTAAAAGCAGCTTAAAAATTAATAAGTCACAAACAGATTTAACAGATTAAAAATAGTTCAAAACTATATTATAGGGTCAATCAGTTAAGTCTCAAATGCTTTAAACAATAGCTGTTTTATTTTTAATTTGGTCTCGAAATGAAGCCATCATTGGCACCATTTGGGCCTTGATGGGGAGAGTATTCCACAATTAAGAAGTCACAGCTGAGAAGGCCCTTTTCAGTATCACAAATATTACATGTTACCATTGGAGAGGCAAAGGTGAGGGTCCTTCCAGCAGATCCCAGTCCTTGGGCAAGTGTATATAGAGAGGTTCACCTTCAGATTCTGAGCTCCCAAGCCATTTAAGTCATTACACATCCTTGCCAACACCTTTAATTCAGCATGGAAGTGTATTAGCAGCTAGTGCAGTTCCCTCCTGAGCTTTCCTGGAACATTTATCCTGCCGTGATCGTTGATACTTCTCTCTGACCAGAATAGGCTGCATCTGTGGAACCAACTAAAGCTGGTGAATTTATGAGTTTGTATGCAGCAAAGAAAGAAAGAAAGAAAGAAAGAAAGAAAGAAAGAAAGAAAGAAATCATGAAAAACCAAAGATATATATAACAAAAATAAAATATTATATAACAAGATTAAAAAAAAAAAAAACTAAACCAATGACTACCAAATGGATTCCAATATTGGAATCCATTAAGACTCAATTTAAATTTACATTAAAAAAAAAAAAGATCTGAAAGTCAAAATATTTTTTTTAAATGTCAAAACAAGGACATCTTAATTATGATTTCAAAAACAGTACAGAACCAGTGCCAACCATATCACTCTTGGACAGACTTTCTGACATTGTGGCACTATCAAATCACAGAAAAGGGATTCTCCCTCACTTTTCCCTTCCCTCCTTTCCCCTAGCCCTTTCTCTCTTATCTTCTTTCTCTTTTGGAAAGGGTATCTTTTCTGATTATCTTAATTTACAAAAGGAATGATAAAGGAGGAGACATCCCTTCTGATTTTCCAACCTAAGCCATTTAGGACTATAGGTGACCACTTGCATCCTGAATGAGGTTCACAAATGGATAGGGAGCCAATACAATTCACTCAGATTTGGTGCTATGTTGCTCCATTGAGGTAAATTGATCAGATTCATAGTAGACAAATTCTGCTATCACCTGAAAATTTATTTTCAAGGACACCCTGTAGATAGCAAGTAACAATAATTCCACCTGGAGTTTTCAGAACATTGCTCCTATTGTGCTTATTGAGCCTTGTCTCTGATCAAACAAGACTGCTGATGGTGAACCAGTCAAAGCTGATGAATTTATGTGTGTGTGTGTGGGGGGGAGTTCCATATATTTAATTACAACCCACCCTTCAACTGAAAATACTGTAACAAGAAGCACACGCTAACCAAAAAAGAGAGAGAGAGAGAGAGGGAGGGAGAGAGAGAGAATAACATAATTTAAACACAAATATTGATTAATGGAAATGCATCCATTAGACAAAACCACATAACATGCTGTTTTAAGAAAAAAAGAATAAGGTAATTAGGCTCAGCTTAGATTCCAAAAGCCTATATGAATAAAAAATTTTTTGCCTACTGGTGAAAGGAACTAATCTTGGAACTAATCTTGTCCCCCTTCTCAACAAGTTCCAGTGCCTGAGACCAACTGCCTCCATCATATTCCTCTCAAATGTACCATGGACAGTAGATTATGTTAAATGTTCTAACTGGGTTTGTATTTCACTGGAGTGAGTACTATCTCTAATGTCCATGCCTCAACACCATGCTGTTGGCACCATAAGACATTGATTGGGTTCGGAGCAGAGCTTGGATAAGTTCCATTTTGGATAACAATTCCTAGATATCCCCCAAGCCAGCATGGACACTGGTTTGGGGCTTCTAGGAGCTATATGGGGAAAAAAGTGTCAAGGTGGTTTTCAAGTTTAAAGTTTAATACCACGGGGTAATTTAGGTGAAATGTTCATTTCATTTTTATTATTTTTACAAAACAATGATTTTATTACAGTGGGGTATGTACTGTAGACAGAGGGATACACAGAGAGATTATGACGCAACTGCCCCTGAGTGTCCTCTCTTATGGAATGGAGCCAAGGCATCCCTCTTGTTTTCCAGAGAGATGGTGGTGATAAAACAAGTGAAAGAAAGACTAAAGCAGTACTGGCAGGAAATTCAGAGTTAGTCTAAATGAACATGGGTTAGAGCCTATTAGAAGACCTACTACACAGCAGTGTGGGTCAAAAAAAAATGCTGCCCCCATGGCATCTATAAGGAACTGTCCAGTGAAGCTGTTGCAAGTGGTCAGAGGTCTATTATTTATAGGTCCTCAAGTAGAAAATGCAAATCCCTCTACAGACTGCTGTGAAGAATTTGAACAGCACTTTGAGGATAAAGTCTCCCAGCTTCCTCTAACTTGGATACTGTAGATGAAACAATTCCAGTGGATGTAACCCTGGTTACTGTTTGCCCTGTGTTATTTGATATTATTTAATGGTTGGCTCCTGAGGATGTGGGCAGGATACTTGGAGATGTGACAGCCATCTCATCTGTGCTAGACCCTTGTCATTCCTGGCTTATTAAACAGGCCACAGAGGGATTGCCTGCATGGATAAATAAGGTGAAGAGGGTAGTCAGTTCCTCCTTATAACAAGGCAATTCCAACTTGCATACAGGAAGGAATTGTTAGGCCTATGCTGAAAAGGCCATTCCTGAATCCCTCTATAATGAACAATTATCATCCAGTATCTAACATACCATTTCTGGGCTAAGATATTGGAGTATATATTTCCTTCCCAGCTTCAGGTCTTGCTTGATGAAACAGATTATCTGGATCCATTTCAGTCTCTGTTCTGACCTGCCAATAGAGTGTAGACAGTTTTGGTCATCTTAATGGATGACCTACACCAGGAACTGGACAAGAGCACTATGGCCCTGTTGATTCTGCTAGACCTTTCAGCATCTTTCAGTATTGTTAACTGTGGTATCCTTCTGGGCCACTTTCCTGGGATGGGAGTTGGAGGCACTGTTTTACAGTTGTCCCATTCCTTCTTAGAAGGGCAAACACAGAAGGTGGTACTGTTCAATCAACCTGGCCATTCAGTTTTGTTCTCTGTGCTATTTAGCACATATATGACACTTTTGGGAGAGGTCATCCAGAGTTTTAGAATGAGGTACTGTCAATTGTAGTTGACACCCAACTCTGCTCCTCCTTTCCACTTCAATCCAAGAATACTGTCTTGATTTTAAACCAGTGTTTGATATCAGTAACATGCTCAATCAGGGCAAACAATTGTAACGTAGTCCAGATAAGAAAGAGGTGCTGTTACAAGCCAGACAGATTCACTTGACAATCTTGTGGTTTGGGGATGTGCTTATAAAATACAGAATGTAACCCAGTATAACCTGCAGAGCATAGCATAAGATCCAATACTGAAAGCCAGATCTATTAGTATGATAGATGCTGCTGCTGTGATTGAGGGGCAACTGATTGTGCCTGGGACTGAGCCAGTGAGTGAGATAGATGATGCCTCTGAGATTGAGGAGCAACTGACTGTGCCAAGGACTGGGCCAGTGAGTGAGCAAGTAACCTGCAAACATCCCCTGCACTGGAAGGTCAAACAGAGACAGAGTTGCCCCAGTCAGTTCATGACAGAGAGGGAACCAGCAGTGATGCAGAGGAGTAGCAGCCATCTGTGCCCATCAGCCCTCAATCACGAAGAAGGCTGAAACAGGCTGCTCAGAGGGAGGCTACATGGACCAGGTTGAGGAAACAATAACAAGCAGCACCTGTTCACAGTGGCTATTTAAGTCTGCCGGTGTGACTGCCCTCATGACCTTCATGTCTCCTGCTCCCTGAAACCCTCTGGATGGATCTCTTCCTCCTGAACCTTTGGACTGGACCTTGACCTAGTTCAGCTTGTGTTTTCCTGGTGTTTGGTATATTCAGACTCTCCCTGAAAGTATTTCTGACCTCCCTCCTCCCTTGCTGGCTGCGGCTCGGCAGGGAGAGACTCCTGACAATTAGGATGTATATGCCTGTCTCACTGAGAAGCCAGCATCGGCTTCTGTCTGTGTAAAAGGCCACAGAAATGTAAATAAGACAAGAAGTAAGAACACTAGTGCTTCTAGCCTTACCTTCTGTGAGTAGATGACTGATTCTAATCTTGGCAGACATCCAATAGAGTTAACTGCAGGTAATCCTCCAAGCCAGTGAATCAGTAGTTAACAAGCAGCCAAAAGAATGGTGAACTTAGTGAAGTCCTAAAATGAAGATATTTGCTTTGAGTGGATAGAGATAAGCCAGAAGTAGCGAACACCTTGGCTTTCACTGCACAGCAGTGGGTTGTTTTTGGTTCAGGAGCTCTGCTACTGCATGATGTCATCTCTATCCAGCTGTTAACCCATCCCCAAGCATTGCAAAACTGCTCTATTCTATTTCCAGAAAAAATCCATTAAGAGCTTCCATTAGTGCTTCAATCCCATCAGCCATCTTAGTGCAGAACTGTAATAGTACTTGATAGCACTCCCTGTTATCACAGATCCAGCAGTGGATGGGCTGTGGGCATGCCCAAGTTGTCCCTCCCTCCCTTCATGATTTCCATTGTATGGTAACTTCAAAATCTATCACCTCTCCATGTTTATTTTAAGTTTATCCTTTGAGTTAAAACTTTTTTAAAACACATTTTTAAGCATCATAGCATGAAAATGCAACAGTGTACTGGCATGTCCTGCCCTTACAACATTGCTTTGTTAATATGGCTTCCAAAGAAAAACAACAACAAACAACCAATCAAGGGCAGTGGCGTGGGGTAAAGGCAGGGACAGGGAGTGGCCAAGGATGCTGTAGTGGAGAAAGAACACCAGTGGCAATACCGCTACTCATCCACTTAAGGTGGAAGGGTGCAGAAAATGGCATCACGTGAATGGCAATGCCAGGATTGTAATGCTATAATGTGCTAATGGTGTCTAATGCATAAATAGCCCTCATTTTGATTGGACAGCTGATTAGATGGGTAAGGCAAAGAGAGAAGAAAAGAGCTAAGACAATAGTTCCAGATCAAACTGCTTTTGTCAGTCTGCATTGTATCAGGAGAAAGCAGCCATTTTGCTTTCAAGCCATGCTATTCCTGATAGATTAAGAAGCTGATAAGCTGCTCCAATATGCTGATATATGCTGGTACTTGTACAGCTATACTGAGATAGATGTATTAGTCCAATTATGCTTGCAATGGATGCTGTTAACATTTAACAATGCTCAAGGAGATTAACACTTAAATGTCTGCATACTCGCATGAGCTGCCAGAGATGTGCAGTTCCCCAGCAGATAAGAATATATACTTGAATATATGTATTCTTAAGATAGTCATGGATATGTTACCAGGGACAGATTTCTTTACATGGGAAAGTCTTCATGAAATGTCCATACAATGCCTTAACAGACACTGTGGAAATTATGTAAAAACTTGATAATGATGAAGGTCAAATGGTGCAGTTATAGAGTTGGAAGGGGAATGTCATTCCACATGTTAACTATTTGGAAGCCTGTTAAAGACATGCAGAAAGATAAAAATATTCCCTATGCATGTTCTTGTGAAAGTGTAACCTCTTGAGAGCAATATGAAGTGATATAATGTAACCATGTAATACATGAAACACAATGCAATTTTATTCTTTTAAATGTATGTTTGAGTTATTTAATACTGTGACTAGTTTGATGTTATTTCAATGCTTACTTTTTGTTATATTTTTAGCTATTTTTTTAAATTGTAAACTGCCTTGAGTCCCAATTTTGGAAGAAAGGTGGGATATCACCTCCTCCTCCTCCTCTTCTTCCTATTAACATTCTGTTTCCTATTGCTTACTTTTTTAAAAAAAAATATGCATTTTATTGAATATTTGAAAGAAAAAGTACAAAATACACAATACAAATAAACATGTAAAAATATTAACAATAAACCAAAAGACATACTAACATAGGCCATTTCTGCATGATGTTGCTGAGCTGCTTCTGCCGTGAGATGGTAGTGGTCAGGAAGTCATGCTTCTGCACAACATCGTTGCCATCCCACTGCCATCCTGTCATGAAGCATCACACTCATGTGGTATTTGAAAAATGGAAAAAATCCGTTTACACCCCTGTTGCCTGGCACTCCCATACTTACCATCGTACGGAGGCTACAGCCACGCTATTGCAATGCTTCCTTCCCCAGCACAGCGATGGCAAGTGCCCAGCTGTGCTGCAGAAGGAAAAGGCGGGGCTATCCCACTTTCTTCTGCAGGGAGTGAGCAAGTGAGGAGGGGCGTTGTGCTCATGCACCCTTCCGGACTGAGATTTGCAGCGCAACGATTAAGAAGAGCGTCATCATGAGGAAAAAGCCATACTGAACTAAACTATCTAAACTAATTAAATGATTAACAATTTAACAAATTAAGCAATAACAGCAAATATATCTAAACTAAAAAAAAAAACTAAAAAGACAAATACACATAATAAAAATGTGGTTCCTGCCCTATCAACTGCCCGTAGTCTTCTATCTAAACACTAGTATTATAGATCTAACACATACAATTAAAATTAGCGTTTGCTGCTTAAACTTAAGTCTATGATTCTATAATAAAAAAATAAATTCGTAAGTAGATGTACGTATAGCTGTTTATATTATAGTGAGCTGATATCTTTACTACAAAAGCTAAGTGAATTAATCAACTTAATATTTTTAATATGAAATATAATATATGTATAATATGTGTGTGTGTGTGTGTGTGTGTAAAAAGAAGTATTAAAATATTAGAATTGCTTACATTTTTTATTGCCAGTTTAAAAGTATTGTGAGTGGTATTGGATAGGTTTCTCAATCTAGGGTGGATATGGAGAGTTTTGGAAGACCAAACATCCACATTTTCACTCCCGGTATCCATTGTAGGCTGCATCAGGTCTGTAAATGTGCAAAAATTCCAAACAAAGCAACAAACACAATGATGGTCTAAGTAAACAGCTTTAGGTTTCCATTTGCCCATAGACCACTTTCTCCAACTCCTATTCTACTCCATCTATGGTACATCTATGGTACATTCACTTGCCCCCCACTCCTCTGTGTGGATGTATGCATGTTCGAAGCATACTTATGGAACAGTTTCCAAGTGCTATCTATATCTCTATATATCTCTATCTATCTATCTATCTATCTATCTATCTATCTATCTATCTATCTAATTTAACATGGCTGAGAGCCATACTTACAGAACTGAAAGGAAATCAAGTAGTATTAGAGAGCACATAGAAATTCCCAGGAGCACCTAAAAAAGCTGTCTGGACCACTAATTCTGTATGGATTTGATTAAAAACTGGAGCTTTCTCATCTTACAATATGCAATGCTTAAAACATTTTCTTTAAAAGAAAAAAAAACCTGTATGGGCATTATAAATGTTGCTTTCACCCACTTACAATGATTGATGCAGGCTTTTATTTAATAAGGCACATACTCCATTATAATGAAATCAGTGTTCACAGGAAATTAGCCATGAGAGTTTAGAGTCAGTGCAAGAAAGGCATGAACCTTTAGAGGAGAGATTCAGACACTTCAGAGACTGCAAATAAAGAATTATTTAAATCTTAGACAGTTATACTGTGTACCAGTTCTGTACAAGTTGTTCAGAAGGCTGCCAATTGCTAGGGATATTGGAAAAATTCAGTCCCTATTAATTGCAGTACAAATCTGACCTTATCCACATCTGCTGGGCTAATGTAAGATGGAAGCTAAGTATCTACTGTGCACTTCTCTTTCTATATCAACACAATGCAATGATAAAAAGGACCACCTGGTTGGAACCCTTTGGATGACATTAAACTTTTTTGGTGTATAACTGAATGGTTGTATTTTTGTGATTGTACTTTTGGGAGATTTTTTGTTTACATGTTTGTTTGAAGTACAGCACCCAGCACCAACCACTGGGAACACTGAATAGATATATTTAGTTTATGATTGTGTAAGTTGAGTTCCACAGTTATTAGATACAGGACTTCCTCCTCCTCCCCCTTCTCTGCTTCCTCCTCCTCCTCTTCTTCTCCTTCTTCTTCTCCTTCTCCTTTTATATGGGCCTTAATCCTATAACGGAATCAATTGGATTTATGCATGTCTTGATTCACCATTCAACAATTAATTCAATGGGTCTAGTCCGGTTGGATAACCAACTAGACTAGATTCTAGCTTGAAGCTCCACATCTTTGGATGATGTCTAAGGCCATTTCCATACTACACTGTTATAGTGCTATTATTCCACTTTCAACAACCTATGGAATCTTGGAGTTTGCAGTTTAGGGAGGGGTATTTAGAATTCCCAGTCAGAGAGCTCTTTGGCCTCAGTAAACTACGAACCCTAGAATTCCACAGGATGTGGAAAATGGAATAATAGCACTATAACAGTGTAGTGTGGAAATGGCCTAAGTGTTTGTCAGTGGTTTCAGCTGTATTCACTGGGACTGCAGAAACAATCGTATGCATTTCCCTTTGCATAATGGGACAATAAGCAGACACACTGGCAAATATGCCATCAGTTGCACAATGCCAGTATTCAGCAGAAGAAGGCATCTATCTCAATGCAGATATGCATTAAACAAACATGATTTAGATCTTGACCCGTATGTTTTAAAATTCATTTTTGAGAGAAAATGTGCTTACAAACGGACATTTTGAAGCAAAATATGTTTAATGATATGCTTTAAAGAAAAATACTTTAAACACATGTGTTTAGATGTGACTCGATGTGTGTGATTACGTGTACAGGCCATAAATAGAGTGAGTCAATAATCTTAACAATTTGCGGTAGCAAATCATTTTCAGACAATCAGAATTCTAGCTGCATACATAGTTGCGTGATGGTTGTTCAGAAATGAAAAAGTTTTCTCATGAGTAGACATTACTTTTTTATTCGGTGAGATAATTAGAATTTGCCCATCCAGTGAAACTCTTAACTAGGAAGACTGTGAATTTGTGATCCTATAGAAAGCAAGAACATTTTGAAATTCTAAAATAGGTGATGAACTCTAACATAGGGATTAGTAAATTGAACTACTTGTATTTGCCAGCATAGAAGATGCTCCTATGTATGACTCACCCCATTTATACACAAGCAAATACTACTTGCTGGAGTATAAGACACACTGGTGTATAAGATCTATTTCAATGTTGCATCTACATACCCATAATCATTTCTATTTCTGCAATAAACTCTGCAATAAAAAAATGAATGAAAATTTGTGTTTAAATATTTCTTTAAAGCATTCAAGATAAATGTCCTCTTCCTTTCCTTCTCTCCTGTTCCTACTTATTAAAGGCATTTTATTTAAAAGAAATGACTCACATTTACCTGGGAGCCTGTTTTGCAATCCACAGCTGGGAGAAAGAAGCAGAGGACCAGCACCATCTTCTTGGCTGTGTTGGCATTTGAGTTAGCTGGACAGAACTGGGTTCTTCTGGATACACCCGTTGTCTTTCAGGCCTGGCCAGAAGAATCCAGCTCTGGCTTGGGGAGTATACAATCACCCATTTCAGGCTCATTTAGTTGCATGAAGGCCAAGCCTCTACAGCTTTAACCAAAAAACTCATGGCCTTCTATATATCAGCTGAAGTTGTTTGTGTGTTTATTTGCCAGTCTCCACCATTCACATGTTTGCTGCTTAGAATGTTCTCAAAAGCCTGTTGACATAAAGAGTCTTTGATAATGAAAGAACAGAAAAGAAGGGTCTATTCCATATGGGATATAGTTCAGGAATTTCATTATAAAATAATATTTTAACAGTGTTTGGTTCTGTTTCTTAACAGAAACATGATAATAGTGTAGTTTCAGGTAAGGACTCTAACTGAAGAAGAATATCTGAGAATGTCTTAAAAGTATATATACATAATAGAACTGTATGAATGAATGTGTGTGTGTATATGTGAATAATAAGAAAAAAATATAAAAATATTTGGTGGGGTTATGTTGAAATGAAATGTTGAATTGAAATTTTTCTTTTTATCCCGAGGTAGCAGTCATTACACATGGAAAAGTTGCTGAGAAGATATGTTTACAGAAAAGGGTGCAAAACTGTAATAGTCAGGGGGGAAAAAGCATATTTGGAGCAACAGTCATTTTTAACAGAAGAACATTTAATGCAAAAATCAGATTTCTTCCCGTTCACAGGAGGGGAGGTTTTTCACTGAATTATTTGTATACTGTGACATACCAATTTACTTCTGATCTAAGGAGTACTTCTGTTCCAAGAATTATCCCCATAAAGCACTATTGTTCTTCAAAATATACTGGAAATTTCCTCCTTTTAACACTTCTAGTACAAGCACCATTCTGTAGCTGTTCCCCATGTCAAAAGAAGATACAGGTTATTGTGTTGTAAGTGTACTAACAAAGGAAAGTGTCTTTGTTATTTTGTTCTCTAGACAAGACAACAATAGGTACCAGTAAAATGGATGGGAAGAGCTGGAAACTGGTTTTAATTGAAAAATCCAGGGACATTTGTTCAATACAACTATTTATTTCAAGTAGAGTAATTAGTCCAGCAGAACTTCCATAAGCACCCTCAAACTTTGAATTTCCTGTGTCATTTGCATTGTCTTCCACATCTGCCCAATGATGTGTTCACAAAATGGCTTTTTCTGTGCTTTCAGAGGACATACTTTAACCTGTGGGATACTCTGCTGGTAACATTTTACTCTTAGAAATACTTGCATATACTTCATTATACAAGTGGATAACATTCAAGTCCCAGCCAGACAATTAGACAAGCTTGCTGTCAATATTATCTTGAACAGGACTACATACATCAGTATAGAAGAATGCCAGTTAGGCATTTTTATTTTACTTTTAAAGCAGCTGAGACCATATCCAAAATTCTTGTCAATATATGATACTTCATATGAAAAAAAAAATAAAAAAAATTTTTTTAGTAAAATGTTCTGGCCTTGAAAACAAATTAATAGCTTGTCCTTACTTATATTTTAAGTCTGCATAGGTAGGTCTCAAAAGAACACAATGAGTTTTTAAAAGTGGTAATATCTTGAACTGTTCACAGACAAGGGCTGGTTTACACCTGCATGTTATCATGTGCTGAAAGCAACATTCAGCACTTTTTTTTAACATTAAGAAACTATTAGATATTTAGTGTTCATATCACCTTACCACTAGTGCTTTGTAATAGAGGCCATTTCTTCACTACACTGTTAGAGTGCTATTATTCCACTTTCAACCTCTTCTGGAATCCTGGGATTTGCAGTTTAGGGAGGGGCTTTTAGAATTCTCAGCCAGAGAGCTCTTTGGCCACCATAATCTACAAATCCCAGAATTCCACAGGATGTTGAAAGTGGAATAATAGCACTATAACAGTGTAATGCAGAAATGGCCAGAGTCTATTCACATTATCAACTGCAAGACATTAAACGATGAATAATCAAAGAATGAGAATCTGAGTGTTATGCATGCATATGCAAACCATAGATGTTCATTTTGTTTGATGTTCAGCAAAGTAGGTGCCAGTAAAGAGTTTCTTTCCAGTGCACATAGCCATTTAGAAAAAACAATCTGCATCCCTTTTCCTCATCTGTTATAGCTCCAAAAACGATCAGTCCTCTCTCTGAGGCCTGTTGTTTGCATTTTTTAAAAATGTGCATGCTAAAATGAAAGACACATTTTAACATTCTACTCATCTGGGCCCTCACTTGAGCAGTATAGATGCTGTTGATCATGCTGCCATTTGTAATTCTGTCCTGTAAATTGACACACAATAGAACAATAATAGACTTGAAGCGTACAAGCAGTCTTGATGGATTACGCACAAACCTTAAAAGAGTTAATGACTTAAATGAATGCAATTCATTGGTGGAAGGAAAGCAAATAAGAATAACTTTGTAACATTAATATATTGAGTCACTGTGACACAACTGGTCTTTGTCTGCATGTGTGACCCAAAGCCTTAAAATGAAAACTGCATTGTAATAATGTTATCACACAGTTAATAATAATCCTGTGTCTTCATTTCACTGTTATCTTCAGGCATGTCTCATTCTGCGTCCTGATTTCCCAGCTTTTGTGCTACGACATTACACTGCTCTCTATCAGCCTATAAGCTTTCAGAGAAAGAAAAGGGATACCGCAAAATGCGGATCTGCCTTCTTGGCATTTCTCAGCACCTAGAACTTTATTGAGGAGTTTCAAAAATAGTAATAAAATTGGAATAGGCACTGGAAAAATGAAGAATAGGATTTGTCTTACTATATTAAGAAGATTAAGAAATGGCTACATAGTCTGGGTCTGTCTGGGGTTCAACTTAGTGTTATCAAAGCCATATACTTATCCTGATAAAGGCACCAAAATTATAGTGTTTCCCAAGGTCAGTATAGTCTCTCCTAGCAAGTGATAGACATGAAAGTGATTTATTGTTCAGCCCTGTAGATCCGTGAATTTTTATCTGTCTATAATATAAACAACTAAGAGGTGCTTGAAGCAATGTTAAGTAGGGATCAAAATGAATTCTAAATTGTGATAAAATCTAATATGATTCCCAAGAGATAAGGTTACTTTATTTTAACATTTCTGCTAATATTTTTTTTTAACATTAGCAGCCTACTCTCTATTTGAATGTGTAACATACAGGGTCAGTTCATAAGTATATGGAGAATAATCATGCTTAAAAAGTGGGTCAACCAGCCAGGAACAAAAAGTGAAGTATTATTTAAATTAGAGCAAGCTAACACACAAATAGACCAATATGCTACCTAGCTCACAGTTATGCTAGATGTGTCTTTTAATGTGATTTTGAATTTACTTTGCAGGATTTTAACAATGCAAATGGCCATGATGATGGATTGGGAGAGGGGTTAATAACTATTAGGTGAAAAAAAGGAATTTAACCCTTTCCTTCATTGCGGTGGTCCACTGGAATATCCCTGTTCAGAACCTGGTGTATTCCAAATGTGGGTTTTTCCCCCCTCCAGCAGTTCCAGAGAAGAGATATTCTTCAAGACAAGAGCAGCAGAGAAAACAGAATAATTCCCACTCCAAAGCTTGTTCCAATAAAGAGCCCTTTGGATCAGGTCAGAGATCCATTTAGTGATGGAATGTTCTCTTTCCAGCAGAGGCCAGCCAGATGCCACTAGAAGCACATAAGCTAAGTATGAAGGCAATGATTCTCCCATTTGTTGCTCCCTAGAGGATTTATTGTTGCTTCTTAGGGCTTGAACAAATCTTTGAAAATTTTCCAAAAAATAGTTGAAAATAGGTTTCATGAGTGTTGAGAAACCCTGACAAGAACAATCACAGATGGATGAGAATCTTTACACTGGGGTCTATTCTGCCTAGAAAATGCACAAGGAGTCAGACTTAATTACTGTCTGTCTGTCCGTCCGTCCGTCTTTCTTTCTTTCTTTCTTTCTTTCTTTCTTTCTTTCTTGCACCATAATGTTATTTTATATGCAGAAAACAAGATTCCTACACAGAAGATAATTTCCTGTACAGAAAAAGCAATTTTTGTGCATAAAATAACTGTTGAGTGCAGAAAAGAACATTTCTGTGAAAAAAAAATTCTCTTTTTTTATTTTTGAACAGACTAAGTTCCAAATCACAAATAGAGTATAAAAATTGCAGTTTTTGACAATTCTTGTACTGAGGAAAAAATGATAAAATTATGTGTTCTTCCCTGCTAGAATGAAATTTATGAAGATTCACAACCTCATTGCTTGAAGAGGCTTTTCTTCTTCTTCTCTTCCTCTAAGAAAGCTGGAAAGAGAGAGAAGAAAGGAAGTGTTTACTCATCAGAATATGTAAATGCATTCTCAGAAGCCTAATATTTTAAAAACACAATCAAGCTGAGACTAACATGTGATGCATTGTATAGTGATAACTTAAGGAATATATTGTTTGTTCAGTCAGTACCAAAAACACATGTTACAACGTGTGCTCTTTCTTTCTCTAGCATATAGACTGAACTAAGTTCCTTTAAAACAACCCAAATTAAGTATGTTCTTTATGATATCAAAGGCTGTCATAAAGCTTGTCCTAAACTGAAATATCAATGCCACACTTTATATATACACACACAGACATGCAAACACTCATACATTTCTCAAACAGTGACTGGCAGCCCAATTGTAAACATGTTTACTCAGAAGTAAATCCTACTATATCCTGCCTAACATGTAAGTGTCCATTCTGTGGTACCATCTTAGAACAAGGACTAGTTATTGTTTTAGTTAATGGAATCTATTACCTTATTGCAATGAATATCTGCTTAATACAAGTACATTGGCATTACAGGAGATTGGAAGTATTGCTTACACTGGCTTTAAATCCAATGTGATACAATGGATCTTCCTTTTCTTCCCATCCTCCCCACAGATCATGGAGGTGCCTGAAAACCCACTTTAGAAGGTATTGTGGCCCACTTGAGTAGGCTGTGAGGGTAGATTGGAGCTGTAGATGGAAGGGAGACCTAATCCTACAGCATTTCATTGCAACATTCAGTTCTAATACAGTTGTTATTTGCCTCAAAAAGCTAGTCCACTAACTGAGGATTCCATACCTGGTATGGAAAGTATCTTTTGCTGGGACTGCATGTAGTAACCCCTTAGGAAGTGTAAGATTCAGAAGCATCACCAACAAGATAGCACATCTGATCTGTTTTGGATTTCTGTTTTGGGAGGAGAGGTTGAAAAGAACTGTAAGTTAAAAAGAGGGAGTAAGAAAGACAAGGAACTAATGTGCTCTGTGGATTTTTTCTAATGGAATTCTAGCCAGTCTTGTTTAACAACAACAACAAAAAAGTGCATTTTAAACACACACACATGCACCAATTAGTGGAAATAGATTATGAAATCTTCATAATACAGTCAATGTAAGTTTAATTCCTTGCTCTTCATACAGCCATAAATAAAGTGTTTTCAAATCTGATTGCAGTACCATTATGTGCTCATCTGGAGAGTTTCATTTGCACTTAATTTCACATCTATTTCGTTATATGATATTAATTTCACACTCCTATAAACATTTCTCATAAAATAAAACTAAGTGGCAAATGTGAGAAGTCTCTATAAGTATTCCAATAAGTATTCCCCTACTCTGCCCCTTCTTGTAAGAGAATCTGATTGCGTTACATAAATATTGCTGACATTTTGCATCCACCATTCTAATAGTATCTGACTAGATTACATTCTAGAAAGTTAGACGTGTGTGTGTGTGGGCATATGACTTCATATCACCCATCAATTATGGTGACCCCATGAATTTCATAGGATTTTCTTTGCTAATTTCATTAGCAGAGGAAGTGGTAAGTAACCTGAAGAATTTTCCTTCTGCTGCAAGAAAGTATTTGAAAACCAGGCAGATTTCAAGAACTCTTTGTATGTTAGGACTTATGCTGTACAAAATTCACATGACAAGGATCCCCCCCTCTCCACAAAACAGAATTTTTGTGCAGAAAACAGCATTTTTTGCACAGGAAAGAGCATTTTTTCAGAAATAAGGTTCTGCACAAAAATGTTCTTTTCTATGCAGAAACCAACATCCACATTCAGATTTTGCACCAAATAAGTTCCAAACTGTGAAGATTCACATCATTCCAGGACTCTCCTCATCAGAATTTCCAAACACTAGAGGAACACATTTTTCAACTCCTTTTAAATATTCTTTCCATCGCTAGGCAAGGTCTTTAATACCGGATATCTTTGAGCAATCTGAAGAAATTGGGGGGGTATGGTAGGCAGGCAGAGATGATACGGTTTTTATTCACTGAAGAAATAGGATTTAATCATTTAAAGACTAATAGTACATCCATAGATTCAGAATATGATTGTACTGTCTGAACATGGTGAAATTTTCAATTTCTTCTTTATTTCTGTCCTTCCTTTTTGATTACATTGTACTTGTAAGAAACTGAGACTAATCATTTTGAAATATGTGATATCTATCTATCTATCTATCCATCTATCTATCTATCTCAAGATATTTCAAGATGACTCAGTATTTTCTGTGTTTTAGAAACCATGTCATATGAATTTAACTGCTTCAAGAATTTGAAGTATAGATATTATGCACATCATACACACATGGGTGTGATACCAAAGCCATTGTTCCACAAATGTTAACTATGTCTGTTAAACCACCTCAAAATCATTATGCCAAATGGGAGAAGAAGAAATAAAAAGGAGAAAAAACTGGTAAAGAAAAAAAAAAGGCACTCTTAGTCACCCTGTTACCAAACATGATGGCATGAAAGTGATACTTTGCATCTGGGGGAAATACATGGAGGAACATTATTTTTCAAATTGTCGGGTTTATCATGGCATAACAAGCCATTGTTTTGTCAGGAACAGCGATGGAATAGATGCCTGTGAAAAATTGTGATGTTCTGCATACAAATAATCATCCAGAATACTACAACTCTCCTGTCTGGTTTCCCCCAGACAGACTGTTTGATTCAGAGTGTCTGAGACTTCCATCAGAGGAGTTGCCCCTACCTGTGAGGTCCACGTGGGAAATAGATGATTTTATAAAACAGGAAGGGTAAGAATCCAAAGATCTGCTGGCATACCTCAAAACCTGAAGGAATTTGTTCCTGTTCACAACGTGATCAAGCATTACAACATCACCAGACATGGTGTTCTGGCTGTATCCATGATTATAATTATGAATGCTTCATTTAGGGATGGCCTAGTATAGTTTAAGCAAACATGTTTACCACTGTAATAGGACAAAATATGGCAAATACTTGACAATACTTGGCAAGTTTTGTATCTCACTTCTCCAGCTTTCTACAGACATACGAACCCACGTTACACTGAACTAGTACCCCAGTGTGTTCAGCTTACCACTGTCTAATCCAACTAACATCAGCTCTCCAAGTCCCCAGAGCCAAATCTTTGCCAATCTTATTAGCTAGGATAATTTAAATTAGAAAAGCTAGAGACTGAAACCAGTCTACGATAAATGTGAAGGTCTGCCTCTGAACAGCGGGTCATCCTTTTTCTTGGCTTTGACATCTACACCCCCATGTCACTTTATAGAATTGCTGAAATATATTATCTCTACCATGTGTTACTGGCTGGAGTTTTGGAATAAATATTTGGAATGAGTAGAAAGAATGTTCAAAAATATTCCCCAAAAATAATAAAAAAAATGTCTTCGGTGTGTCAAGAAACCCTGTCAAGAAGAATCCCAGACAGATAAGAATCTTTGTAGTTTGGGAGTTATGCTTCACAAAATTCTCATGTGGTTGTCTTGCACAGGGAACAGCATTGTCTATGTACAAAATAGTAATTCTGTGTACCAAAAAGCCATTTCCCGTATAGAAAGTGCTACAGTTGGGAACTTAACCACGTGCAAAATTCACACATGATTGACTTACATAATTTTTTTTTCTGTTCAGGAAATATAATACAGAGAATTTCTATGGGAATATTATTATTCTGTGGAAATATTAAAATGCTGTTTCTTATGGAAAGCAGCCAAGCATGAATTTCTCACAGAATGAATCTTGATTTACAAACAAGCTATGAAAACTGTGTGTTTTTGCAAGACTTTGTTGCAGCAAGCAGCAAATTGCTAAACTTACTTGTTGCTTCATTTAAGAAGCAGCTTGGTCAAGAACTGCATCCCTGTTTTGGACCATTAATGATTTGAATTCTGCCCAAGAATCAGTGAGCTAACATTGGGTAAAATGGCATTCTCCAAGCGGTGTCACTTTTTGCAACAGTGATATTGTGATCCTGTCTATGATGGTTCACTCAGATATTTTGTCACTCCATTAGGAATTGCTCCTGGAGCACCTATCATTTGCTGCTGCTGCTGCTGCTACTACTACTTCCATTTTTTGTTGTTCAAAAATTCCAAATTCCTACCCTTATCCAACCTACCCTGCATTTTTTTAGGTCTTCTGCCATTATAAATATCATGCTGCTGAGCAGGATGCTCTGGAAACATATATCTTTTCCTACCCCCATTATAAATATCCTTTGGCAGATTTGTTTCATGGTGAGCTGTAGGAATCCAGTCCTGCAGAAGAAAAATTGACTGGGTGTTGCAGCTCAGTGAACTATGCCTTGCTTTAAGACACTGGCCAAACCCATCAAATCCCACTTTATCATTACAGTCCTCTTTCTGAATGCCTCTGGAGTTCCTGGGTGCTCATTAGAGGACACTGTATCTTCATTTATCATTAGGCTTTGTGGAACGTTTCATAGTCAGCCTCTTCTAAGAACAGGCACATATCCACACATGCCATGTGAATGAAAATCATATGGTGGAAGCTGCTTTATTGCCGCCTTGCATTCAGGCTTTATTTATAACAATAGCATTGCTCATTCTTTTGAAGAGTAAATTAGCCCCTGCAGATGTTGATATTAAACAACAGTTACTCAGGCTAATAAGTCAAATGTTGAGTAACACTCTTGATTACTGGGTAGGTAAAATGTATTTTTGTAGCAGTAAATTATATTAATTGATCCACAGACCAAACGCTTAATTCAAGCAGCTTTTCTCAAGCCTGATTCAATAAAGGAAACAACTAGTGCAACACACTTCTATGTACATTAGGAGAAGGAGTAAAATCTGCAACGGAGAACAGCTAAAAGAAGATGGCCCTCTGCATCTCATGACAAACTGATTCTGCAATGAGGTTCTAAGTATCCCAGGAAAGACAAATGTGAATTGGACTAAGGATGAGTGAAAAATTCATTCATGATTAATAAACAATTACCAAAACTGGCTTTACTTTCATAAATGTGATGTGAAAACAAGAGGCAGAGACCTGTTGTACATTACTGGGCCTTACAAAACAGACATATTCAGTTCACTCTTACTTAAGGGGAGCTCCTTAAGAATAACCTTTTCACATGCACTTGTACATTTTGGAGTGATGCATAACTACTTATCAGTACTTTTATCTGGGATTGTGGAAACTGCCATTGCATTCTTCCATTCTACAACAGAACATGAAGCAGGCACATTTTTCAGCTACTTAGCTAATTTTGCAATGTCAGTATTAAGCAGTAATACAGAGGTGGTTGGACTGATATAGAGCAGCCACCATGTAAGTATGTGAGTGTAGATTTACACTATACAAGCACAGTGTAAGATTTGGGGCAAGTAGTCTTTTTAAAAAAACACTGTGAGAAAAAGTGAAAGTGATATATATGCCCATCCGGATAGAGGGTGTAGAGTGCCCTTACCTTGTTGAAGTCTAGGTTCATGGATCTCTGTGTATTCAGTTGAGTTTATGGTGCGGAATGAGTTGCCACACTTTTTTACAAGTACCTCTCATAGCTAAAGATCCAGTGTGTTGCAGTGGCTGAGTGCTGGACTAGGTTTTTGGGAAACCAGGATTTACCACCCCACTCAGCCAAGGAAGCCCATTGAATGACTTTAGGCAAGTCATACGCCCAGTCTTAGATAAAGGCAATGGCAAAACTCTTTTTAAATAAAATTTTACCAAGAAGGCCACACATTGCTGTAATTTGGAAATGTCTTGAAAGCACAAAACAGCAACCTCTAACAGCTACATGGAAGACATTATTTTTTCCATGTTAGGAACACCTGTACCTATTTGAGCTATGAGAATTATGTTTCATGTGTTTTTCTTGAGAACATCTCAAAAACGCAAATTTGTTCAGAAATAGAACAGACAAAAATTAAAAATGCAAATATGAGGAATAGCCAAACTAACAAATTATACGTCTCCAAACTGGGATGTGGGAACTTATCAAGCTCAATCTCATCAAGGTTTTTGTTTTCCTAGTGCTGAGTTCACTCCAACTAGTATCTATGTCAGTTTATAAGCCTTTTTTTTTTTTTGGGTGGGAGGGGTATGGAAATATATTCTAACTATACACTCAGATGCATTTTGCATATATTCTCTCTGAGCAGAGCTCAGGGTTTGTTCACATTTGTCAAACATGCTCCATTTTTCAATGCACATGTTTCAAACATGCACTTTTTCCAAGCACATTTTCTTTTGCAAATCACATCAAGTGCAGAAATTTGCAGATTTCTGGCCAGAAACTATGCTCAGGTAGTAACTACACTAAAACAAATCCAAGGGATTTCTCACTTATCCCTGGAAAAATTTTTCAATTTGGTAATTACTCATATATATGGCACAATCTCCTAGAAATTCCTATGGATACACAGAGGCACAACAGCTTACACATTAGTGGAGGAGAGAGATGGAGTTATGGTAGTCATACTTACTTCTGCTCCTCAGTGAATAAAAAGGAGAAACAATTTCCTGTCTTTTGTATGTGCAAGATAGAAAATTTTGAAGCTGAACAGAAATTAGAATGAACTCTACTTACATAAATTAAATGTGTTTGATTTCAGGCCAATCTTAGGCAGCTTCTGGTGTGTTATAGCCTACAGTCAAAGGTGGAGAGGGAGGAATGCGCCACAGAGTTATACTAGATGTTTGGAACTTTTGTCTAGATATTTTGACATGTAATTCCCAACAGCCACACCCTTCACTGGCACAGAGACTGTCAGAGCTGAAATTCAAAATATATAGACAGACAAAGGTTCTTTACCCTGTTCAAATGCAGTGTCATCTCCATGTACTAAATTCTTCTCATGCATATATCTCACTAGGTTTAGACCAGTGTGGACAACTGCAATGGATTCAGGGATTATGTTTTGTTTTGTTTTTTCTTCCCTGGGATGCTGTAGGGGTCACACAGAATGCTAAAATGTGGAAACAAAGCAAAACCAGAAAATGGCTAGAAATCCAATTTTCCCTTGAGGCTTACAAAGAAGATAATCCAACCATCTGGGCCAGAAA
This sequence comes from Cyclura pinguis, assembly GCA_030412105.1. Taxonomy (NCBI): domain Eukaryota; kingdom Metazoa; phylum Chordata; class Lepidosauria; order Squamata; family Iguanidae; genus Cyclura; species Cyclura pinguis. The sequence goes on from CM059602.1 coordinate 113,089,137, forward strand.
AACTGTGATTGGAGAGAGTATGCAGAGGTAAAGGACCATCAAAACAGCATGGAGGGGCATGTGGCCAAGATATGGCATTTTTTTTCCATCCATGGTTTACAGGTTCATAATCACATTTTCTTGCTTCTGGAGTGTTAACCTTGCATGAGGCATTTTTGGACATCTAGGTTCTGATTTCTGGACTTTCTTCAGATCAGAAAACTGTTCCCCACCACCACACACACACACAATTTGCCCAAACACACAAACCCAAGCGTGCATTTTGCAGCACACACACACACACAAAATATTAGTATGATGATGTGAGCAAGACTTCTCTGTATCCCATGATTTGTCAGTATGTATGCACATATCAGTAATTTGAAAGAGGATCCAATGCAATCTTAAGCACAATGTGTGTGTTCACACCAAAATATCCCTTTTTTAAAAAAGAAAATTCAATAAAGCTTGAGAAAGCTTAAGAAAATAAATGAGTAAGTAAATGATGGAATAGTAGCAGAAGAGCCTGTGTAGGTTCTTACTCTATATTTGCATACATACAGAAATGGTTACATTTTACAAGCAATTTCTGGATCTTTACTAATTAAGCAATATATGCAGTAGATATTAAAGATTTTTTTTTAAAGAAAAAGTTTAATTGATGGACTTGGTATTGCTAAAGGGATAGTAGTAAGACTTCACATTTATTGCCTAAAGCATTTTACAGCCAGGTGTCTCCGCATTCTTAGTTAGCCAAAAGCTACCACTCATATAGCAGTACAAGATGTTGTACATATTAATCAGATTTCTTAAATGGTCACAGTAGAAAAGCATGACATTCAGAAATATGGGGTCTTAATGCACAGCAGTGGTACATTCTGTCTCTGAGGGGGAAACAGATGTATGATGTTATCCCATGCTAAACAGACTTTGACAGATCTTCTAAACTGCTCCTAGATTGTCTTCGAGCAGAGTACCATCTCCTCCATTGCTTCAATTGCATCCCTATTCATTTGATGTGAATTGGCTGTATTGGCTGAGATGCTCTTGGATGCTGATAGTCTGTAACTCTTCACCAGTGTACATCTGCATAACTTTGGGGTTCCAGGATGCTATCACAAGCAGTCCAAGATAGCTTACTAACACCAAGGAACACCACTACAGCCAATGCATGTCAAGAGGAGACGGGGAAATTCCAGTTACCATCTGATTAGAGTTTCTTGCTTGAGGATAAGAGAAGAGCCATAGAGTTATGTACAAGTACCAAATTCCTCACCAGCAAAACCAGTTGTTGCTCTTGTTGTTGTTTTAAAAAAAGAAAACAATTTCTTCTGTACTTAAGAGTACTTAAGTATTAATTAGGCAGTCCAGACTTGCTTATAAATGTAAACAATATCAGTACCGCATGCTGGTCTGAACCTCTCAGAACTTAATTCATGAACATACATTCCTGGGAAAATCTTCAGCAACATCAATTTCTGAATGAGAAATCAAACCAATGAAACTAATAGGAAGACATCAAACTCCCATCATCCTTCTCCCTTGCTATACTGGCTAAGCTGATGGGAATTATAGACCAACATCATTTGGAGACCTTCATGACCACCGCTCCCCAATGTACCTTTGTAATGTGATAATGCTCACCAATGCTGAATGTTGTTTATCAATCAATAATGGGCATATTTTCTACTATAATTTATGCTTTGTGATTCATACAATAACTGTTGCCATTAGTGTCTTATGCTGCTTGTGATAATTGTGTTTGTTCACAGAATTACAAAAGAGATGCTACTAAGATGCTAATTCTAAAAAATAGAAATAGTTTTACCTGCATCAGAATTATCAGGGTGGTTGATCTGGATATATTTGTGATAATGCAAGTATGTTTAGGGTTGGAACCAAACAGCACCGTCCAATCTATACCTTCTGAAAAGTTAATTTAATTGAGTTCAGTGAGGCAACATGCCATTACAGGTACAAATGTATCCAACATCCAGAATAGAGACTATAATTGAAAATGCTGCCTTTTCAGATTATGTCAATGGTTTGTTTCCTGTGATATAACTAAATTTCTAACTTTGCCTTATTTTTTTTAAAAAATATGCTTAATTAAAAAATACAGGGAGATGGAGTTTTAGGTGTTCTGCTCTTCTTCGAACTGATGAGAAAGGGTGCACCAGTTGACAAGCCCTTGAACTTAAAAGAGAATACATCTTTGATGTCAAGTGTGTCTAAAGGATTCTCAGGAAAGAGTTATATGAAAATGGCCTCACCAACACTAAGTCTATTCCCAATAGTTACCTGCCGGTCTGAGTGCCACAGTACCATTATAAAAAATCTGTCAAGCATTCAAAACCAATTACACACAGGATGTCAAGAGCTGTCATACCAGCTGTCCCCTCAAATCCACAGAGGTTATTATTGCCCATTTCCATTTTTTTAAAATGCATTCAGCACCATGGTTATGTTTCTAAATGTTAGTTCGGTGTACAGTGCTAATTTCCATCTACTCTTGGATTCATAGGACCAATTGTGTGAATGGGAAATCCACAGAGGCTATTATACAAAACTACAAATAGAATTTCTGATCATAGAATCTTAGAATCATAGAAATGTAGAGTTGGAAGAGACCACACGGGCCATCCAGTCCAACCCCCTGCCATGCAGGGACACCCTCAAAGTACTCCTGACAGATGGCCATCCAGCCTCTGCTTAAAAACCTCCAAAGAAGGAGACTCCACCACACTCCAAGGCAGCATATTCCACTGCCAGACAGCCCTGACTTGCAGGAAGTTCTTCCTGAGGTTCAGGTGAAATCTCTTTTCCTGCAACTTGAATCCATTGCTCCTTGTCCTGGTCTCTGGAGCAGCAGAAAACAAGCACTCTCTTTCCACTACATGGCATCCTTTCAAATATTTAAACATGGCTAGCAAGTCCCCTCTTAACCTTCTCTTCTGCAGACTAAACATACCCAGCTCTCTAAGTCTATCCTCATCATCTCAGGTTCAGTGCTCTTCAGTGGAAACTGTTTGCATGTTCAGCTGTTGGTCCTTGAGGCAGAATGCCTGCTAGCTGACTTTAGGTCCAACATTATAGTTCAGCCCTGCCTATTTTCAAAACTTAGAGTTTTGCCCTAAAATGTCAGTGACCCTGGGGTCCATCTGCAATGCCAGTGCCTCCCTGAAACAGTGGGGAATATTAGCTCAAAGGGGAGGCCTGTGAGAAGGGGGTAGCCTAACAGGATCTTTTACACCAATGTATATCAGTACTAATGAGGGACACCAGCCAGAGATTCAAAGGTTTTTTTTAATTATTATTATTGGGGGAATTAACAATCACACACACACAGCCTCTCAATCACTCAAGGCTAACTAAAGGAAAGGGAGGAAACCTTGGATACTGAGGAGTTAGTGTGAAGTGGGTGACATTTACCTATCCAGAGAAAAGAAACAAACTAATGTGGCCCAGACTAAGAGTCCAAGGGTAATACAAGAAGGGAATTAGAGCAGCAGAGTGATGGCTTATGTCCAGAATACTAGAAGTTAGCTGGCTCAGGGCCAGGGCTTAAATACCTCTTTTCGCCTGGAAGGGAAAGATGTTAATAGCTCTATCACAGAGTAGACAATGGAGTCCAGAACAACCTAATGGCCCTAGCAATAGGTAACAAAAGAGAGTTTTGGTGGACAAAGGAAAAGAGTTGAAGACAGTCGTTCCATGGAGGCAGTTTCAGGTGCTATTGTTTCTAAAAGTTGAGTTGTTGGAGGACATTTGCAAGTCCATTATCACCAGAGCTTCCTTGATTGTGACTTAGCCATGCCCTGAGCTCCCAATCTGACCTAGTTTTGCAACGCAGATGTGCAGCCAGTTCCTCTTTGCCAGCAAGCTTCTCAGCCATATCAAGATATAATTTATATTTTATTCTGTTTTATGCCATAAATATTTGCCAATTAAACCATATCATGGAGTAGGGTGTACGGCCTGGTAACCAGGGAGTTAGTTTAAAAATAATTAGTTACGTTGTAGTTTGAAACCCTTCTCGCAACAGTTGGTTAGTGTTATTACATTTTAGCACACTACATCATTTCCTAAAAATAATTGAAATGATTATTTTAATTTCATTTTTCAAAGGAACGTCTGAATGCTACAGGCTGCTGCCCTGTAGTGCCAAAAACACTCTAATTTCATCCATCTCATAACTGCCTCAGACAACCCCAACACACCTGAAACTACAGCACAAGTCAGCACTTGAACAATGTGATAGTTCTCTTCCAACTTATAACTGTAAAATAAAACACAAAGTTTTAAGTACACTGAAAAAGAAGTGATGTTACCCTTTATAGGGTATAGTTGTAATATAATACTGTCCAAATTTTTTAATTACCAAGAAGAATTAATTGTGATTAATTAATAACTAATTACCACCAATGGCACTATGCTTCTACAGTGGTGGGATTGCATGTTCCTGTGAGGCAATACATTATGCTGATGGCAGCAGTGCTGCTGGTAGGCTCTCCCATGTCAGATAGGCTTTTGCTCAGGAGTCAGACTAAATGTACCAAGCAGCTAATGAGCAGCAGCAGTAGTGCGGGCTGACAGTGGTGGAAGACCTATCAGAGATTAAGGCAGTGACTCCATAGCTAACACTTGTTAGTACTGCGCAGAAGAACGCACAGTAAATCTCCTTTTCCATATCTTTTACCATGATGACTCTATGATGAGACAATTCAACATGAAACAAGAGACAGTGCCAGAAGATGAAATTCCGAGGTTGGACGGCATTTAATGAGCTATTGAGGTACAGCAGAGGATAACTGTGGGTAGCGCTATGGCTAGTGATGCAACTAAACTCAAGCCAAAACAATGTTCAGCTGTTGAGATTCTCAGGGATGAAAGGTAAGTACAAAGCCACACAATACATCTTTCAGGAACATGGAATGTGAGAAACATGAATCAGAGTAAGGGGGACAATGACTAAACTGAGACTGTTGCACTTTGGGCATATGAGAAGACGCGACTCATTAGAGATGACAATAATAGTAAGGTAGAAAGCAGTAGGAAAAGAAGGAGATGACATTACAGATGGATGGACTCAATCAAGGAAGCCAAAGCCCTGAGTCTGTAAGACCTGGGCAGGGTGATTGATGATTTGGAGGTTGCCACAAGTCGAAGTCAACTTAACTGCTTAACTTAACTTAACTGCTTAATAAGTTGACTTAACCTCATTATTTCCAAGCTCTGCCTATCTTATCAAGGATTTGTGGAACAAAATGATTCCTTTGATTTGATACCTGTCTGATAGTGCTTGAATAACAGTCCTGATCTCAATTCAGCTCACAACACATAAAGAGACATCAAAAACCCAACATGTAAATTACATCCTACTCAATATATACCTGTCAATTGAATACTAAACTTTATGATGTACCAGTAATGAGGAAAAGAATAAAGAGAATTCAAAAACCAGTCAATGTACTTCTAGTGCAAATACAAGACACTCTGAAAATAATATATTTGGAAAAAAAATCAGTATCTCATTATAAACTTTTCCAATGAACCTTTTTGCCTGTGGACAATAAATCAGCTGCATGACACAAAAAGTCTGAATGCAAAAATCCAAGACGTGGTTGAAGAGCAGAAAAAGTAATAGTTGAGCTCTCTGACTATTTATCCAAAAATAAATCCTACTGTCCTATTCCTAGGAAAATGGGCATAGGTTTGTAGTCTTTAACATAATTGCCAAACTCAGTGTGGACAGAAAATGCCAAGAAAAACAATCCTTCTCTAGGAATTATTCCATAATATATTGCAGAATGTCTGCCCTTACCAGAGAATCCTCATCTCTCACTTGAACCACAGACCAATGCTTTCTTTTTTTTTCTCCCTCACAAAAGAGTACCAGTAGTTTGGGGGCATCCTTGAAGTTGATGTGGACACTGCAGCTTGTGCAAAATGTAGTAGCCAGCTTGTTCACTGGGACAACTTACCAAAAATATATAATGCCAATTTCACAGGAATTTTATTGGCTATCCATATGTTTCCAGGACCCAGAATGTCCCTTGGTCATGGAAACCCACTGGGTGGTGTTTGTCAGGGCGTGCTCTCTCATTCTTAGAAGAAGACCAAGACAACCCCCTCCCCCCCAAACAAATTCTGCCAAGAAAACCCTGGGATGGGTTTAAATGACTTGAAGACACACAACAACAAACTAATATGTTTCAAGTTTGAATTCACAGTACCAATTTGTCACTGTTTTGTTGTTGTGTGCCTTCAAATTGTTTCTGATATATGGTGACTCAAAAACGAACCTATCATGAGGTTTCCTTGGCAAGATTTTTTCAAAGAGGTCTTGGCCTTTGCCCTACTCTGAGGCTAAGAGAATGTGACTTGCCCAAGGTCACTTTGAGGGTTTCCATGGCTGATTCCATGGGGATTCAAAGTCTGGTTTCCAGAGTTGTAGTGCAGCTCTCAAACCACTACACCACACTGACTGTCATGATGACAGTAATAGTATTCAAAGCCCTAAATGACTTGGTCACTGATGTTTGGATATGGCTCTCTGAAGGTACTCGCTTTAGGATTTAGCTTTACTGGAGAGACATCATGCTCCACTACCGTCAATAACCTTTGAGGATGTCAGAGAGGATCTTCACCCACATCCTCATTGACCTAATTGGTGAAGACATTGGTTTTGTTCTGGCATTGATTGATTGATTGATTGATTGATTGATTGAAGTCCATGGAACCTAATGATATCATCTAGATCTATAAACTTGCATAAATTTAAAATATTCTATCATTTAATTTTTTTTCAGTTGTTTTCATATTTTTTTAAAAAAATATTACTTTAAGCCACCCAGATATCTCATGATAAGAGGAGATATATATTTTTCTTGGATAAAAAAAATGAAAAATTATGTGGAATTAATATATTATTAATCTCACAATGGTGTCTCCTCAGAGATATTAACATGCTTTGTCAATCAGATTTGCAAATTAAACTCATGTTTTTCTTCTAATGACCAACTGGAAAACAAAGCACACCAAATGTAAGATAATTTACAGTTTACCTTATGACACACACACACAACTTTCCCCACTTCAAGAGACCACCTCTTCTAAATATGTTCTAAAATTATCTTCTACCTCAGTTTCTAGATGGTCTGTTAAAATTGGTAACATTCCTCACTCATACTCTCCATAAAAGGAATAGAGAAGTCAAGTGAGAGATTAAGGAGACCATGTAGCTTTGTGACTGAAACCTCTAGTTTCTAACCAGAAGATAATTTTGTCACAATTTCCCTTTTTGTTTCCAATCACAATGCTTTGGGGAGAGATGTAGAAGGATTTTACTAGTTGGTGTCAACTGTGTATGTGTGTGCGAGAGAGCCTTATATTATTCTTTCATCATGGTTAACTTCTGCACCTAGCCTTCTGAAAACGTACAAGTTACTTATGTAGCCCCAGTTCTGTCATAGGTTTTATTTTCATAGAAATTGTTACAGAACCACTTTTCCAATTATTTAAAGACTCCCAATATGCAAGCTCTAACATACCAATCTATATGAAATTTGGAAGACTTCAGCCCCTCAAAAGAGGCAGGTGTGTCTTCAGATTTATCCTTTCACAAAGTTGAAAAAAGGTATAACCCTTCTTCATTTCCCTGTGTACATCGCTGAGGAGATTTCTCAAAGCAAAGCTTTCTCTAGATTCAAGATAGTCATTCTGCAAGCAGTCCAGGCTGAATTGGATCTTTTTCCAAAGTTCCAAAGCAGAATAATTCTGGAGAATAATTGAGATTCTAGAGGACTAGAGAAAAACACTCCTCCTTACTCCTCTCTTCAAAAATGGCAACTATAGGCCAATCAGCCTGACATCTGTACCAGGAAAAATATTACAGTGGATTTTGAAGGAGTTGGTTTACAAGTATTTAGATGACAATGCAGTGACTAGTTGGAGCCAGTTTAGGTTTGTCAAGAACAAATCCTGCAAATTGATCTTTTTTTAAAAAAAATTGGGTAGTTTTATAGGTGGTAGAAATGCAGTAGGTGTAATTTATCTGGATTTCAGCAAAGCATTTGATAAAATCCCCCAGGGTATTTTGATTAGCAAATTGATTAAATATAGAATAGATGGGAACACCATTGGATGGATCCTAAAGGGAAGTCTTGAGTGGAGTCCCAGAGGATTCTCTCCTGAGGCAAACACTCTTCAATATTTTTATCAATGACTTCAATCAATCAATCAATCAATCAATCAATCAATCAGTATGGTTACAGACAGATAAAAGAGAGATAAAAGAGAGATGATTTTTACTATAAGCTACATAAAACAAAATAACATGAAATAAACACATAAAATTAACAATTAATACTAAAGAGAGTAAGGTTCAACTCTCTCCCTAAACTTGGGATTTGTGCAGAATCCCACCAGGTCCACATGGCCCATATGGTTACCTGAGTACTTCTGAGAGAGTACTATTGTTGATATCTATTGTCATAATGGCAGTCGCACAAAATTTACCAACCTTATCTATAATCTATGTGTACAGGTTGGAGAGCAGAAGGGAAAGATAGAATTCTTCCATCCTCCCATCTGTAGAATAGGTGTAATTAAGGCAAAAAGTCTGCTTGGTAAAAAGGCCAATATCAAAGAACATGGCTAAGAGTTTCTACTGCCTCATTTGCACAGGGACTATTACACTCATGATATGGGATCTGTATATTTTTCCTTCAGTAAAGCAGAAGGTAGGACATCAAATCATGCTAATGTAAATGCTTTCCTATACTTAAGAACCATTAAACCATCAAATAATTAGAACAGTGAAAAGGTTTCCTACAAATTCTGAGAATGGAGTATTTGGTGACTAAACTGAAGTGATTTTGTAACCCTATGTCCCTTATTTGTTGTTTGATGATAGATTTAGCATTACTGTAGCCAAATGCTATTAAAACATTAGGTATACATTACACATTAGGTATAAAGCCATATGATCAACGTTCCTTATTAAGTAACCATTTCTATGTAGATTGAAAACCATTGGCTGATGCCAGAGGAGCTAGTCCAGCTGGAAAAATTATCAGTGGTTTAGATGATAGTTTAGAGGGAAGTTTGCAGATGACACAAAACTGGGTGGGTAGCTAACACATTGGAAGATAGGAACAGAATTAAAAGGACCTAGAACCTAGAAAAACTAGAAAATTGGGCAGATATCAATGCAATGAACTTCAACAGAGACAAATGCATAAGTCTACATTTAGGCCACAAAAACCAGATGCATAGTTATAGGATAGGGATACATGGCTTACCAGCAGTACATGTGAAGAATCATACCTTGTTTATCATAAGTAGAACATGACCCAGCAGTGTGATACTGCAGCAAAAAAAGCAAATAATATTTCAGCCTGCATTGATAGAAACCATAGTTTCCAAGGTAAAGGAAATAATAGTCTCACTATATTCTGTGGTAGTCAGGCCAGATCTGGAGTACTGCATTCAGTTATGGGCATCTCATTTTTGAGGAGGATATAGGCAAGCTGAGATGGGCTCAGGGAATAGCAACAAGGATGGTAAGTAGTATAGATCCCAAAACATATGAGGAAAGGTTTAGGGAACTAGGTATGTTCAGCTTGGCGAAGAAAAGACTGAAGGGTGAAATGATCACAGTCCTTATCTAATGGGCTGTCACAGAGAGATGATCCAGGTTTGATTTCTGCTTCCCCAGCAATTAGGAGTAGGTCTGATAGTTTTATGTCATAGGATAGTAGATTTCAATTGAACATTAGAATGAATGTCTTGAAGCTGAGAGCGGTCGAGCAATGGAGTCAATTACCTAGGGAAGTGGTGGAGTCTCTTTGAACATTTTTAGAAAGAGACTAAACTGCTATTTGATGGGCAGGTCTAGCTGGGTTTCCTGCATTGAGTAGGTGATTGAACTTGATGGCCTACGGGGTCCCTTCCAGCTCTATGATTCTAATACTAACTTGTTCTTGGGTTGATTTTGTTTTGTTTTAGTATTACCACAGAAAAAATGAATCGCCTGAACAATTAAATACACAATGAACAAAATCTGGTAAGCAAGTCATATATACAAATGTGTGAATAAATCCTAGCTAATTTCCTCAATGTTTTCTATTCTACATTCCATTTGGTGAGATATTTGTTTGATATCACCTGAAAGTCCCTCCAGCGCAACACTTTTCAGTGGTGACAGTTTCCGTGTTCAGCTTGCAAAGTCATCAGATGTTGAAGACAAAAACTTGATATACTGGCAAATGCGAGCCATTTCTTAGTCGCAGCTATGCTCATATTTAATTATCCATAGACATTAAAGAAATATATATTTTTCCTTCTGCTTATTCTATGCCAATCTTCTCTGCAATGTAATCAAAAAAACTGATTTCATCAATTTCTTAAACTACTGTGACAGTTCTTTGCATATTGTTGAATCACAACACTTGCCATCAGTCTGATGTTAAAGGTGAACTGCAAACTGGTAAATATAATGTTCCTGTAAAAATAAAATGTTTCATAAAATATATGTTATAATACAAATAACTACCATGTCTTTACCTCCTCCTCACCTGCAACATTGGGTTGAAAATTCATCATATGAAAGTTCTCTTCCTTCATTCTGTGGTGCAAGCTAAATAAAAATACACTGAAGTTCAATAACAATAACTGACAACTCCACTTCCCTTTGCATATTTCTGTCACTCTCCTCACATAGAGAACATATTTCTGTAAAGGGCAGCCTTCCCTGCTCATGAAAAATCAGTGTTCTGAATTTCATGGGGAGCTTCCACATATAGACCCATTCCACACTACACTGTTATAGCACTATTATTCCACTTTCAACATCCTATGGAATCCTGGGGTTTGGAGTTTAAGGAGAGGCATTTAGAATTCTCAGTCAGAGAGCTCTTTGGCCTCAGTAAACTACTAATTTGACAGGATTTTGAAAGTGGAATAATAGCACTATAACAATGTAGTGTGGATATGGCCACAGAAGAAGCTCTCCTCTTCAGAAAAATCACAGTACGTAACATTCTTTACTATGCAAGTATGTTGTAACAGAATGTAATAGAAGAAATATGGGGAAAAAATTGTGCTTATTACATTAACAAGAATTTTTTTTTCTTTAGAAAGCATGAATTGGGAGAGGAGGAAGAAGAGTAGTTTAGATTTATTTTTATTTTCATTTTTTTGGGAGGGTTGAATCAAGTGGCAGGGAGCTCAATTCTTCTCTGTTTTTCTTTACTTTTTTCCTTCCTTCCTTTCTTTCTCTCTTTTGTTTTCTTTTACTCTTGAATTTAGCTTTTAGTTTGTATTTTTTTTTATGTTTGCTTAGATGTTTCTCTTCATCCCTCTTTTTCTTCTATTAGGTATTTCATTAGGTATTAGGTTCATTAGGTATTTGTAGTGTTTTCAGTGTTTCTTGGAAAATGTTAAAAAAAAGAAATTAATACATCGAAAGTACCACTGTGGTGTTATGGTTAGGATGCTAGATTAGGACACTGGAGAAACAAACTGAAGTGCCCATGAAGACATGAAATCCTTCTCTCAACCTGCTCTATCCCAGCAAGTTGAGAGAGGGTGACTCTCCTCTATCCTCCTGGTAGGTTTATCCTGTTGTGAGGATAAAATGGGGAAGAGAAAAGCCATGAACACATCATCTTGAGCATAATAGGAATATATGTAACAAATAATAATGTGCTGTGACACAAGGAAATTCCCACTCAGCTGTGTTCATTAGAAAGCAGGACCTAAATCCATAGCTGCCATTTTCTGTGGTAATGGATGCTTACTGTCATATCTATATCAGCTTCAGTACTCCCACTGAAATCAATAAAACTGAAAGTGAGGTGGGGAGAGAAAGGTGGAAACAGTGTGTAGAGGGATAAGAGAAAATGTAACAACATGTTGAATATGGTATTTTAATAGCTGTTTCATAAACTGTTATTTATATGTTCTGTCTTACTGAGTTTAGATGTTTGGCTGGGTTTAAAATGATATTTCATTCAGGTAAACAGTTGTTTTCTTTTGTGTTTTGCTTTAGAGTGCTATAAAAGTTACAGTGAAGTTATTGTGCCTTTGCTGGTATTTATAATGGCTTTCTTTATGTTATGACTCTATGGAGCCACGTGAAGGGAAAAATTCCTCCACTACATCAAAGATTTGTTAATTAATCTGTTTGTATTATGCTCCTAATATATTATAATGTATTATTTTCAAGGCTTATTTTTAATTACATACAACTATAAGCCACAAAGCACTCTACTAAATATTTGCCCTTGAATTTGTAGTTTTGTCTAGAGACGCACACTTCAAGAATACAACTGAATGGACTAGACAGCTGTATTTAACAACCTGTGTTTTATCAAACTCAAACTTCTATTGAAGAAATTGAAGAGTTGCACGTGTTCTGTAACAATTTCTTCCTCATGTGTCAGTTTTATTATTTCTGTTAAGGTTTACTTTCACTCATTATGTATGATAGGTGCACCAGTGAGAGAAAATAAGAAGATTTTATAACAGTGTGGGCTTCTGATGGATAAGTAGTAAAATGTTCTATTTTTTTAATGCTTAGTACACAGCTATTTTAGATTTAAATAGCAACCTCAGCCTCCTGCAAAGAAATTCTGTGAAAACTATTTAAGGTTCCTGTAGAATTCCTTGATTATTTTGTCCTTAGAAATCCATCTGACTGCTAATGTTGGATATAATGAAAACATGCAGAGAAACTTTCTGAGCTACATTTCAAATTTTGCTGAGTCTGTTTGAGTTTCTCATAGTTTCTTCATATGATTCACCCCCACAGGAGATTTCAAATGCATTCAAAACATTTTCTGTCAACATCTGGTGAAAAAAAAAAATAGGTATGAAACTAGTTTGTTCTATGTTTGCTGTATCAGAGAAGTACAAGTGAAGATTGGGGGTAGTCACAAAGGTAAAACTATAATTTGAGAGATTTCCATATTTTATTATACCATGTTCCTAATTCTTTGGATCCAAGATGTCCAGAAAAGTTGCTTGTATTCACTCAGAAAATGGTGCCACAATTATTACAGAGTCTGGGAAAGTGTCCACTGTAAAATTGGTCATGTTTCTTGGGATTAGTTTTAGATGTGATCTGACAATGTGTACAAGATGCCTCAATCAGTCTGTTCCCCCATATGCAAGCTTGATCCTTGGCCAACTTCGCTGTAACTTCTAGCAGATTTGGAATGATGAGGTGAATTAGGGTGGTAAAATGCCTCACTTTCTCAGGGAGTGGTGCCTGGAACTTAAATAGTAGCTGTAATGGGACTTTTCCTAATGTGGACTTCCTTGGAGCCAGAGATATGTGAGAACTATGCTTACTTGGACCTGAATGGTGAATGATGCTGGGGGGAAAGAAACTATTTGATGTTCCTCATGATAGACTCTAGTGTGATGGGTGACTGGCACCAGATCACAGCATGTGACAAATCTGGGATAAGAAGCTAAGTAAGCTTGGTTGCCCTTTTACATGCCCTCTTGGATCTGCTCGGTACAATCCAATATTCTGCCCTCAGTGCAGTGTGGAATTGCTCAGGTCACTTCAGGGCTGGATAGGATTTTTTCCCCCCTCTTTTATCTGTCCCCCCACCATCCCATACTGGATCTGTGGGAGTTGGACAATTGTCTTAGGGTGGTGATGTTAAATAGGCTTTTCATTGGCAGGCAGCAGCGGTAGGATAATGTAAGGCTTCAGTGATCACCTGTTGGCACCCTTTTGGTGTAGGGTATGGCTTTAGAACTACCTCTTTAGGATCCTTCATCCCAGGGGATGGGGAAGGAGGCTACACGTGAGGCTAACCTGGAATTTAGGTTCTCAGTTGTAGGACCCTGCAGCTCAGGTTGGAGTTCCCTGGGTTACCTTCCAATTATGCTATCCTGGGGAGCAATCAACAGCATTTATTTTGCCCTTGAGGCTGACATGTTTCACTCATGAGGTGACACAAAGCCTCGGAAGGACCAACATCAGGTTTCTCCACCCTCTTGCTCTGTTTCCAGACCAACACAACTTAAAGAGGTTAGTTCAAATAAAGTGGTCCTTATTTAACCCTATTTTCTGTGTCTGGTCTTGTTGTTTCAAGGTTGACTATAAAATGCCCTATTGCATTATTCTTCCCCATCTTAACAAGAAACATGTCGACAAGAAACATGGACCTGGGCATGTGGTGCCTGGGCAGCTTTCTTGGAGCAAATTGATTAGAAAGTTAATTTGCAATACCAAAACCACATTAATTTCTCTGACTGATGACCTACTCTGTGTGAAAGACTCTGTTGATCCTCTTGGATCCCTCAAATACTTTTGGTACCATTGGTATCCCAGTGGGCTGCCCTTCTGTGATAGGAACAGGAGGCACCATATCACGATAGTTCCATTCCAATCTACAGGACCAGTTCCCGATAGTGGTCTTTGGAATGCCTGTGCAGCTCCATGGCCAGTAATCTGTGGTTAAGCATTCCATCTTATCCAGCATGATCTTTAATATCTATTTGAAGCCAATGTATGGCATGAGGAGTCCAGGGATTGCCATTGTCTGAGTCAGGTGGCATGGTGCTAAGTCAATACTTGGATGCTTTATGCTGGGTGGGGATGCCATTAAAAGCCCTGAACAGCTTGGCACTACTGAGGAAGTGCCTCTCTAAATATGCACCTGTCTAAGGAGTGAGATCTACTGGAGATGTACTCTTCCATGTTCCACCAGAGGGAGCAGTGTACTGCAAGAAGACATGGAAGAGGCCCTTCTCTGCTGTGCCACTCTGGTTTTGAGATGCTTTCCAACTTAGAGGCCTGGTTGACACCAACATTGGTTTCATTACAGTTATTAAAGCCTTTCAGTCCTCATGATCACATCCAAGTCTGTATACAATACACACATGGTTTTAATCCATTATAACTTTCTAAGTCTATTTTAAAAGGTTAAATATTCTTCTAGTCTGTTTCAACTATGTATCTTTTATAGTTTTAAATTCTTTACATTTATTTTACTTGTATACTACCCTGAGATTCTTTGAGATACGTTTAAATGTTGTAATAAAAATAATAAACTAAATCAAGTTTGTATGTTTATCTAGAAAATCCAACACAAAAAGGCTCTCACTGTCATGAGCCAGGCTGAGCATGCTGCCGACTCAGACAGGGACTCTGAGTTAGACTGGGAACCCCAGCCAGGGGTGGATCCCTGGGAGGCAGAGGGGGCTCCTGCAGGGACAAGGGAGGGACCTGCCAGCGACCCCACAGCGGTCCCCGAGTCAGTACCTGCAGCAGATGAGACCAGTGCTTCGGGTTCGACAGAAGCAGCTGTTCCTGACTCCAGCCCGGAGTTTGCTGCAGACCCTCCCCCCATGTTCCTCCAGAGGCAGCTGGAGAAGGAGGCAGGGCGCAGATCAAAGCAGTTGCGAGAGAAGCGTCTGAAGTCTGAGGGCCTCCAGCTGTGAGCTGGGCCAATGGACGTTTGACCAGCCCCAGCTGGGCTAAAGACTATGTACTTAAGACAGACGCTGGGGGGAGTTGGGCACGGGGCAACAACCGTCTTCCATCCGGGAAATCTGCATTCTGTGCTTTCTGTTCCAGGCCAACCCTAGCTGTTGAGTTTGCTGCCTCTGTTCATTTTGGGTGATGTAACCTCTTGTTTACTTTATCACTTTATTACTAAAAGCCATAAAACTCGGCTCCTGCCTCCATTTTCTGCTTAAGCCGCCACCTGACACTGACACTCACTGCCTCTTTCTGTCATAGCCAAACATACACATACATCACCTACCCAAATAACAGTGCTCTTTTACCAGCAGAACTAATAGAATAACAATGCTAGTCATGGATTTCCTTCTACATTCCCTTAGTGATGTTGTTATTTGTTTCAGAACACAGGACAAACACTAGTTCCCCCATAAAGTTCCCAGAAATAAGCTGGGTCCCTGTGTTCTTATTTTATCTCCCCTTAGTGTCTGCTGCAACCACAGATACCACATCCTTGATTGTACTTCTAGCATTGCCAACAAAGAAGTATTTATGTGTGAATCAAAACAACTTTTATTTCCAACAGATGTTATTTACATGAAGAAAGTTTACTTTGTGTTCAGAAGCATATGGTTACAATACGTGTCTTTTGTGTCTTTCTAATCTGATGCTGATACTTTCCTGCCTATTCTACCCACCGAGATCAGTTAAATAATTCCACCCTCGCTAACAAAAACCACAAAAAATAAATACTAACCCTATACTCTTCAGTGCTCCAATAACAACTTTTCAACACTAGCTGCCAAACACCAGTTTTCAATCACTCCCTCTCAGTCACTCAACCAATCATTGTTCCCACTCTAATGTTCTGAAAAGTCATTCCTCCCCCTCAACAGACCAGTTATCTTATATATACTCATCAGTGAACATTAAATCAGAACCCAAGAATATCATATCTCTAATCTTATACAATCTAAAACACATTCATAAACATTTGAATAGATCCCTGGAAATCACAAATGGACATTTAACAGCAATATAATAATTCCTGAACATACCAATCAATTAGTTGGAGATTAATTACTCCCTCTTAAAATTGGTAAACTACTGTACAAAATCCCCTTCAAAAATGTGATAATATTATTTAGCATTGTATTGCCTAGAGAGAGTACAGAGCAAAGGAAAGCTCTTGGAACCACACAAAAGCAGGAAATCTTCCAGATGGATAGTACTATGAAAATACTGTCGATATTATACCCTGGATTCAGTGTATTTCTTGATAGAGGTAGTATGTGTGACGATCCATTAGAAATGAATGTTGAATGGTACAGTGTCCGTGTATTTGAAATTTTGATGTAGCTCTAGGAGGTTTTCATGCTCAGACTGTCCCTCCTTGAACTCCCCCCTCTTAAGGGGTTCATCATTGCAGGTTAAAAAAAGAATGAAAAATCTTGTTTACTTAAAGAGATTGTCCCTTCAGTGACCCTGTCACAGTTGGGAAATGTCACCTTCTATCAAAATCACAATTGCAACAAAAAGCAGACATTCTGGTAACCAAAAGAAAGAATTAAAATTTATATAACCATCACTATAAACAATAGAGAAATAAATTACACATTGCTCCTATAGCAAGAGCAATCTTTTATTTAAACAATTGATTCTGATATAGATGATAGGCTGGTATGTATTTATTTGACAGGTTGTTCATATATTCATTGGGCAGCAGAGACAGAGGGAGCACGGTCAAGAGTAATCGATAGTGGAAATTGTACCTCAAATCATCTGGAAGGCCAGAAGTTTTTCATGTCTTGTCTATACAGGAAGGGGAGTTTCAAAGTCCAACCCATGGGCTACATTTTCTTTTTTTTTTTTGGACCTCAGAGCCCCACATGTGTCAAATGTTCCAACCATGACAAAAACTATAATTAATATACCCAGCAGTGTCATCCAGATCCAGATTCATAATGCAGTGTGTAACCATCCACATGTGATGTGCCAGCTGTGAGACAGCCCATGGTAATCCTGAAATCCCAGGCAGATCCTGTCCAGGTGGCTTCAGAATGGATATTTAGAGAATACCCATTGCCACCTTTCTCTAGGAAGAAGTAATTGCCATTTTTGCCAAGTTTTTTAAGAGTAGAGAGGAAGTACAGAGAAGAGGAGATCAAGAACACACACACACACACACACACATATATATGAATGAACTGAGCATGGGTACTGACCCAATTGAAGATCTTTGTGTTTCTGTGTTAGTTACACTAATAACTGCAAACAAACTCATGGTGTACATGGTTCTCCTCTTCTCTACTTTATCCTCTGAACAACCGGACATGGTGGATCAGGCAGAGAGAGAGGTAGAGAGAGAGTCACTTTGTGAATCATGCAGGCACTCAAGATCTCTTAGTGTGTTTTATGGCTCATTGGGGACTTAATCTTGGAACTTCCACCTCTTGATGTGACACTTTAACTGTTACACCACATTGGTTTGAGTTTCAAATTGTGTGCTTTGGAAATTCTCTTCATAGTATCATACATCCTTCACCCATGCAAGTAATGTCAGTGCACAGAGAACAAGTTAAGAAAGTTGTGAAGTCCACATATTATAGTGCTGGTGCTGAAGACATCATATAATAAATAAACATATATATTTATATTTCCTATACAGATTTTGTTTCAGGTATTCATTAGGAAACAATCATTATGAAACAAAGAGTGGGTAGGCTCTACAGCTGCAGCTTACATGCAGAGGATCACGTAGAGAGAGGCTCAATATATTTAGGTACATATGTGAACATGTTGTAGAACACTCTTAGATAAAAACACTGCTTGAATTCATACCTGAAATGATAGTGGTAAGCTTTATCTTTAACCAAAAATGAGAGTCTTCTACAAATTGCTCTTTGGTTATCTTCTTAATATTTTATCTTTTCAAGTATTCTGATTCTGGCATGATAAAACCAAAATGTGTCTTTTCAAGATAGATGGAGCAGTAAACCAGAAATGCTACTCTTTTAATTTCTTGCTACCATCTGAAGTGGAGTAGTAGTTTGATGACAGAATTGTAACTGTGAGACCATTCCTCTGAGACCATTCACATTTGTGTCAGTGTTCAATAAGATGCAATATTATTCCCCAGATAATAGATTTAGTTGCTTAGCAACAGGTTCTACACGTGTGGCAGCAAGAGTCCACTGCTAATTTAAATATAGGTTAAAAATAATGATGTTAGCAAACAAAACTAGTTATCAACGCTATTATTTGAGTAAACCAGACTGGTGAGAAAAATCAAATCTTTTCTCATTGTGAATGAAATCTTGGATTCATGCATAGGAAATAGAGGCATCTTAATCTTTTTAATGAATCAACACCTGATAATACCTCAATTCAGAATGAGGACGCAACAAACTTAATGAAACAAAGGCACATCAGCGGTCTGGAAAGATTCAGTGAGGGTTCCTTCAGGATAGGAAATAAAAATGCCCCATTGCAAGGATGATGTGATATAATCATTGTAAAAGTAAGAGAAATATAATATGAGGATTTTGGCTTGTATTGGTTTTATGAATGTCTCTCCAGAATCCTGCATTGGCTAAAAAGTAGAATAAAATGCAAATAAATTAACAAATAAATAGGTTTCTGTTGCAGCAGTACATTTGACCAATGTAGTGGAGAGAGCCAGCCCTACTAAAAGTTCAGGTGAGGTGACTCTGGGATGCCAGGAAATGGCAACAGACTGTTAGCTCTTGCTATGTTATGGTTATATTTTTATTACCAGGAATGAGGAAAGACATTTGTGAAATTTTGTCCCTTAGTCATGACCTACTTTTAGAGTAGCGAGAGAGTATCATTGGTCATTCCTTAGTAAACCTAGCAATGACAGGGCTGGCTTTAAATGCTGCTTCTTATTTTCATTAGTGGAGAGGGTCACTGGATTATTGGGGAAGGTTACTCCAATCCATTGGACAAGTCGTAGCAGATTGTCTACTTACTTATCTGTCGTCATTTAAAAAAAATAGGATGCAAATACAGTTGTCAAGCGGGGGGGGGAATGTAGGGGGGAAATTGAGCCTTTTCTGTACAATGATGCTCTTGTGTGTCATCCCATTATGCTACCAGAAGTGCCTCTGTCAGGATGGAAGCATGTTCCCAATGTTCCTCTCCACATTCGACCAGCTGCCTGCGGAAGGAAGTATAAGGGACATATTAATCCTTATGGACTGCAGCTGGCCTTCTTCCCATGCTGCAGTAGGGGAAGAAGTGCATAGATTGTGCTTCTGGCCCTTCTACATGGCTGGCTGCAACAGAAAGCTCATGCGATTGGGGGTCATTGACGGAGTTTTCCCATCAGTGACATAGCCCGTGATTGTGCCTGTTGGTGATGTGAGAAAGGCAGGACAGTGACACGTCATGTGGAAGTGTCATCGTGGTCCCACTTCTCTCGTGTCCCCATGCTGGGACACCATTGCCATGCAGAAAGGCCACAGTGACCGTGAAAGTCTTCCAAGCTCCAGTTACTGGGAAGCAGCAGTTGCAATCAACAGGAGTCCAGTCCCTGTCAGTCAGAAAAGAGCTAGCTGATGTTCCCCCTCTCCACCTCACGCAAGTGATTGCCAATGTAAGGGGGAATTTTGCCAAGGATCCCACCTTTATCTGTCACAATGGAGAGGCTACAATCTGACATTCAGTTTCTCAACAGGAGTAACTTCAGAGATTACTCTAAATGGCTTGTGAACCATCTTGGATATGCATCTGTGTACAATGTACCTTAAAATAAATAAATTCAAAATTTCACAAATCCCCATGCAAAGATAAAATGAATCTAACATTGCAAATGTTGAACTTGGGGGGAAAAAAAAAAGGATTGATTTTATCCTCTCCTCTCTATCCACTTTTCTTTCCTAAAAATGTACATACTTCAAAATAGCCATTTCCTTCCACTGAACATGAGAAGCAAAATGCTGGAAGGCAAAGGGCTTTTCTTCTGCTATTGATTTTAAAGCTTTCTGCAGAAATTCCCAGCAAGTATATCACAGTCTTAAATGTCAGACCAAATATCATATAATAAAATAGTATATAAAATACATATTTTTTTTCAAATACATTTTTGAAGAATGCAGTCTCCTTGTGTCTAGTGAATATCACACTGTTTGAAAATGACTTTTTCCCTTGCCAGGATACCCATGTCCCTCCTTCTGTAGAACAAGACAAAGAAAAGAAGCTTAGCATGGGTGAAGATAAAGCCACTTAGTTTTATTGATTTGTTGTTGTTTTTTAAAAAAACAAAAACAAAACAAAACCCTGAGTCATTTAGTTCATTTAGGATTACATAGACCAGATTTTTACAAGAGAGAGAAGGGGCAAGGGGAAGGAGAAAAGCAAATAAAAAAAAAGAAAAATGAGTGCCAAGCCTTCATGACTAATCTTCAAGTATGGTGTCCGTCAGGGCTATAATGAACCTGTTAATACCACATCTCTAGCACTAATAAAACTAGATCAGGAGAGGGACAATATCAAGTACCTGAAGGCCACAATATATAATTGGCTTTACTTGATTACTTGATTTACTTGAGTTATCTTACACTGTTCCATTGAACCAGGCCCTTTGTGCAGGACTATGCTCCCACACATCATCCCGCCACAATCCCAGCAGCACCTCTGCAAGGATGGGAGCATGTTCCCAGTGCTCCTATCTGCAGAAAGGACCAGCTGCCTGCAGAAAGGAGCATGATCCATACTTCTAGACTGCAGCCGGCCTTCTTCCCATGCTGCAGTGAGGAAGGAAGTACGTGATCATGCTTCCAGCCCTTCTGCACAGCTGGTTGTGACAGAAGACTCATGTGATTGACACTCATTGATGGAGTTTTTCCATCAATGATATACCCCATGATCATGCTTGCTGGTGACAGAAGAAGAGTGGGACTGTAATGACATCATATGGAAGCATCATTGCAGTCCTGCTCCTCTTGCATCCTCATGCCCGGAGGACACCATCCTGTGGAAATGACCTGCAACTCTGTCAGATCAAGTTAAAGTGCCATTTTATTTATTTATTTATTTACTTACTTACTTACTTACTTATTTACTTACTTACTTATTTAATATTCCTCTTTTCTCCTGGTATAGCTCACACTGCTGGTTAAATAAGAATAGCTAAAAAAAAAGATCCATAGTACAACAAACTTAAAAATCATTAAACAAAAATCCACTTAAAACACTAAGTAAGGGCCTTTCTGTATTACACTGTTATAGTCTTATTATTCCACTTTCAGCATTCTGTGGTATCCTGGGGTTTGCAGTTTAGGGAAGGGCATTTAGAATTCTCAGCCAGAGGGCTCTTTAGCTTCAATCAGCTACAAACCCCAGAATTCCACAAGATGTTGAAAGTGAAATAATAGCAATATAAGAGTGTTACTATACTCTAATTTAAAAACACGTTTAGAAGCCATGTTTCATATTAAAAACATTTCATCCAGTGCAAAACCTTCTATTCCAACCAGTTAAAGGATGAAGGTCTGTTTGATTAAAAACATGTTTGCCCGCCATTGAAAAGAAAGCAGAGAGGGGGCCAACTGAGCTCCCTTCTTGGAAGGCAGTTTCAGAGCCTTGGAGCAGTCACTATGAATACTCTCTCATGTTTTCATCAGTGTCACCTGTTAGAATGGTGGGATGGAGGGAAAGCCTTCTTCTGAAGATCATAAAACTTGGTCAGGTGATAACAAGGATCTTATCATATGAGGAGACAGGATTTGTAGATAGTTTGGATTTAATCCATATAGTGCTTTGCAGTTAGAACCAGTTTTTTGAATTGTGCATGGAAATGGACCACTGGCCCGTGAGGCTGTTTAAATAAGGGTGACATGCTTCCTACAGCCGTCACTGGTCAGTGGTCTAGCGATAGCATTTTGGACCTGCTGATGTTTCCAAATACTTTTCAAAGTCAGCTCCACACAGAATACATTACAATAATCCAAGTGAGATGCAATCAAGGCTGGGGCTATATCTGACATCTCAAGGAGTGACTGTAACTGTTGCGTTAGTTTGAATTGTGTAAACATGCTCCTGGCCACCACCAAAATCTGGGCCTCCAGGCTCAGGGCTGAATCCAAAAGTATACCTAAGTTACAATCTGCATTTTGAGATGGAGTGTAGCCCATCCAGTGTAGGCTGAAACATTATTCCCTAATCTGTCTTTTAACTGCCCACGAACACCTCTGTCTTTTCTGGTTTAAGCTTCAATTTGTTTGCTCTCATCCATTCTATGACTGACAAAAATTGCCTTGAAGTCAAATGGGAAGGAGAGATATAGCTGAGTGCCATCAGCATACTGGTGGCACTGAGCCACATATCTCTGGTTTCATATAACCTCTCCTAATGGTTTCATGCATATGTTCCAGATACCAAACCAACGGAGATGGTGTTGAACAGGAGTCACCCAGCAACACCTTCTGAATATGCTCCACCAGAAGGGACTGAAGGCACTATAAAAAAAGTCTCCAAGTCCTATTCCAGACAGGCAGCCCAGAAAGATACCATGGTCAATAGTGTCCACAGCCTCTGAAAAGTCCAGCAGAACCAATGAGAACACACTTCTTCTGTCCTGCTCCCACAGTAGCTCATCCACTAAGGAAACCAAAGCCATCTCTTTCTCATAACAAACCCTGAAGCCAGATTGAAATGGATCTAGATAATCTGTTTCATCTAGGAACCTCTAAGCTGGGAGGCAACAACCTACCCCAGGACCACAAGCATTGACCATGACAAACCTTAACTTAAGAGTTTAGCACTAGCTATATGGCTTTACTCAATGGGTTTTGTTGCTGCTGGAGCTTACAATTTCTTTGAAAATTAGTGTGAGCTACAATAATTATAGGACAGAGGGGAACTCTCTCTGAGATCAGTTCGATTAATAGGATAGACTTCAGTTTGGCTTGAGGTGCACAGAACATGTGAAACTATCTCATACTTAGTTAGGTCAGTGATTCCAGTCCTGGCTTCTTTATAAAAGCTAATAACAAATCTCTAAGGTGTGAGGCAGAGGTTTTCAGATACATAGGAAGCTGTGAAAATCAGATCACTGATCAATTGATTTTTTTCCACGTTGTGAAACAGATGCTGAAAAGACCATGAGGTGGTAATGCCCATACAACTGCTATGGCCCAGAGAAATTAGTGGTAAGCTGAATCTCTGCATCATTTTAGTGAGTCACCTAGTGATCAATAATAAAGCAGTATACATTTACAAAGTACACCGCACACAGAGATCTCATAAGATTTTATGATGATGGTTTAATACACTCTGACATGCACATTTTTACAGATAGTGAGCCTAAGGCAAACAAAGTTGAATGAACGGTTCCAAAGCGCCTTCCATAGCTGTCCTGCAAGGAATGTTACATTTCAACTCCCTCAGTTTTTTTCTCTTTCAAACAGATAAAGTTAACAGAGTAGCAAATTGTTCTTGCTTGCCTTTGAGAGAAAGGTTTAGCATTCAGTGCAGTCATACTTCAAAAGAAAAAAAGAAAAAGAAAAAGAATCACCATGTGTTTCAATGAAGTGCATCTACTTTTGGCATCAACTACTCTTCATTTCTCACCAACATACATTGGACTATGGAAGATGTTGGAGAAGAATCCAGCAAGGAAATGAGTTTGTACACAGTCTTATGCTTGTAACTCAAGCCAAACAGCAACCTGTTTCAGTGAGAAAAATAATGAAAGTTTTCCCTCTGGCTCTGATAGTTACTTATTACAAGCCGTTATGGCACGCTGGACCAGCCTCAGGAAGATTTACTGGGTGCAAGTAGAATGCAAATTTCTGAAAGTGGACACATTATCTAGGGTAACAGCCAATGGCTTCAGTCAGTTGATCTCTTGCTAGCTCCATGAAGACAAATAGCACACAATTTGCTGTTATTGTAGTTGTTTCCGGTTTTTTCCTTTAAGTCAACTTCAACTTATGGTGACTCTACCTTGGCAAGATCTATTTTAAAGAAATTTGCAACTTCCTTCCTTTGACATTGAGGGTGTACGATTTGAACAAGATCACACAGTGGTTTCCATGACTAAACAGGAATTCAAACCCTTGTTTCCTAGAATCCTAAACTGACACTTAAATCACTACATCATGTTGGCTACCACAAACTGAAGCTTGAGAAAATAGACAGATCTATTCTGAAAATGCTGCAAGTGAAAGTTAATTGTGACCAGCGGAAAAGCAGCATCCAGCATGTTATGAATTAACAATGAAGATGAGGACCTTTACATGTAGAATATTTAAAGTTCATTAAAAGGCTATGAAAAAAATAATAAAATAGCACACTGTTGTTCAGAATAAGTGCCCATTGTAGTCATTTCCTTAAAGCCTGACAGAAAAGGGAAGTTTTCAGGGAGCCATGCTAGAAACTCCAGGAAGGGTGTTCCAAAATCTAGGTGCAGCCACGAAGAAGGCCTTATTTCTTCTTGCCACCAAATATGCAGGGGAAGGTAGTGGACAAAGAGAAGGGCCTCCCCCAAAGATTTTAGAGCTTCAAAAATGCTCACATAGGGAGATACATTCTTCAGGTAACCCGGACCCAGCTTTAGAACTGAAAACCAGCAGTGCAGTTTATACTAAAATATTGGGGGGGGGGGGGAGTGCTTAAAAAATAGCATTCTCCACACAACAATGTTGTTTTCTTACTTCCTGTCCAGCATTTTTGTAGGAAGTATGTTTGTGTGTGTGTGTATCTGTGTATACTCTCAAACTGCAAATAGTCTTCAAAACTGCGCAATTTTCAAAGCCTTTCATGTAGCAGGGAGAAAACTAATTAAATTATCCATTCCTTCCTTTAAAAACAAAACAAGCACACATATTTCTTTCTGTATATGTTAGGGGTTTTGTTTTTGTTTTTTTGGAATGAGAACAAATGGTGAGTTTAATCAATAGTATTGGAAAGAATAGTATTTTTTTTTAAAAAAAATTGATCTTAAAGCAACTTTTTGAAGTTTTTAGGAACCCTGATAAGAATCCTGGACTGAGGATCTTTAGAGTTCAGGAGCTATTCTGTGCAAAATTCTCACATGCTTGTTTTTCACAGAAAGCATCATTTTCTGGACAAGGAAGAAGATTTTCTGCAAGGAAAATAATATATAGTTTTCTGTGTGGAAAATGTTATAATGGGGGCTTTACTCTGCATAAAATTTGCACATGAGTGATTTGCATACAAAACAGCATTTTCTGTGCAGAAAACAGCATTTTCTGCACAGGAATTAATATTTCTTTGCTGAAATATTATTTTCCACACACACACACACACACACACACACACGCAATGTTGCTTTCTGCAGAAAACAACCTCAAGTTAACTTTGTGCAGAGTAAGGCCATTTCCACGCTACAGTCTTATGGCATTATTATTCCACTTTCAACATCCTGTGGAACTCTGGGATTTGTAGTTTACTGAGGCCAAAGAGCTCTCCGGCTGAGAATTCTAAATGCCCCTCCCAAAGTGCAAACCCCAGGTCCCATAGAATGTTGAAAGTGGGACAATAGCACTATAACAGTGTAGTGCAGAAATAGCCTAAGTCTTGCATTGTGAATAGCTGTGACTTTCAAAGTGTCCTCTCACCAGAGGGAAGAAAATTATTGACATTACTTATTGATACCTTTAGAAGAAAGTTAATGAAGATTTGCATTCCCAGTCAACAGAAACAGGGAGTTGCACCAAAAGCCCTAACAAAACACTCTTTACAAGCATAGGTATTTCCCACAGTTTATAAGCACACCTTTACATGAGAGAGAAAGAAAGGTACACCAAATTAATTAAGATATCTGCTATTAATTACTCTTTTTCTTTTGCATTATACTTCTTGCAATGTAGTATATCTCCTTCATATATATTAAAATGTAATACAACACTGTAATACAAAAACAGTAATATGATACAAGAATCATTTTTTAGCTTACTGTACCACAGAAGAATGGGATAAGAATGCTTGCTGCCTTCCCTCATCTCTTTGTATGACTTACTTTGAATGTAATAATGTTTTATGTTACATTTTATGTTTGTATAATTTTGCAAACCACTTGGGCATTTTATGGATAGGGAAGATTGAAATATTTCCTAACTCTCTGTCTGTTTGTCACACACAAGCAGGGCCTCAAGGCATGTTTAAAAAACAAATCAGAAGGTTGCCTTCAGGCGGTGGAATGGAGACTATTTTGTGGGCAAGATATTGGGGTGGTGAAGATGTATTTTTTCCAACCTGGCTGACCAGTGAGCAGGAAGGCTGTAAAAGAAGAGAAAAACAATGAGGAAGAAATGGTGATGAGATGGAAAAGAGGAAGATGTTGGATCTGACTTGCAGTGAGGGATGGAAGGGGAGATCTAAGGTAAAGGGATGATGAAGGCAAGAATGCAGAAATTATAAAATAGGAAAATTCCTTATCATTAAATTTCAAGTCCAGTTATCAAGTCATAGGCCCTTTCTGCACTAGACGCCATTAGCAAGATATACTGTTACAATCCTGGCATTGCCACTCATGCTACAGTAGCAGTTTAGGAACAATATTTTCTGCACCCTTCTGCCTTAAGTGGATGAGTAGCAGTATTGCCATTGGTGCTCCTTCTGCACTACAGCATCCCTGGGCATTCCCTTTCCCTGCCTTCATGCTGTCCTTGATTGATCAAGGGAGTGGTGGTTTTTCTTTGGAAGCCATATTGAACATTCCGATACACAATGACATTTTCAAGCTATTATGCCTAAAACTGTATTTAATAACTTAAAATTTTTAACCCAAAGGAGAACTTTAAAATAAACATGGAGAGGTGGTATCTTTCAAAATTTCCATCCATGGGATTCACTGAGGGAGGGACAAGCTGAGCATGCCCACAGCCCGCCCACTGCTGGATCTACAACAATAGGAAGTGCTATCAAGTGCTATTATGGTTCTGCAATGAGCTGGCTGACAGGATTGAAGCGCTAAAAGAGGCTGTTAATGGATTTTTTTCTGGAATTAGAATGCAGCAGTTTGATGACACTTGATGATGGGATGGCAACTGGATAGCGACATTGTTGTACAGTAGTGTGGCTCCTGAACCAGTAACAACCCGCTGCTACTGTGGGATAGCGATGTCATGCAGAAATGGCCATAGTCTAAGCCAGCTCAGACTCTGGTTTTACCATATGGCATTGGGATGAAAGATGATGAAGAACTGTTATTATTGACTGTTGTGTGTGGAAATAGTTATTTAAGAAGCGATGGGATTATTCAGCAATGACGAGCCCTTTATAATTGGCTTCTGTTATTTTTTATGAAATGTCAAGATGTCAAGACCAGCTTAGTCAACTCTCAGGATGATGCCTTCTTTAGGCAGAGGACAGTTGAAGGCAGGTGTTAATGTGAATGACACTGCAAAACTTTTTAATGTGTTGGCCCTGGTAGCAGGACAAATACATATGGACTCTACCTCAGGCAGGCAAACACCGGAAAAAGCAAATGTACTGCACTATATAGCATAGTCATGAAAGACAATGCTTGGCCCTTACTCCAGACTGGTTTACCACTTCTGCTTGGTGCCCTAAGACTTGTACATTTTTTTTAATTTTCTCGCTACCAAAGACAAGGAAAATTACAGAACTTTGCCGGCTATAGCGATGAAGTGAAAGGGAATAGAAACACCCACAGCTTGTGACAGTTCCTGGTATACTCTTCTTTAGAATAGTCTTGCCAGAAGAGTACAATATGTCTCTTGTTAATGATGGGTGAATCTGCCAAAGTGTATTTTATGGAGATGTGTTTTCCATTGCTAGGCTCATGCCATCCTGGTTCTGTACTGTATTGTGTGAGGAAAGGTTGGACAGAACCAAAGTCCAAATAAAATATGCATGATGTACATTAAGGTTTGCACCTGGGAAAGACAGTGGATGATGCAATCCCATGTAATACCTGCATGAGTCATTGGGTTGTGTAACCAGGGCAGGAAGGTTGCATCCTGCAGCAAGGTTTGCTAGAATTACATCAGAAATGTCTGCATATAAGGGGGTGTGTTCTAGCCAACGCCCCCCCTTGATGTCTGAAGGAGCGGCCGGAGGCTATCTTCCCATGCTTCCCATGAATGCTGAAACTCCATTGGAGCCTTGTTTATACTGTGTGTATTGTAACTCAAGAGTAAAGGCCTCCTCTTGGAAGATAACATTGAGTGGGAGTATTTTTCCTGGCTTCAGGGCTTTGCTGCTAATGTATATACTCTGCTGGGACACTTCTAAGCTGTGTGAGTAAACTCTGCTATATGGTGATTTTTCAAACACTTGACTCTGGTAAGCTGTTTTGCCAGAGCTCAGTGCTGGAGGGAAGTGCTACCGAGATTTTTGTGTAGCTTCCATCATCCACTATCCCTCTGACATATTGCAAGCCATGGAATACAGAAATGCATAACTGATTTTGTTTCTGTTAGTTTTATTGTGTGCATATATGTACCTTCAGGTCACTGTGAACTTATAGTGACCCCATGGATTCAATAAGATTTTCTCAATCAAGGAATACTCAGAAGTGGTTTTGCCAGTTCTCTCCTCTGAAGAATACATTTTCAAGTATGCTATTTTCTGTATACATTTTTCCATTGCACATATCACTCCTAGGCACCTTTTTCAAATGGAGGCATTTTTCCATAGACATTTCTCTCCAAATTTACTCATGTTTCTGAACACTTTTTGTTTTGCTTCATTTAGTAAAGCAAATCTTAAATACTGAGATCTGTATTATCTGAAGGCTAAATCACCCCTGTGAGATAAGAAATAAGTGATCACACAGTCACAAATTATTGTCTGAATTAGTTTTTTCTAGTTTTCATGCTCAGAATCCACAGACATAGACAGGCCCTCCCATAGGAGTCAATACAGTATCAATTTGTACAGGGATCATTTTGACAATAATTTCTTTGGTAACCATCATGATGTGACAGGTATAAAAAAAAATCCAACTCTAAGTGAAAGTTCATAAAGTTTAAGTTTCCATAATGCATTAAAAAATAAAATAAAGACTTTAAATACATGAGAATATTCAGATCAAGATGGCACAGGATGTTCAGTAATTCAGAATACTGAAGTATATCCCAGCTAGAGACTTACGTTCTTTTTCTCTGGAGAAAAAAAGAAAGAAAAAGAAAGAAGGAAGGAATAGAAAAGAGGCTTAGAATAGTTTGGGATAAAACCACTTCATCTCTCATCCCCCAAACACTCTTTGTAAGAGAGAAGTCATTCAACACAGCTGGGTTTTTGCATAGTGCAAATTAATAAAATGGAACAAACCAGACCTACATAAATCAAGCTTTCAGATTAAAGGATTTTATAGAATGAACAGTCTGTATAAAAAAATAAAAGGGCATAAAAAATAAAAGTTCAGGAAAGCTCTTGGCACTGTGAATACTATACTTGGGTTTGGAGCAACTGAAAGAAAGGAAGAAAGGGAAAAAACTATTTTTCTGATTAAAAGTTTGAGGATTAATCTATTTGATGTAGTTGTCATATTTTTCACAGTTCTGCCAGTGAGGAGATTTAGTTCCTGCAAAAGTCTTTGTCCTGCCCATAATAGATCAAAAGGAAATGTGAAGAACTAGAAATCAGGATACTTTGTTTTTTCCCTTTCTTTGGCCCTCCAATGCTATTGGTTCAAGATAACTAGAAGTCAATCAGATCTCAAATCATGTAGCATTTAGCACAAAGGTTATTTTAATTAAATGTGTGAAGGAAACATAATGCCACTGAAGACTCCTGGGCAACGTATGTACCATGGCAGGAGACATGTCTCCAAATGTGTGCTGAGCTGTACCTTCAAGGTGTATTGGCATGAAAGGTGATTCTAATGTGTCCCTATTAGTGATCAGACAATCTGCCAAACCTGATTTCATGGGGAATCATTTTTCTTCCATGGCTAGGCTCATTCCATCCTGATTCTGCATTGGATTACAAGCCACAGCCTACACAAATTTGAACCTGTTCTTCATTCCGTTGGAATGTTTCACGTGTATCTACATTTTTCCAAATGTGCTAATTTTTGCATACATTTTCCCTTGATTATATCACCTCTAGACGCATTTTTTTTTCAAATAAAGGCATTTTTTTCCTTTAAATTTGCTCATGTTTCCAAACACTTTTGGACTTTGTTTTGCAAACCATATCACAAATGTAGAAAGGTATGGCCAATATTTCATATTTTACTTTTTGGAGTGAGAATGTATCCATGAGTACACACATTCAAGAACCAGCTGCTAAAATCAAACCAAACACTGAACAAGTTCAATGATGTACTTCACAATATTAGACTGTGGATTGAAACGCCTTACCTGCATCCTTGAATTTATGGGCAACCTTCTTTAGTGGGCCATATGTATTGCTTCACATACTGCAAAATGTGGTGTGCCAGACCTACTGCATTCAACAGGCTCCTGGTTCCTTTTGCTGAATTTCCATTTACCACTTGCCTCTGACCTTTAGCTTCCTCCTTTAATGCATTAACTGTGTTAACTGTTGGCTCAAATGCTGTCTGTTCCTGCTTTAGCTCATTCATTGTTGTTGCTTTCCATCAAGTTATTTCCAACTTAGCACAACCTTGAAATGAGCATATGGAGTTTTCATGGCATCATTTCTTTAGAGGGGAGTTGTCATTGCTCTGAGTTGTCATTGCTCTGAGACTGAGAGAGTGTGACTTGCTAAGGTCATCTAGTGGGGTTCAATGCCCCAGTCTCTTGGAGTCTTAATCCAACACTCAGAGTATTGTACCATGTTGGCTCTCAACTAATTAATTGTTGCTATTGTTACATGCCTTCAAGTGGTTTCCAACTTCATACGTTGCTTCCAATTTTATCTCATCATTGTGATTGTTTTTCGGAGCCAGGATCTATTCTGGAATTCTGAAAGCAAGTTGTGACTAATGATATTTGACCCTAATTTATTTTCAAAGAATAACAACAACATGAATTACAAACCCTTGCTTGTGTCTAGATGCAAATATTGGAAAGGTTTCTCTGTATAATTAATTGACATTCATTGATCGTGTGAGAGGGAACAGACTTGTACCTCCTAGACATAACTCCAGTACTGACTTTTCCCCCCTCTGCTGTTAACATGAACAATAAAAAAGGCCCATACACACATACATTTTATACTTGTACAGCTAAAATGTACTGGAATGTTTTCTATTGTTAGAAAGGACCTCTGTACTAATCAGGATTCTTTACTGCATGACTCACAACAAAGTGATTGCCAAGTCTTGTGGAGGATCCAGTTGTGGACTTGTGAGATCTAGCAGATCCGGGAAGCGGCAATCCCTTTCACCATTTCAGCACCTCATACTCTCTAACCAGATCTGGAGGGGTGGGAGCTCCTCAGCCCTCCACAACTCTCCCAAAACAGCTCCTGAGGATATCTCAGACCTCTGAACAGCAGCTGTGGATAAGATGTAAATGAGAGAAATATGGAAGTATAGGCCAATGTGAATGTAAACTGGTATCAAAAAAATTGGTAACATTAGTAAATTTATAAAACTTATAAACAGGAAAGAGTAAAGTTATAATATGTACTTTTATGATGATCTATTTGTATATTATTATTATTATTATTATTATTATTATTATTATTATTATTTCATTGTAATGGTATTGACAAATCACTGACAGTTGCATACTGGTGATATATTAATTTGTACAAACAATATTTACATGTTATCTGAGGTCTATTGCTTAAATCAACTTGTTAGTCTCAAAGTACACTGAATCAGTGAGACTATAATGAATCAAAACCTACAACATTCCATTCCTTTAGTGGTTCCATTCTATTTGGAAATAACAGCTGAACATAAGGCAATGAATTTTGGGGTTCTGGGTCTGTCAACTGGATGGGAAGTCTGCATACTTTTTATAACATAGGCTTCTTAGGACAGTTGAAGTAGTAAGATTCCACACACCCCCAGATATTAAACTCAGACCCTTTCCACACAACAAGTGGGTCCTGGCATGGGACATGAGACTAGTGGGACCATGATGCACTTTTGCATGACATCGTTGTGGTCCTGTCCTTCTCCCATTGCCAGCCAGCAGGATCACGGGGTAAATCATTGAGTACCATCAATGACCACTGATTGTGTGATGCTCCTACACTTACCTGCCATGCAGAAGGACATGAAGTGTGATGGAGGCACTTCCTTCCCCAGCACAGCATGGGGAAGAGCCTGGCTGTGCTGTGGAAGGAAGAGGCATGTCCCTTGCACTCCCTTCCCAGGGAGCCAGTTGAGTGTGGAGGGGAGTGTTCTTGTTGCACTCTCTTCCTGGCAAAGGCACTGCCAGGATCATGACCAAAAGACGACGGAGCAAGGTAACTTGTGGAAATGGCCTTATAGTTCTTTGGTTGTTGTTGTTTGGTCAGTTTCTTTGCTTTTTTAACTCTTTTTGATTATGCCATTCCCTTCCCCCCAGCCCTTTCCAAATGGCTTTCTTATCTCAGTTTAGTAGTTCCTTTTCTCTGAGATTAGCAGCCTTCTTTTGATTGCAAACAAATTTTTGCTCCTATCAATTTTTCTTCCTTTCTTATTGTCAGAGGCCCTGGTCTACATATTTCTGTTGATTCTTCATAGATGGCTGGGTGGACAGACAAATAGATGATAGATGGATGGATGGATGGACAGACAGACAGATAGATCACATCTTCATTGCATTCTCTTTAAACATGCCTTCCTTTGGCATGCTCACATTTAGGTAACCCATTCTTCATATTATTAAAAGTTATCTAATAATGCATTTTACTTATGCTTTCTCATACTGGCTACTTTCTCTTTGGCTCTTTTCTGCCTTATACTGTCATTATATATATATATGTGTGTATATATATATATAGAGAGAGAGAGAGAGAGAGAGAGAGAGAGAGCGAGCGCTTAATAGTGAAGCCAAGAATTTGCCCAAAGAACTGCACAGTGCTAGTTAGCATCCCATTATCTAACAGCAAGACACTAGTAAATTTCCAGCCTTGCATCTAGATTATATTAGCTTATTAAAAATATTGTCTGTGAATTGATGAAAGTTCATTTATCTGACATTGATGGATTAGGTTTAAAATAAATGAATTTGACACTGCAACTAATTACTTTCATTGCTACCATTACTGGACACAGAGGTTTCCTAGAAAATCTCATGTTGAATATATGTTTCTCCGGCTTCTCTTATCGGACAGATGGTCTTTCTTCAATGAAAGAAAATGCTCTGGAGAGAGAGAGAGCAAGAGAAAGAATGGAGGAAGACTTCAACAGCCCAAGGCTGTTTTATATCTGATAGCGTGAATTACAAAAATCACATAAGCTGAGAATTTCAAGTCTAAATCTGAATAGTTCTGTTTTAAGTAAAGTTCACTGATTACATCTTACTGAAAAACCAAAGAGGTTTTCTGAAGGCCGCTGAGATAAAACAGGAACTTTAACCCCTTTTTTGCTATCCGGTGCCAGATACCAATTTCTTTGAATGTTAGCTTTTCTAGGAGTAAGAAATGGATGTGTGGGTAGGGGAGTTAGTGAAGTCTTGTACATGTGCTTGTACTGAAACTGTGCATAGGGTAGAGTCAAAATTGCATCTGGCAGCTTTGTCTCTCAATGTCTGTATATTCCATATCAGCAGATAATTTAAAATGACATATCCTTTCTTTTGCCTTTTCACAATGGAGTTAAGGATGCTGTTTGGCAGACTTGATGACAGTTTGAGGTTTGGTTTTCTGCTCCTTCTGCCTTCCAATATGGTCATTGTTGGACCATTCAGTGGCCTTCTCAGCTTGATTTTTTAAAAACTGTTGACTTTCATGATGCCAGCTTTTAGTGGCCATTTCTGCCCTACATGGTTACACTGCTATTATTCCACTTTCAACATCCTGTGCAATTCTGGGGCTTGTAGTTTATTGAGGCCAAGGAACTCTCTGGCTGAGAATGCTAAAGGGTCCTCCCTCCCTCCCTAAACTGCAAACCCCAGGATTCCACAGGATGTTGAAAGTGGAATAATAGCTTTATAACAATGTAGTGAGGAAGTGGCCAGTGTTTTTCACTTCTGCTTGCCAGCATTTCATCTGTGACTGTCAAATTAATTACATAATCTCTGTAAATTATAAATTGTAGTCATGGTAATCTGGATGAATACACAAAGGGATCTTGTAGCACCTGTGAGACTAACTGAGAGCATGAAGTTGGTAGCATAAGGTTTCATAGACTTAAGTCTACTTCATCTGATGAACACTACTAAATGCATAGTTTATAGCCAAGCCCTCTGATACAATATCATCTGCTTAAACACAAAAGAAAACAGGGACACCAAACTCACAGAATGTTAACAAGCATTCCTCAAGTACCCAATAGATAAAATGAAAAAAAAAACTAAATCGACAAGTCAAGACTTGTGCCCAGGACTAATCTATTACAGAACAGACTAAAGCCAGGAAATGGTAGGATCCCACTAGATGATGTATCTATCAGATGCTTTATCTTCATGATAGGACAAAACTCATGGGAAAAAATGAGAATGTTTAACAAAGTGGAAGGCACTAGGAAAAGAAGAAGACTACATGACAGACGAAATGATTGAACCAAAAAAGTCACAGCCCTGAGTTTGCAAGACCCAAGCAGGACCACTGATACTCAGGACTTTTGGAAGGTTTTCATTCATAGGGTCATCAAGCATCAAAGAAGACTTGACAGGAAATAACATTGACAAACTTCCCTTAGAAATTACATTCTGGCCTCTGAATAGATGCAGAATTTCCTTCCAACTTTACAATATCTACATGTCAGATTTAAAAAAAAGTAGGGATGGGACAAATCCAGAATTTTCTGGATCCGGATCTGAATCCCTGGAAGGTTTCGGGAATTCACGAATCTCACAAATCTTGAATCTTTTGAATATTTTTTTTAAAAAAGGTTTAAAAAGCAAGGGAAAGAAGGATAATCTTGGGCAAGACACACTCTCTCAGCCTTAGCAAAAGCCTAGGCAAAGCCAAACCTCCCTCTGAAGAACTCTGGCCAGGACAATTGTCATAATTTTGCCTCAGGATCTCCCCGGATTGAAAATGACATGAAGGCCCTTTCTACATAGGCATGAAAATGTGCCTTA
Organism: Cyclura pinguis; assembly: GCA_030412105.1. Lineage (NCBI taxonomy): Eukaryota > Metazoa > Chordata > Lepidosauria > Squamata > Iguanidae > Cyclura > Cyclura pinguis. Next base: position 113,124,720 of record CM059602.1, read on the forward strand.
ATTCCACATTTTCCTGCCTGTGTAAACAGGGCCACATACTACAGTACAGAGATAATCCAGGTCAAAACTGGATTTTCTTTGCATAGCTCCTTCTGGCATCCTGGGGTTTGTAGTTTGATGATGCACCAGCACACTTTGGTAGAGAAGGCTGTGACACCTTGTAAAACTACAAACCCCAGAATTGTGTATGAAAGAGCTTTGCAAGGGAGCTATGCAAAGGAATCTTTCAGAGGTCCTTGAAATCTCAAGAAGACTGTACCTTCCAGCCAGTCAGGCTTTTGGCAGGAGCCAGAGGTGCCAATTCTTAAAAACAATTTTCCCTTTCCACTACATCTAGTTTGTCATGTGGCTCATGAGAAACCATGAGAGACATTTCACTTCTCATCCTATTCTAGCTATAGGTTTACAAGCAGGCATTGGTCTTGTGGAAGGAGGTACACTGGCCCATGTGGCAATCATTAGATGAGATTGTGTGACTTTGCCTTCTGCCCCACTACTTCTGATAGGCGTCAGGCCCACTGATCCCAGCATTTGTACATGCCATTGATTTTCAGCACAGAAAATAGTGCTGAACTTAAATACTAAATGTTCAATTTAAATATCTTAGAATGCAACCCTAGATGTAATTTCTGAAATTGTTAGCAAAGGCCATTATTGCTCCAAGGGAAAAATTCACCTACTAGCCATCTCCCCTTGTGTATCTAATCTCCAAGGATTTCAGGCATTCTGGTCTCCCAGGTTTTCAGACGTCCTGGTCTCCCGGTCTCCAACAAACTATTTGGTGGGTGGATTCAAAAGATTTGGTTTGCCTATTTTAGCACAGGGGTTTGGATCTGTGAACCTTGAATCCTTGCAAGGATTCGAGGATTCGGTTGGCCCATCCCTAAAAAAAAGGGTGTTGCAAAAAGACAGGTAGCTTGTAAACCATTATTGCACAATGTACTACCAGGTTCTACTGTTTGTACACGATTTCACCAATTTTTTGTAGTTCTAGGCAGTAAAATCTATTTTGGATGTGAGTTTTTTGCTCATCAGATAAATGGTGTATGTCAATTTGTCTGTACTGGGTGTCTAAAAGCTAAGATTGGATGTCTATTTGGACCCAAAACTATCACATAAAAATTGCCTTCTTATGCAAGGCTCAAGTTTGTAACAATGGGGTCGGGCCCAAGCCACCCTGGTGTAGTGTTGAAAGAGTAAACCTCTCTGTGACACAGAGAAGTGGAGCTCATCTTTATGAGATATAACTGTAAACTTTTCAAGCAGCTCCTGGAATTCATTGCAAGGTCCTTTCGACACCAACCATACATTTGAGCAGATTTTTTTTTTAACAGAAAGTTTGAGAAAGGATCTGTCAGACTAAGGAAATGATGGGGGGGGGGAGAGTAAGGCAACACATTTGTAAGAAAAATTGCATTTTTTTTCTCCTTAGGTTGATCTATAAACTAAGCAAGAATTTGGATTTTCTAGGCAGGGAAGAATAAATCAGATGAGCCATTTGTTCGCACTGAGATGATGGATCGTATGATGGTTCTTAACAGTATTTTTTATCATTCAGTTAAAGAAATCTCCATTTAGCAATTTACAAAATAGACAGCATATCTGTTATAGTCACTGTTATGAACCTAGAATGAATCACTAAGCTATGTTATACATAAAACAAAAAGAAGTGACTAGATGCAATGTGAATAAAATAATATTGCCTGGCTGAAGCTGGGCCTCAAGTCCACTTATCCTTTTGAAACGTAATACAGTCCAGTTCAATCCAGGACATATATGTAACTGATGCAGAAAAAAAAAATTATTCTGACGAAGTTAACTTTAATACATTTTTAAATAACAAAATTTAGAGATCAAATGGTGGTACAGTTGAGAAATTAAGAAAATCAAGCCCCAAAGTGTGATCTCAAAGTGGAGAAGGTAGCTGTACCTTTAGCTCTGGCCTTTTCCTTCTGTGCCCCCAATTTTACCTCTTTCTTATACCTTCTTTGTAGGACAGAATGAAAATCAGCAAACAAGTTTAATAGAGATGAATAGAGATTTTGTATATCGATATACAAAAAGAGGCAGCATTAACCTTTTGAGAACAAATGCTGTTTAATTGAAACACACGCTGATTATAATGAAAGCCAAAAACTCCCTGAGAATCAAGTTCAAGTTGTTTTTCACTTAAAGAAAAGTCAGAAACAATACCAGAATCAGACACCCACTGCCTTTCACACAGCTCTGGAGCTTTTTAACAGTGGTTCTACCAATTGTTTCTCTCCTCCATGCCACACACATCTCCCATGCTAGGGCTCTGATCACAATGAGAGTATTTTTTTTTTTTTTATGACCTTTTCTGCATACTGCATGGTATGATAGCCTTCCTCAGGTTGCAAGATCAACCTCTACTGCAAGAGGTATAAGCATTTTAAAAAATACATGAAAAACTAAGAAAGGCAAACACTTTCAACAGTAATTTTCTTCTGTGTTTCCTGTTGACAGGTATGTAATAAATATGTTAACAGAAAATACTGTGCATGCATGTGTGCGTGTGCATGCACACAGATATATGCACATATCTGTAGATTAGAGCTGATCTCAAACTATTCTGGTCCCTTAATTATAGCACTATGATTCCACTTTAATTGCGATGGCTGAATGCTATGGAAACCTGGTATTTGCAGTTTGGTGATCCACTATAGGAGCTCTCTGGCTGAATATTGTGTGACATTATAGACTGCAGGATTCCATAGGATTCCGTAGCTTGCAGTATTGAAAATTAAAGAAATATGAAAGTTCTACAATTGTGCAGTGCTTTGTATTTTTCAGGAGTACTTGGTGGGAAAAGCCTCTTCCTTTCAGTGATTCTGCCCTCAGTTCTTGCTAGATATGGATTCAGAATTCATCAGAATTTATCAACAATCAATTGTGAGAGAAAGTGAAACTGACAGATTTATCCACCTCTACTGCTTCTAAAGATTTTTACTGATTCATTCAAATCAAGATAAAAAGAGACCTTTAGCACCTTTGAGATTAAGTGAGAAAAAGAAATTTCTAGAATAAATGGTTTTCATGAATTACAGTCTACTTCATCAGATGCAAGACTGGACTTCAGTGGACTTGTTCATCATGGTCTTGATCCAGGACTTGAACCTGGATGAGAATGCTGGCCTGGATTGCGTAACAGAGACCTAGCTGGATGAAGCTGGTTAAGGGTATTAACTTCTCCCAGTTTTGTCTTTCTGAGTTCTCTGTTCTGCAGCAGGCAAGCTCTGGTGGGGCAGGGAGGTGGAATTCCAGTTCTCTATCAGGATTCCATTTCCCTCACCAGATGCCTTGTCCGACAGTCCCCTAGGTTTGAATGTGTGCTTTTGAAGGTGGGTGTCCAGAACAGAATAGGGATTCTGACTGTGTACTACCTGAGTGAAATTATTATCTTGCTCCATTTTTAGTCTGGTCTAAAGCCTGGCTATGGGACAGAAACAGCTTTGGTTGTCTTGGTGTGTGAGCTACTCAGTGATCTGGATTGGGGGACTGTGTCCCAGTTGATTCTGCTGGTCTTTTCAGTGGTTTTTGATACCAATAATCATGGTATCTTTCTGAGTCCTGTCTTTGGACTGGGACTTGGGGATACTATTCAGCAGTGCTCCCAGTCCTTCTTGGTGGGGGTGCAGTGGCAGAGCTAAGAGTGTGTAGCGGGGGCAGGAGATGGTAGCACTATGATGCGGCGGTGTGGCCATGGTGCATGGGGTTATGGTCCTGGTGCGCAGAGGCTGGGCTACAAGATGGGACACTTCAAAAATCTTGCCACCAGGGACAAACCACTCCCATCATCCCCCCCGTCCCTATGCGACTGGTGGGGTTAATTGAGAAGGTGGGGCTGGAGGATTCCAGCTGGAACCCATGGCTGCTGGCCTGCAAGGTCCCTCAGGGCTCAGATTTGTCTTCCGTTCCGGATGCTGCTGTGGACTCAGCTCATGACACTCAACTCTATCTTTCCTTTCCATCCAATTTCAACAAAGTTGTCTCTGTATTAAACCAGTATGTATTGTTCGTAATGCACTGGATGAGGGCAAACAAACAAAACTTAATCCAGACAAGACAGAGGTGCTCCTGGTCAGCTGAGAGGCAGATCAGAGAATAGCGATTTAGCCTGTGGATTGGTTTATCTCAGGTTCACAGCTTAAATGTGCTTTTGGACTCAGATCTGAGCCTGGATGCCCAAGTTTCAGTATGTTGTGGCTTTTAATGGAGGGGAATATAGTTTTTAAATATTATCTATTATGCATTTTTTAATGCTGTTTTTAACTTGTGTTTTTAAAATCAAAGTTTAATTGTGTTTTAACTTTTGAGTTAAGTATTTTTAATTCTGTTACGTTTGTAAAATGTTGTATGCTGCTTTGAATCCTGTGCAGGAAGAAAGCCTGGATAGAAATCCAAATACAGACAGACAGACATAAATAAATTTTCTGTTATTATGGACAAACAGGGATATATGCTCGAACACATTTAAAACAGGATTAGACAAAGGATGTTTCTTGGCCCTCAGAGTCTCCAAAAGCAGGGACTGACTGTTTAAATAGGCCACTGGTTTCACTTTTTCAAAAAGGGAATCGAAAATAGAAGAGGATTTTGTGTCACTTTGAGTTTTCTTGGTTTTCTTTTTCTTCTTTTCTTTTTTCTTTTTTGGCAGCCCTGTGGCCCTCAGAACATCCCAGAGACAGAAAATGGACCTCTGTCTTGCAAAGTTGCCCATTCCTGATTTAAGATTTCTTTCATTTACTCGCACTAATTTTCAAATGCTCTAGTTTGCTCTCCTGCCATCAAAGCAAATGTTTTAATTCTATTTGATCCTATATAAGTAATCCAGCAAGGAAAACATAGCAGCAGGCAAAGGAAAAAGTGACAAAAGACACAGTAGGGTGTATGCAATTTATTACAGGGGTGGGAGAGAAATATCTGGCTTACCCACATTGCTAATTTCTGTTCACAAATCAGAGCTGAAAATAGGTGATAGGGCTTAGAATCTGCCTTGTCTTATGGGGAAGGAGGGGGTTCGGCTTGGTGACTGAAATAAAGGTTAGATTCAAAACAGAAAGGTGCCTTTCTTTTCCAAAGACTCAAATAGCTTCTTCACTGACAACATGGAACAACCAACAAGTGTCTACAACTTTGCAAGAGAGGGAGTATTTGATGAAATTTGCAGAGTAGCCTATTCTAAAACATATCATTTTAAAAAAATGGCTACATGACATTTGTGCTAGATGTCTTTACAGTTACAACACTCTCTCTCTCTCTCTCTCTGTATATGTGTGTGCATGTGTGTCTATATATATCTATGTATAGACACACACACAAACACACACATATATATGCAACATTAAAGACACACTTTGTGCTGCCTCTGTGTGTGTGTGTGTGTGTGTGTGTGTGTGTATTGTTGTTGTGTGTCGTTAAGTCATTTCCAACTTGTGATGGCCCTAAGGCAAACCTATCTTATGATGACCCTAAGGCCAATTTATAATAGCCCTAAGGCGAACCTATCATGGGGGATTTTGGGTCTGAGAGCATGTGATGCACCCAAGGTCACCCAGTAGGTTTCCATGGTCGAGCAGGGAATCAAACCCTGGTCTCCAGGGTCATAGTCCAATGGTCAAACCACTGTACTGCCCCCCCTTTTTTTGTCTCTCTCTTTCTGTGTGAAACAGTCTTCTCATACTACTTATAATATTTCATTCTATGCTTCTGCTCTAAGCAACCATAAGACCCTCTTCTTTGGACTTTGCCTTTGCTTCTACAAGGTACCACTGTCAACAATACCATCCATTGCTTTTCAGGATCTTTGAATCTATTGTGGCTCTCTTTTTCCCCACTCATTTATTGACACTTGACCTCATCTACTAAATCAAGTCTACTCTTCCTTATCCTCCGTTACCACACAACCAGTGCTCCTTTTCTTGGCTGGAGCAGGAGAGGGAGCTCCTGTCACTTGAAAAAAATCAAAACTGTGTACAGAAATTTTGGCAAGGGGTGTTTAAGGAGATAAAAGAGATAACAAACATTGATTTTCAAATATGTCCAGGTATAGCATTATTATCTATATTTGATAAGGTTAATTGTACCCAGGCAATGAAGGATTTAATTACAAATTTATTAACTGCAACAAGGTTAATTATATCAAGAAAATGGAAAATTTATGGAGATTTTCAAATAGAAGATTGGTATAAAGAAGTATGGAAAATTGTGATTAATGATAAGTTAACATGTCAAATTAAGACCAAAAAAGGAATAATGAAAGGGAATGATTTTGAAGCAATATGGAAGATATTTGTGGAAAAGGTTTTAATAAAAGAGGAAAGTGTCATACCTCCACAAGAAGAATTACAATTCTGGAAGGTGGAGTAAGTTGAAACATAATTGGTTTTTGGAGGTGGGTTCACTTTATTTAGTAATAGTATCACATGGTGTTTTTCTTTTTTGTTCTGTTCATTTTTTTCTTTATGATCAAGAAAAAAAAAAGGAAAAAAAAAGAAAAAAATCAATACTAGCAGAGCTGTTTTGGAGGAGGGAATGTTATGACCCTAGACAAGTTGCTATTGGTGTCTGCACTAAATATACATACAAAGATGGGAAGTGAGTTTTGTTGCAGGCAAATAAAACAAAATAAAATAACCAATAACCAAAAATAACCAATACCTATTAGTATCGGCTATGAGTATACATATATGACATTTAAGGCTGTGATGCTTCTAGGTAAAGAAATGCACATGCACAGAGAATGGGCATATGCATAAATACATACAACATTGACAGACTCATAATAGTCTCAGCCATTCATTGTTCGAACAGCAACAGTCAATCTTACTAAAGGTGGGAAAGTTAGGAGAATGGAGGAAGGAACATTTGGGGAGGGCAAAAACATCCACATTTGTCTAATCATTGTCACAATGTCAAAACAATACAACCATAAAGAAAATGGCTCTTTGCATACTGGGAAAAACACAGAGAAAAAGAATTCCATTGAACTATACTTTTTAAAAAGGACTTCTTGCAATGAAAATAATCCTGATGGTGTTGGGAATGTAGTCTGAATTTGGACTTTTTTTGGAATTGTGTGCTGGAACACCAAGACTCTGAGGTTTGTATCTTCACTCAGCTGTGGAAACTCACTGAGTGAACTTGGGCAAGTCACACTGTCTCAGCCTCAGAGGAAGGCAACAGCAAACCTTCCCTGAATGAATCTTGCTAAGAAAACCCCATGACAGACTGCCATAAGTTGCAATCGACTTGGAAGCACATAATAACAACAGCATATGAGTTTTTAATACAAAAATGCAAAGCTTGGTGCATGACAAACCTTCCAAATGCAACCATTCACACGTCTGAGTTCTTCTGACAGGTAGAGACACAAACTTCTTCACTTTTCAGCTGGGATCAAACAAAAGCCTGATTCCTCATTTTCTCAGAATTTCATTTAAAAAGTTGGAAGGATTCTACAAGTATTTTACACTTATTTAGGAAAGCTGTACAGTGGAGTCAGCTTCATTTTCATCACATGTTACAAGACACTAACAGTCTGTAATTTGCTGTGAAAGTATTCTGAAGTTGCATAGTGGGACTGGGGACACACAAAAGTCATGTAAATGGATTTTCACAGTGGAGCAAATTAAACTGAAGGAGGACTGAAAAGCATCCTGCTGTAAGCCTAGCAAGGAATAAAAAGCCTTGCGTGTTTACTTCTGGACCCCACATTTCTTTTGGAAAGCGTACCCCAGTGGGTTACTGTAGCTGAAAGGCAGCAGTAACCTTTGCAGGAAGCTTTATGTGCCTATTTAGTCTGCCGTTCAATAAAAATACCCATTAGTTCCCTGCATTTGCCACCTCACATGGTGCCTGTGCTCTTTATGAGGCACAGAAGAGCCTCTGAAAGAAGACTATACGGCTATACCACATGTAGTATTTTGTCGCCTCATAATTAACATTCTTCCATGTTTCATTTGTGATGGGGAATTTAATGGCTCCATCAAAGCCATCACTATGATAAACATTTGGGGTGAGGGGTTGTCAAATTCTGGGCTTTTCAGATGGCAAACAAATATTTTTGAACATTGATTGCTGCATTTTATTCAGATTTACAACAGTCATATAATGATTACAGCCTCTGGTATTTTTCTGCATAATAAAAGTTTTGCTCTAGAAGAAATGCAGCCATTTTTTTTCCATCTGCTAATTCTTTGATGGAGTTAGTGAAGTTAGTCAAGTCACAATTCCATGATAATGGAATGCCTTCCTAGTCACCATGCAACATGGATCAGAGGTGAGGGAACTTTTTCACTCTAATGAGTATGTTCCGTCAGGGACTTTTCCAGCGACTACACAAAGGCAAGCTGGTTGATCCAAAGCTACCCATTATCAACATGCCACACTTGGAAACAAGAAGATTCCCTCCTATGACAATTAAATTTGTTTTTTTAAAAAAATCCCCAAAGCCTCCCTTTGAAAGGAGGTTTAATTAGAAAACCCAAAGCCTCCCAGTGGGAGTCTTTCTAATTACCATATGGTAGATTTGTTGGAGTCACAGTTAGGAAGATGAGGTCGAAACCTTGTCTCCCTACCTGTGCACTGTATCACCCATTATAACTGTAGCAAATAGGATATAGAGGATTCAGAAAGTGAGGCTGAGATAACAGTGAAACAGGATTTTCACATAGTCAGGTTGCGATCATAGTGAAACTAGAAGGAAGGTAATAATTTCCTTCCCAGCCAAAACTCCTAAGCTGCAATTGCACTTTTTTTAAAAAAAAATCATTCCACTAGCTAAAATGGGAGGTTTTATTTTATTAAGCATAATTGCCAGGGGTCATGCAGCGCAAGACAGGGGGACTGCAAGGCCATTAATTCCTGGTTCCTGGTTTAGATGTACCCATTTATTGTTTACTGTATGATTTGAAATAAATAAATCAGTTTGGTACAAGTCTGTGTCATTTATTCATAGGTACACTCATAACTGCATTTATCCTACAATTTTTTTCAAAATATGAAAATTCATATTTAAGTATATAGTTGGCCTTCAGGATTCAGAGATTCAGTTATTTGCAGGTTATTTAATTTATTGACGTAAAAATTCTTACTGTCTTTGCTCCTGCAACAGAAATATTCTAGCTAGGAAATTTTAGGTCCTCCAGTATGACTCTATGGCCCACTTCCACCAGAAAGTGACCACAGAATCACATGGAGGACCTAGATATTCCTAGATAAGTGTTCTCAGGTTTTAAAAAGTGCAATTTTTATTTTTATTTGCAGTTTTTCCACTTTTGCAGCGGTCTTGCACTTCTAATCCCCATGAAAGTGGAGGCCTGACTATATATGGTTTAACGTATTTCCTTTCAAATGTGCTTTTTAAGGTGCATTTTATCTCCAAACACACTTTTCAAGTGCATTTTAATATACTCTGAACACTGTATCACATGGATGGTTATGTTACAAGCCCAATATGCATTTAAGGGATGAAGATCAGATGTGCTTAATTAGCTATTTTTTTAAAAAAAGAAAAAAATATTTTGAGCAACAAGTTATATTACATGTTACATTTGACTTTCTCTCCATTTGATTCTTTAGCAAACATTTTGGAATGAGAATAGAGGTTTGATTCAATTCAGTTACCAAGTAAGAAAACTGATAAATTGGACACAGTAACTTGTGCCCTTTTTGCATGGCATTTGCCATGCGAAAGAGGGCCTGGAGCATTGCGTGATTACGAAGAGCAATCTGCATGATGCACTCACAATCGTGTGACACTCCAGGGGCCAGCAGGGGCCAATCGCGCACCTTTTCATTTTCGGCTAGAAGCCAAAAATGGTGTGTGATCGCGCGTTGCTCCCAGCCCCCGCGCTCGCTTACCTGGCGTGCAGAGCCTCTGGAGCCGGGCTGGTCGTGCTTCCTGCCTGAGTGCAGCCTGGGAAGGTCCCAGGCTGCACTGCAGAAGGAAGAGCAGGCAGCTTGTGCAGAGCTGAAGCAGCAGGGAAGGGAGACCCTTTCGGCAGAGGCTGCTCACGAGATCCCCGTACCTCTGTGCCAGAACAAGGCAAGGTGCGGAAAGGGCCTTGGTTGAGATGTAACAATGATATCAGAAAATCCAAACAGAATCATTTCCAACATTCCAATGAAGTGGCAGTCATATGAGGCAGGATGGAAATTGTCCACCGACTCTATGGGCATGTGAATGCGGCCGTCAGTCACAATTTCCACCCAGCCCCCATCTCCCTCCCCTCCCCTTCCTCTTCTTCATTGCTTTACAATATGTGTTTCCTGTGCCTGAAACTGGAGTCCTTCCTTTCCTGACAATCAGCTTCTCTGCACATGTGTCATTGGTTGGACACTTGACAGAAAAATAGGTTCTTATCCAAGTTGACAGTGCATGTCTTAGTGCAATTTGGATTGTAATTTTAGCTGTATATCATTCTTACCTCACCTCAATGCCACACAGATTCTTTGTCAGTGCAGCTTCAGAATTATATCTGAAAGAAGGCATACAAGAATATGGGGGAAAATCTGTGGACAACATGTGGGTGGGAAAAAAGTTCCAACAAGACCACCTAGCAGATGAAAGAGCAGATAAGAATAGAAATATGAGGGATTAAGAGTGATTAGGACTTAAAGGAAATTGACCCTAAAACTGAGTCCATCCTTCCTCATAAATGTATGAGCTTGGATTCTTGGGTATAAAGAACATAAAAGTTGTTAAAAACGTAACTGTTGGTAACCTTACATTTGAACAATAGCAAAAACAATAGTATGTCTTGCAGTTTGTCCTTCTTTGCACTAGTTTATCCTAACAGACCAGTGTGGGTACAGTTGTGACCTGCTATATCTGTGACCATTTCCAGACTACATTGTTATAGTGCTATTATTCCACTTTCAACACCCTGTGGAATTCTGGGGTTTGTAGTTTCCTGAGGTCAAAGAGTTCTCTGGCTGAGAATTCTAAATGCTCCTCCTTAAACTACAAAGCCCAGGATTCCACAGGATGTTGAATGTGGAATAACAGCACTATAACAGTGTAGTGCAGAAATGGCCTATGTCGAAGATCCAGCATGTTGTAGTGGTTTGAGCATTGACTACAACCCTGGACACCAGGGTTCAGTTCCCCATTCAGTCATGGAAACTCACTGGGTGACCTGGGGTGCATCACATGCTCTCGGCCTCCAAAAATCCCTTGATAGATTCACCTTAAGGTTGCCATAAGTTAGAAATGACTTGAAGGTACACAACAATAACAACATTATTTATGACCATAAATATGTACCTCAGGATGGTTGAGACTTTTCAGATAAAATAGTAATAATAATAATAAATGTTCCTCAGGTCCCTAACCCAATAAACAGTTTGACTGTTGAAATGCCTTTTAAAGAGAAAGTGAATAAAAGTGAACCCACATTCTTCCCCTGCCAAGCTCAGCTTTTGTGTTGACAAGAATGTAATTTTTTACCTGGGTATGCATCATACAGAAGCTTTGTTAAGGGAGCATGAGTTTTATCTGAACACTCATGCCCTTGAAAATGCTTCTTTTCAAGAACTATTTTAAAGTGCTAAACACTGAAGCTCCAATCTACTTTCCATTCTGCTTAATATGTGTTCATTTAGCATGGGAGCAGGTTCAGCAGATTATTTTATATTGTCTTATGAAGATGCCACAACCTTCTCAATTATATAGTCCCAGTACAAAATAGCCTACTTAATGATTCCCAGGAGAAACATTTCTCAATTGCTTAATTTTTCTCCCTGGAATCATGCTTATTGCTTGAGCCTTTCTCCTTGCCCCTTTTTCTTTTATATCCAGTAGTTTAGACCTGTTTTTAGACCTAAAAAGAAATAGATAAATCTATCTCTGTACTTTTCTCTCCTATTACTACCACCTTTAAAAAAAAAAAAAGCTGTTGTCTTACTCTCCACCCAGTTTTGTAATTTCTTTTCCCCTTTCCAGCTGTCTGAGACTTTTTGAGAGCATTATTCAGAAGTTATTAGTTAGGCATTATTATATATAAGTTAAGCATTATTCAGAAGTGAAACTCATGAAAAAAGAGTGTATAGAATGCCACTAAAGGAAGATGGGTAATTTAGTCGATCAATTAATCAGTCAATCAATTGTGTTGAATGAAGTCTAGATTTGTGCTGGTGGGAGCAAAGGGAACTTGCACCATGTGATACCCTAACACACACAGGCCTGATATTTCCCATGTTCACATATATGTGGAGAAGCAGGTTCTAGAGCCCGTTTTCTGTTCTGTTTTTGGGTCAAAATCATAGTGAAAGTGTGAGAATGTTTGATGGTGCAGCAACAACAAACACATTTCTTGAACTTCTTTGTGGTATACCATATGAGCATGTTCAATGGCTATCCTTTTATGGTTAGATGCATTACAATGTATTAATTTTGTATTCATAAAAATATTTGGCATTTTTAGATGCATGTTCTTTTTAATTCTATCCCCAAAGCATGCAGTTTAACTGATGATCAGTGGGCTTGGATCATGCATACATTTACGATTTAGGATTGCTAAAAAGCTGGAGAAATGGTCATTCACTGCCTGCTATTCAGTGGGCAAAATATCTTGCTGCTTTAACTAGATGTAAATAGATGCCAACTTAAATGAAAACACATTTTTGGAAATATATTTTATGTTAATCTATGTAGACAACCACATCCATATCCTGTGGATTCCCCATTCCTTTCCTTTCTTCTCTCTTTTTTCTCTTTCATTTTCTCTTTCCTTTGTATTTATACTTTTTCTTTTTCTTTTTTTAAAAAAAGTGCATTTATCAATATAGCAGTTGCTTAAACAGCAGTTGCATGAAGAGGAAAGTAGCTACATCAATGGGTAGTGATGGAATAGTGGTTTGTGACATGGCCAAAACCAAACCAAACCAGAATACACAAAACACAACCAACCAACCACCCCCCCTCAAAATATTCCTGCATTACTTGGAGGAAGCATTAGGATCCCTACTTGGGGGAAAACAAAAGCGTAACCATTTTAGGGCATCACCTCAGATGCCTTTCTGAGGAAGGAACCATACTCTGTGCCACTGTTGAGGATTTTGGTCCTTCCTGTAGTATGTGGTGATGGTCAGAGTAGATTTCATTCTTGTGGCCCATTACTTCAATGCAGAAAGCTAAGTCTTCACTTATTCTCACCTGGGGCTATAACAAAAAATTCAGAGATTTTCTTCCCTCTAGGTTAATTGGAGTTTTTGAGCATTTCAAAATGTTTTCACATTTCTGGGCTTCTCTGCAACTTGTTTTCCCCACTGAATAGAATGTTATCTGGAAAAAAAGTGAAAACAAAGCAGCTGAAAATTATGCTGATCTTATCATTCTTGCATTGGGTGAAAAAAAACTCACAATCTGACAGTTTTTCTGCAGAATGTCATGTTGTCTTTAGATACTCTTTCTCATAAAGAATTATGAATGATTTTTAAGCTTGTATGATTTTAAGCTAGTATGATTTTTAAGCTTGTATGATTTTAAGGTAGTATGATTTTTAAGCTTGTATGATTTTCTCAGCATTGAGCAGAGTATTTTAATATGTTCTGGACAAGTTTAAGATTCTGCTTAAAAATCAAAATAAAGGAGAATGTCACATCCCCAAAGTGGCCTTTCTGGAACTGAAGCTAGAATCAATCACAGTTGTTACATATTTGAAAAACTGGAGGCTAGAATGGATGTCACTGAGGCTGTGCTGCAGAAAAACTAGGGCAGCCTGCATGACCACAACTCCTGACCATTAGAATTTTATCTGGAAAGTGGTACTATTTGCATAGGCATTTTGAGCCTACCTGAGCAATTCCAAAGATCACCACCACCACAGAACGTGTGGCCACATCACAGAATATTTGGTCTAATTTCCATGAGATGCCTGTTCAGCAAGGAAACAACAACTGAAGTCTTGTTTGACAAGATTTTATAGCATGGTAACAACAGGAATAATCAAAGACATCTCATGTTCACAGAATTCATCCTGATCTTGGTGGCAGTGAGGTTGTGGAAGGGAAATGGATTTTTCAACAAAGAAGTACCTGTGGTTTTCATGTCGTTCCTTTAACAGTCACTTGTAGAATAATGTAGTTTACTAACTAATGGAGCTTATCACAGACTTTTCTCCCTCTTTTTTTTCTCCTTTACCTTTTCTTGACCCATTCTCCCACCTGAGCTACAGCCCAATTATTCTTCTTTCCATGGCCTATAAATATATGCCCTGTGTGATTCAGAGAAACTACTCTCAGTGAAATCCACAATGATCATATCAATGGCAGATCTAAAGGGGGTTTCTAGTCAGTTTTCATCCTCCTTGACCTATTGCTAGTTTGGTTCAGTTGATCACAGTTTCCCCTTTCTTTTTGTCTGCTGACTTTCAGATGTTATTCCCATTGGTTTTCCCCTTAACAATGAAATTTCTGTCTAATAGTGTACCTCAGGCAACTTTTCTTGGTCCTCCGTTATTCACTCTTTTTGTACAGGCTCTGGATGACCTCATAATGTTCAGTACAAATTGTAATGCTAATGACATCCATTTTCACTGTAATTAATTCTGCATTTCTAAGCCCTCCTGTCTTGTAATCACATCCACTGGGGCTAAAATTGCTTGTTTGCGTGTTGCAAGAATGAAATAAGAAAATATTTACATTTGTACCCCATTTCTCCCTCAAATAATGGTCTGATGTGACATTAATTCAACCAATGGATGCCATGCTGACCATGTGATACTTCTCCTTAAAACATTTCACCAAATTAAAGGTATAAAGATGTCCTGTCTTGTATCTGGCAAACATTCTCTGGCCTTACCTTTACAGATCTACTCAACCTTGCAACCTTATCTCAGTGATGTTATATCCCAATAAATCTATTCTGTGACCTTTTCTTATGTACTTTTTCATCTAAATGTTTTCCGTGGTCCTTAGCCTCCATTTGGCTGTTCTGACCAATGTAAGGGTTTGTGGGAGTTGTTTTCCAAAATCTCTTGGTCAAATATTCCCCACTCTGCCTCTCTCCCTCTCTCTCTCTCTCTCTCTCTCTCTGCCATTGTCTGGATCTCCCTTTATTTAAAAGCCTGCCATGGCAGGCAAAAGAAAATACTAAGAGTAAAATTGATTGACTCACAGCAATACATTCACATTTTCTCATGCCTTTTTCTCATAATTCCGCAACAGTCAAATGCTTTATGTCCTTATAACCTATTGAAGTAACAGCTGTGAGATATGAATAGCCCTACCTTGTGCACCATGACCCCGAAACATATTGTTAGCGAGGTTAAGTTTGAATCCTAGCCAAACCTGGAACACTGGGACCTGCCCTATTAACCTGTAGGTAATAGGATCAATAAACTAGCTCCTGAGTGAGTTGAATCATCATTCTGGATAATGCTGAATTCTCTCTCTCTCATATGAGTGAAGTGAAGAAACATGCTGCTCTTTGGCTGAAGATGCTCACTCACCATCTTGATAAATTCACTGAAGTAGGTATTTTATGAGGATTCCATGTAGGTCATTCAGCAGATCTTTTTGAACATAATAGCTGAGCAAGGGGAAAGAATAAACTTCTTTTTTATCTACTAACTCTTTGGAAGATTAAATTATTTACAAAAAATATGGCCACCATGGTCTGTGAGAGAAAACTTCTGTAACACTCTTTCCCCTAGAGAGAAAAGAGTAAATTCTAGAGTTGCTATAGTCTCTGTTTTGGTTTTTATTTTTCATATGTGTTCAAAACTGCACTGAGTTGTTTTTGAAATCTTTCTGGAAGTGAAATTTAAAACAGATATCAGGATTACTCTTTATAAGTCTACAAATAAATAGTGATACACTGAAACATCCAAGGAAGTGTTAAGGGTAATTGAGGGGTGAATATAAGACTAGTAGACTTCCTGTAAGTGAATGTATTTGCTAGGATCATAAAGAATATTCTCAAAGTTTTTCTGCTTTGCCGGATTAGGAAGAATATATCAATGCATCAAGACACCCTGTTGGGAAAAAAAATCAACCGTCACAAATTATTTTGATCCTGAAGAAATGATTGGTGGGTACCCTCCCTACTCCTCGTCTTCAGCCACAATAGTAGATAAATTCTGGGTTCTATGCAAAACTTCACCACAGCCTTTTTGCACACAGAAATTATGAAATATTTGGCAAAAAAGTGCAGAAACATGTAAAATCATTTACAAATAAAAATGCAAAAACAAACAAACTCATTCAATAAAGAGAAAACCTTTGGAATTTTCTCCCCGTCCTTGTGTATTCCATAAATAAAATAAGTGAAGATTTAGATTTATAGTATTCATATATCCTAAGGTCATCATGCTAAGGAAAACATTTTGCAGCTTATCCATTCAATTCTCCCCTGGCCTGTTTTCCAAGTAAACTCCCAACATGGCATATCAATCTTAATGAGATAAGAAAAGCAAGCAGCAGGGGGCTGTGAATCCACCACAGTTTTTAGTGAGAATTTCAAAGGTTCAGTACCTTAGATAGCTCCTCAGACTTAATACACACTGTAGATTCACAATTCTGTTGTTGTTTTCATTTATATCCTGTCTTTTTCCTGTTAATGAGACTCAAGACAGCTAACAATGTATTTAAAACAATATAAATTATAAAATACAAAAGCATTAAAAAAAGTATAAATATAAGATTTTTTTTTAAAAAAGAAGCAATTTATGATGCTAAAACAATAAACATTAAAAATCTTTTAAAAAAATTAAAAGACAATATGCAAACCTTAAAAACAGCACCACACAGTATGAAAACCCAGCCCTAGTCAGCTTGTAAAAGCTTGGTGGAACAAAAATGGTTTGACCTGCTGATGGAAGAAGATCAAGGATGGGGCCATTTAGCCTCTCTGGATGAGGCGTTCCAAAATCTGGGAACAGCAACTGAGAAGGCCTCTCCCTTGTTCCCACCAAATAAGCCTGAGAAAATGAAGGGACAGAGAGAAGAGTCTTTCTAGATGATCTTAGAGCTCTCACGGGCATATAAAGGGAGATAAGATCCTTCCAATGAACTGGGCCAAGCCAAATAGGGTTTTATACATCAAAATCAGCACTTTGAATTGTGCCCAGAAATGGATCAGTAGTCAGTAGAGCTGTTGCACAAGGGGATTGTGTGTTCCCTGTGGTCAAACCCAGTTAACAAACTGATGGCAGCTTTTTGAGCCAGAAGAAGTTTCTGAACCATTTTCAAAGGCAATCCCACATAAAACGCATTATAGTAATTCAAACAGGATGTAACCAAGGCACGTACCACCAGATCTGACTTTTCAAGGAATAGGAGCAGTTGGCTTTCTAGCTTTAACTGTGCAAAAGCTCTCTTGGTCACTGCTGAAACCTAGGTCTACAGGCTATAGCTGTATCCAGGAGTACCCCCAAGCTGTGAACCTGTGTAACCCCATCTAACACAGACTGAATCCATATTGCCACATCTGTCTTTTGACTGCACCTCTTTCTTGTTTGGATTAAACATTAATTTGTTCGCCCTCACCCAGTCCCTTACATCTGCAAGGCACCAATTTTGCACAGGAATAGCTTCCTTGGAGTTAGGTGGAATGGAGTGATAGAGCTGAAGATCATCAGCATGCTGGTGATACCTGACTCCAAAAGTCCAGACAACCTCTCCCAGTGTTTTCATGTAGATGTTAAATAGCATTGGAGACAAAACTGAGTCCTGAGGGACTCCACAGACAAATAGTCAAGAAGTCAAGCAGGAATTCCCCCAGCACCAAGCTCTGAGAGTGCCCAAACAAGAAAGAATGGAGCCACTGTAAAACTTCCACTTCATCTATGAACCCCAGGAGTTGAGAAGCCACTGCACACTCTATTGCCTTGTCCAAAAACTGAAGGTTGGATATTGGTCTATAGTTATCTAGTATAGTAGGATTCCAAGAAGGTTTTGTCAGAAGAGGTCTTACTGTCAAGCCCAAAATATAGCAGAGATTGTCCCCACAGCTTTGGAAACGTGCCCAGCAGCAGAGAATACCTTAGGAGCAATGCACACAAAACTCACCCACACCAATTGTTTTCTTCCATCAAGGAGGCAATTTATTCTTGAGTTACACTGTGTACGTATTTACAAGAATCTCCAGAAGGCATTCGAGCATCCCTCTGCTTGCTCTTTCTGACAGAACCTCCAGCAGACATGTCAGGCACCATGTGCAACTTGCTGGCTAGCTCTCAGCTACATTTATACTCACACTAGCTGATGCAATCCTGCCAGCCTTTGCATTATCCCCACACCTGATGCAACCTTCTCCCCTGGTTGCTCATCAGCATGACTCAGCATGAATCAGCTAGAGTCACATGGCTCTCCACAGGTGCACTTAACAACCCACATCACAAAGTATTTTCTACAGGTTTGGTCCAACCTTTTTCTTGACACTTACCACAGTCTCCTTCAGACATTTTGGGATCCTGCCTTGTTGTAAAGAGACATCAATCACTTCTCTTACACACTCAACCAATCTTCCTCTGTCTTGTTTAATAAGCCAGGAAGAGGAAGGGTCTAGTACACATATGGTGAATTTCCCCTCTCCAGGGATCCTGTCCACATCATCAGGCTGCACTTTTCAAAGTATCCATCATATTGGCCTGTCTGGTTCAGTTACACTGCATAGCAGAAGTTACAGAAATTTTGGTTGCCCAGGTCATTTGGCCTATGCCATTGTCCATGCTGGCTGGGTTTTCTGGTCCAAATTATCCAGAGTGCCAAAGGTTCTCCACCTCTGTGACATAGAATGCTATGACAGCTAAAGCAGAAGGATTTGTCTTTATAATGAAACAGTATAGGTTCCACCAAAAAAATAAAACAATTTGCTATGCAACCCTTTTCAGCTCAATGAGATTTACATTATAATCCTGTAATATAATTCTATTGCCAGGTGAGAGAAGGGTAGACATATCTGTTGCAAAGCATCCCTTGAGATGCCCTCCCAGAGACATACATAAGGCCCTGTTAGCCCGCAATAGCTAGGTTAGAAGATAGGGGAGATGGCTTTCTACAAGATATTGGGCCACTAGGGTTTTTATTTATTTATTTAATTCTCTTCTGGTGAAACTATTGGGTTAGAATAAACTACGCTGCCCCGTTCACATTACATAACTGCCATGATTCTGTCCTATGGAATTTAGGAAGTATTTAGAATTCTTAGCCAGAGAGCTCCAGCGCCTCACCAAACTACAAACCCCAGGGCACCATAAGAAGTAGCCATAGCTGGATGGTAGCATTCACTTTTGGCTAGTACCAGTGGAAGTTGCAGTGCAATCTCATCCAGAACTATGCAAGTTGCACAACCTTTTTTTGAGGCCTTGTTTAGAACAGGCTTTTAATACAGAAAAATTTTAAAGGAACAGCTAGGCGGTGTCATATTATTTTAATTTTACTTACCTTTTCATCTTTTTTGAGCTCTCATTCTTATTTTTTTTATCATTTTAATTCTATTTTAATATGCACTATTCATCTTTTTAAACTATATTGTTTTAAAGTGTGAGCAGCCTTGAGATGCAATTTTCGAGGAAAAAGCAGAATACAAACAACGACAATGACAGCAGCAATAACAACAACAGAGATTGAGATCCTAGACTTCCTCAGTCACCTCTAATCTGCTCCCAGTGTAATCATTTCTACTCTTCCACTCTTGAAGCACCAGCAGGAGAAACAGTGACAGTGGAGGTATCTGCCACCTTAGTGAGTATGTCTTCAGTGTCAGATCTCCTTCTTCCCCAGGGGGAAGGGCGTACACGAGATTCTGTGGCCCCCAAGATCCTGTAAGGCCCCACTTTGAGGGTCCCCAATATCAGTATGGTTTGGATGGGCACCATACCATACTAATTGGCACCATATTGGATTGGCAACTGTATTAGTTGGCTCTGATATCAAATTCAAGCCTGAGAGGTGACCAAGAGGTCAAAGGGAAGAGGGAGCAAGGGAAGAAACCTGACTGTAAACAAGAGAGGCAGGTCAGGCTAAGACTCCCTCCAGGTACGACTGAGTCATATGTCAGGCAAATGGATGCTGCTCCTGTGGATAATAAGCTTAAAGTAGAAGCTGGAATTTCCCAAAGAACTAGAATTGTGAGAAGCCCACCAGGATACTGATTGGCAGATACCCGTCCCCTGTGCACCTGGACTCCTTCCTCTTTCCTCATAGCACCCACAATAGGCAACTATTACAAGACACATTATGTCTTTTTCATCCAAACACTGTGAACATTAGCGGGTTATTAGTCCACTGTCTGTGCTACAGCTCCCATTGTTCCACACCTGGAACTGCAGATATCTTCCACTGCCACAGGCTATTTTTTGGGTACAAATACTCCTGATTTCAGGATGCCCAGTGTAGTCTCTCAAAGGTCTACCTGTCACTCTGGCTGGCTGGCTCCAGAATGAGAACTGTCCTTAGATCCTACCTAAGCCAATCCACATTTCAGTTCTTCACAACTCTTCTGGACTGGTGATTATAAACCCCCCAAAAAACCTTCAGCCCCTCTATCCATATTTTTTTCCTCCCTTTCTCCCTCAGTTAGCTCTTATGTGAATTTTTAACTGTTGTATCTGTGTAAATCCCTCAATGGAAACACATTTTTAGCTTACTTTTGAATCTCCGGCTGGTTCTTTTCCTGCACGAGCCCATAAACATTGGTAGAAAAGGTCTTGTTAAGTTACTCCCCTCTCACAAGCCTCTTCTTTGAGCTAACTCATTTCCCACTTTTGCAAGGAGGTACTTGACATCGTGGGGTGGTCTTTCTGGCACCTACGTTTTTGGGGTAACAATACCTTAACAGAGAATATATGATCATGCCTTTTGTCAGAAATGCTACATTGCACTTGCCTAGAAAGTCTAAGGCAAACCCCCCTTTGAACAAATCTTGTCATAGCAAAATCCACAGTGGCTGTTTGTGCAGTATCAGTGAATCCAGCAGTATATTGAAGGCATGGACAAAATAGCTGTGCACTATCCAATGTGCAGCTGCATGTGAAAAGGTTGCTCTTATGCCACCATGAACTGAATGTATTCATTCTAAAATGGCCAAAATGTACAGCCACATGTGAAAAGGAACTCACACATGTGAAATACACCAGTAGTATTCCATACTTTGATTCATACATATTTTTTCAAGACTGCATTTCCTTTTGACAGACATGGCTTCTGGCTGACATTTCAGCACTTTTACGGTTTCCTCAAGCCTATGGAAATATTCCACAAAATTTCATTACTGCTGAAAATGTTTTTATTTTAACATATGGATACATCCTGTGCCACTCTTAATTTGCCTAAAGATTTTGTATAAAATGAATTTCTATCTAACTTAGTCATTTTTAATAGAAGGAATAAAATACATCCTTTCAATTGCCTGCTTTAAATGGTTCATGCTTTGCTTGCCTTGATGGAACTTTTAATTCCACACCTGGTTGAAAAGAAACATATGCTGTTTATTTTTATTGTTTCTGCTGAGAAAACTTAGCCTTATGATGTTTGTTTGTTTTACTAGAAATACAGTAAGTGTCAATAATCAGAAAGAGGTGTTGAATACAAATTCTGAATATTCATATCTTGAGGTCTTTCAAACTCTAAAAGTTTGGAAGAAGAGCATTTCAAGTTGGAAAATTGATACCTCTTGATTTATTCATTTGATTCCATTCATAAGTAGGATATTTCCACTGAACATTTATTCATGTTGTTCCGATCAAATAGTGGACAGAAGTTGGAAATGTCATTTAAAAATGGAAAATGTTTCTAATCAAAAATTAAATCTTCAAAGCCCTTCATGATTTGTTTTTATTACTCGTTGCCTATAAGCAGGATTTAATGCATTATTTTGACAGTGTTTTTAAAATTCTTGATTAGACTACTGCAATACATTTTATGTGGGTCTGCCCTGGGAGATGGCCTGGAACTTGATGCAAGTGAAAAATACAGCACAAGACTGCTAAGCAGAACAGCTTATAGTGTGATAGATGATGGCTCTGAGATCAATGAGCAACTGATTATGACAGGAACAGAGCCAGTGATTGACCAAACTAGCTTGCAAACATCCCCATCAGTTGAAAGACAAGTGGAGGCAGAGTTGCCCCAACCAGCTCCAGAGGTAGAGGGAACTTGGAGGAATTACAGTTACCTGTGCCCCTCAGCTCCCAATCATGGAGGAGGCTGAAACAGGCAGCTCAGAAGGAAACTGCATTGGCTAGATTAAGGAAGCAATGACAAGTAATACCTGTTCTCAGTGGCTATTTAAGTCTGCCAGCATGGCTTGCTGTTTGCTTGCAGCATATTACTATGCAAGCCTCTCAACCCTTGTGCTCTGGCTCCCTCGACCCCTCTGGGTGGACTTTTGGTTTCCTGGATCTTTTGGATGAGACCTTGACTTGGCTTGGCTCAGTGTTTCCATTAGTTGTTTGTGTTGGACACTCCCTGCTGCTTCCTTTTCCTTCTAGGGCAAGTACCTTTGCCTCCCCTTCTTTGCTGGCAAAGAGGCACAGGCAAGGAATTGGACTCTGATATATAGAAACCATTTTAAATGATACCAGTATGTTTCTTGTCTGAGTTCAGCATACCAATTGCTGTTGCTATGTATGGGTCTTTGTGTGCACATTCAAGTCATTTCTGACTCATGCTGACCCAAACTAAACCTCTTACAGGGTTTTCATGTCAAGCCTTGCTCAGAAGATATTTGTTATTGCCTTCCTCTGAGGCAATTCTGAGCTGCATCAACCAAGGATACAGTGTCCAGATCAAGGGAAGCAGTAGTGACATGCTATTTTGCATTGGCCAGACTTCATCTGGAATATTGTGTTCAGTTCTGGGCACCACAGTTCAAGAAGGATATCAACAAGCTGGAATGTGCTCAGAGAAGGGCAACCAAGATGATCAATGGTCTAGAAACTAAGTCTTATAAGGAACAACTGAAGGAGCTGGATATGTTTAGCCTAGTAAGGAAAAGTTATTGGAAGGGGTGTCATGTACAGGACTCATCAAGCTTGTTTTCTGCTGTTCCAGGGAGAAGAATATGAACCAAAGGATTCAAATTACAAGAAAAGACACTCCATCTAAACATTAGGAAGAATTTCTTTTCTGTGAGAGCTGTTCAACAGTGGAATAGATTCCCTCAAGGGGTGGTGGAGTTTTTGAAGGTCTTTAAACAGAGGTTCCATGTTCATCTTTCAGGAGTGCAATAGTTGTATATTCTTGTGTAGCAGAGGGTTATACTACATGGCCCTTATGATGTCTTCCAACTCTAAGTTTTTATTATCATGAAATCTTGCGTTAACCAGGTAACATATTAAGCTAAGTAAACTGAAATATCTATCAAGCTGTTACCCTGATACCTGGGGGTCCCGGGAGGGACACCTAAATGCGCTCTCAATTTTATAAGTTGGGAAAATTAGTCAAAAGCACTGCCTAGCAATGCGAGAGGCAGGGTAACGTAGCGAGATCTTGAACCCTATGTTTATGGGGTCAGGCCGAGTCAAGGAGCACACAGAAGTTGAAACAATAAATGTGGTTTTATTAAAGCACAATCAAACAGTGTATGCAGCACACTCACACAGATAACTAAAGAAATAAAGGTTGGAGTGGGATAGAGGAATTTTTAGAGGAGTTGTTGGTTTTGGTGATACTTCACCTGTCCTGAAGCCCAGTTGGAAGCGGAGAAGCTGGAGAGCATGGATCTCAGCACGTGGTGCTGAGGGGAAGGCTCGCTGGACAAAGCGACAGCAAGGCGGGATGGAAGCCAAGAGCGATCCAAGGAAGTGCTCAAAGTCAGGGGTTTTTATAAGGAGAATTGTCACCGCAGGCTAGTTCGGACTTGGGGAAAACAATGGATTTGGGGCTGGAGACAAAGCCTCCGAAAGGTCAGAATTTGAATGATTGAGTTATAGCCAAATTGTCAATAGGGTAGCCGGTATGCAAACACGGAGTACTTGAGCGTTGTATAGTCAGATCATCAAGCTGCCAGCGCGGGGCAGGGGATCTTTTGAAAGTTGCATGCATACCTAATGGAGGTACTTGCCTTGAGGTCTCCTGAAGCTGCTAGTCGGCTATTTCTGGCCTGCCTGTATTGTGTTGTAATATTACGGCGATTATCGGCCGAGCCTGTATGCGCGCTTGTCCGGGGGCCTCGCAAGCACGTGGAGGGGAATGGGTATGTGAGGCTGAATTGTTGATATCAAAAGATATTTTTTTATATCCCCCAAGCTCGGGCTAGCCAGGGCAGTAACAAAGCTGTCATACAGTCCAGAGTGCTATTCCAAACCCTATCTAAATTTGACTTGAAACCTTCAGAACCTAACATGTTCTCCAATATATCTCAGAACCCAACACACTCTCCTCTCCTCCCTCTCCTTCATCTAAGATATTTAAAATCTGGGATTTTTTTCCACTTGAGTCTCCAAAGGGATATACTGTGAAATCACAATTTAAAAAGCAGGGGTGGGTTGGAATAAAACAGAATGGAAACAAGGAAAAGTTTGAACCAGTCTGAAGACAATTGTAAAAGCCGAGGCCTGGCTGAAAAATATAGATTTGATTGCTTCCCAAAAGCTCATTTAGGAAGAAACAAGACTGACTTCCCTTGGGAGAAAGTTCATGGTCAAAAAACTTCTACAGAAAAAGCCTACCAACCTCACATCTCAGAGTAGCTTCTGAGGGTGTTGGAACTTGCAACAGAGTCTTTGCTGATGTCAAATCCCAAGCAAGTTCATAAGTGGGCTTTCAAATGTCCTGGTCTCAAGCCTTTTTGGCCTTTACAGGTCAACACCAGCATCTTGCAGTAAGCCTGGAAGCAACCTGGAAGCCACTGCAACTGGTTCATGATGACTGATATATGGTCTTTAAAGCATGCACCAGACAACTGTCTGGCTGCTGCCTTTTGTGTTAGCTAACTGCAGTTTCTGGACACTTTTCAAGGGCAGCCCCACATGGAGTGCATTACAGTGGCCTAATCAGGAGATAATTAAGGCATCAACTACTGCAGCCAAATCTGCCTTCTCTAATTTGGCTGCGTACATCCTGGAGAGCTGGCTGCTGTTATGAGGCAGTTTGTATTTCTTGGATATTGACAGAGTGGTAGAAGTGCAGCTAAAACGTCTTTTTTCATGATGTGATGTGGGAGAATTTTTAACATGGTGAGATTACAGTTTAGGACTGGTGAACATAGTTTGGTCCTAGAGCCAAGCTATTTCCCCTTAACCTCCTCTCCCAACTCCCCTGTTTGTTTGTTTTTTCCAGCCAAAAAGCTGAATTGCCTATCTTTAAACCCTCAGGAGCAGCAATCCCCCATTTAAATATGCTTCCCCAGGCTCTGTTTAATATCAAAAATACCCTTTTATTCAGAATTAGAAGTGGAATTCTGGCACTTCCATCCCAGCTCCATTTTTGGCAAATTTTGTGGTTATCAGAGAGTGCAGAAAACTGATCCATGATGTGCCAAAGTTGCCACCCCAGGTTCAAAATAGCTCTGAATTTGACCCCTGTTATCTCACTGGAAAAACCTGTCCCAGGGTCTACAATTTTGATATTAAAATATGATTCAATGTGCCTGAGAGATCACCCAGATGGGCACGTAGGCAGCAATGGTCAAAGATTGAAAACCAGGTCAGGCCAGTAAAATCCCCAGTCACGTAACCCCAGGAGACCTCAAGCTGGGCAAACCCACAATAAACAAAGGGTCCTCAGCCCCTGAGAAACCAACTTGAGGGGATTAGCATGTCTGCCTCAAATTGAGCAAATATTCCATCAGGCGAGGACCATTTACATGAAGTCACACCACAACCAAATGCAACCGAAGATCCTGAGACTTTGGCAACACCTTGTAATCTCATCACGCAAAGGAAGTTACCATTCTGGAGCTTCTTTCTCATTGCAACACCCATTGTTCTCCTTGGGAAAGGATTAGCCCTCCAGGTACTTTCCCCCCCTACAAATAGTCCCAGTTTTTGAGTGGTTCTTTGGATCACTCCCGGTCACCCCAGCAGACTGTTGTTCTGTCTGTTGAGTGATCCCCTCAGCCCTCTCCATGCTGAGCCCCACTTCTCCACTGCCTTCCTGAACCCAGGAATTTAGGAAAAGGTGCAGTATTCCCCAACTGTACCCCTCCAATACTCCCCTATCCAATTTCCTCTCTTTTGTTTCTTAATAGCTCTTGGATGCACGTGTGCGTGATTACGTTGGTGCGTGAGACTTGCATTTAATAAAATCATTTATTGGACATTCTTGTTTGGTTTTTGGCTTGGCCTGACCCCGTAAAAACTGGGTAAAAGGCCCCGCTAGGTTACCCTACCTCTCGCATTGCTATTGCTTGTGCTCTGGCTAGTTTCCATTCCCCATCACGTGGAGCACATTGAGGTGTCCCCCCAAGGGACCCCAGAAATCAGGGTAACACCCTCACCCCCAGTGTCAGGAACCGAAATCACACATACAAATCTAACAGTGCTAATACACTATTTATTAGGAGTGTGATGCATTGTACACGACTTCAGTGAGCGAACTGAAAATAATTATCAAAATCCAAACATTAGAAGCAAAAGATTCCATTCCCACAGCAAGAGACCTCGAAGGGCCAGCTTTGGCTGGTAGTGCTGTATTCCTAGCTTTGTTTACCTAACAGTCTCTGGTTCCCATCCTTGGTTACAAGCAAGCAGATAATTTACTACTACTACATGTCCCATACTGAAATATGGAGGGTACCCAACACTCAGAATCAAGTTTTTTCAGGATTCAACCTTGGACAGCTATGTAACCACCTGAGGATGATAAGGGCAAAATAGGCCTATGGTGAGAGATGAGCTGTCCCCATTTCCAAGCAACCATTTTTTTCTGGTTGAAACCTTGGAAAGCAAGTGGTGTCTTAAAACTCTTCTCCAGTTCAGCTTTTAATTGAAGCTTCAGGGTATTTGGAGGCTTCTGATGCTCTCTTCTCCTTTGAAGTGAGCATTACTGAGCTCCTGGAATTTATTCCAGAGCCTGTTGAATTTCAGCAGCTTTTCTAACAGTTGTGAGTCTTAACTTTCACAATCAAGTAAGCCTAGCTTTTATATAGATAGCAAAGCTCTTCCTGAATTGTGCCATTTTCGATTGCAGAGAGATAGGCAATTTTATTTCAGAGCTGCAATTCATGTTTATGGAAACTAAGTATCTGCAGATTTATAGTAGCATATTTCGGTTAAGATTTCTACCTTTTTTTTTGCACAAATGTTAAGTTTTTGTGTAGAAAGACTGAGCTGCTTATTGTTGAAGCAACCAATTTCCGCACTACACTGCAAGAACAGCCTGAAAACAGGCAGTGTCTCTTTCTGTATTTTTTTCCCTTCATGTATTCTCTTAGCTGTTGCTGTCTGTGTGTTCAGACATGGATTTTACATAGCTTTGCTGATTATTCTCTTCAATAAACTGAGTAGTCAAAACCGGCTGGCCTCATTCACTGGCAGTTTCATGGGACTGAACAAGTATTTTGTCTTGCTTTTAAGGACGGTTTAATTGTGGGTCATGCTAAGGTTCTACAGCATGCCCCCCCTGCATTTTCCAACAGGTTATGGGCCCAGCATGCTTCTGCTGAGCGTCCTGGTACTACCAGGGGCCGGAGTGTTTTTGAGGCCAGTTTTTGATTGATGGTGCCTGTCTGCCGGTGTGATTTTTCAAGGCTTGTGCTGCGGCTGCTGCTGGGGATCGTAAAGCCATGGAGCAGAGGTTAATTAGTAGCCTGCCTCTAGCGAGCCTGGACGGGACTAATTACCTTGCTTGGTCAGTGAAAATGGAAATGTTTCTCCGAGGAGAAGGTGTCTGGGGAGAGTTTACTGACCCGCTGGACCTCCCAAGAGATGCAGCCGATGCAGCAAAGGTGAGGCAAAAGGCCATGTCGCTTCTTTTTCTGGCTGTGGAAGATGACCAGCTGTTGCATATTCGGGATGCTGGTGACCCCCGTGTAGCCTGGCAAGCGTTACGAGACACGTATGTACGAGTCACAGTTGGCAGTAAATTGTCTCTCACGACAAGGCTGTATAATACAAAGCTGAGGCCGGGAGTGCCAGTCCAGCAGCATCTGCAGACACTGGATATGCTTTTTGTTGCACTTCGTGAGAGAGGGAAGATCTTGTCTGAATCTGACAAAGCTTACTGCATTTTGGGTTCCCTGGATCCCAGTTGGGATGTGATAGTGGTTACTTTGGAGGCTGTTCCAGAGAGGGACCTGACAGTGGCCTATGTGACTTCTCGTCTCCTGGAGGAAGAGGACAAACGAGCCCAGAGGAATGCCTTGCAACCCCCACAGCCGCCGGCAGCTGCTGAGCCAGGAACCGGGAGGAGGTCTACCCAGGCTGGCGAGTGCAGACCAGAGGGGCTGGTGAGAGCTCACGCTGTCAGAAGGTGCTATCGCTGTGGTTCTGCCTCTCATCTCAAGAGGGACTGTCCTCTGGAGAAGCAAGGTGAGAGAGGTGCCAGGGGTCATGGCAGAGGCTTCCGAGGAAGTCGTGGGAGCCGTCCACGAGTTGCCGTTGCAACAGACTGTGTGTTTTCTGAGAACTCCCAGGACACTGATGCAGTTTCTTGGCTACTGGACAGTGAGTGTTCTCAGCATCTGGTCAACTGTGAAGGTTTGTTCAAGACTTTGCATCCAGCCAGTGTTGCCACTGTTGCCCTGGCTGATGGGACTAAAGGTAAGGTCAGGGGTGCGGGATCTGCTTACGTTCCTGTTTTAGACCTGTATCTTGACAATGTGTTGTATGTGCCTTCACTTGATTTCTGTCTGCTCTCTGTGTCAGAGTTAACTCAAAATGGTTTTGAGGTGTTGTTCACTAAACATGAGGGCAAAGTACTGAAAGATGGGGCTGTTTGTGCTGTAGCAGAGTTGACTGAGAAATTGTACAAACTCAAGCCTCACCACAAGGTTTGTGCCGTGTATGATAACAAACCACAACATGATGAATGCATTCATTTGTTACATAGAAGGATGGGACATGCTAGTTTTCCTATGTTGAAAAAGTTAGCAGACAGCTGCAAGGGATGTTCTTTGAAATCCTGTGATACTTTTCTTGACTGTGCTGTTTGCAAACAGTCTAAATCCATGCAGCTTCCTGCTCCCAGAACCAGTTCACGAGTTCCTACTGCTCCATTCCAACTGGTACATGCTGATATATTTGGGCCGATGTCTCAGAACAGTCTGGGAGGAAAAAGATACTGTTTGGTGTTAGTAGAGGATTTTAGCAGGTACACGTTCTGTTATCTGCTGAATCAGAAGTCTGAAGTGTGTCAAATAATTAAGAACTGGTGTGTTTATGTTGAGAGACAGTTTGATTCTAAGGTGAAAGCGTTTCAAACAGATCGCGGAGGAGAATTTGTGGCAGAGAGTCTGCAACAGTGGTTCAAAAGCAAAGGCATTGTGCACAGAACCACTGCTGCTCATTTAAGTTTCCAGAATGGGATAGCTGAGAGAACTGCTGGAGTGTTGCAGACTCTTATGCACAGTTTGCTCTGTGATGCAGATTTGCCTCTGAGTTTCTGGGGAGAGGCAATCCTGACTGCCAGTTACATACACAACAGGCTTTGGAGTTCAGTCTTTCAGACTACTCCTTATGAGCGTTTGTTTGGCAAGCAGCCTTCCATTGCTCACATGAAAGTGTTTGGCAGTTTTACCTGGGTTCACATTCCCAATAACCAAAGGAAAAAGGGAGAGGCAAAAGGTCAACGTTTGCGTTTTTTGGGGTACCAAGAAAATTGCAAAGGGTAGAGGTTTCATGCTGGAGGAAAATTCTGTATAGTGTCCAGAAATGCAACTTTTGAGGAACATGCAAACTGGTCGCGTGTTCAAGCAGCTTCTGAAGTTTTCCTTCCTGTCTCCCAGGGCAGCCTGCCGCCCCAGTTCCTGGTCCCTCAGGGGTTAAATCTGAGCCTGAGCCAGAGCCAGCACAAAGGGGGAGGGCTGCGAGGGGAGAAGCAGCTCCTCGCATGGAGGAGGAACAGAAGCGAGCTGCAAAAAGGTCTCGCAGTTTGGATGATGGTAATGGTGGTCAGGCAGACCGGCCAGTTCCCAGAAGGTCACAGAGAAAAACAAAAGGGAAGCCTCCAAAAAGATATTCCCCATATTCTTCACTGACAGTGCGTGCCTGTCTGGTAAATTGTGAGCCTGCTAGTTTTGCTGAAGTAGAAAACATGCCTAAAGAGCAGGCAGAGTTCTGGTGGGAGGCGATGCAGAGTGAAATTGACTCAATCACTCATCACAATGTGTATTCCCTGTGTGAATTACCAAAAGGGGTCAAGCCTGTTGATTGCCGCTGGGTCTATAAGTTAAAGACCACTGCTGATGGGCAAGTCAAACACAAGGCTCGGTTGGTGGCTCGTGGGTACAACCAAGATGAGCAAACATATGATAAGGTTTTTGCACCAACAGTCAAAATGCAGTCCATAAGACTGGCGCTGGCCATTGCAGCACTGCGGAAATCCCTTGTCACACACTTTGACATCACCACTGCTTATCTCAATGCAGACCTGCCAGAGGAAATTTACCTAAAACAGCCTGATGGTTTTGTTGTCCAAGGAAAGAAAAATGTAGTTTGGAAACTGAATAAGGCTCTGTATGGTCTAAAACAGTCAGCTCGTTGTTGGAACATGTGTTTAGACAAGGCTTTGCAAGAGTGTGGGTTCAAACAAAGCATTGCTGACCCCTGTGTATATGTCCGAGGTACAGCGGAAAGTCTAGAAATACTTTTGGCGTATGTGGATGACTTGTGCTTGATCTGTGACACACAAAAACAGGTACAAATGTTCTCCAATGAACTAGGCAAGAAATTTCAGATCAGAAATCTGGGGCCAGTTCAAAATTATCTTGGAGTGGAAATACAAAAAAACAAGAGTGGTTTCTTGCTGAGTCAGAAACAGAAGATTGTAAAATTGCTGGAAAAGTGTAACATGACTGATTGTAAAAGTGTGAAAATGCCAATGGTGCCTGGTTTCTGTAAAAATGTTGATGATGTAATGTTTCAAGAAATTCAGCTGTATCAATCTGTAATTGGGAGTTTGCTCTAAATAGCCGAGACCTGTCGGCCTGACATTGCCCTGAGTGTGAACATATCGGGGAGGGCAAGTTCTCAGCCCACTAAGTATCACTGGCAAGGTGTAAAAAGAGTGTTGAGATACCTAAAAGGTACCATGGATCACTGTTTGTGTATCACTCCTGTTCAAATGCCAGAAATTGTGTGCTATTCTGATAGTGATTTTGCAGAAGATGTATCAGATCGCAAAAGCACTTCTGGTTATGTTGTAAAATACAGTGGGGCTCTGATTGACTGGAAAGTGAAAAAACAAAGTACTCTAGCAACTTCCACTGCTGAAGCTGAGTATGCTAGTCTGAATTCTCTGTGTAATGAATTGGTGTGGTTCTTGCAGTTGGTAAAAGACCTGAATATACATGTAAACACGCCTGTGGAAGTGTTCTGTGATTCCCAAGCATGTATTCAAATGGCTGCAAGTGACAAAGTAAAGTCCAGAACAAAACATGTCGACATCAGATATCAAAATGTAATACAATCTGTGCAAAGAAAGGTTATAAGTCTGACTTATTGTACTTCACAGGAGAACATTGCTGATGTTTTTACAAAACCGCGTTCTGCTGTCATTCATAATCAAATGCTTAACAGGTTGGGGATGATGGGTCCTGCAGTTTCCAGTGAGCAGGACAGCTATGAAACAAGAAGGGGAGTGTTGGCATTTGCAGGCCAAGACAGTTCTGTCTGTGTTAAGAGTTAATTGTGTTCTTGTTTACTGCGCTATCCTTCTCTCTGCTGTCCAGCTGTTCCCAGCCATAAAGCAGATAAGGTTTTGCCTGAGAATCTCTGCTGCTTCGCTTCTTCCCATAACAAAGGTGTGTTTAGTCTAACGAACTTCCCTGTCTCATGGTGTGAAAACTTGTTGACATGCTTCTACTTAAGAACAGCCTGAAAACAGGCAGTGTCTCTTTCTGTATTTTTTTCCCTTCATGTATTCTCTTAGCTGTTGCTGTCTGTGTGTTCAGACATGGATTTTACATAGCTTTGCTGATTATTCTCTTCAATAAACTGAGTAGGTTTTTAGTCAAAACCGGCTGGCCTCATTCACTGGCAGTTTTATGGGACTGAACAAGTATTTTGTCTTGCTTTTAAGGACGGTTTAATTGTGGGTCATGCTAAGGTTCTACAGCATGCCCCCCCTGCATTTTCCAACATTTCCGCACTACACTGCTATAGTGCTATTATTCCACTTTCAACTTCCTATGGAATCCTGGGGTTTGTAGTTTAGGGAGGGGCCTTTAAAATTCTCAGCCAGAGAGCTCTTCGGCCTCAGTAAACTACAAACCCCAGAATTCCACAGAATGTTGAAAGTGGAATAATAGCACTATAACAGCATAGTGCAGAAATGGCCTTTAAACTCACCTACCTCTCAACAGCATTCTGAAGTTTCCCAGGCCAGAACATACCAGTTATACTACTTAAGCACTTAAAGCAATTGAAGATTGCATTCAGTTTTTTAGCAGCTGCATCACACTATTGGCTCATGTTCACCTTGTGACTCACGAGGACCCAGTTCCTTTTCATGTTTTCTACTTTCAAACAAGTTCTCCCCACAAAGGCAAGTAGTGCCTTTGAGACAGATAGATTTAGGTATACATATAGGTATAGGTATATGCATATATAGAGACATGTGTGATCTTACCTTTATTTGTTTTGACTGAAGTATGCTTTTTTAATTTTGGATTAGTGATCCAGCATGTCAAGGTAATTTTGAATCCTGATTCTGTCTTCCATCATGTTGGCTATCCTGCTCAGCATTGTGTTATCTGAAAATGTGATAAGAATGCCTTCTATACCTTCATCCAAGTCATTTATGATGTTCAACAGTCCTCACATCATATTGCAACCTGTCTTTAAAATCTGTCTCAGTTTTCTGGCAGCTGACCATGTGGAATGAACTGCGACTCTAAAGAAGAGGAAAGAGACATGGTTGAAAACCTTTGGGGGCTCACCAAACTAACTTCACAATTCTATGATATTTGTTTTCCTTTTCCTAGTGTTAGTCACAGTTAAATATTGCATTAAATAATTACATGGTTTTGGCAAAAAAGAATCTGACATAATCACCAGCAAATATATTAATATTCTAATTTTTCAGCTTGTTTAGAGTCTGCATGATGTTACATTTGTAAATTAATTATGGGGCGGTTCATCTTTTGTGTGTTAAGCACCTTTACAAATAATGAGCAGAGGAGGAAAACAAGGAAAAACCCACATTATCCGAAAAATTCATTTCACCACACTGTTCTTTGATCTGCTTAATATGTGCTATGCATTCATTAACTCTTCATTATATTTTCATGATTATATTCTGTGTCTTGCTGAAGCAAAGCCAACTTCCTTGAGGCAAATGTTTGCAATCTAAGAATGTCAATTTCTATAAACATAATCAATCTTATGCATGAAATTTTAATAGCAAGGAGGGAGAAAAAGTCTGGAGCAACATAAATTTCAGGGTTCTTAGTCGTCACTAACCAGCCCCATGTTAATTTGCAATAGAGAATAATTAAAGCCTGATGATGGACAGTGTGGTTGCATAGATTTCATGTTACATTAGATTACATTAGATCACCATGAAAAATGGCTCATTTTACAATAACATGTGTGGGCTGCACTTGTCTTTTTGCAGTTATGATGATGTTATGGAACAAATACAGAGGAGGCTCGAGGACTGACTTAAAACTATACAAATTTTTCCTAACGCCACTAATGCCTCCTTTGTTCAGAATATTTTGTTCACCCATATTACCTTTTCTGCTCACTCAGTTCACTCTCAGGGTCTTTTGTCTGCCCACAGAGATGATCACATCTCATGACAGCATCTTGGATCAGATCTGTGAGACAGTGATCCCTCTGTGATTCATGGATGGCTGCAACATTGATGTGATTATTCCAATGCATGTTGCAATCACCCCTAAATGATGTTATAATGACAGCCCTTTCAAGTCATCACATCACCTATCAGAACTACATAACATCCAGTTTGCTAATTATCCATAACTGTTTGGGATTTGCTGAACAACAACCACAGTCAGGAGAGTGAGATGTCCCTAAGGAAGGAGTAATTAGGGAAGAAAAGCAAGCAAATCAAATAGTAAGAGTTTTTCTTCCCTTCTCATACATCATCATTTTTGAAGCTGCAAAGTAGTCAGCTAATAATTCCTTGTAGTTTCTAATCAATAGTCAAGAATGTGCTTGGCCATCATCTTGCTTGGCCACAAAGGAAAAGGGGAATGGCTGGTTGATGACAAAGATCCACAGGCCAGGAACAAAGTGAAACGAGCTGGAGACAGAATTAGGAAGGAGCAGTTGAATGATAGCACCTCAAAAAAGAAAAAAGCCACCCATATCTTTCTCTCTCACACACTCACAAACGATTCCCTCAGAAACTGGCAATAAGCTGTAAGATGTAAATTTTCACTAGTGTGGTGTAGTGATTTGAGCATTGTACAAAAAGCATTTCCACACTACACTGTTATAGTGCTACATTCCACATTCAATATCTTGTGGAATTCTGGGATTTGTAGTTTACTGAGACCAAAGAGGTCTCTGGCTGAGAATTCTAAATGCCCCCCTCAAAACAGCAAACCCCAGGTTTCCATGGGATGTTCAAAGTGGAATAATAGCACTATATCAGTGTAGTGCAGAAATGGTCTAAGATTCTGGAGAATGGAGTTTGAATTTCTGCTCATCGATGAAAACCCACTGGCTGACCTTGAGCAAGTCATATTGTCCCAGCCTCAGAGGAAGGCAGAGGCAACCTCTTTGTAAGATTTAAGGCAAATCATACCAAGAAAAGTCAGTTGTCCTAGGGTTGCCATAAGTTGAAAATAATTTCAAAACACACAATAAACAACAACAACAAATGAAATTCTCAAAAGTTTTCTACCACTGGTCAGCAGTTTTGCACATTCTCAAAATATTTCACTTTTCAAAAGCTTTTATATTTAAAAAAAAATCCAAAATGTGAAAAATCATGTGATGCTTGACCATTTTGTCAGAGGCAGGTCTAATTCTTGAGATATCCTTTCTCACTAGGGGCAAGAACATTTGTGAGTATTTTTGCACCTCTGATAAACCAAACCATTGTCTTGGGATTTTAGTTTTTCTGAGAGATGAAAGGGCATGATTTTCAGACTGCATATTTGAATATTCCGGAAGTTGTAAAGTCATGGGATTAAGATTAAAGATCATTATACTGCTGGAGAACTCTATGTATGTACATGCTTCCATGGGTGGGTGTTTGATGGAGATTATTATTATTTAAAAAGTGAGTAATTTCTGCAGTTTGGGATTATTCCATGCAAAATTCACACTTTTTTGCACAAGAAATTTCATTTTCTGCTCAAGAAACATATTTTTGTGCATGAAATATCACTTTTGTGCATTAAAAAAAGAATATTTCTGCAGGGCAACATTCTTTTCTATGCAGAAAATGCTGTTTCATGTAGAAAAAATGTGATTGGGTACTTATTCTATACAAAATTTCCACGTATCATTTTCTGTGCAAAAATATTTTCTGCAAATGGTGTTTTCCACATAGAAACAGCATTTTTGTGCAGAAAATAATATTTGGACCTGGAAGGAGCAAGGGGAGAATAACCTAGTGTGGGATAATCCTTCTCTTGACTGAACCAAAATCTGGATTGCACCCCATTTAACTGTCTACTGGAAAGCAAACCCCAAGGCACAGGACTTAAAGTGAGGGCAAACCCCCCAGGTCCATCTCAAAGATAGGTCCCCTAGGTCACAGGACCTAAAGAGGCAGTTCCAGGGACCTGCCCTCCACCAATAGGGTGCCGGGCAGTTCTAGGGACCTGCCCTCCACCGATAGGTGCCAAGGTCTTCACTGAGAATCTTACTTTATCTCTCCTTCTCCACTACCTGCCAAGTGACCTGCCTATTTAAGACACCATCTTAGGAAAATCATCAAAGTCCCCCAGACACTGTTTTGGTAGGAGAAAAAAAATGTAAAAGGAGAAAAAAATATCCAACCTCAAATCAACCAGCAATTGTGACACTGCACTGAAGGTGGGATGATGGACCAAGATCTTTTAAGAAAGATGTAAAGGGGAGTAGGCAGGCCTCAGGAATTGTCCAGATCCATCCTCTTAAGTACACTGTCCAAGTGCATAGCCAGACATCATAGGGATTGGTCTCCCCCCATGGAGGCTAGCAAATGTGGATCTCTCCCCCACAGTGCCTTACACCACATGGATCTGGAACTATGAATTTTGCACATAATTAGTCTTGAACTGTGAAGATTCTCATCAGTTCAGGATTCTCTTTGTCAAGATTTCTTGATACTTAAGGAAAACACTTAAAGAAAAAAAAATTTTAATTTTTTTTTTCAAATATTCTTTCCATCCCTAGTGTTGGAGAGAGGGAAAGGGAGAGGGAGAGGGAGAGGGAGAGACAGAGTAATCATGAGCATGAGTAGCCAACAGATAGCAACCATGATGTATATCTGTTTCAAAGACATTCTGAAGTTTGAACAGAAGGGTAAATATGAGAAATAAAAAATAGTTGTATAAAACAGTCAGCTATGTTCATAAGCTCTACCACACACAACAAAGAGGACTTATGGATATTTTCTGTGATCAGACCTTTGAGAAAAAGGAAAAAAAGATTCCATGTGAACCTCAGGAAGAACTTCCTGATGGTCAGAGCTGTCTGGCAGTGGAATATGCTGCCTTAGAATGTGGTGGAAGTTTTTAAGTAGAGGCTGGATGACCATCTATTGGGAGTGCTTTGATATGTGTTCCTTTATAGAAGGGGGTTGGACTGGGTGGCCCCTGTGGTCTCTTCCAGTTCTATGATTCTGACCATGCCTGATCTGGGCTGGCAGCCAGGAGAAGCTGATAAAACAGGTCAAGAAGCTCAGGTAGTTAAGCAATTAGTTAGTTTACTTTAGGAAGAAAACAACCTTAGAAATGAAAAGCAAATAACGATCCTAGCAATGTCCATAAATCAACATCAGGCAATATAAACACAGGTCAAAATGGCCAAATAACAGGCAAGGGAAGCAAACAGAAGCACACACAGGAGAAATGGTCAGTTGATTGCTGACAAAAGCTAGAGGGGAAAGGCTCAGTTCTTATAGGTTTTCAAGGTCAGCACAGCTGGTGCCTGATTAATTGGTGCTCAGCGTAAATTCACTGGGAGTGATGCAGAAGACTCGTTTGATGTCTATGCTGGGTGAAGATAGATCATGGATAGATCATACTATGTGTCAGAATGAGCAGGGCTCCCTGCTGGGGCTGACACTTCTGTTCCTGGGGCAGGTGGTGGTACTGTCTGCTCTGCAGGTTCTGCTGTAGCAGTCTCTGTGCCAGGGCTCAGAGCAGATTTTGCTACCTCGGACTCTGAGTCTGAGTCTAGGTCCTAGAAGCCCATGGCAGATTCGATGATTCTATGAGATCTCCTGCTGGAAGATTAGAAAAGGAAAGCAAAAAGGCATGAATGTTAACTGTTGGTGGATATGAGGAACCTGGTTCACTCTAGTGTCCCAGGTGATCATCAAATCCCACTCAGTGTTTGAAAGTGGCACCCACTTCCTCACATTGTTCTCCAATAGGGGAAGGTTCGTGCCTTGGATTCAGGACAGAATGACAAGGAATGGCACCTCAGCAAGGTTTGAGTTGGACCTTTCTCAAAAGTGACAAAATTTTTGTTCCCTTTGGGGTGTCAATATCTCAGTAAATTTCTGCAAAAAGAAAAAATCATTTGTACAAAAAAAAAAGTTTCATGCAAAAATATAATTTTCACACAGAAAACTTTTTGTCTAGAACCCAGTGAACTCAGTTCCATGCTGATAGGGGAAAGGGAGCTGAGCAACTTCATTTTTGAAACCACAGCTCCAAGAATTCTGGAAGTGGTTATCCAAGAGGTACTTTTTCTATGCTGTGGTGGAAACTAATGCTGATCTGGAGGGCTCCTTGATGGTAAGAGATGTTCAGTAGTGGACTGAATGGCTAGAAAGGTGACAGAACCTCCTTCACTGAAGGTATTTAAACAGAAATCATATGGTAGTCTGCTTTAGTTGTGGAGTCCTGTATTGGCAAGGAGATACACTAAAGGTACCCTGGGACCACTTCAAAATCTGCAGTTGTATGATCCTATGTTTTCACTACATTTTGCCTAAATATTAATGAGTGCTGTTGAATCTGATGACTGTAGGGATTTATTCCATCAGCAGTCACAGCATTCATCCCCACTGCTGATGCCCCAAGCTGCCCACAAGCAGTTTCACAGCTGCAGATCAGAGATATGCATGTTCCAACTATAATGCTGAATGGGCTGGGAAAGCATTATGTTGTAGACAACAAGATTGCAGACCATGCCCGACAGCATTTCTAAGGTAATCTTCATTTCAACAGCAGGTGGAAATATCCTCCCTGGAAATATTCAGACAAAATTCTGCCTTGTGTACAGCGATTAATAAGCTTTAGCAATTCCCAACATTGTTTTATCTAATTATAAGGATTTTGAAGATAATAAAATAAAATGTAGATTTTTGCAATCCATACTGTTCATCTCATTAGTGCCTAATCTGTTCTCAATCCTCTGATTTAATTGCAAATGTTTGATTCAGTGAAACTAATATCTTTCTTGGCACTGGTGTTCAGTTAAAATCAACACGGCTGTGTGAAAGGTATAGATTCCCAATAAAGGTTTATCCTTTTATAATTACTCTAAATCGCACCACAACCAAACAAGAGGTGCTATTATGCCAACTCAATGAGGTGACAAAAGATTTTGAAAATCTGCATATCATGATGAACCAGTTCTAGAGGGTTGCCTCCTGAGTTAAATTCTCTGATGAGCAACAATTTGCTTACCCAGCCAAAGAAGCTGCAGAAGGTTCAAAACCCAGGCACCTTCTAACAAAGTTTTCTTTTCAAACCTAGCTATGCAAAAATTGAAGAAATAAAAACAAAAGACAACATTTACATCCCATCACTTACCATTTTTAGTTGCTTTTTAACATTTGTAAACTGTGAAAGAGTCTTGTATATGGAATAATATTCTTACTTTGCTGGTCTGCACAAACAAAATGATTGAATTAATTCAACCATTTAAATAATTAACTATCAGAACTGATATAATTGGTCGAGCATCACTAGAAACAATAAATGGCTCACATGATAAAATTGATTGCCTAATGTCAACCTTCCAAAATATTTAACTGTTTGAACTGGGTAACTCTATTGCAACATGTTCCAGTCAACAAGGATGCAATCTATCACTAACTTAGTTATCACTTTCAAAGTAATACATTTTATACCAAAATAATAAGATCACCGAAAATTTGCATATTGACTGTACTGTTCCATCCATCTATCTCTTGCTATTTCTCAGAACCATTTGTTTAAAAAAGTTGTTTATTATTTATTTCTTAAAATATTGATATCCCACCCTATACCTAGACCTCAGGGTGACATACAAGTAAAACTATTTAAAACAATAAAAATAATGTGAATAAACATTTTAGAGTGAATCACTTAGGCCTCAAAGGATTTTAAAAATAGCTATGTCTTTATTTGACACTGAAATGAAACCAACCTTGGTACCAATCAGGCCTCCTGGGGCAGGCATTCCACAACTGGTGCACCACGGCTCAGAAGCCTTTCTCTAACATCTTCCCCAGTAGACCTCAGTCCCCAAGGAGGGATATAAGGAGAGGCTCTTCCTTGCATAACGAGATTACAAACAGATCACAAACAGTTTAGGGGTTTAAAGGTCATCACAAGCATACTGAATGCACAGTAGACTGAATTGGCAGCCAGTCCAGTTCCTTTAGACTGGTATTATATGATGTTTAGATGCTATTTCAGGCATCAGTCAAGCCACTATGTTTTACATAGCTGTATCTTTTGAGTCATCTTCAAGGGCAAACCCGTGGTGAATTACAATAATGTCATGTCCTGCTTCCAGAACATGGACTCTGAATCAGAGTCTGAAAGAGGGGGCATGCCAGGACCTGCTGTATGGAAAGAGGTTACAGTGCCACAAACAGAACAGGGGGCAGTGCCAGCTCCAGCAGAGAGTCCTGCCCCTTCAGACACAGGAGATAACTTACCAGTATCCACCTTCGCTGAGTGCAGACAATAAAGAGAAAACCTACATTGATCCCTGAGAATTTATGACCGGCAACAATTACTCAGGCAACAGCTGCATTAGATGGCTGACTTATATAGCTGCTGCTCTTCCCCTCCAGGAGATGTCAGAGCTTATCTGAGCTCTCTGTTTGGTGGATGCCTTTCTAAACTCTGTACTTCAATCTGGAATACCCTGACTGACTTTGAACTCGCTTGCCTTTGAATTCTGTTGGAATTTTGACATCGTGCTTGCTGAATAAAAGTAAATAACGAGCTGGAAGCTATTCAGTTTGTTTTGTTTGAATTATCAGTGATGCTGCTAGGACTGAGATAGGACAAATAAGCTAATTAGGAGGTTACCAGTTCATTAACTACAGTGGTTAGGTTATCTGAAAAACTGGCCAGATACTTGCTCCTGATAAAGTGAAGAATTTACCAGCACCAGCATCCATCAAAGCAATCTTGTTCTACTAGATTTTAATAGCCAAGAATCAAGCTTACATGTAGAAGGATGAAATGATTCAAGTATCTTGCCCACATCATTAGGCAAGAACAACTGAATCCCCCAAATCTGTCCAGATGGTGCATGGGACATTTCCCCAGATTGTATGAAAAGTGTGCTGTCAAGGTGTGAACAACTTTCTCCTCAACCTATCTGGCAAATTTTTCTCAGAGCAAGTAGCCAAGGGTTCCATTCTTGATCTCTCTGGACCATTACTTTTTTACATCCTTTTCCAGTATTTAATTCAATTGGTTATCTTAACTGATACAATTTTGTTAATCAGCATCAGTAATGTAATCATGTCAAAAGAAGAATCATGGTTTCATTAACCAGAACAGCAACAACAAAATCATCTGGATGACAACATTCAGTGGTCCAGCCCCTACATTGTGCTTTAGCAACACAATTCTACATCCACATAGTTCCACAATAGTTATGCTACTTCATTTGCTGAATACTGACACTGTGCAACTGACTGCGTGTTCTGCTCTCATCTTCAAACAAGATTCAGGATTCCCAATTAAGTAACCAAGGAAGCAAAAGGTATCTGTGTCGAAACCATCCAGGGTTGATAAAGTTTTAAATTAGAGTAAGGTTTCCAGGGAGTTGCCAGTAGCCAAGATGTTAAACAATCCAAGGATCTTTAATCTGTTAGACACACTTGCACAAGCCAACTGTCAATAAGAACACTGGAGCTGTATTCAGCAAGGTGGCTGGTGAATGTTACCTCCTTATATAGGCAGCATGTATTTAGGATCCCCAGCAGTATTTAGGAAGACTGTTCCATTGCTGGGATCCTTACAATGCCTTGATTGCAGTCTTTCACCTTGAGGGATAGTCTGAGCCAGATGCCTGAGCCTCCACTTTTCTCTAGGACTGGGGGTGGGGGCTCTTTCTCGAGCTCCTCTTCCTGCTCTGAACCCAGCTTGATCTGCTGAACTGAAAGAGGACTAGGCTGGTTATTGGATGTCTACTGGAGGTCCTCTAAAGGTAGTTCTGGTTATTTCATCAGATGATGAACTCTCAAGGGGGAAAAGTGTGACTTTGTGCATTTGTCACTGTGCCTGATTGTTGTCCCATTGGACAGTGGGCAATGAACAGTGGCTGCTTTTGCAATACCCCTGAATAAAATGGTACATTGAAGACACAGAAGAATATTTTCATATTGTCCAAGAATGCACAACTGCATGGCTGGAAATCTGCTAGTTATTCCCAACTAGAGCAAACACATTGAATCAATTGTTGAATGGTGAGTCAACTAATAGGTAAATCCAATGGGATCAATGGCTTTACTGTACTCAGAGCTAAAAACAGGATTTAGGCCCATTTGAAATAGCTACAGTTGTAGAATTCTGCTTATGCAACCAGAATATGTGTATTGTATGATGGCCAAAAAAGACCAAAATCATTTTTCAGGGCATTTACATATTGGTACGATATCAGCAGGATTCTGACCAACATCACAAAGCAACAGTAAGGGCAAATGACTCTAAACATTTTGAAAACAACAATAAAGACATTGACGTCAAGCAGTACATGTTCAAAATAATATGAATTTGTTCAGTGGTAAAAATAAGGGTCCATTTTAAACCATTACGAAAAGAAACATGGGACGAGAGATGCAGTTTTTGCTCACCCTGTGAGCATATCTACTGAGGCCATACTGTCATCAAGTTCAGTTTCCCAAGCTGGTATACATAACACACTGCAATGTAGATAAATGTATGTGCTAAAGCTTTTCAGAAGAAAAGTGCTTCATTTCCTTCCATTCCTAAGCAAGATATGTACTTAAGTGTGCAGCTTCATATTTTCTAGAATTACACCTTCATGCTATTTAATAGGCCTGTAAAAGAAAAGGGCGTCAGTGTAGTTGTTGGTGAAACACATTTCAAGCTAGCAAATTCTAATCATGTTTTCACAGCACAGAAGGAAGTGAGAAGTAACACCACAAATAAAAGAAACCTTTTAGCTAAAAACAAGGGTAGAGAAATATGAATCCTGATTTTTGGAGTCAACAATATTATTGAACATGCTAACACTCTGAGATAACAGCCTGGTAGTAATGTGAAAACAAATTTCATGGTGATTATCCAAAGAATGTTTTCAAATATATTTTCCTAAAATATTATCTCCAGGCAAGAAGAAACTAGCATAGTAAGTTGATCAACAGAAAAAAGAGGTACCCCTAAATGTTTCCTCTGTCTTAAAGCTGGATGTTACTGAGTCGAACATCCAGGCTAAGACTGAATGAGCTATGCTGAAGTTAATAAGGGTGATCACTTAGAAGTTCATTCCATCGCTGGAGAAACTATAGCAGTGCAATTGTGCGTATGCCACCATCCATTCTGCAGTATCTGATTTATACAAGGATGTTCTTTTAAAAATAAATAAAAATAGCTCTAACAGTGTGTTGGGGGCCTTTAACCAGAGACAACTTATGTCATTCAAAATGTACTGAATGCTAAGGACATTGAAAAACTTGGGCCCCATTAACACTATGGAATTATAGTGCTGCTGTTTCATTTTAACTGCCATGCTTCTGTCCTATGGAATCCTAGGAATTAGGGAGGGACATTTAGAATTCTCAGCTGGAGTGTTCTAGTGCCTCACCAAACTACCAGTCCTAGGATTCTATAGGGTGGAGCCATGGGATTTAAAGTGGAAAAGTAGAATGCTATAATTCTTTAGTGAGAATGGGCCACTGGTCTTTCATTCCTTTAAATATTTGCTGACCCACAGACTTAACTCTGAAAGGAAAACCATCCTAAATGTTCCAACTAATCCATTTTCCCAGCACAGGAATGGACTAATTACTGACTGTAGTTGGTTTTTCCAGGATGGGAGTGTGGATGCCAATGCTCCCCTCCACACCAGTTCGCTCACTGCAGAAGGAAGTGTGATGCCCCTGACTCTTCCTGCTACAGCAGAGCCAGGTACTGTCCCAGGCTGCACTGGGGCAGGAAGCGCAACGATTGCACTTCCAGGGCCTCTGCAGCTAGGGTAAGAATGGGTGCCCAGCAGGATGGCAACACAATCATTGATGGAGAAAACCTGTCAATGATTTGCAACACAATAGCACCATCTGGGGTGAGGGAAAGGAAAGGACCATGACAACATTGGGCAGAAGCGTCCTTGCAATCCCGTCCTTCTCCCATCCCTATGGCAGGTTGGGAGGGTGGAGTGGAAGGGGCCTACGTGGGAGGTTTCCTTCTGTGGCCATGCAGAACAGAAAAATCAAGGTAATAAAGGTGTCCTGAAGGAATAATAACTGTTTCATTTCTCCTAGAAGGAATCTGCTTTGTTTTGATTTGTTTTTCCTGGAGAATTCTCAGTTGCTAAAGTAAAGGGACATAATCAGTAGAGCTACATTTAACCTAGTGGATTGACAAGCATTGACGTTTGATCAAGTCCTC
This sequence comes from Cyclura pinguis, assembly GCA_030412105.1. NCBI lineage: Eukaryota > Metazoa > Chordata > Lepidosauria > Squamata > Iguanidae > Cyclura > Cyclura pinguis. Next base: position 113,168,794 of record CM059602.1, read on the forward strand.
AATGCTCTATCCAGGCACATAATTTTTGCTAGCCTAGTTCAGATTGCTGTCGTGAATAGCAGTAGTAGACACCTCGGGAACAATAAACATTTATATACGGCCCCTCCTCTTTTCAATGCATCTTTCCCTACCAGCCAAAGGCACCACGGGCTTTTGGCTAAATGGCCTAAAGTGACTTAAAGTGACTTAAAGTGACTTAAAGTGGCTTCATGGAAACTCATGTAAACTCATGTAAGCTGTAAACTCCATGGATAACTTCTTGCTTTAGAATCTCTACAATTATAGATGTTCTCTAATTTCACTAGTTACTTTATGATTTCACATAGCTTTTTTCCTAATGTCGTGAAAAGAGAGAGTAAACCTTACAACTATGTATCATGACTATTATGAACACCAACTATTGATGGAAATGGAGGAGGTAGGATGTTCTGAATTAATTGATGTGGGTGAAACTGAAATTTGCTTCTCCCCTTCTTTAGATTTTTTTAAATGTGAAATTCTTATTCTTATGAGTGTGATCCCTGATTGGCTAGAATCCATCTATCAAGGTGAAATTATATGCAGAATGTGAATAGATTTGAAAATTTAGAAATATCTTGTGAAAAAATGGCACTTCTCCCCCAAAGAAACTTCTTCTCATCTCCATCTGGGTGTAAGACTTCAAAATAGTGTTCTCCTGGAGGCCATGTGCTGCCCATCCTTTCAAATCCTATAGCAACCAAATCTCTTATGGACAAGCCATATTTTTGACTTGTCACAAGACCAGACTAATCATTTGTCAATGGTAGGTAAGTGGGGAAATAGACAAGCAAGAAGCAAAATAGCAGAAGTCCCTATTGATTCAAACCACAGAGAAACCTTGGCCTTCAAACTTTTATAGGGATACAGAAAATCCATATGACCAACACTGGGATGTGGTTGTTTCCTTTTGAGTTCTTCCTGTACTTCCTTCCCTTGACCAAAACTGAGTTATGGAAGAATTGGAAAGAATACCTACAACTTCCAAAACCACAGTCACTTTGTACCACTGGCCATTCTAACTAAGGTGAAAAATGTAACTCCTAGCCTCTGGGAAATAAGAAGAAATCAGTGGACTAGGTGAAATTCAGTGCCCGACATGTCCTTTAGATACTAAAAATCCCAATTTCAATCCCTGACATTTCAGATTTCATCTGGAAACCTGGAAAGCTACTGCCAGTGAACATAGACAATAGATGGACCAAAGAAAAGAAGCAACTGAGGTGGACTCAGTATAAAACAGTTTCCTATATGGAGGATGAGTTGCCTGATAACTGTGATGGAGTTAAGTCCTGACACCCTGTCATTTTCTAGGTTATAGAATATGACCCCCAAAGATATGGAAAGATAGATAACTAGAATGAACCTATTTTTTACACACAGTCAGTCTCATATTCAACCCATATCTGGTTGAGGAAAGTATGGCAGCTGTATTGGGAAAGTTTCTGCCTCAGATTTTGTAAAATGGACACCATTGTTTTGGGTGGAACAGCAGTTCAGGTCAGGGATAAGGAATGTTTGGCAGATAAAAAGTCACACTGAATGTTGTAAAACAATCCAGAAGGGTCACTGCCTCTGCTATTGCTGAACCCAAAATAGGATGGTATGCTGAGGGCAGAGACGGACTGGCCCATACAAACAAGACTTTTTGGTGGCATAATGAGGAAAAATAGCACTATAAAACAGGTACATACTTTTACAGGTAAACAAGGTGTGTGGGGACTGCAGACCCAGTTAAGTTGGACCATGCTACTAGATCTACCTTATTTGTTTGAAATGTACAAACAAATGCATGTTTTGTTTTTCATTTTTATTTTATTTTATTTTATTTGACACTGCTGCACTGGAGAAAGATAGAAACTCACCCATTAGTTGTGCTTGTTGTTCCTTCTCCCCTGAGCTTTGCTGTATCACTGTGCAAAATGATGAATGATATGCAGCACTTGTCCTACTTATTTATTTATTTATTTAGTATTTGCATTTCCAGTGATAGCCAGCCTTTGAGTTCCCGAATATCAGCACAGTTTCAGGACATGAGATAAAATAGATGAGCTTCAAATCAGTCAGAGCTGATGGGGGATATCTTGTGATCAAGTATAACACTGCCTGTTTGTATACCCAGGCATGCTATAAACAGGGTTACTCTGTGTGTGTGTGTATGTTTGTGTGTGTGTTTGTGTGTGTTAGAATGAAGGGGATGAATGAAGAACAGCACCAGATGAAAAAGAGAACTATCCTATGTGGGGGCATGAAATCATCGATTGCCTATCATGTCCAGGCAGAGATCCAAAGAGAAGTCGACAATATTTGATTTTTTAAAAAGTGCTTCTTGACTGTCAGGAAACCTCATGAGAATTTTCACAGTTTGGGACTTATTCTGTGTTAAATTCACATCATTCTACATGTTTGTTTGTTTGTTTGTTTGTTTGTGGAGGGAGAAAACAGCACACAGAGAAAACAGCAATTTCTACTCAGGAAACATTGTTTTCTGGGATGGTGGGAATGAAATTTTTTCACAGAATAAGTCTTGAACTGCAAAAATAGTCTTTGAAAATCATACAATTGTAGAAGATTTTCCATCAGTGGGAAGAAAATTGATAAAATTACTCCTTGCTTCCTTTGACAAGGAAACCAGCAAAAAAAAAAAAAAAAAAATCCTTGCTTCCAAAGCCTTGTGAATTCATACAGCCCGGAGAAGATACTGTATTGTTGTTGTTGCTATTGTTGCTGTTCTTCCTTTTCTTCTTCTTCTTCTTTGTCTTCATCTTCTTTTCATTCTGCTGATTTTTTTTTTTAAATTAAGTCCTCCCTGATCCATTTGACATCTGTGCAGAGAAACTGAAACTAAGGCATAGAGATTTCCTATATCAATTCCTGGCTGCTGTAACTGAAAGGCCTTAGTTGGGGACCCAGAGGAAGAAAATGGGGACTTCAAATCAAGCAGATCCAAAGCCTTCTGTTTCTTCCCCCACCCATGAAATGTCCCATTTTGGTCTGTACAGCAGACAAATATATCATCATCATCATCATCATCATCGTTGTCGTCATCATCATCATCACTGTCATCGTCAGAACGATGCATTCAGAACATTTTGCAGGATTAACAGTAGTCCTCATAGCGGGTGTAGATGTTCTACTTGTGGAGCTCATCACAGGTGGATAGGCTTCTCTGTTCTATCCTAAATCCCCCAGCTAATTCATCAGGGTGCTTAGGATTTTCCAGTAAAATCGTAATGATTTTTTGTTTCGCAGTCTTTTTTTTTAATTTAAACTTTGTTTAAAATTGTGTCTTGATGAGAAAAGTGTGCTTCTCTACTCTTCTCTTCCTCCTCCCTTTTGATTCCTTTATTTAATTACAATTTTGTTGTTGATTAAAACCAATGTCAGGAAATTGATTGATTCCAGCTTTTGTTCTGGCCTGGGCCAGCTAGATGTTTTAGAGGTTGACCTGGAGCTGTGAGTCCTTGAAACATGCTCATAATTGCTCTCACATATCCTTTTCATCTTCCCCAACATCAGAGAGCCAAGAGCTTCAAGACCATGTATGAATGCTAGGATAGGGGAAAATCTAAGGCCAGATCTCCTTCTCCAGTAATGGACACATTTCTCTCTGAAACCTCAGAGATGGACCCTAGGAGACCACAGGACTGCAAATGAAATGTCTATTCTGAAAAGCACATACACACACACAAAAAAAATTCTGGAACATCTTCAAGTGTCCTTTTTACAAATTGCCTTTTACCTTTGGTCTATGTGCACTCTCTTGTGGAGGCAGCCGCATAACTCATGGTGGAGACATAATTCCGCTCAGATATCTATTGCTTTATCACCCATGTGAGATAAGATCCACACACCAAGTCAATGCAGGCTTTTTTTAAAAAAAAAACAAAACTTTATTGATTTCTGTGAAGCCAATCGATCTGTGAACTTCATTATATTTGCCCATTATACTTGCCAATGTATGATGACTGAGGACTGTTTAACACAGTGGGCCTATAAAAGTTGCATGTGGTTTGACCCAGTCAGAGTTTTATTTCTTATATTTAGGCAGGGTTTGCTGGGTCACAATACAAGTTGGACTCAAACAAATATTGCTTTTAAAAATTTTATGGGCCTAATTTATAGCACAGGGCAGGCACTGACTTGATCTTATAGCTGCAAAATTTTATGTTTCCATTCCAGCAGTACTGCCTAACACAATAATATCAGGCCTGCAAATCTTAAATATAAGTTAAGCTAACATGATCCATTGCCTTATAAAGCAAGAGCACCCTGTGGAGTCATACTGAATATGCCAAGTGATTTTTCAAAATTTAATCATCCTAAATGTCAGATAAAGGTGCTTTTGCTGTCATTCTTTAAAACCAGGACAAAAAAAGAAAAAAAAAATCCAGATCCTGCCTGCAAGTTATTTAACAGGACTGTTCCAAAGTAGTTAGAGAAAAATATAAGACTGTGCTGAACGTTGACTTGTTTTTCTTTTCAGAGTGAAAGGAGTGCTTTGTGGAACACAAAGAGGGCTTCTGAAATACCTCTACCTTTGTTCCTTGATAATACTGGCCATTTTTGCATATGTCTCCTTAGAGTTTATTTTAATGGGAGGATTCTAGCCAGTCAAGGGTCATATTAGCCTTATCAGGCCATTCTATATAAGGATTAAGTGCACACACAAGAAAGGGACTATGATATATGTGTCTTTTCTGTCATCCCTTTTTTTTGTGTGGAGAGTGAGGAATCTGAAGCAGAAATCTGCTTACATGTATGGAGGTTCTCCATGAAATTCTGGATCTTTATTTTCTGAAGTTCTGGCTTAGGTGAAGAGCTTCCATGGAGAGAAGGGATTCTCTTCAGAGTCACCACTGAACAAAATTATAATGGACAGAGTAAGACTAGTACATGTGACTAGCATGTGCGATAGCCCTACCATGTATCACTATTTGTGGTACTCTTTTGCCTTTCCCCACTGGCATCCAATGCCCTTTTTGCAGCTTACCTTTTCCCGGTGCTGGGCTGCACGGCTCACGCAGGAAGCCTTAGGAGGAATGCTCTCGCATCCCTCCTGCTTCGGCTCCACAGCTGCTTCCTGGTCGAGTGAGCACCCCACCTCTTCCATTCGCAGTGCAGCCTGGGACCTCCCAGGCTGCACTGAGGAGAGGATGCATGACCACCCCGGCTCCCGAGGCTCCACATGCCAGGTAAGTGTGCACAGGGCCCAGGAGTGATGCGCAACTGCGCAGCATTTTCAGCTTTGAGCCAAAAATGAAAAAATGTGTGTGCAGTCTGCATCAGGCCCTTGAGCATCATGCAAATGTGAGTGCACCATATGGACCGCTCCTCACATTTATGCGATGCTCAAGGGGCCCTTTCGCTTCAGAAATGCCATGCGAAAAGGGCCTAAATTAAAATTCACCAGCTTGGTCAAACACAAGAACTGTTGCATGCATTTCTCTTTCTGGTTATGCTGCTGCCATTCCCTTAATAAGATTCAGTTATCAATATTACTAGTGCATAAGGTTTGTTATATTGTCTTTCACTCTTAAACTCTGGTGAAATATTTCCTACCATAGTAACAAGACAGTAGGTGCAGTTGTAAGAAGAAATAAAGGCCATTTCCACACGATATCAGTATCCTGCAACAACAGCAGGTTGTTTCTAGTTCAGGAGTCATGCTACTATGTGACATCATTGCTATCCAGCTGCTATCCTGTCCCCAAGCATTGCAAAACTGCCTTATACCATTTCCAGAAAAAATCCATTAAGATCCCCCTTTAGCGCTTCAGTCCCCTCAGCCAGTTCAGTACAGTACTGGAATAGTGCTTCATAGTGCTTCCTGTTGTCACAGATCCAGGAGTAGGCAGGGTGTGGGCATGGCCAACTTGTCCTTCCCTCAGCTACTCCCATGGCATGGTAACTTTGAAATATATCACCTCTCCATGTTTGTTTTAAATTTCTCCTTTGAGTTAAAACTTTTTAAAAATTTTGTAAAGCATTATAGCACAAAAATGTGATCATGTACTGGCAGGTCATGGTATTACAACATTGCTGTGCTAGTACGGCTTTCAAAAACAAAAACAAAACCTGACCAGTAAGGGGCAATGGGGTGTAGTGAAGGCAGGAAAAAAGAGTGGCCAAGGATGCTGTAGCAAGGAAGAAACACCAGTGGCAATACTGCTACTCATCTGCTTAAGGTGGAAGGGTGCAGAAGACAGCATTCAAAACCTGCTACTAGTGTGTGAATGGCAATGCTGGGATTGTAATGGAAGAACACATTAATGGGGTATGGTGTGGAAAGTGCTAAAGACTGCTTTATAATTTCTAGTATATGATATATAAGTTGTAATTGACTCTCCCCTACCAACTTATTTACTATTATATCAACTGTATTCAATCATAAATCTGTGTCCCCTTCTGCACCTTAGCTTATCCCATCACCCTGTGGTCACGATCTCAGTAGAGCCTTTGGCAGGAAGGGAGAGTAACAGGAATGCTCCTCTCTGCACCAGACCAGTTCCCTGTGGAAGGGAGCGTGAGGGACACACCTCTTCATTCCGCAGTGCAGCTAGGCTCTTTCTCATGCTGCACTGGGCCAGGAAACACCTCCATCATGCTTCTGGGTCTTCTGCTGGGCAGGTAAGCATAGAAGCATTGTGCAATCGGAGGTCACTGACAGAGAAATTTGTCAATGATTTACCATGCTATCATGCTGGCTGGTGATGGGAGAAGGACAGGACCATGATGACATCTTGTGGAAGTCCATCATGGTCCCACTCTTCTCATGTCCCCATGCCAGGACACCATGTTCATGAAGAAAAGGTCTGTATATTAAACTAATGAATATAGTTTTCCTCCAACCATACACACCACCTCTCTGTTCCTAATTGTCCTCCACAAACTGCAGATCTGTTCTCACCTCTTTCATTCTGGCTCAGACCACACTTCTCTAAACAGTACTTCCCACTTCATTATCGCAACCAACATCTACCTGTCTGGAAGTGTATGCACTCTGGCAATCCATCCACACTTGTCAACAGGGCCTCCTTACGTATTAGGCAGTTTAGGCATAATGCCTAGGGACTATGAAAATTTTAGGCTTACAAAAACAGGATTAACAAAAAGGAATTGGAAAGGGAAAAAAATTAAAAATAAAGATATTTTATATTTTCATTCCTAGTGGTATGTCAAGACGAGATGGAGAGTTGAATTCAAGAGTGCCAAAGACCTACAAAAACCTTAATTTCAATTATTCTTCTCACTCCCTCAGCACTTTTGACCATCCAAATTCACTGAGAAAACACAGAGTTAGGTTATACTGTATTATTCCTCATGTTCAGTCACTGTGCACACCCTGCTTGACATGTTCACTTAACGTCTCTGCAGAAAACCTTAATAAGCCTGTTTTGAATATGAGAATGTCATGGTCCTTTAAGGTAGTCACATTAGCTAGAGATTGTCAGTCTAGATGGAGAATAGATATGAAGAAAAACCATCCATCAAAGTGTCAACTGCTACAAGATTTTGCAGATTTCAGGAGTTCAAAAAAAAAATCTGCAAGAAATGATTTTGCTCAATTTGCTCAATATTTGACGACAGCAAGTTTCTACCTTTCACACATAAAATGCTATATTTTGCAAAAATGTACTTGTTTTTTACCTGCAAAACAAGTGTTTTTAAACAAGATTTTGTTTCATTTAGGAAGGGTCCAGAATAAATGGTATAACTGAAAATTATGTTAATAGTCTCATAATCCTGTGCAACAGAGAGAAAATTTTTGAAACTGATTGTTCTTGTGTACTGCAACAAAATAAAGTGAAGATTTAAATACCTAGCTGGACAAGCAAAGCTGATTTGGGGTGAGGGCAAGGCTTCCAGAACTGATCATACAATGACAATAATCAGTCAGGAATTTGAAAGCAAATTGAACATGTTTGGATTAGTATTTCCAGAATGCTGCAATTAATTTCACAGTAATTCTGAAAAGATCACTAAAAGGGACAATTTTCTATACTGTCCGAGCATTCATAAAAACTGTTGTCCTGTGTGCTGAGTTCCAAATATAATGAAAGTGACTCTTACTATACTGTTTTCTAATACCTCAGAGTAGGGTCTGTGGCTCATGATCTTGATCCAGCTGTGTATCATTCTCTCCCACAGTTATATACCCTAGAAAGGTGCTGATTACTGTCACCCTTCTCATAATATTATTAGCTACTGTAGAAACTATGATTTTTTACTTCAATCTTAAATCTCTTAAGTGATAGCTGGAAGTTTTGATGGTTCTCCTCTACCCACTGTCATGACATGTCCAGACCCTGACTGTCTGAGTGTCATGTCCCCACCAAAAACTGCAGCTCTTGGCATCACTAGCTTTCTTTCTTCTACACTCTTTTTCATGCTTTTATTTGTCTTACATGCATCCTATGTGACCTAGGCAACTTCCTATTGTCATAATGTGCCTTTGATTCCTTGCTGCAAGGAGTAGCTGAAAAATGTAATTAGGAAGATTTTTCAGATGGCACAAGAATGAATGAAGTGACTTTCGAAGCTCAAAGAAAATTATGGCTGTGCACGGATAACCATCAATACGGTGTTTCAAGAATAAATCTCCAGCATAGCCAAAGTCCATATCATTAAGGATACAATTCTCTCTACTCTTGGGAGTAAGCCCCACAGAGTAATGTGAACCTTAATTCTGAGCAAAGATGCACAAGATGTGCCTGGAGATCTTCATATTTAGGGCAGGATATAAATATTTTAAGAAATATAATTAATAATAAAGATTGTGCTACTTGTTTAGCATAACCAGCTAAAAAAAGTTTATATATTAAATTTGAATGGAGCAATATAGAAGAGGAATGGACACAAGATAACTTGAGATCTACATAGATTTTGAATAATTTGAATGGTTTCTGACCTCCAGATGTTGAATATAGTAACAATTAAAAGACATATCCAAGCACAGTGCTGTACAGTGTTAGAGTATCTGTGTTAACTACATTTTTTTCCTTTTGAACTTACATGTGTAGCTCATCTTAGTGTGAGACCAATGGGGTGCAGTGGGTATCTGAGTCCGCCTAAGCTACCATTTCACAGCTGGCTTTAATAGGTGCACCTTTGGAACTGGAACTCACAAAGCTAAAGTCTATTAACACCTGACCCAGGTGGAATGCCAGGTATGCTGTAAGGTAAATCTGGTCTTGCATCAGTGCAAGTCTAATAAACGCCACTCTTCTCTACTTGTGCTCATCTTTTCTTCTCAACATCTATTTTGGAATGTCTGTATTTGTACTTCCTTTTTCTCTCTTGAAAATAAATATATAAGGAAACTTTTCCCCACTTTTGAACACAGGCCTGTCTTGTGTATTTAACGAAAGTGAAGAATGAAAGACCCTAAAGATGAAGAACTGAGGAGGTGCAGAGATACTCATACAAACTTTAAGGTATATAGCTTTCTGTATCAAAATCTTGTATGCTTTCTCTTGTATGTGTAATTGTTCACACTGAAGTGTCACTTGTTCATTCTTTTTGTAAAGAAAAAATGTGCTTCCAAATGACATAAATGCTACTCATGACAAGAGGAAAAGCAGAATTATCTACATGAAAACTTCCTTCTCAATGGCAGCTGGTGATTCCCATGTTCTTACAGCAGTGAATCTACTTGGGTTTTTAGTCTATACATTAAAACAGCTTCCAAGTCAATGAATCCTATCCCCAAATAGATACAATACCTTGGATAGCTCTTCTAAAATTTTGGCTGAACCTCTTAGCAGATTGACTACTCCATTGACGTGGAAGCTAGCAGCCAGCAGTGAAGCAATGATACTGTGAATGAAATTCCACTCCAAAGACTAGAGGCCTTCAGCAAGTAGCCAAGGAAACTTCTACAATAATTTACAAGTGTTATGGAAAGGCTGGCTTTCAGCATGACTAGGCGTGAGATATAAACTGCAGCTTTGGAAATTGTGTACTTAAGACAATGATCTTGTCTGTGTTGTAAAACAATTCTCAGCAGTCTGAAGGAGTGGCCATTTATTCAGATTTACTATTGGCCATAACATCAGCTAAGTATGGAGAACCACCCTCGCCGATGCATTTTTGCTTCGGTTGCACAAAAACTCACTTCGACAACCAGTGATGAAAATGTTTGGAATTCATCATGTCTGTTGAGCCATATATTCTAGGCAATCTGTTTAAGAAAATGGCATGTATAATGTGGGAGGCAGATAAAAACTGTGATTTTCAAATAGCAGTTGTTTTTAGTTATCCAATTTGCTGACCACGTATTTTGAAGTGCTGATTCAACAATTCAAGCTAGCACAACATTTGTGAGAGAGATTATTTTGCACCCTGCAGTATATTTTGCTTTTTGAGAATGACTAGCTTCGGCATCATTAAAACCTTTTTTTTTTTTCAAGCTTTCCAATGACAAGTAAAAGCATTGCATTGATACACATGGACAATTGGACATTTCTAGTTTGTCTCCCAGTCTTTGCAAACGGAATAAATCAGTAAATGAGCTTGCTACAGTTATTGATATTTTTACTATGGACTTGTTACATATAGCTCAGATCTTCCATAACAACAATTCATAAACCCAAATTCAAAATAAATTACTAATCCACTGCCATTAGATGGACGGGGATACAGAGGTTCAACAGATTTAGTAGATTAAATATGTCAGGAGAGTGAGAAAGAAGAGTAATTTACCATAGCTGGAGGTGGCCTGCAATAGCAAAATGTGATAGCCATGGGTGAATCACACACAAAAAAAGAGGAAATAAAACATTGAAGAGGACAAACAAAAAAGGGTAAAGATTCACATCAAGTTTGCAAATGTTAACTCAGATGTACAGATGCAAATCTGGATATATTTTGTGTAATTTAAATAGGATACAGTTATCTAACCACAGCAAGAAAGATTGTGCACAGTTAACCTCAAGATCTATTCAGCCCCTTGTCTAGATGGTAACTGTTGATGGGCAGCTACAAAGCACCTGATCTCCCTTGTTTTGGTTCTTTATGTTTAAACTGGACCTGGAAGACATAGCTGTTCAAACAGAGCAGGGGTAGACAACTATATTCAATAAACAAGGTATTTTATCAGAAACCATACCCTACTGCTGCCGTGACAGCTGTAGGCAAAAAAATATATAGTTTTTTGAAAGGAAAGTACACATAGAGTACACTTGTGGTTTTAAACATAGTGTTCCTTCCTGAGGTGTCTGGATGTGTAATTATGCTTTTTTTTTTTGCCTTTTTTTTCTTGGTTTACAGTAGTCACAATTATTAGAAGGTTAACAATTAGAAAAAACAGTTATTAAAAAGAAATATAATTATGCTTTAAAACAGGGCACATGTTTACTATGCACCTTTTTCCAAAGAAAAAAAATATATAGGTATAGAGTCGAAAGCTTTCACGGCCAGAATCCATTGGTTCTTGTGGGTTTTTCGGGCTTTGAGCCTGTGTTCTGGTTATATGGTCTGGTATATAGATATACCTCACTTAACAAAGTAGATGTGATCCTGGACATTGCTTCTTCAACAGAGGCTTTGGTACCAAAGGAAGAAATAAAATGGAATGAACAGAGATAGGTGTCAGCACCACACACATCCAAAAAGAACCATCTAAAATGTTTCAGCACTTTTTTTATGCCAAACTAACAATATGCACATATGAAATAAAATTCCCAGGTCAGGAAGCCTTGCAGAAGTTTAAAACAAAACAACCACACTTTGAACCATCTAAAGACCACTTGAAGGCTTCTTCCAAAAATGCATCCAAGGTCTGTCTGTCTGTCCTTATTTCTTCTGTTTTTGTTTTTTTAAAAAAAAAAAAATCAGCCTCCACTTTTCTTATGATTTCCACTTAGTTGACCAGATCTATTCTTCTTTGACCTACTGGGAGTAGCTGATGAGGCAGACTTATCTGTTTTCTATGCTTTTCTCTGTTTTACTGTTCATGCATGTTCAATAAGGGATGCTGCTTACCTTGCCTGTTGTAGGCAAGTGCTCACAGTAGGGTTGGCTAGACTAGAATTCTATGCTTTCTCAGCTTAAGCTTTTGTTGTTAATTACCATCAAGCTGACTTTGACTAATGATAACTGTATGAACGAGAAATCTCCAACTTACCCTATCATCAGCAATACTGCCCTGGTCTTGCAGATTCAGGACTGTAGATTCCTTGATTGGGTCTATCCATCTGTAATGTGGTCTTCCTCTTTCTCCACTGCCTTCCACCTTACCAGGCAGTGTTGCCTTTTCTAATGGCTCATGCCTTCTCATGATGTGTCCAATATATGACAGTGTCAGTTTAGTCATTTTGGCTTCCAGGGAGAATTCAGATTTGATTGGCTCTAGCACCCATTCATTTGTCTTTTTAGGAGTCCAGGGTATCTGTATAACTCATCTTTAGCACCACACTTCAGAGGAGTTGATTTTCTTCCTATCAGCTCTCTTCACTGTCCAGGTTTCACGGCCATACATAGAAACAGAAAATTTGATAGCATGGATAATCTCAACTTCAGTATTCAATGATATATCCTGACACTTCAGAGTCTTGTTTAGTTCCTCCATAGTTGCCCTTCCAATTCCTACTCTACTTCTGATTTCTTTACTGCAGTCTTCATTTGGATTAATAGCAAAGCCAAGGTATGAAAAATCCTGAACTGTTTCTATTTTTTCATCAACTGGTTTAAGGTTATGAAAATCATCTGGAGTCATTATTTTTGTTTTCTTAATCTCCAACTGTAAACTTGCCTTATTGCATCGTTTACTGCAGGGACACAGTTATAATCTGACACTGGAGGTTTGTGTTTCTCCATCCCTTTCCCCTGCCCTCCCAATGCTGATACTTGCTTTAAAAAAAAAAATCATCAACTAGGTGGAAGGTAAGAAGAAAAACAAGACAGTGGGATAGGCATTAAAAAAAGACTTTACAAAAAGGAGCTTCTTTGTCAGAGGCTTTGTTAATTGAAGTTTGTCTGTACCCATAATTTCTGCAGCCACATTATCAGATTTCAGTATTAGGCATATGTGTGAAACACAGGTGGAACACAATATAACTGATAGGCTACATGTTTCCAGACCCTGAAATAGAGATTGTCTTCACTTAGTGGTTGATTCCACACAGCTTTTTGAAAGCCCATTTCAGTTCTGCTCTGCAGCTCTGAGGGCTGCTGGAAGGGGCAGAGCAGCTTCTGTGAACCTCAGAAGGTCATGGTGCATCATTGCATTTCTGTCACAACACAATCAGCATTAAGATTGAGCATGTCAAGATTAAGTAACTTTGGTGCACATCAATATAATTTTTTTTCTGAGGTCAGTAGTTCAGAAAATGGGGAAATGAATTGGAAGATTGATGGGGAGCACCTATAGGGCACATTTGAGTATCAGGCTGTTTTCTAGACAAGCACTTTGGATGATATAGGAAGTGAGTTCTGGGACATCCTTAGATATACCTCTGTTTAAAGGTTGGTATTTGAGTGGGATCATGGGAAAGAAGGGTCTCCCCATGATACATGCCCAGCTCATGATAGGCTGTGAAGTAACACCTTGGCAAAAAGGATCACCTAGTTGTGGTTGGAGGGTCAGGAAGGACCTCTGGCCTTATTACTATTCTGTGCTAGAGAAGGCCCCACTGCAAGTTAGGAGCCTGTAAGAGTGTTTCTGTGGTTAAATAAAGTACAGCTCAAGTTACTACACCACCTCCTGTACTTGCCTCTTTATAGATTTCCATTTTACTTGATTTCATTTACTACAATACATTTTTTAGCAAATTTGGAAATTTGTACTTCTGTGGCAGGGTATTGTTATTTTTTTAAAGAAACAAAGTCTTTTCTGGAAGCACCTCATTATTATTAACAGAAGAAGGAAACCAGTTATAACTGTTTCTCTAAGAAATATCATATATGAAATATGTTGGCCTTTAGCATGTATGTTTTTTTGATTTAAAAATTAGAACTCAGTCCTAATGGTGCTGTAAGGATAATCATGATCATTACCAAAATAACATCTCTGTTCAACTTTTTGCAAAAAAAATCAACTTGTAATTTCTTGTATTAGAAGATATCAGACTATTATGTACGATTCATACAGATCAACATAGTAAATTCTTCTTAATTTTGCTGATGTGAAAGAGAAGTAGTGTTGATCAGAAATACATGAAGGAAGTGCGTTTGCTTCCTTTCGAGCTCTTTGGCAACTCCTTTCTGGTTTACAGTGGGGGTAGCTCTCTTGAAACCTCAGGGACTCTCAGAAAAATGAGTGAAAATTCCTATTCATGGGCTTAGAATGGCTTGTGGCAATTATTTTTGGAAAAAAAGCTGTCCTCTATCTCACAAAAATAATGTATAATTAAGGGGGGATGGTCACTGTATGTGGAACAGCAATCATCCAGTGCTGATTCAGTCACATCTCACATGCTAAGTAGGACTGGATCAAGTCAGATGGTGGGTTATAAAGATCCCCAAGGAGCACCCAAGTTATGCTGATGATTCAGTGGGTTGCTCACCTCCTTGACAGCCACTGCTGATCCTGTCAGAGTGTTGCAAGAGAACATTTTGGGCAAAACACAAATAAAGATACTCATGCAGATGATAAATAACCTTCTTTCCAGCCTCTTGCAAATGACGTTTTGGCACTTTTTCTCCAATGCTAAGACATGTGTACTTATACATTTATGTGCATAAAACAGTTTCTAACTAGGGATTTTCAAGTCCTCCAGTTTCTCTATTTTAAAAAAAAAACTTCAGCTTCTGAATGCATGAAAAAAATTGCAGATTTTTGGTAAACTCTTATAAAGAAAAAGTTGAATTCAATTCTAAAGAACCTGCATGGATCAAATTCAGTCAGTTCAGCTATGCTTAGTTATATGATGCTATTAAAGAGGAGGACCCAGTCAAAGAAGAACTGATGGCATCTCCTGTCCAGCACTGCAAAGATGTTTTTTTTATGCAGGAATGCAAAAACATAGTCTTGTAAAAGCTGAAGATTGAAAGTCTTCTGCCCAGATGGGCAGCTGTTAAGATTTTGAATAATAAATTCATTTCTTCAACAAACTAGGAGAGTCATCTGGCAGATTTAGGGGTCATTTCCAGCCATTTTTGTTTGCTAATTGCATATATTTTAATATTTCAATTGTATGTTACATATATAATTAATTAGATATAATTTTAATTACATATAATCAGAAAGAGGGATTTCAACAATAACATGTTATGGTAACATACCAAATTACTTTGCAATTGGAAGAGACGTGTGGTTGTTGGCAGGATTTATAATAATGCAAAAATTGTATAATGTTAAATATGTTGACTTTAAAAGTAATATTTCCAAGCTCTAGACTCCCTCCTCACTTGGTATGTTGATTGACTACTTAAAAATAAGAAGTAAAAAATGGTGTGTAGAAACACACATAATATGCTTACAGCAATGAAAAGGGAAAGAATGAGAATAGTTCCACCTGTGATGTCTGAAAGGTATTCAGCTTGGACCCAGACTATCATAAAGAATGCCTCCTGCTATATGTACCTACCTGGACCCTTGCAGGCACTGTTCTCGAGATGCCCCTGCTGAATGAAGTTTGTGTGGTATCAAAAGAGAAAGGAGATTATTGGTGGAAAGCCATCTGCAAAAAAGCCAGCCTCATGTCTTTTTAGGAGAAGGTCTTTCTTCTCTCCAAAACATTTAAGATTTTTAAATACAGTAGGCTCACATTCCAGGACCATTTCTGGGATGTTTCACATCACATTTTTTTTATTATTTTTTTAATTTTTTTTGTATAAGATGGGAACTCCACTTTTTATTTTTTATTTTTTTAATCTGCTTTCTCATTTGTGAATGAGAGAGCAGGATCAGTACCCCTTCCCCACTGCCAGCCAACCTGGGATTATTTATGGCACCTTCAGCAGGGACACGGCAGACAGTGTGTGTGTGCACGTGTGCGCATGGGTCAATCTTGCTCTTTTATTCCCAAATGAGTGAGCAGGATCAGCACCCCTCTCCATTTTTGTGTCTCTGCCAAAGCTCCCTGCATATAATTCAAACAGCATAAAATGAAATCATGTTTAACATTGTCACATTGTATTCACTCCATGCTGTGTGAATGAACGCAGAATATGTTGAATATGCTGTTGATGTATATTGAACTAACATAAGGTTTGTATGGACATAATGTGTTACAAACAACCAAATGGTTGATGTTGAATGTTGTTTATTGCATTGTTTATTATCTGGAGTTGTAAATGTATATTTAGTCAGACTGACCAAGAAAGGCCTTGTTTACTTAGGAGTGATTGCAAAAAACAAGTGATTTACTATGCCTGGGCTTTAGAAATTACTAGGGTTAGGAATGCAGTTAACAATGGGTAGCATATCAAAGGGAAAGAGCATGAGGTCTCAGCCTAGTGAAAAGGGATCAACGAAACTAAGGAGAGGTGTCAAAGAATGGCTATAATAAGCCTGTACAATGTTAAGTGAGGAATTCAAAGGAAAGGTAATAAAGATGACACAGAGGGTGCAGAAATGCTTTGGGGTTAGTGCCTTAGGAAAAAGCTGGAAGTTTAGAAGAGGCATAAACCTGGAGAATCTACCATCGGGCATTGTGCATTGGTGATAGTAGGTTTCCCAATATAACTCAATGTGTGTTGTGAATTATTTATTCTAGCAACCATTGTAAACTTAGCACCCTGTGCCTCATTAAATGCAAGGGAACAGAGCTGTGTGTTTTCTGGAGAGTAACAGAATAGTGGAACATGACAAACGTGGACCTAGTATATTAGATTTTCTGTCTTTTTAACAGATATATTTCCTGTTGTTGTTGTACTGTATTGTATTTGATTCTTTTAGCTCTCTGTAAGCTGCCCAGAAAACTTCTGATATTAGATGCACTTACAGAATAAATAAAGTTAGATGGACTTAAGTGAACCTCCTCATTACATACACGCACCAAATTACTTACCATGCTATCCTTTTCAGAATTAGTTCTCAATGCCATAACTACAATTTGTACAATTATTCTATTCAGGATGTATTGAATATGGATTCAGTTGGACTAAATGGTTACATTCATATTTCTTCCTCAATTCAGCGATACAGCAAACTAGTCAGAGCTGTCTGCATGGGAAACCGTGCAAATCTCCCTACCTTCAGCTGCAGTGCCATGGGGGGCTTATGGTACAGCCCTGAAAGAGTTACTATCTTTCCTTGTGCACTGTTCCCTTTCATCTTCAATGTATGGTGTTGGAAGATTGAAATGTCCATCAAGTTGATTAGTTTGTTAATAGTCCAGCTTACCTATTTATTCTGTTTTGTGAGCCATTTCACAGTGCTGGAAGTTGGAGAGAAAGGAAAATGTCCAATGTCCACAGCGATGACCCTTCCAAGTATCAAGAAGAGTTGCTGAAGTCAGCGGTTATGGAAACAATGCAGACCACACAACTCCATCTACCATGTGTGGGACTGTCCATTACACCAGTCATTCTCAGTCATGCTTGCTCCCCCTGTGTTTTGTGTGGTAGCAAGCACTCGTTGATGCTTCCTTAGAATCTAGAAGTGGACGCTTGACTGCTGCAGGAAAATGGATAGCTACGCTCCTGATATCTCACCTTCCTTGAAACAAGGAATTATGGGCCAAAAGGATTCAAGGAACACCTGCAACACAGCTCTGTGGCTGTGAAGCCAAATAATAACTTTACTTTTTACAGATACATTCTAGCTGGGAAATTTTGGGAGCTGTAATGCAAAAATTGACTTTTTCAAAGTCTGTTCTATATTTTATTTTTTAAAAAATGTGTTTTTGTGAGAGTGCACATGAGAACAACAGATCTTTATTATCATTTCTTACTTTTTTATCCTGTAATGTTTGTTCTGCACTATTTTCACTATGTAGCAAATCACTTGTAACCACTCCGTGGTTGATTTCTGTCATATACAAGCCCCAAAGGCAGACTTCAATATGTAGAAATGAAAATTGTTGGAGCCTGCTGGTGATTTTCCTCTCTCTCTCTGTTATTTTACACTTTTGCTTAAAGTTTTGGTAGACTTCAATATACCCAATTCTTACTTTCTCCCACACTGTCGAAGGAGCTGCTATATGACAGTCATTTTCTATGATCTGATGCTACATGAAGCACAAAGCCACAGAGAATTAAACCAAGTGAAAAAAATCCCATTGGGCTGGGTGATAACAATTTCAGCTACTTCATCAAGAAACTTCACATACCCAAGAGGCAGACTGGCTTATGAGCCATCAAAGAGTTTCAGATTCCATAGCCTCCTAGGCTTTAGCTTTATCACTTATACCTTAATTACTGGGCTTAAATCTACAACACTAGGAAGAAGATTCACCTGGGAACATTTCTGACAGTATTCCTATGAGTGTTCCATAGAGTTATGACTGATTTTTCTATTTTAAGGGAAGACAAATCTACACTATTGGAAAAAAATGTTTGGCACTGTGTGCTTAATATGTTTATCAAATAAATAATGGGGAAAAATGAACTTCCTGTTCTATACAGGAAAGAAACTCTGGAATTAGGGTAGAGAGAGAATTTATTTGCTTTACATTTAAATCATTCTTAATACATGAATGTATGAAATTCACTTCTGTTTTGAACCAAGGTGTAATTCAGATTGCAGCTATTTTGGTTTTCTTTACTTCTTTGAGGTTTATCATGTAGATTGCTGATCAAAACATGATTACTAAAATACATATATATGAGAAATTTGTGTCCAAAAATGTGTTTTTAAACATTAAACACTGATGAGAAAATGCACTGTAGCAAATTTGTGTTTTGAAAGTCTGAAAGTTATTGAAACATATCAGTCATCCATCCCTGACAATGAGTTAACAATTTGAAAATCTGGGAATATTTCTTTGAAAACAGCTAAGAAATTATCCAACAATGGCCACAATCAGCTGAATAAGCACTTTTAAATCTCACTGAACTATTTTAGCCCCCTACAGTCTCAATGGCATAGCTCTTACCCCACCTTCAACACCCACACCTCAATAAGGGACATATTTCAAATCTCACCAAATAGGAACTTCTACAACTCCCCTTATTGAGGTGGACTGATAGTTTTCCCCTATTGCCCTTGTCTCTCTTTTGCCATCAGTGCATTCCTCAGTTGTCCTAGCTTCTGCTGAAACTTTTATTCTAATTTTCTTTAATTAGAGATTTCCTTTTCTGTTTTTGCTGGTCTGTCAACTTTTCAGTGTAAGGGATCTATATATTAGAGTTGTCAGAAGACAATGAATTGATTAAAATTCATGAGACTGACCAAGTAATTGAAGGTTTGTGAAATGAAATGGCTCATCCATGCATCCATTTTGTTTCATGGATTTATTTAGCTGATTCATCACTATGTTTACTCCAGATTAAATTCCACTGAACTCAGTAGCACTTACTGTTGATTAGACATGCATAGGATTGCACTATTAATGTCTAATTCCCTCTCTTCTTCATTCAAAAAAAAAAGAGGGGCATTAAAAACTATAAATCTTTGGGTCTGCTTTTTAATAAAGCATTTCTGGGGTTTTGTGAGACATTTTAATTTATTTTGCCATTTTATATGTATAAAAAATATGAGCCAAAACAACACATTTTAATAGGAGTGAAGCACCTTCACTTTTACCCTATCATACTTGGAAGAAAATTCTGCTATTCTGTAGGATTTACCCATGAAGTGTGTACACAACCACCCTGTTAAGGACAGGTTTAAATCTAAAAGTATTTGGTTTGATAAATTACAACCTTTACTTATTAATATTTTTCTTCTGTGTTGTTACCCTGATTTCTGGGGGGTCCTGGGAGGGACACCTAAATGTGCTCACAACAATGGGGAGGGAATTAGCAAAGAGCACTAGTTAGCACTGTGAGAGGCAGGGTAACGTAGCGAGATCTTGAACCCTATGTCTACGGGGTCAGGCCGAGTCAATGATAAGGCAGAAGTTAATAATAATAACTGTTTTATTGAAATACAGTCAAACACATATATGCAGCACACTCACACGAACAACTATAGAAATAAAAGATAGGAGTTGGATAGAGGGATTTTGAGAGGAGGTTTGGTATTGGAAATACTATACCTGTCCTGAAGCCCGGTAAAAGCAAAGAAGCTGGGGAGCGTGGGTTCTCAGCACATGGGGCTGAGGGGAGGCTCGTCAAATGGAGAAATGGCAAGTCAGGAGGCAAGTCACGAGTGATCCAATGAGACACTCAAAGTCAGGGGTTCTTATAGGGAAAATTGTGGCCACTGGCTAGTCCGTACTTGGGGATAACAGTGAGTTTTGGGCTGGAGACAAAGCCTCCAAAAGGTCAGTGTTTTGCATGATTGAGTTAGGACTAGAGTGTCAATAGAGTAGCCAGTATGCAAACGCAGCGTGCTTGAGAGTTATATAGTCCGCTCATCAAGCTGCCTGCGCGGGGCAGGGGATCTTTTGTAAGTAGCGTGCATACATAATGTGGTACTTGCCTTGAGGTCTCCTGAAGCTGCATTAGGCAATGACTGGCCTGCCTGGATTGGGATGTGAATGGTTTGGCTATTGTTGGCTGTGCCTGTGTGTGTGCTTGTCCGGGGGCCTCACAGGCACATGGAGAAGAATGGGTACAGAAGGCCAAATTATTGATATCAAAAGATATCTTAATATCCCATGAGCTCGGGCTAGAAACAACAGTAACAGTGTCAAGATTTTATTAATGTTTCTAATTCTCCTCCTTCCACGTTGTATGATTGGTTTATTTTATGAAAAACTGTTTTTGTTTTTGTTTTAAATGAAGTGTGTTATAATGCTCCCCTTTCCTTTTCTTCCTTGCTCCAAGTATACAGGGTGTGCTAAACACCTCTTGATTGCAATGTTATGTTCCATGTAATATATCAGATAAAGTAAAGCTCAGGCTAAGATTTAACATACGCTAAGATCTTCTGGCCTAGCAAGAGACATATGTATGGAAAGATAGCTCTATACACAGATATTGTTTCTAGAAACCTGCATCCAGCAACTGGGGAAGAATGCAAATGTGGTTGGGAGAGACCAGTGGAATATGCACTGCCATCCAAGTAGAGGTGGGATTCCTACTTGACTCTTGTATGGTAAACAGGGTGCCTTCAGATATTTCCTCCTTCAACATAACCTGCCATAAGACAGCATTCCCTTCCCATTCTTTGTGAAAATTTCCCCACTTTTGCAAAAATAAAATAATAAAATAAAAATAAACAATTTTTTTTTTGTAAAATTCACAATATTAGAAAAAGTGATACTTCTGTCTTGTTAACAGGAGCTAGTAGAAGTTACAGTTGGATGAGCTGTGCTACTGTGTAGGTATATTTAACTTCACAGCAGACAAAAAACTCACAATATTTTATGCAGAAACATTTGAGAAAAAAATCACATGTTAGCTTTGTGCCAGAACTGAGATTTCTCAAGGGAGCTGGAGAAACATTGCTGACTACCTGTCACTGTGAAATAGTTCCCCTCCACTAGAATTTCAGCCTAGTCAAGATGCCTTCATATCCTCAATCCAACATGTGCAATCAAAACTGCTCCAGCCTGACTGTGATGCAATTGCCTCTGGAATCAGGGCCAGCAATTTGTCATGGTCTACAAATGGTTGAGAATACTGTTTTAGTTTATTTTTGATTTTAAAAAAAATTATCAAAAGACATCCATTTCTTCACATTTGGGATGGAAAAAATTGATTTTAAAAAAAAAAGTGGAAGAAACTAAAGCCAAAACACTTTGTCACCTTCATCACAGGGCTTTGAGTGCTTAATTCTTAAAAGCATGGGGTTGGATTTCAGTGTAATCAACCGAAGTCCCACTCAAACTTTTGGCATGTTGTTCATACTCTGTTTAAAATAACCATGTGATCAGCACTCAAGAATTGTCAGAGCTGAAGTCCCAAATCAACGGAGGACTAGAATTTTTGAGTCACTGTTTTAAACTATCTCTCTTCATGTGAAAAGAGACACTATGGTACTGGATGGATGGAACTAGTGTACTTTCCCATGCTTATGTGTGTAGAGTAAGTACATTCTGAACACCTGAATAGGGTCCATTCATGTTACTACTGAATTAACGTTGCCACCTCATTTTTTTCCTGAGAAGCTCCACATGTTTAATACCATTAGAGTAGGCAGGTACAAAAGCTCCCCCTCCCTTCCCAATTCTATCACCAAATCATGGACTTGTATTGAATTCCACAGTGATTTGTCCTGAGTCCCTGATACTCAGACAGAAGGCTCTCTCACTACTTGCTGTGTTGTCAATGTTGTTGAAGTTGATTCAGCTAACAGTCCAGTCAGCTCTATACGTGTTTCAGCCAGCAAAATGTCCTGGACCACCTGTTCAGATCCCTCTTCAAGCCTACAAATCCTATTTTACCAAAGTTTAGGAGCAGGGCAAAAGAAATTTGTACATTTACTATGCTATCTAAATCTATTTTCAACTCTCTTAACAACATTTGTCTGTCTCCAATCTAAACTGTTTTCTTTTCTAAATGATAATTGCCCATTAAGACTCTGTTCAGAGTGACGATAATTTTTTTAAATATGTCAAAACCTGTATGATGGATTTTGATCTTGTTTCCAAAATTAGTGGACAGACAAGGCATAAACCTGTTTACCATTCCATTATGACTTTCAGCTTAAAACATATTAAAGAGCCTAGATTTTTCCCGAGCTGTTGTACCTTTGTGAGATTAGTCAAATGTGCCAACCAGATCTGTATATTAATGTGGTATTTGTGTAGGACTATGTTTCTAGGACCTTACATGTGCTTTAAATACCTCCAATTACATCATCCTCTGCATGAAATTTTGGGCATATGGAATTTCTAGCAACATACCCGTTTCTTCTGTTTCTTGGAAACAGACTCAATAGAAGAAAGTGCAGGATGATGAGGAAACTGTAATCCAATCATACTCAGAATAGTATGTATTCTGGGGAGAGACCAGATTGTATTAAACCACTTTTCATTATATTTTAGTAATGAAATACCATTGTCCTTGTATTTGGTATATTGCTTTTATTCAAGCAGGTCAGCTTGTGTTGGCAAGAAAAGACAGTTGCATTCACCAGACTCTGCTCAAAGGTCACTTCCTACATTATGTTTTAGGACATGGGCCTGTGCTACAAATAATAATAATAATAAAGACTTGAAAATTGTAAATGGGAAAAGATTATTACAGTATTAGTGGGATGCCCATCACAGTGATCGACAGGACATGTGTGGTGGGCGAAGTGCATCTTCATCTGCTGTGCATACAAAGATGTCTTGCAGCTAGCTCCACAATTCTTCTCAAGAGAGGCTGCTGAGTAGTGAGAACATTTTTCACCATATCACAATTCATTTCCCAATGTGAACTCCTTTCTTTTTCCTCACAGGAAAAAATTGCAGTAGTTTATTGATCTGAGAGATTGTAAAAGGGGTTAGTTATGGCTACTGCTGTGATTCTTTAGCCTACCTGAGGTTAGTTTTTAATGTCTGTGCAGTTCTTATTAAGAATTATTATTATTCATAAGAAATTGATAAATAGTTCAAGAACCATTCTTGAAACCAAGCAAACATGCACATCAAAATAATTTAAAAGAAAGCTATAATTCCTGTCAAAATCAACTTTACTTATGTTTCTATAAACAGACAGACAGACAGACAGACAGACAGACAGACAGACTATTCCACAATGAATAATGGACTGTGTTATGGCTGTCCTTAAGGCAGTGTTGGGGAATGTGTAACCCTCAGTATATTGGACTGCAGTTCCCAACAGATGTAGCCAGCATAGTTGATGGCAAGAGATTATGGGAGTCGTGGTCCAATAACATTTGGGAGGCTACATATCCCTTGTTCCTGCTTTAAGGTAAGTCTGACGAGCAATCCATATCACCTGAGTTAGTGGATCCAAATATTAACACTCCTCTTTTTTAACACTGCTTGTAGTTTTATAGGATCAGTTGTAAGTTACTATCACAGCCATTGATTAAGTCAATCAAGACTAATGTTCTTTTGGTTACTGGAGGGTAAGCTGGCTGCCTCAAATGCAAGATTTCTTTTTTAAAAAACAAAACTGGAATCCAGACATTCAGCTAAGCAGAGATTGTATGTTAACACTGTTATAACATAAATCTCCACCGGTATTTTTCCACTAGGCGTCCCTATCCCCTCTGTCACAAATCTGGGCATGATGCAGCTGAAGCTCTGCAACAGTGGTGGTGGTGGTGGTGGTGGAGGAGGAGGAGGAGGAGGAGGAGGAAGAAGAACTATCAGCCACACAGATCTGCATCATAGTCACAGAGGTCAATGAGGGTGACTGGCTCATCTTTTTCCCAACTGCAAAACTGGAGCCAGATCATGCATTTCATCAGAGTGAGATGGGCTCTCAACACCATGATTACTATAATCCTTAACTATATTCATTAAGCCCTTTAAACTCAATGAGTCTTGTTTCTGAGAGAAACATGCTTGTGATATCTTTTAACATCTGAAGGGATGTGATGTAGGAGCAGAAGAAAGCTTGGACACAAACCAATGGGCTCAAATTCTAAGAAAAGAGATTCTACCTAAATATTAGGAAGAACATTCTGATGATGAGAATAAATTTCCTCAGATTATGAATGACTCTCCTTCACTGGAGGTCTTTAAGCAGAGTTTGGATGACAATTTCTGACAAGTGTGTTACCCGTGCATTCCTGCATGACGGGGGCTGAGCCTTGAGGACCTTTCCAATCCTATGATTTTATGATTTCACAGCACATTTTACCTTTCAAACTTTTGAACATTTATGTGTATATACCTAAAGAAGATACTTAGTCCTTAATCACGAAATAATTATTCTCAGTTAAGCCCATCGTTACCTTATACTACAAAATTGAATATCAGCCATTTAGAAGTATGGATCTTTCCAAGGATTGATGGCTGTCATATTATTGAATGGCACAGAAATCCTCAGTCTATTGCTCTGGGGAGTGCACATTTTCTCAGATCTAAATTCAGCAATGTTAGGCTTTTGGCTACATATTAATGTTCTATCCTCACAGAGCATGTTCTATGTTTAAGCAAAACATTTTAGGCAATAATGTAATCTGGACTCTTAAGCTCATATAGCATTAAGCACTGCATGAGAATGCCAAATTGGCAACCAAGATGGGTAAATTTAGTCATGGAAATCAGTTCTGTGGGAGTCTGTGAATTTGTATTAAATGTCAATGTGAATGTTTTACGCCATGATACAACCCCTTCTCCCCTCCCCTATACAACACATCTAAAAGTGCAGAAGAGGTCAGAATACTCAGGAACTCTTTTCTGCTATACAGGGAGCCAAGAGATCTTTTTTGGAAAGCTAGAGGAGAGGGAAGCCGTAACTGGTACACTAACTGGCGCAAATGTGGCATCATCTAAGATTTGTCATAGCAACCATACAAACCTTCCTTACTTGGCATCACTAACTGGATAATATGGCATTTGTAAAGAAGAAGGGGGGGGGAGGAGGAGGGGGGCATTTTTTTTTAAAGAACTCTGATTCTTTTCCAAACAAAACCTCCTAGAAAGTATCAAGGCTCTCCCCCTTTTGCAAAAGGGATAGTTGAGTCCAACTGGATAATTTATACAGCCCAGTATAAGTAATACATGAGGATAACACTAGAGAAGCTGCAGTTGAACATTTTCTTCCCTTTACCCTAAAGGCAAACATTAAGATTGTAGCTTCCTGCTCAGTACTGGATGTTGACAGCTTGTACTTCTGCTTTGTAAGATTTATTTTGTCATCAGGCAATGTGTTCTTTCATCCTTCAGACAACCTCAGCAACTTTTTTGTACCAACAATAAGGATGGGCAAATCTGTCAGTTTCACTTTCCCCCCACATTTAAAATCATAAATCCTTTCCATGTTCTTTATGAAGAAATTGGCATGAGATATATGAATTTTCAGTCATCTGTGCTGGCCAAATGTAATAAATATTTCTATTCTCAATATGATCATGTTGCAACTTCCTATTAAAGTTGAACACCTAGTCAGAAATAATGATGGCAATCCTGTTTCAGCATCAGATTTTAAAGAAATAAGCATACAAAGCCATCTGAAATGAATTAATCAGTTTTATGACAGTTTTATGACTACCCAAATTCATTTTTTTAAAAAAAAAAATCTGGGATTTGTAGCTTAGTAAGGTACTTGGAATTCTCTGCTATAGAACATTAGTACTGCAGTTGAAGGTGACTATGCTAGAGCTTTCTAGCGGAGGATTCCTACTTCTGCACTAAATGACACAACCTGGAATTCCATTGGATGGAATCATAGCAGTTTGTATTGATTTACTATGATATAGAACTAGTCAATTTATCTTGGTATTCTGCCTGGGTATCTTGGTATCCTATGTTGCTATCCTATATAATATCATGCTGCCCAAAAATTCGATCATTAGTGATTCTCCAAAGAAAGCAATTATCTTCTTTAATGTCCGGCACATATTACTGTAGCTGTGTATTAGAAATAAGGAGAGCTAGGGAATAGAGTTTTGCAAGTGAGAGTAGCATTGGCAGAAGCACTGTTTCAGAGCTCTTTGGAATTGGCATGTAGATATAGTAATATCCAAGCACCGGAGAGAAGACAAGAAATTGCACCTTTGCCACTGCTATTCATCTCTCCATCCCCCCCCCCTTCCTTCCTTCTCTAACTGTTGAGTAGATGTAAAGATGAGAGGCTATTGGATGCTCATGAGTGCTTTTTATGCACTGAATGCTTACATCTTTCCAGTGGCATTGTCCAGGACCTGGTGGGCCCTCAACAGACCCTTCTTTTTCAAAAGGGCTAAGATACTTTCCATTGTTACAGAGTTTTTTTTATTTTTTGGAAGCCATTTCAGTGCTTAAGGTAACTTCTTTTATTGATAACTAAGATATCTAATATAATATCTTGCACTAATTCATCTTGGTTCCTAGTGATCTTTGCTGAAAGCAGAAGTAAAATGTGGAAAACAAGCTTGACTGAGAATGACTGAGGTAAGGACCTTGGAGAGCACCAGGGTTCTAGAAAGTTTCCATGAGTAAGTTTTCAAAGACCAAGGACTGCTCATCATGAGTCACAGAGAAGGTCGTTTTCCTCCATGCTTGCAGGTTCATGGTCCAGTGCTATAGCATAGGCAAAGATAAATCACAAATGAACGAAAAGAGTAATGTATCACAAAATGCATCCTGTTTAACTGACAATATACACCTTTTTTAAAAGTCATTGAATCCAGTTCTAGTATGGTCTGTAACTCTTCCATGGCTTAGAAAAAATATATTACTAGTAATGATAGTGTGGGGCATTCCATATTGTGGTTATGGATTTGTAACCTGGAGTTATGGATCCATAACTGGTCCATATTCAGTAAGA
This sequence comes from Cyclura pinguis, assembly GCA_030412105.1. Taxonomy (NCBI): domain Eukaryota; kingdom Metazoa; phylum Chordata; class Lepidosauria; order Squamata; family Iguanidae; genus Cyclura; species Cyclura pinguis. The sequence goes on from CM059602.1 coordinate 113,196,184, forward strand.
CTACAAAGTCATGATCATGGCACTATTGCCGCAATTGTATATGCTCCCACAGCCCACATTAACAGCCAGCAGCCAGATCAAGTGAACAAGATCTTTTCCTCTGCTCATTGGAATGCAAGGAGGATGAGATTTCCAGCCCCTCTTTCATCAGCAAGCAAAGATGCAACAAGGAATTCAGATGGGGTCCTGCCTCTGATTATCATAGCCTTGCTTGCTGGTGGAAGAGGCCTGGAAACATCATCTTCCTTGAACCTTAATCAAAAGCTCAGCAGACCTCTTTCACTCAGTCCAGCTGCTGGCTCTCAGATGGGTTTGGTGGGGTCATGGCAGAACGTGCTAGAATGTAGAATACTGTGATTGCCTTTACCATGTTACTTTGGCGACAAAAAGGTTATGAATGACATTTGTCTTAAAAAGTAGCATGATGACTAGTAATATCATTATGACAAATAAAGATTACTCGTTAGTCATAATGTTACTGCGCTGTACACCCCCACTCCATAATATGGTTTATCATTTAATTGGCATAAAATATATTATTCACTGCTATGGCTGCAATGCCATGTTGGCGAGAGATGACTGGCTGAACTCATGTGATGCAAAAGTAGGTCAGATGGGCTTCCAGGGCATGGTCAGGTCATAGTCAGGGAAACTCTGGTGATAATGAATTTGCAAATGTCCTTCAGTGACTTGACCTTTAAAAACAATGGTGCTGCCTCCATAGAGCAACTGATTGTCTTCAGCCCTCTTCCTCTGTTCACCAAAACTCCCCTTTTGTCCCACCCTTAGAGAGTTATCGTGATCCAATCAGTCCTTTGTCACCTAGTGCTAAGGCCATTAGCTCATTCCCAACCCCTTTGTCTATTCTGCCAGACAGCTACTAACGCTAACTCCCTCAGGACAGAAAAGGAGTATATAAACCCTGACCTCAAGCCAAACAACTTGTAGTAGTACCATGACATCCCATCACTCTATCACCCAAATTCCTGTCCATATTACTACCCTCAGACTTTTAGTCTGAATCACATCACTTTGTCTTTTCTCTCCAGATAGGTAAATATCCCCCACTTCAACACAAGCACTATTCTATCCAACCTTTCCTCCCTTTTGTTTGGTTAGACTTATATGGATGTGAGACTGATTGAGTAATTCCATGTAATTGTGAATTTTCCCTAAATAAAAAATTTTTGCTTCAATTCCCAAGTGGTGTCTCCCAGTTAGCACTGGTATACGTAAGTGTAAAAGATCCTGTAAGGTTTTCGTATCTTTAAGTATATTTTAGTAAATAAATAAAACTAATATTAAAATAATTAGTAATGAGCAAATAATGAATCACATTTCTAGTAATGAGCAGCATAAGATATTGTGTGTATACCATTACCTATGACTGCTTATTTTGCAATGACTGCCTGAAATACATAGACTATTCATGACGCAAAAGTTAAAATTACTGAAGTCTAGGTAGTTTAACTGTGCTCTCCAGTATGTTGGATGTATTTTTTTTGTAAAAAAAAAATACTTAAAAAAACCCTAAATTTACCAGACCCTCTTAATATTACTCATCTAACAGTGAACAGACACAAGATGTCTTGGCATGAGCTAGACGTTGTATTCTGTAGTTCTCTGCATGTGGTGAACAAAAATCTGCTTATCCCATGAAGCGTGAAACCTGATTATTTTTATAACTGCAATAGGCATGAAATCTTTGTTTTAATAAGGATATGTTTATTCCATAGCACTCTAAACTCAGCTTGTTTGAGGTTAGCATAGATTGGTGATTATCTTTCCAGAATTTAAAAGAATGAGAAATCTGTACCAAAGCAAGCAACTTATCTGACACAGAAAACAATCTCCACTTCTGGTATACTTAAAAGTTCTTTGTTCATTGTTGTCCAACTTAACTTGAAAAAGGGATTGTTGAAATCCCTGAATAAGTGTATTGCTCTTAATGTGTAAATCTTTGCTTATTGCCATTCCTGCATGCAAGAACAAACAATTTCAAACATTTTCTCCACCTAGGTGAGATTACAAAAGCAGGGACATTTTTTGTTCATTTTCAATGATTTTCCATATTTTGGAACTTTTGGCTGAAAATTTCTGAAGGTTTTTCCTATGGAAAAATTTTTTTTTTTAAATGATCTGAGATCTTACATCAGATATATGGCTATGATATCTTAGCTAAGCTCACCTCCTGATCTGCCCTCTGAAAACCACCTTAAAAACCAGTCAGCCATCCTGAGCAACAGAATTCTGAGGCATTGGCAAGTAGGGCTCTCTAGATAGTGAGTGAAGATGCTTTAAAGAGTTGCGACAGTACTTTACAGGAAACCCTGCTTCTGTATCTCACACTGTTGCTGTCTGGTGGAAAAGGACTGGTCACATCATACTTCAGTAGCACCCACTCTTCAGTGCCACAGAACTCCATTACTCAGGATGACTGAATGGCTTTTTATGTAGGTGTCAGGGACATGTATGATCATGGTAATGGTACCATGATCATAAATGTGAATGGAAAATTGTTACACCATCAAAAGTCTAACTTACAATATTGTAACAGATTAAGAGGATGCTAACTTTTTTATTTTTTATATTATCTGTCTATCTATCTATCAATCATCTATTTATTTATTTATTTCTGCAGCTGCTGCTGAAAATAGTGTAAGTTTCTTTCAAAAATTTTCTTGTAGAAGTTGGCAATGTTTTCAGTGGGAGATCTCAACGAGCTCATTTCTCATTGGGAAAGGAAAAATTGATTAGTAAAAAATTGTTTGTTGACATGCTGCATACCTGTTGATTGATTTGATCTCATTTATACCCAGTTCTTCCCCCATAATAATTCAGGGCAGCTAATAGTCTTTCAATAAAAACACAGTTAAAAATCACAAATAATCTAAAATACTTAAAAGAGGCAATCTAAAAATGAGAAAGTTATACACCTAAAATTACAAATATCTGAAATTAAAATTTACAAATATTTACTATAAATAGCATAAAAACAATCACCAGAATCCTATTGGGGTGTTAGGTACTCCTAAGTGGACTTACTTATGTGGTAAATAAAATTGTGAAGATATGTGATAGCATTTTCTGCACAGAAATTAATATTTCTGTTTTGAAATATTATTTTTTACACAGAAAAGTCTGTTTCTCAAATAGAAAATGCTGATTTCCATGAAAAAGTGAGATTTTTTTCTTCACAGAATGAGTCTTGAATTGCAAATAGCTTTCAGAAACTGCATGGTTTTCAGAGACTTTCTGACAGCAGGAAGAAAATTGCTGAAATTACTCATTGCCACCTTCAAGAAGAAACTTAATGATGAATAACATGACTAGAATAAATGTTTGCCTTTACTTGAAGTATTTTTTTCTTTAAAAATGTTAATATCACATATGTCAGATTATTCAAAATCCCAAAAAAGTCCAAAGTCCAATAGGATTCTAATTTTTTTATCAGTTTCTCCCACACACACCCAAAATGCCTTTTGCCACTGAAATACATATCTTCATTAATATCAATCCCTTATTTATACACTGAAGCTTTTACTAGACAGGATGCAAAATCATCTTAATGGAATCAGTAAGCCTGTTGCTATTGGTAGTGTTAGAACACAGACTAAGAAACACAGCTAAACCTTTGTCAGTAGAAGAAGATTAACACTCTTCATTTATCTCTGGTTCATTGCTTACCTTTTCTGTGGGTTTGGTGTGTGATTCATATGGACATTTCTGTCAATTTCTGTTTCTCTCAGTTTCTCATTTATCCCATCTTTAATTCATTTTGTCATTTTTTTTTATCACTTTGCAGTTTGAAGGAGAAAATTCCCATGAGAATTTGTGTGTATTTCCACGGACATTTCTCGTTATACATAGAATATTTTACGAGTAATTTTCCCCAAAGTGATGCATTGTGTTATATTATTTTCAATAATGTTATCTATAATCAGCATATTTTTGATAACATACAGAGGCATAATATTGGGCTACATCTGCATGTGTCATTTCATGGTGGCCCTTGCAGGAGGAACTATTTGTTCCTCCTCATCTTTTTCATGCAGCCTTCCAGACACAGACATTTACTGGCTGGGACAGGCAGAAGACAGCCAAAAAGTATCTGGTTCTGAAGGATGTCTTTGGTGTCATGTGTCTGGCTGATTTTTTTGATGCCATCTCCTGGCCAATAAATGGCCGTGACGGACAGGAGCTGCAAGAAGTGAGTACTTCATGTCAGGAGTAGGAACAGGATGGAGTTCCAGGTCATGGAAGTTTATGAGGTAACATAAAATTTCTGTCACAATTCTATAGATTTTTATTCAGGAAGCTCTGCCAAAACATATCACAGATACACAAATACCATTGGAGAGGTGTGTCTCAAGTGAAAATGAGGTTGATTTGTATTAAGATTGTACACCATTGTACACTCCCCCCATTCTCATAAATAATGCAATTTCTGTAATGTCTGCACTCATGAACATGAAGGACGAATCTGAGTGATTCATCCCTTTAAGAAGGAATGTGCAGTGAGAAGAAAATATGCAGTATTTGTGTAGGCTGTTATTACATTGTATGTATTATTTTCATGAATTTAAGGGATTGTGTATATCTATTCCTCTGCATGGTCCTCATGATGGACATGAACATTTCTCAGATTCATTTCCATTAATTTTCTAAGAATCCTACCACTAGTCTTGTCCTGTCCAAGTTCCATAGGGTGTTGTAAGAGTTCCCCCACCAATGTGTACTTTTGTGTTTTCAAATTGAGTAAGGCGCATTTGTGTGAATTTTCCCAAAATGTAATCATTTTTGCACACATTCAAAATTCAAAAAGGAGAAATAAACAAAGAAGCTTTGACATTTGTGTGCTCCTTCCAATAACTTGAAACTAAAGGACACCTGCATGTTTTCATTCATAACTCACTGACCACAAACTAAATACATTAAAATCCTAGTTAATGCGCATTTATTTTGCATCCCTTGTCCCCCCTGCATATAAGGGAGCCAAGTAACTAGGCTTCAGTTTCATACAGCAGTGGGAAGAAATGGATTTCGGATCAACAGGTTCCAATACAAATTACTGTAAAGTTATTGAAACCATGCTTAGGCATACTCACCCATACCAAAAGATATACATGGTTTGAAATTAGACTACAGTTAAAAAGAGAAAACTCAGAATTTTGGATATAGGGTGTGATATATATGTTTTCACAAATAAACTAGAGTGTGATAGATGATGCCTCTGAGATCGAGGAGCAACTGACTGTGCCAAGAACTGGGCCAGTGAGTGAGCAAGTCAACCTACAAACATCCCCTACACTGGAAGGTCAAACAGAGACAGAGTTGCCCCAGTCAGCTCATGATGGAGAGGGAACCAGCAGTGATGCAGAGGAGTGGCTGCCATCTGTGCCCATCAGCCCTCAATCATGAAGAAGCCTCAAACAGGCTGCTCAGTGGGAGGCTGCATGGACTAGGTTGAGGAAACAATAACAAGCAGCACCTCTTCACAGTGGCTATTTAAGTCTGCCAGCGAGGCTGCTCTTTGCTTGCAGCAAATTACTAGCAAGCCCTCATGACCTTCATGTCTCCTGCTCCCTGAAACCCTCCAGATAGATCTCTGCCTCCTGAACCGTAGGACTGGAACTTGACCTGGCTCGGCTTGCATTTTTCCTTGTGTTTGGTGTAGTCGGACTCTCCCTGCAAGTATTCCCAACCTCCCTCCTCCCTTGCTGGCTAAGGTTTGGCAGGGAGAGAATCCTGACATTGAAGAATGTAAACAGAAAATCAGAATATACAAAAAAAAAGTTTTCCCAACTCCTTCTTGTTCTCATTTTGATCAGGAAATGTTATATTTCTGGGGGGGAAAGTATAGTCTATCCCCTTCTGTGTAAAAGAATTCACAAGGGGGATATCATATATTATTTTGTTCTCTTACCAGGAGCAATCTGATTATTAAAAACAGCAGCTGAATCAAAGTTCATAATATTTTGCTCCCTCTTGAAATGTTGCTAAGCAGCTGCTAAGGAACTGGAAAAAAAAAAGATATGGAAGCTATATGACAAGGTTGACATTTATCATTCTGATTATAAGAAAAATGAAGGTGAAGATTCAAGGAAGGTATATTATTAACTCAAACTAGCCAGAAGAAGAAGAAGGTGGACAGAGAAACTGAGGAGAAGGACTCAAGTTCATGCCCATATTTCACTGGTGGAGTACATATTTCTCATGCAGAAGGTTCTTGTATCAAGTAATGGCAAGTATTAGAGGAAGGAAACACTTTTGCAGCTTCTCCATTAATGGATCCCAAAACCAGAAAACCAGAACACATACTTCTACTATAAGTAGACAATACTGGATGGAAAAACAGTGGACAGCGTCCTGTTGGTGATTTATACTGGTGTAGCCTGGTGTTAAGCCTGGGTGTGGACTTTGCAGACCTTGCAGAAAGAGGTATCCAGTACCTCTTTCCACAGTAACTCCATCTTAGTGTGCATCAACAACAATGGGAATGCCAGGTTTATTTCAATTTTCCTGGACACTGATGAACTTTGGGGGTATGCCTGGCTCACTCCAGCTGCTCTTGAAGATGGGGGGGGCAGCCTTATACATGAACTGATCCTTCTTGTCTCTAGGCTCAACAACAGCTGGAATGATCTGAGGAAAATCTTGACAGTTGATCAGTGGTTGTGGAGATAGAACTGTGCCTGGCAGTCCATGACCTATTGTTCTGTGCTGGGAAACAGCTGGATGGAAGAATGAGTCCCCACTACCTCATCTCTTTCCTCCACCTCCTGAAAGTGTGTTTGTGGAGACTTCCAGCATGGTGTAAATTATTAGCTGATATATGATGACATCTAGGGGTAAGGAAGCTCCCTCTTTTATATCTAGAATCAAACATTGGATATAATGCATGGCAAATAACTTTCCTCATAAGACAGTTCTTTTTGTATAATGGCATTGCCAACAATGCTTACATTTAGAAATCAATGTGGCAACTGGTAGATCTTTGATAAGATCAACAATCTTTACTCATTTCAAAACCCTGGCTGAAATCCTCTGTATGATGGTATGAGGACATAACTACACTTAGCCTACTAATCAAATCTCCTAAAACCCACCTTAAAAATCAGGCAACCTTACCAAGTGAAAGAGTTCTACAGTGCTGATGAACAGGGTGCTGAAGGATGATGCATGTAGCCCCTTTCACCAGCAAGCTGTGGTGCAATGAGCGGAAGCAACTCTTTCTTGTACCATGACTTATTGGCAGGAGAGGGATGTTCATGTCATCCTTCAGTGCCCTGCTCACAAGTGCCTCAGAACTCTTTCACCTAGATGACTGTCTTGTAGGGTATATCTTTGGAGCATCTGTGGTTGTGGCAATGGTGTCACAATTGTGAATGTGAATACAAAACAGCTACAGGGTCATAAGTTTAGATTATGACATGGTAACTGCCTAACAGAATGCCAGCCACTCATTTGAGAGGCGTCACTTTGATGGATTTTAACCCTTTTCTTTCTAGTTTTAAGAGTTGTTTACAACAGTGCTTTTCAAAGTTTCCAATGCAGGGGATTGGCATTTTTTTTCCTGGTGTGTCAGGGATTGGCTCCATATATGCACCCATTGGTGGCAATTGTTTCTTTTTTGGAAACTGTCCATAAACAAATTGCTCATGGAACAGTACTAGTTGGCTCATGGAACAGTACTAGTTCATCGACTACCGCTTTAGTAGCACTAACTCAAAGATTTATTCAGTAACAAAAAAGTCATGTGTTACCAGATCCCACCTGACCTTGGAAGCTAAGCAGGGTCAATTCTGGTTAGTACTTGGGTGGGAAACCACCAACAAATAACAGTGCTTTAGGCTATATATCAGAGGATGGAACTGGGAAAACCAACTATGAGTATTCTTTGCCTAAGAAGACTCTATTAAATTTATGGAGTTCACCATAAATTGACAGGCCATTTGAAGGCACATATACACACACAATGTGTTACCAAGGCAACACTTTATAAGTAATAAATAATGAGTTAGCTTTTAAGTATCTGTGTACTACTTTTAAAAATGACTAGTGGCTAAGATTCCAAGCTCTGGTCAGAATTCTCTGAAAGAACATATTGTTACATTTGCAGTGACTCCATGTAGGAAGCCAAAAACAGGATGGGGAAAAAGGGAATCTTGAAAGGGCAGCTTTATAGCCCCTTAGAGCTTACTTCATTGATAACGATTTCTAGAGGCTAGAGGCAGTAGAGATTCATAGTACTGATTAGATTTTACCAGAGAGATGAAAGATGTTTCCCTCGAGCTCTGGAGAGAAGAGACCAGTAAAATGAAATACAGGAAAGGACCTACAAATATGAGTGTGCCAGCAAAAAGACAGAAACAGAGAGAGAGAGAGAGAGAGAGAGAGAAGAAAGCCCCCAAAACTAATTATCTAACATATGTGTGCCCTGAAGATAATTCACAAAAAAGAGTAGAGACTACAGGAGGAATTTCAGAGAGAGAAATGTGCATGTTACAGGAGCACATAATATGTAGATGTTATTTATCCAACTGATTTTCTGATGCTCAAGCATCTCTGTTGGAATCTGTTTTCTGTTTATGGCACATTGGAGGTTGTGATTATATAGAACAGCATGGAGTTATCTGGCGCTTAAAGAAGGGCTTTGTTTTGTTACACATAGCACCTGCACTTGAATTTCATGCTACCATAAGCCAGAAATTCAGAGAAATAGAGAGAGAGAGAGAGAGAGAGAGAGAGAGAGAGAGAGAGAGAGAGAGAGAGAGAGAGAGAGAAGAAAGAAAGAAAGAAAGAAAGTCGTAGAGTCCAAGGAATCAGAAATTATTTCTTTTTCAATGGAGCTAAATATTTGTCTCAAGAAAAAATAAAGTCATACAATAGTTGCAGAATTCCTCTATTGCATTTGCAACTGGGACAGGTATCTGAACAGCATCCATTATGAATGAAAACTATTTGTGTTCATATGAAGAGATTTACCCATTTCTACCAGTTGTCTTTGATAAGCAGCTCCTTTTGCCTATGAAAGTACAAAACTGTCTATATCTGGCCAATGCCAGCTTTGCAAATATTCAGTCAGAGATCTGTACAGTTTAATGACCACGTCAGCTTATGCTTGTTTGTTTTTAAACAAAAACTGCTTGAAAATTCACATTTTTTATTTTTTTTCCAAAAATTATTACATCAGAAAACACAATCCAAACACACAAAGCAACAAAACAACAACAAAAAATACACTCATACAAGCATTAACAGACATCTACAGGTAACTAAAACAAATACTAACAAAACATAACTAAAGTCAATTCCCGCCCTTGTTGCAAACAGTTCATATTACTTAAACTTTATACCTGTTAAGTCATATATTTTACCCTATAATAATTATTATTGCTTATGGCTTGTCATTTTAATTACTTACTTACTTAATTTCTCAAGTTCATAATGAAGTATTGTTCTACATTATACTAAACATCAATTATCTAAAAGTAACAATCTATATAAAAACATTAAAAAACAGAATACATCTTCTAAATCTACTTTTACACTTCTCATTTGGTGAAGTTATAGATTTAATTAATTATCAAAGCTATTGTCATCAGATCACTTTTATTCTTTTCTTAAGAAAGAACATTTACATTTATTTTTTGTACTTGGTTTCCCATAAAATACATATTCATTTATTAGATTTTTTTTTTCTAAAATGGCCTAGTTTGACTTCCATTGAGATTTTTTTTTTTAAGGTAGTGAAAATATGTCTGGCTTTGCCAACATCCTATCACCTGTTAGTCTCTGGGTGGCATTTGAAGACCACTTTGGATGTTGAGCCCTGGAGCTGGGATTCAAGAACCACACCTAGATCCACCCAGCTGTTGAACTTAAGTAGACTGAGTCACAAGTTAACTCAGTGTTACACCCTAGCTATCTATGGTGGTTAATAAAGGTAAGCATGAACACAGAGCATACTGAGAATGAAGGACAATGGTAGCACACTGTTCATGTTGGCAATTCCTCATCTATCCAGCCAGTACAGAAATGAAGCACTATTCTGATATGAAAGGGATGGTCTTAGAGCATCACTTTCTCTAGCAACACAATTCACTTATGATGACTGGCATTATGATATTGAGCATTTTCACTGATGACAGATTGCAGTTCATATGTGTTGTAGTGAATTGTTACAGCCTTCAGATGGAAACTTCCCCATCAGTTTTCCTATGTACTTCCTATAATGATGTAAGATTTTGTTAAAAGTATTCTTCTAAATATGCCACTCAATAGCTGATAAGGTAAAGCCTGTGCCATTGTGACAGGCCCTTACTTCTCCTAGATTGGTGTGGTAATTCGCAATCTGTAAAGTACACAGCTATGCCTCTCCCTACTCCATAATATCACCTTTGTATAACAGGGTGAGAGTATTTATAATCACTCTATAACCACTTAATAATTTTATGGTTGTATGTTTTCTGTGTTACTTATCACTGTACACAACTCAAGCTGAGTCAGTATTTACAAAGATAAACTGTAACATTTATTAAGATAACAATAAGAATAAAGTAGTGTGTTAGAGTTCATATGCAGTTCAGTGTTGATACATTTCTTCAGAGCATTTTTTTAGAAAATACTAATAGTTAATTCTCTGCTCAGAATCAGTTCAATTATATCTTCATACTTTCATGAAAGGCAAAGTTATCATACAAGAGCACTTTGGCTAAACTACCACCAAAGACTTAACCACGAATCTAAGTCACACTTGAATTCTAGGGCCTAATTACTGTTCTACATCTCACTGGGCTTCCACTGAGATGTAAACCTTCCAAAACAGCCACACTCAGTGGGTGACTGAGGGATTCTACTCCCTAAGTCTTTGCTAGGGTCTCACTGAAGGAATAAAAATACCTACAGGTATTGTTTTATACAACCTTTTCCACAAGCCCCTTCCACACACTACTGGTCTGGGTTTCTCTCCTGAGGTGCTATTCTGGTTGCCTAGCAACCTAGTTTTAGCTGCATTGGCACTCCAGATAACAACATCCCCAGAACTTTAGCACAGCCACCTCAGACATTCATACAGAGATTTCCCCATCTGTTCCCCTATATACCTCCAGTAATGAAGTGAGATTTATTGAATGTCTTCCTTCAAACATACCACTCAACAACTGATAAGGTAAGGACTATACCACCTCACTGTAAGACATTTATAAGACATTAACAGTTCAGACACTCTTTAAAAGTGATTACAATAAGATGGAAAATATGTGGCTCCCAGTTGCTGTTGAACTATAGCTCCTATTGCCTACAGTCCCCAATGTCTCCAGGACACCAGCTTAAATAAAGCAAGCCCAGTCAGTAAACTAATCTATCAAGAGCCTCTCAACCCATCTTTCAGTGGGAATGGTGTTTATTGTTTCATGGTCCACTGTTCTACCTGCATTGCTACAAACATTCCATCCATTACTGACACCAGTTGTAAAAAATGAACACAGTAATGCAAGCTACACTGTAGGTAATATAGAGTACTGGAGAAATAATGGTGGTTTAGCCAATATTCTTGTCATGCAACATAAATATACAAGACTAAATACCAATTAAAATCAACTATATGAACCTTATTCAGGGTTTCATGTACTTCAACAGCCTTTCAAAACTGGAAAGTGAAAGCAAGCCTCATAGTATTATATGATTAAAGGAATTAAAGTGTTTATTAAAGAAAGAGCTGGTCAAACAGGAGGAAAAAATGATCCCTGCAAGTCAAAGCATGTACAGTACCATTACATTAGAAAAATTCTACTGTATCAGAAATTGCTTTGAAGTCAGTTGGAATGAGAAGGATAAAGAGGAATGATGATGATGATGATGATGATGATGATGATGATGAGGCATGACATGTTTTCAGGGAGGACTAAAAAATCTCCTAAACAGCTGCTGCCAGTTAGCATGGGCAATACAGAGTTAATATGGACTGGTGTCTGACCTGATGGAAATTTCCAGTATCTGACCAGATTGGCAACAGAATTCCATGGCCATAGTCAAGGTAATTAATGTTGGTCTGGGACTTGGGAGATCCAGGTTCAACAGAGCCACGAAACTCAGTAGAAGACCTTGGGCCAGTCACTTTCTCTCAGCCTGACCTTTGAGGATAATGTAGGGAAGCAGGGACTCAAGCACTCTGCCTTGAGCTCCTTGGAGAAAGATGGAATAGAAATGTAAGTAATGAATAAAGTTATTATGTCTTCTCCCCAGTTCAGGACTCAAGGAGGTTTCAACAGTTAAAACAAACATAGCTAAACATGCACAAAAAAGTGAAAAAAAATGTAATTGAACTACCTAAAAATTAAAACCTGTTAAAAGCATAAACCGTTAAAATGAAAACAGCTAAATAGAAAATGCAGTACATAATGCAAGGCTCTTGCCTTTGAGCAATTAGTCTTCCAAGGCCTTCCAAAACAAAAAAGATTCTACCAGCCTATGGAAAGAGAGTAAGAAGGGGTGTGAGTCTAGCTTCCCTGGAAAGGGAGTTCCACAGCCAGAGAGTAGCCACCATATAGATGTACTTGTGAGGATGCTGTGATGGATAGAAGGGCCATCCTAGATGGTCTCAAACACAGCCAGATATGTATGGGATAATACACCCCTTAAAATAACCTGGACTTGAAACATATAGAGTTATATAAGTCATAACTAGCACTTTGAACTATGTCCAGAAACACTTCAGCCAGTGGAGCTGTTTTAATAAGGGATCTGTGTGTTTGTTGTAGCCATCAGCTAACAACTCAGCTGCAGCTCTTCGGGCCAGCTGAAGTTTCTGAACACTCTTCAAAGGCAGCCCCCCATAAAGCCTGTTACAGTAAGCCAAGGGTAACTAAGACATGAATTAATATGACCAGATCTGATGTCTCATGGAATGATATAGGTAGTGCACAAGCCTTCACTATACAAATGCATTCTGGCCCTGCCAGGCTCAGCATAGGCTAAATCCCTCTTCCCTGATCTTCTTTTCAACTGTTCTGTAGCATCTGTCTTGTCTGGATGAAGGTTCCATTTTTTTCACCTTCTTCTAATCCATTACTGATTGTCAGACACCAATTTAGGACCAAACTAGCTTACTGGAATTATGGTAGAAAGATATAATAGAGTTATGTGTCATTTGCATACTGATGAAACTGAGCCCAAACACCTGGATGACTTTTCCTAGTGGTTTCATGTATATGTTAAATAGCATAAGGAACAGAACTGAGACTTCAGTAGGGACATAATTCTTCACTAAGTTTCTTCTTGATGGTTGGAATGAGTAATTTCAGCTATTTTCTTCCTGATGTGACAAAATCTTCAAAAACTACAGTTTTTGAATGCTTTGCAATTCACAACTTGTCTGTGCAAAATCTCATGCAATTGTCTTGTGCAGAAACCAGCATTTCTTGTCCAGAAAATTCTGTTTTCTGCACAAAACAAGCAAGTGTACATTTTTTGCAGAATAAGTTCCAAACTACAAAGATTCTTCTCAGCCCAGGTTTATTCTTGTCAGGGATTCTCAACACTCAACCCCCTCCCCATGTTTTTCCATAATGTTTCAAGTATTTTTTAAAAAATACTATTTCCATCCCTAATCTTCAGGCATTCCACAGGCCAATGGCCAAGGAATTGAACAGGTTTTCCTATGCCACATTCTTGGTTCACCTTTCCAGTAAGGAACAAAGCTACTGCAAAACAGGACTCTCAAGTCCCATCCTAGCAAGGTGGTCCAGAAAGGTATCATGGATGATTATATTGAAAACCACTAAGAAGTCCAGTCAAACCAACAGAGACACACTCCCCCATCCAGTTCCTAGGATAGATCTTCCATGAAGGTGACCTAAATGTCTCTGTCCCATAACCAGGACTGAAAACTGATATGGATCTAGATAATCTGTCTCATCCTGAAACTCTAAGGGCTGGAAGACCAATGCATGGTCCAGTACCTTACCCAAGAATGGAATCTGGGAACTGGTGATAATTGTCCAATATAGTGGGATCCAGAGAAGTTTTTTCCAACAACAACAAGACATGTGGGAACTTTGTGGTATTAACCACTTCCTCTACCCATAAATCCAGGCCCACTCTGACTTTTTAATAAGACAGGAATGGGCAAGAATCTAACACTCCCATGTAGTGGCTCTTTCCTTCCAAGAATTCTATCCATACTGTTAGGTTGTACAAACTGAAATGCATCCATTATTGTCAAGGTCAGAGATCCGAGTAGCAAGTCAGCCCAGAGAAGGGAGTGTGAGAACCAGCAAAGTCCAGCCAGGAGGAGACAAGTAAGCACTTTACACAAGGGAGCTCATTTACCAGAGCGTCAAGCAAAAGCTGTAGTCAGAGTTCCAAAAGCCGAGGGTCAAGAGTCCAGAGATCAATTCAAGGTAACAGGATCCAGGTGCTGGGAGCAAGAAACAGGCAAGAGGAGGGCTTGAAAGAAGTTTGCTACAAGCAAAGGAAAGCTTCCAGGCAGCCAGTTATATAGCCCAAGACACAGGTGTGGCTAGTCACTGCTTCTTGAACTTAATCAAGGAAGCCTCCCTTTGCTCAGCTCTCTTGAGTCTCCGCCTTGTTTGTGGGCTGATTGGCACAGGCTCCAAAGCATCTTCAGAATCGGATCCCTGTTGCCCTAAAGGAGCAGGCAGAGGAACGTCCGAGCCTGCTTGGTCCATGGCAGCAGGGGGAGCTCTTGAGCTGCAAGACTCATCTCCAGCCAGAGCCACAGGGACCAACAGCTGCTGCTCGTCATCAGCAGCTCTGACAGGGGCTTCAGTTATCACAGTTATCACTGTATAAGCAGGAACCAAAGTTACATCCACTGGATCTGTATTAATTGTAGCATCCAAATGAGAGCAGATCAGAGTAATTATGTCTGTACAGTGTCATCCAAATTGTCCACAACTGAGTTAAAACAAACAAGCAACATCTGTGTCCATATCCTTTTCATCCAAGGATGGGCAACTGCTTGGGGAGCTGGGACTAAACCTCCCCAGAAAGTCTCATGGGTTGCAGTTGCTATCATCATTATCATCATCATCTGAGGAAATTAGAAGTATCTGGGGACATCAGGGAGTTCTGGATATTGTGTGAGTAGGACAAGGGTATTTTTGTATGTTTTCATTCACAGGGGAAATTTTCTGTGTGGATTGTTAGGTAAAAATTGCCCTCAAATCATGCCAATCATTTTCTTAAAAGTAGAGGCTGGGGGCTTTGGGGAAGAGTAGAGACTTCATGTGGTACAAATTTAGGGTCTCAGGCTACATGAGAACCATGGGCTGCATCTTGTCCCCCCCCCCCCATTTTAACTGGAGATCAGTGAGGTTGAATTTGGGACTTTTTTCATGCCGTTCATGTACTGTGTCAGTTGTGCAGAAGAATGGGGTCCTTCTTCCTTGTTACCCAATGACCTTCCAAGGAAATCCTATTAGGAATCTTCTGATCTGCAAACAGCTGAGATCATAAAATTCACATAAAGTAAACCTAAAAGTCAGTGCTGGAAAAATAGTACAACATCATTGAAAACTAGCATAAACTATTGTGAACATGTGGGGGGAGGGTGGAAGTTTCTACACACTTCCAGTTTCTAAAACCCTAACATGGCAGTCAGCAGGTCCTTAGAGTCAAGTGAGACATGAAAGCCCCGAGTGCCTATTTTAAAAGAGCCAAATATCAGATATCAAGGACAAAGAGAAAGAAAAGAGTTAATGTCCCTTTCCGTAAAGGTTTTTTATTATGTAAGATTTTACAATGCAGACAAACTAGATGGACAGGTAAGTGTTGTTTACAGATTGTGTTACAAATTCTAAATGGCAATGGGTAAATGAGCTATCAACTTATTTGACATTGCTAAGGTTAAACTAAATGCCATTTGCAGAAACATTGTAAACAATAGTGTCTTTTATGTTTTACTGTTGATCTTTAGCTTAATGTGGCTGTCTTGGAGAAAAGAAATGCTTTTTATCCTGGCCGGTGGGCTGCAGGCACACAGGTGGGTGTGTTAAAACTTTATGCTGTTCCAATCATCCCAATGTATTGTGACTAGTGGCAGCTGGAAGCTCCTTTGTCAGTGGTGCTCCAGGTTTTAATCTGAACTTTAAAGCAGTTATACAAGGTTCTGAATCTGTTTTGAGGATAGACTTCAACACCATGTATATCTCCTTTGAATTTCAGACTGAAACCCAGAACAGATTTACTGCTCTGGTGGCATGGAAGCCACCAACCACCACTGATTATGACTTCCTACACAGTGCCCTCCAAATTTTGATGACAATTCCCAGCTGTCCTGTTCATTGTTCATGTTGGCTGTGGCTGATGGGAACTGAACAAAAAAAAATTCAAAAAAGGGACTAGAGTCAGGAAGGATGGTCTTCAACCCAAAATTAATGCCATGCCACCTGTGCTACATCCACTGGATGTAACATCTTAAATCCTTACTGAGGCCCTGACCACTACTTTATATTCTGAGAAGATCCTCTAGAATGAGTGATAATTTATGCCCTGTGTGAAATATCATTGCTTTTTTATGTTTAGTGTGCTTACAATTTTGTTTAAAAATATAATTTGCTTTTTCATAAGTTGTCATACCTATAAAATCATTTCCTTGGGAAGTCCTGAAAACATGACACCGATAGATTAGATTTTGCTTCCCCACCCCCAGCTTTTCTTGTTCTCCCTCTTCTCCCACTTTCTTTGGATTAATTTTTAATTCTTTTTTTTAAAAAAAAATATTTATAAGCAGCTAAAAGGAACTCATCACAAATATGTTTATAATTATTTTAAGGAGATGCTTTTCATGTTCATAATGATTACATTGCTTGAGTCATTTCTCAAGTACCTTCTTATCAAGGCCAGGCTTTTAATTAAATCACTCATTAAAAACAGCAGCAGTGCAAACACTTCATATCATCCTTTCTACTTTGTAGCACCCAGAGTTACAAAACCAGACTTACCTCAGTCTGAAGCCATACTCAGAAGGCTACCTGTCCTCCAGGAAAAAATAAGAAAAAAATTGGCATATCATGTCTGCCAGAATCTGACCTGAACTTAGGTGGTATGATCAGTTCCTACAAGAAGCACAGGAACTGAGCCAGCACAGAAATAAGAACAATCTAAGTAATTTCACAGATCCAGAAGAACCTGTATTGTGTGATGGTCCAGTGATTATTTGCTTTCTGAGTGCTTTGGTCCTCAATGATTTTTGCTCCTGTTCTTCTGACTTCTTTAATCCTGCTATCCTGCTAGAGCAAGATAAGCACTATGGTTGATTCCATGCTCACCTTAGAAACCTGCTTTTAAGACCACAGTTCCCAGAATCTTCTAGCCAACATGGCCAGATTTGTAGGCTGTAGTCCAAAAAAGTATATCTTTTTCATGCTTTGTTTTTCTTGTTATTGCTGTTTCTGTGTTTCATCAACATGAAGCAGCATTACATGTTGTCCCCCTATAGTCCCCTCAGGTTGCTCAGATATGGATTAAGATACACAACTGACACTTCTGAGGCCCTTTCAAACTACACATTTAGAGCCCTATAGTTCCACTTCAACTCTTATGGCAACATCCTACGGAATATTGGGGCCTGTAGCTTGGTGAGGCAGTAGAATTCCTTAGTAGAGAATTCTGAATACCTCTCACAGACCATACGAATCCACAGAATAGAACCACAACAGTTAAAGTGGAATCACAGGGCTATAATTGTGTACTGTGAAAGGGTCACTATTCCTGGGGAGTTCAGAATCCAGATGCAACCCTTGGAAGAAGAATACTTAGGCCAGTCATAGTGACCCAGGTAGAATATAGTGTTCTTGTGTGTATTCTGTTGGTTTCTTAGTAGGAAATAGCTTCACCTGCCAAATTTCTGTATCTTGAAGGTTTGTTTCAGCAAATTTACTTAGGAGGGGAAACAAACTTGATACAGCTCAAGTCCAGGATGTAATCCTGTAGTCAGGAAGGCTATAGTAGCCATAGGAGGGACAGGAACCATACAATCCAGTGAACAAACGTGATTAGCAAGTCACTCTATAGAAAACACAGAAGTAAACAGAACTACTCCATAATGCTGTCATAGAAAATATATCCTAATTGAAAATATGAAAACCTAAAACTTTTTAAAAACCACTCACCACAGGTGCAGTGCATTGTGAAAGCACCACTTATCTCTCTGTATGACCTCATCAGTCTTTAAAGATATATTTCATTGCTGAATTCTTGTAGACTTGGGGTCATAACACAAAATGACAGGCTTTGAATACTTGCAAAGTCACTTGATGATGGGTTCTTCAATTGCTGCTGCATTGAAGCTGACAAGAGTCTGGTTTTAGAGAGAAAATACTCCTTCTTTGAAGGCAAATTGAAAAATACTTCATAAAAATGAAACAACTCACCTATGCCTCATGATTGCTAACTTGAGACACTGGTACAATCCTGTAGTTTGTAAGCAATAATTCTGTCTAAATAGGCTTTGGCTTCAGAGAATAACATTCAAACTATTTGTTTCTTTACACAAATTTAGACTAGCTTTGATTATGGTCAAAATCAGAGAGAGATAAAATCAGATTTTTATTATTCACAACTAAAGAAAGTTGAGCAGGAGTTTTATGGCCCGGACCTACAATTAATCATACTAAGAAAAGAGCCACTGAAATAAAATAGGGCAAATCTGTTATGGCTAAATTAGCATTGACATGCATGAATCCTCCCTAAGCAAAAATAACACAGGACTCAACACTATATATGATTCTGGCAGAGAAGAAACAATGACAGAAACTAGCCAGTGTGCACTGTACAGCACCAGAAATGCTGTACAAGGCTTTACATTCTTGACTTCCTTTTTCTATGAAAAAGAGGGAAATTGGAAACACATTTCCTCATGCAGGTGCTGTCCAAAAAAAATTAGTAGAAGATAAACTCAAAGAAAAAGCTGTTAAAAAGGAAACAGCAATTTTTTATAAGAAAACCATCAGGGTCACTTTTACACTGCACAGTTATAGTACTATGATTCCACTTTATGGAATCCTGGGATTTGCATTCCATATGTGGGGCAGAGGCATTTAGAATTCTCATCTGGAAAGTTCTAGTGCCCATCGAAAGAACAAACACTAGGATTCTATGGGGTGCAACCACGGCTGTAAAAATGCAATCATAGTGCCTTAATTGTGTAGTGTACAAGGGCCTCAGAGCTGTCACAGCAAAACCCAGGGTTCCATAGGAGGGAGCTGTGGTAGTTAAAATATAGCAAGTTGATATAGTGAATACACCCAAAGATAGAAAATAGTATAAATCTAGTAAGGCATTGTGGCTAACAGACAAAGCTATGAAGGAAGAAGTTCTTGGTTTGAATCTCACCTCTGCTACAAATTCACCTTCATGACCAAGGTCACCTTGAGTGAGCAGTCACTTTCAGCTCCAGGTTTTCCATGTGCATTATGAGAGATAATGTTACTGATTTATCTTGATGCAGTGGTGGGAAAGGATTGAGCAGGATTTGACTACCTTAATGAAGGCCGTTTTTTCCCTCTCCAAGACTCATAGAGAGAAATAAGGCACCTCACTTCAAAGATTTGCACATTTGTTGGAAAAAAACACAGAAATTTACAGTAGCTCAGAATTTGAAAGAGAACTTTTATAAGCTATTTCATAGATGGTACATGACACCAGACAAACTAAAAAAGATTTATAATACATTTACCGGACAATGTTGGAAATGTCAGAATGACAATAGCGCATATTGAATATGCAAAGTTGTGGAAAACTCAGCAAATACCCACAATAGAACAATGGTGAGGTACACTTATTGAAAACAAAAATGCTGATATGGTCTCTCAGAGATTAAAAGGAAAATCAGACGATGAGATACAAAAAGAATGGCAAATTGTAACAGGTAATTGCTGGGTTCTATCAGATGGAAATCTGTAATTCATGATTTAAGATAAATTATGAGGGAGCAACGGGATATATATCATGAAGCGGGAATATGGAGATTGAAATGCAAGAATCAACAAGTAATATTAGCAGTAAAATGTTGTACAATATTTTAAGCATGTTAAGAAATCTTGATAATGAAATCTAGATCAGTGTGGAAGATCAGAAATATTTCAATTAAGCTGACAGTTTTAATTGTTTGTTTTATATCTGAATTTTGAATAAAATGATTATAAAAAAAAAGATTTGCACATTTGTGAGGCTCACAGGGCAGAAAATACAATAGAACTGTTATATCTCCAGATTTCACCATTGTCAGTTCACATATTCAGCTGCCATTTAACAAGCGTCAGCACGGTAAATAAAGCAGTTATAGTATATATAAATGAGCCCTGTGCCATGTGGCTGTTGGGGCATATCATAACAATACAGTAGAGAGAAATAAAATTTCTACATATCCTGGTCATCCTGATGGTGGGGATGTTAAGACTACTCACATCATTTTCAAGGAGAATTGGGACATTGACAAGTGAAGGTCAAGCTCAATGCCCCAACAAGAAAACAATCAACTGCTGTGAGACTTTTCTATTTCATTGTTTCTGTGAAACAGAAATCATGATGCAAAAAGACTTTCTTTTGCCCAAGAAACATATTTCTATGCAGAAAATTGAATGTTTGGCACAAAATACATGGCTTCACATTCTTTACAAAAACCAAGGTATTTTCTTTTTTCTCCCTCTTTTTTTTCTTTTTTTTTTTAAGAAGGGCAAGGGGGAACCAAGGGTTTCATGCAAATAAACCTTTTGCAAGAAAAGAAAGGAAGGAAGGAAGAAGAAAGAAAAAGAAAAGAAGTCTCAAAGTGCAACAAAAATCAAAACATGGTCAACACTCTTGTAATCACATCTAAGACAAAGAACACTTTTCATTTTTTTTAATGTTGGGAATGAAATAAGCAAAAATTTGAAAGCCCACCTTATTGATTTATTTTTAGAATTTTATAGAATTTCCAGACAGCCTTTCTACCACCAACAGCCTGTGTATCTTGAAAATAAAACACAACTGAAACCATAATAAAATATTTTACTGTATTAAAAAATGGTTATTTAATCATAGATATAATGTAAGTTTGCTTCTATAGAATTGCCCTTGGAGATTTCCCAGTCCTTGCTGGAACATTTCTTCTGAGAGGTCAAGACCCTTACCAATAATTTGTGAGGAGGGGGGAAGAGAGAAATTTGCTGAGAAATTTGGCAGAAATTAGAGGATGCCTCCCCTCATACATACACACCCACACACATGTGAGCTAAAAGAATTTCCACTCATAGTAGGATTGTTCTGGCTTCAAGCCATTGGTAAGATTCCAATGAAACTTGAAACGCAAACAAACAAAAAATAAAAAAGAATTAAGTCAAGTAAATAAAAGCAAATTTTATACAATATCATTTATTTTTAGACTAGGAGCATTGCGTTGTCTGGAAAGGATAATTTGGGGATGCCTCCCAGGGCAGTTGGTTAAGTAAAATTAGATTCTAGATCTTTCAACACCTTGTAGGAATCTGTCCCAAGAGAATATTTCATCACATATTGTGGTATTATGACAAGTAGTGCTTTACTTTACAGATGGCAAGTGTTTCTAGTATGTTTTAACAGTGTTGCATAAGGCAATGTTGAGTTATTTTGAAGCCTGGGGAATACTAAAATGTTTAATTGAATGTGAAGCTGATCATATGCATATTTAACTAATATGTTTTTAGGGCATATTTAGTAAGGTTATTATCTTGATTTGAAAGGAACTGAAGTAGAAGAAGCAACAGAAGTCCTTTGAGGACTAGCACAGACACTGAGATGGTGACAGCTACAATGATTAATTTGCATTTAATAAAAAATATTTGCTAAAAGAGACTTCAGAGTATATGAGAAAAACTCATGCACAAGTGATATTTAGTTAAGCTGCAATGGATGCTTGAACCTTCTATTGAGCAGGCATGTTCACTGCCCGCATGTGGATCTAAATGGCCTCTGAGTGCCATCAGCAATGAAAATACTCAACATGAGCTCAATAAAAATCATTTATATTCATCCTTGATCATAGACCAGCATAAGCTTCCACAGAAATGTTGCCTACATTACTCAGGGTGTAGTTCTCATTTTTCCCCTGACTGAAAACTGCAGGCTCCCTTCATTCCTACAAGCAACTGCTCCATGCTCATTGCAGATGTCTCCCTCCTCCCATGCTTCTTCTCAATGATTCACCATGGAAGACATGTCCCTACAATGGAAGAAGCTAAGTCAATGCACAGATTTATGCAGAGAGATTAAACATGTGTCCTCCAAATGGGGGAAGGTGTTCTGTTTGGGAGAGTTTGATTCAATGGTCTTTTCACATCTCGTGCTCTTATAACATTATTTTAAATTACTTTAAATACAATTCCATGTGATTGCCAAAGGAGTGACAGAAACCTTTAAAATAAAATTAATAATAAAATGGCATCTCTATGCAGAGATTATAGACAGATGTGAAATGTAAGAAGTAGGACAAGGAGCAATGGATTCAAACTACAGGAAAAGAGATTCCACCCGAACCTCAGGAAGAAATTCCTAATGGTCAGAGCTATCTGGCAGTGGAATATGCTGCCTTGGAGAGTGGTGGAGTCTCCTTCTTTGAAGGTTTTTAAACAGAGGCTGGATGGCCATTTGTTGGGAATGTTTTGATGTGTGCTCCTGCATGGCAGGGGGTTGAACTGGATGGCCCCGTGATCTCTTCCAACTCTATTATTCTATGATTCCATCATTGTATCAGTAAGGATAAAGTTTTATTCCTCCTATTATGGAACTTCCTAGTCATAAAATCTGAAGTAAGCACATCACTTAATTGAACACCATGGTGCAAGTGCACAGCTTGAAATGTTGGATGTGAAGATTAATTTGTTTATGTTGATGATCAGGAATGGAGGGATTAATTCATTGCTATTTACCTTAACTATTGAAAGAATTTGATTTGATGAATTGTTTTATTAAATAATTTGTTAATTTTCAAAATAAACCATGGGATACAGAGAGAATGGTATGTGTGTTGTCACCGTTAAGCCATAATGGCATATTCTGTTTTTAGCTCCCTCAATTGTGTTCTTTTTGTTGTTTGAAGGTTGCCTTCCCCAACGGGATATCTGACTGATGTGATGGACCTCAAATACCTAGGGACAGTGGTATTTAGATTGCAGTGCATCTGGAAACTGCCAGATGGATGAAGATCATTCTAAAGCATAGGATTGACCAACCTGTTAAATGAAGTTTTATTACTGATCTCTCTTCTTTCTCTCCTAACCCACCCCGACCATTATTTATGCTGCTCACTCCCCTTTAATACAATAATACAATGGATTATTTGTCTGAACTGGAAGAGAAAGGATATCTTCATTCTAGCTCAATACTAAAGGACAGTGATATTTGGCTACAAAGATTAGCTGGTGATCAAGAGTGATCAAGATCAAGAGGAGGTAATTCTTCATCAGAAATCGCTTCAGTGCCTTTGAGGATGTGGAGATAACTGTACTACACTACCAAATAACTACATCTTCTACCTCCCCATTTGGTTAACAGGATTGTCATCTACAAAGATAAATGCTACAGTCTAGGTTTTACATGCAAGCCCCTGGCTCAATTCCTTCAATTGCCATTTTTTTTAACAATGTTGCTGTTTACCCACCATCCTTCTACTCCTCTGGAACCCCCAGCAAGAAATGATGATGAAAAATTTCCTCTTCATCATACCACAAGAAGAGTGAGTGCTGCAAACCATCAAATCAACTTGTTGAGCCTTGTTGAGGAAAGCCGGAAATGAGTTAATGAACAATGAGTTGAATTTAGCTAGACATTCCAAAGTTTGAAAGTGAGTGCCTGTTAATTCACCAATTAATTTATTAAGCATTAGTGTGTGTGGGGGGGGATTAATTAATTGACATGTAACAACTGTGGTTCAACTAATTATTTCCAAGTTCTGTGTTAGAGTTCCTATGTGTTGCTTTTAATACTCATTTGAATCCTCCTGATGAATCCAGGTGTCAGGTAGCCCTCCATATTTTAGTTATGGGACAGGTAGTAGGAGTTAATTAGCAACTTGCTTGTAACAAAGTATGAGAACCAGAGACCGTTAGATAAACAAAGCTAGGAATGTAGTGATAAGCGCTGCCAGGCTAAACCAGAACTCCAAGGTCTCTTGCGGGTGGGATGAGAAACTCTTTGCTTTTAATGTTTTGGATTTTGCTAATTTCCTTCAGTTAACTCACTGAAGTCCTGTATTATGTATCACACTCCTAATAAATAGTGTATTTGTACTGTTACATTTGTGTGTGTGAATTCAGTTCCTCACAGAGTGAGCAAACTCCTGCACAAAATAATAACATGTCTCAAATAAGTGAAGAAGATCCTGAAGACAAGGGAGCATCTGGCAGAGCCGTCAAAGCTCCAGGCGAGGAAATCACTAAAAGAGACGAGATGGTCCCCAACTGGGCCCCTGATGCTAAACCCAAGACACGACCTTCGATTCCTCCATCCACCGTGACCAGAGGCCAAACCTGGGCCTGGGGAGAGAGACCAGAAACTGCTCAGCGCCAACGTCACCGGGCTACAAGATGGGACACATCTATTGTCGAGACCAGCATAATGGAACAACTTCTAGCCAGAGAAGAAGAAGTGGAAAAGCAGCGAAAAGAAATTTCCAAACTGAGAGCTCAGCTGCACGACTGGAGACTCCTGGTGCCCCAGGTTGGATGAGTGCCACCCCAGGCTCCAGCAGCAGCAACTGCTCTGGTGGCTGCGGCACCTGCGCCTCCCGGGATACTGGTACCACAAGTGGGGCCGTGGCCTTTCCGAGAGTTGAAGACCACTTATGATGGCGATGGAGCCACCCTCACATACTTTCTTAACATGGCCTCTAATTACATGATCGACTATGGGAACAGTTTCTCTTATGATGTTGCCAGAATCAGATACCTGAGCTGGCACCTCAAAGGAGAAGCAGCAGAGTGGGTCGCCAGCCTGTTCGACTCACAAGCTGAGGAAACAGCCGAGCTGCAGCTGTTCATGTATCAACTTAGAGAAAGGTTTGAGGATCCTTTCTTTCAAGAACAAACCAGATACCAACTGAAGAAATTGCACCAAGGAAAAGGAACCGTTGGTGAATCCTCCCAAGAATTCAGGAAGTTAGCCACTAAGATTCCAGAATGGAAAGATGACATTCTCAAGCAATTTTTCTGAGACGGATTAAATCCCATCATCTTGGATCGCTACCTGACCCAAGGGGATCCTTTCAGTCTCCTGGGATGGATGAAACTAGCTGGATAAGTGTAAAGCATCATGGAAAGTGTCCAGCTTCCCCGGCAAAGGCAAGCACAAGAAATTGGTTGCCAAACCCCAGGACTGCAAAAAACCACTTTCCTGAGCAGCAAGGAAAAGAAAAAATGACTCAAAGAAGGCACCTGTTTCCAATGTGGGAAGAAAGGCCACATCACCAGCGAATGCCAGGGATCGAAGAAACCCAGCGAGGAAAAGTCGGGCACCTCCACCACTCGACCTGTATACCGCAAAGCTGACACCCTGAAGCCGACAACCAAACATCCCACCGGCGGAACTGCTGCTGGAACTTGCAATGGTAAGGACAGCCCACTGACCACGTCCAACTCGGACAGCGATGATTGGTACCCCGAAGAGTCCACTAATGTAAGTACCACCAAAACTCATCATGTATATGTTACAGTAGCCTTACAAGGAAATGATGGGAAATTATGAATGTACAGAGCCTTAGTTGACTCAGGCTGCACAACTAGTTTATTGAATCCTGCTGTGGCAAAAGAACTTGCAGTAAAGTTTGAACCCCTAAAAAAGGCTGTCAAGTTGTCTCACATGGACAGCTCACCCATGGCAGTAGGTCCAGTAAGGGAAAGGACCAAACCTATCCCTGTTCAAGTGGGAAACTATCAGGACCAATTACATTTCCTAGTGCCCACCAAAATTGGGTTTCAAGTAGTCCTTGGGTACGACTGGCTAAAAAAACACAATCCTCAAATTGACTGGACACAAGGCTTACTCAAGCATAACCATGATGTAAACCTAATACCCTTACAAAACCCCCGAGTCGGCACTCACTTTGAGTCCTGAGGAAATACAGAAAAGTCCATTAGAGTACTGAGACCTGCAGAAAACTTTAGAGGACCACGAAGCAGACAAACTGCCCCCACACAGAGACTTTGCTTGCAAACTCAGATTAATGGATGGAGCTTAAATTCGCAAACCCAAAATATATCCAATGAACAACCGAGAACTAGATGCTCTAAAAAGATTCCTGAAGAACTTGCAATGTGGATTTATTAAACCTTCATCTGCTCCTACCGCCAGTCCAATATTTTTCCGCAATAAAAAGGATGGAGGAGAACCGAGGTTTATCATGAACTATAATTTAATCAGTCAGGCAGTATTGCCTGATATTTATCCAATTCCTTTAACTAAAGATATCGATTAACTAAAGATAGATTTTGCTAATTGCCTCCAGTTTGCTCACTGAATTCCTGTACTATGTATCACACTCCTAATAAATAGTGTATTTGCACTGTTATATTTGTGTGTGTGAATTTGGTTCCTGACACCAGGGCTAGGAAATTGTTTGGTACATACACAAATTCATTGGATTTACTCATTCAAATCTGTAAGAATGTTATAGTGCATTTCTTGTATAAAGCTTCCAAGGAATACAGTGTGGACACTATGGGATGCTGAATACAGAGTCTTGTCTCCCCATGGTAGCTGGAGCAAAAATGACTGCAATTCCCTTTTTGAAAAAAGTCTGGCTGAAATGGCATGGGAGGGACCTATACACATATAACTGTAAGTTACAAAATGAGATTGCAAGGTCATTTTTTTAAAGTGTCCTTAGATACAATCCATTAGAACATATTAGCAGCTACTTCACACTGTCAAGGAATATGCTACATTTAATGCAGGCAGGGTGGATGAGCCCCATCTATTCTAGGTCATTCATATCACAATGGCGACGAAGCACAATAGATGCAGAGAGAAAAGCAGTGGATGTTATGTAATTGTCAGTCTGTGTCTATCTAGATCACATACACAGTTGTTTTTTAGTGTGATATGACCAAAGGACTCCAAACAAATGCCCTGTTCACTCATCCCCACCCCAGTTTCTTTACTGTAAGAACAAAAAGACATCAAGTTCCTCCAGCTCTCTGTTGTCCCTTCCCTCATATGGAAAATGATGTTCACATGGAGGTTTTCCACATACTTGGAAAGACATACATATATAAGCTTCCATAAACTTGGGTGAACTCAGCTGGAAACCCATGTATAGGGTGTATATGAAAGTGCACAAACACTCTTCATTATTCTTCTGAACTTCTGGCACATTAGAAGGGATAACTTCTCTTAACTGGCAAGTTGGTTTTAGGGGATGATAGGTAGCCATGAAGCAGAAAGAGCAATCATGTTCCCCTATTTCCTGCTGCTCTTTATTGCTTATGATGGATAGATTCCCAAGGAATCTGATTCATTGATTCAGATCTGAGTCCCATTGGGATTGGACAAATTTAGGCCTGATCCATTCTGATTCAAATCTTGCATCCAAACTGAGATTAAGAATACCAGTTGTCATTGCTTGTATAGCTATCATGGCTACTTTAAAAAATGTTTTGCACATCTGCATAACATGAGATGGCATAACAGACCCTAAAAAAAGGGATTAACCAGATTTCAGACAGGCTTTTATGCTTGTCATATTCAAAATTTGCTGTTTTCCAAAAACAAAACAAAACAGCTTTAAAAAGATGCTGTTGACTGCTCAGTCTTGTCAATTGCATTTACACAGCTTTTGCCCTGGAACCTTCCCCCTACAGCATAGTCAGTAAAGTGTGTTAAAAGCTTTACTGTGGTATATGATAGTTATAACAATTACAGTGTACTTAAAGGAAGGATGATTGTTTGCTTTATTTTAGCAGCTAACTAATTGACAGTATTAAATGATGAAGCAAAAGGAAGTAGAAGAGGAAAAGGAATATAATTTGTTAATTATCAGCAGTCCAAGTGCTGGGATCCCCCTAGTAAGCCTTCTGCTCCACTTTAAGATATTTAGTTATGTGGGCTGTTGCTCAAAACTCTTCCCACAGCCCCATACTCTCCCCACACCATATGTTCCAGAGTTGCCTACTGAAGTCTTCTGGATGAAACACATAATCAGGTGTTCCTGCCCTATGAGGCCCTTTTCACATGGCATCCTAAATAAACAACAGCCATGCTTTGCTCCACTCTGGGAGCTGCCTTACTGCATGACGTTGTCACCAATCAGGTGCTATCCTGGCTGCAAGCAGTGGTAATCCTGGTGTTTCTCATTGTTGGATAAAATCTGACAATAACTGGCCTTTCCCACAGCACTCCTGATAACTGGGCTCATGCGGGGCCTCCATCCATCATCTTTCTGTGAACGAGCTGGGAGTGGGCGGGGTCTATGTACTCCCTGCCTGTGCCTCCCTCAGCAACCCTCAGGGAGAGCTCTGCCCAGCAGCAGGGTGTCCGCTGCCCTCATTGCAGTGGTGAACACATGAGAGACATCGTCCAGGAAGGTCACCCCAGAGGTGATGTCAGCACTGACCCCTGCAACATCAGCCCCCAAGGTTGGCCCAAATTTCAAAAGGTTTTTTTTAAAAAAGCCAGAATCATTGTTAGCACATTAGCACTACAGTGCATGCCAATAGGCGCTCATGGGTGTCAGCCGGCCTGGCTCTGAAAAGGAAATGGTTGGGAGCTATCACAAGGATTACTTTTCCTCCCACCACCCTATGCCCATTCCCATTCCCATTTCAGAGACAGCTGAAGTTCTGTCGCTGAACTTCCTTTGTGGAAGACACAATAAACCATTATCATGATCTACCATTCTAACGTTAGCATGGGTGTCAGCAATGAAATTAAAAAAAAAAAGACTAATCAAGAACAGTGGGGCAGGGACGGGGCGGGACCTGGAAGGGGGCAAGGACACTGAGCTGCAGAACACACACCAGATGTAATGCCAGTACTGTCCTGCAAACTCCCAGGTGCCAGTGGAAAATGGAGGGTGCATACTGGGACCAATCTGCAATTGGCAATCCCGCAATGACACCAGAACACTACACGATTGAAATATGCTGTGGAAAGGGCCACAGTCTTTCTCATTCTACCTGGTTGTTTTGGTTTTTTCTGTTGTCTTTGTCCTGAGAAAGATGCTTGATTTATGAACTCTTAAAGGGGCTGTTGTTGGTGTAAACTGTTCCTGTTCCTGCTCATTTGCTGCCTACAGTGAAGACATAAAGCAATCTTGGGTTGATCTCCCTTCTTATAGTGGTCCTCTGCTCTACCTGTGATGACCCAGGTCATTTCTGCACTACACTGTCATAGTGCTATTATTCTACTTTCAGCATCCTGTGGAATTCTGGGATTTGTAGTTTATTGACGCGAAAGAGCTCTCTGGCTGAGAATTCTAAATGCCTCTCCATAAACTGCAAACCTGAGGATTCCATAGGATGTTGAAAGTAGAATGATAGCTCTAGAACGGTGTAGGGTGGAAATGACCTCAGATCACCTGACTTCCATCTAACATCTGTGCAGCAGCAACAAGAACAACAGTGACACGGTAGAATAAATTTCACTATTACACACAGAGATCAATTAAACAGACAAATTAACAAAAAAGACAATAAGATTAAGCTAGGCTATTCAACAAGATAAAAGGTAATTAAGGAATGACTTGGCAAGACCAACAACCTCCCACCCATCATTGCATCTCTTTTGTGATCTGCTTCTCAGATAGAATAAGGAAAGAGACTGACCGTATATAATGCTAGTGAACTCACATCATCCCCCCCGCCGCCCTTAAACCCTTTGACTGGAGAGTGCTGGTGAGAATCATACCCAGTTTGCACATTAGAGCTCTCATTGAATACATCTAGCTTCCCCCTCCATATTGCACCACCTAGGTATCTGTTCTGTGAAGTCATCAATGATAAATCATCTGTCTTCCTCCTGCTCATTTTTGATATTTGGCTATCTGGATTGTTCCAGAGTGCTTCAGACTTTGCCATTCTGCTTCACCAATGAATTGAATCAACTCAATATGCTCCAAAAATGGTAGAGATCAGCCCAATTCTCTTTGTTCTTTGAGATTTGGCCAAAGCAGCTACATAGACCTAGTATGTAATAATAATGTTGTTATTTTAAACCTGAGTGCCAAAGTATATAGAATCTTAGTTTTAGTAAGTTTGAGATGGCAAGAATTCTAAGTCAAATAGGTACAGGTGTCTATATCTATAACAAAAGATCTATAACAAAAATATAAGCATTTTCCCTCATTCCATTTACAGGAACCTATCTTATGACAAGTAAGACTATTTGTCCAATTTAGTGTAGCTTTTTTTTTTCCTGACTGGTAGCAGCTTCCAAGAATTTTAGGCAGAAATCTTTCATATTCTCTACTACCTGATTCTTTTAACAAGAAACAGTAGAGCCTGCACTTGGAATCTTCCTCATGCAACTTTATATATGGTCAGATTTGAATCACCTTGGGGTCTCTCTTTTTTTTTTTTTTTAGCAAGAAATGAAGTCTATATAGCCATCAATCACATCAAAGTTTCCTGACATTAGTAGGAGAAAGAAGAAAGAAGAAAAATTGTGGAAGTTTAAGATACAGGGAAGCCCAACGTTGAACTTTCAAGTTCTAGGCATGATTTCCCTGTTGGATTTCTTTGGGGAAGAGTTTATGGGAAACAAAGTTGGCTAACACACTGTTTTGTCATATAGGAACAAAACCTGGTTGTTTGCTATGCATTCATAGAATCATAGGGCTGTAGAATTGGAAGGTGCTTAAGGGTCTCTAATCCAACCCCCTGCCAGTTCAGGAAGCCACAATGAAAATCCCTAACAGAGGACCTTCCAACCTCTGTTTAAAACTAATGAAGCAGATCCCACAGCCTACAAAGTACATCCATTCTATTGTTGAGCAGCAGTTATGGCCAGAAAGTGGCTATTTTTTTTCCGTCCTAGTAGTCAGAAAGACCTGCATGCCTTTCTTGGAGAGAAAGTAGCAGTCAGGAAAACCACACAGCAGCAAGCCCTCCTCCATTTTGCTTAGATCCAACAAGCTATCAGCTTCCACTACTGTGGTGAGATTGCAGAGAAACTAGAAGCTTTTGAAATCCAGCTGTATGACTTGTGAACTTGGTATCTGCTAAAGTGAATTTATTATCCGCTGAACTCTATAACCATGAATCTAGCTTTGCTACCTTTGATAGCATTTTTTCTTCTCCTTCCCTATTCTGCTTCCTTTTGTATTGGGTCTTTTATAAGGTAAGCATGGGCAGAAACTGTCTAATTTTTGAAACTGAAATATTTGGAAACATCTGCTGCAGAAGCCTTTTCAAGTGAAAGGGGGACTATGGTAAATACATATTGTAAATGTTCTGAGATTCTAACTATACACACATTTCCTTCTCAATGTCTCCCTAGGCAAGTAGTACCTTTTGCCTTTCCTTTTTTGATTCTTTAAGAAATCTGGATTGCATGTAGTCTCTAAGTGTGAAGATAACAAAAATACGTGATCAATTCCCTTCCTGCTTCAAATAATGTTAATAGAGAAGGGCTCTTTCCTTAAGTATTCTGGAACTTAGTGGTTTGTTGTTAGCAGATCTAGGTGCTGAGATTTTCTCATCAGATAGTGATTTCGTTTCAGAGCAACCCTTTGCAACAGCAGAAGTGATTTGTATGTAGCAATTTTCCAGCCTCCTGCTGTTTATGTTCACATCTGTGATGCAAACAGTGGGAAAACCTTTGCTACTTTCTGATCATTTTGATTTATGGGTGCTTGAAGAAATTTGAACTGGAAATTGGATCTGATTGAGCAACCATTGCTAAAATCAATAAAGAAAAGAAGGAGCCTAAAAAGATTTAGTTTTGTTTTCCTGCATTATGTTGGGCCTTCTAACGATGGCAACATACTGCACTGAGCAAAGAAATACTTAGCATACCACACACCATCACATTGGAACTCAATAACTATGTCAGTTCTTTAACTCAATTTTCCCAAATTATTTTGTTTTACATAATAGGGACATCCCAGATCTGGTAATTCAACTCATGTATCTTTTGAATCACCATTTGCATTGCCAGGCTCAGCATGCATCTCTTTCTGCTGAATAGCAAAAGAAAATAATTTAAAATTGCTAGTGTGATTACATAAAATCAGTGAACACTTTGTAAAGTGTCCCCCCTCCCCCCCGGACTTTATGACATTTACATTACAACTGAAATCAATATAATAGAAAGAAAGTTACTTTTGACTTCTTCCTTAAACAGAACTTAGGTCATTTCTGCACTTCATTGTTATCACTGTTATAGTGCTATTATTCTACTTTCAACATCCTATTGAATCCTGGGGTTTACAGTTTGGGGAGGGGCATTTAGAATTCGCAGCCAGAGAGCTCTTTGGCCTCAGTAAACTACAAACCCCAGAATTCCACAGGATGTTGAAAGCGGAATAATAGCACTATAACAGTGTTGTGCTGAAATGGCCTTACTTTTATTGAGGGGCTGTTTTTACTTCGTGTTTAGGCTCCCTTGCTGAATCACACACATCGCACTAGCTACTTGAAACTATGCCATACTTGATTTAATACCAAACTAGTTCAGGAATATGCATCCAGACCAAGGCCAGTTGTTGTGGTTTGTTCTTGGGCAACTCTCTCTTGCTGAATTGTAAACACAATGGTGGCAATTGCCCTGAGTATAAGCTGTCTTCATACAATCTGACAAGCCTTATCTTGTTTATAAACAGTCAAAATCATCTCACATGTTCTGTTTGTTCCTTAAATGAGCACACAGAGGCTATACAACTGAACTATTGAACCACAGAAGTACCAAAGTCACCACCAATACTAGGGACAGAGGGAAGGACAATGAAGCTTATCTGTTCCAGGTTTCTGCTCAATGCAAGATAGATAAATGTGAGATAAAATGCAGTGGCTGGGTAAATAAGATGGGAAAAACAGGAAAGAAACAGAGTGGAAGTTGGAGAAAGACAAAAAACTGAGCGGGAATAAGAATGGGAAGCAAATGCACAGGCAGCCCAGCATCAGTTCATAAATGTCTATCAAGCACCTATCAGTTAGCTTTGGAAGGAAACTTGCACTTGCTGATGTATGAAAACCTCTGCCAGCTTTCATCTTGTGACATCTTGCTTCCAAATATGCATTCAGCCAGCTTTGGCTCTCCTACATTTGTCAGCTTCTACCAGGTCTACCAGTCAACAGTCAGATAGCCTCAGACCATGCTAACTACTTGAGTGAGGCTGCAAACTCACCTCCCACTTTTAAATGCAAGTTCTCTGCTTTACAAGGAGAAACTCTCTTCTCAATCCCTCCTTGGCACATGTTATTTTGCTCTACCTGATTGCCTGCTTCTTTTTGCCAACTTAACCTCCTTCCCCTGGCGACCAATTTGATCTCTGGAATTGCCTCTGTCGCTGTGGGAAAAAAAAGGTTAATAAGATCCATGAGTATGGCTAAAAATTGGCTTATCAAAGAACTCAAGGGTAGTACTTTAACAATCTTTTGTAAAATGGGCAGCACATGTAAGGAGAATAGTTTCTCAGGCTATTCATATTTTTAGAAACCTATAGCTTGAAGATGACAAATAGTGTGCTGCCTATCCCAACAGTTCCATACCAATTCCTATACTTTTGGGGAAGAGCAAAGGAGTGACAAGAAGGGGAAAAAGGGATGGAATTGTCCCTACCTTGCTAAAGTCTTCTGGTGCTGTTTCTTGTTTCCTCTTCGCCTTAAAGAATCCCTGGAAGAAGAAGAAAAAATATCAAACTCACATATAGTAAGTAGACTGGCTCATTGCTGTGATCCATCAGCCTCAGCCAAGCCACACCTATTGACTTTTGTTTACTTATGACCTGTGTACATAAAACCCGTAATCAACATCCATGAAGCCATGTCTTTCCACTTCCATATGCTCTCCTTGCGGCCACACGTATGTCCCATCTTCTGTCCATACCTACCCGACTTCCTTTATGTGGCTTCTAAAGGTAAGTTGTATATCCACTAAATCTCCCAACTCACACTTCTTGGAACAGCTTCCAGGTTCAAAACATGCTGGAAAGTTTCATTATTACTCTTTTTGGCTCCTCCTTGCAATTCCTATCATAACTATTGTCTTGCTCTTCATCAGGCCAGCAAGAGATGAAAAAAGTTGCAAGAAGAGTTCTCTCATCCCTTTAAGGTGGAATAATTTACATCAATGATGTATAAGCACAAATGATGAATAGAGAATACACTCAGTTAAGTAGAAACCTCTTAATCTCATTTGAACAAAATTCTTGACCTCTCCATGTTATGTCTCTATTTTATGACAGAGGTTTATCTCACTCCCGTGAAAGTCACAATGGTGACAAATGTCTTATTCAGTTATGCTATGTAATTTTGTGTGCAGAATTTTGTTAGCTGTTGTTAATATAATAAATTAAAGGGGAAAAAACACTGAATTCTTCTTTATGGGTCCAGATGGCTATGGAATGGGCATTTGGGGACTTTTTCACTAGAGTGCACAACACTGCTCAATATTGCCTTATAGTATTACTCTTCCAGTCTGTAAATTGCTCTGAGGAAAATAAAACAATGTAAATTATGGTAATGGCTTCTTCCTGGTCTGGCTACAAATGTGGTGTAAACATCTCATGATTCATTTCTAACTGAGAGTGAGACCCATTCATTTCAGGGATTTCATTTAAAGAGACAATGTTAATGATGTTGTGCTGGGTATAGTATAGGTGCTTCATAATGTCAGAGACAGATGAATCTGGTGCTCCCATTCACTTCTTCTGTAGGTTGAATGATTCCTTGCGTGTGTATGGGTCTTGGATCAGCCCCTAGGCCCACTTAGGTGGATGCCTTTCTTGACACAAAAACAAAAGCTTTGAAGTGTAATGGAGGAGGAAGAAAAGCTAAACATTTTGGACTAGGATGGGAAAAAGTTGGGAAAATGAAAATGTCCAGGGGGAAAAATGGGAAGGAGTATAGGATTGGTAGGAAAAGACAGCTTGGAACATGTCTCTGAATTCATTGTCATCTGAACACATCATAGACTTGGAGTCACCTTCAAATGTATGCTCTGTGACAGGAAAATGTCTTGGACTTTTTCTGCTTTATAGAAATAAATACTATAATTGCTCCTCCTTACATATTCTAATTATGTTTTACTTGAATACCATTTTCTCCTGTTCTCAGCTTTATATTTCCTCTGTTCATATTTTCTCAGCTGATGAATACTCTCCCCAGGACCACTCATCTTCTACTGTTCCTATGTGTCCTCTTCAAGAATCTGTGTAATTTAGGTGAGCAACCCCTCTGAAACTGTTGACTAAGACTACACATCATTTATAATGTCTCAAACGGGGCAGCAAAACTGTATTGTCCTGCAGCAGGAGTTTCCATCATACAGTGACCCTGTGGTCACATCTTACTCTTTTGATAAAATGTTTGGGGCATCATAACAAAAGAGCCACCATGGTTTGGGGACAATAATGAAATTGCTATCACAATAAAAGAACTGTTTCATAAACAAACAAAAAAACTGGTCATGCTGAAGAGAGAAATACTTCACTGAACCAAGTTTTCTGCCCCAACAAATCTCCCTGCTTCATCACTTCACAGTACCCTAGTTCATCCTTTGATGCCCTCCCCAGTTTCCCAAGCACATTTTTATCCTCTTTCAAGTGGGTCTGTCTGGAAAGTACTGGAACGCTAGCTTTTGCTTCTTTTTTCCTTTCCCTAAAGATTGTTCTGTGTCCACTTGTGGACTTGAGAGGCATTATGGGCATTAAGGATGGGGCAACTGAAAGTCAAGGAGAAGCTGCTTCCCAAATGCTTGATTTAAATAACTATTTAAAAATTAAGAAATAACTACTTCATTTAAAAGAAAAGAAACAAACAACAACAACAACAACAAAGAGTCTTGTCAGGGCACATGAGAATGTCCAGAGACAGTGTTGTACCCACAGGAACATAACCTGTTCACCTAGGCAGCAAAGATGGCTTTCATAGAATCAGAGGGAGGTACAACTGGTGGAAAAGCATAAAATTAAACATTTATAATACCAGATAGTTGATTGTAACTTATCATCTGATGAAGAAACCTAACATACTATCAAGAGTTAGCTCCACTAACACCTGAAATGTGAACCTTGGGAACAGAAGGATGCCTAAGAATTTGGTAGAATAAGCTTCAGCATTTGCAGTTCAGCCTAGTAAAATACGAAATGGAGGGAGCCACTTCAGTCAGCTAGCTCTGCAACTTACTGCAAACACCCTTTTATCCTGAGTAAATGAGTTAAAAAATAAATATTGTTAAAGTATACAATAACTGCAGAAAAAGACAGCAAGCATTACAATAAGCACAATTATTTGTACTGATTTGTACTGATTTCAGTGGGACTTAGTTTCCAAAAATGTGTAAACACTGTATGCCAACAGAAGCAACATTACAAGATTAACATTGAGTACCAGAACAGCACTGGTTACTGTGGCACAATCTAATCACATGGAAAATGGGAACAGCTATAAAAACAGGCAGGAGCTTAATGGAAAAGATGGTTTTCACAATAATAGAACAAAGAGTTGTTTTAGTATGGCTGCCACCAAAGTGTAAACATACACACAAAAACAAAACAAAATAGGTTTTTCTATTCCATCCTAGGGCCCTTTTTGCACCTTTCCTCTTTCCGGTGTCATCGCGAGAGGACTATGCAAGAAGCCTCTTGCGAGAGGCACTTGCATCCCCTCCACTTCCCCTCTGCACCAGCTCCATGCTGGGAGAAAGGAAGCATGAGGGCTCTGCCCCTTCCTTCCACAGTGCAGCCAGATACTTTCCCAGACTGTGCTGGGGAAGGAAGCACGATGGCTGAGCATCCAGAGGCTCCGCACACAAGGTAAGTGCGGGCAGGGCACAGAAGGGACGCACGATCATGCATCATTTTCAGCAATGAGCCAAAAATGATATACTGTGTGATCACCTCGGATTGGCCTCGGAAGCGTCGCACGATTGTGAGGACATCATGTGGAACGGTCCTCACAATCCCGCAGCACTCCCGAGACCATTTCGCAACAGGAGTGGTATGCAAGAAGGGCCTAGATCTTAGTTGGACTGCCACTTAGAAACAGATCAGTATTACTTTATTCAGCTGTTTTACAAAAATAGTCTTTGTTCATATTTGGGATAGAAAGAATAGCAAAATAGCAAAATACTAAAGAAATTGGAACTGATAGATTTCTCCATCTAAACTCATGGATTACAACACTTAAGATCTAAGACTAAATTTGAATCTCTCTGCATTCTGGCAAGTTGGTGCTGAATTAGGTTAGCCACATCTTTTTCTTCTGAGTTTGTTTCCATTAACATAAGCATAAATCACTTCAGATTGCTGGTAATGCAGCTGAATTTCTAAGGAAGTAGAAAACAGGAGTGTGAGAGAATTTAGCTCGGTTTAAATGAGATGCGAATTTACCAAAACTGACTAATTTATTTGTATAAAGAATGGAAAATATTTTTAATTTAAAAAAAATATTGTGGATGAAATAGAAAGATTGTCCTGTCCATTCATCCTCAGAATTTGCTCAGCATTGACAGATCATCCACTTTGGCCCAGGATTTCAAGTGCTTAACTCTAAAAACTTCCTTCAAATCCTTACCTCTCCATTACTGGATAGTGTATCCATTACTCTCTAGCACTATATTTATAGTGCTGAGTTAGGTTTGCCACCTATTTTTTTTTCTAAGAGGCTCCTTTTCTTTAACAGCTATATGACAACTCAGGTAGGCCAGGGTCCTCTCCATATTGGGAACTGCAGTCCTTATTTTGCTTCAGTTTATTTTTGACAGGAATTTATCTGCATTTACAAACATCTTAGTTTCTAGAATGGAAAGAATGGGAGGCAGCTGTTGTTTTTAATTCTCTGTGGAGGAAACCAAAGTTGACAGATTTGTGGCTATAGTTGTTGTAGTTGTTTTCCCAAAAACCTCCTCATCTTTAACACTTGTATATTAGGCAAACAGAACATGGCCTTTCTTTAGTGTGAAAAACTGTACAGGAAGCCCCTGCCTTTTGCACCTCCGTTATCTGACAAACTCATTCTTTTGATGCTTCTAAATTAAGGACAGGTTCCATTACTTCAGTGGGGGTTCTGCTCTTTCATCCATTCTTTTTGTATATAGAGGCTCACCTGGGACTGTTCGCATGTACACATTGCTTGCAAAGTGAACTGAGAGGGTGAAAAAAGGCACCAAGCCAGCTGGGATACTTTATAAGCAGCCATCGATTGGTCAGTCCCAACTGAGCCTCTGTAAGTCATTCATTCTCCCTATAGTATAGTGCGTGGGTTCCGCTTTTCAACCAATTCTTTTTTTCTTATAGTGCCCCAGTCCCTAACCTGTCCAATAAGTGGGGGAAGCCTGTACCTAATAAATTTTGCCTGTGCAAATTAGGGAGACATTAACTTTGCTTTGCCTTTGAAGAATTTACCAAACTATATAAAGTTCTTCATATATGGAGTGATTTAAAGATTTTGAATGTGGAAGAAAGAAAAACTGACAGCTATCCCCATTCCAACTAGCTATTGAAAATAACTGGTTTAGTGGTTGTGGGGAAAATGTATAAACAAGTAGCATAAACCAAATCCTGAAGTCTGTGCTACTCCTAGATTTGAGTCAGCTTCTCTGATATGCTAGCAAGTCAGAGAAGATATAAGACCTTTCAGTGATAGGGCAGCATGGGTGAGCATTGGTGGGCAGTTGGCCCTGCATGGACTTAATTTGAGAGTTTGACAGCTGAGTAAAATATTGGTAAGGAAATTCCATTTTTGGAGGAGGAGATATGGTAAGTATCTCTTAAATATTTGACAAACTCTTTGCCAGGAATACAGACTACAGTTCCCACAATTGCTTATCAGTGGCCATGCTGACTGGCATTTCTGAGAACTGAAGTCGAAAACATCAGAAGGAAAAAAAGTTCTGTATCCCTTGTCTAAAAATTGATAGGACTTTTGATGTAATAGTCTACCAGTGCCCAAAGATGAATTCCTTCTCAGTTCCTCCTAGGCAAATAAACTGTTTTTTAAAAAAAGCTTTGGGTGCCCTACATTTCACCATGATAATGTTTCAGACTAGTACCCCCAGAGTACTGTCCTGGATTTCTCATTTCCGTACTTGCATTGAACTTGCTAGTGATAATCTAATCATAAGCAGAGTAGGCCCAGGAAACATCTATCAACAGCTGATAGGCCCTGGGATGTCAAGCAGTATAGACCAGGTAACTATGACAAGGCTTGCCAGGAAACACTGTCAGCTAATTCCATCTTGCAAGATAC
This sequence comes from Cyclura pinguis, assembly GCA_030412105.1. Lineage (NCBI taxonomy): Eukaryota > Metazoa > Chordata > Lepidosauria > Squamata > Iguanidae > Cyclura > Cyclura pinguis. The sequence continues at coordinate 113,235,570 of CM059602.1, forward strand.
CAAGGTGAGTAGCTTGGTGTCCTATCTCAGTCTTGGCACAGCTGATAAATCAAACAAAACAAACTGAATATCTCCCAGCTTGTTACTTACTTCTAGACAGTAAGCAAGGAGTCATAAATAAAGTCCAACATAAAGTGTTGTGGTGAGCCAGTGAATTGAGATCAGCAGATCAGAAAACAAGAGTTTATTTTACTGCGCAGGGATATCAGTGGAATCAGTTTCCAAAAGACTGAGAGCCCCGTCTTATGTTCCAGCATACTTTTATACTTTCTAGAGAACAAATACAGGAAATGATTACCATATATGAAAAGAGTACAGGTTACAAAAGTTTAAGTTTCGACATGATGTATTATAGTTTCAAAATGAAGTCTCCCTGTACCAGAGAGCATTCGCCCTTGGTCTCTTTGACTCCCAAACTCCCTATTTCCCATGCATTGCCAAGCTGCATACCTAAGCTCTTGATAAGATAAGAAACGCAGCCGTCCAACTTATTTTTCTCTATTTTTCTACTCAAGCAAGCAGTTTCTACAATTTAACTCCTTCATCAAAAGACAGTCCGGCAGGGTTTCATGGCAAGGGAGTGTCCAAGGTCAATCCAAGCATTTGTCAAGGCATCCAGCAAGGTAGGTCAGATAAGCTCTGACAGCTCCTGTAGGGGAAGGATGCCAGCTAAATAGGTCCCAAGCCTAGCACAGCTGAGACTTGATTGATTGTTGCTGGTTATAAATCCTGAGAGAGCAACACTGGCATTCTCTTTGCTACCTGTGCACTGCAAAGCTGGGTCTAAGTAAGTGTTCCTCTATGTCTGAAGAGGCTGGACTCTCCATTGGAGCTGGCACCGTCCCCTGTTCTGTTTCCAGCACTGTAACCTCTCTCTGTACAGTAGGCCATGGCATGCCTTCTGTTTCAGCCTCTGGCATGCCCTCTGTTTCAGACTCTGAGTCAGAGTCCATGCTCTGGAAGCAGAGCATGACACTGGGCTGCCAGTTCATCTTGCACTGAGGCCAGGGGGGAAATGGAAGCAGCTAAAATGCACAAGTTCTTTGGCAGACAGTCCCGACCCTAAGTCCTATACTGTCTTCCCTAGACACCAGAGAGGTACACACTGGATAGAAGGAAAGAGCATGGTGAAATACAATATGAGTATTATTGTTGGGTTTCAGTGTTCCTCATCAGCTGAAGCACAGATACTTAATTTAAAAATAGCCATTAGTACAGCTGTTTCTGGAAGCTACAAGAAGAAAGGCAATTGTTGAGTTTAGTAATAGAGACTCAATAGCAATCTTGAGATGTTCCCATTGTAGAGCAGCGATGGCATTGTGCTTCGAAAAAGTTTAGCAAATTATGGAGAAACACACTGTTCTCATCGCTGTGGTTGTAAGTACAGTCGTTATTCCACAAAAAACAGCCATTAAACAGTAAATGACTTTAATGGATCAAGACTGCACCCCAGAATTAATATACTACTATTCATGGTAGGAAATTAGAGCACTAAAATGGAATTCCTTCTCTCATCCTCTCATCCACTTCCCTGTCTAGAATGGCTTGTCAAGAATATCACTGTGTATAATCTCTGCATGAATCTGTCTGGCTCTGATCAGCAGCACTGATATATTGGCAATGTGCTGAACTTTAGGGGAAAAGGGTATCAGCAAATAAAAAGAGAAAGAGAAATCAAGAAGAGTGTTCTGCAGTTCTGACCAAAATTGCAGCTGCATCTTAGATACTTTTATCCCCTTCTGCAAATAGAATGTTCAGTTGGAGACTCACAGAAGGTCAACTCTGAGGAAGTCTACTAGCAAACAACAAAAATCTCTTGCTTGAAATAATAGCCATGCAAATGAGTCAACATTAGTTGTTTTTAGCTTTACTGCACTAGGATTTTTTAAAAAACGAAAACAAAACAAAACTCCATTGTGTGAGCTGTAGGGCATTTTCTAACTTAATTAAGAATCCCAATTAAGGCTGTACAATTTATTTGTCTGAATCCCTAAACTGACTGGTTGAATGTGTACCAGGTTCAAATCAGATTTGATTTGATTATGGAGTGGAACAGTACTGTCTAAAGTGATCCAGGCCAATCTGAAGATTTGGACATCAAAAATAAGTTGGTGAAAATGAGATAGTGTTTTTGTTTTTTGTTTTGTTTTTTAATATAATCATATAAGAAAAACATCCAGGTGATTTGATGTGGAAGCTAAGGAGGGGAGCTGTGGATATAATATCTAAGAATCTCACCAGTGCAGTATAATCACAGAACTTATGGAGATATATTAAAATTGATGTTATATAGTTTATCTTCTGTATCTCTTTTTGCTTCCACTAGATTTATCTGCCGGTAAGAGATTGAAAGATCTTTGGTGAGAGTTTGAGTGGCAATTGGTTGTTCTCTGATCTTAGTGTCTCAGACTTTTTCTTCCCTTTTCCCAATCTTTTGTCCTGTTGAACAGCATAATCTTCTTTTGTGTTTTGTGTTAATTTGTTGGTTTATACAGTAATCAACAAGAGGTTGTGTGTGAGTCTCTGTTTTGTTTTATGAAATTCACACCCTCTGTCACTCACAATGCTAGAAATGGTCATAACTGTTGTGAGCTCTCTGATGTGTTTTCCCAATGTGATTCACATATGAATATTATTGAATATTAAGACTGGTATGCTATTTAGTATTTATGATGTTGTAAGGTAGACTAACAACATTATAAATTTTGGAATTTCACATTCATGGTTATTGGTGCATTGCAATGACCAAAAATGCCCCCTCTCCACAAAAAATCCTCCCTTTTCGGCAATACGACCCTAGCAACAGAAGGATTTCTGAAGTTCTGGAGAGCATGGCAGTGTGCAATGATATTGCCAGCCCTTTCCTGGCAATAAGGTGCTTTGCAACAGGCAGCAACAGGAAACCTGTAGCTGCCTGTTGTAAAGCACCTAGCTGCTGGGAGAGGGCTGGTGGTGTCATCACACACTGCCATGCTCTCCAGCATGGTGGTGTCATCTACAATGTTCTGCTCCCCAAAACCTCAGACATCCATCAGTTATCAGGGTAGCGCTAGAAGACATAGCTAAAATGACAGAGCTCTGTTTTTGTAGCTATGCCTCCCAATACAGAATCTTGGACAATAGCTCTAGGTTTTTTCTCTCTATCATTTTACATTTATCTGCTCTACCAACAAAGATAGTACTTTTTATTCACAAAATCTCACTTCTGCTACTGCTTCTCTTCCTCCTATTGTATATTTGATGCTTATTTTTAAAAAGCAAATACTATTGTTTTATTGTCCATCTCATTCATATTGGCTGAGGGAGCAAACCACTAAATTTAATTTAGATTATATCTCTTTCTTAGATAAATGTACATAACATATACAGTATTAATGAGTATTACATTATTGCCATTACAGCTGATCATTACTTTAACTTAATCAGGCATGTGATATCTTTGCAGCAGTAATAGAAATAACTTAGTTCAGAAGCTGAAAAGTCTTAGCAGCCAGGCAGCAAGAGCAAGGCCCATGGGGCATCAACAAAGAGTGTTCAGTTGCTGGTAACAGCTCTGTCAGTCAACTCCATGCGAGTGTGTGGAGTGTCTATGGGGATAAGAAATGGAGGAGAGAGTAGTCAAAGACTGTTCCCTTCTTGGAACTTCTAGAAGAGAAACTTTCTTTAGCCATGAAGATGTCTGTGAAAAGGCTTTTCCAATCTCTCTGCAGAACAAGAGCTTTTGGATATCACAGCTGCACTCCAAGTGTTTGCTTTGCTGGTCATCTTACTCGTAAACTATGACAATAAAAATCAGCAAAACCTTCACCCAAAACTTTCGTCAGGCAATCATGGAAGAGAGGCAGCATGTTGTGTGGGTAAGAATAATGAAGCCACAAGATGGAAGTTTCTAGTGCTAGACAGATCACCAACACCCATGATGTCATTGTGGGGGTCTACTACAGACCCCCAAGCTAGACTAAGGATGTAGATAATACTATCCTGGAACAGATGACTAAACATTCAGAAAGGAAAGATTGCTAGGAACATTAAACTTGTCCTGCGACTTCACTGAGTTCTTAGAGGAGAAGGCTCACCCCCTGTATGTTCTCCTGAAGAATGACACAGTTTGAGAATAAGGACTGTCCCAGCAGAACACTTTTGCTGAGCTGAAACTCAGCTTATCAAACACTCCTGCTCTTGCTCACTCGGATATATCAAAGCTGTTTTATATCCAATTGGCTACATTGTGGCGTAGCATCGGGGCTACCCTCACTCAGTTGCACACAGGCAAGCATAGAGTCATTGCATATGCCTTTCGTGACCTGAAACCAGCTGAGCAAATATACAGCCCCTGTGAGGAGGTCTGCCAGGCCGTGGTGTGGAGCCTCACACACTGGGAATTCATTGTGGGAGGTGAGTGAGTCATCATGCAGACTACACAAATCCCTCTCAAGTACATTCTGTCAGGCAAGATCCAGAACAGAGACTTGTTTGGACATTTTAACTGTATTTTTTGGAAGTCAGCCTCTGCCAAGACTATCCAGTCCAACAAATTCATCACTTACCTTTAAGGCACATCATTGTCCAGAAGGTGGAAGAGGCAACAAGGTGAACTGTTATTTTAGATCTGATCCTACTCAGTAGTGATGGCCTGGTTAATGGGATAGAAATTAGATGTAAGTGACCATGTTTTCCTGGAGTTTATTATATAGTGGAAAAGAGAAGCCAAGTGTAGTCAGGCACATATTCTAGACTTCATGATGGATGTGAGTTTCTTAAAAGTGAGATACTGAAAGCACAATTTTGAACAATTCCAGTGAGGAGCAAAAATGGGAGGTGTCTAAAAAATCTGAGAGTGATGTCTGCAGAACTTTCAACTGAACTAAGATTTTAAAAAGACATGGAGAAGAAATGGAAAAAAGGGGGAAATCACCAAAGAGGAATTCAAACAAATAGCCAGCAAGTGTAGGGTGAAGATCAGAAAACCCAAAGTACAGAACAAGCTCAGGCTTGCTAGAGAGGTTAAAAAAGGGCTTTTTTGGTTATGTCTATAGCAAAAGCCTGCCTGCTTCCCACCAGGCTATATTTCAATGAAATACCTTAGTGGTACGGGAGATATGCAGTGGTCCCTAGATATTGTTCTATGCCAACTGAGCAGTGAGAGCTGCTCCTATAACTTTCCATTAAGTAAGCTGGGAATGACTTGAATCTGTCAGCATAAAGTAGGACTTTGACTATTTTCTGTTGCAGTTGTTGTTGTTGTTGTATGCCATCAAGTCATAGGGTTTTCTTGGCAGAATTTGTTCAGGGGGGGTTGCACTTGTCTTCATATGGGGCTGAGAGAGTGATACTTGCCCAGGGTCACCCAGTGGGCTTCCATGGCCAAGTGGAAATTCAAAGTCTCATCTCCTCATGTTCTTATCCAGCATCCAAACCACTACACCATGCTTGCTCCATTGTATCTAGTACTGTATGGATTCTACAACAGCATATGAATCTGGGGACTAAAATGTTCCATGCTGATAAATAAAGATTAGTTGAAGCCCCCAATGTTTCACAGGCAGTCTCATTAGTTGATATCCACTGTTTATATTATCATTCACCACAAAGGGTTGCCAGGTTTAATATAGAGTGGGGTTACAGTTAACAGATCCTGGAGGTATCATTAAGTTCCATAAGGTAGAACTTCATGATGTTTCTATCCTGTTCCCACAAACCACCTTTTAGCTGCTATACCTATTTGGCTGTTATGTGTGTCAACTGGTAGGCAGTTGCAAGGGGGACATGGAGAAGCATTGATGTCATCTTCAGTACTAGGCAGCCAGCACAGGAATGGAGCTGGATCCTTTTCGCTACAGACACACATCACGCTCTACCAGCTAGTGAACACTTGTTTGCACTAGCTAAAATGTGAGATTTGAGGGAGAAAGAGTAGACATGCAAAGTTCTGCCTGATGGAACTTTACCATACTTCTTCCTGATCTAGACTCTGTTAACAATTAAAGGTAGAAGGAGTCTGGTCTCATATTGAATGTGGTAACCCTACTGACCTCACTTGCATTTAATAAATTTGTATCAGTTTATCCTCAAAGATACTTTTGAACCTCCCTCCATCCAGCAGTAGTCCAAGTTCAGCAGCTGGCTGAAGTGAGAGGAGTGGTGCCATCTCTTCCTCCAGCTTCCTTCATCACCACCACCAACTCTCCATCTCATTTTGGAAGCTTTCTTTAGAGTCAAATGTATAGGCTGGGTGCTCTGTGTTGTTGAAATGCAAGCAGTTCATCAGGCATCACACCCAATGTCTTGGGCCAGTCCTAATGGGATAGAATCCAGCATTCTTCTTCTAAAACTAATTGTGTCCATGCTGTAATAATATTTAAATAGGTGACAAAATTCCTCAAGCATGTATCCTTCGGTTATTGTATTTTCCCATATCTCTCCTGATACTTGAGCTATGCATTAGCTAGATAAAGTGCTTTGTCTAGGGTATCATTTCATATGCACATTATTATGACCCTGCATTGAAACTCTCATGATTTAATATAAGGTTTTGGCTATTAGAGGCACTTTACCTTGCAAAATACAACATAGATAATGTGGCTTTGACTGGATACTTTTCATAATACAGACAAGAGCTAATAGCAGTTTTACTTAGTGCTGCAGAAAGATACACTCACAGTATAATGACCGAACACATTTCCAAAATTTGCAATTATAGAGTTCGACTGATGACTGATATTGAGAATTTATGCAGTCCTGGGAGAGAGGACAGCAAATGTCTCCTTTATGGATTGGGTGCTAACTAGGAAAGGAGTGAGCCTGTTTGAAACAAGTAGGCAGACTTTAAATCATGCTGAGGTTCATGTTCCTACCACAACAGTAAAACCTCTTTGTCTTCTCCCTTATCTAAGCAATGTGTTTGGTATTCAAGAAGAGCAGTAGCAAGGAAAGATCTAGGGACAAAAACTAAAAGCTACAATAGAGAACTAATCTTTTGTTTTGGCCCATAGTAGAAAGTAAGCTTGAGTTATTCATTCAGTAAGAGTTATTCAGATTAACAAAGAAAATACAGTGCAGTGCAGTGACAATGACAGTAGGTAAAAGCACTGGACAATGAGAGTCCAGTGGCTGACAGTGCCCCATTAGAAATTTTTGGTGGTATCCTGTTAAGTGTTGATGATGTCAAAAGCCAGACTTCTATCATAAACATTGCAATCCCTGCTGCTGTCCCCACTGTTGTTTTTTACACCATAGTACCCTGTTCTCCAGCATCTCAGAACTCCTTCAGTTGATATGGCTGCCTGATTTCTTAGGTGTGTTTTAGGGGGTCAAATCAGAACATGCAGCTATGATGAAGGACCTCTGTATCTTAGCTATGTCTAATTATTCAAGATCTCTACCATTCATTTTTACTTGCCATAATTTTTGATTAAATGAAGGTCATAAACCATAGTGTAAGGTTTGAAATAAAAAAATAAACTGCTCTCCTCTTTTTTCTGTATAATTCATTTCAGAGTCTGACTAATGTGTAGGGTATTACTCTGTACAAATGAGAATTTGGAGAGGAATCTGGAATTTCTGCATGCACATGGTGTTAAAATCTAATTAGCCTGGGAATGGTACTGTTGTATTTTAAAAAATATAGCTGCCTCCATAGCTCTTTCCCATCCCACAAGTGCTGGCAGGGAAGACACAGCATGACCATTAGGAGCATCTGAAGACACATTTTGAACATCTGAAAGCCAGTTGTAATGGGAATTGAACTTTCAAGCTGCTTAAAGCAACTGTTCCTTCTTCACTTTATCTTAATAAGAATAAATTCACAAAAATATGTTGGGGAGATGGTGGGTAAAATGGAACAAACTTGGTAAGGACAAAAAAACAGAAGTATGGCTTGAAAATAACTCCTTCTAAGTTACAGAAGTACATGCAACCTTTAGCAACAAAGAAGGGATAATGTCATTGTTGTTGTGTGTGCCTTCAAGTCATTTCTGACTTATGGCGATCTTAGGGTGAACCGATTATGGGGTTTCCTGGGGCTGAGAGTGTGTAAGGCACCCACTGAAAACGAAAGGCTTAGGGACATTTGCTTATAACCTGGGAAAGCTGTTGTGGAGAGCTTCCTTGCCATTTGAGTCCATTTCTGACTCTTGATGTTTTCTCTAACACAAACACAAAATAATTTCATGCCTAGCTGAAATGTTTTTTTTTTTTTTTTGGAACCCTAAGTAATAGGAATAAGATGAAGGAGGACTGGAGAAACAAATGCTTTCAGTGTTCAATTGCAGTAGTTTTGAATAAAAAGAGAATTACTGAAACATATCGAACTGTTCTTTTTTGTGATATAGGAATGTATCCTCATTCTGCACATGTTACTTCTACCTCTGGTTCCAAATATTTTGTTAAAGAACCAATGACCAGAAACACATGGACTTCATTAACTGAGCTATACCAGTACGGTGCACCTCCTGAATGTTTCCAAATCCTTTCCATTGCCAATAGCTTTTTTCTTTTCTTTTCTTTTCTTTTTTTGAGCTGTTCAAATTCTCTTCCTCTTGCTCTCTCTCTGGTTCTGTAAAGTCTCTAGTTTTTTCTTTCCTTCTTTAATTTCTTCCTCTTTCATAAACCATACAAGGCACTTGGCAGCTTATATTAGTACTCTGAGAAGCCTCCCAGAACCAGAAGTACTAATAGAAGTGCAAGCAAGGTCTTATAATTGCTTCCTTCCACCCAGGAGACTTTACAGCAATAGCACTCTAAAATAGAGGGGCTGATATGGCGGGTGGTGGTGGTGAAGGGAACAGAGATTAAAAACAGAAATTTTTTAAAATGCCCCCAAACCACCAGAAAATAAAAGAGATCTTTTTTAAAAAAAATCTTAAACTCCATGTTACTCACAAAGAGTAAGGGGGTAATTCATTTATTCCCAAATCTCTTTCTTAGTAACATTAATAGCAATATAGTAACTGGAAAGAGTAGCAAGAAATAGAAAAATCATTCCTCTTCCCAGTAGCATTCCCAGCTTAGAAGGAAAGTAAGATAGAATGGAACTTGACTATATAATTTATCCCTAACCGGTGGGGGGGGGAGCTAGTTCTTTAGGATGAAAACCTAGTTGCACATCCCTGAATAATTTATCTTTCTTAAAATTGTGGCCTTGTATTAGAGAGAGGGTGGGGGGGAAAAGAATCTTTTCTCATTCCTCACTGGTCCAGCTGCCATAGTAAATCAGTGAGAGCTATGTAGGCCTTCATTTATTTCATTCTAACACACAAGAGTGAAACGTTTTAAAACATGTCCTCCCTTCTAAATTAGATTATGAGATTATTTATGAGAGTACAAAATTCTTTGAAGATCTTTCACATTTTAGGACTTTTATTGAGGAGAAAAACATGCAGAAAAACTTGTGGTTTTTTTTCCCCCTGAAGAAAATTATGTTTTACAATGAAATGATGTCTTTTGCACAAAATACAGTTTATGAGGAGGAGCCACACAAAAGAAACAAACAAAAATCTCAGGAAAAAAAAAAGCTCCCTTGATAGAGAACAATTTTTCAAAATATGAATCTTTCTTACATCTCTATTCAGTAAGCAAATTTTCTTCAGTCTCTGGCCACTAAGCAAATTTTTCCCAGATCTGTTTAAAAGTAGGGTAGAAAAATATGTCAGGTTTATACTGAGATTTAAAAAAAACTCAAATACTTTCTTTCCCAGATACATTGAAATTTGAAAAATTTTGTGTATTCTTCAAAAACAAACTGAAATGAAATGATTTCCCATCTGCATTGGCCAATATCAGTAGGTACATCTATGAAGAGCTAAGGAGGAAGAGAAAGAGAGAACGAAAAAAGATGGCAGCTTTAATTCAACAATAACTTGGTTCATTATACAGGGATTCAAACACAAGCTTAAACACTGGATCTGGATGGATGAATCTCTAAATGTCAATTTCTCCTATATTCAGATTTTTAAAATCTTAGATTATTTCTTCTGTATGAAAATATGCAAAGTCTGCCAAATCCTTAACAGAAATCAACTGAAAGAAAATTATCTCACATATTGAAAAGGGTTTTTGGTTGTTCTTGTTTTCTTAGAAAATACTTGACATTGATAGCAATGTGCCTAATTCATATGCCCTATTACTTTAATGAGTGTATGAAAGTCTGTGGGTGCTCATTTCCTCATAAGAATATCCAGTTTTTTTGAGGAAGGGGAGGTGGAAGTAGAGAAGAAGAAGAAGAGGCAGAAGAAGAAGAATTCTAAAGGCATGAGGTCCTGAGAACAACAACTAGGTCACAACCTACGTCAATGAGACCAACAAAACCTATCTCATGGAATTATTTGGCTGAATTCCTCATGAGGGTTTTTCATGATTATTATTGAAAAGTCCAGATTGATCAAGTGTGCAACCCTCAAAGACAAGCAGTACAAGATTACTCTTCCTTTCAAGCACCATGGAAACACAGCAAGGGGGTGAACATTCATTCAAGGCCCAAGAATATTGCTTCAGCTTGTAAGCTGTGAAGGCCCAGCAGGCAAAACTTAACCTGCGACCTTTAAGGTCTCTGAATGGCTGAGATGAACAAGGTTTTATTTCTCCTAGCACAAAGGAGCTCTTTTGCCAGTTTAAAAAGAAAAAAAAGAAGAAGAAGAAGAAGATGAAGGGGGAATTGAACTGTAAATAACAAAGGTGATTATGTTGTGCTTTTACCAAAGGTATTGTAAGTTCACCAGCGTCACTCAACTTTTCTGTATGTCTCTGTGTGTCCCTCTGAATGTGTGCTTGGCAGATGATAGTTCTAAGCAACCTAAGCAAGCAAGTGTGTAATACTCAATTCATTCTACAATCTGGAGATTTAAAAAGTTAGCCTTTTAAGGGGCTTGTGTGCTTCACAGGCACTTTCTCAGTAATTCTTACAATGATATTTGATAGCTGAACTAAAAAAAAAATACAGAGTAGTCCATTCCTTAGTAAGTTTAGGACCCAGGTGAGATTTGAAGAAAGAAATCCTTTCTTCACAGTAGTTTACATTCTTTTCAGCCATTGCTGCATCTTTGCTACTGGTGAAGAAACAAACTGGTAAGAAGATATTCAGAAATTAATGTGCTCTTCCCAGGCACACATCAAGGTTAGAAATCCCAAGAAGGGATCATCAGCTAAACTCAGTCAGACAAGACTGAAAGTCCTGAGTTAGTTTTGGTTCATCTCATTATTTACTGGAATTGTGGTTCCTGGATCCAGGAAAGAAATATCTTGGCTCCTGGATCCCTGGGTAAACTACTTGTCCTGTGTGGTGTTGTGCTCTCCTTGAAAGATTAGGGGCATAGCTTCCAGGTTGACTTTGCCTCAGAGTTTTTGGTACCAGCTTCATCTGGTGCATCAACTATGGTCATTTCCACACGGGCTAAAAAAACCGGTGCAGAGCGTCCTCCAAAGAGGACGTCTGCACTGTAGAGTGGACTGGGTCAGGCTATTTTTTGTAGTTCTGCACCTCAGTCCACTCTGGAACGTCCAGAAGTGGTTGCGCAGCGTGCTTTTTAAAGACCTGTTTAAACAGGTCTTTCAAAAGCATGGAGCGCGCCACTCCGTTCCGGTGCTCCGGTGCAGAGCCTGCAGATCTGCCAGGGGCGGGCTTTAGGTTGGCGAGCTTCAGTGGTTGGTGGAGAGCCTCCACCAACCGGAAGCCACCATTTTCGTCCCCAGAGCAGTGTGGAGCGGCGGCCACGCACTGCTCCGGAGCAGCCTGGACTACAGCGTAGAGCCAAGAAGTCCAGTAGGTACCGGCACAGGGCGTTTCCACCGCCACGTGTGGAAATGGCCTATGACTATCCTAGACAGGTAGTTTACACACTGACAATAGTAATTTTCTAGTTAGACTACTTCAGTGCATTTTATATGAGGCTGTACCTGAAGATGACTGGGAAGAAGCAGCTTGTGCAAAATGGAGCATCTAGGCACCACAGGTCTTCCTGTGTCCCACTTGCTGTACACTGTGTGAAGACGTGGGGAAGTTTTTTCTCTGCTGTGACACCTTGCGTGTGGATTGTCCATTCCCTGGAAGCCGAACTGATACCAAGATTGGGTTCATTCTAGGATCAGTTTAAAATATTGTTTTGTATGAAATCCTTTGATGCTAATGTAATTTCCTCCAAATGTGTACATGAGCATGGCTTCAAACTATTTTCAATTGTTCAACTACTGAAAATATTTTTGTCCATTCAGATTATTCTCTATTGTTTCAAATTTTAAATTGTTTAGTTGTTTTAAATTGGATGTATACATTGCAATTACAGTTTCATAACCTAGAATCCATAACTGCTCTGTATTTAGTAAGTCTATGTAAAAGCCTCCCCCGAGCCCACCTTAACAGCCAGAAGCTGCATCAGGCAAAGGAGCCCTGTTGGGCTGCTGATTGGGGTTCAAGGAGGAGGATGTTTCCAGCTCTTTCTTACCAGCAAGTGAGGCTGTGATAATTAGAAGCAGGACCCTTATTGAAATTCCTTGTTGCAGCTTTCCTCACTGGTGGGAGGGGCCTGGAAACATAATCCTTCTTGCAATCCAATTGGAAGGTGATTGGACCTCCTTTACCCAGTGTGACTGCTGGCTGTTAAGGGGGGATTGAGGGGTCAGGTAAAAGATATTACTTAATTATGCATACATAACTAAGCCCCTTACCGTTGTCATCCCAGCAGAGCAACACATAAATAAAGAAGAAGAAAAATATCAATTTCCTCCCATCTTAGGGCCATGAGGTTGTACGTAAGTATGCTTGACACTTATCAGTAATTCTAAAACTGACCCAAATTCTGGACTGATGACACAAGCTTCAGGAACATTTACATTTTGCCTGCTTCTGTTGCCATTCCATTACTCTCATGTGTTAGGCTAGGGATATAAAGAATTCTAATGAATTTTCATGTCCCTGAAAGGTTTTCTCAAAACATTGTGACATGTTCAAGAAAATGGCTCAACGGCTATGACTTTTTTTTCACGTTTGAGAACTTTTATTGCATGTAAATTTGTTTGAGCAACAAACTTTTTTAACGCGATCTTTTTGTTTGTTTGTTTAAAACCCAACATTTTGTGCAGAAAACAATGTATTTGCATCAAATGCAGTAATTCTTTTTACACAAAATGTTCTTTTATTCAACATGTGGTTTGCATTTTTTTAAAAAAAAAATAGCTGGCATCCAGTATGGGATAGTTATGGTGCTATGTAATGAATCACCATGATGATCCCCATAATCTCCACTTGCTAGGAAGCAGCCACTGCAATCAATGGCGGGGGGGGGGTCTGTTCCCTTGTTTATTGGGAAGCAGCTAGCTGCTGTTTCACCCTTCCCAGAAGCAATCGCTGGGGTGACAGGCAGAAGCAGGAGCCCTGTTGCAATTTCTCCTTATACTGGAGATTGCTCACCCAAGGGGAAGGGGTGAGATCATCACCTTACTGCTTCCCAAGTGACAGAGTAACAGACCTTCATTGATCACAGTAACTGCTTCCTAGTTAGTGAGGATTGGGGGGCTTTCAGAGTTCCTATGTAGCTTCTAAACTAAGGGCTATGTAGGGATTGTAAATAAACAGCAATCACAAGTGTGTAACTCCAGGTTATGCATTCCTAGCTGCTATAGAGGATTCCAGCCGCCATTTTTGTGTGAGAAACATTTCTTTCACAGAAGCCCAAACTGTGAAAACATCTTGAGAACTTCACAAACACCCTTGTGATATCATTCAATGGGAAGAAAACTTTTGCCGTCATTTATTCTTGAAAATGTGAATGGAAAAAAGTGAACATTTATATCCCTATCGATGGCAAATGTTGATATAAGAGAATGTTTTGTATCCTTGTAAGCAGTGGAAAACTGTTGTTTTCTGTGTAAACTGAAAGCACACGGGACATGGTTTCACGTGCTGATAGATGGATACTTGTTTTATTACTTTTTTAAAAAACAACATATTTTGGCCTCTATCAAAGTTGACATTCCTCAGGAGCTACACTAAAAAATGCAAATATATTTCCATTTAATACATTAACAAAGAGAATGCAAAATTAATTACAATCTCTAAAATCATATAATATTACATTATTCCACATAACAAAGTGCATATACATACTTTCACGCAGAACTTTCTGGAGTTGTATAATGCAATCTTCAAAAAAAATGGACCATTAAGCAAAGAGAACTAGAGACTATCATCCTTGGATATTTATACATGGACTCAAGTAGTAATAAGAAAGGGGAAAAAAGAGAAGAACCAATGAAACCTTTGGAATTGGTCATAAGGATATCTGATGCAACTACCCTAAATGTTATCTCAGTTTATTTATAATATCTTTCACAGTCATCCTTATATTGAAGACTGTAAATTTAAATCTTCATTTAGACCTTTGACAGAGACTGAAACATGTTGTGCTTTTTAAAACTAATAAAGCAAATGTCAGCACATGGAGCTTTGTTTTCTGCTTTCTTTTAGTTTTCTGCATAAAATAACCACATGCAAATTTTGCAGAGAGTAAGTCCTGAACTTTGAAGTTCCTCATCAGTCTAGGCTTTTCCTTCTTCTTATCAGGATTTCTTTGTATTCAAAAAGTGTGTGTTTCAATAATTTTAAAAATATTTTTTAATATTCTTCCCATCTCTAGGCTTTCCATATTGGTATTATTTACAGCAGTAGGTTTGGAAATGTCTACAAATGTCCAGAAGCCTCACTATTATTTGTAATAAATACTGGAATTTATTAAGCAGATTGGGAAATATTCACAATTGTAAAGAATTCCTCCCACCCAAAATTTCTTTGCACAAAGAGATTGATAGGTGACATTGAAGAAGATAATTTCTCACCAGGAAGTTATATAACACTATTTCTGCATTATAGTATTGTCTAGATAAATCAAAGAAAGCTGTTTGGGTTGTATTTTCTGTTTTTTTTGTCCTTGTTTCCAAGGTTGTGATCATCAACACAGTTTCTTTGAAGTCCATTCCGTTGCAAAAATACCTTTAGGAATGAAGTGTAGGACTCTTTTTGTACTGGTGCATGCACTTCCATTGTAGAAAAAGATCAGTATTTACTACTCACTATAATTACAAAATGCATTCATCTCAAATTCATGAATACACATATCAGATCATTAAATAATAATGGTCTCATTACCTTAACATGAAAATAGCTTCTATCAATGTTCTCTCCTTTCCAACATCACAAAGTCAAATTTTGTGGCATGTCCATCCATTTTGTGAAATGATTCCAGCCTAACATGTGACTGTTTCTTCCTTGGTGATAGGTTGCATGCTTCAAAGATCAGTTTTCTGAGTACAACTTTTAAAAAAGATGCATGCAGAAATTGACCAGAATCTAAAGAGACAATTCTACTAGTGAGTTTCCTTCCAGCCCTCCTTCCTATGCAGTCCCCCAAGCATTCTTCAAAGTATGCTCCACAGGGCTGGGAAGTCCTCCTGAACACTTACAGTATGAAGGGCTACAGTAGGAACGAGAGAGAAAGAGAAATCCATGAGATTGCTGGTACACTGATAATTACCTGGAAATACCAAAAAATAGATGTTGTATTATTTCTGTATTTAAACTTTAGATATTTTTGTATACATAGATTTTCCTGCTTGACTGTTGAAATCCTTTCATTTGTTTGCCACTGACTTCTCTTGATTCTGCCATGGAACCCAAAATCTCCTCTTCCTCAATGTGCTTTTCTTGGCCTGTGTATCTGTTCCCATCTACACATCACTATTGCCATTGCCATTAAAAAGGTCACTATTTTTATATGTGTTAGATCAAAGAAAATATTACTGTCGGGATATTTCTGTATTACAATTCCTGGTAAGTACATTCATTTAAAAATAGGCCAAAAAGTTTGTTGTTCTTCATTGTCCGCTTCAACTTTTTATTTGTGTGAAGTGTTTCTTACTGTCAAAATCTGTTGCAAATGGATGGTTATGGAGGCAGAGATGAGGGAGTTATTTCATGGCATCTTCCCTTGGGTTTTAAGGGAAAGAAAGGAAGTCAGGGACAGTGCAGATCACTGGTGAGATGGTTGCACAATGAAAGACAGGCAGTTTCTAAGCAGAAAGCAACTGTTTTACAACCAAAAGAAAAAGAACATTAAATTTCTGAAGAATCTAAGCTTTCTCTGTGATTAAAGTTTCTGGTGGTTGGGAATCCTGAATTCCTAATGATGTGACAAAACTGATATTGGCAAAGTGTTGAAGTTCCATCTGTGAAGAAGTGGTCAGTCTTAGGTATAAATCTCAGTTTTTTCCCAATTCTCAACAGGTATTGAGAACAATGAAACATGTCCCCCCTACCCCAGTGATGGAAAACTGTACATGTTTTCTGAAACTGCACATCTTTCAGCACATAAACTGAAAATTGTGCAGCTTTCCTCACCAAAAGGAAATTGAGCAACATTCAGACCAATGTTCGGACCAGCTTCAGTTAGCCTGAATTTATTTTCCTGCCCCATGACATTTGGTTTGTGCAGCGTTCAAACTGGGAAAGGTAGGGCATGAAAAACCTGTGAGTAGAGGTTTTTACAGCAAAGTTGCACAATTTCTCAAACTCCTGCTCAGTTTTCAAAACCTGTGTAGTTTATGTTGCGCCAGGGACAACAACAAGCAATTCCAGCAAGTTGTGGGAATTTTCAATCTGCCATTTTTCTTCCTGTGGAAGTTTCTTAAAGGACTGGGAACCTCAAATTTTACACCATTCAGGAAGTTGATGAATTGCCATTCCATCCCTGGTCAGTACATATCCTTGAGTAATCTGAAATTAATGTCAACATAGATAGACAGAGTGAGTGAGTGAGTGAGTGAGTGAGCGAGTGAGCTATTTGTATGGGATTTTTACATAAAAACTTTGTATGCTGGCTCATTATTAAAAAAAAAACCTGACATGATACAATACAATAATATTATTTTAATACTGGTATCAGATAAAAAATATAGCAGGAATCATCAATAAAATAAAAAGTTTTTTTTGTGAAATTGGAATGGCTGGGGTCCATCTGATGACAACAAAGTAATGTCGAAAATAAGTTCTCAGAGAAGAAATACCATAGATGAAATTCCACAGTTAAAATTGAAAGTATTCTTTGTGGCTTTCAACACTGATGGCTGGGCTTTATTATTTATTATATAGTAGAACCAAAATAGACATCATTATTACATGACTACATCCTTGTAATTTCTAATATTTATTTTTTATCAAGGACACGCCCTTGGTTAGCACACAGCTGCTTACTGACAGCAGATTTGACAGCTGGGCCAACTTAATCATGTTCAGGGCTCATTCACACAAGCCATTTTCTTGTTTTGAATCTCTGTTTTTACACATGTAGAACTGCAGTGTCACACCATTTTGATCAAGTTGCCAGGATTCTGAGAGGAATGTAGACAGCAGTGTGCCTCACACCAGAGCCGAGAGGAAGACAAACAAGGCATTTCTTCTCCTCTTCATCGTATGTTCAGTTGCATAACATTTAAAAATACATGAGTTCAAGGCAATTGGCAGCCAGTGACTGAGAGAGAAGGCCTGCTTTCAGAGGAAATAAAGCCACCTGGTCTTTTGACTGGAGAAAAAAAAAACCTTTTCCCTTTCTCTTTCCGGGGAACCATATGTTTCACGCTACTGAAAAATATAAATCATGGCTCCCCACCTTTGTTCTAAAATAATCCTAGGTCTTAAAGATTAAATATCTAAGCGAGGGAAGAATTTATGGCTTTATTCTTCTGCCCTTTCTAATAGTCTATCTTGAAACCTGCAAAACTGTCCCCTGGGAAAAGATACTCCCCAGCATGCAGGCAGGCAGACAGGCAGGCAGTTACAAAGGAAGGAATGTCTCCTTTAATTTTTTTATTAAAATATTTGTCTCACACCCATAAAAACATGGATCCATAAATATAGGATCTCAGGGTGCTGTACATATAATATTGATTCAAAACAAATCAATTGGGAAAAAAAAGAAAATTTGAGATGGACGAAAGGCATATTAAACAGTTTAATAATACACAAGAACCACCACTCCACACACATTGCATCTTATTAGTATTCAGCTTGCATTTATTGATCCTCATATAGCCCACTACACCATCTAGGCACATGTAGAGCTCAATATCACTAAGTAAAAAGAGAAGTAATCCTGAGTGTCTTCTGTAGACTGAATGTGCCTGGCCCCAAAATTTCTAATGACCTCATCCTGTGACTTCATATAGATATAAAACAACACAGGGTGGCTTTGGGACCATGTAATACTCCTCAGGTGAATGACCATAGGGCTTAGAACGAATTCTTGAATGACATTTTCTGAAGCAAATCTTCCCTCGCTTCCTAATCCCATTCTGCAGAGCAGTTCCAGATATTGTTGGATTACAACTCCCATGAACTTTAGCATCTATAGGCAATGATAAAGAATTCTGGGAATTGCAGTCCAACAGCATCTGAGGGTCATGCATCCCCAACTCTGTGACAGTAAAAGCTTGCCAGGCAGTTCATAAAACAAAGGTAAAAACCATGAAGTACATAAATGTAATAAAGAATACAAAATCTAAGACAATGTAGAACAATTTTTGATACCATTCACCATGATCAATGGTATCAAAAAACCCAAAAGAAATCCAGGTGGATCAACAGGATGATGCCCCCTTTCATTTCCACCTGGATAAGTCTTTAGTAAGGAAAACTAAGGCTGTTTCAGTATCATAGCCTTGAGAACAGTCTGGAATGACTCCAGATAATTTGTTGTTGTTTTCTTTCAAGATGAACTACAATTCCAATCATATCTCATCAACGGGTAGGCTGGCTTGTTCTGAAGGAAGTTCAGCAACCCTCAATACTGCCCTGTTATGAATCTCTGTGTTTATTTTTATTCTCCTGTTCCAACTTTTCTAGGTGGCTTTCTGTAATATTCAACAAAACAGTGTTGAAGTTTGCATAACATAATCCAGATATATTATTTTGATACACAAACTGACTGAGAATCTCTCAATTTGGAAATGAGATAGTAATCACAACAGTTGTCAACCATTGCCACAGGATTTTTTTTCTTTTTTGACATGGCCTGCTTCTAAGTCTTCCATGTGGACATAAATAGATTTGAATAAATATAGCCGCTAAGACACCAAGGTTTAATATCACAATACCTGTAGGAATAAGTATAACAGACAGAAAGTTGGATGAAAGTCTTGGAGGATTCCCCAGTTCAATTTCTTACCTAGAAGTGCATAAATACCAATGAAACTCTGAACTTTGCTTTGAATCCTACTGTTGATAAACAACAACTAAATTTCTCATGAGGTTAATCGAATAACAACAAAATACAACCCTTTAACCAAAAAAAAAAAAGGAGAAGGGTGATGAATGAAGAAGAGAACAAAAGAAATGAAAAGAAAGAGCACCTTCAAAGATGGTATTTGCTCACAACCTGGCGAAGTTGCCATGGCAACCGTATTCTTTTGATCCATAAATTTAGTTAACGTAAGCAGAAGCTACCAAGCCAGGTCCACTTGCTGTGGGGTCAGAAGATAAGGTAGATTTGACACAAGGAGGTTCTTTAATCTTGGAACTGAATTTTGGTTTTCTCTTTTTCACCCTTCTCCTCTCTGGATGCTCCTCTCTCATTTTCTTTTCTTATTCAAAATTGCTGTGTTTTAGTGGAACTTCCTCAGTGGCATCTCTCAGATTGGTTTTACAAGAATACAATCATTGCTGTTTCATACAAACAGAATAGAATACAACTGACTACTTCAAAGCCTATTGGGTATTTCATGCAATTTCCTCATGCTGAAAAACCCTGGAGTGAAGTTCTTCCATTTCAGCACATTTCTTAAGCCTCACCGGGGACTCGATAGAAAACTAAACACCTGCAACAGATAGCATGTGGAAGCAGAGCATAGGAAGATTACCTGAAATATCAGATAAGAGGCAAATGCAGGCCCTTTCCATAGGACATCATCATCCCTTATTGGGGACAGGGGAAGAACAGGACCTGGACGATGGTTCCGCATCACATCGATCAGGTCACATGCTTCTCCCATCCCCAGGCAGTGTGACTGCACCTCCGTCAATGACTGGCAATTGTGCTACCATCCTGTTGCCCACCTGCACTTGCCTGAGCTGTGGAGGGCCAGGAAGTGCAATGGCTGTGCTTCCTGCTCCCCCACAGCCTGGGACGGTACCCGGCTGCACTGAGGGAGCAAGAGGTGTGGCCATCATGCCTCCTGCAGGCAGCCAGTGTGAAGGGGAGCACTCCTTTCATGTTCCCATCCCAGGAGAACCTCTCCCAAGATCCCCGTGGGATGCCGCTGGGAGCAGATAGGGTGTGGAAAGAGGCATAGTTAGCAACTGATTTATTGACTCAAGCTAATATCAGTGAATGCCTTATTTTGATGACAATTTGTTTCTACCAAAATTATGGAGATGCAGCCAGCAATAGTGGTTTCCTCCACTGGATCTCTGTCCATCTTCCTGGTCAATGGAGCATTTGGTGGGGGGAAAAATCATATGATCACACCATCACCTTTATTTTCTCCACAAGTGTCAGATTGCCAGATTAAGAAACATGTTCCCACCCTTCATACTGGGTATGATCAGTAGGGATGTAGATCAAAGTATTTATGGGAAGGCGGGAATACAGTAGAAACTAGAAAGTTACTTTGAAATAAAACAGCATGCTGAAGTCATCCATAACTTAGCAGTGGTAGGGTTATGTTCTGGGACCCAGAACAAGCTATCCCTTCTGCATTGGTGTGCTCACTCTCCTAAAGATGTAATTATCTGCTAATTTTCTTCTTAAAGGAAGCAATGAGTCAATTTAGCAATTTTAGCAAGTTGTCAAAATGTTTTCACTCTGATTCTCTCCAAGGTATCATTTTAATCATTTGCATCATCCAAGTGTGATGATCTGTATTCTTTTTACATGGCAGCATGTTCTTCCTTAGGAACCAGAAGATTCTGCAGGGAGTGTCTGCTTCAACATTTATCTCGAGGGAAAGGTTCCTGAAAGTTCCCTGATGAATGATACTGATGGATGAAGTCTAAATATTACCAAAATGTCTTACAACTGTAGTAAGCCAAATTAACACCAGTAATATGTAATAATACCATACATGTCATCTCAATCTTCACCACAAATGCTGCACCACAGAGTTCTTTATCCTGCTCCACTGTCCCTTTTCCACTTACCTATTTATTACAGTTAAAGTTGTAGCAGGGACACATTTTGGTGTGGATAGAAGTAACCATTATTGGTTCCTTGCAATTAAAAGAACATTGTGACATCAAGAGATACGTAACAAATTGTTTTGAAGATATCTGACAGCCAAACAAAGGAGCTGCTGTCTAATGGCTCTCATGTTACTTGGGCTCTGTATCTGATCTCAGTTTTAATCCATTTTAAAGGAAGGATTCAAGGAGCACAACTTACTTCAGTACTCTGAAAAGGTCCTTTAAAATCTAAATGAAATCTAGATGGCTTCTAGATGAATCCAATGGATTACCCACTGACATGGGAACCACCAGCTGCCACTGGTTAGGTATCCAAGAAACACTAATTTTCCAAAGTTTCCTCATATCTGGGACCCTAGTGTAGAACTATTCTAGTGGTTTTCTAAGAACAGTAGTTTCAAGCAAGATTCATCACCTTTGCTACTTACACAGCAATCATCAGGACAAGTGAGCAGGCCACAAAGACTCATGGGCCATTTCTACATGATAGGGCTGTGCTGCTTTGGGAACAGGAAGGCAGCGGTCAGCTAATCATGATTCTGCACACCTTTGTCACCGGTCTGCTGGCATCCCATCCCCAAGTGTCATGCTCACATGGTATTTGTAAAATGGAAAAAATCCATTTTGCACCTACAATTGTGCAGTCCTCCCGTACTTACCATCATGCGGAAAGGCAGGGAAGTGTGATGGTGAAGTTTCCTTCCATAGTGCATCATGGGAAAGTTTCCAGCCGAGCTGTGGAAGGAAGAGGTGGGGCAATCGCACTCCCTTCCACATGGAGCTGATGAGGTGTGGAGGGGAGCATCCCTGTTGTGCTCCCTTCCCTGCTTGGACTGCTGTGGGACAATGTGCGAGGACATTGTCACGTGGAAATGGCCATGGTTACAGGGAAGGCAAAAAAGAGGTGCTTGGAATGTGATAGACTCTCAATAACAGAACAAGAGGATCTAGGATCTAAATTGGACTTGAAAGCAGAATTGGAGTGAGCCAACTGAAAAATATCTTGGTTTGCCATGTCTAGTTCTAAATCAAACATTGGTAAGTGATTTGGTTGTTTTTTTTGGGGGGGGGGATAAGCTCATCACTATGAGAAATGAAAAAAAAGTGAGAAATCTCTTTCTCTGACACTGACACACGCATAGACACACTAAATAGTAACCTGATTGAACTGACAGTGCACAGAAAGGATGGATGAACAGGGAAACTGTGAAGGAACAGAGGTCACTGTGAAGGAAGTCAGTCAAAAAAACAGGAACTGGGTAATAAAGACATAATAGGTTGTATAGTGTTGGCAGAAGAAAGAAAGCTTTGGGAGTTAGAGAACCAGGGATCTATGGGGACATAAAGACCAATGACACAGTGTGGAGCTGCAGGAAAGAGGAGGCTGAATTTCAAATACAGAACTGAACTAGCCAGGGAAAGCATTGGCTTGGAGGCATCTAATTCAGGTAACAAAATAGGATTTACATACTGAAGGACCAGCTAAATGAGTTTTCATTTTGCTTGCTATTGTGTCAATCAATATTCATTCATGTTGCCTTCTTTCTCTTTTGATATGTATTGTGTTTTTTTTAAAAAAATGTCCAAATATGTTTTTAATGGTAGTTGGCCTTCTTTAGTCCCCTCAGGCAGGTCTTATCTCACTGCTACACATTCCTTGTCTATTTTCCTCCCAATAACAAACACCCCTGAATTGTGTATTTTGTAAAGCAAAGGAAATAGACCTGGTATTTCACTTCGGCTTCATACAAAGGTAGTTTGATTGCAAATTATCAATTTTCAAGACCAAGTTAATTTCCACCACATATGCACAGATTTAATTCTAATGATTAGAATCTGTAACAGTCTGGTGATCCGTTATGTTAACAGTCTTACTGGGTTAGCACAAAAGCAGATCTACCCTCCATCCAACAGTGGGCTAGAAGAAGCTTCTGGGCTCTAGGAAGAAAACTTCTGGGCTCTAGGAAGAAAGCAACTGGACTCTAAGAAGAAACCAATCCTTTATGCTTCCAATTTCCTTCTCCCACAGCAATCAATAATCAGAGGCATAGTGCCTCTCAACATGGATATTCTGTTCAGTTACCATCATGGGTAGATTCTGTAGTGCAGAGGTACATGATAAAAGTATCCATAGGCATGATTTCCAATCAGGAAAACTCAATATTAGGCTCCTGCTCCTTATCAACAATCTAGTAGTACACTTTTTAATTTGACCAAGGCCAGGTCTTTTGAAAAGTGAATGGGCCTCAGCTGCCCTTTCAAAAAGAGGACATTCTTTGCATTACAACAAGTTTAATATTAATAAGAGATGCCCCCAAAACCTGATGCCATCTACTGGGAGGATTACAGGTAAGCTCAGAGGGAACAGGGAAGTCTGAAGGAATGCCAGATGACACCACCATCCATGCTGATTTTAAACCTCAGTTCAGCTCTGAAATCCCTGGGTGGTGTTAGTTTATCACAGAATCTGTCCTCCATGAAGTTATCTAATAAAACCACTGAAGATAGTAGCAATTACCACATATTGCAGTATTCCTGAATGAGAGAATGAGGTGGATGTTCAGAGGCCAGTTTTGGATCTTCGCAGGGGTTCCAATAAGTTCCTTCTCTCTCCTTTGTTTCCCAGGCTTCTCAAGACTCTTGAAATCTGTTCAGGCTTCTAATGTTTTTTCTCTTTCTATAGACCTTTCCACCAGAAATCCAAGATTCTGGTCTGGGGTGAAGGGCACCTTACAAGCTTGGATTTTCAACCAGCAAGAAGGTTTATTTTCCACTTCAGAGACTACTTCTTCTGATTTACTCCTCTGGAACAGATATTACCAGAAAACCTGTTCCTCTTTCCCTATACCTTTTCTTCTTACAAATTTTGTCCATCCCTCTCTGAACTGCTTCCTGCACTAACTCTCTTTGAGTTTTCTTTCTGGATCTCTTAGGCTATCTTCCTTTTCTCATCCTAACAGTTCTTTGAGCCTTCTTCCCATCCACTTCCTTCTGTTTTTTTTCCTCCTTCCTTCGATAGCTCTACAGTTCAAATTACACTGTGCCCCACTGACACTAGCCATGACTGCTGTGATCAACCTGAATGAGCCAGTATGTAACTGCTGTTCACTTCCTACAAAATTTCGTTACAGAGATCTCTTAGCTTCTGTACATCTTATTGACACAGAATGTATAAAAAAGCACAATGTTTGAGTGATGGGGTGAAAGCTCTGCATATGATTAAATTCATACATGCAAGTCCACATTTGCTTCCTGTACTTTGGCCTGATCTATTAGTCTCAGGCATATTTCCACACTAAACTCTTGTTCTAGCACATTTGTTTGATGCAAATACAGATCTTGTTGTCCTCAGCTGACCACATTAGTGCCTTAGAAGATCTTCAGATCTTTCCAGGTTTCCTCTGCCAAAACACAAGATTGAGTTTCTTTCCAGTTTTTCTGTCACCAGTCAGCTATGATTTACAACTCCTGCCTAGATATTTCCATTTCCTACCTCTGTTCTAGTATCAGTGCCAATCTTCTCTGTAACTGTCTTGTGTCCACCATTCTCAAAATCTCTAACAAAATTTCAACAATCAGTGCATGGAAAGTGGACAGTTATTTCATGTGCTGATTGCATCTTCCTCATGCTGATTCTCTTCAGACTCGTTGGGTCACAACTACCTTCATCATCACCTTACACGGCCATTGTTGTATTCCCAAATGTTTGGAAGGAACCAGTTTGGTGAAAGCTATACTAGAGAAATCACTTCCACAGAGGACAGGACAGTTGTACCTTTCCATGATTTTGAAGGCATTTTTTTTTCTAAATTGCTCAGTTTGGGAGAAATATTCTGAGAACTGGCTAAAGACACTTTTTCTCACATTTGTTTAATCCAGGAAACAATAAAGATTACTACTTTCTCAAAGAATAGGCCTTTGCCGGGTCAGGTTTGACAACCGTCTCTTGTATCTACCGTCTTGAAGAGGAAAATCAGAAAGAGTTTTTTGTCTGTCTGTCTGTTTGTTTGTTTAATGGAACTCAGTCTTCACATGGTCAAGCACAACAACATCTGAAATCGACTGTCAGGCCCAATGATAGCTCAAGGCATCTTCAGGCAACTTCCAGGGTCTTATTGACTCAGTAAAGTCTACTGAGTCATCCCTTGGCTCTCCACTCATTGCAAGATCTGAATAACTGCCTTTTTACTGGCCCATGATGCCACCCAAGTATTCCAGTACACCAAGCAATGCTGTTTCTGGGTCACTGCAGGAAATCAAAATGTCTACATGGCAACCAGATCTAACATTAATAAGAAATATTAATAAGAAATGTTGTTATAAGAACTTACCTAACAAAGTAGTATAGTTCATCTTTGCCAACAGTTGAGTCTACAATAGGCTCCATACTCTTGCAGGCGAAGGCACCAGATAACACAGTATTCATATAGATCCGGAGAACAGAAACTAATGTTGCATATCGATTTTCCTAGTTCACTGCAAGTGTATGGGATTCATTATATAGAGGAAGAGGAAGAAGAAGAAGTTGTTTTGCACACCAGTTTGGAATAGATGGTACACATCTGGATATTACCTAATTTGTGATTGATTGATTGATTGATTTAGAGCATATATACCTCATCCTTCAGCCAAAAAGACTCTCAGAATCATTAATTTGACAGGTCTTTGCCCCCAGGTTTGAAATCTAATATGACACAACACAAAGGAAAAAAAGGAGCCCTTTTTCTGGCTCCTGGGGGGCTTCTTCTGGCTCCTGGGGGATCTTGGTAGAGCATCTCCTGGAAGGGGAGCATGATAGAAGCATTCCCCTCTGCACAGGCTGTGAATGGAGGAAGCACAATAGCACCACTTCTTCCTTCCATAGTGCAGCCAGGCACTGTCCCAGGCTGCACTGGAGCAGGAGGTGCAGTCATTGCACTTGGAGGACCTCCATACCTAAAGTAAGTGCAGGAAGGTGGCGGGAGGGCTGTGCAATCACTGGTCATTGATGAGTAAAACTCGTCAATGATTTGTGGTGCAATTGTGCTGCCTGGCGACAGGAGAAGGACAGGACCACAATGACATTGTGCATAAGCGTCGTCTGGGTCCCATCCTTCTCCTGTCTCCAATGTGAGATGACAATGTCCTGTGGAAAGAGCCTAAGTCCAGATACTGCCTCTCTCCCTCAGAGGCCACAGCCCTTCCAGTTAGAATGGAAAGAGAACCTCTGACCAACCACTGAGACTGAGGCACAGGTAAACACATACAAGGCTATCCATCCTAGCTGGTAACATCCATTTGTTGTTGATGTTGTTGTTTTAGCTTCACATAGCCACAGAATATACTAAATTTTGCTTTAAACTTCATGTATTCAGAACTGCAATAACCCTGCAAGCCTGCTAAGTAGGTCACTAATAGAGTTTAGGTACACTAAAGCCACAATGTAAACTCTCTCTTTGTGAATCTGTATCTATCCCCATGTGTTCCCCTCTGTTCCTCTTTGCTTCTGGGTCTGTTTTGTATGCGTGCGGAGCTTGCATGGGATGCTTGAAAATATTGTTTATTTTTTTTAAAAAAAAACAAGTAAGAGATTTAAACTTGTTTAGTAAATCTGTTTTGATTGTGCTTCATTAAATGATTTATCATACCAGTAAAACACACACACACAACTTACACCAGAATGCCTCCTTGGGACCTAGAGGAGTATATGCTGAAAATGCATATTAAGAAGAACACCAGCAATCTACATTATCTTAACAAGTTCTTAGCCTACCAGAGGCATTTTTCTCCATTTCTTTAGCTTTTCCTGTTTTTTTTTAAAGTATTTTTTTTTTTAATGAAGCAATTATATCTGCAGTAGGGAGGCCAGGGGTGGTAGAAACATAGCTAAAGGAGCATTTGGCATCTGCTTCCTAAGGGGGCAAGACTTTGGGCATTCTGGTTTAGGGGATGCAAAGTGTCTCTCTTTTCCCTTCTGCTTTATATCTTGATTTAATAAATATTTCCAAGCTACATTATATGGAGCATGTATTGAAAGGAAACACAATGTTTTATTGTCTGAGATGAAGCCTCTGTCTGAACTCTAACTACCTTTTGCATTTTGGTTAGCATTTTCCTTCTAGATTAAAATGGATGAATGTCATGGAGTTAAGATTTCACAGACCTTGCACATCTGTGCACAGAGATGAGAGGGGGTTCCCTGAAAAGAAGCTGTTTTTTTCCCCCAAGAACTGAATCAATTCTCCTTTTTCACTTTATTATGCTTATGATTTGAAACAATACTTAAAAGCATATGTAACCAACTGGGATATCTATGCAATGTTTACTCTTTAAGCTGTGCCATGCTAACATCTCAAAGACAAATCCCGGCCTGAGTTTAATGGGCAAATGCTGAATCTGGGTATAAGACTTGTATTTATGAATGTCTGAGGAATTCAATCATTGACAGATTTGATTTTCAAAGACCTGATCCATATTTCCTCCACTCATCTGCAGATTAGCACTTTGGCCATTTTTGCACTACACTGTTGTAGTACTATATTGCTACTATTCCACTTTCAACATCCAGTGGAATTCTGGGATTTGAGTTTAGGGAGGGGCATTTAAAATTCTCAGCCAGAGAGCTCTTGCACCTCAGGAAACTACAAACCCCAGAATTCCACAGAAAATTGAAAGTGGAATAATAGCACTACAACAGTGTAACGTGGAAATGGCCGTAGTTATCCATTGACTTTTCCACATCCCAAATGTTCTGACAAAATTCTTTACTTTACTTTAAAATCATTCCCCCACCATCCCTCCCCGTATATGAATCAATATATTTTATTTGCTGGGCTTTATATACACACACACACACACATATACATACAGAAATATGGTGGAGCTTTATTGTTGAACAAATGCAGAAGTGACACAGACCAGAAATAAAATATCAGCTCAATCCTAGGTGAGTCTGCTCTGAAGTAAACCCAACTGACTTCACTATGGCTTATTCTTAGGCAGGCATAGCATGGGTAAGAAATCTGTGACCCTCCAGCACTTGTTTTTGCCAGCTGGTCAGTCTTCATTATGAGAACCCCTTGTGCAATCCAACAACATCTGGATCACAATTGATTCCCCACTCCTGGTGTATAAAACTGTGACTTGATTAATTCATCTCCCCAATTATAACAACTGTAAAAAACCACCATGAGGGTAACTGCAGCTGACAAAGTCAAGTCTTATGTGCTAATGGCTAATTCTAATTTTTATTCCTAAAGATATATAAATAAACAGAAGTCGCTGGACTGTGAAATACAATGGATTCTAAAAGAAAAATCCATCAGGAAAAAAACATGGGGATATTTACCGGAAAAGCTGTGCAGTTTTTGTATTCTACTGACCTATTTTCATTAGTATTTATCCACAGCAAATATCATTCCATAACTTCTGTGACCAAAAAAAAAAAAAAAATGAGTCATGCAACTTTGTACAGTTCATACCAGCAAAGCAACATTTCAGCTTTTTTTCCCCCCCAATGCAAGAACATCAGCCCTAAAGTAGAGAACTGGATTCTACTTTCCCTCTGTAATTAAAGCTTGTCCTCTTTAATTACAACTCCTCAAACTCTCTTCAACCTCCCTAGGAGAAAATAGATAATTTTTTTGTTATTTACAGAGGCTTTGCCAATTCTTTGCTTCAGTTCCAGCCACCTACACAGTCTTATGAACATATGAACCTTATCCGGTGAAGACAGAACATTACCCAGACTTCTTCTCTGGGTCCAGGAACATGTTGTCCTTCAGGCAATATCCTCTTGGTCTTTGCTTCAGCCATCTGACCACCCACAAGCTCTGCTCTTCCACTGATGCTCTTGTTGGCAAAAGGTTCTTCTAGCTTGGTTTTTTAGGCCAGTCAGATTAATGCAAATATGGGTAGAGGTTTCCTTGTTAATGAGTCATTGACTCCACTCTGGGTTTTGGTCTTATCATTAGCTGAACACAAACCTCTAGATAGGTTCAGTGACTTAGATAGCTCCTCTCGAAGTCCAGATTAAGACCCAGGGTCGACTCATTGTTCCACTGACATGGGAGCCACCAGCTACCTCTGATTTTATATAGCTCTATTGCCATGGTATATAACAGGCAAATGTATAAGCCAATTAAGAAGCTATACATATGTCCCTAAAATGACATGAAAAGCATTTTTTTCACCCTGAACTTTTTAATTAGGCAGACATGAGACTTATCTCTAGTAGACTGTTCTTTCTATAAAGCTCAGCTTAATAGACAGTTGGTCCGGACAGTTGTGAAGTGATATAAGAATAGCTAGTGAGAAACAGAGGCAAGAAAGGGTTACTCACATTTATCTACAAGTGGCAGAAGGCACGAGTAGAATCAGAGCCCTCCTTGGTCAGCACTGAGGCAGTAAACAGTTGCTAATTGGCTAGCTGCCCTTGAAAATTATAGAAGCTGGCCAATCAGCAATCACACACACAGTGATGACTATGGTTAGACATGGACAGAGCAGTGTATTTCTGATCCATGCCCTCTTTCCATGTTGTTTAATTTTTCACATCTGTTTCCTTTTGATTATCATTTCTTTTAAAAGGAGGCTAAGATTCTAGATGTTATGTAATTATACCAGTCCAGCAGAACTAGGCTGGTGTAGGCTAGAACTATACTCAGAGTAAGAGGATCTAAGAAGTACACTGTAAGAATACAGTGCCATGAAAAGAAGGGGGCAGATTCCTCATGGTTTTGATCAGAAGAAGAAGGTTGCTGGCTCCAAGCAACTTATTTCTCTAAGGCTGGCCTTCCTGGACACTCTGTGAAGCTAAAACTTCTCTGAGAAGACCATATGGCTGTTCCTGTAGCACAGACAATTTTGCAAGCCATGAAGTTGATGACGGTCATGAAGAATATTTCTTCCTCCTTTCACAGTGCTGTACAATCTAGATAAAAGAGTATTCTGGCAGCATATTGGATCCAGTGAATAAAAACTAACCTGGGAAATTCCATTGATTCAGTGGGCCTACTTTAGTTGGGGTCAGCAGTTGGAGTTAGCCACTGGTAAAATACACTCTGTGTATGTTCTGTGCAAGCATCTTGCTACCAGTATTTATGGGCACATACAGGAAAGAACCAGCCAGAGATTCAAAAGAAAGCTAAAAATGTGTTTTATTGAGGGAAATTCACTCATGCATGCACACAAGGTACACACAATCACACATTAACACAAGAACTAACTGAAAGATAAAGGGAGGGAAAAAATTTATAGAGAGACTGAGGGTTTTGAGGGATTTATAATTACTAGTCCAGAAGAGTAGTGATGAGCAGAAATGTGTTTTGGCTTAGGTAGGACCTAAGGACAGTTCTCATCCAGGAGCCAGACGGACAGAGTGATGCGTAGACCTTCGAGAGACTGCACTGGGCATCCTGAAATCAGGGGTATTTGTAGGCCAAAAACAGCCTGTGGCAGTGGAAGGTATGTGCAATTTCAGGTGTGGAATAATGGGAGTTGCAACACAGACAATGGGGTCTGGAGTGGACTGATTGGTTTTATTATCTTGGTTGAGAGGGGGTTTCTGGGCTAGCTGCAGCAGGATATGCATACAGTAGAGGTCCTGGCCTCTGTATCCCAGCACCTTATTGTTTTCTGAGGTTGGCATTGATAGGATTAGCTCACAGCCATTAACTCAGGCTTTCTTGGCTAATTTCAGCAAACTTTTGACCTGACCATGCTGAGGTCACCTCTGACTTACCCCTAGTCAGTGTCCCTTTCTTCCACATGGCCTTGCCAGCCATAAGTATAATTTATATTTTATGCCAATTAAACATATCTGCCAATTTATATATTTTGCCAGTTAGACCATATCAAAATGTGGGGGCATAAGCCTGGTAACAATGTCCTGTTGTAGGCATCTGTGAAATATTTGAATGGTATGGAAGGGGCTTTTGGAAGGAGAAAGTCACACTCTGGCAGACTTAAGATCACCAGAAAAGGGCTATACACATGTTTATTATTTATTAAATTTATGACCTCTCTGTCAGAAAAGAAAGCCTGTTAAGAGTAAAAAAAAAAAAATCAAATGAAAACCAAATCCAAGTATACCTCTGTTAATGAAGTAGATTACTTCTTTAGCAGAAACTTTACTTTTTTCAGTCTTTAACAAAAAGGACAGTGATATGTTCCAGCACCACAATCAATCAATTCCACATGTTTCAGCACACTTTTTTGCAAAACTAGCAATATACACACTCAAAATGAAACACCCAGGTCAGGTGAACCTTGTAGAAGTAAATGTCAAGGTCAGAGATCTGGGCGGCAAGCCAGCCCGGAGAAGAGAGTGGGAGAGCCAGCAAAGTCCAGCTGGGAGGAGACAAGCAAGCACTTACTCAAGGAAGTTCATTTACCACAGCACCAAGCAAAGCTGTAGTCAGAGTTCCAAAGCCAAGGGTCAAGAATCCAGAGATCAATTCAAGGTATCAGGAACTGGGTGCTGGGAGCAAGGTACAGGCAAGAGGAGGGCTTGTAAGAAGTTTGCCACAAGCAAAGGGAAGCTTCCAGGCAGGCAGTTATATAGCCCCAGGGACAGGTGTGTCCGGTCACCGCTTCTTAAACTTAGCCAAGGAAGCCTCCCTTTGCACAGCCCTCTTGAGTCTCCACCTTGATTGGGGGCTTATTGAACCAGGCTCCAGAGCCTCTTCAGAATCGGATCCCTGTTGATCCAAAGGAGCAGGCACAGAATTGGATCCCTGTTGCTCTAAAGGAGTAGGCAGAGGGACGTCCGTGCCTGCTTGGTCCATTGCAGCAAGGGGAGCTCTTGAGCTGCAGGACTCATCTCCAGTCAGAGCCACAGGGACCAGCAGCTGCTGCTTGTCATCTCCACCCTGAGCAACAGGGACCAACACAGGGGCTTCAGTTATCACAGTAAATAAATAAAAAATCTTCTAGAGATCACTTGAAGGCTTCTTTCGTAATGTATCCAGGGATTTGTTTTTTTTCCTTTAATCAGCCTCTGGGTTTCTTATGATTTCTACCTTAAGTGGCCAGACTTCTAGATCTATGCTTCTTTAACATGCTGGTGAGGAAGGCTTATCTGCTTTCTGCCCTTCTCTCTGTTTTTCTGTTCATGAACACTCAGTACAGGATGGTGTTGACCTTGCCTGTTGTAGGCAAGCACACACAGCTACAGATGAATCAGCTATGGTAGTATCCCTTTCTCTCCCTACTTACAGTTTACTGCACTATCTACTGCAGGCGTGTTATGGCAACCTGACACTGGAGGTTTGTGTTTCTCCAGACCTCCTTAAGCATCTTCTTTTTTGCTAAATCCTACCCTCCAGCTAGACAGAGGACAAGGATAAAAAGAAGGCCTGGGGCGTAAAAAAACTTTATAAATAGGAGAATTTTTATCACAGGCTTTCTGAAGTGAGGTATGCCTGTACAATTAAAATATTGAACACAATTAAAAATAGATTAGTGAAAAATAAAGAGCAACATTAACCAGTTAATACCCCTTCAACCATAACTCACTCTAAATACCAAAAATCTGTTTGAATAAAAACATTTGCATACACTTAGGCCATTTCTGCCCTATACCGTTATAGTGCTGCTATTCCATTTCCAACATCCTGTGGAATTCTGGGGGTTGTAGTTTACTGAGGCCAAAGAATTCTCTGGCTGAGAATTCTAAATGCCCTTACCTAAACTGCAAACCCCAGGATTCCATAGGATGTTGAATGTGGAATAATACCACTATAACAGCGTAGTGTGGAAAATGGCCTATGATTCTCTGTCCCGGTGGAGAGAATTCTATCTTAATTCCTGTTTTCATGGATAGATTCGTATGCACATATGCCCCTTTCATACTCATATCAGTCATGCATTTTTCAAAGAAGTGGTCTGGCATATTTGTCAGCATCAAGAGCCAGCATGGTAAAGCTCAGGCCCTTCCAGACATTTTTGGCCTATAACTCTCAGAATTTCTGGCCAACATGCCAACTGTAAGGAATTGAATGAGTTATTCAAAACACCTGGAGAGCCAAAAAGAGTCCACAGTTCTGATCTAAGGAGTGAAGTAGGCTACTTATTATTAAGAGCATTTGTACTGATTGCCTGAAGTAGGATGATGAATTTGCAAGCTGAGAAATCAACTGGAAATTGTTTCTGTGCCTGTCTCTGTTTAAAGCAGTTCGTTGTTTGTTTGTTTTTTTCTCGGTGGTGCCCACCATGATACTTCAAGGACAGAGCAAGCTGTGATCCAAATACAGAAAAGAAACACACTATAAATTGTATAATTTTCTTCTACAGCTAGCAATATAGTGCTATGTGCTAAGACAGTACGTTGCATGCATTTTTGAAACTTAAAATATCCCTCTTGAACTTCTTTCTGTATGTCAAGTATTTGCTAATTTCTTTCCATTCTTTGTTCGAAGAGAAATGCAGTATACTCTCTCTGTTGACTCTTCTGCTCTTTCAAAGTATTATATAAATTAGCTCTTAACAGAATGTGAATCTGATGTTTGCTTTCAGGTCACTTTGGAACCCACTATTGTGTTACCTGGGAGATCAGGGAAAAGTGGTAAAAATGATTGTGTACATTAAAGTAACATTGCAGAGTGCCAAAAGAATAAAATATGACAAAATAAAGGGCCAGGAAAAGTACTTAGCAGATATTGAAATGTATTCACCAGAAAACAAAAGGTTGAATCCATACTGGAGCTTGGAAAATTCCTTTGTTGGACTACAGTTCCCAGAAAGCCTCAACTAGCATGGTGAGTTGTCATATTGGCTAAGAGACTGTGATAGCTGTAGACCAAGAAGACAAAGGCCATTTCCAGACTGGGCTTCTGTAATGGTGCAGAGCGACCTCTCACAGAGGTCTTCTACACCGTAGAGTGGACTGGTGTGGACTACTTTTGTAGTTCCACACCAGAATCCACTCAGGAGTGGCCAGAACTAGCCGCACTGCGTGTTTTTTAAAAACCTCTTTTTCGAGGTTTTTAAAAAGCACGGAGTGCGCAGCCCCATGCTGCTCCGTCGCTCAGCTCCGACTCGGATTTGCAGGCGCGCGCAAGTGCATGCCTGCAGATCTGCCGGGGGCGGCCTTCCGGCTGGCGAGCTTCTCCGTTTGGTGGAGAGCCTCCACCAACCGGAAGCCGCCATTTGGGACGCCGGAGGACTGCGGAGCAGCAAGCTCGCGCTGCTCCGCGTGGCGACGGACTTACCCGGCTTCAGGTAAGCTCCGTTTTTGGGCGTTTTCACCCGTCCCCCCCCCACATGTGGAAAGGGCCAAATTCTGCTAGCTCCCATTCAGACCATAAAAGGAGCCCACATTCCTGCCAGGCTGTCTAGGAGGTTGTTGGAAATACTAGAAGTGCTCCTTCACAGGCAAGATTACACTCCTGCCTTGAAGGTCCCCTAATACACTCAGGGAAATTTTCTCTGACATAGAAGTACAACTGCTGGAATTCTTGCCCTCAAAAGCACCTGAAATAGGATGTTTTAAGCATGATTCAAGATGGTCTAGGATCTAAAAGTTCCTAGCCAGCCTCATTCTCCCTATAAGTTCATGAACCAGGTCCTGAATAACATCAAATTGAGAATGATGGAGTTATTTCTTTTTCCACTGGTGTCACAAGAAAAACAGAATGTTGAATGGAGAGGAAGCACTGCCTTCAGCCCAACAGATAAACAACTGTTTAGGCTGACCTTACCAAACAAGCAGAGTTTAGGAAGCGGCACTTCCTCACCCATAGAAATCCCAACATCTCCCTTGATCTCAGCTTAAGACTGCTTAGTAAATGAGCTGCATTTTGCTCCTATTAAAACCAAAGGGACTTAATTATATTAGTCCTTCACTTTCAAGGGGAAGAAAGGGCAATTCACAGTTCATTCCTAATGTCCTGATATAAGTACAGAGTAAAGATTCCATGGAAGGCACTTCTCCACTCCAGCTTCTGCTTGTGAATGAAACTGTTCATCAGAAAAGGGCTGCAGCATGGCAGAAACCCTCCCTGCACATATGAAAAGTTTAATCAGCAGAAAGTAGCAAATTTGAGGAACACTTTCAAATGAAGAAGATGTGGGTTAGAGCTCACTTTAGATCTGCTGGATCCCAAGCCACTCCCCCCCCCCCCGAAAGAAATG
Source organism: Cyclura pinguis (assembly GCA_030412105.1). NCBI lineage: Eukaryota > Metazoa > Chordata > Lepidosauria > Squamata > Iguanidae > Cyclura > Cyclura pinguis. The sequence continues at coordinate 113,270,896 of CM059602.1, forward strand.
TAGTATTGATTCTTCAGCTATGGATGCTTCAAATTGTTGTAGGAAAATGCTATCTCATTGTAAAAGGTGAGTAACCGTAAAAATGCCCAGTCTGCTGGGATGCGGCAGTGGAAGGAAAACTCCACAACCATTGTTTGCTTTGGCTAGTATGTGGCTACAGCTCTGTGGATGAGGCAGCAGATTGTTTCTATATAAATTTTTGTTCTCATTACTCTACCCTGGCTTGATTTAAGACAGATATGCCACTTGACAGGAGGGAATCAGATGGGATTATTTGTTGTGGTATGTCCCACAGTTTACTAGCAATAAAATTGAGTGTTTTCCCCATTCTTTCTTCAGATGAAATGCAAACATGTGGCAATGGCTTCCCACTATTGACTATCCAGAATGCTTGAAGAATTTCTGGGTAAATATGGCCTTCTTTCTCTCCATCCTGATTGCTATCCTCTTGCTGAAAGCTTATTTCACCTTCTTCCATCTTCTCAGGAAAAAAAAAGTGAAGATAAAAGGTGTATTTTGGAGAAAGAATGGGAAAGTTACTAATCAACAGAGAGGGTTACATGTGGAATAAACATGGCTAAGAACCAAAATGTAGTGAGCATAACTGCCTCAATCACTTTTTGTGTTTTTCCTACTTTACAAGATCAACATGTCATCGTGCCAGAACTTTCCTCGTCATCTAATCAAAACACACTCCAGGAGAAGGCAAAAATGTTTGGGGCATCTTTGCAGGAAAGAGGAGAAAGACCAGCTGACACCAACTTCTTTTCTTGCTCCTACCTTGCAACATTTTAACTTTAATATTTTAGAATAGTCTTAATGCTAATCAATACTTCCATCATTTCAAGAAACACCCATTCAACATTTGATGCACAATTTTCAAAATTTTCAGAGTTTTTCAAAATCTTGCCCTTCTGTATTCCATTGCATTTCTTACTTGCTTGCTTTATTTATTTGTGTACTTATTTATTATCCCACTTTTTGCTTTATGCAGGACCCAAGGCAGCTTACAACAAATGAGGAAAAATTTGCTCAAAGTAAAGTCGAAGGCTTTCATGCTGGAATCCATAGGTTGTTGTGGGTTTTCTGGGTTTTGAGGCTGTGTTATATTAGTATTTTCTCCTGACATTTCACCTGCATCTCTGGCTGGCATCTTGAAAGTAGATTGTTTCTATGGTGATGGTAACAGGTGTGGCATGTTGGTTCTCATGTGGAAGGTGTCATGCATGCTGCCATTGAACCTAGTAGCCCACAAGGCCCCTTCCAGCTATATGATTCTACAATTATATATTCTTATCCTGTGAATCAAATAGATTGTTCTTGTTTGGCTGTTGGAATAATAATGCTAAAAGAGGGATAAGGGGAGGAGTGGCCAGTAAAGAAGGGAGACATCCACAGTGACCTTGTCACCACACACAACATCAGGTATGTGCTTGCCCTGCAAATCATATCTTATTGATGGAAACACACACACACACACACACACACCAACAAACAGCATTGCTTCAACTCATTTATTTTAAACTGTTGGGTTTATCACAGCATGAATAAACTACAGCTGATGTTGGGAAATGAGGCTGAACAAATCAAAACAGGGAATGTGTTGTTTGAATTGCCAGAAAGAAAACAGAAAGTCCTATAAACAAACAACACTCTAGAGAATGACAATATCCCACTCTGCTTTTCCTTTCAGTTTATTTCCCAGGTAAGGACCTGGAAAATACAGTTTGCACAGTGTGGATTTGTTGGGAAAGAGGATCAGAGTATTCAGTCACTTGAGTTGAGTATTCCATCAATTTCACACAGCTGCATTACAAGGGAAAAGATGAGAAATGGTGATTGATCCACTGTAGTGGCATCTTAAGACCACTTCTAATATTATGAAACCACTTCCTTACAGATGTAAAGCAGAATCAGTGTTAAATGTGTAGAAAGAGTAACATTTATAGAACAACCCGATACTACCGAAATTGTGGATCTCTTGATACCTAGAACCAGGCACTGCTGGCCAGTGACTAGGGAACAGTTACCTTCTTATGAATCATAAGACCTGAAATATACCAGTATGAATGTATGTATGGGTGTGTATGTCTGTGTTCAAGTCACCTGTAGACTTATGGTGATCCCATGAATTTCATAGGGTTTTCTTAGGCAAGGAATACTCAGAGCTAGTTTTGCCAGTTCCTTCCTCTGCACCTCGGTGGTCTTCTAGTACTGACCAGGGCTGACCCTGCATAGCCTCCAAGACAAATCAGGATCTGGTGTCTTTAGGGTATTTAGGTCCTGAGGAATAATCAGACATGATTAAAAACAGAGTGAGGAAGCCCAACACAAGTGCCAATGGGTTATTTTCCATCTTGCCCAATTCATCATCAATCATGTATGTATGTGACTGCAGACTTCTTTAAAGCAGATACGAGCAGTGGCAGCTGGTGACTTCAATTTCAGTGGAGGGGCTTAACTTTGAAGGAGTTGTTCAAGGTACTCAACCCTATCCCCAACATAGTTTAAGAAACTGGGAAAGTTCCTTTGAAGCTCACAGTAAAAAATCTGGCTGCATTTATCAGTACATTGATATGGAAACTAGCAGCCATCACTTCCTGTGAGTTCACTACTGGCTTCTAGGATGGATGGATTGATTCATTGACTGATTAATTGATTTTCGTAGAACCTTGGCATACACCACCTCAAGCTAGGTGCAAAATTAGCATTTGGAGATAGATCATGGGTGGAACTAGATATAATATGGTGACTTGAGAGGCAAAGACAGTTAGTCAGTACACTGGGATAATTTCTGTGTGCATGTACAAATTTATCATGTTGTTGCTACAGCCTAGGTCAGAAAGAGTAAAAAACTTTTTTTCCTGTTAACAGAACACAGTCAGAAATCTATGTTGAAACTTTATTTTGTCTTTACATACTAGAAATCACCCAGTGACCTACCAGTAATTCCTAACCTACTTCCTGCCCAACCCTCTTTAAAGGAGGGCCCAACAACATGAAGGACTGTACAGATGTACTAGTTGCTTAGAGTGTTTTCATAGGCTATATATCAATAAACAAAAATAAGCAAAAATGTTAATCTACCTAAAGCATAACAGCCTGAGGATTCATAGTTAATTCATTCAAGCTCTTCAATACAGTAAAAACAGGATTTCTTTAGAGTTTTAATGTTTATTGCCCTTGGCATAAGCCAATCAGCAAATTCAGCAACTGTTATTAAAACATTTACCTGTCATCTTAAGATACTTAAAAGAGTAAAGGTAGATTTTTTAAGAAGAAAAAAAATTAAACTCTTGATTGCAAATGACTGATCTGAATTTTCTCAAAAACAAATTATGTGCATGGACAAAGCAATCAAGTAATCTTGGAGAAATCAAAATTTCAGAAGACCAGTTAGCATTCAATCAGAGAAAAACTGACATGATGATCTGCATTTATCCTGGTTGGACACATCAGTTAATTGGGGCAGAACTTACTAATGGTGACATCACATAAAAAACATTTAGAAATACCACCTGTTCTTCTTCATACTTTTCAAAACTTGTAGGGTCAGGCTTCAATGCTGCATATTTAAGTGTAGTGTAGCTTTCATTATCCACATGCCTCTTTTCCTCATCCAGTATGGGTCACCCCCAACAGATCATGGACATAAAAGATAAAACAATGATCCCGCAAAGCTAAACATAGCTCTGAATGCAAAGGCAGCAAAGAAAGGGACAACAAGTAATTTACATGACATGTAGTAGCAATGTTTTATTTTAAAATTATGGCTGGCATCTTGTCAAACAATTGCAAAAGTATTACACACTCACGGTTGTCCAGCATTTATGTTTACAATTGTGGCATTATTCTATGATTGCAAAAACACCCCCCACCAGCAAACCTACCTTAACACCCAGCATCTCAATGAGCAAAGGAGGTCTGTTCTGCTAGTGAACAGGGCACTGAAGGATGACATCCCAGCCCCTGCCAGTGAGCTGTGATGTGAGAATCAGAAGGAGGACTCTTGTTGAAACTCCTCATCACATGTCAGATTGCTGGCTAGAGATGACTGAAAACATTATCTTGCTGTACCCTGATCATCCACAAAACAGAAAGGGATGGCACACCACATGTCCTAAACTCTTACACAGTTATTTAAGAAAATGTCCAATACAGGGTGACCAAAATGGTAAAGGGTCTTGAAAAAACCTACAAGGAACAGTTGGAGGAGATGGATACGTTTAGCCTGGAAAAGAGAAGACAGAGATGTGATATGTTAGCCATTTTTACATACGTGAAAGACTCTCATGTGGATGACTGAGCAAGATAATTTTCTTCTGTCACAAAAGATAAACCCAAGCCAGTGGGTTCAGTCTGGAGGATGGAAAAAATATGGAAAAATATTTTAAAAAAAAATGATTGAAAAAATATGTTTCTCAGGAAACTCAGATGAGAAGATTCCTGGAATGATGAGAATTTTTGCAGTTCAGGACTTGACTCAGCACAAACTCTGTGTGTGTGCGTGTGCGTGTGTGTGTGTCAGCATAGTTAATACTTTGAACATTGGATTAAAGCCCTGTAGACCAGAGTTCAATTCCCCACTCAGCCAAGGAAACCCACAGGGTGACCTTGGGCATGCCACAACTCTCAGCCTCAAAAAAGTCCTATGGTAGGTTCACTTTAGGGTTGCCATAAGTCAGAACCGACTTGAAGGCACACAGAGTAACAACATTGTTTTCTGCATAGAAAATGTTGTTTCTTTTGTGGCAATAAACTTCAACAAGCACATTTTGCGCAGAATAAGTCCTGAACGGCAAAAAATCTTTGAAAACTGTTTTCACAGGTTTAGAAGACTTTCTTAGAGCTGAAAGAAAATCGTTAAAATTACACATTGCTACCTTCAGGAATCAATTTAGCAAAGACTTACATCGCAACTTCACAAGAGAGATTCTGACTAAACATTTGAAAAACTTCTCTGACAGTATTTGTTGTTTAACAATGGAATAGACTACCTCAAAAGAAGGTAGACCTTCCATCATTGGAACTTTTTAAACAGAGGCTGGATGGCCACCTCACAGGGATGTACAGAAGAAACAGAAGAGGCATGTCCGGAGATGCTCAAAAGATGGTTGTTTATTGGTAGGGAAGCCCTTTGGTTTTTCATCAGCTGTTCTACTATCTTTTTAGCATCTTGAGGGGGCTTTTCAACTAATAAACCACCACTGAACATCTTAAACCTTGACTGTTGCTTCTCCTATGGATTCCATTTGATCTTCCCTAGTATTTGCTTCTCAGGAGTGATGTAGCTGTGGATTTGTGCACTGGCAGAGTGTTGGAATAGCCAGTTCCTGAATGCCTTTCCAACATTATATTGTTAGGATTTTATGATCCTAACACACAAAATGTTGCATTAAATTTTATTGTAATGTATTATAATGTATTTGTGTATTTATACCCTGCATTTTCGCCAAAACTGGGAATCAAGGGAACTTAAAAAATGAAAGGAAAAACAACTAAAACACTTAATACACACAGACAGAAAACATTCAAAAGGTTATTTCCAAAATTCATTTAAACTGTAGATTAAAAAGCTAGTTAAATCAAATCTATTAAAAGCAAAAGAGAATACTAGAGAGCTAAGGAAGGTATTTTCCTCTTAAAACAGTCAGTTCCCAAAAGCCTATTAGAAGGCCTTCCCAATGATGGAACCACAATAAGGCATGGGGTTCTTGACTTTGGGAGATGCCACTGAGAAGGTCCTGTCTTGATTTTCTACCAAGTGTGGGGGTGGTGGGCAAGATCAAGATAAAACCTGTTGTTATTACAGGGGTGTCATGTTCTCCCAGTAATAAAGCTATTTCTAAATGGCTGAAGTTTCAAAACAAGGGCACATAAGGACATTATAGCAATCAAAGCAGGATGCAACTAAGGCACATGTTGCTATGGCTAGATCAAGACATTTAGAAATTGACTGAAGTAGAACAGAAAGGAAGATACATCTATTTCTGTATAACCCTGGACATCTAGCCAATGAGCAGCCCAGAGCGATAGAATCAGTTTAACCATTGATAAACCTCCCCTACTTGCCCCTGAGCCTCATTTGCCAGCAGGATCTGGAACAAAAATCTTAGATGTAGAACAAAGCATATGGACTGGAATATATGGTTATCCTTAAATCATTTTAAACATCATATTTTTTTAAATAGAGAAAGGCTTTTTTAATAAAAAGAATCATTAAAAGGAAAACCTCACCAAAGATTATAATATCTCTGCTAACCAATTATGTATTACACCTTCAGTCATGCCTGAACTTGCAATTGTTGCAAAATCCTGTATGGAACAACTTCATCTATCTTTTTTAGGCTAGCAGTTTATTGGAACTTCTGAATTTTGCACTCCTTTGGATTCTTTCTTTTTGGGACTTTGAAATTGAAACATACCTTTTGGCTGCTTACCTTTATTGAACTGAACTCATTGAATTCATTGAATTCATTGATTAAGCAGAGTTTGAGCAGATTTTCAGAAGATTTTTTTTTAAGAACACAGACTAATAATGGAGTTTGGGACAAAAACATTTAAAAAAGGGATACGGACAAGAAGTAGATGGAATTTATTCAGCACTAGTCCTGCTCTGCCATGAAACTCTTTCTTGCTTACTTCTTTAGTTTACAGGCAAACTAAATATATCAAGTTGCTATCACACTCTACTCTATCCTGCTACTGGGCTTTGTTCATTTTGGAAAGTCACACACTGTGTTCCTTGTTAAAGACTATTGAACAACAACAGAATTTTTTTTCAGTGTTATGTAACAGTCCTATAATTAAAGGATTGTCAACCCCTCTACCAATACAGTAATCAATCAAACTAACGGGATCTGCATATTAATAATATTGGCTGGTGTTCTGTATTGTAGTTATGGATTTGTAATCTGGAGTTCAATTCAATAAGATTATGTAGTCTTACTGTAAGATGACAGGATAACTGCTCCCCCAAGCCTACCTTAAGAGGCTGCAGCCACAGCTGCAGTTCTGTTCAGATGGCAGTTGGTGTGTAAGCTCCGTCCCACTAGTGAATGAAGCTGCAACAATCAGAAACAGGACCCCTGTTACAATTCCTAATTGCAGCCTCACTTCCTGGTGGAAGAGGGTTGGAAACATTACCCTACTTATGCCCTGACTGACAGCTGAACACAACTTTTTCAACCAAATACAGCTGCTGGCTATTAAGATGGCCTTGGGGGTGTCAGATCAGGAGACATTGCTTATTTATACATAGACGTAACTGACATAAAAATATCAGTGATTTCTTTTAAAAATGATTGTGTGCTTGCTGCTGATCATACAGGGGGTTGGATCCAGATTAAATAATACTTGTACCCACCAAAAGCAATAAAAGTTAAGGTAGTCATAGTTAAATCCTCATGATTTCAATGGGTTTCCAAATGTGACTCTGAGCATTTAATCCTACTGCAAGCATGTATGACTTTTTTTTAAAACGCTTTTACTCAGGAATGCTCAAGATGATTCAGTACACCAGTGAAAAATTCTGCCACCTTCTAATTAAGTCAAAATTGCAGAAAGCAATAAATGGCCTTGACATAATAAATAAAATTTGCAAAGAATGTGTAAGTATTTAATTAGGACCTGACAAAAAATGTGATTTAGCAAGGAAGTTGTAGCTTACCAAAATATCAGTTGACATTTTTAGCAATAAACTGTTATCCTCCTTTCTTGCCATTCCTGCTTGAGGGGGGTGGAATTACAGGTATGTCATCTGAACAACTCTGATTTCAATTCTCTAGGCAGAGATTTTTCTCCCACTTTTCATTGCCTGTTTCTGTTGAGGTTTTTATTAGCAAAAAATGAGTAATGAAAGATCAAAAGCTTATCTAAGCCCACACATGTAGAATTGCATTTTAACCCCCCCCCCTTGCTCTTGCATGCTTCTTTCCTACAGCTTTCAAGACACATTATTTCCCCTCTTTAGTTGCTGGTAGTGTCCTATGACCCTCCTCACTTTTTGGTATTATAATGTTACTTCCATTCCTTTACTCAAAGTGGAAGAGTATGCTTCCTCATCTCTCTACTTTTGTTTTGCTACAGGTATATATCAGAGGAAAACTTGTACTCCATGTATAACATATAAAAGGAAGTGTTTCACAAGCCTAAGCTTCAACCAGTTAGCTAACTGGCTTTGAGTATTTTGTTCACTGTATTGCTGTGCAATGAACAAAAATCATTTTACATGACATACTAAGGTTTTTCTGTGGCCCTTTCCGCACCTTTCCTTTGTTACCCTGTGTACTGGGGGTCCCGGGAGGGACACCAAAACGTGCTCAACTAAAGGTGGGGAAAATTAGCTCAGAGCACTGCTTAGTGTTACGAGAGGCAGGGTAACGTAGCGAGATCTTGAACCCTATGTCTACGGGGTCAGGCCGAGTCAAGGAGCACACAGAAGTTGAAACAATAAATGATGTTTTATTAAATACAGGCAAACAGTGTATGCGGCACATTCACACAAGATAACTAAGGAAATAAAGCTTGGAGTGGTATAGAGGGATTTTTAGAGGACTTGCTGGTTTGGGTGATACTTTACCTGTCCTGAAGCCCAGAAAAATAGAGAGCGAAGCTGGGGTGCGATGTAGCTCAGCACGTGGAGTTGAGGGGAGGCTCGCCAAGCAAAGCGACAGCAAGGCGGGATGAAACTCAGGAGTGATCCGAGGAAGGTCTCGGAATCAAGGGTTTTTGTTTTTTTTCTAATTTTCCTGCCTCTGTTGCAAACAGTTCATATTTTTTTTTAATAATTTTATTTGAATTTATGCATTAAAATCACATTACATCACATTACATTACATCACATTAAACCCATACACCCCACATTTTCTCCCACATTCAATTTAACATTTTCCACCCGAAATAGTTTATATTTCTTGTATTCTTATGTTCTTCCATTCTATCATTCAAATATCTTTCTTACTTACTTACTACTATCTTTCTTCTTCAACTCCATTCAACCCTTCAATTCCTTCGCTCCTTTCTTTGTAATCTACTTCCTCTTCTTAAAAGAACAAAGATTCCAAAAGTTTACTTCCTGGGCTTCGCTAAGTCCCATTCTTCTTGTATCTATCTAAGTTTCTCTTATTACAATCCCCTTTTGGGGTAAGCCCTTTATCTATATCCTTTTTTCTTTTTCAATTATTGTACTATTTATTCTTTCCCTCTTGTCGACCTACTTTATGTTCTTATAAACCTTCCATCGTTAATTGTAAATTTTAAGAATCCTTATCCCTTATTTATCAGTCTTATATCCCTCTTTTGTTATAAAATCCTCTACTATTTTCCAGACTTCTTCATGCTCGCCTTGCATTCTACCTTGTATCATACCTGTTAGTCTGTCCATTTCTTTAAATTCTACCACTTTTATCAACCATTCTTCTATTTGTGGTATATGTTTATTTTTCCATTTCTGTGCATAAATTAATCTCGCCGCTGTTATCATATAAAGAATCACTTTCCAATATTTTCTCTTAACTTCTTTGTCTATTTTTTGCATCATGTTTAATAGAAATAGTTCTGGTGTTAGCGGCAGATTAATTTGTAAGATTGCCAACATTCTTCCATGAATTTTCTTCCAGAAAATTTTCGCCTTTTCACACGTCCACCATACATGAAAATAAGTACCATTGTCCTTACTACATTTCCAACACTTATTTTCTTTTGTTTTGTATATCTTGTTTAGTTTTGCTGGATCCATATGCCATCTATAAAGCATTTTAAGATAGTTTTCTTTCAATTTTTGGGCTGTGGTAAATTTATGCGTGTCCTTCCAACTGCTCTCCCAATGTTCGAGTTGAATTTCATGGCCTATATTCTTAGACCATTTTACCATTACTTCCTTTACTTGTTCCAATTCTAATTCTCTTTCCAGCAGTAATTTATATAATTTAGATATTGTTTGCTTCTTTGATTCTAATATTATATTTCCAAATGGGTCTTCTTTCGTTACTGATTCAATTCCTTCTAGTTTCTTATCCATTTGAAATCTTTCATGTAATTGTCTATATAGAAACCAGTGGCATTTGAATCCCGCTGCTTCAATTTCTTCTCTTGATTTTAGCGTAGATACTTGATTTCGTTTTTCTGTTACTATATTACTGTATCGTATCCATTTATCTTGTGGATCCTTCCATCTCCCATATAGTGCTTCATGTGGGGACAGCCATTGAGGTAATTTTGCATAATATTTTTTCTTAAATTTCAACCAAATTGTTAGCAACGCTTTCCTTAAATAATGATTCTGAAAATCTTTATCTATTTTGTACTTCTCATACCACATATATGCATGCCACCCCATTTGTTTTCCCGCTCCTTCTAGGTTTAATGTTGTTTCATCTTGCAACGTTATCCATTCTTTAATCCAGGTGAGCCCGCTGGCGTAGTAATATAATTTCAGATCAGGTAAATCAAAGCCTCCTTTTCCCTTTTTTTCCGTGAATAGCTTCCATTTTATTCTAGGTCTTTTATTTTCCCAAATAAACTTTGACAAATCTTTCTGCCATTCCTTAAAGGGTTTTTCATTAATAATGATGGGTAAATTTTGAAAAACGAAATTTAGTTTGGGCAACACATTCATTTTAATTGCAGATATTCTCCCCAATAACGACAACTTTAAGGCACTCCAATTTTCTAACAATTTTTTTACTTCCTTCCATGTTGTTTTATAATTATTTTCATATAACTCATTATTTCTCTTTGAGATCCATATTCCTAAATATTTAATTTGGTGCTCTATTTTAAATCCTGTTTTTTTGGGCTAGTTCTCTTTCCTCCTCCTTTCTTGTGTTCTTCATTATAATTCTAGTTTTTTCTTTATTAATCTTTAGCCCAGCAACTTCTCCGAATTTATTTAGCTTCTGTAATAAAACTCCAATACTTGTTTCTGGGTTTTCTAGAATAATCAACAAATCGTCTGCGTATGCTCTCACTTTGTATTCTTGACTTTTAACTTTACATCCTTTTATTTCGGGGTCACTTCTAATCGCATTTATCAAAACCTCTAGTGCGGTTATAAATAAGAGCGGTGACAACGGGCACCCCTGTCGTGTCCCTTTCTCAATTTCAAATTGCTTTGTTCTGTCTCCATTAATTATTAATGCTGCTTTTTGTTCTTTGTAAATTTCTTTAATCCAGTCCAGGAATGCCTTTCCAAAGTCCATTTTTTTCAGCACCTCTATCATGAAATCCCACCTAAGATTATCGAAAGCTTTTTCAGCGTCTATGAAAATCAATGCCAATTTCTTTTCATTATTCTTTTAGTAATATTCGATAATGTTCAGAATTGTTCTAATATTATTTCTAATCTGTCTTTTTGGAAGGAAGCCATTTTGCTCTTTCTGCATCACTTCTTGTAGTATTTTCTTCAATCTTTCCACCAATATGTTTGTGAATATTTTATAATCAATATTAAGAAGTGAGATTGGACGATAACTTCCTGGATCTTTTAGATCTTTCCCTTCTTTTGGAATTAGTGTAATATTGGCCTCATTCCAGAAATTTGGTTTTCCATTCACAGTGATTTCATTGAACAGTCTTTCCAGAGGCCCTCTTAAGAATTCTTGCAACTTCTTGTAATACATTGCGGAGAGACCATCCGGCCCTGGTGCTTTTGATATGTCGAGTTTTTGGATCGCATCCATGATTTCCTTTACTGTAATCTTCGCGTCCATCATCTGTCTGTTCTCTTCTGTAATTTGCTGTATTTTCTGATTGACCAAATATTCTTCTATTTTCTTTTGTGTCTTTTCTTGTGTTTTCAAGCTATAAAGATTTTTATCGTAATAAAAAAAAGTTTTCTTTATTTCTTCTTGATTTACTGTTGTTTTCCTCCCAATATTTATTTCCAGAATTAATCTCTTTTCTCTCTCCTTTCTTAATTTATAGACCAACCATCTCCCCGGTTTATCTGCTTGCTCAAAGTACTTTTGTTTCATCCAAGTTAGCTTTCTGCTTATTTCTAATTGATTTTCGGCTTTAATCTGGTCTTGTAGAATTTTTAGTTCCAACCTTGCTTTTTTATCCGTCGGTTTTCCCCTCAATTTTTCTTCTTGTAATTTAGCCTTTTCCATTAATTCTTGATATTTTTCTTGTCTTTTCTTCTTAAATTCCGAGCCTAATTTAATGAAATATCCACGTATCACTGCTTTGCTGGCATCCCAGATTGTTGTCATCTTTAGAGCTTCTGTCATGTTCTCTTCAAAATAATATTTGATTGCCTCCTTTATCTTTTCAAAGCAATGTTCATTTTGAAAGAGATAGTCATTAAGCCTCCATCTTATTTCTTTCTTTACAGTTCTTAATTCCAATTGGATAGGATTATGATTGGATAGCGTCTTCAGGAATATCTCCATATCCTTTACCTTTTGTTGTAAACCTTTTGAAATCATAAACATATCAATCCGCAACATTGATTTATGGGCATCCGAATAAAACGTATATCCTTTGGAGTCTTTATGTATCCCTCTCCAGACATCTTGTAAAGCCATCATTTCTGCTAATTTAAAGAATGATTGTGGGAGCTTTCCGTATTGTTTTCCGTACCACCTGGATGTTGATCTATCTATATTGGGGTCAATCACCCCATTCATATCCCCCATCAGTAAAAAATTTCCTTGATTGGCCTCTTCTGAATATTTCAATATAGCCTGTTGTAGCTCTTTATAAAATTTACTTTTCTCTTCTGTTGGGGAATATATTCCTATCACAAGAAGTTTAATTTCTGGAAGTTGCATCTCCACCCCCAAATAATGGCCTTTTTTATCTTGAAATTTCATCTCGGAGGGGTATTTCTGATTAACATATAAGACAACCCCTTTTTTCTTCTTTAGTGATGCAGAAATGTGGCATTTTCCCAACTTGGGATTTCTCAAATATTTGTTATCTTTTTCTCTAATTTTTGTCTCCTGCAAACAAATCACATCTGTTTTAATTTTCTCTAGGTAATGGAAAACTTGCCGTCTTTTGTAGTTCGAATTCAGACCTTTTACATTCCAGGAGAGGATCTTCATGACCATCTGTTTCAACTAAGTTTTCTCCTATATATCTTCTTCCTCTGCGTATAAGTCCTCTACCTCCAGTTCAGGCTTCTGTGGGTCTTCCTCCTCCTCTTGTTCTATCTCTGATTCTGGGTTACTTTCTTTTTCCTCTCTCTCTTCTCTTTCCGAATTCTGTTCCGCCTTCCTAGCTTCTGAAATCTCTTCCAGACTGCCTTGATTTTCCTCCTGTTTTTTCCCATTATTCTGATTTACTGGCCTTTCTAACTCTCTTTTAAGTTTATAATAAATTTCTTTCGCTCTTGCAGTGTTAGAGATCTTATATCTCCTCTGTTTATACGTGTAGGATATTCCCTCCAGTCTCTCCCATTTGTATGTAATTCTATGTTTTTGTAAAAGTTGAGTCAGAAATTTATACTCTTGTCTTTTTTTCAGAATTTCAAATGGCATATCTTTGAAAATTTTTATTATTTTATCTTCAATCACTAGCTGTTTTTCATAATTTATTTGGAGAATTTTTTCCTTAATCCTGGCCCTTGTAAAACATACCACCACATCTCTCGGCCAGTTCTTCTCTTTTGCAATTCTAGAATTTGCTCTAAAAATACGATCTGTTTCTCTCTCCATGTCTTCTTCTTTCATTCCAATGTAATTCGCCAAAGCTATGATCACTTTCTCATCCAAGAGTTCTCCTGGGACTTCCCTAATTCCTCTCAACTTGATACACTTCTCTCAATATCTCAATTCCTGTTGTCTTAATCTCAATTCTTCCTGTTTTTGAGTTTCTGTCATAATTTCCTTCTCTTGTTCTAGTTGTTTTGTTTTAACTTGGATCTCCTGAATGTCCATTTTCATTATTTTAATGTCTTTGCCCATATTTTCCATTCTCTTTATGATACAGTCCACTTCCTTCCGAATCAAGGGTTTTTATAAGGAGAATGTGACTGCAGGCTATGCCATACTTGGGGGAAAACAATAGATTTGGAGTTGGAGACAAAGCCTCCAAAAGGTCAGAATCTGAATGATTGAGTTATCGTAGAGGTTCTCAATAGAGTAGCCAGTATGCAAACGCAGAGTACTTGGGTATTGTATAGTTCACCCATCAGGCTGCCAGCACGGGGCAGAGGCTCTTTTGTAAGTTGTGTGCATACCTAATTAGAGTACTTGCCTGGAGGTCTCCTAAAGCAGCGAGTCAGCTATTTTCTGGCCTGCCTGTATTATATTAGGAATATTACGGCGATTAACGGCCTAGCTTGTTTGCCTGTTTGTCCGGTGGCCTCACAAGCACGTGGAAGGGAATAGAGAAGTGAAGCCGAATCATGATCTTTTAATATCCCCAAAGCTCGGACTAGCCAGGGCAGTAACACCTTCTTCCAGCGTTGGAGTGCAGGGATCGCGTGAGCAGCCTCTGGTGTGCAGCTCTCGTGTCCAGGATCCTTCAGCTCCTCACGAGCTGCCTGCTCACGCAAGAGCCCCACCTCTTCCTTCCACAGCACAGCCTGGGAGTTTCCCAGGCTGCACTGGGGCAGGAAGTGCAACTGGCACGGCTCCAGAGGCTCCATATGCCAGATAAGTGCACGTGGGGTCCAGGAGCAATGCGCAATTGCGCACCATTTTTGGTTTCTAGCTGAAAATGAAAAGGTACATGATCGGCACCTGCCCTACCCTGGAACATTGCACGATTGTGAGTGCGTCGTGCAGATCCCTCCTCACAATCGTGCAACGCTCCAGGTGCCCTTTCGAATGGAAAATGCCATGTGAAAAGGGCCTGTGTTTCCTCAAACTCAAAGATGCAGGGAAACAGCATCTGCTGATAGACACACCATCAACAGGCACAGCAATTATGCATTCAGTGTGATATCCTGTGTTCTATTTCCAGCTTCACTACTACCTTGAAATTGGTTGGCTGGCAAGGGGAGAAGGGTGGATCCTATTCCCAAAACGGACGTGTTACAGTTTGCTATCACCACACAACTGACAACCATTATCCAACTGCACTGGTACACCCAATTGTCTAAATAGCATTTCTTTTGAAAGCAGGAGAGGACAACTGCCAAGGGCTGGCCCTTGTGAGATCTAGGAAGGTTGTAACTATCCTTTTGTGCCTCCATTCCCTGACTTTAAAAAAAAACAACTTTTTTTTGAGGAAAGAAGAAGAAACCAAGCATCACCGCAATGCCTTTTAGAAGTTATAGGGATAATGTCATAATGTTTTGGGACTCCAAACTCTTTTAGGCCTAAAACAGTTCTTTTTTAAAACCAGGAAGTAGTCTGATGTGAACCGTATGGGATGGGGGGACCATTTTATTTTCTGAAATAGAAATTTGGATTTATTTTGTTTTTCAAAAATGGAGTCACATATTGAGCAATCTGTTCTTAAGGGTGTTCAGAGGCACCCAGAGGCAGAGAAAGACTTTCTATGTTTTCATTAGAAAAGACATAGAATATAGGAAACAGAATGTGGATCAGATAACTATCTATGCTTCTAAATTTTGAGCTCCTCATGAGCTGGTTGGATAGCTTTCATTACTATACAACATACACTTGTTATTATATTTCTCTCAGAGTTAAACTGAACCCAAAATTGAAGTCCTTCCATTTTGGCAGTAGTAGTAATTATTTCTAGTATGGTAGAGGGTGGGGAAAACTGCCTACCTAGTGGTAGCTGACTAAATGTTTTGATGGTAGCAGTTGCAGTAACTGCCATTTCAAAATTAGGAATGCTCCAAACCTTTCACTTTTTTCTCATAAAGTGTAGCAGTTTGAAGAAACTGGAGAATTCCCTGTAAACTAGACACACACAAATGGCCTCTCAGAATAGTTTAACAATAGAGAAATTGGAGAGAGAATGACCCAATTAACTGAACTACTTCTGATGGGGATTGTGCAATTCTTTCAAAAGGGTGGGTGTTTACCATTAGAAAATAACAATATTTTCTATTTGATGGCAAATATTTTCTATTTTCTGGAAAATTTTCTGAGAAAATGCTACAAAGTGGTCTTTTTTCCCAAGCAGTAAGAAACAGTAATAAATCTCAAATTTTCACAGGAAAAAGAAATACCTTCTGAGAAATTGTGGTCCAGTGTGGCTTAATGTCAAACACATACGTCCACCAAAACTATCACTTTTTTTACCTTTGTTTGCCTTCAAGTCATTTCTAACATGGAGAATCTACAGTAACAATATCATAGGTTTTCAGAGGGGGTCTGCCTCTGAGGTTGGGAGTGTGGGACTTGCTCAAGGTTACCCAGTGGGTTTCCATGTTCAGGTGGGGATTTGAACCCCGATCTCCTGGAGTCCTGGTCAAACACTCAAACCCCTATGCTACAATGGCTCTGATTTCTTCTGCCACTGGCCGAAAGTTCTCCATACAAGTTACACTGCAGCCCTGATCACATGGTCTTCAAGCATCAGGCACTATGAAAGGAGGAGCAGAATGTTAATGGTGTAATAGAAATTAAATAATGACTAAATAAACAGTAAAGAAAATATATTCTATAATACTGAGCAGCAGAAAAATCCTCATATATGAAACCATTATCAGCCTTGCAACTTCAGTGAGCCTAAAAGTTTGATCCCACACATTCTTACTCAGTTATCCAAGTAAGATAAAAATGCTGATTATAATAAAACCAATCTATTACATCTCATCACAATAAGGGAAACAACATACTTTCAGATCCAGAGGGTTGGGAAAAGAGGGAAAGAGAAGGATGTACTTCAGGCTATACAGAAAAGCAGTCTTTGGAGCAGCAGTAACTTCTGAGAGAATCTAAAATCTATTTCTTTCCATGTTGACCACAAAGGATCTCCAAGTCACCTCCTAAGCTTACCAGGCTGCATATGAGAAAGGAGTCTTGTAATTTTATTCCTGATCAGATTATGGTGCATGATGAGGTATCATATAATTCGAACAGGTTTTCTAAATGTACCTGCCTTCTCTTTCCTTCCAAAGACCAACTTTCAGCCACAACCATATAATCCCTAGTCAGTTATTGTTGCCTCCAGTGGGAAGGTGGTACAGAAGATTACCCAACTCTGTTCTTATACCTGGTTCCTCTTTGCCCCCTCCCTTCACCCTCCAGTGATGAGACAACAGCCATGTTGGAAAGGAATGGCTGTGGCTAGAAATTGGGGTTTGGAAGGAGAAGGAAAACAAGAATCTTTGTCCAGCCTGGTGGCTTTATAGTACCTTGTCCTCTGCCACAATCTGTTTAGGATTAAAGTTGCAAAAGCCCTGTCATACATACATCCTGGCAATCCTCTTTAATATGTACCAAAAAGAAAAAGAAAACCTGCACACTAGATAACTCTTCTTAAGGAAGTCTAGGCAGGAGTAAGAAGCCATACACAACACGGTAGGTTCAGACAACATCTACAATTGTTCCTTTGTATATAAAAATGAGGATAATGTTAATAATCCACAAAGCCACACAAAAGCATACCTCTGAGCCCCAGTTTTTCCATTCGACCAGCATCTTGTATCCACAGTGAAAGAAACTGAATAAAATTATCTTCAGATCATGGGTGCTAAACAGCTAAGGGATGTTCCACCTATACTAGTTTAGCATCTATTCACTCCAAATTCCCTCACCTGTTTTCCAGGCAGAAATCGATTCAATCCAGGAAGAAAATGACACACTCACAGTCACACATCCTTCCATGTCACTAACACAAACACAGATATATATTCAGCTACTACAGAAATACACACAGACCTATTAAAGATTGGATTCAAGTAGAAAATACAACTATTAGAGAATTGGAAGAAATAAATAATAGGTTTGGACGGCATGGATATCTATGTTATGATAGATCAACAGTGAACAAAGAGTTTAAAAATCATTGCATCCGGAAGACATTGCTGAAGGTTTGGCTATAAATAAAGCAAAAATTTTATACAAAACTCCCGGTGTGGACTTCACCACAAGAAGCTTCTAAAATTGCCCCAACAAAACATATCAAGAGTTACTGAAATGGGAAAGGGATAAGCCAAGAATGCATACAGCAGAAGAATTAAAGGCTGAAGGACATGAACTAAATTGGTTCCCATGGAGACAACTCAAAGAGAGATTCAAAATGGATCAAAAATTATATGGATTCAAGCGAAAAGAAAATGAGTTAGATTTACTAGTGAAGGGAGATCAAAAGAAGAGAATCTCTAAACTTTATAAATTAGTGTTGAAAAGAGAAATGGAATCAGAAGTAGTTAAAGATAGAATGATCAGATGGGTACAGAATATGGGGCACTCAATTGAATTAGAAACCTGGGAGAGAGTGTGGAAAATTGATATAAAATTTACACCAAACTTAAGTTTAAGAGAAAACTTTTATAAAATGCTTCATAGATGGTACATGACCCCAGAAAGATTACAAAAAATAACTGAAATCGGGAATGTAAAGTATTGGAAATGTGATGAAAAAACAGGGTCCTTTTTCCATACGTGGTGGACTTGCAGGATAGCAAAGAAATTTTAGAAGGGGATACATGATGAAATTCAAAGAATTTGTAACCTGGATTTTGAACTGAACCCGGAGTTTTACTTGTTAAATATGTTAGGGCAATAAAGGGAGATAAGGAGCCATCAGAAAATATTATTATATTTAATAACTGCAGCAAAGTTGACATATGCACAACATTGGAAAGAAAGGAAATATATTGATATAGAAGAATGGAAGCTTAAAGTTCTGGATATGGTTGAGATAGAAAAAAAAGCATTTTTATTGAAGAACAAACCTATCCAGAACTTTGAAAGGTAATGGAAAGGAGTTTTAGATTGGATAAAGATATAAATGTATAAGAAATGAAGAAAGAAATAATGTAATTATAATATAGTTGTTCTTTTCTCTACTAAGGAGAAATTATGTGTGTATGTAACGGAAATAAGCAGATTCAACTGGAAAATGTTAGCTTGGAAGCAGGGAGGGGGGATTTTTTATTTTCCGAACTAAATTCTCAATAAAAATATTTCAAAAAAAAAAGAAAAAGAAATACACACAGACGTACCCACTCCCCATAGAAAATAGACAAACAAACGCTTCTCAGTCATTTTAGCTTCATCTGAATTTTTTTTTCTCTCTCTAATAGGCTATTGGGGGCATTCTGTGATGATTTGCTTCTGTTGAGTTTATTTTCTTCTAGTTTCTCTGGATTGGCTGGGAGCAATCTCCATGACTGTCCATTTCACATAAGAAAAGCCTAGGTCCTCCTGACATGGATGTAGCTATAATGGCAGGGAACAAAATGAGGATATTGCCCTACAACAAGTATTCTGGCCCTCCAATGAAATTTATCACCGGTCCCCAAATTTCTAGCATTGCAGAGAATGAAATGTTGATAATCATCCACCCCCAGAACTCTTCAGCTTCTTGTCTTTGAATTCCCTTGGTAACTTTGCCTGCCCCTTTTCTTTGAATACTAAACTGTATTTCTAAATATTCATTTGAAATTTTAAATTAAAACAATGCTAGACATTTGAGAAATGAAGGGTTAAAAATTATGGAGAGGGGCAGATTCTTATTTGTACACCTCTGCAAACTCCATTACATTTATTTGTGGAAATCAAGAAGGGCAGCCTTTCCCAACAACGTTCTCTGCCTCCTCTTCTGTCTTAAGAATTCAGCTGGAGGAATGTTCTAAGCCATGGGCCATGATCGATAGTCCCCCAGATAGCAATGGAGAACTCAGAAACTTTGGGAAACATCTGGAGAAGAAGAGGAATGAAACTACATTTTTCCCTTCAGCACTAACCAGTGGCTGACCAGGACCAACTACACCAATTGAACCATCAATAACTTGGTTCTAGAACCACAAGTCTCAACATATGTACAATAGTCAGGGACATTGCCATTTCTGTGGTTTCTGATTGATGGGGACCTACATACGTACAACGTGAATCTTCATAGGCACCTTCAGATTTTCCCTTGAAAATATTTGCCTCAGGTAGGACCAGCAAATGCAAAATTTCTGCCTCTACTGTGATTACTAACATCTAGGGCTTTTTCTTCACTAGACTGTTACAGTGCTATTATTCCACTTTCAACATCCTCTGGAATCCTGAGGTTTGCAGTTTAAGGATAGGTCTCAAAGGCTTCTCCCTGAACTGCAAACCCCAGGATTCCAAAGAATGCTGAAAGTGGAATAATAGTACTATAAGTCTAGTGCAGAAATGGCCCAGGTGAACAGTATGAATTCAATATACTGCTTGAATTCAGCTACAATAAGTTACAAATGATTGCATTTACTTTGTGGGCACTTCTGCAAACTAGCCACTAAACTTAGCAATAATTCCTCTTACTATTAGTCCTGTTCTGGCATAGTGAGCTCAGAAATAGAGATAACTGGACCACCATTCCTCCTTCAGACAGACTAGCCAAGCACTCCTTTCCTTTGTGGGCCAAAACAGGTCAAGAAACACTTGAAGTCTATTGAGAATTGCTGGGCTGGGTCATAGACTGCAATGAAAAGGTAGACAGGAGTTGTTCCAAACAAGCAGACCCAAAAGAGTAAGATAGGAGGCAGAGCTAAGGAATCTACTGAAACACAATGGTGCTAAAATAACCATTCTTTCTTAGGTGAAATTTCAGGTCAAACTGGAACTCTGTGATCTTTCTTCCTGTTTATGAAGGACTAACAGCTAGCTTGAGAAGACAAACCCAGTCAATTTTTCTAGTTCAATAAATCCTCCAGACTGCAGTAATGTGTTGACTACACAGGGTAGTTGTATTCTATGCCAAATATGACCTGTTCCAATCCTGGCAATTTCTGATCTATAATCATGACTCATTGGTGTGAACAAGAAGAAAACTACTGCTGAAATCTGCAGATGTTCCTTTCTGCCACATCCTACCCTCTGCTATGCGGGAGATAGATCTGTAAACTACCATGACTGTACCTGTGTACTCAGCCAAACATAAAGGAAGCAGTATGCAAATCAAGATATTTTTATAGGGTTATGGGATTTTTCCCAATCATATGCTTAGTAGATTACTAAAGGGAAATAAGCATTTTTTTTCCCAAAGACCCTGCATGGATTGTATGGCAGGGATCTGAGGTATGGAAGATAACACAGTACAGGTTCCCAAAAGACATCATGAGGGATAAAAATCCATATATTTCTGGATGAACAGATGGTAGATATCTGCCCAGTGAACAATGATAAGACTGGATGATTCGTTGGCCTGGTAACTGATTTGTCAATGATCTCCTGAAAAGAAGGGTGGAATGAAATGTGTGGGAGAAGGTACCTCATATAATAAACACATTTGAGTTCACCTTAGCAGATCAGCAAAAGAATGACCTTTGTTTTTCATCTTTCCCTTCCACCAATGATATGCTTTTGGCACAAGCTAAAAATAAGCCACATAAAAAAAAGTGATATTTTCATGTAGCTTCAAATCCAGCAGTAACAGCAGCTGTAACAAAAAGAAGGAGTGAGAAAGAGAAACGAGATAATTAAAATTTGGTTCCAGAGTAAGTTGGCTGTTTTAAATCTGTACTCATTTCCATATTACCAGACCACTTCTGTGTATCTCCACAAACATGAAGAGTCTTTGCTCTTTTTTTTTCTTTTTTTGCCTATGGATAGGCTGTGAAAATTCTCAAGAAGAACAGCTCATTAACAAAGTCACAAATTTCATCTCTCTGCATCTCAGTTAGAGATGCCGAGCTCACAAGGAATGGTATCATTTACACATTTGAGAAAAGCCATTTGGGGAAAGGGGGGAGTGAGTGAGTGACTGATTGTTTGAATGGGGAACAGAAAGCTATGCTGGAGAGCTAGATTTTCAATAATATCACTACATTGTTTCATTAGCTTCCAATTGAGCATTTCTCTTTGTACTGAGGATCCGTCAAAAGAGGCACCTTAATAACAAGGATGCAAATTGTGTTCTTTCTTGCCTCATTTTTTCCCTAGATGCAAGGATGTATGACATTGGAATATTTTCCAGAGCCCAGTGAGTTAGTTGCCCATCAATATTTGAGATAATACACTGGCGAAATTGAGTTTGTGGGTTTTCTGGATATCAGGCTTGACAAAATAATGTTCAAATTAGGATGATTACCCTATGAAGCTCTAGATCAGAGCTAGAAAGTAGCACATTCCAAATGTCATTTACCTGTAGCATGTGACCAGGAGAGAGGCAATATTCCTTTCAAAAATAACCTTATTTTACTTTTTACTTTTTCTTGTTTTGGTGGGAGCTATAAACAAGCCTATCTCATGGCTTCCATGTCAGTAGGGTGGTGAATCTAGATTTTAGTCCAAACTTTGAAAGTGCTACCCAAGATCTGAACC
The DNA here is from genome assembly GCA_030412105.1 of Cyclura pinguis. Lineage (NCBI taxonomy): Eukaryota > Metazoa > Chordata > Lepidosauria > Squamata > Iguanidae > Cyclura > Cyclura pinguis. Next base: position 113,293,230 of record CM059602.1, read on the forward strand.
CATTTTCAGGATAGAGCTCAGCATTTTGGTTTAGATCAGAGCAGATTCATCATCTAGTGGCCTGGAAGCCAGTAGTTGCCATTGGCTAAAAGTGCTTTCTTAGGGCATTTTCAGGGGATTTTTTTAAAGAGTCTTTTCTAGCTTTTTATTTTTATTTTTTTAAATTATTTTTATTAATATTCACATTCATAAAAAATAGAGTGGACATACACCATTATTAGATATGTCCCACTCCCCCACTACTTCCATATTTGTGTTATCCAGTTGTCTCTACATTATTTCTGTTTTTATAACAGAGAAAAAGAAAATAAGGAAAAAAGGTTACATCAGTTTCATTCTCAAGTTTCTTATACATTTATACTTTTAAACAATTCACAACTTCTTTCCATTCCCTTTCAAAGTTCTGGATAGGCTTGTTTTTCAATGAGTATGCTAGTTTTTCTGTCTCTACCATATCCAGAACTTTTAGTTTCCATTCTTCTAAATCAATGTCTTTCTTTTCTTTCCAATATTGCGCATACGTCAGCCTCACTGCTGTTATCAAATATAACAATACCTTCTGATGACTTCTTATCTCCCTGTGTTGATCTAGCATATTTAGAAGATAAAATTCCGTTATCATTTCAAAATTCATTTTATAAATTTTTTGAATTTCATCATGTATCCCTTTCCAAAAAACTTTGGCTTTCCTACAAGTCCACCACATATGAAAGAACGACCCAACCTTTTCATCACATTTCCAACACTTCGCATTCTCATTTTTTGTTATTTTTTGTAATCTTTGTGGGGTCATATACCATCTGTGAAGCATTTTATAAAAGTTTTCTCTTAAATTTGGCGTGAATTTTATATCAACTTTCCATGCTTTTTCCCAAGCTTCCAATTCAATTGGATGTCCCACATTCTGGGCCCATCTAACCATTGTTTCTTTAATTGCATCTGGTTCCATTTCTGTCTTCAACAATAATTTATAAAATTTAGAAATTCTCTTCTTTTGGTTTCCCTTCATTAACAAATCTAATTCATTCTCTTTTTTCTCAAAACCATACAGTTTTTGATCCATTTTAAATCTTTCCTTAAGTTGATGCCATGGAAACCAATCTAATTCATGACCATCAGCCTTTAGTTCTTCCTCTGATCACATTTTAGGTTTATCCCCCTCCCATTTCAATATGTCTTTGTATGTGAGTAAATTTCCTTATTTCGTTGGGCCAATTTTATATGCTTCTTGAGGTCAGGTCCAAACTGGAAGTTTTGTATAATATTTTTGCTTTATTTGTAGCCAGACCTTTAACAGTGTCTTCTGGATGCAGTGGTTATTGAACTCCTTATTCACCGCTAATCATTCATAGCAGAAGTATCCATGCCATCCAAATTTTTATCTGTTGCTTCCAATTCTTCTGTAGATGTTTTTTCTAATTGAATCCAATCTTGGATCCAATCTAGATAACATACATGATAATATATTTTCAATGATGGTAAATCAAATCCTCCCTTCTCTTTTGCATCTTGTAATATTTTGAATCTTATTCTTGGCTTTTTTTCCTTACCAAATACATTTTTGGAGACCCTTTTCTCATTCTTTAAATAGCTTGGATCTTCCTATTATTGGTAAATTCTGAAAGAGAAACATAAGTTTGGGTAATAAAGTCATTTTAAATGCATCTATTCTTCCCAAAAGAGATAAGTTTAATTTTTTTCCATTTCATTTCTGATCTCTTTCCATACTTTAAAATAGTTGTTTTCAAATAGGTCTTGGTTCTTTTTCATAACAGTAATATAAATATAATATAAATATTTTGTTTTCTTAGTTATTTGATATCATGAACTTCTCTCCAACTCTGCCTGCTTTTTTTTTGTCATATTTAATGTCATCATCATTGTCTTCTCCTTGTTTATCCTGTATCCTGCCACTTGTCCATATCTCTGCAAGATTTCCATCAACTCTTGAATTGATTCTTGTGGGTTGTCCAGAAAAATGATGACTTCATCTGCAAAAGTCTTAAATTTCAATTCCTTTTTTTTTTATTCTCGACCTCTTACCTGTGAGTCATCATTTATTATATTTAATAATACTTCCAAAACAGCAATGAATATTAGTGGTGATAACGGGCACCCTTGTCTTACCCCTTTGGTTATAGCAAAGATTGTTGAAATATCTCCATTAATTAATAGCCTCACTGATTGTTCTCAGTAGATCATCTCAGTCCATTTGCAAAAAATTCTCCCAAACCATAGTCTCTTAGCACCCGGTGCATAAATACCCAGGAAACATTAGCAAATGCTTTTTCTGCATCTAAGAAGATAAGTGCTGCTTCCTTCCCTGGGTTTTGGTCATAATACTCAATTACGTCTAGGATTATTCTTACATTGCTTCTCATATATCTGCCTGGGAGAAAGCCTGTTTGGCCCTTTTCTAGCTTTTTAAAATGGGTCTTCCTTCCAAAAAGAAACTACAAAATAACAAGCAATGCAACGAGTAATGAAAGGGATTCTGCAATATGAACAGTAATAAGTGACTTTTTGATGCTTTGCAGCAAGATATGTTATCAGATTAGTTTTTAGAAAGTAACTTTCCAAACTCTGCTCTGCAGTACACATGAACAACTCACCATCCACAGGTGAAACTCAGAGATGTTCCATTCATCCTCACACCCCTTGATACCCAATCTGCTGTCAATTTCCCACTGCACTAAATTAGCCACATCATTCAAATATTTAGCAGGGTATATGACAAGTGATTATACGTGTAATAATGTTATCACCATGTGACAGGCACCCTAGGACCAATTGCACTCCCTGTAGCTAGCCACATTGCTGGTTGAAGAGAGAGAGAGAGAAAATATTCTACTTCTGAGGGAATAAGGATAAAGAAACCTGTGACCTTTCAGATGTTGGTAGATAAGAACTTGCAACATCCGAAATCATGGGCAATGCTATCTATGGCTGATGAGTGCTGGAATCTAACTGTATTTGGATGTTCCCTACTCCTGACTTAAAGATCTGTTGTACTATGTTTTTATTTTTGTCATGTCAAGCACACAGATTTTGTATGGATAAATTTATATCATGCCTCTGAGTATGTTATGGTAAATGATTGCTATACTTGAGTCATGATCATCCATAATTACTATGTGTAAAATAAATAAATAAATGGCATACATTTTCCCATGGATCAATGCTCACTGTTAATACTTTTCACAGGCAACAGTGGGATTTGTGATCTTAACAATGATTTGGATGCTACAATTAGTGCAAAAGTAACTGCCAGAATGTTATTGGATAACTTGTCAGAGTGGTTAACATCACTCTTCTTTTAAAAGAACTCTTCTTGTTGAACTTATGCTTCCAGTCCCAAATCCAGGATGCTGGTCCTTACATTGGACGCAACTTTTCTAAAACCACCACTGCTCCATTGAAGTCAATTGTAGCTGCTTCTACCATGACAGGTATACTATTGTTTTGTAACACTTAAAAGTGGCTTTGAGATCTGAAAGAGTGCTTGAAAGTGTATTGCTTTCCAAACCAGCTGCCCATGTCTTTTTAGATCTTCTGTTGAGGCCCTTCTCTCTTTCTCATTGAAATATTCCGTGAATTCCTAAAAAAGAAAGATTTCTCAGTGGTGTCACTATATCTCTCTAGAAAGACACCTCTTTTTCCTAATATGCAGTCGTTTCAGCATGAGGCTTAGATGCATTTATTTGCCCTTGCATCTTAATTTGTATAATGTTTCTATTTTCCCTCACCACTGAAAAAGTTCTATTTTTCTTTACTGTGACTCTTACATGTCATTTATTGTTTGGAAGTAGTTTCTCCAATAATTTACCTTTTATTTGTACATGCCTTAGAATCACATATGATGAAGAGTATTATCAAATTATTTTAAGACATTTAAGACGTTAACAACATAATTGTTAGAAATTATGAGGTTAAAGAGTTTCTTGTTATCTCCACCAGCTTCTTCTCATGTTACAAGTCTCAATTCAAAATGGGAAATTCTGACAGTTTTGCTTTCATCTACATTTGCTAGAAGAAAATGAAAATTATTTGTGAATTCAATTTTTAAAAAAACATCCTGAGACTAAGTTTTTCTACCACTTGCTGCAGCCAAATTCAATTCTTACAATTCTCAACACAAATAAGATAATGTTATGCTTGCCTTCAAAACAGGTGTTAATACTGGGACCCTTAATTCAACTGACATGATTGAATACTTCAGAATTCAAGCCCAGACTTTTGAGACTTAATCACTATGGATGGCAATAATACTTGAAAATATTCAAAAATTGTTAAAATAATGTTTTGTCATACTGTAAAGAAAACCCTCAGGAGAAAAGTCCTGGACTGATGAGAATCTTCACGGTTCAAAACCTATTCTGCACAAATTTTGCACACTTCTGATGAATAGGGGCCAGAGTTCCAAAATAGTGTCTTTTTATTTCACCTCTGTTTAGCTAAGCATGAGAGCCTAAGTTTTCTGCTAACACATTCCCCCAGAGTCTATTTTAATATCTCCTAATTCATAGGCTCTTCACTGATTCCCATGCCCTTGATACCTCAGCTCAAACAGCACCTAGCATTATAAAGCTTAAATGTTTTTTGTTGTAAATCCATATTATCCATATCAAAGACCAACATAATTAATAAAATATCTTGAAACTGTATGACTTGTCATGTGACTCATCCAAGAAAGGATCTCATTCCAAAGTTGGAGGTTTTTAGGACAAGGAATCCACATACGTTCTAGAGACCTCTCCCCTACAACTTCTCCAGAATGTGTAAAACAAAGCACTATTAATACAATGAAATACAATGTGTGCAGATTTTATGAAACTTTCCCTAGAAAGAGCAGAAATTGATCTGTATAGACAGGTTGACCAAATGGTTTGCTGAGTTGTATCTGAAATCTTTGTGTTAAGAGTTGTCTCTCAAACTATTTTTGAACCTTTGATTTGCCCAAATATTTTCTCAATTAATAATTTATATAGAAATGAAATAAGACTGGCTGAATTTTAGGGTGAAGAAACACATTTTTGTTCAAATATTGTAAGTGCACTTGGATGTCTTTCTGACTTGAATATCTGATTAGCAAAGGAAGTGATCTAAACTAACTGGAACCAAAATATGCTTCCTTCCTCTATCCTATCTAAGAATATCTGTTTTTGAATGGCCTTCCCCATAATGCAGCTCTTAAAGTCTAAAAAGTCCCATTTGTCTCCAGCCTTTAAACTGCTGAGGTTTATTACTCTGTCTGAAGTTAAGGTATTCAAGAAAGCGGCATAGGGGGCCACAGTGAAGCAGCTAACAAGTCTGAAGGCTTGCTCTGGATCCATAACACTGCACTTGCAAATAGATCATGAATTTTGATTTTGGGGTTAAGCTTAAATCAGTAGTAAATCTATGAGTCAAAAGAGATGGGTTCCAAGCTTCTTTCAAAATTTACCAAAATGAAACTATCATCATTTCTTCGGACTGTTGATAGCTGAGTTGAGTGAATTGCCTCATAGTAGGCAAAAAGGAGAGGGATCATGTGTGGAGGGAGTATTATATTATATTATTGATAAATCTGATTATTTTTACCACCACCAATAAACCATAAACATATCCAGGTTGTTGGTTTTGTTTTTTGTTTTTTTGTTTCTGGTTTTTGTTTTTTTGTTTTTGCCATTTTTTCATAGCGTTCTGTTGGGCATTGTTGGAAGTGTCTGAAATAAGAAATTTAGGGAGAACATGATATTTGAAAGCTGCCACTTTACCAGCAGAGATAACTAAAGTTCAAACAAATCATTCAGTTTCTCTTTAAAGTGTGTAAACATTGACTTACAGTTCTTTGAAATTGCTGGATTACATTCCTAGTGATTATATATACTCTTTATTACAGTCCAAAGACGCAAAAATACAGCAAACATACAAACATACAAAATATATACTAAATTATTAGTGATTATAATGTCCAGGTATCTAAATCCAGAAAATCAAGTTTGAATTCCCTAAGACCGCTAAATTGTTTTTTGAGGCATACACAAATGAAGAAATTTATATTTATCAAAAATAATTTACAGCCCAGGAAAAATCTGAAATTTATTAAGAATTTCTTTAAAGTATAACAAGTTTGTAATGAGATTTATAGTAAAGAAAAACATATCATCAGCAAATAATTTATATTATTTTCTATCCAATTTATGCAAATTCCTGTGATTTCTGGATGGGATCTGTCAAACTCTTGACAGAGAAGGTATTATTACCCTAATTTTGGGGGTCCCTCAGGGGACACCTCACTGTGCTTCACTTGATGGGGGGAATGGAAACTAGCCAGAGCACAAGCAATAGCACTGCAAGAGGCAGGGTAACCTAGCGGGGTCTTTTACTCAGTTTTTACAGGGTCAGACCAAGCCAAAAACCAAACCAAATGTCCAATAAATGATTTTATTAAATGTAAGTCTCACGCACCAACGCACTTTTGCACACACGCACCCTAGAGCTATTAAGAGGCAAAAGAGAAGAAATTGGACAGAGGGAGTATTGAAGGGGTGTTGTTGGGGTAATACTCCACCTTGTCCTGAAGTCCTGGGTCCGAGAAGGCAGCAAAGAAGTGGGGCTCAGAACGGAGAGGGTTGAGGGGATTGATCAACAAACGGAGCCACGGTCGGGTGGGGTGGCCGGGAGCGATCCAAAGAAACACTGAAAAGCTGGGACTAATTATAGGGAAAAAAGTACTTGGAGGACTAATCCTTTCCCAGGGAGAACAATGGGTGTTGCAGTGGGCACGAAGCCCCACATTGGTAATTTCCTTGGTGTGATGGGATTATTAGGTGTTGCCAAAGTCTCCGGATTTTCGGAGATGTTGTGGTGTGATTTCTGATTCCTGCCTGATGGGATATTTGCTTAACCTGAGGTTCACATGCTAATCCTCTCAAGTCAGTGTCTCAGGGCTGAGGACCCTTTGTTTATTGTGGTTTTACACATCTTGAAGTTTCCTGGGGCTACGTGATGGAGATTTTACTGGCCTCACCTGGTTTTCGGTCTTCCAACTGTGTCTGCCTACGTGCCCTTTCGGGGGACCTCTCTGGCACACAGAGCTATATTTTAATATCCATGACATTCCTATAGATAATGTGAATGTCTTTGAGTTATTCTCACTGACAGAAACAGGAGCTTGTGAATGTTCATATATCTTACAAATTGTGGACACAAGAGTGTCTTTCGTGTTCATGCACTCAAGTAATGTGAATAAGTACGGCCATTTTAAATGGCCAAATAGTTTGAGGGTATATAAGGGCAATATCAAAATCTCCTGTTTATTCAATTGAGCACTAATACAGTGCACAAATACAATGCTTAATATTTTCCTTTGAGGTTTTGCGACATTTTTAAATCAAGAACTGAATCACAAAATTCAAAACAATGGTCTACCCAGAGGATAACTGTGCGTTGATCTCTATAGTAGTCCAGAAAATGCACAATATGTCAATTCACTTAAAAATACAGACCAGATGAAATTTTCTCTCATTTCTATCTAATTCAGGGATGTCTACATCTCTTGAAGTATTTGCTACTTCCAGTGTTTGTACTGTTTGAGCTAAGCTTGAGCCCATGTCCAGTTTCTTCCACTGATTTCATACACCAAAGGGGAAAACCTGGAAAGCATGGGATGTACTAGAATTGCAAATCTATGCTCTTGTTCTCCCATGTATGAATGAGAAACCTGGGGGGGGGGTATTTCTTATCCATCTGGCAGTGAAATTGGTCCCAATTACAGGTATAAAGCTTTGTAAATTTTATTTTGACAAGCAAGAATGAATAATGCTACCCTTTCCCCCCCCTTGTGGAGAGGAAGTAATCTAAACTGCAGTTTCTGAAGAATATTCACAGTTTGATACTTATTCTTTGGGGAGAAAAGCCTATGACTTTCCTTGTGCAGAAAATGGCATTTTGTTTTCAGGAAACAGCATTTCTATGCAGAAAATAACTCGCTTTCTGTGTGTATGTGTTAATTTCTGCAAATATTACTTTCTCCACAGAAAACTCTGTTTCCTGTTTTAAAAAAATATGTATAACTCCTAAACTGAATATTCTCATTGACATGTAGATTTCTCCATACCAGGGTTTTTCAGCACTCAAGAAACCCCCTTTCTGATAATTTTTAAATACACTTTTCATCCCTAGTCTCAATGAGGTTCTTTTTTTTTTTCAGTTAGGGAATCATTTTTGCACAAGTTTCAAAATGAAATTCAACAGAGAGAAGTGTAAGGTCCTACACTTAGGTAGAAAAAATGGAATACAGAAATATAGGATGGGGGACACGTGGCTGGATGGCAGTACGTGTGAAAGGGATCTAGGAGTCTTAAGAGACCACAAGCTGAACATGAGTCAGCAATGTGATGCGGCAGCCAAGAAAGCCAATGCAGTTCTCGGCTGCATCAATAGGAGTATGGTGTCTAGATCAAGGGAGGTACTGGTACCACTCTACTCTGCTTTGATTAGACCTCATCTTGAATACTGTGTCCAGTTCTGGGCACCCCAATTCAAGAAGGACATGGTCAAGCTGGAGCATGTCCAGAGAAGGGCGACCAAAATGGTGAAGGACCTGGAAGCCATGCCCTATGAAGATAGACTTAGAGAGCTGGGTATGTTCAGTCTGCAGAAGAGAAGGTTAAGAGGGGACATGATAGCCATGTTTAAATATTTGAAGGGATGCCATGTAGAGGAAGGAGAGGGCTTGTTTTCTGCTGCTCCAGAGACCGGAACAAGGAGCAATGGATTCAAGCTGCAGGAAAGGAGATTCCACCTGAACCTCAGGAAGAACTTCCTGACAGTCAGGGCTGTCCGGCAGTGGAATATGCTGCCTCGGAGTGTGGTGGAGTCTCCTTCTTTGGAGGTTTTTAAGCAGAGGCTGGATGGCCATCTGTTGGGAGTGCTTTGAGGGTGTTCCTGCATGGGAGGGGGTTGGACTGGATGGCCCGTGTGGTCTCTTCCAACTCTACATTTCTATGATTCTATGATTCTATATATTGTACAAATTAAACTGCTTAATCTGCTACCTTGGTGCATAGTCTTTAAGAAACAGAGGCAACAGATGGTTAATGTCTTTTTGATCAACTGCCTAGTGACCAACTACTAGTCCTTCCATGTTTCTTTTTTGAACTTTGCTTCACATAGGAAAAATACAGTATTTTTGCATAGAGGCAGTTTGTTCAAATTTTGGAAACCTTGACATTCTCATGCTGGTGGAGAAAAATCATCACAGGTTGTCTCAGTATTTCCAGGACACAAATGTTAAGTTTAATCCCAATAGTTAGTTTCAGCTAGACTACTTTCAGTGAATCAATGGAACTTAAGTAAGTGTGGACCTATGTAGTTACCATTAGTTCGATAGTTTTATTCTAAGAACTAGCAATAGGGATTAGGCCTATGTGCAGGGGTGGGATACAATTAGCCATTCAAATTTTGTTGGGTTACTTCTTCAGCATTTCTCATCATTGACTATACCAGCTAGGCCTGCCAGAAGTTGCAGCTCAGGAACACCTGGAGAACCACACATTTTCCACCCTTGCATTACTGAGTTTCTTCACAGGCCACATGGGGGGAAAAAGATAATATTGTTTGTACTTTTGAATGTTCAAAACTGCTCAAAATCTCATTCAAATTATTCATATATTGAATATGAATACATGCTATGGAAATCTAAATGAAAGAGCCCAGAATGATGACAGTGCCTCTACCCTCATGATCCAAAGTCACCTATATACACTTACCAAGGAGTAAGCTTCATAGGCTTAGTGCGATGTAAATCAATGAAGGCATCTGGTTGGCTTCAAACTTCAACAATGGTTGGACTGATGGTTAGTGTACCATAAAACCTGATGCTGTGTACTTCAGATGCAGTCCATTCTGCAATTGTATGCAGCTTTGCATAGTTTTTCTGTTTACTATAAGCAAAAAGCAGAGTCTGAATATACAGCTATGAGGTCCAGCTGGGAACAAATTAGAAGTTCTGTTGATTTCACATTTTGAGTTTCTAATGCTTAGGCATGTGGCTTAGTATTTCTCAGTGATGAAAATCAGAAAATCTCAATTAATAACAAACTCTTGCTGTTTCTATAATAATAACAAATAAGAACTAGTTTGAAAAAGAATATCTTCATTGATTTTTTTAAGGGAAATACAGACCATAATTGTATTACTTTATTCCAGTTGCACATTCTAAGCTGACCTTTTCAAAATTTGAAATTTTGGATTACTAGCCACTGTTTTATTTTGCTGCTTGCAGGCATTACAATCTGACAGGGAAAATAAATAAATAAATGTGCCTACTAAATACAAAACATATATTTCAAAGCGTAAAGTTGTATGGATTTCTACAGTCATTGGGAAACTGCAAACTCAGTCATGAGTTACTGTACATGACAGTGGGTTGGATGCAGACTTCCCCTCTATTTATGAGAGTACCACTTCTCTCTGTAGAAGAAACAAGGATCCAATAAATAGTCCTTGCTGAAAAAAGTGGATGATGGAGCAATTTCTTGTTGACGCCCTCTTTTCTTCTACATCTCCCATGGTTTCCCACGCTATTCCAGAGGATCTCCCAGCTTTTGGAACAGCTTTTTATGAAAGCATCAACAACCACAGAAGGAAGCAGGAATCACCAAAAATGTTCCCCTTGTCTCCTTCCTCCAGCATTAGAAGAATGTCAGTGTGAAGAAGCGTGAATCCATCCAACCTACAAGTTTTAGCAAGTCTCTACAATTAAGACAGTTCAATGAATGTTACTTTTTGGAGTCTAACACTTCTATCAGATATGGGGGATGGGCAACTGTTTTATAAGATATGAAAACATTTAATTTTATGATATTTCCATTAATCAAAATATATGAGGCTAATTGCTCACCAAAGTTTTGTTTTCTGGATAGGGTGGGGAGATATCCAAGTTATATATCTCCAGGAACAGGCTGTGAGAATTTCATATACTTGAAAGGTCCTTTGATTGGGGGAGGTAGTGAAAGTCATTTGATAGTCTACCTCAAAAGGTGGCAGAGTCTCCTTCATTAAGGTTTTTTAAAACAAGGATTAGATGGCCATTTCTCAGGAGTGCTTTTATAGTAGCAATAGCATTTACATTCTATACCACTTTATAGTGTGAACCACTCTCTAAGTGGTTTACAATGTGTTTTAGCTAATTGCCCCCAACAAGCTGGGTACTCATTTTACCAACTACAGAGGGATGGAAGGCTGAGTCAACCTGGAGCCTGGCAGGATCAAACTCATAATGTGGTTGCAGGACCAGCATTTAACCACTGCACAACCAGGACTCCTACTAGATTTCTACATGTCAGGGGGCTAGACTTGATGGCCATTTTGGTCTTTTCCGGCTCTGTGATGCCATAATTCTAAAAGCAGAGCTGTAGTAGCAGAGAGGAGTCAGGGAAGGACCATGATTTGTAGATGAGTGGCAGAGAACATGATCTGCAGGCCAAAACTCTCAAATGTCCTTGACCTGTGATAGGAAAGACTGCTACCCCGAAATCCCGGAGAGTCCCAGCGTGGACCAAGGAAGGCAATGCTAGCCAGGACCAACCACTCTACCATTAGACAGAGTGGGGTAATCCATTCAGATGCTGAGAGGATTGAAAAAAGTGTAGGAGAAAAGATTATGTCTGTGCCATGAATACCTTAAGTTAGCTTGATTTGGTTGTCCAACACTGCTCCAATATCAGTGTTGAAGAAAGATTCAATGACCTGTCCAGTTGGCTTTTGTGCATGGAATGAGAAGGAGAATCATGGAGCCTGATTCCAGAGAGAGAATCTACTATCATCAGTCAGCAACTCACAACTTTTTCTTCCAAATAAATCTCCGAAGACATTTACAGAAATGTTATTTTGCACCGAAAAGATGCCCCAGGTTCATAATGGAAAGACAAGAGAAACATAGATGAGCTCATCTTTCATATTCTGAGGGAAAGTATTAAATTTTCTTTCAGATCCATAATTAGAGTTTTGTGTATTTCATAATAGACCATATGAGGTCTTTTAAAAACCATACTTTGATTAAGAAGCTGAAGTGGCAGCTCTTATTATTTTCTTTCGTATTTGCCACCCTGCCTTTGATCCTTTTGTATTCCAGTAATCCTATATCTTCAAATCCCTAAAGAATTCAACAGTAAAGAAAAAAATTAAGCTGAACAAAAATGCTAACATTCTTTCTCTAAGAAACTAAGCTTTCATGATTAGACAAGAAAGAAAGTCTTGTATTTTAAAAACATGGAAAATAAATGAGTATTATTACTAGAGGTGAGATTGAAATGAATGGTGAGACAGATCTGGTTGCAGACCTTTGTAATAATTTTCAAAAAAAAAAAAAGAATTTTTGCTTTCCTGAAAATTATCAAAGACTAAAGTCCTATACAGATTTATCTAGGAGTAAGCCCTGTTGAACTCAATGAACTCAATATTCCTAAACTGCAAAGTTCTCCAGAAGTTCACAATCTTTTCAGTGGGATAGTTAGATGTATCCCGATAACCTTTCTCGTCAAGGATGACAAAATTTGTGAGTATTCTTTACAGAGCGTGTATATGTAAGAAAAGATGCAATTCTTACTAATTCTTCACCAAGCAATGAATAATTTTAGTGGTTTTCTTTCTGCTACAAGAAATGAATGTTTCAAAAGACTCTTAACAGTTTGGGATTTATTTTGCACAAAATTCATATGTAAGAGATTTTTTTGTTTTGCTGTATTTTGTGTTTTTCAGAAGGAAACATTTTGTGGAAAAGAGAGAGAGAGAGAGAAGTAATATTGCTGTTTCATGCACAGAAAGTACTCTAGTTTGGGATTTTCTGCATAGAAATGATATGTGGGTATTAGCAAAGAAAACAGCCTTTTCTGTACATATTTTTCTGCACAGGAAATTCTGATTTCCATGCACAAAATGCTGTTTTCCGCACAGAAAACCCACATGTGAATTTTGTGCTGAATAAGTTCTGAACTGTGGGGCATATATCTGAGCAGGACTGTATTATGTAGATCTGCTAGTCTTGACAAAATTTGAAGTAGACAAGTTTGTTCCAGATTTTGAGAAAGAGTTAGAAATATCACATAGTGGAGTGAGAGCAATACACTCAGGAATGTGTTAACTTTTGTGCCCATAGTGAACAAGAATAAGTCTACACAGAAAGTAAGAGCACATTTAAGAGCATTTGTTACCATTTGTGCCCAATATAATATTGTAGCACCACTATTAGCAGTCATCAGTTTTAAATCAAAAGGAATTGTGCCTTTGGCATATGTATCTACTAAAAACACTTGAGGGATTTCATCTTTTTAAATGGAGATATGAACTGATTACAGCTGCACTGCCTGAATGAATGTGTTAAATGCTATTTAACATATGCAAGGAACCACTGGAAGAGGTCATCCAAAGTCTGGGAGTTCAGCGCTAGATTTCAGTGCTAGAGATAATACCCAGTTGTATTTCTTCTTTCCTTTGAAATCCAAGGAAACTGTTCTGGTTTTAAATCAGTGCCTGGTGTTGGTGATGAACTGGATTAGAGTGAATGTAGTGAAGCTTAATCCAGACAAGGTGATGCTGTTCATAATCATTCAAAAGACTGATCAAGTAATAAGGATTCAGCCTGTGCTGGATGGGGTTATCTTTTTCAAGAGAGTTTATGCACTCTCTTGGAATCAGCCCTGAAATGTAGGAAGTATTCCTTTTCCTGAGGGTGTCAGATTTTGCCATGGCTGCATGTACCTTAGTTACAGCTAATTTGGGGGCACCTTTAAAAATATTAATAAATGCTATCACCACACTACTAGGATCCATAGTTGAAATCTTTGACACCCTTGTTAAAACAATTGAACTGGCTACTGGTTCATTTCTTGGCTAATTTTCTTTTGAAATTCTATGGTGTACTGTATTACCAGCATATGTTTACAATATGATCCCTAGTGCCTCTTGCATTCCACAACCCAGCTTGGACATCTGACATTTCTTGCCTTATATATGGTAAAAGTCTTTGTTGAAAAATGTTGAGTATCACTTTACTTGCATAGATGAATAATGTGAGGGTCCTATGGTTACTGAAATCCTTGATATCCTGTTTCCTGCGGACTGGAACAATATTGAGTCTTTCTATTCTGTGGGCTATTCTTTTGTTTTCCATATTTGTTGACAGATTTTAGTTAGAATGGATTCTGTCTTTGTAGACTGAAGCCATTCTGTTCCTGGTGATAAATTTGTCCCAAATGCTCTGAGAACAGCTTCTACTTCACTTTCTAAAATTGTTGGTTCATCTTCAAATGGTTCTTCCTTGAATACATCTGTCATCCTTTCATCTGTTCTATACAGTTCTTCATTGTACTGTTGTCATAATCTTTCCATGGCTATTTGGTCATGTAATGTGTTCCTCTGCTGGTCATAGAGCAGCCTCACTCTTGGTTTTTCCCTTTGATTTCTCAGATCTTATAGCAGAGATCTCTTGGGTTTGGTTTTGCTTTGCTTTGCTTTTTGGTCATCTTCTATTTCTCTTCCTTGAGTATTATAGTAGATATCTTTTCACTGTGCACAAGATGCTGAACTATTGCATTCAGGGTTCTGATCCTATTTCTGTCATCTTGTATTTTTGCTTCTCATCTATCCTTAACTGCTTGAAGAGTTTCATGTATCATCCACTGAGGTGGCAGACAGTATCTTTTTGCATTCTTCCCTCACAATGTCCCTAACTTCAGCCCATAGTTCTTGTGGCTCCCAGTAAATTAGGCTTAAGAGTGCATATCTATTTTTTACATTATCTTTAATTCTATATGAATGTTCTTCAGGTTGTATTTTAGCATGATGATTGCTTTCATGTTCTTCTTTAGCTTTACTCTAGTTTTTGATATCAACAGTCCATTATCTGTGCCACAATCTGCTCCTGGTGTTGTTGTTGTTACTATTGTTGTTGTTGTTTTCCAGAGAGAATGGAACTTCTCCATCTTCTGCTTTGAATTATGTAGTCTATTTGATTTGTGTTTTGTACATCAGGCGATGTCCATGTATACATTGACCTCTTCGGCTGCTTGAAAAATCTGTTTACAATGAACAAACTGTTGGCCTCACAAAATTCAATCAATTACTCTTCTGCTTCCTTTCTTATTCCTAAGCCAAATTTTCCTATAGTCTTTGATTTGGCCCTGTTTCCTGTTTTCGTATTGCAATCACCTATGATTAACAAGTTCTGTTTTAGTATGTGATTAATTTCCTCCTAGACCCCAGCATAAAAATCTTTCAGTTTCTTCCTCTTCCTCTTCTTCCTCTTCTTCTTCCTATTCTCCCTCTCCCTCTCCCTCTCCCTCTCCCTCTCCCTCTCCCTCTCCCTCTCCCTCTCCCTCTCCCTCCTCCTCCTCCTCCTCCTCCTCCTCCTCCTCCTCCTCCTCCTCCTCTTCTTCTTCTTCTTCTTCCTCTTCTTCTTCCTCCTCCTCCTCCTCCTCCTCCTCCTCCTCTGTAGTCACAGCATAAACCTGGATTATGTTGGATTATGGTTATATTGATGGATCTTGCCTGAAGTCTTATTGATATTTTTCAGTTAGACTTTGTATTATATCCTTTGACTGCTTTTGCTACATCTCTCCTCACTATTAATGCCACATTATTTCTTCTTAGAATTTAATTTTCCTGAGTAAAAACACTGCAATTATTTGAGTCAAAATGTTCCACTCCTGTTCATTTTAGTCCACCCACCCCAAGTACAACAACATTTATATGTTCCATTATTTGTTCTACTATGCCTCACTTCCCCTGATTCATGCTTTTCACATCCCACTTTCCTATAATATGTGTTGCACAGCTTTGGACCTTCCTTTAACCTCTGAGCACATCAACAGCTGAATGTCCTTTCAACTTGAGTTCAGTTGCATCATTAGCTACCATGCTACTCATGATAGTCTTCTGCTGTACTCCAGTAGCTTGTTGATTACCATTCAACTTGGGAATTACATCTTCTGGCACTATTTCATCATAGAGTTTTCATAGTAAAAGACATTCAAAAAGGATTTACCCTGCCTTCTTCTGTGTAGTACTAAAAAGTGTTAGCTATGGTGCCACTGTCATTGTCTCTCCTGCTGTTCAGGCTGGCTCCTCAGCAAAACTCTATCTGATGTGGGAGATCTTACTAGCAGCATTTGTACTGTCAGCATAGGCTCTTGCCTCATGGGAACATACAGTCCTGTATCACTGCAGAAGGGTAGTGCAATAGTGAGCATAGGGTATTGGTTTTCCTCAAATTGTCCCTCACCTCACTGTGTGTAGTCTTGAGAACAAGTCACTTGAGATGTTTTCAACTTGTTCTTGAGATACCAGATCTGACCTTGATTATATTCCATTTAGACTACTGTATCACATGCTATCTCAGACTTCTTTGGAAATTGTTCAATAACTTCAGCACATCCAAAATGCTGTAGCCAAGCTGCTGACTGATGATGGGTATGGGGAATTATAATTCCCTTGTTGAAATAGCTCCAGTAGCTACCAGTCGATTTCTAAGCAGAATTCAAAGTGTTGTTATGACCTTTCAAGCCCTATAAAGTCCAAACCCTTGAAAAGATTCTCTCTCCATACAGGCCAACCCGAGTTCTAAGATCTTCAGAAGTGGGCTTCCTCTCTGTCCCACCACCTTCACAAGTGTAATTGTTCAGGACACAGGAGAGAGAGAGTCTTCCGGCGGCTGCTGCGGCTGCTTCTGGACTATTGAACTCCCACTAGTTAGCCCCCTCCCTGCTTTCTTTCTGCAAACAGGTTAAGACTGTTTTTTATTTAGACAGGTCTTTGACTAATTTTAATCATGTGGTAGAATAGTATTCAAAGGGGTGTTCTCTGTTTTTATTTTGTATATTTTAAATTATGTTTGTAATGTCTTTTAAACTGTTTTTAACTATAACAGAACTGATGTTTAATTTTTTTAAAAAAATTGTAATATTACACTTTCAACTAAATTTTATTTTAAACTTTGTAATCCATCTTGTGTTCCTTGGCAGAAGAAAGATGGGGGTATAAAAGGAATAAGTAAATAAGTAAAGAAAATGTGGGGAGCAGCCACATAGAGTTTCCTCTCATCTCTCTGTTTGTTGGTTGGTTGGTTTAACAACTGGCCTGTTCCAGAGGTCTGAAGAATTTGAAAGATTGCTGCTTATTAATTTGTTATATTTTAGTTGGTTCTAATAAAAGCACTGCCTTAGTATGGATTCTGGAGCTTCTACACAGGGCTGTGCTACATCTATTGATAATGTAACACAAGTAAGGACATACTTTTCTGTTGGTTGTCATTAAAATATTCAGGGAGATAGGCCCTGCCAACCATCTGTATCTTCCATTTCAAACTGAATATCACCAACTTCTGGTGTCTGCTCCTCACACTACAGACAGTGGCTATTGAATAATGTGCAAGTTCTGTGTCTGTCTTTTTTTTTTTTTTTTGGTCATCTTTGCAAAATAGCCCCAAAGAACAAGCTTTACAATAATTTGATGCATATAATAACTCCTGCTAAAGACCCAGAGGAATTGGCCTCAAGGTAGATGATGGCAATTCAGTAGAAAGATTGGGGGCCTTTTTAGGCTTTTTTAAAAAATAAAATAAAAAAAAGCTGCAAGGAAAATGACAGCAGAACTGTCAGCATGGAGGCGATAATTCAGTCGCTGTCTCAAACAGAAATGGGTCAGGCGAGAATAGAGAATAAGGGCAGTAAAGAAGCCTGATTCATATCTGGTTAAAACAAAGTATTACTTAGCACAGCTGGAAATAGACTTTGATGTGAGATTACAAAAAAGTGCAAGAAGAGGTTGAAGCTTTGAAAGTTACCCTGCAGTTAGCAGTAATGGAGGGTGAAATAAGAACCATCTGCATGGCTTTCTGCCCCTTTGCATCAAGCCCCTGTAATCACCTTGCTATCTCCTTAAGAAAATTGGTTTATTACAATGTCTAGGAGTTTAGAAAGCCATCTGTCTGCCTACCTACATATCAGAGAATAAAATAAATACAAAAACTGCACTGTACATTTAAATAGGTGGGCAGAGAAAAAGAACAGTCACATTATCAAAGAAAACTAACATGAACACCAGTGACCCTGGTTCAATTCAGCATACACACAGAGCTAAACTGCTCCTAAACGTATCATGTTTGGAATAGTATCTATGTATGTACTATATATTTCTCTCTCTCACACACACACAAGGAAGTGCACACATCCTAATTATGGACTAGTATAAAAACACACAAGTGTGTGTGTGTATGTGCTTCAAGTTCTCTGTCAACTTATAGCAACTTCAGGAATTTTATAGGTTTTTCTGAGGCAAAATACTCAGAGGTGGTTTTCCCAGTTCCTATCATATCAGCACCTGATATTCATTGGCAGCAGTGACAGAGCTTGGAGTGCATGGTGGGGGGGGGGGCAGGTGAGGGCTATGGCATAGGGGGTGGAGTTATAGGATGTGGGGATGTGATTACAGTGCAGGAGGTGTGGCCACAGTGTGAGGGGGTGGGCTACAGTACACAGGGGCATGGCTATGAGCTGGGACACTCTCCCAAAAAACTGCCCCCCATTGCTCCCCCATTCTTATGCAACTGATTGGCAGTCTCTCATCCAATTATCAACAAGGGCTGGCCCTGCTTAGCTTCCAAGATCAGATGGAATTTGGTGCCATTAGGATTGTTGTTACCTGCTGTCAAGTCAACTTTGACTTAAGGCAACCCTGTAAATTAGAGACCACCAAGTCACCCCGTCCTCAAGCACCCAGCTCAGGTCTTGTAGATTCAGGGACATGTCCACTCCCTTTGTCAAATTGTTGCAGTCAAGGGGCTGGTATTTTGAGGTTATGAATGTTCAGTCATCAGATTGGTTGAATAGCCTTAAAATTTATGTAAATAAACTGAAGATTTGACTTGAAGCTGTGAATGAAAGGAAAACCAGCTGAGAACAGAATAGCTATAAATTGTCATCAAGTCTACTTTGACTTATGGCAATACCTTAATGGCACGAGATCCCATCTCATCTTGGAAGCTAAACAGGGTCAGTCCTGGTTAAGTACTTAGATGGGAAACTGCCATTGAATGCCAGTGGCTACATTTCAGAGGATAAAACTGGCAAAAGCACCTCTGGGTATTCTTTGTTTAAGGAAACCTAATGAAATGTATGGGATCACCATACGTCCACAGATTACTTGAAGGCATGTGTGTGTGTGTGTGTGTGTGTGTGTGAATGAAAAACCTCCGAGTTATCCTGTCATCAGCAGCCCTGCAGAGGTTTTCCAAACTCAGGTCTGTAGTTTGTTCCCCACTTGCAATGAGGTCCTTTCCATACTGCTTTCTAATCTGTCAAGTGTCCGTGTCTTTCTAGTGAATCGTGTCTACTTATGATAACTCCAAAGTAGTTATAAGCAGCAAAATGAAATTAGGGCTATGCTGCATGTTCACCTCCTTCCCTCCTTCATTTTTTTTTAAACCAAAATGTATGCTTTTGGTTATGAAAGCGTTTTCCCCAGAAATGTTTTAATTAATGAAAATACTCAGCTTTTCCCAAATCCTATTACCTGCATCCTCCTGCTACAGAAACACACTTTTTTTCCCTAAGTAATAGAATGATCCCTTCCCAAATTGATCCCAGCCAATTAGGGATCGCCCAATGAACGGGGTAACATCATGATATATACCCACAGTGATTTGCCCTTCTGGGTTATTAGCTTAAAAACTGAATTGTTTCTGTTAATCATTAATGAGCTTCGAAAAGAAAAAATGCTGGCAGGAATCCTGTATGGCAGATGCATACGGGTGAGCACTGTAATGATGGTGCTATGCAGTGCATCCAGACAACGAATTTCATCCTTCCAGCTCTCACTTAGTGGGAAGCAGCCACTTTGATCAACAGGAATCTGTTTCCCTGTAGCTTGGGAAGCAGCTGGCTGCCATTTCCTATGCAATACGCAGAAGCAGGACCTCTGTCACAATTCCCTCCCATGCTGGAGTAGTGGCTGTTGTCCTGTGAATGGAGGATTGTCAGTGTATCTACATAGGAGTCATGAATATGTAACAGTCACGAGTGAGTAACTCTAGGTTATGCATCTGTAACTGTCATAGAGGATTCCAGCCATCATCATTTACACTGATAATGAAAACCTTCAAATCGTTGCCATGATCATTAAGTTAACTGTTACTTTTTAAAGAACCTACAGACATCTGCAAGACAAAGCTCTTGTCCTAAGCAAATAGGTATATCAGAGTTCCTGTTTGCATCCCCTCTTCCCCCAAAAAAAGACAAAATAAAATAAAACACCTCAAGGGCACATACCATAGCTCATTTTACTGCAAAACCTTAGCAGTCTTTAAATAATGCCTTATGCACAGTCTAGCATCACTGAAACAGAATGAAGTCAGAAGATTAAGAAAACAATGAGTCAAACATCACTATTTCTTATGCCAAAAATTCAAAGTAGTACAGGCCTTGTTAATTAAAAGCAAAATATCTCTTTTTTTTAATAGTCAATGCATATAACATGATATTTCCAAGCTCTGACATACCATCTCACCAAGGGGGATACTAAACATTCACCATAGAAATTATATAGGAAAAGCATGTGAGTAGAAGAGGGAGGAGTACTAATAAATCAGCTAGCTATTAGTTGGGTAATCTGACAGGTGTTTGTTCTTCCCCCAGCTGGGGGTTATTTAGTCTTGAGTCAGTGAGCTGGAAAGGCTTTCCAGACTTCTCAGGGAGTCACATTCCTTACTGCAGAATTGACAGTGACTCAATAAATGGGCTCCTGAGGTACACAGGCCAGCATCTCCTGCTTTGATGTGCACAACTATACCTTTCCCCTTATAAAACCCTGAAGAATTCTCATTAGGTGAACAAGCATTGTATGCTCTTTGTTCCTTTAAAATACAACAGTCCAGGCCATATTATAACATCCAGGCTATGTCATCAGAAATCTTTTCCTAGCAACAAGGCCCTTGCTATCATCATAGAAATCAAGGCTATGAAGGCCTTTCTGGTGAGATTTAAATGTTAATAGAGCAAATGACCTCAGGGGCTCAGTTGTCCACACACTGTCTATAGCTAATTGGGTAACCAGCATTCCCTTCCTCCTTACGAACACCACCTAGCTGTTCACACTCCACATATTACAGAAGAACAAAGACGATTAAAATGCTTTTGAGTGTTGCTCAGAAAAACAGAGGAAGAAAAGGGGGAAAAAATGTAAAATTAGGAACTGAAGACAGATACAAACCAGAGAATCCGGAGTTCCATACCTCAAGTATGACCGAATCCAGAGGCTCTTTTGCCTTCAGTCTTTAATTGGATGCATACTGGATGAATGCACCAGTGAGATCTCAGTGTGAATATGTCCTAATAAATTAAGAATGAAGAACAACAGCAGTGGCTTGTAGCATGAGCAATTGTTTTATCCTGCCACTACTGGATAAAATGTTCCACTGAACCCTGGGCTACCAGCAATGAGGGGTGCCTTCATTAGCTTTAGTTAGTAAGGTGGCTGTGGCTGCTTTTGCTTCTATATTCGTATGCTGGAAACTTTGCAGAGCAACAGCTGTCTGAGTAATTCACTGTGTTTGAAGATGAGTTAATTTCAGGTTGCTCAGACATGGGCTGTACAGAGCACAATACTCCAGTACTAGCCTATCTATACTGTTTACTCTCAGGATCAAGTCAGGACAAGATTCAAGGGATAATGACTATCTTCAAAGCCTCATACATTCTGGAACCTGTGAAAGTTTGGCTTCCCTTTCTCCTATATTTATCCACCCATTGAGGTAACAGATTGTAGTGTGTCCAGTCTTTGTCAGTACAACTGATTACAGATATACATGATACACATGTATTGGAGATGGGGACATGCATTGCCAAGCTTATTGCATTTCCATCTTCTAAAGCTTCCCCACCTTCACAGAGAAATCTTTAATATTTGGGGATTTTTCAAAGGTGCACCTACTGACTGAAATCTCTTTATGTGCATTGTTAGAATTGTTTAGATTTATTTTTAGACTTTCAAATGTGTCCCTGGGGTCAAAGTTTCATTTTGTCTTGCAAAATACATTGGAAGCTCAGAAATGTATGAAGTTCTGACTACAAATTGTATTCAGTTCTGTGTTCAGGTTTGTGAGGTGCATCAGTTGGGTAGATCCAGCAAATTTTTCACCATCCCTAACAGACTCATCTTCCTTGTTATAGTTCTGGAATTCATTAGGTACTGAACATCCTTTTAACAGAATTTAGTGGCTAGTAAAAACCTGGTGTTTAAGAAAGTGTTATACGATTGTGCATATTAGGAATTGATTCTTTTACCGCTGGCATTTTATGAATATTTTTTTGTTCCTGTGTCTTCGCTGAGGGATGTTTATTGGATTTTTTTCAAAGAAGATAATTTTGGCTAGGTTTTTTTAAAAATGTGAGTTGTTTTATAGACGTGTTATTGATGGTTCCAGTTACTGCATATTATCTTATTTATGGAGCATATAGCTCCTGGTGCTATATATTGGCAGATAATTACTGTGTATGCTCTTGATAGATAAATAAACAAAGATGGGCACCTTAGTATATGATCATCCTCATAATTAACTGTAAGAGAAGAAAAAAAACTCAAGAAGTATGCCTTAAGGGCATCATGAGGTAGAAAGCAACACAATATTTTAGGAGGAGAGGGGGAACCTAAATAATGTTTTTCTTTATTCTCAAACATTAATTCCTACATTCCAAAACTAATACAGTATATATCCAGTGCCATTAAAACTTTATATTGCTTAACACAGTAAAAATGATTAAGAAGGAGCAATGTGATCTATAGTAGTTTTGTTCCATTGACCTTCTTCCCATAGAGTGGTGTTTGGTGTCAACAAATATTGACTGGCTAGCCGTTGACTAAGCCAGAGTCATATAATCTTTGACCTAACATAGTGTGTTTATCCGACCCGGCAGTACCGTTAGAAAAACAGGTCTTGTAGATGGACTGTATAGTCTTTTTCCCTTCCTCTCCTCATCCAAATCCATTTACGTATTATCTCTCTGATACCTGTCACAAGAAAGAAATTTTCTTTTTAAAAAAAGAAAAAAGTCAAATAAAGCATTGTAAAAGTCCTCAGAAATCTTCACACAAAGAGAACAAGACAACTGAAAAAAAATGCAACAATCATGAATTTGCATTCAAGATGTACCAAACCTTCCTATTGCATTTGTTAATTTATTGTTTTCCAGAAGACACTGTTTTTCTTCTTCTGTCATGGAAAAGGGCCAATTTTTGAAGAAATTTTGCATGAGGTAGGCAGGAGAGGGCAGGTATTTAACTCCTGAAGCATATAAGGTTTGTTGATAACTTTTTTTTTTCATTTTTAAATTTCACCATACGAGATTGCAACAGCACAGGGGCCTACATATATGGCTGTATTTCCTGTCAGTGCTTACTGGCAGCTTCTATGGCCATTTCTGCATGATGGGGTTGTGCTGTTTCTGGGACAGGATGGCAATGGTCAGCAAGTCATGCTTCCACACAACATCATCGCCAGCCTGCCACCAGCCCATTCCTCAAGCACCACGCTTACACAGTTTTCACAAAACAGAAAAAATCCATTTTGCACCTGCAATCATGCAGTGCTCCCACTGTTCCCTGCTGTGCGGAAGCCGCAGAAGTGCAATGGCAATTCTTCCTTCCAAAGCGCAGCAATGGCAAGTGCCCAGCTCCACCGCAGAAGGAAGAGGTGGTGCCATTGTGCTCCCTTCTGCATGGAATGAGCAGGCACGGAGGGAAGCATTGCTGACATGCTCCCTTCAGGACTCGGGATTGCAATGCAACAACAAGGAAGAGCATTGTTGCGCAGAAATAGCCTATGTTAGCAGGGTTGTGCATCCACTCTGAATTTTCAGCTGTAAAGGAACTGTCAAAGGTACTGAACTTATTTGGAGTTCAGCATTTTCAAAAGGTGTTTTAAAGTCTGACTAAAACCCAGAGGGGATTCACTACTCCACTGACATTAAACCTACCAGTCACCACTACTTCCAGGTATGATCATGTGACAGAAGCTGAACAGACCCTCTACCTTCTCTCAACTCACTGCTGTTAGGACTTTTGTTATAGTTACACAGGATTCTTTGCTTCCTTGCCATGAACTGTTGAAAAGAAAAAAGTAAAAATATTCAACCAAGTTTTAATTTGCAGTAATGCTCTGAAGATGAGGTCCTAAACACACAATTCGAACCCACTGAATATAGTGGGACACACTGAATCAAACCTCATAGAATTACACTGTCATGTTTCCTTTTCATGACGCTCTTGAATATTACTTCTCACACCTGAGAAGGGTAGCAAGCTAGTTTAGAGAGTTTTAAGTCAGACTGTGTGATAAACACAACTGAAGCCTTCAAGAAAGGAGAAGTGGCCAGAGGGGCTAAAGCGCAACAGGTAGAAAGGATGCCTTATTGCCCTCCACAAGAAGCTGCTGGCATCTGAGGCACTTGCCTTATTCTATCTAATTGAAGGGCCAGATCTAGCCAGGGTTGCTTTCAAATATCTTCCTTTCATGCTGGTGAAGCTCCTTTCAGAGCAGTCCAGACAATACTGAAGGGCTGGATGTTCTAGTGTTCCTGCATTATTGTAGGTTGTGACACTGTGAGGCAGTTCAGTTCAAAAAGCATCAGATATTGAACTCAGGCAAGGATCCGAACACAGGCCATTTGGGATCCATCATGTACACATTTAGATGCTATCATTTTCTTATGCAGAATTAGAAAATTATGAAAATATCTGCAGGTGAAAAAACATGGTGCATATATAATTTTCTTGTAAAAAGTATGACTATACAAGCAGTCTCGCACAAAGTTCTCTTTTCTATAAATGTAAAGGATTTGTCTCATTAGACTCATAATATTCCCCATGGAAAGGAAAATAAGTTTTTCAGTAAAATTAAACTGCAATTACTGCTATGGTAGGAAGATAAACATTCTTCATGGATTCCCATGGGGAATGTGGTTTGTGTGTGCAAGCTCATTCTGAATGCCAATGGGGTTGTAATTTCCATGGCATGACAACATTCATATTTAAAACCATAGATATACAGTTAGGCATACCTTGAACAAACAGTTGATACTTTTGATCAAGTAGATTTATGTATATGGTAATGTGGAAAGAATTTTGAAAGTTTGTGCACCATAAGGAAGCTAGCTAATATTCATGCTTCAGCTGTCTTGAATCTTCATTGTCCTTTGCACCTTTTGATCTCAATGAGAAAATGCGAAATGTTTTCTATGAATATCTGGAATACTATATTTTATGATTAGTACTAAGCATGTGATTTAGGTCCTGACTGGACAAACTTGGAATTAAGGATGGACATTTCAGTCTATTTCCAACCAATGTCAATTCTGCAATGCTAAGTTACAAACCTATTTGATATAATTTTCTGCATTATTAAGTATAGAAAAAAAAATAGTACTTAAAATGTATTGTTCTTCCATTATAATATGCATCATTGCATGCATATTTCTGTGAAATACATACACTTGTACAAACTATAGTAATAAAAGAGAACATCTGCATTTATATGGTATAACCCATCAGAAGATTGTGTTCAATATAACAAAATCTGACAGAGTGGCTTTTGGTCATTGTACAAGTTGCAATGTTGAGTTTCAAGTCAAAAATTCCACAGGTTAATCACAACCAGTAAAAAAGTGGGCAGCTATGAAAACATACTGGATGATTCAACATTTAACAGAGTCTTTTTTTGGATATTGTAATAGTGGCAGTGTCGAACTTGAATCTGAAAAGTCCTAATTCCAAAGAGAAGCTTCCTTGAAATTATGGCAATTCTTCAAAATTAGACACTGGTTTTGGTTGTTGTCCATGTCCCAGTGACCAGGTTCAAACTGGAATATCAACTGGGGAGGCTTTCTAGAATTAAAAAGAGGGGACTGTTTTAAAAATATCATGGCAAATCCATCAAAGTTTGACAGCACGTATTTGTAGCGGCCAGGTTTAAATCAAAATTTCACATGGGGGGAAGGGGGGTTTCCTAAAAACAAACAGAAAAATCCTACCATAGCTAACCTGGAAATATGTTTAAAGTTCCAGAAAACAGGAAAGAGTTCTCTGGGGTACTGCAGGTGAGATTCCTGATGTTTAAAGAAAGAAGCAGGAAAATGGGAGAAGGCACTGACCTCTTTTCTGGATATTAGGTATGGACAATGATGTACATCATTACATACAACTATGTTGGCATTTGTCTATAACATAGCTTTTATGTGCTTTTGTCCTTAAAATATTACTTTTTGATGCATTTTTAGTCAAAGGAAAATGGTTTTCTGATGCACATAGTAATCCAGGAAGCACAGATTAGGTTGTTTACCTTACGAATGCAGAAGAAAAGAAAATCTTCATCACCTTTACCCATAATAAATGTTCTCGACAGAGGATTCCATGGTTTGTTACTGGATTGTTCAGTTGATTGACTGATTAATTCATTTGAGTTTGAAGACTCCCTTCTATGCTGATAGATATCTCTGACATTTTGGCACATGTAATTCATGTGTAGGACCCAGACTTAGTTCTGTTTCCAGGTTCAGGTCCTAGACTCCATGACCATAAAGAATCAGTCTGTCTGTATTCATTTCTCTTCCACACATTCTTCCAAAATCAGTAGATGATAACTGTTTGGAGCCACATTAATTTTGCAGGAGAGGTCTGCACCCACTTAACTTACTACAACCCCACACACACAAAAAAAAAATTGTTCCAGTTACTAAATTTTCCCATGAATCAAAAAATTCTTTGCAAAAGCCTTTCTTTTTTCCCCATTTTTTTTGTCGTCAGAACCCCCAAATGGCCCCTACAGATCACGTGAGTGTTTTCACCATGTTTTTAGTTTTTTCTTGCATTATTTTAGACCCAAGAGAGCCCCTTTTTACCAACAGAAAGTGAGCAGTAATTGCTTCCTTTTTCAAAAAGGCCTCTGCTGGGCTTAAATTAGCCCAGGGGACTCCGAAAACATGGTGACCATACCAAACATGTCCTCTACAGCACATTTGAAAGCATTTGGTGGGCAGAAAGCATTTGAAAAAAACTCTTCTTGCAAAAGAAATTGACCCCTTGGGAGTCCGGGGGCTCCCCACACATAGTGAAAATGCCCTCCACACATCCCACCCTGTATATCGGGGCGCAATTTTTGACCCTTGGGGGCTCAAAGGGCCAGAAAAATAGCTTTTGCAGTCCACATGGGACCACAAGCTGCATTTTGCCCACTCATGTCCTAAACCCTTTTAAAACCAAGGAAAAAAGGAGGAATACTGCAAGGGTACCTGTCATAAAGGCAAGAACTAGAGAATGCAGAAATTTTGGTAACCTTTAGTAAATGAAGATAGGTTAAAGTGCTTTAATGATAGACCTAGGTTAATGGCTTAATTACAGAACATATTAAGATACATTTAGGTTATTATATTGTATGTACTTACCAAGGGCTAGGACAAAATGAACACTTACTTCTGACTTCATGTACAAGATTGCACAATTCATTACTAGGATCATATCTAGTGAAAAAGCTAGCTGCAGACTATGTATCAGATTAGCTGTTTCCCCAGGTTAGATTTTGTTGAAATATAAAAGTAAGCATGAAAGATAGCTGAAAAAGGGTTAGATGGTTACATTCCTGTAGGGGAAAAAAACTCTTTCTTCTTTAACTTTGGGATGTATACATTCATATAACACTGTGGGTTTAGAACTTCCTCAAATGTCTTTAAAAAAAAAACTGCGAAAAAGAGAGCAGGTTGGGTGGAAAAAACTTTTTTTCCTCCAAGCCTCAAGGCACTCTTGGATTGTGGAAAGCTTCAAAGAAAAAAAAACTTTTTAGTCTGTTCTCTTTATTTTGTTTTTTAATAGATCCCATTTCCTTTCCTCAATGTACGAATACATTTCTTACTTCTCCGCTTGCTGTTGCTGCTTTTTGGTTCATGTCATAAAGCTAAGTAGAAAAAATATGTATATATATAACTGATATCAGCACTAGAGCACCACTTGAAATAACACAGAGCAAATATCTCTCACTGTCTTCACACTGCAGTCATTCCCGTTTGGGCTGTGGAACTAAAAAGCAGTGCATTCTAGTTTCAACTGAAGGCCAGTGTTACACAGGCTGCGAGAGGGCCACATTCTCTTCCATCATAACAAGGAGGATAACAATTTGGCCTCATCCACTAGTCAGGCAAGGAGCAGCTGGATGGAATTAATTTTCCCCTTCCTGGAAGATAAAATAAAACATGTGTAATATCTTTGTACAAGGATTCAATGTCCAAATTTCTTTGTTGTTGTTGCTGTTGTTTTTCCCTCCTTCTGACCCTTTTAGGTCATTGCTAGTTAATCTGACAATGGGAAAATTTTCCTTCGTGTCACTGTTTCCCAGTGTTAATCTGTAACCTGCTCTCAACTTTTTAAAACTAAAATAAAATGAAATCGAAAATAAACACAAAACTAAAGAATGGAGCAAAAATGTTTTAAATAAAGATATATTTCCTTGTTATTTAACAGTATTGGAATCCTGCTTTTTTGTCTCATAAACAAAACTGGATCACAAATTGAGATAGACAAGATGCATCCAACCCCAAGCTGAATGTTACAGGCTTGGATTCTGGATATCCTTTCATACAAACAGGAAGTAGAAGAAAATGCCATCGGCTATGATGATGATAACTCAAATTCAAATTTCACCAAAAAATGTACCAACAAATATGGAAAGTAAGACAATGGTCCATAGGCTGGAAACACTCAATATACATTCCAATCCTCAAGAAAGGGGACACAACAGATTGAGGTAACCATCGCACTAATATCTCATGCTCAAGATTGTACAATGAAATCTTTTACCATATATAAAGAAAGAAAGTGACAAATGTCCAAGCAGGGTTCAGAAAAGAAAAGAGCACTAACAAATATATTACAATCCTATGGTAGATAATAGAATGCACAAAAGAATTTCAGAAGAAAATCAACCTATGCTTTATAGATATCAGTACACCCTTGGATCATATAGATTGTGAGAATTTATGGTTCACTCTAAAAGAAATGAGTGTAACACAACATCTGTCCTGACAGATTACCTATACTCTGGATAAGATGCCATTGTCAGGACACAATATGGAGAAAAAGAATGGAGGGAATTGTAGGAAAGGAAGTCAACACTGTAAGATACATAGATGACACCATATTACTTGCAGAAACTAGCAAAGATTGGAATGACTATTGATGAAAGTGAAAAACCAGGGTTACAGCTGAATATGAAGAAATAAAAATAATGACCACAGATGATTTAAAGTGGGCAATGAAGACTTCAAAATACCTGACAATTTTCTATACCTGGCTTAATCAAAACACGGACAGCAGACAAGAAAACAGAAGAAGATGAAGATGTGGAAAGGCAAATATCACCAGTCTCATAGTATTTCCAGTTTCTGCATATGACTATGAAAGCTGAATGGTGAAGAAAACTGACAGGAAGAAAATCAAGTGATTTGAAGTGTGGTACTAGAACACAGTTCTACAGATACCATGGATTGCTCAAAGGACAGAAGGGTTTTAGAGCAAATCAGGTGTTACCCTGTTTACTGGGGGTCCCAGGAGGGACAACAAAATGTGCTCAACAATAGGTGGGGAAGATTAGCTCTGAGCACTGCTTTAGCATTACGAGAGGCAGGGTAACTTAGCAGGATCTTGTAACCCAGTGTTTATGGGGTCAGGCCAAGTCAAGAAGCAGACCAGTTGGAAAATAATGAATGATCTTTATTAAATACAGGCACACAATGTAAGCAACACAAGCACACAGATAACTAAGGAAAATAAAGGTGTGAGTAAGATAGTGGGATTTTCAGAGTGATAGTTGGTTTGGGTGATACGAAACCTGTCCTGAAGTCCAGAAGAAAATGGAGAACGGAGCCGGGGTTCGGTGTATCTCAGCACGTGGAGCTGAGGGGAAGCTCACCAAGCGAAGCAGCAGCAAGGCAGTCTCGAACCCAGGAGCAATCCAAGGAAGCACTCAAAATCAGGGGTTTTTATAAGGACAATTGTGACCACAGGCTAGGTCAGACTTTGGGAAAACAATAGATTCGGAGTTGGAGACAAAGCCTCCGAAAGGTCAGAATTTGAATGATTGAGTTACAGCCAAATTGTCAATAGTATAGCCGGTATGCAAACGCGGAGTACTTGAGTGTTGTATAATTCGATCATCAAGCTGCCAGTGCTAGGCAGAGGATCTTTTGAGAGTTGCTTGCATACCTAATGGAGGTACTTGCCTTGAGGTCTCCCAAAGCAGTGAGTCAGCTGTTTCTGGCCTGCCTATATTGTCTAGGAATATTACGGCGATTATCAGCCGAGCCTGTATGCGTGCTTGTCTGGGGGCCTCGCAAGCACAGGGAAGCAATATGTGAAGCCAAATTATTGATATCAATAGATATCTTTTATATCCCCCAAAGCTCGGGCTATCCAGGGCAGTAACACAGGTCTGAACTCTCAGTAGAGATAATGTGACTCAGTGAAAAAGATGATGTTTGGTGAAGTGGAAAGAGGAAGATTTCACTACAAGTGGATTGATTCATTCAAGGAAACCGAGATCTAGACCCTGCAAGACCTGACCAGGGCAGCTGGTGATTGAGGCTTTCGGAGCTATCTCATTCATAGGGTCACCATAATTCAAAATTGTCTTGACAACAACTAACAGTGATTATGATGAAGCAAGACTTTGGGCATTACTGTGCAGCAAAGTTGGTGTCAACTCTTGTTTTCATCTGAAAAACAATCTTCAAAATTCTTTCTACTATGCCATTAGGCAATGGTGAGCAACAGCTTAAGGCAGAAAATTCTGGATATCCTTAAAGCACAGAGAATTGTTATTTGTTTAACTTTGCTATTCCTAGTTTTACTACTAGGGATGGGAGGATGTGCTTCTGGGACATTCTTCTTCATATGCCAAGATAAATTTTCTAGGTTCAGGTTTAACACCTTGATTTGGGTTGTGGGGGTTTACTAGTCCCCTTCAGGCATCAAAATGTTTCAGGCCAGCACTAATCCCTTTTCTCTTTAAGGTAACAAAGAGTCTTTTTCAAATGGAGACTCTACTGAACAAAACTTGTGCTTTCCCCCCCCAAATTCTATTCTTTCTGAACTAGTATAACATTTTAGGCCTATTTGTTTATTCCTTCTTTTCCCACTAAGATGTGAGGATAATAGCAGCACTGAGCAGACTGTTTCTGCCCCTCCATTCAGGTTCCACTTGTTGATTTCAGCACTATTTGGAAGACCTATGTTTGGTGCAAGGAAACTTCTCTGGTCTTGTAGATTCCCCATATGGCTTAGAATTCTGGAAGTTCAGGGTTCTACATTGTGCAAGAAGCTTCCACATCCAAAGAAAGCTCCCTGCTGTTGTCGTTCACCTTCTGAACATGGAGATGGAAGTGGGGGAGAACAGACACAGAGACATAGTGAATGGGTAGGTAGAGCTATCACAGTCATCTTCACTAACTTCCTCATTATATGAAAGGCATGATCCTGGAATGGACCTTTATCAAAATTGCACTTTAAAAGCCCTGGAACAGAAAAGTCACTACCGTAAGGCCCAGTGAGACAACTGCCTTAGGTGACAGCTGGTGTGGCAGCGACACCTCTGTGGTCACTCTGAGTGAGTCTCCTAACAGGCCTGTTGGTGGACAGAGCACCACATGACCTGTCCTGTACCCCTGCTGCTTTCAGGGCTGGTGGGAAATATTATTTCTTTGCCAATGCTGAAGTAAATTTCAGCTGGCAGGCTAATTTGATTCTGTATGTAGAATGAGGAGAAAGGGCACCATCTTATCTTTTGCCTCAGGCAGGGTCAGTCATATCCTTGAATACTCAACAGGAGAGAAAGCCACCTTGTCAAGAGAATTCTTAACACTGCAGTCACAGATGCCTTCAGAATAGAAGGCTGTCTCTCTCTAATCCCATTGCCAAGAGCAAGCCAGACATATGCTCAGCTCTTTCTCTGAGATACACATCCTACAACCCCACAGCCCTTCTGTACATCATGTCTAGCAGGGAGAAAGAAGTTAGGCTTCTCTTCAATTTTCACCTTGCCCTCCTACCTTCCTTTGCGAGAATGTGCTAATGTCACAATCCCCTGCCTATGTGTAAAAAGAAACAAAGATCAGAACAGCCAAAGAAAGGAAGAAAACGACAATAGAAGGAATCAGGTGCCAGAAAAACAAAAAGGCACTGAACAACAACAAAAAAACCCGTAAATGTTTGGTGAGATACTTTATGATTTTTTTGGGGAGGGGGGTGTACAGTAACAAATATGTTACTTTATGACAACCAGCATTTAACTGTAGTCTTTTTCCGTATGCACATTAAATTTGAGCAAATTTAAATTTAAAATATCCATTTGTCTACTACTGAATAATTTTAAATCAGACAGGTGGCACAAACATGAGTTTTTCTCCTAAGGGTAAATAATTTTAAAATATCTACAATAAAAATGAAGTGAAAAATATTTTACCCCTATTATTCATATATCTGCTCCCAGCAGCTTAATGTCTCACAACATAAGGCTGGAAATGAATCCTTCCATAGTGCTGTGTGACCTCAGCCACATAAATTAAAGTTTACACTGAATGTTGCAAGCTTGCCCACATTACAGTCAAAGTTATCAACCACACTGGAGAAATTACAGCAAGTGAGACTATTGTTCCCTTGACCTGCCACAGTACTATACATGCTGGAAACAGATTTAACCAACATGTGTAGAACAGACCTATTGAAATAAATGAAAACATCATTCACAACATTCTGTCTATATTTGTGTCATATCAGGGGGCCACTTTTCTGCCTCCTAGACCCCCAGGAGCTGTACAGTCAGCCATCATAAATTCAGCATTATGGAGGGAGCACACACAGCCCAAGGGTGTAGCTACATGAAAGCAAATTGGTGGGGCAAAATTCATTGGGGGACAAAATTCTTATTTTAGGGGCATTTTACCTGCCTTGCCCTAAAAACAAGAATTTTGCCCTGCCCCATGAAATTTTCCTTCAGTCCTCAAATTTCTGGCATTGTAGTAAAGTAAAACTTCAGCTGAGCATTTATGAATACAGTTTAGGCATCAAAAAAGGGGTGGGGAGGAGGAAGTCAAAGCATCCAAGGAAATGAGAATACAGCAAATATAAAACTTCTGAATGTGAGGGATTATCACTTTCTCATTCCCTGTGATGGGGACTGAAAGACCATTTTGTGGAGAGGCTTGCTTATTGCCAATTCCCTCATTTTGCCCCTGCCCCCCATGTGTTATACCTCTTATAAAGTTACGGGGCCACGCTCATACATATATACATACGTGACTATTCCCCCATCACATCCCATCTGTTCCTAATGGACAGTCAGGACACTGAGCATGCTCAGTGCTTAATAGATTGTTTGGACTCTCCCTTCCATTTTAAAGTATTTTCCTACTTTGCAAATTTGTAAATTATATAAACCCGCTGACCAGTGTTAAACTGAGCTCTTCTAGTACCTAAGGTTGCCAAAGCAGGATTATCCGAGGTTCAAAGATTTTAGGGCCAAAGCCTGAGTCCTAGCAAGAATCCCCTGGTGATGTTGCAAGGGTGATGTTATGAGGGCAGACCCTGCTGGTGTCATTAAGCATGATACACTAAGCATCAACTACAGTTGCACAGTTGTATGCCATTCATTTAAAAAAAAGTTTCATAAATAAGTAGCCATATACCTTCTAAGGCAGTGTTCTTGCCCTGAAATTCCTTCTCTTTGACATGAGGACTGGAGGACAGAGAGACCATGAAACTCAAGGCCAGGATTTGATATCTGGTAATCTTACCAGTGCCTGAACAAGAACTTTGGCTGCATTGTCCCTCTCTGTTACTACCATATAAGGGCAGGCAAGTTATTTATAGAGCCACACTAGCTGCTGAAAGCAGCCACTGCTACACCTCACAAAACCAACCAGTCCACAAATGTCTTATTCTAAAGATCAAGTGATGGCATTTTCAGGATATGAGAGGTAGGGACTCTGGTGGCAGGACGGATCCACAATTTGCCACCTGTGGTGCTCTGCTTAATAGAAGCACTGTGTCTGGCGGTGATTCCTTTCTCTTGTGAATGGATGGATCTGCTTTGGCAACATAAGGATTTGCACTGAAAGAATGAATTTTCTATCAGTATGTATAATGCCAGGGAACAAAATCTATAGTGAGAGTGGAGTCACTGCATTAAAGGAATAAGCTACCATTCTGTGAAAACTTTTGCATCTAGTTAAATAAGCTGTGGAGGTGAATTTATTGACTGGATGTCAAAAATGTGGAAAAATACAATCGTTTTTCTGAATGTCAAATGGTCTTTCATTCTTCCACCTTGAGATTCCTGTTTCTATTCTTTATATTTTATGTCGACTTGTTCTTTCAACCCCCTTGGAGAGCAGCCAGGCTCTACAGCCTACAGTATGAATATGCCTGCTATATTCTTGTTTGATCTTCTTCCCTTGATGTGCCAGTTTCTTTGTGGCCTGCCTACTTGTCAAACCATTTTTACTCTTCAAAACTTTGTATGAATTTTTAAATAAGCAGTGCAGATCTCGGGACATTTGATGAATTTTTCAAGAGCTAACGATGCTACGATATCACAAACATGGCTGTTTATGTGTTTAATGTACTAAGGACAAACATTTATATACAAATTCCCCCACTTATAAAACAGCCAGCCTGCTACAAAAAGACATTTTAAAATACATGGCAGTGCAGGTAAGAAGGTGATTGTATGCCTGTCTCTTGCATTAATGAGATTGGCCTGATTTTTTCCCCCCACATCACAGAAAGGAGTAAGGAGCAATTAGAACAGTCAACAAATGCAGTAGATGGCAATAGAATTGCATATTATGGAAGATTTGAAATATAAAACTAGTATTAATATAGCAGCTGTTGTGTCTCCTGCACCAACACAAAATAAATGGGTCTCCAATCCAATTTGTCTGAGTGCCTTACTAGTAAGAGAACAAAACTGATATTTGGAGTGAGGAGAATGATCCTTATGATTAGAAAAAGAGATGTGGATTCCACAATCACCTAAAAATCAAGATAAGTTCTTTAAACCTGTACAGGGCAAAGTTCAGTCCCTGTACACAGACCCAAATCAAGAGACTTGCTCAATTGGAAATCACCAGAAAAATCAGTAAAGCCTTATGCCTTAGCTGAACATTACACACACTGTAATGCACCAGGACTCGGCTTCCCCAGGTGAACAGCAGCCTTGAAGGGGGACATGCAGAAGCAAACACACCAGGAGCTAATCAGGCTGGGATGAGAGCCAGTTGCCTCCAGCCTTCTTAAGGAAAGCACAGGGGAGTGGCCTGACTCTAGAA
Organism: Cyclura pinguis; assembly: GCA_030412105.1. NCBI lineage: Eukaryota > Metazoa > Chordata > Lepidosauria > Squamata > Iguanidae > Cyclura > Cyclura pinguis. The sequence continues at coordinate 113,328,632 of CM059602.1, forward strand.
ATAACTCATGTGTTGTAGGTCCTTTCTTGTGTTCTCTGTACTTCCTGCTCATTGTCTGCCTGAATTTTCTGACTGTGGATTATCTGACCGTGTTGCCTGTTGGATTACTGGGCCTTTGGATTGTTCCTGGACTGTGAACAGGCAAGCTGTACTGACTGTTAGTGTCTCTGTTGACTGTGAACGGTCTCCTGCTGACCCCACACTCTGTCGCCTGGCACGGGCAGTCTGACACACACACACACACATTTGACTTGCCACTAGTAGAACATTGAAGCAGTCCTGTTTCTCTTCATGACACAGTAGATTGCATGAGGTTATAAACTGGAGTTGGCCATATTTGAAGTAGTCCTAGGAGTTTCCTATAGTCCTTAAATTCTTTACCTGCTCTAACTCTTACGTGAACTAGGAGCAAAAACCAAAGCTATAATGCTTTTAGTTTCCTGCTCAAACCTCTGCAATTTTCCTGGTGGCATTGCTTCCACTTTGCTTTCCACCTCTGAAGTCAGCTGTCAAAAACTCTGCACCTGTTTGTAAGATAGAGCATCAGCAATGCCATTATTTTCCCCAGGAACAGGCTTAGTGAGGAGGAAAATCTTATGATGTAAGCACTGCAGTGGGAAAGAACACATCAGCCACATGACACACTCAGACCTGAATTTATCTCCTAAACATCTGCCACATTATCACACTAAAAATGAACTGTAGAGGTTGAAAGCTCATTTACCTATAAATAGGCAGTCTCTATTATTAGAAAGCATTTAATGAATGTGAGTTCCTGGGTAATATTTCCCTCTTTCCATTGATGGGGCCAATCAACAGCACACCAAAGCCCTGTAAAACATACACCAAAACCTAAAGCATGTCAATTAATTTGCAGCTTAAAATTTGCAGAAGCAAACCCTCTTCTGAAAGATACCTACTGTCATGAGCCAGGCTGAGCATGCTGCCGACTCAGACGGGGACTCTGAGTTAGACTGGGAACCCCAGCTAGGGGTGGATCCCTGGGAGGCAGAGGGGGCTTCTGCAGGGAGAGGGAGGGGCCTGCCAACAACCCCACAGCGGTCCCCGAGCCAATACCTACAGCAGATGAGACCAGTGCTTCGGGCTCGACAGAAGCTGCTGTTCCTGACTCCAGCCCGGAGTTTGCTGCAGACCCTCCCCCCATGTTCCTCCAGAGGCGGCTGGAGAAGGAGGCAGGGCGCAGATCGAAGCGGTTGCAAGAGAAGCGTCTGAAGTCTGAGGGCCTCCAGCTGTGAGCTGGGCCAATGGACGTTTGACCAGCCCCAGCTGGGCTAAAGACTATGTACTTAAGACAGACGCTGGGGGGAGTGGGGCACCGAGCAACAACAGTCTTCAATCCGGGAAATCTGCATTCTGTGCTTTCTGTTCCAGGCTGACTGTTGAGTTTGCTGCCTCTGTTCATTTTGGGTGATGTAACCTCTTGTTTACTTTATTACTTTATTACTAAAAGCCATAAAACTCGGCTCCTGCCTCCGTTTTCTGCTTAAGCCGCCGCCTGACATTGACACCTACTCTCCATACCTCTGAGAATCACTGCAATCTGTTAGTCAACTCAGTTAGACAAATTGGGCTAGGCGCATTTTCTGCCCAGAATGCATGCTTCTCTCTACTAGATCCCATTTGTTTTCCTTTTGCACATGTAATAAAATGATATCCTCCATGGATGGAACACCAATGCCTATATTTGCATGGTTGTCAAAAGCATGCACCTTATGGTCAGAACTCCCAGCAAAGCAACTGAGGCTGAATGTGCTGGGACATCAAAGCTGATTTCTATATAACTTCCGGTTCACTGTTTCTCTTTTAGATAGATGTATTCCCTGCTTCACACACACACACACACACACACACACACACAACCATACATACTAAAATTCAGGCTCAACTCCAGAGCAGATTTATTAACCATTGACATGGAAGCCACCAGCTGCCACTGGCATGTTCTTTTGATTTAGAATTCTGATTTTTCTGAGTGCAAATAGTATGGGGAATCTATACAGGTAGAGCCAGTATGGTGTAGTGGTTTGAGCATTGGATTATGACTATGATTCTCACTCAGCCATGGAAACCCATTGGGTGACACTGGCATGTCACATGCTCTCAGCCTCAGAAATCTCAGCCTTAGGATTGTCTTAAGTCAAAACAACTTGAAGACACAGAACAACAACAACAATACAGATGAAACTGCTAAAGATGCTTCACCCTCAATACATGAGGAGTCAGTAAAGATGGCAGTGTAATGGGGGGAATTGACACAGAGCCAGCATTATCATCATTGCTCTGCCCCATCAGATGTTCATTGTTTACAAAAGCAAAATAGCTGAATACTTTAGTTTTAAATATTAGGGAAGGGAAATTAATTTGAGCTGAAAGTTATTGATAGTAGTGCCTATTTTAAACTTCCAATGATTCACAGAGGAATAAAACACATCTTGCCTTAGGCATTTCTACATTTACAAAGCTTGTGGAATGTTTTGGAGAATAATATACACATATAACTAAGAATATATTTCAAAAAAAAGCAAACAGCTAAAATACAGACAATTGAAAAATACATTAGAAAAAAACACTTTATGCCATAGGGAGAATGTTCACAACATTGTATACTTCAGGAGAAATGTGCATGTATATATTGGGAAATGTGTATGTGGAAAATACATATGAATTTTTATGTGGGACAACAAAATGATGCCTTGCAGTCTGATACCAACTAGAGGATAGGATGGGAATGCAGGTGAGATTCAGAGACATACAGTAAAATCAAGGCCATTTCCACACAACACTGTTAGAGGCCCTTTCCGCACCTTACCTTGTTCCAGCACTGGGGTGTGGGGATCACACGAGCAGCCTCTGCCAAAAGGCTCTCCCTTCCCTCCTGCTTCAGCTCTGCATGAGCTGTCTGCTCACACAAGAGCCCCGCCTCTTCCTTCCACAGTGCAGCCTGGGACTTCCCCAGGCTGCACTGGGGTAGGAAGCACGATGGGCCCGGCTCCAGAGGCTCTGCACGTCTGGTAAGTGAGCGCGGGGCCCAGGAGCAATGCATGATCGCATACCATTTTCAGCTTCTAGCCGAAAATGAAAAGGTGCGTGATGGGCCCCTGCCAGCCCCTGGAGTGTTGCGCGATTGTGAATGCATTGTGCAGATCGCTCCTCACAATCGCACAACACTCCAGGCCCTCTTTCGCATGGAAAATGCCATGTGAAAAGGGCCGTAGTCTTATTATTCCACATTCAACATCCTGTGGAATCCTGGGATTTGCAGTATAGGCAGAGGCTTTTAGAATTCTCAGCCAGAGAGCTCTTTGGCCTCAGGAAACTACAAACTCCAGAATTCCACAGGATGTTGAAAGTGGAATAATAGCACTATAACAATGTAGTGCAGAAATGGCCCCAAACCAAGAGGGTTTTTTTTACATCCAAGCTAAACTGGCAGCAGTATTGAAGGCTTCCTCTGCACAATGAATCTTGTAATCTCTTTATCCAAAGTGGCACACATCTAATTCTGTTCCAGTAAAATCTTGGATCTCATACTGAAGAAGAAGAAAAGAAAAAAGGAAAAGAAAAGCCCCATTTGTGGGCTATGAAGCAGGTCAGCAAGGAGCCACCATTTTTTCCTCACAATATGCCAGGTTCCTTCATCCTAAGATTGATACTTTCAGCCAATCAGAGGGCTAATCAGTGTTTAAGGTGGGCAGGGCCCTCTTAAAACAGGCATAGAAACTCCACCAGTACCAACCTTTTAACTACTGGTACTGTAATCTCTGGATTGCATAAATACTGTCATAGGATATCGCAAAAGGAATAACATGAATCCATCAATGCAGCAAAGGATGAGGACAAAAGGAAGCAGTGGTTTTTTGTTTGTTTGTTTGTTTTTTTAAAAATACTCTTTATTATGAAAACTTTCCCCTCAAATGACTTTAATTCATCTTTGATTTGGAGGATTTAAACTGGAACTGAGCTTGCATCTAACCTTTAATCATGGTATCTTCTTCTGAAAAACTTGACACGTTTCAGTATACAAATATGTAAGCAAAGCTTTCATATCTATTAAAATTGGGGTCTATTTTTCTGCTATCTGCTCTTGACAGTACTTCCAGATCCATTTGCAGAACACACAAGGCGAAAAATTACCTTACTTTTCCAAATGGTTTTACTTTTGAATGAGATATTACTCAACATTATTCAGTATGTTTTATTCTATCTACATTTTTTTTCTATTTGAAGTGTACTATAAAGAAATAACAAAGCTCTTGTCCCTGATGTCTCTGTGTGACAATTTCATTGTTTCCAATTGTGAATAAGAATGCTATGGGAAGGTAGGTTATTATGCTGAAAGCATATTTCAGGCTTGGCTCAGCAAATGTTTGCCTGAAAGTGAATTAATTGTGTGGTCACTTGCCTTGTCACTTGCAGGATTGCCTACTTACCATAAAAGCCATTTTCTAGAAATTCATCCAAGATGGTGATGGAAATCTTATTATATAATTTGTTCCAATGCAATATTTTCAGCACATGAGGAGGCATTAAAAATATATCTACTCTTAGGTCTGTTCACTTATTAAACAACTTCCATTCATAAAATGCTTAAAACAACATTCATGATTAAGTAAATTTCAAGAAAGGCCTTTTGATGACCAACTATGGAATAACAAGACCAGACAGAGAAAGTTGTGTTAAATAAGGGCCACTTTATTTAATCTAACCTATTTAAGATATGTTGGCCCAGAAACAGAGGCATCAAACACATACCACTCATCAGCAAACTCACCCACCAACAACTGACAGCCAGCCAACATACACAGCAATCTCAATGCACTGCATTGTCAATTACCCAATTCACAGCCAGAACACCCTGCTCACTCTCACTTATAATCAATCCAATAGCAACCACAGACACACAAACATTCATAAAACAAGAGCAGAGAGGACCACACCACTGTAAGCAAGTAGCCACACACACACACCTTCTCAGGCCCACTCCAGCTGCTGAAGCTGCACAGAAGTCACATGGTGAAGAAAAGTACCCACCAGCTGCCCAATGCATTCCAGCAGTTTAAACCTAGCAAAAAAATCACTAAATTCAGAGAGCAGAACAGAAAAGCGGGTGGGTGGGTGGTTAACTAAATTGAAACTGGAGGAAGAAAAAGGGGAGAAAGCGTATTAGAAAGTATGAACAACACAGCCAGGAAATAATGAGTAATCACAGACAGGAAAATTAACACAGACAGGACAAATATAGGCCTCTGCCCTCTCTCACTTAGCTAAACTAGGTAAGGAAAGAATAGCCAAGTTTGCAATCTGAATCCAGTTTGTCCTGAGAATCTCAGATCAAAGAGGCACATGAAGGGATGACAGGACCTTAAATACCCTGTAACTCCCCCTCCCTTCACATGCAATATTTGGGTACCCAGCACCAGTCACAAAGCGCAATGGTCTCTTCCTCTGGAGGCAGCAAAATGGTACTTTCTTCTGCAGTGCTGTTCACTGCACAGGTCCAGGTTGCCCCCTCTAAAGAGGTGATACCTCTGAAAGTCCTCTGTCTGTACCCACACCTTCATGTGAATGAAGGAAATTAGCAGGTCTAGATTTATAAACTTAAGAGGTGGGCAACCTGACAAGACCTTCCACCAGTGTTTACAGGGTTGCTGCTAGAAAGACAAGCTAGAAGACTCAAAATTAAACTAAAAATACGTTTAGTGGGGGAAATACACATGCACACACAAAGAGAGCCACTCATGCACACAACCACACAAGGCTAACCAAAAAGAGAGGAAGGAAAGCAGATAGTGGAGACTACAAGGATTGGGTGATATTTACCATCCAGAGAGAAGCAGAGAAAAGTGAGATGGCTTGGGCCTATACCCAAGAACAATACAGATTGGAAATCTGAACAACGAAGTGGGTCCCTGTGGGCGAAGTACTGCACTGATAAGCCCAATATCAGGACTATTTTTACCCAGAATCTGCCTTCAGGGAACATGTGTTAATGTGTCTCTGGCTGCTCAGACAATGCACTTTCATAAACAGTTGGTGCAGTCTGGAATAGGCTGATGAGCTTAACGTTGGGTGATAAAGGTGCTAACGGTTGCGTGATAGCCCAGTAATTCTGGATGGGATTGGGGACAATGGAAAAAGGGTGCAGGTGAGAGGACTAGGCGCTTGGTGCAACTATTGTTTTTTGGGGGGAATCTTTTCCATTTTGTAACACATCACTTGACAGAACAGGCAGTGATCTTTTCTTTCTGATGTCTTGCTGCTTAATTTTCTGCTTATGACCTCACCTTGTCTCACAGGGGGTTTTCACAGGACACCTCACAGGGGTACCTCACAGGGGTACATGCCTGCCAGTTGTCATCCTCTGAACCACCCCAGCCATCTGGTAAATGGAGGGTCACTTTGATATCAAGCCCGATTCACGTATGTTTCCAATTAACCTCACATTTAGCCAATTAATTTTGTATCAAATTTTGGGGTGTGCAAAGTGGCATGACAAGGTAGGCATTCTAACTTGAAGAAAGTTGTGCAGGATTGCCTAAATTCTAATAAACAGAACGGCCATTCTTTAAAAACACAAAGAAATGGTAGCTCCTTCTAAAAAAAACGGGGGGGGGGTTACAATCCCTTTTAAATTAAGGATAGTTATACTGTACAGGTTACTCTAAATCCACAGCATGCAGTCTCTTTTTCTAATCAAAAATATGCAAAGATGAACCAATCTGGATTAAGAACTCAGTTAAAAGTATTCTGATTAATTACTACGGTATAGCACTTGGATTGAAAGTTGTGAAATCACGGTTCCAATAAACCATGGAATTCACTGCGTGGCCTTGGGCCAATCAGCCAATCTCAGCCTGGCCTACCTCACAGGGCTACTGTTGTGATGATAAAGTGGAGGAGAAAGTGAACCGTGTATGTCTTAAGTTCAGTTGAGGAAAGGTCAAAAATAAATGTCAATGAATAAGCAATCAAGTCAGCTAACTGTTCTTTCTTGGTTACACAGCAAAATCTGTATCATTGTGCCAAAGTTTGTACTTGCTTGAAATTCACTTTTCTTCCTTTTTGGAAGAAACACTCAACCCAAAAAATATTTCTCCCTGTTTACAATTTTAAAAAACAAACATTGAGGATTCCCTTTTTAGGACATGCAGAACATGAATCAATATTCTTTTTGAATTGCTGTGTTTGGTTTTGACGGCAGTTTGGCAAATTCTCCCGAAGCAGGTAAAATGAAGGAATTAGACCATGCAGTGCTTATTACTTTAAGTTCAAGCACGGCCTAACTGTGGTATACAATGGCCTAAAGGTGTTGCATTCTATGACTAATCTCCAAAGCTGCAGGCAGAGCCCATTCAGTGTGTTTACTGCTTGCTCTGTGATCTCATAATAGAGGGAAAAATTAAAATGTAATGTCTTTCAGGAAGGTGCTTCATTTAATTAAAACTGCAGACATTCCAGGTCTAGAAGGATTCACATGTCTAAATAGGAGCCAAAATTGAACACTTTCAGTTTGCAAGCCTATGAATACAGTCAGACCTCCACATTTGCTAGGGTTAGGGGTGCAGAACCCCAGAAAAGGGGGAAAACTGCAAATATCAAAAAGTGTGTGTGTATATCTGTGTGAAGGGGCTGAGGCATGGTGGGAAGAATGGATACCCAGAGTACAAACCGTGTTAGGAAAAGAGAAGGAAAGGGGGTGGGTCAGAATGGTGGCCGCATGCAGTCTCTCACACCCATCTCCTTCCTTGGATGTGTGTGGGACATCGGAAGATGGTTTGTGGTGCTGGCAAATCAGACTGTGAGTCATCCCTAGCTGGCCAGGCAGAGGCTGGCAGAGAAGGAAGAGGACCAGAGGTACATTTTTAAAGGGCTGTATAGCCTGATAGGATCTGCTGAGGGAGAAGGTTCCCTCAGAAAAGAAATGCCTGAGGTGTGGGGGCAGGGGTTTGAAAAACTCAAAAATAGTCAAATCTGTACAAGTCAAACTTGTAAACGTGGACAGCAGACTGTAGTTATTTACTGTGTAAGTGTGAGAACATAAGAAGAGACACAGAAGAGCTAGCCACTGGTCTTTTTAGGCCAGCATCCAGAATCTCACAGTGACCACTATGGGCACATAGCAAAGGGAAGAGACAAGGAGAGAGAGAGGGAGGGGGAGAGAGGGAAGGAGGGAGAGTATTCCCACAACCCTGAGTAGCGAATGTTCAGTATAGTCATTATATTCATATTTAATTTTTGAAAATCAAACATTATACTTGATACAAAAAAAAAATTATCTCACATTGTCTGACTCACAACCATTGTCATAAAAGATCCACTACAAACTGTGCAGAATATTTTAAAAATCCAAAACTATAAAGGAAATAAAATATAAAGAACATCTGTGGGAAGACTATGAATAAGGAAATAGCAATAGTCCCTCCCACTGCTGTTCCCCAGTGATGGTAGTCAGAAGTATGCCAGTTCTGTTTATTTAAGTCAGGATGGGCAACTGTGTGGAACCGAGACCCTGTTCTCCTTCCTCACTCCCCATGGGTTGAGCCCACATGACCAGGTACCTTGATTCCTGATTGTTTTGTCCCTCAAGATGGCAACAAGACACGATGCAATATAGCAAACTTCAGTGTTTTTAAATATGCCAATGCAATTAATATGCACATGTTTTGTTTTATATATATAGCAACCATGGAGCTATCTCAACAGCCTCTACCCTCAAGAGCTTGAGAACAATAGGTAAGAGAATGAGTTTGACTTTTTCTCTTTCTCTTCTTGTCATAGTCCAATCCAAAATGTCTTCATATTAGAAACTGCTATTTGCATTAAAAGACATAACTTGGCACCTCTGTTGGTCACAAGCCTTTCACTATGCTGGCTTTTGTTGTTGTTGTGTGTTTTCAAAGCATTTTGAATTATGGCGATTATAAGGCAAACATATTGCAGAGTTTTCTCGGGCTGAAAGTGTATAACACACCAAGGTCAGCCAGTGGGTTTTCATGGCTGAGTAAGGAATCAAACCCTGGTCTCCAAAACTGTAGTTTAACACTCACACTACCACACCATGTTGACTCTTGTTCTGGCCTTAGAAACTTAAATCTAGTTTTCTGTGCTATATTTCTAGTTCAAAAAGGCATAGCAGGACCATGCTTTTAAACCAATCACCGCATGGAAGCAAATGTTATTTGACATGCACATATTCAGGCATAAGCATGAGTGACTTAAAGAAATTAAGCATATGTCTCTATGGTGCAGTCCTTTTTTTTCTTGAATAAATCTCATAAGCCATATTTTTATGACACACACACTCACACACACATATACATGGATATCAAGCATTAACTAACAGTATTGAGGAATCAGATGGGTTCTGGGAAGATGTTAAATTCCTTTGACTTTTGTTGCAAGCAGTTGGAGTTAAGAAGTTCCAGCACAGCAGGAAACCTCTATGTTAGTTTCCTAAGCAAAATTACTGTGGCAGCTTGCTTCTAGAGGAAACACAGTGGATGGGTGTGAAACAGGAAAAGGTCACTTTCTATCTCAAGTTGAAATCTGTAGTATGTTTCTCAGCAATATTCTAACTGAATTCAGGCAGAGTTCAGAATTCACATTTGTTGCATGCCTCGTCACTATTTGGCTGATTACCATGTTTGTTTGAAAGCATTGTTAATTCAGCTAAAGCACTCAATTTACAGAAACTCAAAGAAGAGAAATCCTTAGAGCACTGAAATTTCTAAGAACTAGATCCTGGTTTTAAGAAATACGAAAAGACAAGCCTAAACTGTACCATCTTTTGCTAGATGGACATATAACACTGAGGGTGGCAAGAAAATCAGGAAAGAGGAATTAAGCTGGTCAAAGCATTTGGCATGTTCTTCTACTGAGCTGATATATTATTGTGTTAAAAGTATGGTTTTAATGTATCCATTGTATGCTATAAGTATCTACTTTGAGGATTCAATTTTTAAAAAGAGGATATATTTTCTCACACATTGGCCTCTTTTTTCTTAAAAATAAATATGTAGGCTAAGATCTTGTACCATGGGCTGAGATGCATAATCTTTTTTGGTTTCCAGGTTTCTGACACAATATCCAAGTATGTTAGAGAATTTCAGTGATGAACAACAGGACACTCTGCATGATGTCCTGTTGCACAATGGGAGCTACTACAGCATAATGGGACACTTTGCAAAATGTCCTATTAAGCAACAGGGGCTCCCATAACACAATAGGACACTGTGAAAGGTGGGGACATATCATGGACACATGACATCCATGACTTGTCACTTGTCCTGTTGGGAGCTCTTGTCCCGCTCTCCTGGTGCTGTTCTGTGCAAGGGCAGTGGCCACATTGCTCATTCCACTCATGCAATGGTCCAAATGACACTGCTGTGACAATACTCCCGCCATGGGAATATAACTATTGTACAATGGTGTAATTCTAAACTGTGCTTTTGTAAGTTGGTTTATGACATCGGAAATTCTCAACATGATACCAACTTTGATTTTTATATTAGGAACTTTGGCCAATGTAGCAAAAAATCTAGTAACATACATTTCCTCTTTGGAATGAGTGATTTTTTTTTTTTTTTAATGACAAGTCAAAGTGCCAAGAATCGCACAGTATGAAGATTTATATATCATTAGAGAATGATAACATACAACACTAAATACACTAAACCCACAGTAAAATTTTTAAAAAAATCTGTACTGAATGGATGCTGCCATCTTTATGAGATAATTTATAGGCAATTCTGTCACTCTCTTTTCACACAATGCCATTTAGTCTGGTGGCCTATTATTTCATGAGTTCCTTATTTAACTCCTCTTTCTCTTTGTACGCGACCCAAGGCAACCTAACATGAGAGGATGAACATGAACTTTTTCTTTCTCTCTGCTGAGAGAGATGAAGATGAAGAGGGGCTTTTCTGAAATCAGGAAGGCCGGCCAATCAAAGCTCATCCACACTGTGGGCTTCAAAAACCCAACCAAGTTTCAAGCCAGTAGCATTAAGCAGATTCTGTTATTCAATAAAGCTGTATCCAAGTTTAGCCCTTCTGCTGTCTTCCACATTCAGTTCTGGAGGGGGCAGTGGTAAGCAGAATATATTAGGAGCCTCAGGAAGGATAAGGTAACCACCCTAAGCATGGTTAAAAGAAAGCAAGTCCTACTGAACCCAGCAAGATTTTGACTAAACATATAGATGTATTATATGCTGCATGTTGCTTTGGATTTACCAATGTACAACACCATGTATATTTCTGATGCAAAAGTTCTTTGCATCAACCTTGATATAGATCATCTCCTACTGGAAGGGGGTTTGTGTTCCTCTAAAGACTGAACTTCTCCTTCATACAGATATTAACAGTGATATTTTCACAGACACACGAACCAAAACTTCAACTTTTGGTAGTCTTTTGTGCATGTAAATCATCATCACCATCATCATCATCGTCATCACCACCACCACCACCATCATTATTTCTATCATATCAGTCACAATTAATATTTATGCACATATAACTGTATTTCAGAACCAGATGCATTTTTTCTCTCTGACACTATTTCATACAATAAAAATTACAGAAAAACCTAAGGCAATTATGAAAAATCTATTAATTTACATCACTTAAAATTATTTCTTTTCTCTTTCCACATACTTATATATCCCCAAACAACACAGTTTTATATTATCATACTCATCTAATACATAAACACAGGAAACAAATTAAACAAATCTGATCTGTTTCCAAGGATTTGTCACATATGGTTGCTTACAGAAGCAAAGAAAAATAATATATACACATAAAACCATGCATCTGTGTGTACAGACCCAGGCATACATAATGGCATTCAAAAACAGAATTTCTACCCTACTCTGAGTCATAATAATTTTTTGCATTGTCGATTTAGCAAGTCAGTCTTGGAAATAACATGTTAACAAGTAACAAAGGCCCTTTCCACATGTGTGTGGGGGAAACGGGTGAAAACACCCTAAAATGGAGTTTACCGGCAGCCGGGTAAGTCTGTCGCCACGCGGAGCAGCGCGAGCTCGCTGCTCCGCAGTCCTCCGGTGTCCCAAATGGCAGCTTCCAGTTGGTGGAGGCTCTCCACCAACCGGAGAAGCTCACCAGCCGGAAGCCCGTCCCCGGCAGATCTGCAGGCACGCACTTGCGTGCGCCTGCAAATCCACGTCGGAGCCGGGCGACGGAGCAGCACGGGGCTGAGCGCTCCATGCTTTTTAAAAACCTCAAAAAAAATAGGTTTTTAAAAAACACGCAGCACAGCTAGTTCCGGCTGCTCCTGAGTGGATTCTGGTATGGAACTACAAAAAGTAGTCCACACCAGTCCACTCTACGGTGCAGAAGACCTCCGTGAGAGGTTGCTCTGCACCATTACAGAAGCCCAGTGGAGAAATGGCCAAAGTTACCTGTAACATGATCCTTTTGAGTTTATAACATTACCAAAGTTATTACTTTTGAAAATGAATGTGATTACTAGCAATGTTATGTTTTTGTTTGAGGAGTAAAATTTATTTGGTATTCCTAAAATGTCACGTCTGGTAATTTCTTAGAATTTGACGGCATAAATATTTATAATTTTTATATAAAAAAGGTTAAAATTAAATGAAGTACTATATTACTAATGAGTAAAGTAACTAGTTACTGTTAAAGAGTAACATACAAAGTTCCGATGATGAGTTAGGCAAAAACATAAGGAGTAGCGATACCTAAAGAATCTATTGTAAACAATAATTTGGTAATAAGCCCTACTGAACTTGCCATTGAACTCAAAGGATCTTACTTCAGAGTGGAATAAGCATGAGATTACACAATGCACAGCACTACATTGTGAATCCCATAGATCCCTAAACAAGTATTAAGCATGTGCTTAAATCTCTCCTATAGAAATTAAATTGACTTTAACAGCACACTCCTATAAATGTCTACTCAGATGTAAATTTAAAGGGGCTAACTTTCAGACAGCCTAAGATGTTTATTTTTCTTCTTTGCTTTTTCATTCTGTTTGTGCCATTCCACTAGCCCCTGTCATTATTTGGTGCTTACACTGATGCTGATGATGCTGAATTTTGAACATTCTTGGGCAGGGTACACTAAGAAGTTAGTATTTCCCAGGAATTAGATCACTGACAGATTTAGACACAATGGAATGGAAAGAAAACAATAGCAGAAGGATGTGTCAGTGGTGGAGCTGCTGCCACTTAACACTTCATCCCTCAGTGGGACATTGTTCCATAAGTTCCTGGATCACTGGGAGTGCTGCTTATAGCACCATTTGAGCACTCTGGGAATAGTCTGGCTGGTGTAGAAGTAGAACAAAGTGCTGCCCTCTATCTGGAAGTAGGAAGGCATCTTAGATGCCTCTGCAAGGACTCAGGGGCTACTGGGAAAACGTCCTGTTCTTCTTTGTTTTTATTGTTGTTTTGCCCATTTCCTGCCCTCTCCTCCACCTTCACTTCCCCAGACATTCTGTAGAAGGTGGATGGGTGGGTGGGTCCTTGAAGGCCAAGGATTCTGAAGGGTCACTGATGAGGGAGTAGGAATTGCCCCAAACTAGGCAGGTGTCTCTCAAAGGCCATTTCTGCACTACACTATTGCACTTTCAACATCCTGTGGAATTCTGGGATTTGTAGTTTACTCAGCCCAAAGAGCTCTCTGGCTGAGAATTCTAAATGCCGCTCCCTAAACTGCAAACCCCAGGATTCCATAAGATGTTGAAAGTGGAATAATAGCACTGTAAAAGTATAGTGCAGAAAAGCCCTGTGGCAATGCTGCCACTTTGTTACTCTTCCCTGAGTGATAACTATGAATAACATTATTTCCTTTAACATGTTACTTCCAAACTCTTGAAATCAGTCAGGTAGCACAGTTGGTCAGGATGGGTGATATTTATAAGAGCGGTTGAAATTCAGTTCCATCCGTTGGCATTATGATGGGACAAGAAGAGTCAAACAAAAGATGGTAACTGGAACCAAGTTTTGGACCATAGGGTGCTAGTTGACCACTTTTATTCAAAATTTGTTCTGATTGTATTATAAGTCAATTATTTCAACAGACTAGGGATAAGGACAACTTTTCCTTTCTCCTACAGTCCAATTCTGTAATTTTGATTAAAAAAATGAACTTCTACAAGATTCTTATCCATCTCTACCGGGGGTGGGGTGATATATCTCTTTTACCCAATGGAATCCTATGTGCTGGACTGCAGGGTTTCACTTTCCTCCTCCTGATTATTCTCTTTTCCAGTGAAGCATACAAAACTCTACTTCTTTCTTGCTCTTCCCTGCCCCTGAAATCAGGTGTCTCTGCTGCCTTCCCTTTATTGTGGGTAAATTTCAAACCAGCAATGTCTGAGTTGGTTTAAAATTTATTCAAGCACATTCTCCTATCCCTAAGGGAAACAGCATTCACAAAGAATATTGTAGAGATGAGGAGTTTAGTCATTTTTATGCAGAAGGCAGGCTGCATGGAAGGGCAGGAGCTAGCATATCAACAACAAAAACCTCCTTTGTTTTATGCAACTCTGTGTTTTATGCAGGCAGAGCATCAACAGTCAAAGCAGAGCTGGGCATCAGCATACGATGGGAATTAAAGTTACGCCACATCATTAGATCATGATTGGATCCAAAGAAAATATTATTGAAAATACCAGAGCAATTGTCCCTTACCCTTTCAATATTCATTATCATTAGATTCCCTATTTACCCTATTCATTCTGCAGAATGCATTCTAGCTTCATACATGAAAAATCATTGTACCCATTGCTGGTTATAGAAAAAGTGCTCTCTTTTCATAGAATTTCTCATGATACGATGAAATGATAATTGATAATTAAAGGAGCAACTCAAGGTGCTCAACCTATTTTTGAGACAGAGTTGAGTACTCTGGATAGCTTCTTTGAACTCTGGGCAAAATCTAAAACCTGCTGTGTATGTATTGCTCCACTGACATGGAAGCCTTCAGGCGCTATGGAAATACCATTGACTAGGGATGTAATTCTTTGTTAATTTCATCCTCAACGTAAGAAATTGTTAATTTTAGTAATTTCATTTCCCTTTATGAAATCATGAAGTTTTTAAACTACAGGAAGCCCCCATCCCATTATCTGATGACTTACTTTTTTAATGCTTGTAAATTAAGGATAGGTTCCATTAATTCAGTGGGGGTTTTGCTCTTTCATTGGTTCTTCTTATCTGTAGGGGCTTGCTTGGAACTGCTCACATGCATACGCTGTTAGCAAAGCAAGCTGGGGCCAGGGTGGGGAAGGTGCTAGTAGCATCTCTAAGTCTTTCATGCTCCCTAAAGTACAATATATGTGTTCCACTTTTCAACCAATTTCATTTTCTGTCAGTGCTCCAGTCTCTAACCTCTCAGATAAGTGGTGGAAGCCTGTATTTACAGTTCAGGACCCATTCTGTGCAAATTTTCCACATGGTTCTGTGTACCAAAAATGTCATTCTTTGCAAAGAAACTATTTTTTTTTCTGCACATAAAATGCTCCAGTTGGGAATTTATTTCACACACAAAAAAATTCTGTTTGTTCGTTTTTTTAAAAAAAGTCATGTTTACATTTTACAGAGAAAAAGCCCTGAACTGCAAATATTTTTATTTTTATCTCAAACTTTGAGAAGCACATTTTCCCAACTTTTTTATATTTTTTGATAATTTGTTTTTTTGATATTTGATATTTTGATATTTTTGAATATTCTTTCCACTCCTAACATTTATTGGAATGTTCAGGATGCAGTAACATAACCAGGAGTATCATTTGAAGAAATGTACTGAGCATTTCTGTCAGAACTAGTTTTTCTCATTTATAAATGCTAACATTTACCAAGAGATTAAAACAGAACATTTGAAGCCAGGGAGAATCATCTTTCCTCTTTCCTTAAAGATATCATCCATACAGAAGAGATGAAGTAGATTAATGTGATATCAGGAGTATTTGAAAGATTACTTCTAAAAGGAAAAGTCTATTTGTGGATGATGATTCCATATAACTAGGGTAGGAAAAATGTATCTGTGCCAGGATTCATGTCAGCTGAAGTATACACATAAATGGCAACAACAAAGGCATATACGCATAGAAATATCGTAATGGAGAGCTTTGACATCGGCAATATGAATTCTCCCAAAAGAGTGCCGAAAAAAGTGGAGATATTCAAAGGATTTAACACATTCTCTTAGTAATCTTCCCCAGTATCCAACAGTAGAACTATACTTCCTGAAAGAAAATAAATAGAATACTTAGTTTAGACCACAAATTATGGAATAAATCTGTTCCTGATACAGATCACTTTGTATGAGTTGATGCATGAGTATTTCCATATTATTTTTCCTTCTTAAAAACTAATGCAAACTTTTACATGGAAATTTGCACTTAAGCCGTAGTTTTACATGTATTGTTGCTCAAGATATGCATACCTAAATGCATTTCGCTCAAAAGACATAGTTTGATGCATATTTAATGACCTTCTTATGCATTTGGATGGGTATTTAATAACCATTTTGAGCTGAAAATTGTTTCAGCACAGCATAGAAACGTGAATTCTTTTGCAGATGACAGAGTTCCAATGCACACATTAATAGTAGAGTTTGTATTACAATAAACAAGTTCCCTCCGTAGCCCTGGGTTGGAAAATATGGCTTAAAAGGTAATTCATTTTCTACTGAACTTCTATCTCTTCCACTAGTCCTCTTTCTTCTCTCCACTCATTTACATGTCCATTTTATTTTTCTGCTTAAATGTCAGTGAGAGCATACTTTAAGCCACAGTTGTTGTTATTCTAAGATAAATGTTCGGACCATTCACGTAGACCATTCACTGTAGAATTTTGGGAGTGCTGTCCTCTGAATGTTATATCCCAACATCTAAATCAAAGTTATAATTCCAAACAATTAGAAAGAAAAATATACAAACAAACTAGAAAGAAAGTAAATTTTGTACTCATTGAACTTGTTCAACCAAGGCTTTGGCTAGATCTTACAAAAGTTACTTTTTTGGTCTACAGCTCCCAGAATCCCACAGGCAACTGGATTTGCCTCCTCCTTTGTCTCTGTCATCTTTTCAGTACATATAGATCTAAAGTCAAATATTCCCACTACCTAAGCTGTAATATGCTCAGCATGACTCTTTGGAGGAAACAAGCAAGCAAGTGCAGATTTATCCAAGAGGTTTGTAAGCCTATCTCTGCTTATCTCTCCAAAATCAAAGGTATATATGGAGGTGATTAGTGATTCTGTTCCTTGTCATCTTCATTATTTTTAGTTAACCAGTTAACCTGACGCTGCGTATGCCTCTCTGTACATCCAGAGCTAAGCTGGATTTTATCAGAGGGACAGATTTAAGCGTTTGAAACTGAAGCCAGGTATTCCAAACACCAATATTTTTCAGAAGATACCAGGTTTGATTGTTTGATTGTTTCTTTATTAGCTTTTAATGTCAGCACTGGTAGAAGGAGTAGTACAGGTTTTCCAGGCAGCCTCCATTCTTTCCATGCAATGCAAAGCAAGTGTCCAATATTCTTGCCACTGTTCTGTCTTTGTGCATATTTTATCTGTTGATTTACCTTGTTGGTGTGCCTGGGCTTTTTTACAGATTGGAAATAAGTCCATTCTCCCCAGACTGGGAAATAGTTTGGCTTATTGTCTAGCCAACCCTTCATAGACCACCAAACATTCCTGCTTTTCATTTCTTCCCATCCCATCCACTATTGCCTTTAAATAACCCAATTTAACTAGCTGGTGTGGTCAGGTATGGCATTCCAAAGATAGACAGCAAGAGGCCTTTTCCCTACCCCACCACCCGGGTACACATTTGGACACCATGAGTACCTAAGGTACCAATTGCTCTTAGGAAATGTCATTTTCCCAGTCGCTATTTCAGTATCATTAAACCTTACAAAAACTACATATCCAATGGGATACTGTGGGCTTGTGCCTTCCTAGTACAATGTAGTGTTGCATGTTGCCATGCCATATGCCCCCAATTTGTGATACAGTATGATGGGCTATAAACATTATTTAATTGGCATGAAATAAATATAAATCTTGCACTTATGGCTGAAAAGCTGTATGAAAAAAGAACTCTGACTGGAAGCTTCCTGAAGCCAGGACAAAGGCCTCAACATGGCCAAGTCATAAGTTTAGGAGAAACAATTAGAAGACTTAACCTGATGGGTTTTAGATGGCTCGCTAAAGTACACAAGCCTTGGAAACAATAGCAAGTGAAGCTGCTAGAAGGAGCATCTAAAAGCTCACATCCTACTACCTGTTTCCCACAGAAACAGTCCTTTTGTTTTCCACCTCTCCAGTAATTAAGAGGCTATCGTGATTTCCTTTTATGATTTGTCACTTGGCTGCAAAGGCAATCAGAACTTCCCAGACCCCTTTGTCAGCTTTGCCAGAGTGCAATTCACACATTTCCATCAGGGCAGAAAAAAGTGTTTAAACCCCTAACTCAGCCACTGGATGCTTGCTGACAACTTGACCACATGTAGCATGTCACCTCCCCAGATTCCAGTTCATTGTACATCCCTCAGGCTTCTCCAGTTTGAGACAGCTCACTTTATCCTCTACTGCTTCAGGAATGGTAATTATCACCCACTTCATCCCAAACTCTCACTATCCAACCTTTCTTTCTTTTACCTTCACTAGCCTTGTGTGATTGTGAGATTGATTGAGTATTGGCCGTGTTTTACCCCCAGGTAAAAATACTATTTTTGATCTTTAGCTGGTGTCCTACAGTCAGTACTGATATACGCTAGTGAAAAGATCCCATAAAGTTATCCCACCTCTTGCAGGTCTCCCTTTTTGATCTAGTATTTCCCTACCTTTTCATAGAGGCATGGGTACTATGGAGGACCTCAAGGTTCCCCATCTTTTCGGATAACATGCACATCAGGTACCAGCAAGAGAAAGTTGGGTGAGACCTCAGTAGCTCCACTTGCCACTGTCCATGTTACTCATGTATACAGGCTGGAAAATGGATTTAAGATGTGGGGACAGAAGGCTGGCTGAGTCACATTTGTTTTCTGCCTCATACTACAATCTAGATCAGGGCTAAGGACCTTTTGCTCTCCAAGATGGTGCTGTTTACAACTCCTGCAATCCATTACTGTTTGTCGTGCTAAGTAAGTCTCAGGGGACATGTAGGCCAAAAACATATGGATGGACAAAGTTTCCTTCAGACATATCTAGATGTAGAAGAATTTCAGGCTCCTGGTACTTGCTTCTTCTTTATTCACAAGTACACCAAAGGTATGTTTGTCAGACATCTCTAGCAGTTACACGCGCACTCTTCACACAGGTCTACATAATTTGTTCTGCCACTGCCTATTACATTTGGTGAAACAGCAATGTTTAAATAAAGGTGTGTAGGTGGGTTGTTCTTATTTCTCCCTTCAAAAGAAGTGTCTTTACTGTGTGGAATTCTGGACGAGCAGGATTGAGCCAAAATAGGTTTGCACATTCATCCAAACTCACACAATGTCATCTCACCTGCATGAAGCACAAGACCGTGCATTTCCACATACAGTAAAAAGACAAGATCTCTAACATCTCCCTTTGAGCTAAGTGCTTTCACACATTCTATTTTATAGTTTAGAATATTAAATTTAGTTACCAGGTACTTAAGATGAGATTAAAATAAGGTAGGTGAGGATGGAAATGGGTCAGGAGTGCCTGAATAATCTGTTTCTATGGAAAACTGTTGAAAGAGTCACTTTAAATAAATGGAAACTATGAGCGAATGGGCTTCTGTATTTTACAAAGAATTCAGCTAGGGAGAAATTGTCACAGACAGCAGCAGCAAAAGGCAAGCCCTGAAGAAAGTATCTGCTGTATAAGTTAACACATCAGTTAAAGATAGTAGAACTAATTAAACAATCTCAGTTGTTAGTAATCGTTGATAACGAATTAAATTCCACTTTCTAACATTTAAGGTTTTCAAATTAATCTGCAGTCCTAATATTCCAAAATTCATACTTCAGGATTGGGATGGACTGCAGTCACTATCAACCCAGGGCAGTACCTCTAATAATAAAGTTTATTAGAGATTGTAGTCTGGCAGCACTTGGAGGTTGTTCCGTATCCTTGCCATACTTGGTTCTCAATGAAATCAATGGGACTTTACAGTAATATCTATGGAATCTAAGTGTACTTAAGTGTAGCAACTTCCTCACATGTTTATGGCCAGGGCCAGCCATTGATGTGTCCCTCAATGGATGCAAATTTGATTAGGACTCTTAAACATGTCTTGATACATGGTTGCAAACTTCTTTCATTACTGATCTTATTTTGTTACTGTGTTTAACAGTGGAAAACTGCTGGATTGCTTGGGAAAAATAGCCAGGGTACTGTTGCTGCTGTCCAACCTCCCACCTCCCAATATCTCAAGCTTGCATTTGCCACCTTCTTCTGCCTAATGGTAAGGCCTCCCCTCTGCCAGTGAACCCTCAGGTGTACACTGGGTAGTGTTAGATGAATCTATGTGCATGTATGACATATACATTTAGATTTCCTCTGTGACTGGTCCAGGTTCAACCTTCATATGGAAATATACATATATAAAGTCACTTCACAGGGTTGCTAAATGGATGGTTGAAGGGGTGAGAGATGATGTATGTGTGGGTGGGTGTAATCTTAATCCTTTATTTAGATCCATCTGAAGAAAACTCTCTGTTTTCTTCTAATATCACTCTAAGAAACAAGTGTCAACCAGTGTATATTCTAGTCTGAATTACAGAGCTAGGAGGATTTGGACAGGTATTCTTTCTATGCAGCTTCCTTCTCCTGAGAATAAACTTGCATATCATTAACAACTTTTTTTTTCACAGAAGGAAATTCATAATGTTCCTCATCCTGTCATAACATGGCATTATTCCATTTCTTTCTAGGTAAAAAGTTATTTCCATCAGTGGAGCATGAAATTTTCTTCCTGAGAACCTCCTTGAACAACATTACATCATGTTGTAACATCACTAGGAATGTGCACCAAATCTTAAAGCCACAAAGCACAAACAGACTTGTATCAATTTGTCTAAAACTTGGCAGGGATAATGTGCTACTAAGGAGCTATTTTAACTACAAATATCACCCAAGTCTATATGCAGCAAAAGATACATGCTGAATTTGGTTATCTCCTGTCATCACCCAAGCTAGCGATGATCATGTTATATATAGGCCTTTTCCGCACTTTGTTTTTAGAACAGTGCAGAGCGTCCTTCAGGGAGGACGTTTGCACTTGGGAGCGGACTGGGTCCGGACTACTTTGTGTAGTTCCGGACTTCAGCCCGCTCCGGAACGACCCAAAGTGGTTGTTCTCTGTGCTTTTGAAAGACCGCTTAAAACAGGTCTTTCAAAAGCACTGAGCGCGCCACTCTGTGGCTGCGCTTCGGTGCAGATTTGCGGGCTCGCACCAGTGCGAGCCTGCAGATCTTCCAGGGGCGGGCTTTAGGTTGGTGAACTTCACCGGTTGGTGAAGAGAGAGCCTCCACCAACCGGAAGCCGCCATTTTCGTCCCCGGAGCAGTGCGGAGCACGGCCACGCACTGCTCCAAATGAACCTGGACCCGCCGATGGAGCACTCTGGTCCGGTGAGTACTGGCAAGGGGCGATTTCTTCGCCAAGTGTGAAAAAGGCCATAGAGAAAGATCTGCCTCTGTTTCAGGCTCCATGGCCTGTTCATTTTCTTGCCTCACCTGGATGTGGCCTCCTTTGCTCTATCACACACACTCTCAAATCTTTATATCTATATTCCTCTATTTTTCTTCTATTCCTTCCTAGCCCTTATAGTTACAGCCTTCTGATAAAAGCCAGAATATTATACGCACCTTTTACTACAGATTGACAGGTGATAGACACTGGGAACTGTAAACCTTTGAAAGTTTTCATTAGATAACTTTTGGTCTAGTCCTAATTTAAGAACATGTAATTTTGCTCACATTCATCCTGCATTACTCAGCCCTTTTTCTTTCTGACCTATTATAGGTTGCAAGTCCATGTAGGGACCTACTTTTCCTTTTCGTTAACTCTGAAATATACCATATATACTGATAGTTTTGTACAGATTAATGGCTATGTCTGAGGGGGCCGGAGTCTGAAAATAAAAATTCTCCAAGCTCTGAGGAAACTCCATTCTAAAGGTCCCTCATGGTATTAATGGTGCTTATTGTTGTTGTGCGCCTTCAAGTCATTTCTGACTTATGTTGACCCTAAGGGGAACCTACCATGGGGTTTTCTTGAGCCTGAGAGTGTGTGATGCAACCAAGATCACCCAATGGGTTTCCATGGCCAAGTGTAGAATTGACCCCTGGTCTCCAGGGTCACAGTCCAACATTCAAACTGCTACACCACACTGGCTTACTCCCAAGTAAATGTGCAGCACATTACAGGTGTACAGATTTGATCCCAACCAAGTTTTCACAGAAATAAATTGAATAAATGGAGCTTGCATCCTCCTATGATTTGTTAGTACGGTTAGGACTGCATATCCAGTTTTCTTAGGTTGCCATTTCACTTCAACGCAAACTTTTCATTTAAAGATTGCCTGACTTTCACCTTAATTCTTGATCGTGGTTTCCCCCCACCCCATGGAATAGCAAGTTGAGATACTAGGTTTGGGACAAGACACATCATGGCTGAGCTCCTCTTACTCAGTTTTGCAGCAGACATTGTAGACACCCTCTGGACTGTCGGGATACCAAGATTTATTTATTTACTTACTTACAGTCAGTCCTCCATATCCATGGATTCTGTATACAGATTCAACCAACCATGGCTTCAAAATATTTTTAAAGAAGTTCAAAAAACAAACTTTGATTTTGCCATTTTATATAAGGAATGCCATTTTATTACACCATTGTACATAACGGGACTTGAACATCCACAAATTTTAGTATCCATAGGGGGTCTTGGAAGCAAACTCTAGCAAATACTGAGGACCTACTGTATGTACGTATCAATGTATGTATGCATGTATGTATTTTGTAATTCCTTGACCAAAATTCCGTACTGCCAGTGTAAAGTAAAAGTTCTTCAGGTGGAGCTTTACTGCAGCTCACCACTAACCACCCTCAGGACTCATAGTTGTGCTGTGATAGCCCCTTGAATAGCCAGTCTCTTACACATTTACTTGGGAATAAGCACCGTTAAAATCCCCCAAACAGGATGGTCATTATTGGCTGGTGAGGAGGTGGAGAAGGATTTGAGATACATAGCGAGGTGTAGAACAATGGCATCTTCTGCTCAAATCTGCCAGGGTCCTCCAGAGGTCTCAGTGGGTAATGTAATCATTCTTTGTCTGGCTAGGGGGACATAACTAGATGCTTCAGTGTCCCTCCATGATCTCAATTAGCAATGGAATGGCTGTGTGTGGGGGGGGCTATTACAGCCCAAATGGTTTTGGTTGATCCACAGAACAGAGGGAAATACCAAACTCTACAACAACAAGAACAACAACAGAGAGAGAGAGAGAGACAGACAGACAGACAGACAGACATAAGAGTATCACCAACATGATGCCAGGCAATGTTTGCTTTTTATCACTTAATGAGACCCTGGAGATTTCATCCCATATGCCCTTTTCTCAGTCCTGTGTGTTGCCCTCAAAGCTCACAGTTATGGGAGGATCGTCAAGATGGTATAGCGAGCAGTTGTCACCTCGCACGGCCGCGAGATTGACGACTGGCGCCCCGGATCGTCTGCCCGTTTTGATAGAGAAGAAACAGGGCAACTTAATCCCTTGGGAGAGGGAATTTGAGGGTTGAGGAGCCACCAGATCTTGGGCAGCCACCGCATCGCGGTAAAGGCTACGCCATGAATTGCCAAACAAATAGAGGGAATTTTAACAAGTAAATTAAGTCTTTTCCTTGCTGAAACTCAAGAAATATAGAAAATCTCCTTCTCGCTGTTAACACCCGAGGAATACAAGGATAAATAAATAGGAGAAGGTGTTGGGGAATTAATGTATATATTTCGAATAATGATATTACTGTTAGATTGCAAGGACACTGTAAAACAAAGCAAAGGGGTTTGGTAAGCATTCCCCGAAGTTACTGCGTAAGAGATATTGGGACTGATTGATATTGGAGAAACGAATAATATATATAGATACAAGTCTTAGCGCAAACAAGATTAAAACAAGATTAAAAGTCTAAATAAGATTTAAGACTTAAAGGACTTAAAGACTTGCCTTTGGGATAAGAACCATTGAATACCGGAACGGACTTGAGATGCCAGAATCATAAAGCAGTTTAAAGAGGAATCCACAACAAATAATACTTGTTATGATCGGAGGGGACTCTTAATAAAAGAGTAAGGACAGAAACTGTTGACAAATAAAATAGAAAAGAGAAACTTGAAGACGGAAAGCTTCGGAGGAGAAAAGGTACCGGAAAGAGAAAGAGAAAGGAGAAAGAAGGAGGAGGAAGGAGGAAGGAGACAGCGAGTTGAGATGTAAAATTGGAAACAAGACAGTAAAACTAGAAAAATATGAAAGCAATGAGGCAAAGAAGTTGGAGAGAGAGTTGAATGGATAGAAAGGAAGCAACGAGAGAAACAAGGTAGCAACGCTCCGTCCAGATTTGTTAACCATATATATTGTACTGTATTTGATCTTCTAGCTGTTTAAGAAATATTTGAAACATCTGAATTTTTACTTTATATCGTATTTGAGAGTAAGAATGCACTGACAGCGGGTTTGGTATTGGGAGTGGGGAAATCATTGCTTGATACTGACTTTGATGTAAAGATTCTTTTGGTGTTAAACATTTTTTAAGCTGTACTGTATTGCCTCCCATAGAGGTTAAGCTTTAAGTTAAACTACAAATACTGTAAAGTGTTGCGAGAAAGTTGAACTGATAGAGATAAGCTACAAGGTTAAGGATTAGCACTAAGTAGGAGACAGCTTCAAGGACAGTAGTTTGCTGGCATTGAGTTTTTGTTTATATATTCCCACTTTCACAGCTGAAACATTTAGACAAGAAGGAGAACAGTTGTTAAGCAAGGATATAAGGATATAAGGACACAGCACCATCTAGTGGATATATAGATTCTAGAGTCTTATCTCAGTGACCTACTCTAAGCAATATAAGAGTAATTTATAAGCCTAGTAAAGAACAAGCATAAAACAGTATACAAAATAGCATATAAATAGCATATATAAAATAGTATATAAATAGTATATAAAATAGTATATAAGTAAAGGGATATATAATAGTAAATAGATTAAATATTTTATTAGAATTCAATAGATTTAATTAGGATAGGTCACATAGTAATAGAATAAAATAAAAAGATAACATTAGAGTATTAGGGTTAAAATTTTATTCTTAGATTGGATAATTTAATTTAATACAATTTAACTTAACAGTTCAATAATATAATATTTAATTTAGGAAAGTAGATATATTTATAGAAGACCTGTCAATTTAATATTTAAATTAATTAGGTAGGCCAGATTAATATATAGAGGACCAAAGATTAATACATTAATTCAGTGCCAAATAATTACTTCTTGTCAATATAGTGCATACACATCAATACATATTAGGTGCTTAAAACATTTAACAAAGCTAATAGATTAAATTAAGGAAAATTATTGATTAAGAAGATTAGGAACTAGTCAAGTATAGGGGATGGCAACACGAAGAAAGGTAGTACAAACCCAAATCCAGACACTTCCGCAAAGAAGGGCCTTGGGAGAAATGGACCCTTATAAACTTCTTTTGGAAGAAGTCAAAAAAACTCAGACTGGATATGCGAACAGAAATGAAAGAACTTACAACAGAAGTTAAAAAAGAAGTCAAAGAAATGAAGAAAGAAATGGAAAATTTGGCAGGCAGACTAGAAAATGTTACAAAGGATGTGAGAAATATGAATAAAAATGTTGAAGAGATACAGGAAAAAATGAAGGTACTCGAGAAAAGAACAGGTGACCTCGAAGGAGCAATTGAGCAGGCGGGAAGAGGGAATATACTATCAGAAATAAAATATAGGGAAAAATGTATTAAAATCAGAGGTCTGGAAGAATTGGAAGAAGGGGACCTCTATAACAGAGTTGTTCCAGCATCGGCCAGATTTTTAAATTGGCCAACTGAACAAATGGACATAGAAGTTGACCGAGTCTTCAGAATTAACTCGCTGATTGCCCGTAAAAGGAAGGTGCCAAAAGACATCATCGTGTACCTGGTTCCAGAAAGAGTTAAAGAGTTGATAATCCAACAAAGCTATATGAATAAACTAATAATCGAAGGAACAGAGTTGAAGATTTTCAAGGATGTCCCATCGGAAATATTAAAGAAG
This sequence comes from Cyclura pinguis, assembly GCA_030412105.1. Lineage (NCBI taxonomy): Eukaryota > Metazoa > Chordata > Lepidosauria > Squamata > Iguanidae > Cyclura > Cyclura pinguis. The sequence continues at coordinate 113,354,970 of CM059602.1, forward strand.
AGGAAAGATTACGCCTTTTTAACTCAGGAACTGAAGAGAAACGAAATCCTGTATAGACGGGAGAAGTTTGAAGGAATTATATTTATACATAACCAAAAAAGACAAGTGATCAACACGATTTATAAAGCAGAGGAATTTTTTAAAAGATTTAAAGAAGAAGAGAAGAAAAGACTCGAGAAGGATTCAAAACTAGGAGAGAAGAGAGAAGACAAGAGAAGGAGAATACCAGGGACTGAAAGGAAAGGAGGTCTAAAGACTGCCACAAAGAGATCAGAAGGTCGACTAAAAGAACACTTTCAGCAAGAACGACGAGAATCAGGAGAAGAAGAGCAAGAGGAAGCAGACCAAGAACAAGAGCAAGAAGAAGTTGAGCAAGAAGAATTTTGGGAAGAGATATCATCAGAATCAGAAGCAGCTGAAACAGTTGAGTAGTATATATATAAAATTGGAAGAATGAGGCTTAAACTGCTTTCGTGGAACATCAGAGGACTAAATTCAATAATAAAAAGGAAAAGGTTATTCCGCTATTTAGAAAAACAAAAATGTGATATCTATTGTATTCAGGAAACCCATATAACAAGAAAAGGAAATCATGCATTAAAGAACAAAAAATTGGAAAACGTATTTTCATCAGGGATTGAAAAAAATAAAAGAGGGGTGGAGCTATATGTGAGTCCAAAATATGATGCGAAAGAAGTTATAAATGATCCCCAGGGTAGATATGTAGGAGTGGAAATTAAAATGTTAAGCATGACAGTGTTATTAGTGGGTTTATACACCCGGCTTGAAAATAAAAATGAATTTTATGAGAAATTTTTGGAAAAAGTAAGGGAAGTTGATTGTCAAAATATCATAATAATGGGAGATTGGAATGGAGTTATTCAACCGGATTTAGATAGAACAATAGTAAAAAGGAAACAAAGAAATGAAGGAAAATTACCTAAAGCCTTCTTCGATATGATTGAAAATTTAACATTAGTAGACATATGGAGAAGTTTGTATGGAGAACAAAAGGAGTATACCTATTTCTCTGAGGTATACAACACATGGTCAAGGACTGACATGATTTGGTGCACTAAAACAATTGTTGGACAGATTCAAAAAATGGAAACCTTGACCAGGATTAGATCAGATCCCTCCCCATTACTTATAATAATAGATGATTGAAAGACGGAGTAGAGATGGAGATTAAATGAGATATTACTGAAAGACGAGAACGTAATAGAAAAAGGGAAAGTAGTACTGGAAAGATATTTCGCGGAGAATTTAAATAAGGGGACATCTATACATATTGTCTGGGAGGCTAGTAAAGCTGTAATGCGGGGCTACTTAACAAGATATAATCTTTAAAAGGAAAAAAAGAAAAAAGAGCAGGCTTTGGCTAAAGAAATCCAGCAGTTAGAAAATGTATTAAAAACCATACCCGGAAATATTAAGATAATAGATCAAATAAAGGTACTACAAAAGCAAATAGCAATTCAAGATACCCAAGAAATAGAAAGAAAATTAAAATTCATAAAGCAGAAAAACTTTTTTTTTTTTTTTTTGCAAATAAAACAAATAAGTGGTTGGCGTATAAAATTCGAAAAGAGAGAGAAAATTGGCTGATATTCCAGATAAATGAAAATAAGAGGGTATTATGTAAACAAGAAGATATAAAAAAGGCGTTTGAAAATGTTTATAGAAATCTTTATACAGACCCTGGGATAACTCAAGCTAAAAGAAATAAAATGGAGGAGTATTTAAGCAAAGGGATGATACCAAAAATTACAGAGGAACGGAGGGAACAACTAAATCAGCCCATAACTAGGGAGGAGGTAATCCAAGCTATTCAGAAACAAAAGTTAGGTAAGGCGGCAGGTCCGGATGGTCTTACTGCACTTTACTATAAAACTTTTTACAAACAGTTAATAGATCCATTGTGGGAGGTAATGAACGGATTAAGTAAAAACATGAGACCACCATCCTGGGGTGAAGCGAATATATCTCTGATCCAAAAAGAAGGTAAGGACCCAAAGGAACTAAGTAATTATAGGCCTATTTCATTGTTAAATGTAGATTATAAAATATTCGCCACAGTACTGTCTGAGAGGCTAAAAAAGGTCATGTCAGTAACAATACACATAGATCAGAATGGCTTTTTGCCGGGGAGATGATTAAAAAATAACATTCGAACAGTCCTAAACATAATAGAATATTTCCATAGACACAATGAAAAGGAAATGGCTATATGTTTTTTAGACGCGGAAAAAGCTTTTGACAGGGTAAACTGGAGCTTTTTAGGGCAAACAATAAAAGTTATAAATTTGGGTTCCCGATATGCAGAATGGATAACAACTATATATAATGATCAAAAAGCTAAAGTAATAGTGAATGGAGAGACAACACAAAGTATAAATATAAGTAGAGGTGTCAGACAAGGATGTCCTTTGGCACCACTATTGTTTATATTAGTATTAGAAATATTTAATAATAAGATAAGACAAGCAACACAAATTAGAGGGGTTAAAATCAAGAAGGAGGAATATAAGCTCAGTGCTTTTGCTGATGACCTGGCGATTATTTTGGAGGATCCTAATACAATATAGATACACTAATGAATAAATTGAAAGAATTCAGCACACTTTCGGGATAAAAAATAAATACGCATAAGACAAAAATGATTGTCAAAAATATCCAAGTGCAGGAAGAACAGGAACTAATAAATAAAACTGGCTTTACGATTGCAAAGACAGTAAGGTATTTAGGTATTAATAGCGTGGATTTGTTTGATAATAATTATAGAAAGATTTGGACAGAACTAAGAGATGACCTTAGAAGGTGGCAAAAATTAGAACTATCATTATTCGGTAGAATCGTGGCATTTAAAATGAATTTACTTCCAAAAATCAATTTTCTGTTTCAAAACCTTCCTATAATTATGAATGAAAAACCTTTCAAAGAATGGAATAGAGAATTAAGAAAATTTATATGGAATGGGAAACGACCAAGAATAAAATTTAAAGTATTGGAAGATAGTAAGGAAAGAGGTGGACTGGGACTACCTAACTTAAAACTGTATTACCATGCGAATTGCCTGGAGTGGATGACAGAATGGATAGTCCTGAGAAATACTAGATTGTTAAATGTAGAAGGGGAACAGTTACACTTCGGATGGCATGCCTATGTGTGGTATGACAAATCACTTATAGATAAAGAATTTAGAGCCCACTATCTTAGAAAAGACCTATTAACCGTATGGTTAAAATATAAAAGGAAATTATATCTAAAAATCCCGCTCTGGGTATCGGCCCATGAGGCCTTTTATAAAAAGGAAATCCCAAAGTCAGACCATTGGGTAGCATACAAAGATATTCTGAAGATACATGGGGATAGCATAACATTTAAATCTAAAGATGAACTCTTTGCCCAGGGATGGCAGACACATTGGCTACTCTTTACGCAATTACTGGATAGGTTTAAAAAGGACAGAGAAGGTGAGGGATTTGAAATAAAAGAACGAGAATTTGATGGGATTTTAAAACCCAATGTAAAACATAAAATTAGTGTAATATATAATATACTATTGACTCTAGCAACTGAGACTGAAGTAGTCAAGCAGACAATGGTACAATGGGCACAAAATTTGAACTGTGAAATTACTATGGACCAATGGGAAAGCTCCTGGAAAACTACGTGGGAATTGATAAAACCAGCTAGCATGAGAGAAAATCACTGTAAAATGCTTCACAGGTGGTACATTACTCCTGTTCAGATAGCGAAGATGCAGAAAAACCAAAGCGATGCTTGCTGGAAATGTGGTCAGAAAGGTACGTTCTTCCATATGTGGTGGCAGTGTGACGTTGCTAAAACTTTCTGGGTCGGAATACATAATAAAATACAAGGCGTAATAGAAATAAAATTTCCATTATTTCCTAAAATTTACCTTCTTAATATGATAGAAGCTTTACAAATAAATAGATCCAAAAAGAAAATAGTCCTCTACATGATTACGGCTGCTAGATTATGTTACGCACAGGTATGGAAAGAGAAACAGTCCCCAAGGCTTGAAGATTGGTTATTAAAATTACATGATATCTCAGAGGCTGACATTGTAATAGAGTCCTTGGAAGATAAAGGAAAAAGTGAAATTATTGAACAATGGAAATTAGTTTCTCCTATTTGGGAAGATCATTGGTGTAAAAGCGCAGTAACTTTTTTGGAATAGATATGGAATATGGGTTTTAAATGATATAATGGAGATTTTTTATTTGATTGGAAATTCTGTGTCCTAAAAATAAAAATGTGGTAAGGAATGTAAGGATTGTAATGTAATGCAATGAAGGAATAGGAAGGTGTATTTAGGAAATCAAATGTGATTTATTGGATAAAAAGTCGGTCAGTTATGCTATTTGTAAATTTAGATACAAGATTTACATTTAAATATGAATTAAATTTAATCATAAAAGATAATTTGAACAATTAGAAATATTATAAAATCTTATAAACAATATACATAACACGAATATTATATCTTATATATATGTTATGCATATGCTATTGTCATCGCCAAACTGACTGCTTAAACATATATGTTGATTTATCTATTATGTTTATTGGTGAGATTTAGAAGGAATTTACAGATAAGGAAGTGTATGTTAAATTGAGTTTCAGCAAAGAGGGGAGGGTACAAAAATGGGTGGGGGGATTAGTATTAGGTACTGTGATTGTATTGTTTCTCTGTTCTGTGTAGGGATTCTGGGTAGGTTTAAGTAAGTATGGTTTGGGGTTAGTGGGTTAGTTTGTTATGTAGGGCTATATGTATGCATATTATTATTTGTATTTGTTTAAGTGTTTGTGCTTGTTTAATAAAAAAAAATATATAAAAAAAACAAAGCTCACAGTTATGACACTGGGAATCTGCATGAAAATTTGGATGTGTCTCTTTCTCTTTCACTGATCTTTCCCCCCGCCCCATCTATTCCAGTAACTTAGTTCAAGTACCATAGTTCCAATAAAGCATGTTATGTGCCATAGTTTGGCCAAAATTAGGGAGAGGCAGGATTAGTAGTGCAATCTAGTTTTGGATATCAGTTTCTTGGGCTACCTTTTCTTTATTTTAGCATGCTGTAAATAGTAATTAAGTCAAATTTCAAAACAGAGCCAAAGTCTCCCAACCTGGAATTCCTGAGTCTGGAGTGCTGTGAGTGACAGGCTCATATGTAAGTGTGGCTTGAAGATTTGTATGTCTCTTTTTGAATGGAATGAAGGCCATTTCCACACTAGGCTGTTATAGCGCTAGTGTTACAGCCACTTTCAACATCCTATGGAATCCTGGGGTTTGCAGTTTCAGGAGGGGCCAACTCCAAGTGTTGCCAAACATTTCAAACACAAAATTCAAGTGAAAGCTGATGCAGTTTTCATCAGCAGCCAATGAAGGAAAAGATGTAGAAGTTACCAAGTAGTGGCATCTCATCTGAATGGGTTGCCCCGGTGTCTTGATAAGAAAAGAAAATGGCTATCTTTGGATCTGCATTGATTTGAGAAATGTTTATTCTAAGCCAGCATAGACTAGGACTCCAGGAGACCAGGGTTCAAATCCCTAGGCAGTCATGGGAACCTAGTGAGTGACCGTGGGCAAGTCATAGTTTTTCAACCTTCATAGGAAGGCAGTGACAAACCTCCATGAATAAATCTTGCCAAGAAAACCCTAGGATAGGACTGGTATAAGTCAGCACCAACTTGAAGGCATATAACCTCATGGTAGGAATGCCTAACAGTCGCCATAAGTTAGAAAGTTACTTTGTAAACTCTAACATATCAATTTACTAAAATCTTGTGCCTCTAATACAGGGAACAGAAAAAGTTCCCATAATAGGGAGGAAAAAAATCAGGACTTTGTTGCCCAGTTTTGAGCAGACTATTTACATAATGGCTGCTACTGTGCAAGGGAAGTACATATTGAATGAATCTGAGTTTAAGAAATTTGTCCAAGGTGAAATTCTGAGTGTGGAGCTCTGTGCTTGCAACGGTACATTTTAAGTGCACTCTCTTCTGCACACTGAGTACAAAGTCGGGAAGATGAATTTTACTGAATACTATATGAATTGGACTGTTTCTGAACAGCACATGTCATCACCCCTTCTCCCATTTGCTTGGAAGCCAAAATCTTAGCCTTGCTACTCTTTAACATTTTGGTGGGCTTATTTCCTTACACCACTGATATAACCATACATATATTTGCAGAACTCAGAAACATTACTGTTTGATAGTGCATGCCACAAAATTCTCTAGTGATAACACTGACTGGGAGATTTTCAAAGCTGTAACCCTCCCAAAATACCACTTCCAAACTCTGCATTGAACTGCATTGGATGAGTGACATTTGGACCCCATCCTAAGTGTTTAAATGGTATCAACACCTTTGATTAGCCAAAGCTCTGTAGTCTGCCCCCACACAGATATTGGAGTGTATCTTGCATACTGGGGTTTTCAGAAGCCCTGTGTCATTCACTTGGAAGAGCAATATGAGAACAAAATGTTCTGTGGCTTTGCATTCAGCAAAGCCCCGAAGTTACACAGCCTCCCTCATATATTGAGAGTAGGGATGAAAAGGATATTCATAATTATTCATAATTCCATTTGTCTGGTCTTGTTATATCTGTGATTGATCATCACCAGTGAGAACTTTTACACAATTTCCTCCCAGTATATGAATGTCCTGAAGTGTTGCAGAGGAATTATCTGAGAAGATATGGATTTTTTTGTGTGGGCAAAAGCCTCTGTTTTCTGAGCAGAAAATACCATTGCATGCATAGAAAATCAAATTCTGCATAACATTTTTTTTTCCTGTAGAATAATTCCTCTGTAATAGTTTGAGAGTTTGAAAATGAGGGGAAAAAAGTACGAAAGACTTTTTGTTTTCTCCTGCAGCACTACTATAATTATCCATCCTAAGCTGTAAGGACAACACAATTGAAGATTTACATCCCTAGCTGAGGAATAACTTATTCAGCAGTGAATATTCTATATTCACAGGTGATATACCCTCATGAAAGGGGCCACGTGATCCTCCACTGCCTTGTACTTCCATTGTGTTTTCATATGAGGAATGACTTCAAAGGATTATAATGATGTAATTAGGCAGATAACTAATTTGCATCCTCCATTATATGGTTATATAAGCTAGTCTTCATATAGTTACTTGAGAATATATCCCATTGAATCCACCGATACTTACTGTTACAGTAGCATGCTTAGCATTGCAGCTGTATATTAGTAAGTGGAAGATTCTTATAAAATTGCAGTGCAACGATTGGCATTCCATTCAAAAATATGCCTTTTCATTAAAACGCTCACAAATTAGATGGAAAATGCATGGATATTATCTTATATGACAAAACTGCAACAAATAAAACTCATCCATTACACTGATAGAAATAATTAGGCATTAGGTTTCCATGAATTAACAATGAACCATAGTTGTGGTAATAAGTACTATGTATTATCATTACTGATTGCATTCATCTACTCAGATTTTTAATGAAAATCATCATACACATGCAAATCTAACTTGACAGCTAACACATACACTAGTTGGCAGGTTTCAATTTATTAAATTTCCTTTTCTCATGTGCTGGAGCATGTTAGTGTGAAGTGTCTTATACAAAGAAAAAAAAGATAGAACTGCAGGAGTAGAATTTTCCAAATTTGGTTAATGAGTGGAATCACATGGCAAGGTTTGTTACATTATTCTGTCTTTCAGTAAGGCAAGATATGCAGTACATTGCTGTTAGTAAGATTGCATATTCATGCAAATGTTTTTTTTCTTCCACTACACTGTGTATTTATTAGCATTTTTGACTACTTTCCCATGCGTTCTCAAGGGAGAATACTTAGAATTGTGCCATACTCACCCAAGGAGAAGATAGTAAAGCTGTGATGTAACACAGCTATTTTGACTTACTTGTTTTTCCTGCCCACTCATTTTTCAGTGTTCATATGTCCATGTCTTTAACTACCCCTTCCCTCTGAATTCCCTGTCCCTTGCCTCCAATTCACTTTCCCTCTCTTCAGCCACTTTCCTCTTCAAGACATCTCTCTTTTCCTACCTTTCCTCCACCAGCACAAAATGTTTCTGGTTTCTCCCAGCTAAAATGACATTTTCTCCAATACAGGTACTATGCTTTTGTTGACATTCTTTTGAAGACAGATTTCCCCAGTTGGGATGTCTATAAATATTCCATAGCAGCACACAGCTTAAGCAGCAAAGGAGTGCCACAGGTGTTTTATTCATTATCTGATATTACACAATCCCTAATTTTATAAGTATATACCTAAAGAATCATATTTCAGTTTATGTAATTATATACCTAAATTGAATAATATATAAATTATATAAGTATTTCCTAAAATAATTAAATAATTGTTAAAATTAATTACTGTAATATTTAGAATGTCAATAATAGCCGCAAGCCAAACAACAGCAAGAACAAAAATAAATATTCCTCTTCTTCTCAAATACATGGAGGGGCTGTAAAGTGCTTATCTTCAGTGCCAGATGATTTTCCTGCAGAACTGCCATGGAAAAAGAGTGTATAAGGAGAGTTCTGCACTAGAAAATCAAGGTTTGCCTGTGAATATGGCTACTTCTCAATGATATGATAATCTGTATTGTTCCAACCTGCTGAAGCGTGAATTCTCTTCCATTAGAAATAAACCACTTCTTGGATGTAGAAAAGGAGAGGGGACTCTACTGCTTGACAACTTGTTTTGTATATGAAGCAATACTTGTGTATCAAAGCAAATTTGGGTCATCATCCTATATGCACCCGGGAGTAAGAATAACTGAACTGAACAGGCCCTTTCTTGGAGTAGTCATAGACAGAATTGCACTGTAAAAAATCTGATACCACCTGAAGTAACACAGTCTAAAAAATGGTTTTATCTTGCTCATAAAGTGTCATAAATGAAGTCTTTATGGAAAAATATATCTAACAAGATTTGGTGATTTAAATAGGATTGATTTAAATAAACTAGTGCTGGGCATTTTCACTGTTTATAATTAAAACACATTTTCTTATATCTGACTTGTAGGGGTCTCACTTTCAATGAACAGAGAGTCTACATGGATTAATTGAAGTTCAAATGAATTGATCAAGCTTTTCTCAGCTTCCTTAAATGAGAAAATTAAATGGGATTTGAACTTAATTGTAAAAGATCACAGTGACATAAATTTGAAGACTTATTAAGGATACTGAGTTCATCTATGGATTTCAAAAGAAGGTTCATTTCATTCTCAAAAAAATATATAGTCTTTACACAAAGAAGAAGAGCTTCACCTATAGCGTTCAACATCTGGGCCATCTCAATACTGAAGTAGAAAAATATTTATGTTTCTTTCTATATGTTTGTAATTATGAACAGCAGTATACATTATGATTGACACAGGAATTTGACATTACAGTGGCAGTTACTGCAGCAGTTCATGCAGTACAGATTTATCCTATGTGCTCTGTACACATCTTTAAATATGTGTCTTTGGGAAACAGAACTGGCTTATAGTTTTCTAAGTAAATCTAAACTTTGGTTATACCATACTTTAGCTACTGAAACATTTAAAATTTTTGTTACTTGCAAAGTCTTGCCAAAATGCTACTAATTGACATCATGCAGAAGTGAAGTAATTAATGGCCTGGAAAACCACATGAATTAAATAAGAAATATGTTCATTAATGCATTCCAACAAACAACTAATTTGCGTGTGGATCACCTAGGCTTGTGGTTTTCTCAGATAGTCATAGAGTAAGGAGAAGAACAGTTGATGTTAAAGTTGGGCTACACTTTGGAACAGTTTTGAGAACAGCCTCTGTCTGGTCTGTGAAAAGAAGAATGGAACTGAAAACACAGTATAATTAATCTACCAAATAAAACTGATAAAGATACAATTTTCCAACATTGGAACATTTTTTTTAATTGATAAAGATACAAACTATGTTTCCCTGTTATTCTGTATGAAGGCAGATGACAGATAGGTGGATGGATAGTTAGATGATAGAGAGATAGGTGGAAAGATAGTTATTTTCTTACTGTAAACATTGTTTTTATTATGTGGGAAGTAGAGATTAATTTCTTCTGCAGAAAGTAAATGCATCCATATAAATATACGTAACACCCATAGCTTAAATGAAGAATATTAAAATGCAGACTTGATGTTCAGTCTTTCTTTTCTTTTTTTCTCTTTGTTTTTGGGATGCACATTATTTAACAGGCGGAAAAATAATTAGAGCCCTGATGAAGAGCTATTCAATTTAATCATAGATTACAAAGCAACTTCAGAATTTCCCAGAAAAGATTTTACAGGAATGATATAAACAAATCTCAAATTAATCTCTCCTTTGTTCCTAATCTCTTTCCATGTCAAAGGATTATGCAAGCTTTATCTCCTATCAGATATTAAATTTCAGCTATAGATAATAGCTTGTTGGAGAGGGGACTGTTTAAACAGGAAGAGAAAGAAAACACAGAAGGAAGTTCTGAGTCCTTTCCACTTTGATCCATCTGATTTTGTAGTCTATTGTCAAGAAGCTACAACTCCCTGACAAAAGGGGTTCATCACCATGAATAATAGCTGGAAGAAAAAAATGATGTAAATAATAGACCTGACTCCGAACAGTTTATATGAGAAGTAACTGCTTTCTGATTAACTTCAAAATGGAGCATATTCAGCAATCAGATTCCTGGAATGGGCAACTTTTCCTCAATAGGCAATATCTGTATCAAATTAACAATAACAACAACAACCAACTCCATTTAAATGGTTGCGTTAAGGGTTTCAGTAGCCACTCCAGTTCCAAAATGCAAAGAAACAGGAGTTTAAACAGGCGAGACACTCTGCTTCAATTCATATTAATGCTGAGCAGCGCAGAAACGGGTGTAGCTACTGCATTTCAAAAGAATCCTCCTTAACTATGGAAAGATCCGTTTATGGCGTCTCATGAGGAAAGGGCCTTACTTAAGTGTACTTAACAAAGTAGCCACTTTATATCAGCTGTAATTAGTTACAGCTATAGATAGTAGCTATTGCTATAGCAACATCTTAAAGTAATGTTTTACTTTTCCATTACACAAGAGTAACCAAGTTAAATGTTTTGAGTTGCTTTCAAAAACCTTCAGAGTGTTACAAGGCACTGGGTTGCAGTACAAAACTTATTCTCCTCCCACTCATTTCATTGGCCATTTCCACACTACACTGTTATAGTGCTATTATTCCACTTTCAACATCTTGTAGAATCCTGCGGTTTGCAGTTTAGGGAGGAGCATTTAGAATTCTCAGGAAACTACAAACCCCAGAATTCCACAGGAGGTTGAAGGTGGAATAATAGCACTATAACAGTGTAATGTGGAAATGGCCATTGTCAGCTTAGCCTCCAGAAAAGAGCATAGGGTAGCCACATAAGGAACATGAACAGTCTTTAAGCTATTCCTTAAAGACATTTCTCTTCCACTATTAAGTGAAAATGTACTTCAGTTCTCATAGAAAATGACTACACATTACAGTTAGATGGCAAAACGAGTGAAGTTACTCATTATTTACAGTTACTTTTAAATCTAGACATATTTTTGTTACTGGGAAACGGAATTAACTGCAAATAACTAATTATTTGCATCCCTCCTAAGCTTCAACATTACTCCATATACAGCCCTGGACATAACTGCACATTAGTCAGATATATGAATCCTGCAATTCCACATAGTTACTTCCAAACTCTGAAATCTAACTATATCCAGATACAGGACCTTTCCGCATGCAGTTATTAAGGCAGGCCAATGCGTCTTGCCACAGAGGTCTTCTGCGCATTGGAGCAGACTAGGTTCAGTTTATTTACCTTGTTCTGCATGTAATTCCGACTAAATGTGCCCCCATGTGGTGGTAAAACACGCTATTCGAAAACTGGAAGAAATCGGTTTTCCAATTTTCCAGATCAATCCGATTCTTACTTTCACAGTGGTGCAGACACATACATTCGGACCAATGCAAATTGGTGGTCAGAGAAGGGCTCATGGGAGGGGCCAGGGGGTAGTATGGACTTTTGCACATATGCACACACGCAATGACTTACAAAACTATGCAAAAAAAGGGGGGGCAATCACAGCCGGTGGGGTGAGGGGAGTAGCAGGAGTGGCCATGGCGGAGGCAGTGTGGATTCATGAACTTGCACTCCTCTGCATCAGAATGGAACATACGCAGTTGCTATGTGGAAGGAAATGAGGGAAAGTCCGCCTTGTTTCGAGCCCAGAAAATCCAGTAAGAAATGGCACGAACCAATTCACCAGCCTCATGAGGAAAGGGCCACAGACATATAAATGATGCTACATGTTTGTGTTGAAATCAGCACAGATGCTGTTTCCTCTTATTCTATCAGCTTGATTTTCTTTGCTTCTCTCTTACATAACGTACTCCAGATTATATACGCAACCCTTCCATCTAGAGAGTGGATTCCTCAGACCTTAACTCAGGAGGCCAAGTGTAGTATATTGGCACTTCTTGCTTGCCATAACAAGAAATGCTTGAATGAGCTCTTGAGAACCATGTTTTCCATTTTCCTGCTCAGCCTTGCCTGCAAGAGGTGCTGTGAGTTTTGTTTTCTGACAGCATTCATTATTAAAGTTGTTGTTGGTTTTGCATCCTCCCTGTGGCTTTCTCTTCATGATCTTCATTGAATTTGTTTGTTTGTTTGTTCATTCCACACCACAATTCTAACCATATGTAACGGTAAGTAAAAGCACAAGCCTGTCTATACCTATCTACTCAGAAGTAAGTTCTGTTGAGTTTGATGGAGCTTCATACTCTCCAACTGTCCTGATTTCATAGGGCAATCCCAGTTAATCCTCTGTGATCCCACTCTTTCAGCTGCTTTTAAAATTCTCAGTCTCTCTTTCCTCCTCCCACTTTCCCCCTTTTATTCTCAGCTTGCTTCAATTGCTGCAAACTGAGTTTAATGCACAAAAGTAGTTTGAATTCAATTAGTTCAACATGGGGCAGAGAGACGGAGGCAGAGTCTTGCTTTTCCCATTAGTCTCAGGCAAATGCCAAGTCTAATGGACCAAACTGGTGCAGCCTCTCCTGGTTGTTTGTTCTTCCTCATTAATAATTTTTGCTAGCTTGACACATTCTGATGCTGCCTGGCTATATATGTCCTGGCTTCATCTGTAAAGCACTGGAGGGTACGTACAAGCAAGTGTGCATAGAATTAGAGGGTCAGGGTGTTATCTGAAAAATAAAATTGTAGAAATATGATACCATTTCAACTGTCATGGCTCCATCCTATGGAAACTCAAGATTTGTAGATGGGTGAGAGTACTTGGAATTCTCTATCAGAGAAAACTAGTGGGTCACAAAGCCACAAATCATGTGATTCTATAGGATGCAGCCATTGTGGTTAAAGCAATATTGAATGGCTATAATTTTGCAGTGTGGATACAGATTTCATTCAGAACTGTGAGGTATTCCTGCAGGTAGCTGGGGCTAGGACTGAGAGGTATAAGAAAAGTATTAATGGACTGTGTTTTCCCATCACATGTGACCAGGAAGTCTGGGGGGGGGGTAAGAAAAGAAGGGGGAAAAACCTTACAACAGCTTTCTTTGCTCTAGAGGGAGTTATCTGCACTGAAAATAACTTTATAGGCTTCTCTTTTTTTCCTCAAACGTATAGCCTGTCCATAAAAAGAAATATTTCCTATGACGCCTGCAAAAGGAGGTAAAAAGAAGAAAATGTTAGAGGATAGTTTGAAATAATACTGAAAAATACTATTGTTATACAGTCAGGGGCAAACCCCACTCTGCTTAAATAACATACCAACAACCAAAGTGGATGGAAAAAGTAGGCCACAACTTTTTGTCAGTTACAGCTACTGACAGGGATGGCACATGGGTGCAGCATAAACCAACCCACCTGTTGATTGATGAGCCTGACCTCCTGGCCCAGTGCTGGTACCACCAGAATGACAGGTAAGGGATCCACCTGGGTAGACTCCCGCTTGTGCTCGCCAGCACGAGGAAGCACAGGAAAGGCAGACACATTCAACTGGCCACGGTCATATTTTGCCCCCCATTCCTTGACTCTTACCAATGTCCAAGGACCCAGAATTTATGTCCTAGATCCAGGACCCACGCCAGCCACCCTCTAAAAGCTGTGACAAGGTGATAATGCAAATACTTCACTGGCACATACCTGCGTACAAACAGCAGGCTAAACACATGACCGAACATAGGTGGGTGGTTCAATGCTCGTAGCATAAGTGGCTAGGCATGTGAGGGAGCGGGAAATAGTGCCACACTGGACCTGAGTAAAGCCCACATCCAGGCCACTGAAGTCCTCCAACAGCCAGTGAGTTCAAACCTAGGTTTAAACTCATTGGCAGGCATTGCTGCTTCTTCCTGAAGGACTGTGCAAACTATGCAATAGAAGAAGCTGGCTAATCACCATTTCAGATGGCCACCCCTGTTGCACCCCTGCTCTGAAGCCACAAAGACATTGTGTGGTAAGTCATACAGTGTTCTTGCTGCTGTTCTCCAAATTTATATTTTATGTTGCCTTTACTTTTCCTTCTTATTTAGCAGATATAAGGAAAAAGTAGACCGGTTTCTATTGGTAAATCTTTAGGTGATATGCAACACTTGCAACCCACAATGTGAGTGAGGGAGCAGCAAGTTGGTAGCATGACACAGAGTAACAGAGAAAAGAACCCCACTCACATGGGAACCACATGGATTCATATAACTCATTGATAAATCTCTCTAAGATCCATTATCTTTCCCTAATATCCCTCCTTCATGTTGTCCACACTGGGTTGATATGACAAATAATCTCATTTGCTTATGTAGATGAATCCAACAACAATAGCAAAGGAATCCAAAAGAAAGGACATTTAAAGTCATGAACAGTATTTCAGATTAATTTCATTTTTGTGTTTTTAAAATAAAATACATTAAATATGTTTTTATTTTTATCTTCAATCTCCTCCAACATATCCTTAATGCACCACTCTCTCAGTCACATTATTCATCTTCTTTCTAGATCAGTTCACATTCTTCCAATCATCCCTACATAGTGGGGCAATTTATAAGATCAAAGTGTCTGAGCACCAGGCCAGTGAGGTCAGATTTATTCACAATTAGAATGAGTATACATTTCCCTTAATCATTTCCCCCAGTGAACAACCCAAATAATTTTACCCCTAATGAACAATCATAACCTAAGGAATCAAATGTAGAGAACAGATGTTTCCAGCAGCCAACCACAGTAGTGGCAAACTAGCCGAGACAGATCTATTTTCCACATATCTTGAAGTCTTACATTTAAAACAGAACATAAAGCTATATACCACAAAGCTATTCAAATCTCCACCAGTTTTCTTGCTCCAAGAAGGAAACATGAAGGGCCAAGCTAAGAAACAGACTCAATTAAAAGTACCTGGCAGGGGTCCCACACATACCTGGACATCATTGGAGCAAGAATAGCTGCACACACAGATGCGCTTATTGTAAAAAAACAGCTGCTCACTCAGATCCTGGACAGCAAGAGAGGCAGGCCCAATTCAAAAGGAATATGTTCTGAACCAGAGAACTGCCAGGCTTATACTTGGATATACCACACTGGGTACCACCTAAAGTGGATATTTACTCAATGCCAACTTCAATTAAAAATATACATTTTTAAAAACCCTCCTTTTCATAATATGCAAATAGGCTTCTAACAAAGGGCGCATTCCATCTCCAAAATACCACCCACAATATTTACCAGCATTCTAACTCGAACTTCAAGCGGTAGGCCTGAGAGGCCAAATGAAACTTCATGCCTGCTAAACCCAACTCTGTAAAGCCAGAAAGGTGGAGATTAGGTTTTCCTGAGGACTGAATTCTGTGAACATCCCAAGACATATAGCAGCAACAGAGTGAATTGTGTGGAAGGCAAATAATTTGGGGAAAAAAATCCTCTGTATATCTCTACATGAGGAAATACATCCTGATATTTATGGCTATCTTACATAAATTGCAGAGAGCATTTAAATGAAAGCTGGAAAATTCCATAACATCAAAGCAAATTGTTTTGAAGGAATGATAGGATTGGATTTTCTCCTCATGCTTAACTCAGCAAATGCATACTTACAAACATATATTTTTCACCAAAGACATAATCAGCATTGTGAGTAAATCCAAGAACAAAGTGCCTGAGTCAACAATACTGGAAGCAAAACAGTATAAGCTTTTGTGATAAGCAATAGTCCTTAACTGCTATTACTTGTATGTGGAGCTTATACATAATAACTGTTTAAAGACCTCAGGAGATCTATCAGGAGACCTCAACACACTCTTCTCTCAGTGCAACTGTATACATAAAAAGATCATTGGTGCCTCAGCTCAAGAACCTGGGATTGGAAAGTTACTTTTACAAAACTATTAAATACAATTATATATAAAAGACTTCTCTCAGTTAGGTCATTTCTGCAGTAGCCTGTTATAATGCTATTATTCCATTTTGAATATCGTTTAAGGCCCCTCCCTAAACTGCAAACCCCAGGATTCCATAGGATGTTGAAAGTGGAATAATAGCACTATAATAGGCTAGTGCGGAAATGGCCTTAGTATTATACAGTTTTTAAAACCATTTATGTTCCTGTTCATTGAAACTAATTACAGTCCTTCCTCCACATTCATGGGTTTGACCTTTGTGAACTTGATTATTTGTGAAGCACTGACTTACCTCCCTTCTTTTCCACCTCCTATTCCCCTATCTTTTTCCTGGGTCTATGTATCTTCCTTCCACATACATGGGCAAAAGGCAAGTGAACAGGAGGGGGCAGCCCCGTGCACATGATTTCTCCGATCATGTGACTGCCACTGTCAAGGTCAGAGACCTGAGCGGCGAGCCAGCCCAGAGAAGGGAGCGTGAGAGCCAGCAAAGTCCAGCCGGGAGGAGACAAGCAAGCACTTTACACAAGGGAGTTTATTTACCAGAGCGTCAAGCAAATGCCGTAGTCAGAGTTCCAAAAGCCAAGGGTCAAGAGCTCAATTCAAGGTAGCAGGTGCTGGGAGCAAGGAACAGGCAAGAGGAAGGCTTGAAAGAAGTTTGCTACAAGCAAAGGAAAGCTTCCAGGCAGGCAGTTATACAGCCCAAGACAAAGATGTGGCTAACCACTGCTTCCTGGACTTAATCAGGGAAGCCTCCCTTTGCTCAGCTCTCTTGAGTCTCTGCCTTGTTTGTGGGCTGGTTGGCACAGGCTCCAAAGCATCTTCAGAATCAAATCCCTGTTGCCCTAAAGGAGCAGGCAGAGGGACGTCTGCGCCTGCTTGGTCCATGGCAGCAGGGGGAGCTCTTGAGCTGCAGGACTCATCTCCAGCCAGAGCCACAGGGACCAACAGCTGCTGCTCATCAGCAGCAGCTCTGACAGGGGCTTCAGTTATCACAGCCACTTCCATTCACTTGCCTATTGTCCAAGCACCTGGAAGGCAGTGCACCTGGGCAAAACAAAAGTGAATAGGGGGGAAGCGCATGTGCTAGTGGCTGCCACCCCCTCCCATTCAGTTGCCTATTGCCCAGGTGCCTGGAAGGCAGCACACTCAATCAAAACACAGGTGAATGGGGGGAAGTCCTGGAAAGGAATGGGAGGGGGAGTGCTCATTTGTGTGGGGGAGTTATTCATGGGGGTTTTTTACTTATGCAAGGCTTCTGTGCCCATGAAAGTTGAGGGATCACTGTAGTTGCTTTTTTCTTCATTTTTTTTTCCCATTTCACAATCTGAACGCTACAGATGGCCCGTACAAAATTGTACAGAATACACTCTTGCATTCACTTCCTTATCATCTCAGCTCCCATAAAAAAAGCACAAGTCAAAAGCATGAGCCAATTCTTCAACCATATCACACTCCTTCACTGTTTAGTGAGGCGACACTTTATCTGTAACTATAAAAGTAACAAAATGTACAATTAATATATCTCAAAGGAGTGAAGTTTTTTCTTCCTATCTTACAAATATAATGTGGCTATACCTTAGTAATTGAGGGAAGGTATTAATTACGAGTAACACGTTAATTTTAACCAGTTCTTTATTAACTCTGTTAATCATTAATGTTTAATTAAGCTCACTTCTCTGGATGTTTGAAGAAAAGGAAGAAAATATAGAGGCATATTTCAGCCATGGAAACTTCTGGCATGAGGAACAGAACCAGCTCACTCTTCCTTCCCTCTCCACCTTGTTCCCATCGATGTCTTCATCTTGGGAAGAGAATTTCTGTAACGTGGTGCTTTTTTTATTCACATAAAGTCTCTTAACTATTTAGCTTTTAGAAAAATCAAGTTTCTAAAGCATATGAGCCACCCTGCAACTGTTGAAGTTTGATATTGAGGATGACAAAGCAGTTGACATTACAAAGCGAGTGGAGCCAAGAAGCATGGCCATGTTTTTCCTACTCAGATAATCCAGGCCATTTCTGCACTAGACTGTTAAAGTGCTATTATCCCACTTACTTTTTTTTTTAAATAATTTTATTAAGTTTCACAAATAAAAAAAATCATCTCGAATTATACTTTTACATGTAATATTTTTGTTCTTCCACTCTGATCTAGTTTTCATTTTCTAGATATCTACTCACATATAAAAATTATGCCTCACAATTCCATGCTCATCTTACTTGATTGATCTTGCATTTCTCTCATCAACTCCTGTTATGTTACAGTTATTCCCCTTTAATTTCAACCATAATTCAGACATTTTCACATGGCAGTTCCCAGCAATTACCCATTACAATTTGCCATTCTGCTTTTATCTGATCGTCCGATTTCCCCTTTAATCTTTGTGAAACAATATCCGCATTTCTATTCTCAATAAATGCCCCCCACCATTGTTCGATTGTGGGTATTTGCTGAGACTTCCACAATTTGGCATATTCAGTTCGCGCTGTCGTTATGATGTACAATATTAATCTCCAATGCCTCTGAATATTAGTATTCTCAAGAACATTTGTCATGTTTAACAAATAAAATTCAGGTTTTTTTACAAATTGAACCTTCAATATTTCACACATCTTTTTATGTATTTCACTCCAATATTTCTTTGCCTTGGGACATGACCATCACATATGAAATATTGTTCCCACCTCTTTCTGACATTTCCAACACATTCCCGTACCTGTATTGTAAATCTTTTTTAACTTTTCTGGTGTCATGTACCATCTATGAAACATTTTAAAATAGTTCTCTTTGAGATTCTGAGCCATTGTAAATTTTTGTGTCCTTTTCCAGCTCTGTTCCCATTCATCTAATTGGATTGAATGCCCAATATTCTGCGCCCACAAAATCATTGCAGATTTCACAGTTTCCTCCTGTCTCTCCTGTGTTAATATTTCTTGATATATATGGGCTAACAGATGCAGTGGATTATCAAAGATCCATTTAATCACTCCTGTCCTTTCTTTGGATTCTATTCCATAGGTTTTCAAGTCCATCTGGAATCTCTCATTTAGCTGCCTATACGGAAACCAACTTAATGGCAGTCCTTCCTGTTCCAATTTTTCTCTTGATTTGATCTTATATGCATTTGTCATTGTTTTCTCTAATATATCCTCGTATCTCAGCCATTTCTCTGTTGCCTTCCATCTTCCAAAGAAAGCTTCTTGAGGGGATACCCACATGGGTAGCTGCCTTATGTTTTTACTCTTATATTTATCCCATATCTTCACAAGCAATTTTCTGATATAGTGATGCAAAAAATCTTTGTCAATTTTTGCTTTATCATAAAACATATAGGCATGCCATCCCATCCTCAGCTCTGCTCCCTCCAGTGCAAGCATTCTTGTATCTTGTAAGTCAATCCAGTCTTTTAGCCATATGAATGCCACAACTTTGTAATATAATTGAAAATCCAGTACTCCCATTCCTCCCCGTAGTATTTGATCTGTCATAATATTCCATTTAATTCTTGGTTTTTTCCCTTGCCATATAAATTTGGTCAAGTCTTTTTTCCACTGTATAAAAGGTTTACTGTTTGTTATTATGGGGAGATTCTGAAACAAAAAGTTCATCTTTGGCAGAACATTCATTTTAATAGTCGCTATTCTCCCCAACATAGACAATTTCATGGAAGTCCACTTTTCCAAGTCTTTAATTATCTCTTTCCATTTTTTCTCATAGTTATTTTGAAACAGCTCATTATTCCTTTTTGCTATCCAGAAACCTAGATATTTAGCTTTTTGTACTTTATTAAATCCAGTTGTAAGTGCTAATTCGTTCTCCTCCTTGTCTGTCATGTTTTTCATTAACAAAGCTGTTTTTTCTTTATTTACCTTGAATCCTGAAAATTCTCCATATTCTTGTATTATTCCAATAAGATTTTGTATGCTTCTCTTAGGATCTTCAAGAAACAGAATCAAATCATCAGCAAATGCTTTAAGTTTGTATTGATAATTCTTGATTTGGACTCCTCTTATAACATTATCTTCTCTTATGTTATTATTTAATATCTCCATTGTCAATATGAATAACAAGGGAGACAGAGGACATCCCTGTCTTGTTCCTCTGTTCAATTCAATCTGCTTAGTTCTATCTCCGTTAATAACCAATCGAGCTCTTTGTTGGTTATATATTGCTTCAATCCATGAAAGAAATCTATCTCCAGCTTGCATTTGCTTCATTACTGTTTTCAAAAACGGCCAACTGATCATATCAAAAGCCTTCTCTGCATCAACAAATATCATGGCTATTTTCTTCTCATTATGCTTTTCATAATATTCAATTATATTCAATACTGTTCTTATATTATTTCTTAAGTATCTTTTTGGTATAAAACCATTCTGATCTTCATGAATAAGCTCAGCCAAAATCTTTTTAAGTCTCGTTGCAAGGACTGAAGCAAAAATCTTATAGTCTATATTCAAAAGTGAGATTGGTCTATAATTTTTGACATCCGTTAAGTCTCTGCCTTCTTTAGGAATTAGCACCACATTTGCCTCTCTCCAGGTGTCCGGTACTCCTTCTTTTATAATCTCATTTATAGTACTTTGCAATGGAATTGAAATCTCATGTTGTAAAGTCTTGTAATATTTTGTCGTAAATCCATCTGGACCCGGAGCTTTATCATTCTTAAGGTTCTTAATAGCTTCCATTACTTCCATCATAGAAACCGATTTATTCAGGAGCAATCTGTGATCTTCAGTAAATCTTAATTTATTTGTTCTATCCAAGTATTCTTCCAGTTCCTGTTGTTTTTTCACTTTTGAAATCTTGCTCATCAATTTCTCATAATACTTATAAAATGCCTGCTTTATTCCTTCATGTTTAGTAATTCTCTCTTCTCCAGTCTTTATCTCTGATATAATATTCTTAGTCCATCTTCTCCGCAGCAGATTGGAGAGAAGCTTTGAGGGTTTATTTGCTTGCTCAAAATAATTATGTCTTGTTCTCCGTACTTGTTGTTCTATTTCTTTCAAGTTAAGTTGATTCAGTTCAGCTTGGCAAACTTTCATCTGTAGTCTGATTTTCTCATCAAAAGGATATTTCCTCATCTGTTTCTCAACTTCTTTCATTTTGTCCAATATTTGCTGCTCAGCGTTTCTCCTTTCTTTCCCAATTTCTGCAGACCATTGCCTCGCATCACTGCTTTACTTGCATCCCAAATAGTCCTCATCATCAAATCAGGTGTCATGTTTTCACTGAAATAGTTAATCAACTCCTTCTTCGCTTCATTTATGTATTTCTCTTTATTAAAGATCTCATCATTTAATCTCCATGTCCTTTCCCTTTCCTTAATCTTCATCTTAAGAAGCAATGGGTTGTGATCTGAACATAAATTCGGAACAATGTCTATATCTGTAGCCTTCAACAATAATGCCTTAGATACCAGCATCATATCAATTCTGGACATTGATTTAGGTCTATCTGAAAAAAAAGTGTATCCTTCTAATTGTCCATTTTTATATCTCCATACATCAAAGAGGTTCAAATCGTCCATCATGTTAAAGAAGCTCTTGGGTAATTTTCCATTGTTTCGGGGGATCAATTTCTGTACCGATCTATCTAATTTTGGATTGACAACTCCATTAAAGTCCCCCAGTACAGCAATGTTCAAATTGCCAGTGTCACTCATATATTTCTGTATCTCCCCGTGTACTTTAGGAAAAAATTCACCCTTCACCCCGTTGGGTGAGTAGATTCCGACTATCAATATCTTATCTTGTCTAGTTGTAACTTCTATGCCTAGGTATCGACCATTGCTGTCCTGGAAGACCTGATGAGCTCCATACCTTGCATTCACATATATTATCACTCCCCGCTTTTTTTTGTCAGTTGTTGCTGCCTAGCAGCTACCTAATTTCGGATTACGAAGGTATCTCAAATCTTGAGTTCTAATTCGAGCTTCTTGTAAGCAAATTACATCCAAATTTTGTTTTTCCAGATAATGAAATATTTGTCTTCTTTTATATTCAGAGTTAAATCCTTTAATGTTCCAAGAATGTATCCTAAAATCCCGTTTGTCCATTTTGTCCCTTTTGTTAATAATGTTATAGTTTAATATCAACTTAATCTTTTATTTGATCTCCTGTTAATTCACCTTCTTCCTGCTGAATTTCTTCTTCTTGTTGTGCTTCATCCTCATTGTCTTCTTCTTGTGATTTCTCTTCTTCTTCCCCTGGAGGTTGTTCCTCTTCTTTCCCTTCCTCCGAACGCGTCTTCTGAAAGTCTTTCTTCAATCTTTCCATCATTTCCTTCGCCTTATGCGTTGAATTAATTCTATATCTCTGTTGTTTATATGTGAAAGAAATGCCCTCGAATTTCTCCCATCGATAATTAATCTGATACTTTACCAGGAGATTCGCCAGTGGCTTATATTCTTGTCTCTTCTTTAAGATCTGAAACGGTATATCTTTAAATATTCTCACATCTTTATCTTCAATCTTCAACTGTCCATCGTAGCTTCTTTGCAGTATTTTATCTCTAATTACCATTCTGGTAAATGTTATGATTATATCTCTAGGGAGTTTCCTCTCTCTGGCCACTCTGGAGGTTACTCTGAACATTCTGTCTATATACATTTCCAATTTCTCCTCTTCGATGTCAATAAATTCTGCCAATGCTGGTAGCACCTTCGCGTATAAATCCTCCCCAGTTCCCTCAGGGACTCCCCTAAAGCGGAGGCATCTTTCGCAATATCTCAATTCCTGTGCAGTAATTTGGATTTTTTCCACTTGATGTTTATCTTTCAGTTCTGTGGTCACTGCTTCCAGTTGTTTGACTTGTTTTAGCTCTTTATTGTCTTTTTTCAATGTAATTACTTCTTTAGTCAAGTTTTCTAGTTTTTTTCCCCACTTATCCATTTCATGCTTCATATCAGTTCTCATTTCCTTTCTTGTCTCTTTTAAATCTGTTCTGATATCTTCTTTGATACTTTTTATTTCTTCCATCATTTGCAACATAAAGTCTGGTTTCTGTGGTATATCAGTTGATGTTCGTCTGGCAGTTTGAATTGTTGTCACTGCTGCAGCTGCTCCTCTTTTTGACCTGGATTCCATTCTGTTAACAATATCTTATTCCCTGATTTGTCTATCCCTTATCAAATGAGTTCTATAAATGCTTATGTCTTATATCACATTCAACAAGTTGTATCAGTGTATTGTTATTAAAATACTTGTATAAATGACAATATGCAAGCTATACAAATATACTTAATAATGCTTAAGAATAGTAATACTTAGTACTATATATCCTGTAGAATTCTGGGGTTTGTAGTTTCCTGAGGCCCAAGAGCTCTCAGGTTGGGAATTCTAAAGGCCCCTCCCTAAACTGCAAAGCCCAGGATTCCAGTGGAGGTTGAAAGTGGAATAACTGCACTATAAGATTACAGTGCAGAAATGGCCTGGGAGTACATGAGAGAAGAGAACCTAAAGAGGACTTTAGTTTTCTTTATTTTCTAGTTTCAGCAAGGGTTTATGAGTTGCTCTCAAACCAGCAGAGGGCTTATGCAATAAGGCAGATAAATCTGAAATATTCATTCTCCTTCAGCAAAATAAATTTCTTCAAATGTAATTCTAAGTATGTAGGTTTCTAAAAAGAAAACATTATACTGAATGCTTAGATAAACCATATTGTATAGGTCTTCCAGCTCCTTCAGTAGCCCCACCCTTAATATTGACAGGTTTGTGTGAACTGAGCATTAATGTGGTACCTGTATTCTGTAGTCGGTCCATCATAACAACTTATTATTAATGACAGAAAGTAGAATATAGTTATGGTGAGTCCCATTTTGGGAGAAAAAAAAGTTATAGATCAAATAAACAAACAACATCCTCCTGGCGCCCTCCAGATCTGTTATGCTACAATTTCCACCATCCCCAGCCAGCAAATTGCCTGGTTGCAGATGCTGGAATCCAAAACTCTGGTAGCCATTAGGTTGGGGCAGGGGCAAAGTGCAGCTTCCACTCAAGTTAAACAATAAACAATACAATTAAGAACAGTAAAATGGGTATATGAACCTACAGCTGACAACAAACTTTTTAAAGAAGAAAATTATTTAAAAGAAGTTTCTTTATCTATGTCAAGGAAACTTTATAACATTCCTAATTAAAGCAGAAAACCAGTCTGAAGCAGAGAGGGGTACCTCTCACAGAAGGTACTTTGAGATAAACACTCCCCACCCCCACCGCCTTTAAAGGCAGCAGTATTTGTCATTTATTTTCTTTTGAAGATTAAATTATAGACCAAGGCCATAGAAATCTCTAGCTAATGCTCTCCAAATTGGTTACACACTCTGTGTCTTTCTCTGTCTCTTTTTTGAAAGTTCATTTAAATGCCAGTTTTATAACCCATAATCAAATTTTCCAATCAGTCAATCTGATTGCCTGCCTTGCACAAGGAAAGAAAGAAGAAAATACTAATTTAAATGTGGACACAGAGAGCAATACTCTGAAGGTATACCATTGGTGGGATAACCAGTTTGGGAAAAATTAAAATATCCATCTAGTTATGCGTGCTTTTAGAATAACATTTCCAAGAAAATGATTTAAAAGTAAAACTGGACATTGTTTAGTCATTTTAAAAGACTCAAACAGTACAGTACTGGAAACGATACGATATTGTCTAACATTCTGGATCTTCTCTTTGTGAGCCAGGATACTCAGTGTGAATTACTCAAGCGGAAGGTTAGAAAAATGATTTCTTTTCCAAAATGCATCAGATAGGATTACAGATTTCTACTCATATCCTGTAACATATTCCCTTAGCAGTATTGAGTGTTTTATCATCAAAAAGTCAAAAAGTGTTTAACTGATACTGGAGAATAACAAACATACACACCTGAAACCTATCAACATCTCTATTGCCTTGCTGTCAGTCCTGACCCAGGAAACACAATATAATATTTGTACATGTCATTTCTCCACATATTTTTAGAGAACTGGGCCAAAATCACAGTAAGAACCAAGTCCTGCTCTCAGGCAAACAATGATATGTGTGTGTGCATGCGCGTGTGCATGTGCATATAACTTTAACAAGCCCTAAGGCTACAACCCAATGCATGCTTCCTTTGGAGCAACCCCTCATGAACACAATGATGACTTGCTACTTCTAAGTGAAAGAGGCGGCTCATGTCCCTCATGCTAAGATGTACCTACAACTGTATGCATACAAATATAAATGCAGATGTTATTCATTTCAAATTGTTTTATTTTTAAGGCGATACATATGAAAAAGTAACAGAGTGGAGAGGGATGAATTGTTTGGTCATTATGCCTCTGCACTGAAATGGTGCTGATGCCATCCCTCTACCAGACTTTCAGTGGAATGCACCATGTGGACTGGGACGCACATGCCAGCAGGAGTATGTGTTGACCAACTTGCTTTCAGAGAAAACATACTTCCTTCCAAATGTTTCTCTCCTTCCAAAAAAAAAAAAAAATCACACTCTTTTTCAGGTGCTTTCTCTCAGTCTCAACAGCATCCCAGGCATATTTACTGAGGACATGAGAGAGAGCCCCCTTCGTGGCTGCTGCCAAGTTGTAGAACTCCCTTCTTTGGGAGACTCAGCTGGCAGACTCGCTCCTGTCGTTCCACTAGCAAGTAAAGACCTTTTTCATTTAAGGGTGCATTTGGTTGTCAGTATGCTGGGGAGCTTTTAATGGGGGTGCAGTGTTTTTATTTAATTATGTTTTGAATTTCTTTTTGATGCTTTTCCCCCCCATTTCTTAACTTGTGCTTTTAAAATCAAAGTTCAGTTCTGTTTTAACTTTTATATTAAGAGTTTTTAGAACATTGTGTACTACCTTGAATCTTGTGTTCAGAGAAAGATGAGATATTAAACAAATAAGCAAACAAACATTTGGCACATTAATTATGTAGCCATATTGTTTTAGATTGCAACTAGTATAAGGTACAGCAGTGGAGAAAGATTAAAGAGAGGAGATACAGTGAATGAGTGCTGTCTAGTTGGGAGTTAGGAATTGAAAGTCTGAAGCCTGCTGATCTTTGGACAGTGGGGTTGAGATAATGAAATCCTGGGGAAAGCCAAAATGGGCAAACATGCAGTCAAGAATGGAAAAGACCAGAAGTAAAGCATTTAGTGACTTGAGCAGGACTGAATCAGTGATGCTTCTATGGGGGAATGTTGCTTCTTTTGTGTTTGTTTGTTTTTTTCTTTATGATGGACCTGAGCTGGGTGAAGGGGAAGTCATACAGAACCCACTAACAATGTTCTGAAGAAAGGTCTGTGTTCTTATGCCTTAAAGATTCAGCACCTAAATGTTCTAGTCAGTACAGCAAGGTTTAATGAAAATCCCTTCCCTCAGATTTGCTGGTTCATCTGCACTTGACAAATTTGGATAGCGGGCTGGAATTTATTTAAAAGAATGTCTGAAATTATACAAAGTTAGAGGGAAGAGGCTTACCAGAAATCAGTAGCACTGGTTCCCCTCCACCTTTGGAAAAATGTTGTTTTGCTACTTGTACGAATGACACAGCCAGCATGATATAGTCTATTGAATGTTGGATGAAGACTCTGAAAACCAGGGTTTGAATCCCAATTCAACCATGGAAACCCACTGAGTGATTGTGGGCAAGTCACACTCACTCAGCCTCAGAGGAAGGCAAAAGCACTCCCCAATCAAACCATGCCATGAAAGCCCTGTGATAAGATTGCAATAAGTTGGAATCCACTTGGAGGCACACAACACCATAACTGACATCAGAAGGGCTATTATGCCTTTGCCTGTCATGCTCCTGGATGTTCGCATCATTCTTTGCATCTCATTAACCCAAGAGAACAGTGCAGTGGACAGCAGTTCCTGAACGCATGTCTACAGTCACCACTGTTTGAAAAGATGACAAAACAAAGTTTAAGAGGACAAGAGAAGGAAAGAAATGACACAGACACCAATAACTAACTCAAGGATGTGATGATAGTACATGACACCAGAAAAATTATCTATGATGTAAAAAAGTTCTTTGAATGTATGCTGGAAATGTAATAAGCAGGAAGAGTCTTTTTAACATATTTGGTGGACTTGTGAAAAAACTAAGAAGTATTGGGTCCAAATACGTAATATGATGGAAAAGATTCTAAAGATTAATATTCAACTAAAACTTGAACTCTTTTGTTGGTGAGGAGTGGGACTGATGGATGATCAACTAGAAAAGAGTTATAGAGGAATGCTCGAATGTATGAAAACAGCTGTGAGGATACTATACACTCAAAAATGGGACAACAACTTAGTACATCCAAAAAAAGTTTGGTTATTAAAACTTAATGATTTAGCAGAAATGGACAAATTGACTATTATGATTAAAGAAAAATCACTAACAGTGTTTTTGAAGGACTGGACCCCCCGACTGACTTCTTGAAAAATACTGAGGGTAAATTGACTTTAAAAAAAAAACAAATATGAGTCAAATATATACAAGAAGTATAACTTATAGAAAAGATAGAGAGAGGTAGGTTTTATTAGCTAAAATATACCTGCAGAAGAAAAGCAGTTGTAAATCATCCCTTTTTTTCTTTTTTAATTCAGTTAGTTGTAGTTTTTGTCATATGTATAGGTGGTATGTGGTAAGCTTTGTGTTTACTTTTTCTTTGTAATTTGCAGCTTGTTTTTGTTATATGTGTTATTAAATTTTTATTTTATGTAGTTTTTATTCAATAAAAATGATTTTTTTAAAAAAAATTGAAACTGACAGATTTATCCATCTCTGAAGCAGGCCCTTTAATTGTTTCGCCTTTCAGAGGAATTCCTCATCAGTTCTAACTAGTAATCCCTCTACTTCAAGCTGAATTGTGATATGTGCAGATGTATGGCTTATTGGACTACTCTACCTTAACAATAGTTAATGGTAAGTGTTATGTCCTTTAAAACCAATTCATGGGCCAAACATTTTTCAACCACATGCCTGACAAGCGTCAGAGGAGGGTGGAAAGGGAGAGAATTGCAATAATGCCCTATTTCTAGTTGTTTTTAGATTAGCAAAGAAATTTTATTTGATAAATGCATTTCATTGCAACGTCAGTCAGAAGTACAGCCTGAACAGATATAAAAAATCACTTTTTACAGTTTGTGAGAAGCAAAAGCAAAAATATAAAAAATTAAAAAATCATGACTTGTGGTAGAGGAAACAAGATGAACAAAATGGCCTGAACCTTGCTTCATGCCTTGCTGAACAGCATAGGTTAATCAAACCATTTCTTCCCACCTAGTGTAGAATTTTACAATTAGGAATTGTTTTGACATTCTTTTTGTTCAGCTTCTGTTGGACAAAGCATGGCTCACTTCTAGGCATGTCTAATCAGAGTACTATTCAATTTATGTATCTTTCAGGCATGCAAAGCACATGTCACTTCTATGCAGGCTCTTTAAGAGTAGGTTAAACGCTTTAAAATCCCCACTCATCTCTGCTTGGAGATAGCTTATAACGTAGATGGGATACCTCTGTGGTCTGGCTTGTGGACAAAAGGTCACCCATCTTTGCTTTAGGCAAAATTCAATGGAAACTTTAAGCATCTACAAAGTCTTTCTTTCTTTGTGTTAAGTGTTATTTTAAACTTCATTTCATGCTGCTACTCTTACCAGGATACTCCTAATAACTAGTTTTATGCTATTCTTTGGACAGACTTTTTTTTTAAAAAAAAGGCCAATTCATGAATGTGAAATTAAAGTGATTCCTAATAAATAGTTTGACAAATTACACTAAAACAGGTATATTTAAGAAAATCAGCCCTTTTCAAAAACAAGTGGTTTCATTTTTTGTTACTGAAAACTGCAAGTTGGGCAGAACCCTATGGGATATGCTAGGATTAATAATTAAGCCCATTAAATTTTCAAAGCTGCCCAAATTACAGAGCCATTCATATTTACTGTTCCATCATATAATTCTTAAATCTCCTAAGGTTGTAAAAATAGCTTTATTAATTTGGTAATGGGATCAAATGTCCCCAATAAAATCTTTACAGAAAAGAAGAAAAAACCCTCTGAACTCAACATAATGTAAAGAAATGGCTTTATTTATTTATTTAGGAACATTGTTGATAATGCTATAGGCATTCAACAATAGAAAGATGACAATTTGGATCAGTGATGATGTTTCATGTTATTTCCTATTGGGTTTGAACAACTGATTATATGAAATTGAAAGCAATCTATGCAACTTTATGTACACCATGTACAGAATAAAAATCCAATTTACACGCATTAGAGATTAGTGTTTGTGCTTACTTGTACCACTTTCTTCTGGTGAGTTGAAAGAAAAAGAAAGAAAGGCTTCAGGCCTAAGCATTCTTCATAGAAAATAAGCCCTTAGAACTTACTTCCCTTGGGACATACTTTTGAACAAATTTGCGTTGGTTCACCATTTATATTTCCTTATTGGATTGCATTTTGAGCCTGATTCCCAGAACAGCTCCTTGCACATCAGCCACTGCCTGCTCTTTCTTTCCAGCTGCTGGTGACAGACATGGAGGTGGTAATGTACAGGCTAACAGCTCTCACAGACTTTGCATGCATTGACTTTTAGCCTGGTGCTCTGAGAGGGCTTGCTGAGAGCCTTCAGTGGTATGCTAAATGTCAAAGCTCTCAAAGTTCTTATAGGCTTGCAGAGGACAACCACTGTGAGTAGCACTGGCAGCTAGATGTGAGCGCAAGAAGCATTCTAAGGGCAGCATGAGAACTGGCCTTTGGCATGCTTATCAATATCACATTGCAAATACTTCAAAAGGGGCTAGATTATAGCATGTAGGCACATGAAACTGTTACATTGTTAATGCTAAGTAGGTCTTAGCATTAGGCCATTGCTCAGATCACTCAGTGTCTTTTATATATTAAAAAAAGAGTTGATAAATAGAGGTGGTAGTAGTTGTTAATTTTTAAATTTTCCATGGAGAGAGATCCACTTACTTCAAGCAGTTCCTTTTGATCAGAAAAGAACCTTGCCAGTACCTAACCTTCCACGTGATGGACAGATCCAATCATGCATATTTAGATGAACCCATAATCCATTGGGAGCTCATGTCTGGAAGGGCTGACATTCCTCTTCCCTGATCCACATGATTAAAAAATCCATATTTCATGATGCTTAAAGCAGACCCACTGAAATCAATGGTTCTTAAGCTAATCATGAATAACTTTTTTTCTCTTGATTTCAATGAATCACATTTAAACTGTAGCTGGATCCACTCCTCTCTTTTTTTTTCCCAGTGACCTTGAACAATGTAGAAAGTTGGACATTCTTGGAATGTGATTCACATTTTAAATAAAGGTACTAAGGCCATGGAACATGATGCTTCTGTGAGTCTACTAACCCATCTGGTATATTTAATGTGTGTGTGTGTGTGTGTGTGTGTGTGTCTATATATCTATCTATATATGTATATATGTGTATAGAGAGAGAGAGAGAGAGAGAAAGACTTTCAATTTGCTTGCTTGAAGACCAAAGTGTTCTTTCAGAAACAGGCAACAAATAAAAAGTTTATGCCTCACTCAACCATTTTTCTTTAAAAAAAAAATCCAGGTTGGCAGATTGTCTATACATGGTTAGGTGCAGTGACTGTTAGCTGGATTCTTAAGATGGACCTTGTTTTTTCAGTTGCCATCTCTTGCTTCCACAGTTCAAAATTAGCTTAATATTCCAGTAGTTGAAAAACAGTAAAATCAAAAGGAAATGTAAAAGTGTGTGGGAACTTCTGGAAAATAAAATGATATAGCAATGTTACTAAAACATTAAAAGATTAGTTTGCTCCCTAAAACTTCAGCAACTCTTAATACAACAACTAATTCCAAATAACATTTATATGCCCTTATATAACAGCATTACAAGAGACAAAGTTTCAGTCAAATCTGTCATATCTTAACATGTTTTCATCCTGTGAAGTATAAAGATGGATGAATCTGTCATTTTCACTTTGTTCCACTTTTTTAAATTCTCATTTTTTTCCTAGTAACTGATATAGAATACTGACCATTCTTATGATGCAGGCAATACATTAGAACAGAATCAGCTGTCTCAACCACGTATAACTGACAAAGCAGATATGCTCTGTGTAAGGAATTTCCCTTCCAGTAGCGCTGATGCCAAAATAATGAAATGGCTGTGCAGTGTTTGGGAATTTCCAGAGCATAAAGATAATTTGGCCCAAGCAAAGTTTATGTTGTGGTTACCTGCTGTGTGATAGTATTAGATTCTTGCTTTATCTATCTATAAGGGTATGTCCCAGATCCAGTGTTTGATTGTTTCCAAATTATTCATGAGGAATTCATGAGGAAATTTGATTTTTTTTAATCAAAAGCCAAAAACCAATAAAATTTGTTTGTGAGTTGTGGAGAATCTGATTGATAAGTCATTCATAGTCACTATGCATTAGTGAATTAGGTCATAAATTTTGTTAGAATTCACTGGGTTGTATGCCTTTCCCTCTGTCATATTCAGGAAAATGGAAAGGCCTGCTGCCTCAGAAGAAGCATTAGGATTGGCTAGGTTTGTGAAACAGAGGAAGAGCTGAGCATGGAAAAGGAGAAAAACAGAAGAATGGAACAGAAGAAAAAGTGAGCTTTGAAATGGAATGGAGGTAGTGAGGAGTAATTCATTTGCTTGGCAAGGCCCTCAAGCAACCAGAATCCTTTCAGAGTGACCATTTCCACACTACACTGTTATAGAGCTATTATTCCGCTTTCAACATCTTGTGTAGTTCTGGGGTTTATAGTTTACTGAGTCCAAAGAGCTCTCTGGCTGAGAATACTAAACGCCCCTCCCTAAACTACAAACCTCAGAATTCCACAGGATGTTAACAGTGGAATAATAGCACTATAACAGTGTCGTGCAGAAATGGCCAATGTCAGGGCTTTTAGGCCTGAAAGGCAGGTGCCTCCAGGTGTATGGAAGAAAAGTGTTTAGAATCCTTTTTTGGAGGGGAGCGGAGGTTACACTGTGACATTGTTCAGCTAATTCTCCTTCTCTGTTGATTACATTCTAGATTGGCTTTTGTCATATGTGCATTCTGGTTAACATTTGGGATGAGCTGCAATGAATCTTGATGCAATTTTGTTCATGCACTTGGGTAACTAAGTAAAACATTTTCTGCAAACAATCTTCCTGCCCATTCTCTCCCCTCATGGATTTTACCCTCTGCATCCTTCTCACTCTGCTTTCCGTCCTTCCTTCCTGTTTCCTTCTTTTTAAGTTAAACAAATAAGTGAAGACGGTTGTAAAGAATAACAGGCTTGTTGGATCCCTGATCATTAAACCTGAGGATGACACAGACTGAATTTGAGATCCCTGGCTCCTGTGTGCAAAACATGTGATCTTGAGCTTGCAGATAACATTTCTTGATTTGGAATGGGGAAGGCAGAAAGGATGTTGTTAATCAGTTGTGCAAAAATATCATCCAATGATTAACGATTCTTTAGTCTTCATTTATTGACTCTTTATATCTATCCACTTACTACTATACTTAGTGAATCAGTGCCCTATAATTGAAAAAAAAACTGAAATTGAAAAAAAAACACACTTCTCATTAACCTTTAACAAACAAGGCATTTGAAGAGTGAGTGAAAAATAAATGTTGGAAAGAAAAGGCAGATGCAGATGAATAATAAAATGAAATAAAGAAACTGTAAGATGAAATCCCATCCTTTAGGGCAGGCTCTTCCGACGTGACTTGTTGGGACTCTCACCATTCCCAGGCAATAGTAATATTATGGGCTTTCTAGTCCATGTGGGAAAATTGTGGTTTCGATGAAGGAGATTTTAAAAGGACAAAAACACCCCTTTCAAAGAAGCCTGTAACAAAATAAACTCTTGTCAGGTCAAGAATGACAATCTCCATACAGTTTGCAGTAAATGTCATGTGTATGGTAGTATAATCATCTTCTAGTTTCTAATGTTTAATATTATTCAATTAATTTACTTTGAGAACTCTATTCACAGGGGCCATCACTGCTTATTAGACCATTGCAAATTGAAGGGTGGTAGAAGATAAATCAAGCCCTAGGTCTGAGTAGCTATCACAGGGTCTGTACCCTCCATGTGATGAGATACATCAAACACCTTGCATGATCTTGCAAACACACCCAGAGACTCTCAAGTAGCAATAAGGGACTTTATTTTTAGTTCAACTCATGTTTTGCCAACTAAAAGGACTGCAACACAGGTCCTAGTATCTTCTGAATGCAGGCCTTGGCAAGACGGTACTAAGTGGTTGCAGGATGAGGAGCCTAAGCTGGGATAGTCAACTATTGCTAGATCTCAAGGAGGAAATAGAATCATCAGCAATTCAATACGAAGAATGTCTCTGCACAAAGGGTGCTTCTCTTCGGCTACTCTCAGTCCACTATTCACTGGTTCCTTGGTATGTCCTTTTTCTGAGTAGCAGAGCTTGCCCTCATTCCCCTCTCCACCTTTCTTTAGCTTCCTAACTCTCTCTCCAAGGATCTTTCCAGCCAGGTGGCTAAGAGAAGCCTTAGCCCACTGGGTATCATACCTTTCCTTGATGCTCAAGCCTAAAGGAGACTCTTGCAACCCCCTCCTGGCAGGCAGCTTCTGTCTTTTCTCTCCCCAATTCATTTTTAGAGACTCCCCTCCCTCATGGAAATATCTTAATTCATGCTTCTTTAAAAAATATTGATATAAATGGCTTTTATAATGCATTTATTATTCTGTGGGAAAGTTCAACAGCTATGCCAGGGTGGCTTCCATAATCTGAATTAAATCATGTAGCAGTTATGAATATATCTTGTGCTTCCCTCTCTTCAGTTCTCAAAGGTAGTGAGTCAGAGAAGGGGGCACTAAAATATCTTTAAAAAGGAATACTTTTTGACAGCTGGCTCCACAATGACTGGTTAAAAATGACTCACTGCTAACCACTCAAGCTACTTGTTGTTCGCCTTTCCATTATTAGAGCTTATGAAGCAACTTAGTTTAGGCTACCAACATATGTTCACTGCTAGGGTCTTTTGACTTCTTTTTCAGCTTGAAAGCATTTAGCAAATCCATCTCATTCTTTGTTTCAAAGGTATAGCTCACCATGATGATCCTGAAAAGACAGTCAGTATGCTAGAAAAGTAAATGTCACCCACCTACTAACACTAAAGATTAATTAACTTTGAAACAGAGCCTGTGATAAGAAGACACAGAGAAATTGCTGACTGTTCCAGCCAACATAAATGAGAGTTTGCAAGCAATCAAGAAACCTCTCCCATTCCAGATGAAGTTTCTAAATGTTCCATCCTTTCTAGCTTCAGCTCACTTTTTCCTTGTAACTTTTACTTCAAGGATGTTTTTAGAAGTGCAAAAGATGTCTGTGAAGAATGTCTTTATCCAGTACTTGAACTCTATAAAGTGTTTTATAGAGCAGTTCTTGGAAGAGCATTTCTAAGAAAGAGAGCTAAGACACCAGAAAGTCACAGGAGGTTTTAAAGATTTCCAGCTTTAAAGATTGGGTCAAATATGGACCCAAATTAAGCTGTTTGTATATGTAACATTTGAGGATGCACTGGTTTTCCTGATTATTTCTGTGACATTTTTACATTTAAAAATCTAAAAATGAACTTAACCATGCATTATCTTTGAGTGATCAGGCACTGACATATAGACAATGTGATGTTCATAAAGCTACAAACAGATAGGATCTGTAGTACATGAGGAGCTTGCTTGCTCTGCCTCCCAAGTAAGGCCAATGAAAGGAAAACCTTAGTGTTAGAGTTTGTAATTAATATATAATTGCTAACATTACTGGTTATGTTATTTCTTGGGGTGATGAGGGTGTCCTGCTTTACGTATTCATATGTCCACAGTCCATGAGCTATGGCCAGAAGAAAGCCAAGTTTCACCACTGGAAAAATGCCTTGTCAATCTCAGGTCAAGAATCCTGTTGAATGCAGACAGAAGTTCAAGGGTTATCTGTAGTCATGATTTTCAGTAATCTAGGATCCTTCAGGAACAAAGGAACCATACTAAAAGAACAGTGTTGGTGTCAGCAGTGAGCTAGTGTTCTTATCTTTTGTAGGCAGAGATATCCAGCCACACCTGGATCCTCAGAGGTATTTACTGACAGTACCCTTCACTTATAAAAAGGAGAGTGTTAATGTTTCCCTTCTTGTCATTTTACTCTGCACTTCTGTAGCAACTTTCTTTCAGATAAGCTGAACAGAAGAATGTATGAAGGACATAGCAGACAGAGATTATAAAATCTCCCCCCCCAAAAAAAAGATCATAGTTGCCCATCACTTTTTAGCTGTCTAAGTGAACTCAGTATTTCCAAATACTGAATGTGAAGAAAATGATGTAGTTTTCCACGTCCTCTTTTATTTCCTGAGATTTGCTGAGTTCTTAACAAAAAAGATCAAAAATTTTTTTAAAAAAAAAATGGAGACTTTGATAGAAAATACAGTGAGGAATAATACCTAAATGTGCATTTAAAATAATTATTTTAAACAACTTTTAATGCAGAAAGGGGACAGGAACACCTGCAACACACAGACAGGAAACCAATGTTTTTCCGAATACATGGGTGACTCAACCGTGATGCCAGTACCTCCACGTGACAGGGGAAATTAATTAGCTCAAATTAGGAGGCCTGTGTGAGGGGGTAACCTAACAAGATCGTTCCACCAATGTTTACAGGGTCTTGTAAGAAAGAACCAGCTGAGATTCCAAATAAGCTAAATTGTATTTTATGGAAAGTTCACTCGCACACACAACAGATCCAAGCACTCACACACACTCACATAAGAGCTAACCAAAGGATAAAGAGAGGAAAGTTGTTGATAGAGGAGTTATAGGGTATGGATGACACCTACCCATCCAGAAAGTAGTGAAGAAAGCAGCAATGTGGTGCCTAATGAGTGCCTAAGGACAGTACTCATTTGGAAACTGAAGTGACAGCATGGCGACCAGCAAGCAAATTACTGCACTGAATCACTCAAAACAGAGGGTTCTTATATGCAAAATCTACCCTGAGGGTATGGGTGTGAATGGCTTTCCCAGTCAAGTGGACAACAGAATTTGCAAGACAGACAATGGGGTCCAGACAGAGTTAATGGTCTTAATGTTTAGGTGACAAAGAGGTAATGGCTGTTGTAATAGTTCTGTATTGTGGAGAGGTTTGGGGGACAATATAGGGAAATGTCCAGGTGTGAGGGAATAGGATAGAGAACATCATTATTTTGGTGGGAATTTCCCTTGAACATTGCATGTTCAGAGATGTTCCAGCTTCAGCTTCAGCTTATTATCTCCAGCATTGCTTGGTAATTTGCCTGACAATGATGTTGGCTATGCCTAGAGGGGGATTTGGCTGACCTGCCTTGCAATCACATGTGTTCAGTCTGTAATTTTCCTCTGCTCAGCATCAGGTTCCATTTCATATCAATGCCAATTAATGCATTTGCCATTTAAATAATATTTCACCAATTAAACCATTTCAAACCTGGGGGGCGTGCAAGGCCATAACACCAACATATTCATCCATCTGTTGGATATTAGATTTCACCATATAAGGGGGGTTAAGTTTTATCCAAATCTAACAGCTACAAAGAAACAAACAAAAAAATGGCAGCAAGCAAAAGTATGTTGGACATATTATTATTTTTATGTATTTATTTAGAGTTTGTACACCCTGTTCTTCAGCCACAAAGGCTCTCAGAGTGGCTTGTACATTGTTAATTTGACAGTTCCTTGCCCTCAGTCTCACAATCTATATAAGACATGACACAGAAAAGAGGAAAACACTGAGGGAGAAGATTAAGGCCATTTCCGCACTATACTCTTATAGTGCGATTATTCTACTTTCAATATCCTATGGAATCCTGGGGTTTGCAGTTTCGGGAGGGGCTGTTAGAACAGTGTAGTGCGGAAGTGGCCTAAGTCCAGCAGATACTGCCGGATCTCCTCTCCCTCTGAGGCCAGGGCAGTGGCAGTTCAGATGGAGGAAAGGCCTTTCATTGCTTCTGTGCTTGCTTCTTCTTTTCTCCCTCCAAAGCCAAAGCAACAGCAGTTTCCTAGTCCCACTGAGGTATGCTTCTTTTCCCCTTTTCTTTTTATATTATTATTTTAAAATAAAAGACTTACAAAATACATATTACTCATGCATAATATAGCACTACAACAATATACATAGCAATGTAGCATATTTATCTATCTGTTAAATGCTTTAGTATACCAAATACCCTTGTATCTCATTTAAAAGATGTTACATATTTCATTTCTCACCATAGGTCTATATTCATATAACATATATTTATCGACGTTAAAGTCTGATATCTTATATCCCATATCTAAACATTATTAAATGTTATTCTATACTTTACAATTATGTCTGACTGTTTGTTATGTTATTTTATGTTATGTTATGTTATGTTGTGGCTCATATGATATAACTTTAGATAATAAATTTCTATCAAGCATTAACTTCAACTTCAAAGATTTAATCTTCAAGTCCTCTAGTTGCTAAATTTCCCCATTTCTTTTCCCATATTTACATTATACAACCTCAGTCCTGATGTGTTTCTTTTTGATTTTGATTTGATTCTTTTTGATTTGATTTTGATTATTTAACAATGTAGTCAATTTGTCCATTTGATACAGAGGCATGCTTCTAAAAAGACATGTATTGTGTTGTATTGTAAAGCTTAGGCAGAAATAAGGCCTGTGGAACTCAGCGGACCTGACTTTTGAGGAGATGTAAAGAGAATTGTGCTTCAACATGTCACAACATGCATAATTCTCATTACTATAGAAAAAATCTATTCACATTGTCATTGTTTCAACACCAATGTACAACAATTTCATTGCTTCAGCACAAAGAAATGACACATGATCCATGCAGTGAATCTCAACCAAAGTCCACATTTTGTATTGAATTAATAAAATATCCATTTTAAAAATATGGCCACCTTTGTTTTTAAACCAGAGAGGCTGTTGGAACCATAGTCACTTTCATAGTTAAAAATTCAATTTTTACAAATCAGATAATTGGTTAGCCACTGTTTCTAATTTCTCAGATGTTTATAACTTCCACCAATGAAGATTTTTATTAGTAATTAGGGACTGCTTCAGTTAACTTCCATTTGTGCCCCATATACTGTCTGGGTGTTCCTTTCAATGAATAAAAGCTGACTTAAAAAAAAATACTAATGGAAGTTGTGTGTACATCAAGATAAGACCAAACTCCATTATGTTCACTATTTTAATTAAACATTTCCATTGTTTTGATGTGTACTGTAATGTGCTAATTAAATTGATACCTAATATCTTAAAAACTCAATGAAGGCTGAGGGAAGTCATTATTTTTATGGGACAATAAAAGAGGGAGATGGACAGATATATGCTGAGAAGATAGGAAATGGCATCAGAAATTTAGTTTTCTTCTAATCTAGTATGAAAAAGAAAATAGGAGAATGCTGGATTTCCCTTCCCTTTGCATGACAGGACAGAATTTATTTCAGTGAAGACTGTGTATGTGAAAAGAGATGTATCACTTTCAGTTATCTTCTGTCTATAG
Organism: Cyclura pinguis; assembly: GCA_030412105.1. NCBI lineage: Eukaryota > Metazoa > Chordata > Lepidosauria > Squamata > Iguanidae > Cyclura > Cyclura pinguis. The sequence continues at coordinate 113,393,967 of CM059602.1, forward strand.
AAGAAACTGAAGCATTTTGACCAGGAAGAAGGCATGACACCACAATGGTCTAAACCATCAATAAAAAGGCTTGTTCAGCAGCTCAGTGAAGTGGGAATGCATAAAACCTGAATAGAAGTTGTTATAGTGGATAAAGTACTTGTAATATAATCCAGGGTTGAGGAACATGTGGCTGTCCAAATGCTGTTAGACCACAACTCCCACTAGCCCCAGCCAGCATAGACAATGTGAGGGATTGTGGGAGCTACCGTCCAACATTATCGGGAGGGCTACACAATTTTCCGTCCCGCACTAAAATTTCATAACATACCTGTGAAACAGACATGACATAAAACTGAAAAAAGTGACTCATGTACCTCAGGCATATCAGTCATTCCAGGGCATTAGCCATCCAGAGACAGCACATAGGAAATTGTGAACAGAATTATTTTTTGATGAGAATTGGTGAGAACAAATGGACTCTCCCAGAAATGTTGTGATGTACGGTTTGGCTGTTCCATTGTATTTCTCCTCCTACTTGAGTTTTTCTTCTCTGCCCTGCAAGAATCAATATTTAAATTTATTGATTTTGTTTCCAGGAGAGTGAGTGAGTAGGGTTCTAATGATTTTGTAGTACTGCTACATATTTTGGGATACCCCAAGACCGATATAAATGGGTAGCATCCTCTTGGCCCATAAGCAGTGTCATTTGAAGCCTGGACATTGGAAATAAATCAGGAAAGGCTTCAAAATGTTGAATGTGGAAAACTTCAGTCTAGGATTTCAGACACTCAGTTTTAGACAGGAATATATGATATGCCTGTCTGACAATTGAGTCAAAAAGGCTAAGATACCCATTCTAAGCACTTGCTGAATCTATGGTACTTTTAAATTACCTCAGTCTGGAAATCAGCACAGTTGCAGGCCACATCAAGAAGACTGTTGGTGCCAAATTTCAAGTTATTAGCTGTCATTAAGTGTCATTTTTTTAATCAGCAGAATTTTGAGGATTGTTATTGTGGAAACTTTTTTTTTTTTTTTGGATTTGACTGAACTGAAAGGACACAACTGTGCCCATTAATACAGGAGTGATTTCCTAATCATTCTAAGATGAATTTAGATGGATTTTTGTGTTTTTAAAGTTTTTTATTGAGAGCATTGTTAAAAAAAAATCAGTGAATATTCTGCCCAGACCCTAATAAGCTACACACACACCATGTATATATATGTCAGAATTCTCAAAATATCTTACTTTTCTTAAGATAATAATATCAACAATAAACACAAATAATGAATTAGACTAACAAATCAATTTAAAATTTAGCAAAGCAAATACCACATAACTGTACAGCACAGAACTGTTTGTCTACAAGCATATGTATGTTATGTTATCATGATTCTTTGTTTCAAAGTTATCCTGAAACTGGAATATTTTTATTATATATATATATATTATAATATATATATATATATATATATATATATATATATATATATATATTAAAAGAATCAACAAACAACGAACAACATTACAAGAAGAATTTTCTCAGGAGGGTCCCATCCTGTGCCTTATGGTCATGTGCCAAACCACAGAGGGCAAAATCACCAAAGTCCACTGGGAATTTGAAAGAACAATAAAAAAAAAATTGGAAAATGATTGTGAAACTCTAAGAAGAAACTTATGCAAAATGCTCTGTGCTCTTTTGTGCACAAAACAACTGTATGCAAATTTTATGTAGAATCATAGAATCATAGAATCATAGAAATGTAGAGTTGGAAGAGACCACACGGGCCATCCAGTCCAGCCCCCTGCCATGCAGGAACACCCATCAAAGCACTCCCGACAGATGGCCATCCAGCCTCTGCTTAAAAACCTCCAAAGAAGGAGACTCCACCACACTCCGAGGCAGCAGATTCCACTGCCGGACAGCCCTGACTGTCAGGAAGTTCTTCCTGAGGTTCAGGTGGAATCTCCTTTCCTGCAGCTTGAATCCATTGCTCCTTGTCCTGGTCTCTGGGGTGGCAGAAAACAAGCCCTCTCCCTCCTCTACATGGCATCCCTTCAAATATTTAAACATGGCTATCATGTCCCCTCTTAACCTTCTCTTCTGCAGACTGAACATACCCAGCTCTCTAAGTCTATCCTCATAGGGCTTGGCTTCCAGGCCCTTCACCATTTTGGTCGCCCTCCTCTGGACCTGCTCCAGCTTGACCATGTCCTTCTTGAATTGGGGTGCCCAGAACTGGACACAGGATTCAAGATGAGGTCTAACCAAAGCAGAGTAGAGTGGTACCAGTACCTCCCTCGATCTAGACACCATACTCCTATTGTTGCAGCCGAGAATTGCATTGGCTTTCTTGGCTGCCGCATCACATTGCTGACTCATGTTCAGCTTGTGGTCTATTAAGACTCCTAGATCCCTTTCACACGTACTGCCATCCAGCCACGTGTCCCCCATCCTATATTTCTGCATTCCATTTTTTCTACCTAAGTGTAGGACCTTACACTTCTCTCTGTTGAATTTCATTTTGTTAGCCTTGGCCCAGCTCTCCAATCTGTCCAGGTCATTTTGAATTTTGATCCTGTCCTCTGGCGTATTAGCAACCCCTCCCAATTTGGTGTCATCTGCAAATTTGATGAGCATGCCCTCTATTCCTTCATCCAAGTCATTGATGAAAACATTGAACAGCACTGGGCCCAGGACAGAACCCTGTGGCACCCCGCTAGTCACTTCTCTCCAGGATGAAAAGCAGCCATTGGTGAGCACCCTCTGGGAACGGTCAGTCAACCAGTTACAGATCCACCTGACAGTAACTCTGTCCAGCCCACATTTTACTAGCTTCTTTGCAAGAATGTCATGGGGAACTTTGTCAAAGGCCTTACTGAAATCAAGATATGCTACATCCACAGCATTCCCTTCATCTATCAAGCTAGTAACTCTATCATAAAAAGAGATAAGATTAGTCTGGCATGACTTATTTTTGAGAAATCCATGTTGACTTCCCGTGATTACCGCGTTGCTTTCTAAGTGATTAGAAACTGACTGCTTAATGATCTGCTCCAGGATCTTTCCGGGTACAGACGTCAGGCTGACTGGGCGATAATTATTTGGATCCTCTTTTTTTCCCTTCTTGAAGATGGGGACAACATTTGCCCTCTTCCAGTCTGCTGGAACTTCTCCTGTCCTCCAAGACTTCTGAAAGATTATAGCAAGCAGTTCCGAAATGACCTCTGCCAGTTCTTTTAATATCCTAGGATGCAATTCATCTGGCCCCGGAGACTTGAATTCATCCAGTGTGGCCAGGTGTTCTTGTACCACCTCTCTACCTAATATGTGCCGCATTTCCCCTGCTTCCTCACCTGCTCCCCAACCACCAGGTTGAGTGCTTGTATCCTTCTGGGAAAAAACTGAGGCAAAGAAGGTGTTAAGTAGTTCTGCCTTTTCTCTTCCCCCTGTTAGTAATTCGCCATCTTCTCTGCGCAGCGACCCTATCGCCTCTTTCTTATTCCTTTTGCTACGGACATATTTAAAAAAGCCCTTTTTATTGTGTTTAATGTCTCTGGCCAGCCTAAGTTCGTTCTGTGCTTTAGCCTTTCTGACTTCCTCCCTACATTTCCTGGCTACTTGCTTAAATTCTTCTTTGGTGGTTTCCCCCCTCTTCCATTTCCTGTACAGGTTTCTCTTAACGTTTAGCTCAGCTGAGAGTTCTTTAGTCAACCATTCTGGTTTCTTCAGATGCCTTCCATTTTTCCTCCTTATTGGCACAGTTTTAGACTGTGCCTTCAGGATCTCCCTTTTAAGGAACTCCCATGCCTCCTGAACTCCTTTCTCTTTCACTATTCCTGACCACGGAATTTCAGCCAGCAGCTCCTTAAGTTTACAGAAGTCCGCTTTTTTAAAATCTAAGATGAGTGTCTGGCTACACTTATCTTCTCCTTCCCATTGAATGCCAAATTCCAATAGGGCATGGTCACTCCCCCCTAAAGATCCAACCACTTCTACCTCATTAACAAGGTCATCCCTATTGGTCAGGATCAGATCTAGAATATTTGATCCCCTTGTGGCCTCTTCCACCTTCTGGACCATGAAATTGTCTGCAAGACAAGCAAGAAACTTGCTGGACCTTGCTGTCTTGGCAGAGTTTGACTGCCAACATATATCCGGGTAATTGAAATCTCCTATTATTACTGTATCTCTCCTTTTTGAATGCGCGGTCATTTGGTTGAGGAAGGCGTCATCAAGGTCCTCAGTCTGGGCTGGAGGTCTGTAGTAAACCCCCACCAGAATATCCCTATTGTTTCTCGCTCCCTTAATTCTTACCCAGATGCTCTCGACCTGGCTTTCTGGGTTTAAGTCATGGATCTCTTCACAGGTGAAAACATCCTTGACATACAAGGCTACTCCTCCTCCTTTCTTGTTTGGTCTATTTCTACAAAAAAGGCTATACCCCTCTATTCCTACATTCCAGTCATGAGACTCATCCCACCAGGTCTCAGTGATGCCTATCAAATCGTATTTATTTTGTTGTACTAGGAGTTCAAGTTCATCTTGCTTGTTTCCCATACTCTGCGCGTTAGTGTAGAGACACTTAAATCCCCGGGCCCTTCCTGCAAGTCCTGTACTATAGTTTCTACTCCTCCCACCACTGGATGCTTGTACTACTTGGTCAATATAATTTGGGCCTTTCCCCCCTGCACTCGCTGTGTCTTTGCCCTGAATAATATTGTCTCCCTCCCCAGCAGAACTTAGTTTAAAGACCTCTTAATCCTCCGTGCAAGACTGTTTGCAAAAACATTCTTGCCAAGTTTCGTGAGGTGCAGCCCATCCCTTGCCAGAAGCCCACGTTCATGGAAATTCAGGCCGTGTTCCAAAAACCCAAACCGTTGCTGGCGGCACCATGTGCGGAGCCAGTTGTTTACCTCTGCTATTGCCCTTTCCCTTTGTGCACCATATCCTTGAACAGGGAGGAGAGATGAAATGACCACCTGCACACCAGGTATTGAATTGCAAAGAGGCTTCAAAAGCTACACAATTTTTTGACAACTTTCTTGTAGCCGGATGGAAAATGCCAGAGTTACTGGTTGCTTGTTTTGAGAAGAAAGTTAGTGAAGGATTATGTCCCTAAGAGCTACACATCTGATGACCTCACATACAACTGTGAGGGTTCAGGGAGGAAAAGACTGTCCCCAAGGTCAGAAATCACTGCTTGTTGCTTTGTGTCATAACTTGAAATGACTTACAGTGCACTGTAGTGTTACTTAAATTATTACAGCACAGATCTGAACTCAGCAGTATTTATGGGATGGAAATGTACACCCACATACCGACTGAAATCCTTTTGGGACACTGCACTGGAGTAAAACTAGCTCCACAAGTAGCTCTGTTTCTTCAGAGGTTGTGTAAGTGCATTTTGTAGTGCAGGCAATTATGCTACAAATACACACATCATCCTCTCGCACGTTCTTTACTTGGTGAATAGGAAGCGAACTGACCGCTGTACAATGGGGTGAATTCAAGGGAATTGGTTCCCATTCTACAATTTGTCGAGCGCAACTGTGGTATTCAGAGTAACTGTCCCAGAGTATATACAGAAAGGTATATGATCTTGGTCACTATATTTAATGCTAAGCAACCTGGTGAAAAGGGTGCTGCTGCTCCTGAGGTTTTTTTTTTTAAATAGAATTTTATGCCAAATGCATGTCAGTTGCCAAGGAAACGACTAGCATGCAGGTAAAGTTCAAGGGTCATCTTGTGAAAGGCTTGAATGGTGTCATGCTTAGATAAAAGGCTGCCAAAGAAGTAAAGTACATCATTCAAAGATTACGAGTACTCAATTGCTTCAGGTTTCAAAGACTGACCCTGGAGATTTAAAAAAGAGGGAGAAAGAGAAAGAGCCTATTTTTGACTTGTAAATTAATTCATAGTAACTTTGTGTGCTTCTAGCAATCTCTATGTTATCATTTCACATTCTGTCTGTCTGTCTGTCTACCCATCCATCCATCCATCCATCCATCCATCCATCCATCCTTCCCTTTCTCTATCCATCTATTTTGTCATTTTACTGTCTATCTGTCTTTTCTATCTGTATCACTATGTGGTGTTTCTGCAAGGGTTGGGGCAATTTAACTCATGCCTATTGTCGTTTTTATTTTTATTTTATTTTGCTGCCGGGATTTTAGCAAAGTGCATCTTTGGGGCTGGATGCAGTCTCGTGAGTCTGTTTCTACAGCCTTCAACCTCCCCAGACTACACTGTTTCTTCCAAAAAAGCAGGGAGGGGTTAAATCGCCTGTCTGGGAATCCTTCTGTGGGGAGTCACTATTTCAGCAGGACACAGATCCTTTCACACTGTTAACTGTTAAACAGAAAACAAAATAAAGCCATTTCCACCATTTCTGTCATATTTTAGCAGCCTATACAGGGGGGCTTAAAAGGGCGGAAAATTGGCCTACAGATCCAACCAAAGCTGGCCGCCTTTGACACAAGGAGGTCACTTCTTATAAGACTGACATTGTTGGTTTTTCAGAGTATAGTGTGATTTTACTGAGAATCCTGCTCAGTGCATTCAGCATCCTTGCTTGTGGGTGGCATTGAGACAAATACATTGATGGTTAGGGAGGTGAATTTGGAAGAGAGATTTTCTGGTTCACAGCCACTACTGTGCCACCAGTAATTATATTTACCAAAGTAAATGAAGCTGTCTTATCTTGCTTATGAATAAGCATCGAGCAACTCCATTTCAGATGGATTTACAGGGTAGCCCCACATCATAAAAAGTACAGTCTGTGATGATGTCCTTACCCATGAAACCAAGAAGAAAATGATAGATAACTAAAGTGTTAGTTACTTTATTTTATTTATATCCCATCATTCTCCCAGCAGGTACCCCAAGACAGCTCACAGCAGAGATTAAAACAAAGTGCATCTAAAAACAGGAATAATAATGAAAAGGTTTTTTTTAAAAAAATGAATAAACAATCTTCTTAAAGCAACATTAAATTAAAAGAGTTTAAAAGCCATTAAAAAAATGATGAGACAAAAGTGTAGCGCACACACATGCACATTAAAAGATTCTTCCTCAACAATCGGTTAATTGACAAAAGCCAGTATAAATGAAAATGTTATTGCCAGACAACAGAGAGGAGCTAGGCCAGCCTTCTGTGAGACAGAGTTCCATACCCTGACAGTAAGGCCCTGTCTCTTTTTCTTCAGTAGACAAGACAGTGACAATGGTGGGACCAAGAGAAACCTCCCCCACAAGGACTTTAACACTTGGGCAGTCTTATATAGGGAGATTTTGCTTGCAGAGAGTCTGTAGCCAAGGTGTATATGCCTTTGTAGACCACATTAAACACTTTGAATTCTGCCCAGAAGCAAACCAGTAGTCAATGAAGAGTTTGCCAGAAGGGGACAGTATGTTCCCAGTCACCAGTTTAGCCACAGTAATTTGGATCTCAAAAGTTTCCAAAGAATTTCCAAAAGCAGTCCCATATAAAGTATGTTTCAATAATCCAGACTGGATTTCATGGAGTCATGCATCACTGTGAACCAGGTCTGACATCTTCAGGAATAAGTACAGCTGATGCAGTAGTTTTAACCATGAACTGCCACTGCTGAAACCTGGGCCTCCAAGCTCAGGGCTGAGTCTAAGAGCACACCCAAGCTGCAAACTTGAGATTTCAGGACATGTCATCCCATCCAGCACATGTTCTTCTTCTCAGACAATTCAATTTCTGAATTGTTTTAATTTTTTCACTCCCAGTGTTACCCCAAAACATGGGTACTGCAAGGGCCCACCACAGCAATGCCAGTACCTCTGTTCAAAAGTGGGGAATTAATTAGCTCAAAATCAAGAGGCCTATGAGAGGGGTGTAATTTAACAAGATTTACCACCTATGTTTATGGGTCCTTGCAGGAAAGTACCAGCCAGGGAGTGTAAATTATAAACTAGAAATATGTATATAGAGAGAAATTCACACAAGCATGCAAAGGTCCAAGAACTCACACAAGCATACAAGGACTAACTAAAGGAAAAGGGAGGAAAGTGTAATAGAGGACTTTCAGGGTTGAGGCTGTTATATTCTGCTGCAGAGAGCAGTGAGGAAAGCAACGACGTGGCTTAAGTAGGCACCTAAGGACAGTTCTCCTTCAGAAATCAAATGGACAGTATGGCATTCAGAAAGGCAAGAGACTGCACTGAACTGCCTGAAATCAAGGGTACTTATACCTGAAATATATCCTGTAGGTATGAGTGTGAATCACTCTCCCAGTCAAGTGGACAATGGGAGTTGCAACACAAACAATGGAGTCCAGACAGTGCTAATGGTCTTAGTGTTTAGATGACAAAAAGATAATGGCTGTTGTAACAGCCAAGTATTGTGGAGAGGTGGGGAAACAATAGGGAAACATCCAGGTGTTCAGGGTCAGAGTTAGGACAATCATAATGTGGCGGGAATTTCCTCTTTCAGCTCTGAGATGTCCAGTTCATGAACTTTGAAGCTTTTTGTCTCAAAAGGGTCTGTGCTATTAAACTGAAAATGATCTGGTTCTTGCCTAAGAGGTAGGTGTGGCTGACCTGCCTTGCAATCTCATGTTTACAGTCAGTAATATGCTTTGTCCAGCATGACCTCCCAGTCACTTCAGGTATCATTTATATCAAAGCCAATTAATAGTACCAATTAAATAATGTTTGCCAATTAAACCATGCCAATCATGGAGGATTCGCAATGCTGTAAAATCATCTAATCTGACTTCAGACGCTGACACCAGACACTGGTTTAAGACTGAAACAGTGTCTTTGGAAAGAAGAAATAGAGGTAAACTGGTGATATCAAACCCCAAAATTCTAGAAACCTTTCTCAGCAGTTTCTTATATATGTTAAACAGATGGGGGTAGAAAACTGGGGCTCAAAGGGATCCCTTAGTCCAGGACTGGGCAACTGCAAACAGGGCAGTGGCCACTTTTCCTTCTTTCACCCACTTAGTGAGCTGCAACTATATGTATTAGTGCATCCAAAGTGATGTGATGTCTCTTCTGGATGCCATTTTGGCTGATTTTTTGGCTTCACTAGAAGCTCCCAAAGTGCTAGCAGGAAGATACTTGGATCTATCTAACTTCAGGATCATCTTAATTTGTCCCCCCAACATCCTGCAGTGGGTCCAAACCCAGTTGTGTCCAAATCCCAATATGGTTCATGGTCATCATGTGAGAGATAAATCCCTGAGCCAATCTTGACAGAACAATGCCAACATGGATGCTGAGGTACCCCAGCACAATGAGTCAAGCAGATTACAAGTCCACTGCTGACATCAACTCAGCTAGCCCAGGAAGACAAACTGTTGAGCAATGGGGTAGATACCAACAGAATCCCAACTGAGAATGTTACCAAAGAAAGTAAGTTGATTAAAAATATAGCTCAGAGAATGCAAGGAGAGAAGAGGTTGTTCACAATTAACACAAGATAATTATCTTCTTTTATTTCTAACTGGGAAAATGCATGTAAATGTACAGTAATTAATTTGCAAGTTCATTTACCCTGTTTTGCCTATGAGTGCTTTTCACATTCAGTCACCCTCACAAACACATATGATGGCTATCACTTTTTTTTTGAAAAACTAGAAGAAAACTTTAAATTAATCCCATGATTGTACTCCACCCAAAATGCATCCCTATATTTACAATAACTTCTCCAGTAAACTGCTTATCAGTTTGGTATGTTATAAAAATCCACACATTTGACCGTTGAGTCACCTCAAGAGTCATGTTATCTCATAGGATCAAAACAAAAACAGTAGATACAATCTATCAACATCTTCAGGTACTTCACCAGACATTTAGGATTTATAAGCATTTTGTGGTTTGCTTTAAATGTACATTCATGAATCAGTTTTGACACAACTTGATACTTATACCTAAGTTGATACCGCAAATATTTCTGTTCAGGTCTGAGAACAAATGGCAAAACCTGCTACTGTTTTTTTGTTTGTCTTTGTCTTTTTGTCTTTGTCTTCATTTTGTTTTGTTTGTTTGTTTTTAATTCTCGGCTTTAGTGTACTTTTTATGGGACCTGGTAAGAAACAAGTTTTAAGAAATGTAATTACTACATGTCAAGCATTTGTTTCATTCAAGTCATAGCCAAAATAATCATTCTGGACAATGTTGGGTGAATCCCCCCAGTTTCTGTATAAATACAGGTCTTTATATGATTCACTGCTACTAACTAAAGAGCCAAAATCCAAATCAGAATCCGTATATCACATATCTGTGATATCTGGTACCAGGCTGTGTCTGTGAACTTCTCTGCAGGATCAAGTGAAATTGATGAGAGGAGACACATCAAAACAAAACAAGGTCTAGGCAAGGCAAGATAAAATGCGATAGATAATGTTCATCCAACATGTATAACTGGATAGAAAAGTCAGTTATCTAGTCAGGAGTCAGAAGTCAGCCCCCACCAAAAAAAGCAATCTCACTAGATGATTCACAAGATGCATCTTATGCAGTTTCCTATTTCCAACAGTGATTTCTAAGAGAGAGGTAGGCAACACACAGCCTGTGCCCCCACTTCTTTTGTGGCTTCTGGTTATCATCACTTTGGGTATAGAGATGTAACAGCTATTGCTATTGTTACCTCTGCTGATTTTACCATCACACCTGCAAAAACCAGTAAATTCCCTAAAAACAAGAAGAAGTAGGAATCAGTGAATGCATGCTTTGTTATCAAGTCAAATCATGCTTCCTACAACCTCTCAGAATTGTATTTGATTTAATAATAACATACGTGCTCCTTGTGTGTTGCATATTCTATTTTGTTTGTTTTCTTGCTGATCCAGTAGTGGCACATGCATCCATGGGTAGAATAAGTTGCAGCTTTGTTTGGGTTGTGGGGAGGGGTTGGGTAATGCAGCCTCCCTATTCCAGAAATTGCACATTGCTAATGAAGACATTCACAGTCAGGACATGGAGTTGATAGCCTTGCTTTCTTTTTTTATTGTCACTGATTGGTATTTAGCTAAAGGGACTTCAAATGCCCCTGAAGAGGGCAGATCCACTTACCTAGATTTAGTTTTGCAAGATTGTCTTCTATAGATCTGTCTAATCTTTGCTAAAAGACATGTGCCATCATGCCACATCTCCTGGACCTATATGACCAATACAGCATAATTTCTGTACATTCTTATGTAGGGGCATACAGTTAGTTTTGGAGTGTGCAAAACAGGATTCATTTATGTGTTCATTCAATGTTTAGAGCATGAGTAGAGAACCAATTACACTCTAGATGTTGTTGTGTTAAGCTACAGAATCTGCCTTCTCTGACCACTGGCCATATTGATTGGTTGAGAAGAGTTAGACTCCAATAGGAACTGAAGGGATGCAAGAGCTCTAAAACTAAACCTTTACCAAAAAAAAAAAAAAAAAAAGCAGAGCTGTGTGGCATTTTCTCCTTGATATGTTTCAGACTATAATGCCCAAAGTCCTTTTTCATTAATGGGCAAGTGGGGCTTTTGGGATTTGAAGTCCAAAACATCTAGAAGGCCAAAGCCTGGACATTCCTGATTTAGAACAGGTTCCCCACACCCTGATATTCCATTATGCTGGAAAAAAAGTGGATTTTTCTAGTTCTGGAGCCATATTTATCCACTTAAGTGTAAAAAAAGCTAGGGGAAAAAAGAGGAGTCTTTGTGTATTTTAAGTAACCATTTTTTTATGTAAGAGCTATCATGAATTATAGTCTACTTCACTAGATTACAATCCACTTCCTTCAGATATTCTGAAATTGTATACTGCTTCAACTTGTTCAATACCTAAATGGAAATAAAAGTGTTTCCATGACATTTTATCAAAGATGCCTATGTCTAAGTTTGCAGTTAATGCTCCATAAATTAGACTTCAATAAAGTGCATTACATTTGGTCACTCAATGTATGACTTATCCAAACCATGTGACAAGCATTTGCACCAGTGTCCCATATTTCTGAACACTTCTGATATTATTTTTGTATTTTGAGTTGCAGTCATGTATTATGGCTTTATCATGGACTCATGACAACATGGATTGTTACTGTTTAAATCAGTCTGTATGTCTAATATACATAGCCAAGTGGTAAAACAGTAAAAACAAAACAAAGCAAACAAAATAAAAAATATAAAAACTGAGGGAGAGGAGGAATCTTTGTTTTGGCTTACAGTAAGATGTAGTTGCTTGCAGTTTATGACACTAAGCCATATTGCTGTTTGTTTGGTTGCTTATGTAGTGATTCAGTTTAGAGCCTGTGGCCCTTTTCGCACAGCATTTGCCATGCGAAAGGGTGCCCGAAGCGTCGAGCGATTGTGAGAAGCGATCTGCACAACACACTCACAATCGCACAACACTCCAGGGCAGGGCAGGCACTGCTAGCGCACTTTTTCATTTTCAGCTTTCAGCCAAAAATGGTGCACAATTACACATTGCTTCAGGGCCCCGTGCACACTTGTCGTGCGTGTGGACCCTCCGGAGCTGCGGCTGGAGCTTCCTGCCCCAGCGCAGCCTGGGAAACTCCCAGGCTGCATTGCAGAAGGAAGAGGCGGGGCTCTTGTGCTGCCTGCTCAGGAGCACGCAGCTCTTGTGGAGCTGAAGCAGCAGGGACATGAGAGCCTCTCGCTGGAGGTTGCTCGTGCGATCCCCACACTCCAGCGCTGAAAAAAGGTAAGCTGCGGAAAGGGCCTGCTTTCCACAATGAGACCCACGGCAACTTACAATAATTTAAAATAAAAGTTTAGCTAACATGTCATATTACAAAAATTTAAAAAAAAAATCAACAGCTCTCTTAGAAATACGTTGTTAAAACATTTAGAAATATATTTAAAATATAACTGAAAATGTGTTAAGATAAGAACACAGCTCACCACTTACAAACATTGTTCTGTCAGGCAACTGAAAATGAAAAGCTCGCCTAAAGAAAAAGGCCTTAACTTGCCAGCAGAAAGAGAGCAGAGAGAGGGTTAACCAGACCTGTCATGGAAACCAATTCCACATCCTGGGAACAACTACTGAGAAGGCTGTCTTCTGAGTGTTTCCCAAACATGCTTGTGAGGTGGTGAAAGTGTGAGAAAGTTCAGCCCTGAAGATCTAGAAATTCGGGCCATCTTGGATAGGGTGATATGGCCTTTCAGATAGCCTGGACCCAAGCTGTGTAGAGTTTTAAAGTCATAATCAGCACTTTCAGTTCTGCCTGGAAATGGAGCAGTCTCCAGAGAAGTTGTTTCAACAGCAGTGTTATGTGATCTCTCTAATGAGCCCTGGTCAGTAGCCTTGCTGCAACATTCTGAATCTGCTGAAGTTTCCTAATAGTTTCAGAAGGCAGCCCCATATTGAAGTCATCATAACATTAGGAGAAGGGCAGGTTGTAGCTTCAGTTAATGCCAAGTGATATGTTTGGTGGGAGTGTGAGGAAAATACATCAAATTGACATTTTAAAGGATGGCTTTACCATCTTAAAAACAATACTTTGTACCATCCCTTACTTTATCTCTGATTTGCAATTGTTGAATGTAGTGAAGATTTATTTTTGTTGTTGCTGTTCAAATGAAATTGAAGGCTGCCCCACACAGAATGCTGGGCCGGGTTGGTACAGCTTCGATTTATATTTCATTTTAAATAAGCTGGATGGTAGCATTGGTGTTCAGCTACACATTTTGATCAATGTCCATGAGGTTGGCAGCCATGGGTATGAATAGATGTCCCAATAGTATGTCAAAAATGATAAAATTAAAAACCTGACTAAGCAGGGACGCAAGCCAGATGCTGAAGCCTTCATACGGTTTGATTGATTAAATACTTTAAAATGCCTTTAAAACTGTCAAAACAGAGCTACAATGCAGGAGAAACAGATATCTATTTACAGCAATAAAGCATTAGTTCAAATTTTAAATGATCAGAATGCTTTTCTAATGTGAAACTCAAGAGAACTCTACATGCAAAGATCATATGTAACACTCTGATGCCTAGAGAAAAATGACAGCTGGGACTAAAAAGTATCTAATCAGACCTATTACAAACATAATGATCTCTGTCCAATTTCACCAGGAATACCATTTCAGATGTCATTGGACTGCAACTACCATGGTGCCTCATTATTAGCTATGCCAAAAAGGGCTGGTTAGCATTGCAGGTAACAATTTTGATATGGTCACATTTTCCTCACTACTGGAGGCAAAATCTATAGGAGAGTCCATGTAACTTCTTTCTTCCCTTCCCCACAGCATACTGTAAAGTTTCCATGGTTACAGTTTTTGGCAAAGATTTTATATCACAGTCTACATTTTGTAATTTTATGAATCTGTAACTACATTGCAGAAACACTGAACCTCTGTTAGGGAAATGTAAAGATGTACACCTCAGCAAGGTGTTCCAAAGGTCATTGGGCACTTTGAAGGTGCCTCATAGACTTTTGATGTGCACTGGGGGCTTATTGTACCTTAGGTAGTATTTCCAACATGAATCAGTGCCAGATGCACATTAGGTCATTACACATGAGTAACTCCATTGCCTACCATTGCATAAGGGACACCTATATGTAGTATCATCCCGGCAACCCATAGGTGAATGTAAACAATATGAACTACTCACTCCTAATTCCAGCAAGTGTAAGCCCATTTAGGAAGATGTGAAGTAAAGGTCTATTGTTATGTTGTGACATATGGGAGCCAGAAAAGAGACTGATGCACAAAGAGACCAATGCACAATGGAACCAAAGCACATTGGCCCTATGGTACATCAGTCACATTGTGAATTAGGACACTGGCTTGGGAATGCTGATGCACACTGAGATACACTTGCTGGTGTCCCATTAGGCAACTTTGCAATTCACGAACAGGGTTTCTTAGTGCTTCTGCTACATAGCTTCTTCTTGTTGTGTGCCTTAAAGTTGTTTCTGACTTATGGCAACCCTAAGGTGAACCTATAACAGGGTTTTCTGGGACTGAGAGTTTGTGACAGAGCCAAGATCACCCAGTCCAGGGTCATAGTCCAACACTCAAATCACGATACCACATGGACTCCCTGCTACACAGCTAAGTGTATGTAAAGTTATGTAAGGTGCATTGTGATAAAAGACTCCAGCCAATCTAGTATATTTTTTCTTGTGCATACCTGTCCACTACTGTCATGTCCCCTCTTCCACATCTCTGGAGCCACCCTACATTACATGTCCAGGGATTTTTTCAAAAATGAAATACATAAACCCAGAATAAATTAATGAGAATATAATGAAGCATGTCTAATTATACTGTCTACTCTTTTGGAGAACACATGATGACGTAAGTCATAGAAAGAGCGGCTTTGGAAGCAACCTTTTAATAAATGAGAAGAATCAATGTATTTGACAGTCACATCCTGCCATATGCCCAATTGCTTGATATGGACAAGCTTCTGTAAAGCAAACACATCTACAGTTGCTATCTCTACAGTGTAATGCATATTGTTCATTAAAAATTACATTTTGATGTAATGATTTAACTCTGTTCAGTCATCTGTTTTTATAAACTGTCTCATGTTAGCATCTAGAGGACAAAATGTATATCAAACACACAGTTGAAAGAAGTTAAGTAAGTTAAATTAAAAGCAATACAATTCCTTTGATATAACATTAAAAGTATAGCACTGAGATCTTCCAGATTGGCCAACATGAAAATGTGAACTTTTTTTTTTTTAAAGAAACCAATGTAAGTGAATTTAAAACCGCTGGGTACAAAGATACCAGTTATTTGAAATCAGCAATTTGAACAGAATATGCTCTGCCACTAAGCTGCATTTGCAGTGAGTAAATGAATGAGATATCTCTTTCTTTTTATTGTATCCAATTGCCCTTGCATAACTTCTAGGAGTCAACAAGCACAAGTGATACCTAACCTACTTAAGTTGTGAAGAGTTGTGGAATAATTTGCACAGTAACTAGAGAAATGGCTTTTGCAAAGACTACTAGAATAATTTGTGAAGTACTATGTAAAAAATGATGTTGAATGTTAGCAGGCACTTTGCAGTTGTATTCCATTCTACATAAACTTTTGACTGAACAAACAGGATCAAAGGCCTAAATCCAATTTCTACTTCCAACTGGAGTAAACCCACTGAATAAATGGAAACTTAGTTAAGACAAAACATATGCATACTCAATTTACTCAGTAGGTCTCCTCTAGTTGGTTTAAACAATTAGATTTATGACATAGGCTTGAGCCCTTACACAGGCATGAAAACAAGGAGTAAATGCTTTGGCACAGGTGAAATGACATTACCGGACACAACTCTGAGATGCCAACTTAATGAAGATCTCCAGATTAATGATTATGAATATTAATATCTTTAACCTTAAAGCCTTTCCTTCCATAATTCACAGCATTTGCAAGATACTACAAATAGTCGCATTGTACTGTCACATCTGGAAATTGCATCTGGAAATTGCATAGTAACTCTCTGAAGAAATCTGTTTGGGCAAAGACAAGCCATGTTATTCATTTGTGTATTAGCAATGCAGAAAAGTGTCTCGCTTATTTTACACTGGCTTATTGCACCATTGTACACTCATCTATAAAAATGCTTTTTGTTACAATGCAGCTCCAAGTCACAGTTGTGCATTCCATGCACACACTGTTATAAATAAGTGGACTTACTTTTTTATCTTGTACTTCATTCAAAAGATACCAGAATGTTAAATCAATTTAACAACTCTCTTTGAAATGCAGAATAATTATGGCCATATGATAAGATGACAGAATTGCACCAATCAAAATGACTGCAGAATCTAATATCTTTGTAGACCAAGAAAAATATGAAGTATGACACGGGCATCTATTCAGAAAAATAAATTTTTCACATGAAAAGGAAGAAGAAAAGAGACATATTACACTGAGTGACACTTCTATTTTTCTGTTTAAGAATCTCATTAAATGCATTGGATAGATGGCTCAAATGGAAGGAGAAACAGGCTAGGTACAATAAGGCCTTGTCAAATTCTGTGGCCTGTCATTGTCCTACACACACACACACACACACACACACACAGGAAGAGAGAGAAAGAGACAGAGAGCGCACATGCTTTGTATACGAAAGGTCCCAGCTCCCTTCTCCGGGTAGCTAAGAGAAAGATTTTTGTCTATGCTAGAAGGATAGACTATGCCAATCACCACAGACAATTCTGAGCTAAATAATTGATCAAAATCTGTCCCTTCAGGGACTGTTGTATAATGTCTCATGATTCCTCAGGTCTAATTGTAATGCTGTTCTTAATTTGGTTCTTACTATGTTCTGTTCTTACTTTGCTCCTAAGTTTCTAGAAGCGATGCAAATTTTGAATGTTGTTGTTGTGCTCCACCCATGTAGAGCGCAGGCAGAGTAAAAGATTTGTAAATTAAATAAATTAATAAATACATAAATAAATGAACCACCCTTTGTGACTTTGAGAGAAAGAGAAACAAATGGAAGAGGTTGGGCCCCAAAAAAGTTAACTTGCGATTTAAATGCTGAGGGGGCATTAGAAGACAGTCATGACTCAGATTGGAAATGCCACAGGTTAGATTCATGTGTCCTCTCAGCCAACCTTGCTTTGGGCTACATAAAACAAGAACAATTTGAACTCATCCTCTCTATAAAGACTGGAGAACAGCATTACTAAAACCGTGTAAGAGCCATAAACCATAAATGCGGAGGGCTCCCAAAGGAATCTGAGGAAAGCACCTTTGGAGAAAAATAGATATTCCACTCCAGTGCATGAATAGCTTTGGGGAGTGCTTTTCACTCACACTGGGTTTTGTATGTGGAGAGATTTGATGTGCCACTTGTTACATAGTGACCCGCTTTATGAGCAGTGGGATTACTGGAGTGGAGCATGAGGTAATAAATCCCCTTTACATCTATTCTTTTTGCATAATTTAGAAAGCAGAGAATCACAATATATTTGGGAGATATTACATTGCAATAAGGGACTGCAGTTGTTGGAGGAGTTAACCTAAGCTACAGGGTAGTTCAGTAATAGAAACAAAGGTATACAGAGATACGGATGTGGATAGAGACATTCTTTCAATAATACTATCTTGTTTTGCACACAAGTGAGACCGTTCAGTTGCCTAACACTAGACCTCTGCTGAGGGCCAAACTTTTGGGGATGTATACCAGAAGTTGAGTCCAAATTATGAAATAGCAGTACTCCACTGCAGATGACATCACATATGCAGTCTTCTTGGCTATGGTATCCATTTTGTTCAGTAGTGAGTTTTGCAAAGCAGTGCTCCACTAGAGAGTCATGAAGAAATTTTGTTGCTATGTGGCTTCAAGTCATTTGTGACTTATGGTGACCCAAAGGCAAACTTATCATGGCGTTTTCTTGACAGAATTTGTCCAGAGAGGGTTTGCCCTTGCCTTCCTCTGAGGCTGAGAGTATGTGACTTGGCCAGTAGGTTTTCGTGGCTGAGCAGGGATTTGAAACCTGGTCATTCAAGTGTCCTAGTGCAACCCCCAATACGTCTAACTATTGGGGATGTGCCTTGCATTAATCTGAAATCCAAAGTCCAGGCAGAAGTGGGTCTTTTCTACAGGTACTTCACAAAGTGACAGAAGTTTTCATCCAACATTAAAAAACAAAGTTGTGTCCACTTAAAAACTCATTTAGGTTTATTTTATACATTTATTAAAGATATAGTCAGCCCTCCACATTTGTGGGTTTCACTTTTGTAGATCTGATTATTCACAGATTATTTGTTGTCACCTCCACTGCTGCTCTATGCCATTTTTTAATAGAGATTGCAAGCCTCGTGAGACTGAGAAACTGCAAATGAGGCTTGTAAGTCCCTATTAAAAATGGTGTGGGGCAGCAGTAGAGGTGGCAGTAAGCCCCACTGGCCCCCCCACTTCTGCCTTGTGAAGGAAGCCTAATGCCTCAAAGGAATCCGTGGTGGGCTGAATATGGTGATCATACCTTTTATGTGTGTTAAATATGGTTTTGTAAGGCCTAGAGTTATTCATGGTTTTTCCACTTTCACGGGGGTCCTGTGAATGTGGAGGGATGACTGTATTTCTATATTGCTTTCTAGCCCACAAGACCCCCTGAGGTGATGAACAAAAATGAAGAAGTAAGAACAATGAAAACATTCCAAAGATTAAAAACTCTTGAAAAACACATTCCTTCTATTTCCTTAAGGAGGGAGTTTGGGTAAGGAGTTCTGAAGTTTAAGACTCCAGAAATATTTTAAGTCTGTCACCAAGCATCTTCTTACGGAAAATAACAGAGCGTGGTGGAGGAGGGAGAGGAGTGGGGTTGAGTGACCGATGTATGTTTTATGAAGGCATTTTCATTCCTTTGGGGGAGAGATTATGATTTTGACAGTTGTTTCCTCCTTGCTAATGCCAGCATGGGTCAATGTTTCAAAAAGAACTTTGAAATGGTTTTCAAGCATCATAATTCCCTGCCCCGCACCTGTCCCGCTGATACCTGCAGCTTTGTGGCCTCAGAGCACTGCTGTGATGTTTCCCATCTTCATAAATTTTCCCTCAAACCAAGAGAAATATAAGGAGAAAGTTAATAAGCCCCCCTAGGTTTGTTCCACAGGGCCACTTCCATGCTGTTTTTCATTTTCATACCCTGCTTCACAAGGAACACAGGGAGATTAAGCATGTCCTTTGGGAGAGCTATCTTCCAAATGATAAGTCTACTCTTACACAAACATTTCTGCACATATTAATTTTAAAGCTGGCATCTCTGAGGCTCTCAAAAGAGACAGGTATTCAGATAAATTCTTCTACTTCCCAAAGACCAGAACATTATACACAAAGGCATGCTGCAAACAGGTCCAATCCGAATAACTTATATCCAAGGTTGAACGTGAATCTTCTAAATAGCCCAAACAACCTGATTACAAAGACGTTTAACTCTTGTCGATGAAATCAAGTATTATGTTATCTCAAGCCCTGGAAAAAGAAAATGGGCCAGACCAACCTAATTCAGTGAGCTTGGAGCAGCACTTTGGAAGTTAGGCTGTAAAAATATATCTGGTAATTAACAGTGGTGTATCTAGCATAAACAACACCTAGGGCAAGTATGGAAGTTGTGCCCACCTTCTTACCCACACCCCCATCCCCATCTCTACATGCATGGCTCTTTGTGCCCCCCCCCCGGCGTTAACACCTGGGGCATGTGCCTTACTTGTCTCACCATAGATATGCCTCTGGTAATTAATGGAAGTGAGCTACTGGCTCCACAGATAGTTCCACTGAGGAAATGTGGCTCCTTGGATCACTTTCTGTACTTTCATGATGAGGGACTTCTGACAAAAGGGACTTCTACCTTAGTAGCTATTTAACCACTGCATTTGGTGCCTTCAGGATTGTATTCTTATGAGTGGTATGTTTTGTTTAGGATTTTAATTTTACTGTTTATATTAGTTCACTGGCCCCCATTTTATAGTGTTTTTTTTTTAACTATCTTGCAAATATACAATGTTTTCAAGAAGATATTGGTTCATAAAGAATAGTTGGGATAAAGGCACAAACCTTTCAGCAAACCATTGCATTCTGAAGGGCAACTGTGGGATAGTGTTGAATTAAACAACCCAGAAACAGTACAAATGTTGTGACTGGTATCGCAAGAAATGGATATCAGCTTCAACTCACTTTTAGTAGTTTTAGATTTTTGAAATTCATAGAACTCCCAACATCTTTCTCTGAATAACAATTATTTTTCACAAAATGTAGAACTGCTATGAACTTATTTGTAGCTCTTAGCTGTTTTCTTTTGCTAACTTCCAAATAGGAATGTATATAAACTGACGTCAGTCCAATACTGAACAAGTCTGTATACCAAGTCGTGTTGGATGTGACGTATCATCATCTCTAGATGTTGGAGGTTTCTTTTCCCATGGAAATTGAACAAATAGTTTGGACATCAACTGAGTTTCATACAGTGACTGAACATTTTCGGTTTAGAGTGTGGATTGTGTTATTTCACAGTTGCAGTCATCCCAGGATTTAACATTTTTGGCACCAAGAAGAGAATTTTGGAGCAGGGATGAAAAGAAAACCTTGCACATCAAAGACTATCCCATGGCCTATGATTAAAAGAATCTTTCAAGTGAACAGAAAAATGTGACTGGCTATGGTAATCATAGATAAAACCCTTTTTTTTTCTTCCAGAGACACCTGAAATCTCCTACAGACTATTCCACAGCACACAAGTGTCATCTTAAGACCTCATCTTTCAAATTCTGGGCTTGGTAGCAAAAATGGTTTGAGAAAGCTTTAATGATGAATAGTCTTGTACTAGAATGAAACATATTTAGAGCCTCTACGTTTTATACTTTAGTATTCCATCATAAGGGAGAGGGCAGAACATCTGAAACAGCAGAATGATGAAAGCTGTCAGTTTAACTAGAAATCCTGTTATCTACAATCGGTAGTAATAAAAATATGACAGAATTCTAGTTATATAGTGCTCTAGATGGTGTGTGTGTGTGTGTGTGTATCCCTGGTATGGGACCTTTGGCCCTCCTGATACTTGGGGATTTAGGTCCCAGAAGCTTCATCCAGCATATCCAATGGTAAGAGATTAGAGGAGTTATAGTCTCAAACTTCTGAAGAGTCAGAGGTGTTACATCAATGACTTACAGTCAGTGGCACCTAGAGGTAAAACATCCTTAGGTGATGTGGTTTGGAATGATGTCAATTTTAAAAATGGTACCTCTCTATCATTGCTAGATTGGAAAGAGGGGTAACTTATCTAGTGAGATGCTAGTGGGATTAAGTAGCACTATGTTTGACTTGTTGCCGCTCACTCCATCACTATATACTTTTAATATATCAATCCTATTCAATTAAGGACTGTATGTATGTATGTGTGTGTGTGTGTGTGTGTGTGTGTGTGTATATATCCCTGATGTAAAGAAAGCAGAGGAGAAATGTTCTCCTACGAAGATAATACTACGACCCATACAACCCAGGATCATCTGTTCAAGATGAATGTTGAAGAGACAGGAGATAGATAAAGATAGATAAAATTTGCAACCTGGACAGGATGAATCACAAGGTGTGCTGTATCCCTGGGGCCAAAATTCACGATGTAACAGAGAGGCTAAAAGACTGGTCAAACCTACTGACGGTAACCGCCTCCTTTTGGTTCATGTGGGAATCAATGACACTTTCAGCATATCACAAAGGATTATGAGGCTATGGGTAGGAAGCTGAAGCACCTTGGTGTACAGGTCATAATTTCATCTCTCCTCCCTGTTGAGGGACATAGCCCACAAAGGGAGAGAAGAGTACTGGAGGTGAACTGGCTCCATGGATGGTGCCACCAGGAATGATTTGGGTTTTTAGACCACAGTCTGCATTTTTGCAAAGATGGTCTTCTGGCAATGGATGGTGTACACCCCACAGCCATTGGCAGGAACGTGTTTGCTGAGTCTCACAAAGCTGAGCAGGAGGGCTTTAAACTGAGTTCAAGTGGGGAGGGAGACAATATTATTCAGGGCAGGAATTCAGCAAGTGCTAGGCAGAAAAGGCCAGATGTTATAGACAGAGCAGGCTGAGTAGTGCTAGAGTTCAACAGTCGGAGGAAAAGCAACTTTAGTAAAGGGTATTTGGGAAGGGCACATGGTCTTAAATGTCTCTACATTAAATGCTCAAATGCACAGAGCATGGAAAATAAACAAGATGAACTAAAATTCTTAATGCAACAAAATAAAAATGATATAATAGGCATCACTGAAACCTGGTGGGATGAGTCTCATGATTGGAATGTAGTAATAGGGGGGTCCAACCTATTTTAGAGAAATAGACCAAACAAGAAAGGAGGAGGAGGAGCTTTATATGTCAAGGATGTTTTCACCTGTGAAGAGGTCCATGACTTAGGCCCTTTCTGCACCAGGCAATTAGAACGGGGCAGTGCATCCTCACAGGGAGGTCGTCTGCACCTTGGAGCGGACTAGGAGTGGACTACTTACCAGAGATCTGCACCTCAGTCCACTCCAAGATGACCCCAAGTGGTCCTCCAGTGTGTTTTTGAAAGACCAGAAAAAATAGGTCTTCATTTTCCTGGAACATGTCATTGCGTTCCTGCTCCCTTGTGCAGATTTGCAGGCTCACACCAATGCAAGCCTGCGATCTGCAGATGGCGGGCTTTAGGTGTGGTGAGCTTCAGCGGTTGGTCGGGACCCACGACCAACCAGAAGCTGCCATTTTGGCAGCCGGAAGCCACCATTTTGGAAGCTGGAAACCACCATTTTGAAAGCCGGAGCAGTGTGGATTTACAGACCTCGCACTGCTCCGATTCACCCTGGACCAAAGAGGAGCCCTGCAGAAGGGCTTCAGGGACAGTGCGCATTGCTTCGGACCCCAGAAGAAGCGGTAGGTAACAGCACAGAGCGATTCCCTCGCCTCGTGCAGAAAGGACCTTAAATCCAGGTTGGGAGCATCTGGGTAAGAACTAAGGGAGTGAGAAACAATAGGGATGTCGTCGTGGGGATATACTACAGACCTCCAAGCCAGCCTGGTGATTTGGATGATACCTTCCTGAAGCAGATGACCGCACATTCAAAAAGGAGAGATGTAGTAGTAATGGGAGATTTCAATTATCCTGCTATATGTTGGCAGTCAAACTCTGCCAAGAACACAAGGTCTAACAAGTTCCTCACTTGCCTTGCAGACAGTTTCATTGTCCAGAAAGTGAAAGAGGCAACAAGCAGATCAACTATTTTAGATCTGATGCTGACCAACAGGGATGACCTTGTTAATGGAGTGGAAGTGGTGGGATCCTTAGGTGGGAGTGACCATGTTCTATTGGAATTTTTTCATTCAGTGAGAAGGGGAAGCCAAGTGTAGCCAGACATGCATTCAAGACTTTTAAAAAACTGATAACTTAGGGAATTACTGGCTGAAATTCTGTGGTCAAGAACACTGAAAGAGAAGGGAGTTCATGATGGATGGGAGTTTCTTAAAAGTGAGATACTGAAGGCACAATTTAAAACTGCTCCAGTAGGGAGGAAAAATGAGACATGTCTAAAGAAACCAGAATGGTTGACTGAGCTAAGTGTTAAAAGAAACATGTACAAGAAATGGAAGAATGGGAAAATCATCAAAGCGGAATTCAAACAGGTAGCCAGGATATGTAGGGAGAAGGTCAGAAGAGCTAAAGCACGTAATGAACTCATGGTTGCCAGAGAGATTAAAAACAATAAAAAGGGCTTTTTTTGATACGTCCTCAGAAAAAAGAAAAACAAGGAAATGATAGGGTCACTGTGTAGATAAGATGGCCAAGTACTAACAGGGAGAAGAGAAAAGACAGAACTACTCAACACCTTCTTTGCCTCAGTTTTCTCCCAAAAGGAAATAAGTACTCAACCTGGGGTGGGTGAGGAGAAGGTGAGGAAGTGGGGGAATTTCAGCACAGAATAGGTACAGAAGTAGTACAGCAATACTTGGTGACTCTAGATGAATTCAGATTTCCAGGTCCAGATGAATTACATCCAAGGATATTAAAAGAACCGGCAGAAGTAATTTCAGAACAACTCACAATAATCTTTGAGAATTCTTGGAAAACAGGAGAAGTCCCAGCAGACTGGAGGAGGGCAAATGTCCCCATCTCCAAAAAGGGAAAAAAAGACGACTCAAATAATTATTACCCAGTCAGCCTGACATCAATACCCGGAAAGATTCTAGAACAGATCATTAACCAGTCCATTTGTAATTACTTAGAAAGCAGTGCCGTGATCACTAAAAGTCAACATGAGTTTCTCAAAAATAAGTCATGCCAGACTAATCTTATCTCTTTTTATGATAGAGTTACAAGCTTGATAGATGAAGAGAATGCTGTGGACATAGCATATCTTGATCTCAGTAAGGCCTTGACAAAATTCCCTATGACGTTCTTGCAAAGCAGCTAGTAAAATGCGGGCTGGACAGTGCTACTATTAGGTGGATTTGTAATTTGATGACTGACTGAACCCAAAGGGTGCCCACCAATGACTGCTTTTCATCCTGGAAAGAAGTGACTAGTGGGGTGCCACAGGGTTCTGTCTTGGGCCCAGTGCTATTCAACATCTTCATCAGTGACTTGGATGAAGGAGTAGAGGGCATGCTGATCAAATTTGCAGATGACACCAAATTGGAAGGGGTTTCTAATACCCTGGAAGACAGGATCAAAATTCGAAGTGACCTTGACAGAGTGGAGAGCTGGGCCACAGCGAACAAAATGAATTTCAATAGAGAGAAATGTAAGGTCCTACACTCAGGCACAAAATATGAAATGCACAAATGTAAGATGGGGGACACATGGCTGGATAATAGGACGTGTGAGAGAGATCTAGGAGTCTTAGTGGACCACAAGCTGAACATGAATCAGCAGTTTGATGCGGCATCCAAGAAAGCCATCGTGATTCTTTTTGGCATCAATAGGAGTAATGTTGTCTAGATCAAGGGAGGCAATAGTACCACTCTATTCTGTTTTGGTCAGACCTCATCTGGAATACTGTGTCCAGTTCTGGGCACCTCATTTCAAGAAGGATATTGACAAGCTGGAATGCATCCAGAGGAGGTGGACCAAAATGGTGAAGGGTCTGGAAGCCATACCCTATGAGAAGCAGCTTAGGGAGCTGAGTATGTTTAGTCTGCAGAAGAGGAGGTTAAGAGGGCACATGATAACCAAATTTAAATATTTGAAGGGGTGTCATGTTGAGGAGGGAGTAGGCTTGTTTTCCACTGCTCCAGAGACTAGGACAAGGAGCAATGGATTCAAACTATAGAAACAGAGATTCAACCTAAACCTCAGGAAGAACTTCCTGACAGTCAGAGCTGTTTGACAGTGGAATATGCTGCCTCAGAGTGTAGTGGAGTCTCCTCCTTTGGAGGTTTTTAAGCAGATGCTGGATGGCCATCTGTTGGGAATTCTTTGGTGTGTGTTCCTGCATGGCAGGGGGTTGGATTGGATGGCCCCTGTGGTCTCTTCCAACTCTATGACTTCCTGGTTCTATACAGCATATAATTAAACTGTGACATTCATTGCTGAGAAATATTCTCATTGATGTATTATTTATTAATTTATGTATTCCTTTTCCTCAAAGGTGAGATGCATAAGCAGACCACATAACAACAAAAATTCAATCTTTGAGTAGGCACATTCCTTTCTTGAGGTCTTGCACATAAGCTGCAGAGGCTTAAGAAGAACACTACAGCACATCACTGTATTGTGGGATCCAGTGGTCAGTTGCTGACTCATCTTTGAAAGCAAAATCAGGAGTCAATCCAGCTCCTCCTCAAGTAAAGTATCTGTTAATTTTGAGGGGAAGCCACATGAATTTAATCTAAAATACCAAAATTTCTCAGAAGTGTTCCTCAAGTTATGTTCAGTCACAACAAATGGGAAACACAAAGATAATATTGATTTCGCCTCTCCTTTATTTTCCTTGTTTCCCTTTATTTTATTTATATCCCTCCTTTCTTCCAATATAGGACTCAAGACAGACAAAACATCTCAAGAATTTTTGGGGAAGCTGAAAGAGTTTAAGTTCAGAGAACAGTAATGACTATGATAAGAGGTATGGAGAATAAAATATATGAGGAGAGGTAGAAGGACTTGAGCATTTTGAGCTTGTTGAAGAGAAAACTGAGGAGAGAAATGATGGTATTCTTTATGTCAGGAACCAAATTCACACACACAAATATAACACTGCAAATACACTATTTATTAGGAGTGCGATACATAGTACAGGACTTCAGTGAGAGAACTGAAGGCAATTAGCAAAATCCAAAACATTAAAAGCAAAGAGTTTCTCATCTCGCCCACAAGAGACCTTGGAGTTCTGGTTTCAGCCTGGCAGTGCTTATCACTACATTCCTAGCTTTGTTTATCTAACGGTCTCTGGTTCTCATACCTTGTTACAAGCAAGCTGCTAATTAACTTCTATACATGTCCCATAACTGAAATATGGAGGGCTACCCGACACTTTAAATACCTCAAGGGCTGCCACAAAGAGGATGGTGCAGACTTGTTTTCTGTTGCCTCAGAGGGTGGAACCAGGTTTAATAATCTTAAGTTACAGGAGAGCAGATTTTGATTGAATGTTAGAAGGAACTTAGAGACAGTAAGAGTGGTTCAGCAATGGAACCAATTCCCTAGAGAGGTTGTGGGGACTACTTGCCTGGATTCCTTCAAAAAGAGATAGGACCGATACCTTCTGGGGATGCTTTAGCTGGAGATCTTGCACTGAGCATGGGATTGGACTTATGGTACACTTCCAGCTCTATGATACTGTAACTCTATGATTCTGTGATTCTAAATATAGACCTTTCCATATGAGGGGGCTGTGCCACTATAGGGCCAGAATGGCAGTGGTTGGCTGGTCATGCTTCTGCACAATATTATCACCAACCCATCTCCATCTTTCCTCCAAGTGGCTACGTGCATTATTTGCAAAGTGGAAAAAATCCATTTTATACCTACCATCACGCAATGCTGCTGCCTTTCCTGGCCGTGAAGAAGGACAAAAGTGCACTGGTGATGCTTCCTTCCCCAGCACAGCAATGGCAAGTGCGTAGCTGCACTGCAGAAAGAAGAGGCAGGGCCAGTGCTCTCCCCTCCACAGCAACCTGGTGAGGTGTGGAAGGAAGCATTCCTGGCGTACTCCCCTCCCTATTGGAGCTGCAATGGAAGGATTTGCTGGAATCCTGCAGTGCAGAAATGGCCATATTTGTAAAATTGATGTTAGGATTTTCATATGCCTTCATCAAGAGAGTTAAAATCATTAACGCACACACACCCCCAACACACACATGTACGCACACTGTCAGGACTTCCTCCATCATTCTTCCTCAAACCATTGCCCAAAAAGATATTTCCCTTGAGAAAACTATACAATTCTCAGTTACATAAAGTGTGGCACTGTAAACTAAGAGAAAAGGAGGCAGTGGAAATGATTATCCAGTTATTCGTCTCCCTTCTCCCAACATTTTCCTGCACATCAGTTGCATACCTTCACTCTGCATTTTTAATCACTGCAATAATGTTCAGATTTTTGTACATCTACATTCGTCCACCTTCTTCTAATACACTTCTATACCCTAAAGGACGCATTCATGGTGACTAGGTTATCTTTCACTTGATAATACTGGCAGCTGGTGGGTTCCATGCCAGTTGGGTGCTGAATCTGTTTTGGGTCTTTGTCCAGACTCTAAAGGAGCTATCTAAGAGACTGTTGTCAAAATAGGTTCAGCCCCTTAGATATCTTCTGTATAGTTTAATCTAAACTGAGTGGACTCACCATACCACTGGGTTGGAAAAAAACAACTGCCATTCATTAGAAGAAAGGCCATAACATATGTTATATCTAAAACTGGGAAAAAAATTATCTCATGAGCCAGTAAACCAATACTATTTTATTGCCTTTGTTCCCAGTTAAATATTCAAAAATTATATATTCAGAATAGCAAGCTGTGCTATGTTAAGAGATTTGGTGGGCCAGCTGGTGGACATCTCACTATTTCATGTCCATGTGCTATGGTGTTGTTTCATCAGGAGTCTTCTGAGATGTGTGGAGCTTTCATGTAACTTTACTTCAGTGTCTGAAAGATTTTTTAACAGTAGCTTCTTTCAGTCAATTCCATTTCCTTTCTCTCCCAATGGGGATTATGGGATCAAGCTTAGATTTTCTCTTCTGCCATTCAGGCTCACAAATACATCAAGTAAAAAGCCCTAGCAGTGTTGAAAGCTATTAATGCAAAACTTTGGCTCCATCATCTTTATTCTGACAACTTTAAATAAAGGGTTGGACTACATCTCCTGGTATCCCACTGAGGGAAAAAGAAAAGACACCTCAAACCGCAATTGTGCTTGTTGCAATATTAGGAAAGTTTTATGCATTAAAGAGACATTGGAACAGATTAACCTTCATGGCCTGATTCTAATATATGTTCTTTCAAACTCCATCATTCCCATTCTACTATTTTGACCTTCCAAGTTTACACCATGTTCTGGCTATTTTTCCTGTGGGATATTCTCCCAAATTTCCTCCACAGACACTGACTTGAACATCCATTTCCCTTACCCACATTTGATTTTATATTGCTATTATTTCATTTCATAATGTTTGGGAGAATATTTATATGCTGCTTTTCTGCCCCATAAAGTTGGAATCCCATTCAACAAATAAAGAATATAATACAGTGATCAATTAAACATGACAATAAAAAGATTAAGATGGCAAGGAACAGTAGTAGAAAACCAAAAATGCCCCCAAACCAGCATCAAATATAGAGGGGAAATTTCCACGTGTTCTATAAGTTGTAAATCCATTGAAACAAGACAGTCTTAACACTCAAAGAGAAATGAATCAGAACTTCTGTGATAGTGAGCTCCACAGGTTAAGACATTCCTCTGTTCATTGGCTATGACTGGCTGAAATCTACACTATATCAGTTGATTTTTTTTATACATAGTTTGTAGGTTGGAGAGGTGTAGTTATACATTACAGGTATGCCATTTTCAAGTTTTGTATAGTTTAATATTGTCAAGAGGCTTTGAGTCTTTTTTTGTTTTTTGAATGCATCTAATAAATTGAGTCCTTCTCCTCTTTCTCTTCCTTAGTGAACACCACCATTTAACATCAAAACTGAGACACTGTTCCATTTCCCCACTGACCACATATCACTTACTAAAGGGCCATGAAACAGGACCTTCCAGTGAAGAACTGAGCCAAGGGGCAAGAGTTAATCCTTTCATTTGACATTCTTTGACATCCTTTTCCAGAAAAGCAACCAAATGAAATTCTGAAGGAATGGTGCAAACTGAATTGTTTGCTCTTTTCTTTCTATTTTTATACTTTCCACTGTAATCAACACTGGGAGGCTATAAATGCTGAAAGTGCAGAATAGAAATTTAGTGAACACATACATGCAAATGCACTATGTTTTGCTCAACTTTTAAGATCATTCTCTGACCTATAAGATTATCTGTACCTGTTGATTGAAGATTTGGTTGAATTTGCTTGGCTGTTAAGAGCAGTTGTTGTCAGGGCATTCAGAGGCCCTTTCCACATGCAGTTATTAAGGCGAGCCAATGCGTCTTGGTCTTCTGCACCTTGGAGCGGACTAGGTTCAGTTTATTTACCTTTGTTCTGCACGTAATTCCGACTAAATGCGTCCCCATGTAGTGGTAAAGCACGCTATTTGAAAACCGGAAGAAATCCAATTTTCCAGATTGATCCGATTCATACTTTCACAGTGGTACAGACACATACATTCGCACCAATGCAAATTTGTGGTCAGGAGAGGGCTCATGGGAAGGGCCAGGGGGTAGTATGGACTTGCACATGTATGCATGTACATAATGACATATTAAACCATGCCAAAAAAAAAGGGCCAATCACAGCCGATGGGGCGGGGAGAGGGAAGTAGTGGGAGTGGCCACGGGGGAGGCAAGGTGGATGCATGAATTCGCGGTCCTCCGAATCAGAATGGAACATACGCAGTAGCTCTGCGGAAGGAAATGAGGGAAAGTCTGCCTTGTTTCAAGCCCAGAAAATCCGGTAAGAAATGGCAGGAACCAATTCACCAGCCTTGTGCTGAAAGAGCCAGAGTGTGAGCGCGATGTGACCTGGAAAGGTTTTTCCAAGTGGATGAAGAGATGAGGTGGTGTGATCTTGAAGTACAGCTGCAAGGGAATGTTTTGGCTTGCCTGCCTCAAAGGTCTTACCTCATCAGGGAGCACCCAAGATGAGGAGGTTGCATGCTATGAGTGCAATTGGGTCACCCCATACAGACTGGGGTGTGGTTAAGCCCTTACTAAAGTCTTAGGTGTAGTATTGCCTTAGGTCATTTGCCTTTGGTTATGCTGCTGTAGGTTACTTTTGTACTGCCTCTGGACATGCTGTATGTCTTCTGGTCTGCTATTTTTTGTGTCTGAATGTTTTTGCTTCTAGGCTTGCTGCCAGAAACCCTAACACTTAACTTATGTGCTCTGTTGAATAAACAGCACTAAACCTTATTGCTTTGAGTCTGCAAGGCTTTTTTTCCCCTGCCTGAAGCAATTTGTTGCAGCTGGGTACTGCTTCCTTATCAGCACTCTGCACATGCTCTGAGGTGCATACCTCACATTACCCGGACAGTTGTTGAGATCAGTTGGCTTGCATTTGCTTCAGAAAGAGTGAGGGCTGATGTCTCCCCACGCCAGTAGTTAACACTTTAAAGGAGCTATCCAACGTGCTGTACCCTATTTCCCCAAAGTGTTAAAAATCTTGGATAGTTCCTGTAAGCTGGAACAGACATCAGAGTCACAGTATCCACTATTCAGAAGTACAATTGGTAGGAAGACATGAGAAGGTGGCAGTGCAATATCTCGTTGTGGAAATCCCTATCTCTGGAATAGTGGGGATGGGTGGACTCTTGATGGTATTACACTCTCAGAAGCCCAAGCCAATATAGCCAATGGTGAGGAATCCTAAGACCTGACGTCCAGCAACATTCAGAGTTCCCCTGGTTGAGGACCTCTACTGCAGAAATTAAGTTCTCTTCCTCTTTCTCTTATTCTTCCAGAAATTAGAAATATGTCCACATGTTATCAGATGTCCACATACTTCTATACAACAGTTTCATCAGTCCTATTCAAGCCAAAACCTGGTGTTAGGGAAGCATGTGACAATTCAGAAGAGAAAGAAATAACATTGGCACTAGAATTATAAACAGTTGGTGCTGGCTTGCACTGAAGCAATCACAGCAGTTAAAGTAACACTTCACCTGGCCTGGCATTTCCTCCCACACATTAATTCTTGAGTTTATTTAGCAACATAATGCATATATAATTGCAAACTGTCACCTTGCCATTTGTAACATAATTCTAAGCTGATTCATTCATATAAACTCTCAAAAGTACATATTAATGGAAATCTGATCTCTCTGCTAAAAGCACGGCAGGTCTCAACATTGCTCTCTTTACCAATTCAGATACAAGATGCCTATTTTTATGGAATGAACTGTGTTCCCCTTTTAGAAGCTTTAGACTATATTGTGAAATAAAATCATTGCAAACTAGTGTTGTTCCAAGGAGGAACTTTCCCACTACATGTGAAGAGTTATTAAACGTACCTGCAAGAGTTTTCTGTTGGCTCATACTACACGTACTGTTTAGTTAGAAACCTCTAGGCAGCTGATAGTCAAGTCCATGAAGTCTCTCGAGTTAGAACTTCCCCCTTCCCAAATCTTGTACCTGTAAATTACAGGAGATGGGTAGAGGAAAGGAATACTTACGTCTCAATTCCAAATAATGACTGGAAATAGTAGTAGAAAGACTCCTATATCCTGTTTTCTTTTCCATTTGGCTGAGAACTCTTTGCACCTTTCCTTCCCACATAGGCAAGAGGCAGGAACTACAAATTAAGACAGTCTTATCTGGTATTCCCAGGCAGGTGTTGGTGGTACCTGAAGATCTTAAAACCAGGTCTGGCTCATGTAGGGAGGTACAGTTTTTCAGATGGGCCCAAGCTATGTCAGCCTTTAAAGGTTATAATTAACATTTTGAATTATGCCCAGAAATGGACTAACAGCCAGTGAGGCTGTTTCAGTAGCAGAATTATATGATCCTTGTAAACAATCCCAGCTGTGACCACAACATTTTGGACTTGCTGAAGTTTCTGAACAGTTTCCAAAAGCAGCCCCATCTACAGTATGTTACAGTAGTCAAAACAGGATGTATTAAATGCATGTGTCACCATAGCCAGACCTGACTTCTCAAGGAAAACAGCTTTCTGTGCCCTTTTCTGGCCATTGCTGAAACATGGGCATCCAAGTTCGGATCTGAACTCAAGACTATGCCAAGGCTGTGACCCTGAGATTTCAGGTGAAATGTAACCTCATCTAATACAGACTGAATCTCTTTTTTTCCCCTGGTTTGTCTTTATTAATTTTCCTTGTAAACACATAGGATAAACAAATGAGCATACGTTATGAAAAACAACAATAAAAAGAAAAACAAATGAAAAAACAATGTGCAACAAAACCAAAGTTGACAAGAAAACAGATGTTACTGGTCTGTATAGCACAATAAACACAATGAATACATAAATGCTTACAATTAAACATACATGGGTTGTTGTGGGTTTTCTGGGCTTAGAGGATGTGTTCTATTAGTATTTTCTCCGGACGTTTCATCTGCATTTGTGGCTAGCGTCTTCAGAGGATGCTGTTTTCTATGCAAAACACCTATATGTAAATTTTGCACACAGTAAGTCCAAAACTGCTGTATTTTCTAAACAGAAAACATCTTTTCCTGTGAGATAAATGATAAAATGCTGTTGCGTGCTCAGGACTGAGAGCCAATAGGAAAGAAACCACACACAGGAGCTTAGGTGGAAAAGACCACAACTTTATTG
The DNA here is from genome assembly GCA_030412105.1 of Cyclura pinguis. Lineage (NCBI taxonomy): Eukaryota > Metazoa > Chordata > Lepidosauria > Squamata > Iguanidae > Cyclura > Cyclura pinguis. The sequence goes on from CM059602.1 coordinate 113,427,319, forward strand.
GCTACAGATGTGACAGAGTGGGCATATGCATGGGTCCAGATCCAGGCATCAGCCAACCTGCCTGTTGGTCAACGAACCTAACACTCCATCAAACCTGGAACTGATTCTTGGTGTCAAGTGCTGGGGGAACCTGACCACCAAAGAGTGCAGAGTACACATGCTGTTGGGGGACTCCAGGGGGTATGCTGAATGCCAGCATGACCCACAGAACACCAGTGCTTCAAAACAGGCAGACAAATATCAGCACAGGTGTAAAAGACCAGAGTTGAGGCGAAAAATAAACTAAATTAAACTTTATTGCAGCTTCATAGAAAAGCAAAAGCTAGGTGAAATCCATTTTCTGTGTCTCTTACAGCGTGACAGAGGAGACTGTGACAACAAGCAAGTGGTACAGGGAGTAAAAACCCATTGCGCGCCCACCTCCTCTGCTGCACTCTGGACAAGCTGCCTTTCCCATGTCCTGAAGACCTAGGAAATAATTGTCCCAGATCCAGGATCCATGCTAACCGCGCACCAAGTTATGACAGGCAGTGAAAAAAAAAGCCCAAGTGTCCTGACCCTGAAAGACAGCAAGCCAGGGTGGAGGGAATGGACAACGCTCACAAGAGAACTGAGCTCCAGCTGGAGGGAGCTCAAACACATATCTGCTGCCTGAACCAGAGGAAAAACAACAGCCCAACAATACGTCCAAACTAGCAGGTTTAAACTCACTGCAGGCAGCAAGGGGGGCTTCTCAAGTAGCGTGCAATCTGCTGGGAAGGAGGAAGTAGCTGCACAGCTGGCCACATGGCCATAAAGCCATGTGCTGAATCCCAGAGCCAGACCAAGCTGCAAATTTGCTGCCTGGTAAGTTGCACAACTTCAGTTCTCTGAACAAAACAAACATCTGCACAGAATTGTGAAGATTCTTGCTAGGCGAAGATTCTTTTTCTCAAGATTTCTTAGCCCTCAAAACAAACAAGCTTTTTTTTTTGACAATTTTTCAAATATTTTTAAAAATTTTTCCACCCCTACAAACAACTCCCCCTCTCAATGGTTTCAAGTAGATATTTAATTGCATGGAGGATAAAACCTGTGGGATCCTACAGGCCAATAATCATGGGATCAAATCCTCTAGCACCACCTTCTAAATTGACCCCCTTCAAGAAGGACTAGAACCACTGTAGAACAGTACCTCTGAGTCCCATTCCAAACAGGCAATTCAGAAGGATGATGCAGATGATGATATGAAGCCACTGAGAGGATTCAGCAGAACCAATAGAGAGCCAATCAGCTTTCAGTGAGATATGCAAAGTCTAAATGAATCAGTGTTGCTTTCAAGGAGGTTGAAGGAAGAAAGAGATGAAAATAGGGAAGTTTCCATTCCTGTTGGATTTTATTTGGATAAGTGAACACTGGTCCCATAAATTCAAGTAGGAATAAACCTTCAGATCTATCTCATATCACTGGCAAGTCTAAAAAGAATTTGATGTTTTCTTTGAACGCAAAAATTGAAAAGGATCAGAGCCCACTGCTTCAATGCTTCCCCTCTCCCTCCTCAGATACTGAAGCCAGCGAGGCTGCAATTAGATATCAAAGCTATCCCGTGCCATTAGGTTATTGTCAACTACACAGACTTCTTACAAAGTTCCTGTTTGCAAAGTGTGTCATGCTAAATCCCTTAAAACATATTGTCTTTGCCAGGCCCAGCCCACATGATAGCTTTTCCATTTGGTAACCAAACTTTTTCATGTTCAGATTAACCCAGCAATCCAGTACTTCAAAAGGAATGCTGCTGGATGTAATTCGTATTCCTGACTTGGTATTCTGCTGGGGAAGGTAAGGGAATCCATACTAAATAGTAGAAAAAGGAGAAAAGTGCATTGTGAGTAAAAATTATGAGCAGTGGCTCCTGATTAGGTACACCATGTGCATTGATGAAGTTAGGCAATGTGAGAGGATATGGCAAATGAACTCTCACTAGATGAGTGCATGGGCTTGGAAGAAAAAGGGAGCAATGTAGTTTAATCATTTCTCCAGAGCTCAGCGGCTAACATTCTAAAGTTCTCTGCTCCTAAGCAAGCCCCTATTCATGAAGAGTCTTTCCTTGCAGACAAGCACTGTTAACATTGTATTCATGTGGTTCATACACACAACTGAAATAACTTGAAGTTTCTATTTGTGAACGAGCCATTGGACTGGAAGTCTTGTCCCAAGTCATCTTTATAACAATAACAACAAGGTAGTTTGACTGAGCTGAAATTATTCATTAATTTCCATGACTTATCAAGGTATAAATCCAGTTCTTCCTGATCCCAGTGTTTGGTAATATGAAGTGAAAAGCATCCATTTTATTTTATTTTATTTTATTTTATTTTATTTTATTATTTTATTTTATTTCAAATTAAAATGCTAGGCTGCAAGGTTCTCATATTGAAGCCACCTTCTAAACTTTCATTCTACAATTATATTTATGCAGATCCCTGTAACTAAGCAGGGAAAGAAGATAGATGAGAGTCTACTGGCAGATCTGTGGATGATTTGTAACTAGAACAGGCATGATTTCTGATTTCCAATTATTTAGCAATATCAGGAACACAATGATGCCTTCCTCGCTTCAAATTAGAATGCCCAACAGAAGGAACATTTGGGTAAGAAATAGAAGGGAATTTTTAGTGTTAAAGGCCTGTAAAAGGTGTTCAGCTTTGCTGCTCAAAACAGTTCTGCCTGGATTCAGATATCTCTAAGATATGTGTATACACATTTTGCCCCAGGCTTTGCATGATGGATCTCAGAATTCTAATCACTAATAGTGCCAGGAAGCCTGAAATCTGATCACCTTGCATCTAGAGTCAACCAAGTTTCATGGAAAAGCACATTTAATTTGCAGAGGTTACCCAATATAAACTTATTCCTAATTTATTTAAAGTGTATATATACATTTGTATGGGTATAAACACGTGAATCTACAGAATACAAAGTCACCATTACTCCAGAAACATAACTAGGAAGTGGTCCAGAGCAAAAGTACGATATGCTGCTTTTTTTTTCTAGACATTTGATTCCTAAATTGTGTTCTGGGAAGCTACAGGTTCACAAACAAGATCAAATATAGTAGAGTTTACCTTTATTGAACTGAAATACGAAGAATCCCTCAACTAACATGGCTCTTGGCCATTGTGATGGGAGATTTGGGGAGCTGTACCAAAAAAAGGCTATTTTCAAAGTTCTGGCTAGTTCTAGGGAAACTCTAGAAAGTTTCCAAGCACTAGAGGACACTCAAAATTTGCACAGAGCAAAAACAGGCCTGGTCATATGAACTCTGCATGAATCTCAGTGAGCAGTGCCCAAATGTCCTTAGAGTTCTTTACACTGGAAGAGACATGGGGAGGTGAGAAGCTAGGTACAGGTAGATCTGTCGAGAGCAATCTTTTCAAAATATTCATTTTTCTATCTCTAGATTTGGTCTGTCCTGGTTCTGCATTGGGTTGTGACTTTTCTTAAATAGTTACAGCATAGTAATTCATGGATTTTTTTATTTTTTGGCATGCCTCTGAATGTGCACTTTTTTTTTCTTTTTTTTTTTTCTTGGAGCATGATTTTACCAAATGTATAGACTTTTATATCCATTTTCCCACTGTTCAGGCACATTTTTTGTGCACATTCTCCAAACATGTGCATATTTTCTGATACATTTTGTGGGTTGTGAAATGCATTATAAAGTTGGAAAAGTAAGGGCTTGTTAACTGACCATTGCATTTCTGTTTGTATTTACTTCCATTAATTGGGTAACCTTGCACTGAAATGTGAATCTAGTGAATTTCTTGCTCAACCTTATTAACGTTCACTGGAAAAAAAGAGTTTTTCTACATGAGGAAGATCCCCTGTCTACTCTCTGCCATCTCTAGTCAAAATGCTCGGACAGTAAGAAAAGGGAAAGTTTTTCTGCACGTGACACCCCAGAGAGCCATTATCAGTCAGAATATTCAGTACTGGGCTGAATGGACAAACAATCTGACTTAGGCCCTATCCTCACAAGACATCATAAACGCATACACGATGTCATAAATGGAACTTTTCTGTAATTAATGCAGAGTCTCTTGAAATGCAATAGTGATGCCCGCCAAGTTCCACACCTCACAGCATTAATGTGAAGTGAAACAGAGTGTCTCTTTCACATTTTGCCCTGACCTCCTGTGTTTGATTGGCTGCCTGCTGGCACCACCATTTTCTTAATGCGCATTAATGTTTTGGCATTGAGATGGCATATGAGATATATGACAACTAGGTGGCTCAAAACAGATTTTTTTTCTGTAGTTCACTTAATGCATCCTATCTACCACTTTTAGACTGGATGGCTACTGGATCACTACAACGACGTGCAGAACTGTGTCCCCTGAGACAAATATAACTGGTAGCTACTACGTTTTAGCAATGCTGTGTGGAAATGGCCCTAGTAGAAGGCATCTCCCTGTCTTTATACATTGATGGTCCTCAGCAGATACAGACTTTTGGAAAATGGCTACTGTAGACATATCTAACAAAAGAGGGAAATAACCTTTCAAAAGCTGATGTGCATGAGCCTCTCATTTTCTCTTCCCTTTGGGTGTTCTTACCATTTTGATTGAACATTTCTTAGGTTTGACCTAAAATGCACATTCAGAACTAAATTTAAAAGGGAAAAACCTGAGAAAACTGGAATGAGACACAAACAAAAACAGAATTAAAATTAAAAAAAAGTCCCTGTTGTTTGATTTGCACAGATCACTCAATGTAGCTGAAATCATCAGGATGCTAGAAAAAAGCAAAACAACCGGGACAGAACAAGTTTCTATTCTGAGGCATTCTTTCCATGAATTTATCAAAGGGAGGTTTTTAGTTGTTTGATGGAGTCAACCACAAGGGCACAAAATGACTGGCCAAAAGACATCAATACCTCAATGGTCTAAATGAAACCAATATCTTAATGGTCCAAAGAAAGATGGGCATGCCACATTGTGCTCAATCCAATGTGTCTACCAAATCAAATTAAGCTCATGACCCATTAGGTAATATTTTGAAAAAGTTAATTACTTCAGATGGGATTGCTGCTATGTTTCTTCATTAATTTGCCTAACATGAAAGTTAAAGGTGCATTTGGGCAATGCTCAGTTGAATCATTTACAAACTATGAAGAAAACTGAAATAACTGAAATAATAGTTTAAATGAGATCTGTGACATTTTACTCTCTGGTGTTAAGGAAATGTCTAGCAATTTATTTTTTTAGAATACATCATATTGGAATAAATCTGACACAACCCCTTTGCACATAATTCTTAATAAATAACTTTCAGGTAATACAAAAATTAATGCAATTCAAAACACCACATTGCTCTGATGTGTGTACAGAAGCATCACACAAAGAGAAAGTAACTTCAGGGTCTTCCATGTTAAGGGATTATCTACTGCACATGTGTGAGTTTGTGGACACAGATTTCCATGTCCCCAGTAGATCAAAGGATAGAGAAGCTTCTACTTATATATCTCCATGCACACAGGTGCGATTATCACAACTACTGAATTAAGATGTTATCCTAAATCCAATTGTTATTTTCAACAGGGGTATGGACAGAATGGTGTAGTGATTTGAGTGTTGGACTATGACTCTTGAGACCCGGGTTTGAATTCCTACTTGGCCATGGAAATCCATTGGATGGCTTTGGGCAAATCACACTCCCTCAGCCTTAGATGAAGGCAAGGCATATCCCTTCTCAACAAATCTTGTCAGGAAAACCCCATGATAGGGTGCCTTAAGGTTGCCATAGATCAGAAATTACTTGAAAACACACAACAAAACAAGATCCATTAAATCAACAAGAATTAGAGAGGTGTTGACTTAACTCTTTAGCAGCTGATTCAACGTCTTGTTGGGATTAGAGTTGGATTTAGGCCATTTTGTCCACATACCCCCCTTCCATTATGGAGATCTGTGTTCTAATATCTTAAAGAATAATTTGCATAGCACAGAAAAGAGATGTTTAATTAAGTGTGTTAACACCAAAACCTTTGATGAAAGATGATGCAGAAAACATTTATTGTTTACTATGATTAATTAGCTTCTTCTTCAAAACCACACGATCAGTCTGTAAACTGCTGAACTCATAATGCTTTATCTGTTGTTTTCACTGTGCTCTTTATAAGTCCCTCTCTAGCAAATGACATTGTAACGCTTTAAGAGGAAAGTGAGAAAATAAATGCAGGATATAAGAAGTCACCTATCAAGGTCCAGGCACAAGGCTGCTGCTGTTTAAAATTTGGTTTCTATAGTAACCACTTGATCTGATTGTACAGAAAGCTCCCCAAGATACAGAGATGGCTGGATCTTCAAACGGTGTGCTTTTCCTGATATATATGTGTGTGTGTGTGTGTGTGTGTGTGCGTGCGTGTGTGTCCCCTGTTAAGGAAAACCCAGTGGCATCTTTCCAAATCCATTTCCTGCCCTCTATTTGACCCCCCACATCCCCTCATTTAGGTGGTCTTCTTCAGAAATCATGCTTTTGACATCCTGGACTAAAGACTCTCCTTCCTCCATTTGGGCAAAAAGTGCTGAAAGAATTGGTTAGAGGGGATTTTATAAGATGATAAAACAAGCTTGCTCTCCATGAGACTGAAAAATGGCATGCCATAGTGGCAGAAATTATGTAGACTGGCCACCGATCTAGTCAACAGGGGTCCAATTATTTTGTACGTGTAGTTCTCGGAAATGTGAATTTCCAAGAAAGTCACAGCAAGTGAATAGTGAAACTCTATTTTGGAAAAAACCCAAAGCAAGCTCAGATGGCTTCGCCTGTCACCAGATTATTTGTTGTTGCACAACAAAAAGCAGAAGCACATTAGATAAGTTTGGTAGTTCTCAAAAGGCACACAATATTACAATTGTGTGGTAAGAACAGGAAGCATATGTGATTCATACTTCCTGTTACTGTGTTGTTTCAAACTATTTTAGCGGGTTTTATGTATCTTTTGCACTTGTTAAAATGTTAATATCTTTTAAGCTTTTAGAAATAGTTTTAAATTATTCACACTGTTTTAAGTTTGTCAGATTGGTTGTATTGCACACTGCCCTGAGACCTCTAGATAGAGGGTGAGATAGAAATTCTTTAATAAATATAATGTATGTCTTCCCATACACTTCAAAATCGAATCTCACATTGCTACTTTCAATACTGTGCAATGTTCAACATGCTAATGTAGCACACCCATTTTCCTAGTGTAGCACACTTGTCTCATAAGATCTTTCTGCCTAAGCATAGTATAAGTAGGTTAACACAGTTTGGTGCAATTTCTGATGACATGCAAAAGCATCCCACTGACATTAAACTGCATTTGTGTATGATTTTACCTGCCATCCTCCTTTACATGGCTTGTGTCCGTTCTATCTGAAAGATCATGGTTGAAATCCTACATTGTTGTGTACTATAAATATACAGTCGTGTAACTAACATGATGGTTGTACTATGTCACTCTTTTGCTGAATACTGATGTGCAGTCAATGATACATTTGCCAACATATCTGTTTTTTGTCCCATTGTCTCATGCTCAATGGCTGTTTCTGCAGTTCCACTGAATTAAGAGGTACACTAAAGACAATGAGGAATTACACACCTTCCAAGAATGTGCTACTGTTACTCCAAAATGTAGCACCCTGTGATACAAAATACCTCCTTGCAAAAGTGGGAAATGAATTAGCTCAAAATCAGGAGGCAAATGAGAGGGGGACAACTTAGCAAGACCCTTCTGCCAATGTTTATGGGCTCACGCAGGAAAAGAACCAGCCAGCGATTCAAAAGTAAGCTAAAAATGTGTTTTATTGAGGGGAATTCACTCATTCATGCACACAAGAAACACACAGTCACACATTCACACAAGAGCTAACTGAAGGAGAAAGGGAGGAAAAATTATGGATAGAGAGGCTGAGGGTTTGGGGTTATAATAACCAGTTCAAAAGAGTAGTAAAGAAGTTGAAATGTGGCTTAGACTTGTGTCAAAGGGAAGACTAGATTCAGGGTGACATAGTAGAGTCTAACATTTCACCTGACTGCCTCTGACTTCTCAAAGCCATGGGGTTTATATACTCTATTTCACTCCCTGAAGGGATGTGAGTTAATTGCTTTCTGGCAGAGTAAACAAAAGGGGTCTGGAATGGACTGATTGTTTCAATATCTTGGTTGTGTGAGGTTCTGGGCAAGACTTTGATGGGAAATGCATGTGGTAGGTGTCCTTGCCTCTACACTTGGGCACATTATTGTTTTCTAACGTTGACAGTTGATAGGATTAGCTCAGAGCCATTAAGTCAGGTTTTATAACCTGGCCATGCTGGGGTTATCTCTGACTTATGCCCAGCCAGTGTCTCTTTCCACATGGCCTTTCCAGCCATAAGGATGTATAATTTATATTTTATGCCAACATATCTGCTAATTGATATATTTTGCCAATTGAACCATATCAAAGCATGGAGAAATACAGCCTGGTAACACTACTGCATGGCTGCAATCTTGTTGGTTAATGCCAACTACAGCAGACACATTGAATTAATTGTTGAATGATGAGTCAACACAGGTAAATTTGTCAGTTGTTTGAATAGTTCTTCCCTAGCTGGGACTCAGAATAGGATTTAGGCCTATATGAAATGGTGACATTTGTGAAACTTTTCTTATGCAGGAATTCAAACTCAGAGGAAACATTTGCCTAAACCTCAATGGGCCATTAAGTTCAATGCTGTAAATCAGCTTTCTCTAACTGATCTTTCCTAATGTCGGGGGACATGATTCCATTATTCCCACCCAGCATGACCAGTGTTTGGCAGTTATGGGAATAGTAGTCCAGAACATTTGGAGGACCTCCATCTTGACAAAGACTGCTGTAAGTGGTCTCTTGCTTGAAACATTTACCTTCTGACACCACAGTGATTAAAATGTTGAACTGATTGTTTTCTGTCTCAGATCCACACATGCATAACATTAAGATAAACAAGGTTTGTTTGTTTTTTTAAAAAAAGAAATGGTTTCCATTGATAGCCAAAAGGTATTTGTATATATTTTTCTCTATTGTCAATAATTTAGCCCTTTCTCCAAACCTTTACTTTTGTAATACTTAAAATCAGGATTAATAAATATTAATTCTATCACAATTAATTCTATTTTTATTGTTTGATCTGTGTGTGTCAGGTCAAACCGAGTATGTTTCATTTTAATTTAATTATTTAATCATTTTTTTAAAAAAAAGTACAATTCAATTGAGCCAAATACTATACTGCTATTTGATTTCAATGCAAAAATCTAGTTGATACGCAGAATGATCCTAGTCACTAGAGAGATCTCTTGCTTTTCTCAATAAATAACACTGCAAAAAACCTCAAACATTCACATGATACAGACAAAACTGTCTTGTCCCCAAAAAATATGGTGATTGACAGGAATAGTGAGTAGCTGAAAGAAATTACTGACAAAAGAGAAGCAGTGGTTATAACCCTGGAAAAAACAGTGCCTTTTCCAATGTTTCTTGAGGTCACTTTAGACACAGTTATAAAGGCTGAAAGTTTCATGAAATGTACTTCAATTTCTTACATGATTTTTTTTTCTTTTTGGTCAACTTTGATGGGCAAGATATAAATATATTTATTAAAAAAAAAAAAAAACTTCTGTCCATAGCTGAAAAGGTTCTATGCATGGTTTAGAGATCAAATAAATAAATAAATAAACAAACCAAGACTTTTCCAGCCCTCAAGCTTACAGTCTAAAAGGTACAACAAAAGAGGGAAAAGGGAGGAAACGCTAATAAGAAAAAAAAAAGTCAGGCCCTAGTTTTTAAAATGACAGACATCACTGAATGACCAGCAAAGAAGGAAACTGTACAGAAGGAGAAGGCTGCAAAAGAATCTAGTCTCTCTGAAAAACTGATGGAATTGCCCTTTTCCTCTCTTCTTACTCTGTTTTGCAACCTAGTAAAATGGTATTTGGTTTTATGAGGTAAAACTAAATGATGTGTTAATAAATATATAAAAGTGGACCACTGTTACCCTGTTTTCTGGGGGTCCCGGGAGGGACACCAAATTACTATCAAAACTATACAAGTTGGAGAAATTAGTTCAGAGCACAAGTTGGCAAAACGAGAGGCAGGGTAACTTAGCAGAATCTTGTAACCCAGTATTTACGGGGTCAGGCCAAGTCAGGAAGCAGACTGGTTTGAAAATAATGAATGATCTTTATTAAATACAGGCACACAATGTAAGCAACCCAAGCACACAGATAACTAAGGAAAATAAAGGTGTGAGTAAGATAGCGGGATTTTCAGAGGGATAGTTGGTTCGGGTGATACAAAACCTGTCCTGAAGTCCAGAAGAAAATGGAGAGCGAAGCTGGGGTTCGATGTATCTCAGCACGTGGAGCTGAGGGGAAGCTCGCCAAGCGATGCAGCAGCAAGGCGGTCTGGAACTCGGGAGCGATCCGAGGAAGTGCTCAAAGTCAGGGGTTTTTATAAGGAGAATCATGACCACAAGCTAGGTCGGACTTAGGGGAAAACAATAGATTTGGAGTTGGAGACAAAGCCTCCGAAAGGTCAGAATTTGAATGATTGAGTTAGAGCCAAATTGTCAATAGGATAGCCGGTATGCAAACGCGGAGTACTTGAGCGTTGTATAGTTAGACCATCAAGCTGCCAGTGCTAGGCAGAGGATCTTTTGAGAGTTGCTTGCATACCTAATGGAGGTACTTGCCTTGAGGTCTCCTAAAGCGGTGAGTCGGCTGTTTTCTGGCCTGCCTGTATTGTCTAGGAATATTACGGCGATTATCGGCCGAGCCTGTATGTGTGCTTGTCTGATGGCCTCGCAAGCACGTGGAAGGGATATGTGAAGCTGAATTAGTGATATCAAAAGATATCTTTTATATCCCCAAAGCTCGGGCTAGCCAGGGCAGTAACACCACACTCAAATGATGAAAGACATTTATTTGCCTGAGCATATGGTCTCCCCTGCTTATATATTTTGCATTTAGCCTGTTCTGTTTTATGACTGGTCATTGGTAGGTAAGCAAAGGTTTAGTTTACAAATCAAATTCCTGAGAACAACTCTGAAGAAATCTCACTATTGGAATTAAAACAGAATAAACCTTGGTGGTACACTTTCCCCTTAGCGTCTACTTTGTCCCTATGTAGAACTGATTGAGTGTTTCAGCTCCCATACTTTCTATATGCAAACTGATGAAATACCATAATTGAGCAAATGTGTCTTCTATAAAAGTAATGCTGAACATAAAAATACAAACTTTTAGTGTATGGTAGTGGGGTTAACGAAACAATGAAAGTGAGTAGGAGTGTTACTAAGCTAAAGTAACAAAACCAGTCATGAGTGTGACTGAATGAATGTGATCAAATATTGTTTGTGACTTCCCTGAAAATCAGGTCCAATTTCAAGAGTTGCTCTTCTTTCCTTGGAGAGATACTCTGTAGCCAGAAAGAAAGGAAAAAAGAAAGAAAAATGAATGAGGCTCAGAGATCAGCTGCCTTATTGCTGACTCAGAGTTAAGTATGGGGAGAAACCCATTAGAAAACCACTGAATAACATCCAGAGAACCACCAAGCGTTACTGGAATTCTTATCCAACAAGAATGAAGACTCAAAAACACTTCTCATGAATGGGTTATTCTTGGAATGATCCTGATTATGAGAATATTATGTTGTAAATTAAAATGGAAATAGGGCCAGTCCAAAATATCCAAAACCATGTGGATTCTAATTTTTTTAAAAAAAAAAAACTTAGGAGACTACAGACAGCACATCTACTGACATAGCCACCAAAATATTTCAACTTTTAGATCTAGACTCAACAGCAATTGATTCTAGATTCAAAGATTCAAAGATTCAAAGATTCAAAATCTTCAAATCTAGAATCACCCAGCAACTTCCCAATGTTATGGCCCTGATTCTTTCCAGAAAACCTTTTCAACAGTTATTAACCTCTCTGTTCATTCTCACCATAGGATTTTCGTTTGTAATGTCTCTTCGTAAGTCCACATCGCCAGCCTCTCTGTACCCCTACAGTTTACATGAAGATAGGATTGTCACGTAGCCAAACTAGAGGAACCTCTTTCATTTCAGTTTTTCCCAGCCTTAAAAGAAGGAAAGAGTAAGCATGTAATTCTTTACTCATTTCATTCTTGAAACAAAAAAAAAAACATGTTAGCAACTTTATTTCTGCTTTGAGAAAAGCTTCAAAGCCTATGCAGTTTTTGAATATCGTTAACCACCTGGAACTTGCTATGCGTAAAATTTACAAGGTGGTATATTTTTTACCCCACAGAAAATAGCATTTTGTGCACAAAGTATAATACTTCTGCAAATTTTTCTGTGAGGTAAATGTAGTGGTTGGGGATTTAATGTGCACAGATTTTTCATTTTCTATGTAGGTAACATCATTTTCTGAACATAGAAACATTTCTGCATAGAAAAAAATGTTATTTTCCACATAGAAAACACTGTGTTCTCTGCAAAAGAATATAATTTCTGTGTAGAACAACTTCCAAACTGCTTATGTTCTTATCAGTCCAGCATTCTTTTTGTCCGGCTTTTCAGACCCTCAAGAAACATTTTTTTGACCATCTTTTGAAAATCTTTCTATCCCTAGGAAAGAAATCTGGCAAGTAGAGTGTTTACAAGGACTGTCTTCACAATGTGTGTCTCCAGAGAAAATATGGTCCGCATAGCATAGCAATAGCGTGTGTATTTCTATACCACTTAGAGTATTCTCTAAGCAGTTTACAATGTATTTGGCTAATTGCCCCCAACAAGCTCGCTACTCATTTGGAATGGATGGAAGGCTGAGTCAACCTGGAGCCTAGCAGGATCAAACTCACAACCTTGTGGCTGCTGTGCCAGCATTTAATCACTGCACCACCAGGACTCCCTTGCACCACCAGGGCTCCTTTAGGCATACAGTGTGAGAGCAGGGAGAGCCTTGATCAGTAAATCTGTCATGGTTATTGTTGTGTGTCTTCCAATCATTTCTGACCTATGGTGGCCCTATGGCAAACCTATTATGGGGTTTTCTGGGGCTGAGAGAGTGTGATGCACCCAAGGTCACCCAGTGGGTTTCCATGGCCCAGCAGAGAATTGAACCCTGGTCTCCGGGGTCATAGTCTAATGTTCAAACCATTATATCACACTGGTTCTTGAATCAGTCTTTACATGAGGCTAAATATTACTAATGTGATCATCAATGTATCAATCTATCTACCTATCTATCAATATTCTAATATTTTACACTGATACATGTTTTAACCTGAGTGGATCCCAGAGTGTTGCCAAGGCTCTGGAAGTCTGAATTTCAAATGCAAGTAAGACAAAATTCTCCTTTTCCCACTAGAGTGCTCACCAATACTTTCTGATTTGTTGCTCCAGTGTTTCCCTGCCAAGCAGGCGACTATATGAAGCAATGGCACAAAACAATTTCTCAATTCCACAGATCAGTGAATTGAACTGAGTGTAGGTGAAAACACCACTTCCTCCACAACAAGGAGGAGGACAGAGGCCTGAAAGACTACAGTTAGCTTGTCCTGTCCAAAAGGAATGGGTGGATAGGATGAGCAGCAATAAAAGAGGGCAGTCCAGGGGCAACACCTTGTAGGACCACTCCAGTAACTTCATGGCACAATTAAGTTTGGATAAGGGATGGAGCTCTTATAACTTTAAGCAAAAGCAGATTGAGGAGCAAGCAATTTGTTTTCTATTCACAGTCACTACTGAGTCACAATTTTGACACTATTGCCACTAGTATAACTCTTCTCTGCAGCATACTTTACCAGGCATCAGCTGTACAGGGAGAAGGAGGGCCATTCTGCCAACAATCAGAGCATGGTAGAATGATGTTTCCATCAGGTTTTGGTGGGAGGTCAAGCCAGGATTAATTATTCAGTTAAGTACTTAGTTAAATGTAAACTGATACAAGATTCCAGCGCATGACAATGACACTATTGTACAAGCAAATATTCTGAGCATATGTGAGTGACATCACATTCTTCTACTGAATATTTACATCTTCTTAAATGTGCTAGACCATATGAACCACAGTTTTGTCACTGAATTTACAGAAAAGGAATGTTTACCCTTCCTGAATTAATTTACCTTCATAATAGAAATCTATTTCCCATTTCTTATTTAGCCACTCAAGGCTTGAATTTGCATCCAGTTTCCTGTGACTGTCATTATTTATCCACATTAAATATATTGGCTAGCTTGTCCAAATGGTTTTATGACCCCTTCTTTTGTTTAGCAAGATTCTAGTAATTAAAATGCATATTGGTCGGGTTTTCAAAAATTCTTTTAATCTCTCTAATGGGCTTTTCATCTAACTGCACTGCAGCTTTCTCCATTTATTGTAGATAAAATAACTCTTCAGACATCATCATTTCCTCTAGAATAGGTTTTTGGTTTATAGATTTACATTTCTTCCTTTGGTCTCTAAACACATTTCTTCTGTACGGATGCCATGCATATTGTTACATAGGCCATTTCCTTTTACAGTTATGGACATTTTGAGGAGTACTGAAGTATTAAAACATCAGATAAAGTGTTCAGCTTCCTAGATGAAAATGGCAAAAAGGATATATGTACAAACACAGGAGAACCATAGATGACTGAACACAGTAAATAATCAACTCTCACCATCCTGCACCATGCACAGTAGACTTAAAGATATCTTGTTGACCTTACTTCCCTACTAGTCCGGTCCCATACACTTATACCTCATGCTGATACCATAATGCCATTTTGGGCAACTCCATCCCTCTGAATGAAGGATGAGTAATTTATGGCCCTGGGGCCATGTGTTGGCCCCCAAACTGGGTTTTTTTTTCATCCCTCAGCCCCCCCCCCCAAGCTTCCTAGACAGCCCCTTTCCTGGCCAGAAACAAAACAAAATGGTGAATACCTTTCATGAAATCTCCAGGAAGGGGAATTCATTTTTAAAAAATTAAATGTGTATAAATAGGGCTCCCTCTGCTTTGTTTAACATTAAACTAAATATGAAACAAAAGTAGGCTATAGGACACTTCTAGTTTTGTTTGTTTCTTTTTCTTTTTTGGTGGACTATGCCCCTGGAGGGTCCCAGGGACAGAAAATCATCCCCAACTCACTGCTTTTTCCCATCTCTCTTCTAAATCATGGGTGGGCAACTGGTGAGTGGGCAACATGTTGTTTGGACTACCAATCCCACAACCCTAGCCAGTTTAGCTGATAGTGAGTGATCACAGCAGCTACAGTTCAGTAACAGTAGGAGAGCTTTGGAATGATTAATATTGCCCAAACAGCCGTTTTGTGCTTCACCAAAAACCCACTCCACCACTACATCCAGATTCACTACTCTGAGATCATGCATCAAGCAGTGTAAAGTTCTTTTCAAGAGGATCTATTATATGCTCCCACTCTCCCCCACCCACATGACTTGCCTTCCTCCTCTGTGCTCCCCCTCCATGATCATTTAAGTAACCTGTGGAGAGCAGTAGGTATGTGCCTATAACCAGACCCACAATGATGACAGCATGCTATGGCACTTTTGGAAAATACTCAAAAGGCTGTTCTGTACCTGAGTAGGGATATAGTCAAAAGCTTCAACAAGCCCCACCACTCTCTACAAGTCACCTATATGGCTGTGGAGGAGGGTCACAGAAGGAAGGTGGATACTGCAAGTGTCTTGATTTTTGTGTAGGGAGATGGTTCTTCTTCCACAATAAGCAAAAATTCCAAACACACAGGCATAACTGAACACTTGGATATTGCACTAACAGGATGCCAGCCTACATAGGGGATTATGACCAAAAAAAAACCAAAAAAACCTCTCAGGACACTTGGAAAAGGCAGGAATTGTTTAGCTGTACCTGCTGGAATGGAACAAGTTCAGCACAAAGTGAGAACAGTCATGTTCTCTTGGGACACAGAAAATGATGCGCCAGCTCTTTTCGCCCTGCTTTGTGAATCATGGAGATCTCCTGATGAAACAACACACAGTAACAGTGGATTAGTCAGGATTTGGAAAACACAGTGGTTAATACACAGAGTAACATAACCCGAATTCTTTCTTGAAATAGAACAAGCCCGTGCAAACTGAATTTATCCCAGTTGGTGTTGAAGAAGGCAACAAGATGAATACATAATGTATCAGACATCATCCTACTGCTAGGCTACAGAAGGTATAAAGGGACAGTTTTTATATACGTATTGTTACAGCCTCACGCACCCCCCATAATTGGCATGGTTTAATTGGCAATATTATTTAATTGGCACTACATAGCATGTTGATATAAATAAAACCTGAGGTAACTAAAAGGTCAAGATGGAAAGAGGCAGATTACTGACTATAACTCTAGAACAGCAAGGCAGATCAGCCACACCCACCTCCTAGGCAAACACTGAAGTCATTGTCAGGCTAATTGTGCAGCTGCTCTTGAGACAATAGCCTTATGCTAAAGAGCCAGACATCTCAGAGCAGAAAGAGGAAATCCCCACCAAATTGTGATTGTCTTAGTCCTGATCCCTCACACTTGGATGTTCCCCTGTTTTGTCCTCCCAACCTCTCCACAATACTGGCCTATTATGACAGTCATTACATTTTTGACACCTGAACGCTAAAACTATTAACTCTGTCCTGACTCACATTGTCCACTTGGATAGGACAGCAATTGACACCCATACCTGCAGGATATTTTTGAGTATAAGAATCCCCAATTTTGAACAGTTCAGTGCAGTCTCTCACCTCGCTGAATGCCATGCTGTCCATTTGATTCCTGGATGAAAACTGTCCTTAGGTGCCTACCTAAGCCACATTTCCATTTTTCTTCATTTTTCTCCAAACTAGTAATTATCACCTGAACCCTGAAAGTCCTCTATCCACACTTTCTTCCCTTTACCCTTGATTAGTCCTTATGTGCATGCGTGAATGCTTGGATCTTTTGTGTGCTTGTGTGTGGATCTTTCAATAAAAAACACATTCTATTTTACATTCAGAATCTCTGGTTAGTTCTTTCCTGCAAGGACTCCATAAACATAGGTGGAGAAGATCTCGCTAAGTTACTTACCTCTTGCAGGCCTCCTAATTTTGAGCTAATTAATTCCCCATTGTCACGTAGAGGTACTGGCATCATGGATTAGACCCCTGAGTCACCCACATTTTCAGGTAACAGCACTAATCAGAGTTGCATGGGTGAGAGGTTTGGTTTTTTAAAAATAGAAAAAATGGGACCTTTGAATCTTTCATCTATAAACTGAAATGGTAACAGCCTAGGAAAAGCTTCACCAAATGATTTTGATTCATGTATGTATTAGCCACAATCAGTCAGATTTCATGCATGTTTATGGGTTTATGTTCATTTCCTTGGTCTCTCCTTTTTCTTGGCTAAAGGTGCTGGATGTGGTTACATAAGCAATTTACTTTTACCATTACAGACACCTTCAGAGTTCTCCCCCACCCCTTTTAAATAGGTCTTTCCTCCCAACCCAGCTCCTCCCAACCAAAGTATCAAAAATAGAAGAACCACAAGCGGAAGTATCAAAACTGCCACTTGTAGTTCTTCTATTGTTGAAATATCTTCTTAAAAATCATTTCTAGACCTGCTGTGGCCCTAAGCAGACAGTGAGGGGGAAATTTTCCTTCCAATTTCATCAGACTGGCTCACCTCTGAGTTATATAGATGACCGCACATCCATTATAACTCACATCACTATAATCATATATAATACTCAATTCACTGAGCATCTATAGAAGAAAATCCTGCTGAATGCCAAACAAAGTGCTTTTCCTTCTTTCTTAACTTCCTGCCTCCAGTTATCACAGTCCAACAATTTAAGGCTGAATTCCTCACTATAGCTGAAGGGTTTATTTTAGGTTAGTTAGGTTTTATTTATCCAGAGTTTTTCTCACAGATGTACAAATGGCACACTAGCCTGGGGTAACACGTTCATATTTCTGTAACCTGAGGCATTTTATTTCCTGAGCTGGCTATCAAAAATATTACTGTTTACTCATAATTACTTTTCTCACCTGTTTCTAAAGAAACAATGCAAATTATATCTCAGGAAATCCACTCAAGGGTGTTCAAGATTTCCTGAATGTTTTGAAATCAATAATTTAAAAAAGAAAGAGCATACAGAGACACAAAGAGTAGTTCTGTTCATTTTTAACCACAAAAGAAAAGTAGCTGCCATTGCAAGGGGTGGCCAAGTAATACAAGGCAAGCAAATAATTCTAGTGGTCTTCCTTTTTGGAAAGTTTAAGTCCTCATCACCCACATTCATAAAGGATGTCACACTACAATTCATCCATAAAGTGGGGAATCACCTTGAACTTAAGCTAAGACATCACTTTTTTTTTTCCTGAGAAGAGAGAAATGTGAAGAAAACAGTGGGTAAAGGGGTTTGATGAAGAAACAACAAAGCTTAATATTCAAAATGAACATATGTTTTTTTTTTCTCTCTCTCTCTCATCTATACGTGTGTGTGTGTGTGTGTGTGTGTGTGTTTGAATGACAAGCTGTGAGCAATGGTGGTTGTCTCATAATGCAAAACACTTAATGGTATCACTAGGGCCATAACTAGATCTCAGGTTCTGGCCTAGAAACCTGAAGCCCTAGGACATTCCTGAACTGGAATTCCTAACCATTACATACTGTTTCAGACAGAGAGTCCCTCAACAGGCAACTGTAATAGATAAAAGAACCAAGAAGGCCCCAAAGATTTCTTCCTGCCCGACTCAAGATCCAGCCCTTTATATCCATCAAGTGTCAGAAACTGTACGAGAACCAGGGCAATACTTTGCCAGTATTCGATAGGCATTTGACAGTGACACATCATACTGGAAATGCAAGTGATATGGGTTTTGGATTTGCGGGTGGGGTGATGGGGTAGTGCGGGTAAATCTACCAGAATGCTGCATCTCTGTGATAGTTTGGTCATTTTTTGGAAGTCTGTATTAAAATTTTGAAGGGAGGTCAGAGGGCTTTGGGGGTTTCCAGGGGGAAGATACAAAAGAATTATGTGGTTTCCCCACCATTGATATGGATCATACAAAGCTGATTTACACTGAATCAAAACATTGTTCTACTGTGTCTCTCAGTTGTTCTTCAGTCTTCTGAAATAAATATTTTGCCCACATTCTCCATTATAACCTGAAAACTTTTAACTGGAGATAGCAGTAACTAAATTATGGATAAACAATTTGAAATGCTAGAGGCTACGCAACATTTAGACAATCATAGGCTTCCTAGACCTACCCTAACATTTACTTCCAAATCATTCCTCCAGTCCCATACCAAAAGTAACAATAAATCTAGTTTGTAATTCTCATGTATCTCCAATGACACTGTTGCTAGTACCAAATAGAATAAAAAGCATGAGGACAATATTTGACAATGGGGGCACTGCCCCTATCCACACTTTCAGCATCTACCACAGAGCAGAAATGGGAGAGGCTGGAAACTGGTAAAATAATGGACTGAGTCATATGGTGAACATTTGCAAAACTTGCAGACTACAGGTATCCTCATGTCAATAACATGGCTATAGGAAACCTCACATGTGGGATCTTACTGGCATCCTGTAGGAATCCACATCGATCCTGTGACCTAGAGCTATGAAAATGGAAGCAAAACTCCCATTGGTCCTGTGCCCACAGCTCCAGGTTTCCTCATGAATTTGGGGATGCAAATCTGTGGCTGAAAGAATCTGAAGCCTTTGTTCCCCTTTCTGAGTGACAGTTTAGCATCAATCCTGGGGGAAAGGCCTGAAATATGATGCTCTATTTTGAGCCTCAAAGCTGAGCAGTTCCAAGCAACAGGAAGGAAGTTCTGCCTGCCACAAGTTTCTCATTTATTGCTCTAGGGAGACAGGTTTTCCCATAAACTTTATGGTTTGGTCTTGAAAGAATTCACCTTGCATTAAAAGAAAGTGTGCAGCAATTTATAAATTACAGTTACAAGAGAAATTGAAAGCCAACCTATAACAAGGAAATAGATACAATGACAATCGCAGATAACATGCTGTCTTTTATCAAATAAAAAAATGCAGGTGATGATCTTTCTTCTTCTGACTGGTGTTAAGCCCAGGATTGCAACAGTCACCCATTCAACAAGAAGCTATTATAACAGCATTAGCCCTTCTGGATCTCTAAAAACGTTAAGCGCAAAAGAGTAATAGTGTAAGCTCTTTCCTTGGGCTTATAAATAACTACCAGTAGGATTTCCACACCGCATTAGTGAGTCATAACTCAGATATCCAACACCTTATCTTCCATTATCTACACTTGTCATTGTGTCTCTCATGCAGCAGACACACCAACAAGGCTTGCTTTTTTAAAAACAAACAAGTACAAACCCACCAGTTTTATTGAAGCAGAACGGGTCAATTTCATATGAATCCTAGACACAGCAGGAATAGTGTACTAGGAGCCAGTATAGTTCACTAAATATAATACTAGACTTACGTGTGTGTGTGTGAACCTGTGCAAAAGATTGTGTGGGTCAGTGAGAGTGCATATATATGCTCAATATATGGGTTCCCCTAGAAGGCTAATCAGAAGGAAAGAGAACTCCCCAGCTTGGCCTGGCTTGTGAGGATCTCTTCTATTCAGAGATCCCTGTATTCACAAGTGAATCTTGACTTGGCTAAAATTGGATATATACAATACTGTGGGTTTTTGGAATCCGTGAAAAACTGCTAGAAACACTGAGGGTATTTCCTTCTCTTGACTTCCAAATAATGCCTAACAACTTTTTTAAAAGTGCGATAAGATGTCATCATGGCCATTTCCGCATGATGAGCCTGAGCTGCTTCTGGGACTGGGTGGCAGTGGTTTGCAGTTGTGTTTCTGCATGATGTCATCACTGGCCTGCTGCCATCGCATCTCCAAGTGTTATGCTCACACAGTTTTCACAACATTGAAAAAATCTGTTTTGAAAAAATCTGTGATTATATGTCCCTCCTCTCACTCGTGGCCATGCAGAAGCCACTTCCTTCCATAGCATAGCAATGGAAAGTGCCTAGCCGCTCTGCAGAAGAAAGAGTTGGCACCACTGCACTCCCTTCTTCATGGACCAAGCAGGTGCGGAGGGGAGCGTTGTTGATGCTCTCTCTTCCAGACCCGGGGCTGCAGCACAATGATGAGGAACAGCGTCATCATGTGGAAATAGCCTAATTTATGGTGTTGTTACTTGGAAATATGGAAAGCATAATAATACTGCATAATGAATTTGCTTAGTCAGGGGCAAGTGATGCTATCAACACACAATGACACAAAAAAGGAAGGAAAAAGGCCACAACTTTTATTGCCTACGGTTGCTAATTGGGTTGGCACATGCGTGGGTCCAGATCTGGGCATCAATCAACCTGCCTTTTGATTGATGGGCCTGACCTTCCAGCCCACTGTTGTAACCATTGGGATGACAGGAGAGACCCACCCAAGAGAAGAACTCCCCTGGTGCCCCCCACCCACTGCCAGGGAGTGCAAGAGAGTCATGTCCCTCTCATGCTATGCACGAGTGCTTCCACCCACATACCCTGAATCCATACCCTATACCATATAATGCCTGGGACACAACAATAAGCACAGTCCTGGATCTAAGATCCATACTACCACCCCTTTACAAGTTGTAAAAAATAACAACATATACATCACAAGAAAATAACAGTTAAGGCTCCAACCAAGATAATGCAAGAGCAGCAACCCTCAGAAATTAGCACTGTGCTGTTCCCAAAGAGCCACTGAAACCTCACAGAGGCACCAATATGGTGCAACCACAAACAAATAAAAAAAATAGGTGAGTGGTTGGCATCTTTAGACCAACTGGCTCAGAGCTGGAACCACAGGGGAATACAAACCCCAGCAACTAACCAGAGTGAAAACTTCACATCTGGGTAACCTACGCATTTGAATTCATTGGCTGCTGCTTCCTTCCCAAGAGTCTGTGTGAGGTTGCACAGACCCTTAGGAAGGACATGCGGTGCCCACCATAGCTACCATCAACATTCACCACCTTGAGCCCACAATCTATCCTCCTGGTAAGTTAAGCAGCTACTTTATTTTGACTGGAAATTTTAAGAGGGATAACTAGGAGGAATGCACAGAGATTGTTCTGCAGGTTTTGCCGGTATCATGGATTTCACCAGCAATTCTACAGTTGATGACTAGTGTGTGACACAGAGATCAAATCCTGTCTGGTAAGGCCATGCTGTGTGATACTGCTGTTGGGCTGTACAAGTTCTTCTCTCCTCCCTATTCTAGTATTGTTTTGTAGTTTAGTTTCCTTTATCCAGATTAAGTGACCAGATTTTCTCTCTTATTCCAAATGTTGAGGATATTTTCCTTCTCTTGTCTTCCAAATAACATCTAATAATTTAAAAAGAAAAATGAAACACTGGAGCAAGCATGGTATAGTGGTTAGGAGATTCAAGTATAACCCTGAAGACCAGGGTTTGATTCCCCACTTGGCCATGGAAACCCACTGGGTGACCTTGGGTACATCACACACTCTCAGCCTCAGAAAAATGCCATTATAGGTTCACCTTAGGAATGTCATGTTGGAAATGACTTGAAGGTACAGAACAACAAAGTGAGATATCATCATACTCCTAGTGTCTCTGTTCCAAACTCATTTTATGTGGCACTACTTGGAAATTTGGAGAATACAGTGATACTGAATACTATATTTATTATTACTAGACAGTATAGGAGGCAGAACAAAACATAACACTTCTATAGTCTGCTGTGCCTGGACTTCCATCATGACATCTGGTTTGGGCCTAATATTTAAAGTTACATGAAAGTAGAAAACAGTCATGCCTCCCTAAGGACTTCTCATCAAATGAAGAAGAAGCTTTACTCTGCTAGCATGAAAGGGAGGAAACTCTTCTGCTAGCCAGTGAGGCAGTAGAAGACCATCCAGGTCCCTCTTCTGCTCTGCAAACAGCTCAGAATAAGGAACTGGCACCCAGTTCCCAAGAAAAGCACAAGCAAAAGCAGCTAAAGCCAAATTCTCCCCCTCCCCTTTCTCCGTGCTCTTCTCAGCTACAATCAAGTGCTTTTGAGGAGAACTGCATCTAGGAAGGCCTTGACATATCAGCTGGGAAACTGAGTGGGGCTAGGAGTCTTCACCTTTATAAACAACGTAATTGCCCTGATCAGTACTGGAAACAACACCTGGCTCTAAACTCTTAGAGTTTGTAATCTCTGATTCACAGCCTTGTTTGCTGCTGAGCTTCTAGGATCTCCTGACACTGATTGATTACCTGTCTTTCAGCCTTTGGAGTGCTCTCATGTTACACTCCTTGCACCTCCCCATTAGAGCATTTCAGACCCTCTACTAATAGACTCAGACTTCTTAGACCTCTCCTCACTGATCCCTTGTTCCTCTCAGCTGAGTTCTGCACTAATAGGGACTGCAACTAAGTCAGAACAGAACAAATACATTCAGGGGCTGGAACCATTTAAATCAATGAGGCATAGGTTAGTCATGCCTAACTTACTCCCAACCATTTAATATGACAAGGGGCTTCTTCCAGGCTGGAAAAATATTTGGGGAACATAGTAATTTTTATTGTTGTGCTTATCTATTTTTTTTTAAGTTTCAAGTGATGTTTCTCTTCTCCTTGTATATTTTTAAAAAATTGTCCTGTCCCAGTACATTTCAAAATATTTTTAATTTCCAACCCACATTGTTGAGTCAATTTCATTCTGGAGCAGTACTTCATCACATGAGCTGGGGGTGTTAATGTTTCATGGTTTTGCAGCTCATTGCCGGCCCTATTTCAGCCCCAACCAACCAATACATACACCTTCAGGGAACTTGGCCACCTTCTCATGCAGTTATAAGCTGCTATGGTGGAAATTCCTTCTACCACCACTCGTTGACGTGAGATCACACACAGAGTATGAAATGAAGCACTGGAGCGTTGGACTGAAGATTGCGAAAAGAGGAATGCATGAGGAAGGGGCAATCTTGAGTCAAGGAATCATACATTTGTACCTTTATTTTAAAAAAATATGTATAGTAATTGTGCTAACTTTCCAGATAGATTTTTGAACATTCAAAATGGTGAGGAGGCATTGCCATTTTGCAACACATCAGGAAACACAGTGGAAATAAAATGGGGAGAGATGTGAGGAAGTTGTTGCCAACATTATAAGCAGAATTCTCACAAATGAACCATTTTTAGTGTGTTTAAAAAAAAAAAGCCAGGATGTTGTTTGGATGCAGAAGTGATGGGACAGATCAAGAAGTATCAAGCAGTGACATGGAATGGCACAGTACAAATTGGCCCAAATTGCCGACCTGGATGAGCCCTAAATCTACATTCAGCCCTCTGAGGAAACATTGGGAAATAACTCAGTTTGAAAGAACACCCAGGCTTTCTGATTCTCCTCATCAGAGAAGGGGATGAAAGACTATGTAGTCCCATAAATTAATTGCTTATCACCGAGTGCCACTGTATAGAAAAGCTTTTTGAGGCTTTAGTGAGTAAATAAATCGCCAGAAATCTCGTAATTTAATGCCACAATTATTTCATATTTTAAGCCATAAAACGTTTACATTCAACTGCCTACTCTCTGCCCAGTGAAACTAAGCTCTCTTTGGCTAATCAAACTGTTCATGAACATTTTACTGTTTGTGAACATTGAGAATGATAGCTCTGTTCTCCAATGCATTTACCACCCAGTGCAGCAGTGTAAATATTTAGTACAGCATATTGGGATGTAGCTGTGTTTTTCCTATTAACATGAATAAATGTAAATATTTACAGCATATTTTCTCCAGAATATTTATGCTGCGATTTAGCACAAATGCAGAACTGCAAAAGAGTGCTGGGAAGTGGGGGGGGGGGGAGATGTACAATGAATAACGTTCCATGCAGAGAAGAATCCAATCTATAAAATGGTTACTTTGACAGCATCAAATGCATTTCCCTATAAAATGAATAGTCAAGCACTTCCCAGACATAAAGTATAGGGAAAACAGCACTATGGAAATTATTTGAGAAAGACTCTGAGAAAGCAAGGGGGAGAAGCAATGTGGCGTTACAGAATTTACCTCTAAGTGAATCTAGGTATTGAATAGCCATTGTGAAAGTGATGGAATGGCTGTCACTTTGTATCTCTTCCTACTTCTTCATCATGACTTGGAAAAAATGGCATGTCACATGACATTGGCCAAAACCTTACTGTTGTCTTATACATGAGTACATTCTCCTACACAAGTGGCTGGACATTTGAAAACAATGCAGAGTGTCCATGTTCAGTTCAAGGGTACCAAAGCTAAGTCACACATGTAGTGCCATGTCAGTTGCAGATTCAGGTGTGCATATGCATGCAATGCTGTACACAGGCAGATGTGATTCACATGCAGAATGAATGAGATTCAAACAGTGTCCACAAGTATTTGTTTGTGCATTCTCTTGCACATTTAGGTATGCATTCAATTGAACAAAGTTGCCATTTAACACAAGGCCTGCACATTGCAATCAATATGTAACTCTGCATGTGATGATTTATGCCACACAGGCTCAATGTTGGAGCTGAGTCATTTCTTTCCATGTGTTGCTTCTGCCTCCATCTCATAACACTGGCTGTAAGAGAACAGGGCAACAGTAGGGATGGAAAGAATATTGAAAAAAATGATCAGAAGCATGTTTCTTCAATGCCAGAAAAATCCTAACGATTCAGATTCAGGACTGACAAAGAGACAACACTGCTATCTCTGCTACCATACCTCTGAGAAAATTGTTGCCTGCCAGCTGAGAGAAGAACAGTTACTCCCTTGCAGGACCAGGACCAAGCCTCCAGGGGCTGGACTAACCAGGACAGCCTTCATATGTACCCCTGTCTTGACAAAGTTATAAGAGGTAGCCTGGCTGGCTGGAGGGAAGCAGCATACCAAGAGGAGACAGCATTACCATCTCTGCTACTATCCTTCTGGGAAAGCTGCTTCTTGCCAGTTGAAGGGAGAACAGGTACTCCCCTGCAGGAACAGGCCCAAGCCTCCAGGTAGTGGGTTAACCAGGGCCATTTGCACACTAGACTGTTATAGCGCTATTGTTCCACTTTCAACATCCAAGAGAACCCCAGGATTCCATAGGATGTTGAAAATGGAATAATAACAGTATAACAGCCTAGTGCAGAAATGACCTAGGACTGCCTACCCCTGTTTCCCTGCCTTGACAAGAACATAAGGGGTTGCCTGGGTGGTGGGGCTGCCACTGATGGTGTGACACTAAAGGGGGTTGTCTCCTTGGGGTTTGGGCTAGTTACTCTGCAGGAGAATGGACAGGAAGCACTCTGTTATCTACTTTTTTAAAAATAATATTATCATTTTTAACACAAATAGAAAACACACAGAAGAATTTGTACAAAGTAAATTAAAAAACAAACAAAAAAGAAGAGACCTACCAACAGAGAGCTAAATAACATACAAACGATAATAAACACAATGAGCATTCCTATTTCAATCTATACAACATTTCTATATATACAATATTGATTATTTACATAATTTTAAAAAAATTGATTTCTCTAACAAAGCAACAGCTTTTAAAGACAAACATTTGTAACCCCTCTTTAACCAAAAGTGATAATTAAAAATATAAGTGAACCTATGCATTTCAGCCATTTCCATTAATTTCTCCAGCCATTCTTCTTCAGAGGGAATAGAAGCCTCACGCCAGTGTCTAGCAAGCACAGTCATTGCCATTGTTATCTACTTTCAACTGATAAGAAGACTTTGAGGGATTAAGACCAAAAACTAGAGACAGAGGCCATTTCTGCACTGCACTGTTATAGTGCTATTATTCCACTTTCAACATCCTGTGCAATTCTGGTGTTTGTAGTTTCTGAGGCGCAAGAGCTCTCTGGCTGAGAATTCTAAAGGCCCCTCTCTAAACTCCAAACCCCAGAATTCCACGCGATGTTGAAAGTGGAATAAGAGCACTATAACAGTGTAGTGCGGAAATGGCCAGAGAGTTTACTTTCAGCCATTTTATTTAGTGGTTTAAAATTCCTTCCAGTTCATTTGGGTGGAAACCAATTCTTATGGGCCCAATGAACCAGCAGATAGTAAGAGTGCCAGTGGAAAGACTGGGTGGTGGGTATACAACCCAGAACCACCTGATTGTCTACAAGGCATCATCTGAGTGTGAGTAGGGTTCTGCCGGACTAGCCAACTAATCATTCTCATTGACTGGGAACCATTCCCACTGACTAGTAGTGCTGTGTTAAGTGCTTTCTTAGAGCTGTCTTGTTGATTTTTGGTTTTAAAGAGAATGAATAAGGAAACTGCAATGGCAATAAGAGTTGTACATGTCAAGGGAGGTATGCTGATGGCAGGGTCATGTGTTCTTACAAAGCAAATTGAGAGAGAGAGAGAGAGAGAGAGAGAGAGAGATGTTTAATATCTATTTCATCTTCCAATCACCCTCCCAGCCTTGGGAACTTGAGGAGTGAGAAAAGCCGCCCACAAAACCTCATCTTACTCTTATGCAATGTGAGCTCAGTTAAAATAAAAAACATATAACCTATGATCTCCTCAATGATGAGGATGCTGACCTGGCATGCTTCACCGAAACTTGGCTGTGGGGTGATAGTGGCCTGATGTGAGCTTAAGTTCTTCCAGCCAATTATTGTGTTACCAAGCAGATAAGGGAACATGGGCGAGGGGGTGGGATAACTGTGGTTCATAAAGATCATCTTAATCTGACCAGAATACCTATTAGGGACCTAAGCCACTTTGAGTGTCTGAAAACCAAGGATAGAAAGGGGATTCTGCTAGTTTACCATCTATCCCCTGCCTATCAGATTCCTTGGCCGAGTTCATGGAACTGGTCTCAGGGCAGTTGTTCCTCTGAGGCTAGGAGAGTGTGATTTGCCCAAGTTAACCCACTGGGTGTCCATGACCAAGTGGAGATTTGAGCCCTTGTCTCTAGCGTCTCAGTTCAACACCCAAACCATTAGACCACAATGTCTCTCAAGCTACCATGGCTCTTGTAATTCCAGAAGCCAGGACAGTCGCTGAAACTGAATGTGTTCATAAATGAGTTTCAGAACAAACAAAAAGAACTAATTCTTCACAAAGTGCATATTCAAACTGGAATTTACTACCACAAGATGGGGTATTGGCCACCAACATGCATGATTTTAGAAGGAGATTAGGATAATTTATGGAGAATAAGACACTCAGTGGCTACAAATCATGGTTGTTGTATGTTTCATGCAGGAACAGAGGCATCATGAATCTCTATAACAGCTGCAGGAAAACATACACAGGAGGGTATTATTATGGCACTTCTGTTTGGCTGTGGGCTACCCATTGACATCAGGCTGCAGTAGATAATTGTCTGCTTTCAGCAGTGATAGCTCTTCTTAGGGTCCTGAATCCTATTGGTTAGTTTCAACTGGAGCTGACCAACTGAATCAATTGCTGAAAGGTGAGCCAAGACATAGGCAAATTCCATGGATTTAGTGGATCCACTCTAGTCATGACAAACAATAGTATTCATACCAGGGTCTGACGCAAAATTTCTATGCACAGCTATGTTCAAAACCAGAATAGATAATACTGATTTTTTGATACAGAACATTTGAAACTGGGGGCCTGATTTGTATGCCTCATCTGTAAGTGTACTGATTTACAATATAATAAAGATATATATCTTTAATAGGCAGCAAGGAGCTGTACTTTTTATTGAGGCTGTAGAATTTTGAATTACTTTGAATAGAAATTGGAAATGAAAAAATGTATGGTTCTCTCTCCCCCACCCACCCAGAATACACCAATTCATGTGCGGTATAAGAGGGGGAAAATAAGATATTGACCTAGCTTGGATATAATGGGATATCCTTGCAAGTAATGCAAGAACAATTCTTTATTACAGTCCATAGACCCAGGAATCTTAAATGGGTAACATGTAAAATAGATTAAGATCACAACGACCATTAAGAAACACAGCCCCAGAAATAGTCAAGCCATAAAAGCAGTATTTGTTTCAGACATTTGTTTCAGACATCTTTTGACATGTAATGCATTAACAACTATCAAAATGAGTTTTCAGTGAGCTTCGAGATTCTTACTGTTTCATACCAGCATAGGAAGTTAGAACCATTCATTTGTGTTTCTAGATCATCTTAGCATCATCTGAAAATTGTGGTTCATTCAAACTACGATTTGAGATTATGTTCTCTGATTCTGGCATTTTATCAAGCTAATGTTTTAAAACTGGCCATGGTTCTTAAAATTCAGACATCCTGGGTAAGAGTGGTCTGTTTAAAATTGAAAGCGTATGATTCTGATTGCTTCCTCTGGTGTTTGAAGAAGAGAAAGGGGCAGCCCAAAAGTGTTGTTGAGGTTCATTCACACGATGGGAAATTACCATTTACTACTGCAGTTGAACCGGGCCAATAATACAGATTTGTAGCTTCAGTTAATGGCCTAAATTTAAGCTGCAAGAAAGACTTTGAAAATTATGCAGTTGTCAAAGACTAGTTGCTGTTCAGAATTTACTCTGTACAAAATTTGCATGTGGACTTTGTGTGGAGAAAATAGCCTCTTCTGTACAGAAAATGCTGTTTCCTATGCAGAAAATGCTATAGCTAGGAATTCATTCTGCACAAAATTCAATGTGTTCCTATTGCACAGCAAACAGCTTTTTTGACAGATCTGCATAAAAATGTTGTTTCCTGTACAGAAAATATGTCTTATAACAACAACACATCCTAACAATGTAGATTTAGGACTGATAAGAATCTTCACAGTTTGGAACTTATTCTGAATCAAATTTGTGCAAATTTTATGCAGAGTAAGCTCCAGACTGTGAAGATGATGATGATGTTATTGTTATTTACCCAACTCTCCCCAAGGCTTAAGGTGGAGTACAACATAAATTAAAGTACAACTAAAAGCACATAGGACCATTTAAAATACACCAATCTAAAACTCATAATTTAAAATATATTATGCACATTTGTGTGCAGCCAGGAACATCACTATATGATGTTGTACATGATCACTACATGCGTATTCATGCCCAATGCATATCACTGCATGACGCATATGCATTGGTGCATAATGAGCACTGGTGTGCATGATGACCTGATGTGCATTGTGCACCAACGCACATCATGAACTAGTGCAAATTGGGCACTTTACCAGCTATGCTATATAGTGATGTAATAGCAGCCCTCTACTGGGTACAGGCTTTACACAACTGCACAGTTCTAACTCCCACAGATGTAAATCCTCTCGCAGAGGCATAAGGCCCCAATAGGATTTTGGTCAATATATTTTTTTGTGCTGTAATGTGAGAACTGTTAGCAGAATTTCAAAAGCTGTCACACCATGGGTTTACATAAAAGCATTGTGATATTGGTATTTTTATTTTCAAATCCCTTTTTAATTATTCACCACATGGAATTTTCTTTTCTCATTGCCACCGCACATTGGACAATTGAGCTGTCCACAGCAACACAAAAGACTTTTTCCTCTTGATCAGTCACTACATTAAACCCAGTTTGGAGTTTAGATTTGTTTTATTTTATTTTTTGCTCCAGTATGTCTATATATACACTGCATCACATTTTCTAATTTAAATAGTATCTTTTTGGATCTCTAGACGATCTGTTTTTGTTCAAGTCACCCTGAATAATTTTATACCATTGGCAAACAGGGCTACTTCCCTGCTTATCCTTCCAGATCATTTATGAACAAGTTAAAAGCCACCACTATTTACATCCCTCCCTTGAAAGAATTGAAGGAAGAACCCATGCTGACTCTCTATTTTCTGGTTTTTGAACAGTTACTGGTCCATAAAAGAACTACTCATTTATCCAATTACTATAATTTTTTTTCTGAAGTCTTTGGTGAAGGGCTAATAGATCCCTTGACCCTTCAGACCTCTTGCAATTTGTGCTCTTTTTCCTGTAATGTGGCATATATTCTATCTGAGCTGATATCGTCGTAGTTTTGAGTAACCTCCAAGGATTTCTTTTACAAGATTTTGCTCTTGGAGTTATATCTTCCTCTTAGTCAGTTTCCTTGTTTTTACAGAACTATCCTCTCAAATGTGAGTGTTCTGGGTTTTACTGTGACTTTTCCACTTACATCTGGTCATTTGACATTGCTGTAAATCACTGTTCCAGATCAGTCAGTAACCTTCACATGACCACCTTCCCCTA
Organism: Cyclura pinguis; assembly: GCA_030412105.1. NCBI lineage: Eukaryota > Metazoa > Chordata > Lepidosauria > Squamata > Iguanidae > Cyclura > Cyclura pinguis. The sequence continues at coordinate 113,458,527 of CM059602.1, forward strand.
GATCCTGCACAGCAATGCTTAATCCAGGACCCCTCCCCATCTAGTCTATGACACCATTGCTTAGGGTATTTAGACTTATGTTTTCCTGTTTGTTATGATCAGAACCCACATTTATTCCATCAGTGAGAAGGTAATGGAAGTCTCCCATTCATCCACTGAAGACCCAGTTGATTCATCATATGCACATACTGCAGCATGATACTCATTACCTGGATTGGGAGGATTATTCAATTCCTCCTTCAAATTCTCCTCTCTTTCTCTATATCCTTTCTTTTCCTATAATGCTAGAACTAGGATATTGGAGTGAAGTTGGTTGGATGGTACAAGATTCAGGAAAGGAAAAAGACAACACTTTGCACAGTCTAAGCTATGAAATTTGCTGCCAGCAGATGTGGTGTCAGCCAATAGAGCAGATAGTTTTAAAAGGGAATCAGACAAATTTGTGAAGGATAAGTTTGTTCATGATGCATACAGCCACCTCAGTCTGAGATGCATGCATCTGTATCTGTATCAGTTTTTGGAGAACATAATCAGATCATGTTCTGCTTTCCAGTTTTCTGGTCGATGCCCACTGTTGATAACAGGCTTCTAGGCTAGATATGACTTCAGCCAGATTTGGTAGGATTCTTCTTTCATAACTTAAAGTCCTAAACAGGAATGTTTGTTACTCTTTGAAAGAAATTGGTTAGACATATAGTTTCAAGGTCCACACAAATAGTTAAAGGATTTTAGAAAAGAAACTTTTACTGCCCATATTTTTTCAAAAAATAATTTGTTATGTTTCCATTACCTTAAAAAAAAAAAGAACGATGGTCTACTGGTCTGTGGCACAAACATACTCTCCAACCACCTACCTCACTCTCTTCTCTACACCCAGAAGAGAATATGAGGTACTGGTAAACACGAGCCAACATTTGGGTCATGTGATATTCCTCATTTACCATTTACTAATGCTGTATCCCATTAACGATAATCCTAACTGTAATGTTAGAGTTACATTGCAAAAGAAGTTACATTGTCCCTTGCCAAACTATAATTATGATGTAATGTAGCTCTATTTAGCTATAATTACATGTAACAAGCTACTTACAACTAGTTAATTCAACTTCCATACTCTTGTCTATTATCTGCTATATAAAAGTCAATGTTTGTCTGCACGTTCGTTTGTCTGTCTGTTTGTCTGCATCAGCATATGATTGGCTGTGTGAGCCAAGCAGACCTCATATGATTGGCTGGCTGTGAAGATTCCATGGAATCCTGGAGTTGGCAGTTTAAGGAGGAGCCTTTAGAATTCTCAGCCAGAGAGCTGAGTAAGAGCGAATAAAACAGTGATAAGAGGTATTTTTATAAAATTGAAGGCGAAGTGGAAAAAGAAAAAGCAAGAAAAGATAAATAAGGTTATAAAAGAGATTAAGATAAAGGAATTAGATTTTAAAAAGGACCCTAATAATGATAAAATTGCTAGTCAATTAAAAATGTTACAAAAGCAAATTACAATGTTAATGACAGAGGAGATTAAAAAGAAATTGGATTATGTAAAACAGAGGAACTTTGATCAAGCAACTAAACCCGGAAGATGATTAATGTATAGATTCAGAAAGGAAAATACTAAAAGGAGAATTAATAAGCTGAAAGTAGGGGATAGGATTATAACAAATGAAAAAAAATTAACCAAAGTATTTTATAATTATTTCCAGACAATATATATATAAAAAAAACAATCAACACAAGTAGATGAAATACATTCGTATTTTAGTGATTTGGGGATACCAAAATTTACAGAATTACCAAAAGAAAAATTAAATAAAGAAATATCAGTTGAGGAAATTAAAGAAGCAATTAAACAATTAAAAAGAGAGAAATCGCCAGGTCCAGCTGGTTTAACGGCCCTGTATTACAAGGTCTTTAGCAGTGACTTAGAAATACCCCTTCAAAAAGTGATGAACAATATATTACAGACTAGGGAAATTCCGGAAAGTTGGAAGTTCTAATACCAAAAGAAGATAGGGGTCCATTATTAATTAAGAATTACAGACCCATATCATTAATAAATGAAGATTACAAGATTTTTATGATACTCCTAGCTAATAGATTAAAAATAATATTACAAGAACATATTCATGAAGACCAAAATGGCTTTTTGCCGAAAAGACAAATTAAGAATGACATTACAACAGTATTAGATGTAATAGAGTATTTAACAGACCACAATGAAATTAAAGGAGCATTGATATTTTTGGATGCGGAAAAAGTGTTTGATAATGTGAATTGGCTATTTTTATTGAAAACAATGGAAATAATGGATATGGGACAAAAATTTATGAACTGGATAAGAGCAATCTATTCCTCACAAAAAGCAAAAATAATGGTGAACAGAAATATTTCTGAATATTTAAATATTGAAAAAGGTACAACACAAGGCTGCCCACTATCACCATTGTTGTTTATTTTATTAATAGAATGTCTAAGCAGAATAGTGAGAAATAATAAGGAAATTAGAGGCATAAAAATTAAAAAAGAAGAATTTAAATTAAAAATATTTGCAGATGATGTTGTGTTTTTTTCAGTAGAAGACTCATTGAATAGTATAGATCAATTGATGACAATCTTAAAAGAATTTGGGAAGGTATCAGGTTTTAAAGTGAATATTGACAAAACGAAGATTATAACTAAAAACTTGAAGAAGGAGGAACAGGATGCACTTTGTGAGAAAACGGGATTTGAAATAGTTCAGAAAACAAAATATCTGGGAATAATTATAACATCAAAAAATCAACAGCTATGTGAAAATAATTACATCAGAACATGGGAAAATATCAAAAAAGGATCTTAATAAATGGCTAAAGGTGAATTTATCTCTGCTTGGGAAAATAGCAGCAATTAAAATGATGGTACTACCCTAAATGCTACGCTTGTTTTGAATAATCCCAATAGTTTATTCAAATTCCCCTTTCAATGTGTGGCATAAAGAGATTTATAAATTTATACGGCAAAGGAAAAGACCTAGGATAAAATGGAAAGTGTTAATAGATGCAAAAGAATGGAGAGGATTGGGGGTACCAGATTTAAAAATATATTTTGATGCATCTTGTTTAGTATGGTTAAGAGAATGAATAGCATTAACGAATAAAAGATTATTGGAATTAGAAGGCCACAAACTTAAATTTGGTTGGCACTCATACTTATGGTATGATAAAATAAAAGTTAATGCCGGATTCAGGAGTCATATTATAAGAAGAAATTTATTTAAAGTGTGGGGAAAATACAAGAAAAGATTAACAAGGAGGATACCAGGATGGCTATCATCCCAAGAGGCGATACACAGAAGGGAATTGGGAAGCCTGAAGGTATGGACTCGATATAGAGACTTACTGAGGAAAGATAGTGAGGGGTGGGAAATCAAAGATATACAAAGTTTAGAACAGGAAGGGTTTAAAATGCAATGGCTAACATGTCAGAGGGATGGTGGATGATGGGAGCTACACAAAAACCTTGGTAGCACCTCCCTCCAGCACTGAGCTCTGGCAAAACAGCGTACCAGAGTCAAGTGTTTGAAAAATCACCATGTAGCAGAGTTTACTCACACAGCTAGAAGCGTTCCAGCAGAGAAGCAGCAAAGCCCTGAAGCCAGGAAGAAAAATAACTCCCACACAATGTTATCTTCCAACAGGAGGCATTTACTTTCCAGTTATGATACATACAAATATATACAGTCCTCTAACAGAGTTTCAGCACAGCAAGCAAAGATATGTATCCAACATAGCCTCTGGCCACTCTATCAGATATTGAGAGGGCTCAGTTGGCTAGAACACACCCCCTTATATACATACATTTCTGAGGCAATTCCAGCCAACGTTGCTAGATCCCATGTATGGAAAAGAATATTTCATTATCTAGAAAAGTTAAAAGCAGATGTAATCTGCCTCCAAGAAATGCATATAAGAGATAAAGATGTTATTTATTTGAAGAATAAAAAATTAGGTTCTGAATTTTCATCAGTGTGTAATAAGAAAAAGAAAGGAGTTACAATCTATGTAAATGAAAAATTTAAATCTGAAGAAGTCTTTAAAGATGAAGGTGGATTATTTGTAGGGGTAGAAGTGGAAACAATGCAAGGGAAAATCTTATGTGTAGGGGTATATGGACCACAACAAAATAAATCAGGATATTTTGGTAGATTGTTGAAAGTGATCGAAGAATACGATTACGAGAAAGTTATGATAATGGGTGATTGGAATGGGGTAACAGACCCCGAACAGGATAGGAGAACGGAAAAGAAAGTGGTACAAAGGAAATTACCTAAAACCTTTTTTGATCTTATGGTAAATATTGCTCTTTTGGATGCATGGCGTTATCTCTGTGGGAATACTCAGGAGTTTACATATTATTCAGAAATATGTAGATCTTGGTCTAGGATAGATATGATCCTGGTATCCAAAACATTAGCAAAGAGTATTCAGAAAATGGAAACTCTGCCCAGGATATGGTCTGATCATAGCCCCCTAACATTGACATTTAAAGAAAGGAAACAAGAATATCGTTGGATATTGAAAGAAGATATATTAAGAGATGAGAAGGTTGTAAATAAGGTAAGAACAGGATTAGAGTATTATTTTAAGGAGAATTCAGGAAAGTGATTATCAGAAAGTGTGGTATGGGAGGCTGGAAAAGCGGTAGTAAGAGAGATTTTGATAGAACAAGAGATATATAAAAGTAAGAAACAGAAAGAATTCCAAAATAAAATTATGGGACAAATCAAGGAAAAGGAAGATGAACTTAAGATAAACCCCCGAAATGATAGGGCAAAATATGAATTGAAGGTACTACAAAAACAAATTACTATGTAGAATACAATTGATTTGGAAAGGAAATTGAAATATATAAAGCAAAGATATTATGAACATTCTAATAAAACCGGAAAATGGCTAGCTTATAAACTTAAGAAAGAAAGAGAGAAAAGGACAATCTTGGAAATTAAGGATGGAAATGAAATGTGTAGACAACAAGATAAAATAAAACTAATATTCTATAGATATTATCAGACACTTTATGAAGAAAAGGAACATTTTGATTTGGACAGAATTATTAAGAAATATTTGGGAAAAGTTGAAATACCGCAAATCAGAGAGGAATCGAAGTTAGAGTTAAATAAACCCATCACTAGAATGGAGATTATAAATGCAATCCAGAAATTAAAATTGGGAAAAGCCTCGGGACCTGATGGATTAACATCTCATTATTATAAAATCTTTCAAGATGTGTTGGTGGAACCCATGCATAATGTGATAAAAGAGTTAGAGAAGGGGGAACGTCCGAGCACTTGGGGAGAGGCTATGATTAGCCTAATTCCCAAGGAAGGTAAGGACCACCGTGATGTTAAGAACTACAGGCTGATTGCTTTGCTAAACACAGATTATAAGATATTTGCGATCATTTTGGCAGAAAGATTTAAAAAAGTAGTAAAAGAGTAGATTCATGAAGATCAATGTGGCTTTCTCCCGGGAAGATCTATTAAGAATAACATGAGAATTGTCTTGAATATAATAGAATATTATCAAAAGCATAATGAGAAAAAGCTAGGAATGATATTTCTCGATGCGGAGAAGGCTTTTGATAACATTAAATGGAGTTTCATTGAGGAAACTTTAAAGAAGATAAAAATAGGTGACAATTTTTTGAAGTGGATTGGTATGATCTATAAAGATCAGTCAGGAAATATTATGGTAAATGGAGAAAAAACATCTAAAATTAATATTATGAAAGGGACGAGACAGGGATGCCCATTATCCCCATTGATCTTTATAATAATGATTAAAATCTTAAATATTCAAATAAGACAAGATACGGAAATAAGGGGAGTACAAATAAAGAATCAGATCTTCAAACTTAGGGCATTTGCAGATGATCTGGTAATCATATTAGATAATCCGGGACAAAGTATAAAATGGTTAAAAAAGATCTTACAGGATTATGGGACAGTGTCAGGTTTTAAAATAAATTCGGATAAAACATCTATATACAAATCGCAAAAATGAGTAAAACTGATAAAACCAAGTGCTGGAAGTGTGATCAGAAAGGAACTCTTTTCCACCTTTGGTGGACGTTTATAAAAGCGAAGAAATTTTGGATATCAATACATAATAATATAATGAATATTATTCAAAAGAATTTTCCGTTACTTCCAGAGGTATACTTATTAAATATGTACGAGCCTGTAGGACCATTAAAAAAGCAATCACATCAAAAGACATTAACTTATATGATAGTTGCAGTGAGAATGTGCTATGCTAGCAGATGGAAAAAAGAGGAACCTCCCGAAGTAGAGGATTGGTTATTAAAAATATATGAAATAATGAAAATGGAAAAATTAACGGCAGCACTGTCACAAAAATCAAAAGAAAGGATAGATGAAGAATGGGATCTGATCATCCCCATATTGGAAACTAAATGGGGGACGATGGCTATTAAAGGAATAAGGTAATAGTGAAGCGTGTGTTAAAACTTTGGTCTATGTAGGAAATGATTAGATTTATAAGTTTAAAATGGAAGAAGGGGAAAAGGATTCAGTATGAGGAAATGGGAATATAAAGGCTAGGAGGACTTAAGGAAGGAGATAGTGAAATTTAGTGAATTCGAAGAATGTTAGAAGGAAGTGGAGTAACTTGAGGGTATGTTTAAGTTATTGTTGGACTGGAAAATCTATGGAAGAACCAACTAGTATAGGGAAAAGAAAATAAGGGAAGGTGTGTGTGTGTGTGTGTGTGTGTATAAAATGATTAAAATAGAGAGATCGGAGATTGAATTGATCTAGATAAATAAGTTTATATATTAAAGGACAATTAAAAGAAAGGAAAAGAGAGAAATTTAAGTTGTTTAAGTATAAATGTAAAGTTGTTGTTATGGGATGTAAAATGGTAAATAAGTATTTTTTGTGTTAAATTTACTTTACACTTTAATTTATTTCCTTGTCTTTTGAATTGTTCGTTTGGAATATGTTTGAAACGGATTTGGATAAATTTGAAAGTGAATTTTAATAAAAAGATTTAAAACAGATCCCATGTATGATGCAACCTTCTTCCCTGGTTACACAACCCAATGACTCATGCAGGTATTACATGGGATTGCATAATCCACTGTCTTCCCCAGGTGCAAGTCTTAATGTACATCATATATATTTTATTTGGACTTAGGTTCTGTCCAACCTTTCCTGACATAACATATTATCAATTAAGGAAGAAATATAAGGAGGATAAGAAAAAAATTATTTTGAAATAGTAGAAATGGAATTTGAAAAATTTTTGCTAGGAGAAGATTCTCATTTGATTGCTAATATGTATAAACTGTTATTAACATTTAACACAGAAGAAGAACAAATAAAGGAATCAGTGATTTATTGGGTACAAGGAATAGGGCAAAATATAAACTTGGAACAATGGGAAGATGCTTAGGGAAAGGAATTAAAATTTACAAGTTGCAATCATTTGAAGAATCTTTATAAAATGTTACATAAATGGTATCTTATTGCTGAGAAATTAGCTAAGACGTACAAAAATCTTAAAGATAAATGTTGGAAATGTAGAAACCAGGTTGGAACTTATTATCACATATGGTGGAAGTGTAAAAAAGCTAAAAAGTTTTGGCTAGGAATAGGAGATATTATGCAAAAGATATTAAAAGAAAAAATAATATTAAGACCCGAATTATGCTTATTAAATATAATAAATAGGAGTGATAAAGGGGAAAGAAAGCACAAGAATTTGATTAGATATATGATACCAGCAGCAAGAATTTTATAAGTAAAATATTGGAAAATCAGTAAGATACCAAAACTAAGTAAGTGGATGATTAAGTTAATAGAATTGGCAGAAATGGATAAACTCACAACATTATCGAAAGGGATACAATAGATTCATTTTTGAATACTTGGAAACCTTTCACAGATCATGTGAGAAGTAAAAATGGGAACTTAGTGATTGTAGGATTTGATTTGTAACATGGGATAGTAGTGGTATCAGTAGAGAACAAAGTAAGTAGTGGAGATTTGGAAGGAGATAGTGAAATAGATTTAACTCTGGAACTTATGGCAAAAGAGGACAGGAAGTCATTTTAATATATTTGTATCAACTTGTATCAATGTTTCTTTATCTACAATATAGCCCATTTCCACACTACACTGTCATAGTGCTATTATTCCACTTTCAACATCCTATGGTATCCTGGGATTTGTAGTTTAAGGAGGGGCATTTAAGAATTCTCAGCCAGAGAGCTCTTTGGCTTCAGTAAACTACAAACCACAGAATTCCACAGAATGTTGAAAGTGGAATAATAGCACTAGAACAGTGTAGTGCAGAAATGGCCATAGTTATAAAGTCTTCTTGCCTCATACAGTAGATTGTATGGGTTCCATCTGTGAGGAATCTTGAAGCTGAAATTCAAAACAAAAAAGGCTTCCAGAAAAACATGAAGTCATTGCACAAATTCAACAGAAAGAAAAAAAAATGCCAGCACATCAATGTCACTAGACAACCCAGACTGGAATGGGGACTATAGGGAAAAGTTACAGGTACTGGAATAGGCCAGTTTCTATGGAGACGATGCCTAGCAGCAAGGAGTGAGAGAGTGTATTCCCACAAGAACCCAACCTCTGTATGTTAACAACTATGAATGCAGATTGGATTGGGGAATATGGGGGAAATTTACAGGTACAGAAATAGTCCAGTTGCTATGGTCACAAGGCCTAGCAGCAAGAAGGAGGACAGTGGACTTCCTCGGGAATCCAAACTGTGTACCTAAATAACTCTGAATATAGATTTCATTGGGAAATATGGAGCAAGGTTACAGGAAATAGATGAAACAGTTTAGTGGGTTCTTAAGAGGAAAATCACCCTAGGCAACGCGAGGTAAGTACACTAGTCTATTTTAAATTCCATGCCGGTTCCTAAGCTAGAGATGGAACAGTGACAAGAAAGCAGGAAACAACTCCTGCTTCAAATGCTGCTGAATCTGTGGTGAAATGCATGTGAGCACAAAAGGGAGGAGGTTGATGGAAGGAGAAGGGCTGCTCTTGGCCCTTTTGGCATACACATGATAGTGCTTACAATGTGAGGGATCGAGTCATCTTTATGCGAGAGGAACTTTGTTACAAGTGGTAATCTGTTTTTAACATGCTATGTATGAATGGGAGTTTCCTGCACTTTTTCTAAGTTGTTGATGTTATTATTGAATATCTCAGTCTCAATACAACTATTATAGTAAGCAAGCTGGAGCTCTTTTAAAAGGACTTTTGCTGAACAGACATTTTTTTCTGTCTTCTGCTCAGGTAAAAGAGAACTCTGCAATTCAATTTATTCTTCAGCAATTCAATTTCAATGTTTAACAACCATACACACACACACTTTTAAAATGCCAAGTATTCACCAGATTATTGACATGTGAAAGCTCTGCATTCTCTGCAAGTTAAGATTCCCAGAGACTTCACAAAATGAGTGGTAAGTAATGCAGTCTTCAAAATATTTCCCATTCATCTAGGCTATCTCTTTTTGGAGTGGTTGAGCCTGTGTCCATTGCCTCTGCTTTCCTTTGAGTACTGCTTCCCAGCCATCATTGCCCTGCTTCAAATAAATGCATTTCACGTGCTCTGCCAGCTGTACAGTGTTCTCTGTCTAGCATCTATTCTATTCTAATCCACTTTCCTGCTGAACCTTGAATTCTCCACCATGATCAAAGAGGAGTGAAAGCCAACATTGGAGATAGCACAGCTGTAGCTAGCTTGCCATTCTGCAACCTCGATGCTGAAATTCAATTTACAGATTGAAAAGGCTTAAAAAAAAAACCTCAGAACGAGCAAAGACCTTTGAAGTATTGATGGGACATGAAGTGGGGAGAAAGCAAAGAGACACATGTTACATGGCAATCATATTTGTCAAGTCTACATAAGTGTCTCACAAAGTATGAAAGGAAGATACGGGTTCCTGAATGCTCGAGTGGATGAATGTCACCCATCTCACTTTCAGGTTGCCTTTCCTTAGTACGAAGCACCTATCATCCACCTGATTCCTTCTCCAGAACTCACTCTGGATTGTCTTAAGGGAAATAAAATGCTTCTTAAAAGGAACGTGTGTGTGTGTGTGTGTGTGTGTGTGTGTGTAAAAAAGGTCTCTTGGTTTGTACGCCTCCCAATAATCCCAAGAGAAAATAGGCTCAGGCGGTGGTTAAATGCTAAAATACACTCCAGCAGTGGCTAAACACTAAACACTTATTTTCAAGACTTCCCTTTAAACATATACAGTACAAGACTTTCCAGCTTGGTTGCATCTGTAGTTTCGTAACCTTTTCCTGAACTCTACCACATACCTTCCTAGCCTTGTAAATATACTTTCTTTGTGTATTGCCTTTATTCCATTTATTACTGTTACTGTGTTATATATACGTCTTCTGTTTGACCACAGAGATTGGGAAATTGCATCAAAGTATTCCAAGTGGTGTGTGGAATTGGAGAAAAAGAGAGTCTGATCTTTTGATCCTTCCATATTGCAGATATTCATGAAGCTCAAAAAGAATTTTGTATTGTGTAGGTTCCTCGAGCATCCCTCCTGACTAGTAAGATGCAGGCAGTAGATGCATGCTGGAGGATAATAAACCATGCAGGCAAGACAAAAAGTAGACTATGCCAAGGGACCTGGCAGGAATAAAGGAAGCAGCCCAATTACACCAATAGCCCCAAGGTGAAGGTATATATAGCTCACCATCTATTCTGTGAAGACCTTCATTCAGTGTTATCCACCAATTAGGGATAGAGGAAGAGAGTGGGAGGCTTGGAGAGACTTGCCAAAATTATCAATTCACACTATCCCCCTGAAACTAGAGCATAGCAAGTTACTTTTTGGGACCACAATTTCCGGATTCCCCCAGCCAGCAGCAGATTGTTGTAGTTGTAGTCCAAAAACATAACTCTTTCTGGCTCTGTCCAAGACTTTCTGCAAGAAAAGCTCCCCCACCTCTTGCCTCTAAGGTATGCATACTTGTGTGGCTTGTGGGTACATTTCAGAGGAACTCAGTATGCAGGAAATTAGGCATACATTTTAAAAATTCAAAAGACTAACAATGAATACAAGTGAAAAATGTGTGCAAACACCCTTCAGTTGGTAAAGAAAAAAGGTATAAAAATGAATGCATGAGGGGAAAGCATGCAAATAAATGTATTTATTATGGGGAAATACATATGGAACATTCAGGCAAATTTGTAATTGGGATCTAGCACCATCTTTTATTAGCTATTTTTTTTTCTTTTTCTAAAATTCTGTTCACTCATCAGCAGAGTGAAATAATTCAATCCGCTTAGTAATATGAACTATTTTTGGTGCACTATTTACTTTGTGTGTTCCAACAATATCACAGCCGATACATTTCTGCCAGCTATTTTTCAAAGATCTCCTAATAACCAAGAGAGAAAATAGCAACTATTAAGTCATACTTTGCAAGCCAACTGCACAACACACAACATGTTATCCAACAACAAGCACAATTATGAAAGTGTGATATGCTGACTGTTGCTTTGATGCTTGGTGATACATCTTTCTCACCTTAAAAGTGCAACACATTTATTGCTCTTTCACAGGACTGGTGTTTAATCAATCACTGGGCAACTAAGCTGCAACCATATAAGGTGTTTCACAGACTTGGGCCATTTCCGTACTAGACTGTCAAAGCACTATTATTCCAATTTCAACATCCTATGGAATCCTGGAGTTTGCAGTTTAGACGGGGCAGTCTAGTGAAGAAATGGCCTTGTTTTATGTTGTTGAGAGGCAACTGCTTCCTTTACCTGGGAGAAGACTCATTTCACCTCGATAACCACTGGCCAGGACAGAGATTTATTACTCAATACAATGTTACTGTTATGTATGTAAGACCTCAAACAGCTGGGAGGTGTTTTTTTTTGGGGGGGGTAGGGCATTCCTACAAGTGGTACTAAATTTTAAATGACTTTTTAAAAAAAAAAAAAATTAGGCAAAAGACCTTACAGGATATATGTAGCTCAACTTAGTTTAAAATAAAGTGTGTTTTTTAAAAAAGTTTTCACATATCTTTGCTTTGAATATTTGTGTCATGATTGCATGAAATTGAACATTCATGGAACTGATTATTTATAAGAAAAATAGACAATTAGGGATTACGTATTTGACATCCAAGGAATATAAGGTTGTAATATTTTCATTCGAGTGATGCAAAGTTTAATTTGAAAGCAGTTAGAGATGAATACAAAGTGTTAGGCAGAACCTTATTTTGTGTGATTCCGAAATTATATAAAAATGTATTTCTGTGACTTGAAAAATGGGATTTTCCTCTCCTAGGGTTACATTTTGTTCAACTGCTAATATGAGGCAACATTAGCTAGTGATTTCCTTTGGTAGTTTTAAACCTATGTTACCACCTAGACTTATGCTCCATTTTTTCTAATATATATTTGTGTTTCTTTTTTGTTTCTTCACGAAGCACAAGCAAGTACTTTTCACCCCAGGTTGGAGAAAAATCCACGTAATGACCAGCTTTTATGTTTTCAGAAAGTGGTGAATGTACATTTCTTTGGCCCTTTTTGCACCTTACCTTTTCCTGGTGCTGGGCTGCGGGGCTCACACAGAGAGCCTTGGGAGGAACACTCTCGCATCCCTCCTGCTTTGGCTCCGCAGCTGCTTCCAGGTCGCGTGAGCACCCTGCCTCTTCCATTCGCAGTGCAGCCTGGGACCTCCCAGGCTGCACTTACGAGAGGACACACAACCAGCCCGGCTCCCAAGGCTCCGCACACAAGGTAAGTGCACGCGGGGCCTCAGAGCAATGCGCGACCATGCAGCATTTTCGGCTTTGAGCCGAAAATGAAAAAATGTGTGCACGGTCCGCATCAGGCCCTTGATCGTCTTGCAAATGTGAGTGTGTTGTATGGACCGCTCCTCACATTTACACAACGCTCAAGGGGCCCTTTCGCTTCAGAAATGCCATGCGAAAAGGGCCCTAGTCAAAGCAGGTACAGATGTTAAGACAGAAAACCTTAATGTTAACAAATTATTAGTGAACAATGCAGTCAGTTATTTTCATGTATCAAGAAACATTTGTGGAAACAGCCATGAACACCTGTGCTCCAAAGCATCAAGTCACACATCTTTTTAAAATTTTAAGTTTGGAGTCAGATGGCTGACAATTATTCAAAATCATGTAGATGGTAGTCTCCCTGGTGTTTCCAAAACAAACACTTACATATGCATCCACAGAGGCAGACATGAAGGCCCCTTGCTTCCCAGTCCTGAGCAGTGTGAACACTGCTCAGCTTATGCTTCTAAGCTAAACAGGTTGCAGGTTTTTAAACAGAGGCTGGATGGTCATTTGGCAGGAGTGCTTTGTGTTCCTGCATGTCAGGGGATTGGACTTGATGGCTTCTGTGGTCCCTTCTAACTCTATGATTCTAATTTTCAAAAATTATTGGTTACAATAGCATAATTTTTCATTTTTTTATTATTCAAAACAGCAAGATTACCTGAGCATATATAATTAAGATATGGTCAAAGCTAGATGTTACACCTAACACAGGGCTGCTGACAGGAATGGAAGCTCCATGTCAAATTTATCTTACCAATTACATTTAGCTGCACAAATCCATGCTGTCGATTGGTGGAGTTGGGCATTTTCTTTTCTAAACAGTACATTATTAGTTACCATTTGCAGATAGCAGCATTGGCATGGACAAGTGTGCCTAAATTTTAAAAGGAAAGAATTCACCACAACAGTGCCATTTTGGGTTGAGCTCTTCTGTCAAGGCCATGTGGTATTCCCCCCAGAATGTCTCTCCTTATTACAGTTCTGTTAAACCATTGCCTTAAACACTTATTAGCCAAGATAAATTATGACTCGTCTGAAAGTGTTTGTCTTATTTTGTTTTGTTACACAAATGGCCAACCCTTACAAAAACAGACTTCTCTGTAGCATTAGGTTTCTTCCAACAGCCACTGCATATGGAAATCATTCTTGAATTTGGTCCTACATGCCTTTGATACTTAATACTGTTTGGCTGACAGCCTATCATTTTGGAGCTAAAAGCAGTTTCCCAAGGATTCTGCAAAAACATTTTAAACTTGGCAGCTAGGCCAGCAAGTCAGACTGATGGATGACACAGAGGGCGATAATAAAAGAGTTTGAGTCGTGCAGGGAAGAGCCTACCTGATGGAAGCTATTGTGTGGATGTCACCCTAACAAGCACATAGATTCATTAACTAGATAGAGTTAGTGTCATCTTCAGCCAAGGCTCTCCCTTCCAATATAAACAATGCTAATATTACTGCCACCTCCTTCAAGAATCTGAATGCATCTAGGCTGAATAAATTTCAGCAGACAGCAAAGAGACAGTTGCTTTCCATTGTTTACATTGTCGTGTGTGCATGTGTGAATTTGCACAAATAGAATGCAAATAGAAATAGGGCAATACTCGGTAATCAAAGCATAATTTTTTTACCCTCTTCAGCAACAAATCTACCATTACTTTTCCCTACAAATGATCTAATGAGATAGACTGGTAACAGGACCACCAAAGACCTTTTGCTGCTTCTGAAAAACCACTAAATAGCCCTGACATGGCTGATTGAGAAAAGGTGCATAGTGTTTAGCCCAGGCCAGTTCTTTTTGGTGCACGAGTCAGAAACTTCCACAAGTACCTCTCTTCATCTCTGAAAATAAAGATATTATATTATTAATTAGAAGTTGGAAAAGTTATAGTAATTTTACTATCTGGGGAAATCTGGGAACTGTAGTCGAGTTCTTTTAATGACAAGTTTAATCTACGTTGGGCAACTGTAGAAAAGTAGGGAGCTGTATTTGTTGGGGGATTCCAGGGGACATGCTATACACCAACATGACCCACAAAACATCTAGGCTTCAGAATAGATGCAAAAAACCAGCATAGGATTAAAAACGAACAGAGGCCAGAGTTGAGGCCAAACTAAACTAGTACTTTATTGTAAAACAGCTTAAGTAACATAAAGAAGTCAAAGCTAGGTAAAATCCATTGCGCTTCTCTCTCCTTTTACAGCATGACAGAGAAAGAGCTGTGAAAATGCAAAACAGCAAGCAGGTGAAGGGGGAGTGAAAGAAAGAGAGCACAGTGAGAAATTCCTCACAGCAGTTATAGCTACTGTGGGATTGTTTTTCCAAACATCCCTTAAGTTTCCCACAGGAACTGAGAGACAAACCAGATATCTCTTATCACACTGGCTGGGTCAAGCCGACCTGCAAGTTACCATGACCACAAGTTCAGCAGAGGAACAAGACTCAAACTTTAACCCTTTAGGCAGAGGGCCAGCAGGCCTAATACTTAACAGTATTAGCCTTCCCAGGAAACTTTCCACCATAACCCTGAATGCAACAAAATCACATTTTGTGCTCTTAAACATCCTTTAGGTAGATTTTTGCCATGTTTTACCCCTCTGGAGACATTTTAAGACTAGGAGAGGCCTTTCTTCTCTTTTCTTTCTTTCTTTCTTTCTTTCTTTCTTTCTTTCTTTCTTTCTTTCTTTCTTTCTTTCTTTCTTTCTTTCAACAACAAGAAGTGAAAAGAAGTCATTTCTTGAACAGAAGTCATTTCTTCAAAAAAAGGCCTCTCTGTTACCGCCATTGCTAGCCCGAGCTTGTGGGATATTAAGATATCTTTTGATATCAATAATTTGGCCTTCTCTACTCATTCTTCTCCACGTGCTTGCGAGGCCCCCGGACAAGCACGCATACAGGCACGGCCGACAATAGCTGAATCATTCATATCCCAATCTAGGCAGGCCAGTCATTGCCTAATGCAGCTTCAGGAGACCTCAAGGCAAGTACCACATTATGTATGCATGCAACTTACAAAAGATCCCCTGCCCCACGCAGGCAGCTTGATGAGCAGACTATACAACGCTCAAGCACTCCACGTTTGCATACTGGCTACTCTATTGACAATTTGGCGATAACTCAGTCATTCAAAATACTGACCTTTCGGAGGCTTTGTCTCCAGCCCCAAACTCATTGTTTTCCCCAAGTACGGACTAGCCTGCAGCCACAATTTTCCCTATAACAACCCCTGACTTTGAGCGCTTCCTCGGATCACTCTTGGCTTCCATCCTGCCTTGCTGTCACTTTGTCCAGCAAGCCTTCCCCTCAGCTCCACGTGCTGAGATCCACGCTCCCCAGCTTCTCCGCTTCTAACCGGGCTTCAGGACAGGTATAGTATTTCCCATACCAAACCTCCTCTAAAAATCCCTTTATCTGCTCCTACCTTTATTTCTATAGTTTCTTGCGTGAGTGTGTTGCATACATTTGTTTGATTGTGTTTCAATAAAATAATTACTATTAATTTGAACATCTGGCTCATCCTTGACTCGGCCTGACCCCGTAGACATAGGGTTCAAGATCTTGCTATGTTACCCTGCCTCTCGCATTGCCAACCTGTGCTCTGTGCTAATTCCCTCCCCATTGTTTGAGCACATTTAGGTGTCCCTCCCGGGACCCCCAGAAATCAGGGTAACATCTCCCAGGCCTAAATTGGTCGGGATGGGGGTCGGTCAAGAACATGAAAAAAAAAAAAAGGCTTCCACATCCCCCTAGAGGGAAGTTGGGGGCAAAAGAATTTTTTTTTTTTTTTTTGAGGTTTCGAGTTGGGTTCAGTATATATTTCTTGGAACACATATTCTGCACAAGCCACAGGTAACACTAAACTGTTTCAATATTACATCAACAAGCACTACATTCTCTGACTTCTTTCCCACTCTTTCCCTCATGCTTTAATAGGTTCCTTTCAGAGAATCCATTAAACTTGAACCAGTAACTTGGCAATGTGGTTTAGAGAGTCCACACAAACCTTACTTTGTCACTGAAGATGTAATAACAAGTATGTGGGATGATCTGTGAACAAATCCTTTGTTTTAAATCTACCCAACTTCTGTACTTAGTTAAATTCACATAAATTCCTGGAAGCTTTGGTCATCCACAACCAAAACTTGTGATTCCTATCAGATGGTACTTATTGTCATTTGGGAAATAGTACACTAGAAGTCCACCACTGTCTCCCTGGCAGCTATCAACATGTCTGCTTTCAGAGCCAGCACAAAGATTATTTTCTGATACAGTTCCCATATACTAATCTAAGCTATTACAGATTTTTAGTGGAATAAGTTCCGCTTGAGCTTCTTGTAATATATAACTGGGTGAACCATTCTCCTTTATCAATCCCCATCCACTTATGTAACATGAAGTCTCATTAGTCAGGTGAAGAGAAGACCGAGGTAAGCAGACAGGCTGAATGTACTCATTGTATGTGATGGACTTGCTTAGTTTAAACAATGCAATATCATTGTCATAGGTGGCCTTGTCAAAATGGACTTCAATAGCCTTAACTGGGCTATTTATAGTATGAATTGTCTCTTCATAAAGATGATGGAAACCAAATGCTGCCCTCCACATTTTAGGGTTCCGCTTTTTTTTAAAATCATTTTTCAGTGTGCAGCTGTCAGCACTGAATCGTTATCAGTTAAAGATCCACCACATACATAAACATATCCTACACCATTCTCGACAACCTGAAGACTAACTTGACATGGCCATACTCCAGCTTGAGCATCATGACCACCTACAATACGCATGCCTGTTTCTATCTCATTCTCAATCATTCTTGTTCCGCATTCCCCCGCGGAGAGTTTAATGGACTGGCTCCTGGGCAAAATATTTCAAAGTTAGTGCAAAAAAAACCCTTTAATTCTTGGAAGCTACAAAAACAGCCCACCTGATTGAAATAATTAACTATCTGCTTTTCCTCCAAGACATCTCAATTCTGATGCCTGACAGTAGGGCTGGCACTGTGTCCAAGGTCATCCAATAAATACTATGAGTGAAAAGGAACGTGAACTTATACCCCTCTGCTTCGGTTCTACTACTCTTTGTTGTAGTACTAGCTGTCATCTGCCATCAAGTTGACTTCATTTTAGGCTAATCCTGTGAATAAGAAACTTTCAAGAATCCAGTTCATTACTACCTCTTCTCAGGTCGTTCAAACCCATGGCTTGTCTTCCTTGATTGCATCAATCCACCTGCAGTTCTTCTTCTTTCTCTTGGATCTTGCACAGGGGAAAAGATGGGATACAAATCAAATAAATAAACTCATAAACTTCTGCATTATCTTTTTTTTTTCCAATGAGTCACATCATCTCAGCGTACATCTAAGGTACCACAGCTTCAGCTTAGTCATCTTCACCTCTAGTGAGAGCCCTATCACTAATATACAGGTTCCTTTAAGGCGCACTTTAATATGATGATTCAGGAGCTGAAGAGCATGTTGATGACTATCAGTATAACCTCCACATCATTTTGAAGATGAAACATACCAAGTGTCATTTATTTTTGCCTAGTACCTAATGCAAAGGCATCACTTTCCACCAGCTGTGTTCAGAACATCTCCTGCAAGCTGGAACCCATTATTTACAGCAACCAAGAAAGTGCACAATAAAAAAACTATGGCAAACAGAGTAAATAACTTTTGGTAAGTCAAATATAACCTGAGAAATCTATATGCTTCCTATCCTCTCACTTACACCTGGAAGAAATCTCTTCCTTTCTTCAAATATAGCAGTTATCAGATCCTAAACAAAATGCTGTTTTCAGATGCCACTAAAAGGAATTTTGATCGGAAAGAGGTATCATTAGACAAAAAGTGCATCTTTTCTTAAATTAAGAGGTCTTTCCTAGCACACTGAACACAGTACACTCATATATAAAGAATACAAAATGATTCTTCCTTCTCAGTTAGAATTTTGACATAAACCACAAGGTCAAATGCAGTATTTTATTATCGTGATACAAGCTGCTTTTTGCCAACATTATAATGACTATCTTCTTAACTCATCTCTATTACTTCTTCTTTTGAATTAATCACTTGAATTAGTCACTGAAATTCAGACTATCAATCCTGAGTCTTTCAAAAGCTATCAGTCATGTTAATCTCTCTTATTACATTCATAAGGAGTTGTGAGAAAACTATGCTAGATCAATGTTCATATGAGAGCTTACTGCATTTTCATTGTTATCCCTAAAGTTTCATTTGAGTATCTTATGACCTACCTGCATTATGAGAAAATTGTCTTCTACTGAATTGTCTTCTATCTTTCCTGGGTAGAATATGGAATTTGACTTTTCCCCCAGATCTTTCTCTGTTGTTGTTTTTTTTTAAGTTCCTTCTATCAAATGTATGAAGAAATTTTTAGACATCTGATAATCAAAATAAATGGAACCAAGTTCTCACCCATCTGAAGTGACCTAAATTATCAACCATCTGTTCTGAGCATGCAGAGGACTGTGTTGCATCTATCTGTAAAACACAAAAACCCTACTGGGGGGGGGGGGAGAGATGACAACCCTATTCAGCACACAAAACATGGTTGAACATGCTAGAATTTAAAGCCTAACCTTTAAGTGGCATTCTATGCAAATCTGTAGTTTCAGATTTCTTCCACTGTCAAGTTATTTTTGTATATATCTCACAATCTTTCTGTCAAATTTACAAAGTAATTTCTGGATGAAATCTACTGTTCCATTCTGAGTAACCCCAGGCCTTTCTTCCTATCCTCTTCCCCTCATTTGGGCTCCACAAATCCACTTTGGAGGGTCTCCAAGCCCTTTGAAGTGGGTTTCTAGGACAAACAGAAGGCTGCAGAAAGTCAGAGGGATTGCATATCCCCTTCTAAGTGTAGAAACAACTTCCAGCAGTGAAAGCATCCTGGCAGATACTGATCTGTGACTTTTGGAAAACTCACGTCAAAACAAATGAACAAACAAAACTCTCAACCATCCATATTTCTGGGTGATTTTGAGTGGTAGATACAGGTGGCATTTTCGGTGTCAATACATTACCTCTGGAAAACTGTCCATGAAGAATTGTACCTTGTACTACTCCTTTATTGTGACTTCAACCCAAGTAAATAACATTTGATTCTGCTTGTCTTTTTAATACACACACACGTACACACACACAACTTACTGAACACATTGGTGATTAAGCCCCAAGGGATACACTTTCTAGAACCCTGATGGTGGTATATGCATGTTTCTTGATCATGTATGTGACAGAGCCTGGGGGTATGACTAGCAGAGCAGCCTTAGTAACAGAAGGTTGTTACCCTGATTTCTGGGGGTCCCAGGAGGGACACCTTAATGTGCTCAAACAATGGGGAGGGAATTAGCAAAGAGCACTAGTTAGCAATATTGCTGGCTTTTTGCCGTAATAATAAACTTGTACTTGTACTAGTTAGCAATGCAAGAGGCAGGGCAACATAGCGAGATCTGGAACCCTATGTCTACGGGGTCAGGCTGAGTCAATGATCAAGCAGAAGTTAATAATAATGAATGTTTTATTGAGATACAGTCAAACATGTGTATGCAACACACTCACACGAAGAACTATGGAAATAAAAGGTAGGAGTTGGACAGCGGGATTTTGAGAGGTTTGGTACGGGAAATATTACACCTGTCCTGAAGCCCAGGTAGTCTGAAGATGAAGTCCGTGGAAGTAAGGCTTCTCAGCACAAGGAGCTGAGGGGAAGGCTCGCTGGACAAAGCAACAGCAAGGCGGGATGGAAGCCAAGAGTGATCCAATGAGACGCTCAAAGTCAGGGTTTCTTATAGGGAAAATTGTGGCCACAGGCTAGTCCGTTCTTGGGGATAACAATGAGTTTCGGGCTGGAGACAAAGCCTCTGAAAGGTCAGTACTTTAGATGATTGAATTATGACAAGGTTGTCAATAGCGTAGCCAGTATGCAAACGCGAAGTGCTTGAGAGTTGTATAGTCCGCTCATCAAGCTGCCTGCTCAGGGCAGGGGATCTTTTGTAAGTTGCGTGCATACATAATGTGGTACTTGCCTTGAGGTCTCCTAAAGCTTCATTCAGCAATGACTGGCCTGCCTGGATTGGGATTTGAATGGTTCAGCTATTTTTGGCTGCGCCTGTATGCGTGCTTGTCTGGGGGCCTCGCAAGCACATGGAGAGGAATGGTTAAAGAAGGCCAAATTATTGATATCAAATGATATCTAATATCCCACAACCTTGGGCTAGAAACAGTGGTAACAGGGTGATGTAATCAGATTGGCTTTCTGACTGAGGAAAACCCAGCCTTAGCAAGAGGGAGGGACTGTAGGTGAGATAGCAGAAAACATATATACTGAGAGTGTGGTTTAGTACCAGGTTCCTACAATCAGATTCATAGAGACAACTCTAAGTCAGAGTATCCAGTAAACCAAAACAGGGTTTTCTGGGAGAGGGTTAGCTTCTCAAAGGCCTAGTGTTGGGGGGCAGAGAAGTAACCAAGCCACCTTTGAAAGGGTCAGAGAGTGGAACCCTGAGTAGGGAAACAGACCTTTGGGCTGGGAGAACTTTGAGAAATTGTGACTTTTGTGGAATATCCTTGGATCCTCAATACCCTTTTCCTAGTTTGTTATCCTTATAAAGATTTCATTCCATTTTTCTATAAGTATTGCCTCAACAGAGTATTTTCTTCAATTTTATTTTTAATCACACACTACCACAGGTTATCCATTCGTTTTTGGAGTAACCATTAATAACCTTTGCTCCTTATCCACAAAGGTTGTGGGTTTTAGGGAAATCAGGGTTGTGATTATGTGTGGAGAGGGAGCCAGAGTGTGATGATAAGATATAAAGGGGCACTGCTACTCCAGTGAAGGAGAAAAGAAAGCAGGCCTGGTTTGTTTGTGCCCTAGTCAGTCTCAAGTCTTCCTTTTCTTCTCTTATCCTCTTCGCACACCGACACACACACACATCACCTATCTGTGATAATGTATGCCATTTTATAATTGTTGATCATTTAACTATCTAGTAAGCTCCTTGAACAATGTCACCCCTAGCCCTGCAAGCCTGCTACAAAGGGCAGTCAGGTACTCCCTCAACCATTTAATGGCCGAGGAGGCATGGACATATAGTGGCAGAGTGTGGGAAGGATAGGTAGCATCCTAGAAAAGAGAGCAGCCATTTCCTCTCAGGTCTCTAGTGTACTCCGTGCAGATACAGGAGGAAGACAGATTGTCCTAAATACCTTCTCCTGGCCACTAAATGGCTGAATGAACATGTGCCAGCCTTTTCAAGCAGGTGGGTGTCCTTCAGAACCTGATGGCTGGGTGTACGCTTTACCATTTAACTATTCTAAAGATTGTCTGGAACCTATGTGGAATATAAATATGGAAGGGCATGGTTTATGTTTGCAAAATAAATGAATAATATTGTTTGACTTGGTATGTTTGACTTGATATGTTTCCTATTGCTATATGAATTTTTCTGTGATAGAGATTAATATAGGTCTTATTAATCCCTTCCATCACCAGTTTTAAAGTTCATATGGCTAACGAACGTGGACATGTTGCTGTATGCAGTATGTGTTTAACCCAAGACTTTATCTCAAAAACATCAAAGCATTTCGAAAATAACATGCAATACTTTGAGGATAACAAGGCCTTGATAATAAGTTAATTTGATATTAACTTGTGGGCTGAATTTTCAAGGCTACATGAGTCATTGTGTAAATTGTGTTATGCAGTAGATCAAATATTCTTCAAAGGCTGACAGAAGATAATGTATCCTTCATTGGTTTTGATGCAGTTCAGGTTTGGAGCTTTCATTTCGGTTATAAAGTTCTTAGTTTAAAATATGACCACAGCACATTCTTCAAAAGTTTGGTGACACAGTTAACAACATTAGCCCAAATCACTAGCCTGCTTCTATAAAGAACACAAATGGAAGGAAAATAAGTGTAACAGAGATCAGTAAAGGGTGAACAAGAAAAGAATTGGATTTCAATAAGCAATTGGTCAGCCTAGATATCTGAGAATTTCGTTCACTTCGTTTTTAAAAATAATTTACCAAAATTCAGAAATTTGAAAGATGTGAAAAATGAATGAGACAAGTTCATCCATCCATATTTCTCATAAACTACATACAAAGGTGTGTGGATCAAGGTAGTAATCCAGAGGTCTAGGAAGAAAGCATGGATCTTCTGTGTTTCTAAATCATAACAAGATGAAGAGTCATAAATCCTACAACTCATAAATACTACAAGGATCAGTAAAGTTCTCTGCTGGAGACCCTTGACTTTGCTGGAGACCCTTGACTTTGCAACTGGTCTGCCCTTGCCCCAGGAACTTTTCCTTCTCTGGAATTTGAATCCTCCTGCAGGTATTCTGAGATATTTGGGTAAACCCCCAAAGTGTATCCTCCCAAAGAGCTTCAGATTGACTGACTTTATTCTTTATTGGCATACACAGGTGAGTAAACCATTTATATACACTTTGCAAATGATATCACTTGTTATCTGCAGATCTGTAGCTTCTATTTCATTACCTTTGAAAATGTAGTTTACCTTTGACACCTTGTCTTTGGCAGTCCTGTAATTGAACTCTAACGGGAGAAGAGTCAAAGCATACTAAGTTAAACATCTAGAAAGTTCTAAGGATACAAAGAATATTCAAAATTGTCCCCATCCTAGATGAGAAAGGGTTTTTGAAGACAAGCTGAGGTTAAAAAAAATGTATTTGCACCATACCTAAGATTTTGTCAGAAAAAAAAGTGCAAAATAATTGGAAAATATCCAACACCCAACCTCATCCCCCATTATAAGCTCATCCATGGGGATAAAACTTCTGAAATGCTTGAATGTGAGAACAAAATAAGTGAATATTTACTTCTAAGAAAGAATGAGAAATGATCTCTGCAATTGCAACTGGGAAACTCTCCAAAGTCAGCTTTTTGCTAGCACAAAGAACCACAAAGGAAAGGGGGGAAGAAGGAAAAGAATGTACCAGTACGGTGGCCCTCAGGCACCGGTACGATGTTTGTTTTAGGCCATTGTATTTAAACAAAATCGTTCTCCTTGGATTTGGGCACAGGGACCACATGTCTGATTTTCAAACAGAACTATACACAATTCCCCTTCAACTTGCTTACAGAGGGAGAAAGCAAAGATTTTGCCAAATTTGGCAGGGAGGCAGTTCAGCAATTGGGAAGCTGAGTAAGAATAGCAACAGCAAGCAGCATGGCTTGCTTTCCTTATGAACATCTCAAAGTCAGCCATTATTCACATTAGTTTTCCTTTTGAAACTTGGGCTATTCAGATCCTTGCAGGAAGAAAATCAATCCTGGAACAGTTCAGAGTAGAGTTAACATTTTTTAAAAAAAGCATTAAAATGAAACAAAAAGCTCTACTGTCTTCTCACCATCAGGGTAGGCCTTCATTCTGTAGCCTTCATTTTATTGTTAAAATGAATTTAATTTAAATGAAAAGACCAATAGTAGAAGAGAAAACAGCTGACAGTGCTTTTATTAAAAAACATAAGGGGATTTTTAATTTGCATCCAGATAACAACCAAAGATGTTAAGCTGACCTCTGGTGTCAAAGCTGACTTATACACCATCCCTTTTTTTACTTCCCAGGTTTGCTGTTTCAAAACAGATCTCAGGGTCATAAATCTGGGATGAGGATTTAAACAAACAAAGACTTTAGGTCAAATGACAAGAAGTGTTATCAGTTCAGGTGCTGCAGTAAGTTAATGTGTTGTCCTCACAGACGTTGCATCATAAGCAGACAGTGATTTATACTGCAGGAGTGAGAAAACCTTCCTTTAGGCAAGGAATTTGATGTCTCTAGCTGTGTGACCACTTAGCTGACCCCACTGCTTTCAACACGGACAGAAACAATGGAGATAGGCATCCCAAAGTTCTCTTCAAAAGCACTCTAATAGCATGGCAGCCGTGTCCCTGGATGCATGAGAAATTCAGTCTTTAAGAATTCAAGGTGGGTGGTAGAACCCTGACCTGATATGCATATCATGGATTAATGTCAAGATCTCGACACAATTATCCACTGGCATTGGCACTTCCTGAATGTTCTCATGCAATTTTTTTAAAAGTATCAAAATAGATCAAACATACACAATGAGTGGGGAAAATGTTCTAAAATACACTTGTAGAAAAATTTATCAAAGTATGTTAAGATGCATTTTTTCACACAGATTGAAGCAAACCACCTGCAGATTAAGAGAGATTACATGCAAAAGGAACACAGATTTCGAAAAAAGGCCAAAACCTCCCTGTCACTAACATTTATTCTCTTAAGTCTACCAGCTTTCAGTGGGCTGGAATCTACTCTATTTTGAAATTGCAGACTGTGTCTCAGAAAAGTATGCTATACATCCTGAGATATCTTTTAAAATGGAAGAATCTTTGTTGTTTTTTAAGGAAGGAAGGCCATGTTATCATAAGCACTACTGCCCCACTCATAAGCCTGGCTTTCCATCACTTCCTACGTAAACCATACTGATACCTTGACACCAGCCAATTAACACATCCTCAAGGACTCCAGTCACTCCTGATAGACAGTAGGATGGAATATAAAATGTATCTGCCCCACATTTTCAATCACGGATGAGTAAAGCACTGGGGCCACCACCTTTCTCACTTTGAATTCTTTTGGTATCAGTACAAAACGGCAAATGTAGTTAATAACTATTACCTATGAGAAAATAAAATTCTGGGCAATGCCAAATACACACACACACACTAGCGTATATATCCGGTGTTGCCCAGAATTTTATTTTGTCATAGGTAATACTTATTAGAAATAACTTGGGAATTACCTTATCTTACCTTAGGAATTAGATGAAATTGAAATACACAAATTTGAGATATTGTGTCTCTAATTCCCCACACTATCTTGTCCAGTACCTGTAACTTTTCCCCATATTCTCCAATCCAATCTGTATTAAGAGTTATTAACATACAGAGGTTCAGTTTCTCTGGGAATACACTGCCCTCCTCCTTCATGCTAGGCCTCATCTCCATAGCAATTGGCCATGCCCAAGAGATCTCTGGTTGAAAATTCTAAAGGCCCCTCCCTAAACTGCAAACCCCAGAATTTCATAGAATCTTCTCAGGCAGCCAATTATATGAGCTCTTCTTGCCTGACAAGGACAAACAGACAAACTTTTTTATATATTAGATATATATTCAGTGCATTCTTATCACAGTCTATATTCATTCAAAGTGAGTCACTCTAAGAAAAACAACACACTGGAAAGCAGATATCTCTGCTCCCAGGTGCAACTTGCTAAATGATTGCCATATTAACAAGATATACAAATTATTTATGTGCCCTTTTCTTGCTATACGATGAATGTTCTAACAATGATTCTTCTTGTGTAGGAACAACCAATTTATAGGAGGTCTCTAAATATTAATGAAACCAGATTTCACCCACTGAGTCTATGTCGTTTGTAGATGTAAACATTTCTGCCATTAATGATCTTGATTGTAAATTGCTCTCTGAGGCAGAATTCCAAAAGAGAAAGAGAGAGTAAGATTAGACAAGTGAGACCAAAAAAAAAAAAAATGCAGTGTGGAGTGTTTTTGGTCAATGTTCCAGTCAAACAGCTATACCTCTTTCCAGGATATTCCATTTATTTCCCCAGTTTTACACTCCCTCCAACAACAATCCGCATTCCAAACTCATTAGGCATGCTCCATCCCTATCAAGTTTTGGGGGTATAACTCTTTTTTTTGGAGAGGGGATGATGTTTGTAATTCTGAAAACCTTGGGGTAACTCTAAGCTTGCTTATTCTTCTACTCTTAATGTGTGTGGGGCAGTTTCGATTATATAAGGATCCAAAATAAATTCACTACAGCTATAGTTGAAATACAAGAGAACTGCTTCTCATGGACTTTGGTACAGGCATACATTCCTGATCTGAAATGATTTCACTGTACGGTGAACATGCATGCAGAATTCCCCAAATGATTGGATTATATGTTTCAGCATGACAGTCAACCTTGCATCTTTTCATTATACTCTCATCTATTCATTCAACTATCTCTCAATAAGAACCTATTTGTAGTTAAGATGGATTGTGTACCAAGGTGTTGTGACAGGATTTAAAGGCTAAGATTGGTACCACCAGTCCCTAGAAAGTCTAAGGAAAAAAGTGTCCTCGCTACAGGTAAAATTCAAGATTTCAGACACTTTGCACTTAACATGCTTTCTTACAGAATACTCAAACCGACATAGTGTATTATAAAGTGCTAGGAGCCATTTCAAGGGAAGATAGAAGAGTGTTGACAAGATTAGATAAATTACCTGGTGAACTTTCTCAGATCTCAAGCTTGTGACCAAATTATACCTAGAAGACATTTGTGGGGAAAGTTACCACAAAATTTTTGCCTAAAGTAAAATTTAAGGTGAATTTATTTACTCTATCTAAAATAGAACATCTGAAGAATTTGGACAGAAGCTAAAGAAGGTTCAGTGAGATTAGCAAAAGTTCCCAGGGCAATTTTGTGCATCCAAAATTTAAGGGAAATTAGGAAGGACTTCCTGAGGCAAAACATTTATTTTTAACAAAGTTAACTAAAAAAGCCTAAAAATGCAACAGTATATCTATTGTCACAATGCTAATTGAGCTGAACAATTTTGAATATGACTGAAAGATTGAGGCCACTGAGCAATCTTCATAAAAGGTAATTTGTAAGGTACAGACAAAACATCAGCCCCTCTCCCTGCCTCCAGTTGTTTTCTATTTCTGTAGGAGAAATACAAAAAAGTATACAACGACATTCATAAGGAAAATATGCTATAATGAGCCAGTAATTTTCTTTTTTGGCTATGATAGCTCTAGTGACAGCTTTGGATATGGTTAAGTACAGCTGTTTCATAATGGTCTGGTATTATTAGAAGCTTATAGACTCCTGCATTCTAAAAAGTCAATTATAAGTTGTACGTTTCTTAACATTCACAGTTAGCTATGCAGTGGATACCTAGGATACCCTGGAAGACATCAATGAAAACAAAAAATACCAGTTACTTTAGAAACAGAATAACATATGAAATAAACTTCATATCTCATATACCTCCATATTCAGATCCATCCTTCCCTGAGAACCAATGACCACATAATGAACAAGGAAATGTTGTTTGTAAAAGTAGACTGGAGTGTGCCAACAATAGTTCAGAAGATGAGCAATCCAAGGATTTGAACTGTGGATGTTTTCTTACATAGGCATTCCAGATGAGATTTGTTAACATCACCCATGAGGAAAATGCTTCATAAACTTGTCAAGGCAAAAATAATTTGTTTTGTTCTTGTGTAGCTGCCATGATGGAAAGAAACAGTTAATACTTCAAAGTACTCTACCTGGAGAAATTTCATTAACTTCAGCAGGACCAATACCAACAAATATTCTGAGGATTGGCCTGCAATACCTAGGGATAGAGATGAGAATGCAATAATTTTATATTAGACAAAAAGAAACAAGGTGAGCTTTTTCTCAAAAGTCCCATACTCTAGCTTAACATATATTTTTCACTTTCTGTAAGAACACATCTAGCATAGTTCACTCTTACACTAATCATACAAAAAGCACGGAATCAGGTCTCAAAAATGAAGATATTCAGAGAGTTGTTCTGTAAATTATTTGGAGTAACTAAATTAACTTCTTGAATACATATTGGCTAAATCCAATTGTTAAGTCCTAGTCAGAATGCATTCAATAAATCAACTGCTGAATGGCAAATCAACATTTATGCAAATCCAGTTTTTTAATGGGTCTGCTCTAGTTAGGACCAGTAACTGGATTTAAGCCATTGAACACTACAAAATTAATCCAAATTACAGTCTGTGTTCAGATCAGGCAGCTTAGACTCTGTACCAAAACAGTTTTCTGATTGTTGAACACCAGTTATTGTAGGACAAGACCATGCTAGAGTCTTCAGGCTGTGAATGGGAACTCCAGATGTTTCAAACAATACGAGAAATTATAAAGGGGATGCATCCTTTTTTTTCAATACTGTTACTTAATACTTTTCTCAAAGAAATTAGCAGGCCTACACATTTACAGATAAGTCTGTTACAAAAACTGTTCCTATTTTTGAGATATTTGCACATAGATTAAAAGAAATGGGAGGATATCATCAGACACTATTACAGTAGCAGCTTTTCCTTCAAATTTCTCTTGTTCAGCTGTGAACCCTCAGTGAGTTGTCTATCAAACATTCCTAAAGTTTTGTGTGTCTGTCTGCAAAAAAGGATCCCCAGGATCACTTACTATTTTTGACCCAGCTCCAAAATTCTGAGCTATTATTTCTCATGTTGAGACTTCCATCACCACACTAAATGTCTTAGAAGTATGTAATGTTTTGGGTGGGAGGAAGGCTAGTTCATTAATTATTTCAGACAATCTGATTCTGCTGATGCTTTGTGTGTGTGCTTTAACATCACCATATTAGTATTTTAATAACACTTCTTTACCTGAGGAGGGGGTGAGTTGGCAGATTAGAAGGTATAAGTTACTGTGAGGTTGGTATTGATAATGTCCCAAGAAGCCCTAAAACAACTGTAAGGTGGACAGTACTGACACTGGATACAGAGATTCCCCTACACCAAACAATCCACTCTCTGCTGTGTTGATTCCTGTTCCAGGAGAAGACACTATCACTCTCAAAGGTCTGCTCAACTCCACAGGAAATCCAAGCTGACCAAGCTGATAGTGGAACCTATGATATCTAGGGTTCCCAATCTCAGGATCTGGCCTTGAGTCTCAAAACCTCACCCTGCTCCCCTGCACTGGATCTCAGAGAAACAGAAAGAATTTCAAGATGAAAACTGAGCCATGGTGGTGGCCATAGACCGAGAAACTCTGAAAGGGATGGGAGTATGTGTCAGGCAGACACCCACACACATTAAGGATCTATGACAGGCATTGCTTAGCTGCCACTGGATTACAGCTCCCATGTGCAGTTAAAAGCAGTGCTTGCAAAGAAGGTGAAAAAAGAGATGGGAAAAGTTTTGTTTTCCTCTGTTTATTTCAAAGTTTCAAAAACTTAATTTCCAATGAGAAAAATATTTTACCCTTTGTTAGACTTTGTGAATTTATTTGAATCTTGAAGAAAGTTCAAGGATTCCACGTGATCAATGCAAGTCCAGAAATCTGGCCTAACACAACAAACCAAGACTAGCACCACAATACAGTCACAAGAAAAGAGTTGAACGCCTGTATGAGAGGTAATTATTATCATATCATTTGAAGACTTTGAGAAATCTCCATTGTCATACTGGGATAGAAGTGTTAATTCCTGGTTACTGCTCTGTACTGTTTTAATTTGGGTCACTACTCTCACCAGGACTGGCTCAGAAGGGAATATTGTTAATGAACTTAGATGCCACCTTTCTGTAAGAAATGTCTCTATAGCCTTTGCATTATTTCTTTTCAAGTTTCATAGAAATACACTGCTCTGAGCTATAACTTGATCTGTTATTGATTTCTGAGGCAGATGGATTTGGTCTTTCAACCCCTTGTGTGAACGCAATCTCAGGGGTTGTTAGTTAGGCTGGGACTTTGCCATATGTCTTTGTCTAAATAGATTTAGATGTCAGAAAATAGCAAGAAATCTCTGTAAAAAAACATACACCAAAATAAAAGATCAATTGCATTTTTACAGTTTCATTCTGCAAATGTACTTATAGTGCATTACAGGGAAAAAGATAAAATCCATATAGACATAACAACCAATATTACTTGTGGGAACTGAATCCATAAAAGCACTTAAACTTTATCCTGTATTTTCCGTTATTTGTATATTTGTTATTGCTAATGTTTCATCACGAATGAGCCCAGTTAAAGGAAAGGAAATTCAGCAACTCTAAATACTATTTTTCAATGTATACATGCATTTGTTGATAGGCTGTACACCCCAACCACTCCATGATATGGTATAATAGGCAAATATCATTTATTGGCATGAAATATAAATTATACACTGACATGGCTGTAGAGTTACATTGGTGAAAGAGTACTGGCTGAACACGAGCAATGCAAAAGTAGGTCAGATGGGACCTCAGGGCATGACCAGGTAATAGTCAGGGAATCTGTGGCAACAATGGACTTGCAAATGTCCCTCAATGACTTAACCTTTGGAAACAATAACACCTGAAACTGCCTCCAACTGTCTTCAACCCACTCCCTCTTCCCACTGAATTTCTTCTTTGTTTCTTTATCTGCCCAGCCATTAAGGAACTATTACAATTCCCTTTGTCACCTAATGCTAAGGGTTATTTTGGACCCCACTGTCTACTCTGCCAGACAGCCATTGACAACTTCCCTCTCAGGGCAGAAACAGGGTATTTAAACACTGGCTCTGAGCCAGATAACTTGTAGTACTGTGAACATAGGCCATCACTCTGCTGCTCCAATCCCCAATCCTGTACTACCCTCGGACCTTAGTCTGAGCCACATCATTTTGTCTCTTCTCTGCAGGATAGGTAAATATCACCCTGACTGCTTGCTATCCAATTCTTCCTCCCTTTTCCTTCACTTAGCCTTGCTTGATTGTGAGACTGTTTGGATTTTGTGGCTGTGTGATTGTTAATTCCCTCAATAAAACAAATATTCTTTGAATTTTTGACTGTTGTCCCTGCATTAGTAACAGTATACACAGGTGTAAGAGATCCTGCTAGGTTACACACACACACACACACACACTTGCAGGCCTCCCTTTTGAGCTAATACAAGTATTTCCCACTGTTTGAAAGAGCTATTTTCATTGCAGGTGGACCTCTGAGTCACCCACCTTTTGGGGTAACATATTAGATGAGTAATTTTCTTTACATAGCATGGAAATGGGCACACATGTTCCTCTCCTTTACACAACTTAAGTTGCAATGCTATATCAATTTACCCAAGAACATAATGTGAAATCAGTAGAACTTATTTCTGGATAGACACATACAGGACTGTAGTGCTAATGGCCTGTATCTAATTGCTTGTCTTAAGCAAAGTAGACTATATGACTCAGTTGGTGAATAGTAGGTTACCGCTTACATAAATCCCATTGACTCCTTGGGTTTACTCTATGAGATGGATATACCACTCAAAGCTTAATAGAGGAAGAATCCTACATTGCAAGTTTTGATCACCATAAAAATCAAAACACATACAGGCCTCCATGTGGAGCACCAATATCACAGATTACATCTAAGCAGGTTAGAGGAATAAAGAGAGAGGTACGCTCATTTTTCTACCATGGAGTTGGATGCTATCAAGATAAGGGTCTAAAGCATAATTATGTATATAAGACACAATATGATACTTAAAAAACTCAACAAGTTAATCCAGAGACCAAGGCTCTTTCCGCATGGCATTTGCTATGTGAAAGGGCACCTGAAGCATCGTGCGATTGTGAATAGCGATCTGCACAATGCACTCACAATTGCATGACGCTCCAGGCACCAGCAGGCGCCAATCGCGCACCTTTTCATTTTCGGCTGGAAGCTGAAAATGGTGCTTGATCATGCATTGCTTCCGGGCCTGCACGCACTTACCTGGAGTGCGGAGCTTCCAGAGCTGCGCCAGTTGTGCTTCCTGCCCCAGCGCAGCCTGGGAAACTCCCAGACTACACTGTGGAAGGAAGAGGCGGGGTTTTCACGCGAGCAGGCAGCTTGCATGGAGCTGAAGCAGCAGGGACGTAAGAGCCTCTTACCGGAGGCTGCTCGCACGATCCTCGCACCCCAGTGCCAGAAAAAGGTAAGGTGCGGAAAGGGCCCAAGTTTTTGTTTTTTTTTATAATCGTTTTATTCAAATTCAGATATGAAAGAAACAATTATAACTGTCAACTTATTTGAAATATTTCTGATCTTCCACACTGATCTAAATCTCGTTATCAATATTTCTTAACATGCTTAAAATATTGTACTACATTTTAGTGCTATTATTACTTGTTGATTCTTGCATTTCCATCTCCATATTCCCACTTCATGCTGTATATCCTGTAACCCCCTCATAATTTATCTTAAATCATGAATGACAGATTTCCATCTGGTGGTACCCAGCAATTACCCATTACAATTTGCCATTCTTTTTGTATCTCTTCGTCTGATTTCCCTTTTAATCTCTGAGAGACCATATCAGCATTTTTGTTTTCAATCAGTGTACCCCACCATTGTTCTAATGAGGGTATTTGCTGAGTTTTCAACATCTTTGCATATTCAATATGAGATGTTGTTATCATGTACAGTAATATTCTCCAGTACTTCTTTATATCAGTACCTTCTAATACATCAGTCATATTTAGCAAATACAATTCTGGTAACTTAGCAAACTGTACTTTCGTTAATGCACATATTTTGTTATGTATTTCAGTCCAATATTTCTTAGCTTTAGGACATGTCCACCACATATGATATATCGTACCGACCTCATTCTGACATTTCCAACATTGTCCAGTACCTGTATTATAAATCTTTTTTAATTTATCTGGTGTCATGTACCATCTATGAAATAGCTTGTAATAGTTCTCTTTCAAATTCTGTGCTACTGTAAATTTCTGTGTTTTTTTCCAGCTCTGCTCCCAAGACTCTAATTGTATTGAATGTCCGATATTTTGTGCCCATGAAATCATTGTTACCTTTACTGTTTCTTCTTGCCTCTCCTGATGTAGTATTTCTTGATGCATTTGGGCAAGTAAATGAGGCGGATTTTCTAACAGCCATTTAATTACTCCAGTTTTCTCTTTTAGTTCGATTCCATATGTTTTTATGTCCATCTGAAACCCTTCTGCTAACTGTCTGTAGGGGAACCAACTTAATGTCATTCCCTCTTGTTCTAGTTTTTCTCTTGTTTTAATCTTAAGGTTGTTGGACGTTGATCTCTCAATTATATCATCATATCGCAACCATTTATCTGTGTCCGTCCATCTGCCAAAAAAAGTCTCTTGCGGTGAGACCCAGGTGGGGAGCTGCCGTATATTTTTAGTTTTATAATCCTCCCAAATTTTCAGAAGCGATTTTCTGATAAAGTGATGTGTGAAGTCTTTATCTATTTTTGCTTTATCATAAAACATACAGGCATGCCACCCCATCTTCAGGTCTGCTCCCTCCAGTGCCAACATTCTCGTGTCTTGTAGGTCTACCCAGTCTTTTATCCACGTAAAAACCGTGGCCTTATAGTATATTTGAAAGTCTGGTAGTCCCATTCCTCCTCTACTTTTTAAGTCTGTCATGGTATTCCATTTTATCCTAGGTTTTTTCCCTTGCCATATAAACTTGGTTAGTTCTCTCTTCCATTGTATGAAAGGTTTCATGTTCGTTATTATGGGAAGATTTTGGAACAAAAAGTTCATTTTTGGCAAAACATTCATCTTTATTGCAGCTATCCTCCCCATCATTGACAAACGCATGGAGGTCCAACTTTCCAAGTCTTTTGTTATTTCTTTCCATTTTTTTTTCATAATTATTTTGAAATAACTCATTGTTTCTTTTGGCTATCCAAATACCTAGATATTTTACCTGTTGTCCTCTATTGAATCCTGTTTTTTGTACTAATTCCATCTCTTCTCTTTCAGTCATATTTTTGGTTAAGAAGACTGTTTTTTCCTTATTAACTTTAAAACCACAGAATTCTCCATATTCTTTAACTGTAGTAATAAATTTTTCAATACATTTCCCTGGGTCATCGAGTAAGAAGACCAAATCGTCAGCGAAAGCTTTTAACTTGTAATGATATTTCTTAATTTGGACTCCTCTTGTTTCTTTATCTTCTCTTATAGCATTGTTAAATATTTCCATTGTCATGATAAATAGCAGAGGAGACGGGGACACCCTTGTCTCGTACCTCTGTGCAGTTCTATCATTTGTGTTCTTTCACCGTTTATGACCAGTTGAGCTTGTTGTTGGCTGTAAATTGCTTCAATCCATGCAACAAATTTTTCTCCTGCCTGCATCTGTTAAACTGTCGTCTTCATGAATGGCCAGCTGATCATGTCAAAAGCTTTCTCCACATCTACAAATATCATGGCCATTTTCCGTTCATTATGCTTTTCATAATATTCGATTACATTTAAGACTGTTCTAATGTTATTTCTCAAAGATCTTTTTGGTAGAAAGCCATTCTGGTCCTCATCAATTACCTCTAACAGCACTTTTTTGAGCCTCGCTGCTAGAATTGAAGCAAAAATCTTGTAGTCTGTATTCAAAAGTGGTATTGGTCTATAGTTCTTTACATCGCTGGGATCTCTTCTTTCTTTCGGGATCAGCACAACAGCTTCTTTCCAAGTATCTGGTATTCCTTCCTTTATTATTTCATTTATAGTGCTTTGCAAAAGTATTGAAATCTCATGTTCCATAATCTTATAATATCTTGCAGTGAAGCCGTCAGGTCCTGGAGCTTTATCGTTCTTCAAATTCCTAATAGCCTTGACTACTTCCATCATAGTAATAGATTTGTTCAAGATTGATCTTTGGTCTTCATTAAATCTCATTTTATTCATTTTCTCCAAATATTCTTCCACTTCTTGTAGTTTTTTCCCCTTTGAGATCTTACTCATCAGCTTCACGTAGTAATTATAAAAAGCTTGTTTTATTCCCTCTTGTTTTGTAATTCTTTCTTCTCTGGTTCTGATCTCGGTTATGATATTTCTGGACCTTCTTTTACACAGCCAACCTGCCAAAAGTTCTGAAGGTTTATTAGCTTGTTCGAAGAAATTATATTTTGTTCTCTTTATCTGTTGCTCTATTTCTTCCAAATTAAGTTGATTTAATTCAGCTTGCTGTACCTTCATCTGTAATCTAATCTGTTTATCCGATGGATTTTGTCTCATCTGTTGTTCAATTTCTTTCATCTTTTCCAAAATTCACTGCTCAGTGTTTCTCTTTTCTTTTTTAATCTCTGCAGTCCATCTGATAAAGTTACCACACATCACTGCTTTACTTGCATCCCAAATGGTTTTCATCAACAGGTCCGACGTCAAGTTCTCATTAAAATAGTTAATTAACTCTGTTTTTGCTTTCGCTATGTACTTCTCCTTATTCCAAATCTCATCATTCAGTCTCCATGTTCTTTCTCTGTCTTTAATCTTTATCTTTAATTGTAACGGATTATGATCAGAGCATAAATTGGGAAGAATGTCCATATCTGTAGTTTTCATCAAGAGTTGTTTGGATACTAACATCATATCTATTCTTGACATTGACCTATGTCTATCCGAATAATATGTATGTCCATCCAGTTGCCCGTTCTTGTATCTCCAAGTGTCATAAAAGTTTAAGTTGTCCATCATATTAAAGAAGCTCTTAGGAAGTTTGCCGTTGTTTCGGGGAGTTGATTTTTGCATTGTCCTGTCAACTTGGGGACTGATTACTCCATTGAAATCCCCCAAAACAATAATGTTAGAATTTCCTGTTTCATTAAGATATCTCAATGCCTCTTCCTGTATTGTAGGGAAGAATTCACCTTTAGCTCCGTTTGGTGCATATATTCCAACTATTAATACTTTATCCTGTTTCAAAGCAACTTCAACTCCTATATAACGACCATTGCTGTCCTGAAAGATTTGCTTTGCACCTAATTTTGAGTTTACATATATCAGAACTCCCCTCTTCTTTTTATCAATCGTAGCTGCGCAACAGCTTCCTAGTTTCAAATTCCTGACATATCTCAAATCTTGAGTTCTAATTCGAGCTTCTTGCAGACATATTATATCTATATTCTGTTTCTCTAGATGGTGAAAAATTTGTCTTCTTTTGTATTGAGAGTTAAACCCCTTTATGTTCCAAGAATAAATCTTCAAATCCATTTTGTGGGTTATATTAATATTTTATTATTGAAGTTTAGCTTATTCCTTCAGTATATCTCCATCTACCTCCCCTTCTTCTTGTTCCACAGTTCCTTGCACTACTTCTATTACTTCCTCTTGTTCTCCGTCGTCTTCTTCTTCTTGTAGTTGTTCTCTTTCCTCCTCTGGAGGTAGCTGTTCATGATCTTTCTCTCCTTCAGAAGTGTCCTTTTGTAAGTCTTTCTTCAATCTATCCATCATTTATTTTGCCTTGTGTACTGAGTTAGTCCTATATCTCTGCTGTTTATAAGTAAAGGACAAGCCTTCAACCTTTTGCCATTGATAATTAATCTGACGCTTTTGCAGAAGGTTGGCCAACAGTTTATATTCTTGTCTTTTCTTTAGGATTTGATAAGATATATATTTGAAAATTCTGACGTCTTTGTCTTCAATCTTCAGTAGCCCATCGTAGCTTCGCTGTAATATTTTGTCTCCAACCATTGTCCTCGTGAACATTATAATAATGTCTCTTGGTAATTTCCTCTCTCTCGCTATTCTGGAGGAAACTCTGAACATTCTGTCAATATATGTCTCCATCTTTTCTTCTTCAATATCAATGAATTCTGCCAAAGCTGGTACAATTTTTTCTTACAAATTCTCTGCTGAAGCCTCTGGAACACCTCTAAATCGAAGACATCTTTCCCGATATCGTAACTCCTGCTGAGTAATTTGAAATTCATCTTCTTGTTGCTTCCCCTTCATCTCTGTCATTTCTTTTTTGACTTGTTTAACTTGTTGTTTTATCTCCTTTGTTTCTGTCTTTAGCTTTGTCACATCCTTTGTTATATTTTCCAATTTCTTCCCCAGTTTGCCTATTTCTTGTTTCATGACAGCTCTCATCTCTTTCCTTTTTTCTTTTATATTACTTCTTATGTCATCTTTCATGCTTTTAAACTCTTCCATCATCTGTAACATGAAATCTTAAGGTTTCTGGGGTATATCCACTGATGTCCGTCTGGTTGCCTGGGAAGTTGTTGTTGTTGCAGCTGCCACTGCTCCTCTTCTTGTACTTTGGTCCATTTTTGAT
Organism: Cyclura pinguis; assembly: GCA_030412105.1. Taxonomy (NCBI): domain Eukaryota; kingdom Metazoa; phylum Chordata; class Lepidosauria; order Squamata; family Iguanidae; genus Cyclura; species Cyclura pinguis. The sequence goes on from CM059602.1 coordinate 113,496,264, forward strand.
TTTTTTTATAGTACCTAATGCAGATTGCTTTTTTGCTTTTTGTTAACTTAGTCAATATTCAATATTCAATATAAAAATCAATTCCTTATACCTATATTTTTTACAGTTAGCACATAAAAAGCTTACTATTTATAACCTTGTAGTTTTCAAATTCTAATAAAATTCAAATTGTTATATCTATAGTTCCTTCACATTAGATCCAATTCGTTGCATGTATAAATCAATCACATCAATCACATATATCTTTAGCTTGAATTAATTACTTTAAATTGAAATTATCACTGCTACCCAGTCACTATATCAATGAAATGGAAATAAAAATAGCTGTATATATGTAGATTATGCAAGTATCTTATATATCAATTTATATATGTGGAATTTGTATAGATATATAGATATATAGATTTATTCTATGGAATTATATATAGCTAAATAGAAAAGACCACTTATTTTCAAATCTAGTACATTGTATTCAATTCATTCAGCAAATTCATTCAATAAAATCATACAGTGAGTTCATTCAATATAATTGGTGGGCTATACCTAGGCCCAATTCTTTCACTTCCCCCTCCCAGTGAATGCTGTATCTCCTCTCTCTTCTGGAACTGTTCCCAGACCTCGACTGTGAGAACTTCTCCTCCTTCTCCTCCAATGTTGATAATAGGAATCTGAGCTGCTCCGCTGCATGGGGGCAAAAGTCTCTCTGTCTTTCCTGTCCTTCCAGCACAGCCTCAAAAAACACTCCCTTATGAATAATTTTAAATCCTCGAATTGTTCTCAAAAGCCAAACGGACAAAAAATAAAGAAAACAACGCAGTTGCAAAGCAAAGTCCCTGATTTTAAAAATCAAACCACAATCCAAATGTCACAGTCCCGAATTTCAATATCCCATGTTCATTGTTCCAAGTTCAATGTTGTTCAATAGACCAAAAGAAGAAGAAAAAAATACAAAAGGGAATCCCAATGTCCTAACTCGTCACCAAAAAAGGTATTATAATCCACAAGAGTTCAGCAGCGACGTCTTAAATCCTATACTCCCGAAAACACAGATGTAAGGTCCCAAACAAACACTGATCAATTATGTACCAAAATTCCAAAATTCCAAGTCAGTTCAGTCAAAATGGAGGGCAGAAACAGAAAGGCACAAGCTTAAGTTTAAACCAAGGGTAACCATATTCTCAGTCCAGTCTCTTCATACCAAGCAAAGGCAAAAAAAAAGCACAAAGTTCGATCCCGTCTCTGTAACTCTCCGCTTATGCTCTTTTAATCAAAACCGCTCGTGAAATCCATTACATTCTTAGTATACAGTCTATCTTAGAAAGTTGTAATCTTCTAAAAAAAATTTATCCACCATTACATACTCACAGTCTGCTGGGTCACTACATATTGCCACTCTTGTTCACCTCTGCGAGTTCCAAATTGTTGCAGTATCAATGAAATAAAAACTAGATCAGATGCTTACTGTCTCAAATCGTGTCTTCTTTTTTAAAAAGTCAGCTGTGGCGCTTGTACCACAAACATGGCATCCCTGCTGGATCCGTCGTAGCCCTTCGGTCCCCCTGAAGCTTCCCACTCCTTCTTGTCAGAAAGAGCTCGGCACCAGTTACGGAGCCCCCTTCGAGCAATCTTCCGCACCCCCTTTACCGGGGGGGGTGTCTAACCACTTATCAGATGAAAAAAAGCAGCTGGATTCCAGCGGGAGATAGCACGGAGTTGCAGAGCTCACTCCGTGAGACCACTTGCGCACGCCATGCGACCGGAAGAGAAAGGGCCCAAGTTTTAAGTGATATTATAATTAGTACAGAATCAGAATGGATATATTTATGTTGACATTATAGGCCTCCTTTTTAAAAAATAAATTTAAGGCAAAGTAGACAACTTTTGTGGATGAATGAGTGCAATTCTACCGATGGGACTCCCTCCCCCTCAGTTTCCTTTTTTTAATGAGTTCATTCATGCTTTTGGAAGGTAACAAGAAGCACATTAAAAAAAAAGGTAAACAGATGTGTAAGCAAGACACATTGGCAGCATGCCTTTTTTTAAAAGGAAAACTTGTGTGGTTTGGGTGTGTTTGTTTGTTTCTCCATGACAGTGACAAATCTGGTGGCAGTGGGGAGCTAGGGTGATCTTGGCAAAGATGTGAGGGAGAGTTATATGGCCTAAAGGTTGTAAGCTTCCTACATTTGAGAGATAGTCAGTAGCTGAACTATGGATGAATCCAGAACAAAATTTCAAACTGGCTGAAAACAATTGCTACAAGTACAGTAAGTTAAAAGTATTCCAAATTGAAACATGTATCCTTTCACTCTAATTTATGATCAGGCATATTATATATTCCATCATTTTTTTCCCCTGTGAAACTTACTGAACTGCTTCCTCCAGACGTGTTGAGCAAATGAATCTTCCATTAGTCTGGCAGCAGTTCAAATATTCTTAAGGCTGGTCCATTAATATCTATGGTAGGAATGGCTTGCAATGTTATGTTGTTCATGGTCAGCTTTATTTTGAAGGTAGAATGCTGCCAGCATATTTTCAGGGACAATAATTATCTGAAGAATAGGGTAGATCCCTTCAGATCAAAGGTGAAGAAAGGTTGTCCTCATCTTCAAAGAGGAGGGAGTGAAGAAGACCTGGACAACTTCAATTGTTAAGTATAATGTTGATTCCAGAAAAGGTTCTGGAACAGATGGTTTAACAGTCATTCAGTGAACATTTGAAAAAGAATGCTATAATTATTAAGAGCCAGCATGGGTTTTTACAAAAACAAGTTGTACAGGACCAATCACCCTTCCTCTTCCTTTCCTTTCTTTTCCTTTCCTTTCTTTTTCTTTCCTTCTTTCTTTCTTTCTTTCTTTCTTTCTTTCTTTCTTTCTTTCTTTCTTTCTTTTTTTTGATAGTTATAAGCTTTGTAAACTAGGGGAATGGTGTGACAAGGCCACCCTTGATCAGGTGGTGAAATGTGAGCTAGAAGATGCTACTATTAGCTGGATCCGTAGCTTGTCGATGGACCAAAACTAAAGGGTGCTGACCACCAATGATTCTTTTTCGTTGTGGAGAGATGGTAGGAATGCTGCAGGATGAGTTTTATTCAGGGCTTTGTCCTGGGACAAATGGTGTCCAATCTTCCATGGAATCCTGGGTTGTGAAATTTGGTGAGGTATTAAACTCTATGTTTAGACAACTCTAGTCCTGAATTTTAGAGGAGCAGAGTGGAGCTCTCTAACAGACAATCACAGCCAGTATCCTCACACAACATTCATCCTGCAGCAGGTTTGAAACCAAAGAATCTAAGTTCCAGGACTGAGATGAGAGACTCTTGTCACTTATCAATTAACGGGTAACTGATTTATCAGATTCTGTCCACTACTGTTTTTTTCGGGGTGGGGGGTTGTGTGGGTGCATGAAAGATCAGTTTGTAAGCAAATATAATTTATAGCACAATACACCATTGTTACTGCTTTTGAAACACATCTTTTAAGGCTTGTTGAGTTTCACTAAATATGAGGGAGCCTTAACTCTAGTTTTAAACTCGTGTTTTTAATGACTATTTGTTTATTTCATTTTTTTTTAATTTGCAAAAGTCTAGCCAGTCTGCGTTCAAGTCCATGAAGCATGTGTGCATGGTTTTGGCCTGAACGGATGTTTTAAGGGGACCAGTATATAGATTAGATGTTTGCAGCAGCCAGAGAAGTGTGGGGGATTTTTTACTGGGAATCCAAATCTGGCTCAGCCCCTCATTTGACCTGAACAATTAATACGGGAATCTTTTGCAGGGGTGAAACAGTAAACTACAGTGCAGGGCTGTGCATACTGCTCTGTCAGCCCAACCTACTACACTGATACAGAAAGCAACAGATAGTATTTAAAAGTTGTTCTGAAATCAAACAAATCTGTCAGTGCCGGATTTTTTTTCCATTTCTTTTGTTTGTTACTTTAGATTTGGTTCATCCTGAGCTTGTTCTGTCCAAATTTTGACATTTTTAAAACCTTGCAGGGAAATTCTGTACATTTTGCATATTTCTCTAAAGACTTGCATTTTGGCATGCATTTTTTCTTTTTTTCTTTTTCTTCATTTTTTCCCTTTCTTTTCCCCAAATGTGTATCTTTTCTAAGCAATTTTACTAATACAATTCACATTAACACTATTTTCACCAACATGTGCATTTTTGTGTTCACACTTTCACAATGCACACATCTTTGTGTGCATTTTTTTAAAAGATGGAAAGCTCCATTGTGATATTCGGAAAACTGTAAATTTTGAAGCATCATTGAGTTTCTGTTTGTAAAGTAAATTGATTTTTTTCTTTAAAACCATATGTGTGTGCACACACATATATGTTTGTATGAGTGTGTGCTTATTGGGAGAGAAGAAACATTAGCATATGAAGCATGCATTCTTTTGCAAGAAGATAGATCCACTCAGAAAACTAAAACTGGCACTTGGAGTAATACAGTACTTAGCGCTTATTTGTTCGCACTTGTTCGCACTTGTTTTTGCATGATTTGCTAACTCTCTGCTTAGTAGAAAGATAATAGGTTTCAGGGTCCACTTTGTAACCCGAATTGGGGATGAAATGATTATCACAAATCTGCACATTGTTTTAAAGGCAGTTCTATAGGAAGAGGTATCATGGATGGTTTAATTAATCTTGGTAACCTTTTAGTATTGCATCCATTTTCTGTCTTTCCCACATACATGTATATTCAAAGCAGACAAAAGCTTGTGGATAAGTGATTATTAACATCATAGAGAATAGGAGAGATTACAAATCTGGAGTTAAATAAATAACTCTCTGTTCCCAAGGAGCTAATGTAATTGTCTTGCTTAAAGTTCTCTTATCCTGTCATTTTTATCTTTCTTGTTAATGCATTTGCAGTCACACTCTGAGAGATCATTTATACTTTGCGGCCATTTTTCAGCCCTTATCACCTGCACAGATCTTCCTGTGTCTGCCTTGTAATGTAGTTATGGAATCATTAGTGGCTATAGAGTTATCCCTAAGTCTCACCGGAATATCAATAGGAGTGGATAAAGTGTGTTAGACTAGACCATTCCCACAAAGATTTATTGGCCACAGTGAGCAGTACAAACCATGCATTACAGCGTGTGGTCCTCAATTTTAGGTTATCTTTTCATTGCCTCCAAGGAGAGAAAGGGAGAAGAACAATGACAGCAGAAACCATTCCTAAATTACCAGAAACTACATCAACTAATCAGAGGGTCTGATTGGACTATCTGTAAGCAATATTTCATGTTTAGACACTCCATTTCAGGAGCATATTTAGCTGCTCTCTCCTTAGTTAATTCTTGATTCCTGATCACTTTTCCATTCTAAGTAGGGTTGCTAGAGTCAATATGAATATGTTTAGCACTACTAAAAATGTTTCCCATTTCATATCCCTTTTCATCGTCCCCCACCAAAAGGCAAAGAAAGTTTTCATAAAGCTTTAAAAAGTGGACAGTCCATCCTAATTTGGATTTCTTTGCCCTCATTGATACCTGTATGTAGCCATATGCCACCAAAACACCTGGAACATACCCAATCTCATCTGATTTGGGAAGCTAAACAGGATTGGGCTTGGTTAATACTTGGATGAGAGATGATCAGGGAATACCAGAGTTCTGCAGACAAGGCTAGGAAAGAATCCTGCCTGAAACACTGGACAGAGTTGACAATACTGAGCTAAGCTCCACTGATGGAGGGGGTGGTACATTTACCATCTGTGGAGTCTTTCAACAAAGGCCAGATGGGCATCTATCAGAAGTGCTTTAGTTGTGTATTTCAGCAGTGAAAATTATCATAATTATTCTTCATCAAATGTGAGGATAACATGTTTGAGGAATGACATCCACAGCCCCCAAACACAATTACTGTATCTCCTAGGACATGCTATTTTGTATACTCACAAAGTCATTACTTTGCCAGGCAAGGTAGACTGTGTGCATCTGTACCGCATAGTTATATAAGTTTCATACAACTTTAATTGTTATAGCTTCATCCTAAGGAACCCTAGAATTTGCAGTTTGATGAGGTACATAGATTTTTCTTCACACCCCTGAAAGACAATTCAGGCACTCTGATTGCCTAAATTCACTACAGAATTTTGCGCTACAGCACTGAACTGATTTAACCCTCAGACCCTCCCTTCTCACTGGAACTTGCTGGTGCATCCTGTGCCACTCAGGTTATTGATACTACTTTACTTCCATATGGAAGTAAGAAGAGGGAGGTGAATGGTGAAATGAACCTATATCCTTTGTGTTTTATACTTTTTGCAGATATTGTAGGGCATGCTAGGATGCATTGCCCAGTAACCAGCTATTTGTTCTCTTCTGATTGAGACATGGTTGGGCAGGAGAGCAAATGAGCATTCACAGAAGTATGCCAGAAAACAAGTCAGCCAAGCAGTCAAGGTGGAATAGATGGAGACTCAAAAGACCTTTTGCCCAACCCCTCAAGTCTTCCAATGCTATTCTATTTTTACTCCAAATGAGCCTTCCAAGAGGTCTCAAACACACAGATCCATCCCTTGTTTGTACAAACAATAGCCATTCCACTTGTTTAGGGAAGGACCATTCATTTCTTTGACATGCACAGCCTTTTTAATCCCTCAAAGAAAACACTCTAAGGGGTCTGGGGACCTCTGGAGAGGCATGCAATATGACAGAAGACAAGGAATCCATGATAAGCTGTACACAAGCTCCCAGTGAAGCAAACTGAATATTTTAATCCGAGTCAGAATGGCTAGCATTGAATTTTTCATTGTGACTCTATGCATATTTTGGGGGGAGTGAGATCCACAGCATAATTAATTTCTGAGCAGACACCCAAAAGATAGTGCTTCTGGGCTTTGATAGAAGCTAGTGAGGCCTGAAATTAGTACCATGCTTTGCTATTCTCCATGAGAAATTTTTCCAACTTCATCAAAACTCTATTTGCTTCCCTTAGAAATTCTTTGATGTAATTTTTCCATCCACACAGGAATGCTCAAATATTGGGAAATTTTATTGATAGTGTTGCTTCCTGGCACAAAGAATACTACTTTAGAAACTTTCCTTTGTGCCTTGTGTATGTTTGTGTTTTTGTGTGTGCAATTGTCATTTGGACTTTGCCCAAAGCACAAGCGGGTATGGTGTTTAGAAGAGATTTTTATAAACTCTGCAAACATGCTCAAGGGAAGTTTCTACAGTTCCTAAATCTGAAAAAAGCTACCCAAGACTGAGGAAAAGAAGTGATCTGAAGAATTGTGTTAGAAGGTTTTGCATGTGCTTATCAGTAACAGTTGGAGTGAGAAAATCCAGGGCTGATGACGAGGCAGAGTAATATTGAGAACTCCCTGTGGGCGCTCAAAGAACAAACTAGCCTAGCTCCCTAAGCAAGAATAAAGGCCTTTGGCCTTATGAAAGAAATCCTAGAAACTAAAGCTGAGTCCTTTAAAAGTTGAAGACTGTAGAACACTTTGAAGCAGCCTTAAAACCTTTTGTTCCAGTGATCATTAATAACAATAAACTGATGACAAACAAGAGTGTCCGACCTTTTGGCTTTGCTGTTTCAAGTGGTGAGTGTTGAGAAAAACCATTTATACTATGAAATCTTCTTCATTGCTGCCATGGTATTTAAAGGTTCCATCAAATATACTCAGATGTTGCAAGGACATCTCTTGATCCTTCTGTAGAGCAGTCTGAGAAAGCTTTCCCAGCAAAGGTAAGCCCAGAGAGTGAAAGGGAGAGTGTTATTTTCCTCTGTAGGGGAGCTTCGTAATAATGCCCCCAGACTCTAGTATACATTGATAATGCTTCATCCTTGGACAGTTGACCAGCCAATAGGTAAACATTTAAAATAGGTCTTGTTCCTTGATTATGCTGCAGGCTTACCAGTTTCAAAGGATGACATTTAAAATCATTGCAACACTCACAACAGCCCCAGCTGTCAAGCAGGTAGGGCTTTCTGGAGATCAACAGTACAAAACCAAAAGAAAGGCATAGAAGCTCAAAGTACATATTAAATCTTATTAGTCATTTCCAAACCATAAAAGCAGCTAGTTTAAAATATTTAGTTACTTGTGATAGTGACTCTTTCCCGTAATTAAGGGATAACTAAGTTATGTTATACTGGTAGATTTATCTTTATTCTTTTTCCAGTATACTGGTGACTTTTTGTTGCTCATCAAGTGACAAAGAAGTAATATCACTTGATTTAAGGGCTGCTTTGTGTTGCTACATTCAAGGTTTTTTAAAAGGAAAAATTACTATTTTAGTCACTTTTAAGAAATGGAAAAGTAAATAGCTACCTTTCAAGATTGTAACTATAACAGTAAGATTCTTAGTTTATGTAGTTGTTATTGTGTGCCTTTAAGTCATTACTGACTCATGGTGACCCTGAGGAGAACCGATCACGAAGATTTCTGGGACAGAGATTGTGTGATGCACCCAAGGTCATCCAGTGGGTTTCCATGGCCCAGTAGGGAATGGTTATATAACAGTGGCCAATTACACTTTTAAAAGTACATTTCCAAGTTCTGGTTGTTTCAGGCGCTAAGACATACACTCCCAACCAGGTAAATAGTCCAAAACTCTCAAAACCAGTAATTACCAGGTATGACTCCTTTTCCCTCCATAGCTTTTAATACTTGATGATAATTACTACTTTTCCATCTGCACCTTTGGTATTCTCAAATTTTAGTTTTAAAAAATGTTCATTAGTTGCATATAGTATGTCATTTCAGTTAAGCCTATGTAAGAGTTAAACCTAGAGGCAATTTAGTGAAATGAACCACGAATCATACGATTGTTAGGAAATCATATCACTTGAAGTTTATAAAAATGGGAACAGATAATGTTTTTCATAATCTAGTGGAATCAACCTCTTTTTGCCCCCCAGTGGGTAGTTAGCTGACTTGCTAAAGTTTATGCCAGAGACCATTTCAAATCGTGCATGGCTGCTCCTACCAAATAATTACTAAAATCAGGAGGAGCCATGTCATGTATCTTCAAGTGGCCATCAGAAAAACAGAAGAAACAGGTTCCCCAGCCCATGTCTTTCTGAAAACACATAGAATATTCCAACTTATAACAATACTTTTTCTTCCGCATAAGAAATCAATGAGAACCTGCTAAAAAGGGCCAAAGGCCTATCTAGTCCAGCATTAACACAGTGACCAATCTGATGTCTGTGGGAATCCCACAAATTGGGCAACAAGTATCTCCTCCCTCCATTTTCTAACTATTGAAATCTAACTATTGCCACTTCTACACCACACTATTTATAGTGCTATTATTCCACATTGAACTTCCTATGGAATCCTGGAGTTTGCAGTTTAGGAAGGGGCCTTTAGAATTCTCAACCAAAGAGCTCTTTGGCCTCAGTAAACTACAAACCCCAGAATTCCACAGGATCTTGAAAATGGGATAATAGCACTATAACAGGGTAATGCACAAATGACCTATGTGTCCATGGACTGTACACAACCAGGGTGAAAAAGAGTAGATAGCCATACCTTTTCTAGGAAACTCAGCTGACTAGCATATAAGTTTGAACATGACGGAAAAGGAGTAGCAGCCCAATCTAGAAATGGAAAAGAAAATTACATTCACTGACTTATTTATTTATTTATAGAATCATAGAAATGTAGAGTTGGAAGAGACCACAGGGGCCATCCAGTCCAACCCCCTGCCATGCAGGAACACCCTCAAAGCACTCCCGACAGATGGCCATCCAGCCTCTGCTTCAAAACCTCCAAAGAAGGAGACTCTACTACACTCCGAGGCAGCATATTCCACTGCCAGACAGCTCTGATCATCAGGAAGTTCTTCCTGAGGTTCAGGTGGAATCTCCTTTCCTGCAGCTTGAATTCATTGCTCCTTGTCCTGGTCTCTGGAGCAGCAGAAAACAAGCCCTCTCCCTCCTCTACATGGCATCCCTTCAAATATTTAAACATGGCTATCATGTCCCCTCTTAACCTTCTCTTCTGCAGACTAAACATACCCAGCTCTCTAAGTCTATCCTCATAGGGTATGGCTTCCAGACCTCTCACCATTTTGGTCGCCCTCCTCTAGACCTAAATAAATATTTATTTATTTAGAATTTTATTCAGTTTCTTATCCACAAGAGGAAGCTTTAAATATCCGATTACTCCCTTTTCTCTCTGTCAAATTAGATGTGGGTCAATGCACTTTACTAAAAATGTGTGTGCTTGTAATATGTGTACAAATGCTTCAGTGAATGTATATGCTAATGAAAATTTACAAAATTATGCATGATAGCAAAATGTGCATCAAAACATGAAGGGATTAAAATGATCTTGTAGTCTGATAGGGAACTTGGATAAGATTAGAATGCTGGTAGGATTCTGGGAAATGTAGTAAAAATGAAAATGACAAATCTTATCACCTCTAGTCCAACCAAAAAGCATGTTTTGTGACCAAAGATCAAGTATAAATGTGCATGTGTAAATATACTTATAAGAGCACAAGTGGTTGATTAGAATCAGCATATGGGAGTTTTGTTCTGGTACCATAGATCCATGTGAACAAATAGATCTATCAGCTAGTGGAAAAGAAAACATTCCAAAATTGTCCATAAATTCCATTTGACAGAAATAAATTTAGAGATATAGAAATTATGATGAAGTGCTTTTTAAAATGGAAGGAATGGTGAGAAAGATTAGGAAAATGATATAATGAAACACGTCTGAAGCAAAATATCCATAGCAGAAAATCAAGCAGAAGCTCTTCACTTAAAAACAAACAATCTATGCAGAATCCCAACTGTTTCTGAATGCAAATGTTTTTTTGTGAGATGTGAGTAGATTCTGCTTCCTTGTAGGAGTACAGTGGTATGTTTGTGTTTCGTTTGCCTAAATGGGAAGGTGTTGCCTAGAAGATAATGTATGTAGATTATCTGAGTGACAAACTCTTCAAAAGAAGTAATTTTCTGCCCATGTGCAGCTGTGCTTCTTTATTGTATCTATAATTAAACATTTGCTTTCAGGTTTGGAAGGCATGTAGATGTCTCTACACACCATTTAATGCTATGCAAAATGAGGATTTAAGCACATTAGAAGAATTCTGGTAGCATTTTGCCAAGCTTCCTGTTTACCTCTGTTAGCTACAAAATAAAAATATCTGCATGCTGCAGTGCTATTAGGTAACAATATTTTCCCTACCACTATCATCTTGTTTATATTAATGGATAATGGGTAGCTGGAGCTATGTTCAAAATGATTTCTTAAAATCCTTCATCCTATCTGTGGATAGAGAGATGGGGGGACCATTTCACCAAATATCTTCTGGGAAAGGGAAATCTGATGCTAATATATTAATATTGAATTGAGAGCCAGTGTGAGGTAGTGGTTTGATTGTTGAACTATGATCCTGGAAACCCACTAGCTGACCTTAGGCACATCATACACTCTCAACCTCAGAAAACCCCATGATAAGTATATCTTAGGCCTGCCATAAGTGAGAATCAACTTGAAAGAACACAGTACCAATATTCACTTTGCATTTGTGTGGCTATTTGACCATAGCTCCAATTACCTGACCAACATTTTACGCCTTCCACCAGACCTAGTGTCACTCTAGGACATCACGGGATACCAACGGTAGCCATTGCCAAGGAAATGGTAGAGAAGATGCTGCAAAATGACCTTCCTATTTTATGTTGATGAAGAAAATGGTACTTCACTGGATTTGTCCTTAGTTAGCATGTCAGAAAAAAAAAATCCCAGGGTTTATCCTTCCATTTCATTTCAGAAGGAGGAGAAATGCTACAGTACCCAGAAGAATGCAGTCCTGAAGCATGACATTTCAAAGTTTTGGTGTCTCTTGCTTCAATTTACATGGCAAGTATTCGAGCACCAATAAGCAAACACTTCACTATGGCTGGTCTTCTTTCGTATGGAGATGGATCATTTGTAAGAGACAGAGGAATGTGAAAGACTCAAAATGGGAATACTGACTACATGAATACACTTCTAGAACTATTTCATGCCCACATGTATGCCATATACAATGTGACACAAATACCCAACATGCAAACAAAACTTGTGACTTGCTTTTCTGGAAATTTCTTGCAATGAAGTGACAATTCTGCACCTTTCCTTATATGTCGCATCATAGCAGAAATGTAACAGTTTGGAAGAAGAGTTGCATATACCCCTGCCTTCCGTAAAGCAGACAGAGTACAATAGGAACTGGGGCCCTTTCTATGAACAGATACTTCTTTATTTATCCCTCCATCCACACTTCACTACCATCATATGATTTAACTTCCCAGCAACCTCATTTGCTATTCTCTCTTTATTCCTTTTAGACATAGCTCACATCCTGCTAAAATTCAGTTTTGTTTCTGGACAAACTCAGCACTTGTTTACTGTTTATAATGCCAGCATCTGAAAAAAATACACTTTTGTCTACAATAACCAGTTGCCTGTTACAATCAAGGAAGCTTTGCCGAAAGCAAAATGCATTGTCCTGAGTGCACACAGGAAGGTCTTTTACAAACAACATAGCTATTGTAAGTGATTTTCCCTCCTCCTGTTTATCTCATTCTTGTCTTTCTCATCCTTTAATCCTCTTACAGCTTTTAGTTGGGCAAGAGTCCCATTAATGGAAAAGAGATTTTTGGCTCTAGAAAACACTATGAGATGTTATTCAGGAGGTCCTGAGCCTGAGACATTCTAATGATCTCTCTGTCTCTTTGGAGTCCTGCCCTAGGAAGGACAGGTAAGTTTCTCCTAATTCAACATCAGTGAGATCTCATTTAAAATGAAATTTAAAGGCATTTAAGAGGTCTCACCTCTGGAAAAACTTTTGACAAATTTCAGGGAAAGCCAAAAGATTGAAATAAAATTTCCAAAATCTCTGGAGTTTCCATGCAGCCACAGCTTCCTGTAAGATTTCACTGCCATCAAACTTCAAGGTAAAATCAGAGGTTCCTCATCAGATAATTTGTCTGAGGATTTTTTTTTTTTTAAAAAAAAAGAGCATTTCAAGAGGTTGAAAAGAATTTTAACAAAACCAGCAGAATTCCAAGAGTGAATCAGCACTGAGAGAAGCATTGTTAGGTATTGGGAAAGAGTTTCAACAAAACTAGCAAAGTTTTCTGTGGTCAATTGTAATACAATCAGTCCTCCACATTTGTGGGGTTCACTTTTGCAGATTTGATTATTCACGGATTCTTTGCTGTACTTCTGCTGCCTCTCTATGCCATTTTTAATAGGGACGGCAAACCTCACGAGACTGAGAAATTGTGAACGAGGCTTGTAAGTCCCCATTAAAAAGGGTGTGGGGCAGCAGTGGAGGTGGCAGTAAGCCCCACCAGCCACTCACTTCTGCCTTGAGAAAGAACCCTGATGCCTCAAAGGGATCCATGGTAGGCTGAATATGGTGATCATACTTTTTTGTGTGTTAAATATGGTTTTAGAGGAACTAGAGTTATTCACAGGTTTTCCACTTTTGTGGAGGTCCTGTGCCCCTAACCCTAGCAAATGTGGAAGGATGACTATATACTTCATGTACAGTAACATACCATCATGGTAATATATTTCAAGTATTGCAGTGCATTAGTATGTATGGCTCATTGAATTCAGTCACCCTTACTTTCAAACAATTCATGCATTTTAGATTGGAGCCATATAGCACAATTCTTCAAATGCTTATTCATGATAATCCTCAGTATTTTTAGCTGAGCAGATGCAACTTTTGGAGGTCCAAACAGTGTGCAGTCTCCTAAAACTCAGACATACTTCAGTCTCATGAAAAAAAAATGGACCCGGTTATTAATTGTTGTGTGCCTTCAATTTGTTTCTGATTTATGGTGACCCTAAAGCAACCTATCAAAGGGTTTACTTGCCAAGGTTTGTTCACAAGGGGTTTGACTTTGCCTTCCTCTGAGACTGAGAGCCTGTTACTTGTTCAAAGTCATCCAGTGGGTTTCCATGGCTAAGCAGTGATTCAAACCCTGGTCTCCAGAGTTATAATGCAGTGTTCAGATCATTACACCATGCCTGCTCTCTGAGTTATTAATTACTAAATAAAAACCCATTGATTCCAATGGGATCAAAGAAAGACTAGCTGACCTAGATCCCATTACCAAAAGCATGAAAGTTTCACTTCCCAAGAGACACAGTTCTCAACCTTTTAGAAGCAGACTGCCCCAGTGATACATAATGTTGTAATCTGTTAAGTATTCATATTTTTTTTAAGTAGTCCAGCTTTAGAAATGGCATCACCCTTCATCAGAGAGGCTCAACTTTTGTGCGTGCTGAAATGTTTCCATGCAAAGTCTTGCTCCTGGCCATTTGCATCTTTGAACACATATATTGCACACATTAATCCATATATTATATCTTTGATACTTTAAGAATTGTCAAGAGAGACAGCAGTGCAATATGCTGCCATTGCATTTGCTGCATAATGTGTTGAACCACCCATAAATTTTCATAGTGGATTGTAATTACATTCCTGAGTGGCAAAGAGGATCTTGAAGCAGATCTAACTCAAAGTAAATGTTCCACTTCATGGAAAGGGAACTAAAGATTGCCTCAGGAATGTGCAACTTATGTGCCTCTTAATTCTACTTCAAGCTGAGTGATAATTGATGTGCTCTGATCTGGGATCAAATTAGGTGATCATAAAGAGCTTTGAAAACACACACAATGTGTTTAACGATTCACATCAGAGGGCAAATGTTTGGAAAAATGTATAGTAGACAAAGAAAATATAGTGTTACCCTTGTTAACTATTTACTGCTAGGAAGGAATAGTCAACTTGGCATTATTTAGGTATTTGGTTTTTACCATGGATGATCACAGCAGAATACAGAGAATTAAATGTTCCTGGGAGCAATGGTAGCAGAAGCACAATTGTATATCTTTAAAAACACATTAAAATCAAATTTTAACTCCATTCCACGCATCAGCAAGGTGATGAGAAAATAATTTGACCTTAAATTGCAGTAACACACACAGCATTAAAACAGAAAACTGGGTAGAAAACAACAGCTTGGAAATATACTAGAAAGGAAGACAAACTCTCATCTTTCAAACAAATCAGTGCAATTCCTATGCTAATTACATGGCAAATTATCAAAAAGGCAACCTTGTAGCAATAGCTAATCACAACCTTGACCTTTGAGCACTTTGAACCTGATGTGATTGAAGAAGATGGAATGTTTTCATTTTGTTTGTAAGGAGGGGGCCAGGATTAATTCATATAAAAAGTATTTTGGTATATGGGTGAACATCAGATTGAGGAACAGTAAAACTGTCATTCAAGAATTTGATGAGTATGTCAATCTTGCTTATGTCACAGAGACCTGGATGAGGTGTGGGGGAATTGATCTCTTAGTTTTGTACCCCAGGATTCTCTGCGCACCATCAGATCAGACCTAGGAGGTGGAAAGGTGGAGTTGCAATAATCCAACATGATTCTGTCTCCCTGACCAGGTATCCCCCTCTCATAGTTTGCAGAATTTGCATGTATGTTCTTGAAGGTGGATGGGTGGGACAGATTAAGGATTTTTTTAAATCAGATTTCCTACTGTTCAACAATCTCCATTCTGAGGTAGCTGGAGTGGTTTGGGGTTTGGATTGGGATCCCCTTGTCTAATGGTGTTTGGGGACTTCAGCATCCATTCAAAGACTGGCCTGTCAAAAGTGGGTCATGATTTTATGCAACCATCTATACAAAATGGTATTATATTCTATTTACGCTTCTGGGTACACTGTAGACCTTGTTTTCTGCATGAAGTTTAGATTTACTGGAACTCAGAGTCCCAGCAGGGGTGGAGAAATCATTAAGATGATCTGGCACAGGAGACTGATAGATTTAGATAGATTCCTGATGTCTCTTGGGGATTTTCTTGTCACATCAGAACGTTATTACATCAAAGCCCTGGTTGAATGCTGAAATGAGGAAATGATCATAATGGTGGACGCAATTGCTCCTGGGAGTCTCCTCTTGCCGAGTGGATTCCTGATTCTCTAGGAAGCTGACAGGAGTGAAACAAAAACTAAAGTGGTGTTGGTAGAAAATGCAGAACTATTAGAAGTCCTACACTGTGGCCGTATGGCAGCAAAAAACAAAAACATTTATCTGCCATCATTGCATCTTCAAAGAGCCATCCAGCACAGCTGTTTTGGTGTGAATTCCTTTACAGCTATGATTAAACAACGTGTCCTTCCTGGTTTCATCAGCAGGAAGGGACTTGAAAGCACTGTTTTGCAATGTTTCTACTTCTTTTTTTTTCCCCTGGAGGGGATTCCCCAGAAGGTGGTGTTTTTGGTTAAGCAAAATGCATTATTCATACCCTAGGCCCAAGTCTCCAGAACTGTTACTTCACTGGTAAAACCTGTCCTGGGGTCTACCATTTTGATATTAAAATATGATTCAATGTGCCTGAGAGGTCACCCGGATGGGCACATAGGCAGCAACAGTTGAACGATCAAAAACCAGGTCAGGCCAGTAAAATTCCCAGTCATGTAGCCCCAGGAGACCTCAAGCTGTGCAAACCCACAGTAAACAAAGGGTCCTCAGCCACTGAGGGGCCAACTTGAGGGGATTAGCATCTTTTCCCCAAGTTAAGCACCGATAGCAATAAAATCCTATCAGGCAAAGACCATCTACATGAAGTCACACCACAACCCAATGCAGCCGAAGATCCTGAGACTTTGGCAACACCTTGCAATCTCATCACGCAAAGGAAGTTACCATTGTGGAGCTTCTTTCTCATTCCAACACCCATTGTTGTCCCCGGGAAAGGATTAGCCCTTCAGGTACTTCCCCCCCCCTACAAATAGTCCCGGTTTTTGAGCAATTCTTTGGATCACTCCTGGTCATCCTAGCAGACCGTTTCTCCGTCCGTTGAGTAATCCCCTCAGCCCTCTCCATGCTGAGCTCTACTTCTTCACTGTCTTTCCCGGACTAAGGAGTTCAGGAAACGGTGCAGTATTACCCCAGCTACAATCCCTTCAATATTCCTCCTATCCAGTTTCCTCTCTTTTGCTTCTTAATAAGTCTTGAGTGAGTGTGTAAGTAATTGCGTTGATGTGTGAGACTTTCATTCGATAAAATCATTTATCAGACATTTTCATTTGGTTTTTGGCTTGGCCTGACCCCATAAAAACTGGATAAAAAGGCCCCGCTAGGTTACCTTGCCTCTCTCATTGCTATTGCTCATGCTCTGGCTAGTTTCCATTCCCATCACGTGGAGCACAATGAGGTGTCACCCAAGGGACCCCAGAAATCAGGGTAACAGAATAACTAATCAGATGTCCAAGGTGCCTCCTGAGGCTTACCACAGCTTTCTTATGCTCAAGTGTGACTAAATTGGCCTGGCTTGCTTTATCGGTTAGGTAATTTATCTAATATCCTGACTTCAACATGAGATCAAGATGTCCCACTAAACAATTATACCAGAACAAAGAAGTAATTAGCCTGTGCAGAGCAGGAGATAAAACCACTAGACCTTGTTGGGGACCCTACTCAGACTCTGAATAGACTGGTAACTATTCTTGCACAGATCAGGGTGGCAGAAGGTATTTGAGGAGAGCCTGTGGACCATTGAGGCTCCGTAACAGCAAAAAAATTTAAATAGGTCCATGTCAGACCTTCATATCAGTGGAATAGTGCCTTTCTAATCTGATCCCATTCTGCACCCAAAGCCAGATGAGTTGGTATGGGGATGTTATACTCATTTTGCCAAAAAATTAATGATATTATGTTACTATGTGACTCTTAAAGGGTGATTTGAAATATGTTGCTGTAAAGTGTTACTTTCAAGTTATACGATATGTTAATTTCCACTGGAATTATATTCATCTTGAGAAAAATACTTTATCACTTGTATACATGTGTGTTCCTTCAAGTCACCTGTTAACTATGACAAACCCATGAATTTCATAGGGTTCACTTATGTATTTCCATTTAATTTGTTTTGGATACAAAGTGAACCACGTTTGTCTGGTAATAATCAGCTAAGTTTGGTAATTTGGGAGATTTGCACTGCACAGTTTTAGAAGCTGTTTCCAAAACAAACACTTAAGATGTGGTTGAGATTCATTATATGCTTCCTGTGACTGAGCCACAAATACCACTAAATGAAAAGTATGTATTCTCCCAGGTAAAAGTCTGGCTGATTAGGAAAGAATATGATGAGAATATGAATGTTTTATTCCAGCATAGTCAAAGATGTTTTAGAGTCACTAGATTTCATTACATTTAATTGCTTTTTAAGTGTGGTATAGTCTAAGACTAAGAACAATGCACCAGAAATAACTTTCAGTTCTATTAAGAAATTCCAGACTATTTCTATCTAACAATTTCTTCCAGGATAATAGATGTTTAACTGACAAATAGGTTATGGAACTTTCAGATAAAGAAGACAGCAGAGTATTTTTATTTCTTTGTCCAATTAAACCTTTCATCCACTTGAAGACTGAATATAGTTACACTTAGAACATTGCTATGACTACACTCTTGTCATAGCAATACCTGCTACAATAATAGAAACTTCATCCTTTGAGCCATCATAGTGACAACTGTGCAAAGCATAAAATGTTAAAATGTGAATTTTATTTTAAAGGGATCAAGAGAGAGAGAGAGAGATTTACTCAAATTATGCAGTTGGCCACATTCCAGATATTGAACACTATATTCAAGGCTACGTGCGTGTAAATGCCTTCAAGTTGCCTGTTAGCTGATGGTGACCCTATGAATTTCATAGAGTTTTCTCAGGCAAGGAATAGTCAGAGATGGTTTTACCAGTTCCTTCCTCTGAAATATAGCCCTACAGCACCTGATATTCATCAGCAGTCTCCCATCCAAGTATTAACCAGGACTGGCCATGCTTATTACATTCTAAATATTAAAGAAGGCTGAGAAGGCATACTGAAAATAGAAAGATAAAAAAAATACCTGTGATTATATTAGTAATCTCTTTTAGCAAGTGCTTAATCCATATGACAGTTAATTTTAGAATCCTGTAAAATGGGCACAGTGAAAAAATCAGGCTTTGATTCCAGCTTTATATTATGGCTTCGATTCCAAATTAAACTGGACATTCCTCTTTCCCATGTAATACTAAATTTTGGTTTAAAACAGACCTAATTTAATGCCAGATGTGGCATATAAGGAATAGAGTGGAAGGCAGGCAAGAGCAGGCATCATTCATTTCCAGCTTAATGAACCATAGTATATAAAATTGGTATTATGGACAAACCAACATATAATATTGTAAGCCAGCCAAGTGGTGCTTTCCTAATTATTCTTCTACTCACAACACCTGAATTCTATCTATCAGTTTATTTATATCTCTGCTCTTGCCCAAAGATGGGAGTCAAGGAAGTTTCCAAGATAGAAAGAAATATGGGTAAAGCCATACAGAAAGTATGGTTAAAACTGTATTAAAATACTCCTAGAGCTAAAGACATTTAAAACACTGATTTAAAAGGGGAGGGGGGAGGAACATGGTATACTGAGAAAAGATATTTTCTTCTAAAGTTATGATCTCCAATTTTTTTCTAGAATAAAAAAATCTTCACCTCCTGTGCTAGTAATATCATCCCATTATCTTGTCCACGAAGGGCAATGCAGATATATGGATGTTGGCTTACCTTCAGGTAATCAAAGGATTAATACTTTGATCTAGGGATAAAATGACATAGGATCCTCGGAGGATTTAAAAAAAAACACAGTCAATGGGAATGCCTGTTCAAGACAAAAAATGGAGAAATGTCTGGATCTTTCAAGTCAGAGGTTTGACAAGGACAGTTCCTCTAGGCAGAAGAGTGCTATAAGACTGATAGAGAGGCAGCAAGAGATGTTTGCCTCCCCCTGAGGAAGTGGGGTTGACCAGCCCCTACACTTTCTCCCATAGATGCAGAGAGCCTGATTGCCCACTTCAATGTGAGTAGGATAAGAACTACATGCAGATCAATCATGTTAGGGTTTATAATTATTTTAAAAACTATTGCCCTGAATCTTTTTGGGAAGTTACAAATACATAACCTGTAGTAACCTAGACTTATGCAGTCATAATTGTTTGTTATTTATGATTCCACACATTCCTCAGTTTATATAACATGTAAGGACTGTGAAAGTCCCCCAATCCCCACGTACCAGGTAGCAGTTGCTGCAATCAATGAAGATCTGTTCCTCTGCCACTCAGGAAGCAGCTGACTGACATTGCTACTCCCCCTTGCACGAGCAATTTCCAGTGTGAAGCACAGTTGTGACAGGGACCTTATTGCTGCTTTTGCAATGGGTATCACTCAAAGGAGTGGTGGGAACATCAGTCAGCTGTTACCTGAATGACTGGGGAATGAACTGCCATTGATGGCAATGGTTGCTGCCCAGTAAGTAGAGGTCAGGCCAGGATTCACTGTGTAACTGAGTAACCTTGGTGGTTTCATATTTGTAACTCCTCCACAGGATTCTGGCCATCATGTTTAAAGGAATTATCTATGGGAAGGCAACCTCCCCTCAGGCACATTGCAAAGTTACAGAATAGTCACAGGTTACACTCATAATTAATGAACATTCCCACCTTTCCAACATAGCTATAGGTATGTCTTGTCTGTAACTTGTAACTTTGTAATGGGCTTGAAAGGAGGTTGTTCTCAAATAGATGATGCCTTTAAAAATGATATCCCTACTTATTTAGAAGAAAGATCGATGTCATAATCTCTCCATTTCCTTCCTTGCAAAGGAAAAGAACCTTTAAACTTACTGAAGAAAGGGCAGCAAGTATGAAGCCAGCCAAGCCTCCCTAGGAATAGATTTCCAGAGCCTGGGGACAACCAAGGAGAAAGACCTCTTTTACCTTTCCACGTGCTTGTGAGGATGGTGACCTCAAGAAAATATCCTCACCTAAAGATACTAAAGCTTGGGGAGACCAAAATAGAGTCCTTCAGATGGCCTCGACCCAGTCTCTATAGGGCTGTATAGGTCATAACAAACATTTTGAATTGTACTTGGAAACAGACTGGCAGCCACTGGAACTGTTGCAAAAAAGGAGTTGTGCTCTCCCTTTAGCCAGCCCTGCAGCTTTTTGAACCAACTGAACTTTGTCGACATTCTTCAACAGCAATTCCACGCTAATCATGTTAACCAACAGCATACAACTAAGGCATGCATCACCATTGCCAAAGTAGATGTCCCCAGGAATGGGAAAAAGTTGATGCACTAGATTTAATTGTGCAAATGCACTTCTAGTCACCAGTGAAATCTGAACATTCAGGCTCAGGCCTTGTGCTGATCAAGAGGGCCTCTTCTACTCAAGTCCTGCTCAATATAGGTTCAAAATATATACTGCACTAACACTAGGTACTGAGTAACTGAGACTAAGGCCATTTCCACACTATACTGCTATAATGCTATTATCCCACTTTCAACAGCCATTGGAATTCTGGGCTTTGCAGTTTAAGGAGGGGCATTTAGAATTCTCAGCCAGAGAGCTCTTTGGTCCCAGTAAACTACAAACCCCAGAATTCCACAGAATGTTGAAAGTGGAATAATGGCACTATAACAGTGTAGTGTGGAAATGGACAAAGTTACTGAGCTTTGTTGGTGAGAAATGAAAAAGATGCAGAAACAAAAAATATATTTAGAGAAAGTGGTCTTGTATTTCTTTGTCTGAATGCTGAAACAACCTCAAAGGCAGATGTTTCCTGGATCTGCACTGCTAGATATTACATTGTTTTCTTAGTTCTTCCCAAGTACCTAGAAAATTGCATGACAGGACACCTAATAAAGAGAAAGGAGAAACAATAGAAGAGCATTACTCTACCTTCGTACCCTTTCAGTGTCACCTGGTGGGCAAAGCTAAGAGAAATTGCCACCTCACTTTATGCAACCAGCTCTCTGTGTTAAAAGCCAACTCAGCATGCTACACCAGGATAAAGTTCTGAGTAACAGTTGCTTTAACATTCAGTGATTTGAGCAGCAGCATTTTCAATCCAGGGGGACCCTCTCCATAGCTATGCAGGCTATTTGAACCTGCTGACAATTTGGGAACAACCAATATCTTATTGTGGCTCCATTTCTTGAGATAATATGGTTACCCCCTTGTCATATCCTCTTCTGGCATGCATCACTGGAATAGCTATTCCATGAATGCCTCCATTTCCATCACCATTTTTGAAAACCCATGTTCCTGGTTGTCAGCAGACAATCCCCTCACCTTGACTCTTAAAAAGATAACCTTCTATTTTAAGTAGATATGTGTCAAATTACAGGAAATCCTCCTCCTTTCTATCAAGCAGGGAAACTGAGACAGCAAGCAGGTAACCTCTAGCTGTTCCACTTCTAACTGTTTCTTCAAATTCTCTTCATAGGGAGGTTTATAGATTTTAACCCATGTCAGCCTGAAGTGCATTGATCCACCCTGATGGGTGATTACTTAGATCTGTCTCTGTTATGTAAAATAGAAACTTACTGACTGCTGCAATTATTTCTAGGACCAAACACAGAAATGCAACTTTAAGAGCAGGAGTATAGTGAGGGGGGATAAGCAGCACCACATCTCATTTTGTTGTTCAAAAATGTCACCTTACCTACTTTTCTCCCTTGGTTCATCAGACAGATCTTTCCTCAGTTGTACTCCAGGTATGGAGAGCAACAGAAGGTCACTGGAAACTGGCCACTGGAACCCTACCCCCAATGCAGGGAGCCATAAATAGATATAAAAATAGAGAAACTCACTCTTTGGAGGTTTCTGAAGGCTCAGTTCTCCATTTTAAAGTAAAAAACATTTTTTTGGTGTCTCAGGTTCTACACTGGCACTAAAGGCCACTAAATCACAGAAGGGTAAGCTTCTGTGTCAATTCCCATTGCTGAAGTCATGACTGCTTTCATGTCTGTCCCATCCCCCATTCAATAGTAAAACAAACTTCCATTCTGTTTCTCCACCTATTTTTATGAAGCTTAATCATATTTTTGTCCTGAAGAGGGAAATCATCTGTATCGTGTTGTCATCATATAAATAAATAAATAACTCCCAAAAGTTTTTACAAAGCGAGAAATAGATTTTGACCTCTTTTGATTTGTTTATTTATTTATTTATTTATTTATTGAACTAGCACCCACAGTGGGTCCTAAACACCAACTGAATATTAGCCCCTGGACATTGACCATTTCCTCCCTACACTGTTATAGTGCTATTATTCCACTTTCAACATCCTGTGGAATTCTGGGGTTTGTAGTTTACTGAAGCCCAAGAGCTCTCTGGCTCAGAATTCTAAATGCTCCTCTCTAAACTACAAACCCCAGAATTCCACAGATGTTGAAAATAGAATAATGGCATTATAACACTGTGGGGAGGAAATGGCCCTACAGTGCTTGCACATACCTGCAACAGTTCTATAACACACCATTCTTCTTCCAAAGATTCCAGCAGTCACCTTTCCTTTAACTTCACCACAGCCCAGCCAATTTCATATGACATGCATCTGCTGCCTTGTTTCACAAAATTTTCTACCCTCATTTTGATCTGAACCTTTTTGATTCATAAAAGGGAATTTTATTACTGTCATGATTGATGGATATTTGAACTCAAAAAAGGTAGGGGAAGAAAAGTAGCATTCTTTTTAATACCATTGTGAAGAAGATCAGGCTAAAAGTTTTAATTGTCTGAGACACTGTTGTTTCAAAATGATCACCTAAGAACCTTTCCTATGGCCACATAGCAAGTGAGGAAGATTGTCTCAGAGGGGAACATTCACACTGTTACTGCCCTGGCTAGTCCGAGCTTTGGGGATATTAAAAGATATCCCTTGATATCACAATTCGGCTGCACTTCTCTATTCCTTTCCACGTGCTTGCGAGGCCACTGGACAAGCACATAAACAAGCTCCGCCATTAATAGCCGTAATATTCAAACTACAATACAGGCAGGCTGGAAATAGCTGACTCACTGTTTTAGGAGACCTCCAGGCAAGTACTCTAATTAAGTATGCATGCCACTTACAAAAGAGCCTCTGCCCCCCGATGGCAGCCTGATGGGTAAACTATGCAATACCCAAGTACTCTGCGTCTGCATACTGGCTACTCTATTGAGAACTGCTACAATAACTCAATCATTCAGATTCTGACCTTTCGGAGGCTTTGTCTCCAACTCCAAATCTATTGTTTTCCCCCAAGTACGGCATAGCCTGCAGTCACAATTCTCCTTATAAAAACCCTTGATTCCGAGACCTTCCTCGGAACGCTCCCGAGTTTCATCCCGCCTTGCTGCCGCTTTGCTTGGCGAGCCTCCCCTCAGCTCCGCGTGCTGAGCTACATCGCACCCCAGCCTCGCTCTCTATTTTTCCAGGCTTCAGGACAGGTGAAGTATCACCCAAACCAGCAATCCCTCTAAAAATCCCTCTATACCACTCCAACCTTTATTTCCTATAGTTATCTGGTATGAATGTGTCGCATACACTGTTTTGCTTGTATTTAATAAACATCATTTATTATTTCAACTTCTGTGTTTTCCTTGACTCGACCCGACCCCGTAGACATAGGGTTCAAGATCTCGCTATGTTACCCTGCCTCTTGTAATGCTAAGCAGTGCTCTGAGCTAATTTTCCCCACCTTTTGTTGAGCACATTTTGGTGTCCCTCCCAGAACCCCCAGTACACAGGGTAACAGAGTGGTGGAGCAACGCAGGCAACCCCGGTACCCCTAATGTGAAAAGAAGTCGCGAACCTCCTCAAATAAGGCCGGTACTGACTTAGGTGATGGTTGGTCAAGTTGTTAGAGTGCTGTTAGGCAGGAACACATGTGTGTGGAGTCTGTGCATTTGAGCTCTAGAGCTATTCTGTCTGGGTGGAAATCTGTTCCCCTTTCTTGCTTGGTTTGTGTATGTCAGCCGCCCTGGCATGGTGACTAGCACTAGGTGGTGAACCATCATCCGATAGCAAGGAGTGTGCACAAGCTGTCCTGAGAATCACATCCCTAACTTGGGGTCTATCGTGGGCTGGGATCTGAAGTGTTAGAGTATTAGCACTGTAGGAAGAGTCTACACTCATCCAACACCATAGTGGCAAGGCAAAATAGCACTTAGGGAAGAAATCCCCCCCCCCCAGAGTAGTATACAGGTGCGTTCTGTCAGTTGTTGTTGTTGTGTAGCTTTGAGAGTGCGGGTGCATCCCGCTAGTAGTTGCGAAAAGTGCAGGTGTGTCCCGCTGTGTAATTTCGGATGCATCCTGATTGGCTAGCTGACTAGGTGCGGGTGGTGATTTCCAACCTAGCCTAGGGTTTAGAGGTTTTGCCCGTGGTAGAGGAAGGTACCCCTCACCCAGAAAAGTTAGGGATGGTTCGATTTTGGTTCCTTGCCCCTTTTTCCCCGCTGCCTGGCCAGGTGGCGCTGTAAGTTCCACTGGGTTCGTTTCCCCCCTTCAGGCAGGTGGAGTACTCCTGAGGGTTCCCTGGGTCTAGGTGACCTCCCTGTCCCTGAACCGTTTGCCCGTCCTTTGGTCCCCAGTGCTGTCGAGGTGGAAAACTGGGCTTGGGAGTACCAAAGTGACTTTGTTTGGGCAGCCTGGAGATAGGTTCCCATCCCTCTTTCCTAGAGAAGTTCCGCAGAGTTTGTTTTCCTTCAGTCCCCCAGGGATCTAGGTGATCCTTCCCGTCACTCCAGTTCCTGTTTCCGTTTGTGGCTTGTAGTTTGCATTTTGTGTTAGAGATAGTTGTGGTTTGTGTGAAAAATGGCAGAGAGTAGT
This sequence comes from Cyclura pinguis, assembly GCA_030412105.1. Classification (NCBI taxonomy): domain Eukaryota; kingdom Metazoa; phylum Chordata; class Lepidosauria; order Squamata; family Iguanidae; genus Cyclura; species Cyclura pinguis. The sequence goes on from CM059602.1 coordinate 113,521,971, forward strand.
AAGGTCACCATCAAGGACCTCATGTTGGAGGAAGAGGTCCGAGGTAAACTAGAAAGGTGGGTGTTGAGTAAGGGGAAATGCCCCTGGAAGGACACCATCTTCCAGACAGCCTATCCCTTTACCACACTCAGGGAAGCGTAGGCCCTGGCACGTAAATCAAAAAACCCATTCGGGCCGTCTAAGGACGCTTTGGCCGCTTGGGGACTTTGGCTTACGGCCAGAGATGCTAGTAGTGCCCTGGTAGAGACCAGAGAGAAGTTGGCAAGTGTGGAGAAAGAGAATGCCTGGCTTCAAGCCGAGGTTGAGACGCTGCGTGTGGACAAAGTAACTTTTGCGTCCGTAGCGCAGGCATCCGCACAGAAGCTGAATAACATCACAGTAGTGGCGCAAACATGGGAAGAGAAAGCCCACACCTTAGAGGCTGAGCTGGATCATGCCCGGTCTGCGGCCAAGTTTATGGTGGGGCAAGTGAGGGAACAGCAGGAGGCTGTTAGCCATGTAGCTTGCCAGAAACAGATAGGTGCGCTGGAGAGCCAGCTCCAAATGCGCAAAGCCTTAATTTCGGCTGTGTGCCCTGAGCTGCTCCCAACGTTTGCGGAGGACTTTTCTGGGGAGGCACTGCCAGAGGATGCTCAGGCAATCGTTCCCCACAATCCCGACTGGAGTGACCCTAGGGTCCCAGTCCACCCGGTAGAGACACGGTCCATGACGAGACTGACCACCCCCCTTGGAGAAGGCAGTTCCGATAGGCAAAAGATGCAGGAGACCAGGTCATCGAGACTAGGGTCCCCTGGCGTGCTACTGAGGCCAAAGCCATAGCAGACCAGTTAGGTCCATTGAACAGAACCACCGGGATCATGTGGTTGAACGCGGTGATACATTCTCACCCGACAGCCAATGGTCAGGACCTGACCCAACTGGCCCGACTTTGCATGTCCCCCTCCGAACTCCCTACTCTTGAGTCAGCCGTGGCGGCTTAAGGCCTGGTTAGGCTCGAGGCACACGACTGGATGAGAGAGGTAGTGAGGATTTTGTGGCCCAGACAGAGTGCGGGTGTTCTCTATGTCATGGAGCAACAGGGTCCTCATGAGAACCCTGAGGCTTACGCGGCACGGAAGCAGCTCCTGGCCATTCTGGCCAAGAAGGTCCCCTTGATGCCCCGTGGGTATAACGTTGACCATCTCGAATTCAAGACGCTCCTATACGGAGGTCTTAATCATGAGACCAAGATGGGATTAGGTTTGGTGGATCCAGCCACCACTAACTGAGAGGAGTTCAGAAACAACCTCCGACGGGTCTCCGACCTGCTGCGCGAGGCAGGATCCCTTAAACTTCCCACTAAGGCACATAGAAAGGAATCCGGAAATTGGGAATCCATATCCAAAGTCACGTACTCGAACTATGGGCCCCATTCCCAACACCGGAAAACTGTGCCAAATTCAGTTCCCCGAGAGAACTGGAATCCGCCCCCAGCTCCCAGACAGGACAAGAGGCAGTGGCAGGGAAGAGATTTCCGCTGCCAGCCTGGCAAGGTAGGAAGTCCCCCACAGCAGCCCACTGCCCCCAAACAGCTCTCTGACTCAGGATCTCCTTGAGAGACATCTGGTGGGTACAATCCCACGGCCCAGACTTATTCCTCGGACAGAGTATGAGTCTGGAGCGTGCTCAGAAGGTTCGGGCTGGACATGAGCCAGTTCGATAAGCGGCCAACATCGGAGCTTTTGGAAGCTCTAGACAAGCAGCTTCAGGCGGGAAGTAAACAGCCGGTCCAGGCCATGACTGACGGCCAACCTCCAGCTGGATACTACTCTAACCTGGACCTGCATGCATAGGGGTGCCCTCAGTCCAGGAGGCTTGCCCGCAACATTGTGGCTAGGTTGAAGCCAGACAGGTGGGGAAGATTCTGGGTGAAGGCAGGCATAGGGACCGAGAGAGATAAGACTCCTGCCACCCTTCTTGTGGACTCTCGTGCAGCAGTAAACATGCTGCGCCCCAAACTTGCGAGGTACAGTAAACCCACACCCGAGCATGTCCAACTTTCTGGATATGGGGGGGGCCCAATTCAAGCCCTTCAGAAAACCCAGGAGCCCCAGGCACACCAGAGCAAGACAGATTGCACCTCCCCCTGACTCAGCCCCGAGTGCGAATCCTACCACCTCCGAGCCCATAGTGCTTTCAGAGCACCTAGAAGGATCACACCAGGCTAAAGTTCAGGAAGAAGCAACATACTTTCAGTTGGGAGACATGGAAGCCCCCACCAAGTTTTATGTTGCCAGTATGTGTGAGAGCCAGGAAGAGGAGAGAGCACTGCCAGGGGAAACCATCCCCAAGCTTCAGAAGCCGAAGCTCTCCATTGTCCCTGCTATGAGCCCCCAGCTAGAAACCAGCAGTTTCCCCCAGGATTTCCTTGAAGCCTTGGCCAGGAGAGTCCTTCCTCTCCGTGCCACCTTTCAGGGGAATCTCAAAGGAGACTGGGGATTTGAATGGCAGGAGGTTCCTGCCCAGCAAGAGCACAGGATAGCACAGGCACTCACACTGGCACACCCTGATGTGACCATACATACTCCCTTTTGCTGCAGTCCATCTGGGGAGATTTCGATAACGAAGAGTTCTAAATGCCACACGGAGGCAGACATGGCTACTGCCCTCCCCTCCACATGGCTGCTTTGGTGCCAGCGTGTCTTCACGCTTCGAGGCACCCAATTCATTGTGACACTAGTGATTTTGATAGGGGCCAAGACAGTCCATGGCTATGTTTCGGTCACCATTATGCCACACAAGACATTACTTTGGGAGGCATGTGGATTAGATACCAGTCTCTACTTTGATTTGGCCAGAAGGGTCTCCAGCAATGAGTGGGCACTGCTGCTCTTGCACATAATTTCTGAGACCCACCAACTGACACAATTGAAAGAATGGAAGGGTCAGCCGGTTGATCATGCATTGGTGGTCATCCCCGAGCCAGAAGATCCCGGTGCCCAAAGACCCAATGTGAGCTCCATAATTTGGCAGACTTCCTTAAGTCACAAGGAAGTACCAACCATTAATTTGTCCGAGACGTTTGTCTCAATTTACGAAGCGTTCAACAATGGTTGAATGACCATTGTCTGGAGGGAATAGAGGTGGAGTGGCAACCCCTCTGTGCCCAGTTACTGTAAATAGTCCCGCCATGTAAATAGTTTTGTTAGTTTTGGTAGAGTTTAAGTAATTAGTTCTTTCTTTGTACGTGTTTTGTGTCTTTAAAAGGTAAAATGTCCCTGTGGACTCTTAGTCTTTTCAGTCATGATGACCCAGTTTCAATTCGAATTCCCGGTAGGCTTTGAGCCGGCCATTTGCATTAATGGTATACATTGGATAATAAACATATCAGTTCTTCTGTTAAAAACTCCAATAAGTCTATTGCTCCAGAAGACTGGGAAGATCCCGAGGTCGTACCATTGCCCCCAATTACCGTGGGGGGGGGGTGACAAAGAAAGCTGCCACTCCATCTGATGGTCGAGACTTGGAGATTCCTGGTTCTTCAACGACACCCGTGACTGTGAGGGAAGGTGACCACGCAGCCTTCCGTGTGCCATGATGAACTTTTTGCCATTCCTACTGCCATTTGCTGAAACCTATGGACTATTCCAGGCCCCAAATTCTGCAAAGACTCATTGCTCCTGAACTTGCAGCAAGCCAAGCTGCACCAACTTGGACATTGTGTTGTTGTTCCTGCTCCATTGCCTGGATGGACTTATGCTTTGCTCGCCCGCTCCAGCCAAAAGACTTTTCCTGTTGCGAGGGTGGGGGGTGCCAAGACTTTTGCTTGCACCTCACCTCCCCCGGACTACGAACTTTCATTGCACATTGAACTGTTTGCTCCTCAGATTGCCTTCATTGCCAGACCACGCATTGGACTTACAGTATTCCATTGATTGTTTCATTGATTGCTTCATTTTGCATTTGCTATTTTACTACCATTGCTCATGTTTCGACAGTTCCCTATTGATGGGACATTGGACATTGTTTAATTGTTTATTATTGTGCTATTGTTTACATTGGTGTGTGTGTGTGTGTGTTTAGATTTAGGTTTTAGTCAGGAATGTCTTTATAAGATAGTAATCCTTTTGCTCTTCCCGAAATTCCCTTTCCTGAGAAGTGATATGGCTACCAACCTGCAAGCCCTATTTGGCTCTAAATTAATTTTTGCTTTTAATTGGAAAATGTCCGATATTGTCCCCAACATTGCCCATTTTCCGGGGGGGGGATTGTTACTGCCCTGGCTAGTCCGAGCTTTTGGGGATATTAAAAGATATCCCAATTCGACTGCACTTCTCTATTCCTTTCCACATGCTTGCGAGGCCACCAGACAAGCACGTAAACAAGCTCCGCCGTTAATAGCCGTAATATTCAAACTACAATACAGGCAAGCTGGAAATAGCTGACTCACTGTTTTAGGAGACCTCCAGGCAAGTACTGTAAGTATGCATGCAACTTACAAAAGAGCCTCTGCCCCGCGATGGCAGCTTGATGGGTAAACTGTGCAATACCCAAGTACTCTGCATCTGCATACTGGCTACTCTATTGAGAACTATTACGATAACTCAATCATTCAGATTCTGACCTTTCGGAGACTTTGTCTCCAACTCCAAATCTATTGTTTTCCCCCAAGTACGGCATAGCCTGCAGTCACAATTCTCCTTATAAAATCCCTTGTTTCCGAGACCTTCCTCGGAACGCTCCCGAGTTTCATCCCGCCTTGCTGCCACTTTGCTTGGCGAGCCTCCCCTCAGCTCCACGTGCTGAGCTACATCGCACCCCAGCTTCGCTCTCTATTTTTCCAGGCTTCAGGACAGGTGAAGTATCACCCAAACCAGCAATCCCTCTAAAAATCCCTCTATACCACTCCAACCTTTATTTTCTTTAGTTATCTTGTATGAGTGTGTCATATACACTGTTTTGCTTGTATTTAATAAATATCATTTATTATTTCAACTTCTGTGTTTTCCTTGACTCGACCCGACCCCGTAGACATAGGGTTCAAGATCTCACTATGTTACCCTGCCTCTCGTAACATTAAGCAGTGCTCTGAGCTAATTTTCCCCACCTTTAGTTGAGCACATTTTGGTGTCCTTCCCGGGACCCCCAGTTCACAGGGTAACAACACCCTTAGCATTGATTTGATTCACTTCAATTTCCAGTAGAATCCTAATGTCTGTTAAGATGTTAATTCAGGGATTAATGAGGCTCTCAATCAGTGATGCTTAGTGATCATGCCAGCTGGGGGATTCTGGGAGTTTCAGTCCAAACAAGTAACCTTTCAAAACTACTTTGGATGTAACTTTCCACGAAATACATTTTTACATATTGTTTCTATGCAGTTGCAGAACTTAGAACTACATCATAAAATTCAAAGAAGTGTGCACTTGATGCACAAATATCTTCTAGAGTGCTTACTAAGTCAGGGCAGTGTGAATTAGCTGGGTTCACTCTTTAAAAAAAATGGAAAATGAAATTCTGCCCCATCTCTGCTTCTAGGTAAATATGCATAGCATTGCTGCTGTAACAATCTTTGTGCCTCTTCAATCCACTAAAAATGAGCTACCATTAACTGCAGTCCATAATATTTCTCTCATTTTTAGGTTTTTTTTTTCCCATCAGCTAGTTATCAGAAATTAGTATGTAAGCACCATCCATATCTTTCATCAATTATTTCTGCAGCCTACAATTAGAACAACATTATGTACTATGGAGATGACCACTGAAGGTGTACTTTCTTGAGAAAGATGAAAGTATCCACCAAATTCAGCAACTAGTATAAATGGAGAAAGAGAAGGATAACAAGAATAGATATGCAGCATTTCTGGAATGTTGAAGCCGTGGGGGAGGTGTGTCGAACTTTTTCTCTTTTCAGACAGGGACTACAATTTGGAGGGGGGAGAGATCAAAAAGTGATATTAACACCCTTAACAGATGAAAAGTCACTTTGTCACTTAGAAATATAAAATGTATTTTGGCAGAAATGTGGTTATGTGCAGAAAATGGAACACTTTACGTAAAACATATTGCTTTCTATGTAGGAACATTATTTCTGTGCAAAAGAAGAGGGTTTTGAACAAAGAAATCTTTTGCCCAAACAAATAAAAGGTGCCCTGCAATGTCAAAAATATCTTGACAACTGACCTTTTTCTTGACTAGGTGTCTTGATCTAGGGTCCATTCACATTATTGAAATTAAAGTGTTATTATCTACTTTAACAGCTATACCAATACCCCCTGGAATACTAGGAGTGGCAGTTTAGGGAGAGGCATTTGGAGTTATAAGCTAGAAAGCTCCATTACCTAGCCAAACCACAAAACCCAGGATTCTACAGAAGGAAATGTAGCAGTTAAAGTGGGACAGTAGTGCTAGAATTTTGTAGTCTGAATGGCCCCCAATTCAGGAATACCACCAGAAAGCAAGACTTGGGAATTTAATTAAGACTTAGCTAACTCAAGCACATGTTATTCTTTCTTGTTGTACCCATTCTATTCCAAAAATCTTCTTTCTTAGAGGCAAGAGTTGGCCAAACACAGTTACATATCTATTAAGATAATAACTGTTTAGTTGTTGCTTTTAAAAATGGCAAACACATAAAGATCTCGATAGGTTAAATAATTGGAATCAATATTTTCCTCCTTTCCCGCCCCCATCCTCATCCACAGAAAGTGAATGTTTTTATATTCCTCGGTGATATATTATTTTTACAAAAAGCCTCAAGGGAGTATACTGTGCTTCAGGTATTGAAGAGAATTTCATACTAAAAAAAAAAAAAATCATATATAGTATTTTCTAGCTCGGGAAAAAAAAGAAAGAAAAGGCTCTTTATAGATCTTAAGTTGAAATCTTTAAAGTATTAAAAAATGCTTTATCTGAGGATCAAACACCTTTTGAAGGATGGTGAGTAAAGCACGGCTGAGTCTCTGCTGGCTTCAGGTTGTGAAATTCTTCCTCTAGTTCATATGTCATTTTCCCTCCATTAGGAAGAAGCTCAGTTTGACGTACCAGTTCCTCCCTCGCTCCCAAGTTGTACACGATGAAATATGCCGCATAAATAGCCAAACTCACCCTCCTGAAACTATAAAGCAAAGAGTAAAAATAAAATTAGACACTAAATCAACCACCTTGTTATGGTTGCCACAAAGACTGGTGTCCACAGTGTTCTGGTTACACATGAAGCAGGACAGGAAGTACAACTGAATTTTCTTTCAGTAACGACAACAACAAAAAGTTTTTGTTTGACTCCTGACTCATCTCTGGCAGGGGTTAGGTTAAATGATTCTCTAGGTCCCTTCCACTTCTGTTGTTCTCTGTGAATAGAACTGATTTCCAGTTGGGCACTTGGAACATGGTCCCATGGCCCTCCCAATAAAGGGCCTTTCCTCCCTACACTATTATAGTGCTATTATTCCACTTTCAACATCCTGTGGAATTCTGGGGTTTGTAGTTTACTGAGGCCAATGAGGTCTCTGGTTGAGAATTCTAAATACCCCTCCCTAAACTCTAAACCCCAGGATTCCATAGGATGTTGAAAGTGGAATAATGGAATTGTAACAGTGTAGCGTGGAAAGCCCAAAGACTGTTTATCAGGTGAAGAACAAGACATACGTTTCTAGCAGATGTCCACTCAGACAGCTAAAGACCAGCCAGGCCCTCTTCTGTTAAACAAAATAGCTCAGGGTCTGAAGGGAAGTAAAAGTCATCAAGCCTTTAAAAAAGGCATAGTCAGAAACAGCTAGCCCAAACTAGTCCTCTAAGGCCCTTTCCACACGAGGTGTGAGGTGCAGTTCATACTGTTTCATGCCTTATTTAAATAACGTGGTTTTCCTTCATTGTTTTCTGCACAGCCCCTGTATTAAAGCATTTTCCTGCAGAGGAGTGCAAATTCGTGCATCCGCACTAGCTTGTTGCCAGCCACCCTCCTGACTCCCCTCACTCTGTCCTGGCAGCCATGATTGGCTGTTTGTTTTGTTTTGTTTTGGGTTGTTCCATTTGTGTGTACCTACTTAGGTACGTACTACATACCACGTACGTACTTCCGGCCTTACAGCTCGCCCTCCACTGCCCACCAATATGCATTGGTGTGGATGTAGATTCCACATCACTGCAAAAAACTGAATTTACTTTGATGTCAGAATGTGAATTGTCTCTTTTCTGGTTTTCAAATACCACACTTTTGCACCACATGGCAGCGCATTAACAGCAGATTCCATGAAGAACGACAGAAAATAATGCGAGGCTAATTCGCTCCTACATGCAGAACAATACAACGTTACAACGCAGTAACCCACAGTAATGACCCTGTGTGGAAAGGGCTTAAGTTGCAGTGTGTGTCTTCAGTCTGATTCTCCTTAAGAGGAGCTGGATGACTCTGGAAGAACCTGGGAGCCTCCAGCCTTATAGGACATGCAATAGCTCTGACTAAGTGTCTGGTAAATATCCACTTGAAGTTTTCTGTTGCTCTTTAGGATTCTTGCATTGTTTTACAGTTCTCAGAGTGGTTTACTGTTTACATCTGAACACCTGCATATTGATTAACAACTTGGAACTCAATCTTGTACTGTTATTGACTCAGTCTCTTCTCCCTTCTCCTGACAGCATCATGACCTTACAGTACTGAATTTTATCATCCCTGATCACAGTTTACACACCCCGGCACTCTGGCCAGGTGGACTTCACTGTACTAGAACAATACCTAAAGTTTTAACAGGATACATGGAATGGTAATGTCAGGTCTCAATATGTCTGCTTGGGGGTGGGGGTGGGGGTGGGGAACAAATCTGGAACTTAACATGCCTCTCTATCACTATCAGCCACCCATTTCCAAGATAGTGATGCGGCTACAACTGATCACAATAGAAGATGCTATATCATATTGCCTAACCAACATGTCTGTTAGGGCAATATCCCCTAGCATTGCTTTTCTTAAGCTATCTAATATTGGGGACCAGCAATTTACCCCAATGTGTCAAGGACTAGTACAGTATTTGTGCCCATTGGCTATTGTTTTTTCTTTCCTGGAAGTTCTCCCTGGATTGGCAACAGATGCTTCAGGAACCAGCACCAATCCACATACCATCACTTTGAGTAGCATTGCCCTAAATGGGTTAGTTTCCCAGCATTTGGTGACTTGGGTAGATGTAGAAAGCTCCTCTCACAACATGTGAACAGGAAATATTTTTGTTAATTTTTGTAACACCCTACTTTTCAGCCCAGAGTGGCTCCAAATAAGCACAGAATTAAAACCCACATGCAGGTATAATGTAATTAACAATCTGTTGGAAGGAGAAGCCTTTTCTGATATCTGACTGTTTGTGATAATAGTCCAGCTTCCAGGCTTCAAGAGAGAGGGAGTGGAAAAAAACCACAGAAGTATGATTATTATTTTATAAATAAGGTTTTCCTTTTAGTCTGTAATGAAGAAATTTGTGGAAAATGATGGCATTAAATTGCAAACCTTACTTTCACTCTCATCCTTGCTTTTAATTCTCCAAAAGCATACTGGAAAATGAAAATTTATAGCTGGTGCCTCCCTTTCTAAGGAGGGAGGCACCTACTAGCTTACAGTGCTGCTACAGAGATTTGGGTGAGCTTCAAATGACCATTCCATCTAGCCCATAAAACAAGAGCTATTTTTGTGGTCAAAGGGAGGAAACAAAGGAATAAGCAGGGGTTTTTTTTAATCAAGGTGTGTGAATTTCCATTAGCCTCATTGGTTGTCCATCCATGTCCAGATATTAACCTGTTCCCGAGGAGGCTGAGGAGGACAAGGAGGAGCAAGAGGAAGAGAAAGAGGAAGAAGGAGAAGAAGAAGACAATGACAAGGAGGGTTTCTTCTGTTATGATGGCAAACAAATCCAAGCTCCTTGTCTGAGTGATGTGCCCTGCTGCCCATGGTTCATCTGTGGTTCTCATCATGTGGCACCTGTATTAGGGTCTTGTTTTGGCTTGTTTTTTGACATAAGGTGAATTCCCTTTTTATTCCCTCAGGGATTTAAAGTACTTCTAGATCTTAGCACTCTTTTCACTTGCTACTGGTTTTGTTTTGGCTTTATATGCTGTATTTTAATGCTTTGCTGCTCATTTTATCTGTTTTATTGTGTGTTTTCTTCTGTTAATGTTTTGCTTATAATTTATATTTTTAAAGTGTTGTACACTGTCTAGAAGATTCTAATTTCCAGGCAGTCCAAAAGTGTAATAGAAAAATAAATTCACCAAGTTTAACTTCCCCAATCCATCATCCCTTTGAATTGACTTAATTGAATTTATTTTATATTTCACATGTAATTCCTGCCATCTAATCACCTATGGTTACTTAGCTGATGAGGAGAGTCAATTATTCCCAGCCAAAAGTGACAGAGAATTTCTGTGAATAAAATATGTAGATTATTCTGATGGCATCTGACTTCCCATTCTCACTTCTGTATTCACAGTGAGAAAGTGATAATGCCACGGATAATGAACAGCACATTTTCCACATAAATTATTTAGAGATGGCAAACCCAAAGATCCACAGAGGAAGTGTGGGTATGTGATCATCTCAGACTGTACTCAGATCTAGCATTTATGCATTCCAGCTAAGATGTCAGAAATCCATGGCTTTAGGTCTACTGAAGAAAGGAATATTTTCCCCTCAAGTGGCAGGTTTTGTATGCTTGAGAATTATGGCTTTCAAGCTCTGAAATAAGAGCAGTAGCCTTAGCACTATGCAAACGGAGACCAGATAATATTGGCAAAAGTGGAATGCAACTTGAACAAATGATAGTTAGGTGATAGATAGATAGATAGATAGATAGATAGATAGATAGATAGATAGATATGCTTCTACTATCTGTCTATCTATCTATCTGTCTATCTATCATCTCAGGTTAATAACTATCTCAGGATCATATTTCTCTGATACCTAAAGATCTGTATCACATCATTGTCTTTCAGACCCTTTCCTCAGCTTACTGGATCCCGGCAGTGTCCCATGGGGATCTTAGTAGAGCCTCTTGACAGGTGCGTTTTTCTCCACACCAGCTGCCTGTGCGAATAGACGAGGCATGATGATGCTGCCTCTTCCTTCTACAACACAACCAGGCACTGTTCCAGGCTGTGCTAGCTCAGAAAGCACAGCCATTGCACTTTGAGGAACTCCACACCTAAAGTAAGTACAGGTATATGATGGGATGGTGCTGCAATCGCCAGTTATTGACAGGTAAAACCTGTCAATGATTTACTGTTCAGTCGCGCCACCTGAGGACAGGAGAAGGATGGGACCTGGATGATGTCATGCAGAACCTTTGTCTGGGTCCCATCCTTCTCCTGTGGAAAGGACCTCAGTCTTTGTTCAGACAGTTGGTTTTCAAAACCTTAAACAGCTCGGATCCTATTGGTAAATTTCAAATAGAGTAGGCCCATTGAAAATAATGGTTGAATGTCGAATCAACAGGCAGGCAAATCAAACTGATTCAGTTGTGTTAAACTAATTGAAATTAACAGCAGGACTTAGGTTGCTCCCTTCAGGATAACATGTGCTTGCTACATTCAGAAAAGGCATTACACACATATTTTCAATAAGAGATTTTAAAATTGCTCTATTTGTTGTTTTGCTGTTTTTACTGTTCTTTCTTGGTTTTAAGAACATTTTGCATATCCACAGAGCCTCCATACTTGGAAAGCTGAAACATCAGGTAAAGGGATAGGTTATTACCTCCTACCATGCTGTGTCAGGAAAGTTTTTCAGATAGTTGCTGCATTAAAATATGGAAACTCCCCACCACTACCACCCTGCCTGCTGATGTATTACATTTCTAATAGAGGTGAGTGAGAATTTTATTTTCTTCATTTTCATTGACCAAAAAAATAAACAAATTTCTTCATAAGCAGACTGAATTTGACATTTAAAAAAAAATAAAGAAAAGGAAACTGAAGGATGGGTGGGACAAATTTACCACTAGGTTTGAAAGCATTCTACCTCCTCAACCTAGTTTTGTGGCTCTCAATCACTCCAGGCTCCCTGGACTGTTCTTTAAGGCTCAAAATAGGGGAAGTGGTCTCTTCTGAAAGTCTCCTGGGCCTTCTCACATCACACAATCATAGCACCATAGTTCCAGTTTAACTGCCATGGATGTATCCTGCAGAATCCTAAGGTTTGTAGTTTGGTGAAGCACTACAGAAGCTCTCTGGCTGAGGATATCTAAATATATCTAAATATATAAAATATCTAATTTTTTTATACTGAACAAGGATGACCAGGTTGCACACGTTCTTAAGTGAAAAGCCATTGTTTCCCAGTTCAGGCTGCTTGTTCACCTATTGAGGAAAACATGTGAGAAAGAAATATCTTTGCCCACAAGAGAAAGGGAATTTTAAACAGTGTGACATTACAGGTGGCCAGTCATGTAGGGATGTGGGGGGTGGGGAGTCAATTCAACCTGGGCAACAATGTTTCTGGGGCATCCTGGCCCTTGGCCATGCCCCCGTGTGCCCTGGCCACGCACTGCAGCCATGCCCCCTATGATAACTGAAGACCCTGTCAGAGCTGCTGATGACGAGCAGCAGCTGTTGGTCCCTGTGGCTCTGGCTGGAGACAAGTCCTGCAGCTCAAGAGCTCCCCCTGCTGCCATGGATCAAGCAGGCTCAGACGTTCCTCTGCCTGCCCCTTTAGGGCAACAGGGATCCGATTCTGAAGATGATTTGGAGCCTGTGTCAATCAGCCCACAAACAAGACGAAGACTCAAGAGAGCTGAACAAAGGGAGGCTTCCTTGATTAAGTTCAAGAAGCAGTGACTAACCACACCTGTGCCTTGGGCTATATAACTGCCTGCCTGCCTGCCTGCCTGCCTGCAAGCTTTCCTTTGCTTGTGGCAAACTTCTTACAAGCCCTCCCCTTGCCTGTTCTTTGCTTCCAGCACCTGGCTCCTGATCCCTTGGGTTGATCTCTTGGCTCTTGACCCCCTGGCTTTTGGAACCCTAACTACAGCTTTTGCTTGTCACTCTGGCTTAGGTAAATGGTTTTCCTTTGATTAGTGCTTGCTTGACTCCTCCCCGCAGGACTCTGCTAGCTCTCCCATTCCCTTCTCTGGGCTGGCTCGCTGCCCGGGTCTCTGAACTTGACACCCTAGTGCACAGTGGCCATGCCCCTCATGCCATAGCCCCTGCCCCCCCATGCACACCCCCTCCACACACTCCAAACTCCACTTCTGCAGGTGGCGATGAAGGACACTAGCACTGCTATGTGACTATGGAATTCAGGGCATACCGAACTTGTGGTCCTGCAGTTGTTGTCAGATGCATCTTTCACTGTTGGCTAGGGCTGATGAGAGATGCAGTCAAAGAACATCTGGAGGGCCATGCTTCCCTCAGCCTCTATCTAGTGAAGGAGAGACATGTGAAGGTGTGATTACTGCAATCAAACTTGAAAATATGTCTTTTAAATATCTCCACAATTGATCCACAGCTGATGTCCCAAGTATACTACCCGTGTGTTGAAGTTCATCACAGACCCCTGGGAATAGGTGAGTTTCTTCAAGTTCCTTGCTTTCACTAAGGAATGATCTGAAACCTCTGTGCTCCTTTATCCAGTCACATTACTTTCTGTGAGTCAAACTGAAAGACTCAGGAAAAGAAAAGGCCACCTTTTCCCATTCCCCATGATTCCCACCAGCCTTTCTCAGTATACATATCCTATCCTCTTTCCCTTCCGTGCAGCACCCAAAGCAAAAGCATGCCAGGAGTAGAGAGCTTTCCTACTCTTTATCATATTGATTGTAGGCCCACCAGAGAAGAGAATCCAGTACCTAATGGGAAATGACCTCCCTGGCAGGAAACAAAATTCTTTCCAAGCTGCTGGTACTTCAGTAGTCCTGATGAAAATGTATTTACCATATTAGCCATTGAAAGGCAAGGTTCTTCAACCCTCATCCTGCTACTGATGCTGAACTCCAGAATGAAGGAAAGGAAAGGGGTGAACATAAATTGGAGAAGGGTGGACAACATTTGACCTGTGGGCAGGACCTATCCTGTCAGTTACTGTATGCCCTCTGCTGCTGCCACTGAATTTTGCCAGCACAATGGCAATGGTAGCCATTAGCCTTGTTTTACTTCATGTTGTGAGCTGCCATTTGGATAAATTGAATTCAATTAAATTACTTAAATTAAATAACAAACCAACATTCTTCCCCACCATTTTTTTCATTGTGTGTTGTGTTTCACAATCATCATACCATATGGGGTGGTTATGAGTGGCACCAACTCTAAGTCCTGATACACCATTTCCAGCAATACCCCCAGGAACCTGTGGCACAATTTTTACATTTTGCCCAATATACAAAAATGAAATGGGTTTTGTTTTGTTTTCTTTCTTTCAATGAGATAACTATGTTTTTCTTCTAGAGTATAAGGTCTTGTGCAAGGCAGATCATTGCTTATCATTATAATCAGACTGCTTAAAGAGTGACCCAAGGGCTTAGCTTGCAACATTTTCTTTCCTTTATTTGAACACATGGCTTTGATTTTCTTTTTTAAAAAAAAACAATTTTAATGCGATTACAATGTTTCTTGAAAACAATGAGTATACTCCATGTGTAGGTTAAATGCAATTGACCAGGCAACCAATTTCATACTCCATTAAGATCTCTCTCTCTCTCTCTCTCTCTCTCTCTCTCTCTCTCTCTCTCTGTCTTTTATTTTTTGGTCCAGGATGCAGTTGAGATAAATTTTGTATAACGAATACTAAATTAATCTTTCCCCTTAGGCTTAAAAGCAAACTCAGGTGGTGTTTTCCATAGCTTAGAATTGAATACATGGACAGGAGACCAAAGTTTCAATAACTGACATCTTAAGAAAAAAATTTTGACTTTCCAGAGGCAATGAACTCTACTCTTAAAAATGAATTTACAGGCTGCAGTTGATCATTTCTTCCTAATTTCCAAAGACAGTGGTATAGATGTAACACTCTACATTTTGTTTTCAAGAGATATCAGAGTCCATATAATCCTGTGTTTATTTTCCAGCAGCAACCATCAGCTAAATCAGTCTCAAAGTTCATTTTTAGGACTGGATCACACTATCTAAGTCCTGTTGTTTGCCTCTAGCATTTAATACTCGGAGGTAGACAGGCTTGTAACACAAAGCACCTATTTTTGGCTATGATTGCTAAAAGCTATGGATAGGACTATGCTCTGTGTATGTATCTAGTCTCTCTTGAAACCAGTTAGGTTAGTGAATATCACCTTCCATGATTTATTCTTTTGCCTTTCAACAACTGTCTTAGAAGCTTCCACACTGGTAACAGAGAGAATGGCGTTTGGGGTTTTGTGTGTCAAAATAATTTGGCTGGCTTTGAGTACTTTGCACCATTACTTGGGGAGTGGAAGCTGTTACTTGCTGTTTTGTTTCAGGCAGCAAAATGCTGAAGTTTGTCCCTGTCTTCTCTCCTCCCTGACAACTCACCACAGAAAGCTGTGGTTGGCCCGTAAAGCTGGTCTATCTGTCTGCTGCCTCCTAAGAAAACAGATTATTTCAAATCTCTTCCTCATCACATTAAAGGATCCCAAGAATATACTGCTATTCAACAATTAGATCTAGATTATTGAGTGGTGGGTATTCTATCCCCAGTTTTTCACAGCAGCTCCATCTTCAATTCATCCAGGTGCTAGGAGCTCCTCCAGGTGTTATGAGAGCTATTCAGGTGCTGAATCATATTCTAGACATAGGTTCAACATCTGTAGCATTTCTGTAACACTTACTGGAACTGTGCCTGAAAGACAAACTCCCATAAGAGCCAGAGGTAAAGTTGCTGGCAGGAAATATTGAAGCCCCCAGCTGTGCTTTCTTCCAGCAGTAACTTAACAATGAAGACCACCCATCAACTATGGATTGTACATTTGTCTACAGAGATGCTCTCTGCTCTCATGATTTAATAAGGCAGTATGGGTTGCAGGGACAGAGGATGGTCATGAATCTGAATCATGGTGTGCAGAGTGTAGCTCCCTGCTGCTTCCTGCTCCCAGACAGCTGACAGGCCCCCAGGACACAACAATGGCCATTTATTGGGAGGTTGGTAAAAGCTGACTAAGCAGTACATGGCATTAGTTCTGAAGCAGAGGGAAAGAATAAGATTGTTCTGGTGACTTGTTGGAAAGCCAGGAAAGTACCCTCATTTCATTTACCCCAAGGAGGTGCTGTCTGATTGTCACCAACTTCCCCCTATGGTCTATAAATGGCCACAGCAGCACCTTAGAGCTTGATAGCTGCCTTGGAGGATGTTTGGATGATGCACAATAAAGTAGTGAATATCTTTTTGCAAAACATTCAGAAAGTGTACACATGTATGCAATCCTGACTTACACACATAGATGTTACCAACATAGATTCAGCAACTATGAATGCTGGGAGGTACATACACATAAAGCCAGTGACATAGGCCATTTCACATGCAATATGGCAAGGACACACCAGTATTGCTTGAAGCATCATGCTTCTTTCATTTCTCTTTATTTCTAAAATATATTACAGTCTTCCACATTTGCTATGGTTAGGGGCACAGGGAAAAAGTGGGAAAATTGTGAATATTGAAATGTGTATGTATGTGTGTGTCTATGGGAAAAGGACTGATGCATGGTGGGAAGAATGGACACCCAGGATCCAAACCAGGTGAGGGAAAGGAGAGGGAAAGGGGTTGAGTTGGCAAAGTGGCCCTATACTTCCTTTCTCTCACCCACCTCCTTCCATGAGTGTGGGGGGGGGCATCTGAATAGGGTTTGTGATGCTGAAAAATCAGGCTGTGAGCTGTCTTTAGCTGACCAAGGAAAGGCTGGTAGAGGAAGAGGAGATCAGAGGTGAATTTTTAAAGGATTGCAGGGTCTGATCAGCTGCTGAGAGGAAAGGTTCCCCCAGAAAAGGAGTACCTGAAGTAGGGTGAGCAGGAGTTGAAGGAACTTGCAGACAGTCAAATCTGTGAAAGTCAAATCCACATATGTGGAGGGCTGACTGTAGTCACTTTACCTTATAAACCAGTCTGTTTCAGTTTAAAAAGCACAAAAGTAATCTGGTTGCCAGCTCTCTTCTCTTTCCTGTTTAGAATGTTTTTAAATAACAAAAACAAAAAACAAAAAAACACTATGTCATGAGAAAAAAAAGTTGTTACAAAAACACAGCCAGATCTGAAGAAATTTCAGCAGTAACTGCTGCTGAAAAATCATACCTATGCATTTCTCTTGGATGAAATCAGTTTTTCTTGCATGTCTTCATTTATCTGCAACACAATTACTCACAAAAAAAATCTGCTTGTAATTTTGACACATCTCCTATAGCTGAACAGCTTGCTCTTTAGCCTTTCCAAGACTACATCAGAGTGCCAACATAGTTTCCAAAACATTCTCACACTTTTGTGCTTCATTTGTCCTAAGTTGATTTTTAGTGCTAATTTTGGCGTTGTAATGAAGTTGGTCGACAGCTGCGTGCCACAGACCATTGACAAATAATGATGGTGAGGAGACATACTGAGCTACTCAAATGCAATTTCAGTGGCTGGTATTTTGTCCTTGTCAACATAATGTTTAAAAATAAAATTTATTCATGCACACCAACCATCTTTATAATCAGTAGGCTTAGAAATCTGCATGGCTATGAAAAACACAATTTCCCATGTACCTGTCATAGCTCCGAGATCTAATTCCTCACAATCAGGAGCCGAGGTCAGGGATTCCACAGAATAGCTAGAGTCAAGAGTAAACTGTTCCTTGCACCAAACCAGGATGACCTCACTCTCCCAAAATGCCCAGACCAAAAGGAACTCATCTTACCACCAACCCCATCACCTAAGATGGCCTCACTTCCACATGACTGACTGTTTAAGAATCCCTTCTCCATTCCTTCTTAAGCCATCCGTTTCTCCTACTGAAGCAACAGTTGAGCCTGCCATATTAAAACTACAAGCAGACCTCCATTCAGAGCTGTTCAGGATCTTAGATGAAACGTACTCTGTGTTGAGTCACAAAGTGACTGTGATTGTCACCTGGAAGTGAAAAGCCTCCAGCTCCAATGTGGAGCTTACGAGCACATTCTGACATTTCCTTGAGGATATGAGATCTCTGCTCTTTCTGAGCTACTCTTCTAACATTGGAAGAATTAGGCTGCATGAGAAGAGACTTGGCATTGCCCCTGTCCATGATGCTGGCATTACAGCTTTTTTTTTTGTTGGAAGATGAAGCACTAATTCAGAATCCTCCCATGTGCCCTGAGACTTAACAGTGTGATTAGAGTAGAGAAGAATATATGCTCCATCAGGTTCTCTGACCTATTGGTAACATCAGAAAGGACCCCTTGATGTTTATGACAGATCCATACGTAAATATTATCAGTAATCAAGAATATTCTGGTTAAAAATTCAACGGAAACAAAAGTGGTTTGAAAAATATTAATTTCTTATAGTAGTGAGTTTATTCGTAACTATGCATCCCTACTACAAAGCAAACTTGCAACTTTGTCATTTACAAGGTAGTAGGGGAAGTACAATAAAAACATTTAGAAGAAGAGAATGCTCCATATTAGGAGGATATGGTTGCAAAAATTGAGATGCTATTCAAAATTGCATACAAATGTATATGTTAGAAGAAATGTGCATGAATATCTATACAAATTTAAGACCAGAAAAATTAGAAACTAGAGGAAACTGAATTTGATACATTTGTCTAGTCCTAAGAAATTTTCTGCTTGTGTAGGAAGCAGCAGTGAAGAGCTGTCTGTAGGAAACTTTGACTGGAGAGGAGGGAAACCCACTTGTTGCAGGAGTCAGTTATGGCAAATGGATTCCTCACTGGAATTTGGGCTCCACTCCCAAGTTGGGATTTCACCAGGAGAATCCCATCAGTCCAAGGCATAACCAATGGGGACTTTTCCAGCTTGGAAAAAAAATATGAGGTCTTCCCTCCAGAGACTTGGCCTCATGTCCAGTTCTAAGTCCCATGGACACTGGGACATTCTTCTCAGGTTCCTTCTCTGTAGTAAAATACAGCAGTTGTTTCTAAAATAGAGGTTGTCATACGTAGAAGTTCAGAGGGCCACTTTCTGGTCCTTCCACAGCCCATGATTACCCAGAACCAGAAGCAATTTAATGGTCCTTTCAGATGTCTTTGTTTTCTTTAATTTTGGATTGTTTCAAGGTGATGAGGCTAAAATAGTATTTAATGACAAAACTGTGCTGTCCAGAACATTTTTATGGGTTGAAAATAATGGAGTTTAGCAGTTCCAGGGGGACCCAAGAGCTACATTAGAGCATTTCTTCCAAAAGTAACAAGGATCCCATGAGCTGCTCAATTCTACCTCTATTTTAAAACATCATGAAAAGAATAGCAGCACTATTCTTTTAAGATAAATAACTTTATAAGAATTGAGATTATGCTCCAAGTGTCATCACAAATATAGAAGATGGGTAACTCATTTAAGCCCTGTTCAGTTGTTCTTAAGGGTGTTTGTAAAATACAGGAAGAGAAGAATGAGCTAGCCCTGCCTACTTTTGTTATCACTTGCTTTGCATGAAAAATGACAGCTCTGAATTGGAGAGATTTCTCTGTCCATGGAGACTCACTAAAAGTGCCAGAAAGTGGAAAATTAGGGTCCTGAAGCACATGAACAACCTCTGTGCACGTGAAAGTCTCTCTTCTTCAGACTCATCAATTTTCACTTGAGGGAGAAACAAAAAAACGGTAGTGTTCCTCTCCTCTCCCTTCATCATCTGATTAAAGACTGAATAGGACTTTACTCTCATGACGATTTTTACCCTGTTGCTGCAGTGAATAAATCCATAGGGAAAATGACAATGAGTAAACAAAAAATGAGTTTTTAAAAAATGAAGAGGGCGAAAAATCTTTAAAATTCAGATGGGCATGGATAGGCTAATTCAGCAGTATTTATCCACTCCCATGCAATGCTAGTCAAAATGCAATTGAATATCTTGATTTTACTGGTATAGAATGGTCATTTTTAAGGGATCATTCAGATAGCTCTCTGAAAAAGATAAGAAAAAAAATCGGGAGAGGGAGATGAAATCTGGCTGACATTCTTTAAACTTTTGACAGTTTGCCTTTGAAAAGAGGACAGTACTTTGCCTGCAACAGACATAAGAAAGGAAACCTCATTCTTAGTACTTTTAACTCTTAACATGCAGAATGGTATAGAACAGTGTGCTTTTTTTAGGAAGACTAATCCAAATCTAAATATCAGATACATTAAACAATTAAAAATGTAACATGGAAAGGAAAACATAATTGCAGTATTTGGGATGGTAATGACTGAGACTGATTTTAAAAAATGTCTCCAGCTGTGTCATTGTCAAAAGTTTTGCTGAATTCCTTATTTGCAACCATACAGGATGTGCCTCAGAAATGAATAAGGGCCAAATTACAAGAGATATCAAATGTTACTTTAAGTTGAATAAATCCTGTAAATAAATTAATATATAAATACTAGAAATCAGTATTTCTACCCCATTGTTCAGGGGCCCTTTCACACTATACAATATAGTACTATGATTCCACTTTAACTGCCATGGCTGCATCTTGGGGAATCCTGGAGTTTGTAGCTTAGTGAGGCACTATTGCTCTCTGGCTGAGAATTTTAAATGCTCCTCTCTAAACTGAAAATTCCAGGATTCTATAGGAATCAACCATGTCAGTAAAGTGGAATCATAGCACTATAATTGTGTAATATGAAACTTCCTACCCCTAGACTGGAACTGTATTGTCTGGGGAGAAGACTGAATCCAAATCTAAAGACTTCTGGTGCAATTCTGATGTATTTAATAGGAAACTTTGTTAGTATCCCTACACTGTCCGTATTTCTCACACTAGATGGGAATCACAAAAACAGGTACACTGGGAACAAGATTTCGTTTAGTATTGCAGGTAAGTGTAGCCCTATCTCTGGCAAGTGAGTAGTATTTTATTTGGCTTTTTTTCCCTTCTGTTGTTGTTGTTGCCTTATTAAGGCCTTAGTTTCAGTTTTTTGCATTTGATGCTATCTCATTTGTTTTGTTTGTGTAAACCACTTCAGAAGTTTTTGTTCAGGTCAAAAAATGATGTGTAAACAAACAAAGAAATTCTATCCGAGAATCATGGAACAATTTCTCTATTAACTTCAAAGAGGCAATTGAAAATGCTATCTATCACTTTTTTCTAATGTACAGAATTGTAACATATATTTCTTAGCTTATACATTGTACATTTCTTTCCTCCATTAACAAAAGTGCATATTTTTGTAAACTTTTCAAATTTTTCCTCTTGAGGCATACACATTTTCTTGCATATGTATATGTATATGTATATGTATATGTATATGTATATGTATGTGCATATATAATTAGAAAGTTAAAATGGAGAAATGGAAGAATCTACCATTTGTCGTTTCATCCTAAGGACAGGATCCCAAAAGCTTTCATTAAAACTACCATTAAAAGTCTAGCTGACCATACCCTGGATAAATCCATACAAAATTTCAGCTAATGAAGATTTCTTGTGTGTCAATAGCTACAAGATGTTTATTGCTCAGAACATTGCTATTTTAAAAGATTGCTGATTTGCAAACCATGACTATACGCATCTACATAAAAGTAAAACCCATTGAATTCCAGGGGCCTTGCTGTGATATGTGCACTGGATGGTAACTTTAATGAGGATCTTGTCTTGAAACACAGCATGTTGAACATGCAAACAATGAGTTACACAAGTAGGAAAGATGCCCATTTCCCATCAATGCCCTAGCAACTAAAGGGGAAAGGCATGTGATAACAATCCAAAAACAATCCAAAAACGATCTCCAGCAGAAATCATCATATAGAGAGAGAGGGAAAATGACCAGACACAGAGAAGTAATTCCCCTCTGGCTGTATCCCCAGAAATATTGTACTGACGTTTTCAGCACAACGATCTTGGCGGGTTTACAAATGGCAAACGCTGAACTGAAGAACACAACATTGTGATACAATGTGACAGCAAAGAGCTGGGATAATCACCCCAATCACCATCTGATTGCTTCTACTGTCAAAATTATCTCATTGAATCACAAACAATCCCCCCCTCCGCATCCTACCACCATACATGTGCACACGCTTTTGCTAATATACAAATGAAACAGCTAGGAAAGGATCCGGTTTCCGTTGCAGGTATTGAGCATATTGGTTATCTGTGGCATCTGGAAAATTGCTAATGCAAGCTGGGAAACAGTTTACAAGAGCTGGCTTAAGTACTAGTGAATATTTATGTGCAACACAAGCTCTGTAATAGAAGAGCCATTCAATTACCCAATGAAATAGATGTAGAAGTGTCTGCAAATCTAGAAAAAGCTATTTAGAGCAACTTTTTTTTCCCCTAAGCAGGATTGCCTTGGGTTTCATTTGATCTTTTTCAGCATGTAGCAGCTGCAGCAGTATTTAGTGACAATGGCATGCCCCCACATGTTGAGAAGAGTGGTAAAGGCATGGTTGTGATGGCCCAGCTATAGATGAGTGGGTACACAAGTGCCAGACCCCTGTTTTGATCTGGGTATGCCAACATGCCTCTTGGTTCTTTTTGGAAACACAAGTTTGTCTATGGCCATTTTCTCACTACACTGTTATAGTGCTATGATTTCAACATCCTATGGAATCCTGGGGTTGTAGTTTACTGAAACCAAAGAGCTCTCTGGCTGAGAATTCCAAAAGCTTCTCCCTAAACTGCAAACCCCAGAATTCCATAGGATGTTCAAAGTGGAATAATAGCACCATAACAGTGTAGTGCAAAAATGGCCCATGTACCTTTTGGCCCCTTCTGTTCTCTTTCTGCTCCCCTTGTCTTTCATTCCTTATTGGTTCTTTCCTCATTTAAGATAATTCTTTTTCCTGTTGGATTCTTGGGCAATTTTCTCAGCGTATTATGTTTTCTGTGTGGTGTGCTGTTTTAATGAAGTGTTTAAATCTCTCCTTCTGATGTTGCAAGGGGAGTGGTTTATTGACAACTTTGTGTGAGTTTTGACTAAGATAAAGTTGGAAACATTACTTCTTCCTAAGAACACAGAAAGGAGAGACCAGAATGAAGGGAATGGTGAGTTGACCTCTGATGTCTCAAAGACTTGCAGCTCTAAGCACTAAACATATGCTTGTTTAAATTATTTGTTCCTGTAAGGGAGAATGAGTAATTTAAAGAAATTCCCCTTGATACAGCAATATCTTTGAAAATTGTGCAGTTTTTGACATTCTCACAGAGAGGAGAAAGTGTTCCCCAACTCGCTCTTTTCTTGCCCTCCTCCACAATCATTTAATGTCCGGCAGTGGAAGGCCAGTGGGGTTAGCTGAGCAAGAAGGATCATCTGTCAATGGCTATTATAGCTACTGACAGATAACCCTCATTCAGCTATCCCCTTTTTCTCTGCCACCAGCACGACCAAGCAATGGCAAGTAGAAGGAGGCAAGGGCAGGTGAGCAAGGAGGATTACCAGTTGATGACTACCAGTGATAGATGAGCCTCACTCAATTATCTCTCTGTTCCTCCCTACCCCTCCATTTAGTGGCCAGCAGAAGAAATGGGAGAGAAGAGCAAAGCGGAATTTGGTGGCTATCATAGCCAGTGCTGGATGAGCCTCACTCAGCTATTCTCCACCTCCTTCTCATGGCATAGTCATTTGATGCCATGTAGTGCCTCCTCCTCATGGCATGGCCATGTAGTGGCAGGAAGGGGCAGAAGGAAAGTGAACAAGCAGCCATGAGAGGAGAATAATCTGTCAAGACCTCATAGCTGATGCATGATGATGTAGGCATTTTCTGGAAGGCACTAGCGTCCTCCACAGGTCCTGGAGAATGATATCATAACCATGTACCAGTTATCAGAACCTACTCAGTGGTGATCTTCCTCACTCATATCTTCCCATTCTCCTAACACTAACTAAATTTCTTTGCACTGGAGGAAACTGGTGACTCTTGGACAGGGGTGCGGTCCTCAAATCTACTCAAGAACTTATGTTGGGGGGGGTGCAAGATAAGAGCTTGAGCGGATTTTCTTCATCAGAGATTCCTCACACTCAAGAAGTTCCTTTTTTAGGATTTATTTCACAAGTCTTCAAATATTTCTTCCATCCCAATACATACTACAAAACAGTAATGGTGGCTTTCTCAACTTCACTTTCTAATACTGTGAGGGCTTTGGAGTTTCTCTGCAGGAATGGTTCCTGACCATGAGAGGCCAAGCAAGGGTGGAGGGCATGAGCTATTAATGAACTACACCTGAATAGCAGGATGTGGTCAGTTGCAGACTTGATCCTTATTGGAAATCCCAACTATAGTAGCCATTAAATCCACAAGATTTACATTAAATAATTCATCATTTAAGATTTGTTTTAATGGGTACTAAGATTGTGGAGATCCAGTATAGTGTAATGGTTTGAACATTGGACTATGACCCTGGAGACCATGATTCAGTTCCCTGCTTGGTCATAGAAATGCACTGGGTGACCTTGGGCACATTACACAACCTCAGAAAATCCCATGATCGGTTCGCCTAAGGGTTGCCATAAATTAGAAATGACTTGAAGTCACACTACAATAACAACAACTAGGTTATACTCTCTTGGGGACTAGCAAATAGGAATCTGACACCAAAAAGCGACCACATAAGCATAAAATAGCAGCCACTAGTGGAAACATGTTTTTATGGAGCCAGCCATTTTGTGCCCTCCCTATACTTTAGAATGATTCCATTTTTTTTAATTAATTTTATTGTGATTACATCGCATAAAACAACATTTCTCATTGTACATTTTACCAAACTTTTACTGCTCTCTTCCACTCCTCTCTGGATTTCAATACTGTTATTTCATTGACATATCAACATTATGCATCGCATTACATTTGTTAACATACAAGATAGATCCTGCTCTTCAACCCTGCTTTACATGTTCCATGATATTCCACTGATTTTTACTTCTAACTGCTCATGCTACCATGAATTAAGAACTGTTACCTGTCAACACCCAACCCATTTCCAGAACAATTTGCCATTCTTTGTTAATGTCATCATCTGATTTTCCTTTTAATCTCTGAGAGACTATATCTGCATTCCGATTTTCAATAAAAGTTGCCCACCATTGCTCTATCGTAGGTATCTGTTCAGTTTTCCATAACCTTGCATATTCAATATGGGCTGTTGTAATCATATACAGCATTATTCTCCAATATTTCTTTGCAACAATTCAATCTAACATATGTGTCATGTTTAGTAAGTACAGTTCAGGTTTCTTATCAGTTTGAACCCTCAATATTTTACATATCATATTATGTATATCATTCCAATATTTTTTAGCCTTAGGACATGGAATGATTCCATTTTTAGTGCTTTATCAGAAACAAAAAAGATGGCTGCCAGGTCCCTGTGCGAGTGCTTTTCCTTTTGTTTTTTTAAAGTGATTCCTGGAAGGAGTCAGCAGTGGGCCCTGTTGGGCTTTTGGAGCTCTTATATTAGAAGAGGTATTGCTGCCACTAGGGTGATTTCAAACATTTCTGCTCTCCAGCATCTGACCCTCATGGCATGTTTAAGTAGTTGTCTTTCAGTATCATTGGCACCTGGAGGAAGTTGCCTTGGACAAAGAAGGGGAGAGAAGTGCCTAGATGATAAGCCCCAGTTGGACCCAAAGGAGGGTGGCAGTCCTGTTAAGACACTGACTGAGATAGAGTCTTGTCCCTCCCTGGCAATAGCTACAGATCAGGAGGAGGAGGAGGCATCAGAGCCACTTCACAATCTGTAGCAACATAAATCAAAGCACTGGGTGCAAAAAGTTGGGCAGTTCCCTGCTCCAGCTTAAATAAAGGACCCTGAGCTGAGGCCAGCTTAGCTCATTAACTGTTGGCTATAAATTAGCTCAGACAACAGTTCCAAAACTTCTCTGCAATTCAGCCTGACATCTCTGGCTTCACGAATTTCCAACCTTTGGCATGTACCCTCAGACTAACTGGACTATTTTCTTCAAGTAATATCAGATTCAGACTGTGCTTGGGACTGCTTTTTCCCTGTGAATCATGAAGTACCTATGAAGTCATGCTTCTGCTTATAACTTTTGTGACTGGCCTAGTTTCCCTTGGCAATTCCTGTTGACCCTGGGTGTGCTCACCTGGGTACTTGCCAGTCTTAAACAAGACAATCATTAAATAAATAAACAAATCCTTCAGTTTTGCCTTGGGTGCTATTTAGGGTACCATCTGAACAAAAATGCTGTCGAGCCTCCTTCCCACAGAGCCATGAAACTGGGAAAAACAAGCCATTCCTTGTTCTGGTTATCTGTCCTATTCAGTTGTCAAGATCTTGTTTAGTGGAAAAATGCACATGTTTCTAATCCCCAGCTGCAGAGAGTCATTTCCTGGGGATGTGAAGGCAAAGTGCATTTGATTGTCCCACCAATTCCTTTTTTTGCTTCAGGTGGTGAACATGGTTATTTCTACCATTTCATTCCTGTGATTAGTACCGCTTGAGAAAGTCACTTAATATTCTGGGGACAGAGCTTCCCTCCTGAATATTCACATTCTTTGTACCTGTTAGAATTCACATAGGATATTCTGGGAGTGGATGAGAAGTACTAGCAAGAATTCGTTTCTGAAAAAAAATAAGGTGATTAGGGAATAATTATGGATTTATTTATTTTTAGAGATTGAAGCTATGTGTAAAATGGGACAGGTTTAACTACAGCACGTCATTAAGTGAAAAGCGCTTCTTCATTCCCTTTTAATATCAGAGATTATATTTAAATGCAAGTTTAAATATGCCAAAGAAGAATGGAAGAGATCTGTCTTCTACCTAAAATCAGGACAGAAGATGGAGACAACTGTTCAAGTTAACTATGATTTTCAGGCAAGGTCTTCAAAATACCCCCAGTTGAAGATTGAAAAGAATGTGGAAAGAATGGGAATCTCATTTAACAACACTCTCTAAAGTAAAGATGTATTAGTGTCAGCCAGAAAAAAAAAATTCTAAGGTGGATTTTGAAGGATGCAAATTCATGACATTGTGGGATGCAAATTCATGACAATAAAAAAAAAAAGGTCAACCTAAGTTGCCTTCAGATGTATTTCTTCTGAGCTTACCTGGAGTCATTACACTCTATTTTGCTGGAAGAGGTCAGTTCTGCCCAACAAAGACAAGGAACTTGCAGTCTTCCAAAAGCTGTTGGACTCTACCCGCCTCTTTCAGCTTGCTCTAGCACTATTTTCAGCTTTCACTAGCCACCAGTGGCACTAGTACTGGCAGTAATCAAATGGCTGATTGAGTAGTAGCATGGAAAGAGCTATGGCACTGCTAGTAAACCACCAGTATTTTTTTTCCTCCATCAACAGGTTTCAAATGCATGTTTAGTTTTCCAAAGACATAGGTGGTCAATGGTGGATAGCTGAGAAGGGCATTGTGTGGAGAAGAGAATCTGGAACTGAAAAACCACCTTTTAGGAAATGGTTAAATACTTTATTTGGTTTTTTGTTTTTTGTTTTTTTGTTTTGTTTTGTTTTGTTTTGTTTTTTTGCCGCCCAAAATAAGAGCCTCTCAAAAGTGTTCTTCCAAAAAAAAACACACTCAGTTCCATATGCGACCCTTACCTTCAAGTAAACAAATTTAGGATCCAAAATTCCAATGGATGTAAAGTCACAGGATTAATTATTCGAGGGGATTATCTGAACAATTTTAAATTCTCACTGAAAAGGTGTTGTTTTGAATTTTTTTAAAAGAAGAAAATCACAGAACACATCAGTGGCTATTTGCAATTGCACTGTAGATAGCAGTTACCAGAGGAGAACATTACCTGTCAATCAACACAAACACAAGCACCCAATGCAACTTCCATCAGAATTCCCTTGCTGAAAGCTGCCAACATTCTGAGGCCAGGTGTCAACAAGAGATCACCGGTGCTGGAGTGAGCTTCAGCTTCATCTTGGGGAAATTGACGGAAGGGAAATGTGTCCCTAACGCAGGCTTACCCCTGAAGGAAAACTCTGATCAATGCTGGCTGGCTGAAGCATACTGCTGGTGTGACAGCAGATCACAGAAATGCAGATATATTCCCTTTATTTCTTTCAAAAACTGGCAAACAGAGGACTGTAAAAACTGGGCTGGGTTCCTAGGATGATCCTAGCAAAAAGAGAATGGCACTCTGGTACCTTCCCTCAATAACTGTGTTTCAAGCAACATGTTTGGTTAAACATGTTGGAATCATGTCAGCAACACAAAATAGTATGTGCAAATTTTCACATATAAAGACCTGAAACTCTTCATCTTCTGCCCAATTATTGAAGGTACAGGAACCAAAGCTGATCCTATCACTGGGCAGAGTGAGGTGGTGACCTCAGGTGGGAGATATTTGAAACCAGCAGCAGAGTACTGGAGGAGCAGCCTGTGTGTCGAGCCACCAGCTTAGTATTTTCAAAGGCCATTTCCATACTACACTGTTAATAGTGCTATTATTCCACTTTCAACATCCTGTGGAATTCTGGGGTTTGTACTTTACTGAGGCCAGAGAGCTCTCTTGCTGAGAATTCTGAATGCCCCTCCTGAAACTGCAAACCCAGGATTCCATAGGCTACAGAAAGTAGAATAATAGCACTATAACAGTGTAGTGCAGAAATGGCCTAAACTAGCTTGCTACCGTACAAGTAGACTAGAAAACAGTGTCCTATTGCAATGAGTCACTTTTTAAGTGTAACTTTCAGGCTCTGCAGTAGTAAATAAGAAAGTACGAAGATACCAAATATCAGATAAGACTAGCCAGGCGGCCTAGTAGTGCTTACTTAGACTGGGGATCATTTTGCGACATTTAACTCTTTCCTACAAACCACAGCTGGTGGGGCAGTTGGTCCTTCATAAATTGGACCGGAACTCTCATCAGCCCTAACTATTATAACCAATGGGGAGGGATGATGAGTTGCATCCAACAGTATTTGGAAGACAATGTGTTCCCCAGCCCTGCCATAGATTGTTAGCTATTTGATGATTTAAATTAAATACCTGGAAATGCTAGGAATTAAACCTGGGACTTCTGCTGGCAAAGCAGGAACTCTGCCATCAAGGTCTAACCATCCAATTGCTTGCACAAAAGTGCTATTTATAGCAACAAGATAACAGAGGTAGCAGATGAGAGAAATTGTTTTGCATCACAACAGTATTCACATCTTTCTTCAGTCAACAGGCACCCAACATCTACTTGGTGGCAAAATCTTTTGAAGCACAAAAGCAATTTACAGTTGAAAGCTACAGTTTCAGCCTACAGTTTAAAATGTGTCATGATAGAATGGTAGATTGGGTGTGAACATTTACTGTGCCTTGAGTATTTATTCTTCTTCTTTCTTTCCCCACTTCATTTTTTTCTTCATTTCCTAGTTCCACTGTTGGAACTGTTATTTAAAATATTCTTAAAGCTGAAAGTTTCAGAAAAAATTCCCGACAGGCTAACCAATCAAAAAAAAAAACACTGTGTCAGGAATTTTCCCAAAATGAAAACAGGTTTTAGCAAAGATGTTCAATCCTAATATTCTAGGTAGAATAAAACATTCTTTGCATGTAACAGGGGTGGAAAAAAATACCCAAAAATATTTTAAAAGTGGCCAAAAAAATGTCTTAAGTGTTGGGAAATTCTAACAAGAAGAATCTTTGCTTGACAAGCATCTCCACAGATCAGGACTTATTCTGCACAAAACTCACTCATGGTTTTTTGCACTAAAACCAGCATTTTCTGTTCAGTAAAACATATTTTTCTGCACAGAAATGTTATTGAACTAAATATTAATGTTTATGTGTAGAAAATGCTCTTTCCTGTGCAGAAAATGTTGGTTTCAGTACAAAAATCTGTGAACTTTCCAGAGAATAAGTTCCTAACAGTGAATAGTCTTTGAAAACTCACAGTAGGAATAAAACGGCAAAAATTTCTTATTCTTTCCTTTGAGAAAAAGAATTAATCAAGGATTACATCCTGAGAGAGAATGTATCCACAACTAGTTACAAGTGCTAAATTGCTTTAAAAGGAGTGGGATTGGATAAATTCATGGATAGCAGCAGAGCCTTAAACTACAACTGCAGTAGTCATCCTGGGGATTCTGGGGGCTATAATCAAAAAGAAAAAATAACAATTCCAAGTTTAGAACAAAGCAAATTGGCCTCTTTGTGTCTATACATTGTCTGGTAAGGATCAGCAACAAGGGAGGACTGTCATCTACCATGCCAAGTTTTAAGGTCTGTGGGAAGGGCCCACCTCTGTATCATATAAATCAGGGCAACGTGCTATGGGAATACATAGTCGAGGGGCTTCTCTGCTGTGGTCAATATTGGTACTAAAACTAAGGGGCACCAACGTTGTTGTTTAGGCACCAAATAAAAATACAATTTTTCACTGATGCTTTTGGCGCCCTTACACAAACCATTGCATGCACATGGTCTTAAATCAATTAAAACTATTTTAGCAGTTTTTCATCTGCCTAGTTAAATTATTTTGCTTGCTATTAAAATTATTGAATACATTTTTATTCACATTCTTTTAAAATTGTTAGATAGGTTTTATTCTATGGCTCTCTGAGATCTCCAGATAAATGGCAAGATATAAATATTTTAACAAATAAATAAAGACGAATAAAAATCCATTGTCTCCATTTTCACTGCCAGAGTTATCTCTTTGGCTGCTGTTGGAAAGAGAATGCTGGCTTCGATCGGTAGTCTACTTTTCACAGAGACTATCTGCATGCCAAGGGGGACCCCACTCATAAGATATGAAGCTCTTACTACCACAAAGACACCATCATGGAGTCTTCCTCAGCCCACTAGGCCATATCAATGTATAGTTCAGCCCATGCATAACCAAGTCTAAAAGTACCAGTACTGCTACAAAAGCTCAACTTCTTGCATTCCTACATTGAGAGGACTATCAATTTATTCCTGCTCTCAGATTCCTGTTATAAGCAAGTTACCAGTCCATGAGTGGGCCAGTCTTTGGTGAGGGATCTTGTCCAAAGCTTTCCCTAAATATTTCAGATTATTTAGTGTTGTGGTGCTTTAGAATATCTCCCTTACCTTTCTAGGAAGATTTTATTATCTTGGCTTTCCATTTCAATTTCTTTTTCTTTCACTCTTTAAAAAATAAAAAATAATCAGTTTCTGTGTCTCTGAGGTTTATTCTTTTAAAGTCACATGAATATATGTTGGGGCTTCCCTGCTAATTCTGCAGTTACGCATGTATTAAATTTAATGCTGTTGATGATCACGCTTTCCAATCACTTCAACAACACTTTTACCCACACTTGTTCCTAGGCACTCATTACATGCATATATTTATGTTCTCAAGTGCTTAAGCTCCTTCTTCTTGGCCTAGAAACGTTTAGTATAAGCAGAGAGGTGAGTCAAGTGCAGATGTTATTACACTGCAACCCAAGCAGTGTGCCAAGTCCATATTGGTCTGTATGGGTCTCATCTGAGGTTGACCAACTTGATGATAGTTGAACAGCTGGTAAAGAGGGGTCTTCATTAGCATAGCTTTCTATCAATATTATTTTAGGAATTCAGGGACACCTCTCCACACATGTTGTTCATTTACCTCAGCAGAAATGATGTGGGTTTGGCTAAGAGTAAGACTTTGATCATTCAAACTTTGCGCAACCTAAGATTCATACAATCAAGATGACATGGGGCGGTTTGGTATGGTCAAACTAATGCTCCACCAAGCATTAGTTCAGTGAAGGAAGGGAACCCAAGATGCTTGAACCAGGCAAATAGAAGCTTAAATAAAGAAATTAGAAACGTACTATCTAAGGGGGTTGGGTCAATTTTTAGCTCACCTGGGGATCATTTTTCAGAGCCAGGGCTCTGTAGGGCTGACAGTGTTCACCTCTCTGAAGGAGGAAAGAGGTTGTTCCTAAGTGACCTGCAACAGAGGCCCTTTTCACACAGCATTTGCCATGTGAAAGGGCCTCCGGAGCATCGCGCAATTGTGAGGAGCATTTCAGACGATGTCCTCGCAATCGCGCAAAGCTGCTGGGGCGGGCAGGCGCTGATTGTGCACTATTTTATTTCGGTTAGTAGCTGAAAATGGTGCATGATCACGCATCACTCCGGGGCCCCACATGCACTTATCTTGTGTGTGGAGCTCTGCAGACACAGCCCTTGTGCTTCCTCCCCCAGTGCAGCCTGGGAAAATACCCAGCTGCGCTGCGAAAGGAAGAGGCGGAGCCCTCATGCTGCCTGCTGGCCAGCAGGCAGCTCCTGTGGAGCCAAAACAGTGGAGACACGAGAACCTCTCGCAAGAGGCTGCTCGCGTGATCCCTGTGCTGGAAAGAGGTAAGGTGCAGAAAGGGCCAGAGAGTGAGGGCTTTGTTGGCTGTCCTCATTGGCAAGAGGGGCTGTGCAGATGTTTTTCTCTTTGTCTGTGGTAGGTAGTGGAAGGAGAATGCAGGATTTCTGGTGAATACCATTGGCACCCACATAGCGAAAGGGAGGACTCTGGAACTCTGGCTTTAGATTTCAGGACCCAGGGGTGAGGAAAGGAGACTACCCATAGGGATGGCCTGAGAAGCAAGTTCACATTAAATCATATGACTGGGAGGGTCTTCAGGTTTGCCTTCCAGTATAGGACAAACCAAGAAGGGTTGCCCTTAGGGATTTGGATGTTTCACCCAGGGTAAGCTGGGAAAGAGATCAGTTCAGCAGGGGACCACCAATCTTAGTGGATCCCACAATACTTTATTACTTTCTTTTGCATTACACAGGTTCAACCAAGGCCATTTCCACATGGTATCACAGTCCTGCTATGGGGACTGGATGGCAGTGGTTGGCAGGTTGTACTTTTGCATGATGACATTGTAGTCCCATTGCCGTCCTGTACCCATGCATCATGATTGTGAGATATTCACTTAACAGATTAAATTCGTTACGCGCTCACAGTTGCGCAATGCTCCTGTACCTACCTGCCATGTGGAAGGGCAGGAAGTGTGATGGAGGCACTTCCTTCCCCAGCACAGCATGGGAAAGCACCTGTGCTGTGCTTATATATCCTGCCCCCTACCACATCACTGGAATATATGTTTTGTCTTTCATTGGCTGTCAGCCCCTACATTCGTTGACAGGTCTACACAGGGATGTAAAGAATGTTCACAATTTTTTCCCATCCATGATGAGAACGGATGCTGAGATATTTTGAGACTTGCCTCAACTTGTTTGAAACCCTGCATTTTAAAAAAAAATATTGCTGTGAAAAATTTTGGAATGAAAACATCAGTGTATTTTTGTCAGAAACAACAGTCATATTTTGAGAGAAAAGAAACAGTAAAGTTTGGGCAAAATCCCTCCCATGTTATGGACAAAAATATCCTGAGAATTTGTTTTTTTTAGAAAGTTCCCAAACACACAAAATAATAATAATAAAAAATGTCCAGAATGTCTTCGTATCTTCCCCAGATGGGAGAAGACTTTTTGAAATATTTCCTGTTTGCATGCAACGAGACAGGTGAAGATGCACCCTCATAATTCTGCCCCTTTGCAACTATGCACATAGCATTGTTTGTCACTGACTGCAAGAAATTTCTGATCTATCTGCCATCTTTTGAGGCACTATCTATGTCCTCTGAGTGTGGCACTAAGCCAACCTTTCCCATTATTTTAATCTACTGACTCTGGAATGAGAAATCTCTTTCCTACAAAGTACTGTGACTGCAGAGAAAATGAGCAGGAGACTGCAGCTCTAATGTAGGGCAGAACTAAAGGTAAAAATGGATGGAATTTGCAGTATTACAGACTACATTTTCTCTATTCCATCTCCTCCTCCCACCCACCCCCCAAGTCCCTGTACATGAAATTAGGTTGAGGGACTCCTGTTTCTATTTCCTGTTGTTTTGCTTAAAAGTCACACTTAGTGGAGATGTTGCCATTGATAGAGCAGGTTACTCTGTTCCATTATCAAATGAAATTAAATGCCCTCCTAGTTGTCTCCAGTCTTTTTATGCCATTCCGAGGCACAATTTTTAACTTCCTTTGATTTCTTAGGTATTCTAGCTTTTGGCTTTAAAATATGCTTGCTCTTCCTGGAGATGTTCTTTGGTTTCAAACCAACCCCCCTCCACCCTCAAAAAAAGTAAAAGAAAAGTGAGGGAACTAAATGTCTTCTAGTAATCTTAAACTGCCCAGTCTTCACACACTTTGCCATTCCTCTCCAGAGATCCATCATGCCAGTACTCTGGGATATATGTTCTTTCTATGCCACAAACTGCTCCTGCAATCAATGAGCCTCAGCAAAGTGGAAATATGATGACCCTGTTCCATAAATATAAGTCTTCCTTCTGAGCCTCCTCAGCTATTTTACAGTTATCATTTGTCAATTCCACTTCCTCCCACCCAAGCTCCAAAGATGATTAAACCAATTAAGCAAATGATTGTTTGCAGTATTATTTTGTTTTCTTTAAAAAAAGAAAAAGCACCAGACCCCCATTAAATGAATGCATTTCCCTGCCATTCCATCCCTACAAAAATGTTAAGTGTAGCCCTTAATGATTTGCTTGAAATAATTGCCTCCCCTGCCGACAACTTGTCAAATGTTAAAATGATGCAATTTGATAAGTCCCAGATAGAATCTTCCCCCTCCCATGAGGTTTACACTGTAAATGCATTCCAACCATAACATCTGTTCTTGGTGAAGCTTCAACACATATACCGATAAGGAAAGAAAAATTTTAACCTCGCCCCCCCCCCCCAAAAAAAAGTTAATGCTTTGCATCAGTTTACACTTTAAAATGTCAGCTTTGAACTGGGCATTAGGAGTCAAACTGGTGGAGATGACACAGATGTGTGATCAAATACCTCCCATCTATCTCTCTCTCTCTCTCTTTTTAATGTAAAATAAAACTCAGTTCTGAGACCTTCACTTCAAGTCAGGATCATAGTGCTGAAGAAAATAATGTAACCTTTCTCCTACATCATTTTCCTAATGAGACTCCCTCTCTATTTGCCACCAAGGATAATTTATGGGTAGAAAAAATTTTTCAAGGCAAATAGCAATTTTGGCAAATCATTTGGGAAATGCACTTGGGTGGGGGATGGGTTACACACAACATCCTACTATACCATGGTCCTGCTTCAAACTTCTGTAGCCATACTTGGCTGCCTTTCAACAATAATACAGAAATCAACAACTGTATTGCAGATAACCATTGTTTCATCCCAGGCCAATTCACAATGCATAGTTATGGCACTATGATTCTACTTTAACTGTCATGGCAACATCCTATAGTTACTTATTTGATGTGGAATTAAAGCTCTCTGGCTGAGAATTCTAAACATTGTACCCCTCTCTAAGCTGTAAATATCAGGATTCCATGGTAGTTAAAGGTAGTTAATGGTAGTTAAAGTCATAGTGTATAATTGTGCACTATGAAACGGTCCCTGTTTTGACCTTAAGTCTTTTACTCAGCAAACTGCTTACCAGATTGATGTTAATTGTGGAGCTATATCTGGTTCCAGTAAAGTGACATGAGATCTGCATGGAAGATCATTCCCTTGAGATTGAAATTATCTTCCTTCTTTGCTTAGTGGAGAAATACAACTCTCATGCTGGATGCTTTCATGCCAAACTTAGATTTGTTTTAGATCTGAAAGAAATGAGGGCTTCTGGTAATGGTTCTCCTAGCTCAGGCTCATAAAAGAGCTCCAGGGGTTCAAAAAAGCCTACCTCAAAGAACCAGTGAGCCTTTCAAATCCTTCCTTTCTTAGATTAAAATCCAAGCCAAAGACGAATGTATCCCCCCCCCCATCCCATTCCCTGAGGCAACTTTTCTCCATTAGTTTGTACATGATGAAAGTGCAAAAACCACAGAAGGGTGGAGTATATCCAACATAGGCAAAACCCTTTTACCCTAATGATTTCAGGAAAGAGCTTTTTCCTCATCTATAGAAAGTGTCTTCCTTAGATTGACTAGAGATATGAGGACTGTTGCCAGGACAAAACCTAAGGAGATTGCTAAACCATTCCCTGTGGAGAATACCTAGGGGCTTAGATTCTCTCTCTTCCTCAGTTTTTGCCTCCAGGTCTTTTTAATCCTCCTCCTGTTCAGTACAATGCATGACCATTATATTAATTCCAAGCTAATCTGAGGCAAGCCTGAGAGACTTGCTCCTTCCCTCTTAAATGAGAAAAGAAAACCTCCTTAAAATTCTCATGAGAATTTTGTTGTCAAATATTCGCTTAATATTTGAACATTTTTTGGATATGCATCCACTATTTGACATGTATATTTGATATCTAATATTTGACAGTATTTGAATGTCGATATATCCTAGAATTAGATATTGACAGATGGAATGCAATGCTTAGCACAAGGGAAGCTGACTCAATTTAGCATTTACTGTTCAGTGGTATTTTCAAGGGACAGTGTGTAAAATGTGCTCACAATTTTCAAGGCCAACATTTCTCATCTAGTTTCTTACTCAGCTAGCTCCCTTCCTAGATTACTTCTTTGGACATCAGCTGAATGGACCTCAATGCCTAATTTCAAATAGAGCCGTTGTGATCTTGGGAGCTAAAATTCCTAGCAGGATTGGCAGGACTGAAACTTCTGCCCTGCTTGTAGACAGAAAAGTAAGTGAGTAGATGCCTGCTATCTGGCCTCTTGCACTGGGGCATTCATTGTAGTCTTAATTGTGTCCCCTTACCTTAATTCCCTCTGTGGAATTTGAGGAATCTGATTCAGAGGGGTTTCTGGCTCCTGATGATGGCTCCCTCACCAGATCTGAATGGCTGGTGATTCAAGCAGGTTAAGGGCTCTCCCTTCAGCAGAATGTGATAGGCACTGAGGAGACACCCACAATCATCATGTTTATGAAGTGAAATTATTTACAATAATTGAAGTTATATGAATATTCATATACAAGTATATGAATATTCATATACAATATTCATATATATTGAAGTTATCTCTAGTCTCTCTTTGGTTGCTTACTGGACTTAGCTATTAATGGCTAATTACTGAAAGAGCCATAGTGAGAGTTTTGGTGGTTGCCAATCATTGTCTGAGATTGATCACATTCTAGCTTCCATCGTCTTGTTGGATAGGCTAGCGGGTGCCTCTCTTTGCTTTTCCTGTTAATTTGTTTAATATGTGGAGTAATCAGATTACTGTGTGGCACAAATTATTGTTCAGGCACTGAAACTTATTATCTTTACCCCAAATTGACCAGACTGTTAGAATGGATATCTGATTTTCTTTCTCAGTGTGATTCACTAGAGAGAGAGAGAGACAGAGGCCATTTCCACACTAGCCTGTTATAGCGCTATGATTCCACTTTCAACATCTTATGGAATCCTGGGGTTTGCAGGTTCAGGAGGAGCCAACTGGCCCCTCCCAAAACTAAAAACCCCAGGATTCCATAGGATGTTGAAAGAGGAATCATAGCACTATAACAGGCTAGTGTGGAAATGTCCAGAGATAGAGAGAGAAAGAGAGAGAGAAGGAGAGATATTAAACCTTTAATTCTTCTGTGCATGTGTTAGTAATTTCATTTTTGTCTGCCTTCCAAACAAGCACACTTCTTCCATCCATAAAGCACAAATATCATCACACCACAGTTTAATTCATATTGGGAAGCAAAGCAAATACGATTAAGTTATTGCCCGTTTCATTCATATGGTTGATCAAGCAAGCAATTGAATTTGATTTCCATTGGCACTCCTCTTGGGTTAAACCTATACATCACTTAGACTTTTAACAACACTTTCACTTTTGGAGTTTTGCTGGAAAAAAGGCCAGATTCCTGCATTTTTGCAGGAGTGAGTTAAAAGATAATTGGGAGAGGGGTAACAGATCCAAACTGCTGCATTTTTATGGGGCCTTGGATGTTTTTAAGGGCATATTTTAGCAGAAAGAAAGAAAGAAAGAAAGAAAGAAAGAAAGAAAGAAAGAAAGAAAGAAAGAAAGAAAGAAAGAAAGAAAGAAAGAAAGAAAGAAGGAAAGGAAGGAAGGAAGGAAGGAAGGAAGGAAGGAAGGAAGGAAGGAAGGAAGGAAGGAAGGAAGGAAGGAAGGAAGGAAAGTCAATCAGTCCCCTGGTGGTCTTCAAGGAGTGCAGAATGGGGCCCAGAGGTAGCATGTAGCCCAGGGGCCACATTTTTCCTTGTCTTTTTTTCCGGATCCCCAGCTTTCACTTAAGTCTCTCCCCTTCTTCTCCATGACTCATCTCATATGTACCAACTTGGATTCATTTTAGATCTGTGTGCATGGATGCCCCTAGATCTGTCTTCTGTACCTGGGCATGTAGATAGCCTATTCTCTTCTCAATCATCTTGGATTTGAGGCTTATAACTGTTCCAGAGTCAGAACCCAAAGCAGAGATAAATGGATGATAATATGGCTTTCCACTGTCAGAATCTAAAATAAAGATAAAATGGATGATAAAGTGAATACCCTGGCAGCCTGCTGTGCTCATTTTCCAATCAGCTCTGTCTGGGGAAAGAAGAAAGCCTTAAGGCAAATCAGCCAGAGAAGGTGGGCCTTTGCCAGGTCTAGGCTGGCAGGTTAGAATGTCCATAAAACCTGTGAGCAGAGACCCTTCTGTGAGCTTATTACCATATGGGGAAAACTAAAACACATAGGCAAAGACATTTATGCAAACGTATCTTCTTGTTTTTGTGGAGTGCCCAAACGTTGAAAGATTTTCCTTGAATTAAAGAAAAAGAAAAAGAAACAGTATTTCTGCACATTATTCAATAGCTTCTATTATCACAGTTTCTCCTCTACAGCAGGATGGAGAACTGAATTTTTTGACCTGAAACTAGATACTAGCATCTTGCTAGCAATGGTTTGAGAACTATTTTCAGTTGCTCACCTGACTAATTTCAATGAAGGAAAGACAATCTAACTCACCCACTCCCTGTACATACCCAAAGATAAGGGTTGAAACCCTATTGAGTTAACTGATTCTGTAAGTATCAAATAAACATTGCATATATTATTGCTTTTCTCTCCCTATTGTTTTTAGTGGGTAGGGAAACCTCTGCCCATAATGATCTTCCTGTGTCATCAAGGGGGGATTTTTCTTTGAACATGCCTGCTGAGTCCCACACAGACAAAACTGAGAGCCCTGTCACACTACACCATTATAGCTCTATTACTCCACTTTAACTGCCATGATATCATTCTGTGGAATTCTGGGGTTTGTAGTTTGGTGAGGCACTGGAGCTCTCTGGCTGAGAATTCTTAATGCCTCTCCCTAAACTGCAAATCCCATGATTCTATGTGATATTGCCATAGCAGTTAAAGTGGAATTATAGTGCTATAACAGCATAGTGTAATAGCACACTAAGACATATTGTTCAAGAAAGAATCAAGCAACCAATGCTACCTCAATAACTTGTTATAAGTAAGGAAGCTGACAGGTATAGGAAGGGTAGAGAGCAATGTGAGCCTGGATTGGCCAATGCACGTAACAGAGCAGCCTCTACTGACCTTTTCTCAGAAGTATAATAGGTATCATGGAAGGGCATTATGCCTTTTGCTGAATTAGATTCTGAAATCACCCAGTTCAGGCTTAAATTAACCAACCCCAAACCACTAAGTAAGTGCTCTTCCCCTCACCTAGTAAAAATGTCAAACCACTCTTTCTATTCTTTCAGTGATAAACCAAGCCAACAATCAAAGCACATGAATCAGCTCAAGAACAGACACAAGGCCCACAAACCATTCTCCCAAAGCCCAACATAGCCTGGTTGATTTGCCAATCCACTATATCACATTGGCTAAAAATGCCTTGACCACAAATTGTTCCAGTGGCCATATATTGACATGAAACTCTATCACTACCTGGTCAGTTTGCCTGCCTCATGGCACATAAGATTTTTAGTTGGACTGTTTCACCCATAGGTTTCTTTAGCCCCTCATCAACTCTACTAGGCTATACCTTAGCAAGGCCATTTCCTTCAGGGACTGAGTAATGCTGATCCCCCACAGCACTCTCCACACTCACAGAGGGTATAGAGAGCAGCCACATAATAAAGTCTGTTGACATTACAGTCTGAAAAAATAAAATATCTAAAGAATATATGGTAAGACTGCTGTCTTTTAGGGCTGTTTGATTTTAATAGCTCTTACCAGCAAAGGCTTATGGTTTCTACAACTATTACCTCATGGAGAGAGAAAACCTTCCTCTGACAGCTTTGTTTGATCCAGTAGTTAAACATGCTGGCTTCATTTCTTAGATCATCTTTCCCTGGGGTTGTATTGTTCACACATTTATAAAAGTGTATTGGAAATCACATAATATTTGTTCTGTTATCTGTTTCAGTGAACAACCACTATTTTTTGTATTAATAGATTTGTTCTTAAGAGAATATGTGCCTCTGCTATGGAGTCATCAACTACGATGGGTAGCGAAGATACAGAATTATTACTGGATTCACGGATAGCTGTAAATCCAGCCCATTTCTTTGCTCCTCTTAACTTCTGGTATA
Organism: Cyclura pinguis; assembly: GCA_030412105.1. Taxonomy (NCBI): domain Eukaryota; kingdom Metazoa; phylum Chordata; class Lepidosauria; order Squamata; family Iguanidae; genus Cyclura; species Cyclura pinguis. The sequence continues at coordinate 113,562,438 of CM059602.1, forward strand.
TTGCTCATTTCTTGTGTGTTTCACGACAGAACTGAAACCACAGGAAGCTATTCCAAAATTCACTTTCAAATCAATTTAGCTGTGATGACAAGGTAATTTTAGGATACATAAAGGGAGGTCAGACAAAGGTGGCCAGTCGTTCTTTAAGTGGAAGCACATTCTTTTAATATTTCCAAATTAACAATGAAACATATTGGCTGAAATCTTATAAGTTAATCCCACCTGGCATCTGCCTGTTCAATCAATTGTCAATTTGGATAAATACAATGATTCAATGGCTCTACTCTAGTTGGGACTAACAATAGGATTTAGGCCAGTCGTCCACCCAATGACATACAGAATATGAATCATGATAAGAGTTCCCATGCCAAAGAAAGTAATTGACTCAATGCCCCATAATTAGAAGCAGGGGCTGGAATTCTCTATCACCGTGTATGTCACATAACTTTACATACACTTAGCCATGTAGTAGAAATGCTAAAAAACCTGTTAGTGAATTGTGAAGATGTGTAATGGGAAATTGGCAAGAGTGTCCCAATGCACATCAGGTTTTACCAATGTGCATTGGCACTCTCTAGCCATTGTCATGATGTACAGTGGGACCAACATGCATCATCCTGTTGTGGAACATTCCCAATCAACATCAGCCATTTTGCTGGCTCCCCTACGTAGTAACATAACTGAAGTCCTTTACTGGATACAGAAGTTATGGAATTACCCAATCCTAATTCCCACAGAGATAAGTCCATTTATGAAGATGTAAATCCCCAACATGGTTCGTACCATCATGTTTTAATCTCTGACAGGATACTGCAGAAATGACCTTAGTGTTGACTAGGGCCATTTCCACACTACCCTGTTACAGTGCTATTATTCTGCTTTCAACATCCTGTGGAATTCTAGGGTTTGTAGTTTACTGAGGTCCAAGAGCTCTCTGGCCAAGAATTCGAAATGCTCCTTGCTGAACTGAAAACCCCAGGATTCCATAGGATGTTGAAAGTGGAATAATAGTACTATAATAGTGTAGAGTGGGAATGGCCTAGTACAAAGCAGAAGTCAGATGTCCCAAAATTGAAAAATTAGAACAAAAAAGTCAACACTCTTTCTCCTTCCTTCCTTCCTTCACATTCTAGGTGACATATTCAGACCCATCCCACTGGCAATCGATGGTCAGTGATGTTTCTCATCACACTGTGGGTCACTGGCTGGAGGGGGATGGACGTATGATTCTTCAGCACCCTGATCACCACCACCCAAGAGTTCTGATCACCACCACCCAAGAGGATGTGGCTACCTGTCTTTTAACAAGGGTTTTTTTGTTTTTTTTTTTTGGTGAGGGGGAAATGGTGGATGAGAAATGTATTGTTGATATGTCATTGTGACTGTTTGAGATCTCAACCATTAGATTGAAGTTAATATCGGCTGGAAAGAACCTTGCCTCAGCTACTGTATCCATTTTAATATCTGAAACAGTGTATTACCTAGCTTATTGGATAGTGCTAAAATTAAATCAATGTATGATGGCCATTGGTACACAGCCTGGAATCTTGTTGGTGTCATACACATGTGTAAGTTCCCTTATGCATGTGGTTGCACTTTTTCTGTCACTGTGCCATGGACATAATCAGTTCACAATTGCATACATGGAATGTCACAAGTGTTACCATTGGATGTGGGCTTAAATTCTATTGTAAGTCACAACTAAAGCAGAACCATTGAATAATTTTGATTTACCTACATTTTTAATATTTTTTTAACACACAAGTTTTTATAGCCTAATGCTACATATAAAGATTAACATAAACCTAAATACACAGACATAACTAATAAACTAAAAATTAACACAATCTACCTAACATGCTAACATAAACACCATAAAAACAAAGACATCTGCTACATCTACTGACTTCCAACACTTCTTAAAATGGATATAGTTATCACAGTAATAAAATAACTTCTTCTAGATAAATCTCAAACTAAACTGCAAAATCAGTTATCAGGTTATAATCACTCTTGGTTAGATATAAACACAACTGCCAGTTATCAATAAGTTATCAATTATTCAAAGCCAAACATTGACACTTTCCTCTAATAATCTTTCAAATATGATATCACTGTAGCTCAGTCCTTCTTAAGTCTATTCAAGTTTCCTTCTTTGATCAAAATTATTAATTTGTCCATTTCAGCAAAATCCAACACTTTCAACCACTATACTCTTATAGAGGGAATCTATAAATCTTTCCAATTTTGGGCAAAACGAAGTCTCACAGCTATAGAAATGTATTTAACTAATCTTCTTGCATCTTTTCAAAATTTTCCTTCATCATACTCAACAGGAATCATTCTTGATCCAATCAAATCTTCATTTTCAAAATCTCTTCAATCAAGTGATGTGCTTTGGATCACTATTTCTTCACCTTTTCACATGTCCACTTCTTATAAAATAAATCCCTTCATTACTTTTACATTTCCAATATAAATTTTTTGAACCTTTATACATTTTAGAAAATTTCTCAGGAGTTAAATGCCATCCGTACATCATTTTTAAAGGTTTTCTCTAAGGTCAAAACCCAAGGTAAATTTCTGATCTTTAAAGTACATTCCTTTTCATTGTTCCAAGTGTATATCTTGACATACATTTTGTGCCCATTTGATCATTAAAACTTTAAACACCTCTCCTTGCATTTCTAATTTGTAACCATTTGTACATTTTTGCAATTCAATGATCATCTTCTAAACACAAATATTTTTCAAGGTCAATTCCACTTTCAACATCCTATGGAATCCTGGAGTTTATAGTTTAGAGAGGGGCATTTAGAATTCTCAGCCAGAGAGCTCTTTGGCCTAAGCAAACTACAAGGTCTAGAATTCCATAGAATGTTGAGAGCAGAATAATAGTACTATAACAGTGTAGTGTGAAAAGGCACTATCTCTTTTTGGTTTCACCTACAGGTTGACTCACCATCCAGCAACTGATTCATTAGGCAGAAAGGATTGTTGGAAACAATCCCAGCAAAGGTACTGCTGGATTGTGAGGGGACGATGGGCGAGAGCATCATCATACGGAAATGGCCTACATGAGAAGTCACACGGTTATGTTATGCCAGGTTTGTGCAAAGGACTGATATAACCAATCTGTGTGAAAATCATTTTAGCAACACATAAAGAGACTATTTTTTTTTTCAAAAAAAGTTTGAAATTCTACTGAATGGTATAAGTCATTCATTACTGAACAGAACTGGAAACTTTGGGTTAAATATCAAATAACTGTTTATCATCTGGTGACTGCAACATCAAGCAATGGCATGCCTGTAGGATCTATCACAGATCAAACATCACAAATAAAAAAAAATGTGTATTACCCGATGTCTTCTCATTTAAAATAAGAACCTCCATCCCACAGAAGTTGCGCACTCTGCTGCAAAGCATGACAAGGCTCCTGAAAAATTGAAGACCTGGAGGGTGGCATTACAAGTCATGCCAATTATTATTTTCACAATTCTTGCAAATCTTTTCTTACTAGTGCATTTATTCTGGGCACTTTCAGTAACTAACATAACTGATGTCTTCATAATATAATAAAGGTGATACTGATAGTGTTGACTGATTAGTGCTGATGGCAATGTGAAATATCCCTATATGAATGTGTCTCAGTTTGTTGTACACAGAGTAACACATTATAAAAGCAATTCTGGCAGTACTGAAAGTAGCAGATCTTTCTCTCTATCCACCCTGTCAGTTTCATCAAAGAATCAACAATCTGCCTAAGTCACTCAGAGACAGCTGATCATCTCTTTTTCCTGGTCACTCAGCCAAGTCAGAAGGTCATCCATCTATGCTCCAGAGGGCTTATGTGTGCTCCAGAACTGGTACAGCTAGTCATAAATGCCATTTTTAAATATATGAACCACACTAAAGAAAACACTGGCATTTCTGCAGTGATTCTCTGGAAGGCAAATAAGCCTTCTTGTAGTTCCCCCGAACTCAAGGCTGTGAAAAATGATAATTTAGAAAAAGAGTGGTAGTATGCAGGTATATGGCTTTATTTCTCCTTGGGGGTATATGGAAAATTGTATACCTCATTCTTATTGAATGTCTATAATCCTATTTACTATTTATCTTTTTAAAAAAATTGTATCAGTGGTAGTAGTAACAACATTCCATTTTGCAAGTTTTTTTAAAGCCCTTCCTGTGTGTCACTTCTCAGAAGAATTTATTATGAGTTAGGTATTTTTAAACAAATCATATCATATAAACCTACAGGTTTGCACTGATCTTTACCAGTTCTGGAAATTCAAGTTCCAAAAAGACAACTTCCATGAAAGAAAGAAAGCAAATTGGCTGGTCCTACTCAGTTACCATTGGCAAGATAAATAAGATCTGTTAAATTTGTGGGATGCAAAACATTTTTATAGATAGACACTTCTCAACAGATAGATAGCTCTCAATAATAGATGAGAGATGATAGATAGATAGATAGATAGATAGATAGATAGATAGATAGATAGATAGATGAATGAGAAATAGAGAAGGAATAACATTAATTAGGTAGAACCATGTATGATTTATGTCATTTGCATTGCTGTTTCATTGGTTAATAGTTCAGAAGAGCAAGTGATCTTATAGATGTGTGAGAGTATCTATGGTGACACCATTTTTTAGTTAGTTTTCTCCTTGGTTTCTACAATTGACCTTGTTTCCTACATCTTTCTCTTTGTTTTCTACAATTGATTGAAAACTTAACTACACCACCTCCGAGGCTAGCATAATTCTTGGCCCTCTTGCAGGAGACTATGTGTATTAGGGGAATGATGGCATGTCAGATCTAGCAGCGTTCAGATATCTTCCAGTTCAGTGGACCACTATCACTGGGGGGATCACTATCTGTGGCACACTGTGATGCACAGAACTTTCCATGAACACAAATGGTACACCATTAGCAAACCAAGCTAGTGAGTGAGTATTTTATTTTATTTTATTTTATTTTATTTTATTTTATTTTATTTTATTTTATTTTATTTGAAACAACTGCCTTTCATCCAAGTGGATTCCAAGCACAAAGACATTCATCATGATGATCTCTTATATAATATACCAGGGACAGAGATTAAGAACAACAAACGGCAATAGTTATTTCTTTAGAATTGCATGGGGGGACATCCTCAGGACCTCCAGATGCCATGAAACAGCTTCTCCCAGCAAGGCTACCCAGCACAGTCAATGGTAAGCATGAGTAGGAGTTGCAATCCAAGGGCATCTGGAGGGTTGCATGATTCATACTCCTGCTTTATAGCAATAGTTAATTAGTGACCAGATATGTAATAAATAATAAACACATAACAAATAAATAGGTACTGCAATAAAGGGGACATGGTGGGGGAATGTTTCCTATTCTTCCTAAATGTTCCATCTCTGACCCTTTGATCTATTGTCATCATGAAGCTGCAGAATCAGAAGCACTTAACTTCCAAGAGGTCTTGAGCCCCTGGCAATCCTCTTTCTATAAATTAAGCCTCGTATTTTCTATGTTAGCAAAAGCTTTAACTAAATACACTGTTAAGTGCTTCACAATGATTCAAAAATTACTTGGGTGCTGTCATAAGAGGGGAGGGAGGAGAGAGTCAGCATGGTAAATGCTAGAGACAGAAAAGGTCCCAGTTAATTTTGCTTTTATTGTGAGTCAAAATATCAAACCTTCCTTCAGGCTTCTTAAGATCTCAGCCACTTGATCATTATCTTTATACTCTCCCATATCCAGGTTCATGACATAGAGACAGAAGATAATGTTTCCTAGTGCTCTGTTCACCAGGGCATGCCTTCTACATCTTAATTGCCTAGGGTTGCTTGGGACAAATGTTGCTCCAAACTAAAAAGAAATAATTTTTTAAAATGGTTAGGGAGTATGAATCCATTGTTGCTGGATCACTGAGAAGTTCCCGTTTTCTCTCACTGGAGCCACTTGAGAGATGGGCATAATTAGTGTGGTACCCACAAATTATACTCCCTAAACCTAACTGTTGGAGCCCAGGACTATTCTTATCTTTTATTTCACAGCTTTCTCAGTACAGAGAAAGTTAGTGGGGGTGGGGGGCAAAAATATATATTTGATATGCACAAAGCCAAAATGTCAAAATTTGGAAAAGTTGCTCTTTTACCATAAGTTCAGTTGTTCCCAAACCAACATGCAATTATGATTCAAAAATTTTAGCACACCCCCCCGCCCCGGGAACTTTTCTAAGCTCTACAAAAGTCCCTTCTAGATCAATAGGCTGTGTCATAGCTCATATTTTCCTTAATTTTTTTATTTATATCAAATTTTAATATGCAGTCCATGAAATGGGGAAGAATATGTCAACTCTGATAAGTAATAACAATAATAATCTGTTTCAGGAGTGAAAAAGTCATGAGCATCCAGATATTGTTAGACTACAACTCCCATTATCCCTTGCCTTCTGAATAAGAAAGTACAGGTAACAGGTAAAAATTTACAGGGAGGAGGAGGAGGAGCAGGAGATAGTGTGAGATATGGTTCTGAACCTTCTAAATTTCATATCAAGTGTGTGTCCTTCATCCTACCTGAAATCTAGCAGGCCTGCTTCCTTGACGACTGGGATGGCTGAAAGGTTCATCCCACTTGAATGGAAAATATTAGATTTGGAGTTAGAAGGCAGAAAAGAAATCTAAATTAGAATGTATTAATGGGACATCTGAAAAAAAGAATTAAAGAGACCACTGATGAGTAGTGGATGACAATATCAAAATTTATAAATCTCTTTGTTTTAGACAGTAATTTAAGGCTGCTCCAATGGAAATTATATGCATAGCTATATAGAATAGATATTTATTTGATAAACATGAATGATTCTTCTCCATATTGGCAATGTAACATTACTAAAAGCACATTATGGTGATGAGTTGCATAGGCATATACCTTCTTTCATATGAAGATATTATTCAATTTAGTCTTGTAGCCTTTTCTTCTCTTTGTACAGATCTTTGCTTTTTGAATTTATTTCAGTCACCATGTAGATTGAATTGGGAGGGTTTCATTACAGTAAGGTGGTGATATTATTTCAAGTACAGCTGATGTTTCCAAGTGTTGCAGGATGGTGACTCTACTTTCAGTTTTAAGTACAGCTTATTCCAGAAGTCATCTAGATGTGAGCAGACATTCCAGGTATCACAGGACCTATACAAGTGCTGAGCCTCATTCCCAACATAGATTCAGCATTTGGATTGCTGTCATAACAACTGGAGTGCTTCTACCTGCAGGAACACTGGAGCAGGTTGCCATTAAAAATGAGGGTGTAGTCAGTGTTCCACAATACTGAGCTACCAGCCACATCTGGTCACTAAGAGGCTCCAACAAAGCTAAATGAATAATCTTTCAAATGTAGTAATTTATGACTCCTTTATAAATACAAGAAATTTTGTATGTGATTATTTGAACTGTACACATTGGAACATATTATTAAGGGTGAACATATTATTCTTGAATGAGATTATAGTGTTCTTGTAAGTGGGAGTGGTTAGAAAAGTAATATGGTAGAATATTGCTTTCCTAGTTAATGGTGTGTCCTTCTCTTTGTTTGTATTCCTTTATTTACTTCTTTGACCAGAATCCAACACAGTCATTAAGCAAATATGGATGACTTTACACTTGTGGGCACTTATGCCTAAGCTTTGTACAAGGATGAAGGAGGTGATCCAGTGCAATTTCCCATTGTACAACAGTTTCATAAGTGGTTCCAAGTGATTCACCACTATGTGGGCAACTAGAACAGGAATGTGCAACTTCTAGATGTTGAGGGACTTCATTGGTCTCCCATAAGAACTTGGAGGGCTGCTCTCCACTATATCCCCTTTTTACTTGGATTTTTTTTTCTATATAAAGGGAACACTAGGGGCTATGGTGGTATTTTGGCATGTTTTGAGATTTTCCCATAATGCTTCAGGTCCAGGAAAAGGTCTTCCCCCACCAGCCAGGAAAAAATGTGGAAGTCTGATTTATTTCCTGACTGAAAAAAAAGAAGATGCTTATTCTTGGCATAAAACATCCAGGAGGTGGGTGGTAACATGACGAAGTTGTTCCATGGCTTCTAGAAAGCATGGGAACATTTATAATTAAGATATTGAGGTGCTGTGGAGCTTTCGGCTATCACAATAACAGTCCTGGGGAGCATACATTGCCTATCTATTGCACTGACATCACCCTACATTAGAAAACCAGCAGAACTCCAATAATCCAAACATTACTTTGAATTTATGTGTTTCTGCTTAATGTTGCAAAATGTGTGTGTGTGTGTGGCATATGTGTAAACCAGACAACATAACCAGCCTAATTCTGGTTGTTGTTCGTTTGGATTTTTTTGTTTGTTTGTTTTTATGTTAATAAAAAATGCATCCTACCAAACAAACATTAAGAAGATTTCAGATTCTGACTTATATGACAAGCAGAAACTTGTCATAGTGTGTAAGGTCAAGCCTGGATAGGAACAAATCCATTTAGATGAGGTGGCACTTCCTAGTGAGAGTCATAAATTGTCAAGATCGGTGACTTTGAAGATTCTACCCTTGAGAAGTAGTAGATGATGTCACAGGCAAACAAAGTTGTTGGTGGCCTAATATGTTTCAAGAGGTTTGTCACCTACAGCACTGCATTCTTTAAGGATATCTAACAAAAAAAAAAAGGAAAGGAAAGAAAAGAAAAGAAAAAAACCTACACCAAACCCCTCTCTCAAGTGAATTTATTGACTAAAACCAGTTCCACAGAACCAATTAGTATCTTACACCAGCTGCCCTGCAAGGCTTATGAGGCCATCCATCACCTGTCCATTTAACTATTTAGCATTTGTTCCAGCAATTTGTCACACTGTCAGAATGCAAGCATTTCAGAAGAGGAGTTTTTGGTTGAAAGAAATCTAACCTAGATACTGCAGATATTTATCCTTTAATAAGACTTGCTCAAGATTTATGTTTCTGTTCTATTTAACCTCTTGAGCACTTTGTGGGAGATGGGAAAAGGCCAAAGGGAGAGAGGAAGGCATGCAAGTCTTTGCATTTCAGAGAGGTCCACACTTAAAGAAAATGGGTTTTGTGTAAGAATTTTTTAAAAAAAGAGAGAGAGAAAGGTGAGAGTTAGTTCAAAATTCATTCACAAACAGAATGTTGCAGTGAAATATCTTACTGTTGTGCAGGTTACAGGTTCTTAATATCATTTCTCAGAACATGTTATTAATTCATTATTATTTGCTATCAATTTCCAATCACTTCCATAGATTGAACAATTCAGTGAAACTAAGACTCAAAGAATACAGCTTACTGTGGTCTGAAATGCTGCCTGCGCAAACGGTGCATCAGTAGGGCTAGAAAACATACGTAGGGATGTGTTCAGTGCAGTGATAGATTTATCAGTCTGTTTCATTCTCAAGCCTTCTCTGTCCCATTTCTTCATTTATCTGTAGGCAATCTGAAGGGAAAATCTGTATCCACTTTATAGTATATGATCCATTTACATTTAATCTATTTCAGTATGTCATTGAAAGCCCAAAATGTTAAGAACAGCTTCTTCTTCATCATCTCCTCCTCCTCTTCCTCGATCATCATCATCATCATCACCATCATCATCTTTATTTATATCCCTCCTTTCCCTCCAAAAAATGGGACTCAAGATGACTTACAAATTACAACGAATAAAATATAGCTAAAGGCAATAAAACATACATTGCAGAATTCTAGAAAGCACAAAATCCAAAAGACAATTGCAGTTTCATCCTTGTATCAGTTTGGAAATTCAGATGATGTCTGCTCACTTCAAATGAGGATAAGAATTCAGTGACGTTAATATAAATGTCTTGAAGTGTAGCACTATTAACCTGCTTTGGGAAGGAAAAATGAAACAATAAAGAGTCTTACAGATCAAACAGTTTATTATAATAAACTGAGGCTTTTTTTACCCTTCTAAATAAAATTTATCAGGGCTTGTGGCCCTCACTCCATATTCAAAACTTTAAAAATACTCCTTTTTCCATTCCCCCCAAAAGACCTATTGAAGTAGAAGTGAAGGAGGAGGAGGAGTCTTTAAAGACATACTGAAATCTATGGTTTATTTGCTGTAAAATTCATATAAAATGTACACAATTTTGTACAGATTTTTCCCTACTCCACCAACAGATAAAAGCACATATGGGATATAATAGGCTTGTGAATGAAATAAACTAATTAATCTACCACTACACTGAATGTCACCTACATACTTTTTCTAACCCTGTTGATGCACAACTGGGGCATTTGGGCCAAACCATTTGGTCCTCATAGGGTACCAGATTGCAGCCTCCCACCACAGGGGTCCTCATCTCTATTCTTAACCAACATACTAACCACAAAATCACACCACCAGTTTGCAAAAAGACATGACATTCTATTAATGGCCTCTAGACTATCTTTCTATCAACACTATCCAGATTTAAAGTCGAAGGCTTTCACGGCCAGAATCCATAGGTTGTTGTGGGTTTTCTGGGCTTTGAGGCCATGTTCTATTAGTATTTTCTCCTGAGGTTTCATCTGCATCTGTGGCTGGCAGAACATGTTATAAACCAACCTGGGCACAGAATGCTTTTTGAAAGCACAGAAATTCTGAACCATTCTGACAGCTACTATGTCAGACTACACAGAGAGGCCAATGAAATCCAAAAACACACGGACAATTTCAACAGGAAAGAAGAAACTCAGAAAGTAAACAAGATCTGGCTACCAGTACTGAAGAACACTAAAATCAAGACTCAAAAATATGCCAATGAACACCACCTAGACTCTAGAGGTCCCTCTACAGGGAACAATACAATGGTTTGCTAAGGTACTTAACACACTGTTTTGCATATCCTCTGACTATCAATACACCCTGGGGGATATCCCATTTAACAATAGGCCATCACACAGGCCAACTGTAACACATGCAAATTGCTCCCTCCCACCCGGGGACTGCACAAGTATATATACTGTGTCTCACTTCCATGCCACCAGATCTTCTGAAGGTGCCAGCCACAGATGCAGGTGAAACATTGGGAGAAAATACTAATAGAACACTATCCAGATTGTTTCTATATTGAATATAGATCAGAAATGAGAACTAGCTTCAAGGTCAGTCAATAAGCATCATGGCTGACCTGATTTCTGTCATCCCCAAGTCCAACATCAGGCCCTCCTTTGTATCACACAGGTTCTAATAGCTGACTCTTAGAATATCTAGAAATGTTGAAGCTGTATGATGTAGTACTGAACCAAACAAGCCCACTGACCATAATCCCCTCCCTTCGGCTCATGTTGGAACCAACGACACTGCAAGGCACAGCTTTCCCTGCATCATGAAGGATTATGAGCTTATGGGTAGGAAGCTGAAGGATCTTGGTGCGCAGGCTGTCATTTCATCTCTCCTCCCTGTGGAAGGACATGGCTCATGAAGGGAGAGAAGAATAGTGGAGGTCAACAACTGGCTCTGATGATGGTGCCTCAAGGAGCAATTTGGGTTTTTCGATCACAGTCTCCATTTCCAAGAAGATGGTCTTCTGGTAAGGGATGGCCTGCACCTCACAACCATCGGCTGGAACATTTTTGCTAACAGTCTTGCAAAACGAATCAGGAGGTCTTTAAACTGAGTTCAACTGGGGAGAGGGACAGTATTATACAGGGCAAGGATTCAGTGAGTGCTGGGATAAATAGCCCAACTGCTATAGATAGAGCAGGCCAAGCAGTACTAGAGACCAGCAGGAGGAGGAAAATTAGTACAGGACTTCCAGGAATGGCACATAGTCTTAAGTGTCCCTACACTAATGAACAGAGCATGGGAAATAAGCAAGATGAACTAGAACTCTTATTACAACAAAATAAATATGATTTAATAGGCATCCCTGAAACCTGGTGGGATGAGTCTCATGATTGGAATATAGGAATAGGGGGGTATAATCTATTTTGCAGAAATAGACCAAACAAGAAAGGAGGAGAAGTAGCCTTATATGTCAAGGATGTTTTCACCTGTGAAGAGATCCATGACTTAAATCTGGGAAGCCAAGTCAAAAGCATCTGGCTAAGAATTAAGAGAGCGAGAAACAAAAGGGATGTGATTGTGGGGGTTTGCTACAGGCATCTGGGCCAACCTGAGGACTTGGATGAGGCCTTCCTGGAGCAGATGACTAAACATTCAAAACGGAGAGATACCATAGTAATGGGAGATTTCAGCTATCCTGATTTGTTGGCAGTCAAACTCTGCCTAGACTGCAAGGTCCAACAGGCTCCTCTCTTGCCTTGCAGACAATTTCATGGTGCAGAAGGTGGAAGAAGTGACAAGGGGATTGACTATTTTAGATCTGATCCTGACCAACAGGGATCACCTTGTTGATGAGGTGGAGGTGGTGGGATCCTTAGGGGGGGAGTGACCATGCCTTTTCGGAATTTGTCATTCAGTGAGAAGGAGAAGCCAAGTATAGCCAGACACGCATCCTAGACTTTAAAAAAGCTGATTTCTGTAAACTTAGGGAGTTACTTGCTGAAATCCCATGATCAAGAATACTGAAAGAGGAAGGAGTTCATGATGGATGGGAGTTTCTTAAAAGTGAGATACTGAAGGCACAATTTAAAACTGCTCCAATAAGGAGGAAAAATGAGATATGTCTAAAGAAACCGGAATGGTTGACAAAAGAACTCTCAGCTGAGCTATGTGTTAAAAGAAACATGTGCAGGAAATGAAAGAATGGTGAAACCACCGAAGAGGAATTCAAGGAAATAGCCAGGAGATGTAGGAAGAAGGTCAGAAAAGCTAAAGTGCAGAATGAACTCAGGCTTGCCAGAGACAATAAAAACAATAAAAAGGGCTTTTTTAGACATGTCCACAGCAATAGGAAAAACAAGGAAATGATAGGGTCACTGCACAGAGAAGATGACCAATTACTAACAGCAGGAAGGGAGAAGGCAGAACTACTCAACACCTTCTTTACCTCAGTTTTCTCCCTAAAGGACAGAAGTACTCAACCTAGGGAGTGGGAAGCAGGTGAGGAAGTGGGGGAATAGGTAGGATAGCATAGCACAGATAGGATAGCAGAGAATAGGTAGAGAAGTAGTACAGGAATACCTGGCAAACCTGGTGAATTCAAGTCTCCAGGACCAGATGAATTACATCCAAGGATATTAAAAGAACTGGCAGAAGTCATTTCAGAAACACTCACAATAATCTTTGAGAACTCTTGGAGAACAAGAGAAGTACCAGCAGACTGGAGGAGGGCAAATGTCACCCCCATCTTCAAGAAGGGGAAAAAAGAGGACCCTAATAATTATTGCCCAGTCAGCCTGACATCAATATCAGGAAAGATCCTAGAGCAGATCATTAAACATTCAGTTTGTAATTACTTAGAAAGCAATGCCATAATCACTAAAAGTCAACATGGATTTCTCAGAAATAAATCATGCCAGACTAATCTTATCTCTTTTTACGATAGGGTTACAAGCTTGACAGATGAAGAGAATGTTATAGACGTAGCATACCTTGATTTCAGTAAGGCCTTTGACAAAGTTCCCCATGACATTCTTGCAAAGATTATAAAATGTGGGCTGGGCAGGGCTACTGTTAGGTGGATTTGTAATTGATTGACTGACCAAACTGAAAAGGTGCTTACTAATGGCTGCTTTTCATCCTGGAGAGAAGTGACTAGTTGGGTGCCACAGAGTTCTGTCCTGGGCCCTGTACTATTCAACATCTTCATCAATGACTTGGATGAAGGAGTATAGGCCATGCTGATCAAATTTGCAGATGACACCAAATTGGGAGGGGTAGCTAATACCCCAGAGGACAGGACAAAATTTCAAAATGACCTTGCCAGATTGGAGAGCTGGGCCAAAGTGAACAAAATGAATTTCAACAGAGAGAAATGTAAGGTCTTACACTTAGGCAGAAAAAATGGAATGCACAAATACAGGATGTGAGATGTATGACTGGATAGCAGTACACATGAAAGGCATCTATAAGTCTTGGTAGATCACAAGCTGAACATGAGTCAGCAGCGTGCTGTGGCAGCCAAGAAAGCCAATGCAATTCTTGGTTGCATCAATAGGAGTATGGTGTTTAGATCAAGGGAGGTAATGATACCACTCTATTCTGCATTGGTTAGGCCTCATTTGGAATACGGTGTCCAGTTCTGGGTACTTCAGTTCAAGAAGGATATTGACAAACTGGAACGTGTCCAGAGGAGGGTGACCAAAATGGTGAAGGGTCTGGAAGCCATGCTCTATGAAGAATGGCTTAGGGAGCTGGGTATGTTTAGTCTGCCAAAGACAAGGTTAAGAGGAGACATGATAGCCATGTTCAAAAATTTGAAGGGATGTCATGTTGAGGAGGGAGCAGGCTTGTTTTCCGCTGCTCCAGGGACTAGGACAAGGAGCAATGGATTCAAGCTGCAGGAAAGGAAATTCTATCTGAATCTCAGGAAGAACTTCCTGACAGTCAGAGCTGTCTGGCAGTGGAATATGCTGCCTCAGACTGTGGTGGAATCTCTTTCTTTGGAGGTTTTTAAGCAGAGACTGAATGGCCATCTGTTGGGAATGCTTTGATGTGTGTTCCTGCATGGCAGCAGGTTGGACTGGATGGACCCTGTGGTCTCTTCCAACTCTATAATTCTATGATTCTATGGCCCTTTCGCATGGCATTTGCCATGCGAAAGGGCCCCTCGAGCATCGCGTGATTGTGAGGAGCGATCTGCATGACACACTCACAATCGTGCAACACTCCAGGGTAGGGCAGGAGCCGCTCGCTCACTTTTTCATTTTCGGCTTTCAGCCTAAAATGGTGCATGATTGCGCATTGCTCCAGGACCCCGTGCACACTTACCTGGCGTGCAGAGCCTCTGGAGCCACAGCGGTCATGCTTCCTGCCTCAACACAGCCTGGGAAACTCCCAGGCTGCACTGCAGAAGGAAGAGGTGGGGCTTTCACGCTACCTGCTCAGAAGCAGGCAGCTCGTGTGGAGCTGAAGCAGTGGGGAAGCAAGATCCTCTCGCTGGAGGCTGTTCACGCGATCCCCGCACTCCAGCGCCAAAAAAAGTTAAGGTGCAGAAAGGGCCTTTGATTTCATTTGCAGTTTCCAATGGTGTTTCCAATGGGCTAGATGAACTACAGGAAAACTGTTAGGAGAAATAGCAGTGAAGCGTGAAAGCTGCATGAAATTTTATTGATAGCGTCTATCCTTTCCATGAACAGTGTTGGGAGATCATCTAAGGGCAGGTGGGACTGTTCCAAAGCAGGCTAAGGGAGCTACAAAGCTTGGGGAAAATGGGGAAAGTTAATTTGTGAATAGAAGGAATAATATTTTTAATACCAGTGAGTCTTTCTTTTTTCCTCTTCTAGTCTATATTGCAGTGCACCCCATCTGCTGCCATTCTGTACAGGCACAAGATATAGATTGCAGCACCTCCCATTTGCTCCTGTTTCCTATTCACTCATAATATACTGCATTGCACCCAAACTGCTGCCTTTTGGTAGAACAGGATACACTGTATGTTTGTATCTCATGGATTATCCAAAAGAGTCCTTCCCATTGACAGAATCCTCGAATTCACTGTGAATAAACTCCCAAAATATAGGCCAGTATTCTATACCAGCTACTCAGTTAAATACATTTAACTAAGTAAACTCTCCTGGCCCAGCCTTCCTGCAAACCTAACGGAAATGTCTTTCACTCATGTTCTGATTGCTGGCAGAATGGGTTTCCCCCCAATGCAACTGGTGCCCTTTAAATTGAGGGTGGGGAGTATGATAGTGGTAATGGTGACACAATGTAATATTGTGAATACAGAACACTTACAGATGAGTAAATCTAGGTAACTGCTCTGTATTCATGATCTCTACTTAGCCGTGATTGTTTAGTTTCTGTAAAGTTGGGGAGTTGCTGGGCCTGGAGACATTGTTTAGCTAAGTAGCTTACGTATGTAATGTGTAACTTAATTGTGTAATTTAACTGAGTAGCCAACGACTCCTACAAGTCTCTATGGACTTGGGTTGGCAATTATGCAGGAATAGAAGGCATTTTTTTCTCCCTATAATTACCTGGCAGACCACATCAGTGCATTTAGATGTATCTGAAGTGATAGGACATCACTTTTGACTGCCATTCTGACCAAGTTTTGGCCGAAGTTTAACTTTTTTTCCTGTGTTTTTGAGAAATTTGGATGACTTTGTAGGATTACAGGAAGCAAACTGCTGTGGTTTGGGTAGATTTTGGCTGGTTTAGGGAGAATTTAATGGGGGGGGACTTGAGGGCCTCAAGTGCTTCACTTAGGAGTCTCAAAGGTCACACTTTGTCCACCTGAGCTATAGACTTTGTGACACATGGAGCATGGATGGCTGGTGAGTCTGTTACCATAAGGGCAGTGAATCCATCTGCAGTTTTATGGCTGCTTTTCTCACAGCTGCCCTGGTAGTGTTGAGCCATCTTCTGTATCCCCAGAAGAACTTGTCATGGGAAAACACCCATACAGTTTGAAGCGTATGTGGGAACATGAACCATAAAAACAAGAGTGGAAATGGTATCGGTTTCAATGGTCACTCCCAAAAGGGTGTTGTTCCTAGACTTGTTTCCTCTTCATACTTTTCCCTGTGTTGCCAATCTCTTGTTGACACTCTGTTCTGTAACCTAAGTGATGTGTGCTTGTGAGTGAATGTAAGGGCAGGAGGTTACATCTGCAGCAAGACTTCATCATTTTTTTGGGTCAAAACTTCAGGCAATAAGGAAATTACAGCCTGGTTTTTTCATGACTTATGTAGCACAGACTATTACTGCTCTTCAATTTACCATCTACAGAAAGTTTTATAATAGCACTTCCTTTAAAAAATCTTTATAGATATTCACCTAAAGAAGAAGAAGAAGAAGAAGGAGAAGAAGAAGAAGAAAAAGAAAAAGAAAAAGAAGAAGAAGAAGAAGAAGAAGAAGAAGAAGAAGAAGAAGAAGAAGAAGAAGAAGAAGAAGCAGCAGCAGCAGCAGCAGCAGCAGCTTTATGTTTATACACCTCCCCAGCAAGGCACAATAGCTGAAAGATGCAGATCCTACGTTTCCATTTTAGTGTCCTATAGGTCCACCATCCCATCACTTTCTCCATCCTGATTTAGCTTTCTTATAAAGTGGCTTCAACAGAGATGACTGGGAATCAAATGCCATCTCTGCATCTGAATGCTGTTAAGTAGCTCCCATGGCATTTCGCACAGACTTTCAGTATGTGTCTGTCACTAAGCTCACTCCTAGAGATAAAACAGAAAATGTGAACTCCTGCGGGAGGGAGTGTCGAGTTTAAAAAAAAAAAATCCTTTCTTGAAGCCTTTCAGAATGTTACATCTCAGTCAATCATCAGGCCTTCAATCTGAGGGCTCATCTCAACTGGTATACTAAAGGTTTTTCAGTCCAGTGTATTCGGTAGAGATGACTGAATATTTAAAACAGGCAAGGGAAAGCATAAGGCACATTCTCCTGCATTTGGTTATTATGGTGGTTTTTCAAAGCTTCCTGTTTTGTTTTGTTTTTTACTAGTATACCACAAGGACATTGTATCATAGTTTGTAGAAATCACATTCTGCAATCTCAACATGCAAAATTGATGTTAGTTATTTCTTCAGTCAATCAAATAATTCACTAGAAAGATTTATATATTCTCTTCCATCATAGTTTCCTGGCAGATTGAAAGTGCAAATATCTCCTGTCTCCACTCATCTATCAAGACTAGATTAGGTAAGAATTTTCTTTCAATTTTTATTTGAAGAGAATTTCCCAAGGAATCACAAATTTTTAGCCACCTGCATGGGGGAGGGAGGGAGGGGGGAGACAGCGGTTTGCAAAAATATAAATACATGATAATCTACACTTCTGAAGGCAAAATTATAGTATATTTGTATTTTCCAAAATACATTAATTTACATACAGATACACATTTTTGGACATATGATTAGCATTCTGATTGGGACTTATGTCTTTGTAAATGGACTGACATGTGCCCAAAACTGGACCAGAGTGCCTAATGAACATCAGAAGTGCTCAGTGTGTATCAGAAATTTCCAATATACACCTTTGCCATTCACTAGCAGGGTTCCATTGTGTTCTTGCAACACAGCTGCAAATTCATAAAGTCACAAAATGTAAACTATGATGTAGGATCCTGTGAATATTTATATATCAAGATAGACATTCAGAAAAAGTCACTACCATTTACACAGAGCTATAGGAGCTCTCAGCATAAATTGTGACTATATCCACTTGTTCTTGTGTGCCTTCAAGTCATTTCTGACTTATGGTGATCTTATGGTGAACCTATCATGGGGCTTTCTTGTCTAAATTTGTTCAGATGAGGTTTGCCCTTGCCACAGTGCACCATTATAGCAGTTTGTTAGCACTTTAATTGCTAAATCTCTAGCCTATAAATCTGTACCTTGGTAAGCCACAAAGAACTCTCTAACCAACTTGTTTGACCTACAGCATTAGAGTTCTCTGTGCCTCATGAAACTACAAAGCTGGGGATTCCATAAGCTGGAGCCATTGCTGTTAAACTGGTACAAAGTGTTATTTGCTGACCAGACACAGAGTACTGGGTTGAAAAAGACACTTTATTTAGCCTAGAAACTATTTAAACCAAATTGAACTGGGGAAGGTGCAAGAGGGGAGAGCAACCTGGCATAGGATCAGCTGAGGCCAAGTGTTCCTCCATGACTTCCTTCTCAGCCTTCCACTGGCAAATCACCTAAGCCCTGAGGGCAACCCAATAGCTGGATTGGTCCCCATCTGACCACCAAGTGGAAGGCAAACCAAAGGAACCCCACCCTCAAGCTGCAGGACTTAAGTGAGGGCAAAGCCCCAGAGGCCACATGAAAGGCTAGTCTTCTTCCCCACCCCTAAGATCTCAGGATCTAAAGAGGCAGTTCAAAAGTTCTCCCCTTCATCAAAAAAGTGCTAAGGTTTTCATTATAACTCTTATTTCTCCCTCACTACCTGCCAAGTGACTGCCTATTTAAAGACATTACCCAAGCCAATTGACAAAATCCCCCTGATACAGTGTGAGATAGTGGTGGTAAAAGGTTAAAAAAGCAAAAATTCTGACCTGTCACTGAAGTGACCAGCAAAGCTCACATTGCACTGGAGACAGGAGAGTGGGGTGAAGCATCAACCAAAAGGAAGCAAAATGGAGCAGATGGTGCTAATAAACCCACTAGCTCTGCCCCTCTCAGGCCCTGCTTCCAGAGCATGGAAAAGTCTGAAGCAGAGGGCATACCAGAGACTGAAATAGGGCACATGCCAGGACCTGCTGTACAGAGGGAAGTTACAGGGCCAGAAACAGAACAGAGGGCAGTGCCAGCTCCTCTTCAGATACAGAAGAACACTTACCTAGACCCAGCTTCACACAACACAGGCAGCAAAGAGAGAGCCAGCATTGCTCTGTCAGAATTTATAACCAGCAACAATCAATCAATGCACAGTTGTGCTATGCTTTGGGTCTATTTAGCTGGCATACTTCCCTTCCCGGAGTTGTCAGAGTTTATCTGACCTGCTACCTTGCTGGATGCCTTGACAAATGCTCAGATTGACTTTGGACACTCCCTTGCCGTGAAACCCTGCTGGACCTTGTTTATGTTGGACCTCATTCACAACTCTTTGCATACCACCTGGAAGTAAGTAACAAGCTGGGATATATTTTGTTTGTTTGACTGATTTATCAGCTGTGCCAGGACTGCAATAGGACAGCCCCCAAATGGCTGACATCAAGGAGCATTGCTCCTGACTTCATCAATGCTGGCCTCTCCTCCACTGGATGCTTGCAAAAGTATGTTCTCCCCTTCAGCATCTCATCCTGTGTAGGTCTGGATCCATTAAATGTGCAATATAAGTATACCACAGGTGATGCTTGTGCCTTCTCAACCTGTTGTCCAAGTGCTCAATATTAATAAATAATATGAATGCATATTCTTGTAAATTTCATTCTCATGGACCATATGAATAATTTAATCATTTTTTTTCCTCCTTACTCTGAGGAAGTCCTTAAAAACTGTGCAGATTTTGATGACTTTTTGTACTTTGGTATTTATTTTATTAAAATTGCCACATAGGTTTTTGCACAGATACCAAGATTTTCTGTTCAGAAATGCTGGTTTCTGCACAAGAAACTTGCATTCTGTGTAGAAAATAGCAATTTTTTCCCCAGAAAATCCTGTTTTCTGTGCAAAATCCCACCACCACCAATGTGCATTTTTCACACAGAAACCACACATGGATTCTTGGTCATCAAGGATTCTCCTTGTGAGAGATTCACAATAATTGGGAAATCCCTTTTGTGTCAGGGATTTGAATATTTACATGTCTATATGCTGTTGTCTCGGATTTGAATATTTTTTCCATCTCTAACGAACAACTTCAAGGCTCCTGTCTTCCTTCCTATGCTCTTTATCTTTAAACTAAGAATAAACTGGGCTTCCTTTAAAACAGAGAACATCTTCAAAGGAGGTGGTCCTTTGTAAAGTAGCTGTGTAAACACATTGTTACCTTAGCCCCAGATTCAGGGAAGCTCTGAGTTACATTTATCCTCAAACAAACCTGTTGCATTAGTACAACCATTCAGGGATTTTATCATTCCCATGTCTTATGTCCAACAAGAAAAGATGCATATATGTCTGAGCAGTTAAATGCAAGATCCACATTTCTGAAGTGTAAGATTCTTGTGTATTTGCTTGCATCTACACACAAAAGATCCCTCTGGTGTATAACTCACCAGAGAGCTCTTGCTCTTAGTGATTTTTACGCCTTTTTCACTCCCCTCTGAGATCTGTACAACACCTAAAAGCATCACAGCCATTAGAGATCTAACATCTAGTGTAGCATGCCTTTTACTAAAATGAAGCACAAGTCCCTTCTATTATATTATAATATAATATTATAATGTTCCAAAAATGTTGTAAGATACTTGATTCCTAGGATAGATAAGAATATGCCTAGACTGAGATGACTATGTTCTTTCCTAAAACGAATGAGAATTAATTTATTGATTAGTTTATATAAATAAATAGCCTAAAAATTATAAAGGTGCAGGTTTCTTCTCCCATGTTAAATATCCTGAAATTTCAGTAATTACAGTCACTTATGGGGACCATTGTGGCAAATTTGTATCTAGACAATCTTGCTCATAAGCTGGAAGACCAAGTAACCAGAAGATGACTTGAGGTAAACCTAGATAGATACTGGTTGGCTCACAAAGAACCTTCAATACCTCATATAAAAGAGACAGAAATGGGGAACTATGGGGAACTATGTTTCACATCAGAGGCAGCTGAATTCTGAATAGGGGAGAATAACAGTGGAATAGAACTACTGCCCTCATGTTCTGCTTCTGGCTTCTAACAAGCAGCTATGAGCCAGAAAACAGTGGACTATTTAGGGATCTGGCCTGCTGCAGCAGGGCTCTTGTGCTGTTGTGCTTTACTTCATACTAAAACACCCTAATCCAATTAGGGAGATCTAATAGGGGAAATGTAGGTGCAGAATCTTGAAATGGGAGCTGAAACAGCCAGAAGATAAACTATCTTGAAACTTGTGAGGAAGACTAAAAGAAAAGGTTGCTGTGGACAGAGAGTAGCAGAGAATAATAGAGGTTGTGAAGATATTTGTGGAACACCTTAAACTTGTAGAATAGCACAGTGCTGTGGATTATAGAGTCTTTATAAATTATTATAACCTTGTAGATTATGATAATCTTGTGCATTTTTTTTCCTATTATAGAGTTACAGGTCAGTAATTTGTTTTTTTCCCCAGAGATTCTTTTCCCCTGATTTATCATTCTCTTAATGTGTTTCTTAGCCTGGTGCATACGTGTGTGTGTGAGCGCGCGCGCACGCACGCGCATGTGCATGCTATTTTTACTGTATGAACTGTGTTTTGCATCACTCTGTTTTGAAAATATGTAACTGTTACATCTGTATTTTTAAATGAGGGACAGGATCCAGTTGTATCTTTGCACCAATGGAAGATGCCTGATGGTGGAACATGAAGGAAGTGATTTCTTTCCTGATCTCATGCAGACCCTGCAAACCCGCAATGGGACACTCTTCTTTTCTCTCATCCCCAGCCCTCTACTCCTCTTGAAACTCTGTTCTGAAGAACTAACTCAAGGACAAATATTGAGGGCACATGAAGGTGGTGTGTGAAAGGGAATTACTTCCTCCTAGTTCAACTCATGAGTTCCCTTGGTAAACACAAGTACGCAGGTGGATCCTGACCATTAACTTTGAGTTTATTTCAAAGTTTCTGGGCTGCTAAATTGGTTTAAATGAGTCTGCAAATGGAACTCAGTTGATTCCATCTGGGTTACATACAGGCCATCTCAGTTGGAGAGAGAATTGTGCATGAAATTAATATCAACCCTCAGTAGGCTCTCAAGGATTTGTAAGATGCAGCTGCTGTTGTAAGAGGAGCTGTATAGCCCCATATATAGCTATAAGACATGTTCAACACTTTGTAACAAGCAGGCAAGTGTAGTGGAATGAAGACAATGTAGGAATGGGCAAAGTGTGGCTTCTGGGTTGTATGAATGTTACCCTCCCTCCCCTGCTTTGAACTCCCTGGTTATTTGAACCCCTGAGAAACTGGAAATTAACTGTTGGGCAGAAGGAGCCAGGAAGATGGGTACACAGCATCATGACGAGCACTAATTCTGTACTCAAACTGGTTCCTGCAACCCTATCCCTTCCTTTGCAAATGCAATCATGGCAAACCACAACTGGAGATGTGGGCCTGTCTCCTAGCAAGACTCATGCTTGCATCATATGTTGGCTAGATTTCAAGCTACACCAAAATGATAATTTTTTCACTCTCTTACTTGACAAGCTTTCCTTACTTGGGACGAACATACCAGAGGTGTGGAATGGACAACACTCCACCTATAGGCTGCGTGCTTCTCCCTCACAACTGAAATTGTTCAGTGGCAGTCAAAACTACATAGCATTTCTATTTAGAAGCAAGACATGGGCATAGTTCCTATCTTGCTGAAAGGCCCAATCCTGTTCCCAGAAACTTCACAGAGGTCTGATTGTACTTTAACACAAGATGCATGATTCTTCTCACAAAGAAAGCTACATTATTTTTTGCTACTGCTTCAAGTCAAAAGTTCAGCAGCAAATTTGGAGCAAGATATGGGGGATATGGCTCATAGATCCTTTCACACTATATAATTATACTGCTACAATTCCACTTCAAGTGCCATGCTGCCATCCTATGGAATCCTGGAATCTGCAGTTTATGGAGGGATTCTTGCCCAGTGAGTTCTAGTGCCCCACCAAACTACCAGGATTACGTAGGATGCTGCTATGGCAATTAAAATGGAATCATAGTGCTAAAATTGCGCAGTGTGAATGGACATAGTAAAATCCATAGGGGGGTAAATTTGACCATGGGATGGCAGTGACTGTACATCTCTCTTCTAGATACTTTTTGACATAGACAGCCTCTTGCACCAGAGTCCAGAAGTGATATACTTCTATTTTATTTTCTCTGGCCCTTCCGGTTCTCTTATTCAATGTCTGTCTTCTAACTTCCTTACAAGCAGTTTTAATTTTTGAAATATTCATAGCCCTTGTCTAAACAATATTAATAATGTAGATATCCATCAAATATACAATTATCAACACACAACCTTTCATAACACTTGCCTTGTGATCTGAATGTAAATTCTTTAATATTCCTTTTGTGTAGAGAGTTTTCCAAAGGAACTCTATAAAGGCAGAACTGCTACCATTCATTTGATAAATGGGAAGTTTGAGGCCCATTTGGCAGTTCCTACTGAGCAAAACATGATTTGGAGGGAAGTTTAGAAGGCCTTCTCAAGATGGGCTTGTAATTATTAGAAAGGAAGATGAGTTCTATATCCCTGTATCCATAGCATAAGCTGATTCTGCTGCCCAGCTTGTACTTTTTTTTCTGAGTTTGTCAGCATCCCTGATAAGATGGACTCATCTAACAATTAGGAAAACTAAGGTGACAATTTTAGGTAGTGGATGTTGGTGGGATAAACCACCAGTACTGTTCTTCCCTAGCCAATCCAGCTGCTGTACTTCCCCCACTGTGGTGTTCCTTTAAGCCCTGGCACTTTGAGGGATCACATAATGAATAGCAAGTTTAGCAGCCATCACTGTCTATATAGAGAGCAGTAGGCTTCTTAAAAGGTAACCTAAAGGTTTTTGGCTGAGATGCTGGTATTCTGAACCCTTTCGACTAAACTATACCAGCAGCTAAAGAAACAATCTAATTTTTTAACAAAACATGCCAAATACGTTATTGTAACCAATTCAAATATGCAAGAACAGTAGTTCTAGCTATTATAATATTATACCAGCTACTATAAATTTGCTAAACTCTAATATAGGCAGGTAACATCTCCTGCAAACTGTATAATGAAATGTGGAATCAATGGTCCTTCTGTTTACTAGGGAAATGGACACCACAGACCTCACTTAGCCTTTCTAGCTAAATGCAAGTAAAGAGCCTTTGCAGAGGAATTGACATAATGGCCTTATCTGCATCATGATATAGGCAGGGGTGCACAAAATGTCAGCCCTGGTTGCCTGTTCAGGAATTGAGGCAGGAATTAACATAAAGGCCTTCCTGAGCAGACTAAAATGAAGAACAAAGATCCAAGTTCAGACACTACAATTTGACCCCTAACTTTCCCAAGTCTTTATGATACTTGTCTTTTTGAGTTGAACCACCACATACTCACATTAAGGATGAGGAAGAAATTGCTGTCCAAAATTTGAAAACACCATCATAGACTCTGAATTCCTCTATAAATCTTCTTGCAATTTGTTGATGCAAGTCTCAAATGAAAAGAGACAGGACATCAGAATGGTGGTGTCATTTGACATCCTTTCTAGGAAACCACAGCCAAGACAATGAACACCATTCTTATGTAAGGTGCCATTTCAAAAGGACAAGTATTATTTAAAAAAAAAAAGTTACACCAATGTAGAAATTGAGTAAGGATGGACAGAGCTGGACTGATATTTTCTGATGGAAAAGTGACCACTTTCCTGCACTAATTCTTCAAACAGTGGCAGATCAGATAAACAAGGTAGGCAGTTACAGTAGGCCTGTGGCCAATCTTATGCCTCTGGGACATTTTGAGGCTCCATCAACTGTCAAAAGTGGGAAAAAAAACAGAACAAGACAAAAACAGATGTGGCTAGAAGCTGACCTCTTGTTTTGTGAAAATTGACATTTTTAATATTAAAGAGTATTGGGACAGTTTGAACCCTATTTAGAAGGTGAATTTCCACTACCTCTGGCAGCTTCCAGGAGTAGCAATTCATCTTTTCTGGGACAGAAGACAGGCAGTCTGGGGCATCTAGAGCTGTTTATGATCACAAACATCAGGATAGGGGCCACAATTGATCCCATGGCTGCACTTTGCCGACCCACCGGGGTAGCCCATGATCTCATCCAAAAAGGTACCTAGGGTATACACCCTCAAGTTTATTGACCACAATGTAGTTACACTGAAAGTGCAAAGAGATACAGATTCTTGCTTTTTAAATACACAACAAATTAGTGAGGTTAATTTTTCAAAACAGAAATAAAAAGATGCCTCAAGACCAATGTCAGTTCACCTCTACTTTATACATATAGAACACATGCAAAACAGAAAGCACACATGATTTTTCTATTCCCTTGTCTGAAATGTGAAGTGATATAGACTTTCTAGATAGGATTAACAGAACAAAGGGGTGGAATTTCAGAGCTCCTAATGATGATGCATTTAGCAAAAGGCTACAAATGTATTCTGCGTCATATTTTTTGAAAGCCTGGAAAGCCTGGAAGGGATTATTGTCTGGGAACAGGATTGTTCCCATTCATGCCACAAGGACAAAATTGATATCATTCTGTCATTCTGTGCAGACATGGATGGATGGCCTCATAAACACAGTGCCAGAGGCTATGTAGCTATTTTCATTCCTTTCCTTTTCATCTCTTCTTCTTCCTCCAAAACACTCTTTTTACATTTAGACTCTCTCTCTGACTTTCTCCTGACATCAAAGATAGCCCAAAAGTTTTTTTTTTCAAAAAACCTAGCCATCTTCATTTGCAGTACCACTCTTTGAAAACCTCCTTTCCATGCTTAAAACTGACATCCACTTGTATTTGCTTGTACTTGTATTGATTATTTTTGAAAGCAGCAATTTTAGAAACTGCAATGCACAGATGTAAGGCATCATCTATCCCAGAAGTTGACAGAAGAATCTTTTCCTTTTCAGCTTTTACCTTTCAGCTGATAGTAATAAGCTTCTGGTCCTCATCGTTATAGAATTATACTAAAGGAGTCTACATGTTGCTGTTGCCATCATGTCCTGCTTGGGGCCTTTTTTGAGACATCTGTTGTGCTACTGTAGAAACAGGATGCTACACTGGGCTGATTCGATTCAGCAATTCTCTTATGGTCACTTATCTATTTAACCTATTCTCTGTGGGTTATATACAGTTGGCTCTCAGTATTCACTAAGGTAAGGGGTGTAGGACCCTTGCAAAAGTGGAAAAATAGCAAAATGTCTCTATGTCTATGGGAAGGGGGCCAAGGAATGGTTGGGAAAATGGGCACTCAGGGTCCAAACCAGGTCAAGGAAAGGAAAGGGAAAGTGGGTCAGTTGTCATGGAGCCCTATGATTCCTCTATCTTGCCCATTGCCTTCCTTGGATGTGGCAAGGTAGTAGAAGAGAGTTTGTGATGCTCAGAAATTGGGCTGCAATCCATCCTTAATCACCTAGGCATTGACTGGTAGAGGAGGAGGAGGACTAGAGGCAGGTTTTTAAAGGGTTGTGCACAATGATCAGAGCCACCAAAAGTGAAGATTTGTTTCCCTAAGAGGTGAGGGACATTGAGTCTGCCAGCAATGCATTTCTTTAAAATCTGGGGGAACTATAGCTCAAAGAGCTATGAGAGGAGGGTAACAGCAGGATCTTTTAACCTATGCATACCAGTACTAACTATAGATAAGATTCCAGTTAAAATTAAACACTGTATTTTATTTGAATTGACAAAAACATGAGAAAACAGACATTCTTAAGAACCATACAAGGCAATCAGAAAGTGAGGCAAGAAAGGTTGGATAGAGAGAGATGGGACAAAAAGGACGATAGTTACCAGTCCTGAAGAAGAGGTCACAGCAGAGAGATTCAGGAAGTGTCTGAGGGTAGCATGGAAGAATGATAGTCTGGGGAACTATGTACGTGGTCCTACATACTACAATTGTCTGGGGGTCAAAGCTGAGATTTTTATATTCTATTTCACACCTTGAAACCCTTTCACACCCCTATTAACGAAACCATAATGACTTTCCCACAGGATTGACAAAGGGGTCCAGAATGGGCTGATTGCTTAATTCTGGAGTGACAAAACATTGATGGGATTCATGACAATCTCTTAATGTTCAGTCAGATAGTGTCATGTCACGATTTCTCCTAGACATCTAGAGATCTGTGGGAATGGGGGAAGCATGTGTAGTTGTGTAGAAATGCTGAGTCTAACAGGAGCAGCGGGGATGTAATTGAGAATTAGTGTAGGCTGGCATCTTAGAGATCAAATGGTCAGTATTGTTTATTGGCTGGGGCAATAAATAACAATTAGCCAGTTTAGGGAAATAACATTTGGTTTTGTGCTTAGATGATAGCAATCAGAGGGTGATTTATGAGGATTAGGCTGGAGGATACTGGTGGAGTTTAGAATTAAAATATTGAAGACCAAGGAATTTCTATAGATCAAAGTGACTGTAGACAGGAGTTGCTTTAACCAAAGAAAACCCATTTGGCAATTATAGGAAATGGGAAGAACTACCAATGAGTGTCAGGAATAGATACTGATGGATTATTGTGTTTTACTATATAACAAAGTAGCTGAAGCAAGATTTTAACTCCAGCAATGTTTGTTTACTTGTCTATTGTGTTTCCAATAAACAACATGGAAATTATACATATGTTTTCTTGAGCAACACAAGCAGTTCTTGACAAGTAGGGTGTATAGGGAAGATCTCCATAGGGTAAGATCAAGGTATGGTTTCTGATTGCTCACCAATCTGAGTAGTTTGTCTTTCACTGTATTCAAAAAGGCCAAGAGCCTGAAGTCGTGAAGGGATTAGCATAAACCCATCAGCGTTGGGGTTATCTGCATAATCCCATCTGATTTTTTGTGACCCTGAACACGTCTCCAGTCAGCATAATCCCAAACACATTTTCCAGCCAAAGTGACCTTGATCATGTTCTCCAGTCATTAATAAGTCCAATTTATGAAAATTGCATATCTCATAGGAAGGGAGGTACAGTATTGTAACAGTTTCTCTCACAAAAGAAGTGGCTGAGATAAAAGGGAAGGAGTTGGAGAAAGTTGCAAATAATCAAATCTATGAAAATCAAACTCTCAAATGTGAAGGACCAACTGTATTTTTCAAATGTCAGGAAATCTTGATGAGGAGAATCCTGGATAGATGTGACAAGTGGGACTTCTTCAGCCCAATATTTTTTAAAAAAAAAAATTACAGACATGATGGTCAATTTGAGACTTATTCAGCACAAAATTAAACATGGAGAGTTTTGGAGAGAGAAAAAATCATTAGGCCATTTTCTGCGAAGAAAAATATTTTAATAATAGTTGCTGTTTTCAAAGATTTATTTTTGCAATCTGGAACTTATTCTGTGCAAGACTTGCATTTGTGCATGTGTATTTTAGAATGCAATATTTTCTATACAGGAAACAATATTTTCTGTGAATAAAGTATTTCTGGTCGGACATTATTTTCTGTGCTAGAAAGTGTGTTTCTTGTCCCTCAAAAAGATGGATTCTGTATAAAAGAACAGCTATGTGAAAAATAAATAGTGTTCAAAAAATCCAATTTTCAAAATCAATTCTCACAGCAGAACCCTGTTAAAATTACTGGTTGCTTCTGTTGAGAATGAAATTAGTGAAAAATTGCATCCCCAGTTCTCCGTCACAGCTCAATGCTACAGAAGCTAAAACTGAATAAGAAAAAAAAAAGAAAAAGAAAAGAAAAAACTGCCTTGGAAGATCTAGAAAGGGCAGAGGGGACTCAGGTGGGTGGGAAGCAGAGGACAATGAATATGCATGGACAGCAAATGAAAGAGGCACATTATTGCATGTTGTGAATTGCTATGTGCACTGCAGAGATCCTGAAGTGGATAGTGTGGTTTTAGTGTGGTATATGGCCACTCTGTAGTTGTCATCATCATCATGGTCACCACCATCATCATTTTAGAGTGCTATCAGATTGTCTGTGGCTTTATAGAACAGGAGAAACCAGATCACTACCCTCAGGAGCCAACCAGCTAAAGTGCAACACAAAGGAAAAGGAAATTGAAATGGATTAAACATAGCCTAAATACCCTAAAGGCACCAGGTCCTGTCTGATTTGAGAAACTAAGCAGAGTCAGCTTTGGTTAGTACTTGGATGGGAGTCACCAATGAATACCAGGGGCTGTAGGTTATATTTCAGGGAAGGGACTGGCAAAACCACTTCTAAGTATTCATTGCCTAGGAAAAGCTGATGAGATTCATAGGGTCACAATAAGTCAACAAGTGACTTGAAGGCACACACATGTACAAACTGTGCATGCAGTTCTATATACATTCCATGAAATTCCATATACAATTCTATATATACTGCACAAAATCATGCACATATTGTTTCCATTTTCTAATCATTTTTCGCCTCTTGTACCTCATTTTTGCAAGCAATTTTCTCATATGTAATGCATTTTTGTACACAATTTCCAGTAATATTTAGGGTGCTCTTTTTCCCAAAGTATACATTCATAATGCATTTTTTAAATGGAGAGGGAAATCACAAAGATTTCAGCATGTGGATTTAGTACATGAGCACATTTCAGTTGGAATATTGATTTGGAAGATGTGAATCAAGAAAGTTGACATGAATGTTCAGATTTTTAAAAAAGTATCTCCCATCCTTTCTTCTGAGTACACATGCATTGCACTGCAGCACTGTTAGTAGCTACCACAGGGCTGGAGAACACACTAGTGTCACACATAATTTGAAGCTTCATTTTTAGAGCTCCTACCTAGAAAAACTTGCTCCCCTGCTTATTTTTTTTTCAAAAATATACATAATACCCCATGAAGAATGGAGACATTTGAGATGACATGTCTCTGTTTCCCTTTTCCCTCATTTATCTTTCTCATCCCTATCTAACCCTCTGTTTTGCTTGTTCCAAAGATAATTTGTAGACGTAAGCAGGAAGTCTGCCTTTACATTTCCCAGTCTTTCCTTCTCTTAAACTTGCTGTGTTTCCCCACCATTTCTCTCTCCTATTTCCTCTTTCTATTTCTTCTTCCTTTCTATCTGCTCCTTTGTTTCTCCTTTCAGAATTTTTCTCTCTCTGTTTTCCTCCCTTCATTTCCCTCCTCTCTCTCTATTTTTCTTTATTCTTATCCTCTCACTCTCTCTCTCTGTCCCACTACACACACATGCACACACACACATGTTCTCCTGATCTCCCCCTCCCTCTCTCCATTTTCTTTCTTTTTTCTTCTGAGGAAAAAGGCACCAAGAAAGAAAAAGACATAGGGGTGCTCCAAAAGTTAGGAAGCTGCCACAATCCTATGGCAGTGATTTAATTATTGTCCCTATAGCATCTTCTAAAAATAGATTCAAAATTTCCAGGATATCTGGTGTAGAACATTCATATCTGGGCTCTTCAGCAAAGCATAAATAAGTTCCATTGACTCTGAAACATGTGTGGACAAAGAGCGGATGTGTTTACAGTTGGAGCCTGAGCATCAGGAATATTCTGCTATTTGAAAATTCATTTTTTCTTGCTTTTCATTTATTTATTCTATTGAGTATGTCATCCATTAATAATGTTATTAAATATCCCTCAAGGCAGGCAACAGAAAAAGCAGAATGTGGCTAGGAAATAAGATTATCAAATGGGAAATGTTCTCTATCCATCCTTATTCTTCTTTCTCTCTTTTTTTTGTCTAAACATATGCTTTAATTAAGCTCAACAAAAAGCCGGTGAGCCCTGGAAATCTAGGAACGCAGCTTATTCAGGTGGCATGGTGAAACCTTTTATGGTTCTTGATTAAGTGGCTTCGATTTAAATGATTTCCCCTTAGAAGCCACTAGCTAAAGGCGCTTCCATCAAAGTGACTGATTTAATAGTAACCTCAGAATATTCACTCTGAGTCTCACTCAGAGCTCATGATTAACTGATATAGGTATCAGGCATGAATGGTCTCAAAGGATTGTGCACATGTGTGTGTGCATGCATGCGTGCATGTGTGCGCACGCCCATGCATGCATGCACATGTGGTTTAAACTTTCTTAGTTTACTATGAACCATGTCCCAGAGTTGTGACATAGATATTTCAGATTTATTAGAACCTTTAGCTGTTTTCAGACATTCCATTTATGAGTTGGACCCAATGGCTGTTAGTGGTTTCCATGCCAGTGGAGTGATGAATTTGGGCTGGGTTTTAATCTAAACTGTAAATGAGCTATCCAAAGTTCTGAAACATATAATTCAAATAGGTTTGGCTCATTGGAAAGCTCATCAAAAGTTCATATTGAATTGAGTTCATTTCCCCACTGCTCCACTAATATGGAAGCCACCAGCCATCACTAGTAGGGGATGGAAATTTCACATTTCCATTCCAGTGTGCTTGGTCCAGCATTGTCAGTCTGAGAAGGTAAGGTATGAAGAGATATTCTACTTATGGGGAGAACTCTAATTCAGTTCCTGCTGTATTAGAATTAAATAGGCAGGGCCAATATGGATGGTTCATGCCTACTCCCACATTGCTATGCAGAGCTGCGGAGCAGTTCTTTAATTTTCATACTAAAAAGAGCAAGGTACACAAGCACATAATAAGAGCTGTTCTGGGTGAAACCATGAAGCCATCTAAGGCATCGTCTGTTTCTAACAGAGCTGAGTTGAACTTTCTGAGAAGATATTTTACTGAGACAAACTGGGTTAAAATTCCTAAGATTCCTCCTCCCACACACACACACTTCTTCCTACAACTAGAAAAAGAAAGCCACTGACCAGAGTTTTCTCATGATATTTTTTCCCCCTGTATTTCTATGATGGCTATTATTTTTACCACTATTGCCCTAAGAACAATGCTAAAGACAGGATACAAAATTTAAAAAAGTCCACCACTAAGCACTTTTTCCGTTCTTACCATTTGGATAGACAAAACAAATATACATGTGCATGCACACACAAGTGGAGAAGTGAAAAGCTGTGATATTGCCTCTGCTAATATCTCTATTTCTAAGCAATTGCTGAAGAATTTCTCTTGTAGGCATGGCAAGGTGGTAAATTTTTGCTTAGGAAGAATGAAAAGTTTCAAAACTTTTCCACCTCCTGGGTGAGACACTGAGAGTTTTACACATTTTTCATTTTTTTTTAATTTTAGGATTCTTTGTCAAATTTTATTTGTGCAAAAAATATTTTGTAGCACAACATCGGCTTTTACATAGTAAACATGAGGAGTTGCCTAAAACACATTTTTCTACTCTCCCTTTTTTGCTCAAAACTTAATGAAAATGAAAAAAATGAAAAACAACACTTATCTTTCTGTCCTGAATGAGGAATAAAAAAATCTTGCAGCAGTTGACAGTCTTTTTCAATGAAGTGTCTCAACAACTTTTTCATCTCTTGTTAAATTCTCCCTAAAACACACACACACACACACACACACACACACACACACACTTCTCTATCCATGAACAAAATGCAAGATATTGAGAAGTCATATGCACACAGTTCTAGTTCCCACTCCTTACTTTCTAGACAGATGGACCTGGGAAGCAGAATATAGTGGCACTGTTTTGTTCTCAACATGTGGCATATCAAAGTACACAGCTTCTGAGCATGGCTGGTGGAATGGGTGTTGAGCCTTTGGTGAGAGTGTAGCCAAAAAGCTGCTTATGATACTTGTGCTTTATATGAGAGTCTAAAGATACGAGAGAACTTTCTAGAAAGTGCACTGAGGAAATGTATTAATTTTGACCTGCATATGAACTTCAATACTCTATTCTTATTGTTAGGCTGGGCTGTATACAGTTTTTAAGGTAATACAGAAAACATGCTACAGTAAAGTCATTGGATAGTTTCAAACAGATGTTGAAAACCCACACTCTTTTGCATAAAGGTGGTGTTATAAGGGGGGAGGCAGAGCTGGGTGGTAAAAACAAGGTGACTTAGATTGAGAATTGCCACACCAATCTGGGAGAGATAAGGGCTTGTTACAGTATGGTATATCAAATCTGTGTTTGCCTCAGTCTTCAGTTTATGTCCACTTCATTTGGGTAGGGGAAGGCAAAGGTAGTGCCAAGAGACATTGCATGATTGAAGCACTAGGAATGAAACCCCAGGGGTCTTACTTCTAACATCACTGGCTTTCACAGCAGTAAAGGGAGTTTCCTGGACTTGGAACCTTCAGCAAGAGTAGATGATTTATCAGGCAAGGAAGCACTTCCAATTTTATACCACCTTGGCTACATTTTGTGGAAAATCCCGCAGTTGGGAAGGCCCAGCTTTTGAGTTTTTGCAAGGTTAACATATCATGCTTCTCTGTAAATATGCGAGGTATGTCTTTCACACAGAATTCCTTATACGAGCAGAATCAAGAAACAAAAGGAATCTTTCTGCTTTGTCTGCCAATAATATCAGATTAAAGAGACTGCATTCTGATCAGCATGAAAGCTTTCCTAACAGTAAAATTAGATAAATCCACTAGTTAGGTTTCAAACTTACGTTTGCATTTAAGCTTAGCTTAACTTGTGATTGTCATTTTACTTACAAAATAAGCTTAGGTCAACCTGAATGATAATGTTCTAAATTTTATTTTTAAAGATGTATTTGCACCAATTGTATTTTTATTAGAAAAATATTTAAATAAAAATGTAATTATACAGCACATTTTGGTCATCAGAATTCAAATAAAGTTGTTCCTTAAAGACAGTCCAGAGACAAATGCTTGGTTGTTTCACCCTTGATAACTGTAAGAATTTGATTGAAACAAGTGCATGTCTACACAATCGATCAATCATATTTATTTACATTCTTCCTTCTTAGCAAGAGTCAGATTCAGGATTCTTGTTTCTAATCCTAAAAAATGTTTTTGATTCATTTGATGGTGTTCTAAAAAGTGAAATTAACATTCTGAAGCCACTCTAAGCTTATTTTTTTAAAAAAGGGGAGCCACCAAATCCAAATGCTGAAACTCAATGTCAGAATTTATTTGGCATTTTATTAGTTTCAGAAAACTTAATTATGTCAAAATTTCAAGGAACAATATATCTATTCCACTAAAAAAAAATCCATATGAGAATGTTAGTTACCAAAACTATATATAAGAATATAATATAGAATATAGAATAATATAGAATATAGAATAATAACCCAAAGTAAGGCAAGTTTTAATTTATATAGTATGTTATAACTACATCATTTATGGATGCCTGAGTGACAGTTGAAAATGACAGAAAACCTGGGGAAAATGGCACTTATTGGTCTATGCAAATCTTACAGTACAACTCTGAAGTTATTTTATCTATTCAACTTGGTCTTTCAAGAAAGGAAGACATCTTAACATTTAGTCAATGATAACAAGCTCAACCAAGGCCCAAGTCTGAGGTAACACAAGAAGAAATTTTAAGAAAGCCCCCCTCCTACCGAGAGAGAGAGAAAGAGAGAGAAAGAAGTCTAAAGAAAGGTTCAGAAAGATGTTATCACTTTATTTTAGCTATGAGAAGTTTTACATGAATTTGAAAGATCTACCACAGAGAAAAAAATATCTGAAAATCTTTTAAAGGGAATCCAAAAGCATCCATCATTACAGTGAATCCCAAATCACATGACTGTTGCAAAATAGTTTTTTGGTTAAAGGGAAATATAAGAAAGCAATCCTTCCCCAGTTAATATACACAAGGTAACTGGACTAATATTACCAGTATGTTTCACAGCACACACACCAGGCCGGTGGGGTTGAGATGGAGGTGGATAAGTCATCTGAATATGTTACCATATAACTGCCCTTTTGGAAATCGGTGAGACTTGCAATCCCAGCCTCTTGTGGGAAGTTTGACTGTTACTTACATAATGTCTAATGATATTTCTTAGGAATGCATCTCAGACCATGGCCTGTTCATGGCATATGCTGTCCAAGTGCTAGCTTAACTATAATTACACAGGACCACCACCACTCCTGCTTCCCCATAACCATGGATGTACTCAAGCACATCTAGTATGGAAATTTACTACTGAACGGGAAAAAATGGGGAATGAAACACTTCCCATGAAAGCTAGATTGAGGAAGTTTCTCAAATAAAGCGATGGATTTTATTTGCTAACACAGCCTTTTCCCTCTGAGGGTCCACTTGACAAGGCATCACAGGAGATATTATTGCTTGAAAATAGCTTAATGTAATAATATTGGCAGAGTTCCTATTTTAAATTCAATTTTCTCTCATCAGAGCCATGCTATGTAATTGTATGTGGCATGTGAGTGTGCATTCCCAGCTGTATACAATGCAGCCAGAAACTTGTCTAGCTCACTTAATTGCCTCTGTAGATGGGGGAGAATTTTGGGGAGTCCTCACAATGATAAGTACTAAATGCTTTTGCCATCAAGAGCAAATGAAATACCATTTTATGTTGGAAAACGGTCTTCTGGATTTTACTGCATTCACAATTCTTCTGGGAGTGATGAACATTTGGATGAGGCTGTTGAATTAAGACTTAGGAATCTTCCATTCATATCTCCATGGATGAGCTTTCCTGTTATCAGTCATGGAAAGGAACTTGGAGAGAACCAAATATGCTCATCAATCTCTGCATCCCATAGGTAGCAAAGGGAGACACACACATATATAGGGCTTTAGATTATGAGCCTGAGCTTTCTCTTTGACTAAGCAGCATCATGGGTGCCATAAATGGCAACAGTGGCTGGTGCTTTGCTTTTATTCATGCCTAAAATACATTGTGTAATTTCTGCCTGTGAGTAGTTTATAAAACTATACATGCAGACTTAAGATTTTGATGTGATTAGAGTTTAACCCTCTAATCAAAAGGTTTTGATCTAGTACACAATCGCAGACCTACCTTTAGGACACATTGTTTAAGACTCATTTACAAGGCTGGCCTTTTCATTAGACAGAATGAGCCACCTGTTCACAAAGAGGCAGCAAATTGTTACTTATTTAGTTTCTTATTCTCCATTTTTGCTCTCAAAGAGACGTTTGTGAAATTTTCTGTCTGAGACACCAGAATATCTTGGCGGGTCTTCAGTTCTGTGCACCTTGGCTTGAGGGAGAGGATCCATTTGTTCTTGTGGCTCAGGCATTAAAATATCTTGGGTCAGCCTTGTTGTTTCACTGCAAACACAGACAGAGTGGAAGCGTGAACGCTATCAAGAGTTGGCCATTTCATTGTTTAAATGACAGCTGCCTATGGACTCAAAATGGCACCAAGGTGCTAATTGTGCATTCAAGTGCACAATTAGCACCATTTTTATTTTTTTATTTTTCCGGAAAAGAAATTTCATCTGGAACAAATACATTTATGTCTGCCTGTCTGTCTGTCTGTCTGTCTGTAGAGATGTATGCATAGTGAGTCTAGCCTCTCCCAACCACAAGGATATAGCCATGGGAGGGGGGCAAAATGAAGATATTACCCCTCCCAAATAAAAACTCTAGCACCCCAAATTATATTTTCTTCAGATCCTCATATTTCTAACATTGCAGTAACTTACTTAAAAGGGACAGTTAAAGTTACCAAGGAAATGTAAACACAGAATATATATAAAAGGTATATATATTGAACCGTTTTCAATGTCTCACTCTCTGGTAGGCTAGGAATTTGGAATTGGAAACAAAATTTCATTGGGAGGACGTTTATTTGGAGAGAAAATTCTAGGGATGGGCCAACCGAATCCTCAAATCTTTGGCAGGGATTCGAGATTCGGGAATCTGAATCCCTGTGGCAAAATAGGCAAACTGAATCTTTCAAATCCACCACGCAAATAGTTTGTTGGAGACTGGGATGCCTGAAAACCTGGGAGACTGGGACACCTGAAAACCTGGGAGACCGGGATGCCTGAAAATCTGGGAGACCAGGATGCCTGAAAACTTGGGAGACCAGGACACTTGAAAATTTGGGAGACTAGACATACAAGAGGAGATGGCAAGTAGGTGAATTTTTCCCTTGGAGTAATAACGGCCTTTGCTAACAATTTCACAAATTACATCTAGGGTTGTATTCTAAGATATTTAAATTGAACATTTCATATTTAAGTTCAGCACTTGACTGGAAGCTATAGGCTTGAGATTTCAAGGACAGCTGAAACATTCCTTTGCATAGCTCACTTGCAAACCTCTTTCAGACACAATTCTGGGGTTTCTAGTTTTACAAGGTGTTACAGCCTTCTCTGCCAAAGTCTGCTGGTGCATCATCAAACTACAAACCCCAGGATGCCAGAAGGAGCTATGCAAAGAAAAGCCAGTTTTAACCTGGATTATCTCTGTCCCATAATGGTCCTGTTTGCACAGGCAGGGAAATGTCGGATTACTCCACATTTTCCTGCCTGTGTACAAAAGACCTTCATGACATTTTCAGTCTGAGGAGATCCTGAGGCAAAACTATGACAATCATCCTGGCCAGATTTCTTCAGAGGGAGGCTTGCTTTTGCCTAGGCTTTTGCTAAGACAGAGAGAGCATGTCTCCCCAAGTTTATCCTTCTTTCCCTTGCTTTTTAAACCCTTTTTTAAAAGAGGATTCGAAATATTCGAGATTCGTGAGATTCGTGGAGTCCCAGAACCTTCTAGTAATTTGGATCTGGATTCGGATTCAGAAAATTCTGTATTCGTCCCATCCCCAGAACATGCCTTCATTTTGCATCACTGCCTCCATCCCTCATATTTTCTGTAAATCAGTACCTGTATGGACTGTCTGCTGTGGGCCCCAGTTTGTATTGTTATGGACACAACTAACTGATTCAGCCCCATGGAAACCTCCTGGATGATCTCTCCTCCAAAATTATGGATCAGTCAGTGTGGATTCCATCATCTGTGAGCTGGCCACCACACACACAC
The DNA here is from genome assembly GCA_030412105.1 of Cyclura pinguis. Lineage (NCBI taxonomy): Eukaryota > Metazoa > Chordata > Lepidosauria > Squamata > Iguanidae > Cyclura > Cyclura pinguis. The sequence continues at coordinate 113,600,612 of CM059602.1, forward strand.
ACTCACACAACAGACAGAAATGAAAGGCAAATGTGACAGCTCCATATTCATCACATTGGGAATTTATCAATTTTAATAATTGTTATGTACCTTAAAATTGGTTCTGCCTTATAGTGACCTTCTTATAAGTTTTTCTTGGTAAGGTTCATTGAAAGGAGGTTTGCCATTGTCTTCCTCTAAGCTGAGAAAATGTGAATTGCCTATTCACTCACCGGGTTTCCAGAGCTCACATATTCTTCGTCTAACTCACTTTGACAAAAAAATGAACTGAAACAGGATTCTCACCTCATCCTAGGGTAAGGTCAGATCATTTCCTTTCATTTTCTCCCACATTTAAATTGTGCAGATTTGGCAAATTCTGATAAGAAATGCTGAACTCTCCTTACCCTAAAGATACATTTAAAAAATTATTTTGTCTTTTTCTGTTTAGCGATATTAGTCAAACAGTTATACCAGTGAGATCCAGGGACATCCGTCCTCTAATAACTACTTAGTCCAATTATTCCTGTGATCCTGGTGATTTTAGTTAGCTAACAGTTTGCTTGTCTGTTTTATTTAAATAGCAACTATTTATTTCTGAGTATCCCTTTGCTTGGTTCTTTCTTTCTTTATTTATTTATTTTAAATGTGTTGGCAACTGAAGTTGACTTGACTGTATAGCTGGGGATTTGACCATGCCTTAGTGCCAGACTACTCGGTAGAAATATGGCAATATGATTAAAGAATACAAAAGGAAGCCGTGAGAAAGGAGAAGATGCTTCTCTTTAAATGTGCAAACCTGGTTTTCTGCACATCTGGGACAAAACCCAGGATGAAAAATGTGGAGATGATAGTCTGTCTCTTTGAAATCGAGACAAAGGGTACATGGCAGTCTGCCCTGCCTCCTTGGGTGGCTTGCAAAGATGTGCCAGTTTGCTACCCCTGGTCATCCAAAACTGCTTACCACCATAATCCCTCTGCTGTTTCCTCCCACAATCCTGTCTTTCAAAATATATCCTTTTGATCAATCTGAGCCTATTATGAGTAAGTATGGAAGTTTCCAACTAGTTAAAATGTCTTCAGTGTGCCAGAAGGAGAATGCTGCACTGAAATAATGGGAACAAAAATATATTAAAATCTGTACTATTTTCAGAACTCAAACAAAAGTCTGAAGGGAGAAACAAAAGCAATGGTTCAGTATTTCAAGAACAAATATCATTTATTTCGTATTGACTTAAACAAAGTGGAAAACCCTCCTGCATATTTTTACATTGAAAAGACAGTTATATAAACTAGGAGTACCTTACTGATGTGGCAGAATGAAAATAGATTTGAGTACTGAGGATGTCTTGTTGAAAATAACTACAAAAATGCTAAAACTATGTAATCTATCCCATGTAAAGTGAATGCTGAAGCTATTTCAAGAACCAGAACTGAGTCTATTGCCCCTCATACTGCAAAATTTGTTATTTGGTATGGGAATGAAAGTTGTTTTTCTTATTGTTGCTGCTTCTGCTCCTTTTGCAAAATTTGGTATCTGGTGTGATGAGTGTGAGTGTCACATATATTTTGTAAAGTTATCTTTATAGTTGCTGTTGCTAGAGGACTAGAGATAAAATGCAACAATGTTGCAGTAGGTAACAAACCTTCCATTGAGAGTGAAAGATATATGGCTAGACTGGCCTGGGCAACTAGTGTTCTCTTGAATTTTCTAAGGAACTACTTTGTTTGATTTGAAGATTGTTATTTTTAAGTTACTTTCTATCTCTCTTTCTCTTTCTGATCCCTTCCTCCTCCTCCTCTTCCTCCTTCTCCATAAGAGCAAGAATTAGGATTGCGTACCTAAATAGGCTGAATACTGAATAAAGAAGCAAATCTGGCAAATTTGGAAGAGATTTGTATTAACCCTGGATCAAAACAGATTCTCGCACAGAACAGCATAATCCAAAGTTCTTTAGATCAATTTGGATATCTGGCTAATAAAAAAAAAACTCACACACACACACAATTTGATTCCAATATAACCACAAGAAGAAAATGCCAATGCTATACGATGTCAAAGTAGGAAGAAGCTGGACGTTGGTCATTGACAGTTCTTTCATGGAATATAAGGGAAAAATCTCAACAGACTCTCAAATCACAATGCTTATTGTGATTGTTGAAGTTGTACAATAAGTTGTCTCTTCCAGGACCCTCTTTGTTCTATGTCAGTAGCAGATCATGAAATGGATGTGGTTAGAGGTGAGTGGTTATTGATAGTTATCTCAATTTATCTCATCGAATCATTTTACTTTATTGAACATCCTAATTTAATCTTTCCTTCCTCTTTCTTATTAATTTGTTTGTTCAATGAGTACATGTGTGTTTTAGGTAGCAAACTCACCACCAATGCTTACTGTTGTCATCTGTTGTTCTTAGTGTTCCTTTCTTAACATGGAGGCAAGCAACCTGCATCACCACAGAAAAGGCAGAGCATTCTCTGGTATCACTATGAAGTGAGAGCAGATCCCAGGACTGCTATCTGCCTCCATTGTAAATAGCTGAGAGGCAAGCGTAAGAAAACACTTCATACTATAGCACTTCACACTATAGTTGGAAAATGAGAGAGATTTGGTGACTCTCCCCATTTAATAGAGTGTTAGTAATGCACAAACAGAAGTTTGAACAGTAGACCAGTCCACCCTTTCTCTACCTCCACACACTTAATTCTAGCTGAGAAGTAAACATGAAACAGTTTGGTTAAAAGTGTATAGAAATTTACTTACAGATACGTGCATAATCTACACAGGTTCATGTTCTTGAAGAAGGATAGGAAAAAGAATAAGCAATTACATGCTTACAGTGTGGCATCACTTCTACAGCCATTTAGACCACATGCTGTCAGGAAGGCAGGCAGAACAGGAAGAGAGATAGTAAACAGAGAGAAAAGCCCTTTGAGAACAAAGGATGCCTACATGCAGGAGAAAGGGAGTGGACGTGAACAAGCAAACAGGAAGTTAGTTTAGATTTTGCCTCTAAACCTACAATGATCATGCAACCTAACTAGCTGAGAATTTTGAGCATGCTGAGGTTGCTATTCCCAACACATCATTTGGTTTATTTAAAATAATTTTATAAAGCTAGTTTTATCACCTCTAACTACATATTCTGTATCACTCAATTTTACTGGTTATCTGATTGGTAGCTTAAAAGGAGGAAAAGACCCTTTCCTTAAGTACGCTGCCATTTCATTATCATTAGTTAAACCTTAACAGACTTAACTGATTGATGGTTTGAGAGACAGTGCCGGGACAAAAGAAATATGAAATGAATTTCCAAGACTGAGAAGTCAACAACGGCTTTTGAAATGTTAACATGGGGAGGACTGGCAGTCCAGATTCCCAAAGCTGAATGCAGATTCAGGATGCAAATTAGAATCGTCTAGGTCCATCTGATCCTGACTGGTCCAACATCTGAATTGCTGAATTGGACTCTGAATCAAATGTGAAGGAGAGGGTGGCTATATATAACACTAATGCAAATATTTTTCAGTTCTTTTCATTGAACCCTAAACACCACCATCTTTCCCCTTGTGAAACACTTGATGAGTAAAATGTTCTGCTTCATTCTAATTAATTATAATTTTCAGACACTTTATATTTTTGGAAGCTCAGCTGAAATGATGGAGATGCCCCACAACATCCTTGAGAATATTGGTTCGAATGATGGATTCTAGAATCTGAACTTCTAAGTTTGGAAAATTGTTGGGGGAGCAGAACTTGCATATTGTTTTTGATGCTCCCATGATTCAACATACAAGTGTTACTAGACCTGGGTCCATGGCAGTATGGGTTACTGCTACCATTCATCACTACATCTGGCTTGGTATGCCATCACCTTCCCCACCCACCCCCATCTAGGCAGAATTTTTCAGGACATGTTAATCAGATGTGTAGCAGCTCCATTATAGCAAAGTAGACATTTACTCTATAAAAACTTATTTAACTGTAAGGAAATTAAAAAGATGTGACACAACTCCCTTTAAACTCTGGTGAACTGGAAAGGGTAGGAAATAGCTACTATACTTCAAATTAATAACACTGAGATCTTTTATTTTTCACCTAAATAATTTCCACTCTGTGAAAAAGTAGTAATTTTTCTTTCCCTTAGATTTCTCTCCAGTCAGGAGATTCAAAAGATGTTAAATATCTCTGACCACCAATTTTTAAAGCAAATACATTTTGAAAAGTATACCCCAGAGTTTAGAAACAAGTCTGCTGTCAACATGTGCATGGCGGATGGCTGCCAGATTCTTAGATAAGATCCCCAAAGTCTGAACATTCTTGGCGTCAGCTCAATTTTCAAAGAATTCTGTCTTCTGTTTATTTATTACACACTTCTTAATTGAATCAAACTTTTAAAAAATCATGCCAGTCCCTGAAGACTTATAATGAGATGTTAACTTTATCTAGCCTTCAAATCCTCTGAGTTGATTTCCCCTGCATTTATCTTTTAAGCATTTGTGTGCTTAAACTCAAACTACACATTATATACAGTTCTATAATTCCTTCCCTTGCATGTTTTTTTTTAAACCCAAAGAAGTCTTGAGGAAGCTGGGATTTGGACAAAAGTTGGGGGGGGGGGCTTGCCTAATGCTTTCTCCTCCAGCCTTGATTTCAACTCAGAATAAAAATCCTACACAATTTTGACCCTTAAGCAGGAGTTGATAAGCCCAAAATGAAAGAGTAGGGTAGGAACATCTTATGATTGGGTCCAAAGCCACCTAGGTGAGGTACCATATTTGCTGGCATATAAGATGCACCAACATACAAGACACACCCCATTTGTATATTAGGAAGTACTATTTGTCAGCATATAAGATGATCTGGAATATAAGACACACCCCATTTTCAAACAGTATTTCTCAAGAAAAAAAGTGAGTCTTATATGTCAGCAAATAGGGTATACAGTGGCACTGTGTCTTTGCAATGCTATTTGTTGTTAGTTTTCCCTGAGGCCTATTATGACACTAGGCTAAATGCTTAAAAAAATAAGCACTAGTCTTAAACTTACTGTCTTGTTTACTCACAGTGGGGTGGAGTAGGATATGAGAGGCAAGAAAACTGCCTTCTTCTCTTTGTGAAATAACCCTTCTTCTAGGACACTCTTACTGAGCATCTGCTCCTCATCTGTCTTTTCCTGGCTGACTGGCTGGCCAGTTCTCCAAAGTCAGACATGAAAATGGATGTCTCTTTTCCAGTGCCATAGGGATGGGACGTATAAGCATTGTTAGGCCACCCTGCCAGCCAGTCTTCTTTCCTCACCCTCTCTCACTAGGGTTGCCTATGACATATATGTTCATACATCAGTGAATGTTTCATGTTGCCATGTTATTCTTTGCCCTTCCTTTTTTGCCCCCCCTTCTTTGTCTCCCCTTTGCCACCCTTTGGTAGTTTTTTGGCACATAGCTGAATCCAGTTTAGAAGGACTGGTGGAGCTTTCACACCCACCTCTCACACTTCAAAGAGCCCGTTAAGAGCCTGGGGTGGAGACTCAGAGTATGCCCAGCCCAAGGACTGCCCCATCTCAGTCTTAGATGGCATGGAGAAAACATACATTGGCAGATGCCATCCCACAGGTTCCACAACAGGAAAGCTGGGGATATAGACTTAATCTGCAATCAGATTGTCTAATAACTGGATCCGTTGTCTTGTGTTCCAACAGTTGTAACACATAAAAATGTGCCCATTTTCAGGTCCAGAAAAGTGTGTGTGTCTGTGTGTGTCTGTGTGTGTGTGTTTTATATTGCACTAGTGTATTTACCCAGCTTTGCCTGGGATTTTATTTTCTCTTAGGTAATACTTGTTAGAAATACCTTAGGAATTACCTTAGCTTGCCTTAGGAATTAGATGTGGTTGAAATACACAGATTTCAGATCCTGTGTGTCCAGTATGCGTAACTTTTCCCCATATTCCCCAATCCAATCTGTATTCATAGCTGCTAGGCCTCGTCTCCATAGCAACCAATCTATTCAGAGCTCTCTGGCTGAGAATTCTAAAGGCTCCTTCCTGAACTGCCAATCCTAGGATTCCATAGAACCTTAACAGCCAGCCAATCATATGAGGTCTTGGTCAGCCTGACACAGAAAAACAGACAAACTTGCAAACAGACGAACTTTGACTTTTATATAATAGATATTGTTATATGTTATGCACTCCCACTAGGCTACTAAATATACAAACAACTTCCCTTTCTTTCTTTCTTTCTTTCTTTCTTTCTTACTTTCTTTCTTCCTTCCTTCCTTCCTTTCTTTTCTCTTTAGACTGCCTAATAACCAAAGTTTTCTGAGAAATTTGCCGATAAATAAAAACAAATAGCGTACACAATAATAATAAAAATGATAATAAAATGTCTCAGCTGAGATGATACAGTAGCAGGGATAAAAATACATAATCAAAACAAAAGGAAAACTAGAAAGAAGAGCAAAACAATGGGAAGATTGAAAAGGAACTAAAACAGTTACAAAAGTGACTTGGGGAAAGTGGAGGGTCTTTATCTCATATACCAATATCATACCCCAGACTGAAGGGAAACCTGTTTGCTAAGAACATTCCACTCACTCAAAATCCGTCTTCATTCTAGCCAACTGCTTTGCCTCATTTGACAGGACACCAGAAGAAGGTTCACCAGGAACTTCAAAAACCATAGGAGGTAAATATGGAAGAGATGGCTTTGAAACTTTTTAAAAAGCACATTAAAATGGAGCCAGAAATGTACAGAAATGTACAGAAATGTGGCAAATTAAGTGTATAATTTTACCATACCAACTAGTCCCCATCTAGCTGCCCTAGTTTGTATTTGTTGTTGTTATAGACCTTCAAGTGGACTCCAACTTGTCCCAACTTTCTCACAGGATTTTCTTCATAACAGTTACATGCAGAGGAGGTTTGCCAGTGCCTTCCTCTTCGGCTGAGAGAGTCTTACTTGTTCCATGTCATTCAGTGGAATTTTTTATGGTTGAGAGGGGATTTTAGCCCTGGTCTCTTGGAATCCTAGTCCCACACCTCAAATCATTGCATCATGCTGACCGTCTCATTTTGAACTACTATATCTGGCATTTCTGGGTGCTTTTTGCAGGCAGCCCCCCAGGCACATATGTAACACTTGCAAGATTATCTCTTGTTGTAAGTGCATCATTGGTCTGTCAACAAAAGTGACAACAAGAGGCATTTCAACACATTGAGGCCACCTGCATCTCCATTTAGATGGACCTAAGAGTAACCTCAAGTCATGTACCTGATTTTCACAGACTCTACGAAACTTTTTGAGCTTTTGTTAATTAGCTGTGCTTCATTCTGCAGGGTTTTTTTTAGTGTTTTGCAATACATTTTTATTTAACAGTATTGTTTGGATCTTAAAAAAAAATAACCTGTAATCTTCCCTAAAACCACTTATGTGCTGACAGGCAGTAATCTGTAACTTGTAATCCGCCCTAAGACCATTTATTTAAGACCATTTATGTGCTGACAGACTGTATAGAAATTAATAAAAATAAATGAATCAGATCAATAATTCTCAAACAGCATTGTTTTCCACCCATTGTGGATAGAAATCGGTTTCCTAAAATTTCCCTGATTTTTATTACTGGCAAAAGAAAGAAAGGAAAGGAAAATTGGAAAAAAAAAAAAAGCTGGAAGAGGCCAAACTGGACCTAGAAAAACCTAGAAAAGATTAAGCAGTTTCTCCCTTTTTTTTCCCACTCAGTGGAGAAGAAAAAGCAGTCTCATTACAGAATGTCTGGTGTTATACTGTATGTTCAAATTAGCTTCAAATTAGCCACTTACAAGCAAGCGCCCTTTCCCTGCACCTTGTTTCCTGTGTTACCCTGATTTCTGGGGTCCCTTGGGGGACACCTCAATGTGCTCCACGTGATGGGGAATGGAAACTAGCCAGAGCACGAACAATAGCAATGCGAGAGGTAGGGTAACCTAGCAGGGTATTTTTACCCAGTTTTTACGGGGTCAGGCCAAGCCAAAAACCAAACAAAAATGTCCAATAAATGATTTTATTGAATGAAAGTCTCACGCACCAATGCAATCACTCACACACTCACTCAAGACCTATTAAGAAGCAAAAGAGAGGAAACTGGATAGGAGAATATTGAAGGGGTTGTAGCTGGGGTAATACTGCACCTTTTCCTGAAGTCCTTGGTCTGGGAAAAACAGTGGAGAAGTGGAGCTCAACATGGAGAGGGCTGAGGGGATTACTCAGCAGAGGGAGAAACGGTCTGCTGGGATGACCGGGAGTGATCCAAAGAACCACTCAAAAACTGAGACTATTTGTAGGGGAAAATGTACCTGAAGGGCTAATCCTTTCCCAGGGAGAACAATGGGTGTTGCAACAAGAAAGAAGCTCCACAATGGTAACTTCCTTTGTGCGATGAGATTACAAGGTGTTGCCAAAGTCTCAGGATCTTCAGCTGCCTTGGGTTGTGATGTGACTTCATGTAAATGGTCCTTGCCTGATAGGATTTTGCTCAATTTGCAGCAAACACACTAATCCCCTCAAGTTGGCTTCTCAGGAGCTGAGGACCCTTTGTCTTCTGTGGGTTTGCACAGCTTGAGGTCTCCTGGGGCTATGTGATGGGGGATTTTACTGGCCTGACCTGGTGTTCAACTGTTGCTGCCTACATGCCCATCCAGGTAACCTCTCAGGCACATTGAATCATATTTTAATGTCAAAATTGTAGACTCAGGAACAGGGTTTTCCAGTGGGGTAACACCTGCACATTTTAGTTGAGGAGGGGATACAATAAAATCACCACCAAGGGCTGAGTGGGTTGCAAATGCCCACAGTTTGTGTGTCTATCATAGACATGAGAAACTTTTTCTTTGTTGAGCGCTGTATTACCTCAGGGCTAATCTCTTGGGTGTAGGATGTGATGAAATCTTGTTCATTGTCTCATTCATTTTGAGACAACTCCTCAAGAATTAACTGGCCTCCACAAAATTCCATTGTGAAACGAGGGCACCTTTTTGTTGCTGAGTTTTTTGTGTCTCCACAGAACATCTTCAGAAAAAACTAGTGTCTTTTTCTTGGTGAAGCTAAGTGCAGAGAGAGAGAGAGAGAGAGAATGAGCAATAAGGCCGGCTGACTAACAAAAATGCAAACAAGTCTTCTGATGCTACTATCTTGCAAAGTGCACTTAACAAGGCAATAGATTTCATACCTTTGTGCAACTCTAGCAGCCTTAATAGACCACAAATGAAACATGAGTCAATGGTGTGATGCAGTGGCCAAAAATACCAGTACAATTCTAAGCTGCACCAGTAGGAGCATAGTGTCTAGATCAAAGGAAATAATAATGCCACTCTATTCTGCTTTGGTCAGAACTCATCTGGAATTCTGTGTCTAGCTCTGGGCATCACAGTTCAAGGTTATCAACAAGCTGGGATGAGTCCAGAGAAGGGAGAATCAACATTATCAAAGGTCTAGAAAGCAAGCATCATGAGGAACAACCAAGGGTTCTAGGTATGTTAAGTTTGGAAAGAAAATCTGAGGCATGACATGATGCCCATCTTTAAATATCTGAAGCAATGTTATGTAAAACATGGAACAAACTTGTTTTCCGCTTCTCTAGAGACTAGAACACAAACCAATAGATTCAAATTAGAAGAAAAGATATTTCATCTAATATTAGGAAGAACTTCTTTAGTATAAGAACTGTTTGACAGTGGAATACACTACTTCAGGGAGCAGGGGAGTGGTTTTTAAATGGAGATGGAGATTTTTAGTGGAGATCTTTAAACAGAGGTGGAGGTGGAAGTGGAAGTGGAAATAGAGGTTGGATGTGAAGCTGTGCATTTATGCACAGCAGGAGGTTGGACTAGATTGCCCTTGAACCCTCTTCCAACTCTTAAGATTCTATCATTCTATCAAGCCATCAGTACCAACAGTGTGTGAGTTCTCATCAAGACTGTTTTCAAAAGCTCACCTTCTTTCATGTGAAGAGATCTTTTAAAAAATGGTTCTTGTGATTGAGAGTGAGGCAAAGAGTGATCTTCACCCCTTGTTGTATTGGGTTCCACCCATGGGGATGGATGTGGCTGTAATAGAGGGTGGGCAGGACTTTTCTCTTTCTTACTGTCAACACCTTTTCTCTGATCTCTCTGTTTCTCTCCCAGATCTTTCCTTCCTTCTTTCTTTCTTTCCTTGTTCCTTGACTCCCAGATTCATTGGTCAACTGATTCCATCTCTCTCTCTCTACTGAAACTTGGATTTTGTACCTCAATATGCATTACTTAATTTCCAGTTATTTTCATTGAATTTTCATTTACGACTACATTCCTCCAGTTTAGAGATACCCCTTGGAACTCTTCAAAATCTCTTTTTGTTCTCATTAGCCTAAATAATGTAGTAAAGTATGGAAATGTGACCACTCCACTCTTTATCCCTGTCTCTAGGTTTTAGATCATGAATTCCTTACCCCACAAGTTTGTTTGATATAGACATTTTGCATTTTCTTTTGAAAAAAAATTGTTTTCTATCCTTTCTATTATGATACGTGTCCATAACTTTTGCTGTTACAGTATTATGCTACTGGAGGAGCAGGTGTGTTAGGAAACACTGTAGGGAAAATAGATCCCTTTGGATTCACTTTATAGAGTCTTCTGTATTTTTCCTTTTGCTTAATGTATCATTTTCACATATTTATTTTCTTAACTCAGTTTTGTTATATGTAATTTATTATTATTTTGCCGTTCCTGGAAGTCAGGCTGCTACCTGCTTCAGTTGGTGGTATTATTATTAATACTATTGTTATTATTTGCAATCTATTCTGCGTTTTCATTGTTTTGTGGAAACATACCCGCAAGTAGGCAACATTTCACATAGTAGGCCTACCAGTATTGAGCCTCTGGCTTAAAAATATTTCCAGGGTGCCTGGAAGTTTTCTTTGTAACCTGGGATAATTATCCATTATTCATTTTCCTGCATTAAAATCCTCCTTCTCCATCTGTTTAACCATCCTTTATTGCTTTTTCCCCCCAATTCTGCAGCAACTAGCTTCCTTCTTCCTTCCTCCACCCCTTTGTCATACAAATCAAGACTATACTGTCCAACCAAGGCACCAATTCACTTGATAACCCATCTTGTTTCCCTTCCTCAGAAGAGTACAAGAGCAGCCATGCTGAAGCAAAGAGCTGCATCCTGCTTGTGGGCTTCACATGTTATTCTCACCATTATGCCAGAAAATAATCAAAGATTCCCAGTCTTTCAAAAATGATCTCAACGATTTTTCTCTAATCAGTGTTGACAGTTTGTCCATTTCAGTTAGATACATCAATTTTAGAATTTGTTGGAATTGTGGTACTTTTACATTTCTGCACATACAGTAATCTTACTGCCATGATCATACGTCATAGTAATCTTCCATAACTCTTCTCCATCTAGTAATCCAACAGCCCCAATAAATACAGTTCAGGTTTCTTTCTTTTGTTTTCCCCAAAAACAGCAATACTTTTCTTGGACAACAAAAATGCACAAAATACATCATGCAAACTTTTTTTTTCTTTATTTAAGATTTTACTAAACATTTCCTTTTTTTTAAAATCATTTTATTCAAAATTCTCATTATAAAAAACATACATATTCAATTGTCAGCTTCATTAGAACTATATCTGATCTTCCACATTGATCTAGATTCCATTTTCCAGATTTCTACGAACTTAAGGTACTGTACAACATTATACTGTTAGTTTATCTGATAGTTCTTACATTTCATTCTTCATATTTCCGCTTCATGATATATACCTGTCGCCCACTCGTAATATAACTTTAACCATGAATTACGTATTCCCAACTGTTGGAACCCAGCAATTACCCGTTACAATTTGCCATTCTTTCTGTATCTCATCATCTGATTTCCCCTTTAATCTCTGGGGGACCATATCCGCATTTTTATTTTCAATAAATGTAGCCCACCATTGTTCTATTGTAGGTATTTGCTGAGTTTTTCATAACTTTGCATATTCAATACGAGCTGTTGTTATACAGTAATATTCTCCAATGCTTCTTTATACCAGCACCCTCTATTCTATCAATCATATTTAGCAAATACAATTCAGGTGTCTTAGCAAACTGACCTTTCACTAATGTACAAATCACATTATGTACTCCATTCCAATATTTCTTAGCTTTTGAGCATGTCCACCACATATGATATATCGTATCGACCTCCTTCTCTAAACATTTTCTAATACAGTGGACAGTGTATGTGGAGGTTCAATTCCAAGATTCTATTCCAAATAGGGGAAAAATGTGAATGATTGTATCCCATAATATTAAATGCTGCTGATGTGTGTTAGGATGCTTCAGCATGTGAGCATTCACATTCCAACCATTTGATATATAGGAAATGATGCTCCATGGTCACTTGAAATCGCAGATCTGGAGGTCTTATGCACAGAGGGTCCACTTTACAATAAAAAAAAATATTTTGAATATGTTTTAAGTGTTTTCACTGTTTCAATGTATGTTTTAAGATTTGGAATATATTTAAACTCTTTTTAACTTCTGTAAATAGAATGTTTTACCTCTTTCTTTTTAGAACATATAAGCCACCTTGGATCACATTTGGAAGAAAGGTGAGATGGAAATGCAATAGATAAATAAATAAATACAGAGAAAAAGGAAACAACAAAGAGAGCAAAAGAGAGAAATGGTAATAAAGAAAAAACAAAGATAATAAAGAATAATAAAGGAAAAAATATACATTGACTTCCAGGTTTTCTAATGTAGATTATGTATGACGATATAAAACAACTTCTTCACTTGTAAATGCCATTCAGACACTTTGGCTGCTTATTGTTTCAAATATTCTAATTATTATACTCTTTTTCTTGAAAAAAAAATCAAAGGTTCCCAGTCTTTCAAAAACTCCCCAGTCATTTTTCTCCCATAAACTTTGATAGTTTATCCATTTTGGCTAGGTCCATTAGTTTAATTATCCAGTCCTCTTTTATTGAAATTGCTGTGTTCTTCCATTTCTGTGCATACAGTAATCTTGTTGCAGTGATCATGCGTTGCAATATCTTACAATTCTTCTCTAAATGGTCTTCTACCAGTCCCTCTACCAGTCAACTAGGTTTCAATTGAATTTTAACCTTCAAGATTTTTTTGCACCATTCTATGCCTCTGATTCCAGATTTTTTTCCTTTTCACAAGTCTACCATAAGGTAATAAAACGTGTCAACTTGATTCTCATATTTCCAACATAAATTAGAAACCCTTTGTACATGTTGGCTAGTTTTTCTGGAATCAAATACCAATAGTGCATCATTATATAAAAATTCTCCTTAAGCTTATCACATTAAGTAAATTTAACTCCTATTTTTATTATTGTTTCATCTGTATATTATATCACAAAATATGCCTACTTTATCATACCTTTAACTTGTTCTTCTTCCAACATGATTTTAAACAAAAGTTTATGCATCTCACCAAGCAAATGTCCATCATCTGCACATAGGTGCAGCTCACACTGAGATTTATTCTTTTCAAAATCATAGATTTTCATATCTGTTTTAAATATTTCAGTTATTTGAAAACTGCAACTCCCTGCCAGTAATTCTTCATTTGACTTAATTCTATATAGGTCTTGATCAAATTCAAAAGTTCCTGGTAAGTTACCCACTTTTCCTTTGCTCTTATTTCCTTCCTATAGAAGGGTTCTTGCAATGAAAACCACAAAAGCATTTCAGGGCTTAACCTTGGTTTATATCTAACCCATTTTCTTAACAAGGCACATATCACAAAATGATTATTAAAATCTGCATTCACTTTACCTTTATCATACCATAAGAAATCATGCCAGCCAAGCCTCAGTTCATGCCGTTCTAAATTCAATAATCTATTAGTCAACACAATTCAGCCTTTCCACCACACCAAAAAGCATGCAGAAAAAAACTTTGTATCCTGTAAAACTTTGTATTTAACTCTTGATTTCTTCCTTTGCCTTATGAATTTTGGTAAGTCTTTCTGCCATTGTTTAAATGTAACATCATCAAAATCACCATTGTCTGAAACAGAAAAAAAAAACATTCTTGACAAAACATTCATTTTTATCATTGAAATTCTCCTCAAAATCACAGGTTTAAGCTTCTCTCATTTTTGTAAATATTTCTTAATATCATTCTGTATCTTAATAAATTCAACAACATACAAATCATATTTTTCATTGTAATAACTATTTCACCTTTTTCTCAGTTTTGAAACCTGTCTTATCCATCATTGTATCTGGTCCTCTGTTCTCCTATTTTGTGTTAACATCATCATCTTTGTTTATTAATTTTGAATTTAGTCAGCCCTCCAAATTCTTTTAATCTCTCAATTAGGGCATCAGAACTTTCCAAAGGATCTTCCAACACAATCACAATATCATCTTCAAATGCCCTCAACTGAAATGTTTCTCTCTCACACACACTCTTTTTTTTAAAACCATTTAATTCTCTCATCTTGTTTTATTGATCTATTTGAAACCTCAAGGGCTAAGATGAACAAGATGGTTGGCATTTGAAAATGGTCATTCTTGTGTTATACCATTTTTATATTACATGCCTTCATTACCTCACTGTTAACCAGGATTTTGTACCTTCTTTGTGTGATAAATCACCTTAAGTGATAAAATTATCACCGAAACTCATTTATTTTCTAAACACTGAATAAAAATATTCAGTTCCAATTGTCAAATGCTTTTTCATCACCCAAAAGTATAAATGCCACCTGTTTTTCATTAAGTCTTTCTTAGTATTCAAGAATATCCGAAATACATCTAGTATTATCTCATAACTGTGTTTTTGATTTTTAAAAAAACACATTGATCTTGATTAATAAAAATCTGAAGAAGTCTCTTCATTTTTTCTGCCAAAATTATTGTAAGAATCTTATAGTCATTATTCAGTGGTGAGATAGGTCTATGATTCTTTGCCATTATCAAATCCTGATTCTGTTTCAGAATTAAAACTACGGTAGCTTCTTTCCATGTTTCTGGAATCCTTCCATTTTGTAGAATGAAATTCAAAGTTCTTTTCAGTAGTAGTAAAAACTCTTCATAGAATCATAGAATCATAGAAATGTAGAGTTGGAAGAGACCACACGGGCCATCCAATCCAACCCCTTACCATGCAGGAGTACCCTCAAAGCACTCCCGACAGATGGCCATCCAGCCTCTGCTTAAAAACCTCCTAGGAAGGAGACTCCACTACACTCCGAGGCAGCATATTCCGCTGCCGGACAGCCCTGACTGTCAGGAAGTTCTTCCTGAGGTTCAGGTGGAATCTCCTTTCCTGCAGCTTGAATCCATTGCTCCTTGTCCTGGTCTCTGGAGCGGCAGAAAACAAGCCCTCTCCCTCCTCTACATGGCATCCCTTCAAATATTTAAACATGGCTATCATGTCCCCTCTTAACCTTCTCTTCTGCAGACTGAACATACCCAGCTCTCTAAGTCTATCCTCATAGGGCATGGCTTCCAGGCCCTTCACCATTTTGGTCGCCCTCCTCTGGACCTGCTCCAGCTTGACCATGTCCTTCTTGAATTGGGGTGCCCACAACTTTCTCAAAGCATTTATAATAAACAGAAGATTGGCCATTAGGCTCCAGTCTTAATCTTCTTGATCGCTTCAGCTATCTATTATCAGAACATTCAACATTTGTTTCTTTGAATCTGAAATTCCTGGTAAATTTTGTTTATCTGGGTATTCCTCTAACTTTACCAATGAAATTTGTTGCTTTTTAAATAATGTAGAAAATAACTATAAAATGCATTTGAATATTTACTTTTTCAAGAATTGCCTCTATTCTCTAGGAATCTATCTTTAAAATCCAGTTTTTCCTCTCTTTCCTTCTCAGTTTAAATGCCAGCCATCTACTTGGCTTATTTGCAAATTACAAGTTCCTTTGCTTCATATAACACATCTTTTTTTGAATCTCACTTGTAGTTAACATTGATAATTGTCTCTGTAGAACTTAATTTGATTGATAACCTCATTTTTGAGGCAAATTTCTTTAATTCCTCTTCCTTTCTTTTTATCTCCTTTGATTAACACCTTTTTTCCTTGCCTCTTTTTTTAAAAAAATCATATTCTGTTGTATAAAATATCCTCTCATAAATGCCTTACCTGCATCCCATACTATTCTAATAAGAGTACCCTTCTCCAAGTTATTACCAATTTTTTAAAATTTCTTTTTTGCATCTTTCTACCACCTTTTCATCTTGGAGGAGACTTTCATTCAGCCTCTGTTTCATAACCTCACTTTTCCCCTTTAATACATGAGTCACTGGAATATGGTCAGAAAAATTCTTTGGTAATATCTTGATTTTAGTGATTCCTCTAGCCAAAGTCCTAGAAACCAAAAACATATCAATTCTCAAATAGGATCTACGTCTTTCAGAGAAAAAAGTATAATTTTTAGTATTACCATATTTGTGTCCCCATAATTAACTCCAAATTATCAATTAATTTAAAAAAAGGCTTTGGAAATTTACTTTATGACATCCTAATGTCCTTCTCAGAGGACCAGTCCATTAAAGGAGATATTATACCATTCCACTTTCCCATTGGCAACCCATTTTCATGAGGCTAACTCAGTAACATATCCATTAATTTTTCATAAAAACAAGCTTATTCACTATAGGAGCATAAATCCCTACAACCAACATTTAGTCTTTAGCCCTATATAACTACCATACTTATATGCATATTTTCTCTGGATCCAAATGTATGTTTACATAAGTGCCAACTCCATTCTTCTTCCTATCTGCCACAAAAACAAATTGTTTGCCCAAATTAAGATAGCACAAATGCTTAACGTCTTTCTTTCTAACATTCTTTCTTGCAAGCAAGTTATATCTTTGTTGAATCTATTCAAATAATGAAATATTTCCTTGATTCTGGTGACATAGTTAATCTCCTTTATGCTTCAAGCAATTCATTTTAAATTCATCATCAGGCCAAAAGTTTGGCAAAGTCCACACCCATTGCTCCTCTGTCCTCTTCTTCACTGTTCTCCTCCTCCTTTTTTATTTGAGTCTTAATCCAAAGTTCCTTGCAGTTCCTCTTTCTCTCTCAGCTCACCCAATGCATGCTTTTTATATTTCTGTAAATGTTCTTACCCTTTTGTACTGTATTGACTTAGAATTATCATGGTTTAAATGTACAAGAAATTCCCTCCAATTTCTCCCATCTAAGTAAGCTCTTATTTTCCTTCAGCTTCTCCATCAGGAAACCATATTCTTTTCCCTTGCATAGAATTCTGATGGGCATTTCTTAAGGACCACCACTTCCTTCTTTCCCCTCTTCATTCTATTTTCAAAAGGTTGCTGTAATGTCTTCATGTCAAAATGGCTTTAATCTACTTCCCGATGAAATAAACAATCATGTCCTGTGGGAGATTTCTCTGAGTTGCAGCCCTAGAATGATTTTGCAATATGTTTTTGATGCAACACCTCTGTATAATCTGGCATTATCAACAAATTTAGCCAGATCACTTTTCACCCAAAGCCAATTCACTTACAGAGACGTTAAAACAATCCCAGTACATTGTTAAGAATGGAAAGAATATTCAAAAATATTTGAAAAATGCTTTTAAAAGCCAGGTTTCTTGAGCATCAGGAAACCTTGGTTAGGAGTATCCTAGACAGGTGAGAATCTTCACAGTTCAGCACTCATTCTGTGTGAAAAATGCACATGGTGATTTTTTTTATTTTTATTTATTTATTTATTTATTTTTATGCTGAAAATAGTATTACATTCACTGAAAACAAGTTGTTTGAGTCCTTTTGATCAATCTGCCTGTCCCTGTTTGCCCTATGTGTGTGTGCATTCTTGACTAGAGAAAGGGAAAAGATGCTAGTTATGCACAGTGACTATTTATGGAAATTCTGGAAAATATGACAGGATGAAAAACATGCTTGGTGTCTGAATCAGATGCTCGATGTGAGATCTCTCACGGGGTTTGGAAGTGATACCTATCTCCCTGGGATAAAGAGGCCTATCTTGACCAACATTCCACCGTTTTTCTCCCCATTCGTCCTTAGGAAATGACAGTCTAAGGACTCTTCTCAAGTGTCCATGTGACTGTTCTGAATTAGCTGACCAGCCTTGTGACACGGTGGAATCAACTGCCTAATTAAATAGTGCTGCCAGCCCCATTTACTACCATTATTTGCCTAACCTCCTGTTATTTTCATTCCACCTATGGCTATGAGGCTCAGTGCCAATGAAATATCACCACAATCATGCCAGCTCCCAACTGTCACATTGAGTGGAATTATTTAGGCTCACATCTCCGAACACCTGTCTTTAAATTTTGGGATATAATTAGCAGATTATGTAACCTGCCATACACTATGCAATCTTTGGGTATATCTGTGAAAATCTTGGTATTTCTGTACATGACAGAAAGGACAAAAATAAAAATTGATAGAAGATGCGAGAGCTCAGCGTTCTGACAAGATTTTTTTTAAAATTTAACTCAGAAAAAAAAACTAAAAGCTAAAAATAACATTTGTATCTCTCCCTCTCTCTTTTTTAATATTGCAAGCTACACACTAATACACCTTGACAAGATTATTGTTCTATACAGTCCAATTTTTCCCCCTAAATGGTTATTACATGAAAGGAAGGCTTGGGGAAAAACTGTATTAAAGAAGAATGTTTCGTTTCTCCTTTCATTCACAGGAAAGCAGAATGTTTAAATGCAAGGCATTTCAGGTATGTGTGTGAGCAGAGCTGTAGAAAAATCCAGAAGGTTTTATAACCAGCACATTGTACACTTTTGTCAGGGCTCTTTTGTTGTTCTTGTCAGTTTTTTAAAATAAGAAAAGGGATTTAAAACAACATTTCAACAAGGCTGAATTTTAGTATTCATTTCAGAGCAATAAAATATTTTGGTACTGAAAGCCAGTTTAAAATATTTGAGTGGTAATTTGATTTAAAAAAACAACTATTGTTTTCTAACATGTTTTTCAAACCTCTCCACCCTACCCTGCCACAGCCCACCACCCCAGCTCTCTTTAAAAATAGAAAGAAAAGCCCTGGAGAAATATGTGATATAGATTGAGCTAAGCATTGAGTTGGCACTATCATCTCTTTGGGTCATCACCTTTCATATAGTGATTGGCATATCTGATCTGACATTGTTCAACTTGTCTCTTGATTGGCTGGCTCTCTGCTTAAGACCTCCCCAAGGCAAAGCTTTGGATTCTGTGCTTTGTCCAACAGTTGCGCTTCTCAGGAGCAGCTAAGCATTTTCATGAGCAAAGGACAGGGAGGTGAGAGAAGATGTCAATCATCACCAGCACAACTGCAGTCCCTGCCGCACTGACAAGGAAGAAGGAATATCATTTGGGTGACTTCTGTGTAGACGTCATGATTTCCACTTGGTCAGGGGGAAAAAAAACAGGGGGAAAGAAGGCAGAGTATTATTAAATGTTAATGCTAGGGTGGTTGAATCTATTCTTTTTTACACAAAGAAAATGAAACAGCTTTCACTACAGTACTGAAAGTTGTGAAACACCTGAAATCATATACCTTTGGGTGGTTCAAAATATTGCCAGAATGAAAAATCTGTCTAAGCAGATATTTAAACAGCAAATTCCTGTCTAAAATAAGGATGGGAAAAAAAAGTTCCATTAACTTCTAAAAACAAGGTATCTCGTTTGAGTTCTGCAAAAACTATGAATGAAATTGTGTACATATCATTCATTTCCTCATCACTGAAAGGAAAATATCACCTTCCTATTCTTTTTCTGTTCTTCTTTCTCTTTTTGAACTAGAAGGAAATAAATATACATGACCAAAAATCTTATACAGTTAAAACACACTTTAGTGAATGGGCAAAATGGATAAAAAGATTTAAGAAAGATTTAAGATTTAAGAAGGATTTAAGTCTACATGTCATGTATGTGTACAAATATGGAAACCATGCCCTGTGAGGGGGCTAGGCCTGTTTAGCTTGATGAAAAGAAGGTTAAGAGATGACATAATAGTCATGTTTAAATATGTGAAGGGTTGCTATGTTGAAGATGGAGCTAGCTTGTTTTCTGCTGCTTCAGAGAGTAGAGCATGGGGCAATGGATTCAAACTAAAGGAAAAGAGATTTCACCTACACATCAGGAAGAACTTCTTGATGGTAAGAGCCATTGGGCAGTGGAATAGGCTGCCCTGCAGTGTGGTGGAATCATCTTCTTTGGAAGTTTCTAAACAGGATCTGGGTGGCCATTTGCTGGGGGTGCTTTGACTGTATGTTCCTGCACGGCAAGGAGTTGGGCTCAATTACCATTGTGGTCTCTTCCAGCTCTATGATTGTATGATTTCCCACAAAGTCAGTGGAAAGGTGTGTATAGGATCGGAAAGATACAACAGCTAAGATAAGATCATGTTTCCCTTTATCCAGTGGGGCTGGAGACTTCCTTGATCGTCTGACATTAGTGATGAGAAAGCCACTTTAGGGGCAGATGGAGGCTTCCTTGTCTGAGCTATCCAGGGTGCTGAGTACTAGCTTCAAACAGCCTCATGGATAGCTTTTCTTAGGAATAAACCAGAAATAAAACCCAGCATAATAACTCAGGAATAAAAACCCGCATAGATTCACTGCACCCCTGACATGGAAATCACCAATCACCTCTCAGTCACACAGCCCTTCATTATTCAATAATGTCTTGGAGAGGGAGTGAATCCAAAGATTTACTGATATGAAACTAATACTACACTAAAGCACATACAGTGGGGCTGATGAGATGAGATGGCTCTGTGAATGACTAAATGACTAAAATCCGGCATATTTGAGAGTATATATCTGCCAGTAGCCCTCCCCACTCCAAAAAAGACAGGAAATTTTTTAAAAAAATGCATAACAGGGAGGAAGATACATGCACAAATATGCACAAATTTCCATGGAAGAAGAAAAGACTTGTGACATGATATGGAACTGAGCAGAGAAAGGAATGCCAGCAGAATTCTAAGTATCACAATAAAAATGACAAATTTTCACATCCATAGTTTGAATCAATGCACGAGTGCTTCCTCTGAAGCGGGCTCCAGAGATAACTTCTAATGCCAGTGTTGAATAAGTGTCCCAGTCTACAGATCCCTTCTATGAACACAGCAGCAGGGTGCATATACATATACGAGGATTTTTGTCTGATCACCTGCTGAAATAGCTCTAGTTGAAGAAAGGATGGCTCAGAAAATGAGAAAGGGGTCTCCTGTAAAGAAGTAGTGTTTTAAGGTATGCAGGAGAACAGTGATAAACAGCAAGGCCTGTAACCAAGCCAAAAGAACCCTGGAAACTCTGAAAGCTCAGGCCCATAGACAGCGGTGCACAACTTCCAATGGTGGGGTGGGATTCCTTGGGGGTAAGAGACTAAGCTGGCTTGCTTAAACATGTTCCAGCTTACACAAATGTACTGCTGGCTACCTGGTGCTCTGAATAGGAATATCCCTGTTCAGCATGAAAACTTACTGCTACATTTTGTTTCATTCCTGAATGAGGTGGTGCCATGGGCAGCAAACTGAAAGGAAACAGCAGCTGGGAACCAGGAGTCAAGACTGAAGAGCAATCTAGAGAACAAACTAGACCACAGAACAAACCAGAAATCAGAACAAATACACTACATTGCAGTTCTTTATTATGATCAACAGACCCAACAAGATGGGCAGAACCAAAGACCAGACAGGATCAAAGTACAATCTATGTTGTCCCAAAAGGTGGGGGTCCTTGAGTGCCAGTGGTTCCTTAAAAAGGTGGGTAATTATAGCCCAAAAGGAGGCCTGCAAGAGCAGGGTAACTATGGGACATTTTCACCTGTGTATACAGGTACTAACTGTGAGACACCAGTTGAGAGTCAAAAAAATGTTTTATTGGGGGATTCACAGACACATGTAAGAAATCAAGCAGTCTCATGAACCATACAAGACTATGAAAGGGAAAGGATGGAAAGGTTGGATAGAGAGAGATTTCCTGTGTATAGAGTGATATTTACCAGTTAGGAAGAGAGAATCGAAGAGAGGTGTCTCATACATGAGGGTCTGAGGGCAGCATGGAAGATTGAGATTCTGGGGTGCAGCATGATGCCTAAAGTGTTAGCAGAATGCCAGGGTCAGAGCTGGGATTTAAATACCCTTTTTCTACCCAGAAGGAGTGAGTGTTAATGGGCCTCTGGCAGAGTAAACAAAAGGAGTCTGGAATGGACAGACAGTCTTACTTTGGGTGACAAAACATTGATGGGAGTCCTGACAGCCTCTTAATGTCTTGGTTGGGTAATGTGAATCGGGAAAGTTTCAGTAGGAAATGTGCATAGAAGAGATGCTTGCCTGCCACATCTGGGCGATTTCATTGATTTTTGTACTCAGATTTTGGGTTGTTGACAGGATTACTGGAAGTCTATACTCCAGGCTTTCTCACTTAACTCTTCTTGACCTTACAACCTGCCCATGCTCGGGCCATACTGACCTAGCACAGACATATAGCAGAGTCCTGCTTGCTGCATGTTTCACAGCCATAAATGTCTAACTTTTATATAATATTTTGTGCCAGTTTTGTTATCCCTCAGGATGGGGTATGAAAGGGGTGGTAACATCTGGCACTGGAAATCAAGCCAGGAGACAGGACAGAACAGCAAGAGAAGAAACACAAAGGATGACATAACTCATGTTGACTTTGCTGCTCTAGCAGAGTTCCACTGGAACAAGTGTTCCTTTTGTATTCCTTCTTTCCAGGAGGAGTCAGTGGAATCAGTTTTACCTTTGCAAAACCAGTTCCTGAGGTTCTTCATGAAGGTGATTTAGTGACATGGCACACCATAGGGGTCCTGAAAACCCCATGGATTCACTTCTTCTCCTGTATTTCCCAGTTTTGCAAACAATTTTTGACATGAAATTTGGTTCTCCACCTGTCTGAAATATAATAGCACAACTGGCACTATAATGTATTCATTAATGAAGCCTACTTGGTTAGCAATCGCTAAGAAATTAACTCCATTTACTTTTTTTAAAAAAAGAAATAGATTTATCCAATTTCACACCTCCTGGATTGAATATGGAAAGTATAGCAATTAGTGGTTGAAAGTCTGTATGTTTCAAGGCTTGACGTTGCTCTATGAGGGGAAAAATGCATTTGAAGATATGAAAATATTTTTTTAAATGAGCAATGCACACAGACATGTACGAGTTAGTGGTGGAATGGGTTCCCTGAATATGTCCATTTTAAAACTACCCCCCAGCAATGCACGTTGCACATTGAAGTGGCACAGAACTGACTTGGAGGAAGGAAAAGAAGGAAGGCTGCAGAAAACCATCTTAACAGATCAGCTTATCTCTAACTAATTTTAATCTTTTCCTGCTGTAAAATTAAGACAGAATACCAGAGGTCAGTTCAATGGGGTGAATGAGAAAGTAGTTCAGAGGAGGAATGTGCACTGCCGGCTGAAGGACTTCTTCTTAAAGGAGAAGGCTCCATAATACCTTCTGCATCACATGTAGTTTACACAACATTCAGTGAACGCTCCCAGATTGACAGGAGAAAACAGGTTAACTGGCATACATCAAATTTCCACAAAGATGTGGCAAGGATTAAAATATTCACAGCCCTGCCTCTGAATATAGATAGCAAAGTGATGTAAAATTTTCAAAACCCTTACCAGCTTCATTGTTTTATGGGAATAGATCTGAAATTAAAACACAAAGAATGTTTCATAGGGTCACAGGCAAACCATTCTGTAACCTGCTGTGTTTTATAGCTTTCTTCTAAAAATTTTTCCTCCTAGAAAATGATGTCAGGTTGTGGGGGAGAAGAACTGTGGAATATTGAAGGAGGAGAGGGAATCTACTTGCTCCCAGTTAGGTTTACTAAATCAGTCATGAAGATGAGAGATGTAAAATGCATCAGCTATGCTCTGTTCAGTCCCAGCTTGACAGTTCAATACCTTCTCATCACCTGAGAATGGCAGTGCTTGAGCTTCAAGTAAACCATGTCTGTATGCAAACTGTCAAGGAGGGCTTGGCATATCATTAGGCCTGACCTCCGTGGCTGCAATGACTACAGGGAGCATTGCAGCTGACTGTCTCTTGCATTAAAATTCATCCATACAGTTCCTCAATTCTGCAGACCGTGATGCATGCCCCACAAATGGCAGCCATGTGATGAACTACCTAATTTGCTGATTTGATCATAAACCTTTGGAGGTGGCACATGTACATTGCCTGTTTAGCGAACCACTATTGTCCATACTTTCTTGGTGTGGCCTTGATGAACCCTACCAGAGGATGAGGAACAGTTAAAGGACTTAGAGTGCAATCCTATACATGTTAACCTGGACCTGAGTCTTGTTTAACTTGTAGAACTTTTATTCTAAATAAATATTACGTAAGATTGTCCTGTTGAATATGTGTCTTCTGAAATCAAGGCTGAACCAGAATATTTCTCCAGATTTCTCCTTATCACAGTAGAAAATGCTGCAGGCTAGATTTCAGAGGAAGGCAATGGTAAACCACCTCTGAATATTCCTCATCTAAGAAAAGCATATGAAGTTCTCATGTGGCCATTCAAGAGCCAAAGGAGGATGGGAAAGGACAGGCAACACTTGTTGGGGAAACTTGTTCCCCTTCCTGTTTGGCTTCAAGAATGGCATTAGTGAACTCAAGACATCAGTTTACTTTATGGCTTGCCAGTCCAGATGTTCAGTATTCAAATTAAGTAATCTGGCACTGACGCAAACACACACCTTACCATTTCTAGCAGTTTTGTTAAAGCTACCCAGCAACAGCATGCAAAAATACACAGTAAATCAAAGGAGTTCACTAGATATATTTTAGCCAATCATTACACGGTAGTCATTAAGCCATAATGGAAAATTGGAAAATTGCTGAACAATTTCAGACTGTTATCATTGTTAGAAAGCACCAGTTAATCAACAATAGGATCAAAACATTCTGGAAATGCTTAACCCACTTTCCCTCAAGATTCCTAAGAGTTTAACAACTCTGCAGCTTCTAAAGTTTTCCCAAACTCAAAATACTTCAGCCTGACTCTACCTTACATCAACCTTATGGTCACTCCTGGACCTAGGCATCCTTCTGCACCTTCCTTGAATCTCTTGGAGATCCAGGAGGATGACATCATCTTCCTGCAGCTGGCTGCCTGGCTTCTCCCTGTTCTCTGAATGGCTGCTGGGGGTATTTCATCCAGAAAACAAGTCGGTCAAGTGCAAAGTGAGCAGGGAGAACACTTAACTATGCCTGGTGGGGCTTGAGATTTTGCCAGCACAATGCAGGATCTCATCAGTTTGGACAGTATGTGATAAGTAATCACCCTGATTTCTAAGGATCTAGCTATTTCATTGTTTTTGTGTGTGTGCCTTCTTATTGCTTCTGACTTATGGGGTTTTCTTGGCAAGTTTTGTTGTGAGGGGATTTGCCCTTTGCCTTCCTATGAGGCTGAGAGAGTGTTACTTGTCCAAAGTCAGCCAGTGGGTTTCCATGGGCAAGCGGGGATTCAAACCCTGGTCTTAAGATTAGTACACCAATGCCAAAGCCACTATACCACACTGACTCTTCATGCCTGTACAGAATAATTGTTGTGACAGTTTAAGCTGATGCTTATGAAATTAGTAAAGCAAAATTGCACACAATTGTTTTCATGTATTTAATATTCATAACCATAAACACCATATACAAATGTTCCCATGAGAGTTGAGAAAAACAGCAACCTGCTCCACAAACATCTTTTCTGTCAAGTTGTATATTTTCCAGACAATTTCATATACTCTCAATGTGAGGTGAGTTTTAACTTAAAATTGGTTTTCATTATTTATGCCCAGTATTACTTTTTTTAAAGCATGTTTTTAACTGCACAACCAGGCAGGTAAATTGTGGTTTTGCTATCTATCACAAAAATAAATTTATTACCACTACTAGTTTTTCCTATTATATCACATTTGCATTAAACTGACTACCAACAAGTATGATGAGATACTTCTTTAGTTTCATAACAAGACCTCCTCATATCAGGATACCAGCCTACGTTTTCATCTTATTGATTCCAAATGCTGAATATGGATTTCTGTCTATGACCTACACAAAGGGGATAGTCACTCTCTTCATACATTGAATATATATGGTAGGCCCTCCCTAAAGGAGACTTTCTCCGGTGGTGGGTGGTGACTTCCATAGTCAGAGGGGTAATGGATCTATTTGGGGTATTAATCTGAACTTCAAAGGAGCTATCCAAGGTGATCAACTCAATTCTCAAAATAGGTTCAGATTCTCAGATAATTCCTTTAAGGTTTGTTCTAAAGCCTGGGGTGCATTCCCCAATCCACTGAGATGAAAGCTGCTAGAGAGCTCTCCCCCATACTCCATTTTCCTGTTCCCCACCATTAGCCCTGTCTTCCAACCCTCTGGAGCAGTGTTTCCCCTTCCTTCTTCTGCTGGTGGAAGCAATTTTGTCAGTAGATGGATTCGATTGGATTCTACCCTTAGCATGGATCTGTTTCCAGTACATTGTAAATTCATTGGACAAAATCTAACAATAGATTTCTGCCAACAGAACAGTAGATTCGAGAAGATTCCCTCATCCGCAGTATAGCCCTCAGTTTTGTTGCTCAGAGAAGCAAATAGCATAGTATTTTGCTATTTATTGATTCTGTTTCTTTTTTAAAACCACAACACTTTCATTGCACAAATAACATGGATATCAGGTTTAACATCTTGGAACACAACTACAATGCTTTGTAGTTTGTACTTTACCTTAATTTGGAATAGGTAATGCTAGCTAGTATTCGAAAAATCACAGGGCAGAGCAAAGGATAAGCCAAACAGAGACCAACATGGGAGATGTAGGCTGGCATCCTGCTAGTTGGCTTATCATTTTTTGCTGGTTGCAGAAGTCAACATTCTCCAACAAGCTTATGCAATTATCAAAATATGTCCAACCCACTTTTTAGCTGCACTAGTCCCCCTCCATGGTGATTCAGTGACCACTGGAGAGTAGGGGGAACCAGAGACATATCTGGCTATGTCCCTATAGCCAAACATAAAACAAGACATTCTCCAGAGATCTTGGTAGATGATGCAATTGTTCTGCAGCTGATCATTGGGATATAGCCACCAACTGCTACACTTCTACCCACTCTTGACCAGTTAATGGCCATAGAAAGGGAGTCTTTCAAAGCTAAGAGGTGGTTTCAGGGACAACAAGGAAGACATACCATGATTCTGCATGCCAAACTTTCATGCTACAACTCCATAATGCAGGAAAATTGTTTGAAAATGAGGAAAATAGCCTGAATCAACAGAGGCTAAAAGTAATACTTCCTCTCAGAAGTTGGTTTTGTCTGTAGGAATGTGTGAAGATAAAATTATGTATGCAATGAATGAATGAATGAATGAATGAATGAACATCCAGGAAGCTCAAACAGAAAGAGAAAGGGAAGGGATATTGGAGTTGAGGAGAGAAATAATCTCACTAGAGGAATGGAGAAGTTGATCAGAGACATGAACCAACCCAGAAGCTTTTCTCTAAAGACCACCCACCTGCAAAAACAGGAGTCTCTCACAGTCCCAGATAAGACACACTTATATCCCAAATGCCCCAGACTCATGACATGTACCCCATTGCTAAAGGAACCAAAATATCTTGGCTGAAACTGACCTAGATATTAAGGAAAATGTCTTAGATGGAATGGAGCTGGGTGATCTCTTTTTTGGAATCATGTTGGAATCAAGCCACAGGACAATACACACAGATTTTTTTCCTTCTGTCTGTTCATGGTCTCTCATAGCTTGGTCTCCTAAGTGTGAGTGAGGTAAGAGTGTGGCTGTGTTTGGACCTGTGGTTAGGGGCATGCCTTGCTATGCTATGCTCCATCATGAACCAGAGCTCTTCTCCTTGGTCTTTCCCTCTCCCTTCAGGCCTCTGGTAAAACTCCCTCTTTTCCAACAACTTACCTTCCTTCTTCCAGTTCTGACTTTTCACTAACCATCTGCTTCTTTCTCACTGTTATCTAGCAAATTTCCTTCTTCCTATCCCCTTTTGTCTCTCCCTGGCATCCATCTCAAATCTAAATCTTCTTTTTCATTCCCTTCCTTCTTTCTCAAGCCTTTGGCTGTGTCTGCTAGCCAGACTCTTGGAAAAGGCTATATTTTGATGACTATTTATTTCATGCACTTTAATAAAAATCTTTCTCTGTTTGATGCATGGTTACACAATACTGCTTGAAATGCAAAAGATCCCATAGCCTGGATGAGGAGCAAGGTTTTGCTTTGGCAAAGTGTAAATCTGAATATGGAACTTTTCACCCCTAAATTTCATACCAGATAACAGTGTATCTCCCAAAAGCTATGGAAGGCTGGGACACTCTCCAAAGGGGCTACATAGAGAGCTGTGGATGGTAGGAGAGTGGGGAGAAGAAAATTCTTTGGAACCCATGAGCAAAATTGTTGGTTTAATCCATTGTCATATTTTCATTATTGCTAAATGTTTAATTGCTGCTGCTGCTGCTGCTGCTGCTGCTGCTGCTGCTCCTCCTCCTCCTCCTTATCAAGTGATACTTTATGTTTTCTACTATGAGGGAACACCAGTACTGGATACTATCAGAGACTTGTAAATAAATATTTAATAAATATTTTATTAACTTCTTTATTATCTTTATGTTAACGCAGTCACAATAATCACAACCATCAGTCAAATTTCAAATTTTGGTGTTGTAATATGTGCATTGGAATTTGGAGTTAAATTGCAAAAATCAAAATTTTATTAGGAATTTGAAAAAGTGCCTAATGTTGACATTAGGTAAAACTGGTTTTATTTTCAGATGCTATGACTAAGAGGATTCATCTGGTGCACGGGTTTCTGAATCAGCCAGAGGAGAATGGTGCACATTTATCAAACACAAAGTGAATTAAGTTGTTCCGCTTTATCCACGAACACCCCAGCTTTAGAGCTTCTTATAATGCTTCTCTAATGAAGAAATAAAGGCAATGTAAGTTATTAATTGAGTTAGTGCAACCCTAATAAGATCTATATTCATTTGCCCATTATAAAACCATTCCTGTCAATTATATAGTCTGTTTCATTCTAAGCACACTGGAATGTTCTTTATAATGTCACAATATAACTAAGTACAGAGCTGTGCAAGATGGTGATCATTGCCTAATGGAGCTGTCAGCTGCACAGAAAAGAGTTTCGGATAAGCAGCACTTTTCAGCTCTTTTCAGCTATTCTGGTGCTTTGACAGGAAGCATAGAAATGACATAGATAATTCTATGTGTATCCACAGTTATGCCATAAGCATCTGGCTTATGTTCATTGAAAAAAAAGTAGAGTCATATATACATATACACACACACATACCCCTCACACACCCACATATATCATAGTAGGAATGCATCTGAACACTCCCCCTTTCCCAGAGCTTAAGACAGTTACATTCTGGAGACTATGGATCTCTGAATCCCCTTGCCAATATGCCCATTGGCAATGCTGGCTGGAAGATCATAGGAACTGTACTCTGAAGATGTAACTTTCTTAATCTCACTCCCTTCTCCACAAGTTTCCCCTGAGAACACTGCTGCCTTCCTCTTCTAACAGCAAATAAGCAGCAATCTCAAAAGCAAAGAGACAGTCCAGAGAAACATTCCGATCCCCGGAACAGTGCATCTGACCATCTTGGCTCTGGGAAGTAGTGGGTTGGGGCCAACTGGCTTTGGGGACCACAGAGGGAGCATTAAACAACCCTGATTTAAACACTGTCCATTTATATTTAATAACTGGAAAATAAGATGAAGTGTGGAACTACACTCCATTGGTAGATTCTGCTGTCAGTGGCACCAGGGTTCAAGTAGGGAATGGAAGTATTGATGTCATCAACAAAAGGACAAGAGGTGGAATGAGCAGTGAAACTGATCTGCTCAACTGAGTCGAGAGTGTGAGCCGAAATAGAAGTTTACCCAAAGGGGACCTGGAATAAGCCTATAAGCCAGGGATTGGGACCATGCCACCCTCCAGAAGTTGTAAATTGCAACTCTATCCAGTTTCTATCATCTCTCATCCTGACTAAAGGGGAGGGAGGGTAAAGAAAGATAGGAACGGAAGCCCAGCAACATCTGAAGGTGCACATGCTCCATCCCTGATGCAGACACAAAAGAAAGCAGGTAAGAAGACAATAAAACTAGTGGACTTGAAGGAAAGCAGGTCTAAGGAAAAAGGTTGGCTCACATACAGAGATTTCTAGAGCAAGATCATAGTCTTAGGATAACTGGAGGGTTTGGGTAAATGTAGTTAAAAAAAAACTTTCCAAAGTTGTGCTTTACAACTGCAGACTGAAAAGTTCTGCTGCCCAATATATCCTTTCTGTATTCTTTCCCCTGACTAGGGGCCAGTACTGTAACCATGGTTTTACCATGGGAAAAACAGCATACAGATAAACAAGATCAAAGGAACAGTTAAGTTTTTGTTTTGGTTGGTTTTGGTTTGGTTCCAGTTGTTTTGTTTTTTAGATGGCTTAAACCCGAACTTTCTGGAAAAACTACACCTGTAGAATATGTGCATTAAAGGCACAGAAGTTCTCTAAGGAGAAAAGGAGATAATAGAAAGGGTCACGGGGTGCAGAAAATACTTTGAATTGTAGGTTGAATACCCCTACATTATACGTAAAGAATCTGAGAAAATTCATCCTTCTGTTCAATATCATACAGGAACTTTGAAAGGAATTCATCTGAGTGGTAAATTTACATAATGAGCAAATAATTGTTTAATAAGGAAATATGGAGAGAGAGAGGCTGACTATTGCTGTCTGTTAAGGGTACAGAGGAGGGTTAGGAGATGGAAAGCACAAAAAATATTCTTGAAGGCAGACAAAGACCAGTCAGAAAGAAAAAAGTTAGGAGAAAGAGTTTGGAGACAAAGAGATTTCCAACCTAGTCAGCTAGACCAAGAGAAATATCTGTTTTAAAAAAAAAGTTGGCAAGGGAAACACAAAAGAGCATACTGGGATAAGAATGAGTGTGTAGTTGTGTGCTTTCTCTAATTCTTCCAAAAATACATTTTCAATCTCTGCCTTTCAGTCAGTGGTGGTTAGGGGCATGTCAGTGAATGCGTGAATCCATTTGTGGTCTTTTGGATCTGAACCCTAAAGGGGCTGCCCAAGGAGCTAATTCTAGTTAGAGTTCAGGACTTTGGACAGCTCTTTTGAATTAAGACAGAGAACAGAGTCACTGTCCCACTGCAAAAGAAGTCACCAGCTGACACTGCTTTGGGTGTGGCTGCCCTGAAATGAGTCAATGGGAGGTATTGCTTTAGAACCCTCTAATAAGATTTCCTGTCCAGCTACAAAATTATTTACCACAGAGTTTGAACAACCATGACAAAATCTCAGTGCCAATTGTTGTACTCTTTTACCTTTTTTATGAAGGAAGCTTTGAAGCTTATCCAACATGAATTAGAACTGATTGTCAAGTTACTCAATGGCTAATAAATCATGGCTAATAAATATTTATTCATACAATTCATGAGAAAAACAAAGTGAGATAAAGATTAGAATTTATTGTCCTCTGTGTAGGCAGCTTTAAGTTCCTTTCTAGATACTGGACTGTCAAAGCAATATAGCAACAATGCTTGTGCCCAAAAACATGGTTAGGTTTGTCCAAAAGAAAAAAAAAATAGAAGAGTTTATGTGTGGTAAGAAACTTAGTGTCCATTTATTTTGTTTCCATTGTAATATATTTCCCTTCCCTTTAGCAGCAGCAGGGTTGTCTGAGATTCCTCTAAAGATCAAAATTAAATCCTCCAGTGTCTCCAAAAACAAGATGAAAGCTACAAGGATGGAGGATGTGTATAGGCATGTGTGCATGATTTTTTTTAAAAAAAAAAAAATGAAGGCATTACCAAAGTGGGATATTGTAGCACGTGATGAAATCTGAATATAAATCACACACTGGTCAGTATTTACAAATTACTTTTTTAAATCATAACTCCCAGAATCCTACAGCCATCAAGGAGCGTTCTGGCCATGGTGTCTGGGGAGTTTTATGAGCTCCAAAATAATACCTTCCAAGTTAAGGTGTTTCTTTGTGTAAGAAGAGCTGCAAGTACCCCTCTGTGGTTTCCAGTTTGTTTCCAATCTCAGTATACAGCACTGGTGATTGTTGTTTATTTAAAAAAGAAAGAAAGAAAGAAAGAAAGAAAACATTTGGACCCAAGTTACTTAAAGAATCACCTCCTCTCATAGAAAACTCTCAATTCTTTACAGACTGGAGGGGAGGTTCTTCATGTCCTGGCTGCCCCCCCCCCAAAAATCACTTTTTCATGCATCCATATACATTGAGCCTCATATCTGTTTAAGGCTGGGTCTAGCAGCTGTATCTGACCCCAGCTGTCTGAAGTGCTTCATCTGCATGTGGAAAAGAGCATCACCTAAGCTATTGTCTACTTCCACCATATGGAACTCTGTAAAGATAATGTTGTGTCTTAATGTAGGGTGAATTCCCTAACCAGCCTCATAACTCTATCTGGTCTAGAGGTAAGGGAATTCATCACCTGTACTGTAGCCATGTTATCACACCTCAAATGGACCACAGAGTTGGCTAATGCCACAGCCCAACTCTTTACTATGGGGGGGAAAAAACTCCAAAAAGGTTAGGTCAACTTCTGAGTGACTCCTGAGTCAGCCTAGTTGCTGGGCCACTGCTGTGCACACCAGCAGCCTCTGATTCCAAACCTTAAGGACCTAGCACTATTTGAAGAAACCTGAAGGGCATCTTGAGCTTCAGCTCCTCCCTCCAGAAAAAGAATCCATTGAACCTTTTCAAAATATTACTGACTCACAGATCCTGCCAGACTCTATGGTGGGATTTCTAAAGTCATCACAAAGCATGTCTTAGAAAGTCATCCAAGTAATGGAGTATGTCCTATTCAGCCTGTCTTACATGTAATTGCCCATTCAAAAAAGAAAGTAAACTTCTCAAAGGTGGCACATAGTCTTGAGCACCCCGTGGACAGGGCCTAATCCATGTAAAACAAACCATTAAATGAAAAGACTAGTAAGTCAAAATCATCAGGATGGACTGGCAACAGGCAAACTGATGACTTGATGTTTTACTTCTCCAGTGTTATGCCCACCCAGTGTCTCCCAATTTCTTCAGGCACCACATCAGAAGGTGTGTATCAGATGGTACACATCTCCAATGGGATGGTATCATTAATGGACTCACCCTTGGAGTAAGACAGATGATGAATTATTCTATATTCTTGGGGATCACTCCCAATGGGGAGACTCACAGATTGGGTATAGGAGATGAAGGGTAGGATCCTACCACCTTTCTCCTTGCCACCTCCTTTATTTTTCCCCCTTGCTAATGTGTTCCAAAAGAAACATAGACATCACTTTGTTAGACATACAAGGGTACCAATACCCTTGAAATGATATCCCAAAGTTGAATCAGACAGCTTCCCTAAGATAGTGAGCTGCTGCTTGATCTGGTTATAAGAGGAACAAGGCTAGAAACTCCTGGATCTTAACTGGACTGGACCTCCTGCCCTATCCTCTGTTCCTGTCCTCTGTTTACCACCTGTTGCTCTCAATTGCCCCTCCCTGTCCTCTTCCCCTTGGGCAGTTTCAAGAAAAGTGAAGACCTCCACATATGAAACAGTCATGCTTACATCTGCAGGTGCAGCATGCAGAAGCATCCTAAAACCCACCCCCACAGCACAAAAGCCACTTCTGCTATCTTAAAATACTCTGTATATGCTGTGTGGTAATCTCTTTATTATTCTGGATAAGATGACCACTGCTGGCCCTCTCTCCTGACTAGCATGGGTTATAACCCGCATCCACAACTGAGAATAGATGAGGTCCCCTCTCATGTTGAGAAACTTGGCTGCTTTCATCCTAAAGGATTTATCATAAAAGAGTCAATAAGACCCTGAAAAATCAATATATGTGTGATAGATTATATTCAGGTACTTTATAAACAAATTTATTCAATATGTCTAGGCCTTATCTAGCACCCTGGCATAAATAAAGAAACCAGACAATCAGTTTTCCCAGTTTCTATCCATGCTGCACATCTTAATCTTCTCTTCGTCCCTTTCATCTAAATAATCCTTCTCCAGCTCATGATGAAGCAAGGAGTAAATGTCCATGTACTTTTCCCAAACTATCTTTTCAGTGCTGGCTACAGACAAATGTTCACCTAAAGCAACAGTTTGCTCCCTGGCTAAAGTGGGGCCCAGACAGCCAACTCCTAAAATACTGTCCTGTGAACCTCCTTCACTTACTTTACCTAACTGAGGAGTCCAGTCAAGTAGGAAGCCATACCAGGAAGACCAGTGTGGGTGTTCTCAAGGCCTCACCTGTGAAAGAGAATCCCCCCAAACTGGGACCTGATGTGCTTGGCAGAAGGGTGTGTGTAACAGACTGGCTTAGTGGCATGCTCAGGGAACCCAGGGCAACCAAATCCTCCCAGAACCCCAGCTCGTATATCAAAGGCCTCACCTTTCAAGGATGCTGACCTGCTCGCCTCTTCAGACTGGAGAAGATCAGTTGACACAGTTGGAGAAGATCAGCTGAGGACAAAACAATTTCCTTTGGATGTGCAGCTGATCCCAATTCCACTTTCTATTTCTTGTCCTGTTCAATGGCACTGAGTTGGGAAGGAATTTCTTTAGCCTCACTAGCTTTTATGATGCCTTTCCCTGAGTCCTTAGAACTTTTTTCTGACTGTGTGCCTGCTTATCCTTTTCAAGGGCCTGAAGCCTGGATAGCACAAGGACAGTAATATCATCTCCCCTCTCACCATCAGATGAAGATGTTATCTCTGGAGGGAAGCACTCTGAGAGAGTCCTTTCCTTGCCAGGCCTTTGCTCTTAGAACCACCCAAACCTTCTTAGGTGCCATACTATCAAAGCCCTAGTCCAACACTCAAACGCTGAATGGGGAGAGCAGTACTGATGGAGTGTGGTTGACTAATAAAGGCTAAATAGCTATGAAGTAAGACTGAAGCCAAATAATTATAAGCAGGGAGAGGAACCAAATGACAGGGCCTAAGGCCAAGGTCTAGCACTGAAGGATGGCCTGCAGATGGATAGGAACAAAAAAAAAAAAAAGGGGAAACAACAAGGTCTAAAGGCTGGAGCTAATTCTAAACAAGGACTGGTTCAGGCTTGCTTGGAACCAGGCTTAGGCAACTGGGGCTTAAGGAGGCTACAAGGGAAGCAGTGGCACAAGGCCTGACCAGGCCAAAAGGCCTTCACTTAGCATAACCAAATAACTGAGCATGTTGCAAGGTAGTCAGCTAACTACCATCACAGTGTATCTTTGTTATTGGGCCTATTGCCTGGCCAAGCATGTGCATAAGAGTGCATGTGCATGGAAGGTTGCCGCCAACTAAGCCATGTGACCTGATAGAGGACTAGCAAATAAGAGGCCTATCAAAGGTCTAGGTTTATCCAGCAACTAAGCAGACTAGGCTGCAACCTGGTCAGCCCACATGGCCAAATAAATATCTTGACAGGAGACAGTGGGTCTTGGGCTGCTATGTGCAGATGTGTAAAGGTGGAACACTAATTTATCTAATAAGTGAGAAATAAGTCTCTTTTGAACAAAAGATGCTTGATGTAGAAAGCCATTGTGTTAGGTTCTCGTGCTGTTCCCAGCAACTCTTCTGAAAGGTACATTGACGTTTTGTTGTAGTGGGGAACACTCAGTGATCTTAAAACTTTGAGCAAAGTTAAATGAATTGGATGCCAAGCCTATGCATGTCACAAATTCTCAAAAGAACAACCTGAGAAGAAAAGACTCTTGGGTGCTGTTAAATGAAAAGATAATTATATGGTAGTTAAATGTAAAGTTAAATGCAGCAACTGAAATGTACATAATGAACGACTATTATTGTTTTTATGCTTCATCTGCGTACAAAATTATCACTCAAGACAGCTGCATGAAGGTGATAGTTATATCATCTGCACTCATGCCTGCATTAAAGTAACCCCAACAGAATCCAAGCACAGCGCATCCCGTTATCGGTTTCTACCTTGAAAGACAGGCAATTGTTTTTGTTATACAATATTTCATGAAATCCCAGGGAAGGAAGGGAGGAAAGGCAAGTAAGAAGATATGGCCAGTGAGAGCATCCCAGCCTTACTTCAGGTAACACCTTAAAAGGATGGGGGAGAATTTTGTTCGATCTGCAATAAGAAAAGTGACTGAATTCATGGTTGCCAGACAAATCAAAACATTATTACAATTAACAAAGCATATGTGTCCCTGGACATTAATTTTTTAACAGAATTTTTGGTACTAGGGCAAAAATAACATGGAAAGAATAGGAACAGGTGCCTACTCTACAATTTTTTTCAGTAAACTTATTGCTCAAAACTAACAATATGCACATATGAAATGGAACAGCCAGGCCAGGTATACTTGCATAAATAAACAAAAACATTCTGAACCTCCCAGAGAATATTTGAAAGCTTCTTCGAAAACATATTCAGATATGATTGTTTTTTCTGACAATAGTCTTTATGTTTCTTTATTATTTCCATTTTGATGCCTTTTTTTTAACAGATAGGGTAGCTGGTGAGGCAGGCTTACCTGCTTTCCGCTTTTCCTTCTGTTTTGCTGTTCATGAATGCTCAGTAAGAGATTCTGGAGGCAGTTGCTGTTTACCTTGCATGGCATTGTTACCCCAAAGGCATGGGACCCCATGAGGTCCTCTGTCAGCACCCACAATTAAATGTAAAAATGGGGAATTAATTATGAATAAATAATAAACTAAATGTAAAAATGGGGGATTAATTATGAATAAATAAATAAAAAACTGCAATAAAATCAGCCAAAGACTTATAAATTGTCTAGGATGTGTTTTATTGGGGGAAAGTCAAACAAGCACACAAAAGTTGACACTTGCACACATACTCACACAAAGCTAACTGAATCAGGTAGGAAAGTTTAAGACAGAGAGATTTCAGGGTAGAATGAACTATATTTACCATTCCAGAGAGAGAGAGAAAGAGATGAAGAAAATTGGTGTGGTTCAGGCTTGTGCCCAAGGACAGTAAGGAAGCAAGGAAGTAAGCAAGGAAGCAGGGTAACAGAGTGGATGCCTGAGATTCTTGGACTGCAAGGAGGTACCCAAATTTGGGGTCTCTTATACCCAAAAACCTGCCCTGAAGACATGAGGTGTGAATGGCCTGGGCAAACAATGAAGTTTGCAGGGTAGATAGAAGGTGGCTGGAATGAGTTAACAGTTTTAATGTGTGAAGGAAATATGTTGATCATTTTAGCATCTAGGTGACAAAGGCTTTGATGACTATATGCCAGTTCTGTGTTTGAGGACAGGATAAAAGGGTGGAAAATGTTTACTAAGGAAGGAGGACAGGAGAGATTCCATAGGAAATGCACAAAGCAGGGGCTTTGCCCTCTGCTTCTTGAGTATGACTATTGTTTTCATTGAAAGGATTATCTTTACGATCTGGCTATGCTGGAGTCACCTGCTTTCCAGCCAGGGTCCTTTCTTCACATGGCTTTCCAGCTATAAGTGTGTGTAATTTATATTTTGTGCCATTCAAATATATCTGCCAATTAATATATTTTGCCAATTAAACCATATCAAAGCATGGAGTTGTATGGCTGCCAGTACTGTAGGCAGACACACATTGCTATGGGAAGGTCAGCTAGAACAGAAACCTACTCTTTCCCATGTCAAATTTTATTACTTTGTTTGCTGGAGACATGCTGCTGAAACCCAACACCAAAAGTTTGTCTTTCTCCAGCTCTCCTTCACCATCCTTCAACATCTTCCTAATGCTGCTGCTGTTGTTGTTGTTGTGTGCCTTGAAGTCATTTGCAACTCACGGCAACCCTAAGGCAAATCTATCAAGGGATTTTCTGGGACTGAGAAGGTGTGATGCATCCAAAGCCACCCAGCAGTTTTCATGGCTGAAATCGAACCCTGGTCTCAAAGGTCATAGTCCAACATTCAAACCACTATAACACACTGGCTCTCAGATGCTGACACTCCTTTAAAAAACTTCCAGCTAGACAGAAGATGAGGAGAAAAAACAGGTCTGGGAAGGTATAAAAAGAGCTTTTATAAAGGAGCTTCTTTGCCAGAGGCTTTGTTAACTGAGGTATGGTTGTACCTTTTGGACTGCATGTATCTCTGCACTTTCACATGTAGATTTATCTTTTGCTATTTATTTTAGGTTTTTTTAATATATATATAATTTATTTAATTTATATCCTGCCAGCACAGGATTCAGTTTATATCCTGCCATCATTGGATTCAAGGCAATGTACAGCAACTTAAAAAAAACAACAACAGTACAATTGAAACAAAAGATCTTAATACAGAAGTTAAAACACAATTAAACTAAATTTGATGTTACAAACAAGTTAAAAACAGCTTTGAAAACACTTTAAAAAGCATTAAAAACAGAATGAAAATTAAAAAGCCAATTAAAAGCTCTATCTGTTGCAAAATACAAAGAACCAAATGCTTCCTTTAATAAAAATGTCTTTATCTACCAGCAAAATGACAATAGGGAGAGGGCCAACTGGACTTTCTAGGAAAGGGAATTCCATGGCCTGGTAGCAGCTACCAAAATGGCTGTCTCTTGCATCCTCAAGAGATGTGCATGAGATGATGGTTAGGCCAAAAGAAAGCCTTCCACCTTGGATCTTAGAACATGGGTCAGCTTGTATTGGGAGATAAGTTTTCCCAAGTAGTCTAGATCTAAGCTGCATAAAGGTCATAGTCAGCAATTTGAATTCTTCCCAGAAACAAACTGGCAACCAGTGGAATTGTTCTGATGCAGAATCATTATTTGGACTGTGTATTTTTCTGCATTCAGTTCTCAGTTGAAAGCTGCATCCAGTTATGCATACTATGCAATAAAACTGTACATACTAGTGGATGTGATATAGCACATTGAGAATCAGTGTGGCATGGTACCAGAGACTTGGGACCTCCAGGTTTAACTGCACACAGGACCATCTAATTCTTGGATTAGTCACTCTCTCATATGAACTGTGATCTTGAGTCAGTCACTCTCAGTTTGGCCTACCTCAAAGAGTTGTTAGAACAAAGTGGGGAGTAGGGAAACCACGCAAATTGCCTCGAAATCATTGGAAGAAAAATGGTGTGGGTGTGTGTATGTGACAATGAAAATGATCATGATCATGATCACTGTCATATAATTTTTGCACTTTAAAGAAAAAAATGAGGGTCTGATACAAGAATTGCGTGGAAGCCATTTCCTGTTCACTTCATGTTTCACAAATGACATTTCCTGAGTCTAAATTGAATCAGGTACTCAAAACGCAAAAATGCCACTTACACTACGTAGAGAGCAGCCGGGGCATTGTGGAGCCAAAAATGTTTTTTAAAAAAGAAATTGCATTTTTAAAAACTCTCTAGGACCCTTGAGGCCACAAAAACGGTCCTGGGAGCCATATGTAGTCCACAGACCACACTTTTCCCACCTCATTTGTTAGGCAATCTGAGCTAAAGCATCCCATCCATTTACAAGAAGAACATGCCAGAAATTAACTCATTCTTTCAAGGATATTCCCACCCCTGGCCCACTTAATCCAGTCCTTGCCACTATACCACTATAGCAAGTATCTCTCATTACTCTTTTTTTTTTTTAATCATAATTCTATGGCTTGGGTCAGCTATTCAGAACCAACATCATTTGTCAAATGAGTAGCCATTTTAACTGCATTTAAGTTACACAGTTCCAAGATGTACCTGACTCTCTGGCATATGAGAAAAAGACAATACCCTTGAGTGAGCTACAGCAACCCTGTGGCTGAGTGTCAAACTAAACATGATTTAGCACTAGCACAGTCATCAAAAGACAAGTGCACTTTATTTAATTCCTGTCTCAAGTCCCATCTATTGTAGAGGACTTGAATATGCAGGGAAGTCTGTACACTGTTTCAGAATTTATGCATATGCAATCTGTAAAGGTTGCACTGCTTCAGTGCTATGAACACTTATTAGAAATTACATTGAACATTATTTTCATAGCCAACTAGTTTTTGCAGAGAAGCTTTGGCTCAAAACTGGAGGTGAGGCTAAATAGAGAAAAGTTGAAACTGTGGCAGAGTACTTGTACAGCTGCAGTAACGTAACTTCTCTTTTCTTCACTTTTACTTCTTTGTGGAGTTTTGTTCCGTTTTTTTCCCCCCTGTCTCTACAGGTAGTGGCAAAGCTCCTTGTGTCAGCCATTCCCTGAAACTACCATCCATCCCTCCAGATTGATGCTACCTCGTGACAATATTGGCCTGAATCCTACCGTAAGTTCCCAACCAGAGTAGACTCACTGGATCAATAGAATTCACATATGTGATTAGTAAACATTTAACAATTGATTCATTGTGTCTACTCCAGTTGGGACGAGCTGATAGGGCTGTGCCATTGACTGCCATTTGTTTACACTATGCTTTTTGGAATATTGCTGTATATAATGTTGTTCTCGAAAGGGAGGGAGGGAGAGAGGGAGGAAGAAGAAAGAAAGAGAGAAAGGAAGGAGGGAAGGAGGGAAGGAAGGAAGGAAGGAAGGAAGGAAGGAAGGAAGGAAGGAAGAAAGAAAGAAAGAAAGAAAGAAAGAAAGAAAGAAAGAAAGAGAGAAAGAGAGAAAGAAAGAAAGAAAGAAAGAAAGAAAGAAAGAAAGAAAGAAAGAAAGAAAGAAAGAAAGAAAGAAAGAAAGAAAGAAAGAGTGCTACAAAATGGGAAGGAGTCTCTGTCCCAGGTGAAATCAGCAGAGATCCTACACTGCTGACTTACTTAACAAACATGTAACTAAATATAATCTCCTGGCCCAACCTCTAAATCTTATGACATCAAGCTGCTACTCCAATCAATGGGGGTCTGTTGATGACAGGGGGCAGCAGAATGACATTTCCAAATCCCTCTCACCAGCAGTCTATAGTGTGGGTGTGATGAGGAATTGCAACAGAGAATTGCTTCTGACTGTCACAGCCTCACTCACTGAAGGGAAGGAGCTGGAAACATCATCCTGCTGTGCCCCAGTCACCAGCAGAACAGAACCCCATTGCCTGACATGGTTCCTTGGAGTTTAAGGAGGGGTGGGGAGAATTTACATTTATGGCAATGGTGAATACATTGTATAAATTCAATACAGATCAGTTACCAATCCTTGACTCCAGGTTATGAATCTGTAACCACAATACAGGATGTTAGCCATCCTTCCTAGCAAGTTCCTTACCTGCCTGCACAAAACCAAAACAGAAGTCCAACCCACTCCTGCTGATTCAGTGCTTCCAAATGGAGCAGCAAATTGAAAGGTGCATTTTTATTCATCTCTAAAATATGGGTTTGCTTTCACTTCCAAACCAGACAACTGGTTTGAACAGGCACTCCAGATTGGTACTGCATGTATGGACCCAAGAATAGGGGCTGAGGGGCTTTAGCACCCCCACTCCCAAATTGATCGGGGAAAATTGGACCACCAAGACTCCAATGTAGTTGAGTCTCCTTGGAAATTGTTAGTAAAAAGTATTTAAAATGTTCAAGCCGTAAGAAATATGAAGGTAGCCATTGTCATTGAGCCCCACCGGGAATCTTAAAGGCCTGCCTATTATCTAACCTATGCACACTTACTTAGAAGTAACCTTCACTGATCAGATGGAGATCACATTATGCTCATAAGAGACCTCATATTTAAGGATGCTTGAAAGATAATCCTTGGGGAAACATATCTTGCCTCCTGTCTACAACTGCAAGGAACCAAAATTAATAAAAACCTGCCTGCCAGTGCAGAGCCCCCCCATCTTAAAATCAGTTCCTGGCTCACTGTCTTCATGGTACTCCTTGGTACTGACTTCATGGTTCAGAAAATCAAAGCCATGACATCAAAATTTAGACTGAGCAAACAATCATGGGATCATGCGACAACTTTGAGCAGTTTGAGCATACTTACCAGCTACTAGTTGTCCTCCAAATCAGGGAAGTTATTTCTCAGTAAACTTATTTAGAATCATGCTGCAAAGGTACTTCTGCAGGTTCATTCTGCCATGAGAACAGGGAGCTAGATAGTAGAATATGATAACAATCATTTCCCTTTTTTGTTTCACTGACTAGCAGAAGTAACTAGCTTAGCAAGAATTAGAAACTCCGTAACAACCAAACACATACCCAGAACTCTTTCACTTTTCCTCTGATCTTTCCTCAGTCTCTACTGGACCACTCTACTCTATTGTTCCTTCTTTTTCCCTCCCTGATATTTCTCTCTACCTACACTTATGTTCATTCACCTTTTCCCTCTGGTCACTCTCTCTCCTCTTACCAAGCTCCAATGCCTTCCCCCACATATTTTTTACCAGTTCAAAAAGTTCAGGAACTCTGCAGAGAGTGGTACCATGTGAAGCCACCTAGAAGATCTCTAGAGAAATGGATGTCCAAAGTTACAGCTTTATGGCTACAGCTTTATCGCTGTTGGTTAGAGAAGGTTGAGAGGTCTACTACATGGTAACTGAAAATGATACTGCAAGCTTGACAAAGATTTAGTTAATTTCGATTAACCCAAATTAGTTAACTGCGTTTCTTTAAAAAAAAAAAAAAAGCTAAGATCCCCTTAATATCCAGGACAAGTTTCACATATCCACATTTCACAATTCTGGAACTCTGCTGCTGATAGACAGTATATAAACAGAGCATGAGCACACACTTCTATTATTACAGATGTGGAAAAGAATGCAATATACCCCCTACATTTCTCCATTATATATATTTCAGATATCTGTAAACAGTAAAAAATCTGTCAACGACATTGACCTAAAGTGTAATGATATGTTAGCCTTGTCACTGTGGCAAATGTTATCTCTGAAATGAATGCTTTTACTTCATATTGGTTAACTGACACTATTCACATTCTTTCTGCAAGAGGACCTAAATCTAGCTGTAAGACTGTGCTGTAATGCCCACAGAGTTAAGAGCCTGTCAGTGCACTTATTTTCTATAATCTATATCACAGTAAAAATATACTTTGCACTCCAAATTTACAAGAGCATTCTAAACAAATATGCTCCCCCAACTCAGTTTTAAACATTTTAAAGCGTGTTTGATCCATAAGTACAAATATGCATGTCCATTCCCCTATAAAATGAGAACTGAATTTATGCTGGAAAACAATGTGAAGAAGCCTCGCAAAACTACTCATTCTCAATGATGCAGGTTGCCTTGATACATTGAGACAGCCTGTTGGGAGTTCATTAATTCTTATGAAATTACTCACCTCTAGCTTGAGGTTAGTCTCCCCTCCCTCCCCCCCAACTCAGGTCTCTGCAATTGTGCAAAATGTCTCCATCCAATCCAATGTCTGTCCTTTGTGAAGCAAATCAGAGACATACACAGCAAGCACCAGACTACTTGACTAATCAAACAAGTCATCTTAAAATGCTTGTAATTTTTCATAAGTCCATACAGCAAGGCAGCAGCTATTGGGTATTAGCTATGCAACTTCCACAATTTTGGCAATTTCGGAAAAATTGTTCTTCCAAATAGGAAAGTGCTCTCAAAAATATTTCAGTGCCTCAGAGGTGAGGAGGGAGAAAATGCAGTTTCTTGCTCCTTCACCAGAGAACAAGATGAGCGAGGAAAGGGGAAAAAAGTGAAAAGGGAAAGAAAGCTGATGAGACATGCACA
This sequence comes from Cyclura pinguis, assembly GCA_030412105.1. Taxonomy (NCBI): domain Eukaryota; kingdom Metazoa; phylum Chordata; class Lepidosauria; order Squamata; family Iguanidae; genus Cyclura; species Cyclura pinguis. Next base: position 113,644,297 of record CM059602.1, read on the forward strand.
GGTGTAAATTAAAACAAAGTGTATCAGGCAATATCTGAACATTCGGTGTAAGGGAGTTTCTGTATAGGTCTCTGCATATTGATTTTGAAGTCAGTCCCATTCAGTTTAATAGGTATGACTCCCAGGAAAGTGCATTTAGGATTGCTGTCAGGTCAAGCTCTCCAAAGGGAGGGCCACGGGGAAGAAGAAGCATCCATTGGTTTCATATTTCCCCACTCATTGAAAGCAAAGAGGAAAAACCGATAGAAAAAAAATCAGCGGCAGGCTGGCATAGTCTATGGTCCCAAGCTTTGAGCCCCTTGGGGAAATAGGTGGGGATCTAGATTCTGGGAGATGCAAAGCTATCTCTTATCCATCTATAGAAATTTCTAAAGTCCTCTCTGTGGCAGAACCTTCCCCTAACCAATGAAGAAGCACTGCACCTTCTTAACCCACTCAATCAAAGGGGGATACTTCCCTTGGTTAGCTCTCTTAGGAGATGAAGAATACACTCATAACCAATTTCAATTCCATTTACTTGGGTGGGGACCAGGTTAACTAGTTTTGCCTCGATTTTGCCCAGTATGCTTTTCTGACTCTCTTAAATATTAGAACACAAAATAATTAACTGATCCCTTTAAGAGAAGGAGAGAAAATTTGTTTCTTCAGTAACGTATGCAATTCTTAAAATTTATTCCACCCCGTGCCATAAACCTTTGTGATAGTTATCCAAGTAACATTGATTTCATCTCAAAAACAAGATGTTAGAAAATACACACAGCTAATTTTCCCATTTCAAAAGTGCAATGGCTGCAGTCAATGTTAAAAAGATGTTGCTGAGGAGGCCCAGGATTTCACAGTAAACCACTTTCATAATTTTTTTTTAACTGCCCCTACATAAAGACTGAATTATCAGCATTTGCTTAATAGGCTGTCGCACGGATTTGAAGGTCAGTGATCCATGAACTGAAACAGTCTTTAAGAAGTCCTTAATGTGTTACTTGATGATGACTAGGAAGAAACTGTAAGTCTGTTGAACAGATAATTGCATATTTATATAATGGGCAATAATGGAAATTACAGTATGTTATGTCAACTCTCAGGAATGCTCATGATGGATTTTTTTTCCCCTTTAATTCTGCAGAGGAAATAGTGAGTCCAGTGTTGTCTTTGGATTTAAAAGGCAGAGAAGCAATTGCTTGCTTTGCAAGACATCCCTCAAATAACAACAGCGATAATGATGATAACATCAGGAGCAACAGCAACACAGTAGAGCATTTGCACAAAAAATAAACTCTGTCAGCTGGAATACATCCAAGGTGGCCTGAACTTGTATTCAATGCCCCCCCATATCCAAAGGACCTCCTTCACACACACACACACACACACACACCATTTCCTCTTTATTTAACTTCATAATTCTTACTATTGGTGCCTAAGAAAGCCCTTTCTTTTATTCCCGCTACTTTAAAAATTCAGAAAACTCAGTGATGTCTTAGCCTCTTCCTGTTTTCCTGCCTCTGGCCATTTCCACCCTACACTGTTATAGTGCTATTATTCCACTTTCAACATCCTATGGACTGCGTGACAGTTCTGCATAATGTCGGCAGTCCCTTTCTTCTCTTGTTCCTAGGCAGCGCAACCACAGAGTAAATCATTGATAGGTTTCCCCCATCAATGACCAGCAATTGCACCACCATTGTGGACTTACCTGCCATACAGAAGCCTGGCAAGCCTGGGAAGGTACCTGGCTGTGCTGTGGAAGGAAGAGGCAGGTCTATCACAATTCCTTCATCGTGGAACCAATCAGTGCAGAGCGGAGTATTCCCATCATGCCCTCCTCCTGGCAGAGCCACTGCTGGGATCCCCATTGGACACCACTGCAAAAAGGTAGAGTGCAGAAAGGAGCATAAACTTATGCCCATTTCTGCACTACATTGTTATAGTGCTTTCAACATCCTACGGAATCCTGGGGTTTGCAGTTTAGGGAGGGGTATTTAGAACTTTCAGCCAGAGAGCTCTTGGGCCTCAGTAAACTACAAACCCTAGAATTCCACAGGATGTTGAAAGTGGAATAATAGTACTATAAAACTGTAGGGTGGAAAGGCCCTCAGTGAGCTCTTGTGAGTATCCTAGCCAATTTAAAAATTATTTGGAATTTTGATTTGATTTGACTTATGGAATTTTAATTTGATTTATGGAATTTTGAGTTGAAACTGGTCACTGGAATTTTGACAACAACCAAAAATACTCTGTCAAATTCTAGGGCGTCTACCACAATTTGTTGACGAGTTATAGCCAGACCTCCTTTCTCTTTCTAGCATCTCCTCTGTCCCTCTCCCCTGTTTGGAACTTAAACTTGAAACTAGACACTGCAACTTGGACAAGCAACAAAACACTCTATCAAATTTGGAAGCAACTAGCAATGATATACTAATGAATTACATCTGCAGCCAAGAGCTGGCACCCTGCTAGTGAGTTAAGTGCAAATTACATCTGCACATCTTTTTTTCATCATTGCAGAGATTATAATGCCCCATCAATTGTGCAGTAGCTAAACCATCCTGCCAAATCCACCTTTACGCTGCTGCAGCCCTCGTCCCCCACATGACCATTTTCTGGCCAATGGAAAATGGAAGGTTGGTGATGAAGTATCCTGCTACCTTCCTATATCCTTCCTATATCTGCAGCAACAGCATCATTCCCCAGGAACCCCATAAGACCACTAGAAGTCCCAGAAGATGCCTGTCACAGTAAGTCCAGCTATAGTAAGAGAACTGGATACTTTTCCACCATCACCCCAAACACGATCATGGGGAAGCCATGTTACAGTGCCAAACTTTACAATACATCTCCTGACACAGAATCTGGGCAATTCTGCCTTATTATTATAATTATCTCACAGTACTCTGGGAATGGCACTGAGAAAAACATCTACGTAGAACTGCCAGGTTGCCTTCAATCCAGGCGCTAACCATATTTTCACCTTTCCAGCTTTAATAATGCTAAAGCATCAGCTTCTGCCCACGGTACATTCTCATGCATTACGCTATTCTCATTTTTGTCTGTCACTTTACACAACCAATGTAGACAATCAAGGGAATAGGAGAGGGTACATTTTGTAAAGAGCTGGATAGATTTGTTGTGACCTTATCATTAGATATATAGGTTAAATTTGCAATCCTTTTGCAGTGATATGGGTTTAAGTCCCATTAAATGCGGATGGCACTTGGTAGACATGGGAAATATTATTTATTTTATTATTTATTTGTTAAAATATTTCTATTGTATTCCATCCTGTGTCATGAAATCTCAGTGTGCCATGCGATTAAAATAATAAAAGCAGTTTAAAACAGCTACAGATAAAAAGAGAATTCAAAGACATAGCTGTGTTAGTCCAGATCAGTATGAAAGGGGATCTTGTAGCACATTTGAGACTAACTGAGGGAAAGAAATTGGCAGCGTAAGCTTTTCTAGATTAAAAGATTAAAATAATAATAATTTAAACGAATCAAAAACTTTAAACAGATCCCCAGGTTAGAACACTAGAAAAGACTAAAACAGCTAAACCCCTGTACAGATACACTTTCAAAACTAGGGAGATTAAGGCCAAAGGCTTTAATAAAAAGTCAGGTTTTAACTTGGCACCTAAAGGAGATAAATCTTGGTGCAATTGGGGAAAGACATTCCATAAATACGGCATTTCAATGCAAAAAGCCCTCTCCCATATCTCTGTATAATGTAATGATATGGAGCAGGGCCTCGCTAGCAGATCTCAGTTCTTGGTCAGGTATATATAAAGAGAGGTGCTCCTTCAAGTATTAAAGTCCAAAGCCACTTAGTGCTTTGAATAAGATCACCAGAAACTTGAAATCAGATCTGAACTAACCAGAACCATTGCCTCTCATGTTGTATACCCCTTGTGTGGAAAAAAAAAAATCTGTATAGGTATTAGCATGTAGCCCATACACAAAACTTCAAATGCATTCAGTTTGTTGCTTCAGACTCAGAGGATTCCCATATGAAGAACCAGATCAGGCTAAGTCAGATTCAAAATATGTCTTAGTCAAGTCAGGGCTTTGGGGGGGTGGGGGGAGACAAACCTAATATTTGATTAGCAGCTTGGACACAGAGACAGAATTGGGAAGAAATTAATCTGTTTTGGAGATGCTGTGCCTCTCCAAATTCCACATATTATTTTATGTATTATGTACTATTAATTTCTCCCCAAATTCTACATACTATGAAAACAAAAAGGTGAGCAGGTATGATAGAGAAATAGGGGATGCAGTGTTGGACTAATAGCTAATAGTTCTACCACAGTAAATGGTTATATCAGAGTTGTCAAATTTCACTGATTTGGGAGAGAGATATTTAACTAAAATATGACACGACTGCTCCAGAATTCAATACTTTTGATTGGGTTTCTCTCTCCCAAGAGCAAGAATGTTATGCATTTTCATCGAGTTTATGTAACTATAGGTTGCCAGAATGAAAACTGGCTATAACTCCTGTATTTTTAATGTTTGTGCAGAAAAGGGAATTTTAGCATATGCTGTTTGTTATTGGTTGCGTGACAAGAAACAACTGCTGAAATTACCTCTTTTAAACAACTATTATAGGTACAAAAGCCCTCTCCAGTTTTCAGTCTGGCATTCCTAGACCCAGAAGCCTTTAGTAGTGAGATCTTGCTTAACAAATGCTGGATATTCTGTTCTGCATCTATACAGAGCCCAGGCAATTTTTTTTGGACTTCAGCTCCCAGAATTCCCCAGAAAACATGGCCACCAGCTATTATATTTATCTATCCTGAAGCTACTGAGCTTTCTTTAACTTTCTGATCAGTCGGAATAGCAGCCTAATAGCCCTTTGAAGGAGCTAGAAATTGGTAGTGCTAACTGAACAGAAAACAAATATAGGCTTGCAACATCGGCTTGCATCCTATGTTGAATTCCAAATATTGTAGACCCGTTGAATTAACTGGATTCAATTGATTCAATGATAATTGATTGATTGAATGGATGGTAATTAGAAGACAACCCTTTGTGTCAGGAACTGAATCCACACACGCAAATAGTACAGTGCATAAACACTATTTATTTGGAGTGAGATACATTGTACAAGACTTCAGTGAGGATACCACAGCTCAGAAGAAAAAGCCAGTGCTTTAGAATCCCTGCTTTCCCCCTGCCTTTTCCAAGAGACCTTGAAGCTGTGAGAGCCAAGCAGAGCTTATCAGTGCATTCTTAGCTATTGTTTATCTAACCGTCTCTGGTTCCTAGGCTTCTTGGTTGCAAGCAAGCTGCTACTTATGCTGGACTATATATCCCATTACTATAATATGGAGGGCATCCTGACACTTTGCCACATTTCTTAAGGCATATTTCTTGAGACCCCCATGCTAGGGATGAATGGTACAAGATCCAGTTATGTGTGCCCAAATATAACTACATAGACACAAACACTTTTCACACATACATAGTCTCCCATGCTGTTCAATCATTTTACAGCAACCAGTTCACTTGTGGTGGAGATTGAGATTTAAACCTAACTTTCTGTAGAATCTCCTTGCCCAGTACTGCATACACAATCCACGACAGTGCTTAACTGTTTTCCAGTAATTAGATCAGCAGTGTGTGTGTGTAGCACTCAGCTGAACACCAGAAAATACCTGAGCAGTTGGAAGAATGAAGCTGTGATGTCCCACTGCTCAGCTGAGCAACAGGGCTTCATCCCCCCCCCCACCGCCCCCACTGTTCAGTAGTTTTCTTAGAGCTCATCTGAACACCTAGTGTTCTTAGAGCTCATCTGAACACCAGGGTAGACAAGTTTAAATCTCCCCTTGTTATAAGTTTTCCTTACCCGTTTCAAAAGGGCAGAAGATCAGTAGAAGGGAGATCATAAGGAAGGACCATAGAAGAATGTAGAGCCTTGCAGTAAATATTGTTAGCATCCTTGTGGACCAAATTTGGTCTAAAGGCTAATTTACATTTTCCAGGTTTATAGTATCAGGGACATGCAGACTTTTAAGGTAGCATGTTTTATGGGGAAAACTCAGGAGGAAAGATAAGGAAGAAATATACCTTTTTTTTCTTTCCCATTGTCCAGAAAACTGGCCCGGTCTACCGCAAAACATGAAATAATTAAATCTGAGGCCTGGCTGTGGTGAAATCTGGACACCAGGATAAAGTAAACCAAAGCTAATGTTTATTCTTCCTGTCTAACAAGCAGCTCCCTTATCTAATGCCAACAAATGGCTGTAATACTGTAATGTGGGGCGGTCATGCCTAGGAGACTGATGGGCTGCACCAGCCACTTTTCAGTTCCTTCAAAGAGCCCCGGTGGCTGCCATTTTGAGTGCTCAGAAATGATAATCTGACATTTCCAGGCACGTTTGGAACTATTTTTTTTGGGGGGGGGTGTCTTTCTGTTTGGGGAAGGAGGGGCAGAAACATCATAGTGGGATTCTATGCAGTGGATTACTTTTACCCTGTGACTCTCACTACTCCTAATCTAATCTTACACCACTTACCCCATTCTAAGAAGGAGGACACCCTCTTACCCAGTGTTCCCAGTAGCCCTAGTAACTAGGCAGCTAATACCACATCAGTCAGGGGTGAACCTGAGTCGTTTATTACTGTACTAGAAATGAAGAAAGGTGTCTCTTTCCCCTTCCTTCCTTCCTTCCTTCCTTCCTTCCTTCCTTCCTCCCTCCTTCCTTCCTTCTCCCACTCATAAAACGTGTCCAAAACCCTAAACAGGATAACAGTTTTTTAGGATCTGTGGCTATTGTGCAGCTTTTCTTACCATTATTTTGTAGACTGTGCTCTTGTACTGAATTCATGTTGAAACAGGAGGCTATATGGAAATTGCTCTATTCCAACCCCCCCCAAAAAAAAACTGATTTTCTCAGAACAATGTTAGTGCTCAGTTAGCAAATTCACACACTGTAAATGTGACCTACTGTATCCTTGGGGAGAGACCTGTTGTAGCAGTAAGTAAGCATCTCTATACACTTGTAATTCAAAGGCATTCAGGCAAAAACAGTCAAAATATTACAAAAGCTGACAAGGATCTATGGTTCATTAGTTTCAGAACTGATGTGCTATGGACTACTTTGCAATCTGCATGGTAGCTTAATTCAGCTTATGAGTTTATGTAAAATGAGTGCCAAGCACTCTCATTAAATCTGCGGTCACCGCCTTTAAGTGCAGGACTCAAAATCACAGACACTCATCAGAGCACGACCACTCTTGTTCCATTGTGTCAATTTTACCAAGGTATACAATCTGAGTATTATAGAAAATCTTGGGCTACCTGGAGGACAAATCTGCTCTAGAGCACCAGCAAGGGCAGCCTTTATTACCATATATTTGGGATGTAAATGATTCGGTATTCACAAATGGTTAAATGCTGCAGAAACAGAGTCATCTGCTACTGTTAAAAAAAAAAACCCTACAACCTCTCTTCTCAGCATTCTTCCCATGCTGTCTTAAACCCATTCAAGCATGCATGATGTTTGCTGCTGTGTACACCTGACAGCATTATTCCCAAGAGACTAGAGTTTTAAGAGCATTGCCTGTTAAGCATCTCTTCAAGAATTCTTCAAGACACATGGCCTGACTGCTCACCTCAGCAGGATATATTTCTTTTGAAACAATGAGCTAACATTAATCAGATTACTAAAGCAAGGCAAAGTCATTGGGTACAAACATTCTTAGCAAACATTTTTTTAAAAACAAAGCATTAGTGGATGAAGAGCCTTACAAGCACTCTTGAATCCATGTCCACTCCGTGTGCGTTTCCATTGCCCTCTACACATATAAGATTGATTTCTGAATGACAGAGACTCTTTATCTGTGGAGACTCCCCCTACACGATTGAAAAGCTGCAGAAAAGGGACCACATGTTCTGTGAAGAGCCTCCATACCTAGGAGAGGGTCTAGAAGAAAGTTTCCACGTAGAGAGAATACAGGAAACACACAAACAAGGGGAGGACCCACCATACTTCATTTACTCACACATCAATTCTATATCTAGGGAAGGCTTCAACATTGTTTTGTAACAATCAGCACCATCACACTTCTCGGACTACTCTTTTTCTCACCAAAAACAGTATGAAACTTCCCAAGACACTTAAAGCTTTAACTTTTGAACAGATTGCGGGATATCTGCATTGTTATGACATTAATAAATGACAATGATTCAGAATCAGAAGTGAACTTCTGGGTTTTTGGGTTGTTCCCCAATATTTGTCACTTTCATTCCCCACCCCCAGTGGGCCCTAGGACAGAAAATTGCTCCTGGTCTCACCACATTTGCCCAACTATGCTCTATGGAGATGCCTGAAGAAGACCTCTAAATCACATCAAATGCTTTGCTGAAATTCACTAGCATGGCATGGTGATATTGGGCTTTCATTGAAGTTTCCTATCATCTCATAATTGGAAGCATGCTGTATGTAAAAATTACTGAATGTTAGTGGGTACACTTCAAATCTAAATTACTCTGGGCATCACTGTTCTTCTGCCTAAGAGGGAAATCAACTAAATCCCCTGGCTAGCTTACCCAGGGACTGTAGGATGATGCCTGTGAGCCGATCTTTGTAATCTCCATTTTTGCTAAAGGAATCTATAATTTTCAGCTATTAGGCAGCAATCCAGGCCACAATTATGAGCATTTATGTCCCACTGAAACCAATGAGTTTTCAACAGACAGAACTATTGCCTGGATCATAGCCATATATTTTATTATGCGAACCTCACTGTGTTAAATTATGATACCAAGTAAAACATGTTATACAACCTGCTTAGTGTAAGCCTTTTAACAAATATAATTACATAGAAACACCTAATTTTTTTTCACACAGGATGCTCTGTAGAATCCTTCACAAATAGCATCAAAATAAGGCTCAAAGAGAATGTTATTCTAAAAAAAAAAGCCAAAACTTTTTATTATTATTGCTACTCCAGTTCAAAGCTAATATACACATTCAAGATTTCTATTATAGATATGAACCTTTTTTCCTTTGAAGTGTTGAATATTTTTTTCTTCCCATAAATACAATTAATATAGCTTATTTTAGGGCAAACAGTTATGTAAGGTTAATCAGATATGAAACAATATGGATGGGACCCAAAAAGAGACTTCAAGAGCACATAATGGAATTTTGGACTTTTTTTTCCCCCTCCAAACAACAGACCTATGAATCCCTCAAGTACAAAATGTTTTTGACAATCCCTTCAATTTCAAAAGAGATTCAGGATGCAACAGGATGGGTGGTAGGAATTGTGTTTGAAAGTTCAAATGCTAAAGTAAACAAATGTAAGGCTCAAGGCATTCCTTATTTTCAAGCAGAGTGTTCATATCATTCTTAGCCTTTGATGAAGATTCATGTGACTTTATCCCAGCCCAACACATCCAGAAGACACAAGATCTCCTGATTCCCAACCAACTCAACACATGGAAAATGTGTATGTGTTGTTGTTGTTTTTCTTTCTTTTCTCTTTCTCGTTTTTGGTCTACAGCTCCCAGAATCTCCCAGCCAACATGACCGTTGGCCACAGATGTTCTAAAACATAACACTAACTTTTTCAAGCTCTGGATGAAGTATTATATGAAATATAAAATGGCTGAGATTGTATAAAGAGAGTGAGTGTAACTTCAGACTCACTTAATTATGCAGTAGTTGACTAATGCTACCTCATGAACGAATTGCAGCATTGTGCAACCGAAAATGCAACCATATGTGCATGCACAAGGACCCCAACTGTGAAATCTCACTTTGACCTGAATGCATCCATTCTTCACCAGAAACAACAACAACAACAACAACAGTCCAACTGCTTCTGTAGGGGATAGCACCCTTGAAGAGAGATAGGAGGATCCAAAGACTCTTTTGGGAGTGAAGGAGAGAGAATTTGCCAGCAACTGCAGATCCCATCCACCAACTTCATTCTGGGGCCTTTTTTTCCCCTTCACTACAGCAAAATGAGTTGCTTTTTGCAGGATAGAAGTCCAATTGGCAGATTTCCAGCAGATTCCCCAGCTGGATTGGGTTAACTTCCTGGACTGGGGAATGTGAATGGAACTACTCCAGGGAAGGAACTACTGCCACCAGGAGACATCAAAGAGGGCTCCCTCCTTTGCAGGAGCCACTTCAAGGATGGCAAGAAGGTGTAGGTCAGTGCTGCTGTTGTTCTTCAGGGAAAAAAAAGAAAGAAATGCTTGCCTGCTTACAGACACTGCCCTGTTGAGATAAAATAACTAACTATTCCTGTAGGAGAGGAGATGCATTGCCAACAAAAGGAGGGTGGTAATGGTGTTCAGGAGCAGCCATTCAAGTTTTACAGGGTAGAGTGACATATAGATATGGGAGATGGTTTCACTGTTCTGGAGGTAGAGTTTACAATAATGTGTTGATCATCTCCTGTCCCAAATGTCTCCTATTCCACATAATCTGGGTAGCCATGGTAGCAACCTCCCTTGATCAAAAATGGTGCTGCTTTATAACAGGTTAGTGAATGGTAAAAGAGCTGAGATTTAGGATTTGATCCTGGATGAGCAGGTAGACCTGGCATGTATTACAGAGCCCTGACTGGATGAGGCTAGAGGGGGTTATTCTCTCTCAGCTTGCCCAGCAGGATTCTTTCTACAGCAGCAGGTTAGATCTGTGGACTGGAGAGGTAGAATTACAGTATCCTGACCAGATGCGCTATTTCTCTGTCCACAGGGTTTGAGTATCTTTGTTTAGGGATTCTGTTGGTGTACTGCTCAAACAATCTCCCTTCCTGAGATAGCCAGGGTGGTCTTGAACTCCCTACACCTTGTGATACCGACATCCATGCTAAGGCTGCGTTGTTGGGGGTCGCTCAAGACTTCCTGTCTGCTATGACAACCATGGGCCTGTCCCAAATCTGACCCCACTTGTGCTTCTGGGCACACTCTAGACTTTGTTTACTCTACATGATGGGAATCTGGGAATGGGGGAGCTTTCTACTGTTCTATTCTGATGGACAAATCACTTCTTGATCAGGTTTAGACTTGCTGGGACTCAAAGCCTCAGGAGGGGTGGGGGATCCATTAAGATGGTCCACCCCAGAAGGCTTGTGGAACCAAATGGATTCCTAGTGGCTCTTGGGGAGTTTCCTGGTCCTTAGCTGGTGACCCTGTTGAAGCCCTGGTTAATCTCTGGAAGAAAGAAATTGGCAGGGTGGTTGACACAATCACTTCTAAGTGTGCCTTCTCTTGCCATGGAGCTAAACCTGTTTTCTATTTTTTAAAAGATTTTTTTTCACATTTTGGCACTTATTTGCAAAACAAAAAAAATCATGAAGGTTTTGGGTGCAAGAACAGCTTTTCAAATAATAATAATAATAATAATAAAAACAGGCTTTGGCACAAATCTCATAATTTCTTTCTCTTGCTGCTGATGACAGAAAAAAAAAATAGTGAGCATTCAGTATCACTTATTCAGTTAACTATACTTAATTCTGATTACCAGCAAAATGGACCTCCTCCTCCTCATTCAACTGATGCCCAGTAAAGTAGGTTGAAGCAGGCTAAGTTACATTAATGACAACAGTGTTAGAGTGTTTCATTACTCTAACTAAGTAGCCGTTGCAAATACAGAACTGTCACCTAAATTTACTCATCCATTCTGCTGGCTCATGGAGCACAGATGAATGGCGTACCTATCAGGCTTTGGGGAACGGGATGGGCCAGGCAAGTTTATTTAGTGTATTTAAAATACACAACTGAGGTAGAATATTGGCTGCTGTCTTTTCACTTTCTCATAGAGCACTTGACCATTTTTTTCAGAGAGCTATGTTGTATATTGAGTCACCTTTTTACATGAAGGACAAGAAAGTTTGAAAACATTCTTCACAGATCTCCCATCTACCCTGAGTTTGTCTGCTCTGACTGACAGACACTGTCCAGGGTCTCAAGCAGAGTTCTTTGATGGTGATATCGAAGTCTATCAAAGTAGACATACCAGAGAACAAACCTGGGAAACTCTGCATGCAATGACTGCGTCCTGCCATTGACCTTTGATCCCTGTCCCAATGAGCTGATCCATTACTGTGGTATCTTATCTTTGTGTGGCTAATATTCTTCAGGGGCAGGATTAAGCCAGGAAGGGGCAGTTTAGGACTCTAAGTATGAAAAATGTTTTCCTCATACAAAGGAAAAATGTGTAAATGGACTTCCAAGGTCACTGGATGTGTTTTGGAAAGCATATCCAGCCCTAATATCTCAAAAAAGGTGCTTGACATGAATTTCTGGCTTTCCATGTTCCTACCTGCATTTGGGATGGGTGAAAATGTATGCTACGGTTGCTGTTGAGAAGGACAAAGGTGACAATTGTTGCAAAATACAAAGAATTTAAGATTTAAAGAAGTTGAATGTAGGTGGAATAAAAAGTGAAATGTTGTTCTATCCAAGTCTTTTTCCGAAAAATTAACCACCTCTCAGAAAAACAAGATTTTTATTAGCATCATTCCATTTTGTATTAGCTTTAATATCTTTATGGGAGACAAGTACAGCCTGACCCTCTTTATGTTAGAATAGCTGTATCCATTGACTTTGGATAAAGCAAATGGAGGAAAATTTCATGGCATAATCCATGAAGAATTTACCAAATTTGCAAATTTCTTCATATTTAGAACAGAAAGAACTTGAGATTTTAAAAGTGATAGATTTTCTCACTCTTAATTTGGGTGATTATGCACATGCATATTCATCTAGTTTTATAAACTAATTTTCCATAAAGGCTTGTAAATATGCCTCAGGAGATGTATGGTAGGGATGTGCATGGTATAGTAAACATCTCATTCTGTTTCGTTTCTCAGTCTAGGAGATGGAGCTTTAAGAGTCCTTAAAGGCAAAGGAACACTTCAGCAGGAAACTCATACCTCTGATCCTTCACTTCTCTCTAGTCACGCATACTCTTCTGAACTGTTGGCAGCCTTCCAGCCCTCGCCTCCCACATGGTGCTTGCTGGCTTCAAAATTTGTAGGTAAAGATGAGGCACTGAAAAATTGTCACTCTGACTGACTCTTTCCCATCTCAACTAATCTGTGATGCTTTTTATGCCACGCTATCCCTTTGGTACCATTTTCAGCCCTTGCTCTCTCTGGACTAGGGAGTTTAGCCAGAAGAAGAAGAAGAAACTGTTAACAATTGCATCTCCTTCTAACAGTGATATAGTTGCTGCCAGAATGATCAGCAAGGGAACACATAAATGCTGGTGGATGGGGCTTCTTTATTGATCACTCTAAAAACACACAAACAAAGCCTGAACTCTGAAAATCCATTCACGGGCACAGATGCAATCTTTAAGTACAGCTTGTTGATATTAGCCTGAGTTGGAATAGGGTGATCTCTTCTTTCAAGGGCATCCATTCTACCACATACCTATTAACTCTCTGCCTGACAGGTCCAGCTAATGAATTCACTTAAAGGCAATGCAGAAACCATATTCTGGCATTCATTTTGGTACAAAATTAGAAGATGCTGGGGGTTCATCTTCCATTTCTGCACACACCCCTTCTTCTCCTAATGTTGCCAGATAAGGTCTAGCAAAGAACTATACCTAGATTCAAATGAATTCACTTACGGAGCTATGGATGATTGGAAGCCTGCCTTATCAAGATTTCTGATCAAATGGAAGTGAGTAGTCACATTCAGCCAAATGTGATAACAGCACACTTCAGACCACTCCCAGCAATACAGAAAGGGAAGGAAAGGAGAAGGGCTCAGCCCCAGTTTTCTCTACTATTCAACAGAAAATAATACCTGAACAGGGCTCTGCATATTGAACACCTCTACCCACCACACCTCATCAGACCCATATGACAGCTATAGTGGTTAGAAGAATTAACTACACTAAAGCATGAATAATGCTTATTAATTAGCCACAGTTTCTTAATAGATTTTGAATAAGTGGCCTAGAAATGTTTTGATTTCTATTCTATATTTGAACTCCAAACTTTCTTCCAAAGAACTCAAGGAATGCATCCTTTATCCTCAGAGCAAACCTGGAAGACAGGAGAGATTGAACAAGAGTGAAGCCAGACAATGCCTTGCATCCCCTTCTCCCTCCAAAATATCTAACACCGTGCAATACGAGAACCAAGTACTGAGTTCTGTGTGCTAAGGGTCTCAATTTTCTTAATAGCTTTGGCTCCTCTTTTCCCTGGGTTTCTAATGTTTATATCTGGGTAAATGGTTCCACAGTCACTTGTTCATCTGATACCTCATTTAAAACAATTTATACCTTTTTTAAAAAAAATGCAAAGAACAGAATAATATGGGTGGTTGCTTTGGCAAGCAGTATCTCATGCCTAATAAAGATTTATCTTAAAGGTTCAGCACATGGCTAAAGATCCATAGCTCTACTCTCAGTTCTACCATTTACCGAAAGTCCTATGTGCTCTGGGATGTAACCTCCAGGGTGGAAATGTAGCCCTTAACAAGACAGTCATTTCACAATATGATCACACTTGTTGAGAGCCAGCTAGCCTTCCCAAGAAGTTATTTCATCAAGTGTATTCTGAAAGAGGAGCATGCACCAAAGCAGTGATTTCAGTTCAAGAATTCAACTGGAACAGTAGCACTACAGCCTGAGAAACAACAACTTATTTTTGACTGTTAGGAACAAGATGTGCTCAGTCAAATAACCACCAGATCTGCACCCCACCCCTTTTTCAGCACTGTGTAGGGCTGTAACAGTCTCTGATAGCCACAGAATGTGTGATAAAAAAATCTTATCTCTAGCAGTTCTGCCCATTCAAATATATTTCTTCTCTTTTAAATGGTATATTTGAGAACGTTTCAACACCTTGGCCCTGGTGCCATAATGTTTCTGGGGAGTGATGCATATATCATCCAACTGTTTCCTCTGGAAACTGAGGCACAGTCAGAAATGTTAAGAACACAGTTCCTTTCTTAACCATTTACGTATTGCTTCCAGAACAGTTTTTTTTAAATTCTATAAGCAAGCATGTCACAAAGAGTAGAGAATGTGTAGCACTCCAGATATTGTTGGACTATAACTCCCATCAGTCCTAACCAGCATAGTTTGTGCTTTTTGTTCATGGATGTTGCTGTTCTACAATTTCTGGAAAGTCAAAGATTCTCCATCCTTGATGTAAAGGAGTACTATCCATCCAAGTAAATTAAATAGATTTGTATTTACTTAGAAACATGGCCCATAAATATTTTCTGAGTGTCCTTGCACTCCATTCTGGAGGTTAATTTGCTTTTCACCTTTAGGTGGCTATCATTTTAGGGCCTCACGTTTCTTTAATATTCATCATTTGCTATGCTGGTACCCTTAATCCACATTCAGTTTACCATCCTGGTTCAGATACTGCAGCAGAATACAAGTGCTTTAATTTTAGTGATACATAGACCTATCTCCTAAACGACCTAGAAAATGAACTATCACTTCTAAGAACAATACAAATTGTAGATGAAGATACAGGCCAAGGTTATATTTTTCTATTCCCTGGTAGAGAGTTGTAATATGAGACACTTTTTGATGGATCCATCTTAGTGAAACCATAATGTTCATAGTGGCCTTAACTGCTCAGCCACTGGAGAAGATAGTATTATTTTCTATAGAGCTATGATGGCACCTACATCAATCTAGAAATGTCCCCCAGCTTTCTTGCAGTAGGACAAAAATATTCACATTATATGAATTGTGGGGGTATTTTCTGCTTCCAGTGAAAATTCCAGCACAAACATTCCAATATAAAAAGCATATCAAAATGTCCCATGTCCAAAGGAACATTTGTGTGTGTGGAATCAATTGTGTTCCACACAAACCATCCATAGAAAAGATGAAACAAAAGGAAAATAAACCCAAAAATAAATTAATTTTTAATGCACTTCTCTTTTGGAGTATTTCCCGACTCTAGAGAATTTCAATGTCCCTCCAGTGAAAGAAATTTCAACTTCCCTCAAATGGGGCGAAAGTACTGACAAACATTTTGAGTTACTAAATCATGGATTTATGAAAATTAGATTTTTTAATTTCTTTTAATTTCTATTCTATTTTTTTCCCAATGCATTACATTATCCGTTCCCCCAAAAGTACCCCAATGACAAAAATCAATAGACTGATTAAACTTTTTTTTTAATTTCTGTCCTGGCATTTATGTTTATAGTGGGAAAGGCTGAAAAAAAATGGCTAAAACATGGAGATATTGTTGACAATTATTATGCTGATACTACTGCAGAATAAATACATCGTATGTCTATTTTTGTGTAGATTCTGCAACAAAATGCTGCTCTTGGGGATTACTTTGAAGGATTAGCTCCACTGTCAAACAAGAGGTTTTAAAATAAAGCATGTTTTATATATATGTTGCCTTAATGAGATTGGTAACATTTTTAGTTAGTTTTCTAAAAAAGAATTTTCCAACATTTGTGAATTGCTTTATAAATTCAATAGGAGACTGAATGTAGATCTCCCTCATCCCTCCTTACTGAGAATAACTATATCAATTGAATCTGTGTGCAAAGGGATCTTGTAGCACCTTGGAGACTAACTGAGAGAAATATGTTGGTAGCATAAGCTTTCATAGACTTAGGGCCATTTATGCCCTACATTGTTATAGTGCTATTATTCGACCTTCAACATCCTATGAAATCCTGAAGTTTGCAATTTAAGGAGGGGCCTTTAGAATTCTCAGCCAGAGAACTCTTTGGCCTCAGTAAACTACAAACCTCAGAATTCCACAGGATGTTGGAAATGGAATAATAACACTGTAACAGTGTAGTGTGGAAATGGCCTAAGTCTGCTTCACAAGAAGCAACTGAATTTGGCCAGTGTAGATGTTTGTGAATTCTGTTTGCTTCATTTTTCTGTAACTATATCTGCCAGTTTCTTCATAAATTCAAAGGAAGATTTTTAGAAAAGGAATATAGCAGAAAGTGAAGATTATACGTTGCCTTCAACATCAAGTTTAATGGCTGCTAAGCCACTTGCCTTGGTAATCAACACACTTCTACTCTGTCATTCAGGTGAATTGGCCCTAACTAGTGAATGAAAGTTACAAGTTTTACCACAACCGGCATGATGCTGGCAATCAAATTCCTACAGGTAACATACATTTCGAGTGTACAAAGGAGCATCCAGTCACTTTTATAAGCAAAGGACACTCAAAACTGAAGATTAAAATAGTTTTCTCAAGTAAGCTCCACTGTGTATTTCTAGAGATTATATACTATATGTCTCTATGAGCCACTGCATAATGCAACCATTAGATAAAATAAGATAGAAAGACAGATATTTTGGTTAGGAGCCAAAATACTGAGGAATAATATAGCTCCTTTTAGTTAAGCAGCTATGGCCTCAGTTACTACTGGGAATTGTGTATATATAACAAGGCTCATTTAGGCTAAAATGCAATTAGAAATTGATTTGCTAAATAATTTATGTTTTCTACATGACAAAGCAAAATGGAGTCAATGCATTTGCAGTGTCTTATGAAGGGAGAGAGACATAGCTCATCCAGAAAAAAAAATGGCAATAATGGGAGAGAAACAAAATTGTAGGCAGTTGTGATCCTGTATGATAGGGTGGACAACAGGCATCATACAGGACACACACAGCATCTCTGCCCATTCTGGGGCCTTTGTCTGTTCCTTTCCTCTCAACTGAATTTGTTGTGGTATAGGCAAACAGAGGGAGTTCTGCTTTTTCTTAAAGCTGACCTGCTCCCTCATAAGCCTCCCAGAAACAAGCTTCAGAACAAGGAGCACATTCCCCTGTGCCTTGTTTAAAGGGAAAATTGATGGAGGGCAAAGAGTTTCTTAGATAGCTCAGCAATGGCAGAAGACCAAAGTATAATAGATCCCAATAATTTTGGACAGAGAAAGTACAGAGCTACTCCCATCCCAAGACATTTCCCACTCCCCCTTTAAGGACACCACCTTCTTCCTAAAGACTAGGCAAATAAAGCAAAACTCTAGGAGTGGTGGGATAATACCTTCAGAGTGAACCTACTTTTAAGTTGCAACTACTGGCAATAGCATTGCTTATGAGCCTTCCTACATTGATTGCTGGATTGAATTAATTTATATCCCACCTTTCTCCCAAAATGGGATTCAAGGTGACTAGTAGGCACTAGTTGAAGTGCCAGCCACTTTGGTTCACTATCACATTGCACTGTTGAAAATGTGGTGTACACGTGTGTGCATGTAAGCATATGCATGAATACACTTATCTTTCCAGCCATTTTTCCTGGAGAATGAAAGAGTAGTCTTCAAGAAAGGCTTCATATATGCTATTCCTTTCCATCAAGCTGTAGCTTTTCAGAGATCCCTACTGGTACTGGGCTATAGAGAGAGTCACATTATTTTCTAGGTGACACAGACTTGACTCCAGAGAGGCTGTAAAAAGCCCTTGGAAGGACTATAATGACATCTTAGAAATTTAGGTGGATAAGGTGCCACTTTCTGGTGCAATATGCCTGGGTGGTCCCAATTCTGCCAAATCATACTGCAAATGAATCAAACACAAGGCTGTAAGCATGTGTACCTTTTAGATCAAGGATAAGGAAAATTTAACACTGAAGCCATTTGTGCCCTCCAAAGCTGTTTTCATGACCCTTGACCCTTCCAAGCTCTCTGGACTACATTTTTGGGAAGGGGGGCAAGGAAAGATGATTTGTGTTGGAAAATGCTTCCCAACTAAGCACTCTCTTTAACCTCCTCTACCCATTTGCTTTTAGAGCAATGAGGCTTTAGGCGCTCTCTGCCTATAAAACTTTCCCCATTTTTTCAGTCACCCATTGTAGGGATGTGTGTAAGCAACCACACTGTGTGATCACAGAACCTTCCAGGTGTGTTTGCAAGCACATAAAAGATGCCTCCCTCTATTCCTCCTTCCTCAAGATGTTGAATGTAGACTCTCCTGAGCTGCTTCTCTTCTTGAAAGTTTTTTGTAGTTAGCCAGGGCTTAGGTACTGCTTTTATATATGTCTGAATGTACTTTGAAATATATTTAGTAAAGTTTTTTGCCATGAGACTTGCATGTTGTTTGTCTGCGTAGTCTCAATGAGATAAAAGATATTTAGCACTTCCAGTTGTGCACTCTCCTAAAGGTGGGTGAATCTTAACTCAACCAGTTATCATCTTTCCCAGAAAGGGAGCTAACACTCTGGAAAATATATTTCTAATCTACAAATTAGGGGTTTGGGCCCCACTTTGAATTTTCCAGTGTTTCCATTGAGACCACATCACTGCAGTTACTTCATCAAACCTGCAAACTCTGCCTTGCTACCCAACAATGAGTGATTAACCAACAATGGCAGCTGCTAATCCTAGCCTAGTTGTCAATATGGAGAAACTAAAAGGCAGTAATAATAAAATTGTGGCTTAGAATATTGAAACGTAATTAACTACAATGGATCTGTTTGATGCTATGAAGAAACAGAGACCTACAGAGGCAAGAGAATCTCAGAAACAATTCAATATAGATTATGAAAAGTCAAAACATATGCCTGGCCATGGATACCAGCCTAATTTATCAGATTCAAAATGTAAGCAGTGCAAAAGTAATATGGGTCAAGTTAAAGGAATTGTAAGATACTACCCAGATTTCATTAGCTATGTGTATTGCAAATACAAAATTAAGGAGTCCTCAATTTTTGAATTAACACAATCATATTCATACAGGCTGATATTCAAACTCCTGGAGAATCTGTCCCAGATTTTTAGAAGCTTGGATTGTTTATTGCTAGTCTTCCAAAATTTTACTCTCTGATAATTAACGTTTTGCAAGTGAAAGTCTTGAAGTCTTGAAACAGCAATTGCTGAAATATCAGAATATAAACAGAGTAGAGCCTTGTGGAGAGCCGTTATGAAATTAGATCTCAAACTGCAGAGAAACTAGCTCACCTAATAGAAGAAAACTGCCATGTTAATAACACCATGACCTCCAGAACAAAAGGGACGAAATTTAGCATCTGAGCGCCCAAGAGACAGCAAAAGCTTGATGTTGGTCTGGTCAATCAAAAACAACTGCAAATTTCCAAGACTCCAAAGTCCCCAGTACAACTGTTATTGAGAGTGAGGCAACAAATCATTATTTTAAACAGAAGAGTTTTTCATAGACTTTGACACAAATGTAAAATTCCTTGTTTACCTTGCAAATATCAAGGAGATTAAGGAAGAAGGAAAAAGCACAATTGTTCTTCAAATAAGACAGAATAGATATCAATAGAATAGGAATTTTACCAGTTCCTGGTGCTTTCTATGTACCAGATCAAAAAGCCATAGGTAATCGAGTCCTGTTCAGGAAGAAGAACTGCTTTTGTTTTCATGGGAGTCATTTAATATTTAAAGGACATTTGAGGAAAGATTGTTATGAAATGGATGTTGCCACTCCTGTTGCAAACATTGTGACTCAATGCAACTGTAAATGCTATTTGAATTTTTGGCACTGTAAACTGGGCCATCATAATGTAGAATACATGAAGAGATTGAAGTCTTGCAGGCTTCCAGCTGGTCAATTTCAAAGCATGCTCTAACAATGAGAGATGTACAAACTGCTTAAAGGCAAAGGGAACCAGGATTCCACATTTGCTAGTCTCTCAAAGACAGTCCACCAAAATACTTGATCTTCTACATGCTGATTTCCATGACTCATTCAGCATCACATCTGCAGGTAGAAATTCCAACTTTATAACTGTTATTGATTATTTTAGTAAATACACTTATATTTACCTCCTTAAAGAGAAAAATCAAGCACTTTCAAAATTCAAAGAGCATTTTAATCATATCTCTAACAAATTTGGCTACCAACCCAAGATCCTACACACTAACAATGGCAGAGAATCTGTCAATGCTGAGTTCGATGAATTTTTAAAAGAACACAGCATAAATCACTAAACCACATAGGCCTACAGCCCACAGTGGAACAGTGTAGAAGAGGATGAGTCTCTGAAAAAGATGTCAGTGACTATGTTCTTAGAAGCCAATATGCCCAAATGCAACTCGTCTGAAGCTATACTGAATGCAATGTATTTAAATAGCAGACTGCTAACTAAGTCTTGAGATGCAATTCCTTACCAGTTATCACACAGAGCCAGACCTAATCTAAGTAATCTCATAGTTTTTAGAAGTAAAGCATATACCTATATTCCCAAGCAGAAGAGAGGCAACCTTAACAGCAGAAATAAAGAGAGAATCTTTATTAGTTATGCCAGGTAGGCTTAAAAGATCTTAGAACCTAATAGGCTTACAGTAAAATTATAAAGTGCTATTTTTGTAGATGAAAGACCAAATTACAAGCCTAATCCAAACCAATATGTCTATTCAGATTTGTTTGCAGTGGCAGGAGAATACTACTGGCAACCAGAACATGGAGAGCTCTTCCAGGTGTCTTACATCCTACTAGCACTTCCAGAGCACCTGAGTAGGTGCTAACGTAGAGGAGCTTCCATGTGATCATGAACCAGATGGCAAGCCAGAGGTGGAGCCAAGTATCCGTGTCAAGGTGAGAAGGTCACAGTGCTCCAATAGAGGTGTATGACCTAACAGATTCTCTTATCCAGCCAAACAAACAAACAAAAAGTCATCCACAACCTTCTAATTGGCAACAGATAAGGGATTACCAGAATCAGGTATGGAGAAGTGAGTGCAAGCTGCTACTAAACACCTTCAATCTTTATGTAAAAATGAAACAGAATTACCCAAAGGTAAAAAGGCAATTGGCCGTAGATGTGGTTTTACCATAAAGCTGGACACAGAAAGGGAGATTCAAAGTTATAAAGCAAGACTTGTAGCAAAGGGATATACTCAAGAATATGGTGAAGACTATAGTGAAACCTTTGTTTCATTAGTCATACACACAAGTATTAGAACTCTAGTAAGTGCTGCTGCATCAGATATGAACACCTGGATACTAAAACAATCAATCTGTATGCTGAACTATATGAGATTTGACATGGAACATCCTCCAGGATTTCAGGTTCCAGGGAAGGAACATCTTTTGTGTAAACTGAAAGAAAAAGGAGAATTTATGGTTTGAAGCAGACGGCCAGAACATGGAGTGAGACGCTGAACCAACATCTTATCAAAGAAGAATTCATTCTACATATTGCTGACAAATGTATACAAAGGGTCAGAAATAATAATTGGACTTACATAACAAGCTATGTGGATGATCTTATCCTGTGCTGCCAAAACAAGGCAGATAGAGAAGAAATAATCCAAAATCCCAAGAAAGAGATAGACATTAAAAATTTGGGAGACATCTCACATTATCTTGGAGTGCAAATAGAAAGGAGCAGTAGTGGGAGTTTCTTTCTTAGGCCCTTTCCGCACCTTACCTTGATAGTGCAACAAACCAGAGCCCTCACGATATTGCTAATATTGCAAGAGGCTCAGTAGAGACCCCCTTGCAGTCCACATACAGCAGGGCATTGGCGAGAGAGCACTAGTCCCCTCCCAGTGGCTTGTCCGCATATCAGCATCCTGGGCCATGCCTAGGTCCCGCCCTGTCCCCGCCCCACCGCCCCTGATTGGGCGGTGGTGTTTCTTTTTTTTTTATTATTTTTTTGCCAGCTGTCGTGCTAACGTTAGCACAATAGATCCTGCCAACATGCTGTTTCGTACTATGTTGGTAACGTGCTAATGATAGCACCGGGTTTGAAAAAAAAACAGTCGGCCAGACCCTGGTGTCGTCTCGAGTGTGAGTGGTGACGCAGCCCCGGGGTGGCCTCTCACAGCGATGTGTCGTGCAGTGTTCCCTGCTGCGATGGGGGCAGCGGCCGGCCTGCTGCTGGGTGAAGCGTCCCCTGGGAGTTGCTGCATGAGGGACAGGCAGCAGGGACTGCCCACACCCACCCACTCCAGGGTCCTTCCCGGAAGCACACCGGACGACAGCTCTGCAGGTCCTCTGGTTGCGTGACCGATGCATGAAAGGGAGGTTATTTTCGCCTTTCAGGTGAAAATAAGAAAACACGCTATCGGCACTATCCGTGGCCATGATAGCACCTGGTTCACCAGAACGTCATGCGGTACGGCGGCTCATGAAGGGGGGGGGGAGCGTGCTTAATACGCTTTAAAAATGCCACGCGAAAAGGGCCTGAGTCATAAGCAGAAGCTAATAGGTCTTCTGGGATGCCTTTCTCTAAAAGATGCCAGACCAATGAAAGTAGGTGTCTTAAGAAACATTGAAAAATATGAACATTTAAGAAATTCTAACAAGTTCAGGACTGCAGTCGGAAAATTTTTATATATGCAAATTTCACTAGGCTTGATATTGCAAATACAGTTTTTAGGATTTTGTGGAGAACGGTTAGCTCTCCTACTGAAAAAGATCTCATTGCAGGAAAAAGAGTGGCCAGATATTTAAAAGGGAATGTAGATCACAAACTAATTCCACCAACCAATGACCAAACCCAGTTGATAGTTTACACAAATGTGGACTGGACCAGACACTTGGCAGAGGGACCTGATTTTCTACAGTGGAAGAGCAATAAGCTTGTCAAGTAAGAAACAGTCTCCAATTGATGATTCCTTCATGGGATACAATGTGTGTTTACAAAAGCAACCTGTGATTAAATGAAGCAGCTACATAAGTTACTTTCAGACTATGGGATAACAAAATCAAATCCATCTATTTGTTGCACAGGACAATCAAAGCTGCATGAGGATTTCCAAGAGTGAGAAGCCACTCAGAAAAAATATTGACATAACCTTCCACAAGGTGCAAGAAATGTGTCCAAGATGAGCTTGTTGAGCTAAAGTACTGCAGCATAGAAGTTATGATTCCTAACATCCTCGCCAAACCTTTCCCAAAAGACCACTTCCAGAGACTGCAAAAAAGGATGTGAGTCACTCAGTCAAAAGAATGAGAAGGGGAATTGTTAGAAAATGCTTCCTAACTAAGCATTCTCTTTAACCCCCTCACCCATTTACTACTAGCAATGAGGCTTGGGCAGTAAGGATCTCCTGCATGCCTCTATCCATACACTCTATCTATAAAACTTCCCCCATTTGCTCAGTCACCCATTGTAGAGATGTATCTAAGGAAGCATACCATGTGACCAAAGAACCTTCCAGGTGTGTTTGCAAACATATAAAAGGCTGCTTCCTTCCTCCCTTTCTCTTATTTTCTCTCTCTTCCACCTTTCTCAAGATCTTGAGTGTAGGGTCTGGTGAGCTGCTCCTCTTCTTGAAACTTTCCTCTAGTTAGCCAGGGCTTAACCACTGCTTGTGTATATGTTTGAATGTACCTTTAAATATAATAAATGCTTTAGCTATGAAATTTGCGTACTGCATGTTTGCCTTAGTTTGTTAGAGACCCAAGAGATTCAGGACTTCTGCTTGTGAGTTCTGCTAAAGGAAAATGCATTTTCATTGAACTGTCATTCCCTGGAAAGGGGCTAACTCCCTTGGAAATCTATTTTTAACCCAACAATTTGCCTCTCCTCATTGAGAACTGTCCTATCCTATCTGGAATCCACAAAAACTGTTGATTTTGATCATAAACAGAGCAAGAGAACTTGCAGTCTGCAACCTATTTCAAGAGAGGATGGTGGACCATGCATCTTTTAAATAGGTTAAAATAGGTTCCTGCCATTCAACACCAAAACTCACATTTAAAAAAGGAGAACTAGAGTTCTAGCCACTACTATTTTTGTTTGAAACTTTTTTTTTTTTACATTTTTGACAATCTGTGGAACTCCCAGAAGGTGTTGGGGCAAAAAGTAGTCCCCAGAGCCATACTGTTTCTTATCCCTCCCTGCCTTTTGTTAGGGAAGCTTCATTGGCCAAACCTTCTTGTCAAGTGTACACAAAGACACTTTGTATAATGTGTGAAATGGCTCTCAAAATGAAGGAGCTCAGAGGCACATAAAATAACGTGGTGATTTCCAAGATCCACTTAAGCAGCAAAGTCATTTGTTGACTTTGCATGTTGTGTAATAAAATGGATCCAATTTGCATAACATGATTTACATTCTGTGGCATGTCACCCAACATTTTTCTCCTGCACTCCTGCCTAGACAATGTAGAATTTTTTATGTCCCAGGCTAAATGCATCAGGGTGTTTATATATTCTCTCAGGCACAGCTTAACACAACCTGGCTGCTGAATTGTTTATGGACTAGTGCTGCATAGGTAAACTTCAAATACATTGCATCTGTAAGGTATTGCTCTAATATATTGGGAAAGGAAGAACATACTTTACTGTAAGGGATTAATGCAGCCACTGCATTCGTAATAGCCGCATCATAACATGTACAAATATGTCATATCCCAAAAAATATAGGCTACCTTCCCATACTGCCTACAGTTACATTGCTTTATGTAAGTCATTTTTCCAGCTGCATTACTTGATGTACTCTATTTTTTCTAATGCATTTCAGTAATAAGCTTATCTGACTTAAAAATATAGAGCTACCTAGCATGGGTATTTTAACACCCTGATCAGTATATTTGTTGAAGTGAAATACAATGTATATACAATCTATGTATACATTCTATACAATACTTTTTTTCCCAGGCATGGCATTTAGAGAGGGTTGTGTTGTCCTTTCCCAATGATTCAGGTTGTATCAAGCTATATCTCAAAGAAATGACTTTTTTTTTTTTTTTGGCAACTCATTTTTAAGACTGAGCTGAAACATTTTTCAGTTATGCCCTCTGAACAGCAGCCCCTAATTTGGTGATCTTTCTAAAGGGCACACAAACAAGAACGGGAATATTTCTGTCGCATTAAAGTAGCAACTGCAAAAGTGTTTGTTTATTTATTTGGAGAAATCTTGGCATGGTTTGCATGCACACTCCAGGTGGAATCCCATAGATGGCTTGCATTGGCCTTATTATTCCACCGAAAATATATTCAAGGCCACTGCAGAAGACAGTTTCTGTACGTCCTTGCTCAGTAACCTTGCACACACAAGGGCAAGACGCTCCCAGCTGTATCTCCATGGTGAATTGTGTTCCCAGGGATAGAGCTTCACTTTAGAACCTCTGGCTGCCATTGAACACCCCAGGAGAAAAAAAAATCACCTCTCCCCACGGATACACTATCATAGCTACATTGGCAAAGAATTGTTCTCTGCCAATATAACTATTACATCTCAACCACACCCAATCTGCCATTATGGAATACAAGCCTCATGAAATTACCATACCATCCTGCTCACTTTATAATACCAAATATTTAAAAAAAACAAACAATGACATTACACTGGCTCTTTTTAATTAGAAGTATAAGGAAGAAGGACATCAAGGAGAGAAGTCAACCTAGACTAATAAACATGGCTACTGTGGGTGCTAAACCTATGAAAGGGAACTAACAAAACAAAAGCAACAACATTTATAACACCCCTTTCATCAAAATTCTCTCACATTAGGAATGGGCAACTGTGGAAGACTAGGTGGGTGCATTAGTCCTCCACAAAACTGTGAAGGACTTCACCTGGTCCCACAAAATAATGATCATAATAATTTTTTTGCGCACAAACAGCCTCCACAGGACATAAGAGCATGTTTGGGGACCTTCCTTGGGCCCCTAGAAGGTATTTTGGGACATTTTGAGACTCTTTTTGAAAAAAAAATGACAAAATTTTATTTTGGTTCCTGATCCAGACATGTGGAAATAATTATGAGGCATTTTGTGGGGAAAAATAGTCTGTGAAAGAATGCAATGTTTTAATCTTGTAGGGCCCTGGGGAGATCCAAAAAGAACCCTGGAGCCATATATGGCCTATGGTCTCACTTTTCCCATGTCTGCCTTACATTATGCATGGTCATTTTCCAATATGGCTGCTGGTGCCTTCATATGTCTTCCTCTGTGGGGGAAGGTACATGCAAAGATATGCCAGAGAACTTCAGATTGCCCATGTGTCCTACTTTACAGGGGGCAGCATTCATTTTGAAGAGCTATCAGAGTACATTCTTCTGTTTCCAAGTGCCTAGTGCAGTTTAAAGACAAAGTACTCTAAGAAAGGAGAGTTGCAGCAGGGATTTTCCCATCAACAGTTAGCAGCTAGACAGCAGACTTTGGCCCTGATTCAATAGGCCAAGGTAACAATGGCAGCATGGGAAGTAGCAGTGGCTTAACCAATAGTTAAGTGACAGAGGTCAAAAGGCCATATGTACTGAGACAACAGGGAAGACAGGTGTGAAAGCTGTCCTGGAAGCTTCGGGGAAGCCTGGGAATCATTAGGGCGACTTTCTCCTCTCACACACGGGTTTCACTTCTGTCCCTGCCAGTGGTATGCACTACTCCAAAAGGCGGGGGTGTACTAGCACAACAGCATACTACTATATGCCATTATGGTTTGGGGCCTGAAAAAGCATGCAGTCTTTTCCACTGTAGTGAGATTCACTGTAATTTCTCTTCAAAAGATAGTAAACATTAACAGATAAATATCTATACACAAATTCCAATATGCACATTTGTCCGTCTTTTGTCTTCATTTTTGACTATGTATTCCTTCCTTTTTTCATCTTTTTTTAAAAGTAATATCCAGGTAGCCATCCTAAGGAGCCAAACCACATGAGGAGAAGACTTTATCCAGATCAGTGCAGAAGTCACTGTGAAGACAGTGGCAAGAAACCTTATCAGCAGAAGCACATGTGAGGAGCAAGGCTAAGTAATGAGTGTTCTAGCAAGTACCAGAAAAAGTTAGCCATGGGAAAACACATAACTACAGAAGAAAAAGGCTGGGGGGAAAGTAGTAGAACAACAGAAATATATCAGGTCAGAATCCTTAAGATCATATGTTCATAGCATGTTTTACAGAAAGATTTGACAGTAAGAAAAATATTAGCTATCCAAGTTTTGGATGTTAAATCAAGATTTTATTTATTGATGTCTTATCTTTGATAAAGTTAAAGCACATATTGAATTTAAAAAACATGGTTTTAGAAAAGCTTTTCTATAAGTGAGGCCCTTTCCGCAACTCACCTTTTTGTGGAGCTGGGGTGCGGGGATCGCGCGAGCAGCCTTTTGTGAGAGGTTTTCACGTGCCCATTGTTTCAGCTCCACAGCTGCTGCCTGCGCGCGAGCAGGTAGCGCTAGAGCACCTCCTCTTCCTTCCGCAGTACAGCCTGGGATTTTCCCAGGCTGCGCTGGGGCAGGAAGCTTGAGCACCACAGCTCCAGAGCTCTGCATGCACGGCAAGTGCGCGTGGGGCCCTGGAGCGATGAGCAATTGCACACCATCTTCAGCTCAAAGCCTGAAATGAAATAGTGCGTGATCGGTGCCTGCCAGGCCCTGGAGCATCACACAATTGCGAGTGTGTTGTGTGGACCGCTCCTTGCAGTTGCGCAACGCTCCAGGGGCTCTTTCGCATGGCAAATACCATGCAAAAAGGGCCTATGATATAAATATAAGCAGGGATTTTTTCCTAGGATAATATTAGCCACCTCACCCCAGAAAGCAATTTTTTTTTTCAGGAAAGAATGGATTAAAAAGTCACAGATGGTTGTTTTATGATGACCTATTGTATTTTGAACAAGACCGCTGGGAGTTTAAATCAAGTGAGATGCTTCTTAAGGAAGGCAAAGATCTTAATTGGTTTCCTTATATGCAGTTCAAGTATAGTTTGAATCAGAGTAAGAGAGAACTAGCCATAGACGTTGGAAAGAATGAGTTTTATTCAGAGTTGTGTAAAGATGATGAGTATGTAATTTAAAAAGTGTGTAAATGTCTTCTGAAACTAGAGACAGGGGGTCAACCTATTAAAGAGTATATGATAAGGTAGCACCAAAATGTTGAGCACAATGTTCAACTAGATGTATAGGAAAGAATGTGGTCTAAAGATATAAAATTTACTTTGTGTGATAATTTAAAAGAAAACATGTCTTAGATGATGTACTCATGGAATTTAACCCCAGATAAGCTGTCAAAGGTGTCTAAGGATGTTTTAAATCAAAGTTACAGATGTCAAGATAAGGAGGGCTCCTTTTTTCAAATGTGATGCACTTCTAAAAAGGCAAAAAGTTATTGCTCTAAGTTTTACCTGCTAGGCCTAAGAAAATTAAGGATGGATTTTGTCATGTCGCCAGAAATGCTTTGGTGAGGTGTTATGGCTAATGATTTGGATAGTAAATATGGATTACTTCTTTGTTGTATGGTAACAGTAGCAAGCATATTACTTCCTAAAAATGGGAAAGGGGCTGAAGCACAAACAACAGAAGAATGGATTGTTAACATTGCTGAGTTAGCCCCAGTGGCGGAGCTTGGAGTATGTGGATGGAGGGTGGGAGGGGGCGGGCATGGCTACAGGCCGGGATGCCCCAGAAACATTGCCACTTGGGGCAAATCGCCCCCTTCCCACATCCCTACATGACTGGCTAGCCCGAATTGTCAAACTGACATGAGTTTTAAAGGATAAATCGATCAAAGATTTTCGAAAGATTGGAAATCATTAATGGACTTTTTGAGTAATAAGAAATCTAATGATGCAATAGTCACTATAGTCACTAGTAATTCTAGTATGATTACTTAGTTGGACCTGTAATGGTAGAAGAATATTTTTTCTGGGTTTTTTTTTCCAGTATAGTGAGGCTTAGTGGTTCAAAGCCCTTTGTCTTTTAGTAACTTAATGTTTAGTATCTTAGTTACTTAGTGTTTAATGTTTTAGTTTAGTGTGCTAGTATTACATTTTCATTTTAGTTCCTTTTCTCTTTTTTTCCACCTTTTTTTTTTTTACTGTGGCTGTGATTTTAATTGTGAATCTGTTCTAAAACTAAAAAATAATTTCAAAAGATTTTATTTACTGAGATTTATTTGAGGTCTAGTTAATATTTTGTTCTCTTCTCCTGCGAAAGGACCCAAACTGTGGTAGTTCTCAAACCTCAGGCACCAGACACTGCCTGGTAATGAGGGAAGTGGTAATCTAACATTGTATGGGTTCCTTCAGATGTGAAATAGTACTCAAATGCCTCTATAATTCTGTACTCTGATTTCCTCCTAATGTTACATCTGGGTGGTCTGAACTCCTTCAGTATTGCTTCTTCCCAGAAATATAAGGATATAATGGTAATCTTTCAGACACTATGAAGGGAGAGAATATTAGAAAATATTCAAATATAGTAAAAAAAAAAAAGTTTCTTGAGCATGGAGAAACCCTTGCAAGAAGTACCTTGGACTAACTAGAATCTTCACAGTTGACAACTTATTCTATACAAAATTTGTACATGTTGCTTTGTACAGACAACAGTATTTTTCTGCACAGAAAATATTTCTGCACATAATTTTGTTTTTCTTAGCACCTTCTATTCTGCAGCAGAAAATGCACCCTACTTCTGCGCAGAAAAAAAAAATACTGTTTTATGTGCAAAACCACATGCAACTGTGGTCAAACTGTGAACAATCTTCAAAAACTGCATAGTTTTCAACGATTTTTGCAGGAGGAATAAAATTACTAGAATTACTTATTGTTTCCTTCAAAGAGAAAATTGGCAAAGAATTACATCTATCAGGTGCATACTACAGCTTATAAGACATGCTAGCATCAAGGATGCAAATCCTTGATTGCTAGCATGTATTATAAGCTGATGCAAATCCTTGATTATTTTAATCTCACTTCCGAGGGGAAATAGTTTCAGAATTCTTTTTTCCCCTCCTGAGTAAGATTAGAAAATTTGTTGAACATCTTTCAAAGATTTTTACATTTTGTTACTTTTTGGCTTTGCAATGGTTTTGTGCCAAAAATAGTGCATTTTGTACACACTCCCTTCCCATACGGTTTGCCATTTTTCTTTGATAGCCAAGAAAATTCCTTAGATCCTAATTAGAACCAGCCTCCAGAAAAAATTAGGCATTAGTCATAGTACTGAATTCTCCAATATGTCCCAGTACAATCTCACAGGGTCTTGATAACATAAGAGCCACACCTGCAATAGTTCCTTGGCCACAGAGAAAATGCAATAAGGTGGCCAGAGCAGCTGATGTTGTAGGCCATGGTTTGAAACCTACTACTATCAGCTCAAACGCAGTATAGTTCATGTTATTTCAAATAATTTTACACTCCTATTTTGAACAAAGCCTTCTCGAGGTGGCTTAATTGTAGAGCAATAACAGATAAAATATAACTAACTTCTCTTACTGTGTCTCGGGATTTTGAAGTGTACCTCTGTGCTGAACAGAAAACAAATGGCTAATTAGATTCCAGCTCCCTAATTTACTAATATTAATGTTTCCTTTTGTAATTACTTTTATAAGTAAAATATAATTAACATTCCAGTTTGATTGCAATGTAAGCACAAGCCATCAGGGGCTCATTGACACTGCATCCTATCACTGCAGTGTTCTTCAAGCATCTCTGCTGGTGAAAGTAGGAGCTAGAATGACAGATGATTTATGACAAATGAGATCCTTCATACAACAAATAATTTATACCCTGCAAATGAAAAAGTGTTGCAAGGAGAAGAAAAATGAATCAATGAAAAAGGACATTCTTATTATGCTAATGAAATTGTCACCCACAGCAAACTACTACAGTTTACGACTCTCTCCATCCTGCAGAGCAACCCACTTCTATTACGAAGGAATCCGGAGTGGTGATTCCCACGCTGCTGTCCAGAACTCAAAAATGAAAAGTTAAAAATAATGTGTTAACTGGTAATTCATTGAGATTTTGCATTTCAAAGGGTAGACAAATTCACATTAGTTCAGATTCTGCAACATACTTGTGTAAATCTGCAATCACATAGTTATAGAATGGTTGCACTACACTATCTTTCTATTGGATATCAACAATGTGTAACCAACTATGTTATCTGTTAACATTCCTGATTATTGTTCCATGGTGTAATGGAGAATGCACAGAAACTATTCCTACAATCCCAGTGAATAAAATGGCATGTTATTACACACCATCCAAGAATGTAGGACCACATGGCTGCAATCCTGTTGGTTAATCCCGACTAGGCTAGACCTACCAAATCAATTGTTGAACGGAAAGTCAACACATAGGTAAATCCAGTTGATTCAATGGCTCTACTCTAGCTGAGACTAACAATATGATTCCAGTCCACACAAAATTATGAGACTAGCAGAATTCCACCTATGCAACCATGAACTGAATACGTCTATTGCACAATGGTCAAAAAGGTATGGCCACATGTGTAAAGGAACTCACACAGATGTATGACACCAAGAGGATTCTGCTTATTGTGATTCTAATGTACATCTTAAGCTTTTCAACATAAAACTAATAACATTTCATTCATTAATCATTCATTTAGTCAGTGATCGACAAAGACTGAAATTTGAGGGCCATAGGGATTTAAAATTGTAGAAAGACCCATTCATTCTCCACTGCAGTTTGGTACAGCCCTTGCCATGATACAGACATGGAGCCCTCCATCTTTCATTGCAAGAGCTTTTTATTTTTATTGCAGTAGGTGGAGAAGCCCAATGCAAAGCCACTTTACCTTTAAAGAGACAGCCATCCTGTATCCAGCTACCCAAGAGTAAAACAGCTCTAAGAAAAGATCTCATCCTGGATGAGCGTGTCAACTTGACTATTATTACAGAGACCTGGCTGAATAAAACTGGGGGGGAAGTTATTTTCTCTTGGTTCTAACCACCTGAGTTCTCTCCGCAGCAGCGTGGGGAGGTGAAGCTGCAGTTGCTGCTGCTGCTGTTTTTGTTTTTGTTTGCTTTCAGGTCATTTCTGACTTATGGTGACCCTAAGATGAACCTATCATGGGGTTTTCTGAGGCAGAGAATGTGTGTCATCTATCATAATTCAGTCCCTCTCACCAGGCACCTTTTTCACACTCTGCTGGGTTTAAATGTGTCTGTTTGAAGGAGGGTAGCTGGGACTCTGTTGGTGTACTACCTGTTTCACTGCCTAAAGTTTTATGTTTCCCCCTGAGCTGGGCAGAGTTGGTCTAAGCAGTGACACTGGAGTCTCCAAGGCTTGTGCTGAAGGACTTCACTATTCATTCTGAGACCACTCTTACAGAAGCAGCTCAGGACTTCATGTCCTCCATGAGAACCATAGGTCTGTCCAAAGTAGTATCTGGACGCAGTTTTCTTTGCTGGGCTGGATGGTGGTTATCTGACTGTGGAAGAACTCGCTGTAGATCTGTTGGCATGGACAATTCACAACTTGTTGGGATTCAGACTCAGTAGGACTCAGAGCCTTTTATCTATCTATAGAGTGCCACCATGCTGTAGTGGTAACAATAAGGTAATAGTAATAAATTAAATTTTCAAGCATACCAACAAATGACAGAAGTGATGCTTTTAAAACAAAAACAAAAACTAACATTCCAAGCTCCAATTTGGATATCTAAATGTCAAATGCTTAAATAACTGAGTGAGTGAAGTAAATGTATCTACTTTTTTGTTGAGGAAGAGAAAGAGCCATACAAATGCTATTAAAGACTGGGAATGACGCATGCAAGGTAGAGGTCTTTTAAATTCTCTCCTCCCACAAACATACACACACTACACCTGTGATTGCCAGTCCTACCAGTAGAATCAGTTCCCCCAATTGCCTTGGTTGTTTTATTATGACTGATATAAAATGCTTATTTTATTGTAAAAAAATTGTTTAAAGTGATAAACGCATATGAATTGAAATATGTCAGCCTGAATGTAGTTGTTCCCAACTAGAGTATATCCTTTGAATCAATAAGAATGTGTCAAGCCAATGGGCTTAATATGGTTAGGATTTGGTCATTAAATTTATTTGTTTTCTATTCTTATGCCTTATTCTGGATTTTTAATATATTTTTTATTGATTTTTCTGCTAAAACACACATGTATGGGCATAGGCCATACCTTACAAATAATATACACATACATTATACACACATAATGATCTTTCTAAACTTCCATACAGAATCAAGATCCTTATTGACAATCATCTCCAATTTGCTTCCAGTAGTGCTATAAACAAACAATGGAAATCTAACAACAACAATAAATGACAGACAAATAAACAAAATCAAACAAAGGACTTCCCCCACTAGAAAGGGAACAGCTTCTAATGTATCATTCCCTTATTACACCCTTCTGTGTCATCATGTGGAAAGAAACAACCTAGGAGTTGTGGAATAAATATATATTTCCAAAAAGCTACAAAAGACTTAAATAAAAATTAGTATATATCACTTGAAAATTATATAGGCTCTCTCTATTTTGAATTTTCTTAATATATTTTCTCCTTGACTGAATCCAAAACATTTTTTTGCTGTTCAACCCCTAACCATACATTTTCAACAATAAATTTCTTTCCCAAAGAGCAATTCAGTAATGATTGACAACTTTTGTTTCATAAAGTACTTATAAAGTTGTTCAGTATAACGGACTAGCATTCCACAATTTCAAGGAAAAATTCGCTATTCTGGTTTCCATTCTATCATCAAAATGTCCATTTCACTTTCTATTATAAAGAATATCAACTTTAAATTTCAATAAACGCAACTGAAATCACCTCTTGAAAATTTTCTAGCCCAACTTATAATCATCCTGCTGTTTAAATCCAACAGCATAACCCATTTTGACAACTCTGTTACTGCTCTGGCTAGTCCGAGCTTTGGGGATATTAAAAGATATCCTTTGATATCATAATTCAGCTTCACTTCTCTATTCCTCTCCACGTGCTTGCGAGGCCACTGGACAAGCACGTAAAAAAGCTCGGCTGTTCATAGCCGTAATATTCAAACTACAATACAGACAGGCCAGAAATAGCTGACTCACTGCTTTAGGAGACCTCCAGGTAAGTACTCTAATTAAGTATGCACGCCACTTACAAAAGAGCCTCTGCCCCGCGATGGCAGCTTGATGGGTAAACTATGCAATACCCAAGTACTCTGTGTCTGCATACTGGCTACTCTATTGAGAACTGCTACGATAACTCAATCATTCAGATTATGATCTTTCGGAGGCTTTGTCTCCAACTCCAAATCTATTGTTTTCCCCCAAGTACGGCATAGCCTGCAGTCACATTCTCCTTATAAGAACCCTTGATTCCGAGACCTTCCTCAGAACGCTCCCGAGTTTCATCCTGCCTTGCTGCCACGTTGCTTGGTGAGCCTCCCCTCAGCTCCACGTGCTGAGCTACATCGCACCCCAGCTTCGCTCTCTATTTTTCTGGGCTTCAGGACAGGTGAAGTATCACCCAAACCAGGAATCCCTCTAAAAATCCCTCTATACCACTCCAACCTTTATTTCCTATAGTTATCTGGTATGAGTGTGTCGCATACACTGTTTTGCTTGTATTTAATAAACATCATTTATTATTTCAAATTCGGTGTTCTCCTTGACTCGACCCGACCCCGTAGACATAGGGTTCAAGATCTCGCTATGTTACCCTGCCTCTCGTAACGCTAAGCAGTGCTCTGAGCTAATTTTCCCCACCTTTAATTGAGCACATTTTGGTGTCCCTCCCGGGACCCCCAGTTCACAGGGTAACAAACTCCTAGAGGGTTCCCATTTTCAACATCTATACCTGCTTGTCGTCAGCAAATTCATTGCACCAGGATTTGTCTTTTCCTGTTATCAAGCAGTTACCAGGCTGTAGGAGAAGGAAAGCAAAACCAAATGTCAGACCTCTTGAGAAACCCACTGCAATGAGTTTTGCCTCCCCACAAATATAATCAAACTATACCTTAAGTTTGTAGAAAAGGGAAAGAGGAACAACATCAACTTTCTAAGGAATGGTTCCATCAGGCTTTGCTTTTCCTCCTGCTGTTATCAAGACACCATATTCCCAGGCTGAGAAACCTCATAACATTAAGAACTCTTACTTGCTTTCCTGATTTTTTCTTCTTCTCCATCCTCTTTTTCCAGTCATGTCTTGTTATTTTTCAGACTATAATTCTAAGGGCATGGACAGTCTTCTTATTTGTTTCCATTGCTATATAAACTGCTCTGAGCTGTATGGGGGATATAAGTGTTATAAATAAATCCTTTTAAACACACTTTCTCAGAGCATTTACTGAATCCTTCAGTGCTGCATCATATGCCATAGATTCTGGTGGACTGTAGAATGTGAAATCCCCAGAAAACCACCAGAGACTCCACTAGAAGGTGCTGTTATGGAGGAAGCATATCTGAGCATTAGTTTCATATGACAGATACTACCACAGCCAATACTGTACGAGTATTTGATTGTTGACTGGGCAGCCAACCCAACACAGTAGTCAGCCAGGGTGATTATCCTGTCAGAATGATGACAGCTGTTATAAGTACTCTCATCCTGCCTCTACTTCTGTCTCTCTGCCGCTAAAAAAATAAATACAGGAATTCTCCTGCTCTATCAATTACTATTGAATTTCTCTACTTCACTTCCTACCACATTTAGATTTTCCTTATTTTTTAAAAAAAAATCTTCATTGAGTCTATGACGAAATTGGCAAATTTTGGGAGGTTCTTATCAAAAATGAACAGAACATTCATTGAATGTCTGCAGCATCCAGATTCAATAATACAGCTATTCACAGTATGAAAATACCTGCTTGCCATACAGTTGCTGAAGATGGGGAGTCTAACAGTAAAATGTGGTGACATCCTAGTGAATCTGTAGGTTATACTTTCATCCTTGCTTACATTTATATCTGTCTGTGGTGTAGTGGTTTAAACATTGAACAACAACCATTGGACAACGACCCCAATCGGCCATGAAAACTGATTTGGTAACTTTGGGTGCATCACACACTCTCAGCCCCAGAAAACCCCATGATAGTGTTACCCTGAAAATCTGGGGGTCCCAGAGGGACACCTCAATATGCTCCAAGTGATGAGGAAAGTAAGCTCAACGGAGCACAAGCAATAGCAATGCAAGAGGTAGGGTAACCTAGCGAGATCTTTTACCCAGTTTTTACAGAGTCAGGCCCAGTCAGAAATCACACAAAAAGGTAGAATGAATGACTTTATTAAACAATAGTAGCATTCATCAACGCAAACACTCACACACACATCCAAGGACTAAAGAGAAATAAAGAGTGGAAATAAGATAGATGGATTGTTGAAGGATTCATAGTTTGGGTGATACTGCACCTTTTCCTGAAGTCCTTGGTCCGGAAAACAGTGAAAGAAAAGGAACTCAGCGAAGAGATGCTGAGGGGATCACACGGCTATCGGGAAGGGGGACCAGTCAGTTGGTATGACCGGGAGGTATCCAAAGAACTATTCAAAAATGGGGACTATTTGTAGGAAAAAATTACCTTGAGGGCAAATTCTCTCCTGGGGAGAACAAAGGGGACAGCAACAGAAAACAACTTCACACTGGCACCTTCTTCAATATTGGAAGATAACAAGGTGTTGGCCAAGTATCAGGATCTTCCATCGCTTTGGGTTGCAGTGTGAGTTTATGTAGATGGATCTTGCCTGATAAGATTTTATTGCTTCCAGTGCCCAACTTTGAGGAAAAAACTCTTAATCCCTTCAAGTTGGCTCCTTAAAGGCTGAGTATCTTTTGTCCACGTGGGTTGGCACAGCTTGAGGTCTCCTGTGGCTACGTGACTGGGGAGTTTACTGGCCTGACCTGGTTCTTTCGATCTTACGACCATTGTTGCCTACATGCTCATCTGGGTGACCTCTCTGGTGGGTTAGATTAATTTTACATCAAAGTTGTAGACCCCGGGACAGGGTTTACCAAGGGAGCAACAATAGGTTTGTCTTAGAGTTGCCATGAGTCTGAAATGACTTGAAGGCACACAACAATAACATCTCTCTATAGATATGAATATAGATGTATTAAAAGCTCACATCTTTTCTGTTGAATTTATGAAAGATTTTCAAACCAAAGAAAATTCTCACCCATCTCTAATTGCCATGCAGCAAACCTCACTAGCTGCTGCTGCTGCTAGGCAGTTGGAATAGGATTCTTATGGTACACTGAAATTGTAAAAACATTTAGTAACCAAGAAGTCCAGGTATACCCAGATAGACTCAGTGCCATCTGGTGGCTTTCATATCAGTTGGATTTTGATCTATTCAGGTTTTCATATTAAATTTCAAGGAGCTATCAAAGGTGCTGACTCTTATTTGAGGGATAGAGTTTGGCACATTGATTAGCACCTTTAAAGTTAGGATTAAGGCCCAGAATGGATTTATCACCCCACTGTCATGAAAGACACCAACCGTTCTTAGAGAAATGGAATCTGGAGTGAACTTGACTGGAATCAAGATATTGCTGGCATTTTTAAAAAAATCTATGCAGTAATTTTGAAGGCACACAATAATAACAACAAGAACTGTGATCTTGTTATTGTGTGCCTTCATATTATTTACAAGAAATGGTGACCCCAAGGCAAAGCTATCAAGGAGTCTTCTTGATAACATTTGTGTAGAGGGGGCTTGTCATTATTTCCTTTGAGGCTGGGGGAGCGTAATTTGTCCTAGGTGGTTGAGTGGCTGAGCAAAGATTTGAATCCTGATCTCCAGAGTCCTAGTCTAAACTTTATACTGTACTGGCTTTCTGCAGTAATCTCTCTACACATAATTAGTTCTGTTTGTGAGTGATTTCATTCCTGTATATGGGCTACACAGAGATCATAAGAATTTAACAAGTCTACACACACACACACACACACACACACATACACCTCTAAGCAAATAAAAGTTCATTTCCGTGTGATGTCTTTATCTGGCAAGACAGATGCACTGGCAGCACAACATTCTAGAAAAGAGCATCTAAAATATGCATCCCACAACATCTGCCTAGGTTTCACTTAACTGCATATTTGAGCACCCTCTTTAAATATGGGCAGAGTTCCCCTTGCATCGACCTTTTAAAAAGAAATGGGAAAGCCATATGCAGACAAAACACTTTCACAGAACTGCAGCCATCTATTCAAGGGAATTAAAACAATGAGGTTGCATTCTGTGTCCATTGTTAACAACCTGTATGTTTTCCTGGGCTGTAAACCAGACGGGAAGAAAAGTCAAAATCTCAATTAATTTATTTTTCTGACTATGCAATAGTTCAAACTTGTATAGTTGCATAGACAGTGGTATACACTACATAGTCCTCCAGGCCATTATAATAAATTTGTTGGCTGCTCGCCTCTGTTGTGTAGATCTCTGAAAACAAGACAACTAGTCAGAGCCTCCCTAACTAAGCTTCAGATATAGGGAAAGATGCTGGCCTATTGCTGATACTGAAGCAAGACAGTCCAGTCATCTTCCATATGTGGATTAGGGAAGAGAGACCATCTTGTCAGGCAGCAAAATATCTTGGTACAGTCCTGTACGTGAGGAGTTGGATGATATGCTTGAACATAGGATATTATGACAGAAATACATGGGATTCCAACTCAGTGCTACACCTGTGTAGCAATTTTTGCTGCATTCTGTTAAAATGATATTTATTTATTTATATTTCTATTCACTACCATGAAGGTTATCATCTGTGATGAGAAAATACCGGCTTGCAATTGGCTGAGAGATTTGGAAAGCCAAAAAATGCGAAGTTAACGGCACCTGAGCATCAATTCCCATTGGCAATAGACAGGAAGAATTAAATTGATTGCTACACTTAGACAGCCTCCTCTACAGTTAACGTTGCCTCCAGTTCTAAGGATAAAAAGCCCTTGTGAATAAATGGAAATCCTACAGCTTATCTTTAAATCATTTTACTATCAACTAACAGAGAGAAGAAACGCTTCCTGTTTTACTATAATATGAACAGGTGCTCATCAGCTGCCGTTATAAAACCAAATTTTACACAGTATGTATAGGGAATACTTCTAAATACATTTAGATGCCCAGATTTGCATAACGATGCCCCTGTCAATACAGAAATCCAAGCCAGAGAATGCAAGAGCTGCAGCTTAAACCATTTAGGAAAGCACTCAAGCTTGAGATTTCCTGTATGTTTTCAAGCAAGGGCTGATAGAAATGCATTGTAGAGGATACACTGACTATGTAGGGCAGGAGAGGAGTGAAGCAGAGAAGACAAGCTACAGGAACAATTAGAGGGTATGTGAAGCTAGCTTTACCCTCTGAAATCTCAGGGACAGGTCAGCCTCACTAGGAAATCAAACTTAGAATCTTCTGAATGGACAGCATATGCTTTGCCGTTGAGCTATCTTTGGAGTCCCCGAGGAAAAATGGGTGGAAGCTCATTCTTGCAGACTCTCCGGACCTCGTGAACCTTAGATGGTTTTAACAGTGATTGGGGGAGATAGATAGAGAGACAGAGAGATAGATACAGATATATATCTTTTTTATTTAGTAAACTTGGGTGAAATATACTAAGGTAAATTTTTCAGTCTGATTACCTTAACTTGCTCTCCTCTCCCTCTTTCTCCATGTTATTGTATCAATATAGGAAATATTAAACAAAGGTAGATATCCTTAGGTAGAAACAAGGATATCTTGGCATTGATTAGTGCAGACCAGAGTTGGGTATCATACTACCATCCAGACATTTGTGAATTATAACTTCTATCAGCCTTAGCCAGTAGAGGCAATCTAGAAGAATATTAATTGACTATTTGTTGGTATTCCTTTTTTGTGATTCCTGATCTCAGCCCAGCTGAAAGTTCTTTGTACATCCACCCTGGTTTATTTAGATACCTCCTCCCTTTCTTCCTCATTGGAATTGTTTGCAATTCCTGTACAGTTTTTATTTTTGCTTTTAAATCAATGTTTTGAAAAGTCTAAAAAGAAAAAAGAAATTGTTTGCAACTGTACCTTCAGTGTCTCACATTTAAGAAACTCACATGCACCATGAACTCCCTTCCCTTTGATCTTTTCTGTCTGTGGAATCTCCTCCAGTATTTCTCTAAGCCTTTCACTCCCACCAAAGGATCCCCCTATTTCCACTCCACTGACCAGTTTATCTCTGTTGGTTAGGATCAAATTGAACATAGCTCATCCCCATGTTGCCTCTGCCCCCTTTTTCACAATGAAATTGTCTGAAAGGTAAGTCAGGAATGTATTCAACCTTACAATCTTGGCAAAATGTGCCTTCCAACAACTACCAGAGTGACTGAAATCTACCACTACTATTAGCTCTTTCCTTTTTGAATATTTGGTCATTTGTTCTTCAAAAGTATCATCTGAAACTCCAGTCTGGCTGGAAGATCTATTGTAGACACTTACAATGCAGTCAGTGTTGTTCCTCTCTCCTTTAATTTCTATCCAAAGGCTCTTAACCCATTTTCCATGCTCTGTCCCATGGATCTCTTCGCTACTGTAGACATCCTTGACATATAATACTACTTGTCCTGCTTTCCTGTTTGGTCTATTTCTTTGCAATGGGTTATACCCTTCCATTACTATGTTCCAATCATGACACTCATCACACAAGGTTTCAGTGATTATTATTAAACCATAGTTCCCTTTTTCTTCATCTTGTTAATGTCCCACATTCTTTACATTACTGTAGAGACATCTAAGACTATGAGTTATTCTCCCTAGCTGAGTCCTTCCTGGGCTTTTTCTCCCACCCACTGTTGGGTTCTTGTACTATTGACCCAATTCCCCCTCTATCTTTAAGAGCATAGTCCCCAGCACTTGATGTCCCCCTGCTCTCTGGAATACCATCTCCCTGCCCCACGTAGCTCCATATCATTTTCTTCATTTATATCCTGTCCCACAAAGAAATTAAAACCAATGCAACATAGTTAAAAAAAATATAAAGAGATCCACATCAAAGGTAGAATCAAACCATTAACAACACTAAAAAAAAATTGAAAGCACACATGACACTGATTAATGGAGGGTGTATGAATGTTGTGCATCAAAACTGTAAGCCAAAGGTGGACAAAGTGTAGGCTGGAGCCGCATCTTTCCCTCTCCCTCCCTCTCCCACTTTTTTTTGCAATAGAGGAAAGCTTATTCCTATCAGACTAAATGTCTCTTTTGTGGCCCTCAGTGACTCCAGTTTTCTTCAGCCACCCTTTCACTGGACAAGAACACCTTTCCTGGAAGCCTCTAGGGATAGGAATTCACCTTTTAAATAGATTGCAAGGGTCCCTTTACTCTTTCACTTCAAAAAATACCTCATGTTAAAACCAGAAGATGACTTCAAACCATTTCTGATTCTGTTTTTCATATCAAAGCCTTTTTGCTATTCCGAAAAGCACACACACACATTCACAGACATACACTGAGGCCAAAAATTGTCTCTGAAACCCACTGCAGTTGTCCACCACTGAGATAATCCACCTCCTGGTAAGTGGGCATATGCATACTAGAGCTGTTCACAGTGGAAGAGCTCATTGCTTCCCTAGCAACCGCAACCACCTCCACAAGGTTGCCTACTTTGCAACTCAAAACCCCTGTCCCTAACCTCTCCTTGTTCTTCAATTGAGAATTTCCCAGTGTCAATGAAGAAACCACAGGGAGTTTAAATCACAACAAGGAAACAAAGCAGAAGTGGTTAAAAGAGCAAGATTTCCTGTTGTGTGTCCATATGCATGTTTAAATCTATCCATCTGTTTGCAATGTGCAAATGGCTTTCACATATTTCTTTCAAATGATTTGTACAGTAGCGTTCCCTGTCCTCGGTTATTTCATTTCTTTCCCCTGCCATCTTCAAGTGTGATTGGTTGAAGGCCAGACT
Organism: Cyclura pinguis; assembly: GCA_030412105.1. Taxonomy (NCBI): domain Eukaryota; kingdom Metazoa; phylum Chordata; class Lepidosauria; order Squamata; family Iguanidae; genus Cyclura; species Cyclura pinguis. The sequence continues at coordinate 113,686,800 of CM059602.1, forward strand.
GTTTTCACCCCCTAAAGCTAGATTTCATTCCCGAAGGAGTTAAATAATATATTTCTGAAACATTCCGAGGGCAAAAATTGAAGTCTTCAATATGTGTCTCTGATTTTCTGACTGTATTGCTTATTTGTTTAGTCTGATAGGAATAAGCTTTCCTCTATTGCAAAAAAAAAAGTGGGGGAGGGAGGGAGAGGGAAAGAAAAGAGAAGCAAGATTTAGAGCTCCCATAGGGAAGAAAGCAGTTTTCATTGGCATTTGAGTGAAATATTAAAGGTAAAGTAGATTTAGCGGGACACACTGTAAAGGTTGTCAGTGCTCAGAGGAGCACCAAAGTGAGGAAAAGGACAGTGAAGAGGGAAAAGAGAAAGGTGGGTCTTTGGGGCCAAAGTATATGAGTACCTGAGTTACAGATTGGCTGCATATGGAAGATGGCAAGCCAGAAATGTGGAACAAAATTATATTGGCATTGCTGTGTTGTCTAAGGAATGCTACAAGCCTATTAGTATTGTTGTACTGCCAGCAGGGAGGTGCTGTCAGGGTGAGATTTTACTTAAGCAACAGGTATTGATTTTTTTTTTTTACCATGTCTGCAGCCATAGTGTAGGGTAGAAAAGCTTCTTTTGTCATATCCATATTCATGGGCCACAAATTGCTCTATTTAAAATAGTTATGCTAAATGAGAATAGACTGATTCATCCCTTTTGAAAAGAGGGGAAAAGGATAGCAATAGGGAATATTTTGAGTTGTCATATCTGAACTTCAGCTGGTCTGGATTTCTTTGTTTCTATATTCTCACTCTAGTTTCCCCAAATAGGCATGGTGTAGATGTGTGGGAGTACAACTCCCATCACCCACAGACAGCATGGCCTATTGTCTGAGGATATGTTACCATGCCATACACCCCTGCATTTTGATATGTTTTAATTGGTGAACCATGATTTAATTGGCAAGAATATATCAATTCACTTTGATATAAAGTGTGCCCTGCTATGGCTGTATGGCTGAGCTGGACAAGAGGAAAAGACTGGCCAAGCACGTGCACTGTGAATTAGGTCAGAAACCTCCTATAGGTGTAGCCTGGTCATAATCAGGAAACCACCAGGCAACTCCAGAAATAACAGGCTTGCAACTAGTCTTAACATCTCTGTTTTTGGGAACAACAGGAACTGGGAGATTCTTACCAGCCCACTGATTGTCTGATCTTTTCTTCTGACCAAGCAACCTTTCCTTTATCCAAAATCTGTTCAACAAGCACTGAGGTATCAGGCAACCATTAGTCCTTTGTCACCTAATGCTAAAACCATCAGCCCGTTCCAGACCTCATTGTCCACTGTGCCATCTCCATCGTTTATTCAGCCAGAAAGCCATTCACTCTTGTGTTGTCCAGGAAGAAATCGTGTATAAAAACTCTCAGTTTCAGCCAGTTAGCTTGCAATATATCAGTTGCTCCTTCTTCACTACTCCTCTAGATTGGTAAATATCAGCCACAATGACCAGAAATCTTGCTACCTTAAACTTTCCTCCCTTTTCCTTTAGGTAGCTTTATGATTGTGTGATTTTTTGGGTCTTGTATATGTGATTAATTCCCCCAATAAAACACAATTTAGCTTACTTTCAGATCTCTGGCTTGTTCTTCCCTGTAGAGAAACTGGTAAACATTGGTGTCAAAGATTTCATAGGTTACCCCCTCTCATAGGCCTCTTAATATTGAGCTAGTAATTCTCCACCTTTAAACAGAGATACTGGCATCATGAGTGGTCCCCTAGGTCACCCATGTTTTGGGATAACAAATGGTGGGACATATAGTCCAGCATCTCTGCAGGGTACCAGAAGGGGATGACTGTTCTATCAGATTGCTTTACTTGTCCATGTTTGTTTTTGTGTTTCTTTATATCCATATATTTCAGGATGATTTGATTTGACAAAAGGATGATTTGATTGTTTTTCCAAAATGACTTAAGGAGGATGAATAAAACTCTTTTCTTTGTTTTGCTCACGTAAAACAAAAATGCACAGCAGCTAACAGTTTCTGGTAAACAGAGTTTCAGCTAATAAGCTGAAGTAGCTAATAGGGATAAGAAGAATAAGAAGTAGCTAATAAGGATGGAAATAATTTTTTAAGAAAATTTAAAATATTTTAAAAATAGTTGGAAAACAGGTTTCTTGAGTAGCAGGAAACCCTGATGAGGTAAGTTCTAGACAGGTAAGTATCTTCAAAGTTCAAGACTTATTCTCTGTAAGAAAATGCATGTGGTTTTTTTTAATACTGAAAAAAAAGTTTTCTGCACAGAAAATGAAGCATTTCCATGCCAAAAAAATATATATGCTCTTTTCTGATTGTAAAACTTGTTTTCTGCACAGAAATGCTTCAAGTGCAGCAAATTATGCTTTTGGCACAAAAGATGCATTTTCTTGCACAGAATAAGTGTCAAACTGCAAATAATCTTTGAAATTTCAATTTTAATTACTTTCTTGCCACAAGGGGGAAAATATAAAATGACTTGTTCTTGCCCGTGAGACTAAAATTTACAAAGCTTCTCTGTTACCCTGACTTCTGGGGGTCCCTGGGGGACACCCGCATTTGCTCCAAAAATACAAAGATTGGGGAAATTAGTAGAGCACTGCTTGGCAAAGCAGAGGACAGGGCAACATAGCGAGATCTTGGACCCTATGTCTATGGAGTCAGACTGCACGAGAGCCAGGCCAAATGTCCAATCACCAGTAGTTTATGCAGCAGAATTGGCAAAATATCCACACACGTATACACAACGAAGCAGTCACTCACACAAGTGCACCAGGACTAATGAGTCAGAAAGATACGAAGATCGAGAAAAGTGGAGGGAAAGAGAGCAGTTTATACTGCATCTAATCCTGTAGTCTTCAGCTTGGGAAGAAGCAAGGCAAAGGTGGCTCAAAGGAGGAAGAATGCTGAGGGGAGCTCTCGACTAGCAGAATGTTGGAGCACTACTCAAGCACGGAAGTTCTCCAAAGAGAGTCCCAAAAAGAGATTCAATTATAGGGCAAAATATGCCTTGAGGGCAGACACTTTCCTGGGAAAGGACAATGGCCAAATCATGCAGCTGGACCTTGTCTTTGTATTTCTTGCTGTAGCAAACATTAATCTCGTCAGGAGGACAAGTAATCCCTTCAAGGTGCCATTGTTGTTTATGGTCCATTGTGTGTGTGCGTGTGTGTGCCTTTCGAGGTTTCCCTCTTGGAGATGTGACTGGGAAAGCCTTGGTCTGACCTTTGCTAGTAAAGCTTCTGTTTTGGACCCAGATGTCTACGTTCCTGTCCAGTGAACCACTGGCTTAATAACTTTGGATATCAAATATTACGCTTCCTTGGGATTGGGTCTGCCAGCAGGGTTTACAGCACATCCCTAACATCTCCAACTAACCATGGAAAAATGTGACATGTTCCTATCAGGAGTATGATTGGGTTTTGTTCAAGCAGCTAAATAGGCAGATACCTTTTGCATTGGCTCTATTTCCACAGTTACTGAAGTCCACTAGAATCGATGCAACTCACAAGTTGCCCTCTCTTTACTATCTTTAACTTATCACTTCCAGGCTCTGCCCAGTTACTCTGACATAATTCTTCCTGTCCTTCTTTGAGTACAAAAATGGCATATAACATGACTAAAAAGATACAAGCAAAATTGCAACACATTGTAGCATCAAAACACTGTTGAACCCAGTGTCAGATAGCAACTGGTGGTTTCTCTCTCAGTGGGATAGTGAATCAGCTCCAGGTTTTAATCTGAACTTTAAAGGAGCTATCTGAGCTATCAAACCATATGCCAAAAACAGGTTCAATACCTTGAATAGATCCTTTAAAGTGCAGGCTAGAACCCAGAACAGCTTCATTACCCCACTAACACGGAAGACCCCTCACCACTATGGTTAAATATCATATCATACTAGAACAATCAAATGAAAAACAATTTTAAAAGAAGAAAAGAACAAAAAGAAAAAAGAACAAGAACAGCACCCCAGCTCATTAGTTCCTACACAGCTAATTGATAAAAGCTTGCCTGAATAAGCTTGCCTATCAGTTATAAAATAACACAAAGGGTGCCAGCTTAGCATCTGTTGTTCTTGAGTGTAAGTTGTACGTTCTTTGTGATCAGGTGTGAAATGGAGGAGTGAGAAATTTATTCTAGAGATATGCTGTGGAGGCCAGAGACCTGAGCTGGAAGTGTAGTTGGCAGACAGTACCAATCTGTTGGTCACAGGTACATTTTTTGCTTAAGGATATGAAAATCTGTCAGTATCATTTTGTTGTGTTTCTCAGAATGCCACTATTGTCCTGCCACAGTTCTATATCAGATTGCAGTATATTTTATCTTGCACATGGAAATTTGTGTGTATCCTGCTCTGATGTTTCCCTGTGGGTTAAATTGTGTTTATGTCCCTTTTTTCAAATATGCATGTTTTAAGTCATGGGCATTCCTTTTACTGTTACAGGAGTGAAGAAACTCAAAACCCACTGCAAGCAGAAAGAATCTGAAAGAAGAGAGTTCAACAGAGATTGCCCGTTAACACTGAACACTCCAGTGATATACTAGGGAAGAAGAGATTACATTTTTTAAAAAAAAATACAACAGAAATATCTTTTTTACTGGGATCTTACTGGATATCTCAGTAAGAATGGACAATCTAGACATGCTCTGATGAACTCTTCTTTTGAACTTGAATAATTGTGCATGTATTATGGTTATTTTCAGAATTATCCTCTGCAAAATTAGTCTTTAACCCTTTCCTGTCCCAGTGTGTTTCTTTTAAAATTGTAAGTAAACAAGAAGGGTGAAAAACCAAAGGTAAGAAAAAATTTGTTTAATAAGGGGGTCAAAACTGTGACCAAGGCACCATATCCTAATGAAATAAGCTATCCTGCTCCCAGATGGCCTTTATTCCACCACTTGAAACACAGCTTTTGTAGGAACTTTTGTTAGGCAACCCATACTCAAACTGAGCATGTGGCATCGCAAACCTCATCCACAGCATTAGGCTAAAATAAAATGGAAAACTGCATTTTTAATAAAGACTACAAACTCACACTACTGATGGAGCAAAACACTTAATAGACACTCCCCTTGATCTTATATTTTTAAAAATTCCAAAAGACTGGGTACAGACAGAAAAATTAGCTGTGTTATTTGTGTGTTTGTTTATTTATTTATTTATTTAAATATTTTATTATAAGCTCTGTGGGTGGCAGGAAGATACAAGAGTATAAGATATTCAAACATTTCCAGATTAAAATCAATGAATAATTTAAACAAGATTAAAACATGATAAACAACTCAACAAGTTAAAGCAGCTTTAAAGAGGCTAAAAGAGGTTTTCAAAACCATAGCTATAATTCACTTGGGCAGTTATGAATGCGTAATCACCATGGCTATTTGACTATGCAGAGACTGATGGCCTGGCCCCATTAATTCCCACCTACCAGGCAATAGCCACTGCAATCAACGGGGATCTGTTCCCCTGTCAATCATGAAATAGCTGACTAAAGGTCCCACCCCCTCCTGTGAGTGATTTCCATTGTGATAGGCAGAAGCAGGGTTCCTGTCAAGTAGGAATGGAAACACCAATCAGTTTCCCAACTGGGAACCAGACCCTCATAAATCACAATGGCTGCTGTCCAGTAAGTGGGGACTGGGGCTTTCACAGTCTTTACATAGCCCCTAACTAGGGAATATATAGGGATTGTGTATATGAAACAGTAACTGACTTGGTGAAATCCAGCCCATATACATTCTTAAATGAAAACTAGACCTCAAAGGCTTTAATAAAAAAAAAAAATTGACCTGGTCCTAAACAGAAAATGATGTTAGCATCAGTAGGGCCTCCATGGGCAGGATATTTCATGAGTGTGACACCACACCTGAAAAAACCATCTCCTGTGTCCTCCTCATCCTATTACCCCCATAGATGGGACACAGAGGAAAGTCCCTCCAGAAGATCTCAGTCTCTGGGCATCTATGAGGAGAGATCCTCTTTCAAGTACCAAGTTCCCAAACAATTTGGGGTTTTGAGCATCATCATCACCAGTACCTTGAATTTGGACAAGAAGTGGATTGGCAGCCAGTGCAAATCTTGTAGGACTAATGTTATGTGTTGTCTATCACCAATCTTGCTACTGCATTTTGTGCTAGCTGTAGCTTCCAAGCCATCGTCAAGGGAAACTCCTCATAGACCACATTACAGTAGTCTACAGAGGTGGGAATTTGTGAAATGGGTCCAGATTATATGTTTCCTCTGAGAACATCTGAATTTCCTCAGCCACCACACATTCAAGTACTTTGCCCCAAAAAGGAATATTAGTAATGGGGCAGTAATTTTCAAATGAGACCCAGTGTGGTGTAGTGATTTGAGTGCTGGCCTATGACTCTGGAGACCAGGGTTCAATTCCTGTTTGGCCATAAAAAACCCACTGGGTGACCTTGGGCCCATCACACTTCACCCCAGAAAACCCCGTGATAGGTTTACCTTGGGGTCACCATAAGTTGGAAATAAAGGCACACAGCAACAACAGCAAATTTTCATGTGCCCTTGGATGTGGGGACATTATCTATAGGTGAGCATGCACCACAGCTGCCTTGAAGATAACAGGAAGCTTCTCTTGACATGGCGAGGCATTTCCAACCCCCTGGACTGACCCAAGCAATCCATATATGCTTTATTTTATAAGCTGAGATGGACAAGTGTCAGGCTTATGTGATGGGATGGGACCCTCAAAAACTGAAACCAAACACAGAAAATCTAACCAGATGAAACACAGGGCACTTTCTCAGACTCTGTGATAATATGGCTTCACCCTCTATGTGGATAAATACAACTTTCCTTCTCACAGTACCTGGCAATCTTGCTACATTAGGCAACCAAGGCTACCACCTATGGTCCCTCTCAAATGTGATCCCAACTGACTCCTCAGCACTTGGAATAATTCCACTGAACAGCACATTGAGGATGCAGTAGTGGAGACAGAGTATGACTCTTTTGCCATCCTCACTATCACATAATAGGTAGAACAAAGAATTTAGTTTAGCCTGATTCATTGTCTGTAGATCTTCTGTATACCATGCTGAATTACAGCTATCACAGCATCAGCAAATCCAACCCCACCAAAATCTATGGTTGGAAGAAGGTAAGGTTCAGAGTTAAGAGACTACACCGGACCCTCCAGAAATTACTGAGGAATTTGATGAAATTTCTTGCTGCTCCCAAGATTGCTACTGAATTTGGACAGCAACTACACTAGCTCTTTGGAGTGCAAATGGGGCTATGGTTCATCCTATACCATAGAGCCCGGTGAGATTATGGAACAGAGTGTCTCAGTCTCTAGACATTCAAGATATTCTTTCACTGTTAAATTAAATTATAGGCTGATTAAGTGGCAGTGGCTGCCAGAGGCAGCAGGGGCAACAAAGAAAGGGCCAAATGGTGAATACAGCATGGGAGCCACATGTAGCCCACCTCTGCTCCATGAGGCTGACAAAAATCTGCCAGATTCCTGGAAGTAACCTTCAGAATCAAAACCCTACCAAAAGATGCCATTGTTTTTTTCTTTCTACCTCAAGTTAATGTGAATCATCTTCAACCTACTCTACCATGTTGCAAAACAACTCTGTCTGCCATTTTCAAAGTTCAAACCAAAGCACCTGATGTGATTCCCTTCCCAGCCAGCCCCCAAAATCTCTGGTTCTACTGGTGAGACATATCTGTCTCACCTTTGCCATACTGCCATGAGTTCTCTGTAATTATTGTCATAACGATTTGCTTTACATTTTCATGCTTTAAAATTCCTCAGGGACATAACTATGGCCCTAGAATTATTGTTGTAATGATTTGCTTTACATTTTTTGTACTCTGAAGTTCCTAGGGCTTCAACATAAAAAGGTGGGATGTAAATGTTTCTGGTAATTAACTAATTAACAATAATTTGAAGAACTTTCTTTTATTGTTAGTATGCTGCTTCAGTCAGAAGATTAATGGAGAGCATCTCTTGTTCTACAGTCCAATTTTAGGATAGAAAAGAATGTCTGTACCGGTGAATTCTGGCTGTACTTCACATGGAAGTGTAGGAGGCTGGAGACCTGGCCCCATATGCCTAGCTGGAAGGAATATCATGTTCCTCTGGCAAATGACCAGAAATGAGAAACTGGAAGTTCCAGGAAAAGAAGTAAGATAGAGCTGGGTTGAATGCCAGAGGGGAAAAAAGAAGAGGTGCAATTCAAGGGGAACAGGAGGCTAGGTGACCTTGAAAGGGCTTCAGAAGACTCAGTTGGTCTGGAATGTGGCTATGTCATTTTTATATAGGCTTGCTGCACTAAACTGGTTAAATCAATATTATAAAAGTCCCAATGGTTATCCTTCAGTTTCTGGGCTATTCAGAATGAACTAATGTTAAAACTGAAACTCTAGGGCTTTTTTCCTGGATAAGCGAAGCAGTTCTTTAGTCACAGGCACTCACAGATACTTCAGAAGTTATTTTATTTTGCTTTATTTGCTAATGCCATCAGCATCTCAGGTAAGATTGGCCTCTGCTAGAAACAGGTTCATTTCATTGCTGGTCTGTCATTGGTAGAATTTCCCCCTAGGAGAAATGTATAAAATATGCAACTTTTACATGTCAGTGTTTTATTTAATAGCATCATTATTTTATTTTAACCACACTGCAAGCTCTTTTGGGGACTTCAGTCGAAAAGTAGGCTATAAATAAACAACTGATATTTCTTTAGGCACTCATAAATCCTTTCAGCTATGTTGTGCTTATGTAAGGAGGCACAAAGTTGACTTGGGTAAGATCACTGGTTCATCTTGATCAGTACTGTATCACAATGCGGCCCTCCCTTACTGACAGATTGGAAATCACTGTGTGAGTTTAGCTCTCAGTATTTTTTATGCTGAACTAGGATTCCTTTTTCTGACAGGCTCCTTGTCTTTTGGTAGCCACATGTTAAGTATATGCAATATGGTAAACTCCAATACTTATCAGATTTGGTCAGTGAAGATGATAGAGAATTCCATTCAGTCAATTTTTCATAAGAACATATCAGAATTTGGAAATCCCTTTATAAATTTGATAAAAAGATCTCAGGATTTTAAAAAAAAAGGGTGAGAAAGCAGAAGTGACAGATGTTTCCCCTGTTCCTATCTATAAAAGGCAGTCAACATAATAAGCCTTAAAAAGGAGTTTGCATCCCCTATCAGATTCACGTCATACATCAAGACTGGACTATTACAATATGGTCTACATGGAGCTGTCTTTGAAGAGTCTTCAGAAGTTTCAGTTGACACCTGTTAGGAAGTCCAGATATTATACCCACTTTAGAACATACCCAATGTGTCTCCAGGCCCAGTTCAAAGTTAGGATTATTATCTAAAGTTCTGAATGGCTTGGGTTCAGTATACTGAAATGACTACCTCCTCCTATATCATCTAGTCCCCACTCTAAGATCTGATGATGAGGCCCTCCTTTTCGTCCTAACATGGATGGATGCTAGGGTCATCAGGAGGCATTTGATGTGCCACAGCCTAGTTGAGAAATTCTCTCTCAGGGAAGTTAGTTTGGCACATTCTCTCTTCTTTTTAGTTTCTGTTGCCAGGTAAAGACAATTTTGTTCATGTCAGGTAGTTATTAACTTTGACATTTAAATCAGATTCGGATGTTCTAATATTGCTGATCCAGTTTTGGGAGTGATTGTTTTGCTGTTCTTTGAATGTAATTGCCAAATACTACTTTGGGAAGTGGAAAGGCAGACTATAAATTATTCAAATAAATAAATATTGGCAGATTTCCTCCAGGGGTACCTGCAAAAATGTCACCAGTTTCCCTGTTCATTTGATCAGAGATGATTAGTAAGAGAAAGGAGATTGGAAAAATTCAGAGGAATGAGTTGCAGATATTCCTTTTCAAACTTAGTTTCTTAATTATGAGCAATTTCATTACAAATTAGTTTTGATCTCTGAAACACTGAAGTTAAAGTTCAGCAAGGACCGTAGTTAGATTTATTAGCTCTGCTGAGTTTATGATGCAGCCAGTTTTCTCTCACTCTCAAGTGTTCACTTGCTACTTCATCATTTATCAACAAGCTTTCACTCTTTTCATTTTGGCAAAGTGTACCATCTTGAATTTGAGCGGAAACAAGCATATGTCCATAACAGATTATTTCCTGAACTTTATGTGCCTGGGAAATAGGGAAGTTACTGTGTTCAGCTTTTTATGTTTGCCTGTGGGAAATATTGAGTAAAGTATCTTCAAATGTATGTGACTAGGAGAGATGTCATCGTTCCATAAAAGCCCCACATCCATGACAACTAAAGGAAAACTGTACGGAAGATTCCACAAACAGAATATAGGCTCATTATGACAGACATCATGAGAACCTACCTGCTGTTTTCCTGGGACATGAAGAATCTGACGATTTAAAGGGTGCTATTGTGCAATTAATAGTAGATAATTAAGTCCTGCTATTAACGGGAAAAGAGTTCTGATGATCTCATAGAGAACTGCATTTGCAACCCTGAAAGAGAGGCTGGTTTTCAAATTCCTATCACAAACAAAATATAGAAGGTAGGGACTCAACCACAAACACATCAAAAACAAAAACATACATGGAACATAGATAAATGTCTTAGTCTCTATGAAAAACTTATATCCAATGAGGAAACATACATGAAATGCAGGCAATAACATTGTATATCTATAAGGAAAATATGTAGAAAGTTACACCAGAATGCACAAAGTAGAATCAGAATCTAACTGAGCAATTAGTGTAACGAGAAACATAAATACAAAATAAATAGAATTTTTAACAACCTACAACTGTACAAAGTCAAGTCAGAGACTTTTACACGTAAACAAACTCCAGCTGTGAAAGTACTTGCTCCAATGAGTGGCAAACTTAATGATGGGCAACCAAGATTGTCTTTCCCAGGATTTTTATAGCCATTCTATAATGATGGGAGTTTATCTTTAAAAGACTTTGTACATTTATATATTGTTCCAAAAAAATCATTTATTTTGTGTTGAAATTCTTTGTTACAGTATTTGTTTAGGAAGATTCTCGTATGTTCCTGCTTGTGCAGTATTACCTTTGGCTGTGTTTCATGTATGTTTCTGTATTGGGTGTATGTTGTTATTATAGACTGGAAATATTATCTTTGTTATTATCTTTCTTAACAGTTTCATCTACATTTTTGTGGTCACCTTTGGAGTCTCTATCCCATGATGCAGTGGGAGAAAGTTGCTTGCTTGCTTGATATCCCACCTTTATCGCAGACCTAATGCCCTAAGCCATCCCAGGAAGAAAGAAGAAATTTCATTTCTGAAGAAGGGAAGGAGAACAAATAAGCAGACAAAATTGTAGTGGATGGAGAAGAAAAAGGTTGAGCAAAGAGGAAACATTTGCTAGTAGGTAAGTTGCAGAGGGTCTCATTTTAGATTTGCCATTTAAACGTCTAGATGGCATGTTGCCTTTCCCAGGTTAAAAAAAAAGCAATGATAGATCAAGGCAATGATCACAAAACAATCACATTCCAAGAGTACCAAGCGCTGGTACTTTTACATCCATGAAGGGTACCCTTTGGCCCCTGACCCAAACTTCACTTCAATACTGTAAACATAATCTAAATAATTAAGTAATATGGAACCTGGTACACAAACCTTTTATTTTTAAACCAGTCTTTGGCCTGTGAGGTTGATCTTTTTTACCTGCTGATGTTGCTGTTTGTAACTAGTTGAATTATTAGCTTGTTTTTCTCCCCATCCACCCCACCACTTGTTTTATTTGCTGATCTAGGCTTAAAAGCGATTGTTAGTCCCAATTCATGTAAAGCTATTGAGTCTACTCCAGTTGACTCCAGTTGATTTAGCCCTTGTATTTTGCAGATTTATTTTTTCATTGTATTGGGAGCTACTGTATGGAAAAGTAACATATGTAATATATAAATAAAAAGGTTAAGCCCAGTCTTTTCCTTTGCTTTCCCTACTGCCTTTGCCTATTGCATCCACCAGTGTAGTCATATTGAAAACAGTGATAGCGGCAGCAAGCAAAAGGGCAGCATGGAAAAGGAAGAAATAAAAAAGAAAAAGAAAAAGAAGATAGGAATGACAAAGAGAGGAGAAGGCTCCCAGTTCCAAGCTAATTGTTTTGAAAATGTCTCCTGTATGGTGGAAATTGGTCAATAGAGTCAAGAAACTATGGGAGGGATGGTCTGAACAATAATACATCTGATTATACATTGAATTATCCAAGTCAGACCTCCTATACTTCCCCAGATTCCCATGCCCAGATTCCAAATATTCAGTAAACAGATGCCATGGAATCAACAGTGTTCCCTTCCCATTATCGTCCTGCTGCGCTGTCTCCATATGCAAGCACGACGTAAAACCAATATGATAACATATCATTGCACTAACACAATGTCCCTATAGTATCCTGATAAACTTGATCCTCAGAGAACCTACGCATTTTTAAAAAACATACAGTTTGGGTTAAACAAGTCCATTAGATTAAGCATTTGTGGTTATCAAGATAGGAATTTTGTTTGGTGTCACTTTTGAAGGATACACAACAGGGAAACCTTTATTGGGGTGGTTTGCACATAACGCTAAACCATGATTTAGTAATGCCTGCTTTAACTTCCGCAAGACTGAAAATCTATAAGCTGAAGTATCCCCATTCTCCTTTCTTCTTCTTGCATGAGTGATCCCTGGGTCTTCTTCTCTTGTCATATAGGTGGGAGGAGCAAAAAAAGCATTATTCACTTTTGCTTTCTCTAGTTTCTGTCTTGCCATAGTAAAAGAACTAGGAATCATAGTTTAAAATAAATCCTACTTTGGTAAACAAGCCAGGTTCATAACCATTCATTTGACATTCACTTGTTCAACAACTATGGTAGAGTCCTCCTCCATAGGCATGGGAGGAGGGTACTTTCTTTTAAAGTTCTAGACAATATGGGGAAGGGTGTACAGCCTACATACTGGCAGTGAGTAGCCCAAGTTTATGTAGGTTTGCAGACAGAACATACTGAATAACCCTAACTGTTCTTGTCAAGAATGCTGTTGAAGTTACCCATCTGTCACAACATGCTGATATCCAGCAAACATTTACAAAATGTAATTGCTTTTGCAAAGCAGGAGCTGAGCAGTGTCTCCATGGTGTTTTATACTTCAGGCTATAGAGTTAAGAACAGAAACATTTCAAACTTTATTAGTGGCCATTTCTGCACTACACTGTTAAAGCTCTATTCTTCCACTTTCAACATCCTATAGAATCTTGGAGTTGGCAATTTAGGAAAGAGTTTTTAGAATTCTCAGCCAGAGAGCTCTTTGGCTTCAGTAAACCACAAACCCCAGAATTCCACAGGATGTTGAAAGTGGAAGAATAGCACTATAACAGTATAGTGTGGAAATGGCCAATGTCTGTTTCGAACACCGCAGTGAATGTTATTATTTCTCTAAGGACCATTGTCCTTAGAAGGCCAGAGGAGAAAAGTGGGCTATTTTACATATGAATCTCAAATCTGCTCTAAATAAGGAAGCACTTTCTTTGAACTGAAAGATAAACAGGACTTTCAATGTAGCAGATGATATCTTGAGGAAAAAGCAGATATTCAATTATTAAAGTATCAGTCAACAATGAAGTAGAAGCCATAGGAAAGGGAACTGCTTTAATATTCCTCTCTAAGCAGTGAATACAAGAAGAAATATTAATAGTTCTAGTATTATGTACTCTAGGACATCTGAACTAATATAGTCCCCACACTATATTTAGGTCACTGGCTATTAAACCTGTACTTCTATGTTAACATCTTTGAAAACTGGGTCTTAACAAATTATGTCTAAAGAAACATGTATGGAATTAGGTTGTATATATGTTAAAAAGTATTTTTCAAACAGTAGAGTGGGGTCTCCTTGGCACAGGATGAAATATCATGCCTGTGGGCAGAAAGTGTTGCTGTCAATAGCTTAGGTCATATGTGTGTGTGTGTGTGTGTGTGTGTGTGTGTGTGTTTATATGCATCCCAATAGTGTCAGGTTTAAAGGTGGCAACAGGTTGGAATATATCATCTGCTGTCTCTCAACCAGACAATTAATCAAGCTTCCCATCACCTTATAGCTGGTAGGCAGCCTTAGAGAACAGAAGCAAGAATGAGCAGCACTGTTGTACTGAATAGGGGATCTAGCCAAGCTGGCAAGCTATCTTTCCTTTTTTTTCTTTCGTTCTTTTTTTCCTTCTTTCTTTCCTTCTTTCTTTCTTTCTTTCTTTCTCTCTCTCTCTCTCTCTCTCTCTCTCCCTCTCTCTCTAATACCCCAGATTTCTCGAGGCATGGGAATACCAGTTTGTAGTAGTACATTTGACCCCAGACAAATAAAGCTGGTGGCTACTCCAGCTGACCAGCCCAGCACTCTTTTTATCAATGCCAGATTTAAAAAAAAAAAAAATTAAAAGATGATGGTGATGGTGATGGTGATAGTGATGGCATCAATTGTTCTAGCTCCTCCTAAGTGATTGAACTGTTAGGGTTTGCCTAAGAATACTACCTGCTGACTGGATTTGAGTGGCAACAGGAAGAAAATAGCATAATGAAGCTCTATGTGATGTTATTCATATTATTCTGTACTCGCATGTCTTCCGTGGAAGCACAGATCAAATACTGGCAACACCAAATGAACCTGGTACAATAAGGCAAATAGTGGCAGCTGGGGGGTGAGAGGTGGCTGCATCTGTCTATTCCAGAGTCTCTCCATTTATCACTTCCCAATAAAAGGAAGTACTGTGTAAGTAAATTCCAATCCACTTGCTACTTCAGCAGCACCAGTTTTTTTGGCCATAGCATTATTTTTAGTGATCCAGTTTGGCCTGGAGCCTCCTGTTAGGCGAATGAGGCATCAAGAAGTACAAAAGGATGTAATTCCATTCTGCAGTATGTCTGGGTTGAGTCATAATGAAGATATATCCAGGGTAGTGTAGGAAGCCATCAGCCAGCATTCTTGTAGCAGATCCATTTGGATCCTCTGTACCTGTGTTGCTGCTTTCATGAGTACGACAATACAGAAATCATAGCAGAAATGTATACACTCATGAAATTTCATGAATGACACATCCTCCTGAGCTTGCTACTAAAACACTGAACTTGCCCTCTGTGATCACCAGATGGTGCACATTTATAACACCATTGCTCTTCTAATAGGACATATAGCACAACTCCAATATGCAACTGCATTGGATCTTCTACAACTTCTAGAAGTTACGAAGATATCCCCAAGGTTGGTCTCTCCTACTGGCCAACTTAAGGACAGTATCACCTTACACTTTTTAAAAATCCATATCCAGACTGTGTATCAAAATACAAAGGGACAGGTAACATCCAGTCTTGCCTTGTCTAAGGTTTCCTTTGGCATAGAAGCATATGTATGTGCACTGAACATATGATCCATTCTCTGTGAAAATGGATAACTAGGAGACAGAGCATGTAGATATTATGAGTGGGACACTCCGTTTCCCTTCTGTGAACACTCCCTGGAGAGAGATGCAGGTTACCCTCTATAATTAATGAATTTGAATTCAAGGCATTTCAAAGTTGTTGTTTAAAAATGAATAAATAAAAATAAATATTATACAGTCTATCCAATTGAAATCAATTTTTAATCAGAATTTGGAAAATACATCCTTTCTTGAGTGTTCATTTTTACCTCTTTTGTCAATGGTAGAGATGCAATAAATTTTACGTTTTAAACTCATTGATTTTCAATGCATGAGTATATGAACATCACTAATGTAAATTTTGAATTGAAAACAAGGATTAAAATGTATTGCATTTTTTTCCGTTCAGTATTTATAGCTGACAAAAGATCCCCATGTCCTACACTCAACATCTTGGTTTCTTGGCTTTGTTTCATGTGTCTGTCTGTTTGTTGCTGTATTTGGCTGCCGGCCACTACTGATTTAAATTGACTGTTAACAAAAAGAGAAATAACAAACAATTTCTGATTCTGAATAGCCCTGCAGACTTTTTGTTTGTGTGTGTGTGTGTGTGTATGTTTTATCCCCATTTAGTTATTCATTTAAAATATCTTACTTGTCTCTGGTGTAGACCTCTGGTGCTTGATAGTCAAAACAGAAAAGATTATGATTGGTCATAAATCAAATAAGCGTGAAACCAAATCTCAATCAAAGTGGGTGAAATTCAATTGTATTACTCACTCTCCAGTGGCACAGGAAATCAATGCTCAAGCTTCGGTGCCTTTCTTATTTTGGAACATGGATTAGGATATGGAATGCAATGTATTCTTCATGGAACTGCATGGGTACCTGTTAAATAAATGTGTTCAGAAGTGGCACAAGAACAGTTTGTTAGCATTCTACCAAGCTAAAAACACATGTTACCCAAAGTTATTTTATGTGAAAAAAAATGTGAAAAAAAAGTTATTTTGTCCAGTGACATTGAAGATGTGATAGGAAAAATAAAGTTATTCCTGTTTGCCCTATCCTAAATGCAGAGTGAAAAAGAATGTCTTTTATCAATTTATTTTATTTATTGAATTTAAATTCCACCATTCTCTTGAGATGTGATCCAAGGTGGTTTGCAATAATTTTAGAAAGTTTAGATTGAAACAGTGAAATTCACAAAAGTTAAAAAAGAATTAAATAACATTTTTTTTAAAAAAAGCATGATTTAAAATAGTTTAAAAATATTTCAGACATAATTACCCACAAAAGAAAAAACATACAGTGTCAGGGTTAGCATGAAATAGCTCCTCAGAGCTTACACAGAGTGCTGACAGGGACAGGGACAGTTCCAGAGACTCATTAAGATAGGCTCAGGGCTACTTCTTTATTTAAGCACACTGAGGTTAAGGCCATTTCCACAAAGGATTTTAAAAAATGGTGCAGTGCGTCCTCCATGGAGGATGTCTGCACCTTGGAGCAGACTGGGTCCGGACTACTTAGCATAGATCCACACCTCAGTCCACTCCGGAGCGACCAAAACTGGTCCTCCAGTGTGTTTTTGAAAAACCTGATTTTTAAGGTTTTTCAAAATGCCAGCGCGTGCCATTGCATGCCTGCTCTCCAGTGCAGATTCGCAGCTCACACCAATGCGAGCCTGCGATCTGTGGACCAACCAGAAACCACCATTTTGGATGCCAGAGCAGTGCGGATCTGCGATCACGCACTGCTCCTCCTTGCCCCGGACCAGACTGGACCCAAATAAGAACCTGTGAGTAGCGGCAGGGAGCAATTCCCTCGCCACGTGTGGAAATGGTCTATGATTAAGACTTCAAGCAGCATACTAGAGAGCAATGAGCAAATCAGTAAATCAGCATACAAACTGGCAGCATGCTGAGAAGCAAGGCATAAATCGTTCAGCAGAGCAACATGACCACTAGGAAAAATCTAAATGGTGGTTTACAATGCAAAACCTAAGCCTTTTTAACCTTGTGGGTTAAAAATCACTGGTAATCTTCACTTGGTGACGAGGCAAGGACCTTCTGGGTCTGGCTAGTCATAACATCCCTGTAGCTGTGCCCAAGGCCACATCACCCATCCCTTCCATCCACTTAGAAAACAATTCCTGCATTTGCTTTGAATGCCTTGAGAACAGCACACTGCTTCAGTGTACCCCATAACATTCAAAGGCCTACCTGAATAAAAATGTCTTCAGCTGCCAGTGGAAGGAGACAAGGAAGGGGGCCAACTGGACTGTCCGTGGTAGAGAGTTCCACAGCCTGTGAGCAGCGCCTGAAAAATTCTCTCCCAAATCTTTACCAAGTGCACCTGCAAAGGTGGTTAGAAAAAACCCTCCCCTCCAGATCTTAAAACACAACCTGGCTTCCATAAGGAGATGCAGTCTTTCAGTCTGGACTCAAGCTATCTTGCCATACAAACTGGGAGAAAAATGTCAACTGCTCCAAATGTTTTCATCTTTTTCACACAGTAGAGAAAAAAATAGCAGTAGTTTTCCCATACAAAAAATACATTGATAAAATGTTCACCTTTAGCAGGGGGAAAAAATTTGAAAAATACGCAAAAATTCTACTCCCACCAGAAAAGAAGAAAACTTTTAAATTTTCTGATCCTTGCATGGAGGAAAAAAAAATGAAGGCTTACATACCAGTTGCATTATTTTTAAGAAAATCTTTGTGAAAGAGCAAATCTCAAATAAAGCTTTCACTGATGGAAAGTCTTTTGATAACATTCATTTGCAGCCAACAGTGGACTATTTGTTTTCTTTGTTATACAAAAAAAGAAGGGAGAAATACTAAAGTCTTATGGCAAGTCTGGGATGAACAAATGGCCTGAATGAAAAGTAGTGATGTACCTTCCTCTTTCTTTTTAAGAGAAGAATGAGGATTAGAAATCAGCAGGGAAAGCCTTTAAAAGCCAGGAGACAAGCAATAATAAGAATACTTAGGGACAGGGGGAAAAAACTATTTCCTGCAGTATCACTTTCATTTTAATACATCTTTAGTCCATAATTCCTTTCCTACATTAACAGATCTTTTTTAAAAAAACTATCAAATTGTGATTTAAGTACACATTTCCTTTCAAAACACACATTTTAATTGGTAAATAAGACATTTAAAATTCTGAAAGCACTCTGGAGAAATCTGTCAAATCTGATGAATAGTAAATTCTGATCTGCACATTAATCTGAATGTGGATATGGTCATTTCATACTGAAATTCATACAGATCAAATTCATCAGCTATCCCTGATAGTACAAACACATCAGGCAAATGTTAAAGGTGTAGCTGCAGCAAGCAGTTTAAAAACTGGCTTTCCCAACTGAGCCCATTCACTACTTCTCACTTTGCTTTCCTTTTTGAAAAAAATAGTTTGGGGTTTGTTCCTTGCTTATTTCGGAGATACAGAAACAACGCTTCTCAAAGTAGTCTGTTCTTGGTGCGGGTGTACATTTCCTGCTGGCTGAGCCTTCCTTGTTTACAAACATACTCATCCCACAATAATTAGGATCATTTGCACTGAAGGGTTGCACTTGTTCTCCACTAGCCTAACTCCCACCAATCTGTTCACACACAAAATTAAATGAAGCAAACTCAAAGCAGTTCTCATTTAAATGACTGGAAACTCCAGTCATGCATCTGCTCAAATCTGCACATTAATGCATGCTGGAAATAGAACCACCTTGTGATGAGTTTTTACTTTATTTGTCCTCAAACAGAGCAGACTTACCATGACTTGCTTTTGGTAAGGAGACCGGACACGAAGGAGGACAGGGCATCTGTGTTGCTAAGCATTGTGTAGCAGAGGAAAATTTGGCAGGTTCCATGGATGGTAGGGCGCATATGTAGAACTTGTTAGAAATTTTCTCTCAAACAGCAATAGTAATTGACAATACAATCCTGCAAGTAGGTCTCATTAAGCTTAGTGGTGCTAACTTCCAAATGTGCATAGATAGGGATGTGCAAATCTACCATATTCAAGATTAAAGTTTTCCATCTTAAATCAAAGCTCTGGCTCAGTTCTGTACCTGAGTACAAGTTGTTCTTGTAGAGTTGTAATTATTTCTGGATGCATACAGAAATATAGGCATATTTTTCAAAGGAAGGCATTTGTATACACATTTTTCCATTGGCTAAAGAATGTTCATGTACATTTTTGAAATTTAAATATATTTTCACCCTACCCAGCTACTGAGAGGATTGCAGCTAAATGCTGAAGGAACAAGGAAGGCTGAAGCAGGGACAAATGCCATTGTTATCATCATCATCATCATCATCATCGTTAGCAGGGGTGATGATAAAAGTCCCAACACTTCTGTGATGATAAGATCCTACATCATGCTTGCATAGAGTAAACCTACCCTAACATAATTACAAAGTCATTATGCTATACCACTTTTCTATTGATTGCACATCTGCCAGTTGATCTGCCTATTGTCCCACCGTGCAACTGGGAATTCACAGCGGCTGCTTCTACAATACCAGCGAATCTAATGGTGCATAGAAAGCTCTGATGAATAGCTACATGCCATCCAAGAATGTGGAACCTCATGGCTGGAATGCTGTTGTTTAGTTCCCCAGCTAGAGTAGACACATCGAATCAATTGTTGCATTGTAAGACAAATGCAGTGGATTCAATGGGCCTGCTCGAGTTAGACCTAACAATAAGATCTAGGCCCATGTGAAACGGTGCTACTTATAGAACTACACTGGTACAACCATGAGCTGAATATGCCCACTACATAACAGGCAAAAATGTAAAACTATCTATGTAAAGGAACTGTAAATATAATAACCAGCGGGATTCTCACCTGCCTGTTTATCTCTGAGTAAAGCTTAAGACTGAGCTGACCATCTCCCTTACTGCATTTTGAATACTGTTTGCTCCAAACCTGAGGACATTTTCTCTCTTGTCCTTTGAGTTGCTTTAATCACCAACACAACATATCACAGATATTCAAAATAAGCTGATTTCTACTGAGAGCCAACTTAATTTTAAAACTGCAATGTTGGTCCTGAAGAAAAGGGATACCCACATTTTTTTTCTTTTTTCCTTTACTGGTTCCTACTCCTTCAAACTTTTCTTCGTTGTAACAAGAAAACTTCTCCATTGTTTCACAAGCAAAGCCTCAAACTCCTACTATGGCTCATTTTATATGTCTTTGCAGGATGACTCAGTCGGAGAGCACAGATGTAGCAATGTCCTCATTATATCCGTTACCTTATGGCTTTAGCAGCACTGGTTCACTCTTGAATCCATCTGAAACTCCTCCAAGTCCTTCCCTATTAGGCTCTTTGTAAAAGGCAGATATCAAACACAAACATATTATGCTGGCAGAAAATGTCAAACATTAAGGGAAGGGAAGTCGGCAGTCTCTTTATTACATACTCATAAGCAGCATGGACTTTTTTATGTTCTCTTTCAGAGATATGAGAGGGAAACAATTTTAAAGGAGGTGTTTACTCCCTACCCTCAGAATGATCAGAGAACTCGAAGAGTAAAAACAACAATGACCACAACGATATGCCAACAGCTGACTCTACACGAAGTGGCAAAACACTTTTTTTTATTTTTAAGATAGACCAACAAAATGGCACCAGTCATCGTGGGTCAGCAACACCTGCATCAGCTTTGTTTAAGGAAACAAGTGTGAATGTTAGGTAGTTGTAATAGTGAGAAAAAGGCATGCTATCAATTAATCTACTATATAAAAGTCAATGTTTGTCTGCACGTTTGTCTGCATCGGGCAGGTGAAGACCTCATACAATTGGCTGTGTGAGGCAAGAAGACCTCATATGATTGGCTGGCTGTGGAGATTCTATGGAATCTTGGGGTTCGCAGTTTAGGGAGGGCCCTTCAGAATTCTCAGCCGAGAGCTCTCGGGCCTCAGGCTGGTTGCTATGGAGGTGAGGCCTACCATCAATAAGGACGCCAGAAAATATTTACGAGGCATATATGAGAAAAATTAAAGTGATACACAACATAGTTAACAAGGTCTTCTTGCCTCACACAGTAGATTGGATGGGTTCCATATGTGAGGAATCTTGCAGTGGAAATTCAAAACAAAAAAATTCTTCCAGAAAAACATAAAGCCGTTGCACAAATTCAACAGAAAGCAAAAAAATCAAAAGCCAGTAAATCAAAGTCACCAGGGAACACAGATTGGATTGGGGACTATGGGGAAAAGTTACAGGTACTAGAATAGGCTGGTTGCTATGGAAACAATGCCTAGCAGCAAGGAAGAGGACAGTGTATTCCCGCAGGAACCCAATCTCTATATATTAACAACTCTAAATACAGATTGGATTGGGGAATACGGGGAAAAGTTACAGGTACTGGATAGGCCAGTTGCTATGGAGACAAGACCTAGCAGCAAGGAGGAGGACAGTGTATTCCCTCAGGAACCCAAACTATATATGTAAATAACTCTGAATACAGATTGCACTGGAAAATATGGGGGAAAGTTACAGGTACTGGAGAAGATAGTTTGGTGAGTTCTTAAGAGGAAAATAAAATCCTGTGCAACACCAGGTGAATACACTAGTTCAATAAATAAAATAATAAATACAAAGTCAAAACAGAGGGTGAACATTCAAGATATAACTCAAAGCTTCTTCACATTTGACATAGAGACTGCAAAAGGTCTCCAGTGAGTTCAACTATAAAGTGGACATGTGTCCAGTGTTCATATTTTACACATTTTGGTGTTCAAAGAAATGATTCTAAATATTATTCTAGCCAGAATAGTTTAAAAATGTAAAGGGTACATCTGGGCAAATCTGTCAAGCCCACTGCTGTGAGGTTCCTTCATTCTTACTTCTAAATCCAGCTTTCTGTGCATGTTGCAAGAGGTATTTTATGATGTGGTAGCACATTCAAAAGTGGCCATAGGTCAAAAATAAAATGAGTAAGGGTCTCATGGCTATTGTCTGCCCACCTCTATTTTTAAAACAAAATATATCAAGGACTAGAATACAACTGTCAACGTATCTAGTTTTCTTTCTGAAATACAATGTAGAATGAAGTGTAATCCTTTCCCCCTGTTGAAAGCCATCATCACCCCTTGTCTCCTGCCCCCATACTTTTTTTGTGGTATTGCTCCTGACAGGGTAGGCTTTTTTTCTGCTTAGTAGAAGCTAAAAGCAAAGGACACAGGCAGGGAACTTCAGGTTCTGGAACTTAATCTGGTCCCCCAAGATCCTAGGTCCAAAATTGTCATAGCCCCTTCTCCACGGTACCATGCTTTGGTGATTTCCCAGCTTTTGAATAGTATTATACCACTCTAAATGGTGGGGATGGCCATGCTGAGGCTTAATTACCAACAGTGGATGCAATCCCACATGGCTTAGCATACTGCAATAGTTCTGCAAGAGTAACTACGCTATGCTGAGCTGTTTTACCACCACCTGGAGCTACTGTAGATCTGCCGATGCTCCCTCCCCTATGGTTATTCTATGGCTGGTGGAGACTGGGGGTTATTGGAGAAGCATCTGTCTATGTCACTATAGCTAGATCCAAGATGGTTACTGAAGATCATTCAAAATCTCAGCAGCTGATGTAATCATTTTATGTCTGGCAATAGGGATATAGCTAGGCACTCCTCCAGTTCCTCCTGGGTTGTATAATGGAACTCCCTGCCCAGGCTGGCCACACAGTTCCAATCCTTGGGGTTTCTATCACCCATCTTGCCACTCTTTTACCTTCAGGATCACTTCCTGGATCTGGCACTTGGACCTCAAGGTGACCACCATAGTGGACAAGTAAGATCTCCATATAAAGTTGTACAGAATAAATAGAGTCAAAATTTATTGTATAAAATAAAACAGGCATCTAATCTTATGTGGATCTCACACACAAAACCCCACAATACCTCAGTTTCTAACAAGGTTACACTTGTCCCTGAACTCTAAATTCTCAGGTCTCCAAAACCCTGTTCAGATCTCCTCCATTTTTCTCATCCTAACTTGCCCTGTCTCTATTTCTACCTGATCCTATCTGTTTTACAAACAAATGTCTAGATTATATCATTTCCTCCACAATCCCTCTCACAGCATTTCATGAGCTGTGATTGCCTGGCTCTGCCCAGGTTTGCCCAGTGGTGGGGGAGCCTTTAGCAGTTCAACCGTAAGCCTAGTAGGGTTATTACAGAGGGAGGGAGGGGGTATCGTTCATCACAGAAAAAAAAAAAGATGCAGGCATAAAGCATATGCCATTAATTAGAAGTCAGCCAATAAATACTTTACACTAAAATACACTGATATTCTTAGTTTTACCCTTTTGCTTTTGTCCCCACCTACCTCTGGAATACAGCCTCTACAAACTCGTCTGTGATAATGGGCTCTCCCCATTATCTCAGCAACATAGCTGAGTTAGTATAGTCTCTTCTTCAGGTAAACAAAGGGTTAATGATGTGTTGGGTTTAAGTTACATTTAGTGGGGTCAGTCTCACAAAGGAGCAACAGAGGTCATGACAGACAATTGGCTAGTCAAGAAGACCTGTTGGGGAGAAGTGTGAGAAACTTCAAGATACTTTCAAGAAGAGGTTATAAAAACCTCAATGGACCATGAGACTGAGAGAAAATGAGACTGCGGAAACTGTGGTTTCAAGGTGGACATGGCATCCAGATTTCCCAGCTTCCCATGAATATCCAGCACCCAGAACCATCAGTATTTTGAATAGAATAAGTATGTTTAACTAGTTGTATTAGGTGCGTATGTTCTTTTGAACCTCTTGCTGAAATGACCTAAGCTTTGTTTGTAGCTTTTCAACTATTTCTAAGAAATGCCTGAAGGAAGATGCCTTCATGTATAAGATAACTCTTTGCCAATGTAGATTGTTTGCTTAGAATAAAAGCTTTTTACTTTTTAAAATCTTCTCTTCTCTATGCTCTGTTCATCTGCCTTTCCTCAGTGTGGGTCTGCTTCTGCGTATAGAATTCTCTTCTCCCACCAGAGGGTGAGAAGGGAAAGCCTCTGCAGTAGGAGGTGGAAGTCTATGTTAACTTCTGCAATAAATTCCCACTGAGTTATTGGAGTCAAATCAGTGAGTGGGGGCAGCTAGATGATTGCCAGGAGTCCCACTCCTACTCAAGAACAGGATCTTCCAAGATCATTACATCATAAGAAATTGAAAGTTTGTTCTTCAAACTCAGAGTAAGTTCCCTAGCCTTGGCAAAGCACGTGACTAGCAGTTGTCGATAAGTCAGCATATCCTGAAACTCATCAAGTTTTGAATCATTAAGTGATAAGGATTCAAAAGATGTGGATGTGTATTAACTGACTATGATCCAGAATTTATTTGTCCTCACTGCTCTTCCTCTTCATCTCAGTTCTTTGCTTAACTTGTGCAGTTTGGCCACCATACGTCGGCCATACTGAATTGGCTTTCAACTGTATTCACCACCAACTTGATCTTGCAAAAACCACCCACAATAAATTCCTAACAAATGGGTTTTAACTTAATCAGAGATGTTAGGGAAGGGGATAAAATAAATGATCAAAGAAAAAACATGAATTGTAAATTGAACAAGAAAGATAAAGAAGTCAGCTATCACAATCGTGTAGTTCTACAGAGTAATTATCAGCTCAATTATCTGATACAAAATGTGGTCTGACTGGGCTTTTGTTCTTTTCCAGAAAAAAAAAATAATGTATGCTCTCTCTTCCTGGTAAGAGTAGAGATTAAAACTTTCTGACTTTAATACCACCCCCTCCATAGTTCTACCTCAGCAACACTGTGGCTGAGTGAGATCTTTTTTGTGAATATGTGACATTTGTTATTTTTGTTTCCCCTTTCAAGGAATTGGCTTTTTGTTGATTTTTATTCACCATTTTCATGTTCAAAGCATAAGCCCATCTAGCTTTTGCATCCCATGTAACAAAAATCTCTGAATGGACCATGTAAGCAATTACTGTCCATGATAGATTTCCCCTAGTATACCAAAAGTCTCAGAGCATATAAGACAGGAAGCCTGAATATGTCTGCAAGGTAAGGCCTCAGCCTATCTTTTTCCAAAGGATCTAGTATATGATAGAGCCAGAAAGGACATGAGGCCTATAGACATTCCAAGGAAGGATTAATTGCATGGGTGGGATAGAATGTGGACACATTTTTGAACCCACCTTCTCCAGCACATGTGTGGTGGCCCATCACTACAACCATTCACACATTTGTGATAAAATTCTGCCATATCACTAGCTGCAGTCTTGTAGTCTCCTCAGATGATTGAGACCCCTGATCGTGGTGAGTTCTGTGTCTACGTGACACCATGAGAGCTGTATATCATCACATTAAATTTCATGGCTCCATTCTACAGAATCCTAGCATTTATAGTTGGTGAGATGCTTAAAAAAAAAAAAAAACTCCTCGAGAGCCATAGTCCACTCCTCCTGAACTACAAGACTAAAGTTTTCTGTCAGAAAACTCTAAGTACTTCATCAAACTTCATAACCCAGAATTCCAGAGGATGAGTCTTTGACAGTTAAAGTGGTATCAAACTGCTATAATGATATAATATAGCTCTCTAAATCACAAGGGGATCCAACATGAATACAGTGAGGGAAGACAAGGAAACAGGGCTTATTGAGTTCCTTGAAGCTATTGAGTTCCTTGAAGATCATCATGGATTCTTCAGTAAGTTCAGTAATGGCAGGCAATCTTGTTTGGAGTTCATCTTTCCCAGTCTGCCTGTCTTCTTCTCCAGTACCCAGCCACAGAAGAGTGTAGAGTGCATTAGGTTATAGTTTCATTTCACACTGAAAAAGGCTGGCCATTGTGCTCTGAAATTATGGTGTTTGAAAAGGAACAGGTGCAGAGATAATGCCCTACCCGTCTCTCATGTTAACAGTATGAATTTTAAAAACATGGAAGGGTTTAGTTATAAGATTAGTCTGCCTCATATTCAACATCAACAATCGAGAAATGGATTAAAATGTCAAATGTGGGGGCCTACCATGTGTTTCCTTTCATCATTCAGTACAAAATCACCAGTACACAGGCAGTTGTTGCTGAATTGCTGGAGGACAAAGAATAACATTTACAGTGAAAGGTAAAGTGAGGGCTTCTGTTGAACTGAGGATATATAGGCATAAAAGAAGCTGACTATGACAAGAATTTCTGACCAGGACATTTAATCTTCCTCATGACAATCACCACATGAATTTTTGCCACCCCCACAATACAGATTAGAGTTTCAAAATTCTGAGCTGTATTCTTTTCTCTCCAGGGTACCTCAAACTTTCTTCCTGGAGTCAGGAGACTTCAATTCTGTTCCTGAAGGGAAAGGGTCAGTGACTAGTCTGAGACACCATCCACATAGAAGGCCAGATAAAGCACATTATTCCCTTGAGTTGTGTCAATCTAGGTCCCACAAACTGAAAGTTAACCCTGGTTTAAAGTCAAAGTTATTGCTGTCCAAATTTGATTGAAACAATTATGTTATAGTTCTACTATATGGGACAAGAAAACCAAGCAATAGAAATGATTATTTTAATCCATCCACTCATTTTATATTCTACTTTTCTCCCAACATGGAAACCAAGGTGTTGTACAACAAGGTTAAAACAAGATAAAGCTAAAAACCTGATTTAAAAAAAAATTAAAACATTGGCCCTTTCTGCACAAGGCAAGTGAATCGCTCCATGCCGTTACTTACGGGCTGTTCTTGGGTCCAAAGTAACGCAGACTTTCACTTGAGCTCTTCCGCAGGGCTCCTCCATTAGTGCAGGTGAACCGGAGCAGTGCGAGGTCTATAGATCTGCACTGCACAGGCTCAAAATGGTGGCTTCCTGTGGCTTCTGGGTCAAAATGGCAACTTCCGGTGTCTTCGTGGGAGTGGACCAACCGCTGACGCTGGCCACGCCCACAGCCCGCCCTCCACTGATCACAGGCTCGCATTGGTGCGAGCCTGTGCATCTGCACAGGTAAGTAGGAACGCAATGGCGTGTTCCAGAAAATGTAAAGACCTGATTTTTCTGGTTTTTACTTAGTGCGGGGGAGGACCACTTGGGGGCAGGTTGGATCGGACTGAGGTGTGGAACTAAGTTAAATAGTCCGCACCTAGTCCGATCCAAGGTGTGGACAACCTCCATGCCAGGACATCTTGGCCCATTTTAACTGCCTGGTGCGGAAAGGGCCATTGTTAAACAAGATATCCTATTAAAATACCATTACTTTAAAAGGCAGGAAATCATTTTAAAATCATAACATTAAAGACTTAAAAAACAGAGTCCACACATCCTAAAGACTCTTTGTGTCTGCTTAACCATCAGTTGTCTTTTTTTTAAAAAAAAAAAAAAGGCTTTTGTTTGATGGTGAAAGGAAAGCAGAGAGGGGGCCAGGCCAGCCTCACATGGAAGTGAATTCCACAGCCTGGGAGCAACCACCAAGAAGGCTCACCAGATGGGCCTTTTAAAGGGATGTGACCAGGAGAACCTTAAGACTTGAGTAGGCTCATAAAGGTGGAGTGGTCCTTCAAATCATTTGGACCTAAGCCTATTGGTAATGGAAGACCATTTCATATTTTAATGAGTAGGGAAACAATCCATCAACAATCAAATGAGCACTTGTTGGATATAGTGTATTGTTGGATATAGTTGGATATAGTGTATTGCTTCATTTGTTAGGCCTGCAATTTAGGAGATCCCGGCTCTTGTGCCCACTGAGCCTTGTCCTCAGACTGACCTATTTCACAAGGTGGCTGTAAAGGTAAAGTGTGAAAGAGAAGAACTCACCTATTCAAATTCACTGGAGCAAAGGCAGGGGATACATGTAATTATTAATATATATTTAAAAACAAGCATATATACCTTGGGCGTTGCTTGGGATTTTATTTTCTCATAGGTAATACCTATTAGAAATACCTTAGGAATTACCTTATCTTATCTTAGGAATTAGACGCAGTTGAAATACACAGATTTGTGATCCTGTGTCTCTAATTCCCCAAACTATCCTGTTCAGTACCTGTAACTTTTCCCCATATTTCTCAGTTCAATCTGTATTCAGAGTTATTAACCTACACAGGTTGGGTTCCTGAGGGAAATACATTGGCCTCCTCCTTGCTGCTAGGCCTTGTCTCTATAGCAACTGGCCTATTCAAGACAGGCCCAAGAGCTCTCTGGCTGAGAATTCTAAAGGCCCCTCCCTAAACTGCAAACCCCAGGATTCCATAGAATCTTCTCAATCAGCCAATCATATGAGGTCTTATCTGCCTAACATGGACAAACAGACAAACTTTGACTTTTATATATTAGACATATTCAGTGAGGTTTTTTTTGAGGGTAGGAATCAATGTCTGAGTCATCCACAGGGATTTTTAAAAGTGACTTTTAAATTGATTCAATCCCATCAGATGTCCTTTGGACTCTGCTTCAAGAAGCAAAATGCCTTGGGCCAGCACTGGTAAATGAGATCACATTAACAAGACAAGTGGGAGCAGAAAGATCTAGTATATGATTGCACTCTGCACCAAGCTCTCCATCTGGAAAAAAACAAGACTTCATAGCTTCCCCTGCTTTTTTGGTTTCATGGTGATGTAAATCAGAAATAATTGAAGTCTCCAAAGATACATAGTACTCATGCAGGTGAGAGGAGACACATTATTCATAATTATTTACAGTGTACTTGACACAGCTTAGGAATGATCCCATTTTAAACAACCATTATGAATTTAAAAAATAATTTGCAGCATGCTAATGTAATAACTGGTGGGTAGATTGTCTCCAAATTTCCCTCTGTAAAAAATAATTGGCATCACTGTTTGAAAGAACAAGAAATATTCACTATTTATGAAGTCTGGTTTTCAGACTTGCATAGAAGCTTACATATATTCTATAAAAGCATCTGGTTAGAATTCAGTACTAATTGCTTTAATCAGCAGAACCCGAAATCACACAGTCCTTTTCCATAATTAAGCAATAGAATATGACAGGCAGAATTTTCAGCGTGACAACAAAACAGCAAAGATCATGCATCTTAATTATAAATATTAATAGATGATACACATATCTAATAATATGCTGCACTGATGTACTTAAGCATATTTCGAAATACTCTGCTATGTTCTTGGTAGTTTTTAATGCAGAGGTTCACATTAGCATGCTGTATCATAATTAGTGTCATTAAATATTGTGTGCATTAGAAACATTTACCATTTAAAAGATTAGCAAGCTCTTTCTCAGACCTTAAAAGCTCAGCATTAAGCTTAATACTGCCGGCACAGACAGTGAACAGTGAAAATTTGGAGCTACAAATGCCAATATAGTCTTAAATATGTTTACTCATAAGCAAATTCCATCACAGTCAGATTTTCATAGCTTCTGAAATCAGATGGGCTCAGGCATGTTCAGAGTGACAGTACCACCATTATCATCATCATCACCACCACCACCACTGTTTTCCTCCCAGATTAAGACTCATGTGGTTTACAAATTAAAATGATTACAATATAGTTTAAACATGCAGAAACATGTTGATATAAGAGGAACTTCTCAATAACCATACACAGGATTATTGAAAAAACAATATTGGAATACAAAGTGAAACAATTACTACAGAAGAAATTAACACAGAAATTAACACTAACCCAGAGAAACATGGCAGCACTTCAAAAAACGCAGGAGTAGTCATGTTGACCATTACAGAAAATCCAAAATGCACATTGGTGTTACATTTATTAGGCCAGCCAGAAGGAACAAAAACACAATGTTAGGTTTCAAAGCTTACTGGTGTCCTCATCAGGCAAAGATAATTTTAAAAAATCAGGAGAAATAAAAGTTACATTGGCATGGGAATGGAAATTCTTGATTTTTCCCACCGAGCGACAAATGTCGAGGAAAAGGCATCAGTATTTTTTCTGTCAGTGTCAAAACATTCAGGATTTTTTTCCTCACAAATGATGGAAAACTCACTGCAATGTTTAAAAACTGCACATTTTCAAGGAACTCATGCAGTTTTACTCAGAACAGTGCAACTTTCTGAAGAACAACTGCACAGAAATGAATGGCTTAGATCCTGTGACTAAACAAGATGCAATGCCCCATCTTGAGCATTCGTCTTCGTCAGAAGATGAACCAAACTTACCTTTGGAGCAGATGCCTAATAGCCAGCCAATCCCTCCTTCTGTTCAGAAGGCCAAGTCAGGACCACAGCAGGAAGACGAGCTGGAGGAGAAGCCCTCCAGTCCCATACAAAGCTAGAGGCTCATGCACCTGGCTCAGACAATCTTCCACAGGCAAAGGCTGCAATCAAGGCATCAGGAGGAATACGGCTGTGGAATACTCTCCCTAAATGTTGCTTGGGATCTGGGCTTTGGCTGAACATGCTGCCTACATAAGGAGGTTACAATCACCAGTAACCTTGCTGCGTAGAACTTCAGTTTTCCGCTCTACAGCTCACTTGTGTATTTTTATCAACTTTGTGACCCCTGGACTGTTTAAGGACTTGGTTAGCACGACTGCCTGGAAATTTGACTCTGACTTACAGCTTACTTGACCACCAGATAGCTCTTGCTTCCACAGCTTACAGACTTGGGAAATCTGAACCTTCTCTGAGGTTGGGTACAAGACATAAAGGTGTATTGTACTTTGGGGGCTGGTTTTCTTGTCTTGCTTGACAGAAGGACCAACGCATACAACAAAAATCACTGCCAATCCCTTTTAACCCTCAAGTCTAAAGAACCCCCAAGAACAGACTCTCTGGGCTCTGAGTCTGTACTCCCCTACTTTCTTAATCTGCCTACCATGATTCCTTGACTCCTTCTTATCCCTGCTAATTTGCTTCATTCCCACCAATGCTGTTCCTGTCCTGCCAACCTTTCCTCCTCTAATATTTCTTGGCTGGTTGTTTTTGTGTAGCTTCCTCTCTGAACTCTCTGGGCTCGGAGGCTGCTCATCTTTTTTGACCTTCTTGTCAAGTAGCTGCAGAAATGCAAAATGCCCCCATAAGAAGTCTGCCACTCAAATGGGATTTCCCCTCAGTCTCCAAATTTCTAGCATTACAGCAACTTAAAACTTCAGTCACACTTTTGGAAATACAATTTAGGCACGCAAAGAAAAAAGGCAGTCTAAGTAGCCAAGGGAATGCCAACATAGCAAATAAAAGTACTAAGTGGGATTGATTTTCAGTGTTTCATTCTCTGCTGCTCTAGAAATTTGGGAAATGAAGAAAAGACAGATTTCTTATTTGGAGGAAAAGTCCTCATTACCCCTGAAAAAAGGATGTAAATCTGATAAAATAAGCAGCATGTCAATGTATGACTGACCAAAAAAAAAAAGAGTATGGCTTATAATTTTCTACACCTAATGGCCAAAATCCTTTATGCACTATGTAGCTACATAACCGTAGTAGTTACATAGCTATGCAGTGTATCCCCATCTGAGCATCGTCAATCCCCAATTACTGGTAGCAGCCACTATGATTGATGGGGGTCTGTTCCCTCATCAATGTGACATGGGTGACTAATGTTCCTACCCTCTCACATGAGTGACCTCCATGTTGCAATCCCCTCTTGCCATAGAGATCATTCACACAGGTGGGTGAGAACATCAGTCAGCTGCTTACTGATGAAAAGGGAATAGGCCTTCCTTGATCAGAGAGCTGCTGGGTAATGAAGGACTTTAATGGTACCTGTGTATCCTCTAAATGAGAGGATGCATAGGGATCATGAATACTAAGCAATCACAAATGCTTAACTCTGGGTTATGCATTCTTACCTACTTGATAGAATTCCATCCAATGTCCAATCTCAACAGTGGCATGCAGAGATTTAAAATGGAGGGACTCACAGTGGCAGAGTGTATCTCTTTTTCAGTTTCAGAATCCTTAGAACCCAAGGACTATATGAAATGAAGTTCCACTGTTGTGACAGTCCTTCCTTTTTGCCAGTAGCCTAGATTCATCTTTGAAAAGAGTGAAGGGCAACCTGTCAGCAGGGACAGCTCTCAGAAAGGCATTTGTCCTCATTTAACCTGAAAAACACATGCCTATAAACCATCCACATTCTCAGTCAGTCCTGTGAATGTTTGAGAAATTCTATCTTTCTGAATTCCTTCACAAGATTATCTGTCCCAAACTTCTTGGTCTAATGTGCAGGTTTGAACTTTGCCATTCATTGGGAGTCTTTTTACACTACACAATTATAACACTATGATTCAACTTTTACTACCTGGTTCCATCCTATGGAATCCTTGGATCTGCAGTTTAGGGAGGGGTATTCCCAATTAGACAGAGGGTGTTAGTGCCTCACCAGACTACAAACCTCATGATTCCATAGGTTTCAACCATGGCTACTAAAGTGGAACCACAATACTATAACTGTGTACTGTGAAATGGCCTAGATTTTACACTTTTCCAGTCATCTTATGTGACAGTAGTCTGTCACAAAAGGTGGTTACCACTGTGCACCCTTTCCCATTCTAAGTATAAAGGCTATCTGTAGCGGCAGTTGAGTTTTGCTACAGTATGTGTCTTGGGAAAGCCACCTTCATTGTACTCACTGGTCTTCCCATAGTAGTAATCCATCTCAAAATGCCAACTCCCTCCTACTGATGCAAAGCAGGAGCAGTGTAAAAGTCCAGACATTTTTTGAAGCATTATGATCATTCAATCTCAGTAAGTCCAGTAGCACAAAACAAAAATCAGTGAAAAGGTTTGGGGTTTTGAAGATTGTCTTGTGACTGGAATAAAAACTCTTTGCAAGCTTGTATGACACACACAATTCACATAGTTCACAACTGGCTGGCTCCTATCTTCCCCCCATGACCAGACAGAGTCTGCAAAGCTTGTGTACTACTGGGTTTAATATATTATACTCTGTAGGACTAAAGTGTGCAACTCTGAAGGGGACAAGGGACACTTTTCTCCCTATGAACTCCCCCCCATAAACCACAATGGCACTCCTTGCACAACTGTAAGTAATGTCACATCACTTTCATTTTCATTTTTAACTGATTTGGGGAACGTTTTTGTAGGTGTTTTCAGAGTCACTGATGGGCACAAACACTTTATTTTTGAGTGAGCTATTTAGAGTTGTTTTGAAGTGAAAAATAGCCCACTTCTGCAAATTTGGGGGACTTAGAAGCTTTGAGGAGCATTGGAGAATGCAAAACAGGATCCCATTGTCCATAATATCCATATCCTTGATGCAAGACAGACTTTTCATGTTGTTTGTTTTCTTGCTTGCTTTAAACCTCAACCCAGCTCTATACAGGCCATCTCAAAGATGCAGACAAGGTGTGAAATTTACAAAAAAACAGAAACCATACTTGTTTGTCACTCAATGATTGCACCATCAAGCAAACAGTAGCACATGCAGATGAGTCATCAGGGATCTGTTACCACAGGCAGAAGATCAATATATGTTCTGTTCACTCTAGGGATAGAAAGACTATTCCAAAATATTCAGAAAATGGACCAAAATCTGTTTTTTGAGAGTTGAGAAACCCTTATGAGAAGAATCCTGGACTGATCAGAATCTTCACAGTTCAGGATTTATTCAGTGCAAAACTGACAATTGGTTGTCTTGTGCAGAAAGCAGCATTATCTACAAAATGCTGCAACTGGGGATTTTTTTTCCTGTGGTAAATTTGCACATGGTTTATTTACACATAAAACAATATTTTCTACATAGAAAACATCATTTTCTTCATTGGAAATAATAATATTTTGGGAAATAATACATTTTTTCCCTACACAGAAAATGAGGACATGGCTCAGTAAGCACAAGAGCCTGGATCTGCAGGCCTAACAAATGAAGCAATACAATATATACAACAAGTGCTCATTTGATTGTTGATGGATTATTTCCCTGCTCATTAAAATATGAAATGGTCTTCCATTCCCAATAGGCTTAGGTCCAAACGATTTGAAAGTCCACTCCACCTTTATGAACCTACTCAAGTCTTAAAGTTCTCCTGGTCACACCCCTCTGAAAGGCCCATCTGGTGAGCCTTCTTGGTCATCTGATGAGCTACGATTCCAGAGAACTGCCCTTACTTTGCCACTTTCCTGAGAGTTACATAGACTATCAGGTTACTCACCCTTTGGGACACCTTCCTTGACTTTGCTGTGCAAGATACGCTAGATGTGCAATCAATGCAGATTGTCAAAAGTCTGAATCAAAAGCAGAGAAAGGCTGAATCTTTCTTTTATTTCTGTTTTTTGAAAACATGTAAATGCCAAGTATCCACATAGCAGTAAAGGAACAATGTGATCCAGAATCATATCTGAAGTCTGTGGTTAAATTATCTCCTCCCTTAAGGTTATGTAGACTGAAGCTGTGCTTGGGGAATCCCTGCAGAGTCTGGCTATGACATGCTGGAACAATGGTCTGAGCCAAACATATTGGACATCAAAGCTGAAGTGGCTTTCCTATGGGTGTAGGCATGCTATGGGCTCATTTGCAAGGCTCTAGACCATGTCTGCTCACTTCTGTGCCTTTGTATTTCAAAGAGCCACTGCTATGTTGCCCTAGGTCTTACCCACAAAGAGGCTACATTCTCATCCTGTGCATTATTAATAATTGCATGCTGCCTTCAGCACAGATGCTACACTGAGGTCCTTTTGGCTTGCCTCTGGTGGCTGTTCAGGTGGAAGTTAAAAGATCCCATCACACTTTCTCTAAAAGAGCAGGGCTTAACCTTAATGTGAAGCCTGACCTTAATTTCAAGGAAAACATGTAATCTCCAAGGCTGTGTGTCAGTTATTTCTGAGAGCACAACAGCTGCCAAGTTAGATGGCTGAACTATTGCTTTTTCTAATTCTGAATCTACACTTTTCTTTCCTACTTTGTTATTTATTCCCATACTTGCAATTTACTATATTAGTAAATTATGTTGTTCTAAATTAACAACAACCACAAGGCCTGTGTGATTGTGTGATTTAGTAGTTAGAGCATCATACTGGGACTTGAGATCAGTTTCAAATTTCAACCAGGCCAAGACACTCAGTCTTAGATGTTGGACCAGTCACTTTCTCTCAGCCTGATCTACCTCACAAGGCTGATGTGATGATAAAATTGCAAAGAGGACAGCCTCTGGTCTCTTTAGGAGAACGACAGAATGCAACTATAACAAGATGATGATAATGGTGATTGTGATGATGGTGATGGTGATGGTGATAACAATGGCAATGATAAGAACAGTCCGCTCTTTCCTTCCGAATCCGATTAGGAGTGGAGAGAGGTGCTAAGGTAAATGTCTTTTCTGAGTGTAAATTTCCCTCCTGCCTTAGGCTGTTATTTATGACAGCTATCATCATAGGTAGCATAATTTCACAGACTATCATCCTCCCTTACTCATCTTTTCCTCTTCATCATTCTCCTTGCTATGTACATCAAAAACTACCTTTCAAGAATAATAGTGTGAAAATTTACTGACAAATCCAACATGCCAGTTCAATCCAACATGCCAGTTCAATTTATTTTAAGTGACAGAATCACAGCAAGATACACTCTGCCTCTTACACATGAACTCACACCTACTCCTCCCACAAATCAAGACGCATTCTGATTATTTATGTAAAGGATTGAAAACCTAGCTGAAACGATGCTTGTAAACGAATTTTCCAATTGCCTATCACATATGTCAATACGCAATTGATTTTTTTTAACAGGGGGCACTGTGGGATTTGTTAAACATTTGTAGTAAATTATGTTGTCTTATCAGGCCTGAAACATGAGTTAAGACCCAGGTATAATCACTGGACGCACAGGAATTTCACTTTTTAAGAATGGAAAAATCCCTTTAAGTTTTTGCTAGGAAGACTTTGCTAAGAAAGAAAAAGCTGGCTACATTATACTATTGATATTTTAGAAGGGAATGGAAGTCATCTTCACTCACTTATTAAACTCATGTGTGCTTGTAGAAAGATAGGGAAGATTTCAGATCATGAATGGAAGAGTTGGGGTTCAAATGTTGAAGAGGGACTAGGAGGCCAGAATCACATTCCCAGACACAAAGAAAGTAAACAGTCACCAACTTTCAGCCTAAACTATATAAAGAATAGTTACAAGAACAATGGAACCATGTCTACAACCCTAACCACACTAAATTGTTAGCAATAATAATGAAATAACAGCAGCAGCAGTTCTCCTCCTCCTCCTCCTTCTCCTCCTCCTCCTTCTTCTTCTTACTAACCCTTCCCCACCTCCATATATCCAGATATTCAGGATATATAACTGTACACCTTAGAAACCTGTGCACGAAGAAACCTCCAAAAGACAGCCTCCAATAATGTACCCTCCTACATTCTTTAGATACGTTGGGTGAGACTTATATGGGAGAAGTCTATTTAGCCACTTGAGCTGATTGCTAGTTACACATTACTGTGCCCCTACTCTCTCCTGCTCTCTCTGACACACACACACACACACACACACACACACACACACACATTATTATTATTATTACAGTTTTTACTTGTTGGCTCCTGAATTTGTCATGACTCAGTGAAGAACACAACCGGAACCATTCTGTACCATAACCCTGTTCTGCCTATCACATAACAATAGACTTCCAGCCGAAATAACATACCAAAGCATTCATCCTGCCCTTCTGCTTCTGAGCTGAACACCAAAAAAAGATGTTGAAATATGACTTCATTGTTAAAGAGAGGACCATTTCTGGATCATTAGGCTTCATCAAAGAAGCTTTTCTGCTTTTGAGCTTTCCCTCTTCTCGCTAGCTCACTCCATCCCACAGAGCTGAACAAAGAAGACACGGCCAACTTTACTGTATTCTCACTGCTTGTCATTTAGTGGATTATTATGGCACAAGCCTCCAGGCCTCTTCAAGAACCCCTTGATATCTTTAACTTACTCAAGCTGCACTAATGGCTTTATTACAAGCATGGCTATACTGGAAGACTGGGGAAGGAGGGAGCCAGGAGCAAGATAAACAAATAGGTGAAAAGCAAAGAAAGATAAAGCAAACTGTACTGATGGATTGTATTATTTGACCTAAAAACCAACTGCTATCTTCCTACCATTGATCCATATGAAGATGCTCCAGTCTGATGATCTGCAATAGGGTGTTTGAATATCAGAGAAAGGATAGAGTTCATTAGGAATGGACATAATCATGCAGTGATTTCAAATTGAGCAAAGGAGCTTAAGGTACGCATACTCAACCTAGTTAATGTGAAAGAAACAGAATTATGGAGGTAGGGTTAGTGATAGAACAAAGCTAGACAACAAAAGGAAACATTGCTTCTAAAAAATCAAAAATACAACATCCACATTTTTCCTTGGATGGGATGACTGGAGCCCCCTCCCCATATTTTTGATACTGCAAACCACCTGGCAGAAGCACTCTTCTGAAATACCAAGAGGGTGAAAAGTCATTGCCCCCACCCCACCATACATAGTGTAGTCTTATAGCTGTCCAGTCAAAATTTAAGAATAGAGGTGGTCTTTCACCAACTGTGCATCCTCCTGTGTAGTGCTTCCCTTGCCTGCTGTACATACCTCATAATACAGACTTTCATTTTTTTTTTCAATGTTCCCTCATCTCACTCTGTATTTCTCCTTGCTTGTCTGATGTACTCCTTTCCTCCTACCTCCCTTTTTGGCATCAGTCTAACCTCCTTCAAATAACTTTCTTCATCTCCTCCTTGCTATTTCTTTTTCCCTAGTCTCTCAGGCATATGTTTGGCCCATGATTGTCGCATGACTTCCTAGCCCTGGATGTCATACTCTCTCATCCTTACAGGAAGGCAAACACCCTCTGAACAAGTCTTGCCATGAAAACCCTGTGACAGGTTTGCTTTAGGGTCACTGTAAGTCAGAAACTACTTGAAGGCACACAACAGTACAACAAGGTTGCCATAAGTGGGAAACGGCTCAAAAGCACATAATGTTTCAAATTGGCCCATATAACTCCACTTATGTGCACATGGGTTTCCATGCTTAAAAAAATGAGAAATCACTCCTCCTGCCATCTTCCAAGAAGCAAAATTGTGATTAGTGGTTGATCTATATTGACTTAAAACAAGCCATGTTTTTCCTTTTTCCTGTGTGAATGTCTAATTGTATCCTGTCACAATGGTGCTCCACTTCTCACTCAAAATACCTCGACAGAAATAGAGCCTCCAGTCCAGCCTCCAGCTGGGTGCCCTCTTTCTCTTTCCTCACACATGAGCCTCCTTTTACCCTTGTGCTCTTTATCCTGGTATTACTGCTTCCGATAGGCCTTGGCATAGTAGTAAAGGCAACATCTTTTCCCTCTCACTTTTCTTCTCCCCCCTGACCTTTTTCATTCTTCTCATCCCCTGCTGCTGCTATGACAGCAGACCAAGAGTTCTGCAAAATGAAACAACAGCAACAAGGGCATGGTCAAGTATGGGCTGCTCACAACGTTGCAGGTTTGGACAGAAAGATTGTGTTGGTGACAGCAGGAATGATCAAGGATTTTTATGTTAACCAAGTTGATAGCTATTTCTAGGTTGATTATGTAGCCTGGAACACAGCTATTCTTCTATTTTTATGCTTCTCCAAATATCGTGATACATTTGGCTACTTTAAGCAAATACATACACACACTTCACAATGCATATATGCACATTCTAGATTAAAATGTGTGTGCCTTTGTATGTTTGGGAATAAAATGTATGTGAAAATAGATTTTATCATAAATTGCATACAGTCTAGCCCCACCTCTGCACAGAAAGCACACAACTGCAAAGGAAGAGATGCCTTTGTTTGCCACTGGGGAAAAGAGACCACAGTGTTAAAAAAAAAAAAGTTGGCATGCTGGTGTGTGTGCCATCAAGCACAAGAGAGGGAGTGGCAAAATCTGCATACTTATAGGCTTGCTCTGCCTCAGTCTTGCCCCTTGTTATCTTTGCTCAGCCCTCCCCCACTGCATATACACCCTACAAGCAATGCAGAGAATTGCTGATTGCTTTTTTTGAACCAGGTAGGAATTTCTTTCTTCATTTCCTTCTCCCTTTCCAAGAGGTTCTTTTGCACTGCATCCATATGGAATTATGGGATAACTGGCACTGGGTGTGACAGCATAAACAGATGGTTGCTAGCAGGTAGGCATGGAGGAATTTGAAAGAGAAGAGACGGTGATCACCCCTAGCAACAGATTTTGTGAAGGGAGCATTTTCAGACTTGTTCATGGGGGCTGTGGGGCGTAGGGGCTGAGAAAGAAGGCAACCCTTGGGGCCAGTCAGGCGCACATTTTTTGCTTTACTTCATGGAACATAGCGGGGAGGTTCCCTAGGAAGGTCTCCTTTCTTGGCAGCTAGCTGAGTGCCCAGCCAAAATGGTGCCTAGCACATACAGCGTGGATACTTTTGCTCAAGGGTGGCTCAGGAGGACCTCAAACTGGGATCTTCTGCCTCAGCTTGAGGTCACTTCAACCCCTCCCCCCCCCCCGATCATTAAAGTTGGTTGATAACCAAAATGGGCATTTGGTTAAAAAAAGAAATGACTCATATAAATATTATGCTCCTACAAAAAGTATCACAGATCAATATGGAAACAAAGAAGAATTAACTTCTAAATGAGCTGACATGGACTAGAAATAGATTGATTCATCCCTCTCCGGCTAAGAGGAGCACTTGAGTCCTTTACAAATACGGATAAACTTTCTAGTTAGAGGAGAATTTCAGTGTTCACAGTGTTTGCCCCATATTTGAGTGAGACATTAGGTGGAGGCTACAGTGCTTAGGTTTCTAAAGTAATCTGTTACTGACACAGTGCCCCCAGCCCACAATCTAGTCCTTTTTATTATTCGATTTTTTTAATTTTTTCATTTCAAGATAACAAAAAAAAAAAACCTGCTCTGTTACTTTTTTTTTTTTTAAAGATACGTGACTGCTCCACACTGCGGCATACATACAAAGCACACTCTTCTCTATCTTCACCTCAGCAGCCTGAAGAGGAGTAACATGAGCCAGCACTTGAACTGTGTGATATTCCTTCTCCACTATTTTGTGTAGCTACACCCTGTAACTTTAAAAGAAACTAACATTGCAGTTACAGTACAAAAGAAGTGAAGTTAAACCACAAAGCTACATTCATGATACAACTTAACTATGTCTTAGTTCTCACAAAAAAGGAATTAATTACTAGTAATAAGTTATTTGTAAGTAGATACTGCCAAACATATATATAAAGAAGCTATTTCTCTGCTTCAAATTACCTGCTCCCTTAATTTGATTGAGGGCTTATTAATATATAACATCCTGACATAGATTCAAAATTTATCAGCTTCTTTAAGATATGTATGTAGCAGTGTATGTGTGTTCCTTTCTTCTTTTGCAGCTTCCCATAACCCTTACTTATTTTAAAAGGGGCCTCTTCATCTAATTAGGGAACAGAAGTAATACTATGTGTCTTATATAGCTTCTGACAGCTCACCAAATATCAGGCAATGAAGAGTCAAAACAAACTGTTTGCAATCAAAGCACACCGTTAAAAAAAAACATTGTGGATTAAATTTAAATAATGAGCTCACTGGAAGGAATTGCAATCTGCTCACAGATTTTACACAAGTATACAAGCAGAAAGAATCAGAACTGCCTTAGTAAATTATGCACTGCAAATTATTCATTCAACTTTAATTAAAACATTGAAAATCTTAGGAACTTGAAGACAGTGTGCCTTTCAACACATCTGCCTGTTCTAGATTTATCTGTTAGACTCCTTGTTTTACCTGAAGGGTCAAAATGCTATAAATAAACACTTATATAAATGCCA
Source organism: Cyclura pinguis (assembly GCA_030412105.1). Classification (NCBI taxonomy): domain Eukaryota; kingdom Metazoa; phylum Chordata; class Lepidosauria; order Squamata; family Iguanidae; genus Cyclura; species Cyclura pinguis. Next base: position 113,727,984 of record CM059602.1, read on the forward strand.
GACTAAATGTATGTCATTGTGACCAATGGCTCTGCATTCTACACCAACAGACATGGATGGGAGTGACATGGCTACACCCCCCCCCTCCATTTTTCACCTCAAATGCTCCTGTGTCATTTATATCTGTGTCTTAACAGGTGTACTTTCCCCATTATTGCATACCATATAACATTTCAGCTATATATAATTATCGTCAAGTGGTTACCGTATTTGCTTGCATATAAGACACACTTTTTTCCTAAAAAATGCCTTCTGAAAATGGGGTGTGTCTTATACTCCAGTAAATACGGTACTTTGAAAACCACTGCAAACAATTAACTTAGAGTGGGGCTTGTACTTTGTACAGTCTTACCTCTTGTGTTTAATCCTTCTATAGACTATTGATTTGTGGGGAATAAAGTGAATAAAGAATAAAGGAATAAAGTGGGGGGAAAGGAGTGGGATGGAGGTGCACTTTCTTCCCTCCCAGCCTGAATGGGAGGTTTGGTTTCTTCTGGAGGAGCTGCTTGTTCCTGTTTCCTATCCCAGCTTCCACCACCTTGCTAGGGAGGTGGCAGAAGAAAATGAGTTAAGAAGAAGGGGGCCTAGAAAGAAGAGGAGCAGCTTCCAGATACTTTGAGTCCCCTCTTTTTGCTGCCTCCCCACCCCTTTTCTGCACAGGGCTCAGTGGCTCTTGTCTTCATTCCCCCTTCCCAGTTGCTTTTCTTAAGTGCTTGCAACTCAGCTCCAGTTAATGAAGGAGTTTTCCCGGCAAGATTGGTTGGGGGGCGAGGTGTCATGGCTTGCCTCTGAGGCTGAGAGAATGGGATTTGCCCAAGGAGAATCCTCAAAAGGAAAATAGGGAAAGGGGGAATCTTCATGCCACATCTCCTTTCACTCCCCCCCCCTTCCTATGTATTTTGTCTCAACTGGGTACTAAAAGTTTTTTTCCTAAAAAATAAGGTCTGAAAATGGAGTGCTTCTTATACAGCAGTGTGTCTAATACACCGGCAAATACGATACATAATTACTGTGATGAATCATTTTGTGGGAAGATGTCTAGATTCCCCATACCATAGGGAATCCCTTCCAAAGCATTGTTTTCTGTGACAAACGCTATAAAACTTTTTTAAAAAATAGAGGTTACATTGAATGTATTATTTATCCAAGGAATTTTCTTACCACATTTTTGATAGAAGTTGTTTTACATCTGTGGTGATCAATGACAGAAATAATAAAGCACTTGCATAAAACTGCATGGTGCAAAGCCACGTCTCAAGTTGGTCCTGCTTTTATTTTCCATTCTCCACTGCTTCCTACTTCCTCCTCCTTTTCTCACCACATCCATGTATCACCTGTTGGTTTGACTGCTGCCTCAGGAAGAAGGACAGAAAGAATATTTGAAAAAAAAAATTTAAACGGTTAAAATGTGTTTCTTGAGTGTCAGGAAATTCTGACGAGGGGACTCTTGAACTGAGAAGAATGTCTGAAATTTGGAACTTATTCTGTGCAAAATTCACACATAGTATTTTTAGCAGAAAACAGAATTTTCTGTGTAGCAAAGAATATGCTTTTTCCTGAACATAACATGCTGTCTCCTGTGTAAACATGCATTTAAATTTGCACAGAATGACTCTGAAACTGTAAATAATCTTCAAAAACTATGCAAAATTATTTGTTGGCTTCATTAAGAACAAAAATGGTGAAAAATTACATTCCGAATACTATCTCCTATTTTCCGTCTTGCTTCAGCCATTCCCGTACCAGAATTCAGAAACCCAACAAGATCTATCACAAAATTCAAATTCTCAAATTAAAATAAATTATTCTTAAATTAAAATATCGAAAGGTATATTTTAGAGGTGTTCATGAGCAATATGCTTGGACCAGTTTTTGAATAATAGATACAGCTTCTCCCCGAGTCCTAGGAATGATATTTTGGTGACTTAACTGTTAAACAAGGGGGGGGGGCACCCAAAATAATAATGGTAGGTTTCATTAAAAAGTTAAATGGCCCACCCAATCTCACTCATTTTTTCCATGTCACATTCCCAACCTGTCATTTCATTTCTGCTCCCCTTTTCCTCCTTCTCTACTATGTGTCCCTTTTGAAGCTTTTTGAATTTGTCCTCCTCACTTCTGTTCATCTTCTCTCCACCTTCCCTCCCCCTTCCACACACACTATCTCATCTCTTACTTATTACTGAGGAGGTGATCATATTTCGAAATTAGACGATATTACCTTGAATAGCTCCTTTAAAATTTAGACTCAACCTTGGAATTGATTCACACCCCCATTGACATTGAAGCCACCACATACTACGGTTCTAGCCTCTCCTCTCTCACACACCTCTTCCTGCCCGTCTCTCATTCTTGGGCCATGTAAAACTGGATGAGAAGGATATTTGTATTCTCAAATATCTTCTAGGGAATTGTGAAACCTGCATTTTTATATCTGTGGGATTTTACATTTTCCCAACCTGAGATCTTACATATAATGACGGGTATAAATAAGATAAACATGAAAATACAATTATCCAAATATGGATGTTGGCCTTTGCTTTCTGTACTGTGCACATTTGGATGTAAGTCCCAATTCTTACACCCAATTTTGTATATCCAGCAACCAACAATTTCCTGTTTCTTTAGGGGCTTTTCCGCATCCTACCTGATCCTATGGAGATCCTATTAGAGCCTCTTCCAAGGAGGGGAGCGTGACAGCAGCACTCCCCTCCACACCAGCTGCCCTTGGGAATGGAGGAGGCATAAGGTCACACCTTTTCCTTCTGCAGTGTAGCCAGGCACTGTCTGAGGCTCTGCTGGGGCAGGAAGCATGGCCGTCACACTTCCTGACCCTCTGCAGCTCAGGTAAGTGCAGAAGGGTGGCAGGAGGGCTGCGCTATCACCGGTCATTGATGGAAAGAACCCATCAATGATTTGTGGTGCAATCATGCCACCGGGGGATGGGAGAAGGACAGGAACTGGACAACATCATGCATAAGTGTTGTCCAGGTCCTGTTCTTCTCCCATCCCCAATGTGGGATGACACCATCCTGAGGAAAGGGCCTAGGATTAAGGACACATCCACGCTCTGTATTGGGACATGACAATGTATTGGGACACAGCAATTTTCACTGATGTACTTTCTGATTTTATTTTCAAGTTCCAAACAACACTTCTTTCACACCCCAGAACATATCTTGGCAAGTCCCATAAATTCTGAGGACTTTTTACTCTTTCCTACAACACAGCATTTTTTTTTTCCTGCCAAAAGTTCACATGCACATCTATTGTTGCAGTTCATTTTGCTCTGTTTTCAAGCAGTGCCTCTTGTGTGCAATGACATGGGCTGTGGGTATCAACGTGTCATGTTTTGCCACTCCCTTTGAGAATTTACAGTTTTCTACCTGCAAAAAGCAATACCTACATCTTTTTTTCTCCCCATTCCCGCACAAAGTTAGCAATGGAGTTGGGTTTTTTTTAATTTTAAAAAATGTGCTAGGAGACAATGCTCATCAAAATGTACGCATTGAAGCAAATAAAGTTCAAAATGCATTCTGTCAAGAAATTTGGTTTCAAAAATTAGGCAAGATTGCATAGTACAAGAAGAAATACACAAAAAATATAAACACTTACATATAGAATTTTAAAGAATATCAAAGAAAATTTAAGATTGAGAAACTAAGACAAGCCAAAACTGAATGATTTATCGATCCCAAACTCAAACTGGTTCCAGTTGTTCAAGAGCTTTGGAGCTAAAGTACCTGTCAGGACTCAGCCTGTTGGATGGCTGTGGCACCACTAATGCTAGCTCATCCAAGTTTTCAGAACCACAAGATATCTATTCCAAGCAATCATTTTGTTTTTAAGTAATAGCTTTCTACCTATTTGCCCACACTTTCTATTTGTCTATTTATTTATTTATTGCCTTCATGCATTATTCTATTTTGTCTTCTACATTAAAATCCTAAATAATTTACAGTCCTCAGATGCAAACATTGGAGACACTTTTGAAATGGAGCTTCTAGAATAATTCATCCTTTACGAAAAACAAGACCTCTATACAGTAAATATGAGTTTTCCACTTGTTCTTTAATTCAGAAATTGACAAGGTATCTTGAAAATCACAAGAAGCTCATTTCACATGGGAACCGTGTGAATAGGCTTGCTTTGTTTTGGTATTTGAGACATGTACACTGAGCAATCAAAAATATTTTCTTCCTCAGAAATCAGGTACATGGCATTTGGACAACATACACAATCATAGGAAAAGCAGCATTTGAAGAATATTCACCTGAATATTCAAAAGGTAAGAATGACTTACATCTATGCAGTTACAATGCATTCAGTGTATCAACTAGACTTTTCAAATGGTAATACGTTTGACTAACTCAAAGAAGACAGAATAGTTTCACCTGAACCATGAGGAATGTCCTTCTTGTACCACTAACAGAAGGGAAAGAATTGCACAACCCTGGAGAGTTCCAAAAGAACAAGTTGCTTCAGCAAGGTTTGAAATAGCTTGGACTGCTTCTTAAAGGACGTCCATTAAAGTTAGTTAGACTTAATTCAGTCATACTTAGAATCAGTCTTATTGATCTGAGTGGGTCTACTGTAAGTATGACTAAGGCTCTTTCTGCAGCACACCCCATTAGGGCAGTCTTCATTTATAATCCCAGCATTGGCATTTACATGATGGTAGCAGGTTAGAAACGTTCTCTTCTGCACTCTTCCTCCTTAAATGGATGAGTAGCAGTATTGCCACCGGTGTTCCTTCTGCACTACAGTGTCCTTGGCCACTCTCTTTCCCTGCCTTCACCCCACCCCACTGCCCCAATTGGTCAGGGTGTTGTTGTTGTTGTTGTTTTGAAGCCATACTAGTGCAACAATGTTGTAATGGTAAGACACACCAGTACACTATTGCACTTTTGCACCATAGTGCTTACAAATATATTACAAAAAAAATTAAATAGTTTTAATTCAAAGGATAAATTTAAAATAAACATGGAGAGGTGATAGATTTTGAAGTAACTACACCATGGGAGTCATTGAGGGAGGGACAACCTGGGCACACCCACACCCCTCCCACTTCTGGATCTGGGATGACAGGAAGCACTATCAAGTGCTATTATGGTACTGGACTGAGCCTGCTGATGGGATTGAAGCACTAAAGGAGGCTCTTAATGGATTTTTTTCTGGTTTTGCAATGCTTGGGGATGGGACAGCAGCTGGATAGCAATGATATCATGTGATACCATGACTACTGGATCAGAAACAGCCCATTGCTGTTGCAGGATAGCGATGTCATGTGGAAATTGTCCAAGAGTCAATCCAAATTGTGGATACAGTAGCAGATTAAAGAATAAATGCTTTGATTCAAGTTTAGCTGGGCAGGAGCTCTCTTTTAAACTTCCTTTTACCTTGTTCACACAATGTCACATTTGTTTAGAACCTTACTAAGAGTTATTTTGTTCCTCTGAAATTATTGGTGAAACTGAGGGAAATCAGAGGTATCAAATATGCAATTATTACTCTTGCAAAGCTAGGCAAGGTAGTAGGTAGAATGGGGCAAGGGAACGCTCATACTTGAAGGAGATGAACACTATCACAGTCAGCTGGGATCTGCCATTATTTTGACAATCCATTGATTTCAACTAAATGCCTTAGTGATTTAATAGTCTCTAGGTCTTATTCTTCTTCACAGATCACCAAGTAATTGTCAGAAGAAAAGTTTTGTTTCAAAAATCACAGATTAAAGACACTTTAGGCACTTTAAGGAAACCTCCTCTCTCTCTCTCTCTCTCTCTCTCTCTCTCTCTCCCTCCCTTAAAAATGATACCCCTTCCAGCTATTTTACAAAAAAAGTCTCTGCTTCTGTCTTTGTTTCTGTCATTGTTCTTAATTTCCATATGCACAATCCTAACCTTTCCCCTTCTCCATAGGAAAGTGGCTAACCTGCAGCTTGAACTGGAGATAGGTTTTTTAGACTTTTTAAGTCAAAAGACAAAATGGTTCTAAAATGTGAGGTAGGGCCCCTACCGAAGCAGTGTGAAGCACTCCTTACAGGTGGAAGAGAGGACAGTGGAAATGAATTCAGAAGACTACAATATGTCTTTTCACAGTGTGCATCCTATTTGAAAGAAAGGAGCTATTCTGATCTCAGTTTATGTTGTCTTTGGCTGTATGGTTACTCAAAAAGCCAGTTCATATCCAACCACTTTGAGGAAAATAAAATCTACACTTTTTTACTCTAGAATTCAAAACAGCAACTAAAAAGAGAGATAAAGAATAGTGATACAAGTGGCAGTGGCGTGAGTGGGAGAATAAGGCAAGGAAAAAAAAATAAGAAAACAAGGTCCTACAGAATGAGGAAAAAGATGACTGAGGATGATCAAGCCAAAAAGAGATCTGTTAGTGACAAGCAGTCAAACCCAATACAAGGATTAGTTGCTAACAGGTCAACAACACAGTTATAATTACAACCTAGGTCAACAGGAAATAAAAATGCCTTGTTGTGGCAAGAGGGGAGTGAGGAGTTCATATTTTTAGTGTGTTGACATAGTTCTGCCATTTCCCATTAGAAATTTTTCATATGTTCTATGGAAACAGGTAGAGCTTGATCTTCCCACCAAAAGAACAAAAATATCACTGGCAACATCCTTCTCTCCTAGCTGATCACTAATGTGAAAAGGACATAAGCTTTTCTCCAATGTCCTGCCCTGACCAGGGCCAGATTTAAGGAGGTCTGTGGTATCACAGAAGAAAAGAGGTGACTTCTTTACCCTCCTGTACCATATTGGCCAGTAGGGACCTTCTCCCATTTCAGATACCAGAGAGAAAGCAGTCCTGCTCCCTCCATTCCTGGGATCAATATAACAAATGAAAGAATGTTGCCACCACCCCCTTTTTTTCCTCCATGAGATATGGGACAGTGTGGTCCCATTTTCCTGAGTTTTCTTACAAGGTTCATTGGCAGAGTACCATTTCTCCCCTTCAATGGATAGGGGAAAAGCATCATTAAATATTAAAAGATATGCTTTTGCAAGGATAGCAGTTGCCATCCAGTGTAGCAAATACTGATCTGGATGAACTAGTGATTTAACTAAATATATAGCTCCTTCTAATGAAAAGGTTCAGGGAATGAAGAAAGGGCAATAAAAACCATGGTAGGACAGCATCATTGCCTGAATTTTGTTCAGAATAGTTGCTGAACCTTTTGCCCTAAATCTCAATTTAAAAAAGAAAAGTTGGAATCCTGCCCTGCTTAGGGTACAGATAGTCAATGGGTAAAACCAGGCCATCCTGATAAAACAGCAACCATACTTTTGGAACACTCTCTGACCCTGCCTTCATAAAACATCTAAACAGTATGTCAGCTGTGCTGAGTGGGCTTGCCTGCTTTTACTTGAGATGCTGTGGTGATAGTCTGGGGACTTAATTCAGGAGTTGGGATTCACATCCTCTCTGTTGAACTGGCTTGGCTGGATCAGATGTTAAATGGAATGTGTGCTACTTGCTCCTGTGTCACATCCATTTATTCAACACCATCTGAACCCTGGGTGGAAAAATTAAAGACATCTTTGATGATATAGATTGTTAAGTCTTTGAGTTTTAAGAACAAAGAAAGTATCTGTACTGTTTAAGGAATAAAGCAAGAGGAAAAAGTTTGGCCTTTGTACCATATGGCCACCTTCATGTTTCTTGATAAAGTATGTGAGCTCAACAAATGCCCAGTCCTCCCTTCAAAGCTTTTTTCCTTGGAAGAGCAAAAGAAGACGTAAGCTAGTTCTGTATGGAACTTCTGAGGGTATATGTGTTCTACACAAGCATGGTAGTTTTGTACCACTTCAGTTGTCACATGTCTCTCTTTTGGAATCCTGGGATTATGCTCTGCTGAAGTATTAATTTCTTAAAATATTTCTATCTCACCCTCTACTGTAAGATCTTAGGACAACATACAGGTAAAATAATATAAAAACTTTAGAACAATTGCTGATTTTAAAAAAAAAATTAAGTGAGATAAAGGCGTATTAAACTGATCATCAAATTAAAACAGCAGTAGAAGAAGCAGAAGGAGAAGGAGAAGGAGAAGGAGAAGAAAAGAAAAAAAGATTAGGCCCAAAGACTTTAATAAAATACCATGTTTTAACTTCATGTATAAAAGAAACTAACACTGGTGCCAATTAGGTCTCCAAGGGGAGGGCACTACATAACAGGGTGCCACAGCAGAGAAAGTCCTCTCCCATGTCCCCATGTGATGTTTCACTTCTACTAGTGGAACATGGTGGAGGGCCTGTGAAATGGGCAGTTTCTTTCCCATGATTCCTTTGGAATGTCCCAATATTGGAACTGCTGAGAAATACTAAATACTACAGTAGTAAATGAAAGAGATTAAAGTGCCACTGTCCCAAACCATTATCAGTAGTACTACTCTCCCTCCTATTGTCCTGCTGCTTAATACAGAAATGGGCAATTTGTGGCCATCCTGATCTTGGAGTACATCTCCCAACAGCCATAGTAAGAAATATAGTCTATATTGTGGAATGCTGAGGGCTGCAGTACAGCTCTTAGGCCACAAGTTTCCCACATCTGCTTTAACCCTTCTTGCCATCGACGGATGTAAGCAATAAATAAAAGTTGAACTCACAGCAATGCTTTGTAAGACAATACAGAATCAAGGCAACATAATCATCTTTGCTGCTCCCAGTCACTTCTTCCTCTCCATCTAGATTTGGGCCTCAATAACCAAGGAGAAGAACAAGTGTGTAGAAGGGAATTTGTAAGCAAGCACGATTTGTGATGCTACAGAATAACATTAACGAGCATATAGGTACGTAACTCTCAGAATATCAACATTAACTCCAGGTTTCATGGTTTTCTGGAGTTTAAGGCAACCTGAGATACTTTCAGCTGTCTCTGTCTCTCTCTCCTTCCACTCTTGCTTTCTTTAAAAATAATTTTGAGACATATCCAAACACATTTAAATAAAAACGCAAGGCTTGTTTTCAAAGCCAAGTTTAAAGGGGGTATTAAAAATGCTGCTAATCTACCCAAACTCTTTTTTCTCAAAGAGAAAGATGAAACAGGTTGACATTAAACAAAACCTGGGCTACTGTAATCCCCAGAATGGAGAAAAATTCTGTTGAAGATAAATATACTCAGTGCAATGGGGCAAGGAAGTGAAATGTAATAAGACTGGAGAGTGGAAGGAATTATTTCAGTGTTGTCATTTCTCAAAGCCTTCCATTCAGTCATAGATTATTGTTCAATACAACAATGTATTTGGGATGCAAAGTGATACTGAGAATGTTATATTTCCTTATCTGTATTGCTGTTGTTGTTGTTTGCATGATGAAAGTGGATTTGTTCATCCCACCAAAAGGAAATCTATTTTCTAGTCAAAATCTGCATTTCTAAAATCTAATCATTTGTCTCAGCTAGGACAACATCCCATCGAACCAGTAATAGCAGAGACTGGCACTGTAGGCAGCAAACCCACCATCTGAACCACAAAATATCTTAGCATATGTAACATAGGAATGCATATAGAGTTGTTTAGCTACCATCAGTGAGCAGTAAATAAGAAGAAAAAATGGACTTGTAACTGCTGGTCCCATCAGATGTTGATGACGGGAAAGATTCGAGCTGGCCAATGTATGGTACAGCAGCACAGGAGACTTTCAGTCCTAAAGTATGATGTTGCTGATTCACATCTGCCTTCTTCTCAGAAGTATTCAGTGGAGGTCCGTGACCTGATGGCAAGCACTAGTACAAACTATTAGCTCTTTCTTCCCTGTGTTATTTGACATTAAGAAGCTGAAAAAGTGGGAAAACTTTTTGCTGTTCTCTATATGCACCGTGCTATTCTCCAAACAGATTGTAGTCTGAATATGTATATAAAACAATTCATTTTATTGATATGAATCACAGTTCACCAGAGATTTTCATTGAAATCTGCTTTTAGTAGTGCTTCAAACTATGGGAAAAGAGAGGATCAATTGTGGGAGAAGGGTGGTCCAATTTTCTTACTTTTTCTAATGATCTCAATAATTTTTTGGGGTCCAGAACATCACTGTCACACTATTGCTCAAGTTTGATTACAAGAGTTACAACAACTGCACTGGCTACAAGTTTCTGGGCACAATTCAAAGTACCATTTATGACTTGCATCTTGAAGCCATCTTGTGGACCTGTTCTTGAAGATGTTCATAGAAGACCTTTCTCTTGGTCCTACCACCTTTGAACACATGAGACAGCTTCCTTCAGTGTCCATTCCAACACTTTGGTATGTGGTTCTCTGGCCTTCTTTATATTGACCTTTCATCCACACAAAGCCTTTTAATCAGATAGGATTTTGGTATCTAAGCTGTTGAAAATGAGGGAAATTGAAGAAAATTCTGAGCATGGACAATATGATGTTTTTTAGTAGACATTACCATAGAAACACATAGAGAAGGAAGAGAAGATGCCAATTAACGGTAGCCATATGTTTGGCAATACTTAATTTGTCTTAACCAACCTCATGGGATTATTATAAGATAAGGAAATGAAGCTGTGAGGTCTTTTGAAGAAAGGGCAAGATTAGCTATGGAAGTGACAGAGACTCTCCTGATGTGTTTGGATATTGGACTGGTGTATGGGAGGGAGTATTAAATCTACCCTTATAGAAGTAGAGGAGGAAGAAAAAGAAGGAGTTATAAATGCCTCCTTCTCACCTGAGATTAAACCCATTACTTTTCATACAGCATCATTCAACAGCTGAGAGGATTTCTAATCCCCCAGGGCATAATTGTGTGCACTTCAGTCACATAAGTGACAACATTTCACCCTCTACGCCATGTAGGATGTGGCAGACCATCAGCTGCCAGCTGCATATCACAAACTGACTGTTTGACAGGACTGTCATTCCACTAACATATATGTGAGATGCCCCAATCATTTGCACTACATCCTGGAAAGTAATCCTTTATGCAATAAAGAATATTGAGGAAGTCATCTCTGATATCCCACCGTGCAATAACCTTTCAGCTTAATTTTTTAGGGCTTTGATTTTCTAGTTTGTACCTAGTGCTTCCCTGGTCAAAAATGATAGTATGCCGAAGATTCAGAATAGGGAATGCAGTAGAATAAAGAATGCAAGAAGAAGAAAACATGTCGCATTTTTTAAAAAATAAAAAATAGACAAATAGAGTTGTCTCAGTGCAAAAAGACTTAACTTAATTCTGGATAACATATGGAGGAAAATATAATGCTAGTTCTACCTAGAATAGGTCCAGTGAAATTAATGTGACATAAACTAGTTCTAATAAGGTCTACTTTGGATAGGCCTAACATTAGATTTCTTCCATTTATTTTTTTTAAAACAACTTGAAAAATTCTGGTTTTTAATTATATATTAATAAAATTAAAAATTATAATAATGTATTTTAATTACCTTACTTCGTTATAATATATATAGATCTCTTTATCTCAATTAGGTTGATATTTACATACATTTATCATATTTACATACCATTATCACCTGTATCATACCCATAGTTTTATTTTGACCTCTCAGTGTTATCCATCATAGTTTTATTTTCGTATTCTTTTTTCTACTTCCTACTTTTGTTGGATCATTTTTAACCCTTCTTTTCTACTTACAACTTCTTTTAATTTAGTTTTATTTTTCTATATCGTTAACTTTCTGCCTCATCTAATACATGCATTTCTAATCCAAATGTTCAACTGATATCTTAATCATTTCATTCCTTACGATAGTTTTAAAGTTTTTGTTCATGTTCTAAAAGTTGTGTTTCAAAAGAATGCATAAATTTCCAAAAAGAAAAAAAGTACTTGAAAAAGGCAGCTAATTTTACTGAAATCTTTTAAGCTTCACTCAACATTCCTGAGAATTATTGTTGCAGATCCATTTCAGATTTGTTGATGGGAAAATTCAAAGGATAGCTCAAAAGCATTATTGTAGGCCAGAATCTAATATGGAAGTTATACTTCAGAAAGGCACTTATGTATGCAAGAATTAGAATTGGGCAGTTTTGTAACATCCTTATAATAATAATTTATAAAATTTGGAGATTCTCTTCTTTTGGTCTCCCTTCATCAATAAATCTAGTTCATTTTCTTTTCTCTCGAATCCATATAATTTTTGATCCATTGTAAATCTTTCTTTAAGTTGTCACGATGGGAACCAGTTTAGCTCATGTCCTTTTTCTTTTAATTCTTCTGCTGTACACATTCTTGGTCTCCCCCCCTCCCATTTCAAAAGTTCTTGATATGTTAGTAGATTTCCTTGTTTTGTTGGAGCAATTCCATAAGCTTCTTGTGGTGAAGTCCATATTGGGAGTTTTGTATAATATTTCTGCTTTATTTGTATCCAAATCTTTAACAGTGTTTTCCGGATACAACGATTGTTGAACTCTTTATTTACTGTTAATCTGTCATAACATAAATAATCATGCCATCCGAATTTGTTATTTATTTCTTCCTATTCTTTGATAGTTGTTCTCTCTAATTGAATGCAGTCCTTGATCCAATCCAAACAACATGCATAGTAATAAGTTTTCAAAGATGGTAGATCAAATCCTCCTCTCTCTTTTGCATCCTTAAGTGTTTTAAATCTTATTCTTGTTTTTTTGCCTTGCCAAATAAGTTTCTGTAAATCCTTTTCCCATTCTTTAAATATCTTCTCACTTCCTATTATTGGTAAATTCTGAAAGAGGAACATAAGCTTAGGTAAAAGGGACATTTTAAAAGCGTTTATTCTTCCCAAGAGTGATAAGTTTAAGTTTTTCCATTTCTCCATATCATTTTTAATAAGTATAACCTTATTTTAACATTTTCCCTCTGTAATGATTTCCCATATTTTGTCTGAACTTAAGCCTCCCGCAACTAGATTCAAACTTCCCCTTAGAACTCAGCTAAATGTACTGAAATTCTCTAACTTCCTTAAAATCCCTTAAAATTTCTATAGTATTCTCACATTTCCTACATCTTTTTTTTTCATAAGCAGGTTGCTCTAAAGTTGCTTCAAATCTCATTTTAAGCAACAGTAACCAGTAATTTCATATTATTTGACAAGACCACATCATTACTGAACCAGATGAAATGCCTATATATGAATGAAGGCTTCTGGGTAAGAGAATCGAAAGGGAAAACAACTTCTTTTATATATATATATTTAAAAAATGATTTTGTTCAAATATGTTATAGCCTCTCAAACAGTTATCCCAAACTTGTCAAATTTTGTTCCTTACTCAGAATGCTTACCTGGATTCATGTGATGAATGTCACCGCAAGGGAAGGTAAGCTTTCGATGGTCTCCATGGAGTGAGACCAGAGTGCTATGTTCGATTGGTGCTAAGCACCAAATCAAGACACGTGATAGGACAAAAGAGACAGTGAAGCAGTTCACCCCCTATACATGTCATTCAGTGCTCAGTGTTGACCCACCTTCCCACCCCAATGCAGTGTGAGTTAATCTGGTTGCTTCAGGGCTCCCCACACACACTCCCCCCCCCCATCTCATACTGTATTTGATGGAATTGGGAAAATTGGCTTTGGTTGGTGTTGTTAAGTAGGTTGTCCTTTGGTGGATAATAAGGAATAATAAAATTTTGGTGATCACCTATTGGCACCCATTTGGTGTAGGGTAGGGCTCTGGAAGCACCTCACAGGGGGGTCAGTGAAGGAGGCTACCCTTGAGGTTAGCCTAAGCATAAGACTCTCACTTTTAGAGCCCTACAGCTCAGGTGGGAGTCCCTGGGTTAGACTTGGTGCTAGACTTGGGAGCAACCAAAGCAATTTGGATTGCCCCTGGGGCTGAGGTCTTATCACCCATGGACATGCTGAGCAGGTTGTGACATTGTGACCCTGGCATCAGCTGGACCCCTATCATGTTGCTTCCCCCACTCCCTTGTATCTTTCAGGTGAATGCAATTTAATAAATTTAATAAAACAGGTCAAAATAAAGTGGCCCTTAGGTAACTCAACTTTGTGTCTGGTCTCTTTATTCCATGGTTGAGCATCAATTCATAACAGTGGTTAATTCTATTTACAGTTACATTTTTGTGAACAAGTACCATTAGTGAACAACCATGAAACTACTAGATGTATAATGTTTAAAGAAGATTATTTAATCTTCCCTGAATGATTACGAATTGTTTAAAAAAAATCATAAGGGAGAGTTTGCTAAACAAAGGTTAACAGAAATCTCAAATGCATAGAAATGTGAAATTCATTAACTGAAATGAAAGTGCAATACTTCTTCTCACCCATTGTTACATTTCCCAGCTGGCAGTGTATTTAAAAGAACAAGTTGCATTTAAAGTTACAAGGATATTTGGTTTTCTGATGAGGTTTTCTTGTACAGAAACTGATAATATAAAGTCGCCTTGAGCTGTATTCGTCCACAATCAGCAAAGGACTATAACAGTGTAAACAAAGATGTACAAGTCTATCTATTTCACTTTCACCCACTTTAGAGTCTTCTTAATTCTCAGGTTCTTTCTCTCTGTGGGATGACTACAGTAAAACAGACTAAAGAGAATCTCATTAGCAAATGAAAGAATGAAGACAGGGAGGTAACATACACAGAGACCATTTTTGCAGTACACTGTTCTAGTGCTATTATTGCACTTCCAACATCCTATGGAATCCTGAGGTTTGCAGTTTTGGGAGGAGCCTTTAGAATTCTCAGCCAGAGAGCTCTTTGGCCTCAGTAAACTACAACCCCACAATTCCACAGGATGCTGAAAGTGGAGTAATTGCACTCCAATAGTGTAATACAGAAATGTCCAGAAAGGTTTTAAAAGGTCACTTTTGGCAACAATCTATGGCCGTGCTATCTGAGGAATGTTGGACTTGGAATAATTTTTCCAAACTTTGATTATGTATAAAGGACGGGAATGTGTGTTGGCATACACACACGCAAGAGAAAGAGAAGTGGAGAGAGAGATAGAATATAGACACCCATGCTTGACTGGAATTTGATCAGAAGTTTGAAGGGATTCCATATAGGAAATAAAGGAAAAGTACAGTACCATAATATATTTTTTTTAAAAAAGAAAAAGATTTCTAACTTGCTGAACTTTTTTGTCTCCTTTGTATAATCACCGAAAAGCCTGGAATCTCTATTGATACTCCAAAGGGAACTCCTCCCCTTTTCACTGCAGTGTGCATAGAGAAACTTCCTATTAAATTATTCTGTTTCCTGTGCTTCAAAACAGAGGATTCTAGGAGAGTTATTTGCAGTGCCTTAGTGAGATTTCCTACTTATCTAATGATGGGGGTCAGACTGTTCTAAGAAAAATAGATCACCTGGGATTTTATTGCTCTCTCTCTCTCTCTCTCTCTCTCTCATTCTCTCCAAAGCAGAGATTACTTCAGCAACACAGGCAATGTCTTTTTATGTATTTATTTATGAGGAAAACACAAATGAAAAGATTAACCTGAACGTTGGGGACAAGTTTAACATAAGCCTACTACAGGCTCATCATTACTGATCTGTCATTCCTGACCTTGAAAAGCTTTAACATTAACTGCAAGAAGTAGAATAGATCTGGAATACAAAACTCAGTCGATTGCTACTTGGAGTGTGATTCACTAGTAATTATCTTTGGTTTCTACCTTGAGAAGTGCAGGTTGTATCCTAGCTCCCCAACTCATTCATTTCGTTTTAACCTGGCTGATACATTTAAAACCAATGTTGGATCTCACAGATCTCTGTTAAAGTAGAAGTAAGGATATTATCCCCACATAAAATATCAAAGCTGAAAGACAACATTGTGGATATCAGCCTGGAAGGGACAGCTGTGTATGCTCTTGACATATGAACATTTCTTCCAATGTTACCTTCAAAGCTAAATTATAATTGTAAAACTAACACTAAATATTTGCCAATTGGAAGATCACTGTAGGAAGTTATGCTCTCGAACTCACTTGTCTTTTTCCTTGCCCTTCACTTCCTGCCTGTGCAGCTGCATTGTCATTTGGCCAATTCTTTGCTGCTTCTCCTCTCCCTGGCTCAGCTGGTTCGCCCACATGAATCATCTCCTGCAATGTAAGGGATAATGGATTGTACTGCTTCCTCATTGTGAGGACCCTCTGTACCTCATATCCCTAACCTGGGATATGAATCCCCCCCATGGGGTATGTAGGAGGACATTTAGGTGAACATAAAAAAAAAATAATAATGGATGGAGAGGACACATCCATCAACAATGTGTGACAAAATGCAAGTCAAAAGTTGTGAAATTAATTGAACATTCTGACAAGTGGCAGAACAGGTTTTTTTCATTATTTAACCTTAAGAAAGGCCCATTTCCCTTGCTTTGTTATTTTGGTGAATGGAGCGAAATTCCTCCCTAAACAATGTGTTGCAAACGCACCACTACAGTGCACATGCTCAGTGGTGTGCCCCTTACAGGCTCAGCTTTCCCTCTGTTCCACTTTGTAAACATTTGAGTGTTGTTGCAATGAATTAAAATAGTAAATTATTTACTATTTAAGTTGACAAAAGCATATATGTTTCTTATTTCACAGTTTTTCTTGCTGTTGTGAGGTATTTGAAAGGCAATAAAGGTGAAGAAAATCTCTTGCTTTGCCATCCTCTGTCATAGCACAACAAGAGTTGCAAATGTAGTTAATGCTATTGATTGTTATTTCAAAGAAAGGGACATTAATTGGTCTACCTGTTGTGGGTTATGCACTGATGGAGGCAACTCTATGCCAGGTTTTTACCCTAGTCTTTGCAGTTGTGTCATGAAGGTCACCTGCAATATAACCTGGAGTCACTGCTGCATCCACAGGCAAAGCCTAGCATCTAAGCACCTCCCTGGTGAATTACACGTTGCTCTTGATGAAGCTGTTAAACTGGTTGATTTTATAAAGCCAAATTTTATAAAGCCCAAAGCCCAAAATTTGGGGATTTTCAAAGCACTGTCTGAAGAAATGATAAGTCTCATTCTACACTGCTTCTTCATACACAAGTAGGGTGGGTGTCTCACAGTAAAGTTCTTACCCAGCTGTTCAAACTTAGACATACTGATACGAAGGATACTATTTATGGTAAAACACGTGGAGGGAAAAGGGAATAAACAAGAGAAAAATGTTGAGAACCACTGCTCTGGAGAAATGTGTTGTCTGGAGACAATGGCAACTGCAGCTTCTCAGAAAGCCAGTCTAGCCCAAAAACTTGACTCTGAGGGACTTCATTGTAGGAGAAAGACCCTACAAAAATGATGTTGGTAGTGGCCCTTACCACCTGACTGCAGCAGAGTTGCAGTACAGGAGGTGCTCTTGAAAGCCCTGTTCAACCTGCTATCCTGCTATGACAAAGGATACTGGACAGTGAGATTGTAGAATAGCAGCCCACCCTTTGTTTCATCTGATGGATGCACAAGCCATAAATCCAATGGGACCTTTTAGAGCACTTAGCTATCACTACCATGATGATGGTAGCTGATTTTTTGGGAGACCTCTTCCACAATGACTGGACCAAACCTTTCATCTTGTCTGTCTACAGTTTCCAACAAACGCAACTCTCCAGAGAGCCCATGTACATGAGGGGAATCATCTGAGTGGGCCAGAGGGGAACAGCAACAATTTAGCTGTTTGTGGAAGAGGAGGGAGACAGAGCAACATGACAATAGAGATGTAGGTATGTGGTTACACAGAGGCGTTAGCTTTTCCATCTCTGATGGTAGGAGAGTTTGCACTAACAGCCCTCCCTACTCATTCTTGTGTAAACATTGTTATCCAGCCTTTTCCTTTATGTATTTTCACCCTTCCTTTCTAATGCCCACTTCTTTTTTCTCATTCTCATTCTCTCACTTCTTTTATTCCTTCACCATCCCTTACCTTTGGTTCCTAAATTACGAACTGATTCCATTCTGGACCTACATCTTTGGTTGCTTGCCTGATACGAATGGAAAGGTGGGATGGAAAAGTGTTTCAAAAATTAAATTGCTCTTCTTAAATTGCTATCCAAAAATTAAATTGCTCTGTTACCCTGTGTACTGGGGATCCCAGGAGGGACACCAAAATGTGCTCAACAAAAGGTGGGGAAAATTAGCTCAGAGCACTGCTTAGCGTTACGAGAGGCAGGGTAACGTAGCAAGATCTTGAACCCTATGTCTACGGGGTCAGGCCGAGTCAAGGAGCACACAGAAGTTGAAGCAATAAATGATATTTTATTAAATACGCAAGCAAAACAGTGTATGCGACACACTCACACAAGATAACTAAAGAAATAAAGGTTGGAGTGGTACAGAGGGATTTTTAGAGGAGTTGCTGGTTTGAGTGATACTTCACCTGTCCTGAGGCCCAGAAAAACAGAGAGCAAAGCTGGGGTGCGATGTAGCTCAGCACATGGAGCTGAGGGGAGGCTCGCCAGGCAAAGCGGCAGCAAGGCAGGATGAAACTTGGGAGCGTTCCGAGGAAGGTCTCGGAATCAAGGGTTTTTATAAGGAGAATGTGACTGCAGGCTATGCCGTACTTGGGGGAAAACAATAGATTTGGAGTTGGAGACAAAGCCTCCGAAAGGTCAGAATCCGAATGATTGAGTTATCGTAGTGGTTATCATAGCCAGTATGCAAACACAGAGTACTTGGGTATTGTATAGTTCACCCACTAAGCTGCCATCGCAGGGCAGAGGCTCTTTTGTCGGTTGCGTGCATACCTAATTAGAGTACTTGCCTGGAGGTCTCCTAAAGCAGTGAGTCAGCTATTTCTGGCCTGCCTGTATTGTAGTTTGAATATTACGGCAATTAACGGCCGAGTTTGTTTGCGTGCTTGTCTGGTGGCCTCGCAAGCACGTGGAGGGGGAATAGAGAAGTAAAGCCAAATTGTGATATCAAAAGGATATGTTTTAATATCCCCAAAGCTTGGACTAGCCAAGGCAGTAACAGCTCTTCTACCCCCTGCCCCATTGCTCCCAGCTCAATCCTGTATGTGGCTCAAAATCAAACACAGCCCTTCCAAAGTAGGTGAAGAAAGGCAGTAGCTCCTATCCCCAAATTCATATGCACGCATAGCCAGCCATCAAAACCCCCTAGCCTACACATTGATTTTGCACACTCCCTTTTAAGTAGATTTGTCAGGATGGCTATTTCCCATGTTCAAACATTGTGGTGAATTCTGATTATAAATGAAAATTGAAAAAACACTGAACCCACCCACCCATCCACCCATTTCAATGAAATGGAAGTGATTGAGTCAAATGCATATTTCTAGTCTTTTTTTTTCCCTCCCAGGCGATCTGTCTGGAAAAATCACTCCAGTCTCTGCATTTCTTTTCCCAGAAATATTTGAAAAATTTCCAGATTAATAGGAGGAGAACCATCTGAGTGTTTGAATGCACTATTGATGACTATGGCAGTACAACAATGACTCCTCCCTTTCATATAAGTGTACAACCTGTTCCCCAACTACTCAGGTCAGTTTTGCTATTTTATTCCACATTTTTTTATGCTCACTTCACAATTCCTCATTTGCTGTTTTTCTTAAGGATAAATGCCTAATATTATTATTAGGCAAAATTGTAATATAATCCTTCTTAACTTGTCACCCACACTCTTAGAGATGTTTCTGTTCAGGAATCTTAAAATTTCTTTTCTTTTTAAGTTGATATTTCTATCATTGCTGTTATCAGGAATGTCAGTAAGAAAGGAATACTTTCATGAATCATTTCCTAATATGCCTCCAGACCAATGATAGGAAGGTAATTCTTTGGTCATTTATTTTTTGAAAGAAACAGCAAGTAATGTGAGCAATATTCTTCCTTCTTCAAGCAAGTCTTTGAAAACTGTGCAGTTCGGGATTTATTGTGTGCAAAATTTTCCCCCTTTTGTGCACAGAAGTATTAATTTCTCCACAGAAAAGGCTGTTTTGTGCACAGAAAATACTTTTGCTGTGCAAAAATTATGTGTGAATTTTGTGCAATAAGTCCTGAGCTTTGAAGATTCTTTTTAGTAAAAAATTATCTTCATCAGGGTTTCCTGCAACTCAGTAGGAAATTTTCCAAAAATTTTTGAATATTTTAAAATATTCTTTCCATCACTAGTGCTGGGCAAAGTGTTCCAAAGCTGGTTTTGTGCCCCCCTAGACTTTCCAGAAAACCCCTTTTCTATCCCTCTCCCATCTTCTAAATTTGTTACAGGCCCCTCAAGTACTCTTAAACATAAAAACAACCAATTTTTCAAAACTACAAATAGACCTCCTTTGACTACTTCCATGGTTGTCCACTCCTTTCGTAAACTGATTTTACAGAAAACAAGCTACAGTCTTATAGGTGACAGAGCTGTTAGACAATTGCTTTTCAGAAAAGCTTTTATCACCAAGCAACTTAAGTTATATTTTTTTTTCCAAGCAACTTGTCATTGCCCTGAGTTCATGCTGGTCAGGCCTTTCATCCAAAGAGATTCCTCCCATGACCACCTTTCATCATATAGTAATGCATCAAGCAATTGTTCATCGCAGGAGCATGATAGTAAATCCGGATACATCTGATCCACAGCCTCAGAGCAGTTCAGTTGCCTATGGAAACAAAGATACTTGTTGAGGGCGATCACCCAGCAAGAGGCTCTGATACTGGATAATCCTGTCAAATTGAGACACTGCTTTACGCACAAGTAGTTTGGAGGGATGAAGCAAATAAACCAAAACAATCATAATAAAAGTCCAAGAGTGTGTTCTCATTGCATTTCAAAAAGAATGTGATGAGAGGAGTTCCTGAGCCCAACAGCAAAGGGGCAGGAAGCTTTTGATTATAATCCCCCTCCCCTTTTAAACAAATTGAGGTTACATATTTAATTACTTATCATAGCCAGAAACCATCTGCCAAGCTCTCCTTTTTCACCCTGCAAAAGGTTTGGGTTCCCTATGTGTACAACAGCAAGAAGAATCCATTTCATGCTTACTCACAGAATCCATTCCCGGGGACAAATTCGATCATCATTCTGACAGAATAAGGTTTTTTTTTATTATTTTTTTAACCATTTTATCTTATTTTTTGCAAAATGATAAATTCCTGGCAAGCAGTGCTGCTGCTTCTTTTTTCTTTTCAAGTGCTCTGACAGACTTCAAGCTTCACCTCACAATAACATCACCTCCCTCTCCCCAATCCTTCCCATGTGAGAGGCCTGTTTTACTGTATGATTTGACATACTTCACTCAGGAGGTGATAGCTGGGCTTCTAAAATAGAAACTGGAATTGCTGAAATGTGAGAGATACTAGTGAGTTACAGCAGAACTAGGGCTGCAGGCTAGACCCTCCTGCTGCTAGTTTGTTCTGTTTTATACCACACATTGTAGCACAATTTCTCCCTCCGTGCAAGAATAAATCCAACGTTACCTGCCACAGTGCCAGTATGGGGCACCCGTGGGCAGATGCCACGTTTAGCACCCAGTCAGTTTGGGTGACTGTGTGTCCTATTTAACAGAGCACAGTATTATATTCGAAGGGATATCTTGTATAAAGAAAAAAGATAACAAGAAGGGGGAGCAGAGGCCTTGAAGTGGTCCTTCAAAAGCTAACTGAACTCTGAGAAGCCCAAAACATATGCTGCCTGAGGTGAAGCAAGAAATGTTGGCCTTCCCCATAAAGACACAGCCCAATCAGGGCCCATCGAGTCCTCTTGGCAACCACAGTGGAAAATCCCACAGGCATGTTTCTTTATCTTCCTGACAATAAAAATTCAAAGATAATCAATTGATAACTAATCATTTAACATCCAAATCTGCAACCTGAGGTGGTTGCTTCAGCTTGCCTAATGTTAGGACTGACTCTGCCCTCATTCTTTTCCTACTTTTCAATATGCCTCTTTTTCCATTTGTTCCCTACTCACTACTTGTTTATTTTTTACTTATTCTTTTTTTGCTCTTTCTTTCCTCACCAATTCTCAATTTCCCTCCCCCCCCCTTTCTTCCTTATCTGAATAGGACCTGGACAACATTCCAGGAGAACTGAGATGAAGCACCACCCAACAGCAGTAACAGGTGCCTTCCATTTCAGCTGCAGGCAGTTAGTCTTTCCCTGCCTCTTCCATCACAAGCGTCGCTATTTTAGCCATTTGAATCTCCATCTTGCATTCTCTTTTCATTATGTCTGAAGTCATGGGGAAAAATAATATATCTGGCCCTAAACAGAACAGGGATGTAAAGAACATTAACAAATGTCTTTGCCTTCAGTGAGAGGCTGTCAGCTCAAGTCAAAGTACCTCACCGGAAGAAAAAAAGTGTTAACTGCCACAAGAATTTTCAACCTGCTCAAGAGTGAAAAGACTTTTTTTCTTATCATATCGTAATGGTAAAAAAATGGGGGGCAGTCTATTAAACAGCATTAATTTAAATATATTAAATAATTTAAGTATATTAATTTAAGTATATTTAAACATAGCAATGTGGATGAAAACACAGCACTCCCTCCACATCAAAAGACATGTTTGTCTGCTGGTGAAATCAGAGCAGAGGGATGGGCAGCCTAACCTCCTATGGAAGTGGGAACCACAGCTGGGAGTGGCCCCCAAGAAGGCCCTCTCTCAGGTCCTCAAAAAATGTGCCTGGGCAGATGGTGATACTGAGAGAAAGTCTAATCCCAAGAATCTCTAAACTTGGGAGAGTTCATAAAGCCAGATACAAGCCTAAACCCTATTGGTCACTCCCAACTAGACTAAACTCATTGATTCTTTTTAAAAAAATGTTGAATACGGAGTCAACACATAAGTAAATTTCATTGATTCAAAGGGTCTACTCTTGTTGAATATAAGCTGTAGATTTTCAGGTATCAACTCATATAGACCTTTAGATTGTAATTTACCAAGTTAATTGGGTTAAATGGATCTTAATCACAGCTTGAAAAAGTTACTGGGACTTACACTCCCAGAATCCCCCAGCCAGCTCAAAATTTTAACTTTTCTAAGCTCTGGTCTTATTCCTGAAGAAGCCCAGGTATTTTTACAAAATAAATTCCTTTCAGATATGTGAGTAATGTTGTATTTTCATGTTGCTATATTCACTGATCTATGTTTCATTTGATACTTGAAGATGGACAGATTTGATTTCCATAAACTCTATTTTTCCCACTTTATACTATGCTAATGTCAAGCAGACTGTTCAGTGTTTTTAAAAAAAATCTCCTCTTTTTTGTGCAAGTTTGTCAAAAGGGCACAGTACTCAACTTATGCTAACATTGACTAAAACATATTTGTACATATTTTGGAAATATATGTATGGTGGGGTTTGCATACTTCTCAAATGCATGTAGTTGATCATATATCTTTTGGAATCTATCACAAACATGGAAATATATGGAGCTGTGACTACAAACCACCTGTGCCCCTATGCTCAGTCTAGGAGGTAGAAAATCAGGTAAATCAGCTTTCAAAATCCTCAGTGGAGTGAATTTCTTTCAAATCCACATGCTGATCTTTTGATGCTGAAGATACAAGAAAAAGAAGAATAGGTAGGGCAGGAGTTCTAACTCACATATGACAACAAAATAACTTGAACCAGTGTAACTACAACTTCATTATGCAGGAAAATCCCATTTCTATCTTTTCTGAAAATGGTCACCATGTGCTTAACGTGAACTGCTGTACCCACTTGTGGATCACCAAGATGAGACTATGTCTTCTTTGAAAATGCAAGGTTTGTTCAATAAGGCTTTTAGACAAAAGGATGGTTAAAAATTGTGTCACTATGTTTTGAAACAGTCTTATTGGGAGGGTTCTAGATCTCTTGATTCTTTTATATTTGTTTTTAATTTTTGCCTTGTAACTATAGCACCATTAAGGGGGATACCAACAAATGAATATTTAACTTTCCTTTTCATAACGTTCCAAAAACAAGATTGGTACAGAACAATTACACCTCTGTGTAAATTCAGCTGCGATTCTGCTTTAAAGAGTTGATACCAGACAATCTCTGGGGAAAAAATCCTGTATATAAATATTCATACAGCCATGAATAGATAACTTTTAGAAAGAGTTTTGTCCATGAAGACAAAGTTGAGCCTCTCAGCTTCACAGTGGATGACTAAGATCATTTGAATGATTTATTGATAAGCCAATGCACAGATGTAGTTCAAAGAGGACAAGCTGGCCTTTTTATTATTAAAAAATAAGTTGATTCCAAGGGTGTCTGACATTGTTATGAATTCATAAATAAAGAAGTAGAAGCAGTGAGGGGTTCTTGGCATAAGGAAAAATTCCAGCTACTTGCAGAACATATTTTATGAATAGGTCTGAACTGAACCTTCCATGTGTTTATTCCCTTGTTCTTTCCCTTGTTCTTTCATTAAGGACCAGTTCACACAGGAACGTATGCCACTTATTTCTCTATAGCAGATTACTTTGCATTTGGTGACTGTCACTGTGAAGGTGTGAATTAAATGCAGTGAAAAACATTGTGATTGTCCATTCACCCACGATGGCCCATTTGCACAGGTAACTCATCACTTGATGCTACATCCATCAAGGAAAGAACATGTATCCACAACCACGCTGCCACTTCCGTGGCATACTTTATATTAGGGGTATACATGGCTTTTGTGCCTCTCAGCCAGTTCTGCAACACCCAGAAGCCCATCACCACTAATATACATATGCCAACATTCTACATCAGCTACTTGTGATTATGTTGACCTGCCACCCCTCCAGCCCACCTTAAGAACCAACAGCTGAATTTGGGGAAGAGGTCAATTTATCTTCTAATCAGAGCACAACCCCACCCTACCAGCAAGCTGACTCTGACACAGACTTGCAACAGATGCCCTGCTTTTGATTCTTGCAGCCTTGCTCACTGGTGAGAGAAGGTGGAAGAATCATCTTCCTTCTGCCCCAGTTGGTGGCTGCATGGACCTCCTTTACCTGATCCAGTGGCTGCCTCTTAAGGTGGGCTGGGATGACTTTTCCACAGTTTTACAGTAAAACTACATAGTCTTATTGAATACAGAGCAGTTACAGACCTATGACTGTGAATGCCAGCCATTAATTTTTTGGATCAAAAGTCTTGGTCATCCTGTGAAAGCGTGATTGGCCTGAGATCAGTTGAGGAGTTTCATGGCTTAGTATAGACTTCAACGCTCCAAGTCCTAGTCCAGCACTGCACTCACTCCATCGCACTGGGGTATTTAAATAAATTCATTTCCCTTCAGAGCAACATGTAAAATTTAACTTGCAAGTCATGTCATGCACATTTACCCTTTTACTCCCCTCCTTTGAAAATAGGATTTATTTCATTGTACAAATGATGGAGCCAAGGGACTGAAATGCTCTGCTGAATGCAGACAAAATATTAAGAAAGGGAATATGTTTCATGTAATATTGCATGAAATGAAGCACCCATTATTAATGTTATGCCACTTGTGCTCAAGATGCCTGACACTGATTGACATAGTAATAATCATATAATATACCCATCATCTCAAAGAACTAAAGAATTAGAGACAGTGACAATAAATGAGGGGCAAGGGCCAAAGTCAAAAGCAGTTATTGGAAAATGGAAACACAAAAGCCTCAAGCTTAAACATACGAATACTTTACAAAGGGTGCACTTTAAAAGCTGCAAATGCAATACTGAGAAGTATTTTGATGTTTTCTGGGTTTTCTAAATCTCTTGATAGTGATGATATGGAGAAAAACAAATGAAGAGACCTCCTTTCCCAAGCAGATAAGAAGTCTGACTAATGGAATTTTAATTATTATACCCAGTTTTACAGAGCGAATAGCAGAAATTATAACATTGTAATTTAATAAACTACACATTGCATGATTTCTCCTATCCTTCATTACTCCCAGATTTGGTTCCTCTCCAGTGGTGTAGCTAGAGCTTTTTCCACCCAGGGGCAGTCCCTGAGTTTGCCACCCCTCTCAGAGGATGGAGGACCTATCCAAAATACCAAATAAAAACCACTCCATTGGCATTGGGTGATTGAGCTCTGGACATGTGCGCTCAGATGGGGCACTCTCCATGCACTCAGAGACACACCAGCATTCCCATGGCAGCAAGAGTCCTGTCTCTCCCTCCCTCCCTCCCTCCCTCCCTCCTTGGAGGCTTGGCTGGGCTGGGCTCATCCCCAGTCTCAGAGGTGGGGGGGGAGGCACCTCTCCCCACCTCTTCAGGGCTCCTCCTCTTCTTTCCTCCTTTTCTCCCTCCCTCCTTCTCTGCCTGACCTGGAAGTCCACCAGTGTCAACGTCACTGCTTTGGCTGGAAACAGGCTTGACTTTAGATTGGAAGGGAGAGAGGAAGGGGAGGGGCGGAATGAATGGCCCCCTTTTCTGGGGTGGCATAACCCCTCCAGCAGACCTCTCCGGGAGGCTCCAGTGTCCATCAAGGCACTGGGCATTGGCCAGCATGCAGAGAATGGCCCAGCAGCACCCCCAAAAATGTGCCATATGGGACAGACCACCCTCTCTGCCCCCCACTAGCTACACCACTGTTCCTGCCAGATGAATGTGTGAACTGAGTTGAGCAACAAGTAATACTTGGGGAGTTAAGATAAAAGTTTTGTCTGTAGTGTTTTATCTACAGTACTTCATTCAGATATGCAGAGCAGAACTTGACTACAAACATCAAGAGTTCAGCATGAATGTATGAAATGAGCCCTTTTGTGAAACCAGTCCATTACATGTATAGCTTTTAAATGTTCAGAAGACACTTGAAATACCCTACCACTATAGCAGCCTAAATATCCAAAAGGTACCAGATCCTATCTCATCTTGGAAGCTAAAGAAGATCAGCTCTGGTAGGTACATGAATGGGAGACCACCAACAAATACCCAGAGATGTAGGCTATATTTCATAGGAAGAAATTGACAAAACCACAAGAGCCTGGCACGCCTAAGAAAACTCCATGAAATCTATGGGGTCACTGTAAGTCAATAGAAGACTTGAAGGCACATACATGCACACATACCATTATACCACTATGCTGAAGAATTTAGTGAAAACTTGAATTTTGTTCTTTTGAATCCATCCATGAGCTGAAACTCCATGGAAATTCTTGGTTATCTTTATTTTGAAACAGTGTTCTCCTAACTCCTTTCAAAAGGCACATATGTTATCATCCAATGTGCTACAAAGAATGGGAGGATATATTGTTCATTTCACATTTTAATATTAACTCACCAAATTCACCCAAATCAATATGTAAACTAGAATGCTTAGTTTTTGTACTTCTCTGGACTCAGTGTTCAGATCAGAAAATACATTAAAAATGTATGTATTAGAGCGAAACTGTACAGTGTGTGTGTGTGTGTGTGTCTGTGTTTGAAAATAACATTAAGAAGGCATTATGTTCCAAAACTGCTTGTGCAAAAAGTCTATATTAGAAAAAAAATACATAGACTGGAAGCACTGCCTTTTCAAATACCTGAGAATTTTCAAGTGAACTTATTTTAAAAACCCACAAAATTGAGGATAAGTCAAACTGAAAATTGGGGAAATCTTCTAAATTCAGGATTAAGAATGGAGAAAGGTGAGAAAGTGAGAGAAACCAGAACTGACAGATTCATCCTTTCCTGTCTCTAGGTAAAGTATCCAGCTAAGCTCAAGAGAGTCCAAACTCAAGTCTCTGCAACATAACTAGGCCAAATGATTTCATGCAAGCTGAGGTCATTTGGATCCTTGAGAGATGAGTCTGCAAAGTCTCTGTATGGAGTCCTTGGTATTTGCCAGCCTTACCTGTATCAGCAGTCCCCCGTGTCAGAGCTGCTGTGGTTTACAGCTCACTTCCTCTTCACATTTGAACATCCAGGAACTCAAAGAGACTCATGCCAGTTTTCCTGCTCTGACTGCTGAGTTAAAAGGACAGAAAATCATTACAGTCAAAACAATTCTAGCACAGGTAACTTTAATAGAAAATTACATCAATCACCTTGAAAGAACGAAAGAAAAAAGTATATTTCAATTTATAGTGTTGTTTCTTGCCTAATATCAGCAGTAGTTTGCTTTCTTGTGCTTTGCTTTGCTTTTTAAAGTTAGTCTGGTTCTTGAGAA
Source organism: Cyclura pinguis (assembly GCA_030412105.1). Taxonomy (NCBI): domain Eukaryota; kingdom Metazoa; phylum Chordata; class Lepidosauria; order Squamata; family Iguanidae; genus Cyclura; species Cyclura pinguis. Next base: position 113,755,957 of record CM059602.1, read on the forward strand.
AACAAATCATTAAAAATTAACATGCCTTCAACAGAGATTTGGCTACAGTGTGAATAGGTAACATTTGCCTCAGCTGTTTCTCTTCTGACAAAGAGCAAAGGGCTGCAACAATGGTTCAAGCTTGCACAGAAATAGCTGAGGTCACTGAATTTCTCATGTTTTGTCTCAGAAAATTCTTATCTAGTAAAGTGTTCACCAGAGAGTCAGCATAGTGTAGTGGTCTGAGTGCTGGACTACCGCTCTTGGTTCAAATCCCTGCTTAGCCATGGAAGCCCACTGGCTAACCTTAGGCAAATCACACTCTCTTAGCCTCAGTGGCAAAGGCAACCCTCACTCCAAGGAAATTTTGTAAAGAAAACTCCATGATAGTTTCATGGGTTGCCATAAATCAGAAATGACTTGAAGGCAAACAACAAGGTGTTTCATCAGTGAGGGATTAGACATTCTGATATAGGCTTATTCGAGGCCAGTCCTATCATTGGTTAAAGTGAGGCAGCTGCCTCAGATGGTAGATGTAGAGGTAGGCAGCAATGAGTGCTGTTGAATTCTTCCTCTTATGTTCCTATGCCTTGCCCCCTATCAGTAGATAAATTTGCATGTCCCACACAGCAGCCATTTCCGCACTGGGAATTGAAAATGGTGCAGAGCGACCTCCAACGGAGGTCTTCTGCACCATAGGGTGGACTGGGGTGGACTACTTTCTGTAGATCCACACCTCGGTCCGGTTCTGCTCGACCAGAAGAGGTCGCGCAGCGTGGTTTTTAAAAACCTCTTTTTTGAGGTTTTTAAAAAGCACAGAGCACGCGAAGCCGCGTAGCTCCATCGCCCGGCTCCAGAGCAGATTTGCAGGCGCACACAAGTGCGTGCCTGCAGATCTTCTGGGGGCGGGCTTTCGGCTGGCGAGCTTCTCTGGTTGATGGAGAGCCTCCACCAACTGGAAGCCGCCATTTGGGATGCCAGAGGACTGCGGAGCAGCGAACTCGTGCTGCTCCTCGTGGCGATGGACTCGGCCAGCCAGAAAACAAAGCCGGTAAGCTCCGTTTTCGGGTGTCCCCCCCCCACATGCAGAAGGGGCCAGCCTGTCCTCTATCCACTAGAACTAGCTTGCTGTCTTCAGATGTGGTAGAGAACTGTTTCCCATGTAGATGCTGAATTAAAATTTGAATACTTCTTGGGATTTGTACATGACGAGGGAGGGTAGCTGGTGGTTGTCATGTTAGTGGGATGGGGACTTTGTTCTGAGATGTAGTCTGAGCTGCAAAGAAACCATCAGAGAGCCTTTCTACACTACACAGTTATAGAGTGCTATTATTCCACTTTCAACATCCTGTGGAATTCTGGGGTTTGTAGTTTACTGAGGCCAAAAAGCTGTCTGGCTGAGAATTCTAGATGCTCCTCCCTAAACTGCAAACCTTGGGATTCCATAAGATGTTGAAAGTGGAGTAATATCATTATAACAGTGTAGTGTAGAAAGGCCGTAAACTGTGGGACTAATTTGGGGGATAGGATTCAATACCTTGGATGTTTCTTTTGAACTAATACTCACACAAGATGCATTATCTCACTAACACCAGAACCACCACAAAGGAAGTAGTTTGTCTTATGCCTCTGGTGCTAAAATATCTTGAGTCTCCCTCAGAGATGGGCCTAAGATTTCCATGAAACATCCATCTTGATTCCACGCTGGAAGGGAAAACCTGGAGAGAAAGGAGGGTGGAGGGAAAATAGAGGCAGTGATGGAACGAGAAATTAGGTAAAGTTCACTGTAAGTGATCGAGACAGGGGGAAAGCCCCTTGTCTCCCTTCCATTGGAACCTGCTGGGTGGGGAAGAAGAGATGGGGATGAGAAAAGGTTTTGAAGAAACAGGAAGCAGTAAAAAGAAAAAAGAGACCCAGCATGGTATAGTGGTTTGAGTGTTGCACTACAACCTTGGAGACCAAGGTTCAAATCCCTGCTCAGCCATGGAAACACACTGGGTAACCTTGGGTATGTCACAGTCTCTCAGCCCCAGATTTGATAAGATTTGCCACACAACTTGAAAGCAAACAACAAGGGAGAAGGGATGACAAGACCAACTTTTGGCTCTGGCCTTGCCTATAGGCAGTTATGGCTTCTGCGGCCACTATCATACAGTCCTCTACAGATAAACCCCAAAAGAATGCAATCCTCAACTGGAAAAAAAGAGGGGGAAAAAGAAAAAAAAGTTTTCCATGCTCAAGTCTTCCTTCTTTCAACAAGTTTTACATATGTGTGTGGATTACTTAGTGACCACAAGAGCAAGCTGATGAACTGTATGTATAAAATGCTAGGCATCATGGATTTAAGATATACAAATGAATTATATAATTGTGCACATGCAGGTGTGGGTTGTTAGTGTGATTTGAGTGTTGGAGCACAAATCTGAAGAGTGGGGTTTGAATCCCTGCTCATCCATAGCCCCCACTGGAAGAATTTGGTCAAGTCATATTCTCTCAGATTCAGAGGAAAGTAATGGCAAAACCATCACCATCATCATCTTGATCAGTAAACCCCATGATAGGGTCACCATAAGGCTGAAATGACTTCAAGATATATAACAACAACAACAACATCATGGAGGTGTATGAAACAGATTTTTCAGTACAGTCAGGTTCCCAATAAAAAGAGACCTTCTGTAGTTTTGCCACTTCCTTCGTCTGAAATGCAGCCTCCAACACCTGGTATTCATTGGTGGTCCCCAATCCAAGTACTAACTATGGCTTAACCTGCTTTCATTCCAAGATCAGATGGAAACTGGTGGCTTTAGCTATTTAGGCTGACTTGATCTTGCCTAGAATACTGGCTGTTATTTTTCATTTCTACTGTTGCTTTAATTATTTTAAAATCTTCATAACGTACTGATGAAAACTTTGATGCCACAGTCATTTTCATTGTACTCTGATTTATAGCCAGTATACTCCACTATGAGATTAAATTCCAGTTAGGGGAAGTATTTCTTTAGGCATTTTCAATATCTTCTCAGGTCAAAGCCAAGGAGCTAAAAATGTCCTGGCCAAGGGCAGTTGCACTCTTGGAAGAAGTGGAGTTGTTTCCCTAAAGCTTCATGTTCTGCAAGAAGCTGTTTAAGCCCCAGTGAAGCACGTAGCACAAGCCACACCTTTGTATAATATGATGATTATGAGTTGTGAGAACAAATGCACAGTTCCTTGTACAAATAGTTCTGCAAGGGGAATCAAGTGAGGCTGACCCTTGCACAAGGATGAAAATGTGTTTTCCACAAACATTAGAAGCTTTGCAGTACCCAAATATCACCACTGTATAAAACAGAAAAAGAAGAAGGTATATCACTGTCTCATTTCTGTGTTGTCATGCCATCATTGAGAAGCCAACTAAAGGCCATCCTCAACACAATAGAAACAAAAGATTTTACATTTTATTTTTCTGGGACCCCTCCAAAACTCTGAATTGCTTTCAGAGTACCTTAGTGAACCTAGGGGAAAAACAAGGAACCCATAACATAAGTTTAGCACTGTCCATATCACAAGGAGGGCAACCACCTCTTCATCATCATAGACATCTGGGTTGTATAGTGAAATCCGGTTAGTAGCATCACATTTTATGATCAGAAATTCGTTTGTTTCTTCTGTATTTCGGTGACAGTACTGAATTGATTCACTGTGATTCAATGATCTAAGAGAAAAACAAAGAAGTCATACATATAGGGCCATTTCCGCACGGGGCGAGGGAATCGCCCGCGCTGCTACTTAGGCCATTTCCGCACGGGGTTTTTAAAACGGTGCAGTCCATCCTCCAAGGAGGAGGTCTGCACCTGGGAGTGGACTGGGTCAGACCTACTTAACGTAGATCCGCACCTCAGCCCGCTCCAGAACAACCCCAAGTGGTCGTCCAGCGTGCTTTTGAAAGACCGCTAAAAACAGGTCTTTCAAAAGCACGGAGCGCGCCACTGTGAGCCTGCTCCCTTATGCAGATTCGCAGGCTTGCCCCAGTGCGAGCCTGCGATTTGCTGGGGGCGGGCTTTAGGCTGGTGAACTTCAGCAGTTGGTCGAGACCTTCGACCAACCGGAAGCCACCATTTGGGATGCCAGAGCAGTGCGTATCGACAAGCACGCACTGCTCTGGAGCAGCATGGACCGGACTGGGGAGCCGAAAAATCCAGTAAGTAGCGGTGCGGGGCAATTCCCTCACCCCGTGTGGAAATGGCCTTACTGGACTTTTTGGCTCCCTGGTCCGGTCCATGCCGCTCCAGAGCAGTGCGTGCTCGTCGATACGCACTGCTCCGGCATTCCAAATGGCAGCTTCCAGTTGGTTGAGGGTCTCGACCAACCGCTGAAGCTCGCCAGCCTAAAGCCCGCCCCCGGTAGATCGCAGGCTCGCATTGGGGCGAGCCTGCAAATCTGCATAAGGGAGCAGGCTCGCAGTGGTGCGCTCCGTGCTTTTGAAAGACCTGTTTTTAGCGGTCTTTCAGAAGCACGCTGGATGACCACTTGGGGTCGTTCCAGAGCTGGCTGAGGTGCAGATCTACGTTAAGTAGGTCCGACCCAGTCCGCTCCCAGGTGCAGACCTCCTCACAGAATCATAGAATCATAGAAATGTAGAGTTGGAAGAGACCACACGGGCCATCCAGTCCAACCCCCTCCCATGCAGGAACACCCTCAAAGCACTCCCGACAGATGGCCATCCAGCCTCTGCTTAAAAACCTCCAAAGAAGGAGACTCCACCACACTCCGAGGCAGCATATTCCACTGCCGGACAGCCCTGACTGTCAGGAAGTTCTTCCTGAGGTTCAGGTGGAATCTCCTTTCCTGCAGCTTGAATCCATTGCTCCTTGTTCCGGTCTCTGGAGCAGCAGAAAACAAGCCCTCTCCTTCCTCTACATGGCATCCCTTCAAATATTTAAACATGGCTATCATGTCCCCTCTTAACCTTCTCTTCTACAGACTAAACATACCCAGCTCTCTAAGTTTATCCTCATAGAGCATGGCTTCCAGGCCTCTCACCATTTTGGTTGCCCTCCTCTGGACCTGCTCCAGCTTGACCATGTCCTTCTTGAATTGGGGTGCCCAGAACTGGACACAGTATTCAAGATGAGGTCTAACCAAAGCAGAGTAGAGTGGTACCAGTACCTCCCTCGATCTAGACACCATACTCCTATTGATGCAGCTGAGAATCGCATTGGCTTTCTTGGCTGCCGCATCACACTGCTGACTCATGTTCAGCTTGTAGTCTATTAAAACTCCTAGATCCCTTTCACATGTACTGCTATCCAGCCACATGTCCCCCATCCTATATTTCTGTATTCCATTTTTTCTACCTAAGTGTAGGACCTTACACTTCTCTCTGTTGAATTTCATTTTGTTAGCTTTGGCCCAGCTCTCCAATCTATCCAGGTCATTTTGAATTTTGATCCTGTCCTCTGGCATATTAGCAACCCCTCCCAATTTGGTGTCATCTGCAAATTTGATGAGCATACCCTCTATTCCTTCATCCAAGTCGTTGGTGAAGATATTGAACAGCACTGGGCCCAGGACAGAACCCTGTGGCACCCCGCTAGTCACTTCTCTCCAGGATGAAAAGCAGCCATTCATGATCACCCTTTGAGTTCAGTCAGTCAACCAATTACAAATCCAACTAACAGTAGCCCTGTCCAGCCCGCATTTTACTAGCTTCTTTGCAAGAATGTCATGGGGAACTTTGTCAAAGGCCTTACTGAAATCGAGAAATGCTACATCCACAGCATTCCCTTCATCTATCAAGCTAGTAATTCTATCATAAAAAGAGAAAAGATTTGTCTGGCATGACTTATTTTTGAGAAATCCATGTTGACTTCTTGTGATTACCGCATTGCTTTCTAAGTGATTGGAGGACGGACTGCACCGTTTTAAAAACCACATGCGGAAATGGCCTAGGTATCCCCCTAACTGAGTTTTATTGATTTTTTTTGTTTGTTTTTTGGATGGCACACTACTTGCTTTATATAAGACAATACAAAGATCTCCTGCACTCCAACAATAAGAAGGATGACAAACAAGTAGATTTCTGTCATGTCAAGGGTAGTCCTGGACATTTGGGAACTCTGCCACTGATTCACACATCTCAGGTCACCTTTGGTTACCTGTAACTATGCTGCCTGTTAGTTTCCACGGCTCTCACAAAACTCACAGTAAGATTTCTGTCAGGCTGGGCTGAGGTCATTCTCCTTGGTGACACAGAACTATTCTGAACAGCTAGCCCACTGGCTGCACATCAAGGATTGTCAAGTAACAGCCATGGTGGAATGTGACTGCTTCTCTTTCCAGTGCTATGAGCAATAGATTACAATGGGTTCAGAGATAATTAGCCCTAAATGCTGTATGAGCTACAGAGAAATGTAAGAGATTTGGTCCAGCTGATAAAGCCCATTGCCAGCACTTTGATCACAGACAGGATTTTATGTTAACACTATATACCTTTTGCTTATTAAAAAGAGCACTGGGGTGTTCTGTCAATGAAATGCATTTTTATTGTGTTCTATCTATGAAATAATATTTTATTATCCCTGCACCACTTCAGACCATAAAACTCACATCAGCTTTACAGTCTTCTTAATGAGATACTATAGCAAAAGTAAATTGCATGAATTTTCTACACAGCCTTCTTAACAAGAGTAGCACATTTTGGCTCTCTTTGTTAGGAATACATTGAGTATATCACAGTATATATTAAATTCATGTGGAGATTAGCTAAGAATTAATGCTGAAAATGCCAAACGCAATAGGGTTTCCTAACCAAGTAGAGTATTAGTGGACCACCCTTGCATAGTTTCTCTACACGAGAAGAAAATAGCATAGATCTTGGAGTGCAGAGATTTTTTTAAAAAGTTGGATTCCTCAGATTTAATTATAAGGAGAAGAAATAAAAGGTGACGACTGGTAATTAAAAGTCTTATTTAAAAAGTGGCCAAAAACATTTTAGTTAATGAAGTGTGCATTTTTTGAAGATGATGTCCACCACTGAAATTAAAAAAAAAATGTGGTGGTGGTGGTGAAGGAACAGGAGGAGGAGGAGGAGGAGGAAGAGAAAGAAGGAGGAGAAGGAGGAGAAGGAAAAAGGGAAGGGGGAGGAGGAGGAGGAAGAGGAATAGAAGAGGGACTCAGCTTTGAAACAACACTGCCACAATATAAAAAGAAATTCAGTCTTTTCTTACAGCTATCAAACTGTGAGGAACAGAAACAGAAAAGGGAGTCTAGGAACAAGAGCATCTGGTCAAAATGTCCATGGCTCAAGTGACCACCTTTATGTGAGAAATAAAAAGATGATGAGACAGATTTATCTATAGGCTTTTGTATCCTCTAATACCACTGGTGAAAGGAATAACTTTAAATAATGGTTTTTCTTTAACACAGTCAGAACATCATCTGAAACTCATGTACTATATAAAAGTCAATGTTTGTCCGTGAGTTTGTCTATTTGTCTGCATCAGGCAGGCAAAGACCTCATACGATTGGCTGAGCGAGGCAAGAAGACCTCATATGATTAGCTGGCTATGAAGATTCTATGGAATCTTGGGGTTGGCAATTTAGGGAGGGGCCTTCAGAATTCTCACCCAAGAGCTCTTGGGGCTCAGGCTAATTGCTACAGAGATGAGACCTACCATCAATAAGGATGCCAGAAAACATTTGGGAGGCATATGTGAGAAAAATTAAACTGACATAGACAACATAGCCCATTTCCACACTACAATGTCATAGTGCTATTATTCTACTTTCAACATGCTATGGAATCCTGGGATTTGTAGTTTAGGGAGGGGCATTTAAGAATTCTTGGCCAGAGAGGTCTTTGGCCTCAGTAAACTACAAACCCCAGAATTCCACAGGATTTTGAAAGTGGAATAATAGCACTATAACAGTGTAGTGCATAAATGGCCATAGTTACAAGGTCTTCTCATCTCACACAGTAGATTGTATGGGTTCCATATGTGCGGAATCTTAAAGTTGAAATTCAAAATAAAAAATGCTTCCAGAAATATGTAAAGCCATTGCACAAATTCAACAGAAAGCAGGGGGAAAAAAGCTAATACATCAACATCACCAGACAACACAGATTGGATTGGGGACTATGGAGAGAAGTTACAGGTACTGGAATAGGCTGGTTGCTATGGAGATGATGCCTAGCAGCAAGGAGGAAGACAATGTACTCCCGCAGGAACCCAGCCTCGATATGTTAACAATTTTGAATAAAGATTGTATTGGGGAATATAGGGATAAGTTATAGGTACAGAAATAGGCTGGTTGCTATGGACACAAGGCCTAGCAGCGATGAGGAGAACAGTGTACTCCCTCAGGAACCCAAACTGTATGTAAATAACTCTGAATACAGATTGCATTGGGAAATATGGGGAAAAGTTACAGGAAATGGAGAAGACAGATTGATGAGTTCTTAAGAGGAAAATAAAATCCCTGGCAATGCTGAGTAAATATGCTAGTTGTATATAAATGCATGTGTGTGTATGTGCATATATCTATATATCTATATCTATATGCATACTTGATCAAAACTAATATGCCATCATTTATGATAATACACAAAAAAATAGACAAAGTGAACATTCTTATCACATAGGGCAAGGGTAGAAAACTTTTGACTCTCCAGATGTTTTAGGCTTTGACTCCCATAATCCCTTACAATTAGCCAAATTGGTTGAGAATGCTGGCTATTTGAAGTCCAAAATATCTGGAGAGCCCAAGGTTCCACACCTGCGATGTAGGATAATTCATATCACAGGCACTGAAGTTCAGCTTAGGTGAAGACCCTGTACTTAACTGAAAATCTGCCAGACTTAAAAAAGTGTTACGCCACACCAACACATGCACCAAGACATCTAAAAAAGAGAAGGTCTTCCCCAAGCATGTACCCGTGTCAAAATGGAAAACGAACAGAAGCCATGCATGAAGATGAGCCAAGAAATGGGGAAGATGCAGTAATCTCCATCCCTAACAGAAACAGATGTTCCTGCTGTGGCTAAGGAACACCTGTCTCATATTTCCCTAGCCTCAAGGGACAATTCAGAGCTTTAGGACAAGAGAAGTGGAACACTGTTCTTCAGGATGCTTTTTTCTACAGTCCAGCTCATGGTCATCAGTTAAGTAACTTCCTTGAATGCTGGCTTGCTGAGAAAAGGAGGAGGGTGTTTTCCGCCCCCATTCAATGGTATTGTTACCCCAAGGGGTAGGGGACTTTGAGGTCTACCCACAATACCAGCAGCTCCTTAGAATTTGGGGGGAATTATAGCTCAAAGGAGGCCTGTGAGAGGAGGTTAATGGCAGGATCTCTTTACCTATGTATACCAGTACTAACTGTAGAAAGGACTACAGAAGAAGTTAAGAAAACATTTTATTTGGGTTTTACCAGCACATAGGAAACTAGACACTCTAAGAATCATACAAGGCTATCAGAAAGCAAGGCATGAAAGGCTGGATACAGAGAGAAAATGATGTGCCGAAGGTGATAGTTACCAATTCCGAAGCAGAAGACTGAAGCAGAGGGGCTCAGACAGTGTCTGACAGTAGCAGAGATAAACAGCAGTCTGGGTGGCACATATTACATCCAAGTACTACAAATTTCTGGGGCTGAAGCTAGGGTTTATATACCCTATTTCCTACATTGAAGGGGGTTCACAGAAAAAGCAGTAACGACTTTCTCACTGGATTAACAAAGGAGTCCTGTATGGTCTGATTGCCTTAACTCTAGGTGACAAAATATTGATGGGAGTCATGACAATCTCTTAATGTCTTGGGCAGGCAGGGGGTATAGGGAGGATTTCCATATAGAAAGAGCAAGGGATAGTTCCTGATTGCTTCACCTGGGCAGTTTTGCCTTCCATTGTTTTTGGGTGTGCATGGAGCCTGAGGTATTGAAAGGATTATCACAAACTCATTAGTATCTGGGTTTCCCATTGAATTATCTTTGAATTTATAATCTGACCATGTTTAAAGTCAGCCTGACCTGGCAACATGCTGTTCTGGCCAGCATGCCTTCGATCTGGTTCTCCAGCCATGAATATGTCCAATTATGAAAATAGTACTTCCCATAGGATGGGTGTGTAGGGTATGGTAACAGTATAGCCTTTCAAATCAAATCAAGGCTCCCTATGAACTGTCTGTCTTTGCTCCTCCAGGGATAGTGAACTCTGCCATCTGAGCAGAAGTGCAGTTCAGTGTAAAAGTACAGTTGAGAAAAGTTGAGAAGGGACTGCCTGTCATCCTCCAAAGAAATGCTTAAAGGAATTGCAAAGAATATTTTGATTCATCTCTCAAGTGGTCTCCTAAAATATTTCCAATAACTCATGACTTTATCAGTGTGGAGAGAAAGTACCATAAAAGTCACAGGAGCTTGTTTCCTCTTAAAAAATGCATGTATGCTGTCAGAGCTGCAGTTATGAAGGCTTCACAGTTCAGTAGGAGACTGCTCTGATATTTAATCTCTAAATATTGAAAGTTTTTAGGGATGTAAATCTTCATTTATTTTGCTCTCTTTTTTTCTGCAAGAAGGAAGAATGTCAACATTTTTTCTCCATCTGGTGAAATTACAGGTATAACAGTAGTTAATGGAGCAGATGTTTTTCTGGGAATTACTTCTTTAACAGAAACTTTGGTACCAGGGGCAAAAATGACATGGAAAAAAATAGGTACAGGTTATTGCATCACAAAAAGTAGAGGTGTGCAGATGAAACCAGAATTGTATCTGTTACAATTGGTGGAGGAGTCACTGGAGAAGAAATCTGGCAAATCTGTACATGACAACTGCAGCAAGATTGTTATATGCTCAGAAATGGAAGAGTACTGAAATTCCGGTCTAGTTAATGTACTTAGCAGAGATAGACAAAGTAATAACACTGATAAGGGAAAACACTGTGGAGACTTTTATGGAAGATAAATTAATATGTTGCTTGGAAGAGAAAGAGAATAGTATGTGGACCATAGGTTTTAGCAATAAAAATAATGTGAAAAGTAACAGTGAAAGTATTGGAATGATATTAGTACCTACAAAAGTTTTTATCTTCTAATGAACAAGAGTCTATGTTGAGTAAGCTAGAAATCTTTTTTAAAAAAGAAATACGCATAGTCTTTTGTGCTAAATGTTTTTACTTAAAATGTGGTGGTTTGTAGTTGTTCCTTCTGATGTAGATTGTTTAACTGTTTTTGGTAGTTGTTATAATTTTATTTGTTTTCTTTAGTTATTGTAATTGTGTAGTTTGATTTTTTATTTTTAATTAACATAAAATAAACACCCAAAAAAAAAAAAAGTAGAGGCATGCGTCTCAAGGCAAGGTGGGCAGAATTCTTGGGCTAGCACCACTGGAAGGCTTCCTTCTTCTGTGGAGGAGGAAGATATGCAATTATGCAAGTGGGAAGGAACATGCTTCTATGTGTGCCCAAGAAATGAAACATCATAGGTTCACTGCAATACATGCTAGCCTCTAATTGCACAGCACCTCTGCTCCAGGAAAAGAGGCTATAGTACCTCCATACTTATGCTGGTTTCACAGAGGAAGCTGCTGGCAAGACTGACAACATATTAATAGCAGAGAAGCTCTGGTTGTTATTGTAGGGAATTGGAAGAGTTTAATGCTCATGAAAGAATGGCTCCTAAGCTTGGAAAGGACTGAGCAAGTCAGTTGAGTAATGAAGCCAGCACTAGCTTGTGCAAGCAATAGCTGTACAGAGAGCAGGACTGCCCTTTGCATGCCACTCAGCTTCCTTGGCTCTCTTTGGTTCTGGAGAGAATCAAGGGATAGGGAAGCAGGCACCAAGATACTTCTTTGTAAAAAGGAAGTTCTCTATTAAAGGTTTCATAAACCTAGGTATCTCTGTATGTGAGTGTAGGTTCATTTTTCAATAATGCTTCACATTTTGGGACTATATGATATAAAATCTGCACTTAAATCCGAAGTTTTTTTTTCCAAAAAACAATGGTTTTTCCCTCCAAAAATTGGGCTGAATCCTATTGTTAGTCTCAGCTAGAATAAATGCATTGAATCAATTTATGTGCAGACTTAGGGCCTTTCCACACTACACTGTTGTAGTGCAAGTATTCCACTTTCAACATCCTGTGGAATTCTGGGGTTTGTAGTTTTCTGAGGCCAAAAAACTCCCCAGCTGAGAATTCTAAAGGCCCCTCCCTAAGCTGCAAACCCCAGGATTCCATAGGATGTTGAAAGTGGAATAATAGCACTATAGCAGTGCCTTTACTTGTAACAAATGGTTCAATGGTCTACTCTAATTGAGACAACTAGTGTGAGTCACACGCATAAAAAAAAAACATGTTTCACACGCATAAAAAAATAGTGTTGAGAGACATGGTGGGAAAATTGGCAATTATTCTTAACATCCTTATACAAGGGTCAGGAAAGACCTCTGCCTGGTACCCTAAAGAGTTACTACTAGCCAAAATAAACATAGCGAACCATATCACAGGCCCATGTAGTTCAATACTGTTTACTAAGATAACTTCTCACATTTGTAAATATGGGATGTTCCAAGACCAAATAAAACCAAAATTGTGCCCTGGAATCCGAAGAGTAAAAGAAAACTCAGGGGCAATTCTCCTACCCTCCAAATTCTTGGAAACATTTTAATCACAGAGCAAGGCCCTCCCAAGGGGAACAACAGAAGCAGAGTTTGAAATTTTCCCATCTCTTTTTCTTTTTGAACTATTTGGAAGAGCCTGTCAGCATGACTAGTGGAAGATTATGAGTGCTATAGTCCAAAAAGTGACTTTTCTGAGCTCTGAGTAGAAGTATAGCTATAGATTCATGAAAGTCCATATGAGTGATCATACGGGGCATAACATCAACAACTTAGTTTAAAGATATAACTCTGTACCGTGGATTAATGCTGTTCCACTCCTCTTCCCTACTTCAGAGCATGCATTAGTAAAGAAACAGGCTTTGAGCTGCTTGTGCCTCAGGTGATATTTCAGAAAGGAAATATGATCCATATCTTCTTATGTGCAGTCTTGTGTTTTTTTACCCATAAGGTCATCCTACCTCATGGGGTTTGCCAAAAAGAAAAATTAAGTGTTAGATTATTATGATATATGGAGACCTTCCCAGTGGCTTCTTCCTGAAAGGAAAAAGGAAGTAAATGAATCAGAAGCAGGTGATATATTTTGGATGGGGTCACCAAACACCATATAACTATGTCCATTACTACCTGGGCCTGAAATAGAACTATTTTAACTTTGAGTAGCAGACTTGCTTTAAAAAAAAAAAAGTACCAGTGAAAGAGTTTACTGAGACTTTCTTCTTTTTCATTTTAAATGCTTGGGGAAAAGAGGCAATGCAAGAAGAATACAAAAGCATCAGTTTGTAACAGTCTCTTAGATATGGCTCTGTTTGTTGTGCTAGTTGTTCATTCTAGACACATTCCTTCCATGGATAAATGAGGTATATTGCCTAAAGGTTTAATATACCTTAATGTTGTCACTCACATCCCACCCACTAGTCAGGTTATACCTCCTACCATACTGTATGTAGTTTATCTGATTCAAAATAAATTATTTGTATAATAAGAAAATATCCTGTGCTTTTCAGAAAAAAAAAATACCTTTGCTGTGCTTGAGTCTATGGGTCAGGAGAACAATGTCCAGTTCTGATTTGGGGGTTGAAAAGAACAATTTCCTTTGAACTCATAGGGCCTTTCTGCACTACACTGTTATAGTGCTATTATTCTGCTTTCAACATCCTATGGAATCCTAGAGTTAGCAAGTTAGGGAGAGGCCTTTAGAATTCTCAGCCAGAGAGCTCTTTGGCCTCAGTAAAGTACATGCCCCAGAATTCCACTGAAAGTGGAATAATAGTGCTATAACAGTATAGGGTGGAAAGGCCCATAGTTTGCAGCAATTGACAGAAACTGAGAACAAAGGGGGAAAGTAGAAGGAGAAGAGAAAAACCGGGACATGTTAAACACAGCTGATAAAGTAGGACTGCAGAGGATTAATCCAGTTTGTCCCTGCCAAATCAGGACAGTTGGAGATTACACTAATATACCAGGTTTGGGGAATCCAATTCCAAAGGCCAAATCACTCCTGAGTGACCTAGGGCACAGCCCAATCTTGCAGAGTTGTTGGGATGAGATTATATACTTCTTGGAAGAAAAGCAAGCTACCAAGGTATTTAATCTTAGCAACTGTAGAACAGGAAGTTGATCACTGCTGAAAGAGTGATTCAGTGGTTAAATAGCTCATTATACTTTTCATCTCAGGTTCAGATTCTCATTCAGCCATATATTCTCTGAAGTTATAATCTGTATTTATTTATAGAACCCAGGTCTGACTCCAGATACAAAATGAACAAAGTGTCCTGTTTTCCTCTATCAACAGGGAGCAGCAGCACTGTTCATAAGTAATTAACAACAACCAGGACTAGCCCAGCAGGCATAGCAAGATAACCACTTCAAGCACAAGATGCTGGAATCAGAAGCAGCCTTCCCCCATTCTTCATGTCACCCAAACATTCCCCATCTTGGAAGAGGGAGCTATGTGTGCCACACTCCTTGAGCCACCCCCTTTAAATGGCTTTTCTTTTCCCTCAGAGGTGGTGAAACATTTTTTTTCTCATTGCCAGTATTGAAGTAAGTGTCAGCTGCCTATCCAGTTAGCTGCAGCACATGGGATGGAGAGATAGCCATCTCAGACAGCACAGTGTCTTAGGTTGACTCTGCCTACAACAACCTGACATAGGCCCTTTCTGCATGGCATTTTCCATGTGAAAGGGCGCCTGGAGCATCGCACGATTGTGAGGAGCGATCTGCACGACACACTCACAATTGCGCAACGCTCCAGAGGCTGGCAGGCACCAATCGCACACCTTTTCATTTTCGGCTAGAAGCTGAAAATGGTGCACAATCGTGCATTGCTCTCGGGTCCCGCAAGCACTTACCTGGCATGCGGAGCCTTCAGAGCCATGCTGTGCTTCCTGCCCCAGCACAGCCTGGGAAGGTCCCAGGCTGCACTGAGAAAGGAAGAGGGGGGGCTCTCACATGAGCAGGCAGCTCGTGTGGAGCCAAAGGACCCCGGACACGAGAGCCTCTCACCAGAGGCTGCTCGCACGATCCCCGCACCCCAGCGCCGGAAGAAGGTAAGGTGCAGAAAGGGTCATAGTAGTATCCAAAGGCATTGTGGATAATTCATGATGATGGCTGCCCACCCAACAATAGTAGTCACTCAGTAAACCAGGGCTACAGTTGGGAAAGAGAGCAACTAGTAGGCCAGAATTGGTGTCAACATGAATGGGACCTCCCATTGGGCATAAAGCCTGCCCAAAGTTATCAGGTCATGACAATTCACCTCATAGAACCTGACAGAACACATCTGAAGCTCATACAACCCATAATTAGGTTCACACAACCCATAGCTAATCTTTCTACTAATTAAGGTTATTGAACTCTGAAGGGGTATTAAAGAGCCCAAGATACAAGCAACGTGCCATTCTATTGCTTTGTTGTTGTGTGCATTCAAGTTGTTTCTGCCTTACACTGACCCTAAGGTGAACCTATCATGTGGTTTTCTGGGGCTGAGAGTGTGTGATGCACCCAGTGGTCACCCAGTGGGTTTCCATGGCCAAGTGGGTTATTGAATCTAGTTCTGCAGGATCATAGACTACTACACCATGCTGGGTCTCTGCTTTCTTGTTTAGCTTAGCACAAATCAATTTTGTAAGATAAATTATTCATATGGGGTCTTGTGAGACTCCCACGCACAACTGGTTGGACTTTAGGTGGACAAAGTGCTGAGCCAGGTAATCCAACGTATCTCTCCTTATGTACGTGAATTAAGAGCAAAGCTATAGGTAGGTATATCAGAGGACTCATGACTACCATTTTTAAGAGGCCTTCTACAGTGTCTTCATTGACCTAGAACTGGGAAGAGTAATGTAACACTGCACTGATATATCCTAGGTGCAGATGGGACAAATCAGAATATCTCCATCTCCAGTGCCAAAGCCAAGGATATAGCTATAACTCTGGCAACCCCAAAGCACTGTTCTCTGGAACAGTAGCCCAAACCAATTCCTAAATTACAGGAACCCCCATTGCAGTCATTGTTCTGCCTTCTGTAGTCTTTCTGTCAGCTCTATAAATTAAACCTGTGGCATTTGTTAGGCTAGATTTTTCAAAAAAGAAAGAGAGAAAAAGAGAGAAAAAGTTTTACAGACACACCAACTCTGGCTGTCTGGATAATTTATGATTGGAAGGATTATTTTTTAAAAGAGTTTTTTTTTCCTAAGCACATTTGAGAAAGATGGCTTGTATTTTCAGAGTGAAAAAAATCCATTTTAAATTACACTAACATGTGTTAGGGGTGCTGTGCTATAAATCTGACCAAAAGAAAATATCAATGGGGTGAAGAAAGGGCAAAATAATAAACTCCAGCAAGAAAAAATTTGGATTTCCCTCTTGTCTTGAAATCTGTTAAGAGAAAGGCTTGGATTATATGTATGTGAGAATTTGCATCAACAAATAAATAAAAGCTTTTATTAGGGATGTGGGGAGAGATTTTTTTTCACATTAAAATTAGCATTTTAATGAAAGCTTTCCTAATTCACATTTTGTGACTTTGTACATGGATCAAAATGTAGTTATACTGCAATGTTCTCATTTCTCCAAATTGTGCTATTCAGGCTTCCGTTCAAACACAGTCACATAATATTGTATATTTTGTGGGAAACGTACAGAAAAAAATGCCTGTAAACACTTTATGTACAATGGTACAAGTATTGTCCACAGAGCACATTCAACCCCCAACTTCCTTTTTGTATGCTCCAAACCCTCAACACTCACAAAACCCCTAGCCTCCCTCTACACTAATTTTTCAGGCAAAATATAACCCCCAAATCATCTAAAATGTCCCCTGCCCCTGCAGTGGTTTGATCTAATTAACATTCCATGATTCTCAGTTCCCAAAACTGGGGGGGAAAAAAAGACAAATAATGCCTGAAAATCAGGTTAATCAAAACTGGAAGTGATTTATAATCCTTTTCTATTTAGCCCAGCAGTTATCAGTCTTTCCTCTACCATGGACCCTCTTTAAATATCTTTTGTTTCCATAGTCTACCAAGGCTAAACTCAATAAGACTGTGAAGTGCATAAAATATTTATTTAAAGTTGCCCATCAAGAGTCTTCCAATTTGGAGAAGGAAGATATAAGTAAACACAGATTACAAAGCTGCTGAGAATGTGGTTTCTGACTGTACTCATGGTGACAAGAGATGTCATACACTTTCTCTCAGCCACTCAATGTCATTCACTTGCATGTTCTCACAACATGCAGAGGTAGCAAGTTCTTAGTGCATTTTTTTGCTATCAAACAGGGATTTTCCCCATAACGTTTGAATAGTTTGAAACATTGCAATCAAACATTATACAAATGATGTCTCTCACTGGCAAAGGACTGTTGTTCTTTGAGATCAGTGTATGACCATCTATCTGTCTATCCATCTTTCTTTCTTTCTTAACTGTAAAAGCTCATAACATTTCTTTAATCATTTACAGACCCGCTGTGAGGACATCAAGGCCCATGTAACACAGGTTAAGAACTGCTGATTTAGCCAAAAAAAATCCATTGGGGTGGCCTGCCAGGAGGCCATGGATGAACATTAAGTCCTGCTGCCAGCACACTTGCCTATACTTGTTCTATAGAAATCTGCCTCCACAGACGGAAATTTCATAGATAAGTATTTGTCTTGAAAAGAAACCTGCTTTATTGACAAGGACTTTGCATTCCACTTCTAAATCTGAAATAGTCTGCAAATAAAAAGGCCCATTCTGCACTCAGCAGGGCTGCTTCCTAATAATTCGCAGCTCATCCTGCTACTGAATGTGTGTACTTGTCTGATAGAAGTCCATGTTGCATTTCAAATCTTATATGTGCCCTTGTACATCTTATATGAAAAATTCAAAACACGATGTGCAAAGAAGATTTCCAACCTAAGTGGAATCAAGAAACTTCTAGATAATCACCTTGATCTAATAACTATTGTTAGGTGAAGGACATGTAAAATGTAGCTATCTAAATGTTGTTGGATGCAACTCCCACCCTAATAATTGGCTAGGCTAGCTAGGGCTGCTGGGAGTTACAGTCAAACAAGCTTGCATAACACAATTTGACGTCCTCTCTCTACAACAGCTCCTCTGAACTGAAAAAGATGATGTTTGTCATGTGGAACACTCATAATTTTTTCTAGCAGCTACCTCCTTTGCAGATGGAGGGAGTCATTGGTATATCCCATGGGTTTGGAACTGTGGGGCCAACCTGAAGAGGAGATCTGTCAGATAGATTAACTAGTTTTAAAAGGACAGAATAAAACTAGTCAAAACTAACTCAATACGCTACACAGGTGTGGATCTCTATGAAACCGTTTATGTCCTAAAGGCTTTGGTAAACAGCCATGTTTTCACTCAGCACTGGAATGACAGCAATTTAGGTGCTAATCAGGCCTCCACAAGGAGATTATTCCATAATTGCATGCCACAGCAGAGAAGGCCCTCTCCCATGTCATTCAATAACAGATTGCATTAAAAAGTTAGATTTTCTTATTGTCTTGTGTTACTTTAATCCTGATTACTCATGCCTGAACCTGAAGTATTTTCCTCCAGCTTGAATCTACCATGGTCATTTCCACACCCTATCTTTTTGTGAGGATGTCTGGTGGAGATCCTGGCAGTGGCTCTGCCAGAAGGGAAGTGTGACAAGAGCACTCTCCTCCATCGGCTGGCTCGCTGCAGAAGGGAGCATGATGGCCATGCCTCTTCCTTCCACACCACAGCCGGGTACCTTCCTGGGCTGCGCTGGAGCAGGAAACATAGCCATTGTGCTTCCCAGGCTTCTGCAGGACAGTAAGTCTGCAATGGTGGCATGATCCTGAGTCACCGATGGTGAAAACCCATCAATGATTTAATCCGTATTGTGCCACCTAGGGACAGGAGTGTAGCACGGAAAGTGCCCATATTTAAAACAGTTCTGGACATCCAGTGGTCAACCAAAGCAAACACAGACTGCCAAGTATGTATGGTAACCCATGATGAGTTCAATAATCCTAATCATTTCAATGTTTGTCTTTAGAACCATTTCAAGTAACATTTCAGGCCAGAGTCCATGGCTAGTTTATAACATTTGGTTACACAAGTCAGCGGTAGTATCTAGATGGTTTAGAATTGGGTGGAAATCAAAAAGCTAAAACTGGATTCTCAGCAATGAAAATCAGCAGATAAGGTTAATTTTATTCAAGATTGGCCTTCACAATGAACATGTGAAAGTACCCTCCCACAATCCCAACATTAACACGGCAAGGTATAATTTAATACTAGTCTCTTGCTTCACACTGCTCTTAAGCCAGTGTTAGGCGAAGTGTAACTGTCCAGATGTCATTGGGTGACAACTGCTATTAGTCCTAGCCCATAAAGTCATTGGGAGTTACAGAACAATATGTGGAGACCCACATGTTTACCACCTCTGGTTTAGACGTTGTTTTGTGATTAGCGATGTAGAAATTATATTAAGTGAATAATCAGAACTTAACCTTAGTATTAGAAATTATTTTATCACTGGAATCCTATTGGTTGGATACAATTAACATAGACCTGATGATTCAGTTCTTAAATGAATAGATAATCTCACTGATTCACCTAACAAAAATACTAACAAGGATTCAGCCCAACTTCTAAATATTAAATATTGTTTTATGATAAACTACATAGGTATTATACAAAAAAAATATTCATACATAAAATAAGATCAGTATTTATCTAATCCAAGCTCAAATAATGTTTGCTTTTGTCAGACCATTTCTGCACTACACTGTTTTAGTCCTATTATTCCACTTTCAACATCCTGTGGAATTCTGGGGTTTGTAGCTTACTGAGGCCAAAGAGCTCTCTGGTTGAGAATTCTAGAGGCCCCCCCCTAAACTGCAAACCTCAGGATTCCATAGGATGTTGAAAGTGGAATAATAGCATTATAACAGTGTAGTGCAGAAATGGCCTTAGACTACTGGTTCAGATCAATTCTTTTAATATAATAGCCCCACTAAAAAGAATAGGATCACTGGCAAAGTTCTGTAAGAAAGTACTTCCTTGAAGGTCCAGAAGGAAATGATTATTAAAAACAGATGAGTTCCTTCATCTCTGATCTTTGGTCCCTAAAATGTATGATTTTAAAGTGCTAGCAGTAGGAAAGACTTGAGGTCCCTTAGGCTGTGTTTCTACATGGACTCATTTTGTAATGAACCTATTGAACAGTGTGGGTTTCTCAGTCAACCTGAACAGAACTGGATTGAACTAAAAGCCAGCTAGTTGTACCTCCTTCATGTCTTCTTTCTTCTATTTTGTTGGACCAATCATGACTAATAAGTTCCAAATCATATCAACTGAAGTTAAAGTATCCTTGACTTACCATAAAGGTTAATGTAAATACAGTGACAGGCCACTATTTTAGCTGTTCCTTGTCAAATCACATTTTGCTAATGACTTTTAGATAAGTCAGGCTGCTGAAATCACCAGATTCCTCTTGCACTTATCTACTGAAGGCAGGTATGAAGATAAATATATTAGCTGTCTAATACTTGTAAAATATAAAGGGAAGTCAGCAAAGAAGGCTGAAACTTCAGTACCAGCCAGTCTCCAAGTATCTGAATGCTAGGTCTATTAGACACAATGGAACTTGTTTTTGAAATAAATAGGCTAGGGTTGCAAAGCTATTTTATTACTGATTTATTTGTTTGAAGAGAAAGCTTACTATATATTATATACCTCATCCCACTCAACTACTCAACTATTCAAACACGCTTTTATTTGATACACAAGTATACCTAAACTCACACAGACAGATCCTGGTGCAAAAAAGCTTAATGAGAGTCCATCAAAATTTTCATCTAAAATGTTTAAGCTCATTCAGGAGATCATGTTAACATGTGGCTCCTTGAAGCTAGAGCAATGAATATAATCATGCTCACTCAACCCCCTGATGCACTGATTTAACCTAGAAGTATGTCTCCTAAAACAAATAATGAATAGCTACAGAAATAAATTATGTTCTTTCCTTCTTCCGCTCCTTCCTTCCTTTTTGGGGGGGTTGAGTTGGGGCGGGAACAATAACTGCATTATAGAAGTGAGATAATTTCACTATCTTTCTTTTGTGGTTCAGCTGTAACAAATATAGTTACCCTTATAATTACAGGGCTATGTGACCTCACTATTTTATTATACCAAAGGACAGCAGCCTGTAGTATCCTACTCTTTTCTATTAAAGTTAGTGAAAGGGACTATTTTAGTGTATTTTGAAGAATTAGAAAACAGAATAGCAGCACAGCAAGGCAATAAACTTTTTTTCTGCATTTATAAGGAAAAAAAAGGTTTTGCCTTGTTTTTGCATCCCAGATACCTCAAGGCCACTAAGGATGTGATGTTTACCTGCCTTAAATCTTCCACCACCATCTTAAACACAACTTTAACTCTGTAAGAAATATGCAGCTCTGTAATCATCCATCATCATATTTCTTCCCCAAAATTACTTTCAGCATCCATGTCTGATAAAGAATCCTGTGAGCTTTAAAAGCTCACAGTCCAGACTATCTGAAAGATTGTACCTCCCTATACAAGCAGACAAATTTTACTATCTTTATGAGTGGGCTTTCTCTTAGTCCCATTGCCATCATATACACATCTGGTGAGAACTTGGGAGAGAGCCTTCTCAGTGACTATTCCCAGGCAATGGACTTCTCTTAAGAGAATTGTTTGATCTCCTCATCTGTTTTCACCAGGCCTTCAGTTTTGGGGTACTGGGTGTGCTTTTTGTTTTGTTTTTGTTTTGTTTTGTTTTAATATGGAAGAGATTTAAATGTGTTTTTAACTCTTCTAAAATAATGTTTTTAAAGTGGAGTGTATTTTAATGCTTTTTTTAAAAAAATTGCATTCAGATTGTTTTAGCTATTTTGTTTTAACCTACGATGTTAGCTGCTTTGGCTTCCATACTGGAGAAAAGCAGGGTATAAATTAAATAAAAAAATAATAGAGTATTTTGTGACTTTTGGTTGACCTAATAAAGGTATCATCATAATTTGGTGAGTTTTTTTGTTGGGAGTAGATTATATTTTTCTGATTGGCAACACAGCTACATCCAGATAAATATTTTAAAGCAATAGCTATTGCTTAGCTTGAGACCTCATATAAACAAAAGGGCTAGCAGAAGCACAAAGAATCTGGCAGGAGAACTGAGGGATTTGTGGGGGAGAAGGCACGAAACATCACAGCAAGGACTAAGGACTCAACAGACATAGGGCATTTCTGCACTACACTGTTATAGTGCTATTATTCCACTTTTTTAAAAAAAACTACAAACCCCAGAATTCCATAGGATGTTGAAAGTGGAATAATAGCACTATAACAGTGTAGTGCAGAAAGGCTCATAGAGTGCTGAATGAATGTAAGCAGACAAAGACAAACTTCTTTGTCCTCTTCACAGGCAATGAAATAGAATATCTTGAACTGGAGTGTCTCACACTGTTACAATGTTAAATTGTAACATTATATGACAGGGCAATTGCAATTTTTTAGAAAAGTGTCCTCTCAACTGTCAAATCATGAGAGCCAGACCCAGGCTATGGTTAAAATTGTTCTTTCTGGGTTATCTAAATTCAGCAGGCCAGTATACTGTCTCCCCTATCATCCACATAAGTGCCTGTCCACATAGCAACATTTACCATCTCAGGAACCATTCAAGAGAAAGTAAAACTGTATCTACTGTGAAAGGAAATGGAAAGCTTCTCAAGGGCTCTGTGAGTGTGTATATGTTTCCTGAAGGAAACTGTTATGATCAGTTTTCTAACACCCATCTTTAAAGCAGGTTGCCACTGAAGGAAATTGAATTTATATAGCTTTGTGGAGAAGAACCTGAAGTAATGTTTAATACTGGGGTCCACTGACTAGAAATCAGGATCTGTTTGGCTTTTTTTAATCATTTTCAGTAGCACTAAAAGTGTCCAACCTTGGTGACTTTTGAATGATGGCTATAAAAAGATTTGAAAGTGCTCACCAGTTCAAAAATCACTGATCCTCTCTGAGTTTTTTTTACTCTTAGTAATAACAACACGTTTATTATGTGTTTTTGCTGCAGAGAAAAACACTGAAGAGTCTTGTGGGGTGAAAAATAGTTGAATTAACCATTCTTTTCTGTTAATTTAGGACCATTGCTTTTATTGATTCTTGTTCTGTTCTTCTTGTTGCTGTTAATTGCCATCAAGGTGGCTTTGACTTATGGAGACCTTACAACCGAGAGACTTCCAAAAGCTTCAGTCATCAACTGCTCTGCTCAGGTGTTACAAACTAAGGACTATGGCTTCCATAATTCAATCTCCATCTGTAATGTGATCTCTTCTTTTCCTATAGCCATCCACTTTACCAAATATTATCTTATTCTCTAACAAGTCATGTCATCTTATGATATGTGCAAAGTACAATGGCCTCAGTTTAATTATTTTGACTTCTAGTGAGAATTCAGATTTGATTTGCTCTAAGACCCATTCATTTCTCTTTTTAGCAGTCCATGATATCCATAGTACTTCCATTTAGAATCACATTTCAAATGAGTTGATGTTATTCCCGTCAATTTTCCTTAATGTGTCACAAGACTTTACAGTATATAATATACTAATGTCTTCCTAATCATTACATGATCTCTACCTGGGATTGTTCATGAGCCTTTTGTTATCATACCCTACCACCCCTCCTGTGAGAAATGCAATTTTCATAAATTGGACTTATTAATGACTGGAGAGTGTGATCAAGGTCACGCTGACTGGAGAACATGTTTCAGGGTCAAGCTGACCTGAGATGTGTTTGGTGTCATAAGTCCAGAGAGGATTAGGCAGAAAAACCTGATGCTAATGCCTTTGTGCTAATCTTTTTACCACTCCAAGCTCTTTGTATTTCTGAATACAGTGAAAGATGAACTGCCCAGATTAGCAAGCAACCAGAAACCATCCTGTGACCTTATCCTATGGAAATCTTCCCCAAACATGCTTCCTGACCATTAAGAGATTGCCATGAATCCCATCAATGTTTTGTCACTCCAGAGTTAATCAATCTGTCCATTCTGAGCCCCTTTTTCTATCCCACAGAAAAGCCATTATGGCTTTGTTAATGCACCCCTTGAGGATTTGAAATAGGGCATAAAAACTCTATCTTTGACCCCACCCATTTGTAGTACATTGGACGTAGTATGTAGTGCCCAATTACTGTTCTTCCATGTCTGAGCCCCTCTGCTTCAACTTCCTGCTTCAAGACTGGTAACTATCACCCTTTCCACCCCTAATCTTTTCTATCCAGCCTTTCTCACCTTACTGTCCAACAGCCTTGTATGGTTCTTAAGAGTGTCTGATTTCTCATATGTTTGTCAAGCCAAATAAAATACTTTCTTTAACTTTAACTGGAGTCCTCTCTACAGTTAATACTGGCGTACCTAGGTGAAAAGATCCTGCTGTTACCCTCCTCTTGCAGACCTTTTTTGATCTATAATTCCTCCAAATTCGAAGGAGATACT
This sequence comes from Cyclura pinguis, assembly GCA_030412105.1. Classification (NCBI taxonomy): domain Eukaryota; kingdom Metazoa; phylum Chordata; class Lepidosauria; order Squamata; family Iguanidae; genus Cyclura; species Cyclura pinguis. Next base: position 113,780,528 of record CM059602.1, read on the forward strand.
GGCCTTGTGGGTGGACCCCAATATCTCCCACCTCTTAGGGAAACACTATTGCCATGAAACAGTGCCCTCACTCTTATTTGGCTTTGTTTGTCCCCTTTTATATCATGATTAGGGACATATACAACAGTCTATTTTTGTTTAATATCAGTCTTACTTATGTTCATTCCTAAATCTATTTTGGACTATTTCCATATTAAGTTTATTTTAAAAAAGCAATCGTGAGTTAATTTATATTTAAATGTCTGTTTTTGAATGCACATACTTTAGCAACATTATCAGAACACAGGCAAATCCCTTTGATCAATAGGAGACCAGGATTTCAGACACTAGTCCTGGAGGTATGAGCGGCACCAGATTTAATGTAGGTAAAATTTTCAAGCACCCTTTGTCATGCTTTAGTGAGATATATTAACTATGTAGTGTTATGATTTCATTCCTGATTGGCTGGAATTGGACACCACCATTCAGGAAGGATATGGACAAACTGGAACATGTCCAGAGAAGGGCAACCAAAATGATCAAAGAACTTGAAATCAAGCTTATGAGGAATGGGAGTTGGGTATGTTTAGCTTGGAAAAGAGAAGATTGAGAGATGACATGATAGTCATCTTTAAATATCTAAAGGGATGTCGTGTAGAAGATGGGCTCAGGTGGTTTTCTGCTGCTTTAGAGACAAGAAAAGAGACAAGAAAAAATGGTTTTAAATTACAAGAAAAGAGATTCTGCCTATACAGTAGGAATAATTCTTTTACTGTAAGAACTGTTCGGCAGTCCCAAATGGTGGTGAACTCTCCTTCTTTGGAGGTCTTTAAACTGAAATTGGATGGGCATCTTTCAGAAGTGCTGTAATTGTGTATTTCTGAATGGTGAGAGGTTTCACTAGATGGTCCTTGTAACCCTACACAACTCTAAGATTTTATAATTAGAGTTGACTCTCCACATTTGCTAGGATTAAGGGAACAGGATCCTCACAACAGTGGAAAAATGCAAATATCAAAATGTGTCTGTCTATGGGAAAGTGGCTGAGGCACGGTGGGGAGAGAGGGCATTGAGGGTCCAAACCAGATTAGGGAAAGGAAACAGAAAGTGAGGTGGGCATGGTAGTCCTACACTTCCTCTCTCTTACCTATATCCTTCCTTGGGAGCATGGGAGGGGTATTGGTAAGGGTTTGTGGTGCTGAGAAATCAGGCTGCAAGCTATCTTTTCGCTAGCCAGGCAGCAGCTAATGGAGAAGGAAGAGGAACAAAAGTGAGATTTACAGGAGCCACAGAAAGGGAAGTTTCCCCCAGAAAAGAAGCAAAAGTCAAACCTGCAAATATGAAGGGCCAACAGTATATAGAATTACCTAAGGGACTATTTGGAGAATAGTGAAAGAATCAGTAATTGCTATACGGCACTGAAGTACCAACCAATTAATATGTACCTGACCTAATAACGGCAGAGACTCTTTAGTTACTACTAGTATGAGTGAACAATTCTATTTTCATCTGTTAAATGTTGGAAGTGATCCTATTTTATTTCAGCCCCATTTTTTAATCTGTATAATGAAGTAGACAAATTCAAGAAAATCAGCTGTAAAAGACATGAATCAGCTTGGTTCAGCTTTATGTAATATTTTGACAGTGTTATCATAATAAAACTTCAGTATTCAATATTATGCAGTGATCAAACCTTTTAAAATTTAGTAGTTCTCTTATAAAACAAATCTAAGTTTCTTTCTTAAATGTTCCATTTTTACAATGTCATACTGGTAGAGCTGGGTACCAATTAAAAGTAGGAAGAGCTGGGTTGAATCAACCTGCTCCAGGATGTTGAAGTAATTGCCTTTATTGCTTGAATTAAATGTCTCACTATGTCCTCAAAAACAATATCCTGTCTTGTACAGAATGTGGTTGCCTTAAAAGTTTTTCAGCATGTTTCTAGTCTTCACCTAAGTGTCCGTGATGATTGGGAAAATGTTGGTTTGCAACCCATATAGATTCCTATTTTTCAATTTGTCTTTTCCTGCAGTACAATGGTAGATGCCTTACTCTTGAAAATGGTTGTTCACCATTTTAAGCAAGTATAAAAACCTTGGCACAATATAAATTGACAGTATAAACCTATGTATGTTTACTCTGAAGTAAGTGTAATAGAACCTGTAGTCTAGTATGTATTTAAGCTCTACTTTTAACTGTGGGTAAGAATTACACCTATACTGAAGTAAATTAAAACATCAAAAATCATTGTCACGTTCCATCTAAATGTATTTCAATACACACCCACACCCACATTTCAACTGAACTCTCTTACCCAAGTCATCTAACTCTGGTGGGGAAAGTGCCACTTTCCAAGTGTTGTTGACTTGCACCTCCAAGCATTTCTCACCATTGGCTACACTGGTTAGTTCAACATTACCAGAAGGGGTGCAGTTTACTTTCTCCAGATCAAGCTGAATATTCCCTTGTCAGTATTCAGTTTCACAACTAGACAGAGAGAGTGCCTAACTTCACAGAGGATTAAATGTTTCGTTGAGTTGTACAGATCTTTGGGGAAAAAAGCAAATAATAGACACAGTGGAGGACACTTAGATTTGGGACTGTGGGGATAGAAGGGCAAGCAGCCATGTAGCTTGGAGTGTGGGGGGGGTGAGGGGGGTGGAGGGGCAGAGGCATGGTCACATTGTATAGAGGGCGTGGCCACCGCACAGGGGCCTGGCCAAGTCACATGAGGGCCTGACCACGTCATGAGGGAGCATGGCCACATTTCATGGGGCGTGGCCACATCGCATGGGGCATGACCATGTCACACAGGGCACCCCCAAAAAATTGCCACCTGGGGTGGACTGCCCTAATCGCCTGCCTGTCCATATACATCTGAGGGCAAGCCTGTGGCCTCTGCCATGTTTCTACTAAAAATGACCTCCTCTGATACTGCTTATTTGCAGAGGCAGCTCAAATTGTTGCCTATCAGTTTGCCTGAACCCATGCAAATAACAGCTTCAGGACGACCTGTGACAAAGGAGAAAGGGTTTAGTTGGGGGAAAGCTCTGGCCCCGGATTAAATTTTTCCTTTCTGCACCTCCAGTAGTTCCTTCTACAGCTACTATAGTAGGTCCCCCATGTCTGCAGGGAATACATTCCTGGACTTATCATAGATGACACACACACAAAAAATGCAGCTAATACAAAATGCTATATTTTGACCTACAGGTCAGGCAAGGCAGTGAGGGAAGAGAGGCAGCTCCACCACCTGGCTCTTCCCTCCTACCTACCTGCCTTCCTGGCTTCCCAGCAGAGTTTGGCAAAGAGCTTCTCTCTGGCTTCCAAATCTGGTGGGAGGCCCAACTGGTCAGAGCCTTGTACCTCTCTCAGCTAAAGAAGGAGTGTCCATTGGTAAAAGGACCTTGTTGCATTTATCATGCAACAGAGGTGAGCAAGTACAACAATGTGTCTTTGTTATACCTTGTCTTCAGATTCTCTGACCAACACCTTCTCACTCTGGCAACTTTCTATACTCATTGGAAGGTCTTATATACAGGGCCTAATAAAATACTCAGAGTGTTTTGGAGGAGCTTACATAAGAAGAAGCACTTCTCTCATAATCAATGCATGATGTGATGTCAATATGCAGTGACTTTTCCTGCTCCCTCAATTAATCATTACTGCAGTGAAGCTCAGTAAGGAAAGCAGGCTTCTCATGCCATATATTGAGTGTCCCCAGAAGTTCTCCAGAAGAGAGAAAGAGACCAGGGGTTCTGATTTTGGTAGCAACCATTGCCCTGCTGCAGTGGCTAGAGTTTCTCCATTCAGACCATGGCCAGTGCCCATGCTGGTGAGGGGATTTGTGGAATTTAGTCCAAAAATGTGACTTTTTGCCCCTAAGGTCAAGATCATATAAAAAGGACAAGGCTAGCACAAGGTATTTCGTTTGTTCTTTCATTTATTCATGTTGTTATGTGCTGAGTTGAAGGACAGAATGTACTCAATTCCATGTATTGAAACTGGCCAAATTACCAGTTAAATTTTAGTTCAATGCTCATGATAGTCTAGCATTCTCCACCATATCTTAGGGCAACAGGCCAATTTAAAGTGTCTGGGGCAGACAGTACAGCAATTCCAGTTCTGTCCCCCAGCAGAGGAGAATGGGTTTGAAGAAGGGGATCTTACTGGAAGCTGCCAATTCTATCTCAGACCATTGCCTTGTCCTGTCTAATAGCAGGAAAAAGAGAAATAGAGAGGAGAAATAATTCTGTGGGGCAAAGGCAGGAGGTATGGTTGAGTTGGAAGTCAGATTCCAGACAAGACAGGCAAGGTCGGAACAGCCCAGTCTTCCCCTTCCACTGTGAGGAAAGGTCGGACATGACCTGTAGTCCAAATAAAATATGTATGATGCACATTGAGGTTTGCACCTGGGAATGACAGTGAATGATGTAATCCCATGTCACTCTTGCTGAGACATTGTAACATGTAACCAGGGGAGAGGGTTGCATCAGACATGGGAACATGCAAAGTTGGCTAGAGTTGCATCAGCAAGGTATGTACATAAGGGGCTGAGTCCTAACCAACTGTCTACTCAATTGTCTGATGGTGCGGCCGGAGGCTATTTCAGATGCATGCTGTGGAATGCTGAAACTCCACTGGAGTACTGTAAATATGTATGTACCATAACTGAAGAGTAAAAGCCTCCAAGTTGGAAGATAATCCTGTGTGGGAGTATTTTGTGGCTTCAGAGCATTGCTGCTAGTGTTTAAACTCTGCCGGGCATGCTTCTAAGCTGTGTGTACAGTCTCTGCTATATGGTGATTTTTGATACACTTGACTCTGGGACAGCATTTTTGCCAGACCTCAGTGCAGGTGAGAAGTGCTATCACGGTTTTTGCGTAGCTCCCATCATCCACCAACCCTCCACATCCACTTGGTGCAACAAGTCACTCTGACTGAGGTGCTAGCTTGGTTTCTACTGGATTATAACTGAAAACTGACAAAGTAACTCAGGCTAATACCACACCTAAATGACAGGCTTCACCCCCTAAACAGATGGCTCTGAAGGTACAGGTTGGACGGATCCCTTGGCATGTTACATCCAACTAATTGCATTGCAGTGTCAGTCACATTTGATATGACAATGTAATGGATACTGGTGAACAACAAGACATGGATTACTACAACCAAAGTGCTGATGGCCCTGAGGACAAATACCAAGAAAAAGAACAATGTCCAGAAGCACCAAGAACCAGGATGGGAAAGGGGCAGGAAAAACAACACAAAGATTTGATGAAGCATTTTCCCCCACTGAGTTGTGTTTCTTTTGCAGTCACCGTAAAAAATCAGGGAAGGTTTCTTGCAACTGTAACGTGACATCCTTTTGCATTCCAAAATACCTAAAAATTATGAACAAAACCATGGCAGGTTTATACATATTTGCGCATGCACACACATACACACATACAGAGATTATATGTGTGTGTATGTGTGTACACACACACACATTGTTGCTGCCATCAAGGAATAGGCCTTGTTTGCAGTTGATTATAGACCGTGACACAGTAGTACATGGCACTTAATTAGAACAAACCGTTCTAATAATTTATTGGAACATCTCTTGGGAAACTTATTTAGTTTAATGACAGTGTGTGCTAATTCTCTGTTTTTTATTTGGAACTACAGGAATAAAGTATGCTTAATAAAAACCTATTTAGCTGCTTTGAAGTGATAGGATGGTGTTTAGTCACATGTGGGGCGGGGGGACAAAGAGGTTCCACTCCAAAGATTTTTAATTCATTATTCTGAAGTTAAAAATTGAATGTACAGAATGGAAGCAGAGGAGTCTAAGCACGTGCAAGCAGTCAATGCTAGATTCATATGCAATATTCTCAAAAGAAACAAGTTCTGCTTTTGACTTGCAGATTTCTTTAGATGCTGTTTTCAAATGCAACGGGTCTTAGGTTTGGGAGGGCTGAAGCACAAGAAATAATTAACTAGGTCAACATTAATTTATTACAAAGAGAAGATGAAGAGAAATCTGCCACCCATATATGACACTTTTCTAGCAATCACTGCTTACTGGCACAGACATCTCTTTGGTTTTGTCATCTCTTTGCCAACAGAAATTACTTATGTGGTTGGTTGTTCTCGATCCAGTCACCAAGGGCTCATGACACCTACCACCAGTCCTCTTTCATTAGTTCCTTGCACTGAATGCTTTATTGCCATAGGCTCTGCCCTCATACCCACCAAAAATCACTGAGTTCCACCATATAGCAAAACCTCTTGGTTCTATCCTCTAGTTCTGCCTTGTGGCCTCCATCACTTACATACAGAAGTCTTCACCACAGAAACACCCTGGTGCCAAAAAATTCTGTTTCAAGCAATTTCTGATTAGTAAGGATGTGTTTTGGGCTATTGCAATTTTGGACTAAGCTACGTGCTATGATAAAGCTAATGAGAGACTCCAGAATGATAGATTTGGCAAGAAACTGAGTTTATGAATTGCTGGAGCACTACATTTCAAAATAACATTTGTCTATTATTCACACTTCTCAGAATTTTGCAGTGCAGTTCTACAAACAAAAATGCATACGCAAATGTTTATATTAGTGTTTCTTTTTAAAAAAATCACAGTATAACACATATTAGGGAAAACTGTTAGCAAAATTTGGAATATTAGGCAAAACTATGTATAAATATATATGTATTGGGAAAATATTGACAGTATATAAATTTTATGTTTTTTTAAAAAAAAAAAACAGGACAGGATCAATTTAAGATCAGTGAAGTGACAAACTAGGAGAAACTGATAAAGACAGATTGGTATTAAATCTATTTTCAAGAGACAGATTAGACCAGACCAGCCTAAGTGAGATTTTTTGGTGTACCTAGCCTTACAGAATACAACAAAATCTAAAGTCCACAAGCAGTGATACCTTTATTAGGACAATTCCAAAGCATAAAATATATTATGCAAGATTTCAAAGATTCACTGCCTTCTTCATCAGGCAAAGATGTTAAAAATCATACAGGAGAAAAAACAGGGAGGATGTTGTTAGTTAAGATGTTATTGAGAGATTTGATTGCAGGAAGAAGCCACTCCCCCTATTGGCCATGTGAAGACGAGAGACAATAAAAGAGCAGTAAAAGATTAGCAACAGAAAAGTAACTTCTCTTGTGATTCAGATGTCCCTGACCTGTGTGAAAGTAACTGTGCCTTTTTTTGTTCTTAGACTTTTGAAGCAGTTTGTTCATGTGCTAACGCAGGTCACCCAAAGTGCAAAGGTAATAAACAACTCAAGGCATAAGTATGGAGTGATGTTGTCTAGCAAGTAAGAGGAGCTCCAATGGCACTCTCTAACTTTTGCTTCTTGTCGAAAGAAGTTATTGAAAAAGCCAGCATGGTGTAGTGGTTGGAGTGTTAGACTATGACCCAGAAGGCCAAGGTTTAATTCTTCACTTGGCCGCAGAAACCCACTGTGTGACCTTGGACACATCACACAGCCCACAGAAATTCCCATGATAGATTCACCTTAGCATCACCATAAGTCAGAAACAACTTCAAGGCACACAATAACAGATAAAAGAGACATTGCATCTAATTCTTTAGCTGTTTCTCTGTGTATCTACAAAGCTCAATGCAATTATATTATATGAAGATTTCATCTGTTGTTGTTGTTTTTATATTTTTATCCTACCATTTTCCCAAAACTGGGCTCAAGAAACTGTTGGATTCTAACTCCCAACAGCCCTAGCCAGCATAGCTGGGAGTCATAGTCCAACAATATCTGCTGGGCCACAAGATTCCACTCTACCGCAAGGCCACCCTTAAAGGACTCAGTCATTCCACCCTTTTCTGAGGCTTCCTTTTACAAAGCTGAGAAAGCATTTGAAGACCCACAAACTCCTCATAGAGCTAATCAACTACCCACACTCTTTGCCATGATCTATTTCTGATATATTATTTGCTTTATTTGTTTATTTAATATCTTGCCTTTCTCCCTTCATGGGATCCATGGACTATCAGAAATAATAGTAGAATAGCCTACAGTGGAGAGCCAGCTTGGTATAGCAGTCTGAGTCTTGGACTACAACCCTGGTGACCAGAGTTCAATTCCCCACTAGGCCATGGAAACCCACTGGGTGACCTTGAGTTTATCACTCACTCTCTGGCCTTTTCCATACCGAGCTATTAAAATGGTGCAGAGCGACCTCCAACGGAGGTCTTCTGCACTGTAGAGTGGACTAGGGTGGACTACTTTTTGTAGTTCCATACCTCAGTCCACTCCGGAGCAACCAGAACTGGTTGCGCGGCGTGTTTTTTAAAAACCTCTTTTTAGAGGTTTTTAAAAAGCACGGAGAGCACAACACGGAGTGCGTGCCTGCAGATCTGCCGGGGGCGGGCTTCCTGCTGGCGAGCTTCTCCAGTTGGTGGAGAGCCTCCACCAACCGGAAGCCACAGTTTAGGACACCGGAGGAGTGCGGAGCGATAAGCTCGCACTCCTCCTCATCACGATGGACTCGCCCGGATGAAGTTAAAATCCGGTGAGTAGCATTTTCCGTCGTCCCCCCCCCACGTCTGAAAAGGGCCTCTGTCCCAGAAAACCCTGTGAGAGGTTCACAATAGGGTTTTCACAAGTCAGAAATTACCTGTAGGCACTCAACAACAAAAATAAGCCTACAAGGAGTAGTGTTGCAAGGTCAGGTGCACCCCAGGCTCTGAGATATCAAGACCAAAATCTAGAGACCTAGGCAGGGCAGTGATGATGTCATTAATACACTCATGATATATTAGGCATTGCCCACAGTTTCTCAGAGCATGTCCTTCAGATAAATTTCCCTGACCTGCAAAGCCCTGCAACTGGTTGATGTTTGAGATGGGAGGACATACTGTAGCCACATGGACATCCTGGAAAGTCTACAGTGAAGCATCATGTAGCAGTGGAAGCAGCAGGATACAGTTTCTTAAAAAAAATGTTTTCTGGCTCCTTCTTTAAAAGTAAGGGCGAGGTTCTGATACACAGAGTCAGGTCCTGAGACCCCTAATAGTGAGGCCTCTAGCTGGAGGCCATCAAATTCGATGACACACTCAACTAGGTATTGAAGACAGAGCCTCCCACCTCTTCTGCCAAATCCCATTACCCAGCTTTCAGCCTGTGCTCTTGACAAGATCAGTTTCATTCAGAAAGAATGATTAATACCACCAAAGGAAAGAAACCATTTAGTGAAGTGTTAAATCTTCATTATCAGGTGACCTCATTCTATGCTGTAAAAAACTATGAGTCAGGACATTTTGATACCTTCTGTAAACCACCAGTCTCCTCTCAAAGAGCTATTAACTGAGTTAGGATTAAAGGCTTTTTGATGCAATTCATTTGTGTCCACACTCTACTATCTCTTTGGATTATTAAAGTAATGAAGAACTAGCAGTATTTTTCCTTTGCTGAGGGAATATCATTGGATATGGGTGTCCTTCCACCTTTCATAATGCATATAAATAAAGGGCAAATCAAGAAGGTATTATAATCCAATTTGACTGTAAAGTACATAAAATCTAGTAAAAATATTTTCTCTTAGAATTATAGTTCATGCAGATTAGCTTATTGCTACTATCAATGTGTCAGATACAACAGGGAGGTAGAAGGAGGGAAAGTAAAGGCAGAACCTTTCATCACTGCCATCAAAAAGCACACTGGTAAAAAAAAAATGCCATTAAATAAAAGATTACCTGTGATGCTGAATTTGTCATTTACATGATGAAGTGCCCTTGTGGTCTAATGTATGTTTCTAAGATGCCTACTGAAGGTCAGAGCACTGGGGTACAAAGGAATACCAACTGAGATGATGAAAGTTTGCCCGTGGCAAAGCATCTCATTGAAAAAAGAGACATCAGGTATCCTCAGTCCAAGATTTATGGGAGTCAAAAATATCTCTAGGCCTTCTTTCTGTTTGCAACAAGATGTGAAGCATGATTATTAATGATTTTATACATTTTAAAAACATGTATATATAACTTTTGGCTAAATTGATGTTACTGTATTTGATTTTACCACAATTCCACTATAAGATAGTTGTCTCCTTTATATCACTTCCACGATATAATTTATGCATATTTAAAAAAAAATAAACAAGAAAACATTTTTTGAAGAAAATGAGCATGCTGCAGTGTTTTCAGCACTGAAAACCCAAGGGCCCTATTTTTGAGACAGAAAGACAGAAGCCTAGACCATTTCCATACCGGGCTTCTGAAACGGTGCAGAGCGACCTGTCACTGAGGTCTTCTACACAGTAGAGTGGACTGGCGTGGACTACTTTTTGTAGTTCCACACCAGAATCCACTCAGGAGCAGCTGGAACTAACCGGGCTGTGTGTTTTTGAAAAACCTCTTTTTCGAGGTTTTTAAAAAGCACAGAGTGTGCAGCCCTGTGCCACTCCGTCGCCCGGCTCCAAAGTGGATTTGCAGGCGCGTGCAAGTGCGTGTCTGCAGATCTGCCAGGGGTGGGCTTCCAGCTGGCGAGCTTCTTCGGTTGGTGGAGAGCCTCCACCAACCGGAAGCCGCCATCTGAGATGCCGGAGGACTGTGGAGCAGCAAGCTCACGCTGCTCCGCGTGGCGAAGGACTTACCCAGCTGCGGGTAAGCTCCGTTTTAGCGTGTTTTTGCCCATCCCCCCCCCCACATGTGAAAAGGGCCCTATTTGACAGATTATGAAAACATATGGGAAACTGAAGGTAGATTGCCGCAACTTCACTAACTGGTAATCAGTGACCAATGTGACTTTGTGACTTCCATGCCAGTGAGACAGTGGCCATTTCTGCACTACACTGTTCTAGTGCTATTATTCTACTTTCGACATTCTGTGGAATTCTAAGGTTTGTAGTTCACTGAGACCAAAGAGCTCCCTGGCTGAGAATTCTAAATGCCCCTCTCTAAGCTGCAAACCCCAGGATTCCACAGGAAGTTGAAAGTGGAATAAAAGCACTATAACAGTGTAATGCAGAAATGGCCAGTCAATCTGTTTTGGGTTTCAGCATGAATTTTCAAAAAGCTGTCTAAGGGCCTTATCACACTACACTATTATAGCACTATTATTACACTTTAACTGCCATGGCAAATATCGCATGGAATCACGGGATTTGCAGTTTAGGGAGAGGCATTTAGAATTCTCTGCTAGAGAGCTCCAGTGCCTCACCAAACTACAAACCCCAGAATTTCACAGAGTGCAGCCAGAGCAGTTAAAATGGAATAACAGTGCTACAACAGTGTAGTGTGATAGGGGCCTAAGGCACTGAATGCTGCCATCAAAATAGGTCCAGCAGTTTGGCTAGCTCCTTTAAATTTCGGAGTAAAATCCAGAACAGTTCTAGCATCCTACTCGTGTTCACACTTCCTACTGTGTGTGACTCCATTTGCAGGTTCAGGCTGATAGAATCCAAATAAAATGTTTGAGGCACCCAGCATCAGTCCAATAGGCCGTCCTAAATTTTAAATTGAAGTTTGAGTCATACTGTTTTTCAAAAGAAATATATGGTCCAATCTTCGCCATTTACACTTAGTCCTGGAAAAAATAACTCCAGGCTGAACCTGGAAATCCACTGAGAGTCACTACAGACCAAAGTAGTTTGTAATTTGTAGAAAGTATGACTTTTGGGCTGCATGTGGCCTCTCAAATCCCCAATACCTCCCAGTTTGCATCTTCTGACTGTCAAGTCATGTTCCCAGAAAGTCTTTGGGGGGCATGATTTGTCATTTAAATGTAATCTTCACCTCCATAGTCTCTTCCTGTTTCTCCTAACTGCTTTGGAAATCAATTGATATACAAATAGAAAATTGTACTTTGGGAGCTATAATTTATGATGGGGAGGGGACAAAGCCATTTTCTTGTTTAGTGGCCATCAGGGGAAAGGATGTGGTCTGTCAAGATCTGGAGGGGAGCAAAAATCGTCCCTGCCTGATTCTTAGAAGTTGTGCACCCTTATGTAGAGAATATTGAGGCACATGGTCCAGTGTTCCATCTCAGTATAACACAGCTTCTGATGGCCCTCACAATTGCCTTCAGAACAGAATCCTGTTGAGAAATACTGGCATACGAAGGGGGACATGTAAGCTCATCAGTTGGCAATGGCATCTGTTATGTTTGTTTGGGGACAAAAAATTTTTTAGATAAGATGACATACTGCATTTCCTATTCTTCTGTGCTAAAGTTCAAGGAGGTTTCAACTGACTGACATGAAAAGTATGTAAAACGAGCCAACTCAATATAGAAAAAAGGGATGTGGAGACGCCATGTTAATACTGAAATAAAGAAGGATTTATCTGCAAGAATGGTGCTAAGGGTATTTGTTAGAAATGAAATGTAAAAATGTCAATATTTAAACAAAGTAATGAGGAGGCAAAATGATATTTTTCCTAGATTTTGAATTATGCCTTAGGGATGATGAAATGGAGAAGTGTGTACATTTAAGATTCCTATACTCTTGGTATTAAAATGGAATCCTTGCTACTGTATTTCAAATTCATTTCTTTAGACACATCAGTGCCTACCTGCCAATGACATAAAGAATAGCTCCTTGCTTAAAGAACAGATGGTTTTGTTATTTGAAAAAGTAAGGAATGGTGTTATTGAAAAATAAAAAATAAAACAGCCTGAATGATACTACCAAGATAGCATTTTTTTAATAATGAAAACTGAGAACATGACATAAGAGAAACTCTTCTGGCAAAAAAACATTTTTTTTCTCAGGCTTACGAACCCCTGAGGAAAATATCTGGGGTAACGTTTTGGTGGAGATTTTCTAGAATTTCCTCACCCATTTCGTCTGGTGAATTGATTCCTCTATATGTAAATTTGTCATATGATTATCCACAGCTGCTATCCTGGAATCAGTGGAGGTAGGATGGGAAGAATATTTCAAAATATTTGGAAAATGGCCAAAAAAAAAAAAGGCACACAAAACAGCTACAGCCATATTTTCTTTCTACAAAATTTCATAAGAAGAAAGCTAAACTGGTGAGAATCTCAGTCATTGCGGACTTAATTCTATACTAAATTCACAAATTTCTGTTTCTGCGCAGAAAACAGCATCTTCTGCAGAGAAATATTGTGTTGAAATATAGAGTGGTTTTCTCGTAATTACGAGAAAAAATGGAAGGAAATAACAAAAGATCTACAAAATTGGTCTTCTTTGCAGCTCTCGTTGATGGGGAGAATTGCAGCAGTTAAGATGAATGTTTTGCCAAAAATGAACTTTCTGTTCCAAAACCTGCCTATAATAACAAATATGAAACCTTTCTTACAATGGAAGAGAGAGTTAACTAAATTTATATGGCAGGGGAAGAAGCCTAGGATAAAATGGAACATTATGACAGATATAAAAAGTAGAGGAGGAATGGGACTACCAGACTTTCAATTATATTACAGAGCAGCGGCTTTTATGTGGTTAAAAGACTGGATAGACCTTCAAGATATGAAAACGCTGGCATTGGAAGGCACACACTTGAGGATGGGGTGGCATGCCTATATGTTTTATGATAAAGCAAGATTAGATAAAGATTTCTCACATCACTATATCAGAAAATCACTTTTGAAAATCTGGGATGATTATAAAGTCAAAAACATGAGGCAGCTCCCCACATGGGTCTCACTGCAAGAGGCTTTTTTTGGTAGATGGACCGATACAGATAAATGGTTGCGGTATGATGATATAATTGAGAGATCAGCGTTTAATAATTTTGAGATGAAAACAAGGGAAAAACTAGAACAGGAGGGAATAAAACTGAGTTGGTTCCCTTACAGACAATTAACTGAAAGGTTTCATATGGACATAAAAACTTACGGAATTGAACTAAAAGAGAAAGTTGGAGTAGTTAAATGGCTTTTTGAAAATCCGCCTCACCTTCTCGCTCAAATCCATCAAGAGATATTACAGCAAGAGAGACAAGAAGAAGAATAAAGGAAACAATGATTTTATGGGCTCAAAATATTGGTCATTCAATTCAATTAGAGTCTTGGGAGCAGAGTTGGAAAAAAACGCAGAAACTTACAGTAGCCCAGAATTTGAGAGAGAACTATTACAAACTATTTCACAGATGGTATATGACACCAGATAAACTGAGAAGGATTTATAATACAGATACTGGACAGTGTTGGAAATGTCAGAAGGAGGTCGGTACGATATATCATATGTGGTGGACATGCTCAAAAGCTAAGAAATATTGGAATGGAGTACATAATGTGATTTGTACATTAGTGAAAGGTCAGTTTGCTAAGACACCTGAATTGTATTTGCTAAATATGATTGATAGAATAGAGGGTGCTGGTATAAAGAAGCATTGGAGAATGTTACTGTATATGATAACAACAGCTCGTATTGAATATGCAAAGTTATGGAAAACTCAGCAAATGCCTACAATAGAACAATGGTGGGCTACATTTATTGAAAATAAAAATGCGGATATGGTCTCCCAGAGATTAAAGGGGAAATCAGATGATGAGATACAGAAAGAATGGCAAATTGTAACGGGTAATTGCTGGGTTCCAACAGTTGGGAATACGTAATTCATGGTTAAAGTTATATTACGAGTGGGCGACAGGTATATATCATGAAGCAGAAATATGAAGAATGAAATGTAAGAACTATCAGATAAATTAACAGTATAATGTTGTACAGTACCTTAAGTTTGTAGAAATCTGGAAAATGGAATCTAGATCAATGTGGAAGATCAGATATATTTCTAATGAAGCTGACAATTGAATATGTATGTTTTTTATAATGAGAATTTTGAATAAAATGATTTAAAAAAAAAGAAATATAGAGTGGTTTTGAACAGCTTTCTCACAGCAAGAAGAAAATTGGTAAAATTACTCATTAATTCCTTTAAGGAGAAAATTAGTAAAGAATTACATCTCTAATCAGTGACTTTTTTTTAATATTTTTATTAAAAATTTCATTGCATAAAAAACAGAGTGGATATACCCTGTTGACAGATATATCACACCCTCCCCTCCCTGCCATATTATTTTTCTCCAGTTGAATCTTCTTTGCTTCCATTTACCAAAAAAAAAATAATAATTACATTTCCATTTACAGGAGAGAAAAGCAATTACATTATCTCTTTCTTTGGTTTCATGTACCTTTATGTTTTTATCCAATTTAAAACTCCTTTTCATTCTCTTTCAAAGTTCTGGATAGGTTTATTTATCAATAAAAATGCTAACTTTTCTGTCTCTACCATATCTAGAATTTTTAATTTCCACTCTCCTAAATCAATATCTTTCTTTTCTAATCAGTGACTTCTGATTACATAGTTAGGGAAGATGTCTTACATCTCAGCTTAGAATCTCAAAGTGTCACCATATGAGCCAGATCGCACAAAAGGTCTTAGTTGTTGCAAGAAGGGTACAAATTGAAGAGTCCTCTCCAGCTATCCAAAGTTTGGAAATTTACTTTTTTAGACTGTATACAGGGGAATCTCCTAGCCAGTATGGTTTTTGCAAACTATGATTTAGCCATAAATCATAGTTTGCAAAATAGACTGAAGTTTTTAGCTCGTGCCCTGAGCAATCTTCTTGACCAAGATGGCCAACTGATCTTGCTGGCCAAGATGGGCTGCAGTAAGTACCATATATTAGTCATAACTGAGGCTGGATTCCAGGGTACACATGTACCAGAAAATCTAAATAACTGAAAATCTAGGGGAAATATCACATAATTAAACTTCTACATCAGAGTTCCTTTGGGCTATCATACGATGACAATATTTGTTCTTGTTGCTGCTGCTGCTACTATTCTCATGTGCTTTCAAGCCAAGTCTGGCCACCCCTTCATAGAGTGTCATCGACAATATTTATTCATAGGAAATTTGTCATTGCCTTCCTCTATGGCTGAATGTTACTTGGCCGAGGTCACGCAGTGAGGTTCTGTGGCTGAGTTGAGATTTAAACCCTGGTCTCTCAGGGTCCTAGTATGACACTCTAACCACTACAACACACTGTATGATAACATACAGGAGGAATATTTCTGCCCTGAGCTGTGCAACTCTGTCCCCTGGAAGGTGAACTTACTGCTTGCATTTTGGAGGGAAGATAAAAGTTTGCCTTTCTTAATCAGGCATTTGAGCCTTCCAAGCTATTTTGGCTGATAGAAGTTGTGTGGTTTGCTATCATTTTTTAAATATGCTTTTACTATTTGTTTGTGTTTTTA
Source organism: Cyclura pinguis (assembly GCA_030412105.1). Classification (NCBI taxonomy): domain Eukaryota; kingdom Metazoa; phylum Chordata; class Lepidosauria; order Squamata; family Iguanidae; genus Cyclura; species Cyclura pinguis. The sequence continues at coordinate 113,796,698 of CM059602.1, forward strand.
AATACCATTCTGAATATTTTAGGAATAATGAAGAGGACATAAATGATTTCTGATAAGGAGCTAGATAGCTGGGCCAAGCCTACCACCAGCCCAGGTGAGACAGCTACCTAAGGTGGCAAGACTTGGGGAAGAAAGTATTAGCATACAAGCTGCTGAAGGACAAGCCTGAACACATAGCACATAGCTGCCACATTCACCTGTGGTAGCTGCTGCACTGAAGTGGAATAGCAATGTATGATTCAACTGCCCGCCTGGTTTTGCAAATGGAATTGGAGAGAGGACATTTTGTCTTTCACTTCAGGGGTTAGAACATTTCAGGCCAGAAGATTTGACAGCAACATGGCTTTGTATGCTTATATATGTAAATATTTAAGTGCTGTTTTTGTTAATGCTATTTTAGGTAGTGTGAGTATTAAACCAAAAGTAAAATCAGCAAAGTAAGCATTTAGATTTAAAAAAAATCAGTTTTCCTCTCTCGTTTTAATCTGTTCTGTTTATAAATTTGAAATATGAAATGAAGACTTATGCATTTTGACCCATAAATGCAATTATCCCTCTCTTTCTGATTTGTCTATCACTATATATGTTTATTTATTTGAAGCACAATATGATATGATAATACAGATGCAAGGCACAGTACTCATCTGCTACTTCCATTCTTATTGCAAATCTTCATATTCCTTCTAACAATCAAGTTCTCCTCCATCATCATTGACAGTCTCACAATGCAAGGAATGTAAAGTTAGCCATATACCTTCTTCTTTGTGCACTTTCACATCCATTCTATGCCTGATTCCATTAGGGGGTGTTTGCCTGTCTGTTTACAAGATGACATATATTGCTTCCTTTGCTAATTGATTTCCTCCCAAAGTTCACATGTTTCTAAGCATGTTTTCATTTATATGCATTACTTGAACACATTTCTTCTATTGCCTGAGGCATGGTTAAACAATGTTTTGTGTTCATTTGAAATGTGTCCAGTTTGCTGGGCACAGTATTCGAATCCGCACATTTTTCCACACGTGTTCAGTCATCCATTCATGCGAGGATTCTAAATCTGCTCTTTGGACAGTCTGGAAAGATGGAGAAAAATACAAACCCATTACATCACAGAATGAAATTAGATTCTTCACACATTCCAGCTCATAATGTCATTCTCTCTAACCCAAATGAAGGCTTTTAGAAAGCAAAACAAAACAAAACAAACAAGAGGCCCATTCATAGCCCAGTAGTACAAATAGCCAACAAATTTGGAAACTAAGCCAAAATCTCATTGGCACTTTACAATGGTGTAACTCTGAGTTATGCCAACAGTTGTATTTTTCACATGCATGTGTAAGCAGGTATCCAGTAACCCCTTATGTGAGCAGTTCCTCCATAGCGCAGCAGGCCAGATTAAAGCCCACTCTGGCAGGCATGGCTTCACTGCCCCATGACCCAGAATGCATACTGGATTGTTGCCTAGAATGTTGTTGCTATGTAAGTTGGCAGTCCCGTACACACTAACTCTGCTATTCGGAACCAATTCAAACTTGCAGACTGTGTTCAAGGGCAGACTCAATGCAGAGTATATTCAATTGATCCAGCCTGGAACCTAGAAAGTCTAAAATGGCCAAGACAGGATTCAGTTTCTTTAGGAAAAGAGACAGCTGATGAATTAGACCAAGTTGATAAAGGGGTACTCCTGCCCACTCCTTTTACTTGGGAGTTCATAAACAGGGCCTGATACAGGGTGCTTCCAGAGTGTGAACTCTTTACTTCTGCTGAGACATAACACTACTTAAAACAGGCTGAGCATTTCTTCCTAGACAATCAGTAATACCAATAGCAACCAATTGTACTTTTCTCTTATCACGATTAAGCGTCAGTTTTTCATCCTGAGCCACCTCAAAACTGCTCCAAGACAAGAAAGGAGGTTGTGAGAAAGGAGGAAGACAAAAAGAGGTGATAAAAGATAAAATGTAAATAGTTAAATATAAGCTAAAAGTAATAGTTTACGATTGTTGTAAAACAGAGATAATGTATAGAACTGAATGTTTATACGGGATGGAATGTTAAACTCAGATTCAACTGGGAAAATTGAGTTCTGGAAGCAGGGAGTGGGGTTTTTTATTGTTTTTTCATTGAAAATTTTAATAAAAATTAATTTTATAAAAATTGCTCCAAGACAACAAAGAGTTTACAGATTTTGTGTGCCAAATTTAACTGGAACAAATTGTCTGGATTTTAAGATGTTTATAATGTTCAGGCTTAATTTGAGAACATCTGTTTGATCTTTCCCCCTTACCTATACAGGCACAACAATGCATGTATAAATACAACCTTTCCTGTGGTTGTAACAAGATTTTATTTTGGATTTCTGAGGAAAAAGCCAAAAGGTAAAATAATGAGATTAGTTGTGTTTCTCCCTCCTTCTATATTCGTTCTCAGAATGAATTATCTGTTATTTATTCTTTTTTCACTTTTGGTAACTGTTAGATAAATTCGAATTAGACACATCCCAGATTAGGCTTTTGAAAAAATATTAAAACAAGTTTAAAAATATAGTTAAAATAAAGAATAATAACTAGATTCTGGTTAGTGTAGTGAACAAATGTATTTGCCTGAGCCAGGAAGCTACAGTATATTTACAGGGCAACATTTTCAAAATAATTACTGAGCAAGAAATGTTGATGGTAGGTGTAAGATAACAACACTGAGAAAAAAGTTAATAATTTAAAGGTGAGGATACAGCGATTTTTTTCCCCTTAGTGAGTCAAATGTTATGGCTTTATGTATACTGCAAGCAGTTCTTTAAAATTCATTTCTTGTGCTGTTTCACAGATCCTAAACTTCTCAGTCATACAGCTCAAAGAGAACTTGTAGTGAAATCAGTAGTGGGTTTGCTTGCTTTCATTCTAGTGAAATAGCGAGGGGAGACTTCAGGTTTGATCATCGGATAATACATATATTAATAAGAACAGAATGACTGATTGGTTTTGGGAATTTAGGAAGTACAAGTAGAAAATTTGATAAAGGGCATAAATCTATCATCAGGCTAGCAATCATTTCAATAGTTTGTATTCAAAAATTCAGGAAGCAACAGGTGGTTTGAATAATCAGCTCTCTTAAAACCACTGGTAAAGAAGTAGTCAGGCACACTGAGCACTGGTGCAAATACCAGCCCAAATGGAACTTGAGATAACACAAGAAAGCATTCTCAGCAGAGAGATGCAGACAGAGATTCAATTGCAGGGCTAGATGTAATGCTGACAATTGCATCCGAAAAGGAGATAGGTTTACGATAGGTCTCATAAACCATTATATCAGATGACCTCTACTTGAAATCTGGAAGATATGGAAAAGGAAACTGTATTCCAGCATACCACTTTGGGTCTCACATCATGAGGCCCTATATGGGAAATGGAAAGATCCAACAGAAAGACGGATAACTTACAGAGACTTAGTCGTAAATGAAGGAAAGGAGGTTCAGCGAATTAAAACAAAAGAAGAACTAACAAACGAGGGATGGAACTGTCAATGGTTTTTGTATATTCAGTTAAAGGAAAGACTAAAAATGGATCAAAAATTAGAAGGACTGGAAACAAATACTCAACTAAATGAATTTGAAAAAATAATATTTGAGAAAAAAGAACATCAAACATCTCAACTATATAAGTTTATGTTGGACCGAGAATTAGAACCGAGGTAATAAAAGATACAATGATTGTTTGGGCTCTGAATATAGGACACAAAATTAAGCTAGAACAATGGGAGAAGAGTTGGGAAAATACTCAAAAATTTACCTTGGCACAAAACTTGAAAGAGAACCATCTCAAAATACTGTAGGAGAAGAAATGCTGGAAATGTAAAGAAGAAAATGGCACTTTTTACCACATGTGGTGGCAACGTATAAAAGCAAGAAGTTATTGGAAAAAGATACATAAAATAATAATGGAGATCTTACAAATAAAAATACCTTTAACACCTGATGAACATGCTGCACCAAGTGGGCAAAGACATAAGAATACGATTTTATACATGGTCACAGCAGCCAGAATAACACATGCAAAATTTTGGAAAAGAAAGGAAACACCGGAAATGGAAGAATGGCTGAATAAATTGCAAGAATATGTCACTTTAGATGATTTAACCCATGCCATGAAGGGAGAGAGATGAGGCAAGAAAGAAAGCAGAATGAAAGTTGTGAAAATATATATTAAGAGCAATTGGACAAGGCTATGCCAAGGACATAATGAAATCCGAAAAATTAAGGAGTAATAAAAGAGCATCAATTAGCTAAATATGACAATTAATGTAAAGTATGCTTATAAAAAGGCAAGTCAACAGTGATAGAACAGTTTTGAGGTAACAGATAAAAGAACTGAAAAATATCCAAACAGGAGAAAGTAGGAAGTTATAAAGGTACAGAAATATAGAAAAGGATCTGAATTAGAATTTCTTGAATGGATTGAATTAAAATACCAAAAACGGTGAAATTTCTTTTTTGAGTAGAAGGAACTCATCTGGATTATATAGATGTATTTAGAAGATCCTGGACAAAATATATGTAAAAATGAATGATTGTATAATAAGCAAATAGACGTTGTTGTTGTTGTTGTTGTTTTTTATACAATCTGGAAAAATGAGTAAGACATGAAGGTTGTAAAAGTGTAAATAGACAGAATTTTAATAAAAATAAATTTAAAAAACAAACAAAAAGGAGATAGGGTAAGGAATAATGGGGGGTGGGGAAAACTAAATAGGCAGAGAAATAGTCTGATTAGTAAAGCGTTCCATAACATAATTAGGGATCCAGTTCTGGACTCATGTTTGGATATTCCCCAGGTCAAGGTCCAAGTCTTACCTGGAAGTATTTTTAGTCACATTAGAGAGGAAGAGTGGTTAGACTCAGTCCATCCTTGTGATCTTCCTAGACTGGAAGCAGTACAGGAGGACTTTCGATTCCAGCTGAGCCTTGCTTATGCAACAGGCTCTTCCAGAGACTTGTCATATCCCTGTATCCTCTCATTGTCCAGATATCTGGCTTGCTCTTTGGTCCAGGATCCTAGCTTGTCCTTCAACCTTGACTTACTCTTCAGTCCAAACGTCTTTCTTTGCCTCTTGACTCTAGTTTCCTAATGCTTATCTGAGGCCACTGCTTATAGCTCAGCCTCAACAGCAATGTATATTTTAAGTAAGTTTCCATAATCTGCCAGCCTAGATTTTCAGTATTGCTCTGCTGGCGTAGATGCTATCTTGACCATTTCTTTTGTTCTATTCTATCCAGCTGGGGCAAACAGAGTTTGTCCAATAGATATGGAGAGTGAAGAAAAAAAGGAGGAGGAGGAGGAGGAGAAGATGCAGAAGCAGTGCTGGCAGAGGCTGCAGCAGCAGCGGCACTGGGATTTGTCTAGGAATTGGTATGTAGTGGGACGTTCTGAAAATTCTGTTTCCTTTTTTTTTTCTGTTACACTTTAGTAACAAGCTTATTTTACACAGTTCTGTGGACTGGGTTTGGTTTGGTTTTTCAGGAAAATATACCTACCAGTTTTGTGTGCACTTTTCTAAATGTGTACAGTTTTGTGCATCAGTTATCAGTTGTGTGTGCACACTTGTTGACTAAGGTGTGTACACATGTTAGAAAAACTCATATTTTTTTCTGTGTGCCTTTTTTAAAATGCATTTATGCTATGGATACTTTTTTTCCACAAAACACAACACAAACTGTAAGGCCCTGCTTTGGGGGATCCCTGATATTAGTATGGTTTGGATGGGCACCATATCTAATTGGCATCATATGTAATTGGCAACACGTTTTATTGGCTCTGATATCAAATTAAAGCCTGAGAGGTGACAGAGAGGTCAAAACGAGCGAGAGAAAGAATTTGACTTTAAATGTGAGAAGGATATGTCAACTCGAAACTTCATCCAGGTAAGACTGAGTCATTTGTCAGGCAAATACACACCATTCCTGTGGATAACAGGCTTAAATAGAAGCTGGAATTTTCCACAGAATCCAACTGCGAGGAGCACACCAGGACACTAATTGACAGATATCCATCCCTTGTACACCTGGATTCCTTCCTCTTTCCTCACAGCACCCACAATAGACAGCTATTACAACATCGATCATGTCTTTGCCAATAAAAGCACCAAGCCCATCAACAAGTGAAAGACCCATTGTCCACAACAGGTTCCCTTTGTCTTGCATCTGGAAACTTCATGGCCTCAGGCTATTTTCAGGGTACAAATACCCCTGATTTCAGAGTGCCCAGTGCAGTCTCTTGCCTTTCTGAGCATCACTCTGTCCATTTGATTCCTGAACTGACTACCTGAGTCACTTCGTCCCACTTCTCTGCTTCTCATCAGATCTGGTAAATGTCGCCCGCATCCTTCACAGTCTCTATCTGCTTTCCTGCCTTTCTTTCAGTTAGCTCTTGGGTGAATACGTGATTGTGTGTATTTTGTGTGCATGCATGAGCAAATTACCCGCAATAAAAACACATTTTTAGCTTACTTTTTAATCTTTGGCTGGTTCTTTTCCTGCATGTGCCCATAGACGCTGGTATGAAAGATCTCACCAAGTTGCCCCCCTCTCGCAAGCCTCCTCTTTGAGCTAAATCATTTTCTGCTTTTGCAAGGAGGCACTAGCATCACAAGGTGGCCCTTGTGGCATCTACGTTTTGGGGTAACAAAACCTGAAAATGTACAAGTTCAGACTACAGATTGTAATCTGGTTCATACATCATTCTGGGAAGTGGAGGTGGAGTAAAACCCATTTTTAAAAATTCTTGATAATGTGAGGGCCTCGGAGATCCCTACTACTGCTTTTTGACAGGCTAACCAAGAACTTCACATGTATAGTGCTACAGCGGTTTTTTGGAAAATCAAGAGTTGTGTGGATATTGCCAGTATTGGGAGACAAAGTATAAATCTTTTTCGGAAATAAAGAGATGGCTTGCCACTATTTAAAAAAATGGTGAATGCCTGGAATTAGTAACTAGTACCAGTTGCATGTGAACATATTGACATTCTCAGACAAATTTTGATAACCTTCAAAAATCCAGAGATGTACTTGTGAACATTTACAGTCACTAAATGTGATTGTCAATATTAACTTTTGTATGTCTAAAGAATGGGAAAACTTGATATCTATTTTTGGGCATCCATGAAATTCATCTGGGACTGTTAGCATTCACGTGGAAATATGAACCGTTCATAATATATTTAGCTAAGCTGCTTGTGTACACAAAACTCAACTTACCAACCCTCCTGACGCATTAGCTGAGTGGGACTTAGGGCATTTCTGCACTACACTGTTATAGTGCTTTTATTCCACTTTCAACATCCTATAGAATCCTGGGGATTTGTGTATAGGGACGGGCATTTAGAATTCTTGATCATGGAGCTCTTTGACCTCAATAAACTACAAACCCTGGAATTCCACAGAATGTTGAAAGTGGAATAATAGCACTATAACAGTGCAGTGCAGAAATACCCTTAGCTTTTCTTCTTCGTTATTTTGAGGCACATGCAACTCACATGACAACTAATTTGGTTTAATAACTTAATAGAGATTCTGCATAGGGAGACGTAGGTGTATAACATAGCTATGTCTCCATCGTTGTGTCTTAAAGTGCTAGCCTCCACCCATCTTGTTCTTCCCCAACACTGCCATTTCTGTATTTTTAGAGAGCAAAGGAAATGAGCTGCAATATGTCCTGCTATTTTCCTGTATCTGGATGTGCTGCAACAGGCATCAACAGAGACCTCCACTTGTCCTTGGGAGGTTTCTGCAGATGACATCCTTGCAGTATGTCCAGCTATAGCTGGATATATCACACACACACACACACACACACACACACACACACACACAGAGTCCAACAACACAGAAATGGTGATCTTGGGGTGGGGTCTTCACTGCTTACAAGGTGGCTTTTTTGTGGATTTTGGTCATTGCGTAGTCGGAACTGAATTCTGACCTCTGAAGCAACCTAAAAAAAAATAAGTTGTGATGGCATACGTCCAATTTATGTCATCTTAATTCTCCAACAGGATTCCAATCTTCATTTCCCAGGCCCACAAATGTCTACTCAGTAGTAAGTAGAAATTTAATTCTTTGATGATTGCACCTCAAATGAAGCAACAATTAATTTTAACATAATTCTTCCCATTGTTTAAATTTCCTGAAAACGAAACAGTTTGGGATTTATTTTGAGCAAAATTCACAGATAGGAGAGGAAACAGAATTTTCTGAACTGGAAACAATATTTCTACCCAGCAGATTGAAAAGGAAGACTGTGAAGAGTCTCCTCATTCCAGGATTTCTCTTTTAAGAATTTTCCACTTGGGGAAACATATTTTTCAACCATTTTTTTATATATTTTCAAATATTCTTTTCATGTCTAGGATTAAGTTCCACTGAGATTAATGGAAGCTGCTCTTAGGCATGTGAGCCTGAATGTTCAGTAATCCAACTAATTTCAGCCCTTGTCTTTCTTTGCACTAACTATCTAGTATTAAGGAACTCCAGGTGTAGATTGTACTGTCTGACATCTGCTTAAATATTACTATATCATTTACAAGTGGCCAAATTTGGTTCCATTAGACAGATTTTATTCCTGCACCTTTCCAGATAAGAAGCCGACATTTCCACTGTCTCATTAAACTAAATAGGGTTGCTGGTAGATGTCCCAAAAGATTAAGAAAATGGCTTCTTGTAATTCAGAGTCATGTATTGTGTGATAATATTAATAGTACAGTCTCATGCTGAACAAAACTCTAGTCCTTAACCTCACCATTTCTTTTAAATAAATGCAGGATTTTCAAATATAAAGACAGGGGATATGGGAGGCTACAATTGCTGAGCTATAGAACATTATGATAAATACAACTGACACCTTTTTCAGGTAATTTGAGAAAGATCCAATAGGAAAGGCTCTTCATTTCATTGTGGGAGAAGAAATATTCATGATTTTTTTGTATATCTCATGTTAGCACAGATAGTAAAGTCAAGCACTTTGGTGGGGGAGAAGCATTTTAAACCTTATGCTTGATTATTTTAAATTCACACCTTTCTCTTTCTTCTATATTTTATTTTAGAAGAAAGTGGCTGATACCACCATGAACTATTTTGAATTCGGTGTGACCTAGTTGAAGTCTAAGGAGACTAGATCCAGACCAATTTAATTTTACTTTAGCCCCATTGAATTCGATGTGAAAACAGTCATGGCTCTTGTGAGTCACATTGATTTCACAGGATCTGCTTTAGATATAGCAGAGTGTGGTTTTTGATATTAGTGGGATGCTTTTCCAAGAAAACCTCATTGAAGATGGAAAAAACAGAGAAAACTGTCATGCAGAAAACATGAATGTCTATGTCCTAAATCAAGAATGTTCCAATACAAAGGTCATAGCCTCTTTCTCAGAGTTATGGAGTTTAAGGGAACCATGGCCTTCAAAGCACACATGCTTCATCCACCCATATCACATAGTATCTGGGAGTAGTGTGCAGTCACCAAGGATCCTCACCCAGCTTGTTCCATTCCCTTGGGACCTTGGCAGGCTACATGCATCCCTTATTTTAAAACTAGAAGAGGTCATATGCTTTGATTAAAGGCTATTTGGGGTCTAAAAGGGGGCCGCGAAGGGATAAAATCATCTTGAAATGGCCAATTGGGCATCCAGGCACTTTCTGAGTGAAGAACTGGCCATTTGTAAGCCAAAAATAAATGGCAGCAGGTTCAAGAGACTGGGAGGGCCTGCAGAAAGTATTCTGGTCCTGCTCATAGCCCACAAAATTCCCACCCACTAAAAACTACCATGCCAGATTTTCAGTCAGTGTTCCCTACCCTGGGAATTGCTACCTTAAACCTTAGCTAGAGAAAGTCTCCACCATGAGTCCCACTCTGTTCTTTGTGCAAGCCATATTTGGGGAGAATCACAGTCTAAATAAATAAACAAAAGCATTTTCCTCTCAAATGTTCTTGCATCCTCCATAGCTAGAGGCTATTTTGAGCTGAATAATGCCCTGCAGGACTTTGTCTCATTGTTTGACAAGTTGTGAAACTTGTCTTACAATGTTAGGTTCAAGCTCACTGCTAAAAGAAACTCAATTTTCAAAATGCACTTAAAGCTCAGCTCTCATGCACATCAGCACAGTGTTCTAAAACATACCCCACACACACACACACACACACACACACACACACACACATGCTCAGGGTGTTTCAGACATCATCCTCATAGCGTACCGGAGGAGCTGGACTAATTTTCCATAAGCAGTAAAGATTATGAAATCTCAAGTGTCACAATTTTCCTAAGATAAAAGAATTATCTGAAGAGCTGGATTTTTCAAAAAAAATATCTTAAGTAGATTTTAAATTGAGATGTTTAAAAAGATGCAGGGCTGGCCTCTCATTAGCCAGCATAAGGCAGCTAATTCAGGCAGTAAAGCATGAGAGTTAGTGAAGCATGTGTGGGATCATCGCCTTTCAGAAAGTCCTGCAAGTGCCACAGTTAGGGAAGTGGTTGGTGAAACTCTCCTGAATAGTATTTTAGTGGGCTTTGGAGAGCACTAGTTGCCTCAACAACCATTGCCACAACAGAAAGACACCCAGTTTCAGATTCCAATAGACTTTAAGCTGTCTAGCTCTGAGGTGATAGTAAAGAGGGGCACACAATATTTCATGTCTGGGAAGAATGTTAGCCACAAGGATTTTGTGCACTGTCCACAACTACAGCAAAATGACCCCCCACCCATGCTGCCAGCATTCATCTTCTCTGGTTATGCTGGTTTGTGCTGATGGCAGTTGAAGTCCAAAAACAACCAGAGGACTGCACTTTGACCACCCCAAGAGTAAAGCCATTCAATCAAGGGAATTTATAAGGATTTATTACCAAGCTCTCACTGATTCAGTGAGTATACCTAAATATTCCAAAGGCACCAGATCCTGTCTGATCTTGGAAACTAAGCAGGGTCAGCCCTGGTTAGTACTTAGATGGGAAACCACCAATCACTGGGTGTGGTGGACTATATTCAGAGGAAGGAATTGGCAAAACCACCTCTGAATATTCCTGGCCTAGAAAATTCATGGAGACACCATAAGTTGGCAGACAACTTGAAGGCACATACATAGATACTGCAGTTCGGAATGGTAATGGGATTTAGCCTAATGTACACCAAAATATACAGTGTAAGAGAAAAGAAAGTTCCAAGCAAGGGTGAAAACCTGGCATTGTCCAGTTAAAAGAACTTAAGTAGCAGGACTGGGAAAGATCGTGTTCAAATAAATAGAAAGGACTAGACTGTATGGTTCAATGGTATGACTCAGTGTAAGTCACCATATTACAGGTAAGAAGCCAAGAGACACCATAACACAGATGGGACACCTTCCAGTAGGTATTAAACTCCAGCTTCTGTCAGTCCTAGCCAGCATGGCCAGTGATCAGGTATCACAAAAGCTGTAATCCAACTACTTCAAGGGAACTTGCATTCAGCAGATAAATAAGAGTCTCACAGAAGATACAAGGAGATTTGAAGAGTTTCTCAGAAGGACATGAACAGTAGAGAATCTTCCCAGTTTATTGTATTTTAGGGGACACATACACAAAAAGATATAGATGATATAGATATAACTATAGAGATAGGGATAGAGATAGAGATGAAGGTATAATTTATATCCCTTTTCCCCAGTCCTAGGACTTAAGACAACTTACAAAAGTTAAAACAGATACAGCTAAAAGTTTATATTATACAAAAGTTATAACATAACGATCAATAACATTACAAGCAATTTATAAGTGTATCCATTTTTTAAAAAAAAAATTGTACAATATGGCACTCAAGGTTCTCTGATTGCCCACACTTTGTTGATACAGAGATATTTTCCCAAATTATTTATTTTCCCCTTTCTAAGCGTTGCATTGACATGCCATTCTTTTTGCCTCTCTCTCTGTTTAGTTTCTTTCTTAGCCACTGGAGGAAAGAAAAATTATTAAGAGGTACTCATTTTTGCTATTAAAAAATATTAGGTTAACAAAAACCCTCTTGGCGAGTGGCATATGTACAGTAGATGAAATTTTGCTGTTAAGACTCATTGATCTGTGTCTACTAATAATGGCAAACGGTCTTAAAAAGACAAAGTGATTGAATATGTGCTTTCTAATTCCTCAGTAGGCCAGTCAAGCAATTTCAATCATTTCCATTAACAAGAAAAGTCTTCTGTCAAACAGCCAGTATTTCTTCTAACTTTTTTGGCACTTAGGATTGCCCTAGAAGCAGTTGCTGTAATTGTTAGGCCATGCTAAAGTCAGACAGGCAATACAGACTCACAACATAACAAGCCAGCCAGGTTTGCTGGACCTGACAAGGCCAGAAAAACAGTATGAATATAAGAGTATATGAAGCAGAGGCTGCCTACAGCAGAAGAGAGGAAATTAGATTGACACTCTTTACATACTTGAGAAAAGAACAAGATAAAGCCTCTGTTCTAAGAGAAAACACAACTGAAATGGCAGTTGGGACAGTGCCCACGAGGACAGCAAGTTAGTTTAGGACTACAAGGTTGGGTGAAATGGTAGTGATTTCCTTCAGCACATAACCACCACTCCTAAGTATCTGCTATCTGAAGCAGCTTCCTCACTCTGTCAAATGATAGGGACAGCTTTGTCAAGGCCTGGCAAATGCCTTTCCTTCTGGAAAGTCCAGAAGCAAGGCATGATAAATACAATAGCTCTTCTGCAAACCTTCCATGCCCCTAGTAATTGAGACAGCATTTGAGACTCAGTAGCATTCTACCACTAATCTTGAAGTTGCCATAGTTTCCAGTTGTGGTGGGCCTGTCCTCCTTAATCTCCTTTAAAAACTATGCAAGCCAGTACACATTGTTACCGTTTGTAGTACTGAGTTCCATACTTTATGGATAAAGTTCCTCCTTTTGTCTGTCCTGACCATCGATTTCATTGGTTACTCTCTGAGTTCAGATTCTAATGAAAGAGAGAGAAAAAATTCCAGCCACTTTCCACACACATTCTGAACAAATTCATATGCCCTTCACTGAGTGATTTATTTCTAAAGTAAAAACATGCAGAAAATTTAGCCTTTTGTTAGAAGAAATAGTTTGCAATGTGCTCACCATGTTGATACTGTTTTCCAAATGCAGTTGTACTGTAGATTGCAAAATAAGCTGCTATGTTTATGAATGCAAGAATTCTTTCCCAAAGAAATGAGGCTAATCCAAACCTTGTCAGTATACATGAGCTTAAGATCTGTCTATCTATCTATCCAACATAATTTAACACTTACTTACATTGACCTGTGTATGTTTGTGTGTGATAACTGAAGTCCCTGTCAGAGCTGCTGATGACAAGCAGCAGCTGTTGGTCCTTGTGGCTCTGGCTGGAGATGAGTCCTGCAGCTCAAGAGCTCCCCTTACTGCGATGGACCAAGCAGGCTTGGACGTTGCTCTGCCTGCTCCTTTTGGGCAGCAGGGATCCGATTCTAAAGATGGTTTGGAGCCTGTGCCAATCAGCCCACAAACAAGGCGGAGACTCAAGAGAGCTGAGCAAAGGGAGGCTTCCTTGATTAAGTTCAAGAAGCAGTGATTAGCCACACCTATGTCTTGGGCTATATAACTGCCTGCCTGGAAGCTTTCCTTTGCTTGTGGCAAACTTTTTTCAAGCCCTCCTCTTGCCTGTTCCTTGCTCCCAGCGCCTGGTTCCTGCTACTTTGAATTGATCTCTGGACTCTTGACTTTTGAACTCTGACTACGGCTTTTGCTTGACGCTCTGGTAAATGAACTCCCTCGTGTAAAGTCCTTGCATGTCTCCTTCTGGCTGGACTTTGCTGGCTCTCACACTCCCTTCTCTGGGCTGGCTTGCCGCCCAGGTCTCTGACCTTGACATTGTGTCTGTATGTCCACTTTAGAGACCATGTTTTGAATCTTTTCAACAGCACTGTGGTACATCAGTTCTTAACATTCTTCTGATGGGTTCCCTACCTACTTATTAAAAGTAGGCCTGTTCTATCATATTCAGATTCAGGTTAAACGGAGCTCTCCCTTGATGTTTTGTGGCAGCCTTCTGAGAAGACCACCCTATAAAATGATACTGACCAGTTCCAGAGTTAGAATTCTAGGCTACACAGTCTATTCTTCCAATCAACTAAGAATTCTTCCATCAATGTATATAAAGACATCTCATGTAATGTCTGCAGCTCACTCCCTAGTGAAGCAAAACTTTCTAAATATATGACATCAACAGGGCTTGGAGAATCTGAGGACGTAGAATGCAGCTATCCTGAAAAGTAATATAAATAAGAGGTCTTTTTAGTCTGTATCATTGAATTGCTACATTTTGGTATTCATCTCATGTATTACCTGGTTCGTAAAATGCAGATCTAAAAGCTTTTTTGAAAAAAAAAATCAAATCATGGTATCTATCAACCTCTTGCAATCTAACTCCAACAACTAGATTCCAGGTTTCTTAACTCTGGTGTGCAGTATCTATACAGCAATTGTGTTAAAGGTTTCAGACGGGAACACAAATTAGACAGATGGAAAAGCTTTTGTGCTGTATATTTTCAAACATTAATGCCATCATTTGCATGCTAAAGAGAAGAAATTTTGATTTTACAGAGGCCACCAAGGATTAATTTAATGATTTGGGTAGAGTTTAGATTTCTTCCCAAGAGGTGTGAAGGTTAAAAGGTACATCTTGCTAAATATTTAAAATCTTTAACCTTTCTGGTTTGATCCAAATGATCCTGGGGAAAGAAACCACTTATATAGCTGAGCTGTAGCTTGCTTAAAATTTAAATAGTTCTCCTTTGTGAATCTTGAGCTATTGTACCTAATGCTTCTACTATTTCTATGTCACACTTTGTAATAACATTTTAAATCTGCACTTGATGCATTTTTCAACATGCCTCCCAGATTGTAAAGCACAGAGAAAAATAAAGGAGTTTTTTAAAAAAAGAAAAGAAAAGCCAAATCTGCTTCTGCTTTTCTGTATCTTCCCATCTGAAATAGCAAAACCCATCAACCTACTTGTTGAGTTCCATTGCTCAGTAACTCTTGCTATCCTTTCTAACAATTCATGGAGAAATCAGAGAAACTTCTCATCCATCCGTTTGAATTCAAGAAGCTTTTATATATTCATTGATTAGCACAGTTGCATATTGTATGATACCACCTTGCGTGAGATTTGAGAAAGAGTTTCCCATATGAAGCAGAATATTTAGCATTTATTCAAGATGGAGCACATTGTAAGTATTCACAGTGGTTAATCATTAGTGATATTACAACAGTCACAAAGGATAGCCCAGTGTTATTATCCTGATGTTGATGGTGTGAGTATGAGGCTGCTGCAGTCAGCCATGCTTAATACCACAGAGGGCTTCATCCTATAAATGTTCACTTAAGACAAAGGCCTGGTAGGGATAACCCTATCATGCAGCAGGGGGAGGTAATCTTTGTCAGGGTAGCGCAATGATTGGAGAGTAGGTTGAAATTTGCATCTCAATGGGAAACATATTGTGTGTGCTCTAAATGTATTAAAAATGTAGGCCCTGCATAGTTCTGGAAAGGAAAAGGCTTGGGTTTTGCTTTAAGCAGAAAAACATCTTGCACTAGCTCTGTATCTTTGAAGTGTGGAGGGCTCTAAGGAGTGTGGCAGAGTTTGACTTCCAACATACATCCAAGTAATTGAAGTCTTCCATTGCTATTACTACTAAAGCTGGGCACTATGCCTCTATATAGGCAGTGACACAGCACTCCTGACCTTGTCCTCAATCTACACTGCTATAAAGAAAGAAAAAGAAGAGAATGTGGGCTGTCAGAAATGGAAAGGTCATCCTGACCGCGTTTGGCTTTGGCCCCAACCGCTGCTAGTATATTGGACCTGGACAGGTTACTTCTGGGAAAATGTAGCCCTCAACAGGGGAAAAAAAATTCATCCCTACTTTCATGGAAAAAATGTGTCCAATTTACAACTCAGCTGAACAGTGTCTAGAAATGCCTGCGTACATGCACACATTATTTTTGCATATCCACAAGTGTAAGGTTTATTGATCGCGCATGTGTGCACTTATGCAAGCTCATGCACGCGCGCGCGCACACACACACACACACACACACACAAAAGGTAGCAGCCTCTTGAATCACATGTATGGGTGATTATATACATAGCCATTTGGATTAAATACATTTAACTCATGCTGCATGGAAAATTAGTACGTACAACATATGCCACACATATATGCACCTGCAGAATAGAGAATATAAAAAATAACCATAAGCAGAAGGGCAAGCCATCCCTTATATTAATAGTGGTCTTCTCAAAAGGATATTTCCTGGCTTCAGAAAAGCAGTGGCAGGGCAAAAGCCTAAAGGAAAAATCTCGCCTGTCAGTGCTGATTTTTGTCACTGTGCAAGAATTCTATGCAGCCCTTAGTGTTGATATGAAGGTGTTCCAGGTGGCTGGCTCTATCATTTGTTGAGTAAATGTCAGCTTTTCATAATGATGTCTTTCTAGGATTTCTTGACATAGATGCTCCTCATCCAATAAAATGAAAAAAGAAGGGAAAGCAGCACACTTGGGGTATTAATTGAATGCTTCTGTGCAATTTGGGAAGCACTTTAAGTTTTGTCATTCATAGGTCCAATATGCAATGCTACATACCACTTACTTCCACAGAAGTTAAGGAAACAGCATTATTGGTATTGTGTTTCTTTCTTTACTTTTGCTTGAAGGATGGTTCCTTTGGAATTAACAAAGAACCTGGACATCATGACGGGTTCAGATAGAAGGCTGCCTTTTATTTCTTCTTGCCCTTCCTTGGCTGGTGCAGTTTAGTAGCCCTGACATTTTTATAGCTCATACCATTTCATCTGATTCCCATGGCAAAAACACGTAAGTATATTGCCATTATAATCACTCCTAGTATATTGTTGTCATTGCATGCCTTCAAGTTGTTTCCAACTTAAGGTGACCCTGAGGTGAACCTATCACAAGGTTTTCTTGGCAATTTTTTTTCAGAAGGGATTTCCCTTTGTCTTCCTCTGAGGTTGAGAGAGTTGACATGTTCAAAGTCATCCAATGGGGTTTCCTTCCATAGCTAAGCAGGGATCAAACCTTAGGCCCTTTCTGCACAAGGATGGCATCCCAGCATGGGAACGTGAAAGGAGCAGGACTGCAATTTTCACAAGATGTTGTCCCAGTCCCATCCTTCTCACATTGCCGACCAGTGCAATTGTGGGGGTTGATCATTGATGGATTTTCTCTTCAATGACCCCAATCACATGATGCTCTGCACTTACTTGCTGTGTGGAAGGGCTGGAAGTGCGACGGAGGCACTTCTTGCCCTAGCACAGCATGGGAAAGAGCCTGGCTACACTGCAGAAGGAAGAAATGTGTCCCTCATGCTCCCTTCCATATGGAGCTGGTCCGGTGCAGAGGGGAGCATTCCTGTCACACTCCATTCCTGCCAAAGGCACTGCCAGGATTACAACCATAGGGCAACAGGATCAGGTAGGGCACAGAAAGAGCCCTGGTCTCCAGAGTCATAGTCCAATCTTCAAACCACTGCACCATTCTGGCACAATACTAATATTTAGGATAAAATAAAAACATAGACCAAATTAGTCCACTAAAAAATGAAGTTCAGTCTTAAAATTTTAAAATGAAAGGGAGACAAATTAATCCCAATAATTGTTCTCAGAGTTTAGGATCAGTTTACTAGTTAATTTGTTACTTTAGTATTTGCTAGACTTCAGCAGCTTCTCCCAACTTGGTATATTCCTCCAATTAATATAGTTTAAAATATGCTTCAGTGAAATAGGTTTTTTGGAATTCATTAGTGTGGGTGCCTCTTCCTCTGTCACATGCAGTAACAGAGGAAGGCCTACTGATTTGGTAAGGGGAGTGATTTGGTTGTTCAGCGGGAGACCAAAACCCTCAAATAGTCAGGACTTTGTCAGAATGTCAGATCTTTTTAGACTTAGAAGGCTGATATTTCTCCCCTACCCCATGGTCATACCTGATTACAGCAACTAGGATAATCTTTGCAAGAAATTGGAAAAATCTGATACCCCTACATTTGAGGAATGGTTCTATGAGGTCCTTGAAATGAAAATAACGGATATGTTTGCACATATAATTAAGGGAAAAGACAAAGAAAAAATTAAAAAAGAATAGTCATTGGTAATTACAAATTTATCTAAGGGGACAATTAATTTCTGACCAACTGATTGTTATGGTATAATTTCTGATTAACTGACTACTGTGTTATTCTAGTAAAGTTCTATACTACCATATTAATGTCTCCTATAGACCTTTTTTGCTTATAGAGTTTATAGAGTCACAGGGCAATTAGCAATAAACTGAGATCACTCTGTAGTTGTTTCTTTTAGTAGCTGATTAAGAAACTAGGAAAGGAAACTAAGTTGGGCACCATGTCTCAGTAGCTGATTGAATTCTGATTCTTTTTTTCTCTTTTTATCTCTGCTTCTTGTTTCAGTTCACATAAGCAGCTGGAAGATGTCACCCTTAGAAGGAACATGCCTCATTTGTGACAAGAGTATAAAAGATGGAAGACAGTGCATGGATTTATTTTTTAAAAAAAAAGGTGAAAAGGGAGCTTTGGGAATAAATAGAGCAAGTTATGAAAGAGGATATATGAAGAGAGCACAAGAGGGCTATTTATTCATGTTGACTCTAGACAAGGTTATGTGCACCAGCATTGGATTAACAACCATATCCCTCAAAAAGAAGGAAAAAAAGGCAAAGGAATGTGGGTACTGGTGCTGTGTGCTTTTTGAGGGAAAAATCTGCACATTAAATGCAAACATGCCTCTAATGGGCATGTCTACTTTGGCCCTCATTTTCAGTTACAGTGTCACATGGGTCTTGTCTGTGAAACTTCGCTCTTGAGATATTTTGAGTGGAAGAAGTGTTATCCAGGCACAGCCCACCCATCCATCACTGTGGGGATGGTAAATCCACAATGAATTTTATCACCACTCTTTCCACAAGGTGTCCATGTTAAACAAAGGCTCTGTTGGTGCCAAACCCTAATTCAGAGGGTCTGGCTCAGCTTATAGCAACTGTGGGAAGAACAGCAATAAAACCCAGAAAGGGTTTGCTGACCCTGTGATGGCAAATCCACTGGCAACTCACTGCTGCCCAGGCACCCCCATGACTGTTTACTGGCTGGAGAATGGTGGAGGCAATGAAACAGCCTATTCTTACAGGTAGATACATGTAGATACTCTCTTGGATCTTCCAGCGGTCCTTTAGAGGTGCATGTCTACATGCATCCGACTGCAGGAACACAGCTAGATCCTGCATGGTCAATGCCCCACCCAGCCCTTCCACAGATACCCAATGGCCATGTGGGGTGCCCAAACAGCAGTGAGATAGGCAGGGAAGAGCAAGAGGAAGAGAGGCATATGCATCTACTGGAGCTTTTCACTCTGCCAGATTGATGCAGAATTGAAGTTGTGACTTGGAAATTTGATTACTTGACATGACAGCCCCATCTAAAGCCTCTTTGCCTCCACTACCCATGAAGTACACAGGGAAATTCATGTCCTCCAACACATCACAGATAAATTCAGGGACAAGAATTCTGGGGCAACATCTAAGTTTGTAAGGTGGCTAAAGTTATTAATGAGGAAGAACAGACAAGGTGAGATTAATTTGTTTTTGGCTGAGCCTACAGGGAAGGGCAAGATTCCAGCCTCTTCTCTCCCTTCTGCTGAGCTAAATGAGTGCCATCTACTTTTACACTTTGAAATCAGATTGCAGCAACTGAAGTAAGCTGAGAACAAATGGGGAAAATGTGAAGAGAAGGGAGAAAATATGGGACATTTAAAAAGAAGGTGAAAAAGTAGGATGATGGAGGATTAATCAGGACTGTCCCTGCCAAGTTGTGACAGCTGGAGGGTATGGAAATATCTTTTTTCTCCCTTCTTTGGGTAAGCCATGGAGAAACATTACCTTGCGGTGGGGACAGTGCAGACACTGAAGGTTGAAGGACAGTGTGAGATCTTGGAATGCTGAACATCCACATGCTCTGCCTCCACCATTAACCACTATCAGAATTTTCTTATGTTGTTTTTTCAAAAACTGTTTGTTGTTGGTTTTTTTAGCAAAAAAATGGCATATGGTTTGTGGGATCAGTTTTCCAACCTTTCTAGCCCCACCTGAGCTGTTATTAGCTCCAAAGAGGCTTTCATTTAACGAAGAAGAAACCAAATATTTTACTTCCAATTTATTTCCTGGGTCTAAAAAGAGTGGGGAGAGAATGGGGGAGGATATTTGTAAAAAAAAAAAAAAGCCAGTCATCATTCAGATTTATTTGTATGTTTAGCCACAAACACACAACAGAATAAGGAGATTTAGAAAAACTGCCATGTCTAATGGAAATGAAACGAAAGGGTTAAGAACTGGTGTGGGATGCTGAAATGCGTAAGGGTCATAGCCCAGTGACTCAAGTAAGTTATGATGAATACATTTCAACTGATTTGTATGCCTATCTCATAACAGACAAAATTATATTTCAAAAGCATATTGAGATATTTCCAAGGAAAATTGTTGTTGTTGTTACATTCTCATCGCCATTATTATTATCATTAATTATATTGCAACCAATATCTCTATTTTCTTCCATAGCTGCTCTCAAAATGGCAGCAGGAAGAGATGTGCATTCACTCCCTGTTGCCATTTTGATAGGTACTGGAGATCCTTGGGATAGTATAGGGTTCTGAGATAGTTTTGGGGTGTAGGTATTATTATTTTATTTTTGCACATTTTCATGCATTTGGGGGGGTTTCTGTATGATGTTAGGACAAATATTTCCTGAAAATTGCACCTTTGTGAACAAGGGGGGTTTGGCAGGATTGGGGCAGCACAGGCCACACTTAAGCCATCAGTAAATTAGAACTTTTCCCCATGACCAAAAGGTAACATGGCTGTTAGAATTTGTCACTGAGATTCATCTTTACCCCTAGCAAGGGCAAGTTCTGTGAGAAATTCATACAGATGAGGACTTATACACAGATAATTAAGACATCCTACAACCACCCATATCAAACTACAGGAGGCCGCCACCTTTTCTCACCCCATTATTTGATAACTCAGTCTTTTGATGCTTCCAAATTAAGGACAAGTTCCATTAATTTGACAAGGTTTCCTCTCTTTGATCAATTCTTCTTGCCTATAGAGGCTCCTTTGGAACTGCTCATATGCGTGAGCTCTTGGCAAAGTGATCTGAGAGGGGAAAGATGGCATTAAGCCGGCTGAGAGACTTTCCAAGTAGCATATAGTTGGTTGGTCCTAAATGAGCTTCCTAAGTCCTACATCCTTCATACTCCCTACAGTACAGTACATGAGTTCCACTTTTCCACAATTCCTTTTTCTGGCGGTACTCTGGTCCCTAACCTGTCAGATAAGTGGAGGAAGCCCATGTTTCAAAGTGTTTCCCAAGGTGTCCCAAGTGTGTCACACATTATAGCATGTGAATGAACACACAGTCCCAAACACCATCTCATCTATAGACTTACTCTTATTAGCAACACAATCTGGGTTGAGGTCTACAACATTTAAAGCTTCCTTGAAATGGGTGTTCTAGAATTTCAGCTGCTGGAGAGAAAAAAAATTGATTCAGACTGATCTGATTAGTTAAGCTTTGAGTCAAGTCCAATCTATGATAGGAGATACATGGCTGAAGGAACACTTCAAGAGGCATCACAGCATAGGTAGAGAGGACTGAACACAATTATCTGGGACTACATCTCATTGAACAGTGACGCCCTTGTTTCTGAATAGCCATGTATAGTCTTTCACTATTAGCAATCACTTTTCTTTCCTCCACAAAAGAAAACCTGTCTCTAATTTCCACATTCAAGTCAAAATGATTTGTGGGCGGGTGGGAGAGCTGCCTTGTAAAATCAAGTTGATTTGTAGATGGATGGCTCAGCAGATTTGATTTTAACTACATCAGGAATTAAATTAGATTAGAGAAATCAATGACAATTTGAAGACACAAAATAAAAATAACATTTTTCAGTGGATGGGGACTGAGGCCAAGCCACCAAGTCAGCTACATCCAGTGCCTGTGGATTTAGATTTCGTTGTCGTTGCTGGTTTGTTTGATTGATCACACCCTAACATATATAAGCTTATGTATTTCACAAATGCAAAAACAGCTTCTGTCTAGTTACTTTAAATATTCCTTTCATTGAATATCTGTATTCTTTCAAAAGTAACTCAGTGGAAGAGCCATCCAACAAGGGATTTGCTCCTTCATGGTTCAAATTAAATTTAAGACACCTAACCAAAAAGTCTGAGTAAAATATGTGGATAAATCCTGTGGAGTAGGAAAAAAAAGGGTGGGTTATGTATGAAAAAAAGGGGTTATGTATGAAACCTGGAAGAGATATCCAGTGTGTGGCAGTAACTAGCACATCTTGATGCACTTTGATCAGAGAGACTTGTGATGACATCTACCATCATTAAGCCTTCAGTCCTTCAATACCTACCTGGAACTTAGTCCCATTCATCTCATCAGGGCTTATTTCTGAGTAGAATTTGTTTATTTATTAATGTATTTATTTTATATCCTACCCTTCACCAAGAAACAGACTGGTAGCCAGTTGTCATAACAAGGAGCTCCTTATCTTCTCTGTTTTTGTTACATGTACTTTTGTTCTTATCAGGATGACTGTCCAAAACCAGACTTCGCAGGGTTTGTTACTATGTCCTCCTTTTTCTCCTAATGTGTAACTCAGAGCAGCAGGGCAGTCTCCCATTAAGAATTGATGAGAGTCAGACCTGTTTAGTTTTGGTATTGTGGCTGCATCACATACTATCAGACTATGTCCATTATACAAGGTGCAATTATTATAAGGATAAAATGAGATAACCCCATATATACCAAGCTTCATCTATGCAAGGATGAGTTGGAGAAAAATGTGATAAATAACAATGGTCAAAATCACAGTGAAACAGTTGTAGAGCTAGCTTGACTGGCAATGGTGAAGGATGTGTAGTGATGGGGGACCAGCTATCTCAACCAACCTCACAAGCCCCTCTATTATTAATTCACTGCAATGATGGAATCATGTGTTACCACATGATATATAGGATTCCCTTCACTTCTACAATCTTCATTTACAGAATTCATCCCTTCACTTATATAGAGTGGCAGCTAAGATCTAGTGACCATATCACTATACTGCCAGTACATCTCCCTGTCCTATATCCTATAGTTCTGACAAGAATGGATCAGAAATCATTGGTTGAAACTTTGGAAATAGGGATGATTTTGCCCAGTTTTCATCAGTGCCTTTAAGACACTGTTTCTGAAGTTTATTTTATCCATTATTAATTCTGCAGTTACACAAATATCCTGCCTTTCTGAGGCCCTTTCCGCACGGCATTTGCCATGCGAAAGGGCGCCTGGAGTATTGCACGATTGTGAGGAGCGATCTGCACGATGCACTCACAATCATGTGATGTTCCAGGGGCCAGCAGGTGCTGATTGCGCACCTTTTCACTTTCGGCTGGAAGCTGAAAATGGTGCACAATCGTGTATTGCTCCCGGGCCCCGTGCGCTTACCTGGTATGCGGAGCCTCCGGAGCTGCGCCAGTCGCACTTCGTGCCCCAGCGCAGCCTGGGAAACTCCCAGGCTGCACTGCAGAAGGAAGAGGCGGGGCTCTCGAGCGAGCAGGCAGCTCATGCGGAGCTGAAGCAGCAGGGACCCGAGAGCCTCTTGCCGGAGGCTACTCGCATTGTCCCTGTACCCCAGCAGCAGAAAAAGGTAAGGTGAGGAAAGGGCCTGACAATGCACACAAGTCAGCATCTCCCACCTTTTCCTCACATCTACCCTGTGGGGAGAAAGAGGGGTGTGAGAGAAAGACTGCCCCAAGGTCAGCTAGTGAGTTCCATGGCTCAGTAAGACTTGAACCTTGACCTACAAGATCCCAATCTAACATTATACCACACCAGCTTGCAGTGCTTTGTGCTGTTGGTGGACTGATGGATGAGAGATGCAGTCATGAATTGATGACAGTTGAGCATTTCTTCTTTTACAAGCACTTTCAAGACTTTAACCCTCTAGGCAAAGAATGACTTCTTTCACTCATTAACACTCCTGATAAATCACCATGTAGCTTCCTTTTAGAAATCTCACGCACACACAACTTGGCTGTCCCTGTATTTTCAGGGAAGAGGCTTCACCTCAAATTCCCCTGCACTCCAGGAGGGAAAAAAAGGTCCTGTCATGTTCGGTTTACTCTTTGCAAAACTTTCAGAAGAAAGAAGAGGTCACATTGGCTGGGTAATTTCCCTTTCTCTGTTATCTGTGGTATGTGGTTTATACTTCTCAAAGAGATGGAGGCAGGGGAAAACAACCCAGATTGACACACCATTCTAAGAAAGCAGAGAGGGGTGTGTCTCCATGTCATCACTAGAGGGGTACATTCTCATTATGTTGTATTTCTGTATTGACAGTGTGGTTGACATTGGCTTGAAACTAGGACTCTGGGAAACCCAGGTTCGAAATTCTCCTTGTGCCATAGAAACCTACTGGGTGTCCCAGAGCAAGTCACACACTCTCACCCTCAGAGAAAGGCAATGCAAACCCACTCAGAACAAATCTTGCCAAGAAAACCCTGTAATAGTGTTGCTGTGAGGTAGTCATAAGCTGGAAATGACTTGAAAGCAAACAACAACAACTGTCGTCTCCCACATGTGTGCATTTCATGTGGGGGTTTTTTAAATGTACACATTTTGGGGCAAAAATTTTCTACATCATGCATTTTGGTATATACTGCACAAAAAATGTCCAATGATTTCAAAATGTGTACATTTTTAATCCTGCACATTTTTTCAAAATGGGCCTATGTATTTGTGTGAATTTTTCCTCTTCAAAATGTGTTGAGGACCTCAGAAATGCACAGATTTCCAGAGAAAGGCAATGGACAGTCACAGAAGGTTTGAAACATTTATTCCCACATGGAAGTTTGAGCCTAACTATTTATGTCCTGCACTAATTCACTGTCGATCAAGAGTGTAACTTGCGCACTGAATCAGCACTGTGAAGCAGTTTTTCTGAAAACTAGAAGGATGCATTTATTTTTCTCAGGCATCTGATAATACTGGGGTAAATAATAAGGGGGAAATGGCTAGAGCCTCAGAACATTAAGAATTGTTTCAATCTTTTTAGCGATTTCCTCTCCTCAAGATATAGCTGAGAAATCACTAGTCTAGAAATATTATCCCCACATGAAATGACAAAAGTGTAACAAGTGTAAGAGTGCTACACTACCATGGAGCTTTCAAACATGACATTTTATGATGGCAAAAGTCTCATGAGCTGGGGTTAGCGTCCCAAAAAGTGTTTTATTAGATTAAATTTTAATGTCTTGCTGCCAAGTACCTCTGAAGACATTGGTAGACTACAGAAGCAACTGTAGTGTTCTGGTCAATCTCATTTTCAAGATCTCCACAGGTGGAATGAGGAAGAAGCCAAGAAAACATCACATTCAGTATTCTCCTACAAAAGAGAACAAAATCTCACACTTAATCCTTAACATTGAATGAGAAAAATAAATTCAAGGTTAAAAATGTATAAATGGAAGACATAAAGGAGGAAAGGGAAAGAAGAGGAGGAAATGTTATATAAATTCAGTATTTGTGAAATGATGAATATATGTATATGCTTAAGGTTTTTTTAATAAATAAATTTTTAAAAAAGAAAACCCTGGGATAGGGTCGCCATAAGTCAGAAAGACCCTGAAGGCACAGAACAACAGCAACATGGGTCACATATGCCTACACAGCTAATTAATCAATATGAATGGCTAGAATTAGGTATGTACAGGGCCAAGGAGAGGGGAAGTGTCAGAGCAAGGGTCGAGGGCATTTGGGAGCCTAGACATTGAAACACAAATAATCACAAAATAAATATCAATACCTAAATAAGACAGACAGTATACATAATGTCTTTTGCAAAATCTCAGTATATCCAAGTCTTTTCTAAGTTTGTAGGGAGAGGTACAGAAAGGAGCCCAGTCATCCATCTTGACCAGGTCTGGTGGCAGCTCTAAGTGACCCTATAAGTAGTGAGAGGGTGATCTTTCACTGCCTGCTGCCATCCTGACAAAAACTGTTTCTCCAAAGTCTCTGCTTGTATTTCAAAGCAAATTCCCATTGGTGTCATTAGAGGCTTTGGTGTCACAAATTCCCATTGATTTCAAGACAAACTCTCATTGGTGCCAATTCTATCAAAAGTCTGGAGAACTGCTTTTTTCATGATCTTAGCAGGAAGAAAGAATGAAACTCCTTAAGATTTGTAACATACACTTATAGATCTGTAACTGATTCACATTCAATATTACTACATATTCATGATTGTGACATTATTGTCACAACTGTATTCCCCCCCCTCCAACATCTCCCTTAGCATCCAGAAGCCACTCCAAGTGACGGAGGTCTGTTCTGTGACCAGGGCACAGCAGGATGATAATTCTACCCCCCTCATGTCAGCTATCTGTGATATGACCATCAGAAGCAAGACCCCATCTCAATTGCTCATTGTACTGCAGATCACCATTGGAAGAGGGCTGAGAAACTTCATCTTACTGTAGCCCAGTCATCAACAGAACAGACCTCCATCACTTGGTGTGGCAGCTGGCTATTAAGTTAGCATTTGGGAGGTTAGGCCAGGAGATAATGTTTAGCTGTGCATTTGTAACTAAGGCTATTTCCACACTATGGCCCCATCCTGGCTTCGGGACACGTTGAAGCCAGTCCATGACATGTGCTATTGCATGACATTGTCATGGCCCCACTCCTGTCTCCACAGCCATTGCAATTGCACTTTATCCTATTACCAAAAAAAATCCAGTAATAGGCCCCTTTTGTGTGATGATCACATTAGCTGGGGCTATGCAGGAAGGGCAGAAGCACTAGCAAAGCACTTCTTTCCTTGGTGCAGTGCTGGAAGAGACCAGAAGTACTGTGGAAGGAAAGAGTATGTCCTGAACACTACCATCCACTGACAGCTGGTCAGGAACAGAAGGGAGTGTTTGGGATATGCTCTCATCCCTGCAATGGCACTGCTGGAATGATGCTGGGATGTTGTAGGATTCAGGTATGATGCAGAAAGGGCCTAAGTTGGTGATGTAAAATTTTGGTTATTGTTGTTATTTTGATAAAATGGTAAGTTTTTTATATCTGTTTCAAATATACTTCATTGCCTCTTTTAGCCCTTCCCCTCGTAGAAGGGAATGTTCCTTTCCATTCCTCCTCCTGCAGACTTCTCTGTATCCTGGTTACTTCTCTATGCTTTCTCCTCTATGTCTAAACCTCACTCTCTAAGCGGTTCCCACTCCCACATGTGCTTATGTACAGTATGTGGGAAGCTGATGATGCTTCCATTGCTTCATCCAAAAGTATGTCATGTCACAGAGTAGGGACATCAAGTGAAGAGGCACTAGAAGGACTGTGGCATCAAGGTATGCATTTTGCTGTTAGATGATTGCATGGAATTCACTGCTCCCTGTAAAAACACACAGGCACATGGACTACAGTGAAGAAAGATATGGTGCCGTATGTTCATCAAATCAGAAATTAATATGATGATTTGAAAAGCATTACAGAACCAAAAGTCCTAGAGATCAAAACCTGCATCGTTTTATGAAGTAATCCTTCAATAGAAATGCGGATTTGGTGTTCCATGAAGCAGGGAATTCATCACTGCCGTCGCACAGACATAGCAGGTGAACATTTAATATTGCTTGTTTGTGTGAAAAAGGAAAAAGAAAAATGGCTTTCCTTGCCAAGCTTTCAGATTCATTTCACAATTTATTATTCTACAATGATTTATTTCTAAAGTGGATAAAGATTAGCCTGAGCAAACAATGAAAGAATATCTGAGGGATGTGGAATAAATGAAATGCTATCTGACACAGATAACATCGACACACCTGGCTTCAGCTACCTATTCAATAGCTCAATAAAGTGCATATATTGTAGTAAGATGGACATGGACATACTGGGTACCACCCTCACTACAGCTGTAAATATTTGAGAAGCTCAACTCAGATAGTGGAAATAAGGATCAACATACTGCTGGTGAAATACACAGATATAATTGGGAGGGTTGCATGGGTATGTACTTATTTAGGCCTTGCAGAAGTAAGTATCTGTACCTCCTTTCACCCCAGTGTGAAGGTACAGTCAGGGGACTGCTTAATGCAGCTTCATCTTCCTAGTCGTTGAGTGGCTGTGAGGGTGCCCCTGGGCTTGTTCTGGCTGTTCTTGAGCACCTTCTTGAGGAAAGAACGTCTTTATATTGAAGACAGAATTGCAATTAGATGTGCAAATGAAGCCCCTGTTTAGTTCATGGTGATCATTTACCAAACAGAGTGAACTAATTTTGAATACGTAAAGGAGATAAAAGCTTGTACTGGGACAATCTGATATCGCTTAGCACTTCAGGGAGCACTGCTTCTAATTTGGCCCTTAAATGGCTGAAGGAGTGAGTGGTATACCTGTACCTATTTCTCCAAGTATCCTAAATCATAGAAGTTAATAAAAGATCTTCAAACTGTCCACAAAGTGGTCCATTACTGTATTTATAACAAGGCTTTAATACATGTTAAGAACTGGTTCATTTTTCATTTGTTTAGTTAGAAATAAGATAGTTTTCTCAAAATGTTGCCTAAATGTAAACATGATCTCAGAAAAGTAGTTAAATAAGACATAATCTGAAAATACATGAATGAAAATACATCATTAAGACAAGAATTCTGCACTCACCAACCTGGATGCAACCCCCATTGAACTCAGTGGGATGTATTTTTAAAAACTGGTATGTTTTTAAATTGCTTTAAATTCTATGTATAGTTTAATTCATGATGAAATTCAAAAAATTTCCAAAGTTAATTTTGAAATGGTATCAGAATTTTATTTACTGAATATATTAGGTCAGAACCAGGAGATTAGAAAACAACAGAAGATATTATTGTACTTTACAGCAGCACGGCTGACATATGCACAACACTGGAAAGACAAAACAGATATTCAATTAGATGAATGGAAATTAAAAATGTTAGACATGGTAGAGACTGAAAAATTAGCCAACTCCCTTAAGAATAAAATGGTTCAAAATTCTGAGAGAGAATGGAAAAAGGTAATGCTCTGGCTAAATTTGTAAATGTCTGTGGATTGAGTATATTGGTATTTGATAAAATATGTATACAGGAGAAGATAGATTCAACTGGAAACTTTTGATATACAGAAGCGGGGAGGGGAATAGAAGAATTATAATAATGATATACATATTTGTGTCTATATGTGCTTTTATGTATTTTGAAAATAATAATAAAAAAATTCTATGTATAGTTTAATTTTATTTAACTTTTGTATGTCTTAATGATGTAGACTTTTATCTGTACTTGTTTTAACACTGTGAGCCACCTTGGGTCCTAGAGCCAGGAGAAAGGCAAGATATAAAATCATCAACAACAACATCATTATCGTCATCATCATTATCATCATGATCTGCTACATTTACTACGTAATATTGGTGACAGATATTGGTGAAGTATCTTCAGTAAATACGTCAAAGCAGAGAAAAGGTGTTGGCAGATGTACCAAGAAAGAATATACTGAACAGTGAAAATCATGAAAAATCATCTAGAAGTATGGATAAAACAAAACAGGCCACTATGCAGTGAGTATGTTGAAAGCACAGAAGGAATTGCTGGGAACGGGAACATCTGGAAATGGCTACAAAAAGTCGCACAGAAAAAAAGAAACTGAAGGACTTATATTTGTGGCTCAAGAACAGGTGCCTCAAAACAAATAGCATCAAGGCAAATACTGAAAAAAATAACTACAGATAGTAAATGTGATTGACATAAAGAAAAAGATGAAACTGTGGGTTACCATACCTTTTTTTGCAGCAAGACTGCACAGACTGTATATAAGATATGCCATGATAAACTTGCAATGATACATGGAATTTATCTCAAAAAATACATAATTTATGATCTGCAGATAGGAATGTAAGCCAGAAGAAGTTACCAAAAATGGTATAGTAAAAATTCTCTCAGTCATTAAGATTCAGACTGACAAACAACTGTAATATGATACGCCAAGCATAACTGTAGTTAAGAAAAAAATGTTTAGATTATAGATATGGCAATCCTGACAGACAGAACACTTGAAGACAAAAATAGAGAAAAGGTTATGAAATGTCTTGACCTACAAATTTAGACTATCGGGAAAAATGTGGATCCAGTAGTAGTAGGTACTCTGAAAGCAATTTCAATGGGGTTGACAGAATATCTGAATGAAACGGCTGTAGATAGCATCACATAGGATAGTGCTATGAAATCAAAAATGACAGTGACAACAATGCTGATAATCTAAGATATGTATAGGATTGCTCTGTAAAATAAACTTTATTTGCACTGTAGAAAGTGTTCTACTGTATTCAATGATCTATGTTTATCTCTGCCTGTAATTCCAGATAATTCCACAATGAATCCATTGATGGACTTAGACAGATACAGTACCTATCCCATGTTCAGAAGAGTTGCTATTAGAGAATTATAAAACTTATTTGAAATGTAATCTGTTTTTTCATCGCAGTATTTTTTGCATTGCAATGCAATGCTCTCTGATTGGTATAATTATCTTTAATGCAGTCATTAAACAATTAATGCAATTTGTATGGTAGTATATTCTGAGAGAAAGAAAAGATATTCCTCCTCTAATTTTTTAAAAATAGTCTGATCAAATATTAATTTTATATCCATTGTTTTAAATCCTTCCAAATAAAGCTGGACACCATATTTTGGCCTTTAAAATTAGCTGTTCACTCAGAGGCTAAAATAAAAAATAAATAAAATAAATAAATAAATAAAATAAAATTTTGCCTTAACAATTATTTTCATCGCTTATACCATTGGATTCCTATGCATCTTCACATGTAAAAGACTCCTATAAAAAAGAGTGATTCTCTGTGCAATAATTCTAAATATTTTTGTTGGTGACCATGTCCATATTGGTAAGCCAAAAATCTGATCACATTAGCTTACTTTTTCTAAATTATTCCTTTATTTTTTCTAACATTCATCTATCCTTTTCTGTCCCCCCTCCACCGCTTTTTCCCCCAAAACTTCAGTAAAGTCAAAATTCCAAGCCCCACAAATTCTTGAATAGTTGGCAACTATTTCAGATTTAACTCTTGAACTTAAATGAATAGAATTCCTGGAAAAAGAAGATAGGTGAAAACTTGATTCAGACTGAGATCCTACCTCTACAATGTACATTGCACAGCATAAATCTACCCCACTGATTTATATACTGGCTGTGCTATGCAACTTATCTAGGGAATATTGACACCGCACACTTGTCTATAAATCCCTATCTTAATTCACTTCTTTATTTTTACTAACACACTCAATGGCCAGTAGGAAGGGGTCATGGCAAGCCCTATGATATGCCTGTTCATGACATAATATTATTTAGTATTTATTAAAATAATTGTAGCCCGGCCTTTATCCAAAGGTCTCAGGGTGGCTTTTAATAAAATCAGAAATATCTAAGGACCTTTCTGCACTACAGTGTTCTAGTGCTATTATTCCACTTTCAACATCCTGTGGAATTCTGAGGTTTATAGTTTACTGAGGCCAAAGAGCTCTCTGGCTGAGAATTCTAAATGCTTCTCCCTAAACTGCAAACCCCAGGATTCCATAGGATGTTGAAAGTGGAATAATAGCTCTATAACAGTGTAATGCAGAAAGGTCCTCAGACTGAATAGAAGCCCCTCTCATGGGCACTTGCAACTGTTTTGAGGTGAAGAATAGGCTGTTCAGCTTTCCATGAGGACAACAGTAGCCTTAGGAAAGCATTCACCTGCTCATGCATAGGGCTAAATTGGAGTCAGGAATAAGCGTGCACATGTGAGCCATTCTTCCAAATATTGCTATGTGCCTGGAAGCTTCTTAAGCTTTGCTTGTTGAATGCACAGGCCTGCATTAGGTTCTATAATTACATTTCGTTGCACATAGTTACAAAGTTCTCATGATTGAAAGTCCTTAAAATGTTGGGTTCCCAGTCATGGGTGCTCTGTAACCACATTCAACTAAACAGAGGTCTATGGTGAATGCACAAAGAACTTATGAACATGCCTATGTCCCTTCCACCCGTTTAGCTTTCCCCACATTCAAGTGAATACTCAGATAGGACTAATGTCTTTTCTGGGAAATCCCATGTCTGAATTTACTAGCAGAGCTGGAGATGTGGGCTTATGGCAGGAGGCTAGAATGAACCCATGGCAAATGAGACTTCAGCATAAGAAGTTGCCTATACATGAGGATGAAGGTTGATGGGGATTGTCAATTCTTTCTTTCTTTCTTTCTTCTTTCTTTCTCTCTCTCTTCCTTTTTCTTTTAAGGAAGATCACTCATGATCTAGCCTGCCATTCATTTATTCATTTGCCCATTCATTTATCTGGAAGACTCGTCACTGTTCAAAGATTTCTTGTTTCAAATCTCAAGAGCTTTCTTCAAGTATTTTCCAGAATGTGCAATGGGTGGGGCTTTGCACACACAGTTCATCACTTATACTTCTCCACTCTCCCATTCCATTCTCTCATTCCTGAATTCACCACAAGAGAAGGAAACTGTGAGATACCTTCTTGCATGGGTTCAAAGAACCTACTAATGCAGGGCCTTCAGTCTCAAGGAGCTTTATCCTCATGTTTAGATAACCACGACTAGAGAAACTCTTCAGAACTTGCCACTCAGGATGGCAAAATCCTCTGAAAGGGGCAAGGCATGTTGATATGGACATGTAGATAGCAGACTCATCTATCCACCTAATACCCTTGTGTGTTCACTGAAGGGGAGTAAAATGCATGTCAAAGTGCTGATCACAGCATTAACAGCTATTTGACCATAGAAACCCGGATTCACAAGGTATCATCTGCACTATTAGTCTTGCCAGGAAAGAGATAGAATGATCACAGAGAAATCTTGAAGAAGTGCGTTCTTTAGGTTTGTAATTTCTGAATGGTGTTGACAATCTGTGAACATGGATAGACTGTTTCCTGACACAAGGCCAAGTTTGTTTCAACCCATTTGTCTCTGTGAAAGAACAATATTGTCAGCCAGTGAGTAATCAGTAAAGGGATGTGTGATAATGTTTTGAAGCCTGATTAAATTTGGTGGGGATTTTTGTCATCTTCTTTTATGTCATAACTGTTTGAAAAGAAAAAAAAACATCAATAATAGCAGCCATTTGGCATCATCACAAGAAGTGACTTGCAGAGCAAGGGCTTGCCATAGACTGAGCTTAATGAGCTTTTAGACCTAGATTCTTGGGGGTGGTAGGTTATTTCAGAAAATCCTCAGCAGCAAATGCCATACTTTCTATTATTTTATTTCTGGCAAGGAACTTTCAGAAAGCAGCTTCCACAATGATGGGCAACCACCAAGAAGGCTTTTTTTTTTCCTCCCAGCAACCTCACTTCAGAAAGTACAGAGATTTAACTGGGGAAGTCTGAATACTGTTTTTGCAAACTATGATCTGAACTGACCTGCCTGGGCATAATCATCCACCCACTTTTTTATTTCTCAAATGCTCTGATATAGTTCTTTCTTAAAGTATATGAAAACACACTTAGAAAATCTGCTTTAAAAGGAA
This sequence comes from Cyclura pinguis, assembly GCA_030412105.1. NCBI lineage: Eukaryota > Metazoa > Chordata > Lepidosauria > Squamata > Iguanidae > Cyclura > Cyclura pinguis. The sequence continues at coordinate 113,830,410 of CM059602.1, forward strand.
TTTATGCTGAAAAATCTATGGCCAAGGTTGTGCATTGTTATCAAAACTATAGCGACAACAGAAAAATCTTGCACAGCAAAACCATGTGGTTACATTTTTTCTGCAAGATTGTTGTTTGTTTGTTGTTGTCATTTTTGTTTTTAATCCCTCCATAGAAAACATTAATTTTGCACAACCTCACCCCCACATGTCATTGTCTGAAATCTGTGATTTTTGCAAAGAACAAAATTATCATGCCAAAAAACAAACAAATGTACTTCTGTGCAGAATAATTTCCTGAAACACTGTGAGATGTGCAAATAGTGGGGAAAAAGTATACAAAATTCTTGCCATTGTGTTATTTTTCCCACTGGGTTTCCTGAGTTGTGGGAAATCCATTTTTCAACCAGGAAACAAATAATGCAAATATTCTTTCCAGCACTAAATTCTCCATCACAACTTGGAAGTAAGCTACAGAAATCTATGTAGGTATGGGTAGGATAACACCATGAACACTACAATCTACAGAGGTATGATTAGGATAGCATCATGAATGCCATAATCCAAACCAGCTGCAGTTTCTCTAAGTGCAACAGGAAATATGAATTTGATGCTACACGTGTTACAGAGTTTAGATATCTATGTAAAACAGTTTTCTATGAATCTCCCAGAAAGAAGAAAAGAGCCAATACTGTGGTTCAAAACAATGCTACTCAAAAGCGGTATTCCATGGGCTAATGCCAGTCCATCTTGGTTTTCTTTTTGTGGTTTTTGTTGTTCCCTGATCTTTTTATTATAATTTTTGTTAGGATTTTTGATATACAATAAAAATTTAAAGAAACAAACATAGAATAAAAAATAAAAAGGAAAGAAAAAGATAGAGATAAGAAAAACTATAGATAAGAATAGAAACAAAAAGAGTAGAAGTGCTGTTCAGCAGTTATTGAAATTCACTATTAATCTGTATCTCTCTTTATCTATTATAAGAATTCTTCATCCTCCTTTTTATAAAATATACCTACTAATAACTACATCCCCTTCCCAGAATATAGCTGAAAACCAAATATCCTCAATATATTTCCAAAACACTCTCTTTCTTTCTCTCTCTCAGACACACACGCAGAGACCGTTCTCTCTGATGGTTTTTTTTTTTTTTTTTTTTTTTTTGTAGATCTCATCATTCCGGCTTCCATTATCTTGGATGTCTCTCAGGAAAAAGATCCAACTTCTCTTCTCCTTTTCCATGCCGCCAGTGTTTAATTCTCTCTTGATTATTTTCAGTAAATTCAATACTCCCCTCTGGCTCCCCTGGGCTCAATTCTGATCCAAAACTACATTGGTCTGACAGCACAGCACCCTCCACAATTTCCAGTCCAACCTCTAATATCTCCATTTCATCTGATTCTCTGATTTCCATCATATGATCAAATAATCTAAAGCTCTTAATTTTTCAGCAATTCCAATTCATCTTCTAGAGGCTGAATCATTGTCATTCTTTCTATTGAGCAAAAACGTGGCAAAAAAGGTTTAATAGCTTTGTCTCCACAGTGACTACTCCACTGCATTGTTGCAATGCCCGATTAGTTTCTCTTGTTATCCTGATTGCTTTCAATGGGGTACCTCCCCCAGACAAGACAACAAAGCAGCCTCTTTCCTTAGTCCACTTTTACTTGAATAGCACTGTGTAAAAAAAATTCCAAATTTTTTAAAAAATACTTTTCCAGCCTTTAGTATTATTAAATATTTTATCCACTGAAAAAAAAATTTTTAATTCACACTCTTATTAAACTTTCTGCTTTCAAAGTATGATCATACAAGTTTTTAAAATAATTCTTAAAGTCAGTCCTGTTAGTACGGAAAGCAGGAAACTCACCAAGGTATTGACATCATTGTTGAACCAAGGATCCCTTTCAATTCAATGAATTCCAAATATGTTATACAAAAGTACTTAAGAAACTAAGGTTAATGCTTAGTGTCCTTTTAAAGTCTCACAAACAATTGCATGAACATGATGGAATTTCCCCATGGTCCCCTTCCCTCCTTGTTTGCATTCAGCTCCCATGCTTTCTGAAAGCATAACAAGGGTCCAGGACCTGTTTTGGGTGATCTCTTTGCTCTCCCCTTATCTGGGGAGCATTAATCACCAGCCACAATTTGTCTCTGAGGTGGTGATCATGACCGCTGTAGCTTTCCCTCCCACAGACCTTGCTATGGAGGGCTGTCAGCCATTCACTATCTCAAAATTCAGGAAAGAAAAAAAATCTGTTGCAATCGACGGGAACAAATATGGTGCTGGTCTCTGGCTCATGCAGCAAAAAAAAAAAAACCTGACTGTCCTCTGTATTAGATTGCTTGGGAAGCACTAGCCTAAAAGACATGTTGGTACATCAGATGTGTGCAAAGACACCTTCTGTGCTGTACTTGCTACAAGAAGTATGGGGAACCTTTGGACCTTCAGATGTTTTGGTGTACAGCTTCCAAACTAGTATGAGCAAAAGCAAAGTACTACAGAAGTTATAGTCCAAAACATCTGGGGGACAAAAAGTTCTTCACAAAGTTCTATGCATTATATTCCATCTCCATGGCAATGTTATACAGTGACAGGACCACTAGATTTTGGCACAAAGAGGGATTGTACACACCAAGGTGAAACATTTTTATGATCCCCTGCAAAACTCATCCTCTGCCTTAGAAGCAGTAATGTGCTTCAGTGCCACTTCATGATTTCATCAAAATATTTACATTAACAGAATATCAAAGTCACAATATTTATACTCCATGTTTTCTACTTCTTTGTTTCACCCTTTACTCTGGCTTCATGTCACAGCTAGGGTGATCTGCAAAGAAGAACAAAATGCTTGCATTTCACTGAAATATGTGACAGCCAAAGGAGTTTTTCAGCAGGTAATGAATTTTCACACTGAAAAGAGTAATTGCCAGATAATGGGGAAGGCGACCTTTTCATTTAACACATAAAAGGATGTGAACACAAGAGTATAATGTGTAATAAGGAAAAATGACTTTTAAATTCACAAATGGATCGCTGCCCATTCTATCCATCCAAGCCACCAGCATAATCCTGCCTTTTTATATTTAATGCAGTTCTCTGACAATGTTTAGTAAAATACTAATGAGTGATATTTGCAGTTTTAAGTGTGAATAGCTGTCATTTCTGTGTACTCAAAGGTCCCATCAGCAGAGTTCTGCTCATTGAGTGCTTTTGTTCATGAAAGTAGGGAGTCAAGTTTCCCCAAGTCCCACAAATGAGAGGTAGGAATCAAAATATCTGCCAGTTTGCTTTTTGATGCATTAAGGAACAAACTCAAGTTTGTTCCATGCCTCTACAAAGAAATGTATGATTTTTGATAAATTCTTAAAATTGCAACAAAATTCTCCTTTGTCTGCTCTGGCCAAATTCAGCATGGAAGGACACTGTTTTTCCTGGCCCCTATATTCTGTTAGTGTTAAAGATGAGGAGCCCCTTCAGGGGAAAGGGTGGTGACTCTAAATATGTATTAACCTGGTTGAACACAGCATTTCAAAGCCAGATTCTAAGTATTAATCTCACAAAGCTTCAGACCTAGATGGACTTATACATCAGTTTCTGCAATTCTATTTGGATACAAGTATACCTCAGTTTATGAAGTAGATGCGTTCCTGGATGTTACTTTTTTAAACAGAAAATTCAGTACCAGAGGCAAAAATAACATGGAAAAAATAGGGATAAGTTCCTACACCACAAAAAAGAAGAGCTGTTCAATATGTTTCAGTAAACTGTTTATCCATGACTAATGAAATAGACATGAGAAATGAAACCAGTAATTACTTTTATTTCACTGCCCTTCACTTTTCTAAGGACTTCCATTTCCCTCTTTCACCATTTTCCCAATACTGATCCTGCTTAATAGCTTGACAGAGGGCAAGGAGGTAAAGGGGAACATAGCAGGTGTAAAAAGACTTTATAGAAAGGAGCTTCTTTGTCAGAGACTTTGTTAACTGAGGTATGTCTGTATTTTTAACCTTAAATTCTTTCCATCCTGAAAAAGAACAACTTTGAAAATTTTGGTATTTTTTAATCTAAAAGGACTGAAACAACATTTTTACTCTAATGAAAAGGTCCTTTCTGCTTCTGGAACAGCTACTCTGAATTCAAGCCCTGGGAATCAGAGGAATTCCTCACTGTAAAAATAAGCAATGTAACTGCTGTTCTTACTATTTTTTATTGTTATTTCTACTACTTGTAGATGTATAATTGTATAATATTGGAAATACAGTGCACTCGTCATTTGTGTGGGGGCTCTGCTGCAGGAACCCCCACATAAAACAAAAAGTGTGAATGCTCCAACCCATTATCATCAATGGATGCAACATGCTTGCATCTGTTCTGGTGGGGATGCACACCCAGCACATCCATTGACAATAATGGGACATGAGGTTTCCACAGGACCTTGTATTCTTGTGCGTCAAGATTGCATCAGCAGAGTTCACACTGTATAATTATGAAATACAATTAATTAATATAATATAACCAGTAGAATTGTATAATGCTACTATTAAGCATGTATGGTGAGAATTTCATATATGTCAAATGCTTCAAGAACACTATCTTAGCAGTCCATAAAAACAGCGGTTGTTGGTGACTTCCACCTTAGTGGGGAAATGAATTTGTTCTGAATTTAAGTCCAAACTTTAGAGGATATCCGTGGTGCTGACCTCTACCCCCAAAGACTCAGAAACTGGGATGGATCCTTTAACATTCAGGCCCAATCCTAAAGCAAATTCATCACCTCGCTGACATGGAAGCCACCAGGCTTATAAGGCATACCAGTGATGCTATAACTGTACCACAAGAAGGAGGCGGAGACTGAGGAAGTAGTAGCTTGAACGTGGCCATGATAGTTTTTTTCCTACAACAGTAAACAGCAAACATTCAAATTGCTTGGATGGAAGCTGGGATTTTTAGAGAACGAAAAGGGAAAATGACAGAACTGGTGCAATTGCTTAATGAAGAGAAGCCATGCCAGAAATGGGAATGGACTTATTTGTTGATATTTTTCTTGAAGGAAGCAACGAATAATTTTAGCCAGTTTTTGAAGACTATTTGCAGTTCTGTATATATTTGGCACAAAATTCTCATGCGGTTGTTTTGTGGAGAAAACAGCATTTTCTGCACATAAAATAATATGTCTACACAAAGCATTATTTTCTGTACAGTAAACGCTTTTTCCTGAATGGACAATACAAAGTTCTGTGTAAAACAACCATGTGAGAATTTTATGCAAGATAAATCCCCAACTCCAGCCTTCTCTGCACAGGACACAGCATGTTATATATAAAACAACCAAGCAAGATTTTTTTGTAGATTGAATCCTGAACAGCCAAGATTCTCATCACTCCAAGATTATACTCTTCAGCCCCAGGACTCCCATTAAATCGAACCCAAAACAGACCAGGTACTCTGCAGTCCATTTGTTCTTTCAATTTGTCCTTTCTATCAAAGTATACAATGTATGGTACACTTAGTGTTAGTCTTGAAGCAGTTGCAGGGGCCCATAATTTAACAAGTGGAAAATAATGAATTAGAATTTTGTCTCAGATAGTGGATTTTTAAAATATGCTTTACCATTTGTGTGCATCTCTTCATAGTCAGTGTGACAGAGCCTGGGAATGTGGCTATCAGAGCAGCCCTAATAAAAGAGAGTGATGTAATCAGATTGGGTCTCTAACTGAGGAAAACCCAGCCCTAGCCACAGGGAGAGGCTGTGGGTGAGACAGCAGAAAACATATATACCGGGAGTATGGTATAGAATCAGGCATCCTTCAGTGAGATTCATAGAGAGAACTCTAAGTCAGAGCATCCAGTAAACCAAAGGAGAGTTTTCTAGGAGAGGGTTAGCTTCTCAGTGGCCTCATGTGGGAGCACGTGAGAAAGAGTCAGAGAGTGGAACCCTGAGTAGGAAAACAGACCTTTCTGCTGGGAGAGCCAAAGGAGTGTCTGTGAAAGCTCTGCTGGTGAACCCAGTGGTGTTTTGAATGAAATAGTTAAATATCTTTAAGGAATTGTGATTTTGGATGAATATTCTTGATTCCTCAATACCCTTTTCCAAGTTTGTTATTCTAATAAAGATTTCATTCTATTTTTCTATAAGTATTGCATCAACAGAGTATTTTCTTCAGTTTTACTTTTAAAAACACACTACCACAGGTTATCCAATCCTTTTGGAGTAACCATTAAGAAGCTTTGCACTTTATCCATGAAGGTTGTGGTGTTTAGGGAAAGCAATGTAGTGATTAAGTGTGGTGAGGGAGCCAGGTGCGATGATAAGATTAAAAGGGGTGCTACCACTCCAGTGAGGGGGAAAAGAAAACAGGCCTGGTCTGTCTGTCCCTGGTCAGTCCCAAGTCTTCCTTTCCTTTTCCTACCCTCTCCACACACACACACACATCCATGATAGTCAGGTTCTTCATTTTTAATACCTGCATAGCAGACAGGCATAACCTGATCCATTGAGTGCTGTATATGACTGTACGTACTGCATTTAGTCAATGAGGAATGGGGAGAATTTCAGTTAAATTCATATTTTTTTCATCACTTTACCAAAATTTGCACACTTCTTCTGGGGAAAAAAAAACACTGTTAAGAAACAGTTAAGTGCAGAAGAAAGTGGAACTGGTTGATTTTCTAGCCATAAACAGAACATTTTTTTCAATCAACAGTCTTTGGTGGTTTGCAGTAGACTCAGGTTAAATATTTGAAGGGATGTCATGTTGAGGAGGGAGCAGGCTTGTTTTCTGCTGCTCCAGAGACTAGGACAAGGAGCAATGGATTCAAGCTGCAGGAAAGGAAATTCCACCTGAACCTCAGGAAGAACTTCCTGATGGTCAGAGTTGTCCAGCAGTGGAATATGCTGCATCAGAGGGTGGTGGAGTCTCCTTCTTTAGAGGTTTTTAAGCAGAGGCTGAATGGCCATCTGTTAGGAATGCTTTGATGTGTGTTCCTGCAGAGCAGGGGGTTGGGCTGGATGGCCCCAATGGGCTCTTCCAACTTTATGATTCTATGATTCTATGAAGAAACTTAAGCCAAATCACTGTGAAAAGTGGTTTGATCAACTAGACCATATTTCTTTTGGTTACACTAGGAACTGAGTGCAAAACTTACTTCTATATGCATGCAAAAAAAACCACAAAAAAACCTCAGAACTCTATGGTCTTCAACTGTAAATGAACAGAATTCAGGCAAATGTGCACACAAACATTTATCAGGACTTTCCTGATTAAATCAAATAATGTAACCTGAAGCATCCTTACCAAATATGTCTGCACTAAAAACATGAATAGAATGTTAATAATACAAATACATCAATTTTGTCAGCTGCAGTTCCATTAGCTTTGTATTTGACAACTGACAAAACAATAAGATCCTCATTAAACCTATAAAGTATATACAGCTTGCAGGGAACTATCCATCTAGAATATATAATGCAAGCAAGCCATATTGACATTTTTGCTAAAAGGAGGGACAGTCCCCATGGATATAATATTGTTGGCTTATTTTGAACACCACGGCAGTTTAGCTGAATGTATAAAAGAGAGGACATATTCAATACATGGAGCTAAGACAGCAATAAAAAATGCACACAAGCCAACTTTCTGAAAAGATTCCATAACATGATTTCCTAGTCAGATTGGTTCATACTTGTATACACAAAGAAAACTACAAAGAGTGGGTGTCTAGAATGTATGGATGAACCATCACAGTTCAGCCATCCTTCCATCCCATATAAAATTTTCTTCCCCTTTCAGATACATTGCTTTTTGTAGCCTATTGCTTTTTGTAGGACTCATTTTAGACAATCATCCTGTGTTTATAGAGGAAATGGCATGCACGTCTGTGTGAACTGGTGAATCAAAAGGGTGACTTCACCATCTCTGATGTCTATCTGCCCAACTGTCAGAAAAAACAAGTATGGGACTGATAAACTCATTTTGCAATTTGCCATAGTCTTACAGTAGCAAAATTTACTGTATATCTATGCTTAGTCAATTCTTATTAGAATGAGGTATTATTCATTTCTCTGGTGATCACTTTTCAGAGTTCTAAGTCCTAACATTGAAACAGTTCTACTCACAGAATGCATACTCATCTCACTGTCACCTTTGTTAGGTATTTGACAGTGGAATATGCTGCCTCAGAGTGTGGTGAAGTCACTTTCTTTGGAGGTTTATAAATAGAAGCTGGATGGCCACTTGCTGGAGGTGCTTTGAGTGTGTGTTCTTGCATGGCAGGGGTTGGACTTGATGGCCATTGTGGTCTCTTCCAACTCTATGATGCTATGGTTCTAAGTTTTTTTTAATGCTTCAGAAAAACACTAAAAAGCATTAGAAAAGCTGCTAATTGATCAATATACAAATCTCTGTATTTAAAATGACATTTTGCAACCTACACATTTACTCAGAGGTAAGTTGGATTGAAGTCAATTGGACTTACTCCCATGTTAAGTCAGTGCAGGATAGCATCTGAAGACACTAAGGCTACACGTAGTAACATTTGATTGTTATTCACTACTTAAGCCCATGGCAAGTCAGAATATATGAAAAATTTCAGTTCTGTGGTTTAAATATACTGCAACACAGGTTTTTGCAGCTCATTCCTACTGGATTTTACTTTATGTGTGTGAAATAATATCTGATTTCATGATCTGTAGGCTAGAATCCAGCAGAGGACATCTGTTGATAGAATTTGTTCCGTCAGTGAAATCAGGGCTATTTCCGCACTGGACTGTTATAGCACTATTATTCCACTTTCAACATCCTATGGAATTCTGGGGTTTGCAGTTTACTGCAAACCCCAGGATTCCATAGGACGTCGAAAGTAGAATAATAGTGCTATAACAGTCAAGTGCGGAAATGGCCCAGGACTGTTCCTTCTCCACTGCAGCCCCCATGTACTCCTTAAATCTGTTCCAGAGGGCTAGAAAAGAGCCAATGCAAGGCCTGAAGGGGAGAAGACAGAGGAAGAAGATTCTGTTGCATAGATGCTACATGTGATTGTGATGCTGGATTTAGGTCAAGAATTTGTAACTTTAGGTTCCTAAATTTTAAACAAAAATGTCAAGAGACTTTTTCAAAAAATGGAGAAAAAAGATAATGACTGGCAATTACAATTTTGTAATTGCTTATAACATCACAACTCATTTTTGTGGTGGATGTACCATTTCAAGGACCAAAAGTCCCCCAACCAGCTACCTTTTAAAATATACATCCTCTCCAACATAGGCATTTCTGAGTTGCTAGAGAATGAGGAATGAGCAATGATACTTTCTTCCTATAGCTGAGAATGCTGCAACTTCATCCCTGCAGCTGTCTGTCACTGCAGGCTCAACTACAGGAAGAGGGACAGATGCATAGTCTTTTATTCCCTTACCTCCAGCAACTTGGAAATGGTTGTTTTGGGGGTTGTGAAGCTTAAAGGGTAGATTTGGGGCCATAATTTTTTCTCCATGCAGGATCTCTACCTTTAAGAGTCCATTAGAGCTCTAAGATCTTCTGGAGAGGACCTTCTCTCTGTCCTACCACCTTGTCAGACATATTTGGTGAGAACAAGGGAGAGGGCCTTCTCAGTGGCTGCTCCCAGACTTTGGAATTCCCTCCCTAAAGAGGACAGCACGACTGCCTTTCCACAAGCATGTCAAAACATGTTTATGGGTTTAAGCAGCTGATAGGTTTTAATGGTCATAGAATCATAGAATAATAGAGTTGGAAAAGACCACAGGGGCCATCCAGTCCAACCCACTGCTATGCAGGAACACACATCAAAGCATTCCCAACAGATGGTCATCCAGCCTCTGCTTAAAAACCTCCAAAGAAGGAGATTCCACCTTCTATGATACGCTGCTTCACAGTTTGTATATAGTCTTTTACTGAATTTCACGTTTTTAACTTTATAAATGGCTTGTCTTTGCATTTTTAATTGAATTTTTTGTAGTTTATGATCTGTTTTTAATATGTAGTAAGCCGTCTTGAGTTCCATTATTGGGGAAAGGGTGGGACATAAATGAATACCATCATCATCCTCAAGTGGTCTTTGTTCAACCCAACTTTCTGTTGCCATGCTGTACACTTCCATTCCATGAGATGGTATAATTGGCAAGAAATATCATTTAATTGGTGATTGATATCATGCTGGAAAACATGTGGAAAAGGACTCTTGTTGGAAGCCACATGGTAAGACAGAAGACTTCAGCATGTCCAGGTCGTAAGTTCAAGAGGGGTAAACAGGAAAGCCCTGGTGCTGATGAGTTTGTGGTAATCCCGTCAATGACTCAACCTTCAAATACAATAGCAAACAAGACTGCCTCAGTAAAGCAACTGATAGTCAACATCCTGTAACCTGTAACCTTTCTCATGAATACTCTCCTTTGTTCCCTTACCTGTCAAGACATTACAAGACTATCATGATTCCCATCAATGCTTTATCAGTTGAAGTTAGGACCATTAGTCCATTTCAGACCTCTTTTGTTTGCTTTGCCAGACAGCAACTAATACATTCCCCTTGATGGCAAAAAAAGGGTATTTACATCTTGTCTCCAAGTCCGACAATTTGTAGCACCTTGGATCCACATATGCATATCACTCTGTCTGTTTGCTCCCCAATAGTCCAATTGCTGCCTACCCTCAAACTCTCATGTTTGAACCATCTTGCCTCAATCCCCCATTTCTGAAACAGTAATCACCCACTTCACCCCAAACTCTTGCTGTCTGACATTTCTCTCCTTCACCTTCTCTAGCCCTGCATGGTTCATGAGACTGTTTGATTACTTGTATGTGTGAATTCCCCCAATAAAGATATTCTTTTGACTCTCAACAGGAGTCTTGCAGTTAGTACCAGTATACACAGGTGAAAAGGTCCCATGGTTACCCCCCTAGAGGCCTCTTTCGATCTTCAATTCCCCACCTTTCTAAGGAGACTCTGTTACCCTGATTTTTAGGGTCCCTTGGGGGACACCTCAATGTGCTCCACATGATGGGGAATAGAAACTAGTCAGAGCACAAGCAATAGCAATGCAAGAGGTAGGGTAACCTAGTGGGGTCTTTTTACCAGTGTTTAGGGGGTCAGGCCAAGCCAAAAACCACACCAAATTGCCTAATAAATGAGTTTATCGAATGCAAGTCTCATGCACCAATGCACTCATGCACCCAAGAGCTATTACGAAGTAAAAGAGAGGAAATTGGACAGAGGGAGCATTGAAGGGGTGTTGTTGGGGTAATACTGCACTTTGTCCTGAAGTCCTGGGTCTGAAAAGGCAGCGAAGAAGTGGAGCTCAGCACAGAGAGGGCTGAGGGGATCATTCAAAGGACGGAGAAACAGTCTGCTGAGATGACTGGGAGTGATCCAAAGAACTGTTCAAAAACTGGGACTATTTGTAGGGGAAAAAGTACCTGGAGGACTAATCCTTTCCCAGGGAGAACAATGGGTGTTGGAGCGATAACGAAGCTCCACCATGGTAATTTCCTTCATGTGATGAGATTGTAAGGTGTTGCCAAAGTCTCAGGATCTTCGGCTGTGTTAGTTTGTGGTGTGACTTCACGTAAATGGTCCTCGCCCGATGGAATATTTGCTCAACTTGGGGCAGACATGCTAATCCCCTCAAATCAGCATCTCGGGGCTGAGGACCCTTTGTTTATTGTAGGTTTACACATCTTGAGGTTTCCTGGGGCTACATGATGGGGGATTTTACTGGCCTGACCTGGTTTTCGGTCTTTCAACCGTGCCTGCCTACGTGCCCTTTCGGGGGATCTCTATGGCACACAGAATCACTCTTTAATATCCAAATTGTAGACCCCAGGATAGGGTTTCTCCCTCAGAGTAACAACTCTGGCACTGCTGGAGGACTTCAAGGTCCCCCACCTTTTGGGGTAGCATTTCTGTGTGTGGGTTTATTATTCCATGACCAGACAGCTATACACATTCATTTCTCTCCATGTGAATTTGAGAGAAGATCATTTCTGTTGTATGTGTATATAATTGTGTGCAGGAAGTATCCCAACACTCTAAAAATAATGGCATCCTTGTCTTTCCTCTCACCTGACTATGCAGCATGGATAACAGCCATATGAGTCATGCAGGAAGTCTTTTGCTATTGTACCAATCAGGTGTGTGTGAAAGAAACACGAATGCTCGCCCATTCTCTGGATACCTGACCTTAGGCAAAATCTTCATTGTATATTAACTGGTAAATAGTACACAACACAGACATATATACTTACCTTTGTTTTACATTTATTGTACTGACTCCCCCTCCTTTTATGCTTCCAGCTCTTTCCATCTGGTCTGAGTCCTTTTCTGCAAGCACAAATTAAAAACCAGGAAAACAAGCTTACAATAGAGAACTTAATGTATCAGGAAGCAAAATTACAGTAATTGATGCTTATGTCCTTTGCAAAGAATCCTGTTTGCCTCTTATCAGAGGATAAGATTATGACTCGCCCTCAAAACCTTTCTGTTTGCACAGACTAGAAACTGACATTTGATCTTATGCATGTTGAAATTATGGGAGTGTATCACTCTTCCCCTATCCCCCAAAAGAGTAGGTTTTAATGCATCACTTTCAAATAAGACTTGCTTGTCTAAGGTAATCGTAATTTCTAATGTTGAGAGTCTGCCTCTGAATTTGACAGCCAAAGTATAATACTTAAACAGGGCAAAAGCCATCATTTTATCTTAAGGCATATATTCTATAGTGATACTTGAAGAAAAAAATAGAAATGAGAGAGAAAGAGAGGAAGAGAAGGGGAGAAGTAGGGAGAGATCAGTCTTTAGATATAGAACTTTTCATTGATATCACATGAAGGACATAGAAGTTCAACCCTGATTGCATTATTTCCATTTATAGAAATGAAATACATGATTATATCCATTTATTGAAAGCATACTTGAGCTCACCCTTAATTAGAATTGCCAGATATCATGGGCAAGTAATCTGCCCCTTTAGCCTCTGCAGAAAATATAGAAAGTTAGCAGCAGCAGTAGCAGGTTCTCCTCTTCCTCTTCCTTCTGCACAGTCTTTCTCATTCTCTCACTCTATTTTTTTTTAATCAGCCACACACTGCATCTACTAGAATTCTCCCTTGAAGCCAGTTCTCACGAAGCCAGCTGGTGTCATCCCAATGGTAGCGTGTATCTGCTGACACTAAGGCATGGGAAACTGGATAATAACCCTGGGCATAATTTTGGCAATGCAGCAGAAATGTCAGTGCTCTGCTTGTCAACAACGTTTCTATCCTGTCATTCTAAGGAGAACAGCACTATGAACCTCTGAAGGTTATAGCCAGTGTGCATTTCGGGAGTTGAAAACAATCATACTGCCAGGTTAGCAATGGCTACAATCACAGGTGCTTGGATCGTTATCCTATAAGGCCATCTCTCTCTCTCTCTCTCTCTCTCTCTCGCACGCACGCGCACACACACACACACACACACACACTAGTAGTAAGAACATAAATATTTTCTTGCAGGTTCTGCCTGAGGCCTGTTTAGTCCAGTATTCTGTATCTACTGGTGAATAATCAGGTTGCTACAGCAGCCCATAAGCAAATATCCATAAGCAAATATCAGTTTTTTCCAAATTTGTTCCAGAGTTGGGAGACTTTTCCAAAAAGTATTGGTGATGCACTACATGGTTCTGTGGAGGGAATCCAAAATCCAGCCAAAAGCCTGTTAGGGAGTTATAAATGCTTACAGTGTTACACAGTGATTCCCATCCCAATCCTCCTAATCCTCTTACCAGGTAGCAGCCACAGCAATCAACAAGGGTCTGTTTCTCTGTTGATCAGGAAGTGGCTGACTGACAGTACCACTCCCTACCATGAGCAATTTCCAGTGCCACAGACAGGAGCAGGATCCACATTGCTATTCTCCCTCCTGGTTATTGCTCCTGTGAGAGAGGTGAGATTGTCAGCCAGCTGCTTCCCAATCAACAGGGGAACAAACTCTTAACATTCACAGTGGCTACTGCCAGGGAAGTGGGGATTATGGGACTTTTACAGTCCTTCTGTTTCCCCTAAACTAGGGGCTATGAAGGGATCATGAATACAAAACAGTCACAAGTGCAAAACTCTAGGATAACCATTCATAATTGCTCAAGTGAATCCTGGCCACTGTCAGTAACAGCTATCTCCTTCCCCATTCCACTGATTGGGAACCTTTGCTGGATCAAAGAATCTTCTGGCCATTTCCACACTGCACTGCTATAGTGCTATTATTCCACTCTCAACATCCTGTGGAATTCTGAGGTTTGTAATTTACTGAGGCCAAAGATGCCTCTCCCTAAACTGCAAACCCCAGGATTCCATAGGATGTTGAAAGTGGAATAATAGCATTATAACAATGTAGTGTGGAAATGGCCTAAGTTAGGAAAAGACATAATCAGGTAAAATGAATGGAGTTCCACTCCAATTGATGGATTTATTGTCAATGAATTCGTCTAAACTGTTCAAAAGAAAATTCAGTTAAGACACATCAGTCCATCACAATTACCACCTACTCAAGGCCAATAGAAAATTACACATATTTCCCAGAAACATTTTGAAACATTATTTTTGGTCTACAACTCCCAGAATCTCCTAGTAGTGGTGATAGTGGACATTCTGATAATGCAAAGAAGTAACTTTTATAAACACAATAAGAAAGGATGATTCAGTCCCCCCTTTATTACCATTACTTGTTGAAGCAGCTGATATCAGAGGCATGATAAGCATTAAAAGTGCAGTGGCAGGAAAACATTAACATGATTAATATTGTTTTGTTGAACCATACCATGTGTCAAAAGGCTTCTATTAAGATATTTACAGTTTTTCTCCAGTCTCCAGGACATGGCAATCTATGTGTACAAAACCATCAAGACATGACAAACTAGTTGTAAAGCCCTTTGCAAAAGGGCAAGCTCTGTGAGTGACTGGAACCCTTATAAAATTTATTCATTTCCTATCATCATCATCTAGTACAGGGCAATAAAAATGGATCACAGTGCTAGTAAAACAAAATGACTACATGCTGTTTATCTAAGATGGTCATAAAAATCTAGGCAAGTGAATTAATTCACCTGATAAGGTAATAATTTAAGTCCAAAGTAGATGTCAAGAGGTTTGACAGGTGATTCAAGCACAGGGACCAATCGGAACCCTTGGATAACTTCAAGTCTTTACTTTCCTGAAAGACAGTATGTGGCTTTTCTGACTTTCTGTCAAAGAGATATGACATTTTTAAAAGTACCAGGATTTGCAGTGGAAATCTGCGCTTTCTAATCTAATCTATCTTTGCATTGTATTGTTGTGTGTCTTCAAGTTGTTTCTGGCTTATGGCAACCAGAAGGCAAACATATCATGGGATTTTCTTGGCAACATTTTTCAGAGGAGGTTTGCCATTGCTTCCCTCTGAGGCTGAGAGAATGTGACTTGCTCAAGGTTACCCAGTGGGCCTTCATGGCTGAGTGGGGATTCAAATCCTGGCCTCCCAGAGTCCTAGTCCAATATTCAGACCACTACACCACACTGGCTCTACATTATGCTCTTCACAATGGTGGTCAGTGGGCTGGTACTGCTATTGGCCCCTGGAGAGTTTCCAGAAAAGAAAGAAATAACTTTAGCCAAGGAGCAGAAATATGGTGCTGGTCCATTGCCTACTAGGAAAAATAGTTGCTGGTCCCCCTGTTCAGATGACATAAGAAACATTTTTCTACCTTTGACTTTCTCTTTGAAACCAAAAGCAAATCAAGTGAAGTATTCATGCTGCTGTTAAATGACTATGGGTTAATACATCTTGACCTAGTACAAGTGATTCTGACAAGTGGATTTTTTTTTAGATATATTTCCTGTGCCATATTGAACAAGAATTGCCACAGAAATATAAGGATTCTAAGACGGAAGCAGGACTTTACATGAAGCCAACATGGTTTCAATGCAGGTATATGTTTTAATGTGAAAAGTGTGGATGAGGGAGTTCTACAAGTTTCCCATGAATGGACTAGGTAGAAGCAAAGAACCATCTGGGTATAAAGACAGAATATTGAATGCTTAATGGTGTGGAGGTGAAATGAATAGTATGCCCTCTCAGACCCTAGAAAAGTTCATCAGAAATACCTGGTCTGTTATACTGGTCTGTTATTTAAGATGAAGGATGAACACAGATGCATGAAAAGACTTATGTGTGACTATAAATATTCCCTAAAAGGAAATAATAGCTATGTGCCATGATGGTCTTAATCTATTTGTTAACCCCAAATACAGTAGACCCATTGAATCAATGGGAACTTGATAAGCCAAGGTTAATATATGTTCCATTGATTCAGAGGTCTAGATTGGAGTAGCAATTAGATTTAGGCCTTTATATCTTTCTGCAGAGAGACAGAGAGAGGGAGACTTATTTAAGCCTGAGTGCAGAGACAAGACTGGAAGGTGAGTAAGCTAAAACTGTGTCAATATTTGGCCTTCAATTTCTCCCAAAATTCCTCCCCCTGCAAAAGAGGCTTTCAGTGGTCTGCCTCACTCTCAGGGAACATTAGAGTTTTTAGATTTTGTTTTCTGACATTTTTGAGTTTAACTTATTATTTCCAGGTAGCTGAGGGGTGTGTGTGTGTTTCTTTTTCTTCTCAGCAGTCTCTTTGGCGGCTTGCACTTCCTGAGCTGAAGGGCCCTCATGGGAAGAGTTACCCCATGACATTTCCCCTCGGGCTTTCAATGAAGCACGGAAAGCTGGGGCAGCTGAAAACAGCCAAAGAGATGATTGTACAGCAAAAGACAAGGTGTTCACATACTCTTCCCAGCTGCTTCTTAAGGGTGTAAATCCTTGCTTGTCACAAAAAAGATTCCGTTCACTTGTGAGCCAGTGAGATAATTTCAGTCACGCTCAAAAGGGTTTTCACATTGGTAAAAAGAATCTTTGCACAAATTAAGTAAATTTTGCAAATTCTGTAAACTCCACAGATTACATAGATAAACTAGGACAGCTAATGCCTTGTTGTAAGGACTTCTAAAAATCAGAAGCATTGGATGGGTTCTGCACATCAGTTTGATCAATCACCCAACCCTTTTTTGCACACTGAACAAGTGTTATGTGTGTGATTTGCTTCATGAAAAGAGAAGACATTATTTTTGCACAGAGGCATTTTGCAAAGTTGTAAAAACATCAACCAAAAGAGAATCACTTTCTCACTTTTGCTCTGATGGCAGAAAGTCTCACAAGTGAACACTCCATAGGCAGCCTCTACATTTCAAAACAGACTTTCCCATTAAAAAAAAAAGCAATTAGCAAAATTTCTTGCCATTTCCCCATGAAAGCAAGTACAATAATCTTTGTTCTGTGCTATTAACTACTCTGAGTTGACTTTGACCTATGGTGACCCTCTGGATGAGATACCTCCAAATCACCCTATCAGAAACAGCCCTGCTGCCTCAGGGTGTCACTTCCTTGACTGAGTCTATCCATCTGTAATGTGGTCTTCCTCATTTTCGACTTTCTTCTACCTTACCAAGCATTATTATCTTTTCTAGCGAGTCATGTCTTTTCATGATATGTCCAAAGTACAACAGTCTCAGTTTAGTCATCCTGATTTCTAGAGTGTTCAGGGTTGATTTGCTCTCAGACCCATTTATTTGTCATTCTAGCAGTCCACAGTATCTTTAGAACTCTTCTCCAGCACCACATTTCAAATGAGCCAATTTTCTTCCTATCAGCTTTCTTTACTATCCAGCTTTCACAACCATGCATAGAAATTGGAAATACAATGGCATGGACAATCCTAGCTTTAGTATTCAATTATATAGTTTTACACTTGACTATTTTGTCTAGTTCCTTCATAGCTACCCTTCCAAGTCCTAGGGCGTTTCTGCACAACACTGTTATAGTGCTATTATTTCACTTTCAACATCCTGTGGAATTCTGGGGCTTGTAGTTTACTGAGGCCAAAGAGCTCTCTGGCTGAAACTTCTAAATGCCTCTCCCTAAACTGCAAACCCCAGGATTCCATAGGATGTTGAAAGTGGAATAATAGCACCATAACAATGAAGTGCAGAAATGGCTCTAGTCTTCTTCTGATTTCTTGACCTCAGTCTCCATTCTGATTAATGACTGAGCCGAGCTATGGAAAATCTTGAACTATTTCAATGTCTTCATTGTCTGTTTCAAAGTCATGTAAATCATCTGTGGTCATTATTTTTGCTTTCTTATGAATTTTTCATGTGAAGCAGGAAAATTGCACTTACAGCAGGATAACAGAATCTTAGCTGGGACGTATCACATAATGCCAGGACGTATCACATAATGCCACTCCTCTTCTGTTGTTCCCCATGAATGACCTCCTTTGCAAAGGAAACATTTTCCAAATAGTCTCCCGCCAGGAGAACAACAGAAAAGGAATGAGGTAATGCAATAAGTCCCAGCCAAACATGCTATTATCTTGCTGTAAATGTGATTTACCTGCCTCATGTGATAAAGACCTTAATGTTCAACTGTAAACTTGCCTTTGCACTTTCTTTTTTGACTTTCTTCAGTAATCATTCCAAGTCTTTGATGTTTTCTGCTAGTAGTATGGCGTCACCTGCATATCTTAAACTGATGTTCCTTCCTCCAATTTTCACACCTCTTTTCTCCAAGTCTGCTTCTCCTTCACTTATGTAAAGTGTAAGTTAAACGGACAGGGTAATAAAATGCAGGCTTGCCTTGCTAATTGGAAACCATTCTATTTCTCTATATTCTGTCCTAACGTGGCTTATTGTCCTGAATACAAGTTATGTATTAGAATAATAAAAAATGTCATGGTACACTCATTTCTTTAAGAGTGATCCATAGTTTTTCACAACCTACACAATCAAAGATTTTGCTATAATCTGGATACATGGGTGAGGGCATGGAAGACAGATATAAAATTTACATCAAGCTTAAATTTAAGAGAAAACTTTTATAAGATGTTACATAGATAGTATATGACACCAGAAAGACTGCAAAAAATAATTAAAAATGGAAATGCAAGATGTTGGAAATGTGATGAAAAGGTGGGGACATTTTATCATATGTGGTTGTCTTGTAAGATAGCAAGGAAATTCTGGAAGGAAATACATGATGAAATTCAAAGAATTTATAATGTAAATTTTGAAATGAAGCCAGAATTTTATCTGTTAAATATGCTTGGGCAACAAAGAGAAATAAGATGTCATCAGAAGAAACTGTTATATCTGATAACTGCTGCAAGGCTGATATATGTGCAATATTGGAAAGAAAGGAAATAGGTTGATATAGAAGAATAGAAATTAAAAGTCCTGGGTGTGGTAGAGACAGAAAAGTTAGCATTTTCTTTGAGAAATAAACATATCCAGAACTTTGAAAGGGAATGGAGAGAAGTTTTGGATTGGATAAAGACATAATATAAGAAAAGAAATAAGAATAAAGTAAAATAGTAAGTAATGCAACGTAATTATGTAGCAAGGTAAAATAATAATGTAACAAGGTAGTAAGGTAACAAAGCAATTGTCTAACAATGTAGGATGTAACAAATCCCTTGAGTAAGCAACAATTACATATGAATGGAATGGATACACACAGATCCAACTGGAAAACAAGCTTGGAAGTGGGGAGGGATTTTTTTTTTTTATTTCTAATTAAAATCTTTAATAAAAAGATTTAAAAAAAAAGATTTTGCTATAATCTATAAAACACAGGCTGATTTTCTTCTGAAATTCTTTGGTGCATTCCATTATCCAACATATGTTTGCAATATCATCCTTTGTGCCTCCTCTTCTTCTAACCAAAGTTTGGACATCTGGTATTTTTTGCTCCATATATGGAAAAAATATTTGTTGTTGAATGTTGAGCAGCAGTTGAGCTTGCATGGGAAAGTAATACAATGGTCAATTGGTTACTGCAATTCATGGTGTCTCCCTTCTGGAGGATTGGGAAGTATATTGAGCATTTACAACCTGTGGTCCATTCTTCTGTTTTACATATTTGCTGACAAACTTTAGTTAGAATTTGAATAGATTCTGTCTCTGTTGCTTGAGACAGCTCTCTTGGTATGCAACTGTCAAGGTCAGAGACCTGGGTGGCAAGCCAGCCCAGAGAAGGAGTGGGAGAGCCAGCAAAGTCCAGCCAGGAGGAGACAAGCAAGCACTTACTCAAGGAAGTTCATTTACCACAGCACCAAACAAAGCCATAGTCAGAGTTCCAAAGCCAAAAATCAAGAGTCCAGAGATCAATTCAAGGTATCAGGAACCAGGTGCTGGGAGCAAGGTACAGGCAAGAGGAGGGCTTGTAAGATGTTTGCCACAAGCAAAGGGAAGCTTCCAGACAGGCAGTTATATAGCCCCAGGCACAGGTGTGTCCGGTCACTGCTTCTTAAACTTAGCCAAGGAAGCCTTCCTTTGCACAGCCCTCTTGAGTCTCCGCCTTGATTGGGGGCTTATTGAACCAGGCTCCAGAGCCTCTTCAGAATTGGATCCCTGTTGCTCCAAAGGAGCAGGCACAGAATCGGATCCCTGTTGCTCTAAAGGAGCAGGCAGAGGGACATCCGCGCCTGCTTGGTCCATGGCAGCAGGGGGAGCTCTTGAGCTGCAGGACTCATCTCCAGCCAGAGCCACAGGGACCAACAGCTGCTGCTTGTCATCTCCACCCTGAGCAACAGGGACCAACAGCTGCTGCTCGTCATCAGCAGCTCTGACAGGGGCTTCAGTTATCACAGGTACCTGTTCCTGGTGATTTATTTCTCCCAAGTGGTTTGAAACATTTCAAAAATTGTGGGTTCATCTTCAAACGCTTCTTCCTTGAATGAATCTGTACTCCTTTCATCTCTTTTAGTAGTTCACTGTATAGTTTCCATTATCTTTTTATTTCTTCTTGATCACACCGTGTGTTTCCTTGCTGGTCATAGAGCATCTCCACTCTTGGTTAAAATTTCCCTTTGATTTCTTGGATCTTGTGGAAGAAGTCTGTGGTTCTACCTTTTTATGGTGGAGTCTTCTGTTTCTGTGCATTGACCCTTCCCACACAAGGTGAGGGAATCGCTCCATGCCGTTACCTACCGCTTCTTCCGGAGTCCAAAGCAACGCGGACTGTCCATGAAGCCCTTCCGCAGGGCTCCTCCTTGGTCCAGGGTGAATCGGAGCAGTGCGAGGTCTGTAGATCTGCACTACTCCAGCTTCCAAAATGGTGGCTTCCAGCTTCCAAAATGTTGTCTTCCAGTTGGTCGTGGGTCCCGACCAACCGCTGAAGCTCGCCACGCCTAAAGCCTGCCCTCCACAGATCACAGGCTCGCATTGGTGCAAGCCTGTGAATCTGCACAAGGGAGCAGGAACACACTGGCACGTTCCAGGAATATAAAGACCTGTTTTTTGCGGTCTTTAGAAAACACGCTGGACGACCACTTGGGGTCGTTTTGGAGCAGACTGAGGTGTGGATCTCCGGTAAGTAGTCCAGTCCTAGTCCGCTCCAAGGTGCAGACGACTTCCATGAGAGGACGCACTGCCCCGTTCTAATTGCCTGGTGTGGAAAGGGCCATTGATTGTTATAGTAGTTCTTTCTCCATACACATAAGTTATTTGATGGTTGCATTCAGAAAAAGAGTTCTGACCCTATTTTTGTAAATTTTTCCTTTTGTTTCTAATCTGTCCTTAACTGATTGAAAAGTTTCATCTCTTTCTTTTTGCTACAAAGAGTATCTTTTTGCATTCCTCTATGACAATGTTCCTGGCTTAAGCCCAGAGTTTTTGAAGCTTCTGGTCAACTAGACATAATAGGAAAAATCTATTTTTTGTTTTAATATTATCTTCAAATTCTGTGAGGGTGTTCTTCAAATTAGGCTTTGGCACAATGATTGATATAGTGTTCTTCTTTAGCTTTATTCTAATTTTTGATATTAGCAGTTCATGGTCTGTGCAATAATCTTCTGCTGGTCTTGTTTTTGCAGAGAGAATGGAGCTTATCCATTTTTTGCTTCCAATTATGTAGTCTATTTAATTCCTATATTGGCCATATAGGGCCATATAGGAACCACTTCAGGTTGCCTGAAGAATGTATTTGGAATGAACAAAAATGTTGGCTTCACAAAATTCAGTCAGACACTGTCTTGTTTTCCTACCATTGTTTATTCTGGTTTATATTCTACTTTTCCTTTCTAGTCGTATCTGACTACCTAAATGTCCTATTTTGTTGTATGCAGTTTCTTCCTCTTTTTGTCTTTGTGGTTGGAGCATAAACTTGATTATGATTACATTGATGGGCTATCCCTGAAGTTGTATTGATAGTATTTGGCCAGACTTTACATTAGATCCTTTGACTGCTTTTGTTATATCTCTCCCTCACTATTAACACTACCCCATTTCTTCTTAGATTTTCATTTCCTAAATAAAACACCATATAATTATATAACCAAAAATGTCCCATTCGTGTCCATTTTAGCTCACTCACCCAAGTACTGAAATGTTTATATGTTCCATTTCTTGTTTTACAATGTCTAGCTTCCCCTGATTTATGCTTCTCACTTTCCATATTCTTATAATGTTTGTTATGTAACTTTGGACTTTCCTTTTGCCTCTGAGAGTATCAACAGCTGAACGTCCTTCTGGCTTGAGTCCAGTTGCATCATTACTTACAACACTACTTGTACTTGTCCTCTGCTCTTCCTCAGTAGCTTACTGGGCACCCTCCAACCCGAAAGTCACATCTTTGGGCACTATCTCTTGTCCTATTTTAGAGTGTCTCATCATATAATTTTCAGCCTAAAAGGCTTCACAAGTAGTTTACCATTGCCATCTTCTGCACAGTACTAGCAAGTATTAATTACAGTGCCACTGCCATTGTTTCAGAGAGATCATGCACCAGTGTCACCCCTCAATATTGCTGCTACCCGCGGTCTGTTTGGTATATTTAGTGTGGCTCCTGAGCAAAAGCTTGTCTGAGATGGAACACCTTACTGGCAGCATAGCCTCTTGTCCCAAAGGAGCACACAATTGTGCCACTACAGAAAGTTAGTGCCATGGTGGACAATACTAAATCAAATTTCTATGATTTTTTTTTCTTCCTTGAATAACAAATCACCCTCTCCTCAAAAAAGAGTCGCATAGCTGCACATTTGTGTGGTGCTTACCTGGCTCACCAAGGTCTTCTGCCTTTTTTTTTTTTAATTGCACATCAGGTCTCATGTACCAAGCTTCCTACAGTCATTCTTCAGGTTTCTCACTGAATGTGATGTGAAATGGACCAGTGTGGAGCAAAAGAAGCATAGAAGAAGAAAGATGCCTTTGGAAGGTACAAACTGGATCATCTGACAGATGGGTGCATCTTCAAAGCAACCTCTTTCAAAGCAGCAGACTGACCACCATTTTGAAGGTCTGAAGCTCTGAAAGGAGGGATTGAGTCAGCTGTCAATTAGCCCAATCAGTCAATCAGGCAAAGGGGTCTGATGCCAAGTGAGGGCTCCACTGGGTGCCATACTGGGGACTTCAGCTCTATACCATATCGGATTTAAACATGGCAAATTCTTAACTTTGGCCCTTTTCACATGTCGGAGGGGGAACGGGCAAAAACGCCCAAAAACAGAGCTTGCCTCCAGCCGGGTAAGTCCATTGCCGCGTGGAGCAGCGCGAGCTCGCTGCTCCACACTCCTCCGGCGTCACAGATGGCAGCTTCCGGTTGGTGGAGGCTCTCCACCAACCGGAGAAGCTCACCAGCCGGAAGCCCGCCCGCAGCAGATCTGCAGGCACGCACTTGCGCGTGCCTGCAGATTCACTTTAGAGCCGGGTGACGGAGTGGCACGGGGCTGTGCGTTCCATCCTTTTTAAAAACCTTGAAAAAGAGGTTTTTAAAAAACATGGAGCCTGGCTAGTTCTGGCCGCTCCTGAGTGGATTCTGGTGTGAAGCTACTAAAAGTAGTCCACGCCAGTCCACTCTACGGTGTAGACGACCTCCGTGAGAGGTTGCTCTACACCGTTCCCCCCCCACATGTGAAAAGGGCCTTTAATAAGGACTGCTGACTGTTGAAACCCCAGCTGTATCTGTTATACTGAGCTCAGCTGAAGTTATTTCTGAAAGATCTTTTGTATCGTTCTGCCATAGTTTCAGAAATACTGTCTTCAAAATGTGAGATTAGATTGCTCCTACCTCATTCTCTTTACAAGCAAAAATGCTATCTATCCTTTAAAGACTCATCCTCAGCCAGTGGCTCTCACAGCCAAGCTTTCAAATCTGCCAAACCTGAAAGAAGGCAGAGGAACACGTTGTCATTGAAATCCACTCTGATCAAAATAGAGATCTGAGTATCAATGGGCACATGCTTGTTGTTTTAAAGTTCCTTTGTATGTCTTACACTTGCCTCACGTATGCATTAAACTGAATATGTGACAACATGGTGCTACAACAATACAACATGATGGCGACATCCCACTACCACAAATGTCAGGACAGTGATAGGATTTTGATGTTTCTATGCAATTCTTGTCTTGACATTTTTTTTCTTTTCCTTGAAATATCAAATGCTACTGTGCTTAAACAATGGTTGACACGACTGATTCAGAGGTGGACAATAGACAGAAATTCACAATGTCATTTAGGGAAAAATCCTAAGGGAAATGTTGGAGTGCTCCAATAACAGAGCTCCGGATTTCTTCAATGCCATGCTAGGTCATTGTGGCAGAGTGAAATTAACAGGGGAACTATTTTTACCGGTTTTCTTCTCCACTGTCTTTTTTTTCCTCAACAGGAAAGAAAACCAGGGCATCTCCATGGCCAGTCTAAATGTTTCCCCATGCTGGAGATGGGTGTAGCTCAGAAAATTTGTAGGCTGAAAAATTTGTTGATCCAGAAGATCAAGTTCTCTCTCAATCTAGTGACAACATTCTGCACACCTCCCTACCTAGACTAGTGTTCTTATCTCATAGATGGAGCAACAACAGACATATATCTGATGGTAGCTGAGAGTAGCTGTGAGGAGAAATCTCAGATCTTCCCCTCTAACATTAGAGCATCATCTTTTACCTCAGAGAGAGATTTCTGATCATTCTTATGTTACCCCAAAATGTAGGGCCCCACACTTATGAGATACTGTTACATAGCTTTTCTCCTTTTGAGCACAACATTTCTGTGGTACCCATTAAAAGTACACCCTCTGTGTTGCATTGTTGGTATTTTCTTAAAATTAGTTTCAACAACTGTCACCCTATCACCCCTGACATAAATCACATACACACACACACACACACACACACACACACGCACACACCTGTATGTGTGTAATGGAACTTAAATGTTTCATTAGACACCTGTTAGAAAGTCTAATCTTCAATAAGTGCATTGTTTTTCTCCATTAATTATATGTAATTGAACTGTTATTCCAACAAGAAGTACTGACATTGCTGTGAAAATCCCTAATAAATTTTTCAGTTTTGTTTTGGAACTATTCCAGTTCAATGGAGGAATCATAACAACAGATCTTGGTAATATATGAAATTGGTGTGTGAGAGCAGTAGTGTACAGGGAAGATAATCTTTTCTTGAAGCTGTTTTTTAAGCTCAAATGAAACCACACATTATAGGGCTTGTTGCAGTCTACATTTCTCAGATTATCCATGGATCTTGTTCCAGAATCCCCACATAGATAGGTATGGATGTACCTGAAACTGAAGTATGTTAAAAGGAGTATATAGGAAGATTGTACAAAGCAGCATGAAAATATGCTTCAGTACAGTGCTTCTTATACTGTTTGATGAGGCAGACTGATATTTTCTCCCAACCATGTGCCAGGAATCAGCACCATATTTGTGTACATTGGCTACAACTATTTCTTTCTTTACTGGAATTTCTCCATGGGCTGACAGTTATTAGCTTGCAGACCAACACTGGCCCATAGACCACCATTTTTGAGTAACACTGCTTTCTTTATTCAATGTGAAAAATATATTCACATAAAGCATACAATTTTTAACACACACACACACACGCACATGTGTATGTGTGTGTGCGCGCACACATACATATAGATACAGATAGATAGATAGATAGATAGATAGATAGATATGAAAAGATCCCATCAACTTTTAATGAAACACAAATACATTTCAGCATAATTGCAGTGAATCCCACAGTTGTGCTACTGACTACACAGCTGACATGTCAGTCTTGAGCTCAGCCATTATGACATAGTTCTTCACCCATGAAAGTCAAAAGTGAGCTACAGGCTGGTGCTGTTGAGTAATGACTGGCTGCACTAGGGACCACTTTTACACAAGCTCTGAGAAAGACAACCACCTGCACAAGTTTTTTTATGGTAGGATAGTGCTCTGACAAGATTCTACCCAAAGGTTGTATATTTCAAACACATAGAGAGAGTCATGGATTTTGCATAGTTAGAGGAGTAATGAGACTGGGCACAAATAATATAAGACTATAGCAAATGGGAGAAGTGAACTTTATATATGCAGACATTTGTATGCCCCACTGTTACTCTCCACTCCTTCTGTTCCAGTCCTTTGATGTGATCTTCTTCCATCAGCATCTACAGCAGGTCTAGGAGGAATAGGAATGGGAAGGACAGGGAAATAGGAGAATAGAAACTATCTTTTGAATTCAGCATGGCATGCCAAACTGCAGAAGCAATCTCTTGGTTGGTTTGCCACACAAGCAAGTCATCTTAATTGTATCCATGTAACATTGCAACATCAAACAAACTTACTTTGGAGTTAGTATCACTAAATTTGACTGGGAATTCTAAGTCAACATATCTAGGAATTACACATATCTGTGTAAGCCTGACATCAACCAAAGCATTAAAGCTGTGCTCAGACAGGTTGTCAGTTGCTACAAACAAGCGGCAGTCATCTTAATCTATCTCATTTGGATGAAACAAGAGGCTCTGTAAACACTGTATTGTATATTGTATTACTTTTCTCTGGCAACCTGCAGACTTTGAACACTGGCAGGGGTGAGGCACTTAATTGAATAGAATCCAGTGATGGAGAGGATGTGATATTTTGTAAACTGAGCTGACATTTTGCAATTGGTGAGGAAGATACTTCCAATAAAACAGGATCCTGGCACTGGAAATCAATAGAAGAAAAATGTGTGTAGCATGAAAAGTGCACACTGCACAGAAATATATCTGATTTCTATTGAAAATGGAAGGCAAATCATTACTGTGGAATGAAACTATCATAGAGCAGGTTGAACTGTTGTGGTCAAATGAAGGCACTATTAGTATTATTTTTGACTTGCTTTACATTTCATGGGATAAATTTCCTCTATATGGATAAAAGGGATGAGAGGAAAAGCTTTAGATATGATCATAACATTGAGTAAGCAAAAAAGAAAGTTCCAAAACATTCTAAATATTTTCTTTTTTAATTTTTTTCCCTTTATTGTGAATCACATACTTAATATACATTAATATACGCTATATTACAATATTACTACATGGAAAAAAATTAACAATTGCTTTAACCACCTATCCTTCCCCCCAACCCCCGCCCTCCAAATGGCTAACAGAGGATCAAAATGCCTTCTGTATCAAGAAACATTTGCGGAGATATGGGATATAACCTTAATCAAATTTATCACATCTTCATGCTCCAATTTTTTCCTTTCTAAAATCACCAATTTATAATTATCATTCCATGTTTCTTTACTATATTGTCCATTATGCTTAAATCTTTCCCTAAGAAAATCAAATAATATAGCTCATTTAATATAGCTTCTTTAATATATTTTAACAAATAAAGCTGATTCCAATTTGATTTCTCTTTCCATACTAAAGCTATAACTGACTTTTTAAAACAAATATAACAGGTAGAGAGGTTCAATTAAGTAAAGAAAATGGTTTAATCCTCAACCTAGGGATCATAGGACTAAACAGGAATGAAATATGTGTTATAAAATAAATTTTAAAAGCTGATTCTTTCCAAAATACTCCCACCACATATGTATATAAATACCCTTTCTCAACGTCCACGCCAACAATTAGGTGAAAAATTGCTATTTATGTATGCCATTTGATGAGGTATTTTGTACCATCTACCAATCATTTCCATTTGTTTTTCTTTTACATTTGTATTTTTATTTTTACCTATTTCTTGTAGCCAGATTTTATCTATCAATAAATTTTTTTCCCAACTTATTATCAACTCCTCTATCAACTAAATACAGTGAAGCAGAATATATTTTTAGAAGAAATAATCAAAAGAAAAATAGAAGAGGAAAAAGGGCCATTAACAATTTTCCCTGTTAATCCTTTTTCCTCTTCTATTTTGATTATTTCTTCTAAAAATATATTCTGCTTCGCTGTATTTAGTTTTATTTCCTATAGTGTTTTAATAATCCCTTTTACCTGAATCCAATACTCACCTGCAATCATTGCAATAATTAATTCTTCCTCTATCAGTTTCCCTGACCTTTTATATACATCTCCAATAATTTTAACTCCATTTGTCTTTAATTTTTTCAGTATTTTCCCATATTCTTCATTACTACTCCTTTTTAAATATTCTACTGCTAGATACCTAATCTCATACTCCATTTATCCTATATGTCAAAATTCACCCTCATAGGTGAGATTATTTTTTCTTTATCTTTCTTATTCCTTATCTTCGGTTGAAAGATAGATGTGTAATGCATTTTGTTACTCTGTCTTTCTATTTTAACCCACTTTTTTTTTGTTGGTCATATTCTATTTCTAAAATTCTTAACAACTGAGTTGCCTCAAAATATAATTCATATTCTTGTTTCTCTTTGGATGGCATTCTAAATATTTTCTGAATGTGAAGCTGAATTCAAGTGACATAGCACATTGAGTCCACTTCCGCACTACACTGTTATAGTACGATTATTTGACTTTCAACATCCTATGGAATCCTGGGGTTTGCAGTTGCAGGGCAGCCTTTACAATTCTCAGCCAGAGAACTCTTTGGCCTCAGTAAACTACAAACCCCAGAATTCCACAGGATGTTGAAAGTGGAATAATAGCACTATAGAGGTATAGTGTGGAAATGGCCTAAGTGTTCAGTGTTGATTGGGAGATCTGGATTCAAAGTGGGGACTTTTCTCTTCCCTGAGAAATATCATTGGTTTTATAAAAATTGTCTTGGTTTCTCTTAAAAATTCATCAACTATTTTGTGTGAGGAAAAACTCCAGTTTCATCTGTGATCAAACCAAGTAACAACTTTCTAGGGTGTAGATGTGGACATAATTCATTTGATCTTAAGAAATTTAACTGGTCTTATCAAAATTCTTTCCTCACAAGTCTCATTCTCCCTTCAAGACAGGCAGGTAGTAATGTATAAAATTAACACATGAAATCAAATGGTAAGAATTTTTAACTGTATTGTAACTTCTCAATAATTGGCGAAGAGAATTTTATCATGCCCCTTTCACCAGACTTCTTCTCAGGCATGGAAATAGGGTAGAATTCTGCTCACCATTTGTCAGAATGATGCAGACAACTGGTTTTTGGTTGCATGCACATTATACTGACTTATCACTTCCTAAAATGTATGTTATATCCACTCACAGCCAGATAAAATGTGAAATAGAACCCTATGCAAATTAGTCTCTTAGCTGGTTTCCTAAATTAATTCTTAAGAGATTCAAAGTAAAATATTGCTGTTTTCTTTTTTTTTCCCTTTTTTTTTTAAAAAAAAAAGGCAAAAGCAATAGGATGACTAGACCTAAGAGGGCTTTTTTTCTCTATCCAAAACTAAAATAAAAATAAACAGGCCTTATCTTTTACTGAGTGATTCAAAACATGAGTACAAGCAAGTTGACTTCTCTCAACAGAATTCAGTTCTTCTCCAGATCCAAACTGGTCTCCTCAGTCTTCATTAATATTTTTGATATTATGTGTCTGGCATTTGTGAACAGATTCTGGTCTTCTTGCAATCCCATCAAAGCTAGTCTCTGAAGTGTCAGAACCGGCAAAATCTGACAAAACTGGGTGAATTTCACTTGCAGCCTGTCTGTCTGTCTGTCTGTCTATCTGTCTATTTATCTATCCATGGCATTCCAAATCAAGACCGACGAAAACATAGAATTCAATTTTTGTTCACCTTCAACAGGTGTGTTTGTGCATGTGTATATATATATAGTGTCTCCAGGTATCATTATTAGCACACTCCAAGGCTTCTGAAATAAATTTGTGTTGCAGGTTTTAAAACCTGTTTTTTTTTCTTTTCTTCTCTTCAGCCCTTGATTTGGAAATATATATCCAAATATATATCTATCTCGTGCAGCCTATGTAGGCTGCAAGTGAAATTCATCCGTGTTTGTCAGATTTTTGCCTTAGCCAGTTCTGACACATCAAACAAAGACTAGCTTTGATGGGATTGCAAGATGACCAGAATCTGTTCACAAATGCCAAGCACATCATATATATAGTGTCTCCAGGTATCATTATTAGCACACACCACGGCTTCCGAAATGAAATTCTGTTGCAGGTTTTAAAAAAAAGTGAATTCTCTTTTCTTCAACCCTCAGTTTGGAATGCCACACATTCCCGTGATGATGTTCAAAGAAATCGAATCCAACCATTCCATCCTTCTTCACCCCCAAGAAGCTCTTAAATGATCTGCAGTGTCTACTTCAGTCATCTCAATGGTCAAGAGAATGACCATTTATCTATCTCGTCACCACTGTCCCAGTCCTTTTCCTATAGCATCATATTGGAGTGCAAGACTACAATCCACTCACTTGAGCATATATCATATGAAGCTCCAAAGATTGTTATCTTGCTCACTGTTAAAACATTTTCCAACTGCAGTTGTATTTTATTCTGTAATAGTTATGTGTGTGTATTGTATTAATGAAACCCTCAGAAAACAAAGGAGAATTCTGCATACAGCTATAGCTCCTGGGGCAGGCGAGCAGGGTTGCTACTGATGGAATGTTGCTATTTATTTTTAAGAGTGCACTTTAGAATTTTAACTACAGATTTGGCCAGATTTTTTGGACTTTTCTATTTCTTCCCTTATCCAAGGCTCTATAAATCCAGTCTAGTGGGCAGTTGTGAAGGACTAAAAAAGGTATGTGTGTATGTGTGTGTATGCGCTTTCCTGGGCATCTAAGTAGTAAAGATATTACCTAATTGTACTTTTTTTTCTTTACACACATGGACCTCATGGACACATTGTTTTTATTTTGATTTAGCATCGTCAGTTCCTGAACCAAACCTACTCACCACACCTATACACAACCACACACTGCAGTTCTATGCAAATTTTCTTGTCAGCAAATCCTATTGAACTCTGTGGAACTTACTTCTGAGAAGACATGCATAGTATTTCACTATAAATTATATATCTTATCCTAGTGTTCTTCTGTCGCAGTCTTCCATGTTGGACATCAGGTCCTATCCACCTCAGCCAGGCGCAGTCAATTACCAGGTTGGGATCTATAGCTCAAAACAACTG
Organism: Cyclura pinguis; assembly: GCA_030412105.1. NCBI lineage: Eukaryota > Metazoa > Chordata > Lepidosauria > Squamata > Iguanidae > Cyclura > Cyclura pinguis. The sequence goes on from CM059602.1 coordinate 113,861,817, forward strand.
GAAGGCATCAGTTTGTAATTAGGCTTTCCTAGGACATGATCTTCTGGAAAATCTCAAATATATCAGTTCTCTGTATCCAAATCTATCTAGCCACAGCACATACAAGATGGTATAGTGCCTGTTTTATGACAGATCAAATAAATCCAATAGGTTTTCCTGTAGAAGTTTCAATAGGTAAAGCTTTTTCCCATCCATTTTTCTTCTGTTCATTTTATGTAGGTGGGATATCTTTAAAAAATACAAAAAAATGTTTGCATTACTCTTATACCTGTCTGCCGCATGCCAAAGAATATTTTCTGGAGCTAAAGTCACCATCAGGGTTTTAGCTGTCTGTCAGCACCTTATATAATTTGTTTTTAATGCTTATCCTTAATTCAAGGACAGGGCCAGAACATATGTTCCTATCATGCTCCCTCCCTACAGGTGCTCTCAGTATTCACTTAAGTAGCAATCTTCATGGAGATTAATTTAGCAGGCATATAGTAATCTCCCCATAAAATATTATCTGGGATTAACTGAGATTGTAATATCCACATAATAAATTACTTTGGACTTGGACCAAATCGCAAGATTTTATTCACACAAACACTTACTGAAAAATCCTGACTACCAATTGCCTAGTTTATTGACTCTTACATTCTTCTCTCTAATATGTTAGTGCTAATTATGTTTACGACAAATCAAGAATGGAACCATTTACAGAAACTCAACATTATAGATCAAGGGAGGGGGAAAACATAGCCCTCAACATTCCTGATCATTGGCCATGTTAGCTGGAGCTGAAGAGAACTGGACCTCCACAACACCTGCAAGATGGCAGGTCCTGTTATAGACATTTAAAATCCAAGAATAACCAGGCTGCAATAAAACAAAGTTGCTAAATTTGCAGTCTCAGATTTAGGTTGGAATGAAGGGTGAGACTCTCAGCTACCCACTGTTTTCAACCCTCATGTGTTGCTTTTGCTCTGTTGATGATGATGCTTGGCCAGGCCATTTGAATAAAACAAAACTAGGTTTGTCCAAGATAGCAAACTGCCCAGACTGGGAACAGAATCTTACTTCAACACAGAGGTTGCATCCTCTGCTATATCTGATCTAGGGGTCTAGCTTATGGGGCCAAGGAAAACTACAAGTTATAACCCCCTTTGGATGCTTCAATCTGCACAATGATAGGGCCAGCCCTACAACCAAATCTATCTACAATCTAGCCTTGAAGCCTCCCATATAAGGATCCCATCCCAGTTCTTCTGGAGATTCCCAAACGTAGATTTCACCCTGTTTCTATGGGAAGTAGAATGTGCTTCATGGGTTCAGGGCAGGTGTTGTAATTCTTGACAAAAAGGCATATTAGTATCTGTACTTGATATGAATAGTACGATTTAATCATCCACCAGCATGATCAGAAGAACAGTAGCTTCATGATAACTATGGAGATGGCACAGAAAGAAGGTTGGAGTTCTACAGAAGTTTCTGTGGGACCTGCTCTACATTTCCAGTGAATGTAGTTCTTTGAGGCAAAGCAAATTAGAAAATAGTATCATTAGCCAATCTAAGCTCCAGTCATAATTAAACATACATCTAACAATTACTGTCATTTTAGTCTCACACTTTTATTATATGTCTTCTTAAAATGGTGGACACACTATAGGGAAAGGGACAGCCCAAATCATCCTGCTGCCAGAGGCAGGAAACAAAGCATTGTCGCTCCCAGAATGAGTCACAGATTTAGTGGTACCCTCTTCTTAGGGACATTACTACTGCACAGATGGTGGTACCTCCTCTGGCTCATTAAACAAGCAGAGGATGAGATGCAAGCACCCATGTTCCAACATCCCTTGCTGGAGAAATAGGACACTGTAGCCATGCTGCATATACCCCCATCAATTCCCCCTTTAACAATATCTGTTTGAAGGAGAGAATGACAAAGTGGCCAGTGGAGCTAACCTCATGCCTGCCTTCTCATAAAGGAGAACGAGCCATCCCTCTTCCATGCACCAACTGAAAGGAAAGAGGAAGCAGGTGGAGATAGATATAGGCCCCACCAGTGGAAAGAGTGAGGCAGAGCAGCAGCAGCTCTTTAGAGATGGGGCCCTATGTTAGTGGAGGTTCAGAAAATTCACCACTCCCAGCACCCCTGTGATGACCATGGCAGGATCAGCCTGATAGGGAAGGTGAAACAAACAATTGATGAAACCCATTTGCTCATGCCAAAGAAAATGTGCTGTCCACTGGCCCACCCTTCTGGTGTTTGCTTGGACTTTTCTCCAGTATTGTCTAGGCTGGGAATGTTAACACTTCCCATCAACTTCCTTTATTTAAATACTTTTGGTGCATGAGGTAGCAACTAAGAGCAAAGTCTTGTTTCTTCCTGTCTCCTTCTTCATGCATAAGCATGAGTAAGAGCACTCTCACACACAAAGCACACTTTCTGCCATTGCATGGATCTATTAATTTATACCAGGCATTAAAAAAATTTGACAAGATGGGAAGACTGAGGCATAGCCAGACCTGTCAAGCCCATAATGGTCTGTAAGAGGATCCAAAATGATGCTGCAAAAGTCATTTCATAAATTCATGTCTCAAAAGTTATTATTGGCATTGACCTGACATTTAATTTTCCCAACATAAATTTTATCCTTTGTGTACAGACAGAAAGGTCTGCCACTTTCTAGTTTACATGACTGAAATTGTACTTTGCGTCTCATCTGGCTGAGATCATCTAATGCCAGCTTAAGAGAGAATTTTAAAGACAGATTGTGTGATTCCTTTCTTGTAACAGCTTCTGCCTAATGTCCTTGTTCTGTGGGGACTTTCATTAGTATGTGCCCTGATCTTGTCCTCAAAACCCTCATTGCTTTAGACAAGCATGGATTTAATTGAAAGAATACCAAGATGTGACAGTGGCTCAGGTGTGAAGGCCATTTCCCTTAGCAGATTAAATCCAAGCTAATGACTGAGATTTTTTTTTTAAATTCTCATTCTCTCTTAGGAATGATTTAATACAACCAATTAATTACCATTCCATACTGGTTGCTCTCTACAACGCATATGTCTATCACACAGACTACTCTACATAGAGAAAAAATGATGTGCGGATCAAACCTACTTGTCAGTGTACCACTGATACATCATATTTAGATTGCCATGTTTTATTCAACTATGTAATAAGGGTCAGTCTCACAGGTGTTTGGAGGAAATAGGAAGCTCCTCCAACAGTGGAGGACAACTTGATGATGACAGCTTGGATGATGGGTGGGTAAGATACTGAACCCTGATCCATGCCAGAAGACCACTTTTGGTGAAGGTGGCTTTGGTCAGGCCCTAGAAGAAGATAGGTACCATTATGTAGGATATATTAAGGGTTATGAATTACCGACTATTTAGTAGCAGATAGTAACATCTGTAACATCAAGGACACACTCATTTGGAATATTCAGGTAATGGAATCTCAAGTTTTCCTTGGTACATATTTTCTAGAAAGAAGGAAATATCTTGGGACAGGTCTGCTTCAAAATACTTGAAGCTTTGATCTGTCCTGTAATACGTGGTATATGGAAAACAAGGATGTAAATCTCACTTTATTTCATTTTGACACACACAAGAATGAAATATTTCAAAAGATTTCTCCCTGCTCAAGAAGATCCTGAAAGTTTCTGTACAATTTGTTGTGGGTATTTTTTGTTGTTGTTTTTTTACATTTTGTGGTTTTGACAAATTATTTTGTTTGCAAACAAATATATATTTATATAAATACAATGTTTTATACAAATAGAACATATTTTGTGCAAAAAGGTATTTTTCACAATAATAATATTTTTATAGCAAATAACATTTTTGCACAAAATCCTGAAAAATGAAAAGGCAATGAAAATTTTGCAAAAACTCTGATAAATTGTCAAAATATCCTTTTCAGGACGAGAACATTTGCATTTTCACAAAAAATCTAATAAATTGTCAATATATCTTTTTTTAAAAAAAACAGTACTTGTGTGGAGCCTCTGTAATTACTCAGTAGTGCTGAGAAAAGCCCTTCCTGGGAGAAGCATATTTAGCTTTTCTTACCTAGGATATTTCAGGGCTCAGCATTGATACTGCAAACAAATGCTGTGATTGAGCTTCAGTAAGGCATGAATCTAACTTTGGTTTTGGTGGAAATAAGAAATAAAAGCAAGCTTGTATTTAAGGATTGCAGAATTATAAGAGAAGGAAAGGGAAATGGCTGGGTCATGATAGGGATGGAAAGAATATTTGAAAATATTCAAAAGTTGGTTAAAAACATGTTTTTTGAGTGTCAAGAAACCCTGAGAAGAAGACTCCAACCAGTGACTTCCATATTATTGAGGCAGTGAATGTGCTTTGGGTTTTGACTTGACTTTAAAGGAGAGATCCAAATTGCTGCACCTCATCCCCAATATAGGCTCAGAACTTCAGATAACTCCTTTAAAGTTCAGACTAAAAGCCAGAGTAGACCTATACTGCTTTGGAAGCCCCCAGCCAACACTCTCACCAAGATAGTTGTGGTTTTCTCCCACAGACTCATCAGTTGTCTATGATTGCTGAAGGATTTTGTCTGGTCCACCTTTTTAATCAAACTAGGATAAATTACATCTCCTGAATAGAGATATCATTTGAGTACCATAGTTCTCCACAGTTTGCAGTGCAGTTATATCCTTAAAGATCTAAACCCCAAAACTACATTGGCATTGTAGCACAGAGCAATTGTACTCCCCCAACACACACACACACACACAGAGAGAGAGAGAGAGAGAGAGAGAGAGAGAGAGAGAGAGAGAGAGAGTTCAGAGGGTTGCCTGAATACTGCCTCTAGATTTTCTTGCTTCCTGGAGCACGGCTCAAGGGTTAGTTTGTTTTTGTGCGATCGTTTGTGTTGGGCAGCTGCTGGATTGCTCTGTTCTTTAGCAATAGATACTGCCCAAAAATTGCATATAAAAATGTGATATGTGTGTGTGATATGTGTGGGTTTGTTAGGGAAAGCTGCTTACAAAAATAGATGCAGATTGTCATGTATTTTTTTAAAAAAATGCAGAAGGACATGGAAATTGGATAGAAAGGACTTATGATGGAATACTTATAGGCACAGAATGGATATATCACAGAAAGATTCATATACCCCTACGTGTCATAGATCATCAATTACATATCAGTCAGAAAGAATCCTCAAGTTTTTCCTTTACAATATCCCCTCAGGCAGATGGTGCTCCTTGAACAATTCTCTTCTTCAGTGTGAAAATTTTGTTTTGAGTCTTTGATTTTAAATGTTTTAGTGGATGGTTGTTTTAATCAATATTTGAGGCCCTTAAAGCCAGTTGCTTGTCCCAGTGACAGTAGACCCACTAACGTAATCACAGACGGCTAAGTCAACACTTGCATAATTCAGGGGCGCTGCTTTAGCTGGAGCAAGCAATTTGACATACACCCTAATGGTTTGTATATTAATGTTTGCATTTTAACATATTTTAATTTTTATTTTATTTTTCTCTTTATACTAGGGGTGGGACGAGTTCAGAATTTTCTGAATCCGAATCCAGATCCGAATCCCTGGAAGGTTCTGGGAATCCACGAATCTCACAAATCTTGAATCTTTCAAATCCTTTTTTAAAAAAGAGTTTAAAAAGCAAGGGAAAGAAGGATAATCTTGGGCAAGACACGCTTTCTCAGCCTTAGCAAAACCCTAGGCAAAGGCAAACCTCCCTCTTGAAGAAATCTGGCCAAGACAATTGTCATAGTTTTGCCTCAGGATCTCCTCAGACTGAAAATGTCATGAAGGCCCTTTGTACACAGGCAGGAAAATGTGGATTAATCCCACATTTTCCTGCCTGTGTAAACAGGGCCACATACTACAGTAGAGAGATAATCCAGGTCAAAACTGGCTTTTCTTTGCATAGCTCCTTCTGGCATCCTGGGGTTTGTAGTTTGATGATGCACCAGCACACTTTGGCAGAGAAGGCTGTGACACCTGGTAAAACTCCAAACCTCAGAATTGTGTCTGAAAGAGCTTTGCAAGGGAGCTATGCAAAGGAATGTTTCAGCTATCCTTGAAATCTCAAGCCTGTAGCTTCCAGTCAAGTGCTGAACTTAAATATGAAATGTTCGATTTAAATATCTTAGAGTACAAGCCCAGATGTAATTTGTGAAATTGTTAGCAAAGGCCATTATTACTCCAAGGGAAAACCTCACCTACTTACTATCTTTCCTAGTACGTATGGCCTCCCAGGTTTTCAGGTATCCCGGTCTCCCTGGTTTTCAGGCATCCCGGTCTCCAACAATCTATTTAGTTGACGGAGTCGAAAGATTCGGTTTGCCTATTTTGGCACAGGGATTCGGATTCAGGAATCCCGAGGATTCAAGGATTCGAGGATTCAGTTGGCCCATCCCTACTTTATACACTGTTTTGAGATGCCTTTAAATGTGGTCAGCAGTTTGAAAGTGTGTGTGGTACAACAGAGTATACCCAAGGTAATTTTTCACATTTAGAAGCTGCATCTGAAATAATGTCCCTCTTGATTAAGTGAAGGGCATGTGTTCTAGGCAATAACTGAATCAATCCTATGTTAATCTGACTACATAGAAGATTGATTTAGTTAGCTCCAGTATGAATTCTTTTTAAAGAATAGTTTGGACTAAGAAGTAAAAAAAAATGAATTTGGTGTTTTGCTGTTTGGAAAACCAGTATATTATAGTATGATATTATAGGAAGGAAAAGAGACTTCAGTGTTGTATGTGTTTTATTGTCACACTTGGTTTTGGAGTTTAGTAGTTTGTTGTTTTTACAGATATGCATTCCATCCTTAATAATATATTGTTGAAATACCTAGGCATTTCAACAATATATGATATGCAGCTATTTCTTCCTGTGGAGGTTTTTTCCCCACTTACTGTTTTTAAGCTCCCATTTTGGGGGCTCAGGTAGTCTGACCCTGTGAAACTACTCATTTTCTGAAGATAAATTTTGAACTGCCACATTTTGTGAACACTTGGGAATAAAAGCTATCAAACTCAGTGGAATTTTCTTCCAATTAAGCGTTTATCTTCAACAGGTTATTATTATATTTCGGAAAGACAACTTGCATGGACTTAAATTATCCCACAATAACTTTCTCAATGGCTAAGGATACAAATTTTAAATTGTAATCCCCATATGCAGCATGATTGAGGCAGAATTAGTATTGGTCCCTGTAACGGAGTCTGGGAATGTGGCTAGCCTGAGTGACAGGGCAGCCCAGCAATAGGTTACTATGTAACCAAAGTGGCTCTGTAAGAGAGAAACCCAGCCCATTAGTGAGAGGGAGAGGCTGAGGTTTGAGAGGAGACGGTCTATATATAAGACACAGTGACTTGGATTTTTTCAGTTTCCTTCAGTGATATTTCCAAAGACAGAGAGAGTTCTAAGAGAGAGCTGTTCAGTAAGCTGGGGGGTTGTCTCAGTAAGAGTGGTTGTCTTCTCAGATGTCAAGAGAGAGAGAGAGAGAGAAAGGAGATATCAAACCATTTTTAAGTTGGGTCAGAAAGTGTGACCTATATTTTGGAATTAAGCCTTTGAACAAAAGGGAAGCCAAAGACCTGTGTATATGAAAGTTCTGTATTGCTTGAATATACTTACGATACCCAATATCTTTCCCTGTTATTTTAATAAAGATTGTGTTATATTTTTATAAATTCTGATTCAGTAGAGTCTTTCTATTAGTTCCAATCAACCAGCAACACGTTACCACAGGTCAGTAAACTATTTTGAATAACATCTTAGAGCCTTTACCCTTTATACACTAAGGTGGTGGTTTTAAAGGGGAAAGTGGGGCTGTATAATGGAGCAAGATGCTTTAGCAGGCTATGAGAAAAGCTTCCACTCCAGTCTGAAAGAAAGAAACCAGGCTTGGCCTCTACAGCTTCATTATTGCAGCCGAAAGAGGAGAAATGAATAGCAGGTTGAAAATGGGACCCAGCTGGTCAGGGTGTAATATCAAACTGTGTTGGTTATTTATTTGTTTATTTGTTTATTTACTTATAAGATGTATGCACATCCCTGAGCACAGTTTCCATTATAATCTACTAAAGCAACATAAAATCTATAATAATGAAAGTGCCCTATGTATCTGTGACAACCATAACTCAGCGGAACATCAAGTGAAATGCTTCAGAATTTGGGGAAAAGAGTAGCTGTCATCCAAGTTGTACTGATCAGTTTCAGGTCAAACGAAAAGGGGGGCTAGCCAGAGTGTTTATGACAAGGGCCCTTTTTGCATCCTACCTTTTCTCGGTGCTGGGGTGCGGTGCTCGCACAAGCAGCCTCTTGTGAAAGGCCCTCGCATCCGGGTTTCTTCAGCTGTGCATGAGCTTCCTGCTCGTGCGAGAGCCCTGCCTCTTCCTTTTGCAGTGCAGCCTGGGACCTTCCCAGGCTGCACTGAGACAGGAAGCGCAACCGGCCTGGCTCCTGAGGCTTTGCACACAAGGTAAGTGTGTGCGGGGCCTGGAAGCAATGCACGACCACGCACCATTTTCAGGTTAAAGCCAAAATGAAAAAGTGCATGAGCGGTGCCTGCCAGGCCCTGGAGTGTTGCTCAAATGTAAGTGTGTTGTGTGGATTGCTCCTCACATTTGCACGATGCTCGAGGGGCCCTTCACATGGAAAATGCCATGCAAAAAGGGCCTTTGTCTAAATGGAAGTGTTCAATTTCAAGACAACACCCCAAACTTCCACACCAGAGGCTTCCTAGAAGCATGGGAGGGCAGGCATGACACAACGTATTTGGCAATTATGGTAGAAGCTTCAAATCTGAGAAAATATGATTGTCACTGAAGTTTCAGTGGCCAGTTTTAAGTTCACATCCCAAACTGGGCTTTCTGACAGCAAAAGAGAGGCTGTCATAAATTATCAGGAATTAAATATTAAAAGGGCTTTTAAAAAACAGAGTGAGGTAAATGCCTTTGGACAGAAGAGTGGTAAATAGACTTAACAGCAAATGCATCCAAAGATATATGCCCAAGTATTGCAATGCCTCACTCTCATTACCTCTGCAGTCTAGCCCTTGACCTCTGACAGTGAACAAAATCCCATTTATGGCACACAGAAGATGACATAGGTGCCTGGATGGATCACAACTACTTTCTCATCCTCTACACTGGAATATGTCTGAACTGCCAGGTAGAACCCTACCTAACATAAAATTAACTTTTCCAAAAGTGACTCTAAACTTTGTTGAGAATTTTGTCCTCACTGCTGGATTCTCCCCACCCCTAGATCTGAAATATCCTTCTGAGTCTGATTCAGACTTGGAAGATAAGTTTGCATCCCATTCCACACTTTCTTTCTTGACCTTCAAAAGTGGAAGATCGGCATCTTGGTAAAATCTGCTGATAACACCACTGCTCTGAGACCTATTAATACTGATAAAGATGAAGAGTCATTTAAGAGAAACAGGATGACCTCATGAACTTCAATAATTGAAAGAAAAGAAGCATAATAGTACAAAGTTGTATAGGTCAGATCCTTGGAAACAAATCAGCAATATTTGGCTTAGAGTTTATCATCTTCAGTGAGATTGGGGAGGGATATCTCAGGAGTTTAGTGGATCTCAAGATAATGGGTGTAATGAAGCTACCCTGGAAAACAAAGCAGGAAAAAGAGGTAATTTTCTAGTCAAAATACTGTGGTGATGCTGTCTTCCTTAAGAGGAATGAAGTTGATTCATAGACAGTCAAACTCAGCCATTTAGGTCACATCTCTCTGCCACAGGGGAGGCTAGTGTCCTTCCTAGGAGCCCAACTGAGGGACAAAAGAATGTTTGAAGTTGGCCAGAAATGGGATGTCTATATGTGTGCATAGACATGTGTGGTTGCTTGGCAAGAAATAGGCTCAAGGGGCTGTCTTAAGGGTTGGTATTTCTTGGGGGAGCTGTCTGCTCCTCCCTGCTTAGCTTGCATATTCGCAAAACAAACCCACCATATGTCTTAGTATTCTTTCCTCACAAGATAGCTGACTTTGCAAAAAAAAAAAAAAAACCTCATGTTTTACCAACAGTCCTATAACTTAAGAAGAGAGCAGTTTAACTAGAGCAATTTATTTAGGTCTATCAGAATAGTCCAAAGACTGACAGCTTGGAATCTTTCCTTTACATTGACTTAAGTAATTCTGTGTTCCAGTTTGATTCCACCCTTCTGTTTGTCTAGCTTTTCTTAGTACATGTGAGCACACACACATCAAGTTTATTATTGTTTTATATTAATATCATATTCTTATTATACCGACACATTTAAACACACACACACATGCACCTATTTATTGTGTGTGTGTGTGTGAAAATGCATCACAGAGTAATCTGTATCCATTTTTTCTTAGTATATAAACAAGTGGAACCTGCAATTAAGAGATGCTGTGTAGACATCTGGGCAGCTTGTGGTTGTTGTTGAATGCTTTCAAGTCATTTTTGACTTATGGCAACCCTAAGGTGAACCTACCACAGGATTTTCTGGGTCTGAGAGTGTATGAAACACCCAAGGTAACCCAGTGAATTTCCATGACCAAGTGGAAAATCAAACCCTGGTCTCCAGGTTCATAATCCAATGCTCAAACCACTACACAATACTGCTATTCCATTCTATTTCCTGTCCATCTGTTTTTATTCTTCCCCAACAGTCAGTCATTATTCCATGGCCAATGAGCATATAAATCTGCAATGGGCTCCTTGAGGGAGGTTTTTTTTCCCCCATCTTTGATTTTTGTAAATGTATTTCTACAAACATTGGAGTTCCTCTGGTAATTCACAAGATTTTAGAATCGTACAATTGTAGAGTTACTTTGCATGTAGACTAAATGATGGAGAGGTAGCATGGCAGCAGCAGTCTTTGTCCCTGCTAGCCTACAAGTCTTCGTCAAAATGTCAAAACAGATGATCAGCATGTCTATGTATTCATGGGAGTTCAGTCCAGACTTTCTACTGAGTGGGTGGGAATCACATGTCTGCAGGTTACATGTGAGTCTAAAACTATTTTTGTGACCTCCTAGCACAAATTAACTTCAGACAAAAATAAGTTGTGTTCCTTGAAGGACTTGAGGATTGACAAATCTCTTTTTAAAGATGTATAATCCCCAAGTATTGCTCCCAACCTTTCCAAAAGCATTTTACAAAACCAGGAGTGGATTTCTGACTCAATTTAATTGGAGAAGTGGTCTGCCAAAGGCAGAAAAAAGACCTCTCCCCATAGCACATCCACATATTTATTGAATATTGATATGTCAAGAGTGGGACCTGTTCTCCTGCTATGTGCATGTGCACACACACACACACACACACATTGTACATACACAGTATTACAGGGATTTTCCCATACTAGTATGAAGGTATGGTTTCAAGTAAGTCTATAGAGCATCCCTCAGCAACATCATTGCTCATATGATTTAATGGAATGAGCTAATGCTGGAGAAACTAAATAGACTCATAATTATGATAGTAATATGAATAAACAATAAATTAGAATAGAGAAAAAGTGAGCCAATTGTTTTTTACGTGTACTGGTTATGGAATGAGGAAGCTCAATGCAAGCATTAGTGAAATTATATATTTTTGTTTGAAAACCAAATATGTAATCATGGCAGGGAAACCAAAACTTTTGGTGATATTTCAAGAGAACTTAGTATTTTAAAAAATGAAAATGGGCATTGGAAAGATATCACGTATATGGAACGCTAAAGGTCTCCAGCAAGTAAGACAACCCCCTGGACTGAATCCCTCCTGGCCTAAGAGAAGCAAAGAAGGAAAGTGCAAGGTTTGTTTTTCCACCTGTCAGAAGCCCTTTTATTTCTGTTTTGATCATCCTTTCCTTTTTGTTCTTGTCTTCTTGCAACCTTGCCATTTGTATTCCCCGCTTCTCCCATAGAGGCTCACCTTGAGCGCAAGTCAGCACTCTGCTAATTTTTCGTGCTCTAAAAATGCCAGCAGGTCAGGTTAAGGTTAAATCATCTTCCCACACTTGTCTGCCTTTCTCTTTGTTTCTTCTCTATTCTAAATCCCCACCTAGCATTAAAGATTTCATGGCACTCTCTGTGCACGTATATGGGAGCACTCAGAATAACAGACTGGCCCAACAGACAAAACATATGCTCCATGTTTTTTGAACATTTTGGCTCAGAAATATAAAGCTCTGCATAGCTGCATGGAGATACCATGTGGATAAAGAGATAAGGTATGTATGAGAGTGCAGAAAAAATGTCTATTTCTCACAAAGGAGAAGTGTGAGCAGCAGAGTCTCTCCAGGATCTGTATTTGGATTCCCAGGAGATGGAACAGCTCTTGATGTTGTGCGACCTCCATGAAAATCTCCACCAAATTTCTGTAGAAAAGGTATAGTCTATGATGGGCATAATTAAAAATTAGAAAGGGAACTGAAAATAAAACTGATGTGACCCATGGTGCGATCACTATGTACAGTTCTGGTCATTGAGCCTATATTGAATGAATATATTGCAGAGCTGGAAAAAGTATACGATGGGCAGCAAAAATTATCCAGTAACTAGAGCGACTCCTTTACGGGGCTGTTTAGTTTAGGGGAGAAAATGGTCTCTCTCACAATACTGGAATCTGCAGCCATCCACTGAAGCCAAATGCCAGGACATTCAGAAGAGACATAACTATTCCTGTTTTCACACAATGCATACTTAAACTGTGGCATTCACTGCCACAAGATGTAACTTTGGTTGCCAACTAGGATGGCTTGAAAGGAGGATTGGATAAATCCATGATGGGTAGACCCGCCAATGGCTACTAGCCTACTGGCTGCTCCCAGACTTTGGATCTCCCTCCATGGCGTCATCCTTGCTCTCCTTTCATCAGCAAGACAAAACATTTTTATGCCGTTAAGCTTTAGAAATTGATTGGGGTTGGGTTTTAATGCCGTGCAGTGCTGTTTTAAAGGTTCATATATAGTCTTTAATGAATTTTAATATTTTTAATGTTTAATATCTGAATTGTTTAATCACTTTTTAAATAATTCTTATATTTATAGTTTTACTAATGACTTCATATAGTTTTCAATCTGTATTGTTTTAAATATATTGTTAGCTGTCTTGAGTCGCATTATTGGAGGAGGAGGAAAGGGACGGGGAGGAAGGAGGAAAGGATGGACTATGTCTTCCATTATCTGGGGATCTATAATATGGAGAGTGTAACTGTACTCATGTCCAGCTTGTGGGGTTCATGTAGGGAGAAGGAAAGGATCAACTGAGAAAGGGTGTTACATGTTCTTAAATACAATGACTGGTATGTAGGCATCTTCTGATTTCACATAGGGATTTCCACTCAGGCCATTTCTGCCCTACACTGTTATAGTGCTATTATTCCACTTTCTACATCTTGTGGAATTCTGGGGTTTGTAGTTTACTAAGGCCAAAGAGCTCTCTGGCTGAAAATTCTGAATGCCCCTCCCTAAACTGCAAACCCCTGGATTCCATAGGATGTTGAATGTGGAATAACAGCACTATAACAGTGTAGTGCAGAAATGGCCTTAGATATCTCCGTGTGGACCACCAAGACTAACAGCTGGGCAGAGCATACAAAGAGCTGCTGCTTCTGAGGACCCTTGCTACCATATCAGGAGATGCACATGACTTCTTTCACTTCCGTTACCCAAAAAGAGCTGTCATAAATTGTACTTTCACATTTGTTACTGCCCTGGCTAGTCCGAGCTTTGGGGATATTAAAGATATCCTCTTGATATCATAATTTGGCTGCACTTCTCTATTCCCTTCCACATGCTTGCGACGCCACCGGACAAGCACGTAAACAAGCTCGGCCGTTAATTGCCGTAATATTCAAACTACAATACAGGCAGGCCAGAAATAGCTGACTCACTGCTTTAGGAGACCTCCAGGCAAGTACTCTAATTAGGTATGCATGCAACTTACAAAAGAGCCTCTACCTCACGCTGGCAGCTTGATGGGTAACCTATACAATACCCAAGTACTCTGCATTTGCATACTGGCTACTCTATTAAGAACCGCTACAATAACTCAATCATTCAGATTCTGACCTTTCGGAGGCTTTGTCTCCAACTCCAAATCTATTGTTTTCCCCCAAGTACGGCATAGCCTGCAGTCACAATTCTCCTTATAAAAACCCTTGATTCCGAGACCTTCCTCGGAACGCTCCCGAGTTTCATCCCGTCTTGCTGCCGCTTTGCTTGGCAAGCCTCCCCTCAGCTCCACGGGCTGAGCTACACCGCACTCCAGCCTCGCTCTCTATTTTTCTGGGCTTCAGGACAGGTGAAGTATCACCCAAGCCAGCAATCCCTCTAAAAAATCCCTCTATACCACTTCAACCTTTATTTTCTTTAGTTACCTTGTATGAGTGTGTCGCATCACTGTTTTGCTTGTGTTTAATAAAACATCATTTATTGCTTCAACTTCTGCGTGCTACTTGACTTGACCCGACCCCGTAGACATAGGGTTCAAGATCTCGCTACGTTACCCTGCCTCTCGTAACGCTAAGCAGTGTTCTGAGCTAATTTTCCCCAACTTTAGTTGAGCACATTTTGGTGTCCCTCCCGGGACCCCCAGTACACAGGGTAACACACTGATGGCACCTCCTCATGAGTGCTGCTTAACTGCTCATTCTGAGCTTTCCACAAAACCTCAGGATACTTGGACAGGCACTGCAATATATATATTCACTGAACTATTTTCATAGTGAAAGGATAAAATTGCTGTAAGATGAAATTTCCAGTGGTGGTAGGAAGCAGTGACCTTAGGTGTAGTGAAATGGATCCTGAGGTATACTTCATGACAAGCTTTAGATGAGACGTTACAGGTGAGCTATCAATTCTCAGCTGAGAACTTTTGAATCAAACTGTAGGAATTTAAAGGGAGAAAAAGCACCTCTAATTATTACTTTCTTATCATAACACCTGCAGTTTTGTAACGTGAGTGAGGAAAGTTCTTCCTGGCAGCTAACAGCTGGCAATAGCCTTTTTTTTTCCAAAAACCATCTGAAAACAATAGTATATGATGGTGTGGTATAATTCCCAGAATTTACAAACAACTGTAGGGGCCGAATTAGGTTTATGGTGTCAGCAGGGGAAAGTGTAACTTGCTTGGCTGTATCATTTCTTCAGGCAACATTATCATTGACACCAGATCCCAGCGTGACTGTTTTTTGCTATGGGAGAACGTATGTGTACAAACATGACCTGCATGAGATTTTTCTACTTTGGCTGTTAAAACTCTAAAGAACATTTTTAACTGAATGGAGAAAGAATGCCCTTGAATATGAAAGCATATTTTTTCCAAATACACAAAGGGAAGAAGGGGAACAGAAAAAAGTGGAAAAAAATAAAACCAAAACACGGCAAGTCACAATGACATTAATTAGAGTCAAGCAATCATCAAGTAATTATCTAACTTGATGCAAGTAGCCCAGATGACCAGAAAATGTGTCCATCTAATAATTGGCTGTAAGACATACATTTAAAAGTAGAAAAAGTAGCAAGATCTTCAGACCACCAAGTAATAGGAGTGCCTGAGCATTTGTGAATGTCACTGCTTTCACAGGTAAAATGAATATGTCATAACTTCTAACCAAAAGGAAGACTGACCAGGGCACAACTATATCATATGATTTGCATTGCCAATAAGTGGCTGAGCCAGCCAGCTTCTATCTCAAAAAGCACTGTGATGTCAAATATGCCCCAAAGATGAGGGGGTTTTTTTCCAGAAACAATTTCAATTTTAAATCCAGTGAAACAGCACAAACAGAAGCTAAAGCAGCATTTCATTGATTATGCTGTATGAAACAATCTGGTTCTTTGTTCTACTCAAGTCTGAACTCCTGAACATCAAATGTTACATTCCAACAAACATTTATAAACAATTATTCTTGATCTGGACTTCTCGAAAGGTCCATTTAATTCCTCTAACAGCACAGGGTATGCTGACACACTTAAAGGGACAACCCATAATTGAATACCAAAGGATACTGTAATTGCAAATACTGCTATATAGCAAAGATAGGAAAATGATATTGAAGCAGAAATTAAAAAAAAAAGTCCCTGTAGAAGTTGGTAGTTAATTTAACGTATCAATCCCACATTTATTTCCTTGCCTTCCATAAAAATAACTTCCTTTGCTTTCAACTCAGGGTTACCCCATAGGGTTAATTTAGTATGAATATATAGATCAAACTGTAATTAATGAAAGACCATACTTCAGTGTTCCATAACCGTTGTCACTGCAGGTATTCCCTCCTTTTTTAGATACAAAGATCCTAATTCCATTCATTTGAGAAGACAAACTGTTTCTAAATCTACCCATGAATGAGTGTTCACTGGAAAAGAAGGTTGCCAATTGTTTGTGTGAGTCAAATGATATGAGACAGACTGTATCCCCCTCTGTAAGCTAGGGATGAAAGGAGTATTCAAAAAATATTGAAAAATACTCAAAAAAAAAGTATTTTTTGAGTGTTGAGAAACCTGGTGAGAAGAATCCTGAACTAACAAGAGTCTTCACAGTTTGGGATGTTTGTTCTAAGACAAAATGGGTTGGTTCCATACTTAATCAGGATTAAAGTTGACACACTGAAACCAATGAGAGTTTATGATTTAGTCATGATCAACTGAAGGCCCAGTGATTTCAGTGGATTAGTCTAAGTATGACTAAGGCCCTTTCTGCATGTGGAGGGGGAAACAGGGGAAAACGCGCCAAAATGGAGCTTACCGGCAGCCGGGTAAGTCCGTCGCCATGCGGAGCAGCGCGAACTCTCTGCTCCGCAGTCCTCCAGCGTCCAAAATGGTGGCTTCCGGCTGGTGGAGGCTCTCCACCAACCAGAGAAGCTTGCCAGCCGGAAGCCCACCCCCGGCAGATCTGCAGGCACGCACTAGTGCGCGCCTGCAAATCTGCACTGGAGCCCGGCTACGGAGCCACATGGGGCTGCACGCTCCGTGCTTTTTAAAAACCTCTGAAAAGAGGTTTTTAAAAAACACGCAGCGCCGCCAGTTCCGGTCGCTTTGGAGTGGATTGAGGTGTGGAACTATGAAAAGTAGTCCGCCCCAATCCACTTCACGGTGCAGACAACCTCCGTGGGAGGTCGCTCTGCACCATTTTAATACCCCAGTGCGGAAAGGGCCTTAGTCCCGTTATTCATAAGTAACTACTGTAATGATCCTATGGGTAGACAGCCAATACCTTTCATTCCCAAGAATGCTTGATTTAAGCTACTAATGAAAATACATCAGGAAGAATTAACTACACAAAACTGGGTGAGACTGCATAATGTTTTGTGGTGGTGTATTTCAGTATTTTGCTACTCATAGAGTTCTAGTGTTGTAAATGAGAGACTAGAATCTCACATTGTAATTTTTGCTGTCAATTTCTGGCATTCTTTTGAACACTTTGTCATATTTCACCAGCACAGTCATGAAATTAGTGGAAGGAGTGGAAGGTTTTTGTAATGATGACTGAAGATTTCACCGCCAATAAACCATCTATGGCAAACATGAAAGAAATCACTCTTTTATATTGTTTTTATGTTTTCATGTTATTTAAAGCACTAAATGGTATGCTAAATCCTTCTCATATTGCCACCAACTGTTATTATATTTTCCCTCTTTTGCGTCATGTTCATCTTTTTCAAATGAAAGAGAACACTTCAAAGACATTAATGAGCAAGCCAATATAAACAGCTGTTAGGTAACAAAAAAAATCATATTTAGATCATGACTAACTGACATTTGCATTTCCCCTCCTGAAGGGCCTGTTAAATGTATGAATAAAAAGAGGAGGTGGGGTCAAAATGCACTAGTTTGATAATGGGATGGATAGACATAAGTGTAAGTTAAATTCAACAAAAACCATAAAAGATCAATATCTTTATCCCTCAACAAGTCTGTATATTGCTACAACTAGAAAAACTTTTAGGAGCTATGTAA
This sequence comes from Cyclura pinguis, assembly GCA_030412105.1. Taxonomy (NCBI): domain Eukaryota; kingdom Metazoa; phylum Chordata; class Lepidosauria; order Squamata; family Iguanidae; genus Cyclura; species Cyclura pinguis. Next base: position 113,879,745 of record CM059602.1, read on the forward strand.
GTAAAACTTACTAATTATAGTCCAAATTAAAGTTTTACCTTTGTTGGAAGTATAAATCTCAACAAGTTAAGTCTCAGTCCTTAGCTCCCTCTTATTTAGAATTCCCTTATTGCAGCTAAATTTGTTATCTTTGGATCCAGGAAACATAGTCGGGGTAGCCATGTTGGCCATGCAGCTAAATATAACAAAATCCAAAAAACACAAGTTGATACCTTTGTTGGCCAACCAAAAGGCACAAAATATATCAAGCAAGCTTTCAAAGCTGTACTCGTTTCTCCATCAGAAAAAGATGTTTAAAAATTATACTAGAGAAGCAAAGTGACTGTGTTAGAGTCCTCCCTTTTACATCATGTGTTGTTTCTATTCTAGTTCAGTTGGTCTGGAGGGATGTCAATGAAGACAGAGACCACTTCCCCTCTTGGCCACATGGGGATTGAGACAAAGGACAGTAAAATGTACACTCCATTAGTAGCAATAAAGAAACTTCTCTTGGGATCCAGGCTGCCTCTGTCCTTCATGAGGCCACAGACTTAAGCAAAGAATATCAAAGAGAACAGTGGATTTCTCAAGAATTCAAGAAGAAATTATTCTTTTCTCTTTTGTTTCCCTGAATATGTTCCCAGGTGTAAGTTAACAATGCTGTGTTTGAGTAATTATACAATTTGGGTTGTCATTCTATATACTACTCTACTTTTCACTACTATGCCATTGAGAACAGAATTTCCTTCCCAACCTGTGAAGCAAGACACACACAAAAGACCATCATAAGATCTCATCTTACCCTGTTTTGCCCCCAGCCTTTGTCAACCAAACCTCTTGCTGAAATCATCATATACATTTCAGAGCAGTGGCTTCAGCTCCTTCACTTTATCTTTCAGGTTGTACCCTGCTGCATTTTAATATTCTCCCCCAAACTTTGGGTTGATATTACTCGTTTTCTGTTATGTGTGTGTTTAAGAGACACTGGTGCTAAACAACTTCTCCAAGATGATGATTTTGCAGTTCTGCTTCTTCAACAGAAGTGACAGGGAAGACTGATGTTCATTGCTACAAAATTAGCAAAGTTGCCAAATCTCTTTCTCTCAGAAACTATTCATTCTTATCGACTGATCCTGGAGGAATCTTCTCAAGCATATGAGAACATATTAAGATGAAAGACGACGAAGCCTCATCCTGCCATGACAGAACAAAGGCATCCTTTTCATTTTAAAGTTATGCTAATGGCAAAAGATATGGAGAAGGGGATAGAAGAGAAGATGGTAATCATGAAAAAAATATCTGTGTGAGATTTTTTCCCCTCTATCTTTCAGTGCTCAGATTCAACCATGGGGAAGAAAAGAAAAAAACCTGTAAAATAAATTATTGTTCACAGTTCATATTACAGGCTAGGGATTTGCACTGCCCACAAAAATGGAGGTGGAGCTTCAAAAAACAACCTACTTTAATCTCAGGCTGCACCAGAGCCAGTCCAATTCATCCTGGGTCATAATCTGGAAATGTTGGGGTTCTTCCCTCCCACTGACTAGCCCTGGAAATCCAAAGGGTAAAATGACTAAAAATGTGGTTGGCAGATACTTTGCAAAACTATCTTAGAATAACAATGGTGCACCACTCCACACAAATAACTAAATTTGTGAATGCAGCTGAGCCATGGGGTGAGCTAGGAACCAGGAAAACATATCATGGAATGTAACCATATATCAGGACTCTAAGGCCATTTCCACACTAGCCTGTTTTAGTGCCATTATTCTACTTTCAACATCTTATGGAATCTTGGGGTTTGGAGTTTAGCAAGGGGCCTCTATGGCCCCTCGCTAAACTGCAAACCCTAGGATTCCATAAGATGTTGAAAGTGGAATAATGGCACTAAAACAGGCTAGTGCGGAAATAGCCTTAGACTATCAATCCAGACATCTAAAAGGCTATGAAAGTCGGATAGTAAAGAAATCTGATAAGAAGAAAGTCAAAACATTTGACATGTGGTGCTAGAGGACTGCTGTACGGATATGATGGCCTGCTTTGAAAAAAAAAAAAAAAAGGAAAAATGAATAGTTCCATAAGCAAATCAGACCTGAACCAGAAGCCAAGATGACTAAACTGCAGTTCTATTTTAGACATATCATGAGACAGTGTAATTCACTTGAAAAGACAATAATGGAAGGTGGAAGGTAGTAGAAAAAGCAGAAGATGGCATTACAGAGGGATTGATCCATTCAAGGATCAAGACAAGCCCTGACTTTGCAGGATTTGACCGAAGGCTGTTGATGACTAGGGCTCTTGCAGGTCTCTCACATATATGTTGAAGTTGACTTCACAGTCAGTAACAATAACAGAAACACCTGACTCCACCATTGAGTTGGAAGCCTTACTATTTCATTGATTTCCCATAGCCCCATACTATCTTTTGAATCATATAACAGAAAGAAAACATATGGAAGTGATGAGTTACAATGATCCAAGAGCAAAAAATGAGATGCACATCACATCTTCAGATAAAGCATGTCTTTGCATCGTGGACTGCAGCTGAGACTACGTAAGATGGGACAATAATAGAATAGGTACGTTAATTGACAATGTTTTGTTAGTAAACAGAAATTCCAGATTGAAATCACTTACTGGATTTTTGACTGCTCTTAAAACACCAAAGACATTTAGACAAGATAGTCAGGAATGGATGTTTTTTAAGCACTGCACAGTTTATGCAAGGCACTTGTTTCATAAGCAAAGTTTTCCAATAAAAAAAAATGAGTTGAGGGGAAAATAAGGATGCCAAGTAAGGAAAGAAAAATGTGAACATAAATCTTTGGACAGCTAAAAGTCATATTATCAACTATGACATATGTGGAATAAATGAGCTATTTTTCTTACTCAAAGAACCATAGGAGCATGGATTTACAGAAGTGAGCACTGTTTGAGGAGATGGTAATAAATTTTTGAGTCCACAAATGCTTCTGGATCTCCAGCTGTGCCTGGAAGCCCAGGTTGCCTCAGCAATCACATATGGCTTCAAAAGTTCCGTCTTATGAAAAGACTACAATCATGTTTACCCAAGCAGGACATGACAACTGTGACTCACAGGCTAGACAACTGTAATAACACTTCTGCACTTGCTGAAGCTTCAGCTGGTATGAATGCATTAGACTGCTTCCATGGTGAGGTGGGTTCAAGAAGGTGAATTGCACAGAGTTCCGATATCTTCATTGGCTCCATAATATTTTCTGAACAAAATGTAAGGCATTGATTATGACTTAAAAATCCCTACATAGGTTGGGCTCTACATATCTCACAAACTCACCTCTAGTCCTTTGGACCAGCACAACTTCTAGCATAAAATAAGATTTCCTTATTGAAAGTAGCATCTATGCTTCTAGATCTCACAGAAGAAAATTCTTCCTGCCCCTACCCCCTAGAACTATGCCATTCTGTTTCATAGAAGTCTCGTAAAAGTCCAAACAAGTTAAAATATGAATGCTTGTTTATGACTTGATGACTGCGGCACCGAGCAATGAAGTTTCATATCTGAAAAATCACACTATAGACAGAGGTTTAATTTCACTTTATTTTATCTCAGAGTCAATGTTTCAGTTCATAGCTTCATCTGATAGTTACACAGGATCAGTATGTTGTTAACAAAAAAAAAAATCAAGAGATGTCTATGGATGTGGATGTCCATAGAAAAGCTATGAAATCTTACTTTCATCTCTCATTTCAAGAGCAGAATTTAAGCATCTGTACTGATTAACTGAGTACTTTAAACAGGAGCCACATGGAATAGTGTACTGGACAGGCACTAAACAGATCCTCATTCTAGTCTTCACTGATCCATGAAACCTCATGAAACTCCTGTCTGAATAAAAATGTTTTGGCCAGCTGACAGAGACATAGCAAAGAGGGCACCATTCTAGACTCCCTAGGGAGAGATTCTCAGAGGTAGCATGATAACTGAAGCCCCTGTCAGAGCTGCTGATGACGAGCAGCAGCTGTTGGTCCCTGTGGCTCTGGCTGGAGATGAGCCCTGCAGCTCAGGAGCAAACTCTGCTGCCATGGACCAAGCAGGCTCGAACAGTCCTCTGTCTGCTCCTTTAGAGCAACAGGGATCTGATTCTGAAGATGCTCTGGAGCCTGCTTCAATCAGCCCCCAATCAAGGTGGAGACTCAAGAGAGCTGTGCAAAGGGAGGCTTCCTTGGCTAAGTTTAAGAAGTGGTGACTGAGCACACCTGTGCCTTGGGCTATATAACTGCCTACTTGGAAGGTTCCCTTTGCTTGTGGCAAACTTCTTACAAATCCTCCCCTTCCCTGTTCCTTGCTTCCAGCACCTGGCTCCTGATACCTTGGATTGATCTCTTGGTTCCAGACCCCTGGCTTTTGGAACTCTGACTATGGTTTTTGCTTGTTGCTCTGGCTTAGGTAAATTGACTTCCTTTGAGTAGTTGCTTGCTTGACTCCTCCCGGCAGGACTCTGCCAGCCCTCTCACTCCCTTCTCTGGGCTGGCTTGCCGCCCAGGTCTCTGACCTTGACAGTCAGCCATGGAAGAGGCCTCTCGTGTCCCCACCAATCATGCTTTAAAAGTAGTGGGAGTGAGAGAAAGGCCCTCCTGTGGATCTTAGGGCCTGGCCAGTCTCACATCAGGAGATGCAGTCTGGACCTGAGCCATATAGGACTTTATAGGTCATCACCAGGCTATAACCAAAACTTTGAATTGTGCCCAGAAATAAACTGGCAGTGAAGCTGTTGTAACAGGAGAGTAGTATGTTCTCTGCAACCAGCCCAGTTGACACTCTAGCTGCAGCTCTTTGTATCAACTGAAGTTTTCAAGCATACTTAAAAGCAGCCCTAAGTAGAGTGTGCTGCTGCTGTTGTTGTGTGCCTTCAAGTCATTTCCAACTTATGGAGACCCAAAGGCTTTCCTGGAACTGAGAGTATATGATGCACCCCAGGTCACCCAGTGGGTTTCCATAGCTGAGCCTTTAAAAGCCGCTCTGTAAACTGCAAAGCCCAGGATACCATTGGATGTTGGAAGTGAAATAATAGCACTATAACAGCGTAGTGTGGAAATGGCCTTTGTCTATTTCTAGTTCTCTCCATTTCTCCTCTCTTAAATGTGCTTCATTCCATTACCTTATCAGTTTTCACTTTATAATTTTATAATTTTAAACATCTGCGTGAAGTTCTTCATTCATTTACGTGTGCATTATATACAATATACGATATTATATATGGTAGACATTTTGGCAAGCATTTCCTCCAACAGGAAGCACATTTGTCCTTTGTACAATATTTCTTAAAAAAATACACACATTTTGGTTGCACAAATTGCCTTAGTAGTCATGTTTTTGTCCACATTTTGGACATTCCAAGAAGCATAAATACTAAAGAACAACTGTGTTTCAGTTTCTGCATTAGCTCAGAAATGCAAGTTATGAGATTAATCTTAAAATGGGAACAACAACAAAAAAGAGTGCTTTCTAAGCCTTAGAGTGATTCCCATTGAAAGACATCTATATAAGTGACTATCCTAAGAACCTTTAATAGCACTTTTCTTAATTCACTTCTGTTCCATGTGAAGAATCTATCAATCAATCACTTTATCTATACTCCTCCTTTTCTCCAAGAGTGGGATTCAAAGTAGCTTACCTAATAAAAAGAAATACAAGTAAAACCATATACAGCTAAAAACATACAAAAAATTAAGATTAAAATAATATTAAACTGTCCTACAAAATTAAAACCAGATGAAGAGCCATGGGAGATTACTTAGTATATGACCATGACAGCATGAATGTTGTATGTGAAACAATTGAGGAACTTGGTGTTAGCTACTAGGGAGGAAAGGTTGTTGAAATTGACTGATTTAGCAGAAAGGGACAAATTATCTGGTTTGATTGAAGTCACTGGAGACATTTCTAAAAAACTAAAAACCCTTTATATACTTTTTATGGAAAAAAGAATATGAATTGTCAATTTTTGGTTTTGACAATTAGTAAGATTCAGTTATTGGGAGGAGTGAACTATGTAATTTTAGAGAGAGAGAGATGATTATATGTATGTATAACCACCAAAAAGAAAGTTGGAAGCCACTCTTTCTTCTTCTCTATGTTTCTTTTTAAGGGTTCTCACCTAGCCTGAGCCGTTACAGAGTGTTGACTGAGAAAAAGAACTCTAGGAGGGGAAAAGTCTAATGCACAAAGCCTTTGAAGGCAGCATCCTTTATTACTTCGAAGCCATCGGAATAACAATTAGTTTTCAACTTAATTGGCCTAACACAGGTCACACAAGAATTCTAAATGCATTTTCCCAAAAAGGCAAAACTGAGACATTTTATTGATCATAAAGGTTTTTAATGCAAACAGAGGAACGCTGAGGTAGCAGAACTGTCTGCAGCAGGTTACAGTTTACAGCGATAAACTTCCCATCCCCTATCAAGCCTTCAACACTGCCTTCACTATGCCGTCTTTATCTTCGCATGCTGACACATGTAATCTAACATTCTCACTTTGCCACAGTAGGAGCAATTCCTTGACAATTTGATTACAGTTGCTTGTCAGTTCTCACACGGAAGAGTTTTTTGAGCTTTCTGGAATTGCAAAATATTTTGATTTTTTTGGATGATAATACTTTGGGGGGATCACAGTTGTTTTAAGGAAGATTGATTTCTGATGGCAAACGTTCCCCCCAGATCTGATAGCATAACATTTCCCTCAGATCTGCATACAATACATTATTTTTACTGGCCATAGGCTACCACACTCATGAGCTCTACAAAAAGAAAGAAGCTGATGAATTATCATGAAAAATAAGCAGCAAAAGGAAGCTTTGGGAATAAAACTGAGTACCATCTCTGCCACTTGTATAAACAGATTTGCTGGTCTCCATCCAATTCTTTGTAGACAGTGAAAACAAGAACAACAACCTGTATCAAAAACCTCACACATGTTTGGAAAGCCTTCCCAAATCCTGATTCGTTATAGAGAACACCATATCCCTGCAGAGTTTGGTATGTGGGGTATGTTTCTTGCCAAGCTATATGAAACTGAGTAATTTTGGAGAGAAAATCAACACTGTCCTACATTTCCTGTAATGAGATAGTTCCTGCATTCGTTCCTGAAGAGGTTGTTTGGTTGTAATGAAAACAATAAGAAGTCCATTAAACACTAACAAATATAAGATGGTATAAGAGTTTGTGCTTATGTTTGGAATCATTTTTAGTTAGTTCAAGGAAGATACTTGCACAGGCAGAGCTGTGTCCAAAATGTTCTGTTTTTAATCAAGAGGCTCCCACACCATGGGCAAATTTGTGGGCCAAACTAGACATGACAATACACAATTTGCACTGGCACTTATTCTTAAAAAAAATAGGTACACTTGTGGTATGAATGATGTATATTGGAAACCAGGCAGTGTAAATAGAGAAACTTTAACTCTTCCCAAGCTGCTAGTACTGTTAGTGGTTTGAGCATTGGACTGTGACTCTATAGACCACAGTTTGAATCTCCAGTCAGCCACAGCCATGGAAACCCACTGAGTGACCCTGGGCAAGTCGCACTCTGTCAGAGGAAGACAAAGACAAGCCTCTTCTGAAAAAATCTTGCCAAGAAAACCCCATGATAGGTTCTCCTTAGGGATAGTTGTCATAAGTTGGAAACAACTTGAAGGTATACAACAGCTTTTCCCATCTCCATTTCTCTCACATACCCACACACTACATCCCTAATCCAGGTAGGACCTCCTGCACCTGCAATTTGCATTGGAAATCTTCCATTTTTATGAATGGGATTTTTTCCTTTAATAGCAATAGAAAATTGCATTAAAGTTCCTGAACTGGTCTACTAGGTCCCAAATTATAGTGGGAGAGGAAGCTCTACTTTTTTAAAAGTATTCACATAGTTGATAATTATGTCACTTTTACCTTGGTTCTTGAATTGCCAGGGATTACTGCATATTTATCTTGGAGTATATGTCTTAGTGTATTATGTGAACCTCTCTCCATGTATACATGTGCATGTATGTATCGGTATACAACATATATCTATGTCTCTATGTGTACTTTTATGTGTCCATCCATGAGGTATCTGTGCTGTGACAATTTTATCATCTTGATGATCACTTATAATGATAATCTGAGGCCATTTCCACACTACACTTAACAGTAGTGCTGTTATTCCACTTTCAACATCCCATGGAATCCTGGGGTTTGCAGTTTGGAGAGGACCTTTAGAATTCTCAGCCAGAGAGCTCTTTGGCCTCAGTAAACTATAAACCTCAGAATTCCACAGGATGTTGAAAGTGGAATAATAGGACTAAAACAGTGTAGTGCAGAAATGGCCTGTGTATGTGCATAGCCTTCAAATAAGTAATTTTTATTTTAATCAGCCTCTACAATGAATGTTCATTAAAAGAGAAATCCAGTTCAAACAGTCATCAATTACCCATAAAGGTGAATGGCCTTGAGAGGCTTGTATATTTAATGCAAGTTTATGAGTGCCTGCCATTTTTTACATTTGTCACCTTTTAGAATGGCCTAATCTTGCAGCAGGTCAAACAGCATCTCTGTGTAAGCTGACAACTGTTTAACCACAACATGTCAATTAAGAGGACAGGGCTGTCTGATGCATCAGACAAAAGGCTTATCCAATCCAGCATCTTGGTCTATCACAACATGATATGAACACCAGCATCTGGTATCCAGAGGCATCCATAACAGGTAGCATATAGCCATAATATAAATACAGACTTTGATAGTTTTCTCTTTCATGAATTGGCTAATCTATTGTCTAAGGTCCTGTAAGCTAGTAAATGTCCCCACAGCAAATTCTATAAATTTGCAGTGCATGCTGTGGGTGACCTGGGCTTCTGGGGTTAAAAGAGAGAGTGAAAAAAAAAGACCCTGGTTCTCTAAACTTAGGGAATTACTTGCTAAAATCCCATGGTCAAGAATAATGGAAAAGAAAGGAGTTCATGACGGATGGGAGTTTCTTAAAAGTGAGATACTGAAGGCACAATTGAAAACTGTGCCAATAAGTAGTTAAAATGGCATGTGTGTAAAGAAACTGGAATGGTTGACTGAAGAACTCTCAGCTGAGCTAAGTGTTAAAAGAAACATGTACAGGAAATGGAAAAATGGTGAAACCACCAAAGAGGAATTCAAGCAAATAGTCAGGAGATGTAGGGAGAAGGTCAGAAAAGCTAAAGCGCAGAATGAATTCAGACTTGCCAGAGACATCAAAAACAATAAAAGGGGCTTTTTTAGATATGTCCACAGCATAAGGAAAAACAAGGAAATGATAGGATCACTGCATGGAGAAGGTGACCGATTAATAACGGGGGGAAGAGAGAAGGCAGAACTACTCAATACCTTCTTTGCCTCAGTTTTCTCCCAAAAGGATAGAAGTACCCAACCTGGGGTGTGGGAAGCAGGTAAGGAAGGGGGGGGGGAAATGCAGCACAGAATAAGTAGAGAAGTAGTACAGGAATATCTGGCTAAACTAGATCAATTCAAGGCCCCAGGGCCAGATGAATTACATCCAAGGATATTAAAAGAGCTGGCAGAAGTCATTTCTGAACCACCTGCAATAATCTTTAAGAACTCTTGGAGAACAGGAGAAGTCCTAGCAGACTGGAGAAGGGTAAACATCTTCCCTATCTTCAAGAAAGGGAAAAAAGAGGACCCTAATAATTATTGCCCAGTCAACCTGACATCAATTCCAGGAAAGATCCTAGAGCAGATCATTAAACAGTCAGTTTGTAATTACTTAGAAAGCAATGTCGTAATCACTAAAAGCCAGCATGGATTTCTCAGAAATAAGTCATGCCAGACTAATCTTATCTCTTTTTATGATAGGGTTACAGGCTTGATAGATGAAGGGAATGCTGTAGACGTAGCGTATCTTGACCTCAGTAAGCCCTTTGACAAAGTTCCACATGACATTCTTGCAAAGAAGCTAGCAAAATGCAGGCTGGACAGGGCTACTGTTAGTTGGATTTGTAATTGGTTGACCAACCAAACCCAAAGGGTGATCACCAATGGCTGCTTTTCATCCTGGAGAGAAGTGACTAGTGGGGTGCCACAGGGTTCTGTCCTGGGCCCAGTGCTATTCAACATCTTCATCAATGACTTGGATGAAGGAGTGGAGGGCATGCTGATCAAATTTGCAGATGATACCAAATTGGGAGGGGTTGCTAATACACCAGAGGACAGGAGAAAATTTCAAAAAGACCTTGACAGATTGGAGAGCTGGGCCAGAGCTAATAAATTAATGTATTTCAATATAGAGAAATGTAAGGTCCTGCACTTAGGCAGAAAAAATGGAAGGCACAAATATAGGATGGGGGACATGTGGCTCGATAGCAGTATGTGTGAAAGGGATCTAGGAGTCTTGGTAGATCACAAGCTGAACATGATTCAGCAGTGTGATGTGTCAGCCAAGAAAGCCAACACGATTCTTGGTTGCATCAATAGGAGTATGGTGTCTAGATCAAGGGAGGTAATGGTACCACTCTATTCTACATTGGTTAGGCCTCATTTGGAATACTGTGTCCAGTTCTGGGCACCTCAATTCAAGAAGGATGTCAACAAGCTAGAACGTGTCCAGAGGAGGGTGACCAAAATGGTGAAGGGTCTGGAAGCCATGCCCTATGAAGAACAGCTTAGGGAGCTGGGTATGTTTAGTCTGCAGAAGATAAGGTTAAGAGGGGACATGATAGCCATGTTTAAATATTTGAAGGGATGTCATGTTGAGGAGGGAGTGGGTTTGTTCTCTGCTGCTCCAGAGGCTAGGACAAGCAGCAACAGATTCAAGCTGCAGGAAAGGAGATTCCACTTGAACCTCAGGAAGAACTTCCTGATGATCAGAGCAGTCCGGTAGTGGAATATGCTGCCTTGGAATGTGGTGGAGTCTCCTCCTTTGGAGGTTTTTAAGCAGAGGCTAAATGGCCATCTGTTGGGAGTGCTTTGATGGGTGTTCCTGCATTGCAGGGGGTTGGACTCAGTGGCCTCTGGGGTCTCTTCCAACTCTATGATTCTATGATTCTATTGGGGTTTTTTTTCCCCACACTGTGAACCAACAATAGTGATGCCCTAATTTTCCATTTTAATGTATTTTCTTGCTTTCAAGTTCTACCCAACTTTAGAAAGAGCTTACTCCTTACTTATCAGGGTTAGAACTTGGACAACTTACTTTTCGCACTATAAACTCCCAACTGTCATAGTTACTGGCCGTCATGTCATGCCTTCCAACTGTCCTGATTTGGCAAGGACAGTCCCAATTAATCCTCTGTTGTTTCACCTTTTCAGCTTTTTTCCAATTTCCCAGTTTTTCTCCTACTTTCCCCCTCTGCTCTCAGCTTGCTTCAGTTGCTGCAAATTGAGTTCAAAGTGCTAAATCATTTTGTACTCACTTGATTCAGGATGGGAGAAAGAAAAGAACAGGGGGAAACTCGACCTTCCCAGTAGGCTCAGGCAAAAGCAATTTGCTACATCGTTGCCTAGCTTCTCTATTCTTCCTCATTAGTAACTTTTGTCTTCTTTGACTACATTCTGAGCCACATGTGTCTCAGTTTTCATCACTGAAATATCGGAGGGTATGTGATGGCTGTAGGATTCTGGAAATGCTTCCAAGATCTGATCAAGGTTATTACTTCCCACCCTCTACCCCAGCCCCATTCAATTCATTCAATAGAAGAGTAGTTAAATGAAATCTATATTCCATTCCAACTCCAGCTAGGCAAAGATATTAAACTTCATTACTAACTCCTATTTGTTAAGATTACATGCCTCCACATACATCTTAGCTCACTTTGATGTGCCACAAGAGGCAGAAGTTTAGGTGAAAGCTGCAATTTCAGCCAACATATCAAAAAGGGGACTTCCTTTTTGTTGCCTGTTATGATTGTCACTACAGTGTGACAGCTACATGAAAAGCAGCAGGAAGGATGCCACTACAAAGAAACAATACAAGACACAACAGGCAGTGAGGTGCCTGAAAGCAAATACCAAAACAAAAGTGTTGGAATGAAGGAATGGATTTTCTTTCTCCCCAGATGAGAGAGTTTACAGTGGCCCTGCATCTCCCGATAATTTATATGAGTCTAGCAACATATGCACCTACCTGCAATACAATCAATCAGGCTATCTAGAAATTCATCAACTCAGCAATGTCGTATTCAGGCATAGAAGGAGTTATTAAGATTCAATTAATCAAGGAGCTTGCGACTCTATGCCTAAGCTTCTAAGAGCAAATCTGTGCTATCTGCAACATCCAAATTGTTCTGCCTGTTGCCAATGAATAATTTCTACAACAGAGAACTCTTATACCTCTCAAGCAGACTTTTGGAACTTTGTTTCTACAGTCATTGAGACTGGGGAATTCTGTGAGTTGTAGTCCAAAAAAAGTAACCTCTTCAAACTCCACTCTTGGAATTCACATCTCCTGATCTGGAAGTCTTACAGTCAAACCCCAGATATCAGTTTCATTCTTATAGTCACTAAGGATCCATCATACGTTACCAGAGCATTATGCTAACCACTTCGCTTACTACTGTGGCAGCTAGAAAGCCGGAAACACATTGAAAGCATCAATTAAATTTCTCAGCCGTTACTCTTACTAGGAGGGACCTCACAGTGATGTAGTTGTGAACTTCCAGACATTACCAGAAAAAATGAGAAATGGTTTCATTTTTGCCTATGTCAATGTCTGAAGAATACTGAAAAAGAAGAGAAGAGAAGAGAAGAGAAGAGAAGAGAAGAGAAGAGAAGAGAAGAGAAGAGAAGAGAAGAGAAGAGAAGAGAAGAGAAGAGAGCTGGCCTGATATATGTTGCTACCTCAGAGAAAGGACACCTTATCTTTTATGAACAGAAACTTTTCAACTGAATCTGGTAGCTGAATAGTTGGTTGAAACTGTGATCTTGGACTTCCTGAAGGCAACTTGCTAGCTTAGGGGGCATCAGGCAGGTCAGACTGCCCATAGAGGTCTGTTCTGCAACTCCTTGCCACCATTTGTTTCCAAAATCCCAGCACATGCCATGTGAAGCAGCTCTTGCATTCTACCTAATGGAATGGCCAATCCTGGAAAAGGTAGCATGTATATTTGAAGTGCACTTCTCAACTTTATTCTTTATTTGTCAAGGACAAAGTATGAGCCATAAAATGTCCTGCGGCTTAGCCTGGTTCAAACTAATGTATTCATCATTATAAATGTATCTTTCTCCTAAGGAAAGCAGTAAAAACACATGCAATGTTGGAAGATCTGTATATTACTAAAAATTATTGAGGAGAAATGGCTGCTTTATACAAACTGGGGACCTGGATATTGCTGTGACATGAGTTGAAAGGTGTGTTGCTATGACTTTAAAGGCAGAAGAATTGGTCCAGTACAGTATTAGAATTGTAGAATGATTTTTTAAAGTCTAAATACTCTAACATATCGGGCTCAGCCATTAGAGCTGAAGGTGATCAACTGCTGTGTTTGGAAAGATGTCCACAGGCAACAATTAGAAACCAACATTGATGATCCAGTGATCCACTGTGATCCATGGATCACAGTGACAAATCTGTGGCCCTTGGGCCATATTTGTGGCTCAGGCCAGGGGAACTGTATCTCCTTTCCCTGGCAACACAGTCTCTCCAAAGCCTCAGTGATCCTGTTTCCAAGATCACTGTTTTCTTGCTGAAATGGAAAAGGCAGGTTGAAGAGCACAGCAACACCTTTAAGACTAACTGGTTTATTTTAGCATGAGCTTTTGTAGATAGGGGTCCATTTCCTCAGATGCAATGACAGAGTTAGAAGCATAGCCACAGGTATATTAAAGTTAAAACGCTGGAGGGGGGGATGAGTTCAGAGTGCAACAACATACAGAATGATGTAAATTGTTAGTTAGAGAGAAGGACCAAAAGAATGTTATCTATTATTCATTTTTCAATCAAAAATAGGCTTACCAAATGTTTGGAAGCCCCACAGGAAAGAATAATAAGGCAGTGAGACATCTGTAGAGTTTTCTCTTGCTATTCAAACATCCCACTATGTTTCAGGGGATTTTTCTGCGCAGAAAAATATAAGTTTTATTTTTCTTCACAAACTGAACAGAAAAAAGTATTTTCTACACAAGAAACGTGTTTCTGTACAAAAAAAATGTCTTTTTCTGTGCAGAAACACTTCAGGACACTTAAATATACAAAAACTCTGCACCAAAATAGTTGTTTTTTTCCATCACAAAAGAGAGAAAACGAAAATCATTATTTGTCCTTGCACACGAGGACAAAATAATCAAGAAGTCAGATACAGAATTTATGATACAGAAGCATGACCAGTAACTTAGAGGTGCATGAAAACTGGTTGTGTTTCATTCTATGAAGGAGTGAAATACCTGCTTTTAAGAAGTATTTTCTATAAAGGTCAAACTAACAAGTTGGAGGAATTACACATGCTAGTGGAAAGATTGACTCAAATTAAAATCTGACTAGAAAACAATCTCCTTCCCTCCTCCTCATGAATCAGAAGTTATTTTTACATAATGCTGGAAAAGACTCATGTTAAAGTGGATGCAGTTGGAGGATGAGTATCTGTGTATATATTGTGATTCAATTATTGTGTTTAATTGTATATATGACTACATTACAGATAATAGTTACTGGATCTTTACATCTTTAGAGTTGTTCACAGTGAACAGATTCTCATTGTGTTTTCCTCTGTTCTATGGCTTAGTTATAGTTAAAATGTCTCCGTTAAAGTCCGTGGGACTTCAGTTAGTCATGACTGCTACGTCCCATGGGTTTCGGTGGGTGTATTCCAAATCTTAGCATTGGTACATTCTAAATGTGACACATTGGTACATTCTAAATGTGACACATTCGAAGAAGATAAAGGTTAGACCAAAAGCTTCACAGTAGCAGTGAGTCTTTCCTTCTCTGATTCCAGTTGTTGTGAGACCATTTCCAGCACTTCCACCTCTGCTTGGTTCTCCCCCCAGCACTTGCAGGCATCAAATTCACATTATAAATGGAGGAAATATATTTTGATAATTGGAGCAGGTGTGGAATAAGAAAACCTCTTTATTTATGTAAATAATTAGAAATAAATGTCACTAGAGCTACATCGTCTGCTCATTTAAGTCATTTTAACGATATATAAAATATAAAAGAAGACTTCAGCAAAGGTCTCTAAAGAGAAAAGGGCAATACCACTAAATAAAGAAGGATTATCATGCTGGGGCAAACATGAAAGGAGATGGCATTTATACAAAATGCAATTTATTTTGACAGTAATTTTCTGTATTTCCCCCGCTATTATTGAAGATATATGTGTTTGAATTAGAGCTTTCTCTATCTGAGACCAGCTGCTCATTCTCCTTGGTCCTGGAGTGAAGTCACACTCCTTTGTTAATGGCTTCACAGTTTGCTAGCTGAGGGGGAAAATGGATATGATGTCATACATTTGTCTTCCTCTTTTTTTAACCTCGCTACAGGATTAGCCCTGAAAAGGAGATATGCTGCAAGGGAGAAAAACTATGCTTAAAAAAAGAATATTCTCCCCAAACCTACCACAAAATGAGCCAAGACGGTAAGAACAACTATAAACAAATGTCTGCGGAAAAAAATACAGAGATTCAAATGTATAAGTGAGGTTTTTTTCTTAATGTTTATCAGTGAGATGCTTTATGTTGTGTTCCCTCTGCTCTTTTTATGCTTCAGTTATATTATTTTATTTTACTGTGCTGTGATATATTTTGGTCTTGTACATCATCCTGATATCCTAGGACTGTTGTTGTTGTGTGCCTTCAAGTTGTTTCTGACTTATGGTGACCCTAAGGCGAACCTCTCACAGGGTTTTCTGGGGCTGAAAATGTGTGATGCACCCAAGGTCACCCCAGTGGGTTTCCAAGGCCGAGCATCCCTGGTCTCTAAGGTCATGATTCAATGCTCAAATCATTACATCACTCTGGCTTTCTATCTTAGGATGGGGGTGGGTTAAAATATCTTTAATAAAACAAACAAATAAAAAGATCTTCTTTTTTATTATATCGGGTTGCAAACTCTTTTTCTCCCCACCCCCATCCCAATCTCCCCCTTGGAATCAGTCTTCTTTTTTCTGACTCTTTACTGAAGCCAGAAAAGCTCAATACAAAAAATATTTGTGTAAATATTTGCTCCAATTTTCCAGTACCTTTTCAGCTTAGTTACGTACTGATCTCTTGTGTTTGTCCTTCAGGAATAGCTGCCTGAACAGGCATTTGTTCTTATGGATGTTGGTGCAGGGAAGATGATTGTGCTCCAAACAAATAAGCTGATTTGGACATAAAGAAAAGCATCTGTGAAATGTACTGTATGTTATTCCTTTCCTTTGTTTTGTAACTTCTTTGATCCCTTCCATCTTCCCCCAAAGGGAAGTGTCAGGTACCTAGAAGCCATCATGCTGTTGTGGGTGAACTGGATACTTTGTGTGAAAAAGCTGCCAGGACTATAATGACACACAAGAAACCACAATAAGCATTTACCTGAATAGTTAATCAAACCAAGCACGTGCATCACACCAGCATGAAGCTCATGCTGGGTTGAACTCTGAGATGTAGAAGGGGAAGAGGCCAAAGTATTCATTAAAGTATTTCATTAAAGCAGCCCTCCTGAAAAATATAATGTGACCGTAACGGATATAGAAAGAAATAGGCAGGATGCTGTGGTATTATTTTTTACCCCCAGTGAATAGATGGTGCCATTAGTTATTGGTCACTAGAAGAAGGTATACCTACGGTCTGTTCACTTAATGGGGGTTTTGGCCTTTGCAGTGGATTCGCATGTGGAAGGCTAGTTTTAGGAGCAGACAGAGCTATGCCCTGCTCACTTCCTTTGAAGTTTCAGTTCACCAGCAGTAAACAACAGTGCTGAAAGAGACAGGCTGTGGTCCTTTTCTCAGAATATGATGGGCACAGCTCACAAGTGCTTCCTCAAGATCTGGCAAAGGGATGCCAAATCCTGTCTGGAGTAGGGATATTACTCTTTGCTAATTTCATTCTCAAATGAAGCAATGACTCCTTTTAACAATTTTCCTCCTGCTGCAATTTTGTTTTCAAAAACTATGTAGTTTTTGAAGACTATTCACAATGGAGATTTATTCTCTGCAAAGAAAGCAACCTTTTCTGTGCAGGAAACAGCATTTCTTGCTATTTCCTGCACAGAAAAAGCTATTTTCTGCAGAAAACAAATGTCTGCATAAATTTTGTGCATAAGTCCTGAACTGCTAAGATTCACATAAATCCAGGAATCTCCTCATCATAGTCTCTTGACACTTGATAAAAATGTTTTTCAGCCATTGTAAAAAAATATTTTTGAATATTCTTTCCATCTATGATCTGGACAACCCACTTTAAAGAAGCCACTGCTCAAGTCCTCTCTAAGCATTTCCAGGAAGCCAACAGAATTCCATTCTATTTTTATTTTATCCTGGATTATTCCATACTCTCATTGATCATGCTATAGTCAGCTTCTTATATGAGGTTAGATCAGAAGAACTGTTGAAAGCTTCTATCTCTATCATGCCTCTGTAATCAGCAAAGATCTTTCTTTAAGACCAGAATGATTTTGAGAGCCTATATGTTGTGTTCACCATGTCAAAAGTGTGTGTGTGGGTGTGTGTGCGTGTGTGCACACAAACACTTATTTACAACACAAAATGAACAACATGTATACATCAAATGTATGCACCACATAGAACAATCATCATTAGTTTCAGGAGCAGTTAGCATCATGTTAATAAAAATTGTCCATACAAAATTTGTCTCTCTGAACTGGTGTTTTCAGTGAGGAATGCTCACGTCTGCAATGAAAGATAGATGATAGATAGATAAATAGATAGACAATAAGTACAAATAAATGTGTACATGTTATAGAATTGAGCTGTTATTTCACTGTTTGCAATTTCTCTCAAATTATATGCATGCTTTTTGGTAAGGGCTATTGTCTAAATTCTGGTCACCCATCCGTAGCCAAAGATATGACAAGTTCTGACTGTAGGGAATTATGAAACTCCTCAAGAAAAAAGGGAAAAAAATTAACTGTCTGACTTAAGCCAATTGATTATCTCTTTAATTTACGCTTGGTGGGGACTTGTCCTTTTCTATTATATCTTTATAAATTCATTTTTAACTGTTGTATATTTCAGTTCTAACGCACTTTAAATCTTTTCCAGACAAGAAAATTAGCAAGAAATGCAAAGAAGGAGGAGGAAGGGGGAGTGCGGGAAATATCTGAGGAAAGACCATGAAACTATTGATCCCAGGAAGCAACTTAAAAGAGGAAACATAGGTGCTGGGCAGACAAAGGAGAGAAACTGAATGAATGAATGAATGAATTGATTTGGCTCTGTGGAAAATAAGAGAACAATCCTCTGTTCTTTGGCAAATCCTACTCATTTTAGATGGCATGTTGTAAAATGTGTACTTTATCAAGGTGTTTTCAAATTATATTATGCTTCATGTGCAATTCTGAGCCCAGTGTCTGGTGTTTGACTTGAAAGTTAGTACTTTACATGGTGTTTTAAAGGGAAGAGTTCCACCTTGATCAATTCACATTGAGCTAATCCTATATAAATTGTATTAGAGAATCCTAACCAGGACCACCCAAGACATTTTGCATCTGAGGCAGGGCAGCAAAATGTACCCTCCAGCAACTAAAAATACAAAGTATCCTACCAAGGTGTTTTAATAAATGAGGCAGAAAATCCCACAGTTACCACTGTGGTATAGTAGTCTGAGTGTTGGACTATGATCCTGGAGACCAAGATTCAATTCCTTCCTTGGCCATGGAAACCCACTGGGTGACCTTGGGTGCATCACATACTCTCAGCCCCAGAAAACCTTGCAATGTACCCTAAGGTCACTGTAAATCATAAATGACTTGAAGTCACACAACAGTAACAACAACAAATCTCTTCTCATCTCCACCAGGACAAATGCCAGAATAACACATTAAATAATTTGTTGTACTTTCAAGAGATACTCAGAAGCTTCTGCCTGAAGTAACTGACTCACTCTGCCTAAGAGGAGGGCCAGTCTTGACACAGAATGCTATGGTTATGTGTAGATTGTAGTTAAAGTTTGCATGCACCAAGAAGCACATTTTTAAATGGAAAAAGAACATTGGGAGTGTTTCCTCCAAAGGACTGTGTATGTATAATGGACTTTAAAGGGTATAATTACTGAGAATAACATGTGGATTTCCATTTAAATATAAGAATTATTTTTATGCTCATTTCCTAATTCTAAAATACACAGAGGCCAATGAGCAATTAATTAGATGGCTGGGTGATGAAAACCACATAGTAATAAGGAATTGTATATCATTAGAAAAATTTGTGAGAATATGAAGCAGAACTTGGTGACACTACCACAAGATTGACTACACTAAAAAAAAAAAAAGGGTAGCTGAAGTCTTTCCATGGGGCAGTTTTTAACATACAATACTGGGCAGATAATAATGTTCCAAGAGAGTTTTTGATTGGAAAAAAATGAACTCGTAATTCATAAAAGACAAGAAAATTACCTTATGATAATTTTAACTGCTAGGTTCAGCACTATCACAAAGTGACTAGAGAAGCACAGTGAATCTGCTCTTCCATTTCTTTGTGCAACACCTGAAAGAAACAAGAACAGCAGCCTTTAAATATTTTAGGAATAGAATGCATGCAACCACTACATCAAGCCTCCATAATACTCTACAATGACCATCAATACATATGGTTACCCTGAGACAAAGGTGAACTAATTGAAATTAAGCCATAATTGTTTTTCAGTCAAGGACCACATCAGTTATAGGCAAGCTTATTAGGGGCTACTTCCCAAAATTGATATTATATCCCACTGCTGATGTTTAATCCCTCCATGAGTTTCCCATACGGGCACATTAGTACACACTAACATGCATGTGTACACAGAACATGCTGAGAAATACTAATACTTTCAGGCTCACACACATACTGCCCCCATACTAGTTCAGTCAGGCTTTCAAAAAAAAATCTGTGTTGGAGCATACAGAGGCTGATTATAATAGATGAAGAGTTATTTTTCAGGTGGCATAGTAGGAGCAGATTTTAGCCTTCCTTCCTTAGAAGTCTACCCAAGTACGCCTTCTCATGCTGCAATGAGGTTTTTCAAAAGTACTCACCGGAACCAATGAATGCTTTTTAAAGCTTCCTTTATCAGAAAAGGGGTGAGTCTTTCTTGCACCTAAAATCTGTTTCCCTCAAGGATGCTGTATAGAGGTTTGTAGGTAATGGTGCCATTCAAAATAATTAACAACCGTTTGTGTCAATTTCTTTTGCCAAAATGTGTACTGCCAACCAAAAAATTTTTATTGTATGATTCATCATTGGAGAAATGTATGTGAATGAACACTTGCCTGCAAGAGAGGGGAAGAAGGAATCAGGGCCAAGTGCTCTCTGGATGACCTTCCATCTTTCCCCTTTTCTGTGTTATTCTTCTTCACTCTCCCTCCCTTCTTCTTTCTTGCCTGCCTTTCCTTCCCTGACTGGGGCTCCCTTTGAAGCAGCAATCAACTGTTTTTTCTCCTTTTTCCTTAGCCTTCCCTGGCAGTTCATGCTACTGCAGAAGAGACAGGGCTAGCCAGGAAGGCTGGGAATGAATCAAAACATGGGCCAGTTGGAAAGACAGGATACAGTGAGGCCCTTTCCACATGTGGGGGGGAAACGCCCAAAAACAGAGCTTACCCGCTTTGTTTTCCGGCCGGCCGAGTCCGTCACCACGAGGAGCAGCACAAGCTTGTCGCTCTGCAGTCCTCCGGCGTCCTAAATGGCGGCTTCCAGTTGGTGGAGGCTCTCCACCAACCGGAGAAGCTCATCAACCGGAAGCCCGCCCCTGGCAGATCTGCAGCCAAGCACTTGCGCGCGCCTGCAAATCTGCTCTGGAGCCGGGTGACGGAGTGGCATGGGGTTGCAAGCTCCATGGTTTTTAAAAACCTCTAAAAAGAGGTTTTTAAAAAACATGCAGCACGACCAGTTCCAGTCGCTCCGGAGTGGACTGAGGTATGGAACTACAAAAAGTAGTCCACCTCAGTCCACTCTACGGTGCAGAAGACCTTCATTGGAGGTCGCTCTGCACCGTTTAAATAGCCCGGTGTGGAAAAGGCCTGAAACTTTTCATTTTCTATGCCCATGACAAGCCAGTCTGTCAGTGGACCCAACCAGTTTTAACCACTGGTTCAGGCCAATCAGTACAAGTTGTCTGAATGATACCACTATTTCTACAGATGTTGTCCCACCCAACTGCCATTGCTGAGCAGTTCAGATGGAGCACTGCTACCCTTCCCAATATGTTCTAGTGAAAAGGGCTAGTACTGAAGAGAAAGAAGCACGACAAGGCAAGAGTCCATCAAAACAGTAACAGGCAGGGAGCAGGGGCCCGATACTATAAAGGCAAAGGGAAAGGTGGTAAAATTCAGTGGTGGAATACATGCAGACAGTCCCAGTGCTCAAAAGTAACTAATTAAAGATAATTAGTTACTTGTATTTAATTCCCTTTTCCAGTAAACAAGATATACTGTAACAACATCACTGCTGCAACTTAATTAGTGGTACCTCCTCCCTTTGGTGCAGTTTAACTGTAACTCCTTTTACAGTTACATGAGTATGGTTTCAATAAATGGTGGAAAAGAACTGTCACACGTATTATATTTTGGCTTGTGCTACTATGCTCATTTCTTAGAAAAAAAAGGAACTAAAGGAAATCAGAGAAGAACTGTAACTAGAATAGTAGTTAACTGTTAAGTTGGACCTATAACTGTAAGCAATTTTTTTTAAAAAAAGCATATTCCCAAGCTCTGAGAACATTCAAG
This sequence comes from Cyclura pinguis, assembly GCA_030412105.1. Classification (NCBI taxonomy): domain Eukaryota; kingdom Metazoa; phylum Chordata; class Lepidosauria; order Squamata; family Iguanidae; genus Cyclura; species Cyclura pinguis. Next base: position 113,901,580 of record CM059602.1, read on the forward strand.
TTCAGGGTCATGCATCTCCAGATAGGGCTGAAAAAAAATTCCGTTCTAAAATATGGAAGGGCTATGGCAAGTCACTGTTAACAAAGGAGCCCCAGGTTTGTGCTTGCCCATAGCCATACTGTATGGGGGAACAATTCTAATGCAATCATATTTCACTTTACATGGGCTATCTTGAAAGTTGTTCTGGATCAAAAATTGCTATCAAAATAATAATCAATCTATAATGGTAGCAAAGAGCCAGCATGGCCAGCATGATGAAGTGGCCTGATCACTGGACTATGATTCTGGAAAGTGGAGTTTGAATCCCTGCTCAGCCATGGAAACCCTCTCGGTGACCTTGGGTAAGTCACACTCTCTCAGTCTCAGACGAAGACAATGGCAAGCCCCCTCTGATCAAATCTTGTGAAGAAACTCCATGATAGGCTTGTTTGGGCCACCATAAGATGGAAATGGCTTGAAGGCATGCAATATACACAATGGTGGCAAAAGGGTTGCATTAGCTGGCCCTGTAGAGTTTTCTAATGCTAAAATGCTAAGCTTCCAGTCCTGCATACATAAGAGACAAAGCCTTTCTGAGAAGTGGATTTTAATGTATCAGTGAGCGATTATTTTTGCTGGAACATTAATTACATTTTAGACGCCTCCAGCAGCATCATTATCATAATCATTATCTATCAGCTGTTCCATCCACTGCTGGCTGAAAACAATTTTTGGAGAATGAAACGCACTTTTTTGCCCACACTGTCCTTCCCCATAAAGTCTTTGCAAGTCTTTCATATCCCCAGTTTGTCCTATGGGAAGCAAAATGTTAAATACATTGTATCTTTTCATAAGCAAGAAAATATGCTATTTTGCCAACAAATCCATGGGTTCTTTGCCTTGTTCATCAACATCAGTCCCATCACTATTGCCTTAACTTGTTTGATTGTCTACCACAGCATCATAGAAGAGGTTGGATGCTTCTGCTGGACAGCATTTGGATCTGTGAGTACTTGTTTCATTAACTGTCTATCCATAAAGCCAATTGTCTTATCCTTCAGCTAAATCAGAAGAGCAAGAATTTGGCCAAAACAACCCACAGACTCTTTTTCCCCTTAGCTTCTCATAAAGTAGAGATGGGAAACATTGGCCCTCTGTTTGCCAGCATGGTGTAGTGGTTTGAACTTTGGACTATGAACCTGGAGACCGGGGTTTGGTTCTCCACTTGGCCACTAAACCCTTGGGTGGCCTTGGGTGCATCACATCTTCTCTGCCCCAGAAAACCTCATGATAGGTTCGCCTTAGGGTCTTGAAGGCACACAGCAGCAGCAGCAGCAGCAGCAGCAACAACAACAACAACAACTGAACTGAAGGTGACATCATTGCTCACCATTGGCTATGATAGCTAGAGCTGAGATTCACTCCAGTAACTCCTGAAGAGCCCCACATTCCCCAACCTTGATGTAGAATGATCAAAATATTTCCTTATATGCCCAACACTGAAAAAAAATAGCATAGGTGAGGAAGCCATAGCCCTCAAGATGTGGGACTACAGCTATAATCTATGATCACTGGCCACACTGTCTGGGAATTATGAGAGTTGCTATCCAACAGCATGAGATAGTCCACGCATTCCATTCCTGCCTTATAAGAACAAATCCAGGACGCTTCACAGCAATGGAGAAGACTCTTTAGTGTGAAATCCTTGTGAGAGCTCTTGTGGGACATCCCTTCAGCAGGCACAGCTCCATCTTCATAAAACTGAGGAACGCCTCCAAAAAAAGTTGTTTCTGAACAGCTTAGGCACCACACCACTTTGTTTCAAAGACTGTGTACTTTTCTTGGACCTTGGGCATGTGCCTTCAGATTTCGAAAGCTAGGGAATTTATCAACGGTGGTCCACTACACAACTCATCCATGAGGAAAATACAAGGAGTCATGTGACACCAGCAATTTCATTTCACCAGTGGCACCAGCACCACCAGCCCCATCAAGAAAATCAGATGATATCTTTGATCCTTTAATAAAACTGCTCACTAGAGAAACTAGGAACCTACTTCTTCCAGCTAGTTGGCTGGCCCTTTGGTACCACTCTCTCTTTGGCTTTACCCTGCCCTCGGCCTCACAAGAGACAAACCTGGCAGCTGGTTATTGCTGTAAATTGTGTTCATTATTTATATAACATATGGTTTTCAATTATATTGAGACCTTCTCCAAGTTAGAAGGCAGATTCTAAATGTCTGAATAATTCAATAAATAGTAAATAGTGACTGCTATTTCAATACAATATTGAAAGGATTTTATACTGCATAATTGTATGAGATACCAGTGGCTGCTGATAGGGATAACTGATATTATAAGGGGAATCACAGACACGATCATATATACACACTACTGTTCTAATCAATTTTTTCCAACCATCTGATTTCTTGATCTGGCCTCCAAACAGGCAATCTGAAAAGTGTTAAAAAGGTTGACCCCCATTTATTTTAAATCTTTGAATTCCATATGCCCCCAACAGTTAACATTAATCTTCCCCTGAGCAGCTTACTATCATACAACACAACATGAGGATAGGCAATTAAAGTCTGCCAGTTTGTGTACAGAGCATGTCAGTATAAACCTTGCTTAGTCATTTAAAAGTCTCATTTTTATCCAAAGGCAAAAAAAGCAGTGAAGGAGAATGATTACTAGGTCCCCCAGAGGATTATTGAGCCCTGAGGTTGGGGTGAAAAATATTAGAAAAATCACTAGTGCAATTTTCTTTACATTGACCTTCCAAAGACCTCCAAAAACCAACTGTCCTCCAGAGGCAGATTAGTCACCAACTTTTCCGTACAGTCTCAGTCCAGATTTTCCTCAGCAAAGACAGGAAGCGTTTGGTGAATTGCACATGAGTAAAGAGATATATATCAACTCGACAGGAGTCCTAAATTGAGGCTGTGCCAAGCATGCTTCATTTAACGAACCAAGTTAAATCCAGTCTTTGCTCTCAAAGATAGATGTTCACTGCCATGATTCAACCCACCAGGCATTCTCTGCATCCTCCTTATTCAGTGTTTATGTTAAGAATGGGAGTTGCAACTCAGTTTTATTTACCATTGCTAGTTATGATTATCAAGGGTTATCCTGGAGGTGGTGATAGTGTGCTGGCTAATGCAAGCTCTCCCATTGCTCTCATAGCTTAACTCCAACTCAAATCAAGTTGTACTGGCCCAAGAATTCTAGATTCCATTTCTGCGTTAAGCAAAAGATGACTTACCACTCAGCCCAGCTTGCATGGGTTTGCACAGAGTAGGAATGTAAACAAGAATTACAATTTTCCTTGTACTTAAATAGAAAATAAACACCATGGAGACAGTGATCAAATGCTTTTCTTTTTTTTTTTCTTTTTTTTTTTTCACATTTCAGAAGTTTTTAGGTAGGAAAAAATTCATCTGGGAAAAAAACTCATACGATTTTTGTGCAAAAATAATGTTTTCATTAAAAAAGTATGTTTTGCACAAACTATATCTCCCTACATATAATGGGTTCCATAGTTTACATTTTTTTAAAAAAGTCTCCATATTGCAAAAAATAATTTAAAATGTTCAAAAGCTATCATAATTTCACTCATCAGGGAGAAAACTTTGTAAAATATTCTTGCGTATGAGAATACAATCAGTGAAAATGTACAGCGCTGCTATAGAAAATTTCAGGCCATACAACACAGTTAGGGAAACTGCACTCTAAACACTGCTGAATTCTATTTTCTGTCAATTCTAGCTAGCTTGGCCAAGGGTGACTAGTAATTCATTAACCTCTGGCAGATTGAAGGGTCCTACCAGATGTTAAAAGTGGGCTTGTGCTTGTTAAAAGAGGACAGAACTTGTACATTTACTTTTAGAAACTATATATATAATGTGATGCTGAGATCATTTTTATTTGTCATTTATTATTTACTTCTTATTTTTCATATATACATCTCAGAGCATCAACTTACCACTGCTCAGTTATGCATGGCCTCAGCATATTCATTTTTTTTCCATTCTTTCAAGAAGCATCACCAAACAGTTGGCATTATCTCTGTTAAGCTGTATTTCTAAAGCATGATGCTCACACATGTACACTAAACTCCTGTGTGTCCACAATGTAACTTATGGGGTTAGTGTTCCTTTGGTAACAGAAGCATCTATCAAGAAGAAGAGTTGAGGGTCAAATTAAAATGTGCACCACTTTATTTTTATTAAAAGGTGCCTATAAATTATGATAGGAGGGACTGTGTTTTATACCAAAATGAGAGCATAGAGAAAGCCCACCACCACTCTTACCTTATTGTACCTTGCTCCTTTAAGATGTTCTCAGTGGCCATTACCCAATTCTAGAACTCTTTGCCGTGGAAGGACAGGTTGTCTTTCCACTCACTGGCAAAGGCATTTTCATTCAGGCATGTAAGCTGACCTGTAGCTGAAGTGTGTGTAATTGAGAGAGTGATGCCTATGTATTTTGCTGTGTTTAGTTGTGTTTTTAATTTATTGTATTATATTCTCTTTATTTTTTACAATATTTTTTATTTATTTTTTATTTTATTCTTTTTTCTTTTTTATTTTTTTATTCTTTATTTTTTATTCTTTATTTTTACTCTTTATTTTTTATTTTATTTTATTTTTTATTTTTTATTGTATTATATTCTCTTTATTTTTTACAATTATTTTACAATCTTTATTGTATTATATTCACTTTATTCTCTGTATTGTATTATTATTCTCTTTTTTTTTTCACTATTCTCTTTTTTAAACTTTTATTATTCTTAGAGTTCTTGAGTGCCTTTTAATTTGGGTGAACATATACAGTGCCCCTGCTCTGATACTGAAAGTGAACCAGAGCGCAGAGGGGAAGATTAATTTCTCTTTAGTGCAGCACAGTAAGGTGGGTAAGAGAGACAAGTTTTGTGCATTCTCTGTATTGTCATTACATATAAAATGTAGCTTTCTCCCATCACTTGTGTTATAGTTAAATGAGTAAGTCTCCTCTTAATATAACTCATTTTTAATGCACTTACTTGTTAATACAGTACCTCTGGCACAGTTATTATTTCTTTAACAAAGTATATAATTATTATCTGCTAAAGAAGGTCTAGCTGGAGGTTGGACTCCAAAGCCTAAGAGGTCCCATCTGTCTCTATGATTCTATGATTTTGTAAGTGGAATTAGCTAATTGGTGGTGCAGTGTGTTTGGTCCCATCTCACAAAGAACATAGTCCCATTTAATAGAATATATTGAAATGGATTTAGCTTCTTCAGAAGCTCTAAAACCTTCTGTGTGGAACATCACATGGATGCAGCAATTTGAAGGAAGCAATGTCAGATCTGATGAAATCACTGTGACAGGCTTTGCTTCTCAGCAGTAATTTTAGCAAGTATAAGGAGATCCTCCCGCCATTTTTAACACATTGTGCTTACCCAATTACCGTTGAGAAGTAACAGCTGTCAACATGGCTGCACCAGCTGGGTTACTGTATATCTGCACAAAGGCAGATTCCAGTGTGAAACAGCTGAACAAGAAAACATCAAGATGTTCAGCAATATCTCCAGTGGCTTGAATATGGATAAAACATTTTGTTTTGTTTTTTCATCACATTTTGGCTGGCACCCTGCGGTTAGTATCAGCTAGAGCAGACCCATTTAATCAATTGTTGTATGATAAGTCAAACCTGAACATAGGGCCCAGGCATTCAATGGGTCCGCTCTAGTCAAGACTAATGACAGATTTAAGTCTGCATGAGTTAATCAACCAGTCAGTGCCAAGATGTCTGTATTACTACTAAAGACGTAAACTTTCCAGAAATTTTGAAACTATAAGGGATATGCACAAGAAAAAAAATGGAAATTTACTGAAAAATGGTAGAAATCAGTATTAGTACCCTTTACACACAGAAATTCTCTGTGTTATTTTAGGAACATAAAGTACATTTTGTATATATATAGATATAGATATATAACTTGGTTTGGCATTAAATTATCATGTTTGATATATCACAAGTTCAGTTATTGAGAATATAAGTAAAAAATTTTTTTAAAAAAAATACTATTTTGTGTTATTGACGGAGCTACAAGGTTCAAAAACAAGGATCTGTAATAAACACCTGAACCAAAAGGAATTTATTCGCTTTTGCCTGTTTGAGGAATAGGCAAAATACACTTCCAACCCAATACAAACAAGAATAAACCATCATTGTTTGTTTGTTAAAATATTTCTATCCCACCCTTTATCTGAAATTACAATAAAGTCAATTTAAAACAATAAATAATTACAAACATTTAAGAAGATTAAAAATATAATAAATAGTTTATCAATGAAAAAACAATTTAAAACCCATTGAAACAATCTGCACAGAAGCAGATTTTGGAAAGTAACACCACACATACAAGAGCAGATTTTTTAAAAAATAATTGATCTTTTCTGCTACAGATTTGGGCCCTAAATTCAAGTAAAAGTAGGTGTGAGCAATGACACAATCTTATGTGTATTTATTCACAAGCAAATCCCACAGTAATTCAATTGTGTTGACTTTTTTGCATAGATTTATTTATATAGACAGTTTGGGTTTCTGAGGGAATATACTGTTCTCCTTCTTACTGCTAGGCCTCGTCTTCATAGAAGCCAGCCTATTCCAGTACCTGTAACTGTTCCCCATATTTCCCAATCCAGTCTGTATTCAGAGTTATTTACATACACCATTTGGGTTCCTGAGGGAATACACTGTCCTCCTCCTTGCTGCTAGGCATTGTCTCCATAGCAACTGGCCTATTCCAGTACCTGTAACTTTTCCCCATAGTCTCCAATCCAATCTGTGTTCTCTGATGACGTTGATGTACTGGCTTTTGATTTTTTTTTTCTTTCTGTTGAATTTGTGCAATGGCTTTACGTTTTTCTGGAAGCATTTTTTGTTTTGAATTTCGACTTTAAGATTCCTCACATATGGAGGATTGTATGGAACCCATACAATCTACTGAGTGAGGAAAGAAGACCTTGTAACTATGGCCATTTCCGCATGCAGCGAGGGAATCGCTCCCTGCCGCTACTCACCGGATCTTCTGTGGGTCCGATCCGATCTGGGGTGAGGAGAGCAGTGCACGGTCATAGATCCGCACTGCTCCAGCATCCAAAATGGCGGCTTCCGGTTGGTCATGGGTCTCGATCAACCACTGAAGCTCGCCAGCCTAAAGCCCGCTCTTCACAGATCGCAGGCTCGCATTGGTGCAAGCCTGCAAATCTGCATCGGAGAGCAGGCACGCAATGGCGCGCGCCAGCATTTTGAAAGACCTGAAAAATCAGATCTTTCAAAAACACGACGGAGGACCACTTAGGGTCGTTCCAGAGTGGACTGAGGTGCAGATCTATGGTAAGTAGTCTGGACCAGTCCGCTCCAAGGTGCAGACGTCCTCCGTGGAGGACGCACTGCACCGTTTTATTTACCCTGTGTGGAAATGGCCTATGTTTAACTTTTCTCACATATGCCTCCCAAATGTTTTCTTGCATCCTTATGGATGGTAGGCCTCATCTCCATAGCAACCAGCCTGAGGCCCAAGAGCTCTCAAATTCTAAAGGCCCCTCCCTAACCTGCCAACCCCAGGATTCCATAGAATCTTCACAGCCAATTATATGAGGTCTTCTTGCCTCAGTAAACTACAAACCTCAGAATTCCACAGGATGTTGAAGGTGGAATGGTAGCATTATAACAGTGCACTGTGAAAAGGCCCTGTGAGAACCATTCAACAGGGGAACAGACTGCATCATAGATCAATGGATTCTCCTTCTTTGGAGGTCTTAAACAGAGGTTGGATGGGCATCTTTCACAAGAGAGTTGAAATAAATGGCTTTTGCAGCCCCTTCAACTCTAAGATTCCAGAATTCTATGAAAATATATCATAATATTTCTCATATTATAAATGGTATGCTAAGTAGTGCATCACTAGTGTCAACATACCCTACACCCCCATTCTGCAGGATGTGCTACTTTCATAATTATGCATTTATGGCTGGGAAACATGGTCCAACACATGCTGGCTGAAAGAGGGCCAGGTCAGGCTGACCTTAGACATGGTCACGTCATCATTTCAGAGAAGATTAGGTGGGAAAACTCAATGCTAATGGGTTTGTAATAATCCTTTCAACACCTCTCACTCTGAATGCTCCCAAGAACAACGAAAGACAAACTGCCAAGCTTGGTGAGCAATCACAGGCCACCCCACAATCTTATCCTATGGAGACCTTCCCTATTCACCCTACCTGACCAAGACCTTAAGAGATTGTCATGACTCCCATCAATGTTTTGTCACCTGGAGTTAAGATAAGCAGCCCATCTGGATTCCTTTATCAACCTCGTGAGAAAGCAATTACTGCTTTGTCCCTGCACTCCCCTTCAGGGTAGGAAATAGGGCAAAGATGCCACAGCTTTGGCCTCAGAAAACTGTGGTCCTTGGATGTAATAAATGGTGCTCACACCTCTGTTCATTCTTACCACACTCAGACACTGTCTGAACTACTCCGCTTCAACTTTCTTCTTCAGGACTGGTAACTATCACCCTTTTTCACCCAATCTGTCTCTATCCAACCTTTCACACCTCACTTTCTGATAGCCTTGTATGGTTCTTGAGAGTGTCTGATTTCTTGTGTGTTTTGACAAGCTAAATACAATTTAACTCTTAACTGGAGTCATCCCTACAACTAGTACTGGTATTCGTAGGCGAAAAGATCCTGATGTTACTCTGCTCTTGCAAGCCTCCTTTGAGCTATAATTCCTGAAATTCTAAAGAGAAGCTGGCATTGCAGGTGGACCTCAAACTTCCCTACCTCTAAGGGTAGCACTAGACCATGTGACTGTATCTCCAACTAACCTTGGCAACCACATTCTCAGATATATAAAAGATAGTTATTGTATATTGACAGAAGCTACAAACAGATGCTTGTTGTTGCTATTGTTAATCTTTATGCTCCACCCTTTCCTCAAAACTGAGACTCAAGCCAGTTAAGTTCAAGAATACACTGTTTCTGTGGTGTGTCATAGACATCAACAGTGAAAAATGAAACTCTATCCATTGTCAAATAAAGCCTGCATTTAATCTGTAACACTGTCATGTAAAGCCTTGCCTAAGATATCTCATGGATGATTAAGTTAAATGAAGCACCTGTAACGTAAAAGCTGTGTCTGTCAAAGCACTGGCAAACAGATGACTCATAATAATGTACATAAACATTATTCAGATTTGTCAGTGAAAGGTGTGTGGTGATTATTAATTGGTGACCTAAACTACTGGTAAAATATGAGCCCAGTTACAAGAACACTTATTGACCTTATGCATCTCTGAGATCATTACAAATGAGATTTTCTTCCCATGACAGAGCTAAGCATTCATGTATAGCATTCTGTGATGAATATGCCAAGTAGAGAAGGGTCATTTCTTTTAATGATTTCCCCCAAGACCCAAGAAATAGGTAACGTCGAAAGGGGAGAGTTTAAACAACTAACTACTGGGACATTGCTTTATGTTGTAATTACAATCATAAATTATTTTCACTTGGACAGTCAAATTATGAAAATGTTCTCCTTTCTTTCACTGTAATATTTGAACTGCTTGTTGTACAGTTTTAACTGCTATATGGTTTGATGTCTTCCCTACCGGTTTATTAAGACTGGTTAGCTTGGTAGAAGGGAATATATAGGCTGTTTCCAGCTAGCAAATTGTTAAACAGAAAGCAAGCCAGAGAAGGCACTATCACACAAGGATGTCAAAAATCTGTCATTTTTGTTTTCTCCAGGATTCTATTTATTTATTTATTTTTTAGGGGGGAAAAAGAAGAAGAAAGGTTGTTCTGAATATTAAGTGATTTGAAAATTTTAGTAAGCTGTTCCCAGCATGGAGAACCAAGTTGTTTCAGCCTACCATGTAGAAGCTGTTGTTATTGTTGTTGACAACATCATTTATACTCCCATTTCTCCAAAATTGAGACTTTGCCATTTAAAACAATGACAATATAGAATTAACGTATTCACAGTATTAAAAGAATGTAAAACTTATACTTAAAAAGGATAACAATTAAAAAAAACAGTTCAAGTAAAAACAATACATCACCCTCTTCAAAGCCCTTTCCTAAAACTTTTCAGTTCTAAAACCCTATCAGAATAAAACAAAAAGTCTACTGATGAAACAAAGGCAAGGAGGCCTTCATGAGAAGGAAGTTCCAGAGTTTAGGTGCAGCCACTAAGAAGGCCCTATCTCATGTTCCCACCAGCTCCTCATGTGAAGGTGATGGTGCTGAGAGGAAGTTTTTCCTGGGGATCTCATGGCTAGCACAGGCTCATATGAGCAGATAGCCTAGACCTAAGCCATATAGGACTAGGAAGATACATGGCTGAATACACAGTTGTATTAGTTACATTAATACCTTCATTTGCCTCCAATGCTGTTAAGTCAGCATGCAAAGCTTTCCTCCTCCTAAATTTATCCTTACAAGAACCCTGTGAGGAATGCCAATGATTTGCCCAACGTGAGCTCCAAGGCTCTATCAGGACCTTGGTTCTCCCAAAATTAGTCCGAATTATTAGGAGAGCTAGAAACTGCCCTTAAGTCCGGCTACTACAACCAATAGGAAGAAAATGCCATGGGAAGGGGGTCTCAAAACAGGACTGCTAGTGCTACACGTAGTCTATGAGCTATCAGTTCCTCCTCCCCAATAAACGAACAACACAAGCATTGTCTGTCTGTTCTCCTTTTGTTTCCCAGAACTTCTTTCTCCCTCCTAGGGAGGGAGGGAGACAGGAAAAGAAAGAAAGAAATAAACTATTTTCAACTTGAGTCATTCAGATTTATAACTGTGTATACTATACTATATATATAGGAATGAGAGTGTTTTAAAAAGAGCAAACAGTAACTGCTTTGCAATTAACATTTTTTAAAAAATAATAATATTAAAAGTTCTGTATGGATTTTGAGCCATTCTGATTTATACAGAAAAGTCCAAAAATATTCCTTATGGGTTCTGTGTGGGAGGTAGTTGGTGGCAATCATTGTGAGCAGGCAGAATAGCTTCCAAGTTTGCTTGTGTTTCTGAGGGTCAGCTGCCAAAGGCACTCTACTACGTAATGTGGGATTCCTGTTTTCTCACTGATAATAGCTTTGACCTGCAGGTTCTTCAGCTGCACAGCTTCTACACTGAACATGATAGAATCATGGAATCATAGAACTGGAAGAAAGCACCAGGGTCCATCTAGTTCAACCCCCTGCCATGCAGGAATACACCATCAAAGCCACAATTACCTAGGCTTATTTATGGATATTATTATATATAGCATGCTAGACAGACTAATAATTGGGGATAGAATAAAAAAAAGGGAAAAAAAAGAACACCCACCCCCAGTCCAAAACCCTAGAAGGAGGATCTACATTTGTCTTTCTTCTTTTCCCATATGGGGTTTTCTTTTGTTGTGATTATTTTGTATTTACTCAGGATTTGACTAGCTGATTACAGTAGGGAGTCACTATCATAGTTCCAAGGCCCTCCATAATTAATTAGCTACTATTGCAGTTACTGACTTAAACCCAATTACTAATACCAACTAGAGTAGGTTTATTGGGTTAATTATTGAATAAGTGAATATTTTGCATAAATCCATTGATTCAATGAGTGGGGGCTAGCAACTGGACAGAGTGCTAGAAGTAACTTATAACACTCCCATTTCTCAAAAGTAACCAAAATAATTACCTTAAGTTATTTCGTGTGTGTCTTTTTGAATGCTTGTATGCTACAAGCCTCGACACTATTAATATCTATTTATTTCCCTTCTTTTTCCAAAAATGAGGACTCATGGCGGCTTATGGTTTAAAATAAGAGCAATACAGCTAAAAACATACAAAAGGAAAACATTAAAAATAGAATTAAACTGTTCACAAAATTAAAACAATTTCAAACATACACTTAAAAAGGATAAAAAGCAGTTCAGTTTAAAACACCCTGTTAAAAGCCCATCCTTTAAAAACTCTCTGCTTCAAAAGCTTGTTGGAATGAAAAGGTCTTAGCCTGCTGATGGAAGGACAGCAAGCAGGGGCCGTTCTAGCTTCCCTGGGAAGAGAGTTCCAGAGCCAGAGCAATCAATGACAAGACCCTATTTTGCATCCCCAACAACTGTGTCTGTGAAAGTGCTGCAACTGAGGAAAGGGCCTCTCTAGGGAAGGGCCTCTCTGAGAAAATTAGGAGCCTGGAGCCTGGACAGGGTCTTATAGGGAGATACTGTCAGACCCGTGGCCTAAGCCACATAGGGCTTTATAACTCAGAAGTCTATCCTCTGTGTGCTTGTCTTTGGTGGGAAAGATTTGAACCATCTCACAACCTTTAAGGATGCCTTCCCAGGGCCAACAGGACTGAAGCCATATTCTTTGCCCAACACTGTTGAGTATTTTAATAGGTGAAACAAAACAAAATGAAGCAAAAGCATACATATTGAAAATGCGCTCATGCTAAAAAAAAAAAAAATGCTTCACCCAAAAGATTTTAAAGATTTTTTTAAAAAAAATTCAAACAATGTAGAACCATATATTATGCTCTTTACAGATTGATTTCTGACTTTTGTGTCTTGATTTGCCTTCTACTACAACATGAAAAATCCCCATTTACTTTCAAAAAAGATACATGCTACATATTCCATTCTACCCATAATGACCACATTCGTTTATTAGATATGTCTTACAATTTCATGATCTTTAATTTTAAGTCTCTTTTTTAAAAGCCCATGACAAATGGCTTAATCTTACACATCATATCTCTAGGATATTTTTTTCTGTGCTCCAACATGAATGTGTGACATATTCCCCATCATTTCTCTAAAACAATTAAAGACTACAGGAATAATCTCATCTACTTCCAAATTCAGGAATCCCTCTCAAAATAATATTACTTGTATACAAGGTTTTATCCATCTCTGCTATCATACGTAAATTATCCTCTGTAGCCAGGCTGAACTTCTCTTCCATGTCAATAACTTCATTTTAAAAAAATCAATAATGTGTCTTATGGCACTTTAAAGACTAACATATTTATCATAGTGTAAGCTTTCATGGACAGTGTCCACTAAGAGATGCATGAAGTGTTACCTCAAGTCAGCAGATTTATTTACACGTATTAGAGGTCAGAGGAAAATATGCTAAAAGCATGAACAGTGATTATTACCTTAATGGTGTTACTTTCAGTGCCTTGCTGGGCAGTCACAATGGATATCACTGAGTTCTATGTACTGTGTGTGAATTTTTTTAAAAAAAATATCATGGGTCAAACCACTGGAAATAAAGGTAAGGCCCTTTCCACAAGACGTCATCATCCCGCATTGGGGACGGGAGAAGGATGGGACCTAGACAACACTTATGAACAACGTTACCATGATCCCATCCTTCTCCCATCCCAAGCAGTGCAATCTTGTTGCAAATCATTGACGGGTTTTACCTGTCAATGACCAGTGATTGTGAAGACCTCCTGTTGCCTTCCCTCACTTACCTGCTGTGCAGAGGTCCTGGAAGTGCAATGGCTGCACTTCCTGCCCCAGAGCAGCCTGGGACAGTGACTGGCTGCTCCGCAGAAGGAAGAGGCAGTGTCATTGCTTTTCCTCCATCTATGGAAGCAGCCAGTGTGGGGGAGGGCATTCCTGTTGCACTCCCCTCCTGGGAGAGGCTCTACCAAGATCCCTGCAGGACACTGCTGGGATCTGGTAAGGTGCGGAAAGGGCTCTGTCTTTTGATGAACTGTTGTGTGGTAACTTTGCATTGCAATCTGTCTTTGAAGTAGGAAGGGAAAGAATATTTGAAAATATTCAACAGATAGTCAAAACCTTTTTTCTCTGGTGTCAAGAAATTCTGATAAGAAGATACAGGACTGACTACTTTACCACAGGGTAAATCTTAAACTGTGAGTACTCACCAAAAACTGCACAGTTTTAAAAGACTTTCTTGCAGCAACAAGAAAATTATTAAATTATTCATTCCTTCTTCAAAAATTAGATCCTTCCCCTGAAATTCCTTTGTCCAAGAAGGGACACCTTGAAGTCAGACATCATACCCTAGAAAATGGAGATTCTTCCCCATGTTCTTTGGGTTGTTTGTTTTGGGTTTGGGTTTGGGTTTGGGGGGGGGGGTTGTTTTTGTTTTTTGTTTCTTTGTAATGTCCCCATTTCTGATGTCAGATTTGTGTCAATTTATTCTTTTGAATAAGGAAGAGACTGGCCTGTTCATCCTATGAAGCCTCACAAAGAACATTTCCTGGCAAAGGATGGGATATGTCAGATTGAAAGATAAACAGGAGTATGAACCCCTAATACTAAGTCTTGTTGCCACAGTAAATATGGGGAGCCTGATGTTGCTGATGAGTAGCAAATTTAGGCTAATTTGTAAGCAAGAGCAGGTTTAGCATCCCAAGATGGTGAGATGGAAGTATCATTATGGAAGAAGAGTTATAGATGATTGATAAGGTTGAATGATTTTAACTGGGAACTTTAGGTGGCAAAAATGGTGTTCTGGAATTTCTCTTCTGGTTTTGTTGTGTAGTACATTATGATAGGTATCAATCTAAATACTTCAAGATGCAAAAGAGAGAGGAGGACTTGATTTACCATCATTAAAAATCTATTATTACCCATGTTATTTAGATTGGATCAAAAATTGGATTCAACTCGAAAATACAACTATTAAAGTATTAGAAGAAATAAGCAATAGATTTGGATGACATGGATATCTATGTTATGATAGATCAGCAGTGAATAAAGAGTTTAAAAACCATTGCATCTGAAGGACATTGTTGAAAGTTTGGTCACAAATAAAGCAAAAATTTTATACAAAATTACCTGTATGGACCTCACCACAAGAAGCCTACAAAATCGCCCCAACAAAACAAGGAAATTTATTAACATATCAAGAGTTATTGAAATGGAAGGGCGATAAACCAAGAATGTGTACAGAAGAAGAATTAAAGGTTGAGGGACATGAATTAAACTGGTTTCCATGGAGACAACTTAGAGAAAGATTTAGAATGGACCAAAAATTATATGGATTTGAGAGAAAAGAGAATGAGTTAGATTTACTGATGAAAGGAAACCAAAAGAAAAGAATCTCTAAATTTTATAGATTATTGTTGAAAAGAGAAATGGAATCAGAAGTAGTTAAAGATACAATGGTTAGATGGGCACAGAACTTGGGACATTCAATTGAATTAGAAACATGGGAAAGAGTGTGGAAAACAGATATAAAATTTACACCAAATTTAAACATAAGAGAAGATTATTATAAAATGTATTATAGATGTATATATGACCCCAGAAAGATTACAAAAAATAACAAAAAATGGAAATTCAAATTGTTGGAAATGTGATGAAAAGACGGGATCCTTTTTTCATATGTGGTGGACATGTAAGATAGCAAAAAAAAATTTGGAAGGGGGTACATGATGAAATTCAGAGAATTTGTAAGTTCAACTTTGAAATGAAACCAGAACTTTATCTGTTAAATATGCTAGGGTAACAAAAGGAAATAAGATGTCATCGGAAGATATTATTGTACTTAATAACTGCGGCAAGGTTAATATATGTGCAACACTGGAAAGAAAAGAAATATATTGATATTGAGGAGTGGAAGCTAAAAGTTCTGGATACGATAGAGATGGAAAAATTAGCATTTTCTTTTGAAGAATAAATCTATCCAGAAATTTGAAACAGAATGGAAAGGAGTATTGGATTGGGTGAGGATATAAATGCATAAGAAATCAAGAAGAAATAATGTAATCGTTCTTTTCTCTGTAAAATGGAAATTATGTTTGTATGTAATGGAAATAAGAATTGCAACTGGAAGATTTAAGCCTGAAAGTGTGGGTTTGCTTGTTTTTTATTTTCGAGATTAAACCATAATAAAAATTATTACCAAAAAAAATGATAGGTATCAATCTGGTCTGTTGAGCATTTTTTTTCCACTTCACAGAATGGGTACTTTAGTCTAACAAAAGTCTCATTTAAATTCTTGAACTGTGAACCTTGCTCTGACAAATCTGAGCAATGATAGCTTTTACCACAGGGTAAAAGAACAATACATTCTGTGATGTTGTCTGGATTGAAGCTGAAAGCACATAAGTAAATATAACATACTGTTAAGTTAGAGTAATAGCACATATATGTTCATCATGTGACTGCACAACTGTTTCTGCAGAGAGCTTACTTGCAACAACTAATCTATGCTTAGGCTGATGATGAAGTCCTGGTAGAACTTTGTCAGTATCTCTTAATCTATGCGTGCAGACAATAAAGATGGCATCAATGACTTCTGGAAATTTCTAAGAGAAAGAAAGAGGTGTCTCATTTTTCACTTTCCTTTTGTGAATGCCTAATTCAATTTCTAATCTAAAGCTTTTGTTCTTTCTGCCGTCTGTTCTTTCTAGTTTTCTTATAGATCATCTGAAAGTATCTATTTCTTCACTTTCCTCTGCATATTTCCATCTGCTCATTCATTTCAATTTGAAATTTGAAAAAAAAAAATCTAATGTACAAATGTAATTCATAATGTAAACATTTGTAATATAATAATGAAAAAGCATAATGAAAAAAATCATAAAGTAAAAAAAATTAAAACAGTCCTCATTTCCTCAGTAGCATCTCTTCTATATTCTGGTATTTCACTGTGCATTGGTCCATTCTTGTAACATCTTCCATTCCACTTCCAAAAATGAGGATGTGGCTTTCTGGTCTTTTTTTTTTTTAATCCATCTTATTTCTTTGCGTTATGTTTCCCACTCTGCCTTAACAACTTCATATCCACTTGCCTGGGAGCAAGCTCTACCAAACTCAACAAGATTTCAGTCATAAAAAGAGATACATTGGACTGCACTGTAAGCTGATTTCATTAACAAAGGCATTTTTCAGGTGAGAATTTTCTTTGCAATATCTCTATTCCCCACCTAATTTTACAAAGAAGCCAGACAACATTGTGATCTATTCGCATTTACTGATACATATATCTTGATTTTCTAACGGCAAAAGACCTCAATGTGTTTATGTATGTGAGAGAGAGAGAGAGATACCATAGTGCAAAATTACAGTAGTTTGATACCATTTTAACTGCCACAGCTCCTCCCTATGGAATTTTGGGGGTTTTGGTTTGGTCAAGTACATAGAGTTTTTTGTTACTACAGCATTCCAGTGCATTCCCCTGCGTAGCAACACTAAAGCTTTCTAGCAGAGAAGACTGAGTACACTTGGCCCTCCACATTCACTAGGATTAGGGACACAGGATGCTTGCAAAAGTGAAAAATTCACAAATAACAAGATCTGTGTGTCTGTGGGAAAGGGGCTGAGGCAGAGGTGGGAAGGGTGGGCATCCAGGGTCTAAACCAGTTCAGGGAAAGGAGATGGTTGGCATGGTGGTCCTGTACTTCTTCTCTCTTGCCCATCTCCTTCCTTGGGGGGGATGAGGGGCATGGGTATAGGGGTTGTGGTACTGAGAATTTAGGCAGAGAACCATCCTTAGCTGGCCAGGCAGAGACTGGTAGAGGAAAAGGAGGACCAGAGGTGGGTTTTTAAAGGGCTATGGGGCCTGATTGGAGCCACCAAGAGGGAAGGTTCCCCCCCCCCCAAAAGAAGCACCTGAAGTGGGAGGGCAAGGGTTGGAGAAACTTGCAAATAATCAAATCCGTGAATGTCAAACCCACAGATGTGGAGGGCTGACTGCACTTTATTCAGTTGTAATTTTGAGGATTCCACAGGGTAAAACCATGACAGATAAGAGATATCAAATTGCAATAAATGGGCAGTGTATATACAAACACAGAGACAGGTAAGAAACAGCAGTTTTTCAGCAAGTGTGAATAAGAAAATGCACAGCTAGGAACAGTTGGAGGTGTTGCCCCTAGAGATGCTTCTTCTTTCTTGATCACCTGCCGCACCATTCTAGTTAACGTGCTATTTTGTGTAATGCAAAGCCAGTTCTTTCTGCTTTTCTAAGAATCCTTTGGGCTTAGACTGAACAAAGCAGCATTTATTACTGAAAAGCACAGGCATAAGGCAGAAATTGTCCTGCTGTCAGGGCATTTGTTTATTCGCTTCATATTGTAAATAAATAAAATTTATATTTAGTCAAAAATTCACCTGATGTGCACTAAGGTTTCTCTATTTCTGTCTCTTTTATTATTTTTCTAAGGACACTGAACAGTGAAACTGGGACACTGGTTATCTTTCTCACCTGCTGCATTCTTTTCCACCTTTGAAGAAGCAATATTTGGAAACAATGGGCCAGATGAGTACCTTTACAATGTCAGGAGAAGGGAGGTTAAAGATGTAATGAAAATCTGTTTTCTAGCTTGCTTGAGAATATCACCAGGAGAATGGAGAAATCAAGGGACTAATCTGAAGTTGATTAGAAAAAACATGCAGGCAGGTTTTCTAACCATGCCTGTGTGTTTCCTAACCATGATAATAAAATAACTTTAATTGCAATATACACATATATACACAAGTACTAGAATGGTGTGAAGATGCTTCAGGAGCAGCAGTGTGTAGTCAACATGAGAATTCAGGGAAGGCAAAGAGACCACATTCTCCACTCAACTCCACAATAGCCCTTGTTAACAGAAGATGGTGAGATGCAAACACTAAAATTTCTAGAGCTTCTGAAGGGAAGAAGACAATTAGTGGAATTCTGCTTTTAGCTGAAAGCATAAAAACTATGATTGGCAGAACTAGGAGCGTTCTGTCTTTAAGCACCCAATGAAACAAATCAGACTATAATCAAACAATATTTCAGATCATCAAACACTTAATAATTCCAATCACGGCAGTCTTAATTTCATTTATTTTTTTCCCTTCAATCATTAATTGTTCCTTTCATTGTAAATGAAATAAAAATGTTCCTTAATGTTAAACAACAGAATCCAATCAATTAATTTTATCCTTTCGCATTAATCTCAGACTCTCCATTTTTCAGTTCCATTAAATTTATTCATTCAGAAATAAACTGTTTTCAAATATCTTTAGTACAGAAGTAATTCACTTATACCACTCTCCATTCAATTTAAGCTGCTTCTTCTGTTGATTAAATAAAAAGAAACAGTCATTAACTTAAAGAAACACAAACCCAATATTGATTTTGAGCACTTTAGAAAAATCCTTGCTTACTCTCAAATCTTCTTTTCTTCCATTTTTCTAGCCTGTTTAAACATTTTCTTTATGTAATCAGTCTTTAATATTTTTAAAAGCTCCATTTAAACCTTTGCCATACTACTGTTTTCACTTTATCAGATCTTGAATGCAATTTGCCACAACACTCAATCATCTGTTATGTACCTTCAAGTCATTTCTGACTTATAACAACCCTAAGGTGAACTTATCACGGCATTTTCTTGGCAAGATTTGTTCAGAGACAGTTTGCCTTTGCCCACCTCTGAGGCTGAGAGAGTGTGATGTGCCGAAGATCACCCAGTGTATTACCGTGGTTGAACATGGATTCAAACCCTGTTCTCTAAAGTCCTAGTCCAGTGCTCAAACCACTACACCATGCCGGTTCTTGAATAATTATATACCAGTAGATTTCTGAATTGTATTGCCACCCTAAGCCTTCAAAGACAACACAGATGCACATTACAGACTCTTAATTTCATGGCTGGCATCAATTTTCAATACATTTTTTTCTTGATCTTACAATAAAATTTTGGACATGTTCTCTATTATTCTAACTTACATTTAGGAAAAACAGACTGAAGCTGAATCCAGATAAGAGGGAGGTACTCGCTGTTAAGGGCCCTAGCCCAGGTATGGAGGTCTGTCAACCAGTCCTAGATGGGGTCACACTTCCCCTGAAAGACTGTGTTCGCAGCTTGGGGGTGCTCCTAGACTCGTCACTTCAGATGACAGCTCAAACAGATGCGGCGGCCAGGAGTGCCTGTTATCAGCTTCGGCTGATACGCCACCTGCGCCCCTTCCTGGAGCTGGAACACCTAAAAACAGTGGTGCATGTGCTGGTAACTTCACGGCTTGACTTCTGCAATGCGCTCTACATAGGGCTACCCTTGTGCTTAGTCCGGAAGCTTCAATTAGTTCAGAATATGGCAGCCAGGATGGTCACTGGAAGACCTAAAACTGACCATATAACACCAATTGTAAAGTCTCTCCATTGGCTGCCTATTAGTTTCCAGGCACAGTACAAGGTATTGGTCATTACCTTTAAAGCCCTACATGGCTTGGGGCCAGCCTACCTGTGGGATCGCCTTCTCCCATACAATCCACCCCACACATTAAGGTCCTCTGGGAGGAATTTACTGCAGCCAGTCAGAACTAGGCTGGCTGCGGTTACCCAGAGGACCTTCTCTTCTATCGCTCCCAAGTTATGGAATGGCCTGCCGGAGGAGACCCGGCACATTACCAGTCTTGACTGCTTTAAAAGAGCAGTCAAGACTGATCTCTTCCGATAGGCCTTCCAAGACTAGCATTTCCATCGCCTCTCATCAATTGTCTTGCTGTTCCTTTAATAGTTGATTGATTATTGTGTGTTTTAGGGGGTTGGTTTTAGGTGGATTGGTGGGTGGGGAAGATTGGGTATGTTTTTTAATGTTTTTAATGTATTAATGTATTTAATGTTGTTCGCCGCCTCGATCCATGTGGAGAGGCGAGATAGAAATAATAATAATAATAATAATAATAATAATAATAATAACAACAACAATAATAATAATAGTTGTTGTTGTTGTTGTTGTTGTTGTTATGACCCACCTTTCCACCAATGAGCTCAAGCCAGCCTATACGGCTCTCCTCCAGTTTATGCTCACACCAGCCCTATGAGATAAGTCAAGCTAAAAGAGAGAATCATTGGTCCAAGATCATCCAGTGAGTTTCATAATTCACTGGGGACTGGAACCTAGATTTCAAGCTTCCCAAAGGGCAGATGAAAATGAAGAAAGCTATCAATTTAATTAGAATATTTAATTAATTAATTAGAATAGCTATAATATTTAATTACATAATAATTAAATAATATTTAATGTTTAATACAGCAGCTCCAATATTTAATACAGCTGCTCCAACAGCCATCTCAGGGAAACTGAGAGCTTCTTGTTCAGCCACTGCACTAAAGTTTAGATAGCCATTCTTCCAACTATTATTTTTATTCCCCAGTACAACTGCTAAGTATTCTTTATCATGTTTAACCCCTTTTCATGAAAGCACAAACAAAAGGGGGACAATCATACCTAAGGCATAGGCAATGATTTTGTAGCCCTCATAAATATTGTTGGACTGCAAATTCCAGCAGCCCCAGCCACCACAGCCAATTGTGAAGAATGCTGGGAGTTCTAGTCCAACAGTACCTGCAGGGCCACATGATCACTAACCCTATTCAAGGATGGTCAACTGACTAGATAGAACAAGAGATTCCTGTAAATCTGGGACTTGGTTGCCATTTTGTATCACTTTGGGTTTCCTAGTTAGTTAGCAGGAAATCAAGAGGCTGGCTATTATTTTCTCCCCTTTGACTATTGTTTTTAGCTGTATATTTTAATGAGGAAACTGCTTTTGCACAGAGTTCTACCAAAAAAAAATCCAAAACTATTTTCCTCTTCTAGACCTGGGGGGGGGGGGGACTGCTGAGTTCTCCCTCCTTGCAAGCCTTATAATAACCACCTTATTTCTTTTCCATAGCTCCATTGTTGTATCTATGATGGGCTCTATGTTTCACTTGTGTTATCATGAAATTCAGGACTTTCAGTGATATCTGAATGATGAGTTACATTTTAACATGAGATAGAAAACTTTATTTGGCCATTTTTGTTTGTTTATTTTTCTCCCACAAAGGAAATTTAAAATTGAGGGGGAGGAAGGAATCAATAGTGGGAGTTTAAAGCTCATATTAATTCCTCTGTATAGCAGGAAACCTACTCATGATGGCCATTTCTTGTCTATTGCACAATTACAGAATCAACCCTTCTGAATTTTGTAAAAGGAAATAGAGTCCAAGGGAATATTACATTGGTTACATAAACTAAATGATGCCATCATCAATAGTCTCATAATTTTTGTAAGATTCCACATGGAAATTATTCTGAATATAATGAATGCACCCAGGAAAATTGCTCTTGAGCTTCTTTCTCCCTCCCCTATTGGGAGGGCACTAAATAGCATCGAGGGGAAAAAACAGAGATATTAGATAAAGAGCAAACCACACAAACATTTGCAGTAAATGACACAGAATATTACCTAAGCAAAACCAAAAAGAAATGAGAAGAGACATGAACAAAAAGTCTTTATGGTGTTAGGGTTAGGGGCTATGTGATTGCCTTCATTTCCTCCCATTCATTTCCCTGTGGCCTGAAAGTTGGAGCTGGAGAATTACACTAGCTAGGATGATCTCCCTCACATGTAGTGATAGCAAAAATCTGTCAGGTTTATTTTTCTAGTGCTAAGATTTTTTTAAAAAACCTTACATTCATTATATCTTGAATATGAAGGTTCATGGGACTGCAAGCGGCCATATGTTGTCTATTTTATTATTGATATATAGTCAATAAAAGGTAACCAAGTTTCATAGAAGTTGTCAATTGTGCACTATTTTTTCTCAATAGTTTCAATATAAAGGGCAGCTTCTCCCTAAGTGTCATGACCCATAGAAGAGGGTTCATCACCAATTTAAACATAAATTGTGGGGATTTTCCCAGATCACCATCAATGTGAGATGAGTTTAGTACGCATAAATGTTAAAAGTTCTCTATGCTCCGAGGACCTCTTGTCATTGTAAAATAATTATAATAGATAAAACCCTAGGTCACAAGGAACAGCTTGGTTAGTGACAGCACTGAATTTAGGGAAAATAGATGGCCAAAAGCTTACAAAAATTAGATATCAGTACGATGAATGCGTACAGATACTGGACTGCTTAAATTTTCATGTTTCAGATGAACTGAAGTAAGGTGATACTGTGGTAACTTTTAATGTATCTTCCCAGGTTTCTGAGAAATAGATCTAAAAGGATGTTTATAACGCTATAATGCACATGAGGCACCTTCACTAATCTCCACCCCAAGTCAGTTTTCCACACATGTATCCACAGAGTTGTTAAACAATGTGTCCCTAAACAAAATATACATCTCAGAGGTCAAACCTTTTCTACAGTTTACCTAATTGCAATAATTCCTCAAAGGGACTGTATTGCTGTGCCTTCACTGTGGAGTTGGCTATGAAGTGGATGTTGTGCTGAGACAAAGAGGCTGGAAACCATGTTGTGGGTTATATGGGATGCCCACAACTTTAATTTAAGCACAGGAACCTACCAGTCAACTACATTCACATATAAGTCACCTCTGGTAGAAAATGGGTAGGCAAATAGGGTAGAGGGAACATTGGACCTATCGTTTCCAGATCAACAAATGCTCAAGCAGCGCATCAAGCCGTAGGTGTCTGGCAAGCATCTGGCAAGGCTTGCTGTATCAGCCAATCCATGGGAAAAGCCAAAACAATCTGCCGAATGTGAGGCAACTTGCATCTGCCCAAACTGCAGGTTCTCCCCTCCCCCAACCATTTAGTAGACTTAGGGGTTCCCTCCTCCCAATTTAACTTGTGCCCCATATCCCCTTTTTCCTTCAGTACCCACCACAAGAAGGGGCCACCCCCTCCCACCTGACATCCTTTGATTGTATTGCTGAAGCTGATAAATTAGTGTATCAAAATAAAGTTCACAGCCCTCTGGACAGAGGTGTACACCACCCCCTCTGTACAGGTAAGCCAAGTCAGCACATATGCCTGAGTGGGACACAGGTGAGCCACCCATCTAGGCAAGATTATGAATGATCTTCCAATTAGTGTGGTGCTAGGCTGAATTAAACATGGACTTACTTCATGCAACCAGTCCCATCTTTCTTGGTAATATTTTAGTCCATAGGATTTGAATCCCAGGGAATAGGCATTAGATTGGAAATTCACTATGCCTAACTGTAAGAATATTTAATTGGGACATCTCAGTGGACTTTGAGATTGATAAATTTGCTACACTATCAATAAAGTGAGCCGGCATGGTAAAGTGCTTTGGGTGTTGGACTAGGACTCTGGGAGACCAGGGTTCATATCCTCACTCAGCCATGGAAACCCACTTGGTGACTTTGGGCAAGTCTCAGGGGAAGGCAAGAGCAAACCCCTCCAAACAGTCTTGCCAACAAAAACCCATGATAGGTTCACCATTGGATTGCCATAAGTCAGAAATTACTTGAAGGCACACAACAATCAATCAATCAATCAATCAATCAATCAAATTAAGCAAAATAGCTGAATCAGAAGGATAAAATCATGGAAAAATCACGAGAAAACTCAAACATGATGGAACTTACAAAATATCAGGAGACTATTACAAGTTACGGACATTTGAGGATATTTAACATAAAACAGTGATATGCACAGATATCAAGTATATAAAAAGAATATGCAAAACATAACTGTAGAAACATAATCTAGGTGATAAACACCTTAGCCATTCCAGTTATACGATATAGAGCTGGATCGCATGATTTGGCTTAAGAAAAATTAGATACATTAGATAGAAAAAACTTGGAAATTATGACAGCAAATCATAATTTACATCATTGATGTTATACTGATCACCTGTATCTACCCCATAATATTGGTGGCTGGGAGTTATAACATGTGAAGAAAATTGTGGAACAAGAGAAAAGATTCTTGAATCAAATAAAGCAAGTGAAAAGTGTTGATAGAATTTCTTGAACATGAAATAAAAGGCATGTATAGAAAGAAAATTGAGGATGGGGGAAATTGTGTTTAAGCCTGGTCAGCAGATTAAAGGCATATAAGATAAAGTTGAGAAGGGAACATCTGGAAATTATTACAGACTGGAACACTGAAAGAAAAACACTGAAAGACTTATATTCGCAGCATAAGAACAGGTGCTTTAGATGAATAGCATCAACACAAATAACTGAGAAAACAACTATGGATATACATGTTGTCTTATGTAATATATTTTAAAAAATCATTAAATTGTTGTCCACTTTATTAGTTTTCACAGCAAGATCTCACCAGCTAAGTATTAGAAGCACCTGATAAATTAGCTGAAATGATATATTGGAATTTGTGCAAAAAATATGATTTACCATCTGCAAAGAACTGGTGGAAACATAAGACTGAAAAAGTTGTTGAAAATGCTGAAGGAAAAATCTTATGGGACATAAGACACAAAGTGATAATAATTAGAGCATAATATGCCAGACACAAGTGATTGAGAAAAAAAAATCTCAGTTTATAGATATGGTGATCACAGGGGAACAGAAGAATTGAAAACAGAGAGAGAAAAGATTGAGACTCAGCACCTCTGGGAAAAGAAACAACTGCGGTTCCAGTAGCTATAGGTGCTCTGGGAGCAATTTCAAATGGACTGACAAAAGATCTGAATTAAATCATCACACATACAATCACAATAGAATTAACAAAAAGTTATACTACTTGGAACATACTACACATTATCCAATGGTACCTCACTGTTTCCTAATTTCTTGGATAATGAGCAGCTTGGCACCAGAGTTCATGACCTGATCTCCCAATGTATTCTTCAAAGCTTCAAAGATGCCACATGGTTTGTTGATTTAATCAGGGCTCCATCAGACGGAGCAAACCTATTTTTAATTTCTATGCTTCTTTCCAGATCAAATCCATTCCCAACTTATTCATCCCCAAATGAGCATTAATTCTGCTGGGAGGAAGATGGACATATCTGTATTGTGCCAGTCTTTTTCACAAAATAAGGCTAAATAGTAGGCTGGGGGAGACAGGGCATACTTTTTGTGTGGCAAAATAGCAAAGGACAAAGCAGAAAAGGAACAACCATGATCCAAATTCAGCATCTCCTAAACTTTGCAAAAGACACTGGTAGAACCAATCTCCTGCATTATACCTCATATAGTTTTGGGTCTCCTGCAGAGTAATCTTAGATACATTTACTCATATATCACTCCTAGTCTGTTCAGTGGGGCATCCAGGTAAGTGTGCACAGAAGTGCAGCATTAGGTACTAGAGTGCTAAACAGATGGCATCCATTTCAGTAGTTCACCCAGAACGCTAAATGCATGGATGACTCATACTAGATCTTTGTGTGGCTATTTTCCAGAAGCATTAGAGTCATGGCATTTTGTTTGATAAGGTGCACTTTTAACATCTGGCATAGTTCACACATTGCACAGGTTTTATATATGTTTTAATGTGCTTGAACCTTTAGGACTGGGTGACCTTTTAAAAAGAAATCTAAATAAAAATTATAGAGCCCTGGTAAGCTCTACCACTCTCAAGCTTCTCATCACCTTTTTTGTGAGCTGCTATAACATTGATTCATTGGTATTATTTTTTGTAATTTGAGTTTCGATAATAGGCGATTTCACCTGTGGCAAAGATTTGAAACAAGTTACAAGCTTCCATTGCCCCAGTATTAACAATAATCCTTCCAGCACAGCAACAGCTAATTTCTAGCAAGTCTTTGGCATGAAGATAAACTATCTGACATCTGAGTATTTTATGGAAAATACAAAATTAATGACTACAATATTGAAAAATCTTTTTTATATCCAAGAAACACCTCATTTGATCTTTTTATCATCTAGGATATGCAAATAGCTGTATTAAGTATAGTTACAATCACTTTTGTTCTCCAGGGTCCATATTCCTAAGTTTTATTGCAACTAGAAATATGGCTCTTGCCAGCCAAAGGACAGACAACAGTAATTTAGAGAAACTGCCTTTATATAGCAGTCTTTATGTACTCCACAGTTAGCTTGCTTTCATCTGGATTAGACCAAATGGCCTTCTTACTAAAGGGTGTTATTTCCAGCAAAGCTTCAAGGATGTACACAAGTGAGAATGAAGTTCTTTTCCTGGTGTTTGTCACTAGCTTCTAGTCATCAAAATTATATTTCTTCCAGACTGTGGAATTTCCTTCTGAAAAGTTAGGTTGAACCTCACTCCCTCTTGTCCTTCCTCTTGCAAATAAAATTCAGAAGAGCTTTGGGCAATTAATTGGTTGCTAAAGAAGGGGCTTTTAACGTGGAGCACTAAATACCCCAAAGGCAGCAGATCTCATTTGATCTTGGATGCTAAGTAGGGTCTGTTCTGATTAGTACTTGGATGGGAGACCACCAATAAATACCAAGTGCTGTAGGCTATACTATAAAACCACCTCTGAGTGTGGCTTGCCTAAGAAAACCCTGTGAAACTCATAGGGACAACATAAGCCAACAGGCAACTTGAAGGCACAGTCACACTAGTGTGCTTTTTAAATTGCTTTTAATTCAGAACTATTTAAATATGATAATTTGTTTATATGTTAATATTTTAGCTGTCTTTTTTATTTGCATGTTTTGCATTGTTATTATTGTTGTAGTTGTTGCTGTGAGCCACTTTGAGTCTCAGTTTTGAGAGAAGGTGGAATGTAAATTAAATAAGCAAATCTAGCCAAGTCCAACTGGCTCAAAATTAGTTCAAAACTATCTATCAGCACCAGTTCCTTCCTGTTGTAAATCCTCTATGGTGCTTCTGGTTCCACCATGCTTTCCAAGTCCATTGTAAATGTCAGAATGGTCAGTATTTCATATATCCCTTTTGGTACTCATTCCAAAATAAGAAGCGTTCTTCAGTTTTCCCAGCCAAAATATTACTATAGAGATGTTCACCTTATATCCTATTTACTGTCTGTTATCTACTGTCTCATTCCCCAAATAATGATTTAGGACCAGGCTATCAGGGGAAAAATATATAAACCTCCCCACATGCCAGAAACAGTAACTAGTTAAAATTATTTAAAATATCAGTTAAGCTGGATTTTTTCTCCAAAAGGGAATAGCTTGATTAAATTATTTTTTAAAAAACTGAAGGGAATTACTTAAGTAGGAATTTCAGCATTAATATTATTTCAGAACTGAATTAATCAAATGAGAGCCAAACAATTTTGCATTTCCCAGCTGACTCTTTACACAAATATCTTGAATTTTCACAAAACTTTTTTGCTTTCTGTCAATTGCTCAAGGCTAGGGGATTTCTAAGTTCAGGTTACAAGAGTAACTACTGGAGTGTAATTCCAATGGGATAATAAGAATTGCAAATACAACTATTTGTCTAAATGGGGATTAAACATTCTATAGATCAGTTAAGCAATTATATACATGCATCAGCTAAAAGATTATGCATGCAAAAACTCATGTAGCTTTTCCCTTTGAGATTCAAAACAGGGACAAGACAGAGAGGAAAGGGGGGAGATCATGGATGGCATTCTTTAGCTTCATTCTGTAGAGGTTTTTAATCCAGGCATTAAATTTAAATGGCAATTTAACAGAAACTGATTTTTCCCCCTTCTAACGTAAATGCAATTCAAATAGATTTTTAGCTTGTTAACAATTAACTAAAACACATTAACCCATTCCAATTCTTTAGCCTATCTCTGCCATCTGTTAAGATGCACCCTTGCTGAGCATCTGCTGTGAAGAGCTGTTACCATGAAAGACAGGGCCTTTTGAGTGGTGGGCCTGGATCTGTGAAGCCCCCTCTTCCAAAACAGATTTATATTTTGCCATTTCAGTTAAGGCTTTAGTCTCTTCACAGTGGCCTTTAATTTAGATTATAAAGAGTGTGTCCAGATCAGCCTTTTCAACACAGTTAGATTCCATCCAATGCAGTGTACTATACACATTGTGTCACATCTTGACTAATTCTAGGACATCACTTGTGAAAGCATAACTCTACTGCTGCTATTGATAGCGACCATCAATGGCGGCGGCGGCAGCAGCATCACCATAACACCAGCCATCAATAGCTTGCTTGCTTGCTTTTGCTCTGTCTTTTACGCCCACAATTCTTGGATGTAAATGTCAGAGCTTGGGGTGGGAAAAAACTTTTGGACTACAACTTTCACAGCATGGTAACTGAGAATTGTAATTAAAAACAAAAAGTCAAAGCTCGTCCAAAGACCAATGTGTTTTTGCTGGGAGGGAGCTCTGTTCATGCATTTGTTATTGAAAATGAGAGCAGAATAGTGTCGGAGATAGCAACCTTTGCATGCCTTATGCTCACTGGAGTTAGGTTGCATGTTACTCCCTAGGAGTTTAGGCACAGCATGTTTATGACTTCTTCCTGTTTATTTATTCACACCCACTTTCTTCCTCCATCTTCCTTTTGTTCTCTGGATCTCACCTGCTCTAACCTCTTCCTCACACATCCAAATACAGATTAAATTAGTAAACTACTTTTACCAGCTTCACCAAGTCAAAACACAGCAAAAGGAATTCCTCTGTGGTTTAAGTGGTGTTTTACATCACTTAAGAACCCTTCAGTTGGCTAATACTAACAATGTGTTTACCCTCTTTCCCCAGGGCACCGAAATTAACTCTCTAACAACTCTGTTTCTTACCTGTTGAAGACGATCTTTTGTTTTTCTTTTCAGTTAAAGGGTGGTCAACACCATACCTTTTACCATTCCTTGATAATCACTTGATAGGCCCTCCAGGGTGCAGGAAATATGTTCTCCTGATTACTGGCTCACTACTTTTTTTATCTGACACCATGTTATAGGCACCACTGCACTCTTTGAGTGGTTTGGACTACTATTCCCATCAGCCACAGCCACAGCTTGGCCAAGTTTGCTGGTTTTGTAGTCCAAAATATCTGAAGAGGGCTGAGTCACCTATCTCAGACTAAACACTGTCATTTGTGCATGCACATCAACTTTGCTTCTTCAAGAGAGAAAACTGGACACACTGTTCCTCCAAATTGATGTATACTCTTTACAGATGAAACTTGGAGAATGGAGTGCTCATTGAAGAAAAAGAATAATGAATATGAGAAGCAAACAACAGGTGCTGGAGTCCCTGGAAGACTTCCTTGTTTGAAAGCTCCTGCCATGCGTGTAGGCTCAGTGAGGTTGTGGAGCAATCCTGCCAGGCAGGAGTTTACTGTGATGTTTTTTTCCTGACAGTTTATTCATCAAGGCACTGATTGTCTCCTGGAATCTGGCCTTACATTCACTTGCAGTCATCATAATAATTCCTCCATCGCTCAGAAGTTGGGCTGACATGATCTTGCTTGGTTAGCTGTGCAATAATACAGAACCGGAGGATTCTCAATGCCACTCACTTTGTTATTTGTGCTAGGCTGTCATTTATTTCCTGTGCTACCTCAAGCAATAACATCTGATACTCATAATCACAATCTCCTTGCATGTATTTTTTCTTAATCCCTAGATTTGTCATTTCCTCTCATGGATATGTTTTTCAGGCGCTATTGTTACAGCTTAATTGTTTCAAACACTGCTAGGATAAATATTACAAATCCACTGTCTGATGTGGACATGTATTCAATTATGCATCACACAACATTAATGATGATTACTTGAGGTCAGCATTAAGGCCAGTTAGAAAGCTGCTCGTTTATGTTCAAACTGTAGGGATTCCTGCATCTTCTCAAGTGAGATAAGAGAATGGAATTATCAGGAACAATTCTCATAGGCTAACAGATGTTTCTTGATAATGATCTGTACCCTCCAATAGTCATAACCCACCACCTTATGACACTATAATGCTGAAGTGTTAATCTTTTCTCCCCTACAGCAAAACATACTACATGACATTTGCAGTCATCCACATCAAATAACTAGCCATATCTATGGCAACCTATATCAGCCAAAGGAATGATGTGGAAATGGTTTCTGAATGCATCTTTGCCTACATTCATGGAGTACAGCATTCTCTCCATCACCTCCACCAGATACAGAAAGATAGGATGGGGTTTTCTTCCTTATCTTTATTTATACTCCATAGTACAAGGGGCATAGACTTTCCATTTTCTGGGTGGACTAGTTGTGCCAAACTCCAAAAAAGATGGGTGCAGGGCAGAGTACAATGGTATCCATGTTTATAGTGATATATCCTATCTCTAGAAAAGAAAGTGACTTTATGATTTGTAAATTTACAAATCATGCTATGTGACCAATTGGACAGTTTATCTACACAGGATAATAAACAGACAGAAATGTGATATTAAGAAAATTAACACAGGAAGACTTGTACAGGACCATATAATCCTCCTGGAAAATAAATTACAGGAGTCGCTTTTCTCTTTTGTTCAAAAAGATGGCTTAATCATACAAAATTTGCTAAATTATAGCATTACACATCCCTTTCTTTGGTAAAGGCAAGGTTGCATTCTCTGAGCCTGAGCTGACCACATTCCACATGTGGCTACCTTTGAAAATGAGTTGGGAGTTGTAATTAGTTCAGACCACAGCAGCTAGATTGCTGACCAGACTACATTATAGACATCATATAACACTGGTCTTAAATTGTATTGTCTAACAATATACTTCCAGTCTGAATTCAAGGTGATTGTAAATGGTATGGGGCTTTGAGAGTGTGCATCTCTCCCCTTACATACCTGCCCAAGAACTGAACTCTACTGGAAGGGCACTTCTCTGTGTCCCACCAGTGGGGTCAATACACCATGGGAGGATATGGGAATTGGATTTCGTTGTGGTTCTTTGGTTCTTAAATGCTTTCTCCTTAGACACTTCATTTGCACTGATGGTTCCTGGCTCTATTCTGGCATCAAGTTACAATATGTTTTTTGTGAAAGACTTTGGGGCCAAACTGACTGATTGCAAAATGTCTACATACATGGCTTTAAGCCTTTTAACCTGTTTTAACTAGATAAATTGTTTAGCTGTTTTTATTCCATTTAAATTATGTTTAAGGTTTGGATTAGTTTTAAAATGTTTAAATCTATTTTACTTGTACAGTACTGCTGTGGTTCTTGTGGGTTTTTCAGGCTTTGAGACCATGTTCTGGTTGTATTTTCTCCTGACGTTTCGCCTGCATCTGTGGCTGGCATCTTCAGAGGAATGGTGAATTGGAAGTGGAGTGGAGAATATATATGCCAGTCTCCTCCTCCAGAGGGGAGGGAGCAATTAGCATAACAGTCCTATTGTGTGTATTGAATACTTGTTCCTGGAGGGAGACTTCCTGAGCCCAGGTGGGGCTCGTTAGTATCTTTTGTGTTTTGATTTTGGTGTTTTTCAATACCGGCAGCCAAATTTTGTTGACTGTCTGAGTCTCCTCTTTCCTGTTAAAATTATCCAAGTGTTTGTGGATTTCAGTGGCCTCTCTGTCTAGCCTGACCTGGTAGTTGTTAGAATGGTCCAGAATTTCTGTGCTTTCAAATAACATTCTGTGTCCAGGTTTGTTTATAGTGTGCTCTGCTACTGCTGACTTTTCTGGCTGGATGAGCCTGCAGTATCTTTCGTGTTCTTTGATTCGTGTTTGGATGCTGCATTTTGTGCTCCCTATGTAGACCTGACCACAGCTGCACAGTATGAGGTAAACTCCTGCAGAAGTTAGGGGATCCCTCTTGTCCTTTGCTGAGCAAAGCATTTCCTGAATTTTCCTGGTTGGTCTGTAAATTGTTCGGAGGTTATGTTTCTTCATGAGTTTCCCTATTCGGTCAGTGACTCCTTCGATATATGGTAAAAACACATTCCCTTCAGGTGGCTGTTTATCCTTACTGTTTATCCTTACTTAACACAGAATCTTATTTGAAAGCACAGAAATTCTGGACCATTCTAACAACTACCAGCTCAGGCTAGACAGAGAGGCCATTGAAATCCACAAACACTTGGATAATTTTAACAGGAAAGAGGAGACTCGGAAGGTCAACAAAATTTGGCTGCCGATATTGAAAAACACCAAAATCAAAACACAAAAGATACTAACGTGCCCCACCTGGGCTCAGGAAGTCTCCCTCCAGGAACAAGTATTCAATACACACAATAGGACTATTATGCTAACTGCTCCCTCCCCTCTGGAGGAGGAGACTGGCATATATATTCTCCACTCCACTTCCAATTCACCATTCCTCTGAAGATGCCGGCCACAGATGCAGGCGAAACGTCAGGAGAAAATACAACCAGAACACGGTCTCAAAGCCCGAAAAACCCACAAGAACCAATGGATCCTGGCTGTGAAAGCCTTCGACTCTACACAGTACTGCTGTGATTTATCCATATTCTCCAATATTCCACAGGTGAAACTGTTTGTGACCAAGCAAGATGACAGTGTGACCACAATGGCAAAAGTTACTAATGAGAAAAAGTAGAGAGGCTTAGAGATGCTGCAGCAGCTTGCTTTCACCTGAGCCTTACTGGGAAAAGCAAAAATCCACCTCTTCTCTCCTCTTCCCACTACTGAGTTAATTGAGTGCCAACTACTTTTGCACTTTGAACTCAATCTGCAGCAGTAGAAGTAAACTGAGAGCAAAAGGGGGATGTGGGAAGAGAAAAGAGAAACTTTAGAAGCAGCTGAAAAAGCAGGACAGCAGGGGATTAATTGGACTGCCCCTGCAAAACTGGAACTGTTGAAGAGTATGGATTTCTCATGATCTGAGACAGGATATCAATATTTTAATGAAAATAAATAAAAATAAAACAGTTGCTGTGCACTAACAGGGGTTTTGAGGACGGTCCAGCATTCAAAATAGTGACAATCTTCCTCTTTGGGCTTCAGATTCTCAACTAAGTCTCCCAGAAGTGAACGCAAGCACATTTTGTGGTATTCCAATAACTGTAAAATGCATCATGACAACCCCCATTGTCATGTCATAGTCTCAAAGAAAATCCAGAGTTATGCCACTGGGATTTGATTTATCTTGCCTTTCAGACAAAATGACTTCAAGCTCTGCCTTTAAAACACAGGTGTGAGAAGCAAACAAACTACAAGTAAAAATCTGATAAAGTTTGTGGGGCATGACTTGTAATCCCATTCATAGTTACCTGGGAGTAAACACCAAGAAACTCAGGGGAGCTTAATTTGGCTGTGTATGTTTTACTTGTGAAACACATTTGGCTTTAACAAAAATTCTACAGACAGCTTAAATAGAACTGTTCCCTTTTAATTAACAAGCAAAAAAAAAAATGACTGAGGCATCCCTCAATTGTGACAAAATAGGGATTGCCATGGTAAAATGTTATGAGGGCCCTTGGCCCCTCAGGTAGTATTGTTATATTTTGAAAATTGCCAAAACACACATTTATCACTTCACTGACCACTATGATGATTCTCACATTAGAGCCTATCCATATTCCACAATTATAGTAATTCAATACCACGTTAATTGCCATGGCCCCATCCTACAGAATCCTGCGATGTGTAGTTTGGTGAAATATTTAGACAGCACCAACGTACCCCAAGAGGAAAAGAACTGAGGACTGAGGCCATTTCCACACGGGGTTTTTAAAATGGGGCAGAGTGTCCTCCAGGGAGGACGTCTGCACCTGGGTGCTGACTAGGTTGGACCTACTTAACGTAGATCCGCACCCCAGCCCGCTCCGGAATGGCCCCAAGTGGTCGTCCAGCATGCTTTTGAAAGACCGCTAGAAACAGGTTTTTCAAAAGCACGGAGCGCACCACTGCGAGCCTGCTCCCTTATGCAGATTCACAGGCTTGCACTGGTGCGAGCCTGTGATCTGCCAGGGGTGGGCTTTAGGCTGGCGAGTTTCAGCAGTTGGTCGAGACCCTCTACCAACCGGAAGCCACCATTTTCAACACCGGAGCAGTGCAGAGCGACGAGCACGCACTGCTCCGGAGCGGCGTGGACCAGACCTGGGAGCCTTAAAGTCTGGTAAGTAGCGTCACGGGGCGATTCCCTCACCCCGTGCGGAAATGACCTGAATCAGTTTAATCTGTAGCATAGGCAGGGACTCAGAGTACCCTTGGAACTGTAGTTCAGGGACTTGACTAGTGCTCTGTGAAACAGAATTCCAAATCACTCACCAAACTACAGATTCCAAGATTACATAAGATGGTAGTTAGAGTGATATCAAACTGGTATAATGGTACAGTGTAAATACACTTTTAAATATCCACTCTTAAATAAGCTCCATACAGTTGTACAAGTGACCACCACTTCTCAGTCGGGTCACCAGCCTTTCTCCTCTCCACCATATTCTTCCCAGATGGGCCTTTCCTTCAGAACAGGGGAGGATGGCAACTCCAGCAACAGCAGCAGGAGTGGCGCTGTGACTGAAATGGCAAATCACTCAATAACCTCCATGGAGCTAAAACTGACTGCTTTGGGGGAATTCCCTTACCCTGATTTGAGCTGTAATGTCTCTCACTTCCTCCATTCCAGACCTTGTAAAAAAAAAATGGACATTTGAAAAATCTGACCCGACATAAATTTTAGCTCTGAAAAAGAAGGCATGTCCCAGAAAAGGAGGTAACTCTATTCAAGGCAAGATACAGATTATTAATAAACAAAGAAATGTTGATACCAGGGACACAGCCACAAAAGATCATGGAAATTATACTATGACAACAAAAGAGATAGCGTACCCCTGTGCTGCAACAGCTGTCTTTATACTTAATCCATGGCACATGGGCCATTTCTGCACTACACGGTTATAGTGCTATTATTCCACTTTCAACATCCTGTGGAATTCTGGGGTTTGTAGTTCACTGAGGCCAAAGAGCTCTCGGGCTGAGAATTCTAAAGGCCCCTCCCTAAACTGCAAACCCCAGGATTCCATAGGATGTCGAAAGTAGAATTATAGCACTATAACAGTGTAGTGTGGAAATGGCCTTAGTCCTGGCATTAATTGTTGGGGGAAAGAGTTAAGCTCCCTCCCTGAGGAATCTAGGAGTCTTGAGCCCTGATACTCCTCATCCCCACCAGGCAATACCTATGCAGACTACAAGACATTAGGGATGTGAGAAGATGTACAGTATTACAAGGAGAGAAGGAGAATATGTGCTACTTACAGTGCTTACTATGGGAATCTTCTCCCCCGCACCATCCAGCATTTTCTGGCACTCTTGTCATAACTTCCTTGGCTGTTTTTTTCCCCCAGAAAATATGTGATCAATATTCTGATTGCTGTGGGTAAATGCAACAGTACCATCTGTTTTTCAGGTGGTAGCAGAAAGTGATCAGCTTCACTCCCTCATCTTCACAGCAGGGTAGCATGAAGCATTCTCAGCCAGTGCATGAAAATGCCAGCGGAGAGTAACTGGCTTTGTTTCTTAGAATCCCTGCTACCTATAATCACTGATCAGAAATGGAATTCCCTCCAGTACACTTACAAAATGAATCCCAAAAATGGGAAGGAGCCTGTACATAACATAGGAGTAGGGGCAAGCCTGCACTTTACCAGAGCTTATTTTAGGCCCACAAATCCCATGCTGCTGCCCTATAGACTGATAGAAAATACAAAATACTGCAATATCTCTACAAGGACCTTTATAGAGATGTGTATCCTTAAGGGTTCAATAAAATTAAAACTTCTGGTATATACAGATTTTCCCATCACAACAAAGTGTCAATGGACAAAGCTTCACCTGGTGAAAAAAAAATCCCTTTACGTGTGACATTTAAAGGGAAAAGCTCAAAGAAAAAAGTCTATGCTTTGCGTGCAACACATGCTGGGCTCAACCAGCAGCATTTCCAGCTAAAGGGCCTGAAGCAGCAGGGAATGGGAAGGACCTGGAGAAACCATTGCCAGGCATAAAAATAGTGGGGTAGATGAGCCATCATTCTAATTTGCCTCATACATCCAAGGACAGAGCTACCCTAGCAGAAGCCACAGAAGTGGGGAGACAGTGTTGTGTGTGCTATGCAGCCTGCCTTGCTTTCCCCAAGTGGGAGATGCAGTGCCTTTGCCATTTCTAATGCAAGATTCAGCTGTCAATCCAGTCTTCTTGCTTACCTGGAATGGAGAGATAGTCATCTTGTCCTTCACCTCAGGCAACCGAATGTCTTGAGCTAGCCCTCTTCATGGTACATAAGTCCTCCTTGCACTAACTCCTCCATCTCATGGATTCACCTTCTTCTCATTCATGCCATCTGATAACTGTCAAGAGGTCAGCCATTTCTTGCCAAGGAACTGTGATTTCTCATTCAGGCCTTGGACATTTAGGTATGTATTTATTTATTTTATATCCTGTCTTTCTCACAATACTGGGACTCAAGGCAGCTAACAACATATTTAAAACAATACAAAAGCAATAATATTTTATGCTAATTTCTGAATCCTACATGAGGTTTCTGAATTGTCAGCGCAAGAAAGAGCCTCTCCTGAGAAAGAGTAGCATCACTACTAAGTGCAGGCTTTTGAACATAATAGAACAAAATGAGATACACTAGAAGAGGTTAATTATATTAGCATGGCTCAAGAACAAAGGCCAGACTTCTCAAGGGCCTTCTAATTGTGTTGGTGGAAATCTTACTTTCCCAGTGTTCTGCTTGCATTAATTCCCATATGCAGAGCTCCCAGGTGCACACGTAGAAAGGCCTATTGAAAACCAAATCATTTGGCAATCAAAAGGCTGCTTGAAAAGCAAGAAGAGCCAGAGGCCCAAACAACAGGTGGTTTTGTACAGCTTCAGGATCACCCTCTTAATCTCCTTGAAGAATGAAACAGAGGGAAAAAAAACTCCACAAGGTCTCTTGGTGAAGAGATTCATCAAGAGGGAGGCGATTAGAAGCAAGCCCTGCTAATCAGTTTATGTACAAAGCAGCCAACAACATGAATACTATGGATTGCTCTGGCAGCAATCCTATTTCTCCTCTTTCAGTTTCCCAAACACTGTCAGATTGCAGACTGATTTCAAAATCCTTTTGCAATTTTTGTACATAGCACTCTGGATGATGTATTGACCCATTCCCTACTCTGTGGTTTGCAACTGTTTTGCAACTTGGGTTAGAGGGGGGGAAGTGAAAGAGTGAATGCTTATCTAAAGCTCCCAGGGCTGGTTTCTATCATGAGTAAAGAAATTGCTTCAAGGGGGCAAAAGTGGCTCTTCCTCCTGAAGTCGCCAGCCTCCTACCTTAGAAAAGGGTTACAAGCTTGCCACCCTCAGACAACCCACTGTTAGTGTGTTCAAGTAAGGTTTACCTGCCATCCCAGTGTGCTTTTTATATAGAATAGTGCAGGGCATCATCTTGCCCTTTGTCTCAGACATCTAAGTGTCCTGAGTTGGACCTGAAAGATGAATAAATATAGTCCTTTTAGAAATGGATGGGAGGTAATTGTAATCAACCTCTCATCAATGTACACACATATAAACCAGGCCTCTGCAAACACACTCCTGATTTGGCAAAATAGCAAGTTTTTTTGTTTTTGTTTTGTTTTGTTTGTTTTTTTAAGGACTGTCTCAATAAACCTTTCTTAACTAGCAGCTCTGTGGGTTTCAACCTATCAAAGCCTTTAATTCTTCCTGCGCATTGGAACATGAAGTAAATGAGGAAACTGTCATCTCAGTATAAGCAACAGTGGTATAGGGATGGAGGGTGAGGGGGCAGCACTTTTGGGGGGTACCACCGCTCCTTGCCTATCCCCCTGCATGCTATTGCCCCTCCCATGCACACTGATGTCCTACCCATGTGCACCATAGACCTGTCCATGTGTGCCATAGCCCAGCCAATACCCCTCTGCCTGCCCGCACCAAGCTATGCCACTGGTTAGCAAGAGTCAAGCTTTGGGAAAGAAATGTTTGACATGAACAGTATAATATCAGGTTAGTTGCTATACACTACAAATTGACCTTAGTTCCTCCCACAAGTGTCGCAGAATTCCTGCCCAAACAGGACATACGCAACCACATATACTCCCAGTGTCCCTGTGTATGCCAGCCTAATACCCTATGTCCTCTTGTGTTGTACAAAATGGGCTTCTGAATCGGGTTCTGCTTGTATTCAGCTGAATAAAATAAAAAGGCATGACTCAGGTTGCTGTGGGAGCCAAGGCTGCTTTTCTTCCAACCTGCTAAAGTGCCTTTAGGTACAGCCCTGCTTTCTCCTTTAAAACCACCACCTTAGTGTAAAAGGTAAAGCCTCTCCGTTGTTATTCAGAGTGATTTACTGATCTGTGGTAGCATGTTACTAATTTATTGAAACCAATGGAAAGTACTCTACTAAGTCAGAATTTAGAAAAATGTAATATTTATTAGAATAACAAACAGGGAAAGGTATTAGGTGTCATAAATATATCAAAGCAGTACAGAACTTCAAAAGGTGTTCTTCTAGTTTCATTAAGCTTAACCTAGTACAGAGATACAGAACTTTCACACACACACACACACACACACAGGCCTTTGGCCTCCCTTTTGCTCTAAAGGCTTAATTCTCAAATCAGGATCGCACTTTCGGACCCAATTCAAAAATTGTTTGGTTTCTCCTCTCTCTCTCTCTCTCTCTCTCTCTCTCTCTCTCTCTCTCTCTCTTTGGCCATTTCCACACCGGGCTTCTGTAATGGTGCAGAGCGACCTCTCACGGAGGTCTTCTGCACGATAGAGTGGACTCGCGTGGACAACTTTTTGTAGTTCCACACCAGAATCCACTCAGGAGCGGCCAGAACTAGCCGCGCGGCATGTTTTTTAAAAACCTCTTTTTCAAGGTTTTTAACAAGCACAGCCCTGTGCCGCTCCGTCGTCCGGCTCCGACGCGGATTTGCAGGCGCACGCAAGTGCGTGCCTGCAGATCTGCCGGGGGTGGGCTTCTGGCTGGCGAGCTTCTCCGGTTGGTGGAGAGCCTCCACCAACCGGAGGCCGCCATTTTGGGCGCCGGAGGACTGCGGAGCAGCGAGCTCGTGCTGCTCCGCGTGGCGACGGACTTACCCGGCTTCAGGTAAGCTTCGTTTTCGGGTGTTTTTGCCCATTCCCCCACACACACATGCAGAAAGGGCCTTTGTGTAGACCTCTGAGAAGACAGCCACTCTTATTCAGACAACCCCCCAGCTGACTGAAGAGCTCTATCTTAAAGCGCGCTGTCTCTCTCTGGAATTATCACTGAAGGAATCTGAAAAATCCAAGCCAATGTGTCTTATATATAGACCTTCTCCTCTCAAAGCTCATCCCTCCCTCTCACTAATGGTGTGAGTTTCCCTCATACAGAACCACTTTGGTTACGTGGCAATCTGTTGCTTGGGCTGCCCTGCCACTCAGGTTAGCCACATCCTTAGGCCCCATCACAGTCAGTTTCTATATTTAAGGAAGATACAATAGAATTGATAAAAATCACCAAGATGCCTTGTAAACTTAAGCAGGCACTCTAATTCCACTATGTTGTTATAGAAATCTAAGCATGCCGTTTTATACTAACCCACCATTCAGGACCTTAGATTTATGGCAGTTTTTTCTGGTTGGAAATAATCTAAATAATAATCTAGGTCAGTTTCTTACACCTATGAATCCACTGTGGCTGAAAAACATATTTTCGAAGGGAAATTCAAAACTTTCCCCTGTCACTGTGACCACATGTTTTTAAAAAAACAGCATCCAGATCAACCATATGCCACTCAGTTCACACAAAATGACAAATTAGGTTCAGTTGTTCAGGCCTGGTGAATGCTGTACAGACATGATGTACAGAAGAGGAAGCTAGCAAATGAGAAGTGATTTGGATTTTTACCGCCAATAAGGAGTAAAGAATATTGTGAGAGAAAAAATGCTCTTTTAGTGAAAATTTTAGGCCATTTCCACACTGGGCTTCTGAAATGGTGCAGAGCGACCTCTGACAGAGGTCTTCTGCACCGTAGAGTGGACTGGCATGGACTACTTTTTGTAGTTCCACACCAGAATCCACTCAGGAGCGGCCGGAACTAGCCATGCGGCGTGTTTTTTAAAAACCTCTTTTTTGAGGTTTTTAAAAAGCATGGAGCGCGCAGACCCATGCCTCTCTGTCGTCCGGCTCTGACACGGATTTGCAGACGCGCGCAAGTGCGTGCCTGCAGATCTGCCGGGGGCGGGCTTCCAGCTGGCGAGCTTCTCCGGTTGGTGGAGAGCCTCCACCAACCGGAAGCTGCCATTTTGGACACCGGAGGACTGTGGAGCAGCGAGCTCGTGCTGCTCCGCGTGGCAATGGACTTACCCAGCTTCAGGTAAGCTCCGTTTTTGGGCGTTTTCGCCCGTTTCCCCCCACACACACATGTGGAAAGGGCCTTAGTGAATTTGTATTAGAGTGAAAACCAAGCACTATGAAAATGGAGCTTAGTCCTTATAACATGATGTTCATTATCTGAACACAAATTAAACCCCAGCAAACAAAACATATTTGAAGCACTGCTTCACAGCCAGCCTTCTCTGGTTGCTATTTGTCATTTTATTGGAGGCAAGGGCATCATTTTGATATGACACGGTTGCTTCCTTCTGTGCATTTGATGGGTGTAAGCTCAGCCCTGGAGGGGAAATAATACTGTGAAATCATTAGGAGGACATTCCAGTGTCTTATTGCTTACAAGGCTTTAGTTAACATCGATGACACAATAATCCCATACACACAGAAAATACAAACTCCTGCTTTAAGTAAATCAGATTGTCTTTAAAATACAATTATTTCTCTATGTACTGTGTGGCAAATCAAAAAAAAGGGGGGGGGAGAGAAAGAAGAAAGGAAGGAAAGGCAGGTGATAAAATGCCTTCCTGCAAAACAAAATCAATGCCTGTCTTAAAATGTTGAGTGTTACAGCAACAACTAGCTAGAGTGAAAGAAGAAAGCTCCAGCTCCAAAAGTATCTTCCCTTAATATATACTGTGCTGTAGATCGCCTGTCAAGTTGGGGAACATTTCAGATATGAATTCAGCCAGTGCATATGCTGACTTTCTAAATAAAGCCTGTCAACCTCACATTTGGGAGGATCTGTTTTTGCAAGTGTCTCTTCTCACTCTAACCTCTTTCAGCTCTGAGAACTACATAGAGTTAAGAACAGCCTTTGTTATCAATTGTATGATGGAGCTTTCAGATACCAAAATTCCTTCTTCAAAAACTGAGGGACCCACCTCCACATACACACACACCGTTGTCTTAAGTTGTTTGTCTTCATTCTTCATATTGCTATGCCACAAAGTATTTCCCAGAGATCTCCTTCTAGATGGAGATTTGGATAGCCTAGTTTATTTTTTTCCCCTAGATTAATATTAAAGAGGCTAGAAGAACTGCCACTTTTCACAACTCAGGACTTAACCACACAATGTGAGTAAAAGCCTGACTACATTACAGTACCCTGAAGACATGTAATCTCTGGAAAGAGAGCCAGCATGGTATTGTAGTTTGAGTGTTGGACTTAAACTCTGGGAGACCAGGGTTTCAATCCCTCAGCCATGGAAACCCACTGGGTGACACTGGGCAAGATGCATACTCTATCTCAGCCTAAGAAGAGGACAATGGCAAACCTTCTCTGAATAAATCTAGTCAGGAAAACTTTTGATACAGTTGTCATAAGTTTGTGTCAGGTAGCAGACAGACAACAACATCAACAAAACATCCCAAGACAGTCACGTCAGTCTGTTTCAGTGTAAGAAACAAACAGAACCTTTGAACAGCTTTTAAATGCTTTTTAAAAAAAGTATTATGACATAAAGCTTTCTGTGGACCAAATCCAATTTGTCAGATGTGTGAATTATTATCATAATTTTCCCACTTCCATTGGTAGATATAAAAGAGGAAAGAGACTGTAAAAAATGAGGTCAAAGTGGGAATGAAATGTGAAATACCAACAGCAACAGCCTGATGATACAATTAAAACATGTGTTCACAACAAGAATATTGACCATTCACAAAGCAGTAAATAAAATCATCTCGGCACTGCTTGGTGAACTTACACGTATAATGGAACAGGAAATGATCATTTCTATTTAAA
This sequence comes from Cyclura pinguis, assembly GCA_030412105.1. Lineage (NCBI taxonomy): Eukaryota > Metazoa > Chordata > Lepidosauria > Squamata > Iguanidae > Cyclura > Cyclura pinguis. The sequence goes on from CM059602.1 coordinate 113,944,254, forward strand.
CCCAAAGGAATAGAAACAAAGTTGGCTGTTAGTTCTACTTCCGTTATTGCATGCCAGAAAAAAATTCTCTGTGGGTGAATGCTACTTTTAATGAACTTCATTTTTAAATTAATCATAACTCTGGATCAAGTTAGGCAGGCAAATATGGTAAAGGCAGGAACTAATGTTACTTGTACAACAGGTTGCACTTCCTGATTTTTGGTCAAAAATCAGTTACAAACGGGCCTCAAACTGGAGTGTTGCTTTTCAGTTCCACATTTTCCAACTGTGCTTCATAAGAAGATTAGTGGGTGGGGTACGTTGGGGTGTTGGATTTGAAAATGCTCCTCCAGCTTTGAAAATGGGGTGTCTAAGGTTACTGGAGTTTCAGAAGGACACAAAAAGAGGATTTTGGCCATACACAGAACATGATTTGAATGTTTCTCACCCCCGCGATCCATAGATCATTGCAATATTGACAAGGGCAAGTTGCAGGTGGGCACTTGGGACATGAACCCATGTCTAACCAGGTTTGCCATTCTATCTGTAACACCATTTGGGGTTTAATGAGAAGTCATTTGTTATTACACAGTACTGACAGAAAGTTACCTCTTAGGAAATATATTTGGTTTTTGTGGTAAGTATTCTATTACAATCAACCTGGAAAGCTAAATTACAATGGACCCATCTTTAATAATATGCCTTACTAAAGGAAAAGAGAAACATAAAAAAATTCTATTTTTATTGCTCTATCATTTCTCTCAGCCAACTCTACAATAATAAAATTAAGCGTTGCATTTCATTTATGGTACAGAAAGTAATTTTATTTACCTTTTCCCTAACACATACATAACAGGTACACAAGGAGCAATCAGCTGCTGGACTCATTAGGCTGCTGATTAAATACTGTGTCACTTAATGCTGAATTAATTAAAAGAGAATTGAGGCTGGCTATACAACAGACAATGAGATATTAACTTTCACTGAGATTTGCCTTGCTGTTTCATTACTTGTAAGAATCAGTTCGAGGTACCTATAAAATAATGTAGATATCTGTCAAGAAGTTCTCTTGGTCACGTGTGTGTGTGTGTTCCTGAGAAAGAGTCCTGGAATCATTAGTTTTTAAATAGATGCAGTTTCTTCTCAGTTCTACCAAGACAGAACTGTGAACTGAGGTGGGGCAGTTCTAGTATGAGTAGAATTCACTTCAGATATTATGTAAACATCCAAAAGAGGCCTTTGTTCTGCAACTATCCCATCTCAAACACAAAATTTTATGGATAATGGGGGTCTAGCTGCAAAGATAGGAACTAAGCAATTAAAATCAATTAAGTTATCAATTAAGATGGAAATTATCTAACTTCAAAGAACAAAATTAATGAAGTTATTAACTGAAAGACAGCGCTACGGAGCTAACGTTTATATTTTACCCTTCCCATCTAGTTCTTTTCCAAAGCCTAATTCCCATGGAGTTTTACAAAGCCAGTTCTTGATTTTTGTTAGTCCTGTGCTATTGGGGAATTACTCTGTTTAGACCACAAGATTAGACCCACTTATTTTAGTATGTGATTAGAGCATGATAATTTAGTTAACCACAAGGTTAAAAGATTCAAAAACAAGTAGTAAAAGCAGTAAACAAATGGGGTGGTCTTCTTTGCTTCCAGATCATCTACCTGCATTCCACAACACACAGTTCATCGCTCCAAGTACACTGAACTATGAAACATTTAACTCTAGGAGTTTGTCAGCATCCACACAGGAATCAGTAAGTTAAAGAAAGAGGAGATAAGGAAATGAATTTATAAAGGAAGGAGAGGGATGAAGCAAGGGAAGATGGGTTAGGTGAGAAATGGGGATTTCAATAATTCATGCATGTGTTTTGTTCTCTCCAAAATTCAAAATAAGAACAAATGTATGGAGGGAGGGGGAGTGAAATCATGGCTGATCTCTGATCAGAGATGATAGGTTATTTCCTATTCTCATCAGTAAGACACGCACACACATCCATGATGCCACTCATTCTCCCAGTTGGGAAAGCTAGCAGTTCATGAAGAACTCCTTGCTGTTATTTCCACTGATTGGAGATAATAGTGCAGATGTTGTTCACAAACCCTCTCTTCTCCTCAGTGGAAGATAACAGAAAGCAACAAAAGCACTCTCACCCGGACTTCAGCTTCAGGAAGCCTCCAGAGATGGGGAGCCAGCTTTAATGCACATGGGCTAATCTTGGCTAGAGAAAATCATGCACAGTGAAGTCCCAGGAACCAATGATGCTGGGGAAACATCCAAATCCTGTCATCCAGCTTCTTCATTCAGTCTTGGTGTGTGTTGGTGGGAGCTTCATCTTAAATCAGATCCTACTCCTGCTTTAGTGAACTTTAATGGCAAATGCAGAATTTTTTATTTTGGCAAAACACCTGATGAATGTTATACGAAGAAATGAGAAATAAGACTACTAAAATTCCATGATGAGAAAAGGTGGATCATACATCATTACATAGCCACTACATTTCACTTGAAGCAATTTCAAGGCAAATTTAGAGGCCAAATATCTGAGAACTTTCAAAGTAAGCTTATAGAGTTTTGATAAGACTAGTGAAATTCCTTGAAGAGGCCGACATGCATCATTACACTGCAAACCAACTCTGTCCAAATACAAAATGGAGCAAAATATTCTAGACCATCTCATATCCTTGTTATTTTGTACCTCTACCTCCCAAATGTATTTCTTCAAGTATATTCTTCTACAAGATATCAAAAATGACTGATTATTTGGTCAACTGTGTTCAGTTTATTTTTTAAGTCTGTTATCTCTGGTTGTTTTGTGTAGTTTATCTATAACAGTTACAGTAACAATGAGCAAAGTGTCCTGGTATCTTGAAGGTAGAATTTTCTAATCCTTTCAGTTGTAGAAAGTTCTCTGTTTGTTTGATACATTTACATACCATTTTCCTCCCATGAGAGCAAGATGTTGTACCTGGGTTGGGTTGGGTTTTTTGCCCTCCCCATTTTATCTTCACGACAGTCCTGTGAGGTCTGACACTGACTCACTTAAGGTGAAGCTCAGTAGGGATTCACAGAATCAACAGTCAGAGCCAGCAGCCTTACTTTTGCTTTTCCCCCTCACTCCTGACTCCCTTTACCTCTGCAAAGAAACTCCCTCTCCAGATGTAACAAGGCTTGTGCAGACACAGCACAGCAATGGTGACTATAGAAAGGTACAGGTGCTTGCCTAGTCCAGAGGTAATACTGAGGCAGACCTGGAACAATTGGGTCAATGCTGCTAAACTTCACTGGACAGATAGCTGCCATGGAAGAAGGTTTCAAGGAATTTTGGGGAAAACCAAGAAGCAATACAAGGAAGGAAGGGGAGGTAAATGCCTACAGAGCTAGAAGAATACAGATCCATAGTGAGGGGCAAGGCACACCTTTGATGCAAAAGGTGGTGCAACACAAAGAGTCAGCTACCCTGAAAAAACTGAAAAAGGATTGTCAGTGTGGGCCATGGCAGTGATGTATTTAAGTCTTTTACTCCAAGTCTCAAGTCAAGTCACAAGTCTCTACTTTGAAGTCTCCAGTCAAGTCTCAAGTCCTTGAAGATACTTTCAAGTCAAGTCTCAAGTCTGGAAGTCAACTTTATACCCCAACCAAAATTCCAGAATTATTGGACAGAGCCAAATAAAGTCAGTTTTAGCCATTTACGCAGAGTCAGCCCTCCACATTTGTGATTTTGCCATCTGCAGCTTCAGATGTGGGGAACAGGATCCTTCCCATTTCTGAAGCTGGATGACTTTTCAAAAGTGGAGAATAGTATCCTTCTTACTCCTCATTACTGAAGCTTCAAAAGCTTTAGAAGGAAGGATCCTTCCTCCTTAAGCCTGTTGTCTAACACATTTGGTGTTCCCTTCTGAGAAATGCACCCTGCACTCTGGGGGCGAGTCTTGCCTTTTGCTCTTAGGAAAAGTTTTAGAAGGCTCCTCGAATATGCAGCAAGGACGGACTGCTGAGCCTGCCTCAAGCCCATTGCCTAGCCCATTTGCTGTTCCCCTCTGAGAAATGAGCTCGCACTTTAGGCTTAAGACCGATTGCCATGTGACCAATAGGCAAAAAGGGATGGAAATGTTGTTCAAAATCATAAGGATTCTGGATGAATGTGTTATGTTACTGAACTGAGGGCAGCAAGTCAGTCATTAAAAATATACAAGTCTCGAGATGAGCTGAGTCAGTGCATCATTTATGGTCAAGTCTGAGTCAAGTCACTGAAGCGACTTGTTTGACTTGAGTCTAAGTTTATAGACTCTAGTCGACATCACTGGGCCATGGATGATGTCAGAGGCGACCAACACAAAGTGGTAGTAGCAGCAGGCAGCAACAGTAGCAGCAGCAGAGAAGGTAGCAGTAGCAGAAGACAAGGAGGCAGAGGGGAGAACAGCCTCAGCCCCAGTCCCATCATCAGAATGATCTCTGTCAATATGACCCCTGCCAACAGCACAGCAATGGACACCTCTGGGGAGTGCAGATCTCTTCCTACCCTAGAGATGATGCTGGGGCAGCCCTGGAGCAAATGAGTCAGACTGCTAAACTTCACGAAAATGACACAGCTGCCTTGGATGAAAGTTTTAAGGGATATGGGAAAAAAAACAAGATTCAATGCAACTCTGTGGAGAAGGGAGCAAGAGTAGAGAAATAACTGTAGAGATGGAGGCAGAAGGATGCTGTAATGTATGTGCAATGTTTTGTCTTCTTAGCAGAAAACATCACCTGCAGCAGGTGCAAATTGGCCGCTCTCTTGGAAGAGAAGGTCAGGATGCTACAGCTACATGTTGCATTACTTCAGTGCATCAGAGAACATGGCTTCCTGAACAGAACACATGGAGAATTGATCTACAAAACCAACAAGAAGAAACTGCCAAGAAAAAGAAAGAGGCCTGTAACAATAAGGAAATGCCCTGAAGGAAAGTCATTGTTAGAAGCAGACTGTACAGAAGGGATTCAGAATATCTCACGCTAAACAATTGCTTTTTACATCTTCAGGAGGACAGCAGCAGTGAAGATGCTCAAACAAGAAACTAGCAACAAGGGATACCGCATGCCAAGGAAGGAGTCAAGATAACCACCAACCACAACAAGAAGAAAAGAAAGGTGCTGGTAGTTGGGGACTTCATGCTGGGGGTATAGAGGCATCTGTGCGCCAGCCCAACAAGATGAATCGACAAGTGTACTGTCTTCTTGGCACATATTCCAGTATGTCATTGACAACTTCCCAAAACTCATCAGGAACACAGATCTATACCTTTTTCTCCTCATTCATGTGGGTATCAATGACATGGCCAAGAACATAATTGAGCAGATCTCCTCTGACTATGAAGCTTTGGGCAGGAAGCTGAAGGAGTTTGAGGCCCAGGTGATATTCTTGTCAATTCTGCCAGTAAAGGATAGAGGACTACACAGGGACAGGAAGATACTAAGAGAGAATGACTGTCTATGTAGATGATGTAGACAGGAGACATTTGGCTTCTGGGATTGTGGTCTTCACTTTTTAGACAGAACACAACTGGCTACGTAAGGGCTGCAACTCACAAAGACTGGGAAGACTGTCTTTGTCAGTAGCATAGCAAATTTGATTAAGAGGACTTTAAAGTAAATGCTTGGTGGGTTGGATACGACACCTCAAACATCAGCCCAAAGGCAAGTTCTATACACAAGGGTGTGAATTCCAGAGGAGAAGTTGAGGGAAAGAATGAGTCCACATTAAAACTGACAATACATTAATAGGTGAGAACAAACAAAGCTTCAGATGTTTATATACCAATGCACAGAGTTTGGGAAACAAAGAAGATTAACTTGAAGTCCTAGTGCAGCAAGGTAAAATATGACTTTATAGGTATAGCATAGACCTGGTCGGATGACTCCCGAGATCGGAATATTACAATGGAAGAGTGTAACTTATTCGAAAAGAATAGATGTGGCAGAAATGAGAAGGAGTAGCATTATATGTCAAAGACAATTTCAGTTGTACTGAAATCCCTGAGAGTGATCAGAGTGAACCAGTTGAAAATATTTGGGTAAAAATTAATAGAGAAATAAATCAATGTATCATTGAGGAGTTTACTACAGGCACCAAGGCAAGAAGAGCTGATGGATGATGCTTTTCCTAAACAAAACTAAGAAATCTCAAAGATGCAAGAATTAGTAGTTATGGGGGACCTCAGTTACCCTGATATCTTCTGCGAGGCTAACTCTGCTAAGCATAGGTTCTCCATCCAATTCCTGATACGTCTTGCAGAAAATTTCCTATTTCAAAAAACAGTGGAAGGAACAAAGTTATCATAATCCTGGACTTGGTCCTAACCAATAGCAAGGAGTTGGTCACTGGAATCAAAGTAGTCACCACTTTAGGGCAAGTCACCATGTATAATGCTAGAATTCACAACTGTGGAACAGGGCAAAGAGTATAGTCAAACAGAGAATTTGGATTTCAGGAAAGCTAATTTTAACAAGTTCAGGGAATTACTGTGTGGAATCCTCCGCATAGACATGCTAAAGGAAAACAGCACCCACAAGAGTGGAAGTTTTTGAAGACTGAGTTGCAAAAAGTGTAAGCATAAAATAATCTCATAAATGGGAAACATCTGAAAATGCCAATGTGGCTGCACAGCAAACTCAAGGAGGAAATGAAAAGAAAAACCAATACATATATAGCATGGAAGAAAGTACAAATCACCAAGGAAGAGCACAGATGTGTAGCCCAAATTTGCAGGAATAGTATAAAGAAAGCAAATTTCAAAATGAGTTGAGACTAGCTTGGCAAAAAAAAAGCAACAAAAGGTTTGCTTGTTTGTATGTGTGTGTGTGTGTGTGTGTACACACACACATATTCAAGGCAAGAGAATGACTAAGGAAAGAGTGGGACTGCCCTTCATAGAATCAAACAGAAGAGACCTCCAAGGGCCATCTCTTCCAATCCCCTACCATGCCGCAATACACAATCAAAGCATTCCTGACAGATGGCGATCCAGCCTCTGTTTAAAAAAACTTGAAAGAAAGAGACCCCACCACACTCTGAGGCAGTATATTCCATATCAAACTGCCCTTGCCTTCAGGAAATTTTCCTACTGATTAGGAGGAATCTTTATTCCTGTTGTTTGAATGCATAGCTCCATGTCCTAGTCTTTGGAGCAGCAGAAAGCAAGCATGCCCCATCTTCCATATGACATCCTTTCAAATATTTAAATGTGGCTATCATGTCACCTCTTAGCCTTGTCTTCTCCAGGCTAAATATACCCAGCTTCCTAAGACGCTATTCATAGGGCATGATTTCCAGACCTTTTACCATTTTGGTCACCCTCCTCCAAACATGTTCCAACTTGTCAATATCCTTCCTGAACTATGGTGCCCAAAACTGGACACAGTATTCCAGGTGGGGTCTGACCAAAGCAAAATAGAGTGGTACCTTTACTTCCCTCTATCTAGACACTGTGCTCTTATTGATGTTCAATAAGGATGGCAAAACAGATCACAATGAAAAGGTAGAACTATACAATACCTATTTTGCTTCATTTTTCCCCCAGAAAGAGAACTATGTACTTCCAGGCAGCAGCAGAGACCTTGCAAAAGGATCTGAATTGCAAATCAAGATTGATAGGGAGTTAGTCAAGGATCATCTAGGTAACTCAAACAAGTTCAAGTGTGCAGGGCCAGACGAATTGCATCCCAAAGTGCTGAAGAACTTCCTGATGTATTCTCTGAACCACTTGCAAAACAGATGAGATGTTAAAGGACTGCAGAAGGGCAAATATTCTCCCTCTCTTCAAGAAAGGCAAAAAGAAGATCCAAGAAACTAGAGACCAGTCAGTTTAACTTCAATGCCTGGAAAAAATATATTAGAACAGATTATATAGGAGTCTGCCTGCAAAGCAGACTCCTATACATCTTGATGATAAAGCAGTGATCAGTAGGAGCCAATACGGAGCCAAAAACAAATCCTGCCAAATTAATCTTATATCTTTTTTTTCATCAGGTCACTCATTTAATAGATAGTAGGAATGCTGTGGATGTCATTTATCTGGATTTCAGCAAAGCATGTGATAAGGTCCCCCGCAGTATTTTGATTAGCAAACTGATTAAATGTGGAATAGACAGAAACACTGACAGATGGATCCATAACTGGTTGGAAAACTATACTCAAAAGTCATCGTCAATGACTGCACTTCAGCCTGGAAGGATGTGTTGAGTGGAGTGCCTCAGGGTTCTGTCCTAGGGCCATTACTCTTCAACATGAGAGAACAGCAACAATGATGATAAAAGGTATGGACAACAAAACATGAGAAAAGGTTGAAGGAGCTGGCCATGTTCAGCTTGGTGAAGAGAAGACTGAGGAGTGGCATGGTTAAATATCTCAAGCTGTTGCAGAGAGAAGGGGACCTTAGAGGGTAGGATAAGGTCTAATGATTTGGAGTAATAGGACAGTAGGTTTCGACTGAATGTTAGAAGGAACTTCCTGACAGTAAGATCAGTTCAGAGATGGAATCAATTGCCTGGAGAGGTAGTGATGTCCTCTCTAGACATCTTCAAAAAGAAGCCGGAGAGCTACCTGCTAGGGATGCTTTAGCTGGAGATCCTACACTGAGCAGGAGGTTAGACTAGATGGCCCATGAGGCACCTTCCAACTCTATGATTCTATGACCCCATGGGACTCAAACAAGGATTACCCAAAGCCCAGTCTAGCATTTTAACCTTAAAACCACACTGGCTTTCAGCACCACATCAGTTCTTATAAAGACAGGATGAGTAACTGCCACAGGCTGGGGACTACACCTCCCCCCATGGGAGCCCTATGGGTTGACCACCCCATTGTACACTTCACATATACATGCTGCAAAAAATAAAATGAGAATCAATATTTTGTTTTTACCCAAAAATGGCCAATAAGGAATCTGGGGGAATGTCACTAAACATTTTACTAAATTTTGAAGAGTTTTTGGAGTCCTCTGCTCTAGGCCTTGACAAATATTATTTCTGGAGGTCACTTCCAGTTTCCAAAAAATAAAAGCCCCATCCAGGCCTTAAAAAGATGAGAGGGCCACAAATACAGCATTGTTACTGTTTTGGTGGTACTGTTTGGCCGTTTGGAAGGTTCTGGCTCCCAATTTTGGTAATGGAGTGTAGCATTTGGGCCCTTGGTACACATGTGTCCAACAGGCCACACTTTCTCCAAACCTGCAATAAAGAATTATGTTGTAAAACTAAAGATTGTCTACCATGTAGCAAACTATATTCTGTTTGGACACTTTTTAGTGGGTAGATGCATTTATATTGACATGAGAATTGAGTGCATTTGAATTCATTTATACCAGGTCATGAAAATTATAACTGTGAGCAGCATACAGTAGAAGCTAGGCCATGCCAGTTTCCAGTGTGTTCTAATACCAGTGCTATTACGTTGACAAGTTTTGGAAGATGAACAGCTCTCGGCCCCATGTAATGGTTTATATTGAAAAGTTGGTTATACCAAGAAGACTGAAATAGTTGTTTTGTTTTTGTTTTGTTTTGTGGCAGAAAATTTGCCATTTCAAGATCTACTGAACTGAGGTGCTGTTGTCAAGAGTTCATTTCTTCAGTTATAAAAATATGCCACAGCATATAAATTCCTCCAGTCTTTTTCTAAATTCATTCACTTGCTTCTGGAGCATTGCAGGCTGTGGTTGTTTTTGCATATTTCTGTAAAAAATGCACTGATTGAACGTGTGTTCCCAACTCACATTGGATGAAGTTTCTTTGTGCTGTTATTCTTCTTGTGTGAGTATGAGAGACACTGTATGCACATTTAGCTTCACAAGGGGGAAAAATATCACTGTTTTGGCACTAAGGCAGGAGTTTCACAGGTCACAAACTCCCAGACACAGAAAGGTTCACCTTAGGGTTGCTAGAAGTTGGAAATGACTAGAAGGCACACAACAACAACAAAGATTTTGCTCACGCTATCGAAAGTGCAACAGAGGGGAAAAAAAGATCATTTGGCATCTCAGCCTCATGCTGGAAGCAGGTACTGTTCATGAGGATGGAGAATCTTCAAAGTGCTATCTTGCTGTGCCAAGATGGCCACTCTTGGCAGTGGTGAGATTTCTTCCCATGTCTAACTGCAGACTGGGAGTGTGCCAGAAAAGGGATAAGAAGGGAAAGGCAAGGAGAGAATAAATGAATGCATGCATGAAAGCATGATGGTTCTATCTTCCACAGATGTGTATGCAATGTTTCCAATGCTCCTTTTTCTTTTCTTGGTTGTTTTGTCCCCTTCTTCAGAGTTAACATTCTTCCTTATGTTTTTGTCTAGTTTAAACTGCAGGCTCCTCAGATGTGTTTTCAAAATAACAGCACACTCTCCAACATTTCACAGATGAAAATCAGATCATGTATAGCCAAGCTACATCAAAGTGTGCTCAAGATAGCAAAAGTTATTAAGGAAGAAAACACAAGCTAAGGGAGGCTACAGCTGTTTGCTTTTCCCTGAGCCTACAGGGAAGGGCAAGACTCCACCCTCTTCTCTCCCTCATCTAATTTAGTGCAAACTACTTCTGAACTGCAACAACTGAAGTCAGCTGAAGATAGAGAAGGAAAGTTGGAAATGGAGTTAGAAACTGGGACATTTAAAAAGCAGCTGAATAAGTATAATGATGGTGGGTTAATCAGGACTGTCCCTGCAGACTGAGACTGTTGGAAGATATGTGACAGAGGCATTGATAAGAATAATGCAGTCAGTGTGCTGGAGACATGCTATTTATTATAAAGGAATGTGCAGCCACTGAGGTGTGTCACAAGAAAGTGTGGAGCCCCTGTGATTCCCAGTCTAGTTGGAGCACTCAGTCTCTTGGAACTCCTCTTTCAGATAAAACCAGCTACATATCTGATTCATCATCATCATCACCATCACTACAGCCATCATCATCGAAGGCCAACCCAAGGCATGCCAGTGCCTGAGATTGAGTACCATCTACTTAAGGCACACAATCTCTTTTCTCACAAAACCCCAATAAATACTTTTCACCATCCCTATGTTACTGCCCTGGCTAGTCCGAGCTTTGGGGATATTAAAAGATATCCTCTTGATATCATAATTCGGCTTCATTTCTCTATTCCTTTCCATGTGCTTGCGAGGTCACCGGACAAGCACGTAAACAAGCTCAGCCGTTAATAGCCGTAATATTCAAACTACAATACAGGCAGGCCAGAAATAGCTGACTCGCTGCTTTAGGAGACCTTCAGGCAAGTACTCTAATTAAGTATGCACGCAACTTACAAAAGAGCCTCTGCCCCGCAATGGCAGCTTGATGGGTGAACTATACAATACCCAAGTATTTGTCAGGGATTCCAGGCAGGGAACCCTGGGAAAATGATCAGCCCACTGCAAAGATATTGCATCATGCCCCAGCTGTGGGTAATTGCAAGGTTGCATAAGAAACTGGGGTCGTGTGCAGATGGTAGAGGGAGGTGTGCAAACCTCTACCTGATTGGTTGTAGATATGTATATAACAAAGCAACGCCAGTATGTATTTTGTCTGTTGACCAAACCTGGTGCCTGGCGCAAGCTTTTGTCCGTCTGTCCTATGTTTTGTATATAACGGAACTTTGCTGCAAGATAAAGTGCCTCCTGTTTTGGAAGAAACTCCTCTGCGTGTGAGTATCCTTACTGGGGAATAAGGCTGCTGCTGTTGGCTCGCTGAACTCTGGTTTTCCGCTGCATTTCCGTGGGGCTGAAACTCCTATCATCCCCAACAGTATTCTGCATTTGCATACTGGCTACTCTATTGAGAACCGCTATGATAACTCAATCATTCAGATTCTGACCTTTCAGAGGCTTTGTCTCCAACTCCAAATCCATTGTTTTCCCCCAAGTACGGCATAGCCTGCAGTCACAATTCTCTTATAAAAACCCTTGATTCCGAGACCTTCCTCGGATCGCTCCCGAGTTTCATCCCGCCTTGCTGCCGCTTTGCTTGGCGAGCCTCCCCTCAGCTCCGCGTGCTGAGTTACATCGCACCCCAGCTTCGCTCTCTATTTTTCTGGGCTTCAGGACAGGTGAAGTATCACCCAAACCAGCAATCCCTCTAAAAATCCCTCTATACCACTCCAACCTCTATTTTCTTTAGTTATCTTGTATGAGTGTGTCGCATACACTGTTTTGCTTGTATTTAATAAACATCATTTATTATTTCAACTTCTGTGTTCTCCTTGACTCAACCCGACCCCGTAGACATAGGGTTCAAGATCTCGCTACGTTACCCTGCCTCTCGTAATGCTAAGCAGTGCTCTGAGCTAATTTTCCCCACCTTTAGTTGAGCACATTTTGGTGTCCCTCCTGGGACCCCCAGTACACAGGGTAACACCTATTTATTTATTTATCATTAAAATGTTTATATTCCACACTATATCTGAGGTCCTCAGGATGGCATACAATAAAATTATTTGCATAGTTTTTTTTAAAAAAAGTTTAGAATAGTAAGAATGAAAGGCTAAAAGTATATTAAGTCATCTAAAACTTAAAACAGGAAAGATTAAGAATACATTAAGTCATCTAAACTTAAAACAGGAGAGATTAAAAGCAGGTCAACCAACTGAATCCCCAGCAATAAACCAATAAAGTAAACATTGACCAATCTGATGAAGCTTTATGACTTCCAAAAACTGCGGCCTGAGACTGCTGCCTCACCTTGCCTAACAGGAAGAGCACCTCTGTCATATTGTTGCATCTATACCTTCTTGGGCACAATAGATGAATGTTTTGGCAGCCTTGTCAATCTGGATTTCTAACCTGACATCTCTTACCAGGAAATCTCTTACTAGAAAGTCCTTTAATGCAATTATGTGTTCTAGCATAATTGGATTAAAACAATACCAGTTCCAATACTTCAGGAAATTAGGAGTTAAGATCCTGTTACTGACAGCATGGCTACTCATCCTGAATGAATAAAATGTGGGATAAAACTGCAAACAACTATGTGGGATTCAAAGAGCTGATACAGTAGACTCCTCACTACTAAAATACGAGCTGCACACATCTTGTCCATGGCCCACATCAGGTACATATCGCAGTTCAACAGCTGCTTTAATTCTGCATTAATTCTCCTATTGAAATGGAGTTCAGTGCTCCATCCAACTGGCTGCATATTTATTTCCTATGTAGTCAGAGATTAAAGTTCTGGCCTGGCATTTCACTGGCATGCTAGCTTCCTACACACAGATGATGATGATGATGATGATGATGATGATGATGGTGATGATGATGGTGATGATGACGACGATGACAACAATGACAACAATAGCAATTATGATGGTTATAGTTAGGAGGAATGTACCTTATGATATTGTATAACATACAGTTTGATTCCAAGGATCCTTTCACACTACAAAATTATAGTACTATGATTCCACTTGAACTGCCATGGTTTTATCTTATGGAATTGTGGAATATGCAGTTTAAAGAGGGGCTTTGAAAATTCTCAGCCAGGGCCTCCCCAAACAACAAATTCCAGAATTCCACAGGATGGAGCCATGGCAGTTAAAGGGCAATCTTTGTCCTATAATCGTTTCATGTGAAAGGGTCCCAAGAGACAGTGAGTGTCATGCCAAATGCCAGTTGGGGCTGACAGATGAGCAGCAGCCCAGTCCCCAAGATTTCAGGACCAAAACCTGAAGTGAGGGTCATAATGGTCCTTGTGATGCCACAGGAATGAATCCTGCTAATGTCATAGAGAGGAGGGTTGGAAGTAGGAACCTCCCAGCCTTTCTGGATCAACTTATTGGGTATGAAGACAAGTGGGACAGAAGCTAAGCTAACCAGGTAATATGTCAACTCGCAGCCAGAAAGAAAACCAAGCATTCTTAATGGTCAGAAGGGCAGCAAAACACATGAAGCGGTTGCAACAATAGTTGTTCTTATTTATACACATCTTCCATCACTTTACCTACAGTACACCTGAGAGAGTTTTTCCAGACCCCACCCTGCTCCTTATGGGAAAAAAAGGCTCCCTGCCAGTTTCCTGGGTGTTTTTCTTTTTCCAACACTTACCCCGTTGCTGTGGGTGTTTTTGCACCAAGAAAGTTCATGGGTGGCAAGGATGGCACTCTTCTTTCTGACCCACTCCAAACTACATGGTGGGCCCAGGTACATGTATCCACTGCCTCCTTCTGCATCCCCTTACTTTTGGTCACACAAGCACAACATCACACAAGCTCTGCACACATACAAATAATACACATAACAAACATTCCAACATTGAGCTAGAGAGCCTCGGCACCGGCCAGGGATGTGAGGTCTTAAACACCCCCCTCACAAACAAAAATGAAGCATCTTCCTCCTTCAAGCACTTTCCCCTTCTCCATCTAGAGGCCCAGGAAAGCACAGCTAATCTCTGAAATTTCGGACAGTTTTCTGTGGCCTGGAAGCCTTAAATTGCGAGTGAAGCTCATAGGGCAGAGATGAAAATACAGATTTTGGGTGGTCTTAATGCTCTCCTCAAAAGAAAAGCAAACGTTGCAATGTCTACGAGTTCTTCTTTGATTCCCATTGTGAGTCATGAATGCATGATTTGTCTACGCTTCCTTTATCCATCCACTCAGCTATGCACAAAATTACTCCAAAGATTTTTGAGCCAGCTTCTGGAACCTAAGTACAGTCCCTGGGACAGGGTCCGGTGTGATGGAGTGACCCCTGCTAATACACAATACATTCAGTCTCAAGCACAGTTGCTTAGAGCATGTCACTCTAATGAAAAATCTAACAACTTGAGAACAGAAAAACACAAATCTAACAACTGGCTGGAAATTAAGTTTTCCAAGTTCTGCAGAAAGATGATAAACTTTTCATAGCTCTGCTTTTAACATTTCTCCAATCAGCACTTTTAAGAATATATGAGAGTTGTGGTTTGATTAAATTAACTTTTCCAAACAGAAAGAAAAAATTACAAAATCAGTTTTTAAAAGTTTGCTCATATACTGGCCACATTTTGTTCCTTTTTTTGGGGGGGGGGGCCTGTGGAATACTCACTCATTCCTCAAAATAACAACTATTACCACCATAATCATGATGATGACAATGATGGACTAAGAGTGAAGTCCTATTTACACATGTAGACTCAGAAGCCAGTCCTATTGAGTTTAATGGATCTTATCAATTTAAAACACTGAGAATGTACCTATATCCCAGTCATGGTTTGAAGTTGTGGGATTTTTATGTGTGGAGGGAGGACAAAGAGTTAAAAGAGACAAAAAAGGAACAAAGGAAGGAAAAGGAAGTTAATGAATGTAGCTAAGGGAAATGGGGTCAGAAGGAGAAAGAAGATGAAAGACACAGAAAGAGAAGGCAAGAGGAAGCCATGTAACTATGAATAGCTAGTGGAGGAGCAGGGGAAAAAAGAGAGAGTTGCATAATAAAATCAAGAATTAAAAGTGAATAGATTTAAGTGCCAAAGCAGAGTATAAGAACAAATTGTTTCAACCATTTAGCATAAAGTGAAGAAGAAGAGAGCAATACTAGGAAAGTAAACTGTGAGACAGGAAAAGTCACAAAGCATCTGTCCTCAGTGCAATAGTGAGCAACTCTCAAGGCAGTGAATACTGAGGCAGGTCAGCATTTCTCCACAGCAGTAGCTCCCTATCACTGGCCCACAGTGCTGGTGAGAAACTTTGAGAGAAGGAGGGAGGAAAGAGAGGCATAACTGTCTTCCTCTATGATGCAGAGTCTATGGCAGCTCCTCCAAAGGCAGAACTCTCACCCTAAGCCTCTCCCCTTGTCTTGAGTCCTGGAGGAGAAGAACCAGCACTGAAATCTGGGAAACCTAATTAAACATGACTCACCCAGGAAGGCTGTAGCTGACAGAAGTATCAGCCATATTTCCCTGTGGGAGATGGCAGGAAAAAGATGTCTCCTACACAGCAAGCTACTTCCTCTAGAGGGGAAGGAAGAGTAACTAGGCTTATTTTCTCAGATGAATCAATAAAAACCAAAGGGAAATTGCCCATCTCTCAGCTTCGTGGAAGTGGCTAGTTCATCTCTAAACCACTGAAGAATTCTCTTTCATCAACTGAATTACTGAAACTCTCTTTAAAGAAGTGCTCCAGGTGCTAGGCACCAGACTACAAGATGATGATGTGGTGTTTATCTCACAGTAAATCCTGCAAACACTGAATTCATGTACAAGAGGTGGTAGAATAAGGCTGACATCTGTTGCTAGGCAGGATTAATTAGGTATTACTTTAAATGATGAATCCTGGCCCATACCCATATGAACAGTTGGTAAATGCTCTGTTCTAATCAGAGATTTTGAAGATAAAGATGTTCTCTTACAACCAATGCAGGCTGCTAAGGCTTTTATTAGTTATATTAATGCTCTTATCACTTTTATCAGCCTATATTAGCATATAAATTTTGCAAATTGTGTCACATGCGCTCAAAAAGAACAGGATATATTCTGGAGAAGACTTTTTTTCCATTCCTGAATTTTTCTTACTGTAAAAAAAAAAAAGTATGTTATGCAAAACCGTACATCTGGCTAGTTTCATCGCAAGTGTGCTGTTTTATTGTTTTACTCCATCATTTTATTCGTTTATTCCTGCTGATTTCTAGATTAATTTTAATTGTTCTTTAAAATTACTTGTTTTTTTAAAAAAATATTAACATGAAATAACACCTTCTTTTTCGCCATCCAAGCTGCACCTGGTAAAAATTTTGATTAGTTTCCCACACATTTGCTCAGAAGTTTTGGATTTTTGATCTAGTACCTTGAATGCATCATCCAGTGAGGAGAAGGAACGTTTTACAGTGACTAGCAGTTTCCTTTTATACATTCATTCGATTTATATCCCAACTTTCTCCCAAAATAAGACTCAAAGTGGACCGTAATATACAATCAGCCCTCCACGTTTGTGGGTTTCACTTTTGCGGATTTGAGTATTCATGGATTATTTGCTGTCACATCTGCTGCCTCCTTATGCCATTTTTAATAGCGGCTGCAAGCCTCATGAGACTGGGAAACTGAGAATGAGGCTTGTAAGTCCCTATTAAAAATGGTGTGGGGCAGCAATGGAGGTGGCAGTAAGCCCCACCAGTCACCCACTGCTGCCTTGTGAAGGAACCCTGGTGCCTCAAAGGAATCCACGGTGGGTTGAATATGGTGATCATACTTTTTTTGTGTGTTAAATGGGGTTTGGGAGGGCCTAGAGTTAGTCACAGCTTTTCCACTTTCACAGGGCTCCTGTGCCCCTAACCCTAGCAAATGTGGAGGGATGACTGTAATCTTCTTGCCATTTTTCTTTCTCCTGGAGTGCCCCTGATGCCTGTGGCTTCTGTGGTTTCTGCAGGAAAGAGTGGTAGCCATCCCCCCAAAATGTGACAGTTGACATTCTATGGGCAATCTGAGGTTTTAAAGCGAAAAACAAATGGAAATACCACTTCTGTCCTCATCCAGAAAAGACAGAGGGAGAATTTTGAAGTAAGTAGTTACAAATCACAAATTACTTTGCTCCATAATGAATGTGTAACTGATTCACATTACAACTGCAACTTAACAAGAGATAACACAACTCTTTTTTGCAGTGTAATGTAATGTCTCAAATTATTTTATAGTTATTGAGCTACCCCACCGTTCAGGTATAAATGTTACAGCACGCCTGCCACATTGTTCAGGCTTACAGTATGTGTCATGTGGCTGCATTCATCTATTAAAAAATTAAAAGAAACTGAAATTAATTGTCTGAGTTCTCAGATCTTCTCTGTCTGAGGACAAGTTATTGGTAACCCCCACTATCACTGCTGAATACATTATTACAACTCTTTTTCTTTCTTCCCCCCGGAGTGCCAGGACCAGAGGCAACAGAAGGGGGAGCTCCAAAGGGGAATCAGAAGGGGATCACGGGAGGAGTTATTTATGGCTTTTCCATTTTCATGACGGTTCTGTGCTCTGAACCCTTGCAAATATGGAGAGACTACTGTATACCATTAGGAAGCCAATGTGGTGTAGTGGTTTGATCTCTGCACTAGGACTCTAGAGACCAAGGTTCAAATCCCCACTTGGCCATGAAAAACCTGCTGGATGACCTTCAGCGTGCTCTCTCAGCCTCAGAGGAAGGCAAAGGCAAAACCCCTCTGAACAAATTTTGCCATGAAAGCCTCAGAGTCACTGTAAGTCAGAAACAACTTGAAGGCACACAACAACAATGCAACTACACCTTTAAGTGATTACTTTTCTAAAAGTTGTTTTCCACAATCTTGGGAGAGTGTGAAACTTTTGGATAATCCCTCTGCATTTTTCTAACCACTTACACTCTCCCCATAGTCTTCCCAACCCAAAATTTCCTTTGAAGGAACAGTCATCTCTGCACTAATTTCAGGTTTCACTAGGTTGTATTCAGCTGTCATAATTCCCTTGCCATTTTGAATAGACTGCTGACAATAATGTGAATAAATACTGAAACACAAGCTTCACAGTTAGCAAAGGAGACCACAAAACTCAAGTTTTCTATGGAATTTTTAAACTGGTATGCATTATAATTAGGTCCGCAAGGTTTAATCGTTTTAAACAAGCCCAAGTTGGGCTGGTTAAGTGTTTTTTTTAAAAAAAAAATGAGGACAAATAAAAAATTGTTCTGTCTGATAGTGACTGAGGCCATTTTCTCACTAGCCTGTTATAGCGTTATTATTCCACTTTCAACGTCCTATGGAATCCTTGGGTTTGCAGTTCAGGGAGCAGCCTTTGAGCCTGCTCCCTAAACTGCAAACCCCAGGATTCCATAGGATGCTGAAAGTGGAATAATAGTGCTGTAACAAGCTAGTGTGGAAATGGCCGAAGTCCTTTTGGTTCCAGTGTGCCATTGCTCTAAGAGGTCTGTATACATGATGCTTCTCAATGAATGGCGGCTTTTGGTAATTCAATAGTAGTTTACCAAGCACTTCAAATCTCAAAAAGACATTCAGAGTGAGGTCTGATAATATGGAAATATATTTAAATTTAACCGCCAGTTAGAAAACAAGATTAATCAACTAGCACTACTTTAGCTAGTTGACAGCTTTAATTATAATGCAATTTGTACTTACATTATCACACTATCACTGCTGAATACATTACTATAGCCTAGAAAGTCTGGTATTCAAAGCAAAAGCTCTCCTCACATCTCACAAAAGAGAAAGCTGAAATATATGTTTAGATATCACGGTTGGAAAACAAATGTGACAGAATTTACTGTATTGGAACTCAGGATGGCAGGGAAATTTATTTGGTCCATATCCCAAATTATTTCATATTTGAACCACTACATGAACCAAAATTTTATGATATTGTGAAATTCTCACTTCTCTGAAATTTGCAACAGAGTCTTTCAGTTTCAAAAATGCTCATAAAAATGTATGCATTCATGGCTCTAATATTTAAAGAGCCTTATATTAAGAGACTAGCGTATTTACCCAGTGTTGCCTGGGACTTTATTTTCTCATAGTTAACACTTGTTAGAAATACATTAGGAACTACCTTACCTTACTTTAGGTGTTAGATGCAGTTGAAATACACAGATTTGAGATCCTGTGTCTCTAATTCCCCAAACTGTGTTATTCCGTACCTGTAACTTTTGCCCATATTCCCCAATCTAGTCTGTATTTGGAGTTGTTAACATGCAGAGGTTGGGTTCATGAGGGGACTTGCTGCTAGGCCTCATCTCCATAGCAACCAGCCCATTCAGAGCTCTCTGGCTGAGAATTCTAAAGGCCCCTCCCTGCACTGCTAACCCCAGGATTCCATAGAACCTTCACAGCTGGCCAATCATATGAGGTCTTCTTGCCTCACACAGCCAATCATATGAGGTCTTTGCCTGCCTGATACAGACAAGATCACTCACCAACTTTGACTTTTATATGGTAGATTAAGTTACAAAAATTGCATATAAAGCAAAATTATAGAAGCAACACACCAAATGGATAAAATGTTGATCTGAACTTTAAAAAAAAACCCTCAAAATTCAGATTAAACCAAAGGAGAAAAAAGAAAAGCTGAGATAAAGCAGAAAATGGACATGTTCCTCCATCCCTATTTGGAAAAGATACAACTCCTTCCTCAAGAACTGAAAATTCTTTAACTGTACAAGCACACATACAAACCAATTTCATATTACAACAATGTACCGCTCTGCTACAGCACAGAGATACTCGCCTGTACAATAATGGACTATCTATGGTGTATCTTTCCTTTTTTTCCTGCTATGCATATCACATATGACAAAACCAATCTATGGACATTCTTCTCCATTAAAAAAACAAAGGAAGCAAAATGTATCTCAAAGTTCCTATGAAATTTCACTACAGGCTAAATTCTGTGGCAAATTGAGAACCACACAGTGTTGGAAGAAGCACTTTTTTCCACACAATTGGGAGAAGGTCCTTTAAATTGTCATCGGTGTTACAGAATCGCAGCATAGGGAATTCTATGCTTCCACAGGAAGTCAGATATTCAGAAGGCGACAGTAACTCCTGAAGCTCTAAAGGATGATAGAAAACTTTGACAAGTGGTTGTTATTGTTATTTATATCACATCTCTTTTTTCCTCCAAAAATTCATTAATGTGCCTTGATCCCAGAGGCTGATGAGAGCCCTCCCTCCATTCCATTTGCCACTACTGAGACCTTTGATAAAGAACATCCAACATCTGTTGGACTTAATTCCCTCACCTACTGCATACCCTTTTCCTTGTGTCTTGTGTCATTTAAAACTGTAAGGTTGTGGGTAGGGAGACGTCAAATTAATGATTTGTAAGCAGCTCTGGGAAGCTTTTTGTCTGAAGAGTGTCAGAAATTTCTTCTGACCTGCTTTGTGCATACCTTCGAATCATTGTAATTTAGCTGGGATAAACTTGATTACTCCTCCACCATCCAACTTTTTCAGCTGCTTTTAAAATGTTCCAATTCCTCTTTCAACTTTCCCCTTCATCCTTAGCTTACTTCAATTGCTGCAAACTGTGTTCAAGTGCAAAAGTTGTTTGAATTCTGTAAGTTCACAGAGGCGAAGTGGCACACAGTCTTGCCCTTTCAGGTAGGTTCAGGCAAAAGCAAACTGCTACAGTCTCTCCTAGCTTGTGTATTATTTCTCTTTAATAACTTTTGCCATATTACACGCTCTGATGTTGCTTGATCAGATGTGTCCCAGTGTTCAACTGTAAAATGTTAGAAGGTAGATAAGTATGTTTAAAAGTATTATGCCAGAATTCATTTCAAGGATTTTCTATGGTACCATTTATCTGCTGAGCTGTGCTTACCCAGAGGGGAAAGAACTGACAAGATAAGAGTGGTAGGCACAGGTGTCTTTCCCTGTGTGACAGCCAGATGCATTGTGCACCCATCTTCTTAGACCAGCAGGAAATACGGGGAAACAGAGCTAGATTACGTCCAATGAAGATCCCTTTGTGTTTGGGCATTGTACCAGTGCAGGCTGAAATCAAATTATGAATCTATAGGAAATTTGAGAGAAGAGATGGTAGGCTCGGACAGGATATTTAAAAATATTTGAAAAATTTAAAAAAAAAGTGTTGAAAAACCCTGATGAGAAGAATCTTGGGCTGATAAAAATCTTTACAGTTCAGGACTGTGCAAAATTTTCATATGGCTGTTTTGTACAGAAAACAGGATTTTCTGAGCAGGAAACAGAATTTCCTGCATGGAAAATATTTCAACACAGAGCTATTAATTCCTGCAAAGAAAAAGCTATTTTCTGTGCAGAAAATGCTGTAAGTTGGAATTCATTCTGCGTAAAATTCGCACATGGTTGATTTGCACAGAAAACAGCATTTTCTGTGCAGGAAGTAGTAGTTCTATGTTGAAATATTACTTTCCATGCAGAAAAATGCTGTTTCCTATACAGGAAATTCTGCTTCTTACACAAAAAACACCACTTGCAAACAGTCTTTGAAAACTGCACATTTTTCAAAGCCTTCCTCACAGCAGGAAGAAAATGGCTAAAATAGTTCTTTGCTATCTTTGAGAACAAACTTAATGAAGAATTACATTTCTAAGGGATAGCTGAATTTTGAACTAAAAGTTGACATGAGGGAATGTGTGTATGGACATAGATGGGCACACACGCGCGCACACACAGATATATAGATAAACAGATAGCATTTCAAAATGAGGCGCCTGTGTGTTCTAAGAACAGGCAAATTCATTCCAGCCATCCAGATCCACATTTCACCCCCTTTCATTTCAGAGGGAAAGCCTGATAAGTGTAACCTTGAATATATTCAATTCCTCTTCCTTTTCATCAAGCTGCTTGGTCTAGCTAAAAGTTTTTGAAAGATTCTGAAAACCATTCCTAGTAGAAAAGCAAAGTGAGACAGAGAAAAGCGTTAAAAAGAAATCACCTCTGCATGAAGAAGGGCAGAAAGGACCATCATATCCAGCACAACCAAAGCATTATGTAGTAAGAGGATTCCCCTGGAGCAAAATAAAAAGGACCAAAAAAAAAAACCACTTTGAAGCCAAGAAGGGGAGGAATAAAGCTGGTCTAGCACAAATGGAAAGGAGACAATTTTGAACTGACAATAAAAAGTGAGGAAAATTGTGTGTGTCCTGACATTTCATCAGCTGTACAGCTGCCATTGGGTTGGGGAAAATAGCCCAGCTTCTGCAACAGGAGGAACACATCTTTCTTATGTATGGTTTTCACTTGATCATCAAAGACGCAGTGTTGCAGAAGCTGATTATTTGACAGATCTAGGAAAAATGATTTTCAATGATACCTCTCAAAATTCCCCAGGCAGTATGGCCACAGGTCATGCTGGCTGGAGGTTTCTTGTAAAAGTAGTAAATTTTCCTAGCTTTCTCATTTAGTCACATTTCTCAAGATAAAAAAGGATAGGTCATGAGGATGCATATTCATAGCTACGCCACAGCTCATTGAAGCTATCTTAGATGGCATCACATCAATGGCCCATACATGTCAACGGTGTTTGCAGCAAGGGCAGGGAACTGTGGCCACTGCCAGTTTTTTTCTGCTATGTGGGCCACACAAACTGCCAAAAATCCAACAATAAAATAAAAAAATGGAAGTGGATGGAAGGATATTTCTGATTTTTTTAAAAAAAACAGAGACAGTCATATTAAAATGAGGGATGCAAACTTATTAAAATGTGAATTGCAACTCCTGAGGGCAACATGTGTCTTGAGGGCTGCACTTTGCTAGGCAGCATCCTTGAAGGTTTTCAGAAAGAGTCTTTTCTAGCCCTGCCTGAAGACGCCAGGGATCTGCATTAAAAAAATGTCCTCTGCTAGTGTGCTCTAATAACGTGCCTTGAAAATTCAAGATGGGTGTGGATAACTGGGAGATGAAGAGCTTCTTTACCCAAAGTAATTGGATACAGGCTGGATTGAAAGCAGATGTGTAGCTTTTGAGGCAAGGTAAGAAAAGGAGCATTTACTGAGATACCTTTTTTCATAGGGCTTTTAACTGAAAGAGGGTTCATATTCTTCCTTTGCATCTGATTTCTGGTCTTTGTATTTAATCAAGAAATATTTAAAAGATCTGTTACCTCTAATTCAACATAAAGAGCTAGAACTAAGGATCGACTTTAGATAAGAAAAAATATTGGTCAAGGCAGTCTGTCTCAACATGGTCAAGACAGACTATTTATCCTAAGCCCATAAAAAGTCTTACTCCAGCATGGAGTGAGAGCATCAAGTGGTTATTGTGTTTCCCTTTGTGTTTTCCACCATTTGCACAAAATGTCTCCTTGAAGAACTAGTACTATTTCTCTTTGTGTAGCTAAGTGCATACATACAGCAAGCATTAACTAGAGGCTCATTGAAAAGATGTAAACAACCCATCCAATACTAGCACTTTGCCATGCAACAAGACAACATTTTTCATGGTTTTCAGTTTTGTGCATTTGTAGAGATGTGCAGAAATCCATCTTGAAAAATATGGAAAAGCTCTCAACTACTAGTGGAAAATACCCTATATCTAGATCTTCCCCTCTCCAAAAAATCTTTATCATTTTCCTCTTTACTGTACATAGATAAATCAAGCCAAGATTTCCATGCCTAAAAGCCATGAAATCAAGTGAGAGCTCTTGTAGGGAGCCTGGCCTCTACCACCAGACAAATAGGTTGTAGAGTCCTTGTCAGCATCATAGCAAACATAAACAGCTGTCTAGTTATTTAGAAAGGGTAAGCTTGACATGTTTGGAAGAAAGCCATCTCATGTATTCATGATAGTATAATGCTATATTGTAATTAGGCATCAAAAGCAGGGACTCAGAATTCCTTAATAAGATGAGGATGAAGAGGATGGTGATGATTACTATCATTATCTTTTTTTTATTTACATTTTTTATTCTTTTCGAAGTACATAAATCATATATTGACACTAATATGTATATCATTGTTATGATTCTTCTATTCCCCACCCCCACTTCTGTATATCAAATATTTCCAGTTGAATCTATCTTCCTTTTATACATATCTTATCAGATACCAATATAGTCAATCCACAGACATTTACAGATTGAGCCAAAGCATAGCCCTTTTCCATTCTCTTTCAAAATTTTGAACCATTTTGTTCTTAAAGGAGATAGCTAATTTTTCAGTCTCTACCATATCTAACATTTTTATTTTCCATTTATCTAATGGAATGTCTGTTTTAACTTTCCAATGCTGTGCATATGTCAGCTGTGCTGCTGTGATCAAATACAATAATATCTTCTGTTGTTTTCTAATCTCCCGATTCTGACCAAATATATTCAATAAATAAAATTCGGGTACCATTTCAAAATTGACTTTGGAGATTTTTTGAATTTCATCATGAATTCCCTTCCAAAATTGCTTAGCCTTAGAACAAGTCCACCACATGTGAAAAAAAGTCCCCACCTTTTCCCCACATTTAATTGCTACCAATATCATTACCATTATTAAAATATTTATGTGTGGGTGTTCCTTGAAGTTGCTTTACGACTTATGGCAACCCCATTGTTAGCAGCTGTACACCCCCATGCTTGATATGGTTCCATTGGCATACACTGAACCTGATATAAAATGTCCCCCACTATGGCTATATAGCTAGGCTGGTCAAGAAGAAAGCTGGCCAAACATGTGTATTATGAAATTAGGCCAGAAAAACAGCTCCTAGGCATGGTGAGGTCATAGTCAGGAAATCAACAGGAAACTCCAGAGATAATAGGCTGCTGCTAGCCTTAATGACTCTGCTTTCTTAAGCAATAGTGACTGAGAGATTCCCACCAGACTGATCATCTCAAGCCCTCTTCCCTTCTCCTTGCAGTCTATTCCATTATCCTCAGACCCATCCACAAATGCTGAGCTATCAGACAACCATTAGCCCCTTTGTCACCTCATGCTAAAACCACCAGCTCATTCCAGACCAGAATGCTATTTGCACCCATGACCACCAGGCAGAAATTGCGCATAAAAAACCCCAGTTTTGAGCAACTAGCTTGCAGTACATTGGTTGCTGAAAGTCACTCTGTCACTCTGATTCCCAATTGTACTGTCCTTAGATCTATGTTTAACCCACATCATTGCTTCTTCACTGCTCTTCTGGTTTGGCAAATATCACCTGATCCCTGAAGCCTGTCTATCAAATTTTCCTCCCTTTTCCTTCAGGTAGTCTTGTGTGAGTGCATGACTGTTTGGATCTTGTGTGTGTGTGTGACTGAATTTCCTTCAGTAAAACACATTTTAGTTAACTTGAAGCTCTGGCTGGTTCTTCCCTGCAGAAAACCCCATAAACATTGGTGTCAAAGATCTCATTAGGTTACCTCCCTCTTCCAGGCCTACTAAGTTGGACTAATAATCCTCCACCTTTGAACGGAGGTACTGGCATCGTGGGTGGACCCCTGAGTCAGCCACATTTTGGGGTAACACCATGAGTTGGCCCAGTGGGAAGGAAAAACAATGGCGTACGCATTGTTTATGCGTATGTGCCTTCAAGTCATCTGTCACTTTATGGCAACCCCATTGATTTCATAGGTTTTCTTAGGTAAGGAATACTCAGCAATGGTTTTGCCAGTTCCTTCCTCTGAAATATAACCTGCAGCACTTCATTGGCAGTCTCCCATTCAAGTACTAACCAGGACTGACCCTGCTTAGCTTCCAAGATCAGACAGGATCAGGCGCCTTCAGAGAATTTGGGCCCTTTACCCCACCCTATATCAAAGATCTCAGGGTGATTCACAAAAGGCATCAAAGCAAGTTACACAAACAATAAAATACTTTTAAAATATTGAAACCATATTAAACTACAGTAATAGGTTAAAACAGATTTAAAAGTTTTAAAAAGTATTATTATTAAAATAATACACAGCATATTATTTTTAAAAATATGCAACATATTGCTGACCCTCTCTTTGTATTTCACTGCACATTTAGCAGATGGGGAAAGGAAGTTTAAAATTTTTTCTTAGCTGCTTGCTTCTTTAAATCTGCCTCCCCCAAAAAAAACAGAGCACCAAGAAGTAAAGAGGGAAAAGCTTCCATTAAAGGTTTTCTTTCTCTCGTAAAACCCCCATACAAAGAGAGGGCCAACTGCACTGTAGATTTATCATAAAGTTAATTTCACTCTCAGATTCTGGCTGAGGTTGGGACATAGTTAATAGTATAGTTTAATGTCTTCTCCTAATTCAGTCTCTGCTACATAATGCAGAAACCTGAATTTCACCATCTGAACTTAAAAAGTGGAGGTGGAGTGGCAGAGGGAGCCAGGCTTCTTTCCTAGTGAGTCCAGAGTACGGATTGATTCCAGAAAATGTGCTTGCAGTTCTTGTTTAATATTTAAGGCCCTACGTGATATGATGGCAGATTTCTGCACTCCGCAGGACAGAATGGAAAGTTAATCAAACCCTATGAGGATATATCTTAAGATGGCAAATGCACCACTGAAATGCTCTAGAAATTATGCATGCTTTCATGCAACATCCATTCTTTTATTAGTGTATAGAAGGGTTGCAGGGAATGACAGCTAGTGTCCACTGAGGTTGGTTGGGCACAGAGCATGTTAAAGCCAAGGGCATCCTGAGAGGCAGAGGTATGTTTTGAATCTCCAGTAACACATATCACATTAAAGGAAAACTAAGACTCATGAACACTAAGATCTTGAGTGTAAAGCAATGGGTGAGTGGAATCCACAGAACTGTACAAAAACATTCCTTTTGCCTTGCATTCTGTGGTTTCAGCAAAAGTTCTATTGCAAAGAGAATCAAGTGACATTAAGATCACAAATACAAAATAGTAAAGGGGGCAAGTGAACCCACGCAAGATGACCGTGATAAAGTGGGATGTGGTTTTGTTTTGTTTTTTTAGAAGCAATATCTGTTTTTAACACAGATTCCAGTAAAAAACGGATGTGCCACAATTGCTCCTGCTGCACCTAAACAATGCCAGGGGTCTTTTCTAGGTTCAAAATCTAGGCTAAGCAGAAATTTCCTCATGCAGCTACCCTTCAGTTCTCTCCTACTTTTCCTTCTTGTTGGGATTGTTTGTGATTGTACATTCTGGTTCTTACTTTAAAAAAACTTCCATCCATCGTGAATTCCCATTTCCTTGGGTATTTCTGACCATGGGACCTCAGCCAGTATTTCTTTAAGCTTATTGATACCAGCTTTCTTAAACTCCAGAGTGTGTGCCCAACTACACTTGATAGGACAGAAAGGCAAATATGGTCATGGGTAACGAAGAAAAGACTTATGGAAGAACAACCTGTGGAGTACGAGAGACAAGTACAGTTGAATGAATGTTCATGAGCTGGAACTGTGAATGCCAGAGGAGAATGACTGTCAAAGCTGGAAAACATCTCAGGGTAGTCTTGCAGCTTGAGGATAGATGCTCAGAGAAACCTGTGCCCTTTTCTGGCTTGAACTCATGAAGGTATGAACTAGTCCAAGAGTCACTTTGTCACCACAGGTTCCAATAAAGTCATAATAGCAGCCAAATGGTATTTGAGTTTGACATTAGGCCACTGGTGCAAGGGGCAGAGAAGGTTGGTTTGCTCCTCCTAACAGGTGGTGGCCCATCTAAGGGCCGTGATTTGCATCTTTCTTGATCCCATTACATTCTATTCCACTCCCACAACTGTATGAATATTAGTTATGCCTGAGACCTTAATGCCACTTGGTACTGCATCCAAAGGAGTGGATTTGTGTCCACAAAAATTCACGCAAAAATAAAAACCAATTAGTCTTAAATCCTTTTTTTCCCCTCCCCCTTCCTTCCAACTATTTATTCTACAAGAATATAATGGGAAATGTAGGAGGAAGTAAATTATACCAAGGAAGAATAAAAACAAATAGACAATACTTGTAGGAGGAATACCAGGACAAGAAAAGTGCTCAGGCTTGTGAGAGAGGCTGATAGTGGTAAATAGTTCTGTAAACAAAGAAGAGTGAGGGGCAGAGGTAAGTTAATGACAATAGCCTGCAGTCAACAGCATCTTCATTTAAGATCAACATCATTCATTTAAAAAACTCACTCTGGCATGACTTAATAGACATGCATCCTACCATCCCGAGAAGCCAGGCTGGGGAGCAACTAAAACAGGGCATTCTCTGTAGTAGTACCTTGAGAGTCCCTCCCAACAGAAGTCAGTCTGAATCCACTGACGCTGAACTTCTGGCAGAGGCCATCCTTGTATTCTTCTTTGCAGCCTTTGGTTGCCCACAGATTTTTAAAACTAGAATTTAAAATTGTTTGTAATCTCTCTGAAGGAATGTGCTTTATCTCATTTATTGTGCATCTCTTTCATGGACAGAAAAGCTATTAACAAATGCTTTTAATACTAGTCGTTCACTCATTTGGTGCTCCCTGCAAAAGAAACTAACCAGAATATTCAGGCAAGACATGTCCATGCTGCTTGCTCCAACCGTGTTCTCATAGACTGAGCTAAGAAAATGAAAGTGCCAGCATTGGCAAGAATTACACCAGCAGCACTGTTCAATTCAAAGAAATATTGTTTTAAAAAATTGAGAACTCATCAAAAGGGTTCCCTCCTCCTCACCTTTTCATGTTAAATATATCACCGCGATTAATGCAGTGGCTCCCACTATTATTCAAAATAGAAACAATGGGAAATATTCTAAGTGTGTATATCTACCAGATATACTCAGAATTTTCACCTTGCTCTTTGTGAAACACTGCTAAGTGGAGCAGGAACAGGACAAAGAAGAGACACTCCACAAGCACATACAGGATAATCTAATTGCATCAGCAGGTAAATATCTACCTGAACATGGGAAGAGATGAGATGAAAGAGCAGGGAGTGAGATCTGCCTTCCTCACCTGTACATTTCAACTGCTTCTGGTTGCAAGATTTTAAATGTGTGAGGCTGTTACCAGGCTATACACCTCCATGATTTGATATGGTCTAATTGGCAAAATATATTAATTGGCAGATGTGTTGGCATAAAATATAAATTATACACAATGACTGGAAGCCATGCGGAAGAAGGGTCCCTTGCTGAAAAACAGGCCAAAAGGTAACCCCAGTGTGGCCAGGTCAAAAGTTCACTGAAATCAGCCAAGAAAGCCTGACTTAATGGTTCTGAGTTAATCCTATCAACTGCCAACCTCAGAAAACAATAGGGTGCCCAGGTGCAGAGGCAAGGACCCTTACTATGGGTATATTCTACTGAAGCCTTGACCAGAAATTCTCACTCAACCAAGACAATGAAACAATCAGTCCATTCCAGACCTCATTGTCTGTGTTGCAACTCCCATTGTCCCCTAGGGTGGGAGAGCAATCAGCTTATACCTTCAGGGAGTGAAACAGAGTATGTAAACCCTTGGTTTTGAGAAGTCAGTTGCAGTCAGATGAAATGCTGGACTCCACTATGTCATCCTGAATCCTGATCTGATCTGCCCTTAGACATAAGTTTAAGCCACATTTC
The DNA here is from genome assembly GCA_030412105.1 of Cyclura pinguis. Lineage (NCBI taxonomy): Eukaryota > Metazoa > Chordata > Lepidosauria > Squamata > Iguanidae > Cyclura > Cyclura pinguis. Next base: position 113,974,148 of record CM059602.1, read on the forward strand.
AGCTTTTCCCTACTCTTCTTCAAACCCTCAGGCTCTCTATCCATAATTTCTCCTGCCTTTATCCTTCAGTTAGCTCTTGTGTGAATGTTTGACTATGTGTATCCTGTGCTCATGCATGAGTGAGTTCCCCTCAATAAAACATAATTTTAGTTTACTTTTAAATCTCTGGCTGGTTCTTTTCCTACATGAGCCTGTAAACATTGGTAGAAAGGTCTCATTAAGTTACTCCCCCCCCTACAAGCCTCCTCTTTGAGCTAATTAATTCCCCACTTTTGCACTGAGGTACTGGCATCACAGGGTGGCCCTCGTGGGACCTACATTTTGGGATAACAAAGCTGTGGGTATGAGCATATGATGGATAGATCTGTAGTTCTTATATTTAATTTCTGGTGTTGTTTAAGGTCAAGAAAAAGGCCAAGAAAGAGATCCATTTTCCACTGGAGGCAATGAGAGGAATGCAAATAATCTGTTAAATAAAGTTAGGGAAACTGTGGCCCATTTGCTATTGTTGGGCCTCATCTGCCATCAGCACCAACCAGTATGGGAGATTGCCAGGAGTTATAAGAGTTGTAGAGCTGCTGCAGGTCTGCTACAAGGAGAAAGGTTAGATAATAAATAAATAAATGGCCCAATTGCATCTGAAAGACCACAAGTCTTCTACATTGCATTGATTTGTTTTTTTTTAATGTGGTGGGTATACATGCTAAGAACATGCAAATAACTTTCCTCACAGTTTACTGATGTCAATTAACTTTAATATGCTTTTTAAAACATAAATGTAATAGAACTGCACATCTTCAGCGTGTTCAATGTTTACAGTCATCCTTCGGTGAAGTGAAGATGTTGGCAGAAATACAGATAGAAATATATAATTCAAAACAAACCAAGCCAGCCTTTAGACAAAGAACTCCTAACTTGTAAGTTAAAGAAGTATTTATTTTTCCATCATGAACTACCAGACAGACTTGATAAAAACCAAGAGAGCTTTCTATTCACTTTGCACAATAAAAGAAAAGGGCTGACACAATGTATTCAGACCCAAACAATGGGAAGAGGCTTAGTCTCACTGATTTTAATTACTATTTGCATATTTGTTGTTCTCTCCAGTGTTTTCAGCTGTAGCATGGCAAAATGCATGGGCTGTTGCAAATGCATGATTTCCTGGGGTACTGTTTCAGTACATTCTCAGCATCTGCCAACTCACTAAAGTAATGTTTATTCACACATGCTATGGAGGGAGGCGCCTTCTGCAGTTCCCTGATGCAGATCTGTAGCTTTTACTGCATAATTAATATTCACATTATTGAGGTACGTCACATATGACTTTTTGAAAATATATTAGAGGTGCCTTCTGTAAAGAGTCACATCATTTTGTAGGATAAAATTCCTAATAAGTATTTGGCGGGGGAAGGGGGGACATTCTGAAAGTAAAGCCCTAGAGTTTTCTTCGCATCACCAGAACATCAAAGCAAAATTGCAATCACAATTTATGCACATAGTGGGAACAGATAATTTATGGGTGCATGACTTAAAAGCCCCTTCTGCCCTTCCACTAATTGGTCTCTTGTCTTCCTTTGTATCTCGTGCTGCATATTCTAAACAATAAACTGTCACTACAAATCTTTATCACTATGTAGAACTGAAGTTATTTGGAATGAGCGTTGGTGGAGACTTGTGTAGGGATCTGGTCTCATCCTGGCCTTTTAATATACACTGAGTCAGGCCTTACTATGGGAGCTTCCTGCTGCACGTAAAAGTGTGATTATTCACACATTAAAAAAAGTATATATTAGTAAGCCAAAATTTAACAGAATTACTAGGTCGTTACATGTGACTTTAAAAAAAAAGCTAAGCTTTTACATTTTATTATTAATAGAAAAAAACACAATATAACCAGGTCCCAGCATGCTCTTTGTCACACAGAATAATTGGGATGGGGCCATGCATAGGATACAATATGCAGATGAAGGCCATCTCTGTTCTCACAGACAGTAGGCTACAAATCTGAGCCAAAATTAAAGTGAGAGATGTCTGCTCCTAAATACCCTAAAGGCACCAGGTCTTGACTGATATTGGAAGTTAAGCAGGGTTGGCCCTGCAGAGTATTTGGATGGGAGACTACCAGTGGGCTATATTTCAAAGGAAGGAACTGGCAAAACCACATCTGAGTATTTCTTGCCTAAGAAAACCTATGAAATTCATGGGGTTGCCATAAGTTGATGGGTACTTGAAGGCACACACACACACACACAATGCCTGCTCCATTTTTTTCCCTCTCCCTGGACCAACTCTATCACCAGACAAAATGTAGCTGTTTCAGGCAACAGATGCTGGACGGTGTGGAGGGACAAACAGCAGACTTTCATTCAGAGCAGAGTCTGTCCAAGACATTTTGTTGCCTAGAACAGAGATGAAAATCCCCCCTGATGCCACTTCATGTCAAGGTGCACAGTACCCCAAAATAGCCACCACGTTTGGTCTTTGAGGCACAAAATCCCACAATAGTAATAAATATTGGTAGACCTCTCTACCACCAGACAGCTCTAGATGCCAAGTAGAGGATCAGAAAAGAGTTGTTGGCACCAGCTTACTTCCTCTAATCTGCTAACTTTTAAGAGTTCGTACATACATTGTATTGTATGTAAATACATTTTAGTGAAGGCATCTGTGTTTAATACCACTTTCCATGTTCAAAAAATACAATTTCCGATAAAATAACCAGAAATTTGTTGCCATTTCACAACACTCACCATCTATGCGGCACAGATCTAGTTGGGGGGAGATGGCCATCAGATCTGGTTTGGGCCTTGGGGGTGTAGGCAACCAGGATGACACCCACAACAGGGACATTTGTCTCCGCTCGATCCCAGGAAGGAGGGGAATTTTACAGTGCCTTCCACCCCATCTGTCATTTTGGAGATATACCAAGCACACAGATTGTGTGATCAGTTTCCATCAGTCAGCATGTGTATGGCTGCTGATTGGTCAGGTGCTGTCTTTGCTCCTATTCCTCCCTTTTCAAGATGGCCACTGGAAGTAATTAGAACTCCCCTCTTCTATGTCTGATGGGAAAGTATAGGTAAGGCAAAGAGATGGGAGGGGGAAAATCCAGAGGGGAATGGAAGGAGAATTGCCAGGGGAGTTATTCATGGTTTTTCCATTTTTGCAAATGTGGAGGGGCTACTGTATCTATTTATTCTTTTTTTCTTCAACATTGTCTGACTGTTCTTATTAAGTTTGACAGAGGATCTGGTCACACTTATAATGGCAAACCTACAGAACAACACAGCCATTGATATGATTAAAGCGATTAAATTAAAGTAAGTGAATATTTTACCAAGAACGCTGTATTTGTTTCAAGCTATTGAAACAAGCTATTTTGATCAACGGTATCTTATTTAAACAGCGGTACAGAGATATATCAAAGTTCACATGTAACGGAAGAAACATGGACTAAAACATACAATTTTACAAGACGCCAAACAAAAGGGAGGTATGGGACTGTCAGATTTGAAACTGTATTTTTCAGCATGCTGTTTAGTTTGGTTGAAAAATGTATTTTGTTGACAAATAAGGGACTATTGGGTTAGGAAGGGCATGAACTTGAATTTGAGTGGCATCCTTTTATGATATGTGGTAGACATATGAAAAAGTCAAGAAATTTGGGAATCAAATACATATTATGGTATATAACATTTTTAAAGGTAACATTAAATTAAAACCTAAACTGTACTTGGTGTGTCTAGTAGAAGATCATTTTGAGAAGCATGGCAACATATTACGATATATGACCATCACAACATGATTACTCCACACACAAAAATGGAAAAATGGAAGATATTCCATGCAGAGACTCCGTTGAAAGATGACTGGTTGATAAAGCTGTTTGATTTTGCAGAAAAAGACAAATTGATAATACTGTTAAGAGGAAAATTGGTAGTGACATTTTCAAAAGACTGGGAACCTTTAACATGTTTTTGCAAGAAAAAGATTATAATATCTTGACTGTAAGATTCAACAGTTAGTATTTTCGGATAAGTAGCAATTGAACCTTTTGACTAGTTCTTGTAATCAAAGAAGTTCCTGTTTTGCAGAATTATCTATAACCTGCATTAGAAAAGCTGGTTTTGTAGTTAGTTATTAGTAGCTAGTAATAGTAGTAGCTCTGTCTTTTTGTATATATGTTTTGTTTTTGTAATTTGTTGTTTCTTTTCTGTTTTGTTTACCTGCATTATTAAAATTTGTAATTAAAAATTTTTAAAAAGCATATATACTGGTCCACATAGAGGTCACCTGAAGCCCAAGTATCCAATCCAGGAGAGATTATGAGGGGAAAGGGGGCAAAGTGAGTGACAAGAGACCAACAACTAGAACTGCAGGGCCAGTCTGGAGAGGAATCTGTCACAGCTGGTTTTTACTGGTTTTTCACTAAAAAGTAGTAACAGCTACAACTCATAGAATGTGGCCACTTTGGCTCAAAAATAATATTTGCTTGTTTAGAAATCTTCAAGGGGGGAGTCTAATTTTGCAACTACACATCAAACAATGTGGATTTTTTCTTATAAACTTCCTTTCTTTTTTTCTCACAATGAGGGCAAAGTAAACATTTTTTCCCTTTGTCTAGATTCTTTTTCTTGCAGCTCTAATTCCCTTTCTCATTCTTCTTTCTTTCTTCCATTCTTCTTTCTTTTAAAATCTTTTTTAAAAAAATAATTTCACAAGGATAGATCTGTTTGCCTCCATTTTGCCCCCATATTTGCATTTGGTCTCTCAGGCCATTTCCGCACGGGCTTAAAGAAACGGTGCAGAGCGTCCTCCAGAGAGGACATCTGCACCTGGGAGCGGACTGGGTTGGACCTACTTAGTGTAGTTCCACACCTCAGCCCGCTCCAGAACAACTCAAAGTGGTCGTCCAGCGTGCTTTTGAAAGACAGCTTGAAACAGGTCTTTCAAAAGCACGGAGTGCACCACTCCGTGCCCGAGCTCCGGTGCAGATATGCAGGCTCACACCAGTGCGAGCCTGCCATCTGCCAGGGGTGGGCTTTAGGCTGGCGAGCTTCAGCGGTTGGTGGAGAGCCTCAGCCAACCAGAAGCTGCCATTTTCATCCCCGGAGCAGTGCAGAGCGGCACCCATGCACTGCTCCGGACCACCCTGGACCCAAGCGTGGAGCCAAGAAATCCAGTAAGTACCGGCACGGAGCGATTCGCTCGCCCCATGCGGAAATGGCCTCAGTCTCCAACTTGGCAGTAACTGCCAACCAGATAAGAACAGGCCACTGAGGAAAGGGTGTGAATTAAGAACCTGTGTGTGTGTGCATATGTGTGTGTGTGCGCGCACGCACGCATATGTGTGCCTTAAAGTTGCCTGTTGACTTATGGTGACCCCATGAATTTCACAGGGTTTTCTTACACAAGGAATACTCAGAGGTGGTTTTGTCAATTTTTTTCCTCTGAAACACAGTCTACAGCTCCTAGTATATATTGGCAACCTCCAGTGATGTATTTAAGTCTTTTACTCCAATTTTCAAGTCAACTCTCAAGTCTCTACCTTCAAGTCTCAAGTCTGAGAGCCAACTTTATACCCCAACCTGTATTCCAGAATTTCTGGACAGAGTCAAATAAAGTCAGTTTTAACTATTTCAGCAGAGTTGGCCCTCCACATTTGCAATCTTACCATCTGCAGCTTCAGAGTTCAGGAATAGGATCCTTCTTACCCCCTCCCCCTTCCTGAAGCTGGAGGCTTTTGTGCCAATGGGCATAAAAAAGTCTGCAGCTTTGGAAGCGGGAGATAGGATCCTTCTTACTTCTCATTTCTGAAGCTGGAGGATTTTTCAGAAGTAGGGAATAGGATCCTTCCCACTCCCCATTACTGAAGCTTCAAAAGCTGTAGAAGGATCCTTCCTCCTCAAGCCCACTGCCTAACACACTTGCTGTTCTCTGAGAAACATGTCCAACGTTTTGGGGACAAGTCTTGCTTTCTGCTCTTAGGAAAAGTTTTAGAAGGCTCTTCCAATATGCAGCAGGGACAGGCTGCTGAGCAGATCTCAAGCCCACCTCAAGCCCATCGCCTAACCTTTTTGCTGTTCCCCTCTGAGAAATGTGCCCACAGACTCATGGGCTTGAAACAGATTGTCATGTGATCAGTAGACAGAAAGAGATGGAAGCATTTTTCAAAGTAGTCAGGTTTCTGGATGAATGTGTTATGTTTCTGAACCAAGGGCAGCAAGTCAACCACTAAAAAATATACAAGTGTCGAGTCGAGTCAGTGTGTCTTTGCTGCCAAGTCGAGTCCGAGTCAGGCCACTGAGGGGACTTAAGTCTGACTTGAGTCCGAGTCAGTTGACTCGAGTCTATATCACTGGCAACCTCAATTCCATTTACTAACCAGAGCTGACCCTGACTTTTTAACAAGTTACAGTGACATCCCCGTTCTGCATCCGTTGTCCCTTCTCTGAGTTTGGCATTGGCATCTCTACCCTTCTTCTTCCTGTGGAAGATCTCTTTTAGCAAACACTTTGGTTTTTGTCTTTCATATCTTAAAGTTGTCTTGGATACCCGCATTCAGGTGTTTTTAGTAGAATGGTCCTGCCAAAGTCCATATTACCCATGACCCTCTCCTTCCCTTCTTCCCCCTCAGCTGTTAGACTAGTGTCTATCCCTACACCACGATGATCCACAAATGTGCCTGGTAAAAGCAGTCCTGTCTAGGAATACCAGTTCCCCTTGTGTCTTGCACCATTCTCCTTAGTATCTCAGCAGCCTTAGGAAAAGATAAATCTCATCTTTTTGTTCAGCCTCAGCCTGCCTGCTTGCTCCCTATTTGGTTTAATCTTCTCCATTTGTTCATCTTTCCTCCCTTAACACCCCTGTTTTACTTCTGAACTTAGCTGTACAGCAATAGTTTGCGGCTGTTCTGATCTCATCTTCCCCTCCTATCAGGAATAGTTTTTAATACCTGTAATAATTAAACTGTTGTTAAACCACCATTGAGATGGAATTGCTCTGAGCCTGGCTTCATTTTCCCTCCTGGAAACATTATGATGACATTATCCAGACCAAGGCTCCCAGTAGTATCCACATTGTGTCCCTGCTAATCTGGAAACAAATGCTAGTTTCTGTGCCACCAATAACAGATGCCTATCCTCTAGCAGGAATTAAACCAGAGCTGCATAGGGAAGAAGTTCTTCTGGCACCACTTAACAACCACCTTCTTCCATATGCTCTTCCCCATATGTTCCAATTGACATCTGGGAAACTGCTTCAGATCTCTCATCTTCATGAAGCTAGGCATGCAGTGAAACGATCTAGAGAGCTTTGATTTCATCGTCTGAAACTATGAGATTTCATATCAATAAATGCATACATTCACTCATCCATACTTCTGAAAGGCTTATCCCTGTGACACGGAAATCAATTTCAGACATGCATGTAGACTCACTTCTGAAAAACATGCTAGGAAGGGATTATGCAGATACAGTCCTCTCCAGAAAGATAACCTACATGCAAAACTGTTGTTACATTGAACTGCATATAAAAGAAGTGTGATGAGTATACTCTTAGCCGTAGCCATTTCATTATTCATACACAGAGCATTCACAGCTCCAAGTTAAATAAAAACTAAATTAATAGCAACAACTTTAGAGGTACTTTTTTAGACAATTTAAGTTCCCAACAAAAAAGAGTTACCATCTAAAATCAGAAGATACAGTGGTACTTCTGCTCACGGCTGCTTGGGTTGCTTGAACCATATATGAGTAACTTTGTTCGCTGTAATCATTAGCCCAGAATCATTATATTTCATAAACATTTATCCCTGGCTTAGTTGCTTTGTAGTTTGAGATTCCTCACCTCACATGAATCAGAATGAAGTGTAACTTTAATTAATACCTGTATTATATCCTGTAAATCTAAACCTATCCATGTGAGGTTTTTATACCTTAAGTTGAATAGGTTTTACTAATAAAAACAAATATAGTGTTCTTGGTAAAATGCAGCCAAAAGACTGGCCCATTTGACTCATGCACTTTTAAGTAGTAGTATTTTGTTCTCAGTGGCCAATAAAGTTGTGCCTTTATGACCTAAAGAGGTTTGGCTCTTCCACAAACAATAAAAAATGTGAAGAAGTAGAAGATTGTCCAAGCATTTTCTGTTCTTTTCACATTGATATGAAGAACCATGCATAAAGTATACCATGTATGGTCCCCAAATAACAATTTAATCTGGGACTGCTCCTTCTATTTGTTTCTGGTCTGGATCATTTTTTTCATTTTTTAACCCTAATCCCATTCCATTCTGTTTCTGTATTAATCTACAGATTTGAAGCAAAAGTCTCATAATATTTTTATTTTTATTTTTTTCTGAAAATGTAGATTTAAATGTACATTCCCATTCAATTTATGCATCTAAATATGTAAAATGAATAAATAAACTATTATCTCGATATGCTGTTTAAATATGTATTTTTCCCATCAAAATATGCATTTCAAAGCACAGTTTGACTGTCAAGGACATTGCTACAACACTCACAAATTTCAGTAGGTAGCTAACTTTTGATCTGAGTGATAGTCTGTGAAGGGCAGATAATAGATTGAATTCAAACATGATTATACTTCTGGGAGAGCCTTTGGAAACCATTAGATTTGTTATATCAACTTCAGCCTCATTGGCTCAATGGGCCTACTCGAAACCTTGAGGTAGTTTGCATCCACTCGTTTTGTGAAAGAATCCACAAAGACAGAGGGCCCTTTCAACCTACACAATTGTAGCCTTTAACAGCCATAGCAACATCTATAGAATCCTGGGATTTGTAGTTTAGGGAGGGGTGTTTAGAATTCTCAGCCTCTACTGTCCCCCCAACTACAAACTCCCAGGATTCCACAGGAAGTTGCCATGGAAGTTAAAGTAGAATAAAGTGTTATAATTCTGTAGTGGGGAAGGGCCTTGGAATCCCTCAGGAAGAGCAAAGAGTCTTGTGCCACTTTAAAGACTAGCATATTTATTAGCATACAGTACATTTGTTAGTCTTTAAGGCACCACAAGAATCTTCAATGTTTTTGTTGAACATACCAACTTTACTACTTCTGTTGCCTAAAATGAATTTCTTCCACCCCAAGTCACCCACGTGGCAGTTGCAAGACAGTAGCTAGAAAGCTCTGATTCTGTCCTGCTTCATTTTTACTTTCCTCCTGGTGCTGAGCATTCAAATTTTTACACAGCTAAGAGAGTTAAATTAAATAAAGTATAGGAACTAATGGGATCCTAAATCCCAGGGAGAGCAGAGGAAATTTGCCTAATTGTATCTGGCTGTCACTCTGTTAGTTTTAATCCACATTTAAAATGGAGGTTTAGTAATGACTGCCAACAGTTTGAAACCTGGCAAACAACCCACCTGCCACCCACCATGCACCCAATCTCACTGATTCACAAGGCAGAGGAGAAGTAGTAATAAACGTTTCCTGTATGCTGTGCCATGAGATCCCCAGGTACTCCAGCTCATTCCAAAATCAGGTGCTGGAACCATACGGTAATCTTGGTGCTATGCCACATCATTACTGTTTTAGTGTGCACAGCACTAGAGTGCCAAAAACAGCTAAACTGGCAGCTAAAAGCAAAAGCCTAGAGCAAAAGGGATGGATTCAGATATTCCAAAGAGATGCATTCTGAACTGTATTCTCCAACATGGCATGCTGGTTTAATTTCTTCCTTCATCACCTCATTGGGCAATCATGCCTGTTCCTGTTAAATTAACAAACATGTCTCTAGATTCCTGAACTTGCTGCCATGAGCGTTTTATCCTAAAGCAAACTGCATGTTGAACATGATGAAGCTTGAGTCAGTCTGTCATCTATGAATCACTTGCACCTTGAAGTAAAGGTGGACATGATACTAAATGGATCATTTGAAATGCCCTATCTGGGTTGTTTGTTTGTGTGTTTAATAAGTAAATAGCTCCTGTGGAGTGGGAAGATTTTTGTCTTGTGTCCTGGTAGGCAAGAAGGAATCTTAATCCTTTCCTTCCAACATTGTGGTGCAAATGACCCCATCTTGCCTATGGCAAGCTTCCATTGGCACTCCCAGTTGACTGCAACTTACCTCATTTTGAACATGTTGAATAACATACAGCAACATTCAAATACAAATTCTGGCTGAGATCCCACATGTGTAAGTAGCTCCACCTGCACAGTCCTGTGCCCTTCCACTGCCTGGCTCCTATCATGGCCTGAGAGAGCTCGCGGCTGCTGTTCCTTACCAGTGCGGAAAGAGAAGGAGGATGGAGGTGACTCAGACCACAGAGTAGCAGCTGGTTTTAGCTTAGTTTGGGGAAAAGAAAGGACAGTGCAATCTCAGATGGAGAAACTCCCTCCTTTCCTCCCTTTCCCTAAGAGCTCAAAGCAGCCAGATCTTCATGGTTTGAATCATCTCCCCACTCCCTCCTGTTCCCTCTGGTAAGAAGCAGAAATAGCATTCCCTCCTTGGGATTGATGCTGCCTAGTGAGCAAAGTTTTTGGACAAATTGCAAGAGCAAGAGAATAGCCCTCTGTACCCCATCCCAAAAGGGAATAATGCACATGTAAGCTTTCCTTAGGTGCATATAAGTCATTAGCAGGATACCAGCTACTGTCTGTTATTGAACAGTTTTCGAGATGCAATTATTGAAAAGCATTAACTGCTGGAACAATTTCATATGCAGAAATAATAGAATATGTTTTTCAAACATCTTTCTCCTATCATGGAAATCAATCCACTTGAAAGCAAAAACCTGAGTATGTGGTTGGAACACCTTCTACTGACTTTAGTATCACTGGATCCTTTGGAACTTTCCACCTGAAAAACAATCAAATGATCCAGTCTTAATTGCCATGACACTTTTCAGAGCATGGACTTACTGATCTCAGTTGTTCTGTAGAGATAGAAGTAAGATATAATTAGGAAAAGGTTGGTGTGAACATGAGCATATGTCAGTGGATGAGATGTGTATTCTAAATGAATTAACAATCTATTGCTGGTTGTATGCGTTTGGGAATAGCTTTTTGTTTTCAAACTATGTTCAAATGAACTGTGGGGTTCCTCCTAAGATTGACAGGGATCTTTCAATATAAAGATCCATAATGGAAGACAAGCTTTCCCAAAAGGCAATGTATCCATCATTATCAATATTCCTAAACCACTCACAGTTGCAAGTCATTGTTACATGTATTTTGGGAACTATTCATAGTTCATGCAAGATAATGGCTTGATTTGTCTCTGAAAAATCAGTGGTGACTTGGCCACTGAGATGAAGCACATCTTGTTTAGACAATTGTAACATGGCCAATGGGGAGAATATCTGGAATTATTTAAATATGTTCTAATTCAAAAGCCAGCAGGACATAGCAGTTTGAGTGTTGGACCAGGGCCATTTCTGCACTACACAATTATAGTATTATTATTCTACTTTCTACATCTTATGGAATCCTGGGGTTTGCAGATTAGGGAGGGGCCTTTAGAATTCTCAGCCAGAGAGCTCTTGGGCCTCAGTAAACTACAAACCCCAGAATTCCACAAGATGTTGAAAGTGGAATAATAGCACTGTAACAGTATAGTGCAGAAATGGCCTAGGACTCTGGGAAATCACAGTTTAAATCCCTGCTCAACTATGGAAGCCACTAAGTTTTAGCAAATCACACTCTCTCAGTTCTTAAAGAGAAAGGCAATAGCAAACCTCCTATGAATAACTCTTGTCAAGAAACCTCTATGATAGGGTCACCCTAAGTTGGAGTCAACCCGAAGGCACATGACAGCAACACCAACAAATTCATTTGCCTATCTTGTATTGATTTTTATTAATGTCTCCATTGATTTTACTGGTAGGCTTCTTTTGAGGCTTGTACTGAGTATTTTATTGCTACTACATTGTTACAGTATTGCAACGTTTTACTGTATTAGTATAAATGCTTTTAACTTCCTTGAGCATTATTTGGTAGAAAGGTGAGGTACAAATGTTACAACTCAGTAGTTAACCTGTGACCTGTCCCATACCCAAAAAGGGCTTGACACCATGGATCTGGGCTGTGTGAGGGGGCAATATTAAGCTCTGAAGAGTCAAAAGTTCTGGGTTTAGATATAGCTGAGGTCATAATATCTATGGTTTAAGATATGTGTGTGAGGGCATATTGTGACAGAGACTGCACAGATACCTGTAATTAAATCCCATTAAGAAAAAGAGCTATAAGATTTTGCTAAAAGAAAGAAACTAAGTATACCACTGTTTACCACCTCTGACCTTAGCCCAGATTACTTATACCTTTGAAAATGTTTTAATGGATGTAAAATGTATGAATTGTGCTACATACTCAACTGTATGGAGTTATGTGAAACATTAAGCATCCCCACCTGCTGTTTATAACATGATGCAGGAAGGACGAAAGAATTGTTAAGCAAAGATTCCTTTGTTACCTACAATTCATGCTGGAAATCTTGTGACTGACAACTTACAATCCTGCAAGCATGCGGCATAGCCTGATGGATGTGGTATTCCCTAAGATGGCTGCCAGAAAAAAAAGGAAATGGATCATCAAGAAGAAGACATAAATTTGCATATACACAAAAATGAACATTTGTAAATAATTTAACTAGAACTACAATACATTTAATCCTAGAGGGAGAGACTATGACCAGCTAATAATATTACCTGTGCCACATTACTCTTTGTAATAGTGAGAGTGTAACAATGTCATTTTCTGTGTTTTAATATTAATGCTAATGCATTATGTTTAGGGGCAATATTTATTCATCATTTCAAAAGCAGTATTCTTTAGAGTAATTCAGAAGGATTGGGGGTCATTTTGGAAAATTCCCTGGCTTTTTAAATCAAAAATTAATTATAAATAGTGTGTTAGCAATGTTTTACTAATGTCTTTCCACACCACCACTGTGACTTCAGTTAATGCTTACATATTAAAATGTTCAAAGTAATAACTAATGCTAATGTATTAGGCATTTTTGCTAATGCTTCCAGGCTGAGGATCAAGTGAACCCACAGCAGAAGATGTGCTAGTTCAAAGCTTTTGTTCTTGCTTCCAATAGTTATCTGTCAATAGGATTGTACCTATAGAGGAATATTCCTAGAGGAATATTCTCTATAAAGCAGAACATATGTCAATTCTAAGCCTACTCCTCATCTACCATATTCTACACTTCCAGCAGGCAGCATCAATTGTACCCCAGATGGATCATGATACATCACTGTACTTTTCACTGTTTTCTTTCTTGTGAGTTATCTTTGGTGTTCTCTGAGAAGAAAGGTGATGCTGAAAAGTTTTGAATAAAAGATAATAAAAAAAAATACAGAACTAGTGACATTTTAACAGAAGGCACATTTCTCTCATTAGAACCCATTATAGTTAATTATCCTGTTTTATTTTTCAGAGTACAGGACTTGGCACTATACCACAACTGAAAGGATACGTTTTAAAATGACTAAAACGAATTTCAGATGATATAAGAAGAAACAGTCCTTACAGTATTTTTTCAAACCTATTGCCAGATTCCTACATACATTCTAATATTAGTATATTAAAGCTGTAACTCAGAACTGAAAAACTTACAGGTAGGTGTGCAAAACTGCATGGTCAAACAGTTAAATGAAGAGGTAGAAACCTAGATCAAAGGAATAAGAAGAATATGAGCTTTTCTTTCTGGAAAAGAAATAGTCTAATATCCTCCTATGTTGCATCTCCATAGAACAGGGCTAGGCAAATGTGGAGGAGTGGAAGTGATCTTCATCTTGCACCCGTCTCCCATGGGTGGCATGGCCAGTCCCAACATAACCAGAAGTGATGGAACATAACTTCTGATTCTGAAACCTGGGCAAAATAAAGCCAGTTCCTGTCATTTGGGGTGGAGTCAGGTGAAGGTTAGTCAAACTGCCACACTTTTCTGGCAGTGTGAGTGTTTTTGTAAGGGAGGGGGTCACAACGTTATCAACAAAATTAAATTGTAGGATATCAGGGCTTTGAGGATATCCAGGGAAATTTTCAGGGCAACATAGCACACCCCCAGGCGCTGTGGTCAGCCTTTGGGCTACACTCTCTCCACCCCTGCTTTAGAGAGATTCTCATGACCTTCACATCAAAATAGCAAGTTTTTTGAGGGGAGAGTCATGGAGGAATTGAGACAACCCACTCTCCCATTGGTGTGTACTGTGGCCATGCCTTTTGATGCCACACTTCTTGTATGAGAAGTGCTTTTCCTCCATCCATGCATTCAAAGAGTATGGGGAAGCATACTACATACTGGTATACTTATATAGAGCTCAGCTGAGGTAGTCTGTACTCATAAATCTGTACATGTATTTTTACTCATATTTCTGTAAATGTTTCCTCATGTTCTCTGGGCAGTGGACAGCCAAGAAGTATTTCTCCCATTAAGAACGGTAGCTGATTACATGGCCTTGGCACATAGCAGCAGGGAGAGGACGAAACCATGCTTCTCAGCTTGCAGTGTCTCTTCTGTATTATTTGGATCCACAAATGATTCATGTGAATCTCCCTCTTCTGTAATCTAAAAATAGGTAAGGAAAGAAATGTCATTGAACTTGACAGTGTTGATGAGGATAGTATTTTTTTTATCTTCCAAAGCTTGTTATAAGAAAATGTGCACATTATCTCAAGCACTGATACATTCAAGGTTTATGAGGCATTTCTGAGAAACAAAGTACACAAGAAACAATATGGTTGTTTTAAAATGTGAATGGATATCCACTTAATTGAAAAAAAAAATAGATACTTAATTGAAAAAATCCACTTAACTGAAAAAGCAGACAGGAACACACTTTAGCCGATGAGAATGAGTTGCACGATTTAGTTGAATTGTGCAAATAAATTTGCAAAACAGGAAGAAGCATGCCATATGACTATGTGAAAATCAGTGCAGGAAGAAAAGACTAGTCTGGCAAGCTGATTCCAAAACAAACAAACAAAAACAGAATAGATGGGAGAAAATAGAAATCAAAAGATTTTTATATATCCCTGCCCATTTAAGGTGAATACTCCAGAGCCCACTGTTCAGCCTGTGCAGAATTCCACAGCTGCAGCCCTTCAAAAGAGGAGATACTTTCCTATGCCTAGATCATATTAAGTACAATCGAGATTAATAGATGATGAAGAAAACCCCAGAACCATATTTTCTTTCATAGAGATCTCCAAACTGTGACAAATGTGCTTTGGAGGCTAAGTTGCTCAGTCACCTATGCATTATTGGCCCTGGGCCTCAGGCTGAAAGGCAAAGAGGCCACAAAGCTGCAGGGCTGATATTTCCAGAAGAAGCCAGAATAAACAAAACAGCCACAGTGAAATATATTTTCCTGCTTCAGTGGTTTTCTCAGCTAGAAATGTGTGTGGACTATCTTATCTCTGGAATGCTACCTATGGAGTGAGAAGTAAAGCAGATACCTCTGGAATCTTTTGTGAGCTAATATAACTCTTTCAAAAGTTCAACAGTCTGTGCCCTGATGTGTGCAAACAGTTCATTCGCCTGTCTCTCCTCATGACAATTTCTTCTACTTCTTTTCTTTTCCAGAAATTATGTGGCTCCTGTTCATTTAAGAACCTGTTATATAACGTGCAAGTGAGCACAGAAGGGGAGAGACCAGAAGCACCAAAGCCAGCCCTACCATGAGGTAATGTTGAAGATGCCAGCTCAGGTAGCAGCTTTTTCAGAAGTCATGAAAAGCCAATGAAATCTATGTTATTTAATTAATTCTTGTTGCATTTTTGCTGTACTTGTGGGATTTCCTGCCTCACGTGTCAAAATAGTGGGGATATGTCTTGATTTCAGTAGGTGCACATGGCAGCAGAAAGATTGGGGAGTGTTTTGGGCCAGCAAGAGGGACCACCGTGGTGGAAGGACCCTGAACAGGTGCTAACAATGCAGTTGGTTGTGGCATAATTAAACTGCACTGGATTTGTTAGCCAGGCCCAACGAAGAAACAGGAAAATAAATAGTGCTTTTTAAAGAAACAAAGCATTCAACATGGGCGTCATTGAGAATAAAATATTATACTCTGTTAAGGTACTTGTATTACAAATGAAATCAATAGTATGGCCCTCACGAATAAAGTTTGTACACATTCAAAGATTATTAAAATAACAAATGAAACTAACACATGATACTACAGTTTATGCTGCCTCATTTAATTTTCACGCCTTGGAGTATGAATGTCAATACAGGTATTACTAACAGATGCTAAAACTTGTATTTGTGTATTTGTATTTCTCATCAACACTTACTAAGAAAAAAAAGAATGTATGAAGGCAGTTCAAAAAGTGGAAGCCAATCCAACTTAAAATTAAAACTTTCTGTGTACACAACCATTGCATTATCTTATATTATTCCTGAATTTAAAAAAAAAAAAAGCTTCAAACTGACATATCAAAAGAATACAGAAGGCCAGGATTAATCTCTCCTTTTATAATTATTCCAGAAAGAAACACCTCAGACATTGGCCCTTTTCACATGTGGGGGGGGGAACGGTGTAGAGCGACCTCCCACGGAGGTCGCCTACACCGTAGAGTGGACTGGCGTGGACTACTTTTAGTAGTTTCACACCAGAATCCAATCAGGAGTGGCCGGAACTAGCCGCGCTGCGTGTTTTTTAAAAACCTCTTTTTAGAGGTTTTTAAAAAGCAAGGAGCGCGCAGCCCCGTGCCTCTCCGTCGCCCGGCTCTAAAGTGAATCTGCAGGCGCGCGCAAGTGCGTGCCTGCAGATCTGCCGGGGGCGGGCTTCCGGCTGGCGAGCTTCTCCGTTTGGTGGGGAGCCTCCACCAATCAGAAGCTGCCATCTGCGATGCCGGAGGAGTGTGGAGCAGCGAGCTCGCGCTGCTCCACGCGGCAACGGACTTACCTGGCTGGAGGTAAGCTCCGTTTTTGGGCGTTTTCGCCCGTCCCCCCCCCGACATGTGAAAAGAGCCATTATCTCCTATTTTGACAGAATTAAGGAAAATGTTATAATGAGGTTGGCAACTTGTGGACATTCAACTGACTACAATTCCCATTACTTCTGTATGTAAGGAATGGCGAGTGCTACAATCCAAAATAATTTTGCAGACCACATGGTTACAATCCATGCTTTAAAGGTGGTGGGAGGCCTATGAAGTTTTGCTGAATTATAGGCCATTTCCGCACTAGACTATTATAGTGCTATTATTGCACTTTCAACATCCTATGGAATCTCGGGGTTTGCAGTTTGGGGAGGGGCCTCAAAGGGACCTCCCTGAACTACAAACCTCAGGATTCCGTAGGATGTTGAAAGTGGAATAATAGCACTATAACAGTCTGGTGCAGAAAAGGCCATAGTCTATTTACTATACAAACAAGTCAGCACAACTATGTGTGGGAACAGAAGAGAGGAAAGAGATTTCTCTCTGATCCTTACAGTAGTAAAAGTTTTCTCTTCTTTTCACCTTTATTCTGAAAGCCAATTCAGAGTGAAGGCAAATGTTCCAGTCAGATTTAGCTATGTGTCATCATCATGACATTATACACCTGCCTGTCCTCACTTCACATTATTGGTCAACAGCAGAGAAACTGCACAGGAGAGAATATCATGTCAGGTATTTTCAGTTTAAACAAGGATTTGCCTTTACTCTTCCTTATTTTCTGACTGCTAGTTTTGGTTAGTTGCTTTTCTGTATTCACCTCACTTGGCTTGTTGCATTTAGCTTTACAGCATTTAGCTTGTGATTTGTGCTTTATGCTCTTTTATATTTTGTAACTGCTTGGATCATCTCCTTTTTTTTTCTTTTTTCTTTTTGGAATGGAATGTTCATCCACACTTTTATATCTGCCAGGGGCATGCAGATGTTGGACAGTCATAGCAAAGTGAGAAATGGCTCTTCTAAACAAGTACATTTTGCTAGGGAGCATAGTATGCCACTACTTGTCATTGAGAACAGAGATGCAAAATGGATATAGAGGAAATTACTGCACTCTGAATTAAATAACCTGAGAGCACTGCAAGGGATTTCTTTGTGTAGCTTTCAGGATAACACAAAGTGAGGAGTTTAATGGGTCTACTGTGTGACTTCTTAAAGCAGCTCTGAGGTCTCAACTTCTGACCATGTCATACCAATACAAAGTGTCACAAAGAAGTGTGACTCCTGGGTCATGACACTAGCCACATGATCAAGCATTTTGGAAGAGCAAAGACTTTTTTTTTCAAACCAATCAAGAGCCAGTTGGCAGATAGGAATTAGCACTAATGTTACACTAGGTAATTCAACTATGTTGCTGAGTCAGTATTCATCAGAAGGGCAGGTCATTCCAGTACAAAAGCCACTTACAATCAGAGTTTGCAGAAACTGGAAGCAAAATGAAGAAGTAAGTGGCAAATAAGAGACATTAAAACATATTTGGCTTGAAAAACAAGAATATATCTTTCAAATTGGCAAGCGTTGAAACCACTGCAGTCAGTGAAAATTCCCATAAAGTAAATCTTCCCATAATAGATACCTACTGAGGGTTTTCCTTTTTTATAGCCAGCAATTTTTGTATGTGCACAGAATTGATGTTCAGTCTGACAAGATATTTATGGCCCTTAGGAACAAAGTGATTCTTTTCCTTTTGTAGTTACAGCCTGATGAACATCCACTAAATGTTGTTATCAAATTTGGGGGAGGAGATTGCAATGGAGGGGGCAATTTTCATCCCTCAGCACCCAAGGTAGGCCATTCTTGGAGGTCAAAAATTACAACAGAAGTGACTTTTGGTTGCTACTTCCCAGTTTGTGGAGGCAGTGGAGGGGGTTTAGAGAAAATGTAACACACTTGGGTCTCTGAGAACATTAATTGGCCATTTGGTACATATGGAGGATGGATCTTTGGGGGAGTCAGGCACTTGGGAGCTGCAAAAACAGATCTGTAGCTATACTTTTGCTAACTTTGGCCCTTTCCACAACTCACTTTTTCTCGGCGCTGGAGTGCGGGGATCGCACGAGCAGCTTCCAGCAAGAGGCTCTCACATCCCCATTGCTTCAGCTCTGCAGCTGCTTCGTGGTTGCGTGAGAGCCCTGCCTCTTGCTTCCGCAGTGCAGCCTGAGAGTTTCCCAGACTGCGCTGGGGCAGGAAACATGACTGGCGCAGCTCCAGAGGTCTGCACACAGGGTAAGTGCATGCGGGGCCCCGGAGCAATGCGCGATCATGCACCATTTTCGGGTCAGAGCCAAAAATGAAAAATTGTGCGAGCGGTGCCTGCCAGGCCCTGGAGCATCACACGAATGTGAGTGTGTTGTGTGGACCACTCCTCACATTCGCACGATGCTCAAGGGGCCCTTTCGCATGGCAAATACCATGCGAAAAGAGCCTATGTCTTAGGTTAAGACTTGTAAGGAGAACTGACAGCATTTCAAATTATCAGTTGACACTGTTCTGAAGACCACATCTAAGAATAACATGTGTGTATCTACAGCCAAAATGGGAAGAAGGGAATTCAGGTATTACATCATAAAATTAATCAGTAAATATTTTTATTCTGTAATGATACATGAATGAGTCTATTTCTGGTGGTGTTATGTGATGGAAATAAAATCTAGGTACATTAATTTTAATTCACCTTCTGAGGAAACTGTACTTTCAGGAAAATATTTATATGCATATCCCTTCCACAAAGTGATTTGTGCATCTCTCTTATTGTGAACCAGCATGATGTAGTGGCTTGAATGTTGGACTAGAATTCCTGGAGACCAGGGTTCATACCTCTACTCAGCCACTGAAACCTATGGAAAAGTCACAGCCTTAGGGGAAGGTAATAGCAACCTTCCTCTGACTAAATCTTGCCAAGAAAGACGGGATCATTCTAAGCTGGTAGGCAGAACAGAGTGCTGCATTGATTGGAAGCAACTCCCTCACTTGGAAATTGCTAATAATGCTTAATTAGTTCCCTCAAATTATGCATCTTTGTCCCTTTTGGCTAAGATCAAGTGTAGTATCAAGTGTAGTATCTGAAAAAGGCACCATTGATGTGTTATATTTATTCTGTGTATCCCAGGTTTCTATCATGGAGTCACACATGTTTTTATAAACAAGCAGAAGGAATCTGAGATTTTAAAATTTCATATACCATAGAAAGCAAAACAGCTACATTCATCCATCCATATACCAACATGAAGAGTTCAGTAGGAAGTTTCTTTTGTGTGTGTGTGTGTGTGTGTTTGACTGTGAAAACAGGACGATTGTCAAACACTGAGACAAGCTGTAATACCTGGCTAAAAGGCTGTGTTTCACTTGGTGGCTAACAAGTAATACTGTAGTTGATAATGTGTACAGACAGACCTGTAAGAATGAGGGATGTTTGAGGAATGTGGTTTTTAGGAATTCAGGTTTGAACGGAACCAATCCATGCCACTTAGATCACTGTGCAGAGCAACACTTAATTATCCACTATCCTTTGCATTTCCTCAAGCTTCTGTTCCTACTGGTTTTCACTTTACCAAGCATTATCTTATTTTCTAATGAGTCACAGCATCTCATGATATGTCTGATGTAGAAGAGCCTCAGTTTAGCCACCATGTGAGAATCCAGGACTGATTTGCTCTAGCACCCATACAGCTGTCTTTTTGGTGGTCCATGGTCTCTGGCCATTTCCACACCGGGGTATTAAAATGGTGCAGAGCGACCTCCCACAGAGGTCTTCTACACTGTAGAGTGGACTGGCGTGGACTACTTTTTGTAGTCCCACACCAGAATCCACTCAGGAGCGGCCAGAACTAGCCATGCTGCGTGTTTTTTAAAAACCTCTTTTTCGAGGTTTTTAAAAAGCACGGAGCGCGCAGCCCTGTGCCGCTCCGTCGCCCGGCTCCGACGCGGATTTGCAGGCGCGTGCAAATGCATACCTGCAGATCTACCGGGGGCAGGCTTCCAGCTGGCGAGCTTCTCCAGTTGGCAGAGAGCCTCCACCAACCAGAAGCTGCCATTTGGGATGCTGGACGACTCTGGAGCAGCGAGCTAGCACTGCTCCATGTCGCGATGGACTTACCCGGCTTCAGGTAAGCTCCGTTTTTGGGCGTTTTTGCCCATTCCCCCCCCCCACATGTGGAAAGGGCCTTTGTTGAACTGTTCTCCAGTGACACAATTCATATAAGTTGATTTTCTTCCTGTCGGTTTTTTTTTTCCACTGTCCAGCTCTCACATACATACATACATAGATACACACATACATACATAGATAGATACTGGAACAACTATGGATGAATCTGACTTTGGTATTACCAAAATAGTTGGTGATAATATGATTAGCACTGCTAATGCTCACCCATGCTGTATTTCAGGGTCTGAAATGTCCCTCCAACCCTGCCTGAATATTTGCTTTTTCACTTCTGTTCACAATCATCACCTTCCAAATCTCCTCCTTTATCAGCACATTTTTTCACTTTGGGTTATAGTGTTTGGGTTTTTTTGTTTTGTCCATCGCTTTATGATTCCAACTAGCCGGGGATCATACAGTGAACAAAATGATGTCATGACAAAGTGTCAACCATCAGATCTATTTATATAACATTGTTGCAGGAGCAAATGAGAATAAAGCCAATACTTGTTATTGTTGTTTTATTACCAACTGTTGGTATTTTGCCAGCTGGTTTCATAACCTCTGAGAAAGTAGAACATTCTCACAAGTTTGATTATAATCCATAAGGAACCAAAAATTGCCCCGACTGCAAAACAATAAGCACAGGTGCTACTCTATAGAAGATATCAGTAATGATTCCTTTGTGCACAGAAATCTGCTTAGGGTACAATTCCATTGTTTCTGAAAGGGAACCCCAAGGGCCATAGAACAGAGCCGATTCCCATTTCCACCAAAGCAAGGGATCCATATGCGTGGAGAAAGAGGTTGATTTCTCAATGCAGGCTCAGAATCTATGCCACCATTGCTATCCTACCACATGTGCTCTGGTGGCAGTAACGGCCAAAAAAAGGGGGGCAGGCTTCAAAGCACTCCCATCTCCCAGTCACAGCCCAAGAATGGGAAGGTATGCATACTAGCTTTCAGGTTGGTGTTCATTAGTGGAGTGAGTCCCCTATTTCTTGAATATACCCTTGGAATTGTTGGGTGAGGAATGCAATGGACCTAGAAAGGGAATACTTATTTTGAACTGCATGAAGAGCAACAGAAGGAAAAATCTGGAAGGGAAGGAGGGAGGGAGGCTAAATAAAGAAGAAAAATTCAAAAAATACTTCCATTTTCTTCCTTCTGACCTGTCAGAAGGAGGCTGGTAGGGCTCTAGATTAGACAGTTCCACTACACCAGATTCTCTATCTCTTGCTCTCTTTTTTCCACCCCAAGAGGAATGTTCTGTTGATATCCCATTTTCTCAGTTTCTAGCTGCCAAAATGAAAGAAAGAAAGAAAGAAAGAAAGAAAGAAAGAAAGAAAGAAAGAAAGAAAGAAAGAAAGAAAGACAGAGAGGAACAGAAACCTTAGAACTGAGTTAGTAGATTTTTTTAAAAAAAATGTCTCTCTTGAACTTACCACTGTGACAAAATTAAGTTAGCAAAACTAATTTTACAGAGGTCTAGTATATATGTAGGAGTATTCAATTATTTTTCCTGTTTCTTCCTCTTAATGAGGAAAAAAGAACAAGATTGTGCTGCTGGTACTAAAGGGAATCTGCAAGCGTTATTATTTGTTACATGGTGTACAAAAGCAGAAAACACAAATCATAACAAACACTAGAAAGGGGCTGTGCAGTTATTAGCACCCAAAACCATAACTAATAAGGGTGAAGGGTGATTCTCTGAGAGAACAGCACACAGGTATACAACTTCCTTTGCCTTCATTATCACACAGTTCAACCAGATATCGATGTAGCAGGTAGGTGCTCCTGCTGTGGTATATGTGGCAAGCCATAGATGGAAACATTACTGTCAGAGAAAATTAGAAAGGCAAATACAGTACGAAGCATCCCACGAGACCTAGCTAGCAGCCAGCACAAGGATATAACAATGCTACAACACAAATAAGGACCCTCCAAGCAGGAGAACTTTTTGTGTCCTTCCCAAAGAATAAAAAAGTAGCTCACAGTGTTCATGAACAGCAAAGTCAGAATGAAGAGAGGCTGAAGAGGAAGAGAATGGAACCTCAGTTATGCAAGAAGTTGGGAACAATGGCTGTAGGTGTGGAAGAAAACAGACATGTTCACAACTATGAAGAATTTATCAAGTTGTTATACTTGCATGCCATTGAACAAGGGGCCTTTCGGATCAATCTGTAACTTCCTCCCTAACCCCCAGTGGATCTATTCAATTATGTTTGTTCATCTGGAGCTTGCCCACAGAGACTTTTCTTTTTCCCATGGTGAAATTATTCTTCCTGAAGCTGGTTAGCAGAAGCAGAGCTTGGAAATGAAGTATTAGAAGTAACATTGCTACCTGTAATCTGTTACTTTGCAGTAGGGGAGCTTATTAGAAGATTAATAACTTTCCCATTGCAAATAAAATAAGAACTAGTAACTTGATTATTTTGTGGAAGCCAAAATGTTTTGGGGACATTCAGAGGTTGTCTACCCTTAAAGGCAGGCCATTTTCTTACTATTCTTCAAAAGAAAGATTCATTTCTTTTTTTTTTTAAGAAACAGACTTTTTTGTTTGTTTGTTTTATATCAGAGTTATCAGCTGAACTTAGCTTAGTTCATGCATGTTTGTAGAAACTTATACACCTATTCCTATTCCAATCACCACCCTCAAATAATATCAGTCAGGTCAACTAGGGTGATAGCAGAATTAGAGGGGTAATTGAGGGGGAAAAACCTTCAGGAATTTACAAGTCTATTTAACATCACAGGAGCTAAGACATGTTGAAGCGTCACAGGCAACAAACTTAAAGCCCCAAAGCCGAGGGGTAATGAAGGTTAAATCAACTTTGTGTTGGGATTACCTCACCCATCCATAGCTTCCCCTGGTCAGGACTAATGTATTAGAAGATTATGTCAGTTAAAAACAACTCTCTATCCTACTTGGAAGCCTTTCCTTCCAAGGAATAAAGCGCTTATGTTAGTCCTTAAAAAGCTGGTTAATCAAAAAGAGGTCCAGGTTAATTTGCCTTCCATTCCTTCCACAGCTGGAGATTCTAATTGCCATTGCTCTCAGCTGATCCATCCACTTCATTCTGAAACAATAGCATGGATTTCTCGGTCTCTGTAAGTCCTTTCTGCAGTTTAAAGTGCTTTATGTGTTATATATAGTTTCATACAGATCTGTGACATAGGTGAAGTAGAATGGTTATTTTGATTTGTTTTTAATACAGTGGCTCTGGTGTGGTATTTATACAGAACTCACAGGAAACACGGGCTATGCAGTCTAGCAGAAATGGCTGACTCCAATCCAAAGCTCAGCATGTGCTTTAAGATATACTTGGAGCTCTGGACTTGGAAGCACAGCCCCAGCTGTGTGCATCAGAAGAATGAACAGTTGTGGTGGTTGTTGTTACTGCTGCTGCTATTGGTGTTTCTGCCATGTGCCTTCAAATTGGATCCATCTGATGGTAACCCTTTCACAGGGTTTTCTTGGCAAGGTTCATTTAGAAGAGGTTTGCCATTTCCTTCCTATATGTTGAGAGGGTGTGAGTTGTCTAAGGTCACCCAGAGGGTTTACTTGGCTGAGCAGCGATTCAAACTATGATTTCCAAGAGTCTTAGTCCAGTGCTCAAGCCACAACACCATACTGAGTGCCCCCACCCAGGAGAAAAGAAAATATCTTAATCACTACAGATTACATGTTCATGAAACAAATGATAGTAGTCAATCAGTGCTGCTTTAAAGAGTAACCCCTGTACACCATGAGGTGCAAGAAGCATTAACTGTGAGTATAGATCAGATAAGAGATATCCCATACCATCTGTAGCCCTCCTACCAAAGTAAGGTCAGAATCCTATTGGGGGTGTTTTCTTGCATAACTGGCCACTTTGTACAAACAGCTGAACTTTTAACTGGCTTGTGTAAGAAAATCTCTAACATCTCCTTAAACAAGCATTCCCCTGGGTTCAAAACAGTTTATGGTGCCCCCTGAAAGATATGTGGGCACAACTCCACCCATACTCCCACAGAGTTCTGCTAGCATGGTGTTCCACTATACCAGCTCTCAACAGCAACTTGATCAAGGCAGGTCATCTTATATATACTTCTGTGAAACTTAAACCACATTGAACTGCTTACTGAGTGGAATAGACCAGTCTGCACAGTAAAGCAATGGTTCTCAGGCTGTCTGAAATGGGGAACCAGTAATTTTTTCCCCAATGTTCCAGGGACTATTACTAGATGTGGGTCCACTGGTTACAATTATTTCTGTCTTTCCTGGAAATTTACCAGCAACCAATGGCTCAAGGACCAACACTGGTCTGGGGACCACCACTTTGAGTAGCACTGCTGCAAAGCTTCTGTTTTTATTCCCAATGATACATTATATTGGGAGCTACTGTCCAAATCTGTGCAGTGCTGTGAAGGACCAGTTTGTCCAACTTGGACAGAATTTCATTCCTATCTATTTAAGGGTAAAATGAGGTGCATTTTATGCCCTGCAGTGTCACATGATGGACTCCAGCTTGTTCAAGGGATGTCAGAAAACAAATGTTTTCCCCTGCTACTAATGCTGTAACACAGAATCCAAACTATAAGAGTATCTAGGGCCAGAAACTTGTTGGCAAATTTCTACAATTTATTGATACTATATAGAAATATATTATAACTGTGGTTTTGGTAGCCTGATGCAGTTTATACATCTGAAGAGACAACATAATATTTTCATGAAATTGTTACTTTAGGCTGCAATCCTGTAACAACTCACTTTGGAAGAGCAATTTAGAGGACTCCAGTATAAGTTGACTGTACATCCGATGTTAGAATGTACTTTGGGTTTGGGACATTTTTCTGTGTCTTATAAACAATATTCTGACATCCTAGCTGGCTTTCTTAATGCTGATGATGAGGTCAAAACCATTTTGCTAATTCTAGTGTGAGTTTTTATTTAGTAATATTCCCTTGATGCAATGAGTTTACTCTAGTTGGAGCTAACACTTGAATTTAGGTTTTACAGCTGAATCACAATGCTCCATGAATAAACAAGTTGTCCTTGCCAGTTCTAACAAATGTGTTACATGAAATATCCTTACAACAGGAAGGAAGGGGAAAGGCCAACATATTGGTTTTGTGCCTCTGCTATACAAACTGCCTCTCAAATGAGCTGTCCTCCCTGTTGGCAATGTGCTACCCTTCATGAAATTCCACTGAGATGAGTGCATAGGGCTCTTAGCAGTAGCCCATGAATCCAACTAATTTAGGTGTGTCGATTGCCAAGAAAGCAGATGGAAAGTCACCAGATCTTTTTCATCTCAACAGGTGTCCTCTGTGTGTGTATGTGTGTGTGTGTACACACATCACATGAAACATGAAAAGGAAACTGTTCCAGTTACAAGCCTGTGTGTGGAATTACTCTGGTGACCCTTCCTAGCCAGGAGGATTTAGTGTGCAGTTCTGAGTGAGACAGAGAGGGACACATTGTAGTTTGCCATTATCCAGACTTGCTGTTCTGCGGTGTTCATAAGTGGCTTTCTAGCTAGACTGGGCACAGCTTTGTATTCCTTCATAAGGTTGCCAGAGCTTGACCTTGAAGGAATCTTCTCCTGCACTTGAAGAAATGCACAGATGGAGAAGATGAGTGTCTGTCTCATTATCATAATGTTATAATGATCATGTTTGTAGATCATATCCTAGCTGTGTAGTTATTAAAGAGCCAGGAAGTATCTTTCAGTGGGGAGATGGCATTCATTTCACCTGCTAATTAATTGTAAACACAAGTACAAAGAAGGAACAGCTGCCTACAACACAATTATAATAAGAACAGGTATTAAATATGGATTGTTTTATAAATGCACAGAAGCATAGAAGTGCAACAATATTATGCCATAGAAAATACACAGCAATAACAATCATCATCATCATCATCTTCAATGCATATTGTAGCAACCCACCTTTTAGTATATTTGTACTTCTACTTTTGTCCTTTAGAAAGCAAGTTATCAAAATGGAAATTTGCCTGAAATCCATTGGATACAGTATTTGCTATGATATAATATTATTTTACTGCTATGCTTACATGCATTTATAAAAAGATCCATATTTAATGCATGTTCTTAATATAGTTGTGTTGCATGTGGCTTCTTCACTCTCAGTGTTTCTGATACTCTTTTTCTCTCTCATTTCCTCACACATACTATGTTTACAGTTAACCTGCTATCTGGACCCCAATCTTATTTTGTGATATAGCCATGTTTCCTGAAGTAGATCTCTCCCCAAGGACAGTAGATTCTGAAACAGGAGTTCTGAAAGGCAATGCAGACTTACAACTACTTACAAAGAATCATTTAAGCAAAAAGAGAGATTCTAAGTCATCGCTTTCAATGAATGACAATGTGCTGCATTCTTAACATGTATTAGGCACAGTAAATCTTTTGGAAAGTTTCTCTAAACAAAGATTTCACATCACTTCTCAAGTCTGATCTCTTCTTTTGCTTCATAAAGATGGACCAAATCTTAGAAATCTTTGGAGATTTCTAAGGTTCATATCAGAGTTAGGAAACTCCAGAGAGTTGCATAAGCTAATATGCCTACCTTAGTTTATATAAGGAACATTTTTAATGCAGTGCAAATGTTATCATTGTGAAGGATGTCAGTGCACTGTGTCTGAACATGTTTCCAAAGATTACATTAGCTAAACTCTGAAATTTGCTACCAGGAGTTGTAGTGATGGTCCTCAGCTTGGATGGCTATACAAAGGGATTACATAAATTCAAGACAGATAACGTTGTCAGTAGCTACCGGTTATGACAATTATATATTACTTCCAGTGTCAGAGGCAATATGCCTCTGAATACCAGCTGGGAAAATGAACAGGGGGATTCTGTTGTGCTCAAGATCAGTCTGAAGGTCAGTCCTAAAAGCTGCTGCTTGGCCAAGATGAGAACAGAGTCCTGGACAAGACAGGGCTTTGCATAACTCTTTTGATCTTAAAAGACTGCAGCTCTTCCTCTCTTCTGCAACTCCTGGGCCTAAGTTTCCTGGAGGAACATTTGGTATCTATACTAAGCAGAGTGCAGCAAGATGAGCTTGTGGTAGAAACAGGAGAAATGACTGTGGATGCCCTTGTAAGACAAACAAGAAAACTTATGTTTATTGTCTCAGCAACTCTGTCTTAAGATACTAAAGGAGGTAAGCAAGAGAAGTTCACCTTAACTTGGTTAGAAGAACCTGAAAGCTGGCTGTCATGTATGGGGGTAAGCTAGCATCCATTATTGAAATTGGAGTCTCGTAGACCAACAAAAGGACAAAGAATCTAACTTCTTGAGAAAAGAGGGAAGTAGTGTTTGCAAGTAAGAAAGCAGCAAAAAGCTTGATCACATAGACAAAGAAACATAGAGGGGGGTGAAAACAAAGGCAGGCATTATCTGGACTCCCTTCTCTCACTAATCACATTATAAGTATTGATGACTCTTTGGCCCTTTCTGCACCGGGGTATTAAAACGGTGCAGAGCGACCTCCCATGGAGGTTGTCTGCACCGTGGAGTGGATTGGGGCGGAATACTTTTCATAGTTCCGCACCTCAATCTGCTCTGAAGCGACCGGAACCTGGTGGCGCTGCATGTTTTTTAAAAACCTCTTTTCAGAGGTTTTTTAAAAGCACGGAGTGCGCAGCCCCGTGCAGGTCCGTCGCCGGGCTCCGGTGCAGATTTGCAGGCGTGCACTAGTGTGTGCCTGCAGATCTGCCGGGGGCGGGCTTCCGGCTGGAGAGCTTCTCCGGTTGGTGGAGAGCCTCTGCCAGCCAGAAGCCGCCATTTTGGACACCGGAGGACTGCGGAGCAGCAAGTTCACGCTGCTCCGCATGGCAACGGACTTACCCAGCTGCCGGCAAGCTCCGTTTCAGCATGTTTTCCCCTGTTTCCCCCTCCACATGCGGAAAGGGCCTTTGCTTCCCACATTCATCGCCTCTCCCCTCATTCACTCTCTCACATTTCACCTCCTTTGAGTCATTCTCTTTCCCTCTTCCTTAGGCCACATCCTATTTCAGCTAATATAGCTTAATATAGCCTGTTGCCTTCTCAGGACACTGCAGAGCTTGGGAAAGCTACTTTTTGAATTACAGCTCCCAGAATTCCCCAACCAAAAATCATGATATCTGGGGATTGTGACAATTATAGTTCAAAAAAGTAGCTTTCCCAGGATCTGGAGTACTGGCTGGAATCCTGATGGTACCCTATACGCATGTAACCAGGCCAGCTCAGTTCTGTCAAGGTTATACGCCAGGCAAGCATGGTTTCCTCTGAGTGGACAGCAGAGGAAGAGGTGATGTGGCCAGACGAGCAGGTGCAAGGTCAGCAGGATTGTTTGGGCTACGACTTGTGTACTGGAGAAGGCCACACACCAGAATACTGATTGGGTCACCCCACTTGTTCAGAGTGACAGGAGACATAAAAAAGCTAGATTTTGCCTTTACCAGCTGCCAGTCAGTATTGCCTAGCTGGACCTGTCATGCTGCTGACAGTTTACATTTTGTAAGTGGAGATGCTGCCCGTTTATCTCCTGTTATCCTTCTGTTATTCTTACTTGTTTAATTGCTGCTGGAATGTTTTGCCAAGAGCCTTATCTTTGGCCCTTTCCATATGTGGGAGGGGAAACGGGCGAAAACACCCAAAAATGGAGCTTACTGGCAGCTGGGTAAGTCCGTTGCAACACGGAGCGACATGAGCTCGCTACTGCGCAGTCCTCTGGCATCCCAAATGGCGGCTTCCGGTTGGTGGAGGCTCTCCACCAACCGGAGAAGCTCGTCAGCCAGAAACCTGCCCCCGGCAGATCTGCAGGCACGCACTTGCGTGCGCCTGCAAATCCGCGTCGGAGCCGGGCGACAGAGTGGCATGGGGCTGCGCTCTCCGTGCTTTTTAAAAACCTCGAAAAAGAGGTTTTTAAAAAACACACAGCGCGGCTAGTTCCGGCCGCTCCTGAGTGGATTCTGGTGTGGGACTACAAAAAGTAGTCCATGCCAGTCCACTCTACGGTGCAGAAGACCTCCGTGAGAGGTCGCTCTGCACCATTACAGAAGCCCGGTGTGGAAATGGCCTTAGAGTGCAGCAATAAATTCTGCCTCTAAGCCTACTTAATGAGCCTCTGGAATTCCTTCTGCTTCACTGAAAACCTCTGTGCAGCAAAGCCTTGCTTCAGTGTTTGAACTCTGCACATGCTCAGAGGAGCCAGATCCTGCTAACCATGACAAGGTCATGATGACAGAAGGAAAGAGGCCATAGGCACAGTAGCCAGGAATATGGCTACTGTGGTATATAGTATATGATATATGGAAGGAAGGCATGGCAGAAATAAGATACTTGGAGTTGTCAGATTTTGTCTGCCTTCTTTTACCACCACTACACAACCACCATTACCCTGGGAAAAGTGCAGTGGCTAGCATAGTGTACCAATAAGACTTCAGGCACTCAGGCCAGGGCTGTAGAGTTGAAAGACAACAGGGATTTGCATTTGCAATCTACCTGGGACAGCCAGTGTGGTATAGTGGTTTGAATGTTGGACTACAGACCCTGGAGACTAAGGTTCCATTCCCTGTTTGGCCATGGAAACTGACTGAGTGGCCTTGGGTGCATCACACACTCTTAAAAACCCTGTGATAGGTTCACCTTAGGGTTGCCATAGGTTGGAAATGTCCTGAAAGCACACAACAACAAAAACAATCCCTCTCATCCTTCCTTGATTTGTCTGAGTTTAGCTCAAACTTCACAGTAGCTGCAAGGGAGGGGTGATTTTGTTGCAGCAATAATATGTTATTATGATCTATCCTTGTTATTATACAAGTAGTATTCAAAGAAATAGCCATCCCTGCGTAAGTGTGATTTACCTACTTTGTGTGGTAACGCCCTTGGATTAACCAAGCGGCCTACATTTTGGGGCTGTCCTTGTATATGTGGCTATAGAGATTGTCATGATGAGTTCTTGCACTTCTAAATTTAAAATAAGTTCCTGTGCCAGGAGAAAGGTGGGATATAAATTCAACAAATGAACAAATAAATAAAATTTACCATGTTACTAAACATCTCTCTGCTTCCCCCTCACCTTTCCCTAAAATCCAGGCCCTTCAGTCTGTTCTGCCTATCTCTAGCATTAGAACAGAAAGGCAATGACAAACAGAAGTATATCACAATCAGAGCCATTCAGGAGAGAACTGCCAGATACTTACTCACCTGCCCTTTCTCCTCTGTGACAAAAGAAAATAAGAAGAGGTAATCCTCAGCGAGGTAACATTTTTCAGAGAGAAAACATTAATCCTTCACTGTAGATCACAATACTGTCAAACAACTGTTGATTTATAAGACCAAATTATTGAGAAAGCGCTCAAGAATCCTCTATGGCAGTTACAAACGCATAACCTAGAGTTAAGCACTTGCAACGTAATGTATTCATGATCCCTACATGGCTCCTACTGTGAGGCCTAAGGTTTCTCAGTCCCCACTTGCTGTCCAGTAGCCCCACTGTGAAAGTCCTCAGTACGATCCAGCAGCCATTGTGATCGATGGGGGTATGTTCACCTGTTGACTAGAAAGCAGCTTGCTGATAGTCTCTCCCCTCTTTCATGCAAGCAGTCTCAGGTGCAAGGGGGACTTGGGACAGGGGTCCTGCTTCTGCCTGTCACATCAGAGATTTCTCATGGGACAGAGTGGACACCACAGACAGCTGTTTCCTGAGCGACAGGGGGAAAGACCCTATCAATCACAGCAGCTGCTTCCTGGTAGGTGGGAATTAGGCGAGTCAAGCCCGGAGTCACTACGTAACACTGTAACTATGGTGCTTATCCATACATATCTCCCGCACATGACTCCAGCCAGGATTTTTCATGGCATATAAGATGAACAACAAATAACCTGATTGCTTTTAGGGCCATCCATTAATGTAAGAAACTGATTTAATCATGGTGACAGTAGACACCACAACTAACAACCTGAGGTTCAAAGATGAACAGTGTACACCAGATATGTCTAACGCTAACAGAAAAGACAAATCCTAGCAGAGATAACATCACTAAGGAAATTTTAAAAGCAGCTTAGGTTATGACTTAATGGGGGTGTCTTAAATGTTTTTTTCTCAGACAGGTAGGGGAGGAGAGATGATGAGATACAAATAGTTCTTTCTGTCCCTAAAAACATTACCTGCTTTATTTCTGCTAGCAAACTGGAGCATAACAAGACAGGAACATAGCAAGCTGCTTTTTACTGAGTAAGATCATTGGTCCATCTAGCCCAATACTAGAGACACTAACTGACAGTGCCTTTCTAGGGTTTCAGACTGAAATTCTTCCATACCTGTCTGGGAGATGCCAAGGATTAAGCCTTCTGTATGCAAAATGTGCATTATACCATTGAGATATAATCCTTTTAGCACTTCAGATCACTGAATAGCAGGTACACTCCAATGCTTCAGAAATAAGACTTCTCAGGGGCTACTTGAGGATGCTGGCTATTGGACCTAGAACCTTTTATATGCACAGTATATGCACCACCCACTGATCTATCATCCTTCTGAACATGCTTAGTAAATCTTTCACCCAAGTTCTTCTCACAGAACTCTGTGCAGGCTGAGTCTCCCAGCTTACATCATCTCAACATCTCCTCTTAATATGTTGTTTGCTGCCAGAGAAATCTGTTTCTCCCTGCATTCCCACCTACTCTCTTCTCTTCCTCAACCTTGCAGTAAAATTTTAATGCTGAATTTGTAACTTCTGTGTTTCACAACTCTATAAATCTGAGTATGATAGTGATGATTAAAAGTTTTATGAAAATGCTGAGTCAATTTTACAACATTTCAGCTTGGTGCTATATACATGACTGAAATATTTGGCCATAAAATTAAGGATAGGATCTTGAAATATAGTCACGGTTTGTTCCTTTCGGAGAACAGCATATGATCTGAGATTCTGCTCCAGACTTTAATTTCAGAACAGCTTGGCCAATGTTGATTATTGCTCAGAAAACTGAAAAATGCCAGTGCACCCAACTTAAATAGCTATAACTAAAAACTACCTATTGTGGTTGAAAAAAAATTTTGATTGCCAGCAAAAGTAATTAATTATTGGGAGGCAATGCACAATTATATCATTGCACTGTGAGGTCTTTGCTCCTAAATATAAAAGCCGAACAGTTGAGGAAGTCTGCAAGATAATGAACATGACACATCACATAATCCCAAACAGAATTGGAGAAAGAAAAGAAGGAAGGATACAGCTGCTGCTTTAAACAGTAGCCTCAAATCTTCTGAAATATTTAATGCACCACCTCAGAGGTAGTCTAAATATTTTCTGTTGGATCTACATCAATCTAGCCTGAGCAAATGCATTTGTATATGCAGCTTGTCTGAATCCCCCTGCTGAGTAAAAGGTGGGAAAACAAACCAAAGCATGGTGTAAGCAGGATTCTAACAGAATTTGGAAACATTATTTTTTGGGAGGAAAGGGTTGTAACTTCTAGAATTCCTTTATGGCCATGCTAGCCAGGGGACTGTAGAAGCTGAAGATCCAAACAATCTTTTTTTTTCCCCAAGCTCTGGATTCTTGGCACTGATCTTTACCTGGATAATATTGAGTATCTGAATAATGCTTTTCAAATGTTTAAAGCAATCACACACATTATCTAGCTGTAAGTCTTAGAACAGTCTTGTAAGGTAAAAACTGTAAGGTATCCCATACTGTAAATGCAGAGAATTGGGGCTAAAAAGGAGCTTGACAGGTCCTCCAATGATTAGTAAGAAGTCAAACCTGAACCAGGGACTAACCAACCTAAAGGTCAGTGTCTGATGCTCAAAAACTGATGGTTGTGAGCAAAGGTGATAGCTCATTTCAGAAGCCAGAAGTATGTGTTCCTAGCCCACATGATATCACCAGCAAAGCTGGGGATAGGGAAATCTGTCAGCCTTATTTCCTTCTGCATTTGAATGGTTTCAACCTTGCATTTTCCCTTCCATTAGATGTCATTTGCAAATGCAACATATTCTTCAAAAATTAACTGGGGGATGAGATGGAAGGAGAGGTTGCCATTTGCCAGATTCAGTAGATACATCTGTTCCCAGCAGAGAGAGTACCAGCTAATTTGGCTTATAGATATTATAGACATGAAATCTCTCTTTAAAAAAAAATGAGGTGGTAACTCTATTTGAGTACCCTAGACATGGTTAGAATCAGTGGGATTCTACTTTCAAGCATTCAAAACTCTGGGCCATATTTCTATCCCAAAGCTGAAAAAAATGTGCAAAACTTGGTAATATTTTCACACACACACACACACACACACACACACGTAGAAGTAAATTCCCACTTTTGCCCAGTATCAGAAAACAAGATTTATGGGCTAGATTTAGCTTAAATCTTATTGTTTGTCCTAACTAGAATAGACTAATGGAAGCAAGTGGTTTACATATATGTTGATTTACTTGACATGGGAGACACCAATAGGATTCTAGTGTTAATCCTCTTCTACACAGAAACAGAGAATAGTCATAATCACCAATCATCTTTCTTTGACCTGTTCTTCCAATATTTTAAATCATGGTCCCAAGAAGTCCCCAAGCAAGGGCATAGTCTGCAAATTTTTGGCATAACCTAGAGTGAGATAGTGAAAATCATTCATACTTTTACTTGCTATGCTCACATTCCCTTGGTAATTTGCCTGCCTCTTTTCTTTGACTGTCTGAACTGTATTTCTAAATATGCAACTGAAGTGATTGCTATGCTAGAAATTTGGGAATTATTTTGTTATTTGGGTGGGGCAATTCCCTCACTTTGCGACTCCTATAGTTACCCCCTGAGTAGCTTATCTTATCAGAGCTACATGCACACACAGGGCCATCTCCCATATGCATGTACAACTAAACTGGGGACTGAGTATTTCCCCCACATCACTATATCTGTTCTATTCCATTTTTGTTTTAGTATTAAGTAGTCCCATCTTCCTATGGATGGCCTGCTCATTTCAGGCTGATGTGAAGTGACTGGAACCATAGCTATTTTAAACTAGCATTATCACAACACATTACAGGAACTGTAAAATGCTGGAAACAACTAGCCAGTAACGACACGTTGATGAATAGTTATTGACAGTTCTTGTGGAGGCATGCATTAATAAAAACTGTCAGGCCATTTTTGCAACATTTGGAAAGAATGAAAATAAGAAGTCTGCATATGTACAATACTAATACGATGTGCATAGGTTTAGGGGAAAATATAGATCTTAAAATTTGCAAACACAATAACACTCTTCACAGATGCCCTCTAGGGAGAGATATACGTACTTTGAAAGGAATGAAAACATTTTGTACATAATTTTTCTGTCTCTCAGCAATATGTCCTGTGTATTGACTTACTTGATAAAAGCGGCCATGTAGCCCAATGCAGAATTATTTTCTTAAGTCCAGTGAAAGTGACAGAGTTTAAACGCCTACCAGTAGAAAAAGATGTGCTTGTGTGCATGTAATTTTGTGGTACACAGAATATAGCATGAATCCTAAAAGCCAGCGATAGTTGTGTGCACATTTCTATGGCTTGTCTGTATCCATGAGCAGCAGAACAATAATAGGCAAAATATGAGAAATCATGCAAATGGACTTAATATGTGGGCTGGAGCAATCTGATTTTCTTGCTGCAGAAACTAGGTTACCTTGAAAAAGAGCTGAGCAAAGAAAGAAAGAAGGAAAGAAAGAAAGAAGGAAAGAAGGAAAGAAGGAAGGAAGGAAGGAAGGAAGGAAGGAAGGAAGGAAGGAAGGAAGGAAGGAAGGAAGGAAGAAAAGATAGTCCAACACAGAGATTGCTTTGGGCCACTATGATGTAATGTATGATAACATCACACATTTTATTAAACAAAATCTTGTGAATCTACATAGCCAATCAGATACATTTTTTTCCTAGAATCTGGCCCTCGTGTTGCCATGAAGCATAAATGAAGCCTTATGCAATTCAACATGTGTACGTAGAAATATAAGTGAAAATTTGAAAAGATTGTGGCAAATGAAGTTTTCAAATGGAAGAATTTTTGTTCCACGCCAGGAAAAATTGAAATGGAAATGTAGTCATAATTTCAGCTCCATCTTATCATTACAGAACCATTCTTATAAGATGGAAACCATATTAAACAAAGCTATGGTAGGGCGGTGAACAATAATGACTATACTAGAATAATTACAGTAGAATGGATTGTGGCAGAAAAGTCAAATAAAATCCGTCTACCTATATCTGACAGACAGGCAAGCAGACACAATATTAAATTTTAAGTGCCAGAGAAAATTAACTCCCTGAGCTATTGTCAATGCTCAGCAATAGCCAGGTGACAATGGTAAGCCCAGTGACAAGAAGTCAGGAACAGAGCCATAGAGTCAGAGAGCTATGAAATGCACAGAAACACCTCAGAGTGAAAATAACTTTGTTGATCAGGGAAGGTCCCAGTTCATACAGGAATCTTTCTAGAACCATTCCAGGAAGACCTAATGGCTACTCACAGATCACTGAATACCCTGCCAAGGGAAAATGGGTCCATTCCTTCTCTATTGTCCAGCTAGTTCTGCTGACAGGCAATATCGATCTAATATATCTATACCTTCAGAAGAAAGGCTTTGGGCATGTGAGGTGGTTTTCATTGAAGAGCACCTGAGTGCAAATGACCATGTCTTTCATTATTGTGTTTTGAATGTATTTCACCTTATGGTGTGCCTTAATCAAGAATTTGGTAACCTGTATTCAGTTATAGTTAGTTGCAGTTGAGCACCCATATTTGGCAGAAAAGTAGGGATGTGCAAAATAAATGCATGAATAGATGTATAAATGGCCAGCCTGAGTGAGACAAGGACAGGCAAGTGCCCGAGAATAATGGCATAGGATTTGGAATCCTGATTTTGAATGTATCAGATATCTGTTTTCTTGGCACATACTCTTATAGATTTTGAATGCCAATTAGAGTCTTATTTGATTGGCCCTCTTGGCAAAGTGCATGTTTTCTTCTTACTGATCATTGTCCCTGTTGCTTATCTCCTCATGTTGTTGTTGTTGTTGTTGTTGTTGTTGTTGTTTTCAGTTTGATAGATTTTAAAAACGTTCTTATTCTAAAAGCATTCTCACTTGTATTTAGATATCGGTCTTTGTGGCGATTTGTTTTTGTTAGTCATCTGGTCCAGTTGCTTATTGAAGCAAAAGTGTACAGGATGGATAAGAGAAAGTTCATCTGTATCCATAAGTGGTTGCATATTGTTTCTCAACTGATTGTTTAATTAATTAGCTACTTACACATCACCAAAAAAGAGACAGAGATTTTCACAGAATTTGCACATTCTGATTTATAATTAAAGATGCACCTGTAGAAATAATTACTATGTTTTCAATACATCTCACTGAAGTGACATTTAAATCTGGTCAGTCCATTGTCTAAGGCCTTGCTCTCCCTTATTTATTTTTAAAATAGACATGTGTGTGTGTGTGTGTGTGTGTGTGTGTGTGTATGTGAAGAGTGGAGGATCTTTTATGTCCTTAGGGCTGAATTCTAATTTGGGAAAGATCTTGGGGGTAGTAGTGGACATGAGTATGGGGACAGAGTAGGGTCAGATGTAATTCTTATCATTTAGTGAAACACTACTCCAGAATGAAAACCAGAGCTCAGTTCCCGCTCTTTAAAAGTTTCTTATGTTCAATCACTGGTCAGATATAACAACAAAAGATGGTTCCTAGCCAGATGGAGAATCCTCATGGACCAGCTCAGCCTCTCAGTTTTCATGGCCACTTGTTACTGAATTGTGTTCTTCCCAGGCAAGCACTACTACAACAGTGGCTTTCTCTATGTTTTAGGAGGTGGTTGTCCAGGTTATGGTTTCCCTCCTATTTCCATTCATGATCACAAGTGATATTGTAACAC
The DNA here is from genome assembly GCA_030412105.1 of Cyclura pinguis. Taxonomy (NCBI): domain Eukaryota; kingdom Metazoa; phylum Chordata; class Lepidosauria; order Squamata; family Iguanidae; genus Cyclura; species Cyclura pinguis. Next base: position 114,012,106 of record CM059602.1, read on the forward strand.
TCAACCCCTGGAACTATCAGAACAGGTCATATGTTAACATCATTTAAGAGGACATCACAAAACACCAAAATGCAATAGATAACACTTGCACTAAACCTTTGCATTTATAATAGAGTTTGGGGCTCTATATGTAATAGGAAAACCAAATTTTAAAGGTCCAGAGATGCCTTTTTCTTCAAGCAAGTCATTCCCAGATCACTTCATGCCATCTGGCTGGAAAATTAATTAAACTGAATAAAATACCAGTCAGGTTCTCTTCAGAGATGAGAATAATCACTCCACATGTTGATGTAATCTTCAGAAGCAAATCAGATATCCTGGAGTACATTTTAACCATTATTTGGGTGAAGACAGATGTGTTATATGCAAAGCAGTGTGATTGGTTTGAATGCAACTAGAACAAGCATAAACCAGTCCTCTCTCAGGCAAAGTTGTTACCCCAAAAGGTGGGTGACTCAGCCCCCCACCTTGTGATGCCAGTACCTCTGTTCAAAGGTGGGGAATTAATTAGCTCAGTTAGGAGGTCTGCAAGAGGGTAATTTAATGAGATCCTCCACCAATGTTGACAGGGTCTCCACAGGAAAGAACCAGCCAGTAGATTCCAAAATAAGCTAAAATACATTTTATTAAAGAGTTCAGTCATGCACGCAAAAGATCCAAGCACTGACATAAAAGGATAAAAGGAGGAAAGTTGTTAATAGCAGAGGTTCAGGGAATGGGTGATTATTACCAGTCCAGAGAGCAGCGAAGAAACCAGTGGTGTGGCTCAGACTTGTGCCTAGGGATAGTACTCGTTTGGAAACAGAGCAGCAGCACAGCATTCAGCGAGTGAGATATTGCATCTGACTGCCCAACATGGATGGTTTTTATACCCAAAATCTGCCTAGAGGGCAAGGTTGAGAAGGGCTCTCTGGCTAAGCAAACAATGGAAGTTGCAGCATGGACAATGGGTCCAGACAAAGATAATGGTCTCAGTGTTAGGTTACAAAGAGTTAATGGCTGTTGTAATAGTTCTGTAATGGTGGGCAGGTAAAAGAACAATGAAGGCAATGTCTAGGTGCTAGGAAGAAGTTCTTAAGCAATCAGTGTTTTCATGGGAACTTCCTATCACTATTGTGTGATGGCAGAGATATTACAGCTTTAGTTTAAGCCTATGATCTCTGGAGTTACCTGGTGATTATCCTGACAATGATCTTGGATATGCCTAGAAGAGATATTCTGACCTACTTTGCAGCACACATGTTCAGCCAGTGTTTTTTCTCTGCCCAGTCTGGCCTTACAGTCATCTCAGGTTCTATTTTATATTAACACCAATTAATATATTTTGCCAATTCAGCCATATCAGATCTGGGGTTGTGTGGGCCAGTAACAAAGTTGGAACCAATAGATCTGTGTGATTCAGTTGCAGCAAAGGAAATGCTTGTTGAGGAAAGGAGCAATTGGCTAGGGGCTGTAACATCAACAAAATCATGCACATGACCAATCAAATTGCAACATAGTTTATTAATTATTTTTTAAAAGTCAAGGTTAAAAAGATAAATGGGGACAATTTTATTTAACAAGTGAGTGGAACCCTGGGAAGTGTAAACCCCATCATTGCCACCCATTTGAGATGTGTAAAATATTGAGTCCCCAGGTGAAGCTAAAAGGATTTCAAATTTTCATCTGGGGATGTTCTAGGGTGGGTTGGTGGAATTTAGAGAGGGATTGCTGTAGATGAGAGAAAGAGAAGGGAGAGAGGGAAGGACACACAAGCGAGGGATGAGAGAGCATTAGCAAGAGAGGAGTGAGAAAGTATTATCTGGAGCACCGGCATTCTTCTACCTACCCCAAGGGTATTTAGATAATAAAAAATAGAATAAAATAAGCAGTAGGGTGGGGAAGAGGAGATATCAGGCACAGCCACCATATCCTTGTCCCAATAAATCTACATACTAAAATTAAGCAATGAAAACCTTTTATCAAAGAAAAGGAATGGTTTAAAGGGAAGGACACAAGTAATAGAGGATAAAGCTGACCAAATGGCCAGCATGTAAACAAATGGCAACATATTCAAACAGTTCTTTCAGCCACAGTTTGAGAAACATATAACTATAGGAGAAACTGTAGATAACTGATAAGGTATTTGGTCCCACATTGCCTGCATTTTGGAATGCTAATGCTTACAATTAGCATACAGAACTATAATTTCTGGATGAACATATGCTGAGACCGAGCAGTTCTTGTGACAACTTTTGCTTATTATTCATTACTAGAGCCTAATCACACTTTCTGGGATGGTCCAGTGACAAAATGACACTGAGCTGCAATTCCCCCCACTAGTTCTGCACTGCTCAGCATGAAGAAACTGCAAAATGTATTAGAAACCAGTGTTTTTAATGACTTTATCTTGAAATACATTCAGGTTATTCACACTGAGAAATGCTTATCATTTGAACTTTCAGACTGCTGGGCTGTGCAAAATGAGCCAACTTTTCTTTAACCCATTGGGAGCTCTTGTGTAAATAATTTGTTTTGTTTTGTTTTTTAAGGGGCCACTGCAATTTGGAATATCTTGAATAAAAAAGCAAAATGAATGTTATTAAATCTCTTTTTTTTTTCTTCCTTTTTTGGAATCTTGCTCTTCCTCCTCCTCTCCTCTTAAGTATTACAATAGCACATTTGAGCATTTGATATTCATTAGCTCTGTAATATTTGCAACACCCTATTAATGTTGCTTATTATTGTTATCCTTATCTTATAGAGAATGAAGATGACAGGGGACAACTTGACAAAAGTGACACACTGCATTGGTGGATGAAATGATATTTTCAGGACTTCCCAAATCCCACTTATATTTACTCCCAACTCTCAGAAATAATAATGGGGAGGGGAAACCCATGCAATTTACTAGCTTAGCAAAGATAAAGATGATCAAAATGCAGCAACCACCACTCAAGTTCCAATTCTGTGTCCTGAAAAGTACTTAGGACATGGACTTGTCATTCTGTCTCCATTCATTATAAACATGAACATGTTTACAAAACATAAAAATGAAAAATCTTGGCATTGTAATGGGATGATAGCGCCTGGTGTTGCCTCTGCCATTCAGTGAGCCATTTTGAAAAGCTGTAATTTGCAATTTTACATCAGAGAGACACTTCCGCAAGAATACTTTACCATCAGAAAACTGCAGAGACAAATACCACATGTGGATTCTTCCACTTCTGCTGTGGTCTTTTGAACTGGTCTATATTGAAGTAAATATTTATCTAACATGTCAGTAAGCATATTATCTTTTTCAAGCTTGAAAACAAGTCCCTTTCATAGAAAATTAAGTCATGTTACAAGAACATAACCACAACCAAGGCTGTACGAATCACTTGTGCTTCCTGAACGAATCTGCCTCCTAGTTTCTGTTTGTGGAAAAGCAAGAATTCCAATTTGAATAACAATCATTGTGTGTGTGTGTGTGTGTGTGTGTGTGTGTTGCTGCCATTCCTTTAATGGTGCCCTTGGGAGTTCTTCCGTCTGATGTCACAAAGTTCATAAATGCTTAGTCATTATTTTACATGTTTATTTACTCTAGATCAAAACTGACATCGCACACTTGGTGAGATAACAGCAGATTGCCTAGCACCAATAAACTTAAGGTAAAACTCAAAGTATCTTGAAATTGAACATGGAATCTGAGAATATTCTTGATTTTTATTTACGCTTCCACAGATAGAAGAGAAAAACCAATAGACTGGAGGTAAATATTTGGGTACATTCTTAGACTAACTGATTGGATTTTCATTTCATTTGTAATACTTCAGATTCGCATCATTTACAGGAAAAAAATATTTTTTCAGAGCTCTTATCTTTAGGGGAACCATGCTGCAACCAATGAAAACCGTGTGCTGCAGACTCAAGAGAAAAATTTACCATGAACCACTTGGAAAAGATCCTATTAATACTTCAATCTACACACTTCTGGCACGGTTCAAACAAATGGCAATTGCAGTGAAGCACTCTCCTGCATTGCATTTCCTCACCATATCTGCCTCTCACAAGGTAACTTCTACTGATGCTTTTTGAAATATCCCTTTTATCAATTTATCACTACACTATTGACAGATTATACACAGCTCATTAAGTTTTTGATTACAGCATCTTCTTAGCATGCCTTTAAAAAAAGTGAACTCTATTCCCTGTAGTCTGTTATATCGAATTTACAGACTAAAGCAAGCTTAGAATCCTGATGATTCTGTCTAGCTAATACATAGACCTGTTTGGAAAGGCCGTTGTATTCTGTTCCCTGAGGAAAAAAGGTTAAAGATTTTCAAGAAAGGACAAAGAATCAGCACAATGTCTGTGTTTAACAAAAGACTCAAGCATATCTGCTTTGGACTAATTATTCCGATTGGACAACCTGTGGCATCATTTGCTAGAGAAGAAAACAGCCAGGAGGTCTGTAAGGAGCTCCCATTCTCATACATCCCTGTCATGAGTTCCCAAAACGGGGGAGCAGCTTGGACCTAGCGATGGTGGGGGGGGGGGTGACTGTCATGGTAGTGAGGGAGGGAGTAATCTGCTGCCCTTCCTAATCTTCTTCCTTAGGCAAAAAGTTCACCTTGCTTTGATGGAGGGCTCTCTATGGAGTAATTTTGTGATATTTGTTACTAACCAAAATGCCACTGAAATTATACAGGTTATGAATTAGTCTCAGCCTCCGAGGAGGGCAATAGCAAACCCCCTGAATAAATCTTGTCAAGAAAACCCCATGATAAGTTCACCTTAGGGTCACTGTAAGTTGAAAATGAGTTGAAGGCACACAACAAGAACAGCGTAATTTAGTCACAGTGTACTTGTTCTATGTCTCAAGGGAAACATGACCAAGTTTCTCAAGATTTCATCCAAATAAAAGAGAAGAGAACAACCTCATCTCTTTCTTACTTCCTGTATTCAGCATACATATACCAACTCACCTGGGCAAATGTTCAGCATCTTAAATATCTGTACTTTATTCAACATTAAACCTGGAGCTATGTTTAGCCCTATAATTTACTCTGTACAGAAACTGAAGATAGAAGGACATCACAGGTTTATCTTCTCTGATGGTCAAATTTGATGAATATATATTCATTATTTTCAGCACTTTAATGGCACCACTTAGCCCCAAAAGACCTCAAGACTAGTCTATATGTGTCCATAGTGAGGCACTCCTCTTGAAGCTTACAGCCAAAAAATAATGAAACACAAGGAAAAACAGATGGGGAGGGAGGAATGGAAAAGGAGAGACTCAGTTATGCAGTTGGTTTCTAGTCTTCCTGTTATTCACTTGAAATTGCTCTGAGTCTGTAGATTTCAGAACACATTTAGCAGGAGACATCCAGCTTTTTGATCTGCAAAAAATGCTGTTTCATAAAGTTCCAAAGAACAGAGTAATGGTGTTCTCATGTTGATAGTGGGTTTTTTCTCCCCTAAAATACTCAGAATGAATGTTTGTCATATGTGTGTGTATGCATATATGTTTGTATATATTTTAGATTACTGATTTTTTGCTTATACAGTCAAACCATAAATGTTTCCATTTTAAAAAACTTGGGCAAATAATTAGCTATTTTTCATTACTTGAAACACTTATTTACTACTATCATTTACCAGTTCAGAATGGAATGCCATATATCAGACTAGTAGCTTACTGCCAAAAACATTATGCAGATCCACAACAGTGAAATAATTATTAAGCATACTTGTTGATTTCAGTCTTAGACACCACAAAACAGATGAAGAAAACATCTTTTCATCCTCCTGGAGTGAAATCCAGAATCATGAAGCTCTATGGAAGCAAAAGTCACTTTCACCTTTGTTAGATAAATTTGACCACAAACAGATTGGCAGTAGTATAGCAGAGAAAAAGTAAATAGGCTCTCAGAACCTCTCCACTGTCAGCTGCAGAAGAGGAATGTTCTCCTTCATATATGGTGGTTCTTCATTCCAAAGCCAGTGGTCATGGGAGTATCAGGGAAGCACCAAGTAGGGGTGGAAAGAATATTAAATATGCGAAGAATGGTAAAAAAAAAAATGGTCAAGCATAAGGAAATCCTACTGAAAAGAGTTCTGGACTGATGAGAATTCTCTCAGTTTGGAATTTATTTTGGCACAAAATTTACACTTTCTTTTAATAGAAAACAAGAAGCAACATTTTCTGTGAAGAAAATAATATTACCAAAGAAAATCTGTTTTCTCCACCAAAAAAGCTGTGAATTTTGCACAAATTGAATCCACAACTACAGCATTCTCTGCACAGAAAATAATGTTTCCACACGTTATTCTCTGAATGGAAAATCCTCCTTCTGAGCAGAAAATGTTATTTTGTGTTGGAAAAAATATACGTGGAAATTTTGCACACCATGAATCCCAAACCATGAATAGTCTTTGAAAGCTGTGCAGTTTCCAAGTCTTTCTCACAGCAAGAAGAAAATTGCTCAAATTTCTTATTGTTTCAAGAATGAAATCAGTGAAAAATTGCATCCTTATTACTGATTTTGTATAGATGTTGTGACCAACAAGGAAAGGTTACAACATTTGGAGATTTTGTACTTAGGAAAGAAAAGACAAGTGAGAGGGAACTGGTCGAAGTGTACTGAATTATGTGGGGAGATAATGATTAAAAAAATATTTTTCTCCCTTTATCATGACACTATAACTTGGACTCATCCAATGAAGCTAAATGGTAGGAGCCTCATTCAACACAGATTAAGGGGAGTAATTATTCAACAAAGGCGATGGTCACACTGTGGAATTCACCACCACTAGACGCAAGGATGGCTATCAAAATGAATGGCTTAAAAATGGGAATTTGACAAAATCATGGAGAATAAGGCTATTAGTGGCTACCAGATATGACACATGCATGTTACCTCCATTCTCAGAGGAAGCATGTTGGAGAACCAGTTGCTGGAGAACACAAGCAGAAGGAGGCTGTTGACCTCACGTCCTGTTTTGTGCTTCGTATAGGCATCTGGCTGGCCACTGTGGGCACAAAATTCCAGAAAGGATAGAGCTTTGTTGTGTAATGTTTTTATGGAAGAATTCGTTAAAAGAAAGACAATTAGGAATACTAATTTAGTCCTCATTTACTAAAGGTCTAAAGGTCATTCATTTTATTACATTATGCCAAATGCTTCTGTGGATATTAGAGCAACAACCTTGTAAGGAAGGTTATACTGATGGAAACAGTGGCTGATCTTAAATAATCCAGTGATTTTCATGGCTCAGAAGGTCTTTGACCTAACTGTCTTCAATCAAACATTTACTGCACTGTGAGACTGTCCAAAAGGTATTACAAAGACAAAAACAACAGAAAGGTGCAATTCTCCACCTAGATGTGTGTTCAAAGGAGTTGGGGTTTTGAGGATTCTGTGATTGTCAAAGTCAAATATCACTCACAATATAAGCAGGTATATAAAAAAAGAGAGAATATGGTTGTAAGTAGAAGCACTCTGTGTCACTAGTAGAACTTTCATCTTTGAGATAAACATTTGTAAAGGGCATCTGCAGTCAAAACTTAGTGGAGTTTTTTCCATTCACTACAATGAAGTGAGACTTGGAAAGTCACTTTTTAAATATAATGTAATTGATTGCCATCATGTTTCCAGGTAAGTTACTATTATAGCTGCAATTTTAAAAGTATCTAGTTACTTTTACTTTTCTCAAAAATAACTAAATCAGCTACTTCTAGTTACTAAAACACATTTGAATGGAACATGCTGCTGCTTTATGGTACAAAATATACTTTCATCCTGTCCTCTTTGTTGTTACCTCAACAACTGCAATAGAGCTCAAGCAGCAGAAGCAGTCAGTGCTTGAAACTATGTGATATTTCTCTCATCCTATTTAGGGAAGTTGTATTCCCATATCCATAACAGTAACTAAAAATTGGGGTTACGCAACAAAATGAGTTAAGTTGCATTATGTTACAATCAAAATGCAGTTAAACTTTGTTTTTGGAAGAAAGGATTTACAAGTAAATTATTATTTGATAACTTCCCAGTTCTTCAATGAGATATATTGTTGCACCAGGTTATTTCAATCTTGTAAACATGTTTCAGAAGCCAGTGTGGTATAGTGGCTTGAACTCTGGACTATGATGCTGAAAAACAGGGCTTGACTCCCCATTCAGCCATGGAAATCCCTTTCCTTTATTAACATGGTTTTCAAACAGTTATTTGCAAATGTCTCCAATCAATACCATCATAGGGGCCATGAGAATTTGCAAGTCTATGTCATTTGGATCAACAAAAAGGACATTTGTGCCCTGAATTAGCTACAGAGGGGGAGATATCTTCTGATGTCTATGCCTAGACTATGCCCAGAATTGAAAAATCTCCTGTTCATATGGGTGCTGTATGTAGGATTACCTTATCTACCTAGTAAGAGTTTGTAAAATTTCCTTTTTTGGATGACATGTCCCAGAATCTCCCAAGTAGCATGTTGTCTGGGAGTTGTAATCCAAAAAGTTTACATATCCAAACTCTGCCACTGTGAAAGTAAAGTCCTTTCGAAAAGGTTACCATAACTGAAAAACAATGGGGGAATGGTTTTTACTTCCATTTCCCACTGCCACTTCCTTAGCAAATGGGGGTTGGTGTTATTTTAGCTGTATTGGAAGTGTTCCACATGGCCAGCCCAGCTGGTTTGCTCATGTCCTGTTAGATTTGAGCATAAATCTATTTGGCATAAAATGAGTGTGACAAGTGAACTTTTCACGCCATTCCCAAACCATAGAAGCCTTCTGCATTAATATTTTCCCATTAAAATTTCAGCTTTTAACTGAATGCCAATTAAGTGTCGCAAGTATGCTATCTGCTTTTTCAAGTCAGAATCCCTGATGTTCTCAAAGTTGGAAGATCTGATTTGTCAAGTCAAAATCTCCAGCTGTTTGCAGATTAAAACCTACTTTGTAGGGGTCTTTTGCCTTTGGCTATGTGTACAGAGGTAATATGGCTTAGAAACATACCTTTTTTAAAAACGTTGTTTTTGTGAAAAAATGGAACATGCATATCTAGAAGGCTAAATCCCACATCCTTTGGTTTGGCCGTTAAATTCCAGTTCCACTGAGCAGAAAACACATCAATATATTTAAGTATCTCCTTTAATACTGGTCTTGTTTATATTAGATATTAGCCCATTTGAACTGGCTAGTGTATAGACAAGAGCATTAGCATTTGTACAAAAGATTATTAATTATTGTCAAACATTGTTTAGAGTGTTCTAAGTACTTCACTTACATGCACTGTCTCAGTTGTCCTCAATATTGTCACTATAGCTGGTCTAATTTTGTTGTCACCATCATTATGATGGGTAGGATATAAGCAAAGGAAGACACATATGTTGCAAGGACCTCTAAGAAAGCGTAGGATCTTCTGTGCTCTGTCTGCACATTTGTTAGTGGAATGCCTGGATGGAATCCAAAGTCATCTTCCATAAGTCCTAGTACTGCTGCAAGCAAAGCGGTTGATCTAGCCCCATAAAGTTTGGACCATTAGAAACTTGTATCATTAAGATATGTGAAGGAAGGCACATTTTGTTCCCAGAGTAGCATAGTGCCTAAGCTTTGGTTTTCAGCCCAAATGTGAATGGCAACCATTCAGTCACACAGAAATAAGGAACTGAATTCAGAGAACTCTTGGCATGGATATTAAGCTTGGTTATTGACTGCATATGATCCACAAAGAGGGAGGGGAACAGAAAACAGGGTGAAGGAAAAATACAAGGATCATATCCAAACTAAGCCAGTTTTAGTTTGCTCAGTACCTGGGTGGGAAACTGTCTAGGAACTGTATATTTATGCTGTTTAAGAGGGATGGTATTGTGGTGGTGGTGGTGGTGGTGGTGATGATGATGATGATGATGATGATGATGATGATGATTTAGTAGAACAGCAGGATATATAGGTAATTAATTAATAAAACTCTTCAGCTTTTCAGCAATACAGGTAGGGAGAAGTTTACTAACAGGGACATAACCTGAGACTATATTTTGACAATCTCATTTCTTTTCTAAATGTCCAGAACCTGTGGCATTTGGAGGTATGAAAAAATGCCATGTCTTTTGATCAATAATAATATTAAATCCAAGAAACATCCATTCAATATTGTTTCCCACTTAGATTTAAAAATTAGCTTCTTTCAAACACACATCAAGTTAGTTCTTAATCACCTGGGAATATGCTGTTTGCTACTATATTCTATTAAATACATGGCATTTGTGTCTAATTTCATACATTTGCTGTAATATCCATGGGCAGGGGGGAATCTACAAAAGTAATCCATGCTAGAGATGAGGAAGAAATTTATTTGGTATACATATTAACTTGAACTGACCCAATTTCTATTTCACGAATTAATATTCATATTAGAATACAATCATCTTTTGGTTTTCGTGCTTCTCCAAACTTTGTGCTACAGTTCTCTGATCAAAAATGTATGTCAAAAAATGTGTTATGTTAGGATAAATTCATGGAAAAAATATGTATAAATTTTTATGCAGACTTTTAAAATGCATTCACAAACTGAGAGAAAAATAGAATGGAATGAAATTGTGCTGGGAAAAGAAAGACAGTTACATATATCAAAATCCTTATTTTTAGCTGTGAAATCTTAGAAAGGGCAAATACTATGTTAGTCTTTAAGATGCTACAGGTCTCTTCATTGCATCAATTGTTCCAGACAGGCATTCCTTTTCTGTTAAATGCTGTTTCAATTGGATTAAGACATTTATTTCTCTAGTGCAAGATTCCCCCACATCAGCCACTCTTCTCTAAGGAACTACAAATAAAGCTGCTCTGGGCACTAAAGGTGTGGGCATGGATCAATATCCAAATAATCGCTTATTGATTGACCAAACTGGAAGCTGAGCTAGGCAAGAGAAAATCAATGAGAAATCAGACAGGCCAGTTTGATCCCTGGGGATGAGGTATGGCCTTTTCTTTCGTCAACTATCCTGAATAAAGACGGAAATATTTCAAGACTGGGGCACAATTGTCAGTCATGAGCATGTCCTTTGCTTCATTTTGTTCACCTTTTTGTACTGTAATTCCCACTGTGAGTGCTCCAGCAAGGCTATTCTTTCAGACACAACAAATAGTAAAGTGATTATAGGAGGCCCTCAAAATTTTGTATTTCCATAGTTTAAAAAAGGTTTCCATTTGGGAATATAGTTCTGTAATTCCCAAACCCAGCTTAAATTCCCACTTTAAATCAAAATGTGATCAAAATAACACAGAACAATCTGTGTTTTCAAGTATAACATGGGCTAATTCTCCTTGAATGGATTAGTTTTGGATGTTTTTAATCCTCTGGATAAGTTTCCTGCATTTTAAGAAAAATTGCATATATATTTTTACTTTTGTCTTCATATCATAGAATCATAGAAATGTAGAGTTGGAAGAGACCACACGGGCCATCCAGTCCAACCCCCTGCCATGCAGGAACACCCTCAAAGCACTCCCGACAGATGGCCATCCAGCCTCTGCTTAAAAACCTCCAAAGAAGGAGACTCCAACACACGCCAAGGCAGCATATTCCACTGCCGGACAGCCCTGACTGTCAGGAAGTTCTTCCTGAGGTTCAGGTGGAATCTCCTTTCCTGCAGCTTGAATCCATTGCTCCTTGTCCTGGTCTCTGGAGCAGCAGAAAACAAGCCCACTCCCTCCTCTACATGGCATCCCTTCATATATTTAAACATGGCTATCATGTCCCCTCTTAACCTTCTCTTCCGCAGACTAAACATACCCAGCTTTCTAAGTCTATCCTCATAGGGCATGGCTTCCATATATGCTTTTATCATATATGCTTATATATGCTTTTGTCTCTATTGGTTAAATTGCCTTGAGCCTCAGTTTTGAACCCAGCAACAGATTATAGAGGACAGCTGTGCCCATTTCTCCTGAGCCCATGACCCACTTTCTTCTCTTGAAATGCAAAATTGTATGCATGCCAAGGAGCCTGCCACCCTCCACCCCAAAAAAACCTAACCAGCTGTCCTGAATGTGATGGAAAGTGTTCTCCATTTGTTAGTTTTAGAGGAAGGTTGAACTCTTAGTCCAGTCTACTTCTATAGGTGGATGAACAAGGGTTTCCTCCTGCCCTGCAATAGATAACAAAATATTTTGGGCAGACCTTGTAGAGCCAATTTTGAGGAAAGACATGATCTTAATGAATAACAACAATAGCAGTGATAATGCTGAATCTGAATTTGTAGGTCTCAATATTTCATAAACTTCTCCCTCTCTTTGTCTTTGATTTTCCTGCCTTTCAGGATTGCCACATCTATAATCTGAGCTTTATTTTTCTCAACCAGTTATATCTCAATAGTTATGCCTGCCATACTATTTTTTAAGATTCAGATTCAGTAACTTTTTTAGCATTTTGGGACAAGCAAACAGAGCAATTCCAAATAGACTGACAAATCATCTGCATCAAAATCACCATAGTTAGGAGCACAATAACAGTATTACAAAAAGTGTTTGGATTATGCCACATTATTCAATGATACTTCACTTCTCGCTAATTCTTGGATAGAATTTGAATCATTGATGGTCCAAAGATCCAGTCAGTAACACCAGCTGGACTGTGAAGCTGAAAACAACAATATCAACAATAACTATTGTTGTCGTTGTTAACTGAAGATCATAAAGCTGAATGAAATCTCACAAATTCTTCATCAATATTTGAAACTTTTTCTTGAATAAATCCAATTTGAGTCAATCATATGACTGTATCATTCATCAATAGACAGATATATAGATAGAGCTTTGCTGTATGTACATTATGAATCAAGCCACACCTAAAGTCCTAAAACAAACTAACAAGTTGTAGATAGTGCCCCATGAAGCTGGTTGGACAGAAGGCACCTTCCTTGCTACCCTCTAGGTATTCCTTTACTCCCCTTTACTTTCAAACACACACACATACAGCCAACGATATCCCATTTATAGTCACATAGACACATACATTATTTATTTATTAAATCTCCCAATGGCATATATGACTCTCCTTCTCCCCACTTTATTCTTACCAGGTGAGGTAAATCAGGCTGAAAGTGTGATTCTTAAATGTGAGTTTTATGGCTCAGTAGGAGCTAGACTATGGATCTCCGAACTGGTAATCCAACAGTCTAACTGCTACAACATGCTCCCATGGCCAGTTAAGAAAGTAAGTCCCTTTTGAGATCAGTGGTGGAGGCAGAAATTAACCTACAAGCAATAGTAGCTGATGGCTTCCATGTTAGCATCATGGTGGGGGTTTGAACTTTAAAGAGCTATCCAAGATGCTGGATTTATCTTGTGGATAAAATTCAGCACCTTGGATAGTTCCTGTAACAAGCTAACTAAATTCCAGGATAGATTCACTGTCCCATGATGTGGGGTCCACCAGCTGCCACTACATGCACAAGAAAGTCCTGCTTTGGGTAACATACTCAGTTTGTCTTTTTCTCTCTCCTTCCCTTTAAATGAACATATTCAAGTCTGGCACTTGCACACCTATTTGAATTGTAAAACTGAACACTGCAACTTGCCTAAATACAGTCTATTATTGCAGCTATTTTGTAAAACAGAAACACAAACAAACAACAGATGTATAAAAACAGAATGGAATTATTTTTCTCAAGGCAATCCTATGCATATTTATTCAGATCTAAATCCAACATGCTCAGGGAGGTTTGCTTTCTTATGACCAGAATCCAAGGAGAAAGCCCCACTCAGTTCAGCTAACCTTTCAGTAGACATGCACAAGAAATGTAATTCTCAATTTTATCTTATTTGTTTTAAGCTTCATCATCAATAACAGAAACCTATATGTTATGTATTGGAATTTCTGCTGAGATAGTATTTAAAGCATGTACATTTTCTATAAAACACTTGAGAGAGATCATCTTTCAGACTAAGTTGTAAAATATCCACTCATTGCTTTATCTGATCCAGTGAAATTAAGCTTAACATTGGAAAATTTCACACTATAAGACATAAAAAGTGTCTGATGAGAGCACCACACCTACTGTCTAGCTGGTTCAATTTACAGCAAAGCAAGGGAGAGACATCAAATATGGTTCTTTTATCCAGTTTTGACCCTGCTCACTCATGGCTAGGCTTTATGCAGTTGAAACCATAACAAGGTATCAATCAGTCTCTATACACATGCACACATATAGATAACCTCTCCTCCTGTGTCTTCCCCAAAATGGATAGATTAGGATTAAATGAGTAACTTTTCATGGCCAATGTATCAAAAAAGGGGAGGAGGAAGCAACACAACATTTTTAAACCCATTGAATACAGCCTATTGCATTTGTCTTTTGATTTAGAGTTAAATTAAAATATTCCTTCATTCCTATGCATCGTGTGCGGGGCGGGGAGGCAGTATGGCACCATTTGGTTTTATGCCTTCACCAGCCAAATGTCTTGGATCAGGCCTAAGGAAAAATATAGTTATTTTACAAGTGTCATAAACATAGTAAGAAGAAAGAAGTCAGCCAAAAATTAGTCAAAAATATCATTTGAAGAAGTGGACAGCCCAAAGTAATTCAGTTCTGCTGATATATAGAGAGAGAAGGTGGGGAGGAGAGGACACAAGTTTGTAATGTAATCACAATGTGACAGAAAACAATGAAGCTCCTAATTTTTTAAAGTGGTCTCTTTGGGACACTGTTTCTTTCTTTCCAAGGAACTGCTAGTCTATGTCGGGTCTGGGAGTTTTCCAGAATCTCCTGGTCAGTGTGACACTGGTCATATGGGCTAGGAGATTTTGAGGGACTAAAATCTAAAATGAGAGAGAGAAAGAGAGAGAATGTGTGTCACTTTTCCAAGTTTTCCAAGTTCTTCTGCTGCCTAGTCACTTTCTGTGTCCAATTTTCACAGCTGTCCAGTAAGTTGGAGGATACTGCTCCATCTCATTGCTCTTGTCATTATGCTCAAAAGGGGCAGTTATATAGGGAGCATTGGCAAGCAAGAGGAGACATGAAATTCCAGACAATGTTCAGTGGTTGCACTAGGGCAGAGCTTTCCTAACATTTCATATTGGTGATGTACTTTTAGACATACATCATTTTGTGATACAGTAATTCAGTAAGTACCCTATTTGCTGGTGTATAAGACTCACTTTTTTTCCTGAAAAATACTGTTTGAAAATGGGATGCATCTTATATGCCAGTGCATCTTATACATTGGCAGATAGTATTTACCCTTGTACAAAGGGGGTGCATCTTATTTGGCGGTGAATATGGTAATTCAGTAAGTGGAGGCAGCCCCTACACCCAAGCCTGGCTTGCCACTGCCCTCGACGGGGTCTTCCCCCCGTTATGTTCATGCGACACACCTACACACTGCAACCGACACACTAACATGTCTTGACACACAGTTTGGAAAGCTCTGCACTAGGGGGATGCAGGTTTCTCAGGTGTCCGATGATGCCTTCCCATGACTACAGTCCTGATAAATAGCTTATTGTAGGGTAGGGAAGCATGACTATTGGGCCACATACTGCCTTCAAAGTCTTCCTGGAAATCTGAAGACCCTGAAAACCATGTCCTCTAATCACTGTGGTATCATGGTAGAAGAAAAGTTAATTTGTTTAATTTTTTAAATTAATATTGGATGTTCTGAAACTTCAGGTTTTTTCTACCCTAAATATGAAGAAATGTGAATTTTGACCAGCTCTAACAAGGAATTAGCTGAAAGAAAATCCTCACCCACCTCAAGCTTCAGGCATGCAATTGGTTATCAGAAGCTACTCTAAAGAAAGGCATTTTGTGTCAGAGGAAAAAAAAAAAGGAAAGCCCTCTGTCTGATGAACTTCTTCCAGCAGCAAACAAAGCCAAATTTAATTTAGTCAGATTCTTGGATCTCAAGCAGGCTTAAAAATAAGTTGTAAGTCATTTTTACCCATAGTGTTAATTGATTGTCTTGCTTTTCAAAGCTTGTTTTATTCTGCATTGTATTGTTATTGTATTTGTACCAACGTTGTTAGCTATCCTGATTTTTTCTATAAAAAGGGGGTCTCCAAATTTAAAAAACAATACAGTTAATCTGACATGTAGCACATATAAAGCACTTTTCAGTCCTGCTGATTTCAACACAAAGGTTAAGTGTGAGCATGTGAAATCAATAGGACTTAGACATGCTTTAACTTTGGCAGAAACACAGTCTCTGTTTCTGTGGCAGCAATCTTTTTTTTAAAAAAATGCTCGCTGTGGCACTAGGTGTATTTAATTAAATCCTACGCAAACTTACTCCAGAGTAATTCCTAATGATTTCAATGATTTCTAAGTTCACATCCTATGCACATAGTCGTGAAGGGTTAGAGGTCCGTTGGCTTAGCTGATCTGATTAGTGGTGATGTGAGCATATGGCATGACAGAAGCAAAGTGAAACATTTTGACATTCCTTTGATTTCAATGAAAGAGCTAGTCTTGTGTTAAAGTTTCTCCCAGTAGATCTATTGGGACTTTAAAGTGATTAATTTGTGCTCAATTAATTTTGGGCTGCACAGACTACTTGTGTAGTTAGATGAAAACAAGACTGTAGAAAGCAGGCTGTTGTCTAGGAAAGGTTATCAAGTAATATATTTTAAAAAATCAAGATCTGCAGGGCTGGTCTTATTGTTAGACAAAGTTAGTCAACCACCATCAGGAGCAGATTCTAGGGGACAGCTACAGGCCATTTGTCATGATCCCAGGATTGCTTTCCTTCTCTCGGAACACAGAATTGTGTGCATGCCACGGAATCTGTCTCTCCCCCCGCACCACTCTGCTTAACCAGCTACCCCGCATGTGGTGGGGAGATGGTCTCCATTTTTCTGTGTTAGGGTAAGGTTCAACTTCCAGTCCATTCTAAAAAGCAACAACAAGAACATTCATTTATAATGCCCTTTCCATCAAAGGACAGAACATCAAACATATGCAGAGACAAAGACAATAAAGCAAACACTACAAATATATATAAAACTGCCCAACATCCCACAAGCCACTACCCATCCCAGCAACCTCAGGTACAACAGCTTAATCTGGCATATCAAAGAGAAAGGACTTCAACCCCTTACGTAAATGGGTGAGAACCTCCTCCAGCTGGATGTCCAAAAGAAGATCATTCCACAGATGCAGAGCCAGATCGTAAAAATCTCACAGCATTGGCAGAAATGTGTGGGTGGATGGAACAGACAATAATCCTTTGCCTGTGGATCTTAAATTCCTAGATAGTGCATAAGCACGCTAGCTGAGCTGCCAAGTATTGGGGCAGGTTATAGCACAGAGCCCTAAATACAAGAATCATAATTTTGAAATGGGCACTAGCCTAAATTGGTAGCCAGTGAATCTATGGGGTGTGTGTGCAGGGGACATGCGAATATTTAGGAAGATTTAAAACAACCTGGATGGCATTGTTCTCAATTAAGGCCAGAAAGACAAGACAGCAAGAACACAAACCTGCCAGTAAGCTATTGCAATAATCCATGATATTGCATGATATAACCAAAGTCTGAACAAGCAGGTGGGCAGGCTCAATGGTCAAAAACCTATTGATCCTATGGATGTTCAAGGGATGCAAATTACATGCCATTACTGTCTCTCCAAAAAAGGGGTGCAGGGAAAAATAGTTATCCAGCAGGACTCTGAGGCTCCCGGCAACTGGAACAGAAACCACAGTGCAGCCCAGAAGACACAGTGGACAGCATGAAAGAGGGGCTGCTGGATGGCTAAAACACCAAGATCTCCATTTTTATTATATTCCATTTAAGATGGGGGGAGGAGGTTCATCCACAAAGAAATGTTTGACAAGCAATCCAGTCTACTTCTATATGTGGAATGGCGGAGGATTTTTTTTTCTCTTTCTGCCAAAGGTAGCAAAATATCTTGGGCAAGCTCTGTAGCACGAAGAGTAAAATGTATATGTGACACTATGAGAATGGTGCACATACTAGCTGAACTACTTTGGTTTCTTGTATGAATCAGAAAGTGTCCCAGTCTTTCCAGCTTCTGTGTTCTGTGCAGAGACAACTGAGGGTTTTGCAAGGTCTAGGCCGTTCACAAAGGAGTGTTAATTTAATAAAATTTGAGATTCTGGAATACCATTTTTAGATACAAAATACCTAAAATAATTGTATGAATTGTAACTACTAGGAATACTAGAACTTAGAAAGTAAACAATGGACCAACTTTTGCCATGCCACGTAATAACCAACGAACCTAGAAGAGCTGGAGTGTGTGTTTCCAAGACTTAATTTGGAAGCCATATCCACTGCTGCAAAGTGCCACTTTAAACATGAAGCAGGGACGTAGTTGTGGCCACCTTACTCCCACCACTACCAAACAAGGAGCAGGGGACATGCTGGAGCGATGCGGACGGGAGCAGTGGTAACCACAGTAGGATCCGCCCAGGGGAAGTCACAAATCTTCCATCCTCTGAGACTGGAGGAAAAGTCATTATCGCTCCCTTCCTTTGCCCCCTGCCCTGTTCTTCTTGATGTCTTCCTTAGCACAGTCTCTTGCCTAATGGTCCTCTATTTAAAGAGCAGCGGTTCTTTCCAGTGGAGTAGATAAGCTATGGTTTCAGATGAAATAAAGGGGAAAGGAGAGGAGAGACGATGGGGGAGAAAGTGGAGAAGTGTAGTGACTGGGGTTGCCTGGTCAGAAACATTTGGCACCCTGAGATTTGTGTGGTCTCTGATGAGAGGGGGAGTCTACAGCACAGCCAAGGAGCACATCACCCATCATTTCAAGGCACCGCAAACTTTATTTTTTAATCTTTTATTAGCAATTATGTTTTAAACGTGTTTTTGACTTTTCACTATGGTTTTGATTAACATTGTGATGTAATGCTCCTTAACTTTTGGAAAACAAGATATTGATTGGATCTGATTTTAAATGCGGGGACGTCGCCTTGGATGCCATCTCCGGAGAAAGGCCAGGTATACCTTCAAGAAACAGAATAACTGTAATAAAGAAGGAACTGCTCTCGCCCTGAGATTCCTTCCCCTTTCCTGGAGGACCAGAAGAGAGACCCTGAGATCTAGCGACCCTAATTCACTGACAGGGCCAACCCCAGGAGGCAAGGCAAAGAAAAGCCCAGAGGCGCGGGGAAGGAAGGGTCTCCCTGCCCGCAGCCCTTTGCCCCTCTTCTTGACGCCTCGTCCTCGCAGGGGGAGGCAGTGGCCAGGGAGAAGGGAACCTGAGGCACTGGGAGCGGGAGCGGAACCGGGAATCCCGGAGCCTGAGGTGGCCATCTCTACCTGGCACATAGACCGGCTAGGGGGTAATAATGGCGGGCGGGGGACAGAAGAGGGTGCCTCATCTTGTCTTATTACAGACCGGGAGGATCGAAAACACCTTTCCCTCGCTAAAGAGAAGAAATACTTGGGGGGGTGCGGGTGGTCAGCGAGAGGGTTTCTAAACGGTGGAGCCATGTTTGTTTGTAAGAGCAGACCAGAACTATTAATAACCGCGTGGCCGTAAGTCCAAGCCAAGCGATTCACCACCACCAAGCCGTCTTTTCCTTTTTTCTGGTCTGTGGCAGCGACGGGGCAGAGGCAAGACTCTCGCGGCCGGCGTCTTCAAGGCGAGCACATTTGGTCCGCCACCCGCTTTTTCGCGGACTCTTCCCCCCCGCTTCCCCCGGGAGTTCGGGGAGAGGGTCGTCAAGCGGGACTCGAAGGCGGCGACGGGGGGACCGAGGGAGCCGTGAGAAGCCGGTCGGCTTTAGGACCGCTCGGAGCGCTCAGGTCCGGAGGAGGTATAAGGTTTGCAATCTCTCTACTTGCTGGCAGTTGTCGGAGAAGATTGCTTTTAAGTGAAACGTCTGTGCCGCCGCCGCCGCCGCCACCCTTTCTGCGCCTGCTTTCCTCTCCCTGGCCGTTAAGTTTGCGGGCTTCCTTTCGCCACCACTGCAGGGCGGGCGGGCGAGCGAGCGAGCGAGCGACAGAGCGACAGAGAGAGCGCCACCGACGAGGTGCCGCCGCCGCCGCCGTCGCCGCCCAAGGAGAATTTGCAATCCGGCAAAAAAAGACAGCATCGGGGCGGGCGGGCGGGGGCCAAGTGGGGAGGGAGGGGGGCGGGCGCGTGGCATGCATGCATATTTCATCCGGTGGACTTTTCCCTCTGTCTCGCCGTGGACGCTTATGTGCCGTGACATTTCTGACGGGAGCGCCGCGACGCGCCCAGGCAGCACCCCCGGCGGGGCCCCGGGAGGCGACGAAGAGGAGCTCGGCGGCGGCGGCGCCGCCAAGGCTCATCGTGGTGATTTATGTCCCTTCCGCGTACCTTCAACGTCGGCCGAGCGAAAATAAAATGAAAGCTGGGGGGGTCCGGCCGGAACACCTCCACCACCGTCGCCACCAGCCGCCGCCGCCGCCACGGGAACGACAGCAGCCGCCGCCGCCGCCGCCCCATCTTGAGCCGCCGCGGCCAGCGGGGCCCCAGCGACCGCCCTCCGCCCTCCCGCCAAAAGTTTGACGCCGAGGAGTAACGCGGCTGGGCGAGAAGCCCCGAGGGGCGAGCGCTCGGGGAAAGGGCGAAGAAGGCGGGGCTGCCAGAACGGGACCCCTCTCTGGACCCCGGTGCTCCCTTCCAGCCACCGCCACCCCCGGTCCGCCAGCCCTCGCGCTCCCCACCTCTCAGCCCGAGGGTCCCCGTCTCCCTACGTGCGCGCGAGCCCGGCCAGGATTCCCTTCCCGTCGTTGGCCAGAAGCCGGGCTGATCTCCAAAGGGGCAGCGCCAGAGGAGTGGCTAATCCACCGGGCGCGTAAAGGGAGAGCGCTCCCGCTCGCCGCCGGGCTTGCTGCTGCCGGTCCTCCCGCCCGAGCCGCGCTGCCCGCCTCCGAGCCCCGCGCCTCTCTCCGGCTCAAGTCTTTTCCGCGTTCGTCTTTTCGGCGTGAGCAGCAACTTTTGTTCGGCGCCGCTGCGCGCCTAGAAGGGGCGGCGGGGCGGAGGAGCTGCCAAAAGAGTGTCCTTTCTCCCGACGCCTCTCCCCCCCCCCGCCCAGGAGTTCCCCCGGAGGGGGGAAGGAGTCCAGCGCCCGCACCCCTCCAGCAAAAGGTCCCAACTCGGGGCTACCGGCTTGGCCTCCTCGCCCGCTGCCTGATGCGCAACGATCGCGCCGTGACGGTGAGTACCCGCGCTCCTCCCTTGGAACTTCCCTCCTTTCTGCCTTTGCCCTCCCCTCCGCGGCTCGGCCGTTCACCCCGAGGGGAAGGAGGGGATCAACTTTTCCGCAAGCATCTCTCCTTCTCTCCCCGGCCCCGCTTCCCAGACGACGGAGAATCCGAATCGGACAAAGTGGACTCGCTCTGCCTTGGGAAACTTAGCGTTCGCCTCGCAAACAGGACCCCCGGGGAGGCCGGGACTTTGCCCGCCCCGGGTGGCCTCCCCCCCCCACCTCCCCATGCGTGGCTCCGTGAAAGGAAGCGGACCTTCCTTTGCGGGGTCTGGCTCCGCAGCTTTGGTTGGAAGGGTACAAAGGGGATCGATCGTCCGTTCGCCCTGGTTGCGGAGCGAAGTGGGGCGGCATGAAGAGGCTCCTCTAACAGTTCAGCGAGGGAGGAGAGAGGAGGGAAGCCTCAGGGTTGGGCTAGGGATATATCTAAAGTCTGCCTATCTCCCCATCCTTTGGGATCACCACTGTACTTTTATGATATGGAGCATCTTTGTAGATGGACACCCCTAGCAGGCAGAATTATGGAGATTTTATTGCGTGCCCTCCTCTGCCTCTCTCCCCCCCGCGCCCCGTAAGCAATTAAGAGATTTCAGAAGGGGGAGGAAAGGAGACCAAACTTAGATACAAATAGAAACTGCGCCCTCTACCGGTCATCTGGAGCTTTCCAGGGACGGAAGGCGGTCCGATTTTGCAGTCCGTCCTTACCTTTGTAACGAGGAGGGGTTTTCGGAGGTTTTGCTTTTATAGAAGTTCGGAACTGACCAGATATGAAAACATACTGAATATATATAGATTTATCCCATACTTTTATAGGGGAGAACCAGGCATCTTCTTTTTTTTTCTTAGACAATGGAGCTGGAGATGTCCTGGCTGATGGCATATCTTCTCCCATGCGTGCACTATTCTACCGCTGGCGTAGCCTTAACTCTGAACCAGCTGATTGAATTCTGGTTCATATGGAAACCTTCAGTCTTTTACCCCCACCGAGATGGGGTCCCCGATTAACCCAGCATTTAAGTCATAAGATCAATGGTGCTGTAGTTAGGGAAGGGAAGAACCTCACTTTTATCAATGGTAAAAAGGATCAGACTCAACTTTAGATCTTTTTTGTAAAAACCAAATTAAAAAACGCTGACAGGAATTATAGGCAGTTGAGAAATAGCAGTATGTTGGCTTTGAAGACCCTGGAGTGGAACTGAGCTGGACCTGCTATGAAAAGTGTGGTGTTCCTTTCAAATCCCACAAGATTTCCCTTAGATTTTCAGATTTTAGGATATAGATTTTCTTCTGCTGGGAGGGGCGTGTGTGATATGGTACAAACGGTAGCAAGAAAAGACTAGTGTTCCCCCAGCTCCGAAATCTCTTTCACTTAGCTGTGAAATAGTAGGTGATTTCTCTCATTTGATTGGAGATGTTTGTGAAAGATGAGTTCACTCCCACCCAGCAAAACAAAGGCATCAGATGATAAGTGAACCATGAAGAAAAGGGGTAATCCACAGACACAGCTTTAAACTCTAAATGTGTGGTCATATTGCGTTATAGGGAACAGTTCTGGCCTTACATTGGTTTTACAAGATTCCCTGTATTAGTCCCAGTGTCTCTCCCGCTCTCTTTCATTCTTTCTTTGTCAGCTGTCTATTTTCCAAATATATGAAAATAGAGGAATGAATAAATATACAGTGCAGATTTTTGGTAGGCAGTAGATACAGTTTTGTTGGGTTAGTTATTGGATGTCTTTGAAAAGAGAAATTCAGGGTGTAATCCTGTACTCATTTCCCTGGGAGTAAGCCTTCTCCAATTCAGTTTCAGCCTACTACTGAGTAGATACATAGATAGGTGTGAATATCCCTTCATAGATCGTTTTCTAGAAATAATTTGCAGGATGCCATTGAAGGCATTATATAAATACAACACAGTCTTCTGCCAATGAAGCTGAGTTTTCAGACACTCAGTTCTTTCCTAACAAGGAAAGCGATTCCACAAAGGCATCTTTTGAACCTTTTCAAAAAATATTTACCTGTGGTTCATGCTACAAGATTGATATTCCTTCCTTAGCTAATAGTCACACCATAATCTCATCCAGGAGTGCTGTCAAATTCATGATGCACGGAGCAGAAATGCTTTAACAAAAGCAAGGCTGGGCATTTAACAGATTGTGTGTACCAAAATTCAACAGTAAAATGTAAAGGAATGACACAGGAAATGATCTTGTGCAGAGACTTACTCATGAGTAAGGCTGTTATCCATAGTGGGCTTCCTACAATGTATCTCCATGCAAAGGAATGCTGTCAGAGTTTGTGGTTCCTTTCTAACAACTCTCCTTATGTTGTGCAGGTACCAATCGTTTCCAGGAGCAGCTGAAAGGCATCTGAATGCTGCGCCGTACCATTGCAAAATAAATTAATTTCTGTACAAGTTACTTAAAGAAAGAGAGATGTGCTTTCAGTTTAAGGGGGATTATTGTAGTATGAGCTTCCAACAGTTAAGAATAATATTGCTTTCAAATGAAAGCATGTGATTCATTTTCACTCTGTTATGAGTTCTGACAATGTGGTACAAATTGTGATGTTTTCTGTATAATGCTGTAAGAAAAAGAGCCTTAAGTTGGCTTGCTTTCCATAATAAATTATATTGCTTTCCTCCCTCTTACTACAGGTTAGAGTTTTTCAATATCCTTTGTACCTTTCTGAAGGGAAACTATCTGCACCTTTCTATAGGTAGATTTAAAAATAACATTTCTTTCACTAACGTTGTTAAAATACTTTGGTAGTTGCCACCAAAATCTTTTTGTAGTTTCATTTCCCCCTCTCCAGAATGAATATTACCAACTTTCACATCGGAGGATATAAAACACATACCCCCCATTATTCATGTGGTCCTATTTTTGCTTGTTCAGCAAACTAATTTAACATTTATGAAAAGCAATAGGTTGATTTTAAATGCAGAGAGTTCCCATGTATCAGCTTTCTGGCATGGTGGGGCACAGTGGAAAATTGGCATTTACCACCTTTGATCTACCTCCAGAGCAATAAAATACAAAGCCTGTTATATATGTGCTCTCATTTAGCTTGCAAAAATGAATGAATTTGGAAAAACACAGGGCTGGTTTTACAGGCTGACCATTTTAGCAGATCCAGTTTCTGAAGTAATAGTGGGAAATAGAGTTATTTATATACACATTTATTGTTACACATTCTGGGCTGTATTTATAAGTGTTGTTGGAGCCTTTTAAGAACACAAAACTAAACTACCAAGAAGGGTTTAAAAAGAAGAATTTTTAGAGGATACCATAAAAATACATTTCTGAAATTGCTAATCATCTATCCATTTTATAGCTTTTTATGTTCATACACATACACACAGAGATATATGCTAAGTTATATCTGTCTGTCTGTCTATCTATCTATCTTTCTATCTATCTGTGTTTCTGTGAAGCAAATATGTTAACAGACAAAGGCAGAAGATGAAATTCTCTTGGAGTTGTATGTGGCAGTATAACAAAAGCTTTGCATACCTAAGTGCACATGCTTAAAATATGTAACACTGGCTCATATTTCAAAGTAAATATATCCCAAATTTGTATTTGGCATTTTAAGGTTTTTTTTTATTTTTAAAATTCAGGTCTGTATGGTGCAGTCCTCACCTGGGGAATTCTCCTGAATGAACATGCCATCTACTTCTTGGTGACAGTTTTTTTTAAAAAAAAATAGTAATGAGAAGATGATTGTTCTGAATGTGGGAGGGGGAAGAGAGCTATTCATAGTGATCAAGCCCATTACAAGAAGTTGCATTTGCCAGCAAATGCTAATCAGCATTGGCGGTTGTCTTTTATCATAATTAATTAGAGCCAGGATATACTTTTGGGGTATCAGATTTGGTGTGCATAATGAAAGCAGCTTGTGAGGCTGGACAGCAGTCATTCTATATAACTGGGAAGGAATCGCTTATCTTGAATATATTCATATAATTAGAGGTTTCTATTATTATTATTATTATTATTATTATTATTATTATTATTATTTGAATATACTAAATAAATGTTAGAAGTGGTACATGGATCTGGGTGTGTTTGGGTATAAGCTCTGTGGCCTGTGCTTTAAAATTGGGTTTAATCTTTCGAAGCTCTGTAAAGCAAACCCAGCAAAACGTTTGTCATCTCTATGTGTGTGTATGTGTGTGTGTTTTCTTTAGTTGTCTAGAGGCAGAATGCCTCCTGGGTTGTTGTTTTTTGTTTTTTCCATTTTTGTGGAGGATAGGGTACATGTGGATAATTCAAGGGTGAAAACACCTCAGGAGTAATGAGCTATTGGTAACAAAGGATAGTTCTGGCTTGCCATGTGCCACAGCTTTATTGAATGTAGTTAGCATAATCCATTCCTTCCCCCACGCACACCCAGCGGGTTGCAGTCACCTTTCCCTTCATCGGTAAAGACATCAGTTTCTGCATGTGAGATTCTATGGATCAATTCAGGTTAAAACAGCAGATTGCATGATGAGATGGTAAGCAGAGGTTATAAAGTCAGAGAGGATTAAAAAAAACAACAACAACCAGACACATGCCATTTATTAACAGTTGCTGTGTTGGATCAGATATCAACAGAAAAAAAAAATCTATTGAGGCAAACCTACCCACCATTGCTCTTATATTTAAAACCTCTTTACATTGCAGGTGTTAAAGTTCAGAAAGTCAGTGATCTTAGAAACACTCCGTTGGTGTGTGTAATGACTTGAATGGAGCTGATGTTCAGTAGAAATCTTTTTAGAGTTGAAGTAGTAATTTTCAAGATCTTATGCACATTTAAAAAGATTGCTTCATTTGTTCTTGGATAATTAAAATCTGTATTTTGCCAGTGACTGTTCTTTCCCCCCACTCCACAAATATGACATGGGTCGCAGGATGCCATTACCAAAACCCCGTGACCCTTAGCATATGATCTTTACTCAATATCATCCCCTGTGTCAACGAGAAATCATTAATAATGAGATACTGCCAACTAGCTAAGCTGTGCTGCGTTAGCTCTTGCCAAAGCATGACATTTTTAATACATTAATAATATGTCTGAAATGTAATGGAAAACTATTAATCACAGACTGGACAGGTGCCAGAAATTTAAGCTATAATTGGCCGCTTCTTGTCAAGCATGCCAGTCGCATGTTCTGGCAACTGTCTGATGCTTAAATCACCTGCATGATTGTCACCACTTCCCCCTTCTCAGCATACTGAATTCGATCAATGTGATAGTCTATAATTCTAAGTAATGACCATTATTATGACTCTAACCTGCTTTACTGAGAATTCATTACAGAGGAGAAATGGTATAGCCCAATGAACAGAGAGATAGCTGCCAGGGTTGCGTTTAGTCTCTCAAGTCTTCTGCATTGTTCATTGCAGTTTGTTTCTGTTGATACTCTGGTGAAAAGAAAGAGAGAACAGGAGTGAGCAAATTAAGAAGGAAGGGGAAGTGGAAAGAAGGAAGGAAATTTCCAATTGTTTTGGGTTTAGGCTGTTCAAATACATATTTGTTCGGGAGTTAAGTTGTTCTACAAATGAGGCTTATTTCCATTATCACGTGTTACAGTAACCAGGCTATATACTGATAAAGGCCATTCCATTATCTTTGCATTATATACAGCTTTTTGGTATATGTATAAATGTGATTGATTTCTCAAATGATTCTCCCAAGGGGATTACATTTTCAATTAAAATTCACTTCTAAATTACAGTTTAAAAATTATTTCAAATCTTCACCCATTTGAGGAACCTCTAAAACAGTAGCAGATTTGGAATGAATCAAATATGGTGTATACATGATTGAATTAATGTATAAACCAATTTGAGGATGATTGGAGAAGACAAAGATGTATGTATAAAAATAAGGAAAATCTTGGACAGGTTGGTATAATTTGAAAGAAAGTATACTCAGATTTTGTTTTAAAAAATCTTCTGTGTTTGGGACAAATTTGAACTTCTCATGTTGTGCAGCTGATTGCTAAAAGCAAATTCAACTAGCCAACATGCTTTCTTATACAATGCATTGTATGTAACAGCTGTACGATACCATTTTATGAAATGAATATAATAGGAAATTGCACTTGCATCCATAAGGCAATTATTGTAATTTGCTATGGAAACACAATTCAGCCATCTGTTGGCACTGCACAGTATCTGTAGCGAAGTTCAGTTTCAAGATGGTTCCTTATTTGAATAGAACGAGCTTGTTTACAAAATTGCTTTGAAGACCAGGTTCTCTTTCCTTGAAAGTGGGTGTTTTGGAAGGAACTATAATACCGTTGAAGTCAATGAAATATTGCATTTTTTTTTATTTATGTGGCATTGTGGAAATAATAATATAATTTTTAGAAGGTCAAACTTTAAATGAGCAAAGCAAGGTAAGAAGGTTTGTGAAGCAGCACACATGCTTTTGTATGCTTATTTGCAAAGGAAAGAAACACTGGTGATAGACGCTAGTTTAATTTTTTTAAAACCATGTTGTTTAAATATGGCTTTAGAGTTGTACTCTTCATCTTGCAAAGATTTTGTGGAAAGTGTCGATACCTTGTTCTCTTGAATTATGATAAGCTAACTAGAGATGTCACTGAGATGGAATTATTAAAACAAAAGAAGCAGGTGTCATTGCTTTGACCATGTTATTTTATTAGTGCCATAGCCTAAACCAGTTGTATCCAGGCTAGGTATCTCAGAGGCTGCAGTGTTCTCCAAACACAAGACCTTTAAATTAGAGAAGTCAGATCTGCTCAGAAAATATCAGGATCTTTAATTTCAATGCCACCATCTCTACCTTTGAGGAGTTCACCAGTTTTGAACATTGTACACAGATACACACATCTACACGTTATACAGAATCCAGACGAGATATGCCACAAGTGAGGGAAAGATCTCTTTCTGTATATTCAGACTTGAATTTTTTTCCCCCTGGTCCTTATGTCCTTTTCTTAAACAGTGGTAACACTTTTAATCAACAACTAAAATCCTGTAGAGTACTGGGAATTTTAAAAAAAATGGTTTCAGGGCTGTGTTGAGCCCCTAGGTATTAGGTAGCCATCTCTAGCACATAAATAACTTGTAGATGTGCCAGTGACTTGTGCAAAATTTGTTTTTATTTTCCAGATGTGGCTTTAAAATCATTTCATTTACAGCACAGTATTTTATGTCCCGCTCCAATGAATGGAGATGGGTTTGAGAAGATGGTTTCTGTTATGGAAATTGACGCATCAAAGGACATTAAAATAATAAAAAAAATACAGAGGGCCTATATAGAGGGGAATTATTATTATAAGCTGCAAATGAGCCAACTGTTATCTTTGTCATTAAACACAATTAAACAAAAGAAGCAGAGCTCTTCCAATACTAATGAGAAAAAATCCAAAGAGACAGAAGTGTGCTCATAATATCTCTCTTATTAAGCTAACAAAAGCTAAGATGTATACTAGACATTTTGAGCTCTCTGAGGTTTTCTTTGCAAAAGATGAAAAGCACACAAGTTGTTGTCAATCCTTTGTCATTGTAATAAAAGATCTACCACTTTTGGTGGGTTGGGGTTTCTGTCCTGATCTGGTTATGAAATATGGGAACTATTTTAAGTGCCGTTGTTTGCTCTTGGGTTTTGCCAAGATGAAAATACTACTTTTTCCTGGAAACAAATAGGAGGGAGGAGAAAACCCCAGAACCTGTAGAGAAAATTCTGTCTGCCTTTGTCAAATCTTTCATATCAAAATAATTTTGGCAATGAGTGATTTTGGTACTCTCTTCATTCCAGCAAAGCACCTCCAGTAAAGGTTATCCAGATTATTCCAATTTACTTTGTATTGTATGAAGCCTCTTGAAATGTCAACATATCATATATTTTCTAATACATTGATTCTTGGACAATAACTCTCATTTTTATTGTTTCTAAAAGGGTGCTGGTGCCGGAAGGAAAGGATGATTGATGGCAGAAAGACTGTAGACACTCATTGTCTTGCTCCACCAACTGATTTATCACTTTGTCCAGCTGTCCCTCATGAGTTGAGTAAAGGGAGGATTGCTCAGGATTACTGACAACACCACTGAGGACTGGAAACATTGCTGAGTTATCGCCTTCTTTTGGACCTACTTTACCTTTGTGCTAAAAATTCCTGAAACACGTTTGAAGGCAACAGACTTCTTTCGGATTGCTTTGAATGACATCTCTTCAATATGCTAGGCTTCCACCAAAGTTTCCAACTTTAAATTTAAAAAAAAAAACACAGCCGTTGTAATCTCTCTCTTTACCTTCTGGTCTGGAACACGTTTTACAATAAATCAGGCTCCTGTGTATATATATGTATAATATAGACTGCACTTAGATCTTGACCTGTTATAGCTATCAAGGCACCTGTCAAGGATTTAGAGATGTATTTCTCAAGATTCTTGTCACTTCACGCCCTTTGGGTTACTGTCTCATCAGTGATACAACACTATCCTTCAGTGTGGGGACATTACGATGTGTGTAAGACTCAGATTTACACAGATGAAGGGAAGATTTGGGATTACACAGCCTGTCAGCCAGAAGCCATAGATATGATGAAATATGTGAAAGTAAATCTGGATCCACCTAACATAACGTGTGGAAATCCTCCAGAGACTTTCTGCGGAATGGTAAGAACCCCCTCCATGTGGTATATTATGACATAGAATGCAGTTCCCTCAGCGAGAAAAAGTGCATATCCCTAACTTCAGCTTGTGGATCAAGGCCAGGGTTTTAAATGTCAGGTAAAAGCTGCATGACATTGCATACTGTAGGTCTGAAAAGCTTCTGGGAAATAGGAAGCATCAGACCTTTTTAAGCTAAAGAGAAGAGTTAAGTAGTTATTCAGCAATGCTGTTTAGGTCTGGTTGAAATCAATGCAAAATTTCTGACTGCTTTCTTTAAGTGAGGGCTATTTGCTTTCACAAATGGAGCATTTTGGGTTTCATTTGCCCAGGCTCACTGCTTGATTTTGTTCACAGTGCAAATGGGCTTGATAGATCTGACTATAAGGATGTCCCCTGTTGTTCATATTTCAAGATGGGGCACAAACAGTCCTTTGACTTCTTTATGGTGCCATAAAGATTTTTCATATAAAGAGATTAGCTTCTACAAGAGCTGAGGGTCTTAGGAAAACCTTCCACCACCCCTGGCTGCTTCAGAGTCATTTTTTACAGACTTGCTTTAAGGGTAACATTTTCTTTCATCTCTAAAGGCATTTAACATGTGTCCTACAAATATTGTTCTTTTTTTTTTTGCTATCACTGAATGAACCCAAAGTAGGCTTTGTTGAAGTTCAAATGTGACAAATGTATTTCTTTGCTATGAGACGGATGATCTATTGATGACATATAGCAGTGCAGAAAGAAATGCTAGTGTAACTTGTATTTGAGGCCTATGAGTTTACATCCCAATAATTGATTTGGTGTCGTAGATCAGGTCAGAAAATTTGATGACAGTAATACCTTAAAGATTCAGATGCCAGGAGACAAGGGGGGAAATTATACATGTTGGTTTTCCAATCAAATCTCATAATTTCCAAACTTCTTCCATAATTTAGGAGTTTAAGCTGTGGTTTTTAATTTGCCATATTCATGCAAAAGAATCCTTATTCTTAAAAAAAACATGTACCTTCTGTATTCAGATTAATCAAAAGCCATTCTTTGATGTGCTTGTAATGTAGACCTGGGTGTTATATGTAGAGCTTGAGGAAAAAATTAAGAGAAAGAAACTAAATATATAATATGTCATCAAAGACTGAATGCTGTCATGTTCAGTTTACTTGATTTTTGCTGTGTTTTCCTGCTGAATGTGTGAATTCTGTCTCAACCTGTGCACATATGTTGAAATTAGAATTGCTCACTTAGGATACAAGCACTGTTGATAGGAGCAACAGTGCTGCCACATATATCTTTCATTCACAGCTTTTGGACGTGGGCATGGGAACTTTAGTAGATTGTGCTCACCACACTTGTAAAAGGACACAATGTAAGGTGTCTGGATAATATCATAAAGGCAGTTTTGGCAAGCAGTGTCCTGTCTATTAAATAGCTGAGATTTGCAGGTCTGAAGGAGGACCATTTTGGTGGTAGAGCCCATACTTTGCGAACAAAAAGTCCTACCTTCTGTCCTGGGTATCCTAGGATCACTTGACAACGGACTGCACATACCACTGTCAGGTCATCCTCTGTCAGGTCTCTAGTAGTGGAGGCTTCAAAGAACTAACAGGTATTCTAGTGACCCAGCTCATAAGAATGAACTGGAACATAATAGATAATATACTGAGATGACACAATTGTTTGATTCTCACAGTTGCCTATTCAGAAGTTGATACAGTTGCTCTACAGTGTGCAGGTTGTGCAACCTTTGGCCTTTGCTTGAAATACTCTTTTCTGTCTTTATGTGTGTGAAGAAGATATCAGAGGAATGCATTCAGTGAAGACTGCAAAATAGTTTGAAAGGATGAGTGATGGCTCAGACAGAACAAAGGGGAAGATGATCACTATCCTATAAATACAAGATGCATAAGAATGTTTATATAGATGACCTGACAGCCTCATGCTTGACTGGGTCTCCAGTTGCTCCCTGTATCAGTGGTATAGGTTTTTCAAGAATCCAGGAATGAGGCTAGGAACTGGCTTGCTGAGGATTGAGATCAGTGTGGGATCTGCATACTATGCATCCCTCTGTCCATCAATCCGTCACTCAGTTGACTCTGCCTGTATAAATAGTCAGAAGTTCCTGGGCTGGGTGGCTTACCCATTCTGCCAGTGAAACTCTAGGAAACTACCTGTGTTAAACTGAAACGTTAATGCAGACTTGGAGGTGCATGTTGATCTGCATGGCAGATTATCAGCTAGCAGCATGACTGAGTCAGGGTAACACCTCTACCTGCCTTTTCAGGCAACAGGCGAACCTGTGGAGGGGGGGGGAGCCTGAGTGTATAACTGTTTCGGTCTCTTGCAGCCAAGACAGCAGAGGAACTAACAACTTTACTTGACTCAAGCGTTCATGAACTGCACTCTGCTTTATCAGATGCACAGTTGGAAAGAAACACCAGTACAACACAACTCTAAAGTGCATAACCAATTTACAGAATCTACCTGCTTTGATGTTCAAGGTCTTCAAGGGATGCAACTTCTTGTCTTTGGTTCTGCTAGAGTAGTTGAATGAGAGATGGAAGGTAGATGACCGATGAAGATGTGAAGATGAGCATGGGAAATGAGAAAAAAACTTGGGTCAGAATACAGTCAACCATTTTTTCCCCTGCCTTTCTTTGGGAATGATAAATACAGTGTTTAAGATGGGAGGGGACTGAATATAGCAA
The DNA here is from genome assembly GCA_030412105.1 of Cyclura pinguis. Lineage (NCBI taxonomy): Eukaryota > Metazoa > Chordata > Lepidosauria > Squamata > Iguanidae > Cyclura > Cyclura pinguis. The sequence goes on from CM059602.1 coordinate 114,044,609, forward strand.
TGCAGAGCCAGTTTTGTGGCTTTTAGTCCCTTCAAAATCATGCCACAAAGATTCAGTGGTCACAGTGGATTATGATTCTCAATAGATTGTGAGGCTGGTTGTTCTGAGTATTTTCCTTGAGACCAGTCAAAGTTGCTCAGCACTTGTGTAAGAAAAGATAATTGTATATTGCTACCTGAACATCTGCCAGAATGATTTCTAGGACTTAGGACTTAGAAAGGAACTTTACAGAATAGAGTGCATCTTCAGTTCTGGAAGAGATATCAAGATGCACAGCAAAATTCTGGGACTGGCAGAAGTATTTAATACATGAGCTTAAGGTGGCCACAGGCAAATAAACAATACAGTCATGGCATGTTGTGTATTCTGCATTACCAAATATTTACTTCCTTGCACAGTTCAACAATCTGTGCTATTGCCAGTTCAGCCAACCAGCATCATTATGCTGCAGGAATAATACTGTATTGTATAGGTAAGTAAGATCTACAACAAAATGTTGCAGTTATTGTTACATTGTAGCAGGGATGACTGTCAAGGTTCCAGCTGGTCAGCCCTGTCCTCCTCTAGGATAACTACTTTCCTTCCCAATGGTTCTATGAGAGAAAGGAAGACCAGATCTCCCCCTTACCATGTTGTTGTTGTTCTGTGGGTTGCTTCTGCTCTGTTTCCTTTTCATTTAGTTTAGACAGCTTTTAAAATAGGTTTTAAAATTAAGGCATGCAAAGATTGCCACTTGAGAGCTGGAGTAGTATAGTGGTTTGCGCGTTAGATTATAATTCTGGAGAACAGGGTTCAACTCCCCACCCAGCCATGGTTGACCTTGGGCAAGTCACACTCTCTCAGCCTCAGAGGAAGGTAGAAGCGAACTGCCTCTAAACAAATCTTACCAAGGAAACCCTGTGATAGGTTCACCTTAGGGTCAGCATAATTTGAAAATGACCTGAAGGAACAAAACAACATAGATTGGCACAATTTTCAGTTGATGATGTCTTTTGTTTTCTCACAAGTTTCACATGAGGAAGAGCACATGTGCAGAACCCTGGGCAAGAAAAGACCAGGATTCCTCTACTCACAGTTATTTACGCAGTCCACCCAAGTGCACACATGCATTAGTGAAGTCACATACAGAGGCGTATAGAAGCATAGAATCATAGAGCTGGAACTGACTGCAAGGGCCATCAAGTCGAATCCCCTGCCATGCAGGAATACATAAAGCATTCCTGACAAATGGCTGTCCAGCTTCTGTGTAAAAACCTCCAAAGAAGGAGATTTCACTACACTCCAAGGTGGCATATTCCACTACCAAACTGCTCTTACTGTCAGGTTTTTCCTAATGATTAGGTAAAATCTCTTTTCCTGAAGTTTGAAGCCATTGCTCCGTGTCCTAGTCTCTGGAGCAGCAGAAAACAAGCTTGTTCCATCTTCCAGATGACATCCTTTCCAATATTTGAACATAGCTATCAGGTCATCTCTTAACCTTCTCTCCTCCAGGGTAAACATGCCCAGTTTCCTAAGCTGCTTTTCATAGGGCATGGTTTCCAGGCAGTTTTGTAGCCTTATGTGATCATATCAAGGTTCTTTTTTATCCAGGCTTTTAATGACAGCATATGCGAGCTCATGTGACCTCAGTAATTTATAAGGCTGGAGCAGATCTGGGCTCTTTCTTGACTTGGGACCCTCTGGGTTACTCATAGACAGATTAAGTGCTGAAAACAAAGCAGAAATGGAAGTGACTGGCAGTCTGCTTGGCTGGCAGTCTGCTTGTGGTATGAGGATCACAGGACAATGCAGATCAACAAAAGGTAAAAGGCTTCCGGGAATGGCAATGCACTTAATTGTTTTGGCCTGAAAAAAGGTGATCCAGAAACTGGAGTAATAAAAGGCCACCAAAACAGCTCCATGGGCTTTTTACTCCCAGGGCTGTACTTTCCCACCCATGTTGTAAAGGCAGGATAAAAGACAGAGGCTGAAGACAAAGACATGCTATGGATGATCAGCCCTGGTGAAACAAAACGAAATAAGAAGATGCCACTCCACAAACAAGAGCAGGGCCTTCAAAAGTCTTTAGTCAAAAGAAAATTTGGACGCAAAGAATCTCATCAGTATCCCTGCATGTAGGCTGCTGCAGCTATTGTTTATTAATTCTTAATAAAAGTATATATTGTCACTTTTCTTTCTATCAGAGCTTCCAAAGCAATGTATCAATTTGTTTAAATATAGAAACAATATTTACAAACAGCTTGGAATAATGCTAAAAGTCAGTCTTAAAAACCAAAAAGCTGGAGAATAATCTGTCTGTTGGGGGCACAGTAAGGTGGAAGCCACTGTCACTTCTCTTGTGGAGGGGAGTTACACAGTCTAGGAGATACTACAAAGAAAGCCTTGTCTCTTGTATTCAACCTGGAATGATGGGATAAGTAACAGAGCCTATGCCAAAGGTATCAAATTCTCGTCAGGAAAATATAAGAGAAAGCAGACTTTCTGCTATCCTGGCCTCAAGACATTTTGGGCTTTATGGATTTGGACAAACAAAAGATGCATGAAAGGTGCATATGCACAAATATTCAGATATAATATCAAGTCCATAAAGCTTTTCAGAGCCCTGTGTGGCTAATAGTCCAAAGGGGATAAGACAACACAGGATTGGGAAAGTTAAGAATGCAGACAAGGAGGCAGAAAGGGTAGAATGGCAACTTGCAGGTTGCTGGGGCTTACTTGTAATTTAGAATAAACAGCTGGGGTTTTGAAAGCTGAACAAGTGACAACCGAATGAGAAGACTGGCTCTTAGGACTTAAGGAGATCTTGCTGTCACAGCCCAGTGCAACATCTAAGTGGCTTAGTAGTGGTGACATTATCCTGGAATTATCTGAAGCCAGTTTTTCCCCTCCTGGAGAGGTTGTATAGAAGGCTTGAAGGAGCCTACCAGTGGAGGTAGTCTTTGTACAATTCATAGAGAAGAAGTGCTGGTGATGGCAGAAAAGCGAGCTTTTGAGTGCCACTTTGGATTTCATTGCCAATCAAAACTAAATGAAGAAACAAAAATTATTAAAACGTCTTTTGTGCATGTAATTTTGGCATAATGTTATGAGTTGGACCTTAAATATTGTCCTTAGAGATTTTCAGCATCATTAATACAGCATGCCTTTCATTACAAGGATGCTTGCATTGCTAAAAAATCAGGGAAGTAAAGGGCTCTCTGGTGCAGTTAGCAGTACCATTATTATGTTTACTGAAATAATTAAACCATTGGATTCCATTCATTAAACTAGTATGTAAAGCAAAATGCAAAATGAAAATGTGGATTCATTTGGAAATGCTGTAGTAATATACTCAAGGATAGTTCAGGACAACAAATCAGTGTATCAGTACAGCAGCGATAACAAGAACAAATCTCTTTTGGAAGGTTGCTAGCTCATAATTTATCCTAAATGGGAGCATAACCTATTCAGATTGTATGCATCCCATCTTCCATATGAAATCTCTTAGGAGTGGGAGCTTTGTTTATTTTCTTTCCTTCTTTCTTTCCCTCCAAAAGCTGATCGTAGTGATTACCTTTTTGTGTTTTTATGAATTAGGGTTATGGGATTTCTAAACATTGTGTTAGCTTCGTTTGTGGCTGGTTTTTAATTGGGTTATATTTTGATGTCTCTGATTAACAGATTTATGAAGCTGCCTTGAGTATTTGGGAAGGATTGTCAATATTAATAGAACATCACTTCTTGGAGGGCATTTTCCTCCACGTGGCACATGCTCCTCTCTATGCATAGGGTGTAAAATGTGATATCAGTGGTTACAAATAGAACTAATCAGCATGATCTTTCATTTTTGCAAGGAAAGATTGGGTTAATCTGGCACATGCAGAAGCCATATTTAAGCATTTGATAGCTATGTATATGGAATATGTGAAGAGTTCAGCAGGCAGAATTAATCCTACATTGTCAACCCCACAAGGTATGCTGACCGTGTCTCCTAAATGATGTGTGACCAGTGTCAGTTTCGAAGAGGCTGCTTACAAATCCATATGTTTGCTCCAGTGTACAGAGAACAAAGGTTTCCATCCCCATCAAGAAACACCTGTTTGCACAGATGCAATCATTTGAGGTGGATACTGATCATGGTGTGGAAACATGATTGGCATGTTGGTATCCATTGCTTAAATAAGGCTACAGTCACATAAAGTCCATCCACAGTGTAAGGCTGTTTCTTTCCCTGGTGTTCAAGAGCAGCAGGAACAAACCCAAGCATATCCTGCCACAGCTGGTGAGCATCCAGGGATCTGCAAAAGGATGAATGAATACTAGATGAATTTCTTGTGCTCCAAGATGGAGGTGTGCCAGGTTGCATGCCAAGGTTGTGGCCTTGTGGGAGGACGTAGTGGATACCTCCTTCCTCAAGGTTTTAAAAAAACTACGTATGTGGTCATATCCCCCAGTTACACTGGTGTATGTGAATAGCAGGGTGCCAGCTGGATTATTTCTACATCCGTTGAAAGACAGGGACAATTTAAGCCTGGCAACTTGACCTAAAAAAGAAAAGTCTGTGAAAACCCTGATAGTTTTTGTAGGACTAGACCAGGTTTTGAGTGGTGTTAGATCATCCAAATTATCCACAGCCATGTGTGGAGGTGCTCAGAACCTGTGTCTTTGGGAAAAAACCAGTTAAAGGTCGGATAGTCTCACTGAACCTTCCCATCCAGCAATTTTCTAATTACACAGTCATGATCAAACTGTTTTTCCGTGATTCAGAGCTGTTGGCATTGTGTCGTAAGAAATGACTGGCACTACTTAAGGAGGTGCTTTTTAGTAAGGACTGTCCGTACAGCAACCCAGTTTCCCATCTCACTCTGTTTATATTTTACAGTCATCCAATGAAGTGCTTCTTGTCCTGTCTCTGTCATCTGTGGTAAGGCAGATATGAGTGACGGAGATAGCTTTTTTGTTCCCCAGCCGTGAGAGGTATTACAGAATACCCACCTAAGGAATCTCCCTTGGTGCCTCTATTGTTATTTGTTCTCATTTTCTAAAACACTATTCCTGTTTTCAGTCAGCTTCAGAATCTTTCCTCCTGCTATTACTCTGGTTGCTGTGGGTTTCTTTGGAAGGGTATGTATACATGAAATTTTGTATTGTGACTTCAGGCTGTTTTCAAACTGCTCTGGGAGGTAGCAACACATGTCTCGTCATATGTGATGCGTGGTGAAATATGTGATGGAAAGAAGGAGTGCATATCATTTTCTCTGTACAGGCATAAGTGCTGACTTTATCAACTGGGGCAGATATTCCATCTGTATTTGCATTTTTATTTTGAAGGATGGGTATCCAGGGACAAGCAAGGGTCTAGGAGTGGCTGAAGGTGATTTGTTTGCCGGAGGAATTAATCTGATTGTTTTTTTGAAAAGAAGCAACATTGAAAAGCACTTTCTTTTCTTTTTTAATTTGTCCTCTTGCTAAAAGACTGGATTCATTTGTCTGTAATAGTAAAAAAAGAGTATGTTTCTATTTGTCACTGCCAGTGCCTGAAGATATTGACAACCAGCCACCTGAAATTTGGCATGGATGCTAAGTAATGTGCACGTTCAAGAAAATTTCCTTTTTGAATTAAAATTAGCCAGCAGTACCATCTTAAGCCACTAGGTGCTAGATCTTCTCTAACCTTCCCTAGAAAGGAAATTGCAGCTGGGCCTGGGCTGTTCATTTCTCTGAAAGGGCTCTAGGTTGCTTGACATGGTGCTTCCCACTAAAAGGTTGCCCTAAGTCTGCAAACAGTTGAAAGATGGGTAGGAGGAAGCTTTCATACCACACAGTTACTGCACTATCATTAAGTAAGAAGCTATGCAAGCTTGGTTAAAAGCCAGCTGATCACAGCTGTTGGAATAGTTTGAAGGGGAGTTTATGACTGAAAGGCTATAACTGAGAGGCTCGTCTTTTAAAGAACTAGATAGAGGCAGGATGAAATAGAGTTAAGGAGTCAGAAAGAGAATAAGGACTGCTTAAAGTGAGGAAAAGATTTGAGTGGGTTTTGGGGAGCTGAGAATGTGGAAAGAATTCGGGGAAAGTATTACTTGGTTTGAAATGGGAAGGTTACTGTGTATTGTATCTATGGAACCAGCATTTCATTTCATTTATTTTATTTTGTTTTATTTTGGTTATGCAGTAAGTCTTTACTGTTCAAATTTTCTACATCTCTTCTTTGGACATTTTATTTTAATAATAGTTAAAGAGAACTGATCATGTTTCACCATATTGAATCCACTTGTAAATACAGCCACATGTTGGGTATAGAAACTATCTTGAACCCCAAGGACCAGATCCAGGGAGGGATCTTGTGGTTAAAAGGGCAGGGTGAGCAATGGGAGCCCAAGTGTTGGAAATGCAGGACAAACCTGGAGAGAGGAGCTATCACAGATGCTAATTTTAAAAAAAAGAAAATCCTTGCAAAGCTGGACACGTTACCATCCATATAGGCATTTTCTACTTATTTGACACATGTTAGAGACCCAAGCACCATTGAAAACTGGAAATCATTGAAATGTGAAAACCAGTTTTTAAGGCGGCTGGGGTGGCAGCAAGGCTGCTACGAGTGCAAGAAACTGGCGTGGTGGAGGGGAGAAGAGGAGGTGTGAGAGGAGGAAGGGAGCAGGTGGGATAAGGGGAGAGAAGAAAAGCTTCTGAATTAAGTACAGCTGCATGAAGCTCACAGCCATTGTGCAACTCCTTTTCCCTGAGGACATTTCTGATTGGGGAAGTTTTGCAAGGGGCAGGATGGATAGATTGGGAGGAGAGTAGATCTGGTTATTGCCAAAAGAACCAATTGTCAAAAGTGGACTGCCGAAAAGCCGGGGGGGGGGGGGCTGTATGTATTCTCAATGTCTACCTTGGAGCTTTCTGTGCTGTTTGAAGTGGCAGGCTTTTTAGCCTCATTATAAGAACATAAACGCTCCTAATATCACTAAGCCTAAAAGATGGCTTGCTGTGGGATGCGTGTTTCTTTTGCCCCCTAAAGAGTACACCAACAGAACTAGAAGAAAACAAATATATGTTTCATAAATCAAAATTAAAGACTCACATTTCAGGGAAAAACAGATTTGACTGTCATTCATTAAACCACTCAGAAGCACATTTCTAAATTATTAACAAGATTATGCCATGATGAATTTGACTGTAAATTTGTGTTCTCTAAAAGCAAAGCTCTGTGTGTATGCGTGTGATATATATATATATATATATGTGTGTGTAAAATCAAAGAGACATTTTGCCCTGGATCACATAAACACATTTTTCAGTGAAATCAGGATTTTATAAACAAATATGCTACTAGTGAAGTTGGACACCCTCATGGCAGTTATGTAAAACAAAATTCTTTTTAAATAGAACCATATGCTAGAAAAGCAATTTACTAATTGAATAATAAGCTGAAATTCATTCATAGGCAGACAGTATCAATCCAGAATTTGTGTTTGATGAGCAGCTAAGATCATCTGTCTGATCACATAAGAACTAGGGCTATTAATGCTATCATTCTTCTGTCTTAACCTGACATGGACAGCTAGTGGCCTCCTAGACAGACATGCAAAGAGTCAAAGAGACCTTGACTCATGTCAGCATCCCTTGATTGTTTCTTTTTAGAAAGCTTGGAAGAAAATGAATGATTGACGGCCAGGTAAATCTTTCCTCTGCAAGATCTCCCCATAGCTTATGTTTGAGTTTGAGGTGGGGGCAACTGGGATCATGGGATATTTGATAAAGATAGGAGAGGACTCTCTCTCTTTATCAAAACTAATGCTCCTGCATTCTGAATCATTAGTCCATGTTAGAGAATATGTGGTGGGGAGTTATCTTTGTCTCCTGAATTGAATTGAATTGAGTCAACTCGAATCGAATCAGGTAGTAGAGAGAGCTATAGGCCTCTGTCTCCTGTCTTTAGCCATTTCTGCATGAGAAGGGAGGAGCATTTAACCACATTTCAAGAGCGATGTTTTATACCCCAATTCTGAAACTGAGCTGTCTGCACCCCTTCCAAATTATACCGTATGAAACCGGAGAACAGCAGTTGCTGCTTCTGCATCAGCAGGTCCCCAGCTATTCCCTTTCCCCTTTCTCGCCCTGCCCCACCATCGCTGATTGGTCTGTTTTTGGTTTGGGAACGCCCATAATTAATGTTACACTTCTGCATGTTGGCGAAAAATGAAGCAGAGCCTGTTTGGTAGATTTACATTGGAGTTTTTCGAGTTTTCTGATACAGTGGTTTCTCATCACAGTGAACTGTACTAGGAGCTGAAAATATGCAGAACCATGAGGAAAACTACAAAGCTAAATGCAACATGTACAGACAGGAGGGTAAGAATTCGACGCTACTACAATGTATCAACTTCGTACGGAAATGGCCTTTGACTGCTAAAGTTCTAGCCCAAATCTTAGCTACCTCTTGGAGTTTGTACATTTGTTTGAAACTTTTGGTAATTTGAGATCAACAAAGGAAGACCTGCTGACTCATACCACTGTCACATAACAGCTCAAGTTCAGATTCATTGACAGTATGTTTAGCATATTCCTTTGGACAAATAGATAATTTTGCTTCAGCATTCTTTGTTGTTAACTGTACTGAGTTGGATCTGGACTAAGAGCAGACCCATTGAAATCAAGGGGACTTGTTAGTCATGACTAATTTAATTCCACTGACTGCACTGGATTTGTTCTAAGCTTGACTTAAGTCAGGTCAACCCGTTATATTTATCTTCTGTTTTGTTTTGCTTCACTGCTTTTGCAGGGTTCAGAGTGTTCGGATCCTTGGTAAAAAGTTCAAAAGGTTTGACTAGGAAATTAAAAAAAGAAATGAACATGCTCCCCTTTAGCAAATCCCTCACTACTAGGTGGTGCCATTGTAACCACACGGTTACCACCCATGGAAGGCTCAGATAATGATGGCTATCCCATCAGCACAGCATTTAAGAATACAGAAACTGACCAACCTATGTCTAAGCTATTATCTTTATTAATCAGTCATACCCATATCTTAATCCAGGATACCAAATCCTACTCTTTTTTTTAGTGTGGTGCTTTCTACAGAGGAATTATCACTGTGGTGTTACAGCTATATCGTGTGCTTTCACACTTCTTGACAAAAACTAGTATGGGAAAATCAGTGCGGTATATGAGTTGGAACATTGGACTGGAACTTGGGGGATCAATGTTCTGTCTTCCACTGAACCATCAAACTCACAGCTATTCCCTCTCAGTCTTCCAATCTATCTCACAGGCTTGTTGTGAGAATAAGGTAGGGAGGAGGAGAGCCATGTGTGTTTCATTAGAAGAAAGTTGAACTTAAAATGTAAATAAATAAATACCTTTTGCCAACATTTATTGCAGAGTTTGTACCACAAACATGGGTTTTGCCAGAAGTGAGGAAAGTTTATGTGTGTATGTTTGTGTTCCTCCTTCTTTTATTTGAGTTTGAGCTCTCAGAGTCTTGTGGGAATCTTGAATGTGAGTTGTACTCAAAAAATGTAACTTTTTCAGCCTTTTTTCCCCCTGTCTGGATAGGGATAAATGCATAGAAGCTCATTTAGCTGATTTGTATGTTTGTTGGTCTGCAATGGGATGAATGTGGAGGAAGCAATACGTTCCTTCCGCTGTTGTTTGACCCATTAATCCTTCTTGCACCATGTTGTTTAAGGTAAAGCTGGAATTCAGAAAGAAGGAGGGAGAAATTCTTAATGTCTTGCAAATAAATCAGGTTAGCAACTGGATGGTTCAGCTAGGGGAACATACATTCCTAATCTTCACACAGTATTTTACTTTGAAAAATTGGCAGTAATCCTGGATGCTTTATCTAATGGAGTGAGGCAAAGAAGGCTTGGGATATAAAAATGTTAGTCTCTTAAGAGCAAAAGGTTCAGCAATATCCCAAGGCAGAAATATCCATAAACACATCATTTCTTAAGGTTATATTTTTAGGGGGGTTTTTTTCCTCTAGAATTTAATAAATCCACATGGGAACAGTCACTTGGCAGTGACACTGTCTTGATATTTAAGTCCTGACAGTGTGAATGTAATTATAGAGAGTAGCCTTTGAATGAATTTTAATAACATGTATGCCCTATGAAGAAAATAGTTTCTATACTTTTTTGGTTATTAGTCTCCTTCTTTTTACTCATGCACTCAGTTACTTTCAGTCTTTAGTAATTGTCTGAAATCCAGTTCTGCAGATACCTCAGCAAGATTAAGCAATTTTCTATTGAGAGCTGGCCTACACATTTCAGTATCAGAAGGGGGGAAAATATAGAAAGGTTTTCAAATAACCAGGGTAGATTCTTTTTAGGTTTCCTAGCACCCTCCCCAGTCCATATGTGTGTAACTTTGCTGAGACCATTTCTGCACTGTTATAGTGCTATTATTCCACTTTCAACATCCTGTGGAATTCTGGGGTTTGTAGTTCACTGAGACCAAAGAGTTCTCTGGCAGAGAATTCTAAATGTCCCTCCCTAAATTACAAACCCCAGGATTCCATAGGATATTGAAAGTGGAATAATAGAACTATAAAAGTGTAGTATGGAAATGGCCTGAATCAGGAGCTGCATGTCTTAGATGCATATCAAAAATATGTCTGCTATAAATCAGCAAAAGTGTAAGATATTATATCCACAAAGGGTTAATCACATTCATTGTAAACTTGGAGTGGGCAACTTGTGGCTTTCCAGATATTCTTCGACTGCTTTTCCCAGAAGGCCTAGCCAGGATAGCCAGTAGTGAAGGGTCATGGTTACTGGAGGCCAGCAGCATCTGGAGAGCCATAAGGTCCCCAAGTCCAGTGTGGATCCATTGATATCAGTGCAATAACTTAGTTATGTCTAAAAGGTACTCCATTGGATTCAGTAGCTTTGAGCAACGTTGAGGCAATGGGAGGACTGCACTGTTTTCCCCCCAGTCATCCAGGGTCAGAACCCTCTTCCACTTCTGCCATTGAAGTCAAAATTCAGTGGCAACAATGATTGCTTTACAGTGTAGGAAAATAACAGATTCAGATCTCTTCAGGCTGCAAGGCAGGACATTCTGTAAAAAAATAAAGTGATAGGCAGAAAAAGAAAGGCAGCTAGAGGAGACCTTGCAAGATTTCAGCATGGAATTTAATGGCATGGTTTGCAGCAATGGCTTATGTGATAGCAGGGCTCTATATTCACCACTCCTTGTCTACACTAAGCATGATTTAACTGTCAAGCTAACTCAAAACTTTTTTTGTGTGGAAATTGTAATCCAGCACCGAAATGGGTTTCCATAACCATTGTACACATATAAACTAGTGTACTGTGGACTACCAGGCATGCATGTATTTCAGAGTATGTTTTCTACATGGATTTTCTGATCCTAATCTTAATCTGTCCTAAAAAGAGAATATGAACAAGTTATCTGAATTGTCAGCCTTTATAATTTTGCTCAAGTAGTTTGTTTGGATTTCTGGACTGGATATTTTTAGTTTTATTTCATTTAATATTTAAAGACAATAGCCAAGGCTTTCCAAACAGTGTGCCACGACACATTAAGTGTGTCGCCTAAAGTGTGTAGGTGTGTTGCCTACAATCTTGGAAATTTACGTTATTATTTATAAATCATATATTTTTAAAAATATATGAAAGGTTTCCATGAGATATGTTCTGTCTCCATACATTTTGTTATTACAATTAATGTATATGTGTGTATCTCTTATAAAGGGTTAGCTTAACCACCAGTTTGCTAGTAAAACTGAAATTACTTTGTTGCAAAATGATGCGTGTCTAAAAAAAGTGTGTCACCAGCATGAAAAGTTTGGAAAGCTCTGCAATATGCCATTCATTGACCAAACTTAAACTGGAATGGCTATTTATAGTAAATATTCTTGTGGCTCCTGATTACAGTATTCCAGCATATTTGGCATCAGAAAGCCAGGGCTTTTCTAACAGTGGGGACTCCTGAGGTCTGCTTTAGGTCTTCAGTCTTGCCTTATTTTCTCTTACTCTCCATTTCTGTCTGCATGCTGAAACCTTGCTTGACCTGTTTGACCTACTTTCTTGGCTGTTGAGAACCAGAGCTACATAGGGGGCATACCTTGGAGACAGGGCACATGCTTTGCAATCAGAAGGTAACAGGTGCAATCAGTTGCCTTTCTGGTTTAAAAAAAAAATCAATTGCTGGGTGATTTATTTATTCATTTATGCCTGAGACCTTGGAGGAGAGACTATTGAACTAAATGAACCAGGGTAGGTAATACTCTAGTTGCTGGTGTCTAAGACTCGCTTTTTTTCCTGAAAAAAACTGTTTGAAAATGGGGAGCGTCTTATACACCAGTGCATCTTATATGCCGACAAACAGTATTTGCCGGCATATAAATGGGGCACGTCCTATATGCTGGTGCTTCTTATACACAAGCAAATACGGATAAGCGGACTGAAGTCTTTTCATGCATTCATCTATAGTACAACAGACTGCCCAAAAGTTATCAAGTTGGCTTGTTTGCCTGAAGTTCATGAGAAATTGTTCTCTAACCACTGGCAAGGATGTTTTTGCAGGTGTAGATAATGTACTTTGGACCTTATTCTTTGTGATAATTCTAGCTTATGACTCGGGACAAAGCCTCACCAGTATACGCTTAACACAATACAAATCCAGATGAAAACATAAACATAAATCAGCCTCCTTAAAGCCTGAAGCTAAAGAGTCCCAGGATAGCATGTTTAATTTGTCACTTAAAAGACTGAACCTCTATGAAACAATCTACAAGTGTAAAATCAAAATTTCAAAAAAAATTGCGGATTTAAACTTTACTTATGTGGAAAAATAAATCTGCTCAAACTAATACAGTAAATGATCTGCTTTCCTGAAGAAAGGGAAAGAGGGGAGACAGAGGGCTAGTATTAAAGACTTTTATTGTTTGAATAATTTTTTCTATGTATTTCCAAAATGTACCATGATGAAACAAAAAACTCTTCTTTGAATTCCCCTGCAGAGATGGGGAAAATCTTAGCAAATATCAGGTAGGCTTAATGCAAACTGGAAGAGAGTGCAGCTTGTGGCCCACATGTTCCCTGGGGTCCTCAATGTGGCACCACCACCCCTGTGTTACTGGCACCACAGAAATGCTTACCTTCCTTCCGTTCTTCCCTCCTTCCTTCCCTCCTTCCTTCCTTCCTTTCTAAACCTTTAAAAGACCCCCCCCCCCGCCTTTTCTCTATAAGGCAGGAATTTTATCACAGTCCACCAACCTGTTTTAGGCTATTTTCAAAACCTCCTCGGAGTTTAAAACAGCTCTGGTGTCCAGAAACATAATAAAATGGACGCCTGAGCCCATAGAGGACACAGGGTGTCAGGCATGTGAGAAGGATGGGGACCTCCACAGTCCAGTGGGAGGAGCTGTGCTATTTGACCACTGGAATTTTTTTCCCCCCAGCTTAGTGCAAACAATTGAAACAGTCCTTCAATGGTGCAATTGGAGCACTGTTTGGTTGCTGTAACATTGTTTTTAAAGGGTGTCATAAGCCTGATGATTGTTCAGATCATTTTGGATCTGGGCAGGGACTTAGCTCCTTGGTCACTGAAAAACAAGGAACTAGGTAGGTCCCATCCCTTAGAGAGGTACTGCATGATTTGCATGAAGCAGGTCATAGGTTTAGTCACTGGCAGGGTTGCAGCTGTGTGGTTTTCAGAGACTAGTTTTCATCTGTTTTTAAAGAGCGTTCATATCTTCGGGAGCCCTGGCATATCCCTTTCAAATGCTCTCCCTCCCATACATTATTTAACATTCTTTTGGATAAAATGTGTAATAGTTGTAGTGACAGGTATGGTAGTGGTGGTTAGTCAATCGGTATTTCTGGCTTAAGAATATTAGAAGAGTTGTTCTGGATCAGAACAAAGGGCTGCTAGTCCAGCATCCTGTTTCTCAGAGTGGCCAACCAGATACCTGTAGAAAGCCCATGAGTCAGTTATGGTAGGCCAGTAGCCCTCTCCTACTCTCTTTTCCTGAAGAATTAGTACTGAGAAGCATGGTCCCTCTAATACTGGAAACAATAGATAGCCATAATGTCCAGCCACTATTGATAGTAGCCTTTCTGCTTGCTGCAGAACATACGTTTGCAACAGCACATATATGTTTCTTTGTTAAACAGTGGAACAGATATCTTGGTAGAAAACCCTGAATACTTATTAGCAATTGCAGGACACTTATCTGGCTCTGTGTTTTCACTTGTAAACACCCTCCCTCAGTACATGTCTTTCTCTTTGCTGTTACATTTGGATAGCTTTACCTGTACAGATCTTTTTTAAAGGAAAAAAATGCAGCATATTTTAATTACATGTTTGTTCCTTTACTCCAAGGCCATTTCCATACCGGGCTTCTGAAATGGTGCAGAGCGACCTCTCACGGAGGTCTTCTGCACCGTAGAGTGGACTGGCGTGGACTACTTTTTGTAGTTCCACACCAGAATCCACTCAGGAGCGGCCGGAACTAGCCGCGCTACGTGTTTTTTAAAAACCTTTTTTTTGAGGTTTTTAAAAAGAACAGAGTGCGCAGCCCCGTGCCGCTCCGTCGCCCGGCTCCGAAGTGGATTTGCAGGTGCGCGCAAGTGCGTGCCTGCAGATCGGCCGGGGGCGGGCTTCCAGCTGGCGAGCTTCTCCGGTTGGTGGGATGCCGGAGGACTGCGGAGCAGCGAGCTCACGCTGCTCCGCATGGCAACGGACTTACCCGGCTGCCGGTAAGCTCCGTTTTTGGGCGTTTTCGCCCGTCCCCCCCCCACATGTGAAAAGGGCCCAAGAGGCTGAAAGAAAGCCTTATTATATCAAGATAGCTTTGAAAAGCTATTAAGAAGGCTCTTTATGATGAGGGGAGTATTTTTGTACATGTATGCGTACTGCTTGCTAACATTAGGGTGCATTTTAACTTTTATCTTTAAAGCTGATGAAAGCTATCATCTGAATTAATCAGACTGATTTTTTGTCCTCTGCACCTGATAGTAGAAATGATTCTTCCAGTGAATATTAGCAACTGAGATACTCATGGCTGACATTTACAGAAGAGCAAGGTGTCGGGGAGAGTGGGGAAGGAGGAGAGAAATGAAAAAACTGAACAGTAAGCTACTAACCCCATCCGCTCCCCAGGTTTTTCAGGTGTATTGCTTATGCAGTCAGACAGGGGAAAGATACAGGTTTGCACTACTGTTCCAAACCAAAGGCATGTGAAATTTGCCCCTTTGTTTCTGGAAGAACTTCCACTTTCCTGCACACTGGCATCTCATGTTGACAGCTCTTATCTAAAAAAGGCAAAAAAAAGAAACAATTTTAGAAATATATAGAACAAAAACAATGCTGAACATTGCATGTATCTTCTTACTTCCATTATGTTTGTATACACATCACATTCGCTATTCAAGTCTACTTTCTCTATAAGGCGAAACAATATACTGGAGATCTCAATCATTGTTTGCACTATGTATGCATATATGCTATTTATTTATTTAATAATGCCCATCAGCCTGCCACACTGCAGAAACTACGCAGAACAGATATAAACATTTTAAAAAATATTTTTAACCTTTTTTTAAAAAAACAACACAGCTAAAACAGTACCAAAAGGCAATCACAAAACTGATTTTAAGGACCAAAGGTTATTTGGAAAAGTGCTTGGCTGTCTGCTAGAAACATTTTAAGAACGGAATCAACTTAACTTTTCCTAGAAGGGCAATCCACAACCAAGATACTACTCCAGAGAGCCTTCTATCTTAGCTTTTCAGGATGGAAACAAATTGGAAGACAGTGCATTTGGTATAAGACAGGTGGTATGTGGTCTCTAACTTGAAGGTACACATAGGCCACTTCCACACTAGACTGTTATAGCGCTATTATTCCACTTTCAACATCCTATGGAATCCTGGGGTTTGCAGTTTAGGAAGGAGCCCTAAACTGCAAACCCCAGGATTCCATAGGATGTTGAAAGTGGAATGACAGCGCTGTAACAGTCTAGTGCAGAAATGGCCATACACATGGAGAAAGAGCATGTCAGACAACAGCCTGGCAATCATATTTGTAAGGGCAGTCTTATGTAGAGCATATTACAGGAGTCTAACTGGGAGGTAATTAAGGCTTGAACTGTTGTGACTTAATTTGCCATAGCACTGGTAGGAACTTAAACTACAGTTTTGAACCCCAGCCCTGGGATTAAGCCTCACTGAACTCTGTTGGACTTTATGCTGTAAACTGAAAATGGAGAAACGTAGTAGCAAGAAAGGCTAAGAAGACAAAAGACTCTCCCCTCTTCCCTGCCCCCAACCCTTCAACTGTGAAAAACATAGGTAAATATTACCTACGCAATAAAAACAACAATGAAATGAAGTTACTGAAGGTAGCAACAGTCCTGAATTTCTTTTACAGTATTATCTGTGTGTCAGGAATTCTCTGCAGACAAGCCCAGTTTCTTTTGTTAAATTACAGTTCTTTCCTGTAATCTTTCATGTGGGGGTGTGGAATACTGTACTCGCAATGAAGTCTACTTCTCTGTTATACCTGCTGCGAGGAAACAAGGAAGAAATCTTTAGAGAAGTTCGTGTGTGTCTGTGTGTGTGTACAATTTCACATACCTTCCTCATATCAATCTTAGAGGACAGATTAAACACAAGCATCCTTTGGAGTCCCAGTTGGAAACCAAGTTTCTGGAACTTATCACTCACTCACAGTGACATTTTTATTACTCTTCAAAAAGTATTTGGCTTTAATTGTTTCTTTGCCTTTGACAGGCAGCATGGCCTGCTCTGCCAAAAGCTTTCTTCCTAGTTAGCTTTGTTTTTCACTGCTGACCTTGCTTTTCAGTGGGAAGGCTGCAGAATTGTGAGTGTTGCTTGTTTAAAAAAATAAGAGAAAGGCCACCTTGGGTCCCATCTCAGGAGCAAGGTGGGTATGAATTCAGTAAATAAATAAACTATGATGAGGCTTAGCCTGGGGTTTTAGGCTGGAACAGTGAACTGATCAGAAGAGAAGTGGTCTTTAGACCATTCAGATGTTTATCAGCTATTTTCCGTGCTCTGAGCAATGGTGTATTGCAAGGGGGGCGTTTTGGCCAAATTACCCACCAAATACATATTTGTAACCCCATGAAATTTTCCTTCAGTCCCCAAATTTGTAGCATTGTAGTAACTTAAAACTTTAGTTGAGCATTTAGAAATACAGTTTAGGTATCCAAAGAAAAGGAGCAGGCAAAGTTCCCACGGGAACATGAACAAAAGCAACTAGAAGAGTGGTAGGCGTAAATTATTTTTAGTGTCTTACTCTCTACAACCCTAAAAATCTACAGACTGAAGGAAAATACCATTCTGGAGGCAGAATTCCCATTTGGAGGGGTAGCATCCTCATTCCTGTCTCTCTCCCACCTTCAGCTACATTCCTAACTTTTTAATACATAGGCTAATTATTGAGAAAAGAGTCAGTGGTGGCTGTTGTGAAATAGTGGCACTGACTTTAAATAAATATATAATTGAGTTGTCTCTAGAAGAGGTAGTTGGTTATTTTGTTACTTACTTATTGTTCACTTACCTTTTAATGTTATTCCTAATTAACAATATTTATAGGTTGACTTTTAACAGAAGTTCTCAGTGCTGGCTGATCTGCACGAAGTATTGTTTTATTCACGTTCATCCAGCCCATAACCATTCATAGGCGATCACTGAAGGATGAAACAGCCACACCTGGTTCCTATGGAAAAGGGTATGACTGGTTGCCATTGCTATATGGATAATGGCTCTCTCCACAGCTCTGGACTGCATATTGCAGCAGTTTCTTCTAGATGTTGTAAATATGAAAGATAACCTGGAGCCCCAGAGAGGCCAACAGGTAAACCCCTGCAGAAAAGAGCATTAATCTCCAAACAGTTGTTTCTAGATTCTGCAAAGTCCTATTTAGGTGTTTGCCTGCGGGGCCTAAATACCCTAAAGGCAACAGATCCTGTCTAGTCTTAGAAGCCAAGCAGGGTCAAGCCTAGTTAGTATTTGGATGGGGGACCACCAAAGAATACCAAGTGGTATAGCCTGTATTTCAGAGGAAGGAACTGGCAAAACCACCTGAGTATTCTGTACCCAAGAAAACACTATGAAATTCATGGGAACATCATCATTGACCGGTTAACTGAATAATGTACACACACACAAACACAAACATATTGCTTCCCCCCACCATGTATTGTAGTTTGAATGCTGGATTACAACTCTGGAGAAGAGTCTGAATCCTCACTAGGCCATGGAAACCTATTAGGTGACTGTGAGCAAACTACACGCTCTCAGCTTTAGAAGAATGCAAAGACAAACCCCCTTCTGAAGAAATCTTGCCAAGAAAACTTTGTGATAGGTTTGCCTTAGGATCACTGCAAGTCAGAAATGACACGGAGGCACACAGCAACAACAATGACAACAGCAGCAACAACAAGATGAATTGAGCTAAAAAAGTGGTGGGATGTGGATAACGACGCAGATTTACCCACTGTCATGTGGGAACCCAAAAGGAGTTTAGTGAGCTGCCCTCTTCCAGAGATGCTCACAACTTATTTTTATGTTGTTGCACAATGATTTTTAACATAGCCAGGGACAGGGATGTTAACTTATGTCATGGTGCAGACAGAGGTCTACAGGGCTCTGTAGTGATAAAGAAATAGAGGCAGTGCCCTTCACACATGCGCATGTGCACACACATACACATGCACACACTGTAAAGTCAGTCTAAAAGAATATCATAGTCCAGGGCTTGGCAACTATATCAACAGGATACATTACCCCTCCACAGGCCCCTGAGGAGCTGCAAACCCTCTCCAATAGCCCCACCGATGAAAAGAAAAATTTTCCAAAGTTTTTTTTTTTTTCCAATTTTTATTTTTCTGGGAGAGAGGAAACAAAATACTACCCAACACCCCTGAGGGAGCTGGGAGGAATTTTGCCCCATTTTGAGGCCCCTTGGGTTGTTTTAGGCCATTTCCGCACAACAGGGGTGTCCCACTATGGAGACAGGTTGGCAGCGGTTGGCTTGTTATGCTTCCACACAATGTCATCACCGGCCCGCTGCCATCCTGTCCCCATGCATCATGCTTGCTTGGTATTTGCTAAGTGGATAAAATCCATTTAGCGCCCGTGATCATGCGATGCTCCCATACCTGCTGTCCTGTGGAAGGGCAGGAAGCGCAATGGCAATACTTCCTTCCCAGTGCAACCTGGGAAAGTTCCCAGCTGCGCTGAGGAAGGAAGAGGCGTGGCCATCACGCTCCCTTCCACAGGGATCCAGTCCCGTGCAAAGGGGAGCATTCCTGTCATGCTCCCTCCCCTGCGGGGACTGTGACAGGACAACTTGTAAGAGCCCTGTTATGTGGAAACGGCCTGAGTCCTGAACAGACTTCTTTTTTTCAACAGGAAGTGACTGGAAGATCAATTCACATCATTTTTCTTTTATGAAAAAGGCCTTTCCTGATCCTAAAGTGGCCTGAGGGTCCAAAAGGTAGCAACATTGCTCCCAGACCCCAAGAATATCCTTGGTTGTCATAGGCAGCCCTCAGACTGCACTTTCATCACCCCTGCCATAGTCAATGCTATGGAAGGGTATATGTAGTAATTTATTATTACTCAAGTGGTAGGTCATTCCTTGGTATCAAGAACTGTTGAGAAAACCTGAAAAACCCACAAGTTCACTGATTTGTACTTTTCATTGGTTTTCTAAGGTGGGTTTATTGGTTCTGCTGTTTCAAGCTGTTCGGGAAATTTGTGTGCTAAACAGGTAGTGCTAAACATATACAATCATCTAAAAATGTCTTGATATAAAGGAGAACAGGCTTGTTGAGATCTGGGTGTTCTGCCTGCATCCTTGAATCCTGGTAGTGGTACTTATTAGAAAATGTCTGACAAGAGCTGAACCTAAATGCTTTCCTTATTGATTTGATGCATTTCTAGCAAAGAAGCAAAGAATTTTATTCAGTGTAAATGTCTCAATTGGCTGCCAAAGATTCAAGAATACAAGATTTGGCTTATTTGAAAAATTTTTATATCCTTTGGTGTGAACTGACCTCATCCACTCTTCTCAGACTTAACGCCCCCAGACTTTTACACTTCCTGAATGTTCTAAACCACTCCTTTACACTGACTTTGTTAAATGTGTTGAATGTTTAAGTGTTTGAACAGATGTGACTAATAAATCTTGAGTAGTAAGGTGTATTGTCATTAGCAAATTAGTTAGCGATGTGTGAATGAGGGTGATTCACTTTCTCTCCCGAAGCTTATTCTGACTGAAATGCATCCTAGGGTGCAAGTTTTGCTTTGGCTTTTTCCATGGTAGTAAGTATATATTTCCATACATAATTTTCCTAATTATGCACAATGTTTGTTTAGATTTTTGAAGTCTACATTTTTTATCCTGATTAAAGCATATTTGTGTGGATTTTTCAAATATAGGAGTTTCTTTCTTTTTCTTTTTCTTTTTCTTTCTTTTTTTTCTTTTCTTGGTGCACATTTTTCAAAGAGATTCATTTATAGAACACTTTTGGAGTGATGTGTGAAGTGAATTGCAAGCTTGTAAATATATGGGTTACAAATTGTGTTCATGTCCACATTTGGTTCCAGGAGGTGTAAATTGGATAAATTCTAGTTTTAAAAATGAGCAGAAATGAGCTTTTCTTCCGTCCCTATTCTTGTTCAGCACCACTGGTGTCATTACAGTGTAATGTGATGACTGTTGTTATCATCACATACAGTGCTGTTTTAGACCACAAGTAACAATAGCAGGTCTCTAATCCTGAAAGCTTCTTCTCTGTGCTTGACCATGAGAAGACAACAGAGGTGAGAGATGGAAGAAGATGCAAGGGATAAGAAAAGATAACGTGGCCAAAAGCAGTTACAGGCATTGGTTTTGTTGTAGTAAGTATAGTAATTCTGTTTCACATATCCCAGAACATTTTCTGGTACAAAACCTTGCCAGACTCAGAGTGCCAGTGATGCCATTAAAAGAAGACAAATGTTGAGATGTCTTTTTCAGCTGTGATTTCTTTGCCAGATCATGATAAAAAAAGCTTCTTTCAGAGCCCCCTAAGAGGGCACCTGATAAAATCTCTCTAATCTGCTTTTTGTATTCATTACAAAGATCAGCCTTTTATTGTGAGTTTCTTTAGCCCACATACTGTCTGTCTCCAGCAGTTTTGAAAACTTGCAAGAAGAACAAAGGTAATGTGGTGCTGAGATCGCATCAAAAAGGATAAAACACTATTATAAATGTGAAGACAAGAGAGTGGTGACGGGGTAACATGAAATTCTCAGTTCACCGTTGCTAGATTTTGGCATATTGTTATATTCTCAAATGAGGAATGCTTGTTACTGTTTTAGTCACTTCCAGCTACCTGTGACATCAGTGGGAATAAAATGAAAATGAGATTTCTGTTACTCCTAACATTCCTAAGGATGAACATTAACTAGTAATAGTGGAAAAAGACTATATAGTACAAATATTTCATGCATGTTTAATTTCTACTGTGCATTTCTGGAAAAAAAAGGCAGTTATGACAACTAACTATAATATACTTCAAAAAGAAAATCACAGAACAAATCATGGAGACAAATACACTTAAAATACAATTCAAAACATTACAATAAAAGATGTAGCCAACATGACTTTCAGC
The DNA here is from genome assembly GCA_030412105.1 of Cyclura pinguis. Taxonomy (NCBI): domain Eukaryota; kingdom Metazoa; phylum Chordata; class Lepidosauria; order Squamata; family Iguanidae; genus Cyclura; species Cyclura pinguis. The sequence continues at coordinate 114,066,258 of CM059602.1, forward strand.
CTCAGACCAGCTTACGTGCCACATAAAAATGTCCTTGTGTAGTGATGCAACAACAACGAGAAAGAGGAAACTTGACCTCTCTTGGGAAGAAGTTCCAGGGTTTAGGACTGTGATAGAGCCTGGGGGTGTGGCTAGCAGAGCAGCCCTAGTAAGAGAGGGTGATGTAATCAGATTGGCTCTCTGACTGAGGAAAACTCAGCCCTAGCCAGGGGAAAAGGGCTGCGGGGGAGACAGCAGAAAGCATATATACTGGGAACATGGTTTAGAATCAGGCATTCTTTAGGGACAGTCATAGACAGAACTCTAAGTCAGACTGTCCAATTAACCAAAGGGGGTTTTCTGAGAGAGGGTTAGCTTCTCAGTGCCCTGGTGTGGGGGCAGAGAAGTAAACAAGTCACCTCTGAAAGAGTCAGAGAGTGGAACTCTAAGTGAGAAAACAGACAGTTGTGCTGCGAGGGCCAAACGAGTGCATGTGAAAGCTCTGTTGGTGAACACAGTGGTGTTTTGAAGGAAACAGTTAAAGATCTTTAAGAAATTGTGATTTTGGTAGAATGTTCTTTAATCATCAGTACCCTTTTCCTAATCTGTTATCCTATTAAAGATTTCATTCTATTTTTCTATAAGTGTTGCCTCAACAGAGTATTTTCTTCAGTTTTTTTTCTAATAACATACTACCACAGGTTATCCATTTGTTTTTTGGAGTAACCATTATTAAGCTTTGTCCTTTATCCACAAAGATTGTGGGTTTTAGAGAAAGCAGGGTTGTGATTAAGTGTGAGGAAGGAGCCAGGATGTGATAATAAGATTAAAAGGAGTGCTGCTACACAGTGAGGGAGAAAGGAAAGCAGGTCTGGTTTGTCTGTGCCCTGGGCTAGCCCAAGCAAGCCTTCCTCAGCCTGCCTTCCTTTACTTTCGTACTTTCTCCCCACACAACAGAACACCCATCCGTGATAAGGACTATCCAAGAAAGACCCTGCCTATCTTCCCCACTAGAAGTGCCTTTGATAGCAGCAGCAGTATCAAGATAAGGGGATTTCTTGAAGATCTGAAAACCTAGGCAATACTGTGTGGGAGCATATGTTCCTTCAAATAGAGGACTCATATGGCTTTATACGTCCTAACCAGCATTTTGAGTTATGTCTGGAAATAGTGCAACAGTCAGCACATTGTTGTCCTAACAAGAGTCATGTGTTCCTTGTAATTTTTTGTATTCAAAACTGCAAAGATCTCAATATAATTTTAGGTGACACCGTCTGGCCAGCTTGGGTTTCAGATGTGAACTTCCCCATCTGTATACAAAATAGGTTAGGAGACTCAGGTTTGTATACTTCTCGGCTTCTGCTTACTACATCAGGTAGCCTGCATAGCAGATGGGATGCATTGCTAAGATATCCTTCCACCAAAAGCTGCCATCTTAACCCTCCCACCAAATGTCACCCCAAATCAGAACCTCTTGCAATGTTATGGCAGATCTGCAAGTTTAAGGCTCTTTCCGCACAAGGCTGATACAACGCACTAGTGTCGTATTGTCACTTTTACATCTGCACGTTAAACCGGCTTGACGTCATTCTGTCCTCGGTGGTTCCACACGAGTTGAGGTCTCAGTGTAGTTAACATCGATGTTTCACTGATGTATTGTAAAAATGGAAAAACTCTGATATAAACAACCCAAACTGTTTCTGCTGTGTTTTTTCCTACGTGCAGAAGCATTACATTGATTCACACACTTGCGCTAAAATGTAGCAACGGTGTCTACAATGTTTTTTTTAAAATTGACCGATAAGCAGAGGCAGAGTGGAGTGAGGGAGGGGAATAGGAGTTCCACGAGAATTGATGATGCAGAAGCTACAAATAATTTTCTCTGCTTTACTTCAATAGAAACTGGAGGGCGTCCAGATAGGAATTGGGGTAAGTCAGAGTAAAAAACACCACTCGTGACATGCAGTGAAATGCTCCTCCACTTTAGTGCGGAAATGGCCTAAGGTGTTAGTAAACTTCCAGGGGGCAATAGTGTCAAAGTGTGGGGCAGACCTTGAAAATGCATACCTTTTTCTGTCCACTTGTCAACTTAATGTGGCATGCTGGTTTCTCTGCTGTTATTGGGTCACAACTTCACTGAAAATAAATCATAACAGTAGTGCCATGACCATCCTTTGGGGACAGATGCAGACAGAAAAGCAAACAGAGAAAAAGAAGGTTGTAGGAAAAAGAAGGAGCACGTCTAGGGAAATGGATTGCAGTAAAGCAAAATACCATATATTAAAATTAAAAAGTTAAGTGTGCGTCCATGCTCCAAGTTAGGATTACTATCTAAGTTTGGAGAGATTAGAAGCCACAGGTTGCAAACAAATGAAAACTTGGCATATTTATGGTCCATGCCACATTTAATGTACACATATTCATAAGTGTTCTTTCACATTTCTGTATCAATTTGCAGTTTGTAAATAATCTGCACAAAGAATCATATGTAAATACAAAATCTAAATGTATTTTTTTCTTAAAGTATGCATCATTTTCACTAAAAATAAACCATTTCAAATGCACTGAGATATTTTATTTGAGCTGAGAACTGCATTGGTATATTTGGAGAAATGTAAAATCCAGTGGATAGGTACTTTCTGATCTACTTGTCAGTGTGAGAATTATGGGTCAAGTCTGTTTATATTGAAATCTGCAACATCTGGATTCTTGAAGCACCCCAGCCACTGACTGAAGAGGTTGTAGTGGGACAGAAAAGATGAGGCTCATCCTTAGGTAGGTTGTTCGCACAACATTTAATGCAGGCAAGAAAGCTCTGTGATCTTTTTCATATCTCTGTTCTTGGGAATATGATGGAAAATTGCCCCTAAATGGTCACACCAAAAAAAAAAAGTCACAAATTACAGTGTGTTTCAACTCTATTGACCGGAAAATGAGGGCATAGCCAACTTTTCATTTTAATGAGATGTCAAGTACCAGAGCAGCTGCCTCCTGCATCTTAATACACCTGGTTGGTTGGGCAAATTTGGGGCTCTGAGCCTTTGTCATTTCTCGGCAGTGCCTGTCTCTAATTCCTTGTGACACATGGTGCTAAAATCTTCCAGAAATGTGAGGTGAGGCAGGGGAAGATTCCTGCAGACTGCTTTGCTGTGAGAGCGCTCATTTGCATTATTCATTAGGTGGGAGCATTGATTTGCATCTTGTTGTGGCTGTCTCCATTTCAAGGCAGAAGGTTCTCAGGATTACTAAATTTTTATGGTATTAATATTGCTCGTTTGGGAATATAGCATCTCCATTGTCTCTTGGTCCGGGTTTTGCCCTCTCCCTGTCAGAAATGCTTCCAAAATGCTATATACCATCATCTCTTTTAGGGAAGATCACAGATTCCTGCTATTTAACGAAACATGCACCATTTTTTTTATTACACAGTTAAATATATATATTTGTATATTTATATGACAGAAATATAGCCTGCTAGTCCGTGCATCCAATTAGACCATAATTGCTGGCTGCTTGCTATTTTTATAAGGCTATATACTTCACATATGCATGCTTCTCTTGCTGCAGTGTTTGTGTGCTGTTTAATAACATCTGCAATACTTTCTGCCTTTTAGGTTGTCAGAAGCAATAGCCTGTTAAGGATTTTATGTATTTTGCTCAATTGGACAGCTGTTCTGAAAGTTAAGGAACACAGGATTGAGATACTTCCCTCCTCCCACATCTTGTTAATTAATTCACATTGTGCTTTGCCTTCACTCCCAATTTTTCATTTAGAAATGTAGTGGGTATGGGGTGGGAGAAGTAATAGTTTTTAGATATTGTTGAACTGTAACTCCCAGAATTCTTCACCGTTGAATCCAGTGGCTCCAGCTGTGGGGACGAGCAGTCCAAAAGCTTGTGGAAGGCCGGATGATTCACACTCCTGATGTAGGGTCATTATAGCCTGTTAGAGACAAGGACTTTAATTGTTAAATTTGTATCCTACCATTCTTTGTAGGAACCATTTTAGCCTCACAGCAACCCTGTAAGGCAGATTAGACTGAGACACACTGATATGCTCAAGGCACAAAGCCAAGTGTGTAGCCTGGAAACAAAGGAAAATGCAGGAGGGTGAATCCTGCTGGTACAGATAAGTTTACCATAATTTACCACCTATCAATGTAGTGGCAGGTGGAGGAAAATTGATACTGGTTTCATTTTAAAACAACTCAGTATACTGCAGAAAGATGATTGGGGGTGGGGTGTGCTACTTTCAGCCTTTCTTGGATCAGTTAATGGATCAGATCAGTTAATGGATCAGATGTCTTTTAGAGAGTTGCACAAATCCACATAATGTCCCTGATTATTACAGCCTATAGCATTCATTTGGATCCCAGATTTATTTCATACATGTGGATCGCAGCCTTCTCCTACTATGTGTGGATGGCACAGATTTGTCTGTTCTCAACATATCAAAGATGGTGCCAGAATGCCTGCCATTCTAGCAAAGGCTGACATTCAATTTAAACCCCTAAACTATTCCCTCTTGGCTCAGCCCATTTGAATTAGCAGCCTGTGGATAAGTGTTGCTTTTGGCAAATTTCACACACTGAGGGTCAAGCTGTATTCTTTGTGAGGATTCTGCCTTCACAGCTGTAGAAAACTTGAGGGTAAAAAGAGCATTGCCCCTTTTGGACCAATGTATCTTGATGTAACTAGGACAGCTGGTGATAGCCCCAGAAGTGCCTCACTAAAAGCCAAATTACAAAAGAGGACATAAAAATAGCAGCTGGGTTGTCAGTAAGTTCTTACCAAGTGCTCAGGCCCACTGTACTTAACAAAAAAAAAAAAAAATGGGGGAGAGGGGAAATGCTAAATAGAAGCCCTGCCTTTCATATGCATAATTGGGATGTTTCCAAAGGGTCTGAGCTTTACTGGTAGGCTTCAGAAAGGCTTTAATAACCTGAACATTCATGGCACGGCTTCTGCGTGTAGCATACACAGTCCATTAAACTCTACTGGTTTCATGGGACTCCTTCTTAGGAGATTTATATTGTAATAGTTCTACTCTCATCATATTTGTCTGGAGTAAATAGACACATCTTGCAAATTCTCAGTATGCAATATTGGAAGAAGGCCAGTGGCTGCCTCATTTCTCAGCCAAACTCCCACTGAAATGAGTGGCATCTTTGCCTCATTAAGGAGTTCAGAGCAAGGCCTGCAATATGCAAAATCCCAGTGCATGTTATTTTTGCATATCCCATGCGAAGGGAGGAATTCTATAAAGGCAAGCTGCAATTTCATTCCCCTCTCAGTTTTCTGTCCACTTCCACTTCCCATTTAAAACACAAGCTTTAAAGAGGATACATCACAATTATTCTTTATAGTCCTAAACAAAATGACATCTTGAAGTGAGCCCCACTCATGGAAAACAACAAAGCTTTCCAGACTGCACAGATCAACAGTCCTGCAAAGGAAGCTATCTTTCAGTTTCCAAGTATATCAATTAATTTGAAAAGACTATTTGGATGGGAAAATGATTCTCTAGCAAATTAAGGCAGTGTATAAGCCCAAATTCATTTTTTTCAAGGCTCTTATTTCTTTCCCCTTCCAAATATAACTAGATTAATTAATGAACCTGGGATTTGGAAGAATTTGATTTCTTCTAATTGTTTGATGTTCTAGTTGCCTGAGTAATTGAGAACTATCCTCTGCTTAGTGGCTGGTGGCTTACATTGGTGGAGGGGGAATAGTGAATCTGTTCCAGGTTTTTACATGAACCTTTTAGCTTGCCCAAGGGTACTTCTACTCATTCCAAATGTAGCTGAGATTTGACCATCATTAGGCAAAAGTGTGTTGCTGTGTGTCTTGATGTTCTTTCCAATTTATGGTGATCCTAAAGCAAACCTATCATGGGGTTTTCTTGGCATGATTTGCCCTGAGGTTGAGAGAGTGTGACTTGCCTAATGCCACCCAGTGGGTTTCCATAGCTGAGCAGGCATTCAGACCCTTGTCTCCAGAGATATCCTACTTGGAATTGGCAGAAGCAAAATAATCTTTCTTTAATTGACCTCATTCTGAAGTTTGGGTCACATCCTGAAGATGTTATTGCAGGAATCCTGCCTTTAGTCTGTTATGGTCTCCCAAGACATGTTATGAGGCCTCTGTACCTTATCTGTATCTTATAATCCCCTCCTTTGCTTCCCCAACTCATCCAGAGGGAGGGATAATGTGTGGAATGTCTTTGTCAGGGAAGGTAAGTGGCAGCTGCGTGCAGTATCCTTTACTGAGCATGCATGAACAGCAAAACAGAGAAAAAAAGAGGAAAGCTTCACCAGCTACCCCCTCTCCTTTTAAAAATCATAAATTTGTAGGCTTCTGCACTAAAATGAGAATAGTAAGAAAAATGGGGGCTGCTTAAATGAAAAAAAAGAACATCCCTAGCTGTAAGTTGAAGAAGTTTTCTAGTGATCCATTAGATGTTTCAAAGGGTTTTTATTTACTCATGTAAGTTTTACTTGATGTGGTTCATTTTACATGTGTATCTTGTGTTAATAAAAATGGTTTGCTGAAACGTGTATATGTTACCCTGATTGCTGGGGGTCCCGGGAGGGACACCAAATTGCTCTCAAAATTATACAAGTTGGGGAAATTAGTCACAGAGCACAAGTTAGCACTGCGAGAGGCAGGGTAACGTAGCGAGATCTTGAACCCAATGTCTACGGGGTCAGGCCGAGTCAAGGAGCACACCGAAGTGAAATAACAAATGTGAATTTTATTAAAAATACAGTCAATCAGTGTATGCAACACAAACAGACAGAGGAACTATAGAAATAAAGGTTGGAGTGGGATAGAGGGATTTTTAGAGGAGTTGTTGGTTTGGGTAATACTACACCTGTCCTGAAGCCAGGTCGGAAATGGAGAAGTTAGGGAGCGTGGATCTCAGCACGTGGAGGTGAGGGAAAGGCTCGCTGAACAAAGCGACAGCAAGGCGGGATGGAAGCCAAGAGCGATCCAAGGAAACGCTCAAAGTCAGGGGTTTTTATAAGGAGAATTGTGAATTTCCCCAGGCTAGTTCGGACCTGGGGAAAACAATGGATTTGGGGCTGGAGACAAAGCCTCCGAAAGGTCAGAATTTGAATGATTGAATTATAGTCAAATTGTCAGTACAATAGCCAGTATGCAAACGCGGAGTACTTGAGCGTTGTATAGTCAGATCATCAAGCTGCCGGCACGGGGCAGAGGATCTTTTGAAAGTTGCGTGCATACATAATTGAGTGCTTGCCTTGGGGTCTCCTGAAGCTGCGAGTCGGCTATTTTCTGGCCTGCCTGTATTGTGTTGTAATATTACGGCGATTATCGGCCGAACCTGTATGTGTGCTTGTCCAGGGGCCTCGCAAGCACATGGAGGGGAATGGGTATGTGAAGCCGAATTATTGATATCAAGAGATATCTTTTTAATATCCCCCAAGCTCAGGCTAGCCAGGGCAGTAACATATAACTGCCCTTCTGTGCTGTAGTGTAGGAAATGATCTCTATTCTTTCCAGGTTATTTCTACCCCGGTACCAAATTTTCTGTTAAAAAAAAATAATGCCCAGGATCTATTTGGTTTGTACAAATGTATTCCTGGATGTTGGTATACCCATACAGCTCCATTGGTTTAAATGAGATAGAATGATGGTTGGTTTGTATAATGAATGAGTCATCTGAAAGTAACAGATGCAGTGTTGTTGTTGAGAAGTAATATTAGTGTATATAAGGTAGTGGATATATAAGGTAGTGGAATATAATATAATATAAGATAGTGGAACCAACCTTTAAAGCTGTACCCTCTTCACTTAGGTCTTCAGAGCAGTATTGGAAATAGATACAGTAAATGAGGAGTGAAAGAAAATGATGCATATGTGTATTTGTCTCCAGTTTGGTTTGTTTATCACTAGCTGTTTCCAGTTAAGAAAAGTGGTTCTTAACCTTTTATATACTATGGATCCCCTTTAAATATCTTTTGTTACCATGGACCATCCAGACTTGACTCCTTAAAACCCTAAAGTGCATTAAATAATTATTTAAGGTTGCTCATCAAGGATCAATTATGATGGAGAACCTGAAGCCGCAGGAATAGAGCTCAACCAGAGACAAGTGCAGGTTAAAATGTTTGATAGGACCATGGGTGATGGAGGTGCATCTCAGTTACCCAGGGGCCAAGGGTGGTAGATGAGGCATCTTGTCGCCAGAAAGGCTCACAAGATGGGGAAGCACTTTTGGGTCCTGCCTGTCCCCAAGGGGCACTACTGTTCTCCAGGATGATTGATCTTCAACATCACGTGGCACTTATGGTTGAAAGTGAAAAGGCTGTTATAGAGGAAGGACTGCAGAGACTGTAACCAAGACTTGAGGCAGCTCTCCAGTTACTCTGGGGCTACTGTAGAGTCCCTCAGGTATGCTCATTCAAGGACAGCAGCAAGAAGCTGCATGTCTTTGCTTTTCTTTTCTTTTTCCCTTTCCCTTGCCAGCCACCATAACCAAAATCCAAAGCTGGGTAAGCGTCACCTAGCATACCAACCACAGAGACAAAGACACTCCTATAGTGCACAGATGATATACCTGCCAACTTAGGGCACCGTTTCACACATCTGGTGACATGAAGCCCTCTTCATGGCAGCTCATATCATAAGTATCACAAGACGTTTTGTAACATAGAAGCTCCTTTTTCAGCAATACTTAAATAAATGCTCTACACCTCTTCTTCCTCCTTCATTCATTTATTTCTAACCCATCACCAGTGGTGACTGGAGATGGGAGAGCAGAGGTAGGAATGGATACTGTATCAGTTCCATGAGACTAGAGGTTTGAACTGATAGTCAGTGTGCATGCAGAGTGCAGATGTGTTCCTTCAAGTCACTTCTGACTTATGTTGACCCTCTCACAGAGTTTTCTGGGGTCCGAGAGTATGTGATGGACCCAATATCACCCAGTGGTTTTCTATAGTCAAGTGGGAAATTGAACTCTGTTCTTCAGGGTGGTGGTCCAAGATTTAGACCAAGTAAGTTGAGTTACAGCTCAGGTGTAAAAGCTTGTAATGACATTGTGGCTGCTTGGGGTTCCATAAGTCCACAAGTTAAGAACCACTGGCATAGAGTCTTTGAAGGTACAAATCATGCTGGTTTTCTGCCACCCCAGTCCTAAGCTTCAGAAGTCTGCTCATAGGCAATAATCCTACTCAGAGTGGAAATGCCTCCCAACCTGAGGAGGCACACCCAGGAGACCTTGAAGCTGGCTGTCAGCTGACCCACCCAATCAGCATCTCCCAACCTGCCCCTCCTTAGACAGGAGGTCTGCCCAGAGTAGGAAAGTGTCCTGGGCTGAAGATGGACAACTATGTGTATATAGTCCTTCTTGCACATTTGTGAGTTTGACTTTCACAAATTCAATTATTCATGAGGTGTACACGTGCCTTCCTCCACCCATTCTCTTCATCTCATTCGCTTGCCCCTTGCTCGGCAGAGAGAAGGAAGGCAAGTGCCCAGACAATAGGCAAGGAAGTTCATGTTAACAATCATGTTTGTGGTTCCTTTTCCAAATGTTTGCAAGGCCTCTTAATTAACTACAGCCATGGTTAATTCCCTTGTTTTTCTTTTGTTTGTTTGTTGCTGTTGTTGTTGTTGCTTTAGTTGTGTGCCTTCAACTCTTTTTCAACTTATGACAACCCAGAGGCTAACCTATCACGGGATTCTCTGGGCAAGATTTGTTCGAAGGACTTTTTACCTTTGCCTTCCTCTGAGGCTGAGAGAATGTCATGTGACCAAAGTCACCCAGTGGGTTTCCCTGGCCGAGCGGCAATTCAAATACTGTTTTCCAGAATTGTAGTCCAATGTTCACACCACTATACCACACTGGATCTTTCTTTCATTTCTTTTGGTTAATTATTGGTTGTTTGCATTTTAAGTCACCATGCACAATATTATTTTATGATAAATTTACTTTGTAATATTTGTAGAAAAAATTATTTAAGTGAATAATTCTTTTATTTATTTTATTTTTACTTATTTCTTTTCTATAAATCTGGTTGAAGCTATTTAAATAGCCCTTTTCCCAATGGAAAAAAATCCAATAAAATAAGAAACCATCAACATTAGTAAAACAAATAGAATTATTTTATTTCCCATTGCTTATAATAGCTTATAGTGTCAAGAAGATGTAGCATATTCATTCTCATAAAAAGAACACGAGAAAAGGAAACCAAGACGAGGAACCATAAGGATCAGATGCTAAATATAGTCTATACTATATATAGACTCATATAAAAGTTTTTCTTTGGCATAAAGTTAGAAATGACATGACAGCCATTAATATGTGAGCATCTTACATTAAATGTTTTATCAAGATTTTGGAAAATCAAGGGGGAAAAAATTTCTGTTTTTCCCCCGTTTTTCCCGACATTCACATCTATCAGTTTTTCGGGCTTTCACATCTCTCATTGGGATCAAGTTATGGTGGGAGACACTCATGGGGCAGTTTAGTGTGTGAAGAGCACTCTTTGAAAGAAAGGATCAGAATATTGACCTTTGTGCTCTAAGCTGGAGAAATCTTACTTAAGTTAAATTAGATGAACAAGTGTGTTTATAACCAAAATGAAAAACAGAACATACTGGTTGATTTTTCTAAATAACAGCCATTTTGAGCCTTCCACTTTTATAAGGTTAGGGGCACAAGACTCCCATGAAAGTGGGAAAATGCAAATAAAAATCCTGAGTGCTTTTTTTAAAAAACCTGAGAACACTTCTTTAGGAATCTCTAGGTCCTTCAACACAATATTTTTTTTTTTGTGGCAGGGGCCAATAGAGGAGGAACTTTCCTTAATAAATATATAAAATAAAATAATCCATGAATAATCAACTCCATGAATGCTGAACCTGCAAAAATGAAGTGCCCAGTGTGTATTTAATCCTCTGTTGCAGCAGTCAAAATGCCCTGGAAGAAACCTATTGGTATATAAATAGCCTTAAAGAAATAAGATAAAGAAATGCTTCATCTTGAGCTAAGTTTTTTTCCCACAAAATTACAAAAGGAGAAGATTGGATGTAATAACTCAGCAGCCAGAAGATTTGAGAAGTGACTATGTTCTGTTAGTTCCTGTGACACTTGGAATGACCAGGAAAGGAGTATGTACTGTGTTTGTTATTCCATATGCTGAAGAAATAAACACTGCTTTGCTATCTTTCTTAATTAAAAACACAATGTCGAAGAATGCGACATTTGTTGAATTGAGATGAGGGAGTTTGCCTCCTGGTTTGAGTTAGAATAATTACAGTTGTAAAGCTGTATTCCCCCCACCCCCAGTACCCTTCCAACCCTGTAATTAAACCAGGAGAAATGTTTCATTTTCTGGTTATTGCCAAAGCATGTTTCTGACTTCTGGAGAAGTCTTCGATTATACTTGCAGCAGAATTCCATTTCTTCCAGCCATACAGGTGCAATGAAAGAAATAAAATTAATTAAAACTGTGGACATATTTATCCCCTACAGGTGCCATAAAAAGGTACTGGCAGAGACATTTTTCAAGTAATTAGACAGGCAATTCTGTGTTTACTAATGAGTTATCACTACTCTCTTAAAATGCATCAAACAGGATTCATCATCTCTCCATAATCAAGTGACAAGAGAGTTCTCTATAGGAAGTTGTCATAGGAGTAGCTGAACTCTATTTCTGCCTACCCAAAAAGATATTACTGCCACAACAGAAACAACTATTGTTTCATTGTTTAACAAAATCCTGAAAAATCCCACATACATTCGGTACAGCTCTGGTTCCAGGTTCAGAGATACCTTGGGACTTTTAAGGTTTTGTAGTTAATATATAAAGCCCTAAACAGTTTGGGGCATGGTTACTTGGTAGAGAGCACTTTCTTCATTATAAGACCATTGTCTAGGGAAACCCTCCTGCTAGTGCAGGGCAGGGCATTTAATATGATGGCACTTACTCTGAGGAATTCTGTTCACCCAGTATTACACTTATCTAAGGTGCCAAGATGTCTGGGCCTAGTTCTTCTTCTCCTTTTCTCAAGGGGAAGAATCTCAGGGCAGGAGGATTGCCTTGAAAATGTGTGTGTGTGGTCCTAATTTATTAAACTTTCAGGGATTTTTTGTTGTTGTTTGAATGGCATATTCTGTGCAGTTGTGGCTGATAGTTAATTCATCATGCTTGGTAACATTACAGGAGCCTGCCCTTTGTGACACCACATTCTATTGTCCCTGGGTCTCAGGTCTGAGCCCTGAAATCACAGGGTCTGGGATACTCTCAACCTAGCAGCCCTTGACAGGCCCAGCAAGTCTTACACCCTTTCCACGACTTACCTGGGTCTGCAGCCGTGCCAGTGTCATCCCAGCAGTGGCTTTGCCGAGATGGAAGTGCAGATGCCAACGCTCCCCTCCCCACTGGCTCACTGGCTGCAGAAGGAAGCACGATGGCACCTCCACTTCCTGCCACAGGACAGCTGGGTAATGTCCCAGGCTGCGCTGGGGCAGGAAGCACAGCTGTTGCACTTCCAGGGCCTCCACAGAGAAGGTAAGTGCAGGTGCACAGTAAGATGGCGGCGCAATCGCTGGTCATTGTCAGGGAAAACCCATCAATGATTCATGATGCAGTCGCACTGCTTGGGGACAGGAGAAGAACGGGACCACAATGATGTCATACATAAGCATTGTTGCAGCCCACGCTTCTCCCATTCGTATGGTGGGTTGGGAGGGTGGAAAGGCCCTTACTTTTAGGCACACATTGAAGACTTCCTTTTTTCAGTTGTTGTTGTTGTTATTTTTGCCAGAATCTTCAGTATATTTCAGTCACTATGTATTTCTTAGATAATATCAATATTATGTAGTGATTTTGTGCATTTTTAATATGGTGTGTTTGGTGACATAGGTTGGAAATCTTTAGATGCTGACAGTTTATAAATATTCATTCATTCATTCCAGGGAAGGAGCAATACAGAAAGTGGTAGCAAAGAAGCACACCTGTTCAGGAGGTGCTTCAATGATAGCGTTGTATTTATTAATTATTTATTAATTAATTGTTCTCAGTGGGTCCCATTTCCTGAGTGGACTGCTTTTCTGTTGCCACTTTCTGTATCACCCCTTTCATTGGTTTCCTTCTGGACCCAATCAGCATTATTTGCCAGAGACAGGGTGTGTGTGTGGAAGACAGAGAGAACCAGGCATGGAGAGGTCACTATTCCTTCTCTTTCTTCCTCTCACTATCCACATAAGTCCAGAGGAGAGGCAGATGGCCCCAGTGTTGGGCGCTCCTTTTGGGCCTGGAAGTTGCCTGATACTGACAGACCCTGATGGTGGCCCCAGTTTGGTTTCCACAGTTATATCATTGGGATAAAGTACTTTAAAAGTGGGTTATACATTCCATTTTAACTGTCAACAGTGGCAACAATATGTGGAATACTGGGGCTTGTTGTTTAGCAAGCCATTGGAGCTCTATGGCTGAGAATTTAAAATAGTCCTTCCAAAACTGCAGATTCTAGGATTGTATAGGATGTTACCATGGCAGTTAAAGTGGAATTGTAGTGGTATAACTGTGTAGTGTGAAGGGGCTGCAGGAGCAAGTTCCAGATGCAGCTGATGCCCATCAACATCTCCTCTCTCCCACCTTTTATCCCCTTTATCTTTCCTTTTTATATCTGATTCTCTGTCCAAATCCATGCTGTTTTGAAAATAGACAGGTGATCTGATCTTTACTTGAAAGGAGACTACCCTTCATAGGGAGCTCTTGTTCCTGGTCACAGAAACCATTTGGAGTCCCTCATACAGGTATATCCTACTCCCTTAACAATGTTAGGTTGGAGCAGAAGGTGGAGCTCCTCACAGATGGTTGTTGTAGTTCTAGTGCAGAATGTAACAGAATTTGAAAACAATTTCTATTGGGTTTTCATAAACATCCCACATTATGGAAATTGTAAACCTGAATTGGTAGTTTGGAGCTGTAAAAAAGAAAATTAGTTGTTAAATATTTTGTTTGGCTTACTTAGCAAAGCAGCAGTGCTTATTTAGCAAAAGAGTCAGCAAAGCAGCAGTGTAATGAGCATGCTTTCTGCACCTCTTGCAGATGTTCTAGACCAATGTCATTTCTGTATCAGGCAGGAATACCATGTTTGTCACCTCTGGTAGATTATTATGTTCACAGAAGCATATTAGCATTCTTGGCTGTGGTACGCACTGAGGGGTTCCATGCTACTCTGCTGTCGAGCTCTTACCACCTGGATTTCTTTACAGATGATTTGGAAAAGGGATGGAAAATAAATCTCCCATACTGCAGCGCTTTTATGTGGTTCTGTGGTGCAGCCATGCTTGGAATATTGTGCCCAGTTCTAGTTGCCTCACTTGAAAAATGATACCTAAGCCAGGAAGGACACAGAAAAGAGTAGCCAAAGTGTTTGGAGTGTCTCCCATTGGAACAGCTGAAGTCTCAGGTATTGTTTGATCTCGTACAACAATGGCTAAAGAAGAAGGGAAAACTTAAGAGAGGTTTGTAAAAATTATTTCTGTCAGTCGAACAACAAACTCTTTGTAGCTCTTGGAAATAGGTCTGTAGCTCAGTAATGGAGCACATACTTTGCATGCATGCAAAAAGACTCCAGCAGCTCTGAGAAAGACTGGGAAAGATTTCTGCCTGAAACCCTGGAGAACAGCTGCCAGAAAGGATGGACGGTACTGAAATACCAGTCTCACATTGTATTTACTTATTTTACGTACTGCCTTTTTCCCAGTGCAGGACTCAAGGTGACTTATAACTGAAATTAGAACAGAATAAGCCTGAAAACCAAGCTAACACTGAAGAACAGACAAACAAAAAAGTTATCAGGTTAGAAAGACTTGAAACATAACAAACAAGATAGAAAAAGGTACAGCAACTGTTACGGAAACCTCTTCTGTGGCTACTAGTTAGTGGCCAAAAACCTGTCTAGATAAAAAGGTATTTGACTGCCCATGGAAGGAGAGTGGAGAGGGGGTCAGCCTAGCCTGGCCTCCCACATGAGAACGAAGTCTGCAGCCTGCGAACAGCTATTGAGAAGGCCCTGTAATGGGTTCTCATCGGAAGTGACTGTGTTGATGGTGGCAGTCATAGAAAGCATTTCCTAAAAGACAGTAAATAAAGGTGCTTCCATTTTCCTGAGTTGGTCTCCCACAATGAAAGGGCAGGCTTTAGAGATGCAGCAAGTAGGTCATGGAGATTAATGGTTCTAGTTTTAGCATGTGGTGGATTTAGAAAAACCACTTGCACAGCATACCGTGAAGGGAAAACATCCCAAACACTCTCTGTTCTTATTATCTGAAGACTTCTGTGATGAGATGTGCGTCCAAATCTCTATTACATTGTTTACATGGGTGTTTGAAATGAAGTCAGTTGGATCAAAAACAAAGGCTTCCCACCCTAAATTCTGCTTCATAATAAAAGGACTGTATTGAGGACTGAAGTTGGCTTGGATCCTTTCCTGCCTGCTTTACTATTTATCGTTCAAAAGAAATTGCCAGACGAAATGAGGATATTTCCAAACGGGAATTTCAGACCCATTTGCCAGCATTAAACGTGGGTGATTTTAGTTCCCCTTTTGATGCTTTTGATATTTATGTAAAGTAAGAAATCCTAAAAATGGCATGAAATGTCAATTTTAAATATTCTGAATGAACTTTCTGGAAGTTTAATGTTCTCATTGGAAACAACAGCACACACTGATGTCATTTGCGTGTCAGAAGAAATACCACAGTTGCCTCTTAATGCCAGTGTGTGGGCACTTTGCCAGTGAAAATGAATTCTCTGGGGAATGTTTCATTTAGTGCCCCCTCCTTTTTCTCTGATACATCATTTTGGAAACTTCTTTCAACTTTCTAATGTTTTTCTGGCGTAGAATGAGATTAATCACAAAGGGGTTTTTGTAGGGAAACTATTGTGTGGTATAACCATCAAAAACCTCACGCAGCTACACCAGAAATAATTATGGAAGGTCATGGCTAAAATCCAGCAAAGTGAAGTGTTCATGGAGTTTTAGATGCAGTCTGGGCAGTTCATTACAAGAAATGGATAGGAAGGTACTAGAAGGAAAATATAAACAGGAAAACTCGGTTGTGCATGCAGATGATGAGGCATTTCACATTTCTTCATCACATGGCCTTTGTCACAGATCAGAATGGTCTGAATGTTGTACTTTCCTCGAAGACCCTGTTGCAAATTTGTGACTTTACAGTCTGTGGCGCACCATAGGTAGCCATGAAATACTTGTAAGAACAAATGAAAATTATTATCCTCAGGCACATTTATCACAACTGAAAAGTTTATCACAAATAAACTTTATCCCATTTATCACAAATAAAAGTTGAATGCCTCAGAAAAATATGTTCTAAATGGATTCTGTAGTTGCAGTTGCCACAGATAATGAGTGAGGAAAGGGCTGGCCCTCCACCTGATATCTGACTGTAGCTTCCATCTTCATTTCCTACCGGCTATGTTAGGTAGGGATTTGTGGCTCAGTACCAACTGAAGCACCACTTACTCCATCCCCTCCTTTCTGATGCACTCAGACTTGACAAAACTGAGGGTAAGGTAATGAAAAACATCATCTTCCCTTTAATGATTAATTTGAGCAGTTTTTGTCCTTTTTCAAGATAATTTTGTAATCAATAGTTTCTATTGATTTGCTTCCTAGCCAAAGTCAGTTATGAAAGAAATATAAATGGCTCAGTTATATATTTACACCCACCATAACAAAATGTATGAATAACATCCACAAAAATCCTATTTAGCAAAATATTAACTGAAAGGTCAGAAACGCAACTGTGAGTTAAATCCAACATTGATTCTACCTAAAGACAACCTAGTGAAATCAATGTGACTAGTAAGTCCCATTCATCCCAGGAGATCCACTCAAGGTAGGACTTCGTAGTTGTCATTGTTGTTATTTGTCATCAAGTCAACTTCAAATCACAGTGACCCTGTGAATGAGATAACCTCTAAGATCTTGGCTATCAGCTGTTGAGGTCTTGCAAACACAGGGCAAACTGTACTTTCCTTGTTTGAATCAATCTACCTGTGGTACAGTCTCCATTGTTTTCTACTGCCTTGCACTTTACCAAACATTACCTTTTTTTTCCAGTGAGTTGTGTCATCTCATGATATACCCAATGTATGACAACATCAGTTTAATCATCTTTCCTTCTAGTAAGAGTTCAGGTTCTAAGACTTGTTCATTTGTCTTTTGAGTGGTCCAGAACATCCATAGAATTCTTCTCCAGCATCATATTTATCCAGTCTGCTTTCTTAACTGCCCAACTTTCACATCCATACATAGGAATCTGTTACCCTGATTTCTGGGGGTCCCGGGAGGGACACCTAAATGCGCTCTCAATTATATAAGTTGGGGAAATTAGCCAAGAGCACAGACTAGCAATACGAGAGGCAGGGTAACTTAGCGAGATCTTGAACCCTATGATTACGGGCTCAGACTGAGTCAAGGAGCATGCAGAAGTTGAAATAATAAATTTTGTTTTATTAAACATACAATCAACCAGTGTATGCAGCACACTCACACAGATAACTAAAGAAATAAAGGTTGGAGTGGGATAGAGGGATTTTTAGAGGAGTTGTTGGTTTGGGTAATACTTCACCTGTCCCGAAGCCAGGTTAGAAGCGGAGAAGCTGGGGAGCATGGATCTCAGCACGTGGAGGTGAGGGGAAGGCTCGCTGGACAAAGCGACAGCAAGGCGGGATGGAAGCCAAGAGTGATCCAAGGAAACGCTCAAAGTCAGGGGTTTTTATAAGGAGAATTGTGACCGCAGGCTAGTTCGGACTTGGGGAAAACAATGGATTTGGGGCTGGAGACAAAGCCTCCGAAAGGTCAGAATTTGAATGATTGAATTATAGTCAAATTGTCAATAGGATAGCCAGTATGCAAACGCAGAGTGCTTGAGCGTTGTATAGTTCGATCATGAAGCTGCCGGCGCGGGGCAGAGGATCTTTTGAAAGTTGGGTGCATACATAATTGAGGTACTTGCCTTGAGGTCTCCTAAAGCTGTGAGTCGGCTATTTCTGGCCTGCCTGTATTGTGTTGTAATATTACAGCAATTATCGGCCGAACCTGTATGCGTGCTTGTCCGGGGGCCTCGCAAGCACGTGGAGGGGACAGATGGCCAAATTATTGATATCAAAAGATATCTTTTAACATCCCCCAAGCTCAGGCTAGCAATGGCGGTAACAAATTGAAAATTATTCTGATTATGGTATTTAATAAGGCGTTTGCACACTTGAGGAGAATTTACCCTATGCCATTGGAATTTGGATTTGGCTTGAACCATCTTCAAAATATTGGTGTGTTTTTGCTTTATGTGGCAACTGAATGCATTCTGTTAACCTTATTGCATTTTATTGTAATTCCTCAGTCTGGTACTGATATCTTGTCAGTGTCTAAACAATATGGCATTCTGGAGTTAGACCCATGGATTTCTGAATGGGGGGTTGTGTACTTTTCTTTTTTGACTCACATATGGATGGACAAATCAGTCTGTTTCTATTCCATAGCACTTTTGTATGTGATAAGCTTGCTACTTTTGTTCAAAAAAGTACACCACAAAATTTGGAATCTTGTGAAATTCAGAGGACAACTATGTTAACTCCATTAATCTGTAAAGTGCAGAGGAGATCAGGATGCCTTGGAATTACAGCAACATGACCTGCTGCATTCCCAGCTGTATTACAAACAGTTTTCAAAGCTCTTTGGCCTGTGGTATGGGATGCCACAGTTTAAAAAAAAGAGAAAAAGTCAACATTCCGCTGGTCTTAGAAAGCAAGTTGCGTGACCCTCTGAACTGTTGACAGGATTGCAGATTATATGACACATGGATCTATGTAAGTTACAAAATAGTAGTATTGCAGTGTTCATTAAACCACAGGGCATAGTTATCTATGTTGTCCTACTGGTGAACTTTGCAACGTCTCTATACCTGAACTGGAGATAGCTCATGACTGGAGATGGAACACTAGTGTAGATGAACTTCTCCTGGTCTGATACTTTGGGGCAACCCTTCCATTCCCATGTTTAGACAGGTATTTAGGTGTGAGGGGGAAAGGTGGACATTGTAGTTATGAAACACTACAAAGTCTTGTGGTACTTTAAAGACTTACAACTTGTATTTGGCATATATGCTAATGGAATGGACCAGTTCATCAGATACATCTGAGGATAGAACCTGCAAAAGCATATTACCAAATAAAACTCCTGAGGTTCCACAAGATTTGCTTTGTTTTGTTTTTACTGAAACAGATTAAAATGACTATTCCCCCACTTCAGCTCTTTGAAACAGTTCTGAGTGTCCATTTAGAACTGGCCATGGAAATGCATATAGCCTTCCAGATGCCGATGAGGTTCTACCACCAATCATCCTTTGTGAGCTAGCAGGGAAATGGGAGGCACATGTTCCCCATCCCTACCATAAAGCATAAACTTAAATATGGCTGCCCTTGAATGGGGCAATACATGTAAAAACTCAAATCTGTATAGTCTAGTAGTTGAGAGACAGCCAGCTATATCTGGGGGGATCTACATCCACTTCTGTCATGAAAGCAGGGTGTGGCCTAGAACCGCCTATTGTCTTACAATTTAACATCTTCTCCTCTGTGCTATTTGTATAAAATGGAATCTAAAACATATGCTGATGTAATGCATAGAAAAAACACCAAAGGCTGTGAAGAACTTTACAGGATGAAAGAGATGGTTCAGTGATTTAGATATTGTCTTTTGCAGACCATCAGCATCTGATCATACCACAGAAGAAGCTCAGCAAGGTTGTTAGCATTGTTGTTTTTAAGAAGCATTTAAATTCAATTGCAATCAGGACCAAAATGTCATCTGCCATTAATCTGGGGAAAACCCATGGATTCAAACTGAGTCTTGCCTAGTTACTGGCTTCTTTACACCACTAAAAATGAAGTACTAATTGCACAAAACAAGCCCTTTAAAAATCTCCCAGTCTAACATTTTTGTACATTCTTGCCTTTCCGGATTTTGCTGCATATTTCCAGGTTATGTTGCAGCTAAAATGGGGACTTCAGACAGAGAATCCTTGGAGAAGCTAGAAACTTTTAGTCAAATAACTGTTTCTTTCTAAACAACAGCCAGAGACAAACAAGACTTTTCCTGGAATGAAAATATATACCATAACTGTGAGAGATACACTTCTAGATGTAACACAGATAGCAAAAAAATGTGTTTAGTGGTTTGAATAGTATTGGTAGCCCCAGCTGAAGTAGACCCATTGAATCAACTCTTATATGTTGAGTGAACACTTATGTAAATCACACTGGTTCAGTGGTCTGCTGTGGCTGAGAGTACCAATAGGTTTCAGGCCAATGTGACTTGGTCCTAGGTAAATTAGTATAGGATTGCGGAGATAGTTGTTTGTGAGTAATGATTTAAAAGTGACACAGTTACCTGTAAGCAGTTACTTTGGTGGGAGAGTAACAAGAATAGGACATATATGCATTTTAAAAGAGATGCAATAGGAGTGAACTTACTCTATTGTTGTAATGAGTTAATGTATCTAGTTATTTTCAAAAGTTGCTCTTTCAGAGCATTTAAGCATTTTTTCAAAAAATACTTCACTTTCTTACCAGTCCCAATGGCATGCTGTTGCCAGTCCTCTGTCTCTTCAAAAAAAGTATTTGAAAGTAATAGAAAAGCAACACAACCAGTTTCACAATGAGTTACAACTTTTCCAGGCACTGCACTCAGTAAAGACAATGGACCACTTTTCAAACCCTGTAACAAGCAACTGGAACAAATTATTTTTAAAAACTAACTTTCCAAATTCTGCTTAAAGATCCATTTCATGATATTTAGGTTAGCTCCACCAATCTGTATGAATGGCTTAATTGCCACCAACATGACACAATAAAAATAATAAAATAATAATTCCAAATCCTCAAAGGTAGAATAGCTAGCTCTGTAATTCTTCTCAGTGATCTTTTCTTTACAAGTAAATTTTGGTTCAAGGTTTTCTATGTGTTTGTTGTACTGACCAGAAGAAAAACTATGGAAATTTGCTGTGTTCAACCCATTGGCCACCTGGTAAACCATTTCTAACCTGGGGAGGGGGTGTAGATATCAAACCTGTTGTTATTGTTATCTTTATTTATATCCCACTTTTTCCTTCAGAAGTACTCAAAGCAGCTTACAGTATTTTATAAAAGAAAACATAGTTTAAAAAATCATACCATACAAAAGTTAAAACACAAATTAAACAATCCAGTAGTAATTAAAACAGATGTCATGCACTGCTTCCAGAGCGTGGACTCTGACTGAGAGTCTGAAACAGAGGGCATGCCAGAGGCTGAAACAGGGGGCATGCTGCACAGAGAAAGGTTACAGTGCCAGAAGGAGAACAGGAGGCAGTGCCGGCTCCAACAGAGAGTTCTGCCTCTTCAGACACAGAAGAGCACTTATCTATACCCAGCTTTGGAGAGTGCAGGCAGCAAAGAGAGACCTATCGCCCCTCTTTCAGGATTTGTAACTGGCAACAATCAATCAAGTCACAGCTGTGCTAGGCTTCAAACCTATTTAGCTGACGTCCTTCCCCTCCAGGAGCTGTCAGAGCTTGTCTGAGCTTCTGCCTTGCTGTATACCTTGACAAATGCTTGAATTGGCCTTGGACGTTCCCTTGCCATGGAACCCTGTCGGGTTTTGTTTATGTTGGACTTTATTTATGACTCTGTGCTTACTGCCTGGAAGTAAATAACGAGCTGGGAGTTATTCAGTTTGTTTTGTTTGCTTTATCAGCTGTGCCAGGACTGAGATAGGACAACAGCGTTAAAATATATATTTAAAAACACAAACAATTAAGAATAGCCAGTGCCTTATGTCAGCAGGCAATAATCACATATTGAATGCCTGCCAAAATAAAAAAAATGTCTTTACCTGTCTGCAGAAAGAAAGAAGGAAGGAAGGGAGGGTACCAGTCTGACTTCTGTGGGAAGGGAATTCCAGAGCCTGGGAGGAGCCACTGAGAAGGCCCTCTCTCATATTCCCACCAGATGCACCTGTGAAGGTGGTGGGCCAGAGAAAAGAGCTTCTCCAGAAGATCTCAAAGCCCAGTCTGGTTCATAAGGCAACCTAAACCTTTCTTTATATCAGAAGTGAGAACTGTGCATCTTCAGATCATGTTGAAGTGCGACTTCCAGGAGGTTAGAAACAGTAAAAAGAAGGGGTCATGGTGCTCCATGCCAACAAAGGAATTTAATGAGCTGAAGTACACTTCCACAAGCATAGCCCACATGGATCCTCACCGGCATCATAGTCCTCTGGGCCTGTTGAATTGCTGCTTGTACATTTCGATGTCGCTGTAGGTATACATTCCTTGTCCTGAGTTGCTGATTGTTGGACTGGGATAAGAATATTTCTGGTGGTCCAGGTGGACTGATCCAAGTCTGAAGATTTCTTTAGGATAAGCTGTTTAAATTGCAGTGTCCCATTTTCACAGTGCTTTTCAGGCACTTAGCAAAATATGCATTCAATTTTTTACTGTGTTATGTTGCTAGCTTTGTTTTTTCTATTTTTTATTTTATTTTTTACTGGGGTTCACATGGACAAGAATTTTCACAGAGAAAGGATGTCTTCTCTATAATAATAATAAAAAAAAGCATAATCTCTATCCACCTAACTTTGGAATGGTACGTTTCCCAAGAAAACTTACAGGATCCAAACTTTCTGAAGCTTGAAGTGAGGTGTACCTGGTAATACACTTTGTAAATGAAATGCAGCATGGACAGTTTCAAAATGCACAAGGAGGGAAGCTTTCGGGAAAATCAATTTTAACAATTGATATATTGCATCCCTTATTGGAAGAGAAATGTGCATGTAGCATCTTGGAAAACATTCTGTGCACGACTTTGGCTCTTTTAGTGCACTCACTAACAGGCCCTGTCTAATGCTGCCTCTTAAATTCATAAACAGAAATCTTTACTTCCTGTAAAACCTAAGCCATCAGACTTGGCTTACAATGTTTATTCTTTATTGAACATATGCTGGTTAATATAATAAAATTATTTTCATATTTAACATTTGTTATAAAATATTTACAGGTCATCAGCAGCATGGAAGGCACATACTCCCCCAAACCCGAAAGTTGTTTTCGAGTTGTGATATAAAATGTCTCCAACTGTAGGTGAAGAGTTTAGAAACAACTATTTGAATGTACAAGTACTTTTCCTTTAGTGGAAGAAGACATCCTTCCAGTAGGTTGTCCCTTCCACTTGCTCCAGTGGAAAATACAGCAGTGAGGCATAAGCAGTCATGTACAGTTGGAGAGCAATCTCTAGGAAATTCTAGTTTGTTTTCCTCCCTGAGCATCACACAGGTACACAAGGTTCTACTCCCATAGGCTGCATCACAAAGGATTCCCTTTGGAGGGAATCCTGTGTGCATTTAAGACTCTTCAGGCCCCCACTGATCTCACACCCCACTCCCATTCCAGGAAAAAAAACCAGGAAAAATTGGAGAGCCATGATGACTGAGAAGGTATTATGCAACAACCTTTTCTGTGTGTAAAATCACATTAATTTGTCCAAGGATGGATGGATGGATGGATGGATGGACAGACGGACGGACAGACAGATAGATAGATAGACCCTCAAAGACTGGTTTCTGCAGAACAGGCCATCCCAGCAGTTGAGGCAATACACTGTCTGGGGACATGAGAGAGGCACACCCAGATTATGAAATACCTTTCCCTTCACAGATTGGCACCACCATTTAAGCCTTTCAGATTTTTTTCCTAATTTGCATATGTATTATGTAAAATTGTTTTAAACTATATTGATTGATATTAATATACATTTTTTTATTCTTTTATATTGCTTGAATTTGTTGAACTGAGTTTATTATATGCCTCTCTCAGATTATATGATAAAAATATTTTAATAAAATAAATTAAAAATAAAATAAAAAGATGAATATTTTAATATACTTCTCTATTCCTTAGGCCATTTCCGCACCACACTGTTATAGTGCTATTATTCGACTTTCAACATCCCATGGAATCCTGGGGTTTGCAGTTTAGAGAAGGGCATTTAGAATTCCAGCCAGAGAGCTCTTTGGCCTCAGTAATCTACAAACCTCAGAATTCCACAGGATGTTGAAAGTGGAATAATAGCACTATAACAGTGTACTGTGGAAATGGCCTAAATGTTGGGCGGTCATCAAAAGAAAGTGGTTTTTTCATACCTTCAGAGTTTATGCTGCATCATAGGATATAGCTTTGGTCCAAAGAGTATAGTTTATTTATCTTATTTGAAAAATTCTTATTATTATTTTCGTACTTGTAAGAAAATAGACAAGTATTTCCTTGCCCTCACCTTTTCCATCGTGTAGTGTATTGATTAAAATGTGTTATGATTGGTTTTCCCTGGACTCTTTAGGATTTCTGCTTTAGAGAGTCGGCTTTTGTTGAAGTTTGAGAGCTTGTGGGCTGGGAGCATGACCTCTGCATTTGACATGTTCACGATTTCTAAAACCATCAGCATTGGAGTAGCCCAGGATTACGATGACTGACAGTTCAAAAATACAGTGATCTGTTGTGTCTAACCTGTGTCAAGCTAGAGAATATTTAAATCAATAATAATGCTATCAGAAGTGGAAAATCAAATGCAAAATAATTCCCCAGGCTTCCTGTGTATAATGACATTTGCTCTTTTGATGAATTGCTAATGCATTCTTGCACAGGAGAGTTGGCAGAACAGCCAAATCTGGAATAAAAGGGGCAATGCTGGAAGAACGGATGCTTTCATTGCCCTTCCTACTGTTTTCGACTTATTTATTTATTTATATGTAACATTTACATTTTGTCTTTTTTTCCCAGCTGTAATCTAGCAAGCATGCATTAGTTTCCACTTTTAAAAACCCACTCAAACTGCTGTGTTATTTGATAATGAAACCATATTTGAATGTCAAGATAAGGCCTGGTTGATTGTGATAGGAACAAGCCTGTGTGAATTTCTGTGAGCTCCTGCATTTTCCTCCCTCCTTCTTTCCTTGCGGCACAACAAGATGTTCATGAGCTTTCACTTCTGTTTTTGAGTAACTGTGCATTGCCATGTTGCTCAAACTGACCAACCATGCATTATGAAGCTGGCTTCTCACAACAAAACATTGTTAAGTACAACCAGTGATGGCTGGTGGCTTTTGTGCCTGTCCCTCTCTCTCCCTCTGTGTGTGTGTGTGTGTGTGTGTGTGTTTGCATCTGGTGTCAGTTTTAGCTTAAACTTTAAAGGCGCTATCCTAGGTGATGCCACTGTTCCTGGGCTGTGGTTCCAGAATACTGTGTACACGATTTAAAGTTCAGGCCCAAATCCAGAGTGGATTCACCACCCCACAGCTGCATGAGCCATTTGTCACCAACGTGAAGGAAAGCTATGGCCAAGAGGCCTATACCAGTCTGCAAGATCAGCAGTCCCATCTGTGTACTCAACATGAGCTAGAAAAATCAAAGATCTTAGAGGACATTGTTGGGATCCAGAGCACCACGGGAGAAAATCTTGTATCC
This sequence comes from Cyclura pinguis, assembly GCA_030412105.1. Classification (NCBI taxonomy): domain Eukaryota; kingdom Metazoa; phylum Chordata; class Lepidosauria; order Squamata; family Iguanidae; genus Cyclura; species Cyclura pinguis. The sequence goes on from CM059602.1 coordinate 114,091,804, forward strand.
TTCATTCTTAAAGTGCCAGACTAGAAGTCAATCAGTGAATGAAAAGATTAGATACTGTTTGCGCTAGTGAGACTATCTTGATTAAGCATACACAAAGCTGATAATGTGGTAGGTTTATTTTAAAAAGCTAAGAGGAACAACGAAAAAATACAGAATTACAGGAGTAACAGTGGGTGTAGGTACGAGAGATAGAATGGGTATCTGATAATTTCCCAAAGTGGTTTCGTGTTCCCAACCACTGGGAAAAAACTGACAGGAAGAAGAATGGCACTTAGAAAGTTCCCACAAGTTGCAGGAACCTGTTTTGTTCTGTGTTGTTCTGAGCATAGCAAAGCTGTACAATTTTGTCAAGTTTGCACAGCCTTAAAAGCTGTCCTATAAGAATAGAGAGCAACTTGCCAAAGTAAAGTTGCACACCTATACTAGCTAAAACTGCATAATTTTTACTAGAGATGAGACAAATCCAGAATTTTCCAAATCTGGATCCGGATCTGGATCCCTGGAAGGTTCTGGCAAGCCTGTACTTTCCAGTCAAGTGCTGAACTTAAATATTAGATGTTCAATTAAAATATCTTAGAATACAACCCCAGTTGTAACTTCTGAAATTGTTAGCAAAGGCCATTGTTACTCCAAGGGAAAAACTCACCTACTTGCCACCTCCCTTTGTGTGTCTGGTCTCCCAGGTTTTCAGGCATCCGGTTCACCAACAAACTATTTGTTTGGTGGATTTGAAAGATTCGGTTTGCCTATTTTGGCACAGGGATTTGGATTCGTGAATCTCAAAACGTTGCCCAGGATTCAAGGATTTGGTTGGCCCATCCCTAATTTTTACAAGCATCTGAATGATTCATTGAAAAGAGAAAAATGGAGTGGAATATTCTTGAATGCTAAGCCCTAAAGTTGCGCATCTTAACTGAGAAAACTATTTTCTCCTCTAATTCTCTTCATCCTTGGCAAAGCTGTTCCTCTCCTGCCACTGCTCTTTTTCTGCTGCTTTCTTAATGTAACTTGCTCCCTGAACTTCCTGGGCTCTGAGTCTGCTCCCCGTGTATCTTGACCTGCCTGCCAACTCTGATTCTCTAGTGTTTTCTAATCCCTGTTAATTCACTTCCTCCCTGCCAAGGTTGGTCCTCCCCTGCCACTACTCTTTCTTGGCTGGTGTGTGTGTATGTGTGTGTGTATGTGTGTGCACGTGCGCCAAACTCTCTTGGCACTGAGTCTGCACTTCTCTTCTTTCTTGACCTGCCTGCCTATTCCAACCCCCCCTGTCTTCTCATCACTGCTAATTCACTTCATCCCCACCAAGGCTGCTCACCTCCTTGGCAGACATGAAGCAAATTAGTAGGGATGAGAACAAATCAGGGAATCAAAGAAGGCAAACAAGTCAAGAAAGAAGGGAAGCTCAGACTCAAAGCCCAGAATGTTACTCCAAGAGATTGGGATCCACGTGCAATGCCAGTGTCTCCTTAAAATTAGAGGGAATTAGAGCTGATAGGAGGCCTTCAAGAGGAGGGTAACAGCAGGATCTTTTCGCCTATACCAGTACTGACTATAAAGAGGACTCCAGTTAAAGTTAAGCTAGGTATTTTATTTGAATCGACAATCATATGAGAAATCAGATACTCTTAAGAATCATACAAGACTATTGGAAAGTGAGATGAGAAAGGTTGGATAGAGACAGAATAGTGGAGGAATGGGGTTATAATTACCAGTTTTGGAGAAGGAAGTCACAGCAGAGGGGCTCAGACAGTGTCTGAGAGTAGCATGGAGGAACAGCAGTATGGGGCGCACTATGTTCTACGTATTACAGTTGGCTGGGGTTAAAGCTAGGGTTTTAATACTCTATTTCATACTCTGAAGGAGTGCATTGACAAAGCCATAATGGCTTTCCCATGGGACTGGAAAAGGAGTCCAGAATGGACTGATTGCTTTAACTCTGGAGTCACAAAACATTGATGAGACTCATGACAATCTCTTACTGTTCCATCAGATAGGGTGTATAGGGAAGATCTCCATAGGTTCAACGGATGGTTTCTGATTGCTCACAATCTGGGCAGTTTACCTTTCATTGAATTCAAAAATGCCAAAAGCCTAAAGTGGCGAAGGAATCAGCAGAAACCCATCAGCCTCAGGGTTTTATACATAATCCTATCTGAATTTTCATGACATCGAACATGTCTAGTCATTAATAAGTCCACTTTATGAAAACTGCATATCTCATAGGAGGGGTCTGATAACAAGACAGTCCATTGTTTGGGGATTCTTTAGACTAGAGGGTGAAAGGGAATGGATGGTGATCTTTTAGAAAATATTTTTATTAAGACAATTTTTAAATACAATGCAAACTAACACAGAGGTAATACAATCTAAGAAATAAAGACATAAATAAAGACATAACTAACAACCTACTAACTATATAGTCTGACTACTAACAAGCTACTAACTATAAAAGAAATTGCACAATTTTTTAAAGTTAGCTCTTAACCCCTCAGAAGTTAGACCTAATTGGCAGCGGCTTTTATGTGGATAAAAGACTGGATAGACCTTCAAGACATGAAAACGCTGGCATTGGAAGGTGCAGACTTGAGGATGGGGTGGCATGCCTATATGTTTTATGATAAAGCAAGAATAGATAAAGACTTCTCACATCACTATATCAGAAAATGGCTTTTGAAAATCTGGGATGATTATAAAGTCAAAAACATGAGGCAGCTCCCCACATGGGTCTCACCGCAAGAGGCTTCTTTTGGCAGATGGACTGATACAGATAAATGGTTGCGGGACGATGATATAATTGAGAGATCAGCGTCCGACAATCTTAAGATGAAAACAAGGGAAAAACTAGAACAGGAGAGAATAAGACTGAGTTGGTTCCCTTATAGACAATTAACAGAAAGGTTTCATATGGACATAAAAACATATGGAATTGAACCAAAAGAGAAAGTTGGAGTAATTAAATGGCTTTTTGAAAATCCGCCTCACCTTCTTGCTCAAATCCATCAAGAGATATTACAGCAGGAGAGACAAGAAGAAACAGTAAAGGAAACAATGATTTTATGGGCTCAAAATATTGGACATTCAATTCAATTGGAGTCTTGGGAGCAGAGTTGGAAAAAAACGCAGAAATTTACAGTAGCCCAGAGTTTGAGAGAGAACTATTACAAACTATTTCACAGATGGTATATGACACCAGATAAACTGAAAAGGATTTATAATACAGGTACCGGACAGTGCTGGAAATGTCAGAAGGAGGTCGGTACGATATATCATATGTGGTGGACATGCTAAAAGCTAAGAAGTATTGGAATGGAGTACATAATGTAATTTGTACATTAGTGAAAGGCCAGTTTGCTAAGACACCGGAATTGTATTTGTTAAATATGACTGATACACTAGAGGGTATTGGTATTAAGAAGCATTGGAGAATATTATTGTACATGATAACAACAGCTCGTATTGAATATGCAAAGTTATGGAAAACTCAGCAAATACCCACAATAGAACAATGGCGGGCTACACTTATTGAAAATAAAAATGCGGACATGGTCTCCCAGAGATTAAAGGGGAAATCACATACACAAAGAATGGCAAATTGCAACGGGTAATTGCTGGGTTTTAACAGCTGGAAATACGTAATTCATGATCAAAGTTATATTACGTGGAGGCGACAGGATATATATCATGAAGCAGAAATATGAAGAATGAAATGTAAGAACTATCAGATAAACTAACAGTAAAATGTTGTACAGTACCTAAAGCTTGTAGAAATCTGGAAAATGAAATCTGGATCAATGTGGAAGATCAGATATATTTCAATGAAGCTGACAATCAAATATGTATGTTTTATATAAAAATCATTATATAAAAAAATGATTTTTTTAAAAAAAAGAAGATAGACCTAATTGCAGAAGATTAACCTACTTCCAAATATTTTTTTAAAAAAATTTTAATGCTGTTATTTTTATTATACTTATGTTAAAAAATTGTATCAAAAATCACTACTAGAGTTATACTAATATAAACAGATATCTGTCAGATATTTCAGAAAATCAGCAAAAATAAATATAATATTGGGTAATATTTAGTAAATATTTAGTAATATTTAGTAAAATAAATGCTATTTAAATGTATAAATAACTATATAAAAATATAAACTAATTATTTTACCACAAACCATCTTGTTGTTGATATTATTCAGATGTTGCAGATCTTCCCCCAATACCTCTTAAGTAAATTATAACCTTATCCCATTGAGATCTAAATTCTCTTAGTTTCTTCTCTCATTAATGTTGTCAGTTTATCCATCTTGGCCACAGTTTCATAATCCTTTCCTCTTATGTTGGTAACTTAAGAGTCTTTGCAAGATTGATGGCGATTTTTTGTTGCACACTTTGGCCCTTCTATCAAGCAGGACTAAAAAAGCAGTCCCAAAACTCCAGTATACAATAAACCTTTATTAATTTCTGGTATCCAATCCACCCACTCCTGTGCTGTCTTTTCCTGTTTTTTCTAAAAGTTGCACAAAATGAAAAAATGATAACCAGAGGCAGATCTGTAACTGTGCATCTGTTCTTCAGAAAACCACACCGTGTTTAAATATGTTGCGGTGATTTTTAAATTCTTTAAGAAAAAAAAATCCCACATGTTTCAACAACACAAGAAGAAATACTGATCTTTTTTCCTTGACACCTGTCGGGAAGTAGGAAAATCGAGAACTTCCATCAAAAACAAGAAAAAAATGAGCCAACCTTGCAATGCATACCAACAGCGGGATGTCACAGGACATCAGATACTCTGTGTGGCTATGAAATGAAGCAGGGATCTCTTAAGTCCAGCGTTTATATTCTTTTCCTATCGTAATCCAGAATGTCCAATCAAACAACTGCAGATCAGCAAGCAGACTCCTGGCTTTTGGCACATAAGCACTAATGGCAGTGTGGAAGTTTCATCTGTTTTAGAACACACCCACTCCCAACCCATCAAGGAATGTACAATTTGAGGCAGATGAGATAGGGACCAGGCATAGTCCTGTATAAAACAGGACAGATGTTCTAAACTGTGATTGTTGAAAACAGCACTGAAAGTTTTCCATGTCCTATTTGTGGACATGTCAAAAGTAGGGTGAGGGCAGAGGAGGAGCATGTGAACCCAAGATTTGCATGGCACATTTATGTCTTGATAAAATAATGTTCATTAAGATGCCTCAAAGTAGCTGAAATGCCCCACTGTTGATTGTGGGACATGTTCTGAACTTATGGAACAGTAAACAGCTGCTTATGATAGACACTGAGTGGATTCTGTTTATAAAAGTAATTACCAGTAGTACATTTCTCATAGGACTCCTTCTGGGAGAAGGATCTGTCTTCCCCATGCAGTGGCCAGTCATTCTCTGAAGCCAGAGAAAAGCTCATGGGCTGCTTTAAATAAGACTGGTGCTGTCCCTCAAAACCAGTTATCTGATAAGTCAGGTCCAGAGCTTTCAGGGAAAACAACTTTCCCACAGTGTCCTCCCCACCAATTTTGTTTTCTCTGTTCAATGAATTTTTTATGTTAGTGAGCCTTTTGTCAGTTTCCCATCACTGTGTTAAAGCAGCACAGGCCCCTAGATGACTTTTTTTTTTTACTCCTTCAGCTCTTGTTTGAGAAAAGAAGAATAGAAAATACATCTGGATCTTGTCATTGGAGTCAACTGGGGAAAAAGGGGTGAATGGTTACAGGTTAAAAAGTTAAAAAGTAAACAAAAAGAGGGAAATAAATTACAAATGGGAAAGCTTTGGAAAACAAAAATACTTCTGGATTCCCAGATGATCCCAGACTTTACATATTGTTAGGAAGTAAGTCCTCATAGGCAATAAATCTAGGCAATAAATATTTACCAAAGACGTGCTCTTGGTGCTCTTGAGGTAAGAAAGGCACTTTTTGCTGGGTCCATCTGCTAATACATGTAATTCTTAATTAAACTTGACAACTTCACTAGTTCATATTTTATGCATTTGTGGGAATTTAATATAACCACAACTAAAAGGTTTTGTTTGAGAGGTTTGAAACTTCCTGCAGCATTTTAACAAAGCACTTTCAACTTAATTGATGTACTTAATACTACTCTCATGCCTATTCAAGATGCTATAGAGCAGTTCCTCTCAAGCTATCTGATGTGGGAGTCTGGATTTTTTTTTCCTCATCACGCCATGAACTGATATGATATTTGTGCCCATCAGCTATAGCTGCTTCTTTCTTTCTTTGAAGCTTGCCAGAGAGTTCTTGGGTTAGGACCAATCCATGGAACACCACTTTGAGTAACAATTTTATAGAGATTTCAAACAAATGGAAATATTTACTCTCATGCTGTGGAATCCATTTAATCCTTTTCTGAGTGTGAACATGATTATCAATACTGTCCTGTACATTTCTACTCAGAAGTAAGTCTCAGTGTTTTCAGTGGCGCTTACTCTCAGGTAAATAGTATAAGATTTCATCCTTAGGGTATGAGATCCATCTCAGTACTCAAAACTGAAACTGGTGTACAGTCTTTTAGCATAATGCAGTTCAAAGACATGGTTGTATTAGTCTGGTTCTGTATGCAAAGAGGATCTTGTAGGATTTTTGAGAATGAGAGAAAGAAATTGGTGGCATAAGCTTTCATGCATCTGATGATGTAAACTTAAGTCTACAAAAACTTATGCTACAAACTTCTTTCTCTCAGTTAGTCTCAAAGGTGCTACAAGATGACTTTGCACAGTGCTATCAACAAGTCGGTACTGACCAGCTAGAGCATATCTGCACAAGTTTCCTGTTAAGTTATGGAAATGAAATTGCTGGTTCTTGCCTATAAAGGCATACATGGTCCATGTACCTGAAGCAGCACTGTCTTATACACAGCCACATGTACATGCCTGTGTGCGTGGACACACAAATGTGTGCATATTTATATATCAGCTAGACAGCCAGCCCAGCCTTATGCCCTCAGAAGCTAAAATTCTGCAGCTTCAATAATGGAAAATGCAGCATGCAGCTAAAAATATTCCTCTGCGAATTTCTTTCTCTTCTTGTCCCTGACTTCTTTCACTGATCCTCCGGTTGGTTTGGTGTTACATACAAACCTGAAACAACCAGTCCTGTAGTTTGTTTGTCTTCCAGAGAAAGAATCCATGGTTTATTTTAGGGCTATCGTAACTGGGCATTGGGAACCAGGATGTTGGTATATCCTCAGTAAGCCAAGATTTACCCCCACCACCATGGGGCACTGCCATATCATGATGTTTAGCTGCCCCTATGGAAATGAAAAGGCCATTCAGTTTGTTTGTTTGTTTTGGTGAAAGATTAAATGCATTCCAGACACAAAATAGTTTTTAAAAAGATAGTCAAGGAACAAATCCTTATTGGGAGATGATAACTTGTGTCAGAGCATTGTATAAACTGGCTATGACTTTGCCAGCAACCGTCTCATTCCCATGTCTAAAAGTAGATTGGTAAACCTCTATATTCTCAAGGGCAATACTGTTGTACAGATTCCAGTTCAGAGGCTGGACTATGCTGTTCTATGTAGTCAGGTTCTATAGCAAAATTGACCTTACTGCCCAGTGTTCATTTCATATGTAAGAAGTATATGTGATCAGATGTGATCAGATAGTATTCATCACAAGCAGGAATAAGTTAGATCATGGCCTTCTGTTGAACTACTGGATGACTTATGTTATGTTACATTATGTTATGTTATCTCTTAGGTCCTTTCCACACCATATCTCAATAGCATGTTCTTCCGTTACAATCCCATCATTGCCATTTCTGTGATGGTGTCAGGTTAGGAACGCTGTCTTCCATGCACTTTTGCCTTAAGAGAATTAGTAGCAACATTGCCACCAGTGTTCCTTCCACACTACAGTTGCATTGGCCAGTCCCTTTCCCCGCCCCCAGGTCCTGATTGTTTTTTTTTCTTTGTAAGCCATACTACTGCAGCAATGTTGTAATGGCATGACACACCAGTACATTTCTGCATTTTTGTGCTATAATATTTAGCAATGTATTTAAAAATATAAAGTTTTAACTCAACTTTAAAATAAACACAGAAAGGTGACAGATTCCAAACTTGCCTCACCATGGGAGTAGCTGAGGGAGGAACAAGTTGGGCATACCTTGCTTGGGCATGTCCTGGATCTACAGTGACAGGAAGCGCTATAGAATCATAGAAATGTAGAATTGGAAGAGACCACACGGGCCATCCAGTCCAACCCCCTGCCATGTAGGAACACCTTCAAAGCACTCCCGACAGATGGCCATCCAGCCTCTGCTTAAAAACCTCCAAAGAAGGAGACTCCACCACACTCCGAGGCAGCATATTCCACTGCCAGACAGCCCTGACCCTCAGGAAGTTCTTCCTGAGGTTCAGGTGGAATCTCCTTTCCTGCAGCTTGAATCCATTGTCCAGCGTGCCAGCACCATCATTCTGCCTAGCTTTCCAGCAAATGCTGGAAGGTTGGAAGCAAAATAAAGCATAAAGATCAAGTGCATTCAGGCCAAACAAGTTCATAGAGGAGTAATTCCTGTTCTTCTGGCCAGAATCATGTTGGTGACTTAGGCTGGTATAGCAATGTAATTCTCTGCTGATTTGTTCTTGAAAGAAGCAAAATGTAATTTTAGCAGTTTTCTTCCCACTGCAAGAAAGTCCTCGAAAATTGCATAGTTTTCAAAGACTGTTCAGGACATATTTTGCACAAGATTATGACACAATATATTTGCACGGATAATTTTCTGCATAGAAAATAATATTTCTGCCCAGGAATATTGTTTTCTGTGCAGAAAAAGTTGTTTCCTCCACACAAAACTATATGAATTTTGAACAGAATAAGTTCCAAACTGCAAAGATTCTAATCAGATCAGGATTCTCTTTATTATGATTTCCTGGCACACAAGAAGCCTGTTTTTTGACCATTTTTTAAAAAAATTCATCTATTTCCATCTCTGGGCTAGTGTAAATACCATCACACAAGTGGCTGTGCTTTGTAGGACAGTGGTAACAGTGATATCTTTTATTAAGATGGCACAAAGAGTGTGACTTGTGGAATGAGTAAGTGTGAGGCATTGCTTCCCATTGTGTAATCAATTGTATAATGGTGCAGTCTGGTATAACTCGAGTACATCATAACTCATAAAGTGCATCATAAATTTATGCTGTGCAACCCACTGAACAGAATCATAGTGTCTGTTTCACAGTTATCTTTTCCCACTGGTGGGCTGGTAGTATATGTGTTTAGCCTCTCTCTTGGCTGCTTCTGAGTAATGAACCAGAAGTGCAATGTGCAGCATCCAAGTATCCTTGGGAGTCAGGTGATGTTGAAAACATGACACAGCATCCACCCATCATTGTGTTCCCCGTGCGCTTCATTTCTGAGAAGCCACTGCATGCTCCTCAAAGAAGTTAAATCTGTTCACATAGAACAGAGACAGGAAACATTTGACCCTCCAGAAGTTGTTGGTCTCCAACTCTCAGCAGCCTCACCCAGCATATCCAAACATGAAGAATGCTAGTAAGAAATGCAGATAATTGGTTCAGTGGCATCTGCTGACCTAGTTTTGTCCACTCCTGACCTAGTTTTTAGCTAGAGTTTCTATATCCCACTGATATAAGGAAATCTGTGCTGTGTGGGATATTTCATTTCAGTGCAGTTACACTTTTTTTTAAAAAAGAAACAGCTAAACCTGTTTTTTATTTTATTTTATTATTTTATTTTATTTTATTTTATTTTATTTTATTTTATTTTATTTTACGAAAGGGTTCTTCACCACCCCATAATGGTGTTGTGCCATATTTTATTGTTGTTTTACAGCACTGATTCTTCGACACTTTCTTCTTTTTCCATCATGTTCAGAGAGATCAGCACTCAGACACTTTGAATAAAAAACTATTCAAAAGCCCAGAAGTAAGAAAAATGATAAAAATTGTGATTATTTAGTTGTATACATACATCATAGGTATGAATCATATATACAGTGGCTCCTCAACTTTCATGAGGGTTGAGGATGCAGTGCCCTTGGGAAAGTCAAAAAGCCATGAATAACCCCCTCTGCCTGTGTGAGCACTCCCACTCCCATTCATTTTTGGGGTTTCCCCTTCCATTCAAACGTGCTGCCCCATTCTCCCCCTCCCGTTCTCTTGCCTTGCCCTGAGCATGTGTGCCTTCCAGATGACAGGGCAAAAAGCAAGCAAATGGAATGAGGCAGCCCTGCAGACGGAAAAGGCACACACATGCCTCACCCATTCTTCCCCTCCCATTCTCTTTCCTTTTGCCGGGTTAATTGTGTTCCTTCTCTGCACCCAGGCAAAGGGCAATGGAATGAGAGGGGCAGCTCCACACACAGAGAAGTCGAGCATGTGCCTTCTCCCCCATTCCTCTGCCTTTTCCCAGATGTGCCTGTGTCCCTTTCGTTCACCCAGACAAAAGGCAAGGAAATGGGAAGGGCAGCCTTTGCACAAAGGAGGAATGAATGTGCCTTCCCCCATTCCTTTGCCTTTTCCCCAGGCATGTGTGCCTTCCTTCCACATGCCCAGGCAAAAGGCAGGCAAAAGAGGGGGCAGCTCTGTACTCAGAGAAGTCATGTGCAAGCCTCTCCTGCCACTCTCCTGCCTTTTTCCAGGGCACGTGTGCCTTCCTTCCATGCACCTGAGCAACAGAGAAGCAAATAGGGGGAGAATTGCAGGAGAAGGCTTACACATGCCTTCATTCACACACAGGGCTCCCCCTCCTATTCACTTGTCTTTTGCTCAGGCATGGAGATGGAGGGCACAGCGCACCGGGCAAAAGGCATAGAAATGGGAAAGGGAGAAGGGAGGGAAGGCAAGTGAGTACCTCACAAATAATCAAATTTGCAAAGGTAAAACCCATAAATGTGGAGGGAGGACTGTATCTAGCATAAACAGTACCTAGGACAATCATGGAAGTTGTGCTCCATCCTTCTTACCCCTACCCCCACCCTCCACCCTTAAAGCATGGCTTTTTTTCTGCCCCTCCCCCCACCAGCATTGATGCCCAGGCCACGTGCCCTACTTGCCCCACCCTAGATATTCCTCTGCATAGAACATATGTACATTTACCATAATATGTATATTGTGTTTGTGTGTATGTGTCTTTCTATTTGTGTGTTCAGAGTGTCACAGTCCCTCTGGAAGGCATCTCCATGGTGCACACTTAACACTGCAGGACAAAAATCTCAGGAGCAACTAAGGATCAAGCCTTGCCCTTGACCAAAGATGTAAAATTTTTGGAAATTTTGAAACCATTTTTTCCCCCGTTTTCCAATTTTCACAAAATTGAAAAAAAGGCAATATTAACATCTTTTACAATTTAAAAGTTGCTTTGTAATTTATGAAACATAAAACGTATTCTGGATGGCCTTCTGCTGGTTACTCTCAACTAGAGGAGACCTGTTCAGTTTGTTGAATGAGAAGTCAGTGGGTAGGTAAATTCCATTGATTCATTGGATCAACTGTTGTTGTTCTTGTTGTGTGCCTTCAAATCATTTCCAATCTACCTATTGTGACTCTAAGGTGAAACTATCACATGGTTTTCTTGACAAGGTTTATTCAAAGGAAGTTTGCCATTGCAGTCCTCTGAAGCTGAGAGAATGTGACTTTGCTCACTGTCACCTAGCAGGTTTCCATGACTGAGTGGAGATTTGAATTCTAGTGTCCTAAAGTCTCACTCTAACCACTATACCACACCGAGTCTACTCTAGTCACAACTAACAACAGGGTTTAGGCCTATGTATAACTTGATGTTTTATAAAATGATTGTGTGATATCTTAAAATTGCAATTTGTTCAGAAAACAATTGGAAATTGAATTTATTTTTTAAAATTTTATTTTACTAAAATTGGATCTACAATGTCCTTAATTACTAAGGACACCTTAACTATAAGGGATCTCTTTGTTTTTGAGGAATGGGTGAATCTCCCCTTCCATAAAACAGAAGAAATCATTAGCATGAGTAAAACAAAGAAAATTATTCCATTTCCTCTTGTCCTCCATAGTGCCAAGCAGACATAGCGAGAAAAGGAAGCATAGGCAAGGAAATGTAGCAATGTGTAATACTGCACATAGTTTCGCATAGCAGTCAACCTGCTACATAGTTTTTAGGAATAACATTGAGGCAGTAAATACAGGAGTGCTTTGTCTTCAATATTTCATTCATCATTGTAAAAGAAATTATCCCATAATCCATTTTTAAAGGAAAAAAAAAAGACTTGGGCAGGGAGCTTTTTCTTAGTTTTTTGCAGATTTTTTTTTCCTGGGCCTTTATAGCTCTAGCCCAGACTGAAGATGGCTGGAGAAAAATTATAATGGTGGACATTTTCAAATGTGGTAGCAGCCAGGCTATTTCAGACAGCCAAACTGCTGCTTAGAGTAGTTGTCCTCCATTCTTCTACTTTTGGAAGAAGATGGGAAAAAGAACTGTAAGTAACTGTAAGTAACACAGCAACTGAAAATTCTATAATTTTATATAAGAATATAAGAATTATATTATATAAGAATTAAAATATATAACTCTGTAAACCAAAACAACAAAAAAATACCCTCTCATTATGGTAGCCAATAGGGAGAAAAAACTTCTGAAATGCTTCACCCTTGCACTCAAGGATCAAATTCAGTTCTCCCTCCACATTCGCAGGTTTTGACCTTCATGAATCTGATTATTCATTATGCTTGTCTCCTCCCCCATTCTTCCTCTCCCATTCCTCTTCCTTTTGTCCAGGCATGTGTGCGTTCCTTCCACACACCAGGGCAAAATTGGAAGGGGAAGGGGCAGCCATTTGCTTGTCTTTTGCCTGGGTGCCTGGAAGGAAGGCAGTGCACCTGGGCAAAACACAAGCAAATGGGGTGGAGAGAAGACACACATGCAGCTTCCCCAGGCTCAAGGTTGCCCCCTGCCATTCGCTTGCTTTTGTCTGGGTGCCTGGAAGGAAGGCAATCTGCCTGGGCAAAACAAAAGTGAATGTGGGGAGGCACATATGCGCTTTATCTGGGTGTGAGGATACCCCTTCCTATTTGTTTGTCTTTTCCCACGCCTGGAATGCAGCGCACCCATACAAAGCGCATGTGAATGCGGGGGAGGGAGACACATGTGCACTTTCTCCAGGTGTGGGGCTTCCCCCTTCCCGTTCACTTGCCTTTTAGCCAGGTGCCTGGAAGGAAGACAGCACACCCGGGCAAAATACATGCAAGTGGGGGAGGGTGCTCATGCAGGGAGGGGAGTTATTCACGCACATACCCTCTCTCTCTCTCTCTCTTTTAAACTTTTGCAAGGGTTCTGTGCCCCAAACCCTTACAAAAATTGATGGGCCATTGTAATTGAAAATTTACATCTCTGCTCCTGAACTGAACACTTATCACTGTTGGTTAGCACTGTCAGGGCTGATAGCTATGACCCATCTGTGGAAAAGAAAGGGAAATGTGTGTCTGGAAAACAAGCCTTTACCACCACCACTCAGATGTCAATTAACCCATGGGTGGTTCTCCCAGATAAGAGGGAACAAGTTGTTTCTGGAATACAAATAAGACGTTGGACTAGAACTTCCACAATCCATCACTAATGACTATGACTGTTAGGGCTGGTGGGGGTTGCAACTCCAAAAAATCTGGAGGGCTCCATCTTCTTTCCCCCATTCCAGGTGCTAGATGTTGGTTTTCTAATATTCTACCTATTGCTTTTTAGAAATTACCCCAGTGGTATGTTTACAGAAGATTATTTCCATGAACATTCTTGGCCATTATTCACATCTAACAGTTCTGTTATTTTGCTATGATCATCTGGAGTTCTTTACGTAGAATCTATTTTATTTGGACGGTATAGCAAAAGGACTATAGAATTTACTGGAGCTGTGTTCTGAGTCATAGTTTTCTTTCTTTGCCACCCCCAAATTACCAGAAGAAAGGATATGTCCCAACTGATGAATTTCTAAGCAATTTGTCAAGACAATGTGCCAGCTATTTTATTTGCCTTTTGATGCTTTTGTTTGTTCTTTGTATAAAAGAAGAAATTTAAAAAATGGCAGGAAATGTCAAAATGTAAATGTTCTAAATGATGCTTCTGGGAATTTTGTATCCTCTTCAGAGAAAACAAGACACAGTGATGTCATTTCCATGGCAGAAGAGTATCTAATATTTTTTGCAGCAGACCATTAAATAATATCAAAGGACTATTTTTCTTAGAAAAGTTTTTTTTTTTCCTTAGAAAAGAATCTTCAGAAATCTCACACAGCTACACAGGAATGAGTATGAAAAATTTTGGCTTCAGTTTAGAACAGCATGCAGTGTATACATTTTCAAAAGGAGTATGGATGATTCATTGTAAAGAATAGGTGGAAAGATGCTAAAAGAGATATGTACAGGAGAACGTAATAGTGTATACAGATGGTAAATGATAACCAGTTTGGTACTGCTGGGAGTGAAAAATAAGAACAGACTGTTTTTGTAATGGACAACCAGTGTCCTCTTAGTAGTTCTCCAGAAGGAAATGAGCTACAGAAGCACCCTCCTCCTCACTGTTACTGATAGTTGGTAGCAAAGTACCTCTAACATTGAAGAAAATATATAGTCATTATGTCCAAAGTTTCAAGAGTTAGTACAGAACCTCTCATTTGTCAGATCACCTGACAACTCTGAGATCTAGTTTCATTCATGATGCTGCATTGAAGTTACTGGATAGACTAATTTATTGATTTAAGCATTAGATTGCCTGTTAAGGTTTCCAAGGAAAATGGCATATGTTGCTGTGGTTAACATCATTGTCCCTTATCAGACCATTTTGTTGCTGGATCCTTTCAACATCCTCTTTTTATAACGCAGTTTCACTTCTGTAACCTGGCACATATCAGATGCTCTGGACAACAAATTTGCTTGCTGGCTGCAGTTGGTAGAATTTGTAGCCCATCACATCTGAGAAGTGCCAAACTGCAAGAGGCTGCCCTAATGGTAAATGGTTCATATAAATGTTGCTATCAATCTGCGATCTCTCCTTTACACTTCCCACATTCCCCACCACCACCATTACATGCATAACCCTTAATTTGTTTGGATTGGAAGAGACAAATCAGGAATAATGTGTTTATCCAGTACGGGGACACTGTGATAATAATGTGTAGCAATAAGGGGCTACAGAGATCAGCTGGTAAATCAAGGATGAGGAATTATTAATCTGTACTGTTCTGAGTGCTTCTGAGAATATGCAAAACATTTTTTCTGCACTACTGAATATCTGCATGTTCTCTCTTCCCACACTTAGACTCCACTTAGTTTCAAGTTCAGTTCCTGGTATCTCTACTTTAAAGAATCAGATAGCCCGCAGCACAGTGCACCAATCTTGCTTTACTACCTGATGGTTCAAAGTATCTAAACCTTGCTCTGTAAAACTGATTTTTTAAAAAATGAATGCTTCATGTTTACTATTCATTGATTTGAAATTTGCATACAAAGTAGTGACTTTGATGTTCAGCATGCCTATTGCCTGGACAAGTGTTCACAGGATTGCAACAGCCTAAGAACAATGTTAAAAAAAATACAGATTTACTCAGAAGGAAATCTCAGTGTTTTCATTTGCTCTTACACCAATGTATAGGTCTGTTCATTTAATTTATTTTCTACTTATCCATCAGTGGAGTCAAAACAAGGTATGTGGCTCTTTTCCTCCCAACTTTATTCTCACAATAGCATTACGAGCTACATCAGGTGGGTAGAGAAAGAAACTGGCCCAATTCATGCACTGAGATTCATAGCTCAGAGCCAGTCAAAAGACTGAACTGGATCCCCCAGTGCCTTAACCAATAGTTTAATACAAGACTGTGACCTATGGGAGGCATGGGACTCCTTAAGGCCATTTTTACAGTTCCTGGCCGCCCCTCGGGGGCTGAAAAAAAATCTTGCCACAAAATAGCCAGTGGCACCCACCCCCAACAACTGCAATGTGTAGTTCTGAACAAGCAATTACTATTATCACTAATGCCATTGCTACAGATCTGATATTCACCCTCTTTGCTTTTCATTTCTTCTCCTTTTTCCCCCTTCCTTTAAGGAGTGCTTTAAAAAAAAACAGCACCTCATGTCTTTGCTGTCCTTTCTAACCATTTCCAAGCCTCCTAGCAGTCTTATCACTGGCAAAAGAGATGAAAGAAATAGAACCTAAGAAATAAGAAGCTTAGGGATCTACGCAGAAGCTAGCAAGCAGACTCAAAGCTGCAGAGAGCCATTGCATAGAGATGTCAGTGTAAAATTCAGAAATCTCAGATAGGTCAGCATTTAACTCGAGGTAAAGTGACAAACTGGACTGGGAGAACTATTGGCTTTTTGCACTCTTGACATGTGTGGGGGCACCCCCCTGTGTTGTGTTCTTTGCTAGTTCAGTTGCATTTCTCCCTGATATGATTTATTAATGAGGCTGGGGAGTAGGGCGAGAAAACGGCTGGCCAAAGCCAGAGTGTTCTTTCAAGATAATCACACTGTAGCTTGTGATTTTGTGTTCTCACTGAAACTGTTAGTGAGTGTAGGGAGTGCAACATTGCCACTCATCACATATTTATGCATCATCAAAAGTACAACCCCACATCCTCACCCCAATTAAACTTAAGTGCTTGGATTTAAACCAATTTAATTCCACTGACTTCAAGGAAGATCCAGTCTGTTTATGTTCAAGCCTTTCAGCTTAACAAGGCTGTAGATTGAGCTGTTTACTAAGCAAGAGTTTGCATTTATTCTCACCCGCCTAGCCAGCCATGGTCAAACATTAAACCAGGCAAGCTTTGAATCTCAATAAAGAACCTCACAGTATTTGAAAAATAAGTCTAGTGTTTGCACATAGGACTATGTTCTGATAAGACAGTGTTTCTTGATCTCCAAAAAGCACTTTTTTTTTCTAAGTGAAAAAGGTAAGTAAATCCCAATACATAACAGTTGTTCCGTGACTTTAAAAAGTTTAGTGCACTACTGCATATCTACATAGAAGCAAGCCAACATATTTGATCAATTCAATAAATTAACTCCCTTCAAATTGAGAGAACAGGTATACATTCCTACCTGGAATGACGTCTGAGTCAATGTACTGTAGTGGTTACACAAGAAGTGGGCATCTGTCAGGGATTGCATTGCCCCCACTGATGGACTCAGAAGTGTTGTGTTATCATTGTTACCTCTTTGTCTCTCCCCAGAAAATCTGAGGTAGCCAAAAGTTGGTTTTTGCCACAAAATAGCCTATAGCATCCCCCACAGATTGGGAGGGGACCGCTGTTGGCCATTTCATTGTGTTTTCTGGCATTTGCAGTCACTTGTTTCATCTATCTTAAGGCCTGTTGTGGGCCTTTCCCCCCCTTTTTTCAAATCACGAAAGGATCAGGCAATTGCTCAAGTAACTTCCTGTTTGCAGTTCCCAATACCTGCCCTCCTAGAGGCACATTTTCCAACCAGGCTCTAAACTCCTCTCCACTCCATGCACAAAATGAAGGAAGTGTTTTTGTCAGATGGGATTTATTTATTTATTTATTCATTCATTTCATTTATGTGCTGCTTTTCTCCTGGAGTGGGACCCAAGCTGACTCACAAAAGAATCAGTTAAAACCCAGCAATACAATTCTAAAAACAATTCAAATCGTCACACTTAAAACAGCCTACAATTTAAAGAATACAAATGATTTTCAAAAGCACTCACCCAAATAAGAAGCCTCTCTGTGAGTGAGAAGTATTAAAAAGGCTGGTTAAATAAAAAGGTCTTTGCCTATAGGCAAAAGGAAAGCGCTGGGAGGGGGGCAGCTTAGCCTCTACTGGAAGGGAGTTCCAGAGGATGAGAGCAGCCACTAAGAAGACTCTGTCACCTATGTCCTCACCAACCTAGCCTGTGTCAATGGTTGGACTAAGAGAAAGCCTTCCCCTGCATATATTAAGTTTTTGGCAGGTTCATAGAGGGCAATACAGTCTCTGAACCTAAGCCATATAAGGCTTTGTAGGTCATGACCACCACCTTGAATTGTGCCTGGAAACAAACCAGTAGCCAGTGAAGCTGTTTTAACAGGAGATTTACATGTCGCCATGTAACTGGCCCCATCAGCATTCTGGCCACAGCATTTTGGACCAGTTGAAGTTTCTGAGCAGTTTCCAAAAACAGCCCCCTGTAGAGTGCAGAACAGTAGTCCAAACTGGATGTAATCAAGGCATGTGTCACTGTAGTCAGATCTGATAACACAAGAAATGGATGCAGGTGGCACATCAGTGTTAGCTGTACAAACATACTGCTGACCACTGTCAAAACCTGGGCATCCAGGCGTAGGTTTGATCCCACAGGAGAACATCCAAGCTGCAAGTCTGAGATTTCAGGGGAAGTGAGGCCCCATTCATCACAGGCGGAATCCCTATTCCATGATCTTCCTTTTGACAGACAAGGAAAACCTCTGTCTTGGTTGGAATAAGTTTCAATTTGTTTTCCCTCGTCCAGTCCATTATTGACAACAAACATTGGTTCAGTATTAAGACAGCTCCTTAGAATCAGATGGAAAAGAGAGATAGAGTTGAGTGTTTACAGTGTATTGGTGACACCAAACCCCAAAATTCTGAATGTCCTCTCCCAGTGGTTTCATATAGATGTTAAAACTGAACTTAGAGGGAGCCCACAGTTCAATGGCCAGGACATTGAACAGGAGTCCCTCAGCACCACCATCTGAGTTCATCCTTCCAGGAAGGACTGGAACAACTATAGAACAGTGTCCCAAAGTACCATCACAGAAAGGAGGCCACAAGGATACCATGGGTAAATATATTGAAAGCTACTGAGAGATCCAGCAGAACCAACAGGGACCTACTCCCTCTGTTCAGTTTCCTGCATAGGTCACCCACCAAGATGATGAAATCTGTCTCTGTCCCATAATTAGGCATGAATCTAGATTGAAATGGATCTAGATAATCTGTCTCATCCAGAAAATCCTGGAGCTGGGTGACCACCACATACTCCAGAAACTTGCCGAAAAAACTGAATGTTAGAGACTAGGCAAAACTACTGGATCAATATGCGTAGATCTAAATTGTACATTTTTATTCCTGATATATAGATAGTTCTACTTAAATCTTAGACATCATTCATCAGAGGGTAAAGCTACACATGATGGCAGCAGACACATTTAGCACTTTCTTCTCTGTAACTTCTGACCTGGATTCTTTTGTAGTCATTTTCTCCTCAGGTATTACGGCATAGGTGAGGAAAGTTAACACATTGAGTGGGTTGCAAAGAGGTAATTAGTGGCTGGGGAAAGAGTTTACACCCTTCCCATGGATAGATAGTCGTGTTAATCCCTTGCAGCAAAAAAACAAAATACTGTTGTTGCACCTTGAAAACTAATGATTTTTATTTGACAAAAGCTTTGTTAGCTGCAGTTCACTTCATGGCAAATAATATTGTTTCTGCACACACACACACACACACACACACACACAGGTCCCTTTGGGTTGATAGATGGGCAGCTCTTGCATGCACAGATTGGAAGATATAGAGACTGGGAAAACCAATAAATGTAAATTTTAAAATGGAAGTAATAAGTATAATAGGAAAATAAACTGTCACTCTTTCTACCAGTGAGCACAGTACAGCACAGACTCTGGGAGGAAATGACAAATATGTGTTGTTTGTGGTCCTTTTACACCATTATTGTGGTAGCAACTCAAATAAATAAATTCATTTTTGGAGCAACATTTTAGACATCTCAATTGTGTGCATGTGTTTGTGTGAGAGAGAGAGTGCAGGTGTGCATCTCTGTTTCTGTGTCTATATCTTTGTGGCGACATCTAACGATTGCCAAGAATTTTATAATCAGAAGTACTCCGTAGTGTTTTAGGCAGAACGTGAGAGTATAAACAATAAATAGGTCATATAACCGGATGCCTTGAAAACAACAACTCAAGAAGGAAGAGGACTGGAACATTTGCAGTAAGCTATAGGAAAACTTGCTAAAAATAGTTTTCAGGTTTACAATGGGTTGGTTGGTTGGTTTGTCTCTGGTGCTGTGGCTTTTTGTCTATCTGTAGAGGTAACTCTTTTATTCATAAGTCTGACTTTTATGATGTTAGAATAAGTTTTACTACTTTGCTTTTTGAAAAGAATGGACTCATTGTGAATATTGGCTCCTTCCTCTTAAGTGGTTCGTATTTGGTACACAGATTTGACTTGACCCTTGTGGTAGACATGTTCCATCAGAAGATTATTCTGCAAGATTTACTTGTACTTTGATTTAAAACAAGCTCCCCATGAAACACTTTCACTTTTATCAAGAGTCTAAAGTTCTGTCAGCTTTTCCCCAGGATCCCTTAGGGAGTGCCTATCCATTTCAAGATATCATCATCTTCTACTGGGACTAAGGCGAAGGACTCAAGAGATATACACCTTCAAATGTTGAAGTGAAGAACCTAAAGAAACAAGAGTTCTCAGCTGAATACTGGTTTTCAAGCTTGCCTGTACAAGAAACTGTGAAACTTAATTATTGGTTTATTTCAGAGGTAAATCACTGTGAGTTTAATTTGCTTATTAAGTGAATTTAACTCTCACTCACTCACTCTGTGTGTGTGTGTGTGTGTGTGTGTGTGTGTGTGATTGCTTTTATCCATATTGAGGAGAAACATTTTTCTTTCTTTCTAATGTTAGACAACACTTCAGTCTGAGATCCGATTATATGCCTTTCTACTTTTAAGGAGGTTATGCTCGCTGGCTGTTTCAGTTGTGTTGCTTACACCTGGAGGAAATGGTGAAAAGCACTCTTCTCAGTAAAGAACCTTTTCGCCTTCAGACAATGAAAAGAATTTTTGGCTTGTATGTAGATTTGATACAACAGATATTTGATCTTACAATGAGGGAAGGGGTGGGACATCTCGTCACCAAGGGAACATGCAGTCTGTAAGTCTCTGCGCCCATGCCCCAACAGCTTCCCACTTTTTTGCTCTAAACTGGCTAATTGTACCTGCTGGGTGTCGTATAGACAACAGCCCTACAAGCTGTAGAGGGAAGATGAGACTGTCACCCCCCTCCCTGGGCAACTGTAAGTCATCCTCGCCTGCCATACATAAGGATCCAAACAATTCCAGATCTACAGGGGGAAAAAAGTCCCTGTGATTTGAATACTGTGTAGGATAGGATCTGCATGCTCTTCCTGAACTATTACAGCCCTTCCTCTCAACCTATTCACCTGCCCTTTCAGTAGGAGCCAGTAGCATGGATTGGAGAAACACACCATGTTGTCCTAACTAGAACTTGGAAAAGTTGGCTTTTGGACTACAGCTCCTACAGTTCTCACTGGATAGAGGAGTCGAAAGAGTTGCGGCTTAAAAACATTTTTTCTAAGCTCTGATTATATTGTGGTATATGGTATGTATGATATGTAAATGTGTCTAAGGGAAGGGAAAAGAATTTGACAGGCAGCTGGTGTGCTTGGTAGTAGCTCTGTGCTGAGCCTAACATTTAAGATTGATCCACAAGTTGTTGAATTTCACACTTGGACAAAAAAAATTGAGCTTTTGACTCTTCATGTGGCAGCGTGTCTTTAATTAAGAAGGGAAAGACAAGTGTATCGGGTTATGTTGAACCTGAGGCCACGGAAATAGCTTTCTCCCTACCACTTGTCTCATTTAAAATTCACAGGCCACAAGGATCTGTCTGTCATTTGTGGTTAGAGGTTGACATTCTTTTTCCCTTTTAGTTGGAGCGTACTTGTCCTTTCTGTTCTACTTTGACACTGACACCATGTTTTGCTTCACTTTGAGCACAAAAGCGCAAGCACCCTGTGCTGCTTGAACACTGGTATCACCTGCTCCACCTGAAATTAGCATTCCCCAGTGCTGGCTGGCATATTTATACTGAGCGTAACGTCCCAACTTTGACAAGTTGGGAAACAAAACCAGTGTACAACAAACATGCCAATTGAGGCTGATTATATTAATTGCTATTCAGGTCACTGCTTAGATTAATTATTATGTTTGTGTAGCATGTTTGTTAAGTGGTTGCCTGATTGCTGTTCAGAAGATTGATTACTTGTTACATTTACCTTGTGGTTTCTGTGGGGAAAATTGTCGCACGCATTTCATCAATTCACAGCGCAGTGAGGTCGAGAAGGGCAAGTGGGAATAGTATGTTGATCTCTCCACGGAAGAGCATTCATACCTGAAATTGCATCAATAGGCTTATAAATTGTGTGCACCCTTTTAGTCTTCTTCAGGGGCTATCCATAAAGCATGGCATGGTGTTTAAGAGCTTTTATATTGCCCATTCTCCTCACACACATTGCACTTTGCCTTTGCCTTATTTTAACCAATGTTGAATCTGTCCATTATTGCAACTTTTCCATTATTCTTTCCCATATCATGACATGCATTGTATTTTACATAATATACTGTTTATTAGCTGACTTGAGGGTTCTTTGGGGTGTGGAAGAAATAAATCAATATATATTTTTAGCAGGGGAATTAGACATTTGTCTATCTCTTTTATTTTGATCTTTGGTTAGTCAGTACATACGATATCCTTTAAACTGCATGGCCTTACATTATCCATAATCTGTGAGGGAGGGGCAGAAGAAATGAGAATGAGAATGACTTTTCTGGCTGCCTCAATGCAAAGAATTGCTGCCTTTCTATCTGTGTGCAGTCCAGTTCTTGCCAAATGCACATACTCATAAGAATGGAGATATCTCTTAGTA
The DNA here is from genome assembly GCA_030412105.1 of Cyclura pinguis. Lineage (NCBI taxonomy): Eukaryota > Metazoa > Chordata > Lepidosauria > Squamata > Iguanidae > Cyclura > Cyclura pinguis. The sequence continues at coordinate 114,114,508 of CM059602.1, forward strand.
GTAAAAAACCAAGCACCCTTCCCTCTGCCATAACTCCAAATGTAATTTGGGTGCTTCATGAGAATGGCTAATTGAGTGGCATCACAGTCACTTCACTCTACTCAAAATATCGCACAAGCAAGGACAAAACACAATTGAGCATTATCGTGATTTGTTCTCTATAAGAAGAAAAAAATTTCCCCAGAACCACATCAAGACAGTACTGCCCTCTATAAGTATGAATTGGGAGCAAGCCTCACAGATGCCTTAGAACTGTTTTTGGAGCTTAGAAGCAACTGGTTACAAATAATAAATCAGTCTTTTCTCAATTCTTTTTCCACTAACAAAGGTATAAGTTAGTTATATGTCTTGTCTTATTTTAACTAATATTGGATGTATCTTTTGTCAATTGTTTTATAATTTGTTAAACTACGTTTTGTAGCATGGGAGGCCAATTAGAATCAACCAACTGAATAAATGGAACTTACAGAAGTGTTGACTTACCAAATTATCACTGGTTGAATGGCTCTTTTCTAGTTAGGACCAACAGTAGACTTTAAGCCTGTGATTGTGTTGTTATTGTTGTGTGCCTTCAAGTAGTTTCTGACTTATGTGACCCTAAGAGAACATATCAGAGTCTTTTCTTGGCAAGATTGGTTCAGAGGGGGCTTTGCTTTTGGCTCCCTCTTAGGCTGAGAGGGTGTGAGTGGCCTAAGGTCACCCAGAATGTTTCCATGGCTGAAGTGAGGACTGAAACCCTGGTCTCCAAAGTCATAGTCCAATGCTTAAACCACCACGCAACAGTAGCACTGTGGTTGTAACGATGTAAAATACCTATATTCTTTTTGCTCTGTACTTAACTTTGTGGTATGTGGCCTTACTAAATGGTGGCATGTTGAACTGCTTATGCTGTGACTTGGGCTGCTGCCTGGTACTCTGTTGTGATAAGTGGATGTGGGGAGTTTTGCACTACATAATGTCAGCAGTTTTTACCAAACTGATTTTCTAAAAGTAGCTAGTCAAACTAAAGTAAGATAAAAGTCAAAAGAGAAAGGAAAGGGTTACTTTTTGAAAATTTTGATTATAATCTTAATTAATTTGGCACATGCTTGGAACTGCAGATAGAAAGTAATTTAGAAAGTAACTTTCTAAGATCTGCTTCTGTGCAAACGCTGTGATTTTTAACTGGGATTAAACAACTTAAAAACAAGAAATTCGCACTACATTTTAAAAAAAACACACTAAAGCACCAAATTAAAAGTGTGTCTCTTGTCACCAGAAGCCAGCTGAAATATGGAAGTCATACAGTTCTTCCAGGGGTGAAGAGATGAACCTTAAGCTTTGAATTCTGTTAAGTCTCAAGGAGCAAGAAGTCTGACGTTTCTACAGACATTTCAAATTTTTACATCTGTGTTATCTTTGTTGTTAGGAAAGATGGCTCACAGTTAGTATTGGTGGGAATGAACAATATCCATTCACCTTATGGTGGCAGTGTCTGGAGGGATGATGGAAATATGTGGAAGAACTAAAACATGGGTTTCATCCACGTGACTCAGAGCTTCTTGCATCAATCTCCTATCCCACATAATGGAAGGAAACACAAGGTGGTTTCTCCCATACTAGTCGAGTAACATGAGAAAGTGGTCTCAAAATGGGGAAGGAAGAGAGAGCCAACCATGGCAAAGAATGAATGTAAGCAAATGTGTGGAGGTAAATAAATGTTTTGTATACTTGAGCTTTATTTTAGCTGAAAAAAGGGAGGGAGCGAGGGAGCGAGGGAAGGAGGGACAAAGGAAGGAAGGAAGGAAGGAAGGAAGGAAGGAAGGAAGGAAGGAAGGAAGGAAGGAAGGAAGGAAGGAGCGAGCTTATGTAAAACTACAAGCATAAACAAGGTTGTTTTGCAAATCAGTCACACTCACAGATGTGAGATGTATATGTATATAGGTAATATCACACCCCTAGAAAACAGTAAGGAATAATTTCAGATTTGTGAATTTCTCCTCAGTATGTTCCTGGATTATTTTCCTTCAGAGCCAGAAGTTTCTACACAGAAGGGAAGAGCTCAGTTAGCATCCCTTGGAGTCTGGATTCTTAGGAACATAGAAATCCCACGTGCTTACTCTCAGACATGGAGGCGTTTTTAGAAATATATGATTGATTATAAAAATCACAGGATTTCCTACCATGGGGATGCTATCTGCAGGAGCTACTGCATCCCTGGACAGTTTTGTTGGTGCCTCCTGAGGCACTCCTCTTGATTGAGACACATGTTTAAGCAACTCTGTTTCTAAAACTTAGTATTTTAATTTGCCAGAGTGAACCGACAGCTTGTGTAATAGCGTGCCCACCCACATGTACCTGCTTTAGCTATTTGTGAGCTATCTAATAAATAATACAAATTCTGTCTATCTTTCTCCATCACAGCTCTGAGACCCTCAAACTTGGACACCTGCAGTTTGATATGGCTGCTAAGGGACTTCAGTGGTGCACATATTGGGGCTATTTTATTTTTAAAATGCATTTTTAAAACTAGAGGTAATTAAAATTGCCAGGAGCAACTGTGCAGACATGCCTGGGACATTCTTTTCTACAGGGCCTCTAGGCATGACTGGTAATGCTGTTCACTGCAGCGCATCCCAATCTTTCACTCAAGTTTTAAACAAGTCAAAAGGAGAGAAAGAGAAAAGGAGAAATTCCTGGTAACTGGTAAAATGAATGAAGAGAGTCATTAGAGAAGGTGCTAGGGCGGAAGGGAAGAAATTAGTGTGAGAATGAAAAGGAGTAGAGGAGAAAGAGATAGGAGAAAAAGCAGAAAGGGAAAGAGAAGCAGGATTGAGATGGTGATTGGGAGAATTCTGACTCAATCAAAACTGGGTACTTCTACTAGTATCAAAGAAAAGGGTTTTGTTTGTTTGCTGTTTGTCCTTTCCAAAGACCAGTTGTGGTCTAGGAAGTGGCTATGTCCCATGATCACTATGGTTTGAATGGGATCAGGTGGACAAAGACATGTGACAGCGTTGAAACAAGCAGAACTTGACTGTTAGGTCCGCCGCATTGGGTAAAAACAGAAAGTGAAACAATGGTAGCTACTGACATCTGCTTTCTGTGAGAAATACATTGCTGTTCAATTATCCATGATTTCTGTTGTATTGTTAGCTTGCTTCAGCCTAGTTCCTAACAATGAGTTCACTTATTAAGTGTGCAGTTTTAAATTTATACCTAAAACCACAAAAGTGTGAACACAACAAACACATGTTTGTTGAAACATCTTGGTCATGCAGATGAACTTGTCAGGATTCTGTAACTGGCTGTCCTTTCCTGTTGAATATGTTTTCAGTGAAAATCTGACTTTCCCTCCGCATAATGTGTAAAATGGTCATTAGGTTGTGGACTCTTACTCACACACCTGAGAGATAGTCCCATTGAACTCAGTGAGTTACTTACTACTGAGTTAAGATGTATAGGACCCCATTCTCAAAAATCACATTTTGCTTTATGAGAAAGCAGTGCTATAGAATATCCCAAATGAGGGACAACTGATCTCTATAAAATGGCTGGATTAGTGAAAATAAGACAGTTTAAATAGAAAAGGGGGGTGTAAATACAAAACCACACAGTGTATGGAATATTGATTGCTATTTTATGATGCAAGACTAGCTCACAAGTAGCACAATATATTCAAGAGCTTCCATTTAGAATTTTTTGTTTTTCTTATATACTGGTTTTCACCTTTTTCTGATATGCATTTAGTTTTTTTGTTTCCTATGCAGTCAGTGAAAGATATTATTGGGAGCAGCTGAGAGAAGAGGTTCTATCCACTGTACTGAACTGAAAGGTTTAGCCAGCATTCAGCAGTCCCAAAACACGGGGGTCCAACAAGTCTTCTGAATTTTTTTTTCATCCACTACATTAAATGTGTCAGATATTAATGCATCACAGCGTGTTTTTCATTGCCTGATAGGAATTACTTACTGAGTTTTAAAAATACCATTTTTAAAACAAGTAATTCTGCTTTGATTTGACAAATTTCTGCAGCATGGAGGCACTCGTGGGAGGTGATCATGACAACAGACATGCTTCAGCTGCCTGAAACAGATTACTCATTTTCACCCTAAAGATGGAAGTCCCTACACAGAGTAAATCAATTCCTTGCAGTGACAGCCTATTTGTTCTGAAAAGCAGAAAGATGTTCCTTCAGATAGTAATCCAGCTGGTGTTAAGCCCTTGTGTTTTTCCCTCGGTTGCATACATTACATGTGCACAGACCTAGTTTTTCTCTCCAGTAAGTCACTTTTTTCTTTTTTTCTTTTAGAGTACACACCTCAGGTAGTTTGAGTTGTTTCACACTGGAGAAACATTGTGGCCATAACTGTAACTGTCAGACCGCTGGCTCTTATTTAACTGGAAAGTCATAAATCTTCTTTAGCACGGTGACTGCCTTGCATGCTCTTCTACTTTTTTCCACACTATTAGCTTTGGACATACTGAAAAGATCTTGAGCTACTGCAGAAGACTTCCAAGAAGTAATATACAGGCTGATTCCCTCAGGAAGCACTCTTGTAACTTTCTCCATCTTCAGTTTGATGACTTCTCAAGCCATTTTGTAGCAAAACATTTTGTAATTTAATATGCTGCTTAGCATATCTAACATCAAAATGTGAGTATCTCCCTGTGTTCTGAACAATTCTGGCTGGTTACGAATGAGGCAAAATGCTTGTGCACTCAACCCAGTAGCTCCCATTGTAAGTGGAAAAAGCTAAACAAACTATGGGCTTCCTGTCAGTGGTTTGCTTGTCATGAGATGCAAACCTAACACTTTAGTATTTTCCCTCCACCGATGTCCTGTGTGGCACAGTTCTGGACCTACTAAACCACTTGCCCAGTTAGAAAATCTTGTCTTACAAACCTAGTTATACAGTGTCTCCAGGAAAGTTCTGGGATCAAATGAAAGACATTTAATTCCTGAAATAAATGCAGCTCAGCAAGACTTGTTAAGGAGATGAGAGGTTCTTTGACCACTTGACTTCCTGGACATGACAGCATAGAGGGAAGGCCTTTAAAAAACATGCACAGGCAGCCTGATGCCAAGATGGGAACCTATGAGTTAAGGACACCTCAGGTGTCAGTGAAGTCTTAAAGGAAAGAGCTATTCCCGCTAAGAATGGAGTTGATAAGGATTCCTGGATTCTAAATAACAGTACAAAAAACCTTCTGCTTTTTAATGTTTGAAAAAGGTATTATAATTGCAGTTTAGATGTCATAAAGTTTTCTGCAATTTCTAAAAGCATGAGATAGCTTGAGAACAGTATCTTACTGTTTATTTTTCGAGATATCAGTATAGAATGCAGGATTGAGAGCACTTTTCCATTCTGAAAATTGCCATAATACCTGACTGGGCAGAAGAAATGTGTATGCCAATGTATTTCGTTTTGTAGTTTGTGTTTAGTTTGTTTGTTATGTTTACTGGATCTTGTCTTACAGCACAGGAATGAGAAGGCAAGCCTAGACTCAGATTATTGTCTGCCCATAGTCAATAGAGAAGTTCTTTTTTCATTAAGGGTGGCAGTTATATATAAGAAGATTTTAATATGCTGAGTTACAGCATAGCTCAGGGCTGAAAGAAACAGAAAGCACAGTTTGAGAGAAATCCTGAAGTAAGGAACACCATGTCACGTGAATGAGCCCCCAAATAACACTTAGTTATTGTTTCATTTCTTTTGCTTTTGCAAGGGGGAGCAAGCTAGATTTGTTGCGAAATTCATCCTTCAGATACATTTTTTCAGCCCAGTGCAATAGTCTGGATTTCACAAACACATTCATTCACAGAGAGAAGAGAGAGAGAGAGAATAGCAGCTGGTGGCTCCTGTTTCAAGTGGACAATGAAACCGCTGCACATGTTAGTCAGAATATTAAAAAGCAACTCAAGGCATTGAACCATAGCCCAAAGTAGGTCCAGGACCTTGGATAGCCCTTTACAGGTCAGATAAAAACCTGGAACAGTTGTTCACCACTTCACTGACTTTGGAGCCAGCCTCTGCCAATATCTATGCTAGTCATCTCTTCAGGAGGCAGGCTTGTGTCTGAATTCAATCTTCCATACCTGCCTGCTCTGCACTGAATAGCCAATCTGGATAGTTTTTGCAAATGGCAATGGTGTTGAGGCTAGAATCTACTGAACTGTTACTGGTCTTGACTTATGACATATATGGCTTCCTGTGTTTCGGTAAATAAGAGAATAATGTTTTAAAAGTGTAAGGCTGAGGGAAAAGAAGACAAATGTCAGACAGAATTGTGACTGGATCTTTAGCGTTTAAATTTTTGTGTGTGTGTGATGATTTAATTTCTTTACACTTTCCTTTACATGTTGTATGTCATTATCAGTTTTCTATTTTAGTCTTTAGTGATGCTGCCTACAATTATCACTGTTAGGTGTCACACTCTAATTCAGTGTCTCTCCAACTCCCCTTCCCACAAAAAACATCTGACTGTGTCCTGAAATCACCTTTGGCGTTTAAATAGGCATTGGTTGATTTGTTTATACTTCCATATGTTTTAGTCGAAAATGCAAATATGCAACAGAGCACTTTATATACTCTTTGCACCCCAGTTCCAAAGGGCTCATTTTCTTGGAAGTTAGGGCTGATCTGTATGAGGCATGAACATTTCCACATGATCTAGTGCCTCTGAATATTGGTCTGGTAATGGCCAATGGTGGGCAAAGAAGCCACGCATGCATACAAAATCAGTGTGGGGTAGGACCACTACATGACTGACAAAACTCTGAAGCAAGTTACTAGGCCATGAGGAACCGTGCATACATGCCTGTTCTTGATGGACATTTGCCTTTAAAGTCTTAAAGTCAAACTGAACATGTTGATATTTGTACCTGATGATGAAGGTCCTTCTCTTGAACTCAGTGAGAAGGCTGTTATGTCATTTGAATTTGTTGAATCTGAAGCTAGTCTTTAATATCCATTTTAATGCTAGGCACTTCCTTGCACGGACATTTGTCCAGCATTTATCAGTAGTAATTAGACAATCTTCATGTTGCTGTTAAGTTTTTTAACCTTTACATTCTCTTCCTGTGAACTCTTACAATGGTGTTTGAATTATGTCCAATGATCTTTCTCTGTCTTTTCCTCTCCCAGCCCCCATCCAATACACATACACATACATATGCAGATGCACTGACGCACACTCACACAGTGGACCAGTCATAAAATTGAGCATTGGCATAATGTGTCATATTAAGTTGGTTTCAGTCTAAGTTAGGCCCTTTCCTCAATCTGCCTTATCCTGGCAGCGTCCTGGAGGGATCTTAGCAGTGGCTCTGCTGGGAGGGGAGCATGACAAGAATGCTCTCCTCTGCACCAGCTGCCTCTGCGATCCAGGAAGCACGATGGCCCTGCTTCTTCCTGCTGCAGCACAACCGGGTACTGTCCCAGGCTGCGCTTCGGCAGGAAGCACAGCCATTGCGCTTCTGGACCCTCTGCACATCAAGTAGGTTCAGGATGGTGGCACAATCACAAGTCATTGACAGAGGAAACTCATCAATGATTTATTCCATGATTGTGCCGCCTTGGGACGGGAGAAGGATTGGACCACAATGTTATACATAACCATCGTCACGGTTCTGTCCTCCTCCCATCTCCATTGCAGAATAACAACACCTGCAAAAAGGGTCTTAGTTACAGATAGGACTCACTGAAACCACTTTACTGGTTTCAGTGGTGTCTGTCTGTAACTGTGCATGACTTCAGTTACTTTTATTTCAATGGGAACTAGGTTTTCAGGCCACTGTTGCTTATCATAGCATTCATATAAGCTGGTCTTCTGAGTGGTTAGAGACATCATTTAACTACACTTTGCGGTAGGGTCCAGTGCTTGATTTCCATTGGCAGCAATTTCCCCTGTTTTAGGGATTTTTCATTCACATTTGAAAAGATCTGATAAAATCCATCACCTTAAAATAAATGTTGGTTCTTCCCTAATTACTAAATAAGTCAAAGTGGTTAGTAATTCTGTTACTATTTCCAATATATTATTTGCAAGATTTGTAACTTAAAATTATTTAAGATTTAAGATTTAAGGTTCAAGTTCTTCAAATCTCATGATGGAAGTTGGGATTTTGTTTTCCTTCGCTCCTTCCTTCCTTCCTTCCTTCCTTCCTTCCTTCCTTCCTTCCGTTTTGTTTTGTTTTGTTTTGTTTTGATTGAATAAATTTATCTGAATTTTTCTACAGACATTCTCTGCAGTTAATAACGTAAGAAGTGTAAGTCACAGTGATTGATGTGAATGAATCCAATTAATTTGCTGATTCTAATTTCAGTAATCATTTTTCACTGTTAGTTAATTGTTACAATTGGAGAATTCACATTACTTTAAAACTAATTTACTACAATAAAAATAAAGATAAATTGGATATAAATTTACAACTCTGAGATGGAGGGCTGGATGTCAATGTAGTGTGCACACATAAATCCAACATCAATCCTATCTAGAATATACCATTCAAAACAATGGGAATCAAGTTAGTTATGACTAGCAAGTGCCATTCATTTAAACAGAGCTGCTCTAGGTAGGATTACCATTGGATTTAGCTCATAAGTTGGTACAGTGCTCTGCCTGTGTCTGCTTGTATTTAGTGGCGAGAAACTGTGGAGATTTCTTTCCATGCGGGCACCTTTCCTACAGTTGTTTGACTCAAGTATCTTTGTTTATTTAAAAAATTAATAAGCCTGATTAACAGTGATTTAGTTATTCAGTAAGTTTAGTACAATTAAGTAGGAGATAAAATGAATTGTAGCAGAGTAATATAAAGAAATCTTAGTAGGCTAATTGTATGTGTTTCAAAAGTTTAATTAAGTGATTGTATTTGCATTAATTTGCATCTGAAGAAAAACACTGTTGATGAAAAATAAATGAATTGCCTGCATTTTTGAAATACAAGCATCCCCTTCCTTTGAATAGGGCATCCTTGCATAGTGTGGGCAAAAAGGAAGAAGTTTCCTTGTGGGCACAAATGATTTTGAAGTGATTGTTGGGTTATCTTGCCATTCTTACTGATAGCCACAGTAAGTATTCCTGTGGGATATTTTAAAAAGCATATATAACAGATTTTTAATGTTTGCAAGACCTTACCTAAATGATGCTGAAAAGACATGTGGCATATAAGCAACCTTGTATTTTCCATATCACTTGTAGGTACACCCAGAACTGAGCAGGTTTAATGTACTTGGTTCAGGCAGTGGTGGATTCATTATCACAAAGTCAGCTACTCAGACACTGCACATAAACTATACATAACTACATAGAAGCAGGTCCCATTGAGTTCAAGGACTTACTCTCAGGATTGCAGGCATGGACTGCAATTTTTTAGATCATAAGATTGCATTATTTTTTCCAAGGCTTTCCTACTTCATCATATCTATTACTTTTGCTGCAACAGCTCACTGCCTTGTGATGGAAGTGGTAATGAAACATGATATATTGTAACTCTTTGCTTTCCCTGGATAGGGCAAAAGAAGGATGGGCACCCGGGGCTAGGAATGTCAACTGCTTTTGCAGAACATCAAAACATATTAGAATGCAGTCCATCACTTTACTTCAACATCATCTTTTACAAATTTTCTGTGCACCTAAGCTTCATGTGTTTGAAAGTAAATCATACAGCGTTGACTCAGCCAGTCTCATTGGGGTCACGTATCATGTATCAACATTGGCAGATCCTACCTTGATCCGTTCAGACCACAACATATCACATTGTTCTAGGAATGGCATTATAAATATTTGTGTTTACAGCAAACCAGAGTTTTAAAATTGCAATAGGTGACCATGGTAAAATAATGATACTGAATATTATCTTGCTGGACTTTCTATTTCCAGTAGAAAACAGGAGCAAGAGGGACACTTGTGGAAACTCACTCAGCTAGTGCTGTTCATAATGAGTTCTCACAAATAGTAGATGATCAGCCTGTATATGTCTGGATGGTACCACTCACGCTGCAAAGAGGAGAACTCTCAGAAATGTAGCTGTGGGCAGAGAATGAGGGGATTGCCTCCCTAATAAGAATTCTGCCCTCTCCATGAAATTTTCCATCACTCCCTAAATTTCTAGCACTGTAGAGAGTGAGACACTGAAAATTGATTTAGATTTAGAACCAATCTTTTTTCTATGTTTACATCATCATCATTGTTGTTATTATATTATTATTATTAATTATTATTATTTCTGTTCTGCCTTTTTCCCAGTTTGAGATTCAAAGCGGATTACAACAAATTAAAAATACATAGTTAAAAGTTCACAAAATACAGAAGTTAGGGAAAGATTAAGCAATAAAAAAAATTAAACCATGTTAAAACATACATCATGAAACATGCACACATACATATATACCAGCACAATAATTAGCAATATCTATTCCCTTGAGAACTTTTCCTGCCTCCTTTCTTTGGATGCCTAAACTCTAATTTGCAGACTGAGGGGAAGTTTCATTTTGAGTGGTAGAATTCTGATTTGCAGGTGGGGCAGTGCCATCATTTTGTCCCTCCCCATTGTTACACCTCTGAAGGGGTTCACATTATGAAGTCATCTATCATGTAAAATGTTGCTGTACAGATGACTCTGTTCTCTCAGGGAAGAGGCTCACATTTCCATGGCACATCAGTTTTCTGTTTGGAGGAAAGGAATTTGTTTGGGAGGATTATTCCATCAACTGCACTCTGACATGTTACAATACAGACCTATAGTTATCCTTGCAGCCGCTCCTTTTGGGACCTGGGCTCTTATTCTCTTCAGCCATTAATGGTAACAGGTATTAGTTGTTGTTCTTCGTTTTCAAGTTGACTTCAGTTTACAATGACCTTATGAATGAGAAACCTCAAAGACACCCTGTTATTAACAACCTTGCTAAGATCTTGCAAACTCAAACATAAGTGCTCTCCACAAATCTGTCTTATTTATTTTCAAGCCTATAAAATAGGTCTTCAGAGTTCCCTGTAGCTGTTGGTCAGTTTATCAAATCAATATCCAGACATTTTGAAGCATTCTTCCTTTCATAACTGCTTTAGTGACAATTGGAGTATTCCTTGCATGAACAGCTGGTTTCAGGTTCTACAGTAGCATTTAAGTAGGATTTAAGTGTGGACTTTGAGTTGGCCATTCCAAAATATAGTCTGGTCTTCCATTGCCATTATTCAGTAGATCTTCTTATATGTTTAGGATCATTATAGTGTTGTGCTTCATTTTCAGTTCGGCTTCAGTTTTCAGATGGATGGCTTAACATTCTCTTCTAGAAACTTTGGATACAGTGTAGAATTCTTAGTTGTGTCAGTGATGGCAAGCATTCTTATTCAAATCCTAAGGTTAAAAAACATCACATTTCCACCAACATGCAAGATAATCAGGATAAGGTTATTTTGTTTGAACTCAGTGTTTGTTTCTCCTCAAACATAAGATCTCTCATTGTGGCTAAAAAGTTCTACCTTTGATTCGTTTGTCCACAGAATATTGTACCAGAAGTCTTGAGGATTATCTATTTGATCTTTATTAGATATTAGATGGGTAGCAACATTCTTTTCTAGAAAAAAGTGGTTTTCTCCTAGTTGTCGTCCCATGAACATCAGTCTTGTTCAGTTCTTTCCTGATCCCTGGCTTAAAAGCACCCACATTAGTGAAGGGGAAGTGACTTTCATATCTTTAGAATGTTACACTGAGTTCTTTGTAACATCCTGAATGATGTGGAAGTTTGTTTCTGGAGAAATTTTGGTTGGATGACCTCTCCTAGGGAAAGTGACTGTGACCTTGAACATTTTTCCATTTGTATAGCCTGATAGTTCATTGGTGTAGGCTGCAATCCTTAGAAATGGTTTTGTCACTTTTTTAGCACATCATAAGCAGTAAAAGCAGTAACTACTTTTCTGATGTCTTCAGAGATGTGTTTCAATCATATTATGATGTGCTTCCATGCAACGGTATAGTGAAACTAAACTTCACAAAGCTTCCTAGCCAACTATGTTTTGTGAAGACAGAAAGTTCAATTGGATATGCCTTTAGTCTGACTTAGCAGGCTTTTCTTATCGTCTACCTTTTGACATACTGTATCATGATACCAAATTGTGTAGCAAGAAATCACAGTTTAGTATTCCTGATATATTTCCCTTTCAATCCATTCCACCCATTCTTTGCAATGAATTCTCTGTATTGTTTTTGAAACTTTGTAGTAGTTTGTTGTGCTAGGTCATAGCCCAGATCTTTCATCCTGATAATGACTGTGTGAGATTTTTGAAGGTCGTGACATAGAGGTCTTTTCTAAGAAAAAGTCCTTTTATATTTTTTAGTGATATGCTGGAAAACTGTTAGGTTCTGTTCTGCCATGGAAAGACATAATTGTATGTGTTGTTGTATCTAAGGAGGATGCATAATGATGCAGAAACATCATTTAGAACGTTTAAATTTGACATTTCCTGCCATTTTGGGATTTTCCCTTTATACAAAGAACAGACAAAAGCATCAAAAGGAAGAGTAAAACATCTGGCATGTTGAATGGTTTAGATGGTTCAGAAATTCTTCAGTTTGGGCATGTTGTCGTTTCTACTCTAATAGGCTCATTTGCTTAATTTATACCATGTTTTATTTCATAGGACACAGAATCAGTTCATATTAACCCTATTGGATATTCGAAACAGAACTTTGATTCACAAAGGCCATTGTAGTAAAACAATGACATTCCTGTAATTATCATTAGGATTCGCAAACCTTTCCCTCCCCTGCCATATGTTTTAAACAAGAGGGGTTAGTAACTGTGGCCCTTCTGATTTTGTTGAAATATAACTTCCATCAAGTCACCAGTCAGTGATAAGGTACCTAGTCAAAGAACTTTTGGAGGATAACAGGTACCACATTCGTGTACTAGGATGATTCCAGTGAGGATGTAAAATATGAACTACATACACACAAAATTTGTCATGGCTAATCTCACTTACAGTCTGTGAAAGAAGGATGGGGAACCTTTGGCATTCCAGATATCTTTTGACATGCAACTTCTATTATCTCCATTCATGGCTAGTTGTAAGGGATTATGGGAGTTGCAATGTAACACATTTGCTGGCCAAAGATTCTCCATCTTTACTGTTCAAAAAAAAAAAATCAATACTCACCTTGAAGTTTGGCATCTTCTTCGAAAATATACCCGTCATGTGATCTGAAAGCCAGGTGTGGTTTATGATGCTCTAAACTCCAAGCCCACCCCATCTTTGCTTGTTTATCACAAGACAGTAAGTATCCATGTGATGGTAGAAAATGTGTCAGAGGAGCAATGTGTGAAGTTAAGTTTCTTTTAAAAAGAAAAAAGAAACTGCAGTTGCACTTATAAGACCTTGGTGAGTATAATTTACGAGTACACCTCTGACCAAGAAGCAAATTCCTCAGAGGGGAAAGTATTGATCTACATGGTCCTCCACTGTTATGAATCTAGCAGGGCATTGCCTTCTCTGCTCTTACAGGCGATAGAGGCCAGCTGCTTCTGTGTTCTTTTACCTGTCAGTCCTAACAAGCAAATGATCATGTCTCAAATACTATCATACTAGAAATAATGGGAATATTCGTATTTTTAAAAAATCAGGAAAGCCAGTTATCTACACATGCAAAAATCAAAGACTGCAATGCTTTCATAGAAGAGCCTCCTTATTCAAATTAATGAAAGAGATAGCTCTATGCATACACATACAATCTTGGGATCTGAGCCAGAATCTGAAATCAGAACTTGCCCATGTGTGGGGGTTCTTGAGGACAGATTAGGGAAAGGACCAGATAATAATTCTTCTTGCAGTTAATTTTAGCAGTTTTCTTCCTATTGTGAGAGTTTTCAAAAATGGTATGTATTTTTAAAAGACTGTTTTCAGTTTGGGACTTATACTGTGCAAACTTCACATGTGGGGGTGGGGTTGCACAGAAACCAGCATTTTTTTGGTTTCTGCACAGAAAATACTGTAGCTGGGGACTCATCTTGCATAAAATTTGCATGTGTGTGTGTGTGTGTGTGTGTGTGTGTGTGCAGAAAATACTGTCCACAAGAATCATGTGTGAATTTCTCACAATAAATCCAGAGCACCAAAAATTCTCATCATTCCAATATGCTCACCACCCCGACACTGAGAAACATGTTTTTCCATTGTCTTAAAAGACATATTTTTAAATATTCTCTCCATTTGTTTATACATTACATTGATATCCCATATTTCCTCCAGTGAGCTCAAAGTGACATACATGACTCTTTTTTCCCTCCCTTTATGATCATGGCCAACCCACTGTGAGGTAGCCCAGGCTGGGAGAGAAAGAGTAACATAAAGTGAGCTTTGTGACTCAGAAGAAGATGAAAACATATGAAGCAGGACAACAGTTAAAACAACTTTAAAAGCTTAAAAGTATAGTTTAAAACCATACACACGTATGTTTCAAAGTATATTGGTCCCTTAAGGCTTTAACAAAAAGCCATGTTTTAGCTTGGTGCCAAAGAGCAGCGCATGTTAACATCAGTCAGACCTCCAATGGGAGAGCATTCCCCATTCAGGGCACCACAACCAAGAAGGCCCTCCTCTGTAGTCCTCCTTCTTTGTACTGACCCAATCAAAACACTGTAATTTCTACTTAAGACAGCTGCATTTTCCATTGAGTACAGTAAGCAGGAAGTCTGTGAATCATCCTCATTGAAATTTTTCTTCTTCTATTTGAAATGTTTGCAATTTTGGCCATCATTGGTCAAAACCCTCTGTTTTGTAACCCTCCAATAAAATTTGGAATCATGCATTATGTGTACTAATAAGAAACCATTTACTTTGCAGCTTATATTGCTTCTGTGTTCTGTTTCTGCAGGAGACTTGTCCAACATTCCGTACTTTAAAATCATAAAATAATATTTATTTTGGCCTCAAGACAAAAATCAAGTGAAGGCAAACTATTATCTCAAAAGATCCGGAAAACTATGTGTCACTGTTATGACATGGAGAACCAGCATGGTGTAGTGGTTTGAGCATTGGACTATGACTCTGGAGACCAGAGTTCGATTCCTAGCTCAGCCATGGAAATCCACTGGGTGACCTAGAGTGTGTTAAAAACAACCTGAAGGCACACAACAATTATGGCATGCAGGACTATATAGACCAATATATCAGTTGGTGGTGGTGGTAAGCACAAAGGCTCCCTGTCATTTTTCCAACTACGCACTTCATCTTCATTTACTGTTATTATAAATTGAAAGAGATAGCCATGTTAGTGTGCTTAAGCATAAAAACACATAAGCTATCTGGGAAGAAGAAATTCTTAGCTGAAAAAGTTTCTGCTAGACATTTCTTCTCCCCAGTAAGTCTGCTGCTTTTGTTGTTGTTGTTGTCATACAGTCCAGCGCCCACTCTTGTGTGCTGCTAGTGGTTGCATCCCAACCACAAATGTCAGTGATCAGCTATGTTGAGTCAGCAGTGATCCTTACTCACCTAACCACTCAGCAAATTACGCTGTTTTGCTGCTGGTGCAAATCCTTGTGCCAGTTCTCTTTCAGATGCAATTCACTTTTCTGAATCTTAATTATAAAACTCCAAATAGTATATGGGGTAAGGATATATGAAGGACCACTTCCTCAGAGAGTACAGTGGCTGCTTACTGCATTGAGCATCAGAAACCTTTGTGTCCTGTTCCAGTTTCTTCAAAGGTCCAGTCAATCGCAATATGACAGAGTCATTTTGGTTGCAGCTCCCAGCTTATAGAGCTCCCTTCCCTGAGTGGCTCAGTTTTCTCCTTCCTTTTTTTAAGATTTATATAGTCTGATATTTGTTTCTTCTAGGTTTTATACTGGTGTGTGCATGTGTTCTCATACTGATGATTAAATTGGTTATTTTCTTCTCAGATTCATTGTATTTTAATTGGGTTTTACGAAACCTACTTTGGGACGGGAGATACTTTTTAGGCTGAAAAGCTGCATACAATTTGAGTACTTTCAAAAATAAAATACATACAGTGAGTAAGTAAGCCAGACAGACTGTTTACTTGTACAATTACCATTGTAAGATACATTCCGTACCTTATAAAGAACAAAGGGATGAGTCCTCATACATTGGCCTCGTTGGTTAGAGCTGATTGCTGTTGCTGCTCAGCTGTGTCTGAAAGGCAAAACAGTGCCTAGCCCCTGCTTTACACTAGCAAAACCATTCTTTCCGGTTGTAGTAGCCTATGCAAGAAAGCCGGAGGGTGCAAGATTCAACTATCTCAACCCATATCCAGGTTGGCCTCAACTGGGGGCATTCCCCCTCCGGCTCTGGCTTCCAGATTGGCAGGTCGTCACCCTGCACCAAAGTCAAACAGGGTTTAGTATTCAGAGGAAACAAATTGGTGATGCTCCACTCCAGCAGAGGAGACTGTACAGAGTGAGTTCAGTAGATCTCCTCGACCCATTATCAGGGAGTACTGAGCAGCCTCAAAACATTGTGGAGATGGCATTAAGGAAAGAACAAACAAAGTGCAGACCTTGGGTGGGGCTTCTCAAGACTGTTTTTCTAGCCCTTGAAAAACAGGCTACCCTTGTAGCCTCTCTGAATTACCTCTTTTCTGCCAAAAAAAGAGAGGGTGAACTGCTTCTTGTGAGATTCACCAGGAGTTCATTTTTTAAATCGATTGAAGCCCACATCCCTGCTGCATTCTTTTTTTTTAACTCATTCCAAACTAGGTGTGCCAGATGGGATGGGACTCCTTTAACTTTAATCCATAACAGATCTTGGACCAGGATGAGATACTGTGAAGCTATGTCAAGCAGGACAAAAATACCTTTCCTCCTTCATCTTCCAAACCCAAACTTTCAGCCATAGCTGTCCTTTCCCAGCATGGCTCTAGCTTCATTTGTGGAGAGTGGGGAGAGGGAGTGCAGATGATATTCTGGCAACAAGATCTGAGCTACTCTGTGTCCCTTCCCCCTTCACTCCACCAGCAAAGCAAGAGCTGTATTGGGAAGAGATGGCTACAGCTGAAAGTTTGGGTTGGGAAGAGAAGGAAGGACAGGTATCTTTTTCCTTCTTGACAGAGCTTTGTCCACTTCAAGGTACAGGAAGCCAATCTGGCAACCTTATTCCAAATAGAAGTGAACCTCTTGCTCTTTCCAGTCCTGTTTTGCTTTTTCCTGGTTTTCTTTTGGGGAGGGGCAGGATTTGTCACAGTCTATTCGAACTCAGATGGTTCTGGGGTAGAAAACTGATCCCTGGATCTACCATAGGTGCCCTCCTTTGAGTTAGGAACTGTGGGGTGATACATGAAAGGTGCAATGAAGTCTCTCATTTGGGTCAGAATGGACTGTGACCTGAGGATCTGAAGCTGATTACAGAGATGGAATACAGAGACAAGGCAGGAATTTATATTTTATCTATTAATTTTATATCCTGCTTTTCTTGCAACGTGGGACCCAATCCAAGCTAAAACGAAGTAGCTAAAACACTTGGTAGAAGAGTTTAAAAACTTATTATACAACCAATCCAATTAAAACATTGATTGAAAACAATTAAAAAAATTCAAAAATAGTAAAAGATACATCAAAACCACTGAACATACTTCTGCCCCAACCAATTAAAAGCTGAAGGTCTCTGCTTGCTGGTGAAAAGGGAACAGTGAGGTACCGTCTGAGTCCCTCTTGAGAGGGAATTCCATAGCCTAGGCACAGCCACCAAGACAGCTCTCTCCTGTGTCCTCTTCAGATGAGTCTGTGAGGGTGATAGGATAGAGAGAAAACCTTCCCTTAAGAGCAAAAGACTTGGGCAGGCTTATACGAGGTGGGCCACTGTTTTCTACTATGACAGTTACCCATTTGCTCTCTCTATCCCCCTTTTTCCTAACTAACCAGTCCCTTGGGCTGCATCTTTCAAGGCTTTCATTTTGCCTCAGCCCAGAGTTGTACAGACCTACAGACAGTGTTCCCCTGGGCCTCTCTGAATCTAGAAATGTATGATAAATGTGATCAAATACAAGACATCTGAGTGCTGAGTTCTGCAGTGTTAAAAGAGACTTTTTCTTTATCTGGGAGTGGGGACTGCACCTTGTTTTTGCATAAGATCAGCAATTCTAATTGTAGTGCTTGACATTCAAGGCTAATCCACCAGCTCTAAAGCTTATTAAAAATGGCAATGAACACATTGATAGCAATAGGGGAGGTCAGAAATTGTCAAGAGTAATGCTTGTTAAAAATCGGAGATAAAATTATGAATATAGTAGGAATATGAGTTTTGCATAAAACCCACAGGTACAAGAATCAATAATATGACAGAGTACAATGAACAGTGCCGACAGTTGCAGATAGAGCCAGTGGCGCAGCTCCCCAAGCAGGAAGAAAACGGCCTCCTTTTTTAAAAAAAATCATCTTTTATTTCTTATGCTGTGCAAAATTTTTCCCTTATGGAATCAAAAATAGAATTAGCAGCTGAAAATAATAAATGCTATCAGTGAAGCAAGATTGAAGCAGATTAGAAATGTTGTTCCCAGCTCAGCCACTGAGAGATGGTGGTAAAATTTGCTCAGTTACAGATGCCTTAGTTTTTCATTTTCCAGGTCTAAGGAAAAAAGTGTCAACTGCCTTTACAAAACCTCTTCAGTAACATAGATGAATAGGTTAGTGTCAGGAACAGAAAGATGTTAAGTACTAGATTGGAAAGAAAAACAATAGAGCAGAACTATGTTCATGTTCTGATAGGGAATTTCTCAAGGTCAAATTGTATGTTACAGTACTGCCATTTATCCAGCTAAACTCCACCTTGACCAAAATCTCTTGCCGTTGGTGACTTGGGTTAACTTTGTTGGTAGATCTGTTCTCGCACTGTGCTTTGGTTAGCTGTGGGCTCTTCCTGCAGACGACTTCATTAGCAAGAGGTGTTGCATGCTTTACCCCAGGCCTGGCTCAAGGCATTTTGCTACCTGAGGGAGGAAAAGCAAGTGGCAACTCTGTCACATGCCTACCCAGGTAATGTGCATAGTACTGAAAGTTGTCAGATTATTTGGATATATAAGAAAATTCCAAACATCTTTCTTCCTTTCCCAGGCAGAAATAATAATAAAATTTAATAGCAAGCAATTAGATGCCCTCCCATAAAATCCAGAATCTGCTGCCTGAGGTTGCAGCCTCACTTACATCTAATCGCACTCCTCCAGCATTGCACTCCTGGTCTCAATAAGTAAAATACTTTGATCTTCTTCTCCTTTTAAAAAGAAGTAAATAGAGAAGTTTCTGTTTAAGGAATTCTGCATC
This sequence comes from Cyclura pinguis, assembly GCA_030412105.1. Taxonomy (NCBI): domain Eukaryota; kingdom Metazoa; phylum Chordata; class Lepidosauria; order Squamata; family Iguanidae; genus Cyclura; species Cyclura pinguis. The sequence goes on from CM059602.1 coordinate 114,133,758, forward strand.
AAATTTCATTTCACCCTGAGGTAAATCAAATTGGTAGATAATCATCCTTTTAGAAGATGAAGTGAGAGATAGTGTTAGCAAGGTATGTAAGACCCTTTCGATACATTTTCCTCTGTAACGTGCTATCTTATCATGACTCACATCATCACTATCACTATCATAATTATCATCATAATCTAATAAAGTCAGTTTTCATGACCCAGAGAACGATGTAATAGGGCAGGGAGATTCTGTTTATTTCATCTTCTCATCCCAGCAATGTCTTTGTGAAGCTATAGAAATGTTCTTTCATTATTAATTCAGCAATGTGCTTATGAACTGGATGTATTTCACTGAGGATAGCCTACTGAGGTTATTGGAACACGCCAACTCAGTCTAGGCATCACTCTTCTATTACAGCAATAATTAAAATTGCTTTTCTGGACTGCATTATAAGGATTGTTTAAAGATAGATTGTGTTAGTTTCACATCATTTCTGACCAATTTCACTGTTGCTACAACCCTCGTAGCAGCCATTAAAAAAAAACCTCTATAAGCAAGAATCACAGTATGAAAAAAAATTAGTAGATTAAGGTTGACATTGGTCTATCACAAGCTACCATTAATGAACACCACAGAGGATTGCTGCTCTCTCTGTTCATTGCCTTTGTCTAATTTATATCCAATAGCCCAGAGATTATGCAGAATAGATATGTATTTGTTGTAGCTGCACATTTGGACAAGCAAATAGGATTTATAAATTGATGGTGGCTAGAAGTGAAAAATATGTATGGTCTCCTTCCTTGGAATGAATATTTGAACCAATATGTCTTTTGTAAATAGCATGAAGTTTACTTCCCAGTGTTTTGACTGATAGGTCTCATTGAATACAAAAATAGTTCCATGAGACTGTATAGTGTTATCATCAGCTGATGATAATAAGAAATATGGAAAACATAGTTCACTCTGTCTATTGTTCCAGACTTCTTTTTTTTAAAAAAAAAAAGGAAGAAAATATTCATTAGAATGTTCAGCCAAACGTGCATGCTCTGTTTTGACTCAAGGGCCCTTGAAGTGTCACACTTCATGATGCACATCATGAGGAATATAGGCCAGCATTCTGCTCAGGTCCGTACAATGATTAGGGAAGCCTATCTTGGATGAGTCAGGTTCCTCTTCACCACACAACCCCCGTGGGTCCTCAATATCTAGCCTGGAGGGTCAGGAGACCCACCGGAGATCTGAGTGGTGCAGAAGGCTCTGGTGGGAGGACAAACTAAAGTGCCCTGTTGTGGGTTTATGCAAGTGTAAGAGATTGTTTCCTCTGACATCTGCTTGACAGGCTTCTTCTATTAGCACCGGAATCTGGTTGGATCCTGGGCAAAGTGTTAAAATAGTTGTTATGTGCCTCTGTCACATAACAGAGAGAACCATTCTGTCATGCCTCTTAGATAAACCAATAATATTCAGTACAGAGATGTGACAGAATTTATTTACTTTTTTTTATTTCTGTGCTGACTTCTCCCAGAGTATTACCCAAAGTAGTTTCCAGAAAAGTTAAAAATATTTACAATATAGTTTAAAACAATTAAAATTACCATATAAAAACAGTTTAAAATCATTATAAAAACATACGAAGGTTTTTAAAAAATAAAATATCCAAACAAAATGAAAGCTCACCTGCTCACACATTAAAAGCCTGCTTGAATAGGAATGTTTTTGCTTGTTGCAAAAATTAAGCAGCAAGGGGTCCATCCTAGCCTCTATTGGAAGGAAGTTCCATAGGCTGGGAGCAGCCATTGAGAGGGCTTTCTCCCATGTCCTCACCAAGAGAGCCTCAGACAGTAGTGGAACCAAGAGAAGGCCTTCCACTGCAGATCTTAAAACTCTGGCAGGTTCCTATAGGGAGATACAGTCTTTCAAATAACCTGGACCTAAGTTGTATAGGGCTTTGTAGGTCATGACCAGCACCTTTAATTGTGCCCAGAAACAGGTAGCCAGTGAAGCTGATTTAACCAGGGAGTTATATGCCTGCTATAACTGGCTCTAGTCAGCATTCTACCTGCCACATTTTGAACTGAAGTTTCCAAGCTGTTTCCAAAAGCAGCCCCACGTAGAGTGCGTAACAGTAATACAACCAAGAGGTAACCAAGGCATGTGTCACTGCAGCCAGATTTGATGTCTCAAGAAAAGGGCGCAGCTGGCATACAAGTTTTAGAATTGTTTGCCCACATTGGGTCTCTGCTTGAATTAGGGCTCTTCAGTTGGCACTGTGATTCCACTTTAACTGCTTCGGCAACATCCTATGGAATCCTTGAGTCTGTAGTTTGGTCAGAGCCACTAGAGCTGTCTGTCTGAGAATTCTAATGTTTCTCCCTAAATTTCAAGTCCCAGGATTCCATAGGTTGTTGCCATGGTGGTTAAAGTGGAATATAGCACTATAATATAAAGAGCACCCACTCCTTGTTTTGAGAGTATCTTTTCCCAATCCTGAGTTTCACCCTTAGCAACACTGCAGACATACTGCATTTCCCTAATCTCCAGTGGTCCAGCAACCAGCACTTTGAATAGCACTGCTCTAATGCGCATGTTCTTTTGATATGTGATTCGCGTGTGCTCGATAGTTAGTCCTTTTATTTGGATATGTTATGATATATTGATTTTGTATTGGAAAAATCTTTGGCATTTTACATTGTGTTCCTGTGGCATAGAATTCAGCTAAGGGTCAACACTGTTGGCTCTTATGAGCTTTTACTGCTGCAAAAAGGCTTATCCTCCAAAGTTGGAAGGTAAATATTCACCATCTGTTGTTCAATGTTCAGAAGATCTTACTGCTTTAAGTACACGTGAATGTATATTTTATGCACATCAGTTTCAAGGAACTGTTTTTAGAAATGTGGTCAGCTTATATCAACAGCCTAGCTCTTGTTGGTATTGTCTGTATTTCCGATTCCATTTGCTTTTCTTTTTCTCTCTTGCTTTCTGGTTTCTCTTCTTTATGATTGACTTAAAAGGCCAAGAATTTTTTTAACAAAAAAATAATATGCATGCTTGAGATTTCACAGAAAGGGCATTATATAGTGTGTGAGACCCAAGAGAAGATGTGGCTGTTCATTGTGGAATCAACAACAACAAAATAGTATTACTTCTGCACCTACTCTGTTAAAATCATACGGTGCTTTGATATATAATCATGGATATAATTAGTATTTGTAAGAGTTAACAGTTCAAGCCTGTGTTTTTATTCGGAAGCAAATCCAGCTAAACACATATGTACTCTTTGCAACACATGCATAAACCTCATTTACCTGGAAGTAGGTCTCATTGACCTTATTTTTGAGTAAAGATGTATGTGATTGAAGTTTCATACATATAAAAAGAAATCCGTAATGTCTTCCAGGCTTGTGCAAAAATAATCAATACTTTATATTTATAATTCATTACAAACTAATTCGATAATTTTTAGCATACTTTTACTCATGTACTACAAAATGATTTCGCCCCCTTCAAACTAAAGTATACCTCCAGCTTGAATTCAGGGAAAAAATATGTCTCAGTTATTGGTCACCTGAGAGGCGGTCTGAATCATGTAACCATCTGGGTACACTGAAGAAACGGAGATCTTTGGGAAGCCCTAGTGGTGAGAAGAGGATAGGTCCGCACTTCCCTTGTGTGTGATGTTTTATGCTGTTGCATGAACATGCAGAGCACACTCAAAACATTGGGCTGCATGAGGCAGAGTGTCAGTGCAACCACAGTCAAAGTTCATAGTATAAAGGTCAGTTTGTTTTACCATGTGAGGCAGCAGCTCCCACAGACATCCACCTCTCCACCAGCAGTAAAATGCAACAATAAAAAACCAAGGGTCAGACTCTGTGCGATAACTACACTGGCATAAGGTTATGGGACAGCCATGGTAGAAAAGTTGTGTAGCCAGGGAACAAGGAAAAGGTAATTGATTGGGACCAGAGTAAAAGGCTGCTGGCTCAGAACACTTTGTTTCCCCAAAGTATGGCTTCAAAGCTGAGAGTAGCAAGGTACCTCAAAGCAAGGTACTCTAGGAAGGTGGCCTGGACAGTTTTGTATTTCCTGGCTCAGGCAGTTATGTGGTCCACCCTTCCCACAGCACCTTGCAACTGAGAATGCTATGCTTTGGAGGAATAAAATACTTTAAGTCAGCAGCCTTTCCTGCTGCCCCAGCCACTGCTGCCACCAATCCATCCACAAGCGTGGGTGCATAACATACTTTATGTGCGCAGCGTGCTAGCAAGATTCCCACCTAAGAATATGTTGCTCCGTCATGGAGATCAAGATCTCTGAGGCAGCTACCTCACTTTGCTTTATGGTACAGCAAACAATATGAGTAGGATTTACAAATAGGGAGGCACTCTTCTGTGAAATCGTTCAGTGAGAAACAAGCCCACCGTTGCCTTTCAGATGCAAGGGAAGGGAGAGTGAGCCCTGCAGGCAGTGGAGGGAAGCATGAGGTAAGGGGAGGGGAAGAGCAGGGGAGAAAAGAGATTGAGCAGTTTGACAAGCAGGATGCAAAAAGCAAAGAAAGGGGTGCATTGTGAGGGTGCAGCGTGAGACAAGGGGGAACAGGAAGGAAGGGGAGTGAGCAGTGGAAGTGACCGTATATAAGAAGGAAAGGAAGGGCACATAGAGAAGGTGAAAGAAAGTGAAGGGAGAGTAGGAGGGAAGGGAGCGTCAGTAGTGCAAGTGGCAGAGTGCAAAAAGGAAACGGAGGCACATTGCAAGGATATGAGGTAAGTGGGAGGGAAGGGGAGTGAGCAGTGGAAGCAGTGGCATTTAAGAAGCAAGGGAGGAGCACACTGCAAGGGTGTGAGCTAAGGCAAATGGGGAAGCAGAGGGAAAGGGAGAGTGAGTGGTGCAAGAAGAGGAGTGCAAGAAGCCATGGAGGAGCACAAGATAAAGCATGGAGGGAGTAGGATGGAATGGGATCGAGTGATGCTAGTAACTGCATAGAAGAAGCAAAGCAAAAGATACATTGCAAGGGTGCAAGGTAAAGTGAGAGAAAGAATAGGAGGGAAGGGAGACTGCAAGAGAAAAGGGAGGGTCTCGCAGGTGGATTTGCTGTGAGGTAGTGCTAGCCAAACATCACATGATAAATTCCATAACCAAGCAGAGATTTGAAGATGGATCTCCCTGCCCCAAGTCCAGCACTTTAGATATAAGTCTGCATTGGTACTCTCAGATGTGTTGTAACTGTAAAAAATGGTATGAAAGTTGAAACATAGTGGAGGAAGAAATTCAACAATTAATGTGATGAATTTGGATAATTAAAATGCAAATTAGTATAATGTGAATAATTTAGAATAACATGTATAATGTGCAAGTCAGATGTCTGGATTTGAGGAAGGGGAATATGGAACCCTATTTGAAGCGGGGAGGATACCATCTTGTCTCTCTGAAGTGGCAAATTCTCTTTGTCTGCTTCTGTTTATAATGGATCAGATCATAGGCCCATTCTTCTTGATCCTTAGCATTGGCAGTTCTTTGGATTTTCAGGAAGGAAGTGTTCCCATGCTTACCTGGAAACACTAGGTATTGCTTCTAGACCTTTGGGCATACCATACAAAACATAACATATGTTCTCCACTGATCTACAGTCTTTTCCTGCATAGAGGTAGTAATATGATACTGTTCCAGAAGGGAACCTATTTTTATGAAACAGTGTTTGGATGGATGTGAACAGAAAATTGAAGAGGATGTTTTTGGCTCCTCCTGATTCTGGACAGATCACAGTGCCTCAATTATAGGGAACCAGAAGTGCCTTTCCTGTTACTTCCATCAATTTTGGGGTATGTATGTGATTTTCTGCTGTTTTAGGGTGGTGGTTCCCAAGAAACATTATAATACAATCCTTCCTACAGTCATTCTCAAAAATTTCATTGAAGCTACTTTCCTTTTTCAAAAAATTTCAAACTCAGACATCAGGTCTAGATGGGTTCAAGGGCTCCCCAGGACCCCCAAAGGCCTGCATGGTGCTTAAGGGCTACGTGATTCTCACACCTATCCTACGTTGTTGCAGTGTGGTTGCGCCAATGTTAAACATCCCAACATTGTCCCCATTTTGAGGGTGATTAGTTGGTGTCTTCTGACAGAAGTGCTATTTTCTAATGTTTGTGTCGCAGTCTTGCATCTGACCACCTCCACATTAAAAATGCATGCCTCTTAAAAACCAGACTATTATTTCTGGAGCTGCTAAACAATAAGCAGAAAGTAAGGAAGTTAAACTAAGAAGGACAGCATTGCCTTTTGGGAGACAACACAGGCACTTCAGTCTCCCTTAGTTCAAGGCCATTGCTCAAGGGCTACTACTAAGTGCTGCTGTACAACTTAAAGGGACCAGAGAAGCAGTCAAATAATGAAAGCATTACTAGAAATACCTAAACAGTATCAGCAAACATAATCTAGGAAAGCATACAAAGAAATAATTTGCAACCCCAAAGAAGTTAGAGGAGAAAGAACTCACAACACAAAAAAGCTAACCAGGCATACTTTGAGTATGGAAATTAAGCTTCAGGATAACATACTAAAAATTTAAATTAAAAAACAACAAACAGAATCTTGGCTTTTCACTTACTTCCTCTACTGTTACTGACAAACTTGGAATTTGCTGATTTTTCTTCCTCCTTTCAAATACAGTCAGCCCTCCACATTTGCTGTGGTTAGGGGCACGGAAACCCTGCAAAAGTGGAAAAACTGCAAATGTCAAAATGGGTGGTCAAACTGAGACATGGTGGGGAGAGCAGGCACCTAGGGTCCAAACCAGATCAGAGAAAGCACAGGAAAGATAGGTGGGTCAGCATCATGGCCTTAAACTTCTTCTCTCAACCATCTTCTTCACTGAGTGTGTGGGAGTATTGGGAAACGCATTTTTTAATTTTTTTTTTTTAAAAAATTGAATGTTCTTTCCATTCTTAACAAACAAATATTTTTCCACAGGAGCCAATGCGTTTTGTGCAAAATACTGTATTTGCTGGCGTATAAGACTCACCTTTTTTCCTGGAAAATACTGCTTGAAAATGGGCTGTGTCTTATATGCCAGTGTGTCTGATACACCAGCAAACAGTATTTGCCAGTGTATGAAAGGGGTGTGTCTTACACACAGATGCGTGTTATACGCCGGCAAATACAGTAGAATCATAGAATCATAGAAATGTAGAGTTGGAAGAGACCACATGGGCCATCCAGTCCAACCCCCTGCCATGCAGGAACACCCTCAAAGCACTCCCGACAGATGGCCATCCAGCCTCTGCTTAAAAACCTCCAAAGAAGGAGACTCCACCAGACTCCGAGGCAGCATATTCCACTGCTGGACAGCCCTGACTGTCAGGAAGTTCTTCCTGAGGTTCAGGTGGAATCTCCTTTCCTGCAGCTTGAATCCATTGCTCCTTGTCCTGGTCTCTGGAGTGGCAGAAAACAAGCCCACTCCCTCCTCTTTTCAGTCCAAATATATGCTTTCTGTGCAAGGAAATCATATATATTTTTGTACAAATGAATTTTCTCCAGTGTTAAAACAGACACCTTTGAATTCTCTCAGAGCAAGGAGAAAATTGCTAAAATTAGTTGCCTTGTATGAACGAACAAAGTTAGGGAAGATTTAGATCCCTGATCTACACTACAGTGTACAATGTATACAGAAATGCCTATTTTAGCATAAAATCCATACAAACACATTCATTTGTCAAGAAAAGATATATTTGCCTGCTGAAACATCACTTTGGGGGCACTGGTAGCCTGAGAAATGACAAACTTGATACACTAAAAAGTAGAAAATTTGCAGAAATGGGATTGAATATGCTTATGAATTACCATATGCAAAGCTGACATAAACCAGACGTACAATAATCCATCAATTTCTAGAGGTGGTGTATAAGGAGACACTGAGATGCAGCATCTTGGGATTCCAGCAAATATATACACCGAGGAGACATACTGCATCTCTGTGTGATGTGCTATGCATATAGAGATAATCACATCATCCTAAGAGATCATTGTCAGTGAGGGCAGGCCAGCAGTATCCTCAAGTGCAGTAATTTAATTTTCTTAGTAGAAATAAATGCTAATCATCTATATATATGGAATAAAATGAAGGGGGCACTGGGAGGCATCATTAGGCTGGCATCCTGTTGACCCACTAATTAAGAATCCTATTTTCACATCCCTCTCCCTTTCATATGCATGTTATGTTCCCTGGTGGCTTTTTCCGGGGTGATCCACCTTGGCAGACACCTTCATTTTTTTTTTTTAAAAGTTGCCGTTAACTAGAATTTTAAGGCTAAAAAATCATCTGAACAGAGTGTTGGATAATATGTCGTATACAGCAGAAATGTGTTTATCAAGTTAAGCAAGCAAAATCAGAGTCATCTTTATCAGGTGTGCACCCCTTCACACATTTGTAGTACAGTCAGATTTTCACACTTCAGGTCAACTGGTCACGGCAAGTATGCTCCTGCAATGGTCGGGTTACAGTCCACAGGTTTTCTTCTTCTCCTTAAAATCCAATTCTCACAGTGAGATAGTGTATCTGAGCATTAAGTGTATACAGAGTAATGATGTGCATCCATCAGTTTCGCCTGCAGCATTCCAATCCTTGTCAGTTTCCTCTTCACACCATATCGAAGAAAGTACTAGCTCTCAGACAGGATACAAACTGGTGGCCAGCTTACTAGCATTTGCTGCTGCTATTAGCATAGGGCCTTTCTGCACAACACTGTTACAGTGCTGTTATTCCACTTTTAACATCCTGTGGAACCCTGGGGTTTGCAGTTTAGGGAGTGGCCTTTAGAATTCTCAACCAGAGAGTTCTTTGACCTCACTAAACTATAAACCCCAGAATTCCACAAGATGTTGAAAGTGGACTGATAGCACTATAACAGTGTGGTGAAGAAAGGCCCATAGGCAGGAAAATGGGAGACAGGAAATAAATAATGATTTCACCACTTGTGTGTAGGGAGAAAGAAGCTGACTCTTGCTAAATGATGAGCTTTGCCCCTTCTTGTTGGACAGTTCTTTCTCCTCCTGCAAAAATTTAGCAAAGTTCTCCTCTATCAAATCTGTGCCTGCAAGTTGCTCTGGCTTCATGAACCCATTTATGGACAGCTGTATAGAAGGCCACAGAGGGAAATTAAATATGGAACATGGGGGGGGTGGGTAGCATTAGAACATACAAAGCAAGGGACCACTAAGCCAAAAAAACAGAAATGAGTAAGCCAAAAACCTAAGTACAGAAGAAAAGATTTTGTAATATGGTGGAGAGCAGGCTCCTAGCCTAGTCTCTATTCAGCTGGAGGAAGGCTGCTTGTCAGGAGCTACAGCTTTCTAGAAAACTGGCTATTTCTGCAGAAGAACCACATCTTGGAAAAGAACGGACTTTCACTGAAATCCATTTAACTTGCTTCCTGGGAAATGTGTTGAAAAGTCTGGGTGGCAAGAAAGCTGTATGAAAGGGATCTTTGTTAAAAGGATTGATTACATATTTTAATGCCCCTGTGATAATCCTCCTTAATGCGCCTAATGCCAAAATGAACGCAGAAGGGGGGGAGCTATTCCCTTACTTGTCAAAACAAAGCACATTTTCTCTTCCAGTGACATCTAACAGACTTGAGCATAAGCAACTGGAGCTAATTATCTTGTGACCAGCAGGCAGCCTTGAATAGATCTTAGCTGAAGACTTCCAAGTAGCAGCTCTTCAGATGGACTAAATAGGAGAGGGCCTTTATTCCTTTTTAAAACAATGTTTAATAAATTGCTAAATAATTGAACAGAATGGCCTCTAAATACTTTGCTGACAATCAACAAGGAAAACTGTGGGATTTTGATTTTTTTTTTTTTACCCTTTCCTGTGCATCACCACATTCTGAAGAATATGTGTTATTTCACAACACCTCTGGGAACGATTGTGGCCGCTATTAATTAGCACGTTGCTGCTGATAACATTATGATGTTATTATTTTTGCCTCATCACACTTTGGGAAGTCAGCAGTGTAGTGCAACATTTTGGTGGACAGCAAGAAAATTCTATTTTAAATGAGATGAGGGAGCATTTATACACACAAACGCACATGTACAGACAGACCCACGTCAGGGAGAAGTCATTCATGAGGTTACAGTGTCATAGTGAAGGGCAACAGAGTTTGTAACTTGAGCCCTCCCTTTCTTACTCCTTTAATTGATTTATTCTTATTTTTTATTTTACTTATATCCTACATTTCTCCAAATATAGGACCCAAAACAGCTACCAGTGTAAGCTAAAACAGAACCATCCTCTCTGATGTTTCACAGATGAAAACTGGAACACATGTGTCCAAGCAACATCGGATTGTGGTCAAGATGGGACAAGGTATTAATGAGGAAGAGAGACTGCAATGGTTTGCTTTGGCCTGAGCCAACTAAAAAGGGCGAGATTCCATACCCTCCACTCTTCTCTCCCTGCTAAGTTTATTGAGTGCTCCTACTTTTGCATTTTAATAGTTGTTGTTGTTGTTGTTGTTGTTATTATTATTATTATCCCGCCTCTCCACTTGGATCGAGGAGGCGAACAACATTAAATACATTAATACGTTAAAAACATTAAAAAACATACCCAATCCTCCCCACCCACCAATCCACCTAAGACCAACCCCCTAAAACACGCTACAATCAATCAACTATTAAAAGAACAGCAAGACAATTGATGGGAGGCGATGGAAATGCTAGTCTTGGAAGGCCTGTCGGAAGAGATCAGTCTTGACTGCTCTTTTAAAGCAGTCAAGACTGGTAATGTGCCGGGTCTCCTCCGGCAGGCCATTCCATAACTTGGGAGCGATAGAAGAGAAGGTCCTCTGGGTAACCACAGCCAGCCTAGTTCTGACTGGCTGCAGTAAATTCCTCCCAGAGGACCTTAGTGTGTGGGGCGGATTATATGGGAGAAGGCGATCCCACAGGTAGGCTGGCCCCAAGCCATGTAGGGCTTTAAAGGTAATGACCAACACCTTGTACTGGGCCCGGAAACTAATAGGCAGCCAATGGAGAGACTTTAGAATTGGTGTTATATGGTCAGTTTTAGGTCTTCCGGTGACCAACCTGACTGCCATATTCTGAACTAATTGAAGCTTCCGGACTAAGCACAAGGGTAGCCCTATGTAGAGCGCATTGCAGAAGTCAAGCCGTGAAGTTACCAGCGCATGTACCACTGTTTTTAGGTGTTCCAGCTCCAGGAAGGGGCACAGGTGGCGTATCAGCCGAAGCTGATAACAGGCACTCCTGGCCACCGCATCTATTTGAGCTGTCATCTGAAGTGGCAAGTCCAGGAGCACCCCCAAGCTGCGAACACAGTCTTTCAGGGGAAGTGTGACCCCATCTAGGACTGGTTGGAGGTCTACCTGGGCTAGGGCCCTTAACAGCGAGTACCTCCGTCTTATCTGGATTCAGCTCCAGTCTGTTTTTCCTCATCCAGTCCATTACTGCTTCAAGACATTCATTCAGAGGCGAGATGCCACCCTTAGTTGATGTTGTTATCCGAGGCATGGAGAGATATACCTGGGTGTCATCAGCGTACTGATACCACCTTGCTCCATGCCTCCTGATGATCTCTCCCAGCGGTTTCATATAGATGTTAAATAGCATTGGGGACAGGACAGTGCCCTGAGGGACACCAGAATTAAGCTCCTTTTTGGAGGAGCAACTGTCTCCAAGCATTACCATCTGGTATCTACCTGAGAGATAGGACCGGAACCACTTAAGCGAGTGCCCCCGATCCCCAACCCTCTCAGGCGTTCCAGAAGGATACCATGGTCTATGGTATCGAAAGCTGCTGAGAGGTCCAAGAGTACCAGCAGGGTCACACTTCCCCTGTCGATACCTAGGCAAAGATCATCCACTAAGGCGACCATGGCAGTCTCGACTCCATATCCTGCCCTGAAGCCAGTTTGAAATGGGTCTAGATAATCTGTTTCATCCAAGACAGCTTGGAGCTGAAGACCAACAGCCCTCTCGATCACCTTGCTTAAAAATGGGAGATGGGAGACTGGTCTATAATAATTCATATCCAGGGGATCTAGGGAGGGCTTTTTTAGAAGCGTCCGTATAATCGCTTCTTTTAAACAAGCTGGAAAATTGCCCTCCCTAAGGGATGCATTAATCATGTATCTTAAATGGGTCTTAATTGCAACTCTTCCCTGGACGACCAGCCATGAAGGGCAGGGATCAAGAGGGCAAGTTGTCTTTCTTATATTTCCAAGGAGCTTGTCTACGTCCTCGGTACTCACTGACTGAAACTGATCCAGTATAATCCTGTTCACAAGGTCGCCGGACACTTCACTAGTAACCTCTGCAGTAACACCGGCATCCAAATGGGCTCTTATCTGAGAGATTTTATCTGCGAAATGATTATTCAAAGCATCACAGCAAGCTTCACTAGGTTCTAACAGCAAGTTCAGGGGAGTGGGTATCTGAGTCAGATCCCTTACCACCCTGAACAGCTCTGCAGGACAAGAAGTCGCAGTTTGCAGCAGTTGAAGTAAACTGACTACAAAGGAGAAAGTGAGAGGAGCACAGAGAAACTGTAACATTTTAATAACAGCTGAAGAAGTGGGATGATGGAGAATTCATCCATCCCTGCCACATTGGAGGATATGCAGAACACAGTTAAAACAAGGTGTAGTACAAAGCTTAAAAGCAACTAAAGAAACAGTTATATTAAAAACACTAACTTACAGCAATTTTAAAAAGCAGTCAAAACATGATATAGCTAACAAAAATGTAGTCCAATAGTAACTTGATTTGAAGCAATCCTTAGGAAAAGCTTATATTGAAATGCTGATAAGTATTTTTTTTTAAACACATCTTTAAACTATATGAACTGCTGACATCTTCCTTTACCCATTTCCATATCCAGGTAGGATACAGCTTGCAGTCCAGAATCCTGACACAAATTGGCAAATGTAGATTCCTCCTCACTATCACCAGACATGCACTGTATATACAGTCTGTAGTTAATGAGGAGGGATGTTTTCAAATATTAGAAATAAGCATGGAATGAGGCAGATATCATCTTGCTTTAAAAGAAGAGTTCACTTTGTGGCATGCACCAAATGAGGAGGCTGGAAGGGAATAACATCTGTGGATGCATACTTCATAAATGCAAGCTTCTCTAAATTCATAGCTGATAAGCTGCATTCACTTTGGAGGGTCACAACTGATGCAGGCCTACAAATTCCTTCTGCATTGCCACATATCAGTTATAGAGAAATGTGAAATCATGGCCTAGAGACTTATTTTCCACTGCCTGCAAGGGCAGGATTATTAGATCAAATAGTCTAAAAGAGGAACGATTTTGGTTGGACATTAGCAAAAGCTTCTTAACCAAAAGAGCACTTCAACCGTGGAAACAGTTACCATTTGGAACCAGCTACCAATTATGTCCTCAAGAGGTCTTTAAAGAGAGGCTGGATAACTATGTCTGAAGGTGTTCTAGCTATGAACCTGTTATGCTGAGAAGATGAATCAAAGCCACAACCAACAGTATAGATTAGATTTAGACTAAATTAGTTGCCTGGATTTCCACTGGAATCAGTGGGATTTAAGTCTAGTTATGACTAATTGTTCCCTTTAAACTCTCTGGAATGTAAATGCAACTCATGGTTAATTTTTGATTTTGCTCTGTCCTTGTTATGTTTTAAGGCCAAGTTATTTCTTTGTTACACTTAATTTATCATGTTGTTCTTATTGTGTGCCTTCAAGTTGTTTCCAACTTATGGCAACACTAAGGTGAACCTCTGACAGGTTCCGGGGCTGAGAAGTTGTGATGTGTTCGAAGTCACCCAGTGAGCAGGGAATTGAACCCTGATTTGCAGGGTCATAGCCTAATGCTCAAACCACTATACTTTGCTGGCTCTCCACTTGTATTGAATTGTTTTTACTTTGTTTGAAAAGGGTATGTAATTTTAATAAATTGTTATGTTTTGATAAGATGATGTTTGTTGCATTGCCCACCTTGGAAAAGGAGAGTGTCCAAAATTTAATTCCAGCTGTCTGAAATTTGGTGAATCTAGAGTAAAATCTGGAGATGGCCCCTGCACTTTTAATGGCTGTATAGAAGAGGTAATTTCAGCAAGTGTTGCTCGTTACCTGGTTGTGTGACAAGCAAGCAACAGCTGTTGGAATTCTCTCTTCTACACAATATTTGTCAAAGGTAAAGGAACCATTTTCAGTTTTTCAATCTGATAACCCCAGTAGGAAAGTTGGCAATGCCACATTCATTTTTAAATGTCCAAATGCAAAGAAATGCACCATTGATTGTGAAGTGACTGCTGGAATTCATGTTTGTTTGTTTGAAAAAGTTATTTGAAATATAAGTTCTTTAGAAATGATTGGCAGCATCTATCAAATGTTGGACAGTGACTGCTGTTGTGAAGTACATGCAAATTAAACAATTGTTCATGCATGCACAAGCACACTCTTAACATTGGCTGCAGTTTCCTTATCCAAATCTTCCACAAAGGGTCTGTACACACATTGAACCATTATGGAAACAGCTTCCACATGGCAGCTATTTCACTCCAAGTGCCTAGAACCCTGCCCAGCAATTACTTTTTAACAGGGGCCATATTTTTAAGGCTGGCAGGCTTCTGTTGAAGCCAGAATGCAGGCAGAGAAGTCTTTAACCTCCTTTCCAGTGAGAACGACTACTGATGCTTTGGCAAAGCCCTTCCTTTATATATCCCAGCTGCTCAGTCTTGTTTGTGTCTTGGCTTGTGTACATGAGTAACAGCTGAGGAGCATAAGGGGAGAGGTTTGCCCTATCCTCTGTTGATGTTCACACTGTGGAGGCAGGGGTTATATGGTACTGATGTCCATCATAAGAGTCGCTGGGTTAAACTGTATACAAGATATAGGAAATCTGTCAGTTCCACTTGTGTCTGTATTCAGGCCTTTTTATTTTTTAACATCTAAAGTTCTTTCCACCCTTTATATGAAAAGAATTGCAGATGTTGGTAAATGAACTAAAACATTTTTATTCCTCCATTATTACTGGCCAAAGTCATTAAGGTGCAGCTGTTCCCAGCATGGAGAGAAATCCATTGTAATATCCTGCCATATAGAGGGTTTCAAAATTAAGATGCTCTTAGAAATGACACCCTTAACTCCGTATGAACTCTTTTGAATGCACAGTGATTCTGGCTTAAAATACACAGAGATTCAAAGCCAGACTTTTAAGAGTTGAGCATTTAGAGCTCAACTGAATGGACAGATCTGCCTGGTTCAACTTCTCCCAATTTGTAACTTAAAAATAATGCAATCTCTTTGCATCCTAAATATGTAGAAATCAAATTCTCGCCCACCCATATCTAAAATGAGAAGAGTAAGGTTTGCATTCTGTCCTGTGGGCCAGGTCAAAACCGTTTCCCTAGAGACACTCAACACATGATGTTGTTGTACCTCATGGTTTTCCAACACCAGTGTTGTGGAAGTCATACAGGGAATTTTTCACAGTAGCACTAGTCCCACTTTTACCACAGAGGGACTGTTCAGCTCATTTTCATTTCTCACCGTTGCTTCGGCTACATTGGGATATCTGCTTAGTCCTTCCTCCTGCAAGCTTCTCATTCTTTTCCTCTCAATCATTATCAAATCCTTAACCTCTAAAAGCAGTATTTAGAGCTATGAAGCCAAACAGAATGCATTGATTGACTTCTTTTGCTTTATCAGTAGTCATTTAGGCAGGAAGCTCATTTAGAGTGATTTGCTTACACAACAGTTTCAATAATGTGTTACTGAAATGAGGATGGTGATCCAGGTGAAGGACACTACCATTCTTTGGATTAGCTTTGCTCTGCATGTACCAAGAGTGGATTATAGAATAACTGTGTCTTACTGTTAGGCAAAGAGAGATGGTTGCCACATAAAGTCCATATTGGGGGCTTTGATACAGTACAACTCCCATATCTGCAGATTCATAATCCACAGATTCAGTTATCCTGCACTACCCGCTGTTTCCCCTTCTCCAGCCGCAGGCCCAGGGCCCAATCCCCGCGGCGCCCGGTGGGAAAACAGCAGGCAGCGTGGGATCGCACTGCCCTCTGTTTTCCTGCCTCCAGCTGCAAGCCCAGGACCCGATCACCATGGAGTTCAGTATTATCACAGATTCCTGTATTTGCAGGGGGACCCGGAACCAATCCCCTGCAGATACGGGGGTCGTGCTGTACTAGCACCTCCCTCCTTTCCTTCCCAATTTGTTCCCCATGTCCCTGCTCTTGCTCTAGGAATTCTTATATGTTGCTGATCCACCTAGATGGCTCATCTAGTCCCAGTTTCCCAGTGCTTCTTGGGTCAGCAATGCAGCATTTTAGTGTTTATTTGCGTGGGCAGATTCAGTGGCATATGAATGATGGCAAAGTGTTGTGAGGTGGACCTGTGAGTGCCATTTGGTCTGCCTTTCACAAAATCCCCCAGCTAACCTGCTGGCCTGAGGTACCATGGAGGATTTGCTTCATCAGTTGTGAACTGAAATTCAGCTGCTAACCCAGATGGTTTCTGAATGTGCAATTATAAGGAAGAGTATGACAGTGGTAGCCATCTTATCTTTTACTTCAGGCAGGAGTATATCCTGGACCAATCTTGCTTCTTGCAAAAATTCATAGCTAGTGTATCGGATAGAATCCCATGATCATTTCACTCCATCTAGAATAGTCCTACATCCTGAGGCCAAGAGTTTGGATGGAACGCATTACAGAATTTGGAAGGAGGACATTACTTATAACATGTTGCTTTAATAGGCCCCAAAGACAACAATTTTCTTTTGCAAAATACACAAGATATGTGTATGTGCCTTCAAGTCACCTATTAACTTATGGTGGCCCATGAATTTCATAGGGTTCTCTCCATAGTCTATCTCCACTGTAAATGTCTGCACATGTTAACACAACTGTGGGAACTAGAATTCTGCTTTTTTAAAAAAAGCACAGAGGTCATTACAATCCTGAATGTTATTCCTTGTACTGTGTGTTGTAGAATGCTTTTTTCCTGTGCACACAACTCTGGACGTAGAGCATTTGTTTTCTGGTATGTTTTATTTTATATCCCATCTTTCTTCCACCATGGGATCTAGAATGACTTACAACAAGGAAAAACAAGATGATAACCTGATGATAAAACTACCGATAAAAAATGTTAAAAGACAGTTGATCAAACTATCGCATTCAACAACTTATCATATGAAAATACCATTTATTTATCTATTTAATATCACACCTTGCTCCTAGTATGGGAAATAAGGTGGTTTATAAGAAGTTAAAACAAAGTACAGCTAAACCTTGTTTAATACAGAAGTGTTTTTTTTTAATAAAAAAATTAAATAAACATTTCTATTAAAGTTGCCAGCTTCATGCTCTTCTTGGACCTTACCATGATCTGACAACGTTCTGGACTGGACTACTGGACTACTATTTAACATGGAGCCATCCATGAGAAAGGTTCAGAAATTACAATTGCTCCAGAATTCAGTAGCCAGAGTTGGTGCTTCTGTTAGCCACTGGATTAATTAAGATCTTGCGGAAGGCCTGAGAGTCTGGGTCCAATATACTTAGGACTGTGCTTTCTTCAGTATATACTTCCCCATTTATGGAGAGATTAGGTTTTCAATTGATGGTTTCAAAACTGTTTTTAATTCCACTATGTTTTGATTTTGAAAAATATAAAAGCATTTAAAAACATATTGATAAAGATAAAAATAGAGCATATACAATCCATATTAAAAAAAAAGATTATTCCACAATCACCATATGGCTATTTAAATAAAAGGTTCATGATTAAAACATTTTGTTCACTAATTTCAGGCCTAGTATAATACCGTTCCATGCTTGCATCCTACCTATTTCTCCTTCTCATTCTATTTGATAGATACTCATTTGCTTTTGCTGACCTTTCTTCCTCCTTGCTTCACCTGTATATGATATGCTACTTCAGACAAAGGAAGCAGGGTATCACATCTTGTTGTTAGTTTAGGGTAAACCCATTGGATCAGTGGGATTTGTATAAGGGTTGTTTTGCTATTCAGCCATTGAGTCAATGGATCTATTCTAGTGGGGTATCACAATTAGATTCAGGCCCTGGGGATTCATTTCACCTGCTCACAGACCATCTGAAAGGCCAGTCCATTTCCTTCCCATCAGCTGGTTAATATTCTTGAACAGCTCCTGCTTGCTAGGAATCAGGTCATGTTTAAGGAGACACAGCAACATGCAACCTAGGTTATCCATTCAACTTCATAAAGCAAGCTGTCTGCTAGCATTGAGAGATTGGTGTGTAGTGTTTGAGTAGCTTTAGTTTTCAACGTGGAGAATCACAACAGATCTGTGTTCAGGGATTCTTGGCTGTGCTTTAGGAGAGCAAAGCCTGCTGTCAGAGCAGCTTAATATAAATGTCTCCAACCTGCTGTTCAGTAGCTTTGATTTTCTTCATTTTGATATCCCTGACCTCCAGATAAAGTAGCTTTCTGTGTGTGCGTACACACATGCACTAAGGAAGCAGAAACAAGGCTGCTAGTTACCTAGACAAGCCATATGTTGACAGACTCTGAGGTTGCTCTCATTTGTTGGCATAATTTCAAGTCAAGGTGTGATTCATATAATCCTGGCCTCTTTCTGTAAAGTTCACATTTACATATATTCAAAAACGTATAAATACCAACAGAGTTGGAAACATTTGGCATTTTTTCCTTTTGGATGGGTGGATTGGGAAAATAAGCAAAGTTGTACAACTTTGTGTCAGGAGTCTCTGAATGTGTTAAACTTCTTTTTTCATCAATGACCACTTGTGCTCGCTAGTGCTATCTCTTTTGTAATTTTTGTTGCCCTCAACTCCGCTCTGTTTCACTGAATGTGAAGACTGTGTAGAAAGAGTTTGATTGAGCAATCGCAGCTGGTGGCTTCCAGGTCAATGGACTGGTGAGTCCTTGCTAGGGTTTGGTGTGAACTTTAAAGGAACTATTGATTTGCTGACCTTATATTGTAGGTGGGGTTCAGCGTCTTAGAGAGCTCCTTTAAAGTTAAGGCTATAAACAGAAGCAGATTCAGTGTAAGATGTAAATCTTCACTTGTTTTGTTCTTGTATGGAAGAACAACTCATTTCAGTCACGTTGTCTCCTCTCCATGAGAATATTGCCATTTTCAAGCAGCATTCGTGCTTTGGGACTTCATTTGCGAAAATTTATTCATGCAAAGGAAATGTAGTTCTGAAGAGAAATTAGGTTGTGGGTCACAAACTATACTCTGCAAAAAAGCACAGTATTTTTGTGCAGGAGACCGTACATTTCTGTTTCTTGCTTCTGGCAAAGGAAATGTGTTTTCTATCTCAGGAAATGTGTTTTCTGCGCAGGATTCGGCCTATTTATGCAAAATACTTACATTTGAGCAAGCTTGATGTAAAGCTTGATGTAAATCTTTGTTTATACTATTCCTACAGACACAAGAATTTGTAGTTGTGAAAATTGCTTAAATTTCTGTGGTTTATATAAATTGCTTTGGAGGCAGTAAATTTGCTTTTTATTTTAAAAAAAAGTATTTTTGCACATGGATCAGTATATTTTGTGAAAAATCCAATGTCTTCTGCTATTCCTTTTTATACAAAAAATCTTTTTTCTGCCAGCAAACTGAAAAATAAAATCTTTGCTATGAAACTGTTTTTCTCAAAAAAAAAAAAAAAAAGACTATAGAGTGACTCCAGGTATTCATGCTGACTTGGGATTTACCTATGTGTTGATTCTGCATTCAACAGTTGATTCAGTGTGTCTACTCTATTTGGGACAAAACAACCTATGTGTGTTTTTGTGCAACCAAATCCCAAAGTGTGAAGAATCTCATGACTGTTTTCCTTTTCCACGGTGGAGTGTTGGCATACCCTTTTTTTCTTAGAAAAGTGAATATTAACAAATTTCTTTTCTATACCTACATGGACGCCACTAGCCACTACTGCTAGAGCAAGCAATTAGGAAAATGCTCAAACAACAGCTTAAATCTACCTAAATTGAAGTGCATTTCATTCCACAGAAAAGCCATAAAAGTGCTTCTCTTTAGCTGAATTGTTGCCTGAAGGAAATTCCATTTCATTGGACCCAGCAGCTCTAGGAAAGCTGCATTCACACACACCAGTATGTTGTGAGAAAATGCTTGTCTCACCTCTAGCATACACACGTTGGTAAGGCTTATAGGCCAGTTCAGGGGCAGAACATTCAAAACCAAAAATACACATCTTTTAAAATGTGAAGGATTACAATACGTATAACTAGGGATAAAAACATGTAGAAATGTGGTGTTTTAGTCAATGGGAAATAGGCAAATTTTTAAAATAAATGTGCGTGTTAAGGGAAAAAAATCTGTTTTTTAAAAAAAATTGCTTGAATTTCACTACGGGAAGAAAATATCAAATCTCCCTACCAACGGAAAACAAGGATAGTAAGAAAATATGGGTGTGGTCTCAAGAAGCATAATGAAATGGTGACTGAGAGATTTTCACAGCCCTAGTTTGAACAAATCTTTTGTAACTGAGATATACTTTGAGATTACAGATAAAGCTATGGATTCTGTTAGCAAGAGAAGCATAACTCCATTTTTCAGATCATATTCAATTTAATGGAATTATGTAAATATATCCATGTTTAGGATATATACATATGAATTTATGGGAAGTATTTATTTAGACTGCATTCCTAGACATGTCTCCTTAGATGTATATCCCACTAATTTTAATAGGGCTTGTTTTTAGCTCAGTGAATATACAACCACAGCCCTAAATATTTTCAGATGTTCATTTTTGTACAAGAAATACAGTTGGCCCACTGCATTTGCTAGGGTTAGGGGCACAGGACCCCTGAAAAGTGGAAGAATGCCAAATATCAAAGTGTGTGTGTATATGTGTATGTGTGTGGGAAGGGGATGGAGGCATGGTATGGCACATGGGTACCCAGGGTCCAATCCAGGTCAGGGAAAGAAGAGCAAAAGGGGTGGATTTAATGGTGGCCCTATACTTCCTTGGCTGGGGGGCAGGCGGCATTGGAGGATGGTTTGTGGTGCTGAGAAATCAGACTGCAAGCCATCCTTATTTGTCCAGGCAGTGGCTGGTGGAAGAAGAGAAGGATGGGAGGCAGATTCTTAAAGGGCTTCATGGCCTGATTGGATCTGCCAAGAGGGAAGGTTCTTCCAGAAAAGGAGTGCCGAGAAGAGGGGATAAGGGTTGGAGAAACTCACTGAAACCCAGAAA